>OX411317.1:22641598-25273197 GCA_948150665.1 Conistra vaccinii | reverse complement strand
GCGTATTCTGCGTATTCAACTGAACCTTCAGCGCCGCGCGTTCGGCAGGTGTGTCGCAACCCTTATTCACAAGAATACAAGTTTTGACGATAAAAAAATGTAGTGTATTATCACAAATATTATACGGTGGTATGGAACCCTTTGTGTGCGAGTCCAACTCGAACTTCGTCGCTTTTTAGGGTTCCGTACCCGAAGGGTGACAAACGGAACCCTATTCATAAGCCTCCGCTGTCCGTCTGTCTGTCAGCGAGCTCTATCTCATGAACCGTAATAGGTAGGCAGTTGAAAATTTCACAGATTGAGCATTTCTATTGCCGCAAGAGCAACAAATAATAAAATTAAAAATTAAAGGGGGGTCGCCATACAATAAAATTAAATTTTGAAAAAAAAATAATCTGACCCTGGCATGTGGGGTATCATTTTTTAGAGCTCATCGTGTAGAGAATAAATATAATTTTTATTTGTTTTTATCTTCAAAAATGATGAATTAGGGGGCCGTAGAAGTTGTCTATTTTAGACCATTTTTGTACGAGCTCTATCTCAACAACTAAACAAATTAGGAATTTGAAACTTGTGTGTATCATGTAACATATACTGTTTATAATCAACAAATACTAAAAACGCCGATTCATAACGTATTTTATATAATATGGGCGATTTTCTGCAACTTAAAATAATAATTTTGTATTTCATGCTAATAATAATATGCGATATAAATTCCACAGATAACTATTTAATAGTTGGAGTAATGACATGGAATTAGTAAGTACCTACTATCATGGCAGCATATACTATTTCGATCATTTAAATTTCGATCATCCAAAAAGGTCTACAAAATAAACTTTCTTCACAAGATTTTAAAACCGGCCAGTATTTTTTGAGTTTAAGAACTTTATCGACTTTTTTCAAAGTATACCTAGACGGTGTTGATGTGTGTACCTCATGTTAAAACTACACTCCAATAGACAATATATTCAGTAACATTGAAATGAATGCTGGCACATACAGTGTACTATTCAGTTACCTTAAACCGTTGTGGATACAATTTCATATTGAGAAAAATTATTGGTGTAAAAATATTCGGTCACGGCGGCCAATCTCAACGGAGACTGGCCTTCGGCGCGGGAGATATTATAGTGCACAAGTGTGTGCGCAGACACGAGTGCACTCTCTCTTCCCTCACTCTCATAGTCCGATTTTTTTTTTTTTTTTTTGGGTGGGAAGTCATCAAATGACTTCTCCCGCTCTGGGCGGAGCGGAAGGGCGTGTCAGACTTTTACTGACTAAAACCCACCCGTGTTCCTTCCCTTGCCTAGACCAGGGCCACGGTTTCCCCTAAGGACTTATCCGCAACCCCAGCTCATAGTCCGATGGGATGTGTAAAAATAATAAGTAAGAAGTAATAGATTTCTGTATGACTATCAAAAATAACGTAAATAAATACCTGTATTGACCCGTGCGTTTGCACTGGCGAAACATCACGACAAAACATGTTGAAATCTCTAGTTCTTGTCAAACGTTTGACAGAAAATAGAGATTCCAACATGTTTTGTTGTGAATGTTTCGCCAGTGCAAACGCACAGTTATAATTAAAATTTGGCGTACTACTTACATTTTATTTTGTACAATATAGTCTGATGTAGCAAGAGAAATCCTTTTATTTATGAGTAACTACCTTTACCCGGCCTGGCTTCGCATGGATAGCACTAAGTACTTATCTACGGCGCATCTACCTTTCCTAATTACCTATTTCTACCTAATTACCTACCCTACCTACCTACCCTACATATCTACCTGCTTACCTACCATATATACCTATTTATACCTACTAATACTATGTTAGTAGCAAATAAATAACTTTGACTTTAGTTAATGCATGTTACTGGATAAAGTTAACTTAATATTTTTCTCTTAAAATAAATGAAATATACTCCTACACCTTTATTTTAACACAACAACATTTTTTCATTAAAATTAGATAATTTCTTTACAAATCTTTGTTTTTTTATAGCGCCTCTGTTGTTACCTTTACGAAAGTATTACAAAAATTCATAGTGATAAATCTTGTACGACATGGTATGGAACCCTTCGTGTGCGAGTCCGACTCGCACTTGACAGATTTTATTTTTTAATAAGATATCGTGAACATATTACAATTATTTATTTTTTGACTTTGAGTTTTTTCTTTTTACTATATTTTACTACTATTTTTAGGTAGCAATTATTGAAAAACATATGGTATGGCAACACAGTTATTTCGCCGATTCCATGACGAGTGAAGGGTTTTTTGTTGTCAAATATTTTATAAAAATAAATATACAAAATTCAATAGCTTAATTTCAAACATTTCAAAGAAAAAGATATATCTAAACGGAGTTAATTAAGTTGTGACGAAGTCGGGCATTAAGTTCTATGTTAATTAGACTATTATTTATTGGTTTTGTTTTGTGGCTTCATTGTTTGGTACATTATTCGGCTCGGCAAGACAAGGAGGCGAGTTATTTCGCGTGATGTCATGACGGTGAGTTTATCTTAACTGTTGAGCAAAGGCTAGAATTTGAGTTGATTATGGATTGAATCATCTGGCGGGGGTCATCGTTCGTGTTCGTCGCCCGGGCGCCTGCCAATTGCTGTTAATTATTAGTGAATAGTGTTGCACCGAAGGCGCTGCGCGCGTACTCCCCGTCACTGATCATATGGAATACTGCCAAGTCGGTCGTATCTCGTAACCAGTTTTCATTCAATCATCTTGAAATTCCTATTTTGAGTTTATTATTTACGATTGTGCCAGTGCTTGAGTGGATTTTCTTGTGATCAATATTTTTTGTGGGATTCCCGAGTTCCGGAGACGGCAATCCCAATGTGTTTTATTGTTTTTCGTCGCCAAACGTGAGTGTTTGATTCATAACTCTGTTCTCATCATTCATCCAAGTAAGTGGTGTTTGATAAATTCCTACAACTCAAAGGATTATTTATTTTCACAATCTTTATCACTATAGTTTCATTGTTTTGTCAATAAATTTTCCCACAGTTGTATTGTTATAATATTCCATTCTTAGTTCATGTTTCATTGTCACCATCATAGCATAAAAAACATTATCTAAGCATTCTTTGAAACAATACAAATAAACCATAATCTCTACATACCTATCTGTAGAAAAAATATCATAAATGATGTATACAAAATATTCAACTTCTAAATCAAACAAAGTGATCTGAGTCACTGTATTATATAGTGCCTCACAGGGCTCACAGGAAAATCCTACTATAAACAAATTACCCAATATTTGTACTACCAAAATATCTCTGTTGATGTGAATAACTGACATGCTTTGTTGACTGTGTCTTTCCTTAAACTAGATTGTGCAAATACGTTTACAGATTATAATTAAAAGCTTGGTTGTAGAATAGCAATTATTAAATATACTACTAAAATGGAAACAATATTGATGGACAAGTATGAGATAACAGAGGAATGTTGAGTATAACTATAGCCTACCAATTTATTTCCTAAAAATATCTCATCATCAACTCTGTGAGCAAGATTTTAAACACCTATAAGTTTAATCAACACTATTGTATCATAAGAACATAATAAAACATTGCATAAAGTTAATTGAAAAAATATTAAAACATCAGTGCATAACTGTTAATTGCACAGAAATAACATTTAATTGTTTCTGCCAAAGACCACAGCAAAGACTGAAAATGGTGTGAGTTCTTCTATGTATGTAAAAAGAATCATACTAAGCAACGCAAGAGTACTGAGATGTAACACATCCACATGAATGTTATACAATTCTAGTGAACACCAAGATCATACAATAGTGCTCTGAAGCATTTGTTAACAAAGCTAACCCTATAAAAATATATTGATTCTCAAAACATACAACTTTATACATCCACTATCATCTTGGCAGTATACCAAGTATGTTAGGGTTAACAAGAAGTTGATCCAAATGCAGCTAAATATAAATATTTAAAATAGTAAGGTTCATTTAGTTTTAGATTTCATAACACAGTCTTCTCAATCTAATTATTTCTGACAGAACTTAAAATTAATTTACTATGGGTTTCTCTACTAATATTTATTTATTTGCTATAATTAAGCTGAAAAACATCCAACTAAGCATTACTACAACAATCGGTCCAAAACTACAATAAATGAGAACAAAATATTACATTCATTTAATTGACTACAATCTAAATAAAATATAATACAATCCAATTTATTTCATACCATAGAGGTTGACCTGAAGCTGGTTCTTAAAAAAACAAATGATTCATCTATTCTCACAGAGTGTGGGCCAACCAGTACAGTTATAAGTGAGTAGAATGATATCTGGGTTAGTTAACAATTAGCATGCTACATAGACTGGCCAGGTGCTGAGTATGGCTCACTTGATAATATCATTGTGAAATGTTGTGAGGGCGCAGTTGTGTTGTTGTAATATGAAAATATTTTATTTTCAATGCAACTTCTAACTAACTTAAGAGCACTTATCCTAAAAGTTGGCAACGTCGCAAATTGCTGTCAAATATTTACCTGTTTTGATTAATTTGGCAATATTACTATATGGAAATATGAAATGTGTTTAACTAGTGAACTAAAATATTGATTATGAAATGCAATTATTAATATCGTAACATTGGATATCTAGTTTTAGATGTAAAAAAAGTATTTGGAAACTGCCTTTTTTACACCTAAAATGGTTACAACTTTAAATTCAGAGTTATAATTGCAATTAATTATTAACATTGTAGTTAATTGGTTAGCCACATTTCATATTTCCTTACAGTAATATTGCCAAATTAATCAAAACAGGTAAATATTTGACAGCTATTTGCGACATGTGTATTTGCTATTTGGCTGTTTTATTTATTTGACAATAACATAGCAAAACGTTTGTTAAAGTTCGATTCGAAAGTTAATGACAGCTCAGAAGTTAGCTGCTTGTTGCGCAGTAGCCAACCCCTCATCCCCGCTGACCCATGAATATGTTACCGCGCATTGGCACGCCTCATGTTCCAAACCGCCATTAAGTTTGAATCGGGCTGTAGCCTGTATCTATTTGCGACGTTGCCAACTTTCAGAATAAACACCTTAACCTTAACCTTTGATGTGTAAATGTTCCTATAAAGGCAAGCAGGTATTAATCAATTTATTTTCAGGCTGTTATGTCCCACTGCAGGTCAAATGCTTCCGTTTCCATAAGCCATTGTAAACATAGCTTTATTTAAAAACCTTGAAGTTTATGCTTACTACCTACTAATAATTGTTCCATGTTTATACCAAAAAAACATTTCCCAAAATAGATATCAATAATTAATAATTAGCAACTTAATAATACCCTGTATTAAATGTTATGAAATTATTAGGTACCTACCCAGTATGCTATTGGATTGTTTGGTCGTAGTTGCACTGACATACCTATGTAGGTACTGAGTTTTCCTGTAATTCTGTCTATTGTTGTAAATGTTTATTCATTTCAATACTAAACAAAAATTTACTTATGAATTACCAATGTAGTTTGGAAGCAATTACCTGCCCCCCAATTACGCAATGCACGATCAATTTTAAATTGAAACCAATTGAAAAAGATTGCCAGTCCATTGCTTCATAAGTTCGCCAAAAAATATTGAGCAGATTTTTTTTGTCGAACTTATGAAGCAATGGACTGGCAATCTTTTTCAAAAAATGCATTACGTAATTAGGGTGCAGCTTTAGTTAGGTATAGTTCCAATCCTTTGTTAAATGTATTTAACAGTTCATTAGTCCATAGGTATTGATATTATAAAATTAAATATGAAACTTTTTTCTCTGATATTTGGCACACAGGTAGACCATGTCCTGGGTACAAAGGAAACTAGGACGATAGTACGTTCCCGTCGTACTTTCCGACGTCCATGCGGGCGAAGCCGCGGGCAAAAGCTAGTTGAAAATAAACTGTTCATCATCATCATTATTTTTGGCAGTCTTTTTGACCCTCTGCTTAGTATAGGCCTCCTCCGTGCCATGCTTCCCTGGTCTGTGCGAGTCTCATCCAGGTCTTCTCTGCGAACCTCTGTAGGTCGTCCACCCACCTGGCTGTCGGTCTGCCACCGCTTCTTCTCCCGTCTCTTGGTACCCCATTTCGTTAGGCGTCTGATCCACCTGCCATCACCACGTTAAGCCAAACTGTTCATGTAACCACTATTTTGTGGCCAATACTCTATTCTCTGTTTTCTACTCAATTATTTAAACCACGAAAGCAGTACCTATTAATGTTAGATTGATTGGTATCGCCGTTCTAGATTTTAGAGGGTATCTAGGGCCGCTCACCCCTATACCGTTGTCTGGTGTTTCCCTTTTGGTTTTTACTTTGTTACCATCCCGACATGTGGCCGTGTGCAGCCAGACTTCTTCTAAGTTGCGTCTGTTTACAGGTTTCCACCGAACAAATCTACTATCTTGTTGGTTGTTTAGGAACTAACTAATAATATCAATATGCGTACACTCTATGCCGTACAGTTTATTTCCTAAGCACCTTATAAGCCCTACTCTAGTTAGTTACCAAAATACCGAGTGACCGCCGTGCCAAAATCATAGTTTAGCCTTGAAAACGTAAAAAGTAATGGCCGCTGTATGACTGACCCTGACTTTTGCATTAACTACCTTTTATTATGAATCGATGGCTCCCAAATTACCTATACGATATTCTCAAATCATCTTAGGAACTAACACTAAAATGTTGGTCACGATCGCCTTACGTAGGCATGGAATGTACGTAAATGGTTATTTATAAAATAGCTTAACACGACTACGAAGACGACAAATATCTGTGACTCATATTCAATCAAATTACTAAAAATGATTGCGTGTTTATAATTGACCGCAAAACTAAATTAGTCGAAGGAATGAAGTTGTTAACAAAACATTAACAAACTAAACTGGAAATACAGGCATTAAAATCTCAGAAAATATAATATAAAAGATCTTAGACAACAAAAAAAAAACGACTTCCAAAAAAAACACTGCAAAGTGAATAATAACTTTAATTTCGGAAGTCTGTAGTTATTTTAAAAGTTTTTATTTTTCGGTTTTTAGTTGTGGTACCTACCAAATCATCATATCATCCACATAGGCCAAGTGGGAAAAATCGTATTATTGAAGCTAACTCAAAAACTATCTAAGCTAGGTACTAATAAAATTTATATGGGACCACCTCTGAAGCCAGAACCTACCAAACAAAAAAAATCATCAAAATCAATTCATAATTGGCGAAGTAATCGCGTAATAAACATACGAAAAAAAAAAACTTCTTCTTTTTTTAAGTCTGCTAAAAATAAAAAGTTAAAGAGCCCGAATGATTGAACAAAATGTCATAATTGTCGCGCACACAAAGCAGAAGCACGCAGAAGGCTATTACTAAGCATTAGCAAGTTCATTGAAAATGTCCTTAGCCTCCAATGAATCACTAATGATAACATTATGCAGGTTCCGCATTGGTAATGACGTAACTACTCTTCAGAATTCTAATAATATTTGTAAGACTAACTTGTCAAATTAAAGCCCCCGTCCTCTCCTCTACTTTGCTGTGCTCGACAGGGTCCACAACACAATGATCATGTCTGTCAGCCTACAACGGCTACAATCAGTTCACATTGTGGAACATGCAATTTTATTGAGCACTGAGAAGATATCTGTCTTTTCGTAGTGAATCCGAAATTCTATTCATTGATTGACACCACCAATAGTATCGGGGTAACAAGTTTTACTTTTAATAACACGTGCTGATGTCGACCAAAAATCTGGGTTTTCCCCATATCCCACGTTTTCCAATTCTTAGTCATGATTTTGTGCATATGACGCAGAACCTTGATAACAGAAATGCTTAGAAAGATAAATATGATCAAGTGGCCTCGAGAGAAACCAGTCTTCACGAACTTTCTTTGGAGGTTCCAAGATGTATTCCCGAAAGTGCAATAAAGTCTCAATCCGATTGGCTTCTTTTCCATGATTGCCCCAAGTTTTAAATTGTCACAATATTTTGCTTAATTAGGCTTGGAATGAAATGGCAATAGGCTCGCCCCTATTACATGGGATTTAAACATAACTGGCGACATGTGGGTGTACTATAGGTACATCTGTCTAAACCTTCAAAGAAGTGATGTTTTGAATTAAAAAATGTGCCACTGTCAGTTTTTATTTAGTAACAATCAGCTATACATAGACTTTCAAGGCTAAGGTCCTAGTTGCAAAGCTGTATCATTCCGACGTAGTGAAGACGTCGAAGTAATTTTATCAGGTTGCTAAGCAACTCTATACCGCGGTAAATTCGCGCGAAACGTGTTTAGTAAGGGTTTTGTTTGTGTTTAAATAGCATGAGCATGACTTACATAGTGCTATTGTGTTTAACTGCTAGCTATTTCTCCCAAGCTTTTCGCCCAATAATATTGTCGATAGATTATTTCTAGATATCCTGAAGTTAGCAGTTCAGATTGACTTTCGCCCAGATTTAGGATGGGATATGTGTGCAAAGATAGACAGAGAAACACTGTTGTATTCAGGTGTCTCTCTTTGGCGAACGGTATAGGATATTATATCCCTGATAATTCACTCGCTACAAAAAAATAATGGGAGATGTATCAAAGATTGGATTTATTTCGTTATCTCCGACAAAACTGCCCAAGCGCGGTAATTACAGCAATCTTGAAGATTGCTTGTCCAGAGTTCTATTACCCCTATAGGCAATGCCCCTAGTGTACTTTTTATACATGTAACTGTTCGCCTCTTGATAGCCGTTGCTGAGAAGTGAGATTACATAGCTTTTTGTACACTAATCACTTTTTAATGGCAACCTTGTATCACCGCAGTGCTTGGCAATTTATTATTCCTACCCTGTTCTATCTGGTTATGTAAACGAATCGCGCTTCATTAGCTCCGCCACGTGCTCACTGTAGTATCGATTCGGACTTCATAGCATTATTGGAGATTAATGGCTTGGGACTTAAACATAACTAACGAAATATGGAGGTGCACCCCAGCTTAACCCTTCAAGGAATGGAGGCGGAATGTTATGTAATTTTGTAAATCTCTTTTTCGTGGGCTCTCCATCAGGAGTACTTTCATACTGTGGAAGACTGAAGGGTATTTCATACTAATACCTAATTAATTCAAGGGATCCATTTTACCACATCCGCGTTGATGAATATTATGTTCTACATCAAACATTATATTAATCACAGCAACAATATATTGACAGGCTTATCAGCAATTAACATAAAGATAGTGCTTACACTTTAAAATTATTAAATATATTACCTTGATAAGCTTTGTTGTTTAGTACATTCAGTACAGTACGAACAGATTAGGATCTGCACTGGCCGGCTTCACGTTTGGGTCCAGCTAGAAATAACGGAACAATATAGGGCACAATGCAGCTCACGCCTTATTCTCTGAATATAAGCCAATAAATGGCAATAAGTTCATCCATTTCAAAGAGGATTTATGTATTACAATAATCGGATTAATGATGGCAATTCTTGTCCCTAATCCTAAACCTGGCTTCATGAAACAATTTTTCTCAAGTCCAATCCATAACATCGCATCAATATTTAACAACTCTAGTTAAGTTCTGTCTGGCACCTATTCGACCTTAGGATAGGGCACAGACCTCGTTTAGATTGGTTCAACTGAAGGTCTGTGACCCTTGTGATTTTGATCCACCTTGTCTGCGAGCTTCTTTGTGTCGACAAACGTCTAGCCGCCAGACGGCTAGCCTAGTTGCCGTCTATAATCAAAGACTAGTGTATAGAGACGTGGAGAAGGTATTAGCTTTGGTTGTCTGGATGCGGTGCTGGTTAACCCTTTATCATATAGTTCGAATCCTGATCATGTAGTTCGAATTTTCCAGAAACGTAAAATTGGCTTCTCAGATATTATAATGAAGGCCATTGGTACAGAAAGATTATCGACATCCGTTTATACTTTTCCTCCTGATAAAGCTAATTACGTTGATGTATAAGGAAAACTATTTGGGTCTAAACGTTCTTTATTAGTGATCGATGGTCTAAACCGAGTATTAGAATAGTTATTCGAGTCAGTTATTCAAGGTATTCCAAATAAGCAGTGTTCTTATTTTAATAAATCTTGTTTCAGGTGCTAAAAAAATAGAGACTGATACGTTTAGAAGTGCAGACTTCTGGCAAGACTGAGTGATGACATAGCCTGAAGATGTCAAAGGTGCTGAGTGCGCTCGGCGGCGCCCTGCCGGATGAGCGACCCTTGCTGTCGCTTCAGATTGTGGAGAGTGCAGCCAAGTGTCCCCTGGGGTACTGGGCAGTCAACAGGACCTATGATGAGGACGCTGATGCAGGACTATTGCGCCAGAATGGACTGTTCGGGAAGAAGCCTAGCCATTACATTTGCTTGTCCAAGTCGGAAGGTTAGTCGTTATTTGTTTTTTTTTTCGTACCGTTTGCGAGTTGTAATTGCATAAGTTATAGCCTCCACGGTCGAAATTCATTCACGAACTATCGTCATAGATAGAAACGAAGTGTATACTTTACGGTTTACATAAATATAACCTTGACTTGAAGCAAGCTAAGACCGTAAACTTTAACACTTTCACGCTCATTCGTAACATGCTTTAACTAGTGATAATGTCATTAAAGTTAATGCTTCTCGGCGTAAAGCGAGCTTATGAACGGACGTTAAAATGTGATTATAATCCTAGAGGCTTATGATTAATTGGAATAGCCTGGCGCATTCCACCCACTTAAACCATCACTCGTCACCCCGCTTTGTTAGATTCCCTTTGGCTTAAAAAAAGTTTAAACTCTTTTAATTATGTGACGTTTGAAATAAGGAAAAGTGCTTCCAAAAATATATTTGACCATTTCACTGTTGTACAAGCCGCAGGGAACTCAGACTTGTAAAAAATGCGTCCTATGTGCGTTCCTCAAAATGACACCGTTTTTTCGTTTTTAGCGCATGCTGAAGCTTGCTGCTTTTCCATGGCAAAACCGCGCGGTATCGCGTATAAAAAACGTCCTTAACGTAGCTACTGCGTAGGCCCTAACTAACATTATACTTACATTACGAAAAAAGTACATCATGCGACCAATCCACTAGCCCAGAGGTTGGCAAACCGCGGCTCGCGAGCCGCATGTGGCTCTTTGGCCTATCGAGTGCGGCTCTGTACAAATATCGATGTCTGCGAGCGTATAGATCCGCGCGGAGGTCAGAGTTTCGGCCATATCAAATTTTACTCAAAATTCAAACTATATTTCATAGATTTATTTTCATCAAAACAGACATCGAAGATCAAAGTTTCTTGTTTAACAAGTAAGATGCTTTCATAATATTATCATCAGCAGATATGATGATGATAATGAAGGTCTTATTTCTTAGCAAGTTAATTTTAGGATGCGTTGTGGAGTAAAAGAGGATGGGAGTTTTAAGGATTAAGAAAAGTGTATTGAGACAGTTTGGATGTACAGAAAGGATTGGCTCTCATAAGAAATCTTAGTCGTTATAGTATTGATATATGGCTCAATTTACTAAGTAATGACTTTGCCGACCACTGCACTAGCCTCTAGGTAAAATACAAACAGTCTGCGGTTAAACAGTTACAAATAGATCAATAATTAAACAGGTCCAATTTCCTTCTGGTTTCCCGTACCTACAGAATATTGTCATAGAACGTAATTTATTTCTGAGGATACTAGAGTATAGTCCTCCAGACCGTATTCCAACCACGTGCACGGCAACCAATCTCAACGGAGACTAGCCTTCGGCGCGGAAGATATTATAGTGCACAATTAAACCTCGCTCACCTTGCGAGCTGGTGAATGCTGGAGATGGATAGGCCTTGCGAACTCCTCGGGCTTCGTGAGGGCCACAATGACACTATCCGACTGGTTCCCTACGTTCTCAAAGGCTGACTTCAAAAATGAAACATAGGGTACCAATATACCAAACGTGCAAGTGTGTCCGCAGACACAGGTGCACTCTCTTTTCCCTCACTCTCATAGTCCGATGGGACGGCAATCCGACACGACCGGAGAGAGATCAGGCGCAGGAGCACGTGCGCACCGAGGCGCGGGGGTAATACACCGCCAACTTCCAAACTCAGGGCTAATACTAAGAAATTCCTAATGGAAAAACTCAATAACACTACGAACGAGAGTATAGTTCGATTCAAACTTAATGGCGGCTCGGAAGTTAGATACTGGCTGCGCATTACCCCACCCCTCACCCCCGCTGATCCATGAATTCATTACTGCGCAGCGACTCGCCTCAAGTTCCGAGCCGCCATTAAGTTTGAATCGGGCTATACTAGGTAGTTTACTCAGTCATTCGAACAACCACCACAAAACTAAAGCCAAGAAAGGCTTCAAATCGATTGTATAGGTACTCGTAATCCGATCCCTAATACTCGGTAAATCGATTAACGAATCGATACGGGGCGGCGGTGACAGAACGAAGCATTGTCTTGCGCTGTGGGTTACACAACGCAGTAAATACTGGCCGGCGAGATAAATGGGTCAATGTGATAACTGAATTATGAAAGCCCTCTATGGAGATAGAGCTCTTTATCTATGAGAGCAAGGCCCTTTTATGTGTGGACTTAAAAAATATATGGTTTTGTCGATTGCCAGCATTAGGATTTGTGTGTCTAGTATTTCCTCCATGCAAATTACGGTATCGGAGGATACATTTGGGCAAAACCTGCCGAATTTCATTCAAATGACAAATTATAATTGAAATATTTCAGAATCAGATATATAAACGTTGGCAATTTGGCATGTATATATAATAAAACTGTTACCTATATACTTATGTAATTTCTTTTACTCTTTGTAATATAAATATTGCTTCCAGGTCAATTTTTAATAACAGCCGCACGGATCGATCCATCCGGTTAAGCTACGCTTGCCAGGGTTGGCCTGTGGATGGGTGACCATCTTTACATACCGAGACTCCTCTGTGCCTTGCAAAGCACTTTAAGCCGCTGGTCCCGGCTGTCATTCGTGGATCTTTGACAGTCGTTACGGGTTGTGAAAAGCCCGAAAGTCTGATAACTAGTCTTACCAAGGGGTATCGTATTACCCAGTTACTGGGTTGTGGAGGTCAGATATACTGTCGCTCCATGTAAAATACTAGTATTAAGCTGCATCCGGTTAGGCTGAAAGCCGACTCCAACATAGTTGGGAAAAGACTAGGCAGATTGATTGTATAACATCGCCTTGGATGAGTCTGTAAAGGTGTTAATAATTGTGTGTATAATTGTGTTTTAAATAAGTAAATAATAATAAATAAATAAAAGCTGCTACTCTCAAAAGCGACGCCAAATTTATATGAATATCATAAAGGAAGGCCTTTAAAGAAGAATCACAATAATCAAAATAAGATGTAAATATGTTTGTACAATCAATCGATCGTTTTATTTGAAATGAAAAGTTAATAAACATTCAAGCTGATCCGGAAATAATTTAACCAATAGGCTGCCACAAAAAATCAAAGCCAAACTAATTGTGGCAACCACAGGAACGGTCGCACTCATTCACTTTCATTAAACTTGATACGAAGGCCGAATCTGTTGTCCGATGATTACTCAACTGTCATAACGGGGCCACGACCGAAGACTCGCGACCAGCGACCAGCCCCCAGACACGCTTAAATCTGTTTACTACAACGATACTGGGTCACTGCCTCATTGTTATTAGATTGGCGTGCTGTGCCCTGGAAATGGATTTTTAATACACGTTTATTATGTGCCGGGAAATAGGGGTTTCTCGTAACGTAGCTCATGTCTTTTTGGAACGCCTTTTTGTCATGCTTCTGACAATATTAGGGCGTTACGTTAACCCAAGCAGTATTGAAGTTTGCCAGTTGCGGCTGTGACCGTTACTATTCTAATTTTGCCCTCAAAATCCATATCTCAAGAGACACCGATCAGATACTTGAAAGTTTCCAAGTTCAGTTTATAGTCTTGTGGTTGTAGAAGTATCTAACTAACTAGACTTCTTAATTGGTCCTCCCGATGGACAAAACTACAGAAAGGTCATGTGAAATTAACGACACGTCGTCTTTGCATATCAGCGCGTCCACTATTGACCTTTGCCACCCTTAGGCTTGAATCACGTTATCTCTACCCAAAGATATATTTTATTTCAGTACAAAGTCGTTAATTAAATAGTGGTATTAGGTACTCTTTACCCAAAGAAATCTCTTATCTCACTCATTATGCACCTTCCAGTATTTTAGCGAAGCCAATGATAGAGCTGTCCAGGTGGCGACGATACATTCTGGTCGAACAAGTCTTAGTGGAAACGGAATCTAAAGCTGCAAGTCCAATGAATGCATTTTCTTAACCGTTGCTTTTTGTGATTACTTGACGAAGACAGTATGACGAGTTTACAGCCAAGATTGTTCCGTACTAGCTAAAAATCAAGAGAAATGGAAAAAAAAAACTAGCGATCTGTTTTGCTCTACCATTTTACGGAGTTCTCTGTCAATCAATCTGTCTACCCTTTTCCCCACTATGTTGGAATCGGCTTCCAGTGTAACCGGATGCAGCTGAATACCAGTATTTTACATGGAGCGACTGCCTATCTGTTCTCCACAACCCATTTACTGGGGTAACACGATACCTCTTTGTAAGACTGGTTGTCAGACTTTTGGGCTTCTGACTCAGTAAAAGCCGTAAATAGGGATAGACTGGTGTCACGTCATCAAGTTCACATAGTAGTTGCTGTAGAAATAAGTCAGGAGTCAGTGTAATGGCATGCTGGCACTGATTAGATGATTGTGCTGACATATCTTTGTATATTCCCACGGTCTTTGGCTTCACTGCTTCCTACCATCTTGTTATATAGTGCTGTCATCGTTTCTGTTTGCGAAGATTTGTGGTCTTGTTAGACCTACATTATAGGGTTTATTTATAATCGTTGCTCGTCGTTAAATTGGGTATTTAATATAGATTAAAAAATTAAATGCCTTGACATCATATCATTTAAATGAATAGTTAAAAAGATATCACAGATTCAAAATTACGCGTAACAAAATAATTATGGTTGACGGCAATGCGAGCGCAGCGGTAAGAGACGATGACCTTTTCCTCGGCTATTAGGTATGTTATCCCAGTAGTACGTTCCCGTGGGATATTTTGCGACACCCACGGGGGCGAAGCCGCCGGCAAAAGGTAGTCGTTTATAAATAAACCCCCATAGTGTGATCAGAATATATCCAGACTGGGAGTTTGCCTGTGTTGCTATGCTATACCAAAATATTTAAAAAAGTTATTTATAATATCATTAATTCCTACAATTTATTTGATTGTGGTTTTGGAGGTTTATCTTGTTCGTTAGTTACCCACTAGATTGTTACGGAGAATAAATGTTTTTTTTTTAAAGATAGTGTAATAAATGATGTCATTCTATATTCTAATCAGTCACTGGGTTTTATTGAATAATGTGACCAAGATTTTTATGAGTTAGTTATGAGTAATGATAGAGATATCAGTTCGCGTGAATTTCCTACGCTCAAGTGAGTAAGATAATGAAAAGCCGAAACATTATTTTTATAAACCGATATACTTAATAGCATAGTATACTAGCTATTGCCCGGGGCTTTGCCAGCGTACCTAGAGGTCGGAAATTATCCCACGGGAACGTACCTACTACTGGGATAAAAAATATCCTTTTCATCACACCTATTCGAAAAACGACAATTGCCTATAGAGGATAGCGGGAGCAAAATTCAACTTTGCTCCCTAGGGAGTTTGAGGTTTCTCTCTTCTGATTGGTCCACTCCGTTCTTTTGATAGCGTACTGATTTGCATAGTTAGGTTGGAGGCGCTCACGTGAAGATTTAATATAAAAAAAAAAACGAGTAAGTAGCTTTTTATTTTTCTCATAGGTAGTGATGAAAAATAGTGTGTATCACTCGGGGACAAAATATTTTGTTCTCGGGCGGCGTATATTGAATTCCTCGTTAAGCTCAGGATTCTACTTTAGAATCCTTCGCTTAGCTCTGAATTCAAAATAACGCCCTGGAAGAACAAAATATTGCTTTGTCCCCTTGTAACACAAATAACTAATATCCTGGTATATCCGTGTGCCTCATACATATAGTATCTGTTTAGCCTTTTAGGCGTGAAAGGGTAACAGACAGACAGAGTGTGTTACTTTTGCATTTATTATATTAGTATGGAATACTATGGATGTATGTTAAGAAAATTTCTTATGCATATGCTCCCCTCACAACAACGCTTCAGTGTGTGAGAGTGGATATATCGCCTTGTCAAAAGTTTCCAACATATAAACGTTTCTATACTCTCAATTATACATGGAATTCATACCCAACCCAAGAGACGCAATTCTGACTTTTCGGATTCATGTGCGTATTGTAAAATAGTTTGGAAAATCCAAAAATGCACGCCTCATACATATTACTCATTCATAAACGAAAAAGAAATTCAAAACATAGTTTTTAACAAAAATGAACAATTTATCACTTTTCGTGAAGTCGTAATGTCAAAGACTGACAAAGATATTTACTTGGCGGTTGCTAGGCAACATCAATTCAAAGGTTGGAAATATTTAGATAAAGATATTATATTTTAGTTAGTATTTTATTAATTATAATTAATAAAAGTGCCATTTTCAATAGGGTTCCTTCTACGGCTGAAACGAATGTATAAAAAAAATATTGACTCAATTAATTGATTTTATCGCAAGCTACAATGTTTTCAGGGTTCATAAATTGACGGACAGGAAATTTTTTTCAACTATTTTGATGCCGTTTCCATTTCTGCTGCATTAAATCAATTGTTAAAAAGTACAGTATTAATCTACATTTAATCATCTATATAATGGTATATAAATTAAGTAGGTTCTGTGTACTAGCAGGAGTGTAACAATAAAAACAGTTACAGAAATGGGGCAAAAAAAATTTTTCGATCGTAGAGCACACTCTAATGCTTCGCATTATGAGTCGTGCAATTATCACTTGCTTTAAAAAAATGGTGAAGGAAACAACGTGAGGAAACATGCCTGAGAGATATTTCTCGTCGGCATGTGAAGCCAAGTCAGAGGGCCATGGGCGGCTTTGACACTCTGACACCAGATGGAATTCATATTACTAGGGAAGTTTTAAAAACCCGAGACTTGACATTATAAGCTTAATGTATTTTTAGATAGATATACCTTGATAAATGTAACAAAAAAATTAATTTAATAAATACGTTCAGCTGTTAGACAATACGGACATAGTGCGTCGGCTAAAGAGAACCAAACCATTTGAGTTAGTGTAGTGTATAAATAGTGAATAAATAATAGTAACAATGCTGTGCTTTACATCTAACACATGAACAAAGTGTTATCATGAATTATCAGACCCTAAGAAAGTGCTACGAAATTGTGTAAAAGTGCAAATTGACACTATTCTTAGTTATAACGTAATCTATCTCGTAAAATATTAAGTTAGAATTAAATTGCTTATTAGCCTATTAGGCTAGATTGTAATTCGTTACTAAGAACTTTAGTTCTTATTAATACAGAAAAAAAAAAAAAAATACGTGTAGTGCTTTCCGTTTTTTTTTTTTTTTTTTTGGGTGGGAAATCATCCAATGACTTCTCCCGCTCTGGGCGGAGCGGAAGGGCGTGTCAGACTTTTACTGACTAAAACCCACCCGTGTTCCTTCCCTTACCTAGACCAGGGCCACGGTTTCCCCTTAGGACTTATCCGCAACCCCGGTGGTAGGCATCGGCCCTGACGGACCCCTTCAGCTTCGCTGACAACTCTTTGAGGCGCGCGTGGAACACTACGCGCCGTCTACCCGGGCTTGGTCCTGATCGGACGGAGAGCTACCCATCACTCTCCGTCCGCAAGCCCGCGCCTACGGTGGCCGGAAATCGGCGATCGATTCCCGACGCCCGGGGCGTCTACTACCGCGGCGGCTAGGGGCTCGAGGGAGCGACCTTAGTCTCTGCCTCTCGCGCCCCGCCTCCTCCTTTACGAGCATTACTGCTTCGCAGAAGGAGGTGACAGTGCTTTCCGTTGGGAAGTATGTCTGTTTGTCGTAATGATTCACATCGTCACACACAATGGCATAATCTAAATCTTCTTCTATAAGTTTTCTTTCATCCAGAATTCCAGATTGATAGTTCGGATGAGCCCTCTTGATTTTGGATATCACACTCATAAGTTCATAACATTAGTGTTCAAAAGTTATTAACTTAGATTTTTTTCAGTTTTATCGTCAACATGTTTCTGTCTGTGAGGCATGGACTTTTTGGATTTTCCATATTTTTTCTGACAGCCTAAACTCGTTTGGTCGAGTGGCAAATTATTTAGAAGCCGAGCGGCGCATGTGTAAGAAGTCCTCAAATCCACACATGCTAAATTAATCAATTACTTTCCACTCGACTACGTTACTACCGTAGGTAATCCTTACAAGCCTAGTCAATACCTCTACCTATAGTATAGATTATTATAATGTAGTGTAGATGAATCAGACAAAGAGGTGGAGTAACAAGCTAATTTAAAGACAATAGGACCTATTCATTAATTGCTATCATAATGTTCTATTGATCAACTGCCACGCTCACGGTCACTCGACAACTGGTCAATGGATGACTACTATTTAACGATGTACTTACCCACTTATATTTTCAGGACATTAGGTACATGAGTTCGATCGTTATTAAAGTAAAAAGGGTTAGTTAGATACTAAGTTTCCGTCACTAGCTTCAATGGACAGAAAAAATACAACCAATTAATTATTGTCGTCTAATTTTATAATGGAGCCAAAATAGTTTAGTCCCCTCTTTCTTTAAATTAAGACTTTTAAAGGCACTTGGATAGGTAATACGATTTCAAATCGATGAGGCAGGAGTAATAGGCCAGCAAAATCCTTCACTAATTCCGTCACTTCCTCTTAGTGTCGATGGCCATCTATATAGAGTCAGCCCAGAATTTGGCTACAAGCTTTGCACCTTCAGTAGCGTCCATCAGCTCCTGTAGCGTGCATATGTCGTAGGATGATTTGATAATTCATAAAAACTCCAGGGACATTGCGCAAAACACGGATAATTAGAAAATGGTAAAAACCTTTCTGCGAGCAACTTGGATAGAACGCTCGCTGGCCGCTCCCGCGGCACCGTTCGCTTCGCTCGCTCGGCTCGCGCGCCTTTGGTCGCAGTTCTGACCTTACCTAACCTATTTCAACAAAAAAATACACAATTAGGGATTACAGACCGGTAATAGCGCTAAGATGGATGATAGGCCTTTGCCCTGCAGTTAGACAACATGGGCTTAGCATAAAATAGCAAAATCCTTTACGAATTCAAGAGCACCCTGTCTGCATGTTACTGATCAAGCCCTAAATATCGTAATCTTTTCTTCTCACCAGGAGTACCAGGCTACGTAATGGACGGCGTAGTCATAGTCGGAGAGCGGGAAGCTGCCCCGGCGGGCTACAGCGTGGCAGGTCGTGCGGGCAAGCGCCGCCTGTGCACGCGCGTGTCTCGCCCCGCAGCCGCGCGCGCGCACCCGCCCGTCACTGACGTCATCGTGTGCTCCAAGATGAGGCAGGCGCCGCAAGGGTTTATATTGGCTGGGTGAGTTGAGAGCACAAATGCAGAAAATAGGGATAGGCAAATGAAAAAACAAATCGATAAAAATATTCTATCAATATTTACAAACAGTATCGTATGGTAGCGATATTTATCGAGGAAAAAGATATGATTATATTTTGATACATCGATATATTTTGCTCATCCCTAGCAGATAGTAGCCCTGCGATTCAATTGGACTGGTGAGCGAGAGATCGGTTTGATCCCTGGGCCAAAATGATCTCTGACACCAGTGAAACGATTTATTCCCTTGATGTCGAGTCCCGCCACGTCGAGTCGCCGCCACGTCTACTCTGAAAACTCCCCGCTTTTATTCCCGCCACGTCGAATCGTTGAAAAAGTCTATTTTGTTACCGCCAAGTCTACTAACCATTTTTATTTGTAGTGTCGTAAAAAAAAATACTCATAGTGAAACTTCCCATAAAAATTACTAGGCTTGCATGAGTTTAAGATAGTAAGTACCTATTGCAATCATTAGACGTGTACAATTTCTGAGCAGACTAACCTAAGAAAAAGTACTAGGCTTGCATGATTTCCCGATAGTATTTAATCATTATAGGATTTGGATGAGGCAGACAGATATTTTATAACCATAACATAATGATTGAATACTATCGTGAATTCATGCATGCCTAGTACTTTTTGTTAGGTTACTGTTCAGAAATTGTGCACAACGTATATAATGATTGAAATACTATCGTGAATTCATGCAAGCTAGTACTTTTTCGTCTATGGATAAGGAACAAAACATCATATATGTAGGATCCTATCTATTTATTCCAAGTAACCAACTATGAGTATTTTTTACGACTGTACAAATCAAAATAGTAGACGTGGCGGTAATAAAATAGTCTTTTTCAACGATTCGACGTGGCAGGAATAAAAGCGGGGAGTTTTCAGAGTAGACGTGGCGGCGACTTGACGTGGCGGGACTCGACATCAAGGGAATAAATCAGTGAAACCACTCCCAAGAACAAGCATATTAGCCTCTAGTACTGGTAGGAGCGGAATTAAAAGAAATATAGCAACTTATATTGCCGTATATTTACTTACTGGATTAGACGTTTATTCAGTAACATTTTAAATTAACAACTAACATGAACTTCCAAAACTAAAAATAATTAACCTAACTTAGGTAACTAAAACTATTAGGAAACAAACAATAAGGCATCGAAAAATTCCTCCGCATCGCTGTCGACTGGTAATGTACCCAAGAGACTGGCGGCATTGCCACGTTGTATGGCAATGCTTAGCCTCTGGCCCAGGTAAAAACCAGCCCTTGGGTCACGGGAAGTGTCAACCAGTCGTTTGGAAATGTCATTGAACAGATCATGAGCACTCGGACCCCACGGCCCTAGGGTTTCATCCCCAAACGGCTCGAAAATATAGTTACCTATGAGGTTATTATACTTTCGCCGCTTGAGGTTTTCTGCAGCCGCAGCGGCAGCGCCAGCACAGCACGCTGAGCCAGGAAGATGGGATGGCGCAAGAGTATCGACACACGTTGCGTCCCACACTAAAGGCCTACCCATCTTCCATGGAAATAAAGACATACCGTCCGGTCTTTTGCCATCGTCGCGTGCCAAGCCATTGGGTTCTAATACAGCTGGAACGCCGACGGCGACAAGAGCTCGTCGGATGATGTCATTAATGTTCGCGTGCCGCGCTAAGCGGCCCGCACTTCGGCTGCAAGACAGGCCGTGGTGTCCGAGGCTGTTGACAACTTCGCCACAGTGACAGCGATGAGGAGAACAACAGGGAGCTCCTAGTCGCAAGGAAGCAGCGATGCGGAAAGTAGAGTCGTCGAGCAAAGTACCTAAGTTCGACGACGGTAGTGCATGAAGCCAGAGGCCCGACTCCCACTTCCCCACAGCCAGCAGGCGCGCACGCTCCGCAGGAGTAGCAGACGTGTCAAGTAAATTGTTCTGTACTACTCTGCAGAGCGGCTCATCCCACCGTCTCTGGGAAAAAGGGTGGTTGGGCGGATCTGAATTCGGTTTACTTACTAGGATTAATAAATAAAATATATAGTAACTAACGAAACATGAGCTTTGTGCTTGTTAACATGCACACTTGAGCTGCTCAACAGGATTTGGACTAATCGGATCCAATTAGGATTAGCGAGAGCCCGGATTAGCTTTCTACAGCGAAGACAACGATCTAATGCTTATAACTCGTGCGGTGGATGACGTATCTGATCATACGCTTTTTAACCGACTTCCAAAAGGAGGAGGTTCTCAATTCGTCTGTATGTTTTTTTTTTTTTTTTTTTTTTTTTTTTTTTTTTTTTTTTTTTTTTTTTGTATGTTTGTTACGCGATTTCTCCGTCAATTATGGACCGATTTTGAAAATTGTTTTTTTGTTTGAAAGGGTATGCTCCCGAGGTGGTCCCATATTAATTTTATTAGCTTTACTTGGATAGTTTTTGAGTTAGCTTCAATAATACGTATTTTTCCCACTTAGTTTATATGGATGATATAATGATAACTTCCAATCACTGTTATTTTAGCAGGTTAGTGGTATTCGAATTTGTATGGGGTAGGTACCACAACTAAAAAGTGCAAAATAAAAACTTTTTACAAAAAAAGAACAACCGACTTCCAAAAAAGACACTACAAAGTCAAAAATAACTTTAATTTCGGAAGTCGGTGGCAAAAAACGAAAGTTCAAAACCAAATACACCGACTTCCGAAATTAAAGTTATTTTTGACTTTGTAGTGTCTTTTTTGGAAGTCGGTTGTTCTTTTTTTGTAAAAAGTTTTTATTTAGGCTATGGTTTTCTATTAACACTTAGTATTAGGTTGGGTTTATTAGGCAGTATCCTAAATGGAACAGGTGCCGCCGCGCCGAAGGGTTTCTTAATAACTGCAAGAACTGCACAACCGAAATGTTAAGAGCCTATAATGCCTCAAATTGCGAAGCATGATCCTCCGTTATATCGAAAATCCTGCAGCATTAATTTTGAAATAAATATGAGGTAATGTTTAGGATTAATGTTAAGTACCGCTGCCGCAATAAACCGCTAGTTATAAAAAAATACTTCAAATTAGATGATGAAACTTTACATAATAACTGAATCTATACATATTATAAAACAAAGTCGCTTTTCGCGTTTGTCTGTATGTCCGCATTGTTATTCTAAAGTACAGCCGCCGCTGTACGCCAGCACATCAACTTACTCCAATCTGTCAAATTTTCCTAATCAACATTGAACCTTATTCTTTAGCCATAAAGTTGAAAATCTATTAAATAAATTTGACAACTTGATGTGCTGGCGTCTGTACGCAACAGATTTTGATGACGTTTACAGAATTTATTCCGGAAGGTTTATGAATGCGTTAATATTAAAGTTAGGTTTACCTCAGAAATCTAGATGTTTTGCCAAGTCGTAAAAACCGTGTGAAGCAGAAGCGGGTCGCACTCGCTAGTTATCTATATAAACCAGATACTATGTCTTTTTTTATTATCTTTGTTTTCGCCGTAAAAAGAAATTACCCAAACTATTGGCGCCTTGGAGCCTTCTCCCCGTTGCTAAGTCTCGCTCTCACTCGTCCAAGTGAGATAATGAGTGAATTTGAGCCGAGGTATTAGGGACTCTTAATACTTGGATTATATTTCCAAGTCTAATCTAATGTATTTACCCCGTAATGTCCAACTGCTGGCTAAAGGGGCTTCCCTTTCTCATTACCAAATGATAGTAAACTAATAGAAATGTGTCTCTTTCCCTCAGTGAGATAAACGGCAAGACGGTGTGTTACAAAGTAAGCGGCGGCAGCACCGACACGTCGCCGACGCACACCGAGTATGAGAACGTGCTCACTAACATCACGCCCGAGGCTAACAGGAGGTAAGCAGACACTCAACCTTATCACATAAAATATTATCTGTACTACATAATCAGCCTATATATTGTTCCCACTGCTGGGACACAGGCCTCGATCCTCTCGGTAAGAGGGAGTGGGCCGTAATCCACCACGCGGGCCCAGTGCGGGTTGGTAGATGTCACATGTCTTCGAATTTTTTGTTCTGGGACATACCGGTTTTCTCACGATGTCTTCCTTCACCGTTTTGAGAGCAGTGGTGATGAAATAATTTACACTAAGTTAAGCGTCTGTCAAGGTTCGAACCTACGATGTACAGCTCGTAAGTCGCGGCCGTTACCACTGGGCCACCACTGCTCAACTGTACAACATTATATTAGATTAGTTGGCGAAACTTCGCTGGTCTGATGAGTAATAAAAACAAAAGATTCAGAGAAAATCTCGAAATTGTTCGACTGATTGTGATGAAACGTTGGTAAGTTGTTGTGTGCGTCGGAGAAGGTCCCTAACAAAAAAAAAATTACAAGGCATTGCAACGCAGTACCTATTATAGTACTACCGTATCTGTACCTAATAAAAGTCATAACCTGCAAAATAAAACAGTTTGACAGTTGACAGTTTTTCAATCCAAAAACTGTTAGACGTCAATTTAGTTCCACAGATAAAAATAAACAAACTGGTAAAATCAGTCCTACGTAAATAACGTTGTATACGTACAGGGAAACAAAGTGGATGGTAAAATAAATAAATCATGCTCTTTCGTATTGCAAATTCGCACAAAAGTACGCACAACTCACATTTCTTTCAAGCATGTTTGACCTTACATCTGCCGCTGAGTGACGGGAATAAATATGATGATTGACATGCGAGTAAGCATGAAGCTCGCTTAGTAGATAGAGTCTCAACTCATGTATCATCTGACGACATGCTTGACAGAATGGCAGTGTTATTTATGCGAGAAGGTCGCCATCATCACCCTGCTTCCTTAGTAGTAACTATGTAATTTCAACGACTGAGACCAAGTTTTAAAATGAAATGAAATTGTTTATTCTGTCATTTATATCGATGGATATCCTAATCACTTTTACAAGTCATATAAGTACAAGTATATACAGGGTGGCAGGGACATCGACGCGAAGCCTGTTACCATGGATTCAGTACATGATTCTGAACCCCACAGCGTTGATTTTTTTTTTTAAAGTGAGTATGAAACAACATACGTATGGTAACAGGCTTCGCGTCGATGTCACTGCCACCCTGTATATTTGAGGAAAGAACCACGCAGATTTGTGTGGACCTGTCCAATCATTTGTCAGTAATCGTGTCGACTGCTTCCAGGCCCGGACTTAGAGAGTCAGGGCCCCGAGGCACATGGCATTTGAGCCCCCCCCCCCCCCCTCATTCTGAAGACATTTTGAGAAGTTAGCAAATAAAATGCACACCTATGAAAATTTAAATAATATAGTCTATGTTATGTACGTCACCATAGTTACGTCAACGGTCGTTACAAATCAACGTTTTTTTTTTTTTTCGAAAATATATATCTACCCCTGTCAGGCAGGAAAGCTACCTGATCGGTGTAGCTGGGTGAGTCCCTCTAGGCTAGCTGGAAATCCGGGGCTGACTAGTGACTACTAACTTAAGTCTTTGAGTACTGAACTAAGACCTAGTTCTGAGTAGGGTTATAAGTATGTACTCAAAAGCAGTTTTCTTAAATGAAATCTAATCAAATAAAAGGTTTTTTTGGGCATTGAGTCTAAATATGGTCAAAAAGGCAACATCGATTCAAGGAAAAATAACAACACAGTCTTCCATCACGACATAACATCGTTTGAATCGTACTTGAGATCACAAATTAAGTAAAATCTATACAAATCGCCGAATGTCGCTGAAAACCAGCGCTGGGGCTCTGTGTCGCATAAGGTCGCAGCATTATTCTGAGCGATGGCCGTTTTGCGTGGATGTGACGCATATTTTCCCCCAACTTGTTCTTTTTCGTGTATGTATAATTTCTTTGGGTCATATTTACCGCAAATGAACATATTTTTTATTTTTCTTTAATATTGAGTAGAGTATTGATTCTAAAAACGGCCTCAAGCCCAATATCAAATCGCTCAAATTCAATAAAAAGTAATAAGTAAATTGTCTTGCAACACGACATAACATCGTTTAAATGTAGTTACACATACATTCCTGCAATTCTCAAGGCTCGAACAACAAAGGAACTCACTCAACTAAATTAATAAATCCTTCAGTGAACAAGACGAATTAACGCGTACTGTTTATATTCTCATGTGGGGTACACTATTCGCGCACCGATCATTGAGACGATTGACATACACATTGCTTTTTATGCCGGATATCTACAGGGTGTATCATAGGGTTGCCAACCGTCCTGTTTTCCCAGAACATGTCTTGCTTTTCGGAATGTCCTAGGCCCTAGGACATTCCAAAAAGCAAGACATGTCCACTTAAAACTATCAAGGACACCCTAGGACCTAGGGTGTCCTTGATAGTTTTAAAGTAACATCCTGGGTTTTTAAAGCATCCTCGTAAAGTTCTGTATTTTAAATTCGCGCCTTATTTATTTAACACTTTAAGCACACAAATGTACAGAGGCGGACTTAATGCCATAGGCATTAACCTTACCTAAAAATAAAGATGGAAAATGCACTCTGCTTGTTATCTCTTTCTCACTACTATTTTCAGGCACTCTAGTACGTGTAAATTGAGTTTCATTGAACCTGTTTTCATTGCGTGTTGCTCTTATACTGCGTCCTGTTTTTAATCCGAAATGTCCTGGTATTTTCACATTCTGATTCTGGATTTCTAAATTTGGGGATGGCAACCCTAGTGTATCAGAAAGGTGTAGTCAAAGCATCGATCACTAATAAAGAACTAGATACACAATCCCAAACAAAAGTTCTCTTAAAACTGTCACCAAATTGTGTTTAAGTAATAATACTTGAAATAAATATACATTAATATAAATTTAACCTTAAACGCAATGCTTAAAGTTTATTTCACAAAGCTATGTTCAAAAAGCAATAAATTTTTACGACCGATACTATGTGGCATGTTTACCTTCGGAGCGTTCGAATGCTATTAAATCAAAAGCGCACCCAAATGTTCAAGTGGGTGCTCATTCTGTGAGGACATTTTTTGCCGCTGATTGTGTATCTAGTTCTTTATTAGTGATCGATGAGTCAAAGTTAAGGGTGTGGTGCAGACCATCAAACTGAACAACGTTCTCCATGGGACTTTAGAGATATGAGGAACAGGGTGTAAAGTTAACTAATCTTCTGTAGAAAAGGGAGGATTCCTCGACCAGGGTGTCGTGTTTGGTGGGCTACTGCCCGATGATTGATGTCGGGGATATACAACCTTAGTTTTTGTTAACCCTAAACCTCTTAAGGGGTCATTGTACTCATCATTATGAAAAACTGTCTGTAAGGGACCAAAGCTGAAATCGCGAAAAAAAATCAGCTGTTCCCTACATTTATGTTCGCATATCTCGTCAAAATGTAGGGAACACCTGATTTTTTCGACGGTACAGACGCCAGCACATCAACCTACTCTCTGTCAAATTTTCCCAATCAACATTGAACCTTATTCTTTAGCAATAAAGTTGAAAATTTATTAAAGAAATTTGACAGATTGTAGTTACTTGTTGTGCGCCCGTTTGTACATCGATCTCGATCAAACTATATCAACTAAGTTTACGGACTGATATTTCCGACACAGGACTCTCTAAAATAAACATTCTAACAAAACGGGCCAGCAAAAGTAATAGCTGTCACATTGTAAATGTAATCTGTTAATGAAAGTTATCAAACATTAATCATTGTATCAATAACCGGACATCATTAAATAAAACATACACACAAGTCATAACATTTAAATTAAACAAGCCGCGTACCTGTTGGGATTTCTCACCGGCAAAAATTACGTTTTCCTTAGTTCTCACTTTGGTTATACAGGGTGGCGAATAAGTGACCTGCATCCGTCAAGGGGTGATTCTACCTGTCATGCTAAAAAACTTTCGCTATGAAACGCATACCTACATGTAATTTGTTAACAAAAACATACGTGTATCTAACCGCCTCTGTTGTCTAGTGGTTAAACCACCTGTCTCAGACCCAGAGGTCCCGGGTTCGATTCGCAGTGGGAGCAAAATTTTGTGCTCGGTTTGGTTGGTGGTAGGGCTTGTTCTAAGTCCGCCTGGCTAGATACTACCATCTTATCTAAGTCTGTCGCCATAACAACAATGTTAACAGCATTGTTGTGTTTCGGCAGTTAGAGATAAGATAGCCAGTTCCTCTGTGGTTGAGGATACCGGGTGAAACTTGCTTCCACCTTTGGCTTGATCATCACTTACCATCAGGTGAGATACAGGCCAAGAGCAACCCCGTTGTGGGTAAAAAAAAAACTTAATAGTCTGTCTGCTTGTTGTCTTGTTGTATAGGAATTTGATACTGTTTTTCACGAATCGGATAAGAGCTTCATGAAGGTGAAAGTTGTTTACTATAACGAGTAGACCCCGTGACGGATACGGGTGTCTAAATCGCCACCCTGTATATAAGGAACTCTTGTGCAATTTGTTTGTTTCTAGACCCAGTTGTTTAGGTTGTGCATTGTCTGTCGTTGAATGAATAGGATTATTATTAACTAGATACCCACTAAAGCAATGTTTCATCAATTACTTTCAGATTGCGAGCACCGGACCGTCCACCAAAACTGTCACCCCTCGTCTCAGAACTAAACAACCTGAATCTCAAACAGTCACCAACCACATACCCTAACATCGAAGAGTTCACCACTGACCATGACTACGAAGCTCTAAGCCCCGCCTACAATATCAAACCGTTCCGGCCGGCGCCGCGGCCCCCCTCAGCCAAGTCCCCGATCCATCACGGGAGCCCTGCGGGTCCCACGTCGCCCGTAGCTCATGCAAGGAAAAAGGGGCCTGCGCCCCTGCCGAGGAACACTATGTATCAGACGTTAGGAGGATATAATGGACTGGAAGGAGTGCCATTTTTATTGAACCCCAAGCTGAGAGGACTGCCTAGTGATAGTTTGGTAAGTTTCAAATACACAATTTAAATAACATTGACACGGATTCGACGCTTCATATAAAAGTAAAAACAGCCGTACGGGTCGATCAACAGGTTAAGCTACGCTTGCCGGGGTTGGTCCGTGGATGGGTGACTATATTATATACCGAGAATCCTCCGTGCCTCGGAAAGCACGTTAAGTCGTTGGTCCCGGCTGTCATTCTTGGATCTTTGACAGTCGTTACGGGTCGTCAGAAGCCTGAAAGACTGACAACCAGTCTTAACAAAGGGGTATCCTATTATCCAGTTACTGGGTTGTGGAGTTCAGATAGGTAGTCGCCCCATGTAAAATACTGGTATTCAGCTGCATCCGGTAAGACTGGAGCCGACCCCAACATGTTGGGAAAAGGCTAGACTGATGGATTGACATGGTGGAAATCTCTTTTTTTTTATAACTTAACATCACGCCTGTATTCCCCGAAGGGTTAGGCAGAGGTGTACCTTTAATAGTACACCCACATTTCGCCGGTTATGATTAAGTTCCATGTAATAGAGGGCGAGCTTATTGCCATCAATCGTGCACAAATCCAGACTCCGGGCTGTTACTGAGAAATTCCAGATGGAGATCCCAATAAAACTTTGCCTGACCCGGGAATCGAATCCAGGACCTCATGTTCCGCACTTGCGACTACTCTCACTATCAGACCCTAAGAAAGTGCTACGAAATTGTGTAAAACTGCAAATTGACACTATTCTTAGTTATAACGTAATCTCGTAAAATATTAAGTTAGAGTTAAATTGCTTATTAGCTTATTAGGCTAGATTGTAATCCGTTACTAAGAACTAGTTTAGTTCTTATTAATACAAAAAATAAAAAATAAACTTGCGATTACCAACAAGCCAGTTTTTTAATAACCTACGAAAGTTTTGAACTCTGGTGGATTTGAAATCATGTACTTACTGAATTCGTGGTAACAGTTTGCGCGTCAATGTCTCGTACTCCTAATGCCAATGTTTTTTTACATTCTTCCAATGCATGCTTTTTTATAGAATAGAATAGAATAGAATATTTATTTGCGTATGTCGATTTCGGTCTGAAGTCGCTTACAAGCCTGAGAGTTTTACAATAAAATATTTTTTTATTTATTAATTCGACCTTGGTCTCGCTGGTTAGTAATGTTAAAATGATTAAGGTAGCGTGACATATTCTAATTAATTGGCACAACAGGAAATGCTTAAATTTTTCCTCATCGCGTATTTATTTAGTAAAGCAGTTACACATTATGTTCTTTTATTCCATTTAAATACATAAAAATTACATTTTTTAATATTTCTTAAAAAAAGATATAAAAAACATTTAAAAATATAAAAAATTGTCGCCCATCGGCATCAGGAACAGGGTCCAAGCTGCCGGTGGTCAGGGCTCTAGAGAGAGGAACCTCCTCACTATGCGTGCCGTGTCTAGGAGTACTGCTTTCTGAATCAAGCCCTTGACCCAGCCGCGCAATGAGAGCCTCCTGAGGTGTTGGTCGAGGCTCTCCGCTATTAGGCCATTAACCGTTACGATTATCGGTACAATGATTGCAGAGTCCACGTCCCACATGTCGACAACCTCGTGAGCTAAGTCAAGATACTTGATTTTTTTATCTTTCTCAGCTTTCACGAGATTCTCGTCATGAGGGACAGCAATATCAACAATCATTGCACGGCGTTCTCGTCGATCTATCACCACAATATCAGGCTTATTAGCTACAATAGTCCTGTCAGTTACACATTATTATTATTATTGCAAGCCTATGCTACCGTTACATACTAATTAAAATATATCTTTCACTTTCAAAACTGTGTAGAAAGTGTTTAGATTTCTATCTAAGCATAGCAATTAAAAGATCTCTGAACTAAGTAACTGTGTATAGATGAGGACACTGTCTTATGCTATCTCAACTATTACTAGTACTATTTAGGTATTTCTATGTAATACAACTAGTGGGTTAGTGATTGTGATATTTGTAATCTGTAGTGCAGAATCTTTTAGTTATTGATCTTGTTAACGCTTGGGATCGAAGCAATATTGACTAATTCGTTACACATTTTAAATAATTTGTTAAGAGGGAACAGGGCCTGCGAGGAATTTGAAGAACTATTGCCGTTGTCTTACCTCAAGTCTGCCTCCGTAGAGTGCGATAGGGACAGCTGCAGTTCAGACCAATTATATCACAAAAAATCAAAGTTTCGTATTCCCCTTTGAGCTGATTCAATTATTCTTTACATTACAATTCTAAGAAAGAGTATGTCTAGGTTCCTATCATTTTCTTTTATGTTAAAAACTGTTCGAATTTGACTGGTAGTCTCTCTAATCACGGCGGAAAAATTTGGGCATTTTTGTAAATTTTGTAGGGTCATATTTTCTTTACCAATAAGTTGCTGAAAAAAAGGAAATAACAGGGATGTGACTACAGCAGACCTTCATTTTGTGAAGAAAAAAAGTGATAGCTCTAGAAGCATAATTCAGAAAGAAAAAAGCGGAATACATTTGTATGGAGAATCACAGGTCTTGTTCCCTCTTAACAATGCATGTAACAATGAACACAGAGTTAGCCAGTTTAAAAATAGCAAGTTCATTGAAAGTACTTCCCAGTATTAATTGAAATCTCTTCCTTCCAGACACAACTGCCAGTAATAAAGCGGCGCTCGCGCTTCGATCTAGACCGCGATTACACCTACAACTTCGGCGTCGAGCGACAGACGTGAGACGAAACATAAAAAACCCTAAAGCCATACACATAAGGTATATTATCCTTGTTCTACGTAGACACTAATTGACATGACCTTGCGCTCAGTGATCGATCCAAATGATTGATTTTAATACAAAAGTTTTATGGAATATTATACTTCCTCTGCCTGTTAAAAAATATGGACTATTTCGCGAATTTCTTAGAGAATACTGCTCAATAACTTTTGGTAGAGATTACCCGCAAGTAGTTGACAATAGTATGTGTTCCCTTATAGATAGATTATAATCTTTAAAGTAAAAACAACAATGACAAATTATGAAATTATCCATTCGATATTCAAATAGTGCTTGATTATATGAAATAACTGACTTTAGAAGTCTTCGGAATATTTGAGTGTGATCCTATTGAAGTTGAATTTGGTCTTTATGTTGATATAGGGAGTAAATTACCTTCTTTATTTGAAAACTGGGTAGTGAATGTTGCCAGAAAGATGAGGGTTTACTTCCGTACCCTACATCTCGAATGTTGCCAGCTATAAAAATTTAAACATCCATGGTAGATTTACATCCTCTGAATAAATGATCTTAAATCATGACATTATTATGATAAATTGGTTGTGTTATAAATGTGACGTATACCTATACCAGCTCAGTCAGCTCAACGTTAGGACAGACAACTATAATATTATGGTGACATAGCAATTTGTTCACATATCTCTTTTTAATATTGTAAATGTAACGAGACTGCTTTGAAACAAGAGACTGTGGATGTCAAAGAATAAAAATAGAACAGAGCAATCAAAGAATCAAAATAATGGATGGCCATGCCTTCCCTAAAAAAACATTCCGTCATGGAAAATTATACCGACTTACCCAGTTGTAGATCAAATGAATACGTAACATCAATAGTCTATATACCTTTTGTGCTACAAAGTAAATCATACAAGTCTTTGTATCCATTGTCTCTCGTTTCCTAGCTTTTAGTGAGTGACCCTGAGGCCTTGATCGCGTGTTGCTTAATAGTTATAGATTTACCGAGCTCTGGCACGGCATATATCGGTGTTTCATTGCTCTTAAGAGCGTTTATTTTGAAAGGTGGCAACGTCGCAAATAGATGTCAAATATTTCCCTGTTTTGATTAATTTGTCAATATTACTGTAGGGACATAAGAAATAACTAGCGAACTAGAATAATGATTAAAAGCGAATATTTAGTTTTAGATATAAAAAAACTATTTAGAAACTTTCCAAATGCCTTTTCTACACCTAAAACGGTTACAACATCAAATTCAGTGTTAATATTCTAGTTCGCTAGTTAGCCACATTTTCTTTTTTCCATTCGGTAATATTACCAAATTAATTAAAACAGGTAAATATTTGACAGCTATTTACGTTGATAAACACAAAATGGGACCTGTAACATAATTATTGGCAAGTAGTTGAAAAATTGTGTTGAAAATTATACAGCAATCTTGCCCCAAACCGATGTAGACTGTGCTAGAATTCTTTGTGGATGTCTAAAGGGTAAAAGTATGCGGAAAATTGGAGAGCGAATTTATTGAAGAAATAATGATTGGCCTTTTACTTTTAGTATATGTCAAGTCATCATTGTCATGAAGATTCTTCGGTCCATGGACTCTTTCATTTAATTTTAAATGACTGAAAATTGCACAATCTTTATTTTAGATTTGGAAGGAATATCGATTTATGTAAAAGTAACTTTTTCGTAATATTGAATACAACTAAGTATCGTAGTGGTACCTAAAATGTAAATGTGATTCTTCTATTCTTATACTAGTATACCCGACAACAAGGAACTTCTATTCGTAAGGGCCTCTGCGTTCGTAATTTATTTGCCAAACATGTAAACAAAGACGAGTTTTCCACTTAGGCAAACATCAACTTTATGCAAGTGTAAATAAAGTTAATTTTAGACCGACTAGTACTGTTGAAAAAGTTATATAAAAAATATGAAGTTGTAGTGCAAACTTAACCTTATATGTAGGCAGTACAGTTGTTTTTCCTAAAATTCGTGATTGTTTACATGTTTTGCAAATGAATTGCGAACGCAGATTAGACATCTTACGATGACTTACTATTTATGTCATCAGTACTGCGATAAAAGTCAAGGGCCTTATCACACTAGCGATTTACGAGCGAGTTATCAGCGAGCCGGTTGTTCAACGTACTCGCTGCGCGTGCGTAGCGAGCACGCCGCGTTTGCGTAACGAGAGTGATTGACTTAAGTGTACAAGAGAGAGCGAGACAAGCGAATGTACAATGTTGTGAAAACGTGGACAACACGTCGCGAAGTCGCGGATAGCTCGCTTGGCACCCGTGGAGAGCACGTTCACAAATCGCCTCGCTGGAAACACACTATTTGCTAGTAGATAACGCTCTAAGTTTGTGAATTCCATAGAGCACAGAATCGCCGCGTCGGGCGGCATCGTCTAGACTTCTTAGTAAATTTATCGGCGCCGAAAGTGCGTAAAGCGCATTTCTTCTGTCACGGGCCGCCAGTCAAAGCCTTGAGCTCATTCCTTCTGCCGTCAGCTTCAATACATCATTTGTGTAACGGTGACGCCCACAGACAATACCGCCTTTAGCAGCGGCCGTCGGGACGTCTGAGTGTGTAACATATTTCAGATTAAACATAGCAAACTTATAAATGAGCTACATCATTACCTGTCTTGTTATAATATCTCTTGATATTGTATGAACTTTCGCTAACGCCCTTCGTACACCACGCTACGCAAATCTTCGATACCCGACGATTTTGGTCTCTAAGCGAATACCGGAATACAAATTCATAAAGGCTCGTACACAGGCACGCGTCGCAGAAATTTATTTTTATTCGTCGCAGGTCGTCGTTACAAACGTTGCTGCGATTTTCAAGATGGCGGAGCATTTTGTAAGCATTTTATATATTATATTCGTGTGAGACGTGTAGCCGCTATCCTAGAACCAAAAATGCGAAGACATGTGACATCTACCAACCCGCACTGGGCCCGCGTGGTGGATTATGGCCCACTCCCTCTCACAGAGAGGAGGCCTGTGTCCCAGCAGTGGGAACATTAGGCTGATTATGTGTAGCCGCTACGCCTACAGTGGCAGAATAGACAACGTCGTGTGTAGAGACCGTGCGCTACCAGATATTCGCGATATACATAATCAGCCTATAATGCTCCCAGTGCTGGGACCCAGGCCTCCTCTCTGTGAGAGGGAGTGGACCGTAATCCACCATACGGGCCCAGTGCGGGTTGGTAGATGTCTTCGAATTTTTGGTTCTAAGACATGCCGGTTTCCTCACTATGTTTTCCTTCACCGTTTTGAGAGTGATGAAATTATTTACACAAAGTAAAGCGCCGGCTTGGGTTCGAACCCACGACCTACAACTTGTAAGTCGGGGCCGTTACCACTGGGCCACCACTACTCTCACAGTGTACAACATTAGTATCGAAGATTTGCGTCGCCTTGTGTACGAAGGCCCTAAGAGTCTACGTAGTTAGTACTTTCTGTCAGTGCTAACGAATACTAACTATTTTACTATGTATTTGTAACGACCATGTGCCAATACCAGTACAAAGTGTAGGTCTGGTTACCGGGCGCTTTGCCAGCCAATGACTAGTCAAAGTGAACGAATTTGAATTAATTGCACTATTTATACGATTGAATGATTTTTACCATACGCTCATTCATGTGCGGTCGCGGACGCTGACAGTGAACCACTGTTCAACCAGTATGACCAGATTTAAATAGGTTTCTTCAAGATGCTCGCCTAAATTCTGCTAATTTCTTTTCTTGTTAATAATACCAAAATTCTGCCAATAAATGAAGTCATAATTTAACATGTACGAATATTAAAAAAGAAAAACCAGATATATAAAAACGCCAAGATGAAGAAATTGGATACTTCTCCCACTGAGAGCCATAGTTCTGCTCATATTTTCTTTACGCAAAAAATTTACGCAGAATTACTTACACAAAACTCGAAAGAAAGTACAATAATGGTAGAATTCTTTAAATATTTCTAGCGCAACTACCCAAGTGAAGCGCAGGTAATTTGTAAGTTTCTAATCCTGCTAATTTCCTGCGGAGGTTTTATAAGATTCTGCCAAATACTGCTATCTTTTCAATTCTGCGACACAATCTGCTTAGCCCTCATTGGGCTGCTTAGCAGATTGTGTGGTTTCTGCTAAATCTGGTCACACTGTTTTCAACTTTATAACTAAGACCTTCCGATCATCTGTCGATAGGCCTTGCCTTTAAAAGGCCATAACAATTAAAAATTCTATTGTGTCTCGTTAATGACAGTTGAAGGTCTAAGGGGGAAAATTTGGTCAACCGCCAGTGTCCGCGATTGGCTTATACATACAGTGCTACAAGGATCTTTTGGCGCTCGAATGACGTTCACAGGGTGGCGCTGTTGGTAAACATTTGAGCGATTGTTTTGTATTATTGAAAAAACAAGATGGCGGTTTTACTTCCCTTTTTGTCCACGCGCCAATAGATCCTTGAACACTGTATAGTCTATGTACCATTTTTATTGTGCCCTGTCTATTTGTATTAGACAATTTTCACAATGCACAATGGTATGACTTAATCCGGGTATTGTCGATAGTTTTGACAATAATCCGGGTAATACACTCTTGTAAAACGGTTATGAAAAGTTGTGAATGGTTTTTAAGGTTCTTACTTTAGATTACTTTAGTTTTAATTCGAGAACTTATTGTTTTTTTATGTAATTGCATGTCATTAGGTTATACGAGATTGTTAAAGGTAAATATCGTAATTATATGAGTTAGAAAATGTATTTATTTCCAATAACGAGTATGCATGAACCTTTGGTTTTTCTTGTCTCGTACAGCGCATTGTTTTTGTCGGGAATGTTATCGGTGCTGTAAACACTTGCAAACACCTTGTTTGAATTGTATAACACGAATCACGTACCCTGAGGGGTAATATCTTAGGTTTAGGCTCATCGGGCACGACATATATGCTTGCCCCTCACGTTCTACCTTGACTGTAATGCCAAATTGTGCACATGAAATAAGGGGCCGTTCAAGTATTACGTAAGCAGATTTATTACAATTATTTACCCAGTTGTCAGCAAAAGTAAGCAAAGCTCTTACCCTCCCCCCCATGCTTACGTAAACATTGGTATATGCATTTGTGGGAATCCCCGAATATACGTTTCGTTTTCAAGCATAGACAAAGTGTGGGTTGCCATATGTGTAAAAAAGAAAATAATTACTGCTGACGTAATCACCATCTAGACCCCCCACCCCCCATGTCATCAAAAATAAGCAAAATATACCCCCCCGCCCCCCTAAACTGCTTACGTAATACTTGAACGGCCCCTAAGGTTAGAGGAGCCATGTAAAGATGAGTGCGCCGTGGAAGTAACATACGGTCCAGTTTGCACTATTGTTTGTCAATTCGTTGTACATATCTTAGCGTATTGTGTTCGCACGACTGTTATTTATTAACTCGATAACTAGATTTATTTGCTTTATAATAAAATTATTTTAACTGACATCCTTTAATTAGCCTGTAAAGAGATTCTGTAATGCAATTTTTAAAGTTAATAATAGACTTGTTTCTAGTTGAACTTGTTATAGATTGAAGATGACAGAATAGTATAGTATTGTTTTTGTCTCAAATCCTATTTGTTTTACTCAAATATTTATTAGTGATATTGTAAATAATTTATGTATAATGCAATTAGAAAATTAGTACGCTTTTTTACACATTAGAAATGTATTTCATCTGATAATTTGTTTAGAATGACTATGAAGGAATAAAATTTAAATTATTGACTGATTACACTGTGCTTTCATTTATTATCAGGGCTGAATGATGTTTCAATAGTCAGTGAATTTTTATGGGAAGAATAAAATAATTGTTACAGTTCGACATATTTTCTATACACAAGCTTTTAATTCCTCAAATAAAAGTTATCAGACTATAAAAAAATCAGCCCATGCCCTTTTGAAATAGAAATAATAATCCTTTCATCACACCTCTGATTAAAATTTTGGGATCAGTGTGTGACCAGTATGACTACCCTTGTATTCAAATTATGTTCTAAAACACTCTCCCATATCCAAAATATCTACGCAAAATATATTAAAAACTACTTTAATTGATGTTTAGGCACTGGCTGAAGTTGCGTCTTAAAAAAAAAAATTGATACTTATATTACAGTTCGCGTCAAATAATTTTACCGCTCTGAAGTTAGGTTGCGCATGCGTACTGGCATGCGCGCTACTGTTTTATAAGGCAGATCTCGCGAGATGTCGCGACGCCCCCGCAAGGGGGCGTGGCGAGCGGGGTCAGGGCTTCGCCCCTCGCCCGCGGAGGCAATACAGTGACCCATCAATATGGGCCCTTCCTCGGGGTCGGCTTAAGCGCCTGTTAAAATTGACACGGCAACGTGTCTGTGTGAATGGTTGCATTGAATGACTCTGTAGGAGCGTCGCGACGCTATTAAACAATAACGTCGATGTTCACGGACACCTAGGCGGTCAGACCACATCAGGTGGAACCCCCAGTTACCTGAGGGAAGCCCAACGAGGCCGACCTGCGACTAAGGTGCCGACTTGACGCACCTACAGGACGAAATGAAGCTTCCCTCTCCTCGTTCACAGATCTAGCCGTTAGCGATTCGAGGGGTGAGCAGTAATGTGTGTATGGGTGGCTAGTTATGTAGTGTAACGCCACCCAATGTAGACACGCGTCGCGGCCCGCGCTGCGTCAGCGTGTGTTGTGTATAGGCGTCTGTGTAGTGATGAATGTAATTCAGTTGCACGACATGCCTATATTAACCTAGAACACGTCGTGCAACAGATGTATGTGTACATCTGTAGAGTCTTATTATATCGAGTTAGCTGCGTGTAACCTGGGTACAGCTAACTCGAGGCGTCCATCCGGTGCAATGGGGTCAGTTGTCCGCTACCAGGTCGCGGGGCGTGGGTCTCGCGTCAGGCGGGCGCGCGTGCAATGGCGCTATCTGCTTGACATGGGGCCAGGCAGAAGCGTCGGCACGCGCGAACATCGACTTAGCGAGTCGCCTCACAAACTCATCCAGGCTCTCGATCCCGAGATCCCGGGTGATGACATCGTTCCTCACGAAACGAGGAGCGTCTACAATGATCCGCAACGCTTGGTTTTGTTGCGTGCGGAGCAGCTTGCGGCTCGACTCGCTCGTGAGGGCGAACCAAGCTGGGGCGGCGTGCGTAAGGACTGGGCGGATATATGTTTTGTATATCCCCAGCTTGACGCGCGTCGGGATGCGGGATTGGAGCACGGGCCTGAGGAGGTTGCGGGCGACCTTACCCTGAGCGGCGACCTTGCGGACATGAGGCCCCATCGTGAGGCGGCGGTCGATGGTCACACCCAGGTAGTTGACCCGGGGCGACCAATCGACGCGACTCCATGTAGCTTCAATGGTGGTGGGAGAGGCGCGAATCCGGTGATAATCGCCTGCGTTTTACCCACGTTAACCAAAAGCCGCCACTTAGACAGCCAGTCGGGGAGAAGGTCGAGGGCGCGCTGCATCTTGACAGCCGCGTCCTTCGCATTAAGCGATGTAGTGATGTACGCGGCGTCGTCGGCATACAGCGCGAGCGTCGCATCTGGAGTGGTGGGAATGTCGTCGGTGTAACGTGCGTGAGTAACACGCCGGCGATACGCAGCTGCCTTGCGGCACGCCAGCCAGTATCGGGCGGGCGCCGGATAGCGCCCCGTCGACCACCACCTTGAAGGTCCTGTGGGACAGAAAAGAGGAGACCACCCTTACAATGCGACGGGGCGCGTCGGACGTGGCCAACTTGTATATTAGGCCCTCGTGCCACACACGGTCGAAGGCCTTCTCCATGTCGAGGAATACAGCAACCGAGTATTCCTTTTCATTAAGTGCAGTTGTCAACTGGTGCAGTACCTAGTAGACAACTGAAGCGTCGTGCTATGTTCCGCCCGGAACCCGAATTGCTCTGGGCGTGGAACAATATGTTGTTGGAGGTGTCGCAGCAGGAGCACTTCGAACACCTTGGAGACTGTCGGCAGAAGCGTGATCGGCCGATAGCTCTGATCGGCCGATAGCTCTGATAAGGCAGATTGACTACTGCACAGTCATTTGTAGTCTACTTCAGAGCGGCAAAGTTATTTGACGCGAACTGTACTTACAGTGCATCGGTGGTGGGGGTTGAATCTAATATTATAAATCCGAAAGTCAGTTTGTTTGTTTGTTATGCTTTCACACTAAAACGGCTGAACGGATTTGGCACATGGGTAGACCATGACCTGGGTTAGGACCTTCTTTCTTATATCTATGACTAGCTTTCTCCCGCGGCTTCGCCCGCGTGTATGTCGGAAAATATCCCACGTGAACTTACTACCGGGATTACACGTAATTTTGAATCTGTGATATCTTTTAAACGATTCCTTTAAATTATATGATATCAGACATATTTTACTCTAAATAAAATGCCCAATTTAAATAACATTATTTATTGGATATGGATTTACAAATACCAGTCAAAATAGCTTCGGAAAAAACAATGAGTTTTTTTATCAAATTCTGAAATCAGGAACAAAATCCGAAAAAAATCTTCAGAATATCATATATTTTTCTGATTTTGTCAATTGGTCCATGGAGCACCGACGAATATAATTATGGTTACTTTGGGTCTTAGAATATAGACATATGCCATCGCGGACTTTTTTGTTGAACATGAACCATTCTGTAAAACATAATTTTTATGTATCTTTTACGGTTTATGCGACGCACGCCAGTAAAGCTCTCAGTCGGCATGACTTTTTCCGATATTTCAGCAATAATCGTCATATTTCAGCCAAATTACACAAAACCGTAATGAATTATGTATAATATACTAAAACCTTCCGCATGAATCACTCCGTCCATTGGTGAAAACCGTTCGGAATCCGGTCGGTAGTTTTGGAGTTTATCGCATTCAGACAGACAAACGCGGCGGGGGGCTTTGTTTTTAATATGTAAGAATTAGGACATAGGGTAATTTTTATCCCGATATTCCCACGGGATCGAGTCTTATATGGGCGAAACCGCGGGGCGTAGTAGTTATTAATAAAAGCAAGAACTGTAATAACAAAAATATCTTTATTACAAAATATTGTTTCACAAAGATTACTTCAATTTACTTTCGCTTAAAATCACAACAAAATCATGCTTAAAATAAAGCCTTTGTAAATGTCGAACTACACACAAACTAAATAGATAAAAACGAAAGAAAAACAATCATTAAATTTTTTTTTGAATTTAGAATAACGACTTATAAAAAATCAACAACTTACACGTTAAAATATATTCAATTAAGTTTTGAAATTAGTCGTTTATTATATAAAAAGTATTATTGTTTGTGCAGTTCGACATTTAAAAACAAAACCATCTTTTTGTAACCTTTCACGCGATGCAACACACAACAGATATTATACAAAAATATGCAAGTGTATAAGAATAAGAATAATTTTTAACAGACACTCGACAATGGGTACTCAAATAGTATTTTCGTACAAAAACTATTTGTAATGTGACTAGGAGTGTGAACCCGACCTAATGCTGAACATACCTTCCTGATTAGAGGCTCATAAACAGCTTATTATTACCAACTAGGGAGACACTTTGTTCTTATATATCAGTCATGCAAAACTATTTCGCTAAAGAATAAATTCTGAGCAAATATACTACTTTTATATAGTTCCACGGTCACAGCCAATAAATATTTTATTAGTATGCTCAGAATTATACAAGTTACGAAAAATTTGCCGACGTAAAAATTGCTACTATGTCCCAGCACTAGTTTGCTTTAATATCCTTGATGTTTGGCGACAAAAATGTTACTGATCATTCTATCATTAATATTTTTGTATAATGCAAAATACTGTTAAAGTCTACAAATAATCCTATAAAAGTAAACTAAAATACATTTGACCTATAGTACTGCATCTATTTCAACACTAATTCCCAAAAAATCACCAACAGGTAGTTCTTATACAAAAATATTATCTACGTGCCACCATTGTCGCCATCGACTTTATACATCTGTTTACATTTATACAATTTTTTACAACAGGATCTTATTATCAAGGAGAATTTGAATACGACTACGCATTGATAAGCGAAACATTAGACTCAAAAACTAAATTCCTTTATACTGTCTTTAAAAAAGTAATAGGAACAACATTGTATTACAATTCAAAATGTTCACGGTAGCCTGAAGTTTATACTTACTTTATATTAATTCAATCAAACTACGGGCCAAAATATGAGCGATATATATTTTTTTAAGTAAGAAAGCGAATTTTGCTTCTTACTTATTTATGTTTTCTTGTCGTCTTCCATACTAAATAATATGAGCAAATGCTGAACCATATAGTGGTCATCGTCAAAATGTTTATGTTAAAAATTCGGGGTGTATTACGAGGTAGCCTCGGGGAACCGGAGGTGGCACTTGCGCATGCGCCGCCGGGACAGCCCGGCTGCGCGCGAGGGTCATTGAGGAGGCTTCATCTGCTTCTGCTGCTCTAACAAACGCTCCAGGGGAGAGGGGCCCGGCCCCGACCATAACGACTGGAAAGAACAAGATATTAATATTTCTTTATTAAAAAATGACGAATAAATCTACAGATACAATACATGATACGTCCGCATTACAGAACCTTACTTAAAACTCGGTAACTCTTAACGCTAAAAGCCTTAATTTGGTATTGGTTGCAACTAGTTTTCCGGTAAGGTCCCGACTGTCGCTTGTAAGCGACACCGGGGCCGACACGACTGTCAAGCCCCACTGTCGCCAAATGGTGACGGTGACTCACTCGGTTTAGATCGCGATTTCGGGGCCGTGAGTCTCGAGTGAGGTTCTGTCATACGGGCCTTAATACATTAACTCTCACTTTCATCTACAGATCATCATCATTGTCCTGCCCTTATCCCAATTTATTTGTGGTCGGTATATGTCCCTTTCTTCCATACTTCTCTATTAGTCGTCACCTCAGGAGTCACCCCCTTTCTAGCCATATCATCTTTCACACAGTCCATCCATAGTTTCATTGGCCTTCCCCTACTCATATAGCCATCCACATTCATACTCAAAAGATACTTTCATCTACAGATATTTTAACTTATTTTCGTATCAGAATCTTCCGAGAGTAGCGCCGATCTCAAGTTACATGGGAGAAGGGCACTTCGCACTTCTCCCATATCACTTGAGGTAGGCGCTACTCGTTTTCGTCTTCTCCCCGGTCAACCGTCACGCCATCATTCACCCCCTCTCTTTCATATCATTCCTGACCCAATCCATCCATGTTTTCTTTGGCTTTCCTCTTTCTCTCCATCCATAAAAAAAATATCCATATCATGTTGTAAATGGAAACTAACAAATGACATCAAAATTTTTATTCCTCTGTTACTCTAATCGCCCTCTTATCTATTTTATCTGTAAAAGATGCAACATAAAATAGAGTGTATTTACCGGCGGCTGCCTGTGCGAGGCGGAGCCCCACGGGCTGGTGTCGGGCGCTCCGCTGAACAGAGAGTATGTACTGCCCGGCGCCGCACTGCTACCGCCCTCGCCGCTCTACAAAACATACGAACATTGTTTCAGTCAATGATAGGACATAATTAGGGTACAGACGCCAGCACATCAACCTTCTCCAATCTATCAAATTTTCCCAATCAACATTGAACCTTATTCTTTAGCGATAAAATTGAAAATCTATTAAAGAAATTTGACAGATTGTAGTTACTTGATGTGCTGGCGTCTTTACCTACAGAAATATTAGCAAGAGATCCACTATCGGAATAAAACAGGATACATACAAAAAAAACTTTGAAAGTGCACTATTTATAGTAGAAGCAGACTATGAGAGTTAATGAACAGAGAGTGCACCTGTGTATGCGCATAATTATTATAGTACACACTTGTGCACTATAATATGTCCTGCAAACCTAGCTTATCTCCGTTGAGATTGGCCGCCGTGACCGAAATTCGGCCTAGACGATATTACAAAATGCAACTCACCCCAATTTGATCCATATTCTTCATATTCCCAATATCATTACTGACTGGCTCATTGAAATTCATGTTCAAATTTCTCTGCTGCATATCCAACGCGTTGCCGCCGAAATTCAACGCGTTCATATCCATGAGATCCTTGTTACCCTGGCCCGGGTAGTTCAGAGGCTTGTCTACCATCTTCATCTGCAAGGGCTGGTAGGATAACTTGTTGTTAAACTGAGGGTACATCGACGAGTCGTAGGTTACCGTAGGAGCGTAGGAGAAGCTGTTCAGTGAGGAATTGAAGTTAGGTGACGTTACTAAGCTTTGTAATGTTTGTAACTGAGGCTGACCTATCGCGGACTGTAGGTACCCTGGCTGATTGAAATTCTCTTGTTTATTCTGTGGAATATTGTTTTGTAACTGATTATATGATAAATTCTGGTAAGGGTTTGGTAAATTGGTGTTCAAGTGTTGTTGAGAGTAAAAGTTGGGTTGTAAAGGTTGTTGGAAATTGGTGTTAAAGTTGTTCGGCTGGTCTGGTTTCCACCACATTGGTTGCTGGTAACCATCAGGAGGTTGCTGAGGTTGCGTGTTCCAACTCCGAGGCTGCTGCGTGTTAAACAGCGTATTATTCGGCTTAAAGCTATCATCTCTGAATTTATTATCATTGAACTGGTTTTCTTGAGCATTCTGCCAGTATCTGTACTGGTTTGCAAAGCGAGGAGGTAAGTCATTCAAGAAGTTCTTCTTATCGCCTGACATTTGGTAGTTATGGTTGAACTTCTGACCGTCTTGGAATAGTTCCTGTCGAGAGTTCTGCTTCTGGAGCGCTGCCGTTCTGACATCAATCTCTTTAGGGTTGACTACAGGTAACCTGATACCCTGGTTGTTGATATTGGGTGCTGGGTAACTAGGATTGTAGCTGAGACCTGTGTTTTGTATCCCATAGTTCTTTTGGAAGTTCATTCTAGGGGCGTCAGGATATGTGTTCTGTATCGGGTTCCAGTTCGGTGAAGGAGGATGGTCTTGCCTCTTCTGTTGATAGGTCTGTGAGTTCTGACTTGATTGACTCGGTTTAACTTCTTTCTTCTCTTCTTTTTCCACCTTCTTGGGGGGTTCTGGTTCGGTGTTGAGTACTAAGTGGGGGTACCCTGCGGATTTGTCTTTGAGGGACAGGATCCCGCCTGTCTTCCTGCCTAGAGGCAGGTTGGCTAGGGACTTGATAGGTTTCGGCTGTACCACTTTGGGTTTCTCCTCTTTAGATTCCGCTGTGTCGGCTATTGAGTCCGGCGTTGGCGGTGGTGTTACGAATTTGACCTGAAAAATAAAATGTAATTTAGTTTACCAAAGACACAGGGTAACAGTTGTTTTATAGACACCATCCTTACGCACTTTGGAATAAAGTTGAAAATAAATTAACCAACCACTATTCTTTGAGAGCGTCAATGCGGCCAAAGGCCTGAAGTTTATTTATGTTTAACTTTATTTCAATGATTGTAAGGTTGATTTTTTTTTCAGCATTCGAACCGTCACAGTACTTTGTCAAGTGTTTTTTTAAAAGGCTAATATACAAATGTGATAACGTTGAAAAGACACACACCACATTCACATTTTATATTGCATACCTTTTTAGCGATGTTCTTCAGAAAGGTCAGGTGCGTAGTACTCGCGACCGGCGAGCGTGTATGACCAGATGTATGAACGTAAACGAAGAAAAAGGAGTATGTAAGGATCGTAGCAAGTGGCGTTCTGTAGTTTCCGCCTACCCCCATGAGAAGAAGGCGTGAGTTTTTATGTATGTGTTTTAAGAGGGCCCTTACCCGTCCGTCAACGCGAGCATGGTCTAAAAGCTTGTTGTTTCATCCAGCGCAAGTGCGAACTACTAACAAGCAAGTGAGAACGCGATAAAATTGTACGAAAAATACCAAAAAAATCTGTTGTGTTATAGAAATAATATTTATTTGCATAAAACAAAAAAATTGTGTGCGGAAATTTTATAAAAATTGCTTCAGGAAATACATTTTTTTAAGTAAGCCTTACAAGTTTGTGAAATAAAATGTTTGTCATTTAGATGCTCCATTACATGTGCGAGGTTTTTATGAAGATGCTTGTTTTATTTTTACAATTTATAAGTACATTATGAACAGCCAAAGTTCAGGTATAATTAGTGCAAAAAGCCGATTTTTGGAGGCTTATACGGAATTTGTTTTTACAATTATTTTTTTTGTTTGCTTAGAAACCTAGATACAGTGCACAAGATACCTATTAGTTCAAAACTTTCAAAGAAAGATGTGTTGCAACGCCATAATCACGTACGAGCGTTTGTATGAAAAGTATGACGGGTTGGCCGCTCTTAATAACGCAATTACTTACTAGAAGAACTAACCAAACCATGGTTACCACAAAAATAATCCCCAAATGAAGTCTGATATGAAGCTACTACTACTATAAACATAACATCGCGCCTACAATTCCCGCAGGGTTAGACAGAGGTGTGCCTACAGAACACCGGCATTTTATACTAGTAAGTATAAGAAGTTCACCTGCTTGTTGGTCTCCTCCTGCTTCCGCATGATGGCGGCCATGGCGATGTTGACGCGCGGCTTGCGCGTCTCCTTCTTGTCCTCACTTTTATCTTCAAGCAGTTCCGGCTCCTACAAAAATATAATGATAATATATGTAAAACTTGATCACAGACACAGTAAGCAGTGGCGGCCCAGTGGTAACAGCCCCGACTTACGAGTTGTTGGTCGTGGGTTCGAAGCCAGACAGGCGCTTTACTTTGTGTAAATAATTTCATCACCATTGCTCTTAAAACGGTGAAGGAAAACATCGTGAGGAAACCGGCATGTCCTAGAGTTGAAAATTCTAAGACACGTGCCCAATCTACCAACCTGCACTGGGCCGGTGTGGTAGATTACGGCCCTCTATCTAATAATCAGTCTGTTAATGTTCCCACTGCTAGAACACAGGCCTCCTCTTTTTAAAAGGAAGTCTTAAAAAGAGGAGGCCTGTGTTCCAGCAGTGGGAACATTAATAGGCTGATTATTATGTAAAGTTTGATCCCAGACTTGGTGTTTGACTAACGTGACCATACGTCCCGTTTTGAACGGTACCGTTCCTATTTTCGCGTCTCGGAAAAAAACCTGGAGATGTAAAATTGTCCCGTTTTCAGAGTCTTTTCTTTCAATAATAAATTGTGGATGTCGGTAAAATGCAGTACAGGTTCTGGTCCTTATGGCGATGTTGATAATTATTCAAAAAACGTTTTAAAGTTAATTTACCGACCTACACGCGGGCGAAGCCGCGGGCAAAAGCTAGTTTGATAAATGCTTTGAGTTTGACTTTATTTTCACAAGAATAATTTTATTTATTTAAGTCAGACTTGAGTATGACCCAAATTTTTGTTAGTATACGTAAAATTATGTTGTATATCTTACGACTTCTCCGCGAACGAAGCCGCGGGCAGAAGCTAGTTAATAAAATGTGTGTAAGGTATACGTACGATAACTTGGTCCTCTTGCGTGGCGAGCGCTCGCTCCTCCCGCGCTCGCTCCAGAGAACCTTGGGGCTTCAGGATACCCACGCGTTTCTCACGAACTGTTGGTGAAACGGCATTATATTAATTTATGTTTTAACCAATTAAATGATTTATTTATAGTTTTTCAATTAAAATATACAACTGTAATTGATATGTACTTAAAATATTATAAAGGAAATAATAATAATGTCCTATACTATACCCAGTTCAGGTTGAGCCAACTCTAGTTTTAGCTATATTTAACTACTATAGAAAAAGTTTAATTAAAATTTCAATTAAAATCTATTTTTCTAATATTTTTGGCTGAATACAATGAGCATGAATACCTAACAAATGCAAGAGACTCAAAAACGATTTTGTCGCGGCTGAAACAGCGGGGCGCAGCTCCTATAAATGCGAAATTGAGTTTGTTGGTTTGTGGCGTTTTCACGCTAAAACGGCTGAACGGATTTGGATGAAATTTGGCACATGGGTAGACTATGACCTGGGAAAAGACATAGGCTACTTTTCATCCTGGATTGCACACAAACTCGCGGGCATTAGCGAGTAAAAAGTATTTATTAAAAAGGGTACCCGAAACGGTCAATTGCATCTGTACATTTTTACGTGATTGCTACACATTGATGCGCAAATTGATCGTCGACCAAATGCAATTGAACCGATTGAGAATATTACTACAATTGCAATTGACCTTTTCGAGAACCCTCTTTAAAGATCCTTACCTTTCTCCCGGAAATCAGCCTCCGAGATAACAATAGGCGGCGGCGGGTGCGTGGGCTCGTCGTCGCTGTCGTCCTCGGGCTCCGGGGCCCCGTCGCGGGCCCCGTCGCGGGCCGCGCCCGCCGCGCCGGCCGCCACCCGCAGCGCGGCCAGCGCCACGCTCAGCTGCTCGCCGCCCACGGACGACGCCGTGAAGGTTGTGTTGCCGTCTTCTTCACTAGGAGAATAAAGATCAGATTATAAGTGACTTTTTACTTCTCTTATAAAAATCCGTATTACCATGACATACCCGGTGCTGAGGAAAGATATCTAGACTCGGAAGCCATAAGCACTTAACTGATATTTATGTAAATGATAAGTTATGATCATGTTTAATTTATAATAATAATAATCATAATCGGCCGTTTAATGTTCCCACTGCTGAGACACAGGCCTCCTCTCTGTGAGAGGGAGTGGGCTGCAATCTACCACGCCCAGTGCGGGTTGGTAGATGTCACATGTCTTCGAATTTTTGGTTCTAAGACATGCCGGTTTCCTCACTATGTTTTCCTTCACCGTTTTGAGAGCAATGTTTTATTTAATGTTGACATAATTTTAGTTTGATTTTTTTTTGTTGTGAATTGTAATTATAATATTGTTTTTGATTTTAATGCTACTAACATACATAGTTTTCTAAGTTCTTATACTAATACATTATGGATCATCATCTGCCAAATGTCAACATCGGCTTCCATTCTAACCGGATGCAGCTGAATACCAGTATTTTACATGGAGCGACCGCCTATCTGACCTCCACAACCTATAACTGGGTAATACGATACCCCTTGGTACGACTGGTTGTCAGACTTTCGGGCTTCTGACTACTCGTAACGACTGTCAAATATCCACGATTTACAGCCGGGACCAACGGCTTAGCCTCTAGAGGCCAATCAATATCCAAAAAATATCCAGAACGGCCGGTACGATAGGCTGCTTGTATTCATCGGATTCCCGCAACATTCACTAAGGGATCTCGCACACAAGACAACGACGACGATGACGACCAGGTCGCACCGACCAGGTAAACTAATAGGTTAAGGAACGTCCCGCGTCGCTAGAAATAAAGTGAGGTTATTTGGCGGTTCTAGAGGGTCTCCTGAACCCTCTACAACATTTTATTTTTGCGGGTGACGATTTTTTTATGTTGTAAAGATATTTTATAGGTTAGTTTAAAAAAAATCTGCTTATTTACGGATGAAAGAGAGAGGAGACACATTTTCAAGGTCAATGTCAAACGTTTCGAAGATCAAAGACAAATTAAATTAAATTACATGGTAAATGTAAAATTTTTGAAGTAAGCGATCTTAAGCGATCTATTACTGTGTGATTTAAAAAACAACCATGTCCTTTCCCAGTCGGGAATGGGATGCCCCAAATCCCGAGTTCGTTTCGCTCGCTCTTGCATCCGTTAATAAGTACCTTTTTCCAAACTTACCTAAAAAAAATATATTTCATTTAAAAAAAAGATCTCTGGCAACAAAAATGTTGTGGAGGGTTTAGGAGACCCTCTAGAACCTCTTAATAACTGAACATTCTTTCTAGTGAGGCCGGACGTTATTAAACTCAACCCAACTAATATAGTATAGAAACCGATACGTATTACATACTTGGTCACAACAGCCAATTAGCCGGTTTCTATACAGGGTGTTAAAGTAATTGCGTGCCATAGCTTCAGGGTGAGTTCAGTATCGATAAAGGAACCCGTAAAAAATAAAAATAAAAAAAGTTTAAAATAACCGAAAATTATCATAAGATGAACGTAATGTAGTACCTACTAATTAAATAACTATCGTTTAGAATTGATTAGAAAATTGCTTAAAATATGTTTTTATTTTGTTTAAATGCTAATTCATAATTTCCTAGAGTTACGGCGTAGGTATTTCATTGCGTTCGATAGTAGGTAGGTGGCCTACTATCGAACGCAATGAAATACCTACGCCGGAACACTTCGATAACGCAGAGTGAAGGATAGGTAACTACGTACGTAAATATTACAATTCCAAGTATTTCTACTTCCTACTTTAGCGTGCTTATCTCCTTCAAAATGAAAACATTAAAAAAGTTGACCATTCAATTTTTTTTTTTTTATATTTTTGTTTTCCTCGGTTCCTTTATCGATACTGAACCTACCCTAAAGCTATGGCACGCAATAACTTTAACACCCTGTAAATTACCTAGTCGATGCGACCACTGGTCGGGGTCGTGACCGTCTAGTGCGCTAGATGAGATGGTGTGACCCACAATTATTCACAATAAAATACACAAAAAACCCACTCACGTATAAGACAGATGTTCGGGCCTCAACTGCGACAGTTTCTTGCCGAGCAGTATCAGTCGATGCGCGCGCACTCGCTGTTCCAACTCGGGCTCACCGCTCAAACACGTCACTGACACTTCTGATGGGGGCCTGAAGAGATAACACAATATTTACAGATGAATGTAGAACATCATAACTAACCCCCTTACTAATAAACGTTGTATATCGCCTGTATAGTTACACAACGCTTTGTCTTCTTCTTTCGAATGTCAAATTACTGACGACTGAAAGAGAGAAAAATAAAAATTCAAAAGGCATAAATTCAAGTCATTTATTCAAACTAGGCTGAGAATCAGCACTTTTCGAACGTCAAAATTACATAAGACAGTCCCCCAAAAACGCCCGCCCTTCACCACTTCCTAGTGCTTTTGCTGGAAAGAAGAAGTGGCGCAACAAACTCCCCAGTAGCACAGCTGTCAGTTCAGTTAGAAAAAAACTTGATTCTATACAATAGTATGCAAATAATTTACATTACTCAACAAAAAACATTAAATAAAATATATTTGCCATAATGACAGCTAGCACACGCCAATATACCAACAAAAAAATATCGAAATCTAAACTCAAGCGAAAATAAAAATTAAAAATGAATTATAAAGTCTCCAGGCATAAAGGGCGTACCCGCTTACATATAGCTAATAAAGCTATAACTCGAAGTCACATAATTATGATAAACTACTAGGACCATCGAAGTAAAAATAAAAATAAAGAAATCGGTGTGTAACTATACAGGCGATATACAACGTTTATTAGTAAGGGGGTTATAGTATAAATGCGAAAGTCTATTTGTTTGTTTGTTAAGCTTTCACGTTGAAACGGCTGAACGGATTTTGATGAAATTTGGCGCATGCGTAGAACATAAACTGGGTTAGGACATATATGATCAATTTTAATCCCGGTAGTTGTACGTTCCCGTGGGATATTTTTCGAAAGTCGGGGGCAAAAGCTAGTAACATAATCAAAGAGGTGTTCTTCCAAATGAAGAGGATCCCAGGCCGAAATATAATGGAATGCCATTCAAACTCAAACTCAAAGCATTTATTTCAAATAAAATAATTACAGGCACTTTTGAATTGTCAAGGGGTCGGTCAGTCAGAAAAAATAAAGCTAGATGCCCATTCCAAAGCGTGGTAGGTACCCATGGAGAAGAACGGGCAAGAAACTCCACGGACCCTCTTTTAAATAAAAATTTGGTTACAAAATATTGGTTACATCATTCATGTTGAACTTATACATGTGAGAACGATGCAAAACTTTAAAAGCGTCCGTAATAAAAAGAGAAAAACAAAAAATAAAACGATTCAAAAATTAAATCAAATTAAAATAAGCCATGGCAGCTATGAGATTATCAGTCCCAACTGACGGCGCCCGTTCACGAACATGACGCATGGATTAGCACCATTCAGCTCAACCATTGCCATTGGAAAGCTCTTTCAATTACTGTGATTCTGTCCCTAACTGAAATAGTTGTGAGAATTTTTTTTTAGCTATACCAAAAACCAATGAGTGTTGTAAAATCGATATTTTAATAAAATACAGTTATAATTTTTTTGCAGGATTGATTTTTATTAGTATTTGTCGCTGATTGCAATTATTTTATTTATTCTTCTTCTCTTAGTGCCTCCGAATATTTCTCGTATCTTTATAAATATAATTCCTCGGTACGTGTGTTTGTCACCTAACTCCTCCTAAACGGCTGAACCGATTTGGATAAAATTTTGTGTGTATTATTGAGTGGGTCTCTGAATGGTTTGAAAATACAATTGGACCTGGTAGTTGGCGCTGTTCGGGCAGGCCAACGTCTGCCAGGCCCGCTAGTAAATTAATATTTTATTTCTAAGACATATTTAAAAAAAAAAATTGCCAGCATCTTTAGTCAAGTACTCACTCAGCATCATTATCTTCTGCAACCTCATCTAGATCAGGTACTCTTCCTCCGTACGTGTCCCACGCGGCGTGGTTGGGAAACCGGAGCCCCGTCAGAGCACTCTCCAGAGGAAGGAACCCTGCTAACTCCTCGTCTTCGGGTAATGGTACGCTGTCATCTGTAAAATGACGGAGAGTTACAAGAATACCAGAATTTGTCGTCTGCAAGAGAAAATCATCATCATCATCATATCCGCCGAAAGACGTCCACTGCTGGACATAGGCCTCCTCCAAGCACCACCACTTCGATCGATTCTGTGCTTCCCGCATCCAGAGGATTCCTGCGAACTTCACAAGGTTACAAGATGGCCAATGTCCATATTGTGGGAGGCCTTCCAACGCTACGTCTTCCGGTACGCGGTCGCCATTTCAGAACCTTTAAGCCCCATCGGCCATCTGTTCTGCGAGCAAAGTGTCCTGCCCATTGCCACTTAAGTTTGGCAATTCTTCGGGCTATGTCGGTTACCGAAAATACAGATTACGATTGCACGGGGTTGCACTAAGATAGCCCGCGAAATATTTACTAAAAAACGCACGTTTTTATATAATTGTCGTTTTTTTTCTTCCTAATTTTACCGGGTGCAATGCAATATAGTGGAACCACCATACAAAAATGAATAAGCAAAGATTTTGAATACTCGCTTTCAAATCGCATCGAATCGTATTTGAATCAGTGTCAGATTGCCACTTTTAGTTCCGAATATCATAAATTTCCTATAAATTGGGGAGTCAATTTTTCGATTTAATTTCAGAACTCATTGGATACTAACATGTGTCAGTTAACAATGCAGCCGATGGTGCTAGCATGTTGAGGGTGTGTGCGAAGGCCGGCCACAGCGCGGCTAGCGAGCACCACGCGGGACTGGACAGGATCTTGGAGTGCCACGCCGCCCACGCCATCCACACCTTCACTGTATGAAAGATATTGCTTTATTTAGATGATAATGATAATAGTTATTTGTTATACAAGAGTGCAAAGTTGCTTTTTAACCGCGTGTTCAATTTTGATGACCGAGCAAGCGAAGGATTCTAAAATTGAATCACGAGCGCAGCGAGTGATTCAAAATTAGAAGCCTGAGCGTTAGCGAGGGAATCAAAAGAGCACGAGGTGAAAAATCTTTGCACTCGAGTGCAACACGTAACTTTTCATTCCACCTCAGCGAGGAAATGACTAAATGCAAAAAAAAAAACGTTTACAATCACAAGATAGGTACACTTTTATTTCAGTTTAGGTATTAATTACTACATTATAACAGGTAAGTATTACAGAATAATCTTTAAATTATAACAAAATAATACTAAGGTATAATTAAGAAAATTTTAAAGTAACGTTGCTACAGTTATTTAAATTGAGTGTAATATTTTTGTTTGGTACTGTAATATTGGTGTTAGTCACTTGTGTACTGTTTTTCGGTAAACTATCTGTCATACTTAATAGTTGTACCGATTCATCGGATTCCCTTGGCGTGAATGTTGGAGAGAGAGGGAGATGGTTAGGTGTTTCATAACGGCTTATTTTTGATGTAGAAGGGCCAGTCCAAGGATCCGATTGAGGCTCTTTCAGTGTAATGGCTCCTACGATGCCTTCACATATTTTAGACTTATTTTGGATGGAATCCTCTATGTATCCCTCTACAACTGCATTGGACTTCCAGCCTCCGTGGCGCTTAAGGGACAGGAGATCAGCTCCGGAATCAGCCAAAAGTGTGGCTGAAGTTCGTCGGAAACAATGACCCGTGTACAACAGGGGTTCTGGAAGTTCAAGAAATGTTGCTATTTCTCGTGGGATACTGCCAATTTTATTAGTACCCATAGGCTGTCTAACACACTTTCCATTGCGATACTGTAGAAAAAATCGATTGATTGGAGTGTTAGGCGGGCGTAAGGCTTGATATTTCTCAACAATCGTTACGTATTCCTTGCGAATGACGAAGTTGCGGTCTCTTTTTGTCTTTGTATTAGGTAAATTAATTAATAGTAAGTCATCTGAATGTTTCTCAATGTTTTTGACATTAAGTTGTGTTAGTTCATTAGTTCGACATGCTCCGTTTATTCCAATAATAAGAACAACCTGTAACGTAAAGAGTATTGTAGTAGATAAATGAATAAAATTGATATGAACGCATAATTATGCCTATCAACATCTACTAAGTATACTATTTAATTGAGATTAATATACTTAAGTAGATACTGAATGTGCAACTGACTTACTTTTGCCGCCAAATATACGGAATCGGGTGCTTCGTTAAGAAACTTTTCAATATCAGATACTGTGAAAACCTTCGATTTTTTTGGTTGATGACCAGATGAGGCTCTTTTTAAAAATGCCACTAATTTAGGATAGGTATCGATATGTTTGTCTTTTTTCATCTTTATTGTTGCTTTTAGCATCGAATACGTACTCCATAGAGTGCTTGCTTTCTTGTTCTCGGATAATTCTATAAAATATGCCAGCAAAACGTTTTCTGAGAAAGTTTTGGCTCCTTTTGCTAGTCGCCACGTGTTGAACATATCGTACTGTTTTAAATACTTCTCGCGTGATTGTTGAGGGAGAAAGCTCATTTGCGCATTATTAACAGTTTCAGTCAATTCTGTTGGCGTCAAGCAAACTTCCTCGTCGCTAGAATCACTCATTTTAGTTTTTTCACTTGTTTTCAAGTTTCTTGTTTTTAATAAAAGGTTTAACAATGACGTGAAAAAATGCCGCGTAAAGAACCGCGTACAAAGCAAATTGAAAAAAGAACACCAAGAAGGTTCCGAGTCTGAGTTTTTAAAAAAATTAAAAAAAAGTTGTATGATATATTCGGCACCATAGAGGTAGCAGTAAATAGGTTTAATGTTTTTTTTAATTCACAAACTTAGTGCACACGATGTTCTAAATTCAATTTACTTTATCCTCTAGCGAATAAAAACGGCTTTTCCACTCAGATATTGAAGATTAAAAATACTCTTTCCGAGATGGTGGGATGAAAATGATTTTATTTGTGTAAGTAGGTTTGTATAAACCTCGTAACAAGAACATAGAGGACAGGCCAAGAGACTCCTATCACACAGATAAAGGAAAATATTTTGATGGAATAATACGAATTAGCTAAGGGCCTACTAACAATTCATATTATTCCATCAAAATCAGACCGCGGTAAATCGACGTCAAACGTCGACTCAAAATGTGACGATGTATGGACGTATGCTAACCATCGTAGGGTTTGTCCCGATATTTTGATCAAAGGGGAAAGGGAAGGTTACATAATTTTTTATTTCTTTTGCTGTCTTGCTTTACGTCAGTATTTTCAAATTTCGAAATGAAAACCCTAAATGCATGGCGTTTGTTGGGCTAGTATCCTAGCAAATGTGCTGGTCAGTATACTCACAGGCACTTTCTACTGCCAACTACTTCAGTATATACTCACAGGCGGGCAGGGCGCGCGCCAGCGGCGCGTCCACCGTGTAGCTGGGCAGCAGCAGCGCCAGCACCGTGCCCGTGGCCAGCGAGCCCGCCAGCTGGGCCGCGCGGGCCTCGCCCGGGCTCATGGCGGCGCTGTCGACCGTCAGGTCGTCGGTGGTGGAGTGGACCAGCCATACCATTACACACGCCATCTCGATATAACAAAATTTTAAAAATAATTAATAACGATGATGTATGAAAAGTAGGTCAGCAGCGGCTAAAGAAATACTGAACAGAGTAAGTATAGCTTTAGTTCGATTTCCGATTCGTAAAATGGTGGAGATGATTTTATAAACATACAAAATTGTGAGTACTATTTTAGAGGTATGAGGAACAGGGTGTAAAGTTCACTCATTCTCTATTAAAAAGGGAGGAACCTCAAACAGTGTACAGGAAGTTGATATCGGATAGTCTTAATATATATGTCGTTCGCGCGGTAAACTCTAATTGGGCGATGCAGGATTTGTGTGCTGCGTAGTTCGTATGTGGCGGTGTAACCGCTACACTATTGCTTCGTAAAAAAATGCTGTTGTAATGGTATTCATAGTCAGCTAACGAAATCTCAAGTGATCTTAAAATAATCAATAAGTACTCGTAAGTATGACTAACATCAGCAGGAACTTTTCAAACACTAACCTTTATGAGAGTCATGGACTCAAAGCTATCAGTCGCGATGAGGGCTGTCAGTGAAGAATTGAGAGAATTCACCAGCGCGGCCGCCGACTCCAGTCTACAACAAAGAACATTATTTAATTTTAGGATGTTTTCAATATAAGTTTTCAAGACCAAAACCGAAACTATTAAAAGTAGAACAAAGTAGTCAAATGAACTATGAGGTGGGTTTCAGATTGAACTAAAATTGCTATTGAAAACCAGTGGTTTTTTCAGTAAAACCCGATACCTCTTGTATTATTGCATCCAAGGATGATGTTACTGAAAGGTTCATATCCTACTGGAAAGTAAACAAAAAAAAAAGTAAGCTAACTTCCTTAAGGCTCATAACATGTAAATGTTATGAGTACTTATGAGCCTTAAGGAAGTGGAGCTTACTTTTTTTTATGTTTGTATCCTATTTTTCTCTATGGTAATGGTGCCGATGTCGACAATTCTGCCAATGTCAGATGTGTTGAGAGAAAACGGGGCAGGCTGGGACCGTGCCGATAGAAGTGAAAACTAAGTAACGCCATCTAACGAAAATGTCAGGAATTTATGTGGCTTGCTGTCAGTACAAAAACGAAAGCCGTAGCTCCATTAAAAAAAATCCAAATATATAAAACAGTGCGCTGTCAACAAAAAAATAGAAAAAGAAGTTTTCACTTCAAAAAGAAACAAGAACTTTACTCCGATAAGGGGATCAGTATTACACGATTTCTGTTAATCTGGTCCCTAAGGATGTCTACCTTAAATAACTTACTCTTCCACAGTGTGTATGTAGTGCATGGCCCGGATGAGCTCTGTGACGTAGGAGTGCGCGTCCAGGCGCCCGGCCAGCGTCACCGGCGCCGGAGTAGTGCTGTCCGTCACCCCCGGGATCACTGGCAGGTCCTTAGGGTCACTGATGACGAAATAACGTCCGTTTTTATGAGGATTTTGATACGTAACGCACGAAGTGCTTTGTGCAGTATTAAGCAACCGTACTGCACACAATTTTTTTTATAGGCATGTTGCATTTTGTTGTCCAATAGATTGTAAAAAAATATTGGACACGGATTTTTTCTTTTTTTAGAAAGAAAAGAAAGAAAGAAAATACGTTTATTTGCGGTAAACATGACGCAAGGAAAGAATAAAAAAAGAACACGATAAATAACAAATTGGGGGAAAATATGCGTCACATCCACGCAAAACGGCCATCGCTCAGCATAATGCTGCGACCCTATGCGAGACAGAGCCCCAGCGCTGGTTTTCAGCGATAGCCGGCGTTGACGTGATGACGTCAACCGGTGCAGGATATAATATAGTGAAATAACATATTATTATCAAATCAAAAATAAAATAAAATATAATACTTAGTACTAAAAGTATAAATACAATATAAAATGGCAACATTTCGTTTTTTACGTAAGGTAAAGATTACGGCAATACATTGAGTTTAAATGTAGCATGACATCACTCTCTGGTAGATTTTATACTGACTTGTGACGTAGCGAGCCCCCATTCCCCAACTTTAATGAGTTTTATCCAAATTATTTTTTAATGTGATAAAGCTAAAAATACATAATCTAATATTTTTTTATTATCCGACTGATGGACTAAATGGTTTATTTTTTTCTCCAGTCAATCTCCCTATTGTCAGCCTACTTCTTATCAAGGGATTTCAAAACAACAACTGCATTCTTGGACTTAAAAATGTAAAATATCTTGTGTATCTCTAGTATAAATTACCTTTTTGAACAGAGCATCATTGTTATGCTGTTAAGTTTCATACAGAAGATCGCTCTACATACCTGGGCAGTGCAGCAGCGGCTCTCAATGTCCGCGCGAGGTTGGCGGGTGCGGGCGGGAAGGGCGCGCGCACCATGAGAGAGCGCACGTGCCAGTACAGTGCGCCCAGGCGACGCCCGCGCCGCCACGCCACTAGCGCCAGCTGGTTGTAAGGCTGTCCTGAGTGCGCCGATACCACTAGCGCGTGTCTGGAAGAACACAAGCATAGATAAAAAGTGCCTAAAGCTAAACTCCCGCTAAATAGCTAGTTTTGTGTAGATCAAAAACTCTCTTCCAATTGAGGGTCAGATATTGCAAATTGTAAAAATTATACATTATGATTTTATTTCTGTAAGTAGGTTTCTACACACTCTTTTATAGTTCAATCTTCCAGTCCCAATCTTTCAAATGTACGTGAGGAACAAAGAGATGTATTTTTAGGTGGTACAATAAAGTACAAGTAAATTGCCTGGTGGTAAATTCAAATTCAAAAGCATTTATTTCAAATAAACCAATTACAGGCACTTTTGAACTGACTAGGGGTTGGTCAGTCAGAAAGTTGAACCTAGTTGCCCATTCCAAAGCGTAGTAGGTTCCTATGGAGAAGAACGGACACTCTTTTAAGTCAAAATATTGGTACAAAACATTGGCTACATCATTCATGTTGTTAAAATTATACATGTGAGAATAGTTTGATGATTTGGTAATATCGACAAAGACGGAAAGAAATAGAGCATAAACTAGGCACAAGAAATTAATTTTAATTTTTACCTGTAAAACGTATGTGCAACACGCAACTGCTGCCTGTATCGCGCCAGATCCCCGAGATGAACAAGGCAGTGCTGGCAGATGTAGCGCGCGGAGGCCGGGGGCGGCAGGCGAGCGCCCACGGCCGACTCGCCGGCGCCCCAGCCCTCCACTAGCCCTAGTAGCGACGCGCGCCGTCTGTGAATGAGACAAGAGGTTGCTAAAGTGCGTGCATTGAAAGGAATTTTGCTGCGTGGCGGTTACTGCCTCAGGATGATATAGCGGTACACTTGTTTGCTTTCGTATTTATTGTATGTGCGCGGCGAGACGGTGGGAGTAGGGCAGGCCGCTCATTAGTCAATGCTCAGGGCGCGCGACGTACCGCCCGCCGCCCATTCGTCAGCGCTGCCGGCCTCGCCGCGCATTCCTAAGCCGCGGAACAGCGGGTCCGGTTAAACTACAGGATGGACGGGTAAACACCGTTGTCACTCAAACTATGGGTAGTTGGCTTAAATATAAACATAAAAAACCGAGTAAAAAAAAATTTAGTTATTTTCTTTAACAAATATTAAAAAGGTTATTGTCCGACACCGTCCGCAAATTGATATGCGCCCGCCCGAGTGACGTAATCGATCGCCGCCCGTCCTACCTACCTACACAACACATGAATAAATACAATACAACCTTTTCCTGGCTTAAGACAGGCAAAAATACCTACCTTAGGCATTGCGTGACGATTCTAAATGTACATCTTTAAAAAAAATAGTTGTGATTTTCCATTGAATTTATGTTCTATTTAAACGAAACCAAACCATTGGTTTGAAGGACAACGGTGTTCAAAAAAAAAAAAAAAACACCCTGTATAATAACGAGGGATACATCTTGCTTCCACGAGTAGCGATATTAAAACGTAGAACTTGGGCAATCATCCCTGCTACCATCTAACTGAGTACGGAACCCTCGGTGCGCGAGTCCGACTTGCTCTTAATCGGTTTATTTGAATACAATGTTTGATTATGCCGGGCCAGTGCTGATAAATGACCATAGGGGTAGAGGATATAAGCTACTTAAATCATAAATTTGTGTTTCTGTGTGCTTTGCAGTCAGAGCCGTTCATCCAGTTAAAGGGAGCAGTTTGATTTCAATGTGGTAAAGCAATTCTTGTGTTATAGTAATAGGTAGGTACACAGTTATTTTGAATTGAAGAGGTTGAATCAGAAGGGAACAGTTGCTTTACTGTACCTAAATGGTAAGTCCAGTTTAAATGTAGTGCAGATCTGATGCAGCAAACAGAGGTAGAATCCGGCTGCTGCCTGCAGCACCCATGATAGCATCGCCTGACCTTCACTGCGAAGGGGATTCTGAAACAGAACAAATAGTAAAGCTGAAGCTACTTTCCATGAGAAGTGGCAAGAGGGTTGAGCATGGAATCAGCTACCAGTAGTGTAACATATCCACTTTTTCGAATATATGACGCAATGGATCTTTCAAAATCATTCAGATTCTGATTGAAAATGTGTTACGCAATTATGGTACGATTCCCGGTGGCGACTCGTATGTACCATGTTCATAAAAATGTATTGTAAACATCAACCATTTGCGCGGCTAGTACTTGGATGACTAAGTTTACCTATTTGAAATAAGATTGGGGATAAGATTGGGGAGGCACTTAAACAAACATCAACTTTATGTAAGTGTAAATAAAGTTGATTTTAGACTTTAGTCATAGAAAATACTAACTTCCGCCAGCGGCTTCGCCCGCTTGATAAATTTATAAATTATAGCTTACTATATTATGCATGTATTATACATTATAAACCTTCTTCTTGAATCACTCTATCTATTTAAAAAAACCGCATCAAAATCCGTTGCGTAGTTTTAACTATCTAAGCATACATAGGGACAGACAGTGGTTGCACAAACTGAACCTTATGTGTAGGCATTACGGTTGTTTTTTTCCAAAACTTGTGTGTTTTCATGTTTGGTAAATATTTTACGAACACAGATTATGTTCTCCAATCAATAAGGTAGAATAATAAAGTTTTAGGGTTGTTTTCTATTACATACCTTTCTATCTTTAGAGATGGCCTGTAGGGCCTCAATCTGCTGCTTGAAGCCCACATTCCACAAGTCTTGTTCCACTTTCTTGTCCAATGCATAGTCTAAATCCAAAACTAATACTTTTTGGTACACCTGGGAACATAACACATGAACACAGTATTAGAAAATACAAAATGATCATTCAATTTCAACAATTAGATCTTGTTCCTTTTCAAAGTAAACAAGAAACAAAAAGAGAATGTACTTCTTTATTCATTATCAGCATGCTCAACTGTCCGAAAGACTGATGCAGCTCGATAACAATTAAAATTTTATTGTGTCTCATTAGTGACAGTCAAGCAGATAAAACAATCAGCTAACTTATTCATAGGTCTAAGTTTCCAGATGAAAATATAACAAACATGCTAAGATTATAAAAGAGGACATTACATTACAGTGTAGTTTTAAAAGCATTTTAACTCCTTTCTGATACACGAGAAACATTAAGTTTATAATGTAGAAAACTTTCAAGAGATTGTTTAAAAAAAATGAGTTTTCTTTCTAAAAGACATACTGGTATAAAAGCGAGGACGTAATTAGTATACCTTTTGTAACTGTTGTTGTGAAGCCCAAAGACCTCTTTCTTGGAGCATAGACGTTCCACTCTTGAATTTTGATATTTTCTGTTTCAGCTCATCTGCCTCCCTAAAAGAAAAAATATATTGGTATTAGAATTTCTATTTACATTCATATAACAAGAAAACTGAATGTGTCATTGAATGACGAATCTAAACAGGGTCACTCGATTCTTTCAAGTTTTATAACATTTTAAGCATCTTATAAACCTCCGTACAGCTAAAGAAATTAAATTATCACTATGAAAATAGCAATATTAGTGATCATTGACCTGTCTGTCGAAAATTACAGAATTTCGAAATAACAAACTAGGTTACAACAAAATGTATTGGTACTCACCTCAACATCTGCACAGCGGCGTTTAGAACCATTCTGATAGAGGCTTAGAGCCTCAGTAATTGTCATAGCATTAGGAAGTTATCCAAAGTAAAATTACGGAATAATGAAATGAAAAATTCTAAAAACAATCGAGATCCATGCACTGTCAAACTGTCAAGGTGACATTTTAATTAAAAGTTGCCACTTTTCAAACTCAACTTATTAATTCCCTGTCAACTGACAAGACATGTAAAGCATAATTTACACGATACTCATTACTATGTATGATAGGTACACACGCAGTGACGAAATCCAATTTCTACAATGTAAAATTCACACGGATTTTGACAGACGATGTATCGCTGGCGATGTCATATATGTATGGACGTGAGATTTTCTTTCTTTCATTATTATTTCGACGCTACATCTGTTTCGTGAATTGTTTATGCCCACTATGTGGCCACACCCACATTTATTACGGCGTCAGATCGTCAAGGGTGCAGGTGAACTGACATTTGAGACACTAGTAGATGGGGCAGTCTGTTCAGGAGATTTTGAAATCGTCAGAGAATCGACTACTAAAATTGTCGAATGCGTACTTTACATAATACTTAGTACAGCCCGATTCTACTCGGAACATAAGGCGAGTCACTGCACAGTAACAAATTCATGGGACAGCGGGGATGAAGGGTGGGGTACCGCGCAACGAACAGCTAACTTCGGAGCTGCCATTAACTTTGAATCGAACTGTAATAATGTAACTCATACTACACTTTACACTAAAACCTTGCATGTGAAAAATCATTTGATTTTATGGTTTGTTGTCCATCTCAAAATTCACAAACGATTTGCAGTCGGGTTTTTTGTTTTTTGAATAATTTTCTTTATTTCTAGCTTTTTAGGGAATTGACTCATTACTAGCTTTTATTTGAAACCACTATTGATGTAATTTATTTAAAAGAAAACCTTCCCCTCATTTTTCTTTGTATTTGCAGATGCAATATATAAATATTATATAGCCCATGTCACTCCCACGATTAAGACGAATCTAACGACACCTCTTATGTTAAAATCCATCAAGCCGTTTAGGCTACAGAGCGTGCCAAAGAAATAGACATACATACATACCTACTCTCGAAAAACATTACCCTCCTACTGGGGCAGTCGGGTAAAAACCGAGATCTCTTTCAAGTCCACAGAGTACATTCTATATAATACTTATTGAAATTCAAGTCTGTGGGCCTTGTTTTGTAACGAAACGTTCATCCACGCCAATAATGACAGTGACAGAATGACAGTTTCTTCTCGTTTTTTTAGCGACGCGTTTTTCATTGATTACAGTTCGATCAGAATATTTTCCTACTTTATTTTCTATAGAAAATTACTGTGTAATTGTCAACGAACAATATTATGATGAACGAGCCACGCGTGGGAGATCCTGGAGTGAATAAACTAAACATAACGGTAAGTCGAATAAGAATAGGTAACCAATTTGTTTGTTAAAATCTTAGGATGACTAATATCTTGCGCAATTTGTTTTCAGTCTACGGATGTGGTGTATGGACACCGTGCATGCCAGACTCGTGAAGTAAAATGGCTGTGTCTGGACAGCTTATACCAGAAATTCTACCGGCCTAACTTCTACGACATCGGCGGCACTTACATGCAGGATGTGGCGGATTACTGGTTCTCGTACAAAACAGAGCAAGTCGGTAGTACATTCCTTCTGCATTTATTTATTTGTAATCACGGAGTAAGCTCATTCAGTGTTGCTTTGAGCTGCGGCAACAAGTTCAAAGTTGACAAGAAAACTGACACAGTATACTTGCAACAGTACCTCACTGAGTTTCAGTTCAAACAACTTACTGAGCTGTCTCACACTTACCTCACCACATATAATTTCACAGAACTAGACATACAATGTTTGAAAAACAAGAAATTGTACATAGCTGTCTCATTTCCCTTTGCCGATGCTGAAGGAGTCAGTCTCGAAGTTATTGATAACATTAAACTCAACCATGACTGCAGTGCTCTCTTTGCTGATCCTATTGGCTCTGATTTTGTCATTGAGTCTGCGGATGGAGCCAAGTTTCACATCCACAAAGTCATACTAGCTGCGCACAGTGAGGTCTTCAAGGCTATGCTCAAAGGTGACACTGCAGAGAGTCAGAATAGTTACGTGAAACTGATTGATGTAAGTGGGGAAGATCTCAAGTACATGTTAGAATACATTTATACAGGAACAGTCAAGGATGTAGAAAATATTAACTTTGGCATCTTGCTAATGTTGGCAGATAGATACAATTTGAAAGGTCTCTGGGAGCTCTCTGAATATGTTCTCTCTGAACACATGACTCTAGAGAATGCATTGGATATTCTAATTATTGGTGATATGTATGACTCAGAGTTTCTTAAATCTGAGGCATTGAAATTTATAAAAGAAAATAAAGAAGTACTTCGGAGTAGTTCTTTTGATGAGATAACTAACCACGAATTGCTCAAGCAATTGTGCACTTATATGACTGAATAGACTTGGAAATTATGTGACTTGTAATAGAATTTGATTGTTTATAACAATACATAAGGAGTAAATTCTCCAACCAGTGTCATTGTGTAAAATTGAGAAATATATTTCTGATAATTATTGTTCTTAAATTCTAATTGTATGTATTGAAGTTAACGTGTATGGGTTGTAGTATCGAACAACTGCTTATAAGTTGTACAGCTTTTGGCTTGCATTTGCCTTTCCATCATATTTTTTTATTAAACTTATTTTTGTAAATATTTTCTACTCTAGTATGTAAGTGAACTTTTTGATAATGTCTCAGTGATATCAGTATACTGTGTATTAAAATATAGTTTGTACTTATGTACGTGTGTGTACTTATGTTCTAACTTGGTCACAAGTTCACAACTTGCTACTTCAAATATTATAGAAATACATAATGTACAATAACGTCTAGTCACAGTCACATGAGTAGTACTAGTAACTGTTTGGAGTATGTATATGATTTTGTTATGTATTAAATATTTTGTTCATTGTTTTAGTAGTTAAATTATTAATAATTAATAAAATCAAATAAATGATATACCTATATTTATAAAAAAAGTTTTTTTTATTATACAACATCATGTCAAAACTATTTTTACACACAAAATAAATGAAAAACATATTATACAGAAAACGTAAAAATAAACTTTATTGAATTTAAAACATAACTGTATTGTTATATGGGAAGTAATAAAATTAATAGTTTAAATAATAAATATTATCATTATGTATGTTACTCGTAGTAGATAGATAGCTTGTACAAGTGAGGCGGCGGCGCAGGTCACTTGCTACGTCGCAGCAGGGGGCTATGCCCTGTCACGTGCCCTGCGAGCGGCGCACACGTTGGCTAAATAATCATTTTGGAATGTTACTGGAAGTCTTCATTTCTGCGGCAAACAAACATTTTCTTCTGTTAAAATGTTAGTCCACGACGTTTTTACGATCGGGTGTAGTGCGACAAAGGCTCTTGTTAAATACCGAGTATCGTGATGCGGATGGGCTATTCACATCGCGATGGGCTCGCTAGGAAGCGGCGCAACGCCTAGCTATGTATTGCAATCGTAAACAAGCGTAGCAGGCAATGCAACAAGCCTAAAGCGTCTCAACGACATAGTCACTCAAGCTCATTACCGAGTACGCAGCCGGTAGCGGCCCACGGTATGTGAACAGTCCATGTGATAGCGCTGCACTACGTTAATAGCGATCATGTACGAACTAGCTAAAGTGGTACTCATTTCAACTGTACTATTTTGCATCCGTCGCAAGTTCTAGTCGGCAACGCTACGATGGCTCTCATAGTCAGTGTTATGTCACACGAGGTCTAATTTGGAATCTATAAATCCATTCGTATGCGGTCAGCGAGGATTCGACGTGGTCAACATGCAGGAGAAGCAAGAAAAAAGGCCAATAGTTGTCTTATCGTTTATTGATAATTACTGGAACCGATACACAAGAACGAAATAGAATATATCTCTCATGAAAAAAATACGCGTCCATGTAATGATCACCTACATCCTAATGGTTGTTATCGGATATAAAAATAAAAATACATGAACCCCCTACTATTACTTCATAATTCAATGCAAGCTACAGTACATATTGCTACGGCTCGTTCCACTGCATTTACTTACTACAATACTTATGATTTTATAGACACAAGTCTCATTATACTAAATACGTGTCTTCACTTAATGAGTACGACCACTCGAGAGTGTCCATAACAAGACTGTGCCGTGAGCGAACTGCTGGAGTTACATTAGAGTGTTAATTTATCACTAATTGGCCACAGGGTAGTAATTATCATAATATTAATAGTCAGAACAACATCCCACGACAAACAGAATAGCCCCTTGTAAGTATTCAATTGTTTAGAAGCGGCTGTGCTTCTGTTGGTATGTTAAACAGCGCTAGCAGACCCAACTGTTATTGCAGACGAGTTTAGTTAAGTCCACATGTACAGACACCTGTTTGTTCACATGTTATTGATACAGATCAGGCTCCCGTGTACTGCGCGCCACGCCGGCGTCGACCGGACTCCGGCACATGACACATAGCTACCGATATAAGCCAAACTTCCGCTAACACTTCAGACGAAGCTTATTATAAGCGTGAAAGTTAAGATTCAGAAACAGAAGGAACACAAAACATCATCGTGCGAGACAAAAGGCCGAAGGCGTCATACAAGAACCATTTGTAACGGAAATCTTTCACGATTCGTTTAAATTTTAAAGTAATAATTGTACAGTCTTGGATCACAACTGGTAGAAAATTGGAAATGAGCGGTTCATATATGAGTTGGAACTTGTGCTCGCAGCATGAAACTAGATGAGTATATCTCGGCGTTACGGAAGGCACGTGCAGGTGTCGCGGTGCGTTCCGTAGCGCGTGACGTATGTACGTATGTACACTGTGGGAGCGTCTGTATCAGTGTGCGGGAGTGGGCGCTCGGGGGCGCGCGGCGCGGCCCTAGCGTTTACCGTTGTTATACGAGAGACTCCGCAGCGGCGCCTTGAAGTTAGCCGCGGCCTGCTGTTGGATCTGGTATGCGAGCGGGTGGATCTTGAATCCGTACAACCTGGTGACGTGAATGTTACCTTCATAAGTATGAATAAAACAAATAAAGCGTATGCGAAAAGAGGACATGAAACAACTACTACTTGTGCAACTAACTACACACCAAATGCTTAAAGGTTATGTTTCTGTTATCCTTATGAAGACTCCCTATAATAAAACCAAACTCCTTATAGATAAGGAATGTGGTTTTACATAAGGTAGTTCACTGGGCTGACTAGCCAGTCAATCACGAATCCGGCAATTCACTGTCTAATCTTTTCCATAGGCAACTTTTACATAATAGGAATGGCCAACTCTGTTAGTTTATTATTCAACTTCTAAATTCTTGGCCTTCAAAGCAGTAAATGGTCAAATTGAAATAATGACTTGACTTCAATCTTATTCGAACGACATTTTCATACCTCATGCCGAGACGACAATAAGGGCCATCCATAAATTACGGCACACGTGAAACGTGGGGTCAACAAAGTGTAGTGTCCGGCCAAACATTCGGCTTCGGCCAAAATGAGCCGAAGTTTTGGCCGAAGCCGAAGGTTTCAAGCGCCGACATTGTACGAATTGTTACGAATGCGCGAGAGCACAATGGAAGCGGCGAAGCGCGGGGGACGGGACTGATGGTGATTGTTAAATTCCCTTTAAGGAAATAAATTTATAATTGACATTATTTCGAAGTGCTGTGTTTTATGATAAGTTCAGCAAGACAACAGACAACACAAAAAAAAACCTTTTAGTTAGACATCTGAATTTCTTAGGGTTATCTTCATTACTATACTGGCTTTGGCCAAAAACTAACAAAGTGTGACATAGTCTGACAAGGAGAGACGACGACGAGTCCTAAGCTTCGTTAAGTCATTTCCAACGAAAAACTATAAAATTACAAAATATTTAACGTCACACGAGGGGCCACAAAAACGACCACTTGTGAAAAAAAGGGGTAGACTCTAAAAACCATGAAATTCGTGAGACTGTGAAGTAATTTATGGATGGCCCCTTATTACCAAAACTGAACATACCTAGGCACGAACTGCGAGGCAGGTCGCTTGGGTCTGTACTCGGGATGGACCATGAACACCATGTGCGGGAACCCGGTGCCAAAGTAGGCGCCGTCCGTGTGGTGGTGCCGCGAGGACTTGGGCGTGTACACGTCCATGCAGCGGGGACAGTACAGCTTCACCATGGCCTCGCCGGGCACGTCTGATAGACCTGGGGAAAGGAAAAACGCTTTTAAGAGCGGAACACTTGTGTACAAGTATCATCATCTGCCGAAATACGTCCACCCACTGCCGGAAGCATTGATACAATGGTCGGCCCTGCGCTGTCCACATCCAGTAGATTCCCGCAAAGTGTAAATTATCATTTTGTATATCATCATTACGACGAAAGAAGTCCACTATTTTATATACGCTTCCCCCATGGATATAAATGTCCATTTTGAATATTATATTATGCTTTATTTAATAAGCACTAGCGAGTATAACGACCCGCCCATGCTTCGTACGCCTGCAATCTACTGATGTGTCGTAATATGAAGATTTATGTGCTATATTTATGAATACATTCTTTAAATAATGGTGAAAATTGCATCATGATCCATTTTTTGTTTAGAAGACTAAGTGGTCACAGAGAATTGTCTCTGTGACGAAACGCTAGTTTTTTATTCTATTTATATACATATACTAGCTTTTACCCGCGGCTTCGCCCGCGTGGATGTCGCAAAATATCCCACGGGAACGTTCTACCGGGAATACATACCTAATAGCCAAGGAAAAGATCATTGACTAACTTTCAGCGGACGCAGTGGTAGGCTACTACAGCGCCCGCGTGGTCAACCATAATTATTTTGTTACGCGTAATTTTGAAACTGTGATATCTCTTAAACTATTCATTTAAATGATGTGATGTAAAGGCATATTTTAATCGAAATTGAATGCCCAATTTAAATAACCTATTTAATTGGATAAGGATTAATAAGATACCGGTCAAAATAGCTTCGGAAATAACAATGAAAATTTTATACAATTTTGAAAGATAAAAATGGTTATTGTGGGTCACCCTTAAAAGATAGACATATGCCATCGCGGACTTTTTTGTTGCAATTTTTAAGATATACAATACTCTAGAACATAAATTTGATTTATCTCTCACGACTTAGGCAGCGCACGCCAGTAAAGCTCCCAGTCGGCATGATTTTTTCCGACATCTTCAACAATAATCGTCATATTTCAGCCAATTTACACAAAACCTTAATGAATTATACACTAAAACCTTCCACATGAATCACTCCGTCCAATGGTGAAAACCGTTTGAAAATCCGTTCGGCAGTTTTTGAGTTTATCGCGTTCAGACAGACAGACAGACAGACAGACAGACAGACAGACAGACAGACAGACGCGGCGGGCGACTTTGTTTTATAATATGTAAGGACTAGCTGCCCGCCCCGGCTTCGCACGGATAAGCACTTATCTACGGCGCACCTAGGTACCTACCTACCTACATACTTACATACCTACCTACCTACCTACTTACCTACACCTACCTACATACATACCTACCCCTACCTACATTCATACATAGCAACCTTTTTTTTTTTTTGGGTGGAAAATCATCCAATGACTTCCAACGCTCTGGGCGGAGCGGAAGGGCGTGTCAGACTTTACTGACTAAAACCCACCCGTGTTCCTTCCCTTGCCTTGCTAGGGGCCACGGTTTCCCCTTGGGACTACCCGCAACCCCGGCAGGATACATACCAACCTACCCTACCTACATACCCACTTTACCAACCTTCATACCTACCTACCCTACCTTCACCTACCTATCATAAGAACCATCTCCTTACTATAACAAATACAACAAAAAAAGAATGAGCGAATTTGGCCCAGCCGTTCACGCGTGATGCCGTGGCCAAGGAAATAGGGATTCATTTTTATATACATAGATAGATATAAAACAAACTTAGTGGTTAGTCTCTTAAAATCTTCAGAAGTTAAGAGTACAAAGAATAGAACGAAATTTAAGAATTTTCTGATAATTTTCGCCAGTCTATTGCAACTGAAAACGTTAAAACCTTAATCTAAGTTTAGCATCGGTTCATCGTCTTTATGTTTTCCGATAACTTCTTGAACACGTGTAAAGCGCGTGCGCAATTAATCGAGCGGCGACACATACATTTAGTACGACAGTAGTTAGAACAAAATTCAAGTAGCTAAATTAAAAACGGGTAATTTCGATACTTTTAGAATTAGATAAACAATGATATTTGTGCTTATGACCGCGTGTATGATACAGAATTTGGCAGATGTTCATAGCAGACCATGTCAAAACTAGACAAAACTACAAAAGGTGAAAAACCGGGGGTTATTAACCCTAGACAGACACCTAACACTACTGTCCTTATTAACATCTAAACATAATATAATTCTGAATGTTTTTTGCATAAAATCGCTGTGTTGTTTTAATACAAACTATCAGTTCCCGATTACGAGTCGTATGAATAAGTGAATTACGGTCTTATTATCTTGATAATTATTAAACTAGTAGTATTTCATAATGAGCCAATTAGAGGGGACCTGTGTGACAGCATTGTTGAGTAAATTACGTTGCCTCATACTATGCTTGTTTATAATATTAGAAACAAAGTATCTCAAGTTATTAGATTATTGTGATATGTGTACAAAGCCTTTGTTATACACATCCCAACTAATCCTGTGAGTTTGTTTGTGAAGCTTTCACGTTAAAACGGCTGAACGGATTTGGATGAAATTTGGCGCATCGGTAGACCATGACCTGGGTTAGGATAAAGGATACTTTTTATCCCGATATTCCCACGGGATCGAGAGCTATGCGAGTGAAACAGCGGCGCGCTAGTCTTTAATATAAATAGGAATGTAGATTGTGGTACAAATATGTCTTTACACTAAGAATCTCTCCTGTATGGTTGTGTTTCCAAACACTTATCTCATATACACTAATATCCAGCCTACGAAAAACTATTTTAAATTTAACAGTTTCGTCAAAGAAATATTTGTTCCGTGCGGGAATAAAATCCGCGCGAGGTAATGCAGCAGCCGATCGGTCACTCAACCACTGTGCCAACGGCGCAATCAGTGTTTTAGTAAATAATGTAATAACTTACCAAGAGGAAGCATAGGTTGGCATTCACAATAAACGCGGGGGCAATGGCCGAAATCACCAGCCTGGAATTTCTCTAACATTTGTCCAATGCCTCTGGAAAAATAAAACAAAGCATTGTAGTTGTAATGTTATGGTACATAACATCACGCCTGGGGTCAGGCAGACCCACGTTTCGCTAGTTATGTTCAAAGTCAAAACGTTTATTGCGAAATGAAGGACGAATGCGATGATTGACGTGCATTGCGTTTATGTTTAAGTCATTCGAAGTCATTTATGGCCACATCTGTCTGTCAGAGCAGCAATACGCAAAAATCACCGCTCATACATAATCAGCCTATAATGTTCCCACTGCTGGGACACAGGCCTCCTCTCTGTGAGAGGGAGTGGGCCGTAATCCACCACGCGGGCCCAGTGCGGGTTGGTAGATGTCACATGTCTTCGAATTTTTGGTTTTAAGACATGCTGGTTTCCTTCACTGTTTTGAGAGCAGTGGTGATGAAATTATTTACACAAAGTAAAGCGCCTGCTTGGGTTCAAACCCACGACCTACAAACTCGGAAGTCGGGGCCGATAACACTGGGCCATCACTGCTCCGTCAAATATAAAAAAAAATCACAATACTAATTGTCAATAATCACCACTCAGTGGATCCCAAATAACAGGAAACGACTACGCAGCAGGCCCAGAAAGAGATGGCGGGATGAGCTGGACTACTTATCAAAGGATTGGCCAGCAATCAGTGTAGACCGGGAAAAGTGGAAAGAGGGGAGGGAGGCCTTTGCCCTGCAGTGGGACAACACAGGCTATAATTATAATAAATAATGCTCAAATAGAGTTTTGAAGGGCATGAATAGAACATTCTTTGCACATACATCTGTTTCTGAGTTATGCATTGCATGTTGTTTTGAATTTAGTGAAATTGTTTTGTAGCAGACATCATTATGGTACTTATAGAGCTATTTAAATTTTGCTAGTCATGCTATATAATCATAAAAGTTAACTAAAACTGAATTCTGAGATTAGTATCATATACTAATATTGACAAGACAAGTACAATATTGAATAACAAAGACAATGAAGCTATGCGTTGAATGTTAATTATGAGCCAAAAATATAAAACTAAATTAAGTATCAGTCTGTGGCCAACAGTTATCTGTTATTTCTGTAATTATGTATTTACATAAAATTATCAACTAGCTAGTGTTTTTATGACTTAATTTAGCAAGTCAGCTGTAACATTATTATTTAAATTAACCAACATAGACAAAACTTTCTATACTTGAATCTTTAATTATTGTATTGTTTTATGGGTCCTGTAACTTGTATGTTGGACTATCCGTTTCAATGACAACCTTGTATGTGACAGGACAATGAAATGCCAATCCTTGGGAAACTGACAGGTGATAATTTTATAAGTTGCCTTCTTATTTTTCAATTTTGTTAAACAGTAGCTGTTGTGAAAATTGTGTCAATATGGTCATTTTTGACAAATATGATGTCACATTGTCTGTAATATTAAATTGGTCCCAGTACAGACCCAGCAACTAAGCCTTTACTTACAGCTTATAATAATTTCACTTTTCTATCATGCATAAAAATCTATAGGAAACATTCTTACCTATTAGTTAAAATGTAGCGAGCATGAATCAGTCCATAGAGGATCTCGGAGGCCTGCTCCACCAGGTCGGACTGGTTTGGGTTGTCATCAAGGTCATCATCTACAAAACAAACATGGTATCACATTATGACTAACACTAAACATGTTAAATGATTCATCACTAATAACAGGGCACCAAAAATAGGTTCAACAAGATAATTGTAAATGGAATAGTCTGATTGGACCTGTAAAATCATGACTAATATTTCATTAAATCTCGTAAACAGCCACTACTGCTCACAGGGCTCTTATAAATTGCCCATTTATTGAAACAGTCATGGGCTATCTACATACCTTTCTCACAAAACGAAAATTAAAAGTAGTATTTAGACTCTTTGTTCTCTTAGTCAACTTGTAGCAGTGATCAGCCAGACTATTGAATAGATATCTATGTCTATGCCTATACTACTATGCCCTTCATACACAAAGCTACCTGTCTGACCAATTACATCAATCACACTCAATGAACTAGCCATAGAATCGTACCAAACAGACAGACAAACACTTTAGCATATATTTGTGCTAAGAATCATAACAAATCTCATTACTCCAAAACAATTTGCATACTTTATCTAATCTGACACAGATTTTAATCCCAATTAAGGTTATGTTTTAATACTTAAGACCAGTGTTGATTCAGTAAGGTACTAAGATCCAAATTTTTCACTAATTTACAAGCATAGAGGTTAACTTAGCAAGCAGATTTTATGACCTAAAAATTAACCTAAAGTCTGAACTGGAAATATTGTTTGTTGTTTTTTTATTACTGTTTGACATTAGTGTCTTTGCCATGATAAGTGCGGTGACAGCAATATGACCTCATGAGACGTCGAAATGATGATGAGAGATGGTTCATGTACTCACCAGGCTCCAGGTCCAAAATCATGTCCAGTGCTTGTCTGTAGTGTGGCACCTGCTCATTGAGCCCCGTCAAGTTGAATTTGTCGTTAATGTAATCCTCGTCCACCTAAAACAGTAACATGTTGGATCAATATCCATAGCGATCTCCACCTTATGTGACTAAATTAAATGACATACCTCGCAAAAGAACTCATTTCCCCGAAGTCCGCAAAACCATGAAATCCATGATACCTCCTCCGAGCTGCTCATTTTCCTAAAAAATTGAAACTGTTTGATAATGGAAAACCGTTTCCGTTCAGAGTTTCGGACATAAAAAATCCAACGCTTCGGAGTCCACACTGTTACAACAAAATTCTAAGCATTCCGATGTTTTCACCTGATTTTTCACAACTTTAAGGCAGTCCACACTGAAATTTCGACATGGAATAGCAAATTCACTGTAATTACGTACGGATATACGCTAAATAAACAGAATTAAATGCTTTACAATGATGACAAACCTCACCTTTTCGTGCCTTGATTAGCCACGCTTGACGGGAGGGTACCTTGGGATGAGGGAGAGAGAAATTTCAATTGTGTATGGTTGTCACAAAAAATATAGACAAAGTTGTCTATGGTCTTATGTAAACTTCAGGTTCCATTCATTCATTCATTCATTTTCAAACTTTTTTGTAGCATACTTGAAACATGGGTATTTTGCTGGTGGCTAGGGGCGAGCTGGGACCATGCTATGCTTAATACACACGCAGCGACTTTAGTCGGTATGTTTTGGTAATGGTCTAGTTGATATCTAAGCCCCCATGACAGATCAGAGGCATCGTACTAACTCTTTGATGTGATATAAAATATATTTAAAGGCGCATCCCCATCCCCAGTAGTTGAGTCCCAGTCTGTGAGGCTAAGCCGCGCGGCCGAGCCTCGTAAGTGTGTACGTTTACTCGAAAATATTAACCTCTACTCGCGTCCCTACAAGGGCCAAGCGGCTTGGCCTGACGAAGCCGCGCGGAACTAGTGGGGACGCGGCTTTAGCACACCACCTTGTGTACAGTTGATGTGCTGGCGTCTGTACTTAGGTGAGTTTGGAACAGTCAAACATAAAAAAAATAACTAATTAGGAGTTACTTTGTCGACTTACGCAGAAAGTTTGAGAATGTAGGCAGCAAGAGTGGGCAAAGCGAGCTCCGAAATTATACCCTATATGACCCCATTGACCCCCCCCCCCCCCCCTCCGGATCCGCATTGATATAATATCTTCGTCAATCTCCTGACAGAACAGACGACGTCTACTAACAAAAATAAAAACACTCAAGACTAAATAATAATCCGGATACAGTGGACGCATGCCATCGGCAAATCCGTAAATAAACGTTGCCTGCGGTGGGTACGTTTTTGTAATTTGCGGGTGCGTTTCGAAGCTAAAACAACTGCTACACGGTCGCCAACCGCGTCCCGACAGACGTGACCTTGGTGGTTTACAACCGTGTAGGTACTCTAAGAAGATGATGTTTACTGCCAAACGTTGAAACAATTTTACCGGTCGCCAACCAAGGTCACCTCTGTCGGGACACGGTTGGCGACCGTTTTATGAATGGGATAGGATTAGGTTATAGCGATTTATAGAATGCGGTTCGCGCGCTAATTTAGGTTAGCCTTCGTAGGTGGATTTTTTTTTAATAACCGACGAAAAATTTCAACGCAGGGGAGTTCAGAATCATGTACTGAATCCATGGTAACCGGCTTCGCGTCGATGTCCCTGCCACCCTGTATGTTAAATGCATTGATATACAGTATGTTAACTAACAGAGGGCGTTCCCGTTAACCTGCAATAGTATAGCGTCCATACATGCTAGAAAAAATATTGAAAGTAGAAAAAAAAAAAAGATTTTTAATTTTTTTTTAAATATATATATATTTTTTTTTATTGATACGTAAATGTAACACTCTGTACACGCTCACTTGTCTTTCAACTTGGAAAGACAAGTGCGACAAGTACGCGTTTACAGAGTGTTTGTTTTACGTATGAAATTAATATTTTTCGTGAATATTTTATGATATAAAATTAAAAAAAGTTATTTTTTTTCGATTTTAGCATACAGGGACGCTATACTATTGCGGGTTAACGGGAACGCCCTCTGTTAGATAACATACTGTATTTAAAAGGAGGAAGATATGTTACGCTCTAACATCCCGTCCCCTGAAAATAGTTTAGGTATACCCAAGTTTGCAACCCTGAAAACGTAATACATATTATATAGAGGTGTTTGTTTGTAAGTTTGTATACATAAAAATCTCCGGAACAACCAGTCGGATTTGAAAAATTCTTTTTGCTTTGGATAGCCCAATTCTGGAGGAAGGTTATAGGTTCGCGGACCAAGTCGCGGGCAGAAGCTAGTTGTTGAATAATTAAAGAATTTTGGGCACTACACAGGGGCCCCGTGATCCTTAGTGCCCAGAGCCTCCAATAGGTTCACAGACTTATTAGCTTAATAGGTTAAAGACGGCCCTGAAGGTCACTGGCATATATCTGCGACTTACGGCCTGGCCACGACCTTGCCGCTAGCAGCGGCAGCGGTGAGCGGGGCGGCGAGCGGTAAAAACAAATGTACATTATAGAAATGTATGAAGCATGCCACGGCGCGCCGCTCACAGCGGCAGCGGGAGCGGTATTTGCCAAGCGTTTCGCGGCAGCGGCGAGCGGCGCGGTCGCGCCTGCGCGGCTTGAACAAATGTATGGGCGAGTGAATGAGATGCCACTACTCAGAGCGGTACGGACGACGGCAGTGCAGGGGTGGACTGAGCGGCGCGGCTGGACGAATAAAATAGTTTGGAAAATCTACAATGAACAATTTCTCACTTTTCATGAAGTATGTTTTGACTGCTTTTTTACCCATCAAAATTTCTGTCCTCTCAATCCATAACTACGTAATGTTAAATTCCGAACCTAAACCGCGACCGGGTTAGGTTTTCCGGGTCAGGTTCGGAATAATCCAAGAGTGTTATAATGCTGCACCTCCAATAGCCATGTATATAGCCGCCATCGTTAGATAGCGGAATTGATGATGGTTCCACCCATAGATATATGAAAGAAGGAGATATGCCCGGTAGTTGAAAATGTATCGGAACCTAATGTCTCCACTTCTACCAGAGCGCCACACAACTACACATGCAGATCAGTGAACCCAATAGATACGAGGTCGTGCACACATTTGCATTTTATAAATCACAACGTACTACACAATCAATTATAAACCTTATCCCATCAAACACAGCGTGCATTTACCATGCACCGTATAATTCACACACACGAAAACATCGATCGCTACCTTTGTGCTGTGCAAAAGCCATTTATTTTACATATACGCTAGTGATTGACTAAATCGTAAAGTTATCGATTATCCCATTTACTATCGTATCAAATAAAATGGGAGTTCCTGAAAAACTAATACTTAAATAAAAAACGATATACATATAATAAGATGATATAAATAAACAATACGCAACTTAAAAAAAATATTAAGTAAATCAAAAAAAATTGAACATTATGAGAAAATCTAAATGAGTATAAAACAAGAATTCACATCGGTCTTCCAACCAGGCTATAGTTGTTGACAAATTGAAGAATAACCTTTAATAGTAATATAAATTCATACGATAATCGACATTGTTGTCGATAGCCTACGTTAGTGGATCTGCACAACTACATCACTAACTCGTCGCACGACACAGCGGCCGTACTACGCGTGCAACCGCTAAAATGAAGTATCGTTTTGTGATTTTTACATTGCTTGTTCAGTACCGTAACCACATACTTAGGTAGTGGTTAAGCGGCAATGTATTTATTGCAAAAATAGTACAGTCGCTGTGATACATAAAAATCAAAATAACGTAATAAAGGCATGAATTATTTTAAGATGTGTTGTTTTTCATGATTTTCAACACAAATAGAGTAAAATACTTGTGCAAATATATTTTAAATGGTTCTATGATTTATAAAGTGTCTAGTTTGGCTTCGATTTTTACAAGAAACCACTGAACAACACGGTATTCTTAAATTTTATCACGATCGCGGTCGAAAGCGCACTACTTCGCGGAGACGGCCATTTGCCGAGAACAGGCGCAACGTGATCATGACGCGCGGACACTGACACGCCCCCATGCCACTTCTCCTGTTATTTATATTTCTATGGTTCCACCATTTTGAAAAAAAATACAAACTGACCCTGGCATGTGGGGTATCATTGTCTAGAGCGCATCTAGTAGAGAACAAATATAATTTTTATATGTTTTTATCTTCAAAAATAATGAATTATGGGGCCGTAGAAGTTGTCAGTTTTAGACCATTTTTGTACGAGCTCTATCTCAACAACTAAAGTTACGTGATCTGTGATCAACACTGTCTAGGGATAAGCTGGGAACAAATTATCGGACGCGTGCACTCCTTCCCGCATATTCAAAATATCCTGTTTCAAATAAGAACTGCTTTTGAGGCAAAGAAGAGCCACTTTGGATAATGCCATGTTAATAAAAAAAAAACAAGAGTCTAAGTACGACCACCGCGGTTGCTGCCGCTAACGCTACTGTCACAGAGTACATTATATATACGCGGGTGGGTGGCTACTGTCAAGTACGTGGCATGGGCAACGCCCCGCTTGCCGCTCGCCGCCCCGCTTGCCGCCCCGCTCAAAGTCGTGGCCAGGCTCATATGCATCCTAAAAGTTGGCAACGTCGTAAATAGCTGTCAAATATTCACCTGTTTTGAATTTGGAAATAATACTTTATGGAAATAAGAAATGTGGCTAACTATCTAGAATATTAGTATTGAATTGCAATAATTAATATTTAGTTTTAGATGTAAAAAAAGTATTTGGAAACTTTCCAAATGATTTTTTTACACCTAAAACGGGTACAACATCAAAATCAATGTTATAATTGCATTTCATAATCAATATTCTAGTTCGCTAGTTAGCCACATTTTTTTTTTTTTTTTTTTTCTTTGGCTTCGCACGGTTAAACAGCTATCGACAGTAAAAATGTACAGATGCGGGTATGGCGTTTTCTGTGTTAATTACTTTTTCTAGAGGTAACATAAATATTTTAAAAAAATACATGCACAATCTTCGTAATCGATTAGGATTGAATAAAACATATTTTTTATTTATTTGGTATTTAATACATCGAAAATAACAAAATATATCAATTCAAACAAATATAAACGTTAAAACAACTATAAAAGTTTTACATAAATATTTTTTTTTTCTTATAAGATAAAGATGTGGTCACACCACATATAATTAAAAGGTGTTTATGTACTTTTTTTTTCACACACTTCACATTATGCTCGCACTACTATCACAGACCTTTACCATGTTCATAATCATTCCTTTCCTTATAATATTACATCTTCACATTCTATCCAATCTAGGTTTTTGTAATTTATGCAATATTAGTCGAGCACACACAATCGCATAATTTAAAAATGACATGAAAAATGTTATTGTAAATAGAAACGTTCCCGAATATCCGGCATTACTTTGACATCTACACATTGAAGTACAGGTACTAGCTGCACTGTAAAAAAATTACCAAGCTACCTTGCTGTTAAATCTCATCAAAACTATATAATATAGTTCAAGAAGGTGAATCCGCAGAGGTAGGCGCGAAATTCAAATTGTCTCGAGATTTGTTCATAGGGAACAAAAGTCTAACTTGAGAGATTGTATTTATTAAAACTTTTATGCTCAAGTAAAAAAAAAATGCTGTACAAAGGCGGACTTAATTTTAATGCATGAGACATTTCTACCAGTCAAGGTGATGCAGAGACAAAACATGGCAGGTGTAACATAATTGGGACACATAACTTGAAAATGAATAAAAACTTTGTCAGGAGAAATAACGATAGGAGAGATGTGATGATTCTAATTCTGTAGATACTAGGGGTCGACGGTCGACCATTAATCATGTGATGTTTTTAGCCACTTTTTAACCACCACCACCAACTGGTGATACGTGGTGAGGTTTTAGACTATGGGTGTATTTTATTGGTGCAAAGTACCTATCTTAAAAAATTACAAAATATCTTAAACTATATATATGCAACTAAACTACTTAACAACAGAAGAAGAAGAAGAAGTTTAATTATAATTAATAAAATAATAAGAAACTGTCTGAATTCGTTAAACATATAATTAATTTGCTGAAATACTTGCCGAACCGCCGCCGAACCGAATATATACAAATCGATACAAACGGAAACTGAGACCATCAAAAAAAAAATATATATATATTAAAAAAGGTGCGGAGGATACCTCGCAAAGCAGTGACATCAGCTACAAAACCTCCGTGCCCCTGGAGTTCTGTTCTTTTTAGAGTAATTTAAAAACAAAAAGAAGACTGCGCCCTGCACGCGCGACGCTGCGGCGCCCTAGGCCCGCGCGTCTGCGTCAGTGCGCCTCATCCGTCAAGCAAGTGACAAATGACAGGGACAGTTTTGATTGTATATCGTTTTACTTTTGTGAAATTTTTGTAAATAGTTGTTAAGTGTATTTTGTGTAACATTTACATCTGTTTTTAATTTAGGTAAGTGTCAATGTTAAATGCCGGCTGTAGCGACGCCGGAAATAGCGCCAGTCAACCTGCCACATCGCTCGATGTCCTGGTGAGATGTCCCCACTGCTCCCAGCCGCGCTTCTTTAAAGGTGAACGGGGGCTTCGGATACACTATGGCAAGGTTCACAAACCACATAGTGTACCCTGGTGCCCCCCAACCCCATCCCCAACATCAACAAGTCCAGATCAAAATTTGTGGAAAACGCTGGCAAAATTCAAAAATTCCACCCCCGTATTAAAGAGAGTTCCCCGGGGCGCGAGACGATGTGTTGCGCTGAATTTGGCGCAATGTCTCCGTCTTGCGACCCAGGAGAACTCACAAAGTGCCTGGGAGCAATTACTCACCTTCCCTTATAGGATTCTACATGTCCAAAAAAAATTGGCAACAAAAAAAACTTTGACAAATCAAATTAAAGATAACTGCAATAATTTGACCCTTATTTTAGATCCAAAATTACCTGTTTCCAATAACCCTTCGCGAAGAGGCTTATGCTCACATGTAGAATCCAAATTAAGTGAAGGTGACATCAGTGGAGCAGCCAGGCTACTGTTCAGTAGCGATGTGGTGGCACCCTACTCTCCAGAAACCCTCACAGCTCTGGAGAGTAAACATCCAGCGCCTGCGGATGATCTCACCTTCCCCGACCCCCCTCTCCCTCCTGATCCGGATTCAACACCCCTTCTTGTTACTGCCCCCCAGCTGATTACTGCAGTGAGCTCCTTCCGAAGTGGTTCCGCCGGCGGCCTCGACGGCCTGACGCCTCAGCATTTAAAAGATTTATTGAGTTCAGGCGCCGGGGAAGCTGGTGAGTCACTTTTGAAGGAGCTTGCTGCCCTAATTAACCTGATGCTCAACGGCGGTGTGAATGATGCCGTCGTCGATGTCCTGTACGGGGCCAATTTATGTGCCCTACGCAAGAAGGACGGCGGCATTCGTCCCATTGCCGTTGGGTGTACCTACAGGCGTACGGCAGCCAAAATATGCTGCAAACTGTACGGCGACATTTTAAAAAACAAGTTCCAGCCCCTACAGCTTGGCTTTGGTTCCAAAGGGGGCTGCGAGGCTGCCGTACATGCCCTTTCCAGCTTTTTAAACTCCGGTAAAGGTGAGGTCATCCTCAAGGTTGACGTTAAAAATGCCTTCAACTCCGTTAACAGGGACACTTTGTTGGCTGAAGCAAAAAAAGAGTTACCGGAAATTTTTGGTTTTTTGTGGCAGTGTTACAGGCACCCTTCAAAATTACTATATAGAGAAAACGTTTTGGAATCTGCAGTTGGATGCCAACAAGGTGATCCTCTCGGGCCAGTCATTTTCAGTTTAGCTATTCACCCCATAATACAACAACTAAATTCAAAATTTAATGTGTGGTATTTGGATGATGGGACTCTAGGAGGTGACGTAGATACTGTTCTAAAAGATCTAAAATTCCTAAAGCAACAGTTCCAATCTATCGGCCTTGACCTCAACTCCTTCAAATGCGAAATTTTTCTTTGTGACAATACCGACAGACAATCGACCATACAAAAGTTCAATTCAATAACACCAAATATCAAAGTTTTGGAAAAAAGTTCACTGCACCTCCTAGGTTCTCCTATTTTAGAAGATAGTTTCTCATCTTTTGTTGACGAAAAAATTAAACATTTCGACGATATTTCAGATAGACTGTCTAAAATTAACCTACATTCAGCTTTCACTCTCATCAGATACTGCTGTTTCGGTCCAAATTTTATGTATTTCCTCCGCTCATCCTCTTTATGGAAGAAACCACACCTTTTAGATAAAATTGATAAAATCATTCAAAGTACCCTTACATCAATTATAAATGTGGCATTGGACGACCGCGCGTGGCTGCAAGCCACTCTACCCATTCGCTTTGGTGGGCTCGGCGTCCGCAAAATTTCTAGTGTAAGCTTACCGGCGTTCCTTTCCTCGGTCCACAGCACCGAAGAGTTGACCAGAAAAATATTAACTGCTTCTCAGGTTGACTCTGAAGTGCCGTGTTTGACTGATGCGTTGAACGCCTGGAAAGCGGCTTGTCCGGATACGGAGCAGCCCGATAACCCGTCTTCCCAGAGACAGTGGGACGAGCCGCTCTGCAGGTTGGTACGGAATAACCTTATAAATACGTCTACCAATACTGCTGAGCGTGCCCGCTTACTGGCTGTGGGAGAATGGGAGTCGGGCCTCTGGCTTCAGGCGCTACCGTCACCCAACATAGGCACTATGCTAGGTGACACCACTTTCCGGCTCGCTACAAGTCTTCGTTTGGGCGCTCCTTGCGTGGCTCCACATCGCTGTCAGTGCGGTGAAGCAGTCGACCGCCTCGCGCACCATGGCCTTTCCTGCAGCAAGAGCGCCGGTCGTTTGGCACGGCACGCAAGCATTAATGACATCATCCGTCGGGCTCTTGTCACCGCCGGGGTGCCAGCCGTTTTAGAACCCAATGGCTTGGCGCGCGACGATGGGAAGAGGCCAGACGGTATGACCATAATGCCTTGGAAGTTGGGTAGGCCTTTGGTGTGGGATGCAACCTGTGTCGACACCCTTGCGCCATCCCATCTTCCTAGCACGGCGGGCTGTGCCGGGGCGGCTGCTGCAGGTGCAGAAAACCTCAAGCGGCGCAAATATAACAACCTTACTGGTAGCTATATATTTGAGCCGTTTGGGGTTGAAACACTAGGGCCGTGGGGTCCGAGTGCTCACCGAGTATTTCGGGACATCGCCAAGCGGTTGGTCGACTCTTCACGTGACCACAGGGCTGGCCAATTCTTAGGCCAAAGAATCAGCATTGCCATTCAACGTGGCAATGCTGCCAGCCTTTTGGGCACTTTCCCCGCTGACAGCGATGCGGACGAATTTTTTGATGCCCAATGAGCCCTTCTCTATATATTTTAATTTTTTCCTTTACATACCTGTACATAATTTAATTACATAGTTAGTTGCATATATATAGTTTAAATGGTGTAAATACTTTATAAACAATAAAATAAAAGATGAGCTCAAAATATCTTTAAAAAAAAAGTAAATTATTTCATTTGGCCGCTTTTCGGTTTAGATAGAAAAAATTAATACACTTGATATTTCACTACAACCCCCCCTTCCCTTGTGATATTTCGTGATTTTTTCCAAACCCCCTCCCTTTTGATCCTCACGTGATTTATGGACGACCCCATGTTTGTTATAGTCGCGAATAATATTTTGATCAAGACACCTGCATATTGGAAAAAAAATTAAGAAAATCTTCATCTTATGTAAAGATAATCAAATTCAAAATTGCGCGCCTAACCACTGCTTGTAAAGCCACGTCGAGCCGCCCGGCCGAGCCTCGTGAGTTTACTAACGTACACACTCGGCTAAGAACTCACGGAGCGGTTTTGACCCGCGCCCGCCGCGGTCGCGGGCCCGCAGCTTCTGTAGGATGCAAAAAGTAAGAGCACATTTCACCACGCGTTTTACAATCCTCCTCTGGCGGGCGACCGCAGTAGCCGGCGGGGCGGGGGGTACAGAAATCCGACGCCATTTTTGCACCCTTCTTGTGATTATCGCCCGCCAAGTTTGCGGGTCTCCCAACCGCGATGGCTGCGGGCAGGCTAAGAACTCACGGAGCGATTTTCACCCGCGCCCGCCGCGGTGGCGGCACCGCAAATACTCGTACGAACACGTAGTACATGGAAATTTAGATATTAATTTTCACGACGCGGTTTATGACCGCGGCGGGCGCGGTTGAAAATTAACCTTAGCCTGCCCGCGCAAATCACCGTGCACCGGTCTCGTGAGTTTTGAAATAAAACCGCAGATCCACGACCGCGGCGGGCGCGGGTGAAAACCGCGCCGTGAGGTCTTAGCCTAACGAGACTCGGCCGCGCGGTTTTACTATCGATATTTCGTACGGTTGTATAGAAAATTATGTGGATGGGGAGCGTACTTTAAAATTTAACGATCTATACCTAATTTAGTCTTAAAACTTAACATATGCAGACAAACTTACCTTTATTGTATGTAGCAATAAGATTTCGCCTAGTGATTATGAGATGTATTTACAGTATGAATTAGAAATCATGAAACATTTCCTGTTCACTGAATCTCAGATATTAAAAGTTTTGAAACACATCTTTATTATCAAATAATTTTACCACAAAATTGTACTTGTTCCAGGCTGCTTCTGATCCTGACAACATTATTCTATCATTGAACGAGTGTACCGAAACAAATACTTAGTTAATTCTACATCGGTGAGGTCATTCCATGCCTTGGTCTCCAAAACTTTAGGATGTTTTGCAATATAAGAAAACACTCTTTTCTGTAGATCCTCCAGTTTATATTTCTTGGCAATCACTGCCATTTCTACGGCATTGTTCACAGTGATCTGATCACCAATCACATGCTGAGTCAAAGTGAACAGTTGACTCAGTTGAAACTTATCCGCTATCTCTAATAACTTCAGGCAGTCTTGCTTCATCACTTCTTTTATTGTACCCGTATATATGAATTGTATAAGCAGTTCCATGTCATTATCACTTATGTCAATAAACATAGATGTAAGTTCAGAATTCTTAAGCATATTTCTAAGTACAGGACTATGTGCGGCCAAAAGTATCTTGTGGGTTGGGAACTTTTTGTGAGTAGCTGATTCAAGTACAAAGTCTGTTGTCTCCTGCTTTGTCAGTAATCCACTCAAATCATGTTGGAGTTTTATAGATTTCATAACATTAATGTTCAGTACAAACTTTGGATTCACTGTTATTTTTATTGGTATGAACAAACTGCAGGATTGATTGAAGCGTTCTAATTTCTTGAAACAGAAGGTTTTGATGAAAAAGTTTTTGTTTGGTTTAGTTGATTTGAAGGTGTACTTAGTCATAGTTTGTGGTAATAGCAAATGAGGAACATCATCCTCGGGTGCTACTCTCTGGGTCAGTTCACTAGAGCTAGCGATGTCGATGGCAAAAGATCCAGTTTTTCTATGGCACACAAATAAATTGAGTAAATGATTGCCTCCATGGCATACAGACGTTGTGTAGAAGAACCAGAACTCAGGTTCTGAGAGTGCATAGGTACCTCCGATATCAAAATCACCATCATCTTTTAGCTTGCTTAATGCATCATGGACGCAGAGCTTGGATGCATCATTTGTCTGACATTTGAATACAGCTGATACATGTCCAAATGGATTCTGTAAATAAACAAATGTATTATTTAAAATAAAAAACCATGATGACAGGCTTTAAGGCTGCCTGTCCACTGGAGCGGAGAGGAAAAAAGAGGAGCGGAGATGTGCCAATATTAACCAATAGAATCTTGACTCCGCCCCTGAGTTCAGATCAGTGATCCTGAGTCAAGATTCTATTGGTTAATATTGACACATCTCCGCTCCTCTTTTCTCCTCTCCGCTCCAGTGGACAGGCAGCCTAATAGGGCCATTTTTTGGTCTTAAAAACATTATTTTATTTTAAACTGCTGTTGTTCTAATCATAAAGTGTATATTTACCTGAGATTCATCATTAGACCTGGAAGAAGCTGCGGAGGGTTCCATGGCTAGGTCTTCTGAAAATAATAGTAGATAATTTAGTTTTGTGATAGCATTTTTGATTCTGGTAGAAACAAGAAATAACTTTTCAATTTCATTGAATTACCAAGTTAACGCAAACATATGGAAGTATGTAGGTACTTATTATGCAGAAAAATTTAATAAATCAATAAAATTTAGTTTGTTCATTTCAGCCAAAGCACATAGTAATACGTACAGATTAACACATTCACCCATATCACAATAAGATACTAGATCAATAAATAAAATGACAAAAAAATTCACATTACAAATTAAATTAAAAGCAGCTTGTAAATTATGTGATGTTAATCAAAATTATATTAAATTCAGTCCTTCTGCTTAGAGCCAACCAGATAACAGAAGTGGGGATTTTTAACGTTGGTATTTATTTGAAATGGGGTAAAAATAATGTACTTCAAGTAAATACAGACTGCAACTTTTCCCTTCTTAAATAAATGTTAATTTTATTTTGCAATAATTATAGTTTAACAAGATACTCAGTACCAGTTACATTTTCTTGTATACCCATTTTGCAGGAGAGACATCCCATCGTAATATATGTATCTAATAGGTTCTCAAAAATTATTTTTTAATATTGATAGGTACTTGGGACTCCCAATTAAATATTGTAATAACCAACTGACCTGACTCGAAACGCGTCAGAGTCTGGCTGGATAAGTTGAAAAATAACGAAATAAAAAATAATAAGCAGTGTTTTTACAATGAAAAGTTCAGAAGATAAAACAGGCCAACTGTTAGTGAATCCGACGGTCAAACCGCAAACAAAATAAATAGGTACAATTTTGACAATGAATTTAAATATTTGAATATAGAATACAGAATGATATCATCATAATAAAATAAGCAAGCGGTTTTCCTGTTACATTTTCCAATGAAATGCTATGTGCACATTGCACCATATTTCGACTATAATCGATTCGCTGTTTCGTTTGATACAAACAAAATACAATACAGCAGAGTTTGATTATTTTAATTATTTACAAAATATTCGCTTTTTGTTGAGGTAAACAACAAGCACTCACGGTTCTAAACGTCGGCCCTGGAAATTGGTGGAAACAGGAAGACAGGAACGGGGAACCAAGTCGAAAATTAAATCAATGTCCAATGATCAATAAATGCTAACAGCATGTGTCACTCTCTATTACTCATACTACAAAACACAAAATTGACTGTTTCACAGTCAGTCTTCACAGATGATGGATGATTGATGTTACCGGATGGGATGACGGCGGAAATACCGAAATAGAAATGTCAAAATAAATATCAGTGCATCATAGACAAATTAGAGCAAGGAACACATTGGCAGATAATGCTTTTAGAATTTCGATGAAATGATAACATGTCAATGATTTACGGAATATTACACAAAAATGACAATAAGTATTTTGCGCAGTTAATTTGTAGTGATCGTGGCAATGATGGCAGAAAACACGAATATTTGCATCGTTTTTTTTTAGTTTAGTTCGTTTATTTACCGTCTTCTAAGTTTTATTAGGTGGACTGTATCATATCGCCATCAATGGATTTGGTATTTGCCATTCTACTGAACATACATAAATTTTAAACAAATCATAATGCCAATATGCCTCATTTTCTCTAGATATTTTAAGTTCTAGACTTTGAACTTTTGATTCCTGTCAAAATAGTTTACGCAGTTTATTTGTAAAATTTAATTCGTTTAACTTGTCTTTCGTTACTTTGAAAGAAAAGTAGGTACGTAATAATCGTCATATTGAAACAGGTGTAATAAATACTTAGATGTAGGTACTGTGGATGGCATGTCCCTGGCTAGGTTGTGAGTCGCATCGCATTGTCTGAATGTAACGAGGATGGCTGCAAATGACAGAACGCGCATTGGTGCACGCATGCGCGGCCCGGGATTCGCTCCGGAACTGCCTGGCACCTCCCCCTGAAAAATAGTGATGTACTAATGTCTGTCTGCAAAATATTTTGACTACTATCATTGCCAAAATCTTTCAAAAACCAAATGTCCACAATCTTTGAAAATGTCCTCAGTAACCAAATCAGGACTGTTCTCAATCGAGATTATGGTGGAATTTTAATTATAAGGAGTTCGGTGGCCCCAGTTCTACATTACCTCTGAACCTGACAGCGACCTGCAAGGCCAGTATCATTTTGAACACCATATACCTAACTAAACAACCACCAGGTTGTACAATGTGGTATTTACGTAGAACCATAGTAGTACCTACTACAGCAACCCTCGTGGCATGTTCAAAGGCCTTCTACACGGTTGCCAACCGCGTCCCGACAGAGGTCACCTTGGTTGGCGACCGGGCAGAGCTGTTGCAACTACATGGTCGCCAACATGCCATTCTGTCGTGATACACGAGCCAGTGTTTCCACTTACGTTTTTAATTTTTCCCCAGATTCTTAATGAATTATCCCTAAAATTCCCTAAAACAATATAAAAATTGCTTGGTTTAGGGATTTTTTTTCACCAAAAAATTTGGTGTATCCAACTAAATCTGACTATTTTTAAAAGCGATTAAAAACGTGTGGAATAAAATTAGTTGGTATGAACTAAAATTCACACCAACACTTCGACTCCAGTGCAAAACCAGTACTGTATTTTATTTTTCTACTGTTGCTTATATCTCGAAAATGGTGCGTCCTATCGCAAAAATAATGAAATTTTCGACCCCTTTAGGAAATCCTTAAACCCCTATATCCCAACATGTTGGTAATAATTTTTTATATTTTCCGTATACCATGCTTATTATTGGCAATTTTTCCCTATAAAAAGGGAGCAATCACTTCGCCGAATACACGGTCGGCCGCCGGCCCAACGTCCTCTATTCGCCCTTGGTCACTAGCGCAGCTCTTCAAACCAAGGTCGTTGGAAGGTCAAACGAAATTTGGTCATAAACCACCAACTATACGGTTGTAAACCACGAAGGTGACCTCTGTCGGGACGCGGTTGGCAACCGTGTAGAAGGCCTTTCATCATGAAGCTTCCTCGATAACAACAGATAACAGCCCCTACCCAGCCCTACGCTGCACCATTTTCAAGGCCACATCTTTCAGTAGGCTGCAAGCAGCCGGCGTGGCCGCACGATGCCAGTCCCGCGATGACAACACCACGCGAACAACGTCCCAACGACACTGTTGAGTTGTTACCGTTAAAATCGGCTCTAGTCAACAATAATTATAGAGATGAAGACTCGTATTACCCGCCTCCTCTCAACAATAACCCTTCGAGCTCAAATCTCTATGATTACACGTTATTGTCGAAAAGGACGCCGGCCTCTAAAAGGTATTTTTGTTTATTTTTTGTGTGATCAAGGTTGGTTTTTGATTATTAGATAGATTAGGTGTCTTCTTGACCAGTAAACTTAAATTAAGCTAGTAGTCGACAATTAGTGTGCAACTTGTTTGAATAAAATTCTAGAAAAAAATTACGGACCTAACCGTGCTCAAGAATGTTTTAAAATTGAATCAAGATCAAACTTAAAAATCAGTCTCTTCCTATTATCAAAAGGGAACTATCTCTTTCCTCGTACTATGTATGATCATCATTAGATAGTCGGCGTCAACGTTATCATTTAGTAGCCCATTGTTTCTGCAAGCTTTGTTTCAGGGCTTCACATACTTGTGCTTATTTTATCTCGAAATAAACCATATATTTTTTCACTTATAGTTTAGTAAAATCAATGAATATGTAAACCACAAGATTATTTTGGTTAAAGTTTTCAATATTCGCGCAATTAGGTAATAATTTATTTTTGTACCGAATTCTTATCCAACGTTTGTCGTAGTTTTAATTTTAATTTCCAAAATATTATTTATTACTAACATTGAATTAATTCAAAAGAAACAGAGCAGCATAATGGTTGCATGAAATTGAGGATTTTTACCATTTGCATTTAAAATTATTTTCCAATAAAGAAGTTTCCAGAACATCTCTTAGCGGCGGCTCCACATACGTGTTTTGCTGAAAGGGGTATCTATGTAGGTGTATCCGATTTATCATTAACATTTCTATAAATTAACTAAGTAGATGTTAATTACATTACCTACGCTACGTCACAGATCACATCGCGATGTTTGTGAACATTAATTTGAAGAGACAATTATGAAATTGCTCATAACTCACTAGATTTGGAACACTGAATAATAATCCAATCTATCAATTTAGGTGTCTTCGCGGTTAAAATCTAATTATGTTTCAAATCTAATAGGTAACTGTTAACGAATTCCGACTGAAGTTTCCGTGATTTGCTTTGTTGTCTTTCCTTCGGGATAGATATATAAATAGTTTTCGAGGGGTTTTGGGTATTTGGCATAGATTCTACAAGAGTCCACTCCGTGGAACATCTACTCCATGAGTGTTTCTCAAAACAAATGTACGTAACGAAAAAGTTGTTACGAAATATTGTTACGAAATAGTCCTAGATGTAACTAAATAGTAAACATAAGGCTTGTTACACATACATTGGAGAATTATAATTTATTTGATATGTATATTCGTAATTTTTATGCATTGTTCTCTTAATTATTTATTGTATTTTCTTTCATGACGAATGACGTCATGAAAGGTATCGGATTTTTATTAATATTTAAAAAATAATTTCACTTTTGTATTTCTGAAGTTAATACGCATTGTATAGAGTGAATAAAAAAAATCATGCATATACCTATTTCAGTACCAACCTATTAATAAAACTTGAGACTTTCAAATTCGCGAAGGACATTTTTTTTTTAATTTGCCAGTAAATGATTATTATGCTTTTAGTAGGCAATTAAAAGAACTGTATACACTCAGCTTTACACTGTACTTTTTCGTAACGTAACGAAATTCATAAGAAACGTTAGGAAAAAGTAATAAAAATTGTACAAAATTGGGTCTTAAAAAATCCATGGTTTGATAAAACCTGAAACTGCAAATAATATAATACGCTTAAATGTTCTTACGACACGTATTACAGTAATTTAAGTAAATCAAGACTTACCTTAATGTGAAAAAATGCTATAGTATTTCTTGTAACGAAAAAGTAATCTCACATAAACAACACGTTCAAAACTGATTTTCACATTAAATTTATGGCGGGGACGTCAGACCAACTTCCAATCAGAATGAAGCTAGTGTTGCCCGTGTTAAAAGGTAACGGATGCGTTCAGAAATTACGTGGAAGTAGGAATAAAACGTAACTAAAGAGTAAGTTACTAAAAAGTAAATGAACAAGACTCATTTTGTTTTTCGCATTTTTTTAATCTTTTTATTAAGAAACCCCATAGAAAATCACTATTATACAGAAACTCAATTTAATCAAGATCCGTAATACACAAAAATGCATAATATTAACGCGACCTAACGTATTTTATGAAGTGTTACAGGTATGAGGTCGTAGGGTGGCAATTTGATTTTTGTATGAAACGCAAAAAACATCGTTTTGAAAAAGCTTTCTAAAATTAGGTAGATATTATGATTATAATATTTATTCTTCACAACTTTAAAGTTTAATAGTTTTTATTCACAATTACGTTATTTTTTGTACGAATGGTTAAATAAAAACATCGTAATTTTGTTACTATTTCGAGGCACACTTTTTTTTCAACGGATGTACATTTATTTTGAGAAATACTCCCATATCTAAATGTTACAAAAGTCCAATACATTTTTTTTGCTGGATTTATTAACTCAGTAAAGCCAAGCTCTCCAATCTTGCACAAACCTACATAAGTTTCTAGAGTTGACAGCTACCGGAAATTGAAAAGTTCTAACCGCTAAGGGAGATAGCATATCGGATAGTCAGACGGTGCAGCTTATCACTGAGCGCTTACTAAATGAAGGTTACATATACAAGTGGATTTGTTTCAAAACACATGAATGAATGACTAGCTGTTACTTGTGATAATTTAAGACTCGTTTAGATAATTTTAAAGAACTGTCAAAATTTATATAATTATCTTTGTCTGCAGATTATTATCGCGCCCCCAACAGCCAACGCCGACGCCGATGTTGACGTTGTGCGGCGCACCGGCTCCCTCTAGGAAAAGAGAGGAGCTGACGGCGCTCGCTAATCTCCGAAAGAAGGTGTCACCCGCTATGATGCAGCCGGACAAGTGAGATAATATTTTTTCGCCCCATGCTGGGCGCCAGTATTTATATAAAGGATATAGCTGTCCCATGTTGGGCGCCAAACCAAAATAAATAAAATAGAAGCACCACGTTGGGCGCCACTATCACCACACCACATACTTCTATATTATGATAAATGCGAAATTAACCCTGTCTGTCTACCCGTCTGTAAATTTTTGTTAACGTTACGGAATTAGAATTCAGAATAGGTAGCCGAAGGATATAGGCTAGTTTTTAAATACAAAATACACGCATACAATCCACGGGCAACAGTTTAAAATAAAAAAATCGTTGTCCTACGTTGGGCGCCAATAGCAATATAAATGATTTTGATGGCCCATATTGGGCGCCAATAGGTATGCATGCAACAAAACTTGTAATTGAGCACTCTGTTGTAAACACTTACATTGTTGCACGTGGCAGGAAAGTCCCTCACATTTTCAGGCGTCAGCCATTTCGCAAATAGTATACAATTAAGCGATATACCGTACCTTGCACATCGCGTGTTTGACTCCAATACCTGCCAAGGTTCGACGAGGGTGGGATGGGGAGATAAGTATTACAATGGAATGCTCCCTTATAACTTCCTCGATATGGCAAGAAGAGCACGCGAACCTGTTTTGATACGGTATTTCCGAAATTTAATAGAATGTTGGAGGGTACCTAGTTATACTTGCTTAGGGTCGTTTGCAGCGTTACTAAGTACTTATCAGGAAACTAAGGAATTAAGACATAACGTCATCATCAAAATCACTGTTGCTACTGATACTAACTTAGTATAACTAATAACCACTAAAGTAAAACTGAAATATATGCCCGCTTTGAGAATCTAATAATTCTTTAACCGCTTCTTTACTTGGACTCCTTCCAATTGCCGTTCGCTTCGGTATAGTCGAAGTGCGCTTACATATGGATGGAACTCGACCGCACGTCGACGGCATGTATGTGGCAGTCGATTGCTGCAGGCGGTAAGGCCTTTAGGCAATAGTATCTAATCCCAAAGATATAAATATGTTTAGATAGACAATCAAAGCTGTGATCTCGTCGAAAAAATAGCGTCCAACTGTTAGCCGCTAAATGCACGCACACTAGAAAAGCACAATGATGTGGCACGAGTAAGACGTAGCTGTCACGAACACCAGCATAAAAAAGTTGGCTTGTTTTAGTTCTTTTGCAGCGTGACTTTAGCGGAACATAACTGGACACGAGAGTTCATTATTCATAATGATTACTTAGTAGATGCTATACGATAGGGAAATGTAACAGTCCCAGAGCTTGATCGGTAATTAGAAACGTCTCTGGGTGCTGTTTTGTATAGCATATTATTATATAGGTATCCACGGATCTTAGAACCACTTTTAACTAAAACGTAAAATCAATGAGGAGATGATTGCGTTAATTTTGCAAATATTTAACCAAAGTCTTCTGTTATATATAGTCGTCAGTCGACCCCCTTTCTAGACATATATCATTTTTCACACAGTCCGTAGATCTATCGTTTGTTTGTATATTGAATATATTTTTGTTTTTCGCAGGAACGCCTACAGAAATGACAACGAACAAAATAAGAATGTAATTGTAGAGCCTCTCGATAACAGGCCGAAACTTTTACAAAGGGTAAGACTTTAATTTCTTGACTATATTTTATTTTTGTTACAGGCTAGATAAAATAGAGAGTACAACTGTCATTAACAAGACACAATAGATTTTTCATTGATATCGCCTTTTAAAGACAAACCGACAGTTGATCGGATATTGGTCACGAATAGTCACGATCACAAAATTATTCGTGCATGTCATTGAGGACAAACTGCACCCTAATTGCGTATCACACGACCAATCACAATCTGTTTCATTTTGACAGTTCAACAACATTGATTGCGTTGTTTGCGTTGTTGAGCAGACAAATTTTTCGAACCTTAAGTTCGAAAAATTTGTCTATTTTATTTTATTTAAGCAATGGATTAGCAATATCCTTCAAAATGATTCAGATTATGATTAATCGTGTGTTACGCAATTATGGTACTGGATTTTATCTTCAGACTTCAAAGTGCTTCAAAGTGACGATGTTATTGTGGCCAACTACAGCATCACGATAAAACAAGGAAGTAGGTAAAATGTTTGGAAATATAATATGAAGACGCTTTACTTTTCCACGATAACATCGTCAATATAAATTATAAAAACGCACAATGACACACTCATACGATTTTATGATATACTTACTTAGTTTATAAGTACCTAGGTAATTTGTTGATAAGTTTTTGGTGGTTTTGCTAGGTTAAAATTCTTGATTAAACTTGCAAAGCAAACTCAAAGATATACTTCCGTATCTGATCTTTTTTATCAAAAGTTGAACGAGAACGTTCGAATTCAATTTGAAAGTATTCCGAAAAAAATAACCACATTTTCTCGAACGTTCACCGCTGCACCGGAACGAACCCTCGCTTACGTCACAAAACTTTTTAACGCTTGTGAAGTTTGGCAAGGACAAAAACGGCACGTGCATTGAGCTGAGCATCACAATGTTTACGTCATGGAATATGCATAATATTATGATCTCGGGAAATGGAACGTGTCCTTGACCTCATGCGGAAGTGTTTTTACGTGAAGGGCCCAATCGTGCTCAGTGAGCCGCTGCCAACCATGAAAATGACCTTATGATGTGACAAAAAGGTAAAACCTTTTCCAAAAGTTGGAAAATTGGATTACGACGACATTTGGAGTAGGTATTTCAGATCGCAAAGGTCAAGGAAGTTAGTGGATTTAAATGGACGTTTTAAATTCGGGATTTTGAATTGTTTTTAGATGATCATACCTACCTTACATGGGCCATCCTGGAGTTGATCACGATATAGCTGAAGGCTACATTATTGTCATCGTGTCAGGAAGTACCTTAGCTACTTATTCCAATTACTTTGATCAATGTCATTAAGACACAATCAGAGAAGTAGAACATTTATCATTCAATGAATTAATGGTCTTTGGTTATTGATGGATGAAAGGTACCTACAAACAAATAAATAAAATCGAAGTGTCTGTTTGTAATGAATGTCCAATCCAACAGCTTTTTTCTAAATGCATACGATAGTATAACGGTACATAAATGTAACAAAAAAACTATTTATTAAATCTTTCTGTCTACTGTTTGTTCGTTCCGGCAAATCTCCGAAATGGCCTGACGGATTTTGACGGGACTATCACAGGCAGATAGCTGATTTTATAAGTAGGAATATAGGCTATTTTAGAAAAAAAATTGGGGTCCAAGCGGGTGAAGCCGCGGGCAGCAGCTAGTAGGTACAGTACGAAATGAACTAAATGAACGAAATCTTTATAGGTTGAAAAAGGAAAGAACTCGAGCCTCTCAAAAATTTGTAGAAAACCCCTGGACGGTGGCTGGTCCTGGCTGTCATTTGGCTGTAGTCAGAGAAGCCTGAAAGTCTGACAACCAGTCTTACTAAAGGGTATGAGGGGTATCGTATTACCAAGTAATTGGGTTGTGGAGGTCTGATAAGCAGTCGCTCCACGTAAAATACTGGTATTCAGCTGCATCCGGTTAAGCCGACCCCAACATAGTTAGGAAAAGGCTAGGCAGATGATGGGGTAAGTCCGATGTAAGTAAGTAAAATCTAGTATGAACCATGAGCCCTTCAATAGTGGCTTAGTTGATCTCTAACTAAAATTTTAGGGTAAGTAGGTACAGCTAGCCTCGTCAATGAACGCCACGAAAATTGCTTATCACCATCAATTCATCAATCACTGACTCAGCAGAAACTCGGGAAACTAATTTCCTTGGCTGAATAATAGGGTTCCTGGACCCACCAGCTCGCAACATAAAAAACTCGTTAACACTGATCGACTAGAGAATGGACCCGGAAAACGGAGGCAATTTACGCGTATGAAACTTACAACAGAGCATTTTTTTAATAACTAACTCATTTTTTTAAAGTCGTTGAGCAAGTTAGTCGCTGAGTCAAGACCGTACAAATCAATTTCTGCGCTTATTAATTTTAAATAAAAACATTTTACAAAAAAAAAAGAAACAACCCGCGACTTCCAAAAAAACACTACGTACAAAGTGAAAAATAACTTTAATTTCGGAAGTCGGTGTCTTTGGTTTTAAATTTTCGTTTTTTGCCACCAACTTCCGAAATAAAGTAATTTTTCACTTAGTACCGTTTTTTTGAAGTCGGTTGTTTTTTTTTGTAAAAAGTTTATAATTTTAACTTTTTAGTTGTGGTCTTGTGGTACCTACCCCACAAAAATTCGAATACCACTACCTGATATAACAGCGAGACAGGAAGATTATTATCATATCGTCTCTACATATATATAAACTTAGTGGGGAAAAATACGTTTCTTGAAGCTAACACAAAAACTATCCAAGCAAAGTTAATGAAAAATAAAACATACGCGACGAACATATAACCTCCTCCTTTTTGGAAGTCGGTTAAAAAACGTGTGCGTCTCGGGACGCCCCGCCCGACAGTGAAGTGATAACTTAAACTAATCTAAGTTGAACTGACAAATAAGTTACGTAACGAATCGGTTTACCCTCCCATACAAAAATATAATGGAGCATAACATAATGTTGTCCGCATTTAATAATATTGCCAAATTAGCCGGTACTTTGATTCGTTCGGTCTTATCCCAGGCGCTGAACTTACCCCGACACACTACATCTTATTCTCCAAAATCACATTACTTTTAGAACCTCCAGTTGTCAACTTTGAAATCACTTCTAGACACTTCTAGTCACTTTTCGGCTGTTATTCCGGACGTGTAGATTCACTTAGTAAAAATATAAAAATAGGCCATCTGCTCCGTTGGATTTCCCGTGGGCAAAAAAGTCGAACTGCCATTCAAATTTTAATACCTACCCATTAACCTTCCTTCACTTTCATTTTTAACCGACTTCCAAAAGGAGGAGGTTTTCAATTCGTCTGTATGTTTTTTTTTTTGTATGTTTGTTACGTGATTTCTCCGTCAATTGTGGACCGATTTTAAAAATTGTTTTTTTTTTTAAAGGGTATGCTTCCGAGGTGGTCCCATATAAATTTTATTAACTTTACTTGGATAGGATTTGAGTTAGCTTCAATAATACGAATTTTTCCCACTTAGTTTATATGGATGATATGATGATAACTTCCAATCACTTATTTACATAGCAGGTTAGTGGTATTTGAATTTGTATGGGGTAGGTACCACAACTAAAAAGTGCAAAATAAAAACTTTTTATAAAAAAAGAACAACCGACTTCCAAAAAAGACACTACAAAGTCAAAAATAACTTTAATTTCGGAAGTCGGTGGCAAAAGACGAAAGTTCAAAACCAAATACACCGACTTCCGAAAATAAAGTTATTTTTGACTTTGTAGTGTCTTTTTTGGAAGTCGGTTGTTCTTTTTTTATAAAAAGTTTTTAAATAAAACATTATTATTTTGCGTTTACACCCAGCGGCTTAGGCTGTGCTATAAAATGTGTCAGTAAAAAAAAGAACAACATTGCTCGGTTCCATGTCGGTGCCAGTCAAAAAACAACATTTTCAATCTCATATTGCCAAGATTCACTAGGGGACAAATGTCCACCGACCACCACCTTCCACGTGTCTCCAAGGACAAGAAGTCATCCCAATTTGGATGTGACCTAAGAATCCTATACGACCCAATTTCCGTTGCGGATCTCTTAATTACTCTTTCTTATGAAAAGGTGAGAGGTCACAAAATAACGGCTGTCCAAATTCAGAGTGGTTTTTGACACCATAATGTCAAATACTGATGAAAATTACAGATTTTCATGATAGCCGTGATAAAATGACGGAACCTCTTTCTTACTCAATATTTTCGCTGTATTTTTTCGAACTTACATTTGCTCTCCAAGTCTCCATCCACAAAATGTAAGTACCTACCTACGTAAGTCATATTTGACCAGTAGGTCGTACCCTAATTGCTGAGAACCTCAAAAAGGGACGAAATAAAAGAAAAAACTTTTTCTTTTCCGACCTCCTCGTTAGCTGTTTGGGTTATATGAAAATTCGGTACTTTGTCACCAATTTCAGCAGCAGAGTGTCTCTTAAATCTTGATTTAAGGGCCCTTTGGCGGGTGGAAGGGTTTTTCCGGATTTGTCTTGTATTATAAGGAGCTTGTTTGAGGCTTTTGAAGATTGTAGGGGTACCCCTTACTTGGTTTTTAAACATAGACGACTAAGCCAGAGCAACTGTTTAAAATTCCTAGTTCTTTTGTTTTGTTGCCTTAGTGTAGACTAACTAGGCTAATTAATCTTTGTTTCTTCAGTAAACGCTGTCTTGTGTTTATATAAGTTCCATGGAGCATCACGTTAGTCTTAATTTTCTTCAGCAGTCCGTCATGGAAATCATTATCAATACTTAAGCTACCTTCAGGGTCAAATTAAATTAGCTAACAAACTCCGGTGACATGATGGGTTTCTATATCTAAACATGATAAAAGAAAAAAAAACAAGCGACTTCCAAAAAAGACACTACAAAGTGAAAAATAACTCTATTTCGGAAGTCGGTGTCTTTGGTTTCGAATTTTCATTTTTTGCCACCGACTTCTCCGGAATCAAGTTATTTTTCAGTTTGTAAGTAAGTACTTAGTGTTTTTATTTTGGAAGTCGGTTGTTTTTGTTTTAGACATATTTTTAATTTTCACTTTTTAGTTGTGTTAATTACCCCACACAAATTCGAATACCACTACTACCTGAGTAAATAACAGTGATAGACAGATTATAACATGTATCCATATAGACTAAGTGGTAATAAAAATACGTATCTACGTGAAGCTAACTTAAAAAATACCCAAGCTATGTTAATAAAATCACTTCGTGAGCATAACTAGGTAGGTACCCTTTCAAATAAAAAAAAATATTTGTAAATCCGACTTTATATAAAGAAAGAAAAGAAAGAAATTAAATTTATTTAGCACAGACACAGACAAAGACGACGGACATATATATGACGGACTTATACCCAAACAAACATTAAAAATAAAAATAAACTAATTGAGAACCTGCTCCTTTTTACAAGCTTTTTTTTTTAAGTCTACGTCATAATATCTTCAAAACCATCTCATTAAACTCAAGCTTACAGTTTTCTGAACCAGTTTTAAGTAAGTATGTAGATACTAATTGCTGCCACTAAACAAACCCCATAATCACCCCTTACATCGCTTTCGACAGGAAATGAAGTTTCGTATTATTTACAACCACACTTTGTATGTTACAAGGCAAATAATGACAGGTTTTACGCTAACAATAATTATTTACCTACTAAAATGGCGCAATAAGGTTGAGTTTACACTGTGTCGGATCGCTATGTACCTACTAAGTACTTGTTTTATACAATACGGCTGGATAGTGGATTATTGAATACTTTACTAAACAGGACAACGAACGTTGGAAGCGTAACTGTTTGTCATTGGCGAGCATGCATAATGTGACTATACGTCCCGTTTTGAACGGGACCGTCCCTTTTATTGGTTCTTCGTCCCGGTGTCCCCGAAAAAAACCTGGAGACGCAAAATTGTCCCGTTTTCAGAAACCGTTCGTTGAGTGGAAGGAAGTATTCAAACACTTCCACACCAACAACCCCTTTGTATTTTAATTGAATATACAGGGTGGAAGGGACATCGGCGCGAAAACCGATTTGCCATACAAAATCTGTCAAAAACTCATCATCGAGAGACCATTGTGACGTTTGTAAATTAGTAGACTTGGCCCCAATTTTCGACGCAGAAGTTCAGAATCATCGCTGAACTTCTGCGTCGAAAATTCGGATATTTAAAAAAAATACGCTGTTTTATAGAAAAATGCACTACGTCCGCATTGAATGAATAAAAAGAGTCTTTGAAAGAACCCAGTCACCCAGATACAGGTTCTAATCCATATGGCGATGTTGATAATTAAGTCTTTTTATTCTTACTTAAAATCATGTTTTGCTGACAAATATAAAAATGACTGAAAAATTTTCTTGCTGAGCTTTTCATATTTGTAATAAATAATTTTGATATACCTATAAACAATTTTTTTCGTTGTTTTGTGAACCTAGGCTGGTATTCTCAAAATGGAGTTTCCTTTATGAATCGGCCCGGAACTGAATCGGCTCGGAACTGAAATAAATAAACCGATGTCCCGTTTTGAGTCCAAAAATAAATGGTCACGTTAAGCATGCATTACGGGAAGTTTTTTTTACGGCACAGTGTTTCGAAAAACTCTTTAAAAATTAATCTTAGTAGTTCGAGTCAAAGAAACTGCAAGTATCTGTGGATGAAAGCCGTGAGTACTGTGAGTAGGTAGGGACCCTAGGGACTAGGGAACATCGAAGGGGTTGTGTTGGAACAGTTCCCCTTACCGAGGGCAGACGTCGCCGTCGCCACATCAGTCAACTCAACCCTCCCTCACCCTAAATTCAGGTGTAAAGTACCTAAGTACCTACTGTAGTGTCTGTGGACGTTTTTAAAAGTTAGCTCGGTAGAAACTTTGTAAAATTCGTATACGAGTTAATCTTGGATTTGAACAACGTTTCCAGTCAGTTTCTATAGCTTGGTCTTCCATTATCCTTCTACGTTGAAACGGCTATTTCCTCGAATTTAACGTTCAGCTAAATCTCTTAATTTGAAATGAAATAACTTTTCCGAATTGGGGATGGTCCAAACTTCCCTATTATAATCGTCCTTGACCCCTATTTGTGTTGAAAGCCGAGTTAATTAGAAGATTTGGAACAAAACGATACTGGTACCTGGCTGTTTCGAATACGGAGTCAGCAAAGGGATTTAAGTTTTAAATACGTTGTATTGCATGATATAGTGTAACCTAACGTGCATTATGAAAAGACGTGAGTTTGTGTATGCAGGTATGAAGACGTGACGTTAAATAATAATAAAAAAAAAGGTTTATGTATGTAGGCACCAGCCGATCTATTTATTCTGTAAAAAGCTCACCCTGAAAACTTAGAGTGAGATTGAAGAGGAGTTGTCAATACTTTACCAATTTACCATCTGACAGATCACTTCAAACTCACTTCACCATTTGCACGTTAGGATTATACGGGGTGTCCGAGACATCGACGCGAAGCCGGCTACCATGGATTCAGTACATGGTTCTGAACCCCCCTGCGTTGAAATTTTTCGTCGGTTATTTAAAAAAAAATCAGCTGTTCCATACATTTTCACCGCGTAGGTATTGCACTTTTCTATGAAACAGCAGATTTTTTTTTTAATAACCGACGAAAAATTTCAACGCAGGGGGGTTCAGAACCATGTACTGAATCCATGGTAACCAGCTTCGCGTCGATGTCCCTGCCACCCTGTATGTTAATATGTAGAATAAGTCGCCTGCTTAGAATTTAGTTACACTAGTGACAGTACAGTAGTAGTGAGCAAATATCAGAATAGGTAGTACCGTCAACTGTGGTGTGACATCTTCGCTTTCCATGAGCAACTTTACCCATGAGTTAAATATACAAATATTTCTAGATTACTAAAAATCTGTTACAAATAGTCGGTTTCGTCTATTCTTGTATCTCTTTGATTTTTAGAACAGATTTTTAGTAATCGAGAGATATTTAGTACAGTGCTCATGGGAAAATGTTACTCATGGAAAGTAAAGATGCCACAGTTGACCGTACCTACTTACTTAAAACAATAATCAAATAAAATACTATATAAACAATTTAAAAGAAACGATGACTTCGTTTCTTTTAAATTAAAAACAGAACACGGTTTGAAATGAACGATCACTTCTAAAATGAATGAAAACCGCTGGAAATGCCACGAATTAATCATCAGTCGAGCGTGGTCCTCGAGGGGCCATTCATAGATTAGGTACAGACATGACAGATTGGCACAAATTCATGACGTGAGAAGGATGAGACACGAAAATCTAGCGCTTCCCCAATACATATACCTACTACCCCACTACCTATTGGGCTTATTAGGCGCAGCCTAGCCGTGAGGCAGATAGTAGGTACGAGTAGGTAGTGTAGGTACAGACGCCAGCACATCAAGTTACTACAATCTGTCAAATTTATTTAATAGATTTACAACTTTATCGCTAAAGAATAAGGTTCAATGTTGATTGGGAAAATTTGACAGATCGGAGTAGGTTGATGTGCTGGCGTCTGTACCTACTGTTGATTTTTTTTTTTTTGTTTTCGTTTTTTGTACCTTAACCTGGTTCTGGAGTGGCGACCACCTACCGGAAGACGTAGCGTTGGAAGGCCTCCCACAAGATGGACCGATGACCTAAGTAAAGGCCGCAGGAATCCGCTGGATGCGGGAAGCACAGAATCGGTCGAAGTGGTGGTGCTTGGGGAGGCCTATGTCCAGCAGTGGACGTCTTTTGGCTGATATGATGATGATGATGATGACCTTAACCTGGGTCAAATTCATTTATTTTCTTCTTTCCTTTCCTTCCTGAAAATTTGGAAAAGATCGTGTTTACTTTTTAACCAACTTAAAAAAAGGAGGTTATAATTTCGATACATATTCCTATGTACTAATATTCACATCCATACTATACTATATACTATAATACTATATACTATATACTATATACTATACTATATACTATAATATATACTATATATACTATATACTATAATATTATAAATTCGAAAGTAACTCTGTCTGTCTGTCTGTCTGTCTGTCTGTATGTTACCTTTTCACGGCTAAACCACTGAACGGATTTCGATGAAATTTGGCAAGGAGATAGATGGCATCCTAGAGAAGGACATAGGGTACTTTTTGTCTCAAAAATAACCCCAAGGGGGTGATATAAGGGATGAAAGTTTGTATGGGAAACTCAATATTTCTAAGTTGGGGATATGGAAATTCAAATTTATGCTTTTGGTAAGAAATAAAGAATTACACTTTTCAGCGTTTTTGTAAAATCATCCCCCAAAGGGGTAAAATAGGGGTTGATTTTAAAATTCACATGTATTATTGATTATTTTTGTTGTCTCTTATTTTTAAGAGATTTAAGGTGTGGTTCCAGTGAGTCGGAACCGGATGCGGCACAGTTCACGGTGAGTCGGAACTGTCTGCGGTGATTGTGGCGATTGTGGTGATTGTGGTTCCAGTGAGTCGGAACCGAGTGCCGCACAGTTCACAGTGAGTTGGAACTGTCTGCAGTGATTGCGGCGATTGTGGTGATTGTGTTGATTGTGGTGATTGCGGTGATTGAGCTGATTGAGGTGATTGCGGTGATTGAGCTGATTGTGGTGATTGAAGTGATTTCGGTGTTTTCGGTGATTGAGGTGATTGCGGTGATTTCGGTGATATCGGTGATTATTTTTGTTGTCTCTTATTTTTAAGAGATTTAAGGTGTGGTTCCAGTGAGTCGGAACCGGGTGCGGCACAGTTCACGGTGAGTCGGAACTGTCTGCGGTGATTGTGGCGATTGTGGTGATTGTGGTTCCAGTAAGTCGGAACCGGGTGCCGCACAGTTCACAGTGAGTTGGAACTGTCTGCGGTGATTGCAGCGATTTTGGTGATTGTGGTGATTGCGGTGATTGAGGTGATTGCGGTGATTTCGGTGATTTCGGTGATTGCGGTGATTTCGGTGTTTTCGGTGATTGAGGTGATTGCGATGATTTCGGTGATTATTTTTGTTGTCTCTTATTTTTAAGAGATTTAAGGTGTGGTTCCAGTGAGTCGGAACCGGGTGCGGCACAGTTCACGGTGAGTCGGAACTGTCTGCGGTGATTGTGGCGATTGTGGTGATTGTGCTACCAGTGAGTCGGAACCGGTTGCCGCACAGTTCACAGTGAGTTGGAACTGTCTGCGATGATTGAGGTGATTGCGGTGATTGAGGTGATTTCGGTGATTCCCCTGTGAGTCGGGGTGATGAGTCTAAGGGTGTTGACCAGGAATGCGCGTTCGCTGCATGCTGGTGGTCAGGATACCCGCTGAGCCGTGGGTGCTGGCTGGCTGTGTAACTCGCCTCACGAAAGCTTGCGGGATTGATGATGATGACGTCACGCTGAAGTAGTTGCACGAAGGCTGCGTTGACGTTCAGTCTCAGGGTCACCAATTTAGTGGTATGAGGAACAGGGTGTAAAGTTTACTCATCCACCATAGAAAAGGGAGGATCCTCCGACAAGACGGGTGTTATGTCGGGCGGGCAACTGCCCATAAGTTGATTTCGGATAGTCTTATCTATGTCGTTCGCGTGGTAAATTCTAACTGCGCGATGCAGGATTTGTGTGACATCATGTCTTTCATGCGTAGTTCGTATGTGGCGGTGTAACCGCTACAAACATTACCTCCTTACTAATAAACGTTGTATAGCGTCTGTATAGTTAAACATATAGTATAGTTACAAAGCTTTGTCTTCTTCTTTCGAATGTCAAATTACTGACGACTGAAAGAGATCATTTTTTCATTTTGAGGTACGCAACCCTAAAATGTGCCTGTTACTTTTTCATGCCGTAACGGCTGAACGGATTTAGTTGAAAGGCGTATGGTCTTTTAACTAAATCCGTATAGGCCATGATCTGGGTTAGGATAGAGGATAATCTGAATCCCGGTAGTACGGTCCTGTGGGATATTTTCCGACCTTTACGCGGGCGAAGCCGCGGGTAAAAGCTAGTAATTAATATAATTATGATAATCTATTAGGGCTTCCAAAAAAATAAGTATACATATAGGTGTCGGTTGTAGATATGTTTGTCCACGCATTTCTCCGAAACTATTTGGCTTACATTTACTTCAACTTTGGGAACAGAGCAAGTTTCATCAAAATCTGTTCAGTAGTTTTCAAGATATGGACCGTAAAGTGTGACGGCCTGGCTTATTCAATTATCCATACTACGGGTGTGGTGTAAGGGAAAACATCTCGACACCTTGGTCAATCAGTGAAAAATAATAAACTTATTAACAAAAAAAAAAAACAGACTTCCAAAAAAATACCAAGTCACTCAAAACGCAAAATATCTTTAATTTCGGAAGTCGGTGGCAAAAAAAGAAAATACACAACCAAAGACACCGACTTCCGAAATTATTATTTTTATCGCTTTTTACTGTTTTTTTGGAAGTCGGTTGCTTCAGATTCTCTCGTTCATGAAAAAAAACCTGTTAATTTTTTGACTGTATAGAATTTTTATTATCCAGCACTGAGCTGTTTCAAGAAAATGCTTTAATCAAGGCGGATCACATTCACAGGGCATATCACTGGCGGATCCAGGATTGTCGTTTGGGGGGGCTTGACCCCGCTGGGGGTTAGGTTTTAGCAAAGTAAACGCTAAATAACACTTCCTTGGCAGTTGGTTAAAATTCAAAATTCAAAAGTCATTTATTCAAACTAGGCTGAGAATCAGCACTTTTCGAACGTCAAAAAAACTTTTTTGCAAAAAAATTAACCGACGAAAAAAAACTGAAAAGCGAAAAATAAAAAAATAACTATGTATTTAGTGACAAATTGATGACCTTCAAATAACAAATTTTGAGGCGGCGCCTAAAACACCTTCAACGAAGATCTATCAAGCTAATAGCCAACTCCCACGGTGCGCCATATCGCGGACGCGCACCAGCCCGCACGAGGACGCACCGCCACGCACGCGTTCAACGCGCGTCTGCGCTAACACGCACGCTAGGTTTCCCACGGTGCGTCGTGCGCGTGCGTCCGCGATATGGCGCACCGTGGGAGGGCGGCTTTACATTTTACGCTTTATGTAATTATAATATGTTTGTTTGGCGCCGCCTCAAAATTTGTTATTTGAAGGTCATCAATTTGTCACTAAATACATAGTAATTTTTTTATTTTTCGCTTTTTTTGCAAAAAAGTTTTTATTTTTCGCTTTTCAGTTTTTTTTCGTCGGTTAAATTTTTTGCAAAAAAGTTTTTATTTTTCGCTTTTCAGTTTTTTTTCGTCGGTTAAATTTTTTGCAAAAAAGTTTTTTATTTTTAGCTTTTGAGTTACCATTAACCGCCTGGCCACGGGACATTCGCTACAGGGAAAATTCGCGCGGTGCGAACGGCGAAGCGTCTTGCGACTAAAACAAATGTATAGAATTTCGCCCCGCAAGACGCACCGCCGCGCCGTTCGCGCCGCCCGTTCCGTGGCCAGGCGGTTTTAATGTTTGCCTCAACCTCTGACCGTCAATGACAGTCATACCCCAGCTAGGTGTAAAGTTCTCATCAGGGGGAATGAAATAAGCCCAAACACGATGTAGCTGCTGTAAACTGGTGAGGAGCTCTCGCGACTGTCTTCTGACTCCATCATCAGATCAACTCCAGGTCTTTATTGTGTAGTTGTGTCATCAGAACTACATATGTGTGCGAAATTACAACAGAATCGGTTCACAGTTGAAAATTCAGTACGTGAAACATCAATCAACCCCAATTTTTTTACACTTTGGGGTGGGTTTCAATTTTTATTTTTTTATGGGACCAACTTCGAGGTATACCCTTCCCAATAAAAAAAGAATCATTCAAATCGGACCACTCAGTAAAAAGTTATACGTGGTCATACATAAAAAAAAAAAAAAAAAAAAAAAAAAAAAATACGTGTCGAATTGAGAACCTCCTCCTTTTTTTTTCGTCGGTTAAAAATTACATAAGACAGTCCCCCAAAAACGTCCCCCAAAAAGCACACAATACTTTAATTTACCTAACACATAACAAACCTCCTCGGATTACTTTTCGCAAATTCGTCAATAACTTCCTTAGGTTTTAAACTACCGGTAACGGTTGTAAACTTGAAAAAGTTAAGGATTATTAATGACAATATTGTACCTTAGGTAGACTAATGCTTGCTAAAAAGTTTAATTAGAATAATATCAAGTTCACTTGTTGTCTGTTGATTTGTCACGGAACAACTCAGATGCTTTTGGGGCCCCGGGGCTTGAGTCCATTAGCCCCCTAGATCCGCTACTGGGGCTTAGTGAATGCAATGAGAGATACCTACGTACCTTCATATTGCAGCTTACTAACTTTATTGGACTTCAGCCCCATTTATAAATAATCTACCTCTGCATTTAAGACCCAATTAATTAAAGGATTTGTGACCGCAGCCCTAAACTATCTCGCCAGGAAAGCCGGTGGGGCGTGGGTCGACCTAATTTATTACAACCCCTTTATCATAACTGCGGGTACCGATCAAGCCGCGCGGCGCGATTTCGGAACAACCCCTCAAGCCGCGCGGCACGCCCGCGGCGCGTCAGAGATAAGAGCTCGCTAATATAAACAAAAACTGAGAGCTTTTTGTTACGTAAATAGTCTTATCGTTAATGGTTTTTGGTTCCTGATTAGACAAAGGATTTTTTATAATACTTAGAATCTTTGTAAGCGAACGCTAGTTGGAATAAATAAACATTCTTATCAGATTCTTATAAGAAATTCCTTTGTTCATTGTTTTGATTATTTATAATAAAACTACTGGTTCGATTCACATGAAACTTCGCAGGATACATTATGAATACATATACTATCGGTCAAAACCATTATTTACGGACAATAATAATAAATAAAAACACATATAAATAAAAAAGTTCAATAAATCGTTAACCGTATCATTACGTAACATTATTTAGTTGACAAAAAAATATTGAACTCTTTTTCTTTCTGTATTATGCATTTTTATTATTTATTAGTTATTCAAGAATATAAAATAAATGACTTACCAGCGATTACATACACAAAACACACACAAAACTCAAAATTTCACATCAACACCTTTTTTCACTACCGAGTTTGTTTACATTTTTTGATGGGTCCGTAATAGGTAATTACGATGTTATTTTGTGCAAATTTTATCTATATACGATGACGACACTACTTAATTATTGAAATAACACCATTTCCCGTCGATTTACACTTAAAAAACAATAGAAAATGAATAAATAGAACGCGGAGTGCAGTGCACGGCACGCATGCGCGGACGCCATTTTGCCGTACCAAAAATGTTCAATTTTTACTTTTTTTTAGAGTTGTTTCTGCATATTTTGACGTTATGGTCGATTTATTCGACAGGTATATTATCCTACCATAAATCAAAACCAACCACAGACCATATCAGCCCGTATATTCCATATAAATAGAGCTGCAATCTGCATGAACGTACCGTGTTCCCGGGGACACGACGAGGCTTGACGGTATTGGGAGTTTTCGTGCGCCTGGGGCTTCGGTCCGGCTTGACCGGTTAAACTAAGTTTTTGTCTAAATATTTATCTTTGTGGGTGAATTTGTGAAAATGGGGTGTTATCTTCTTTGCTCAGTCAAGGCTCAGTTTGTAAGGAGAGTGGCTGTAGGTTGTTTTCCTTGGTTCTTAATGTAACATTGACATTATGGAAATGAGAGAGTCGATCCCGTTTTATTCTTTTCCTCAGCTAAAAAAATAGCGTAGGAAGGTCATATAGCATAGATAGGTATCAGCATAATCAGCTTATAATGTTCTCGCTGCTGGGACACTGGTCTCCTCTTTTCGAGGAGGTATTTTTACATGATTCAAATTCAAATAATTTATTTTCTCTTCACAAACAATGACATGATAAATTATTTAAAACAATTTATGATTGGTTATTTTCTAAAAATGCTTTAATACCACCCCAGTGGTGTAGTGGTTAGGTTAGTTTAGGCCATCTGTCTCAGACTCCTCTGAGTCTGAGACAGATGGCCTAAACTAACCTGGCTCGATTTTCAGTAAGGGCAAAAAAAATCTGCTCGGTTTGGTTGGTGGTAGGGCTTGTTCTAGGTCCAACTGGCTAGCTACCACCATCTTATCTAAGTCTTTCGCCATAACAATAATCATATCAACAGCATTGCCTAACCTAGGTCATGGTCTACCCATGTGCAAAATTTCATCCAAATCTGTTCAGCAGTTTTAGCGTGAAAGTGTAACAAACTCACTTTCGCATCGCAGTCTGTCGCCATTACAATGTTAGCAGCAATGCAGCATTGTGTTTCGGCAGTTAGAGGTAAGATAGCCAGTTATGGTTGAAGATTCCGGGTGAAGCTCGCTTCCACCTTCGGCCTGATCATCACTTACCATCAAGTGAGGTGCAGGTCAAGAGCTTCCACGTTGTGGATTAAAAAAAAAAAAAAGTTCATCCCGTTCTCGGCTCTCACTCAGCCTCAGCTTTTATAAATTACTAGTTTTTGCCCGCGGCTTCGCCCGCGTGGATGTCGGATAATATCCAACGGGAACGTACTACCGGGATTACATACCTAATAGCCTAAGAAAAGGTTATTGACTCCTAGCGCTGCGCCGCTATTGCTGTCAAGCCATCAACCATAATTATTTTGTTACGCCTAATTTTGAATCTGTGATATCTTTAAACTATTCATTTAAATTATATGATGTTATGGCATATTTTTATCTAAATTAAATAACATATTTTATTGGATAAGGATTAATATTTATCGGTATGTACCGGTCTTCGGAAATAACAATGAAATTTATATCAAATTCTGAAAGATAATAATGGTTACTATGGGTCATCCTTAGAAGATAGACATAATATATGCCATTCGGACTTTTTTGTTGAACTTTTTAAGATATACAAACCTGTACAACATAAATTTTATGTATCTCTAACGGTTTACGCGGCGCACGCCAGTAAAGCTCCCAGTCAGCGTGATTTTTTCCTACTTCTTCAACAATAATCGTCATATTTCAGCCAATTTACACAAAACCTATGAATTTGGTATACACCAAAAACTTCCTCATGCATCACTCCGCCCATTGGTAGATAGATAGATAGATAGATAAATCGTTTATTTGGTGCACAAAAAAGAAATAGCACAACATACAAAAACACGATTAAATAATAACTAAATACATGAATATGGTGAAAACCGTTTGAAAATCCGTTCGGTAGTTTTTGAGTTTATCGCCTTCAGACAGACAGACGCGGCGGGGGACTTTGTTTTTTAATTTGTAAGGATAATATAGATCTATGTTGCTGCTACCCAGCTAAATTTTTCCTGTTTCCTTCCAAAAACTGCAAATCATAAATCACTCGAAAATATTTCATATCGAATTCGAATGCAAGTTTCGACCGTTTCTATAAGTAAAGAACTTTTCTTATTGGCATTCATCGTGCTTGCGTAACTTTTATTGAAAAATATGGAAATTGTCTGTGGACTGCGTTCAAATAGGGGCGCACATTTTGCTGGCACCGTGCCATGTGGTCGTGACCTTCTCTTATGTAACAGACAGTATTGTTTCGGCTTTAATTCATTCAGGACATTTAAATTCGAATCATCTGGCTTGCTTTTGCTTGGCTAGAAGTTTCCAGAATATTTTATCGAACAATTTTTTTTTCAAAATCGTAGTCATAATTCAGTAAGCAAGTAGGTAGGTAGTTATATAGTTTACATTCTCTGATAGAACAGTTAAAATTCTTCGCTGGCGGGAAAATTATAAGTTCCAGTTTTCAGCCAAGGTTTCTCGTCAAACCTCTTTTGAGGAAATTATAAATAAGTGGAAAAATAAAATCTGTCAAGTGCGAGTCGGACTCGCACACGAAGGGTTCCATACTTGTCGTACAAGATTTAACACTATGAATATTTGTAATACTTTCGTAAAGGTAACAACAGAGGCGCTATAACAAAACAAAGATTTGTAAAGAAATTGTCTAATTTTAATGAGAAAATGTTGTTGTGTTAAAATATAGGTGTAGGAGTATATTTCATTTATTTTAAGAGAAAAACATTAAGTTAACTTTATCCAGTAACATGCATTAACTAAAGTCAAAGTTATTTATTTGCTACTAACATAGTATTAGTAGGTATAAATAGGTATATATGGTAGGTAAGCAGGTAGATATGTAGGGTAGGTAGGGTAGGTTAGGTACCTACCTACCCTGGTAAGAAGGGTAGGGTAGGTAGGTAGGCTGGTAATTAGGTAGAAATAGGTAATTAGGAAAGGTAGATGCGCCGTAGATAAGTACTTAGTGCTAACCGTGCGAAGCCAGGCCGGGTAAAGCTAGTTACTTATAAATAAAAGGATTTCTCTTGCTACATCAGACTATATTGTACAAAATAGAATGTAAGTAGTACGCCAAATTTTAATTATAACTGTGCGTTTGCACTGGCGAAACATTCACAACAAAACATGTTGGAATCTCTATTTTCTGTCAATTTTTCATACAATGTTTGACAGGAACTAGAGATTTCAACATGTTTTGTCGTGATGTTTCGCCAGTGCAAACGCACGGGTCAATACAGTATTTATTTACGTTATTTTTGATAGTCATACAGAAATCTATTATTTCTTACTTATTATTTTTACACATCCCATCGGACTATGAGAGTGAGGGTAGAGAGAGTGCACTCGTGTCTGCGCACTCACTTTTGCACTATAATATCTCCCGCGCCGAAGGCCAGTCTCCATTGAGATTGGCCGCCATGACCGAATATTTTTACACCAATAATTTTTCTCAATATGAAATTGTATCCACAACGGTTTAAGCTAGGTAACTGAATAGTACACTGTATGTGCCAGTATTCATTTCAATGTTACTGAATATATTGTCTATTGGAGTGTAGTTTTAACATGAGGAACACACACCAACACCGTCTAGGGATACTTTGAAAAAAAGTCGATAAAGTTCTTAAACTCAAAAAATACTGGCCGGTTTTAAAATCTTGTGAAGAAAGTTTATTTTGTAGACCTTTTTGGATGATCGAAATAGTATATGCTGCCATGATAGTAGGCACTTACTAATTCCATGTCATTACTCCGACTATTAAATAGTTATCTGTGGAATTTATATCGCATAATATTAGCATGAAATACAAAATTATTACTTTAAGTTGCAGAAAATCGCCCATATTATATAAAATACGTTATGAATCGGCGTTTTTAGTATTTGTTGATTATAAACAGTATATGTTACATGATACACACAAGTTTCAAATTCCTAATTTGTTTAGTGGTTGAGATAGAGCTCGTAAAAAAATGGTCTAAAACAGACAACTTCTACGGCCCCCTAATTCATCATTTTTGAAGATAAAAACAAATAAAAATTATATTTATTCTCTACTCGATGAGCTCTAGAAAACGATACCCCACATGCCAGGGTCAGGTAATTTTTTTTTCAAAATTTAATTTTATTGTATGGCGACCCCCCTTTATTTTTTAATTTTATTATTTGTTGCTCTTGCGGCAATAGAAATGCTCAATCTGTGAAATTTTCAACTGCCTACCTATTACGGTTCATGAGATAGAGCTCGCTGACAGACAGACGGACAGCGGAGGCTTATGAATAGGGTTCCGTTTGTCACCCTTCGGGTACGGAACCCTAAAAAGACTAACGAGCCTTACTTACTGTGCGTTGCACTGCGAAACAGTCACAACAAAACATGTTGAATGTCAATGTTCCATACAATGTTTGACAGGAACTAGAGATTACAACATTTTTTAACCGACTTTCTCAAATTATGAGGTTCGCAATTCGACTGTACGTAGTATTTTTTTTTTTTGTATTTTTGTTACGCAATTACTCCGCCAATTGTGAATTGATTTTGATGATTCTTTTTTTGATTGGTAGGACATACCTCTGAGGTGGTTCCATATAAACTTTTATTAACTTTGCTTGGGTCGTTTATGAGTTAGCTGCAATAATAAGTATTTTTCTCACTTAGCCTATGTGGATGATATGAGGATAAGTTCCTGTCATTGTTATTTACATAAAAACTTTTTACAAAAAAAAAACAACCGACTTCCAAAAAAGACACTACAAAGTCAAAAATAACTTTTATTCGGAAGTCGGTGGCAAAAAACGACCGACTTCCGAAAATAAAGTTATTTTTGACTTAGTCCAGTAGTGTTTTGGCTCCTGAGATACAAGTATATTTTTACTTAGTTCGGGAGCCAGCTGTTCTACCTGTTTTTGATATCGACCTGTACAATCATGTTTAGTGTTTAACCTTATGTGTTTCTCTGTGTACAATAAATTATTATTTATTATATTATTATTATTTAGTGTCTTTTTTGGAAGTCGGTTATTTTATTTTTTTGTTGTGAACGTTTCGCTAATGCAAACGTCCAATTACCTTTAGGTATTAGTCGCACATTATGATGTGGTAACATCTGATTTAAAATCTCACCTTGAAAATAATTATTCAGGTAATAATAAAATTAAGTGAGTTTTCGTAACGAACAATAATTCTTTTTTAATGAAAATTGTATTTTATTTACTTAACACTAGGAGAAATGCAATTTTTTATTGAAGACAGTTTTTTTTTTCAATTTGCGGGTCCCGAGCTGAGACTGAGACAATAGACTTATATGAGACACACTAAAATATGAGACATAATTTATGTAGGTACCTACTTATGTAACTTCAAAGTATTTAAAAATAACAAAACTTGTTTTTAGTGCAATGTAAACATGTTCGTTTTATTTATTGTACATAGACCAAATTCTTATACCTTTAGACGAATGAGGAATAGGGTGTAAAGTGCACTCTATAAAAAGGGAGGATTCTCCGACCAGACGGGTGTCGTATCTGGCAGGCAGCTGCCCAACGATTGATGTCGGATAGTCTTATAATTTATGTCGTTCGTGCGGTAAACTTTAACTGCGTGATGCAGAATTTGTGTGACGTCGGTTCTTTATTAATGCGGTTTGCATGTGGCGATGTAGATATCGCCACTTATTTAAGTCTTATAAGAACCAATAGCAAATATTATACAGATTACGAAACAGTTGCAGTTAATTATCAGTTTTATATGGGATTCATAGTAAAATAGCGAGAAATCGGGGTTTAATCGCAAGTGGTCTGAAAACGGGCGGGGCCTAGTCAAGGTCGTTTCTTACGGCCAACTCCAATGAGGTAATACAATAACATCATTGGCCAACTCTAACACCGCGCGGGCTCATTGGTCAAATCCAATAGCACGCGCCTCCCTGACTTCCTGTTACACACTTCCGTCCCTTTTCACGAAATCACTAACACAGAGTGCAGGAAAGCGAGAGGAAAGACGTTACACGTACACCTCATAAAACGATATTTTGGAATACTAAAGAGGTCTCTGTCGAATTTTCCCAATCAACATTAAACCTTATCCTTTAGCGATAAAGTTGAAAATCTATTAAATAAATTGTGACAGATTGTAATAACTTGATGTGCTGGCGTCTGTACCTATCTCTATTTAATGCCAAAATTATGAATTAAAATTATTTACAAAAAAAAAAAAAACAACCGAATTCCAACAAAACACTACAAAGCAAAGTGAAAAATATCTTTAATTTCGGAAGTCGGTGTCTTTGGTTTTGAATTTTCGTTTTTTGCCACCGACTTCCGAAATTAGTTATTTTTCACTTTGTATAGTGTTTTTTTGGAAGTCGGTTGTTTTTTTTTTTGTAAAAAGTTTTTATTTTTAACTTTTTAGTTCTGGTACCTACCCCACACAAATTCGAACACCACTACCTAATATGGCAAATAACAGTCACAGGAAGTTATCATCATATCGTCAATATAAACTAAGTGGGAAAAATACGTATTCTTGAAGCAAACTCAAAAACTATCCAAGCAAAGTTAATGCAATTTGTATGGGACCAACTTGGGAGCATACCCTTTAAAACGAAAAAATAATTTAAAAAATCGGTCAACAATTGACGGAGATATCGGTGGACATACATAAAAAAAACATACGCGACGAACATTATAACCTCCTCCTTTTTGGAAGCCGGTTAAAAATTCTTAAAAAATGTTCTAGTTCTGCAGAAAGCCCGATGAAACGTATAACTATTTGAAACTTTTGAAAGTAACCTTTTCGTTCTACTCTTGTTCAAAATAATAGGTGTTTATGTCATTAAACCTTTTTCGTTCAACCAAATTGTAGGATACCTACGTCTCACATAATTTCCATAGCTTCAAACCCTATCGCGGCTCAATTTTAACAGGGACACGTTCCAATAAAGATGGCTTATAAGAATTTAGTAGATAGGTACCTATAACAAGATTCAGGTGGCGGACTTCACACAGGCTCATGAGTAATTTAGCCTCTTCAGAGGCTAGGCGAGGCTCAAACGAGATGTGCCAGCGAGGCGTGAAACTTTAAAGACCTAGAACGTGGAGCTGTGAGGAGTTATTAGTCTGCCTCCGTGGGCAGAGATGAATAACGCCGTTTGAACTGTTTGAACAAAGTTCTGTGTGGTTAGGTTATCGTGGGTATGTTTTTAACCGATTTCAAAAAAGGAAGTTGGTTTGAAAGGGTAAGTTCCCGAGGTGGTCCCATATAAATTTTATTAACTTTTGCTTGGATAGTTTTTGAGTTAACTTCAATACTTATACATAATACATATTTTTCCCACTTAGTTTATATGGATGATATGATGATAACTTAGTGTCACTGATATTTGCATAGCAAGTAAGTGGTATTCGAATTTATGTTGGGTAGGTACCACAACAAAAAAGTGAAAAATAAAAACCGACTTCCAAAAAAAACACGACAAAGAGAAATAACTTTAATTTCGGAAGTCGGTGCCAAAAAAAACGAAAATTCAAAACCAAAGACACCGACTTCTGAAATTAAAGTTATTTTTCATTCTGTAGTGTATTTTTCGGTTTTTATTTTTTTATAATAAGTTTTTTAGAGTTGGTTTGATTTAGCTGCATTTTAACGCAGGTGCACACGAATTTATCTAAACAGATAGGGGTTCTGCTGCATGTCTAACAAAAAGTGTAGTTCAAAAGGATTGTACGCAAGTAAAAATAATCCTTTTCTAAGGTTTTTGTGAAATAGGAGAACGAATTAGATTATTAAATAAAAAACGTCGTTATTTCTTTATGTTTGTTGATTATATTTTTATTCAGATATATGGCCCGCCTACAGACCTAGGTAAATAGATGGCCCATCTACACGTCCATCTTATTCCCAGATACCTAACAGCACAGCACCTAATGGTTTATCCATTTTCAAATCTACAAGTAAGATACGAAAATAATAACCCATGTAGGTGCTTCATAATAACGCATAAAAATGAAGCTGAGTATCGGAAAAATATAAAAGTCTAAGTATAAAACGTACAGATGTGGCTGGGACCTAAAGCCTGGGAGACTACGGGCTTTTAGAGTAATGAGAGAGTTTGCTCCCCTTGTGGCTTTGGGCAGTCTGAGGACCGCCCGGCGCCCGACCTCGACTTTCATGAAATTCTTCAACTGAACTAAGTAGGTAGGTGAATGTTTTTGTTAAACTTTTTAAAGGACGCCTGTGATACTGCTGGGATTAAGTTTAATTTTGTTGAGGTTTTAAAAATGCACTTGTGACTCATTTTTATTCTATAGTTTTGTATTTAGAAGAAACTTTCGTCGATTTTCGAAATTATAAAACACCAAAGGGATACTTTCAAAGACTTAGATAAGTAAGGCTTAGATATGGTCATCTGCACATTCTGCACACAGCTCTACTTCTTTAATTAACATTTTATTTCAACGAGATTCACTCCTAGAGATTTCTTTAATTAAAATGTTTTTTAATTTGGCAAACCCACTCAAAGCAGCCAACCGGGGCCCCATTTAAAATCACTTTAAAAGTATTAACCTGCATCAGAGAAGCGAAAAAAAGCGACCAATTAAAAAGCAATTAATGCCCGGGAATCACGAGGCTAGTTGTTCATGCTAGGATAGCAACCAAGTAAATATCCTTACTGGCTTTGCACATGCTAGAGATGTTTACAAGATGTTAGGAAAATTTAAACCACTAGCATCGAAGTGATAGGCCGTAGAACAAAATGACCCGCACCCTAATTACGTAATACACGATCAATCGGAATTAGTGATGGGCAGAGGATAAATACTCGGAGGATAAATACTCGAGTATTTATCCGAAACGGATAAATACTCGTTTTTACTCATTTTTATCTGATATTTACTCAAAATGATGGATAAATATATTTTTTGCGCTTCCGATGGTTATTTTTTAAAATTTTTATGTTTAGTATTGATGTTTGGGCCTTCCAAAATACTACATTATTTGCCGTAGCCTACAATAGAGCCGGAGGCGTACAGGAGCCAGCCACGACGTGTTTTATATGGAATTTTTCACTTTTTGTATGGAAATCATGAAAAATTATTACCAACATGTTGAGTTATAGGGGTTAAAGGGTTTCATAAAGGGGGTCGAAATTTTCATTATTTTTGCGATAGGACGCACCATTTTCGAGATATAAGCAAAAGAAAAAAAAAGTTAAAGTACTGTTTTTTCACCTGAAGTCGAAGAATTGGTGGGAATAAAATTTGTTGTCATGAACAAATTCCACTCCTTTGAATCGCGAAATTTATAAATAGTCTGGTCTAATGGGACTACTTACTCCTTTTGAATCGCGAAATTTATAATAAAAATTTAAAAATAGTCTGGTCTAATGGGATCTGGGAGGCAAAAGTCCTCGCGCACATTCGGGAGTGGCGCAAGGAGGCGAAACGTCAGGGCGTACCTCCGCTGCCGCGAGTGCGATTGTCGCAACCTTGTGCTGGGTACGCCACAATTGCGGCGATAAGTCCCCTGTTTGAGGAGTGGTTAGAGAGGCGCCACGGCGTCTTCACCTTCCGCCTGACGCAGGTCGTCACCGGACACGGTTGTTTCGGGAGGTTCCTGTTCCGGATAAGGCGGGAAGAAACGCCCGGGTGTCACCATTGTGTGGATCGCCCGCAGTATACGGTGGAGCATACGGTGGAGGTCTGCCCGCCTTGGGCGGAGCACTGCCGTGTCCTCGTGGAGGCAATCGGCGGTGGTGATCTCTCGCGTCCAGCCCTGGTCCAGACCATGGTACGGAGCGAGAGGGCATGGGAAGCCGTCGCTTCCTTCTAGAAAGCAGTAATGATCGCGAAGAAGGAGGCGGAACGTGTGAGGGAGAGGCAAATTTCGCGACCTCACGGCCCTAGCCGCCGCAGGAGACGCCCTGGGAGTCGGGAATCCTAGGCCGATTCTCGGCCGCCGTAGGCGCGGGCCTGCGGACAGTCTGCAATCGGTAGCTGGCCATCCGATAAGGACCACGCCTATGTCAACGGCGCGTTGTGTTCCACGCGCGCCTCTAAGAGATGTCAACTGACTTGGTCCGCTAGGGCCGATGCCTACCGGGGTCGCGAGAAAGTCTGAAAGGGATACCGTGGCCCCTAGCAACATACAGGCAACTGATGAAACAGGGGTGGGTTTTATACAGTCAGTAAGAGTCTGACACGCCCTCCCACTCCGCCCAGAGTGGGAGAAGTTATTCGTCAATTTCCTAACCAAAAAAAAAAAGGCACGCAGCTCTGACTTATTGGATTCATGTGCGTATTGTATTTATCACTTGCTTCAAAAACCGTGAAGGAAAACATCGTGAGGAAACCGGCATGCCTTTTTTTTTTTGTTTTTGGATGGGAAATCATCGAATAACTTCTCCCGCTCTGGGCGAAGCGGAAGGGCGTGTCAGACTCTTACTGACTAAAACCCACCCGTGTTCCTTCAGTTGCCTGTACGTTGCCAGAGGCCACAGTCTCCCTTTAGGACTTTCCCGCAACCCCGGCAGGCATCGGCCCTAGCGGACCCCGTCAATTGTGCTGACATCTCTTTGAAGCACGCGTGGAACATAACGCGCCGTCGACCCGGGCCTGGTCCTTATCGAACGGCGAGCTACCCATTGCTCTCCGTCCGCATGCCCGCGCCTACGGTGGTCGGAAATCGGCTACTGATTCCCGACGCCCAGGGCGTCTGCGGTGGCTAGGGGCATGAGAGCGTGAAATTTGCCTCTCCCTGACGCGCTCCGCCTCCTCTTTCGCGAGCATTACTGTTTCGCAAAAGGTGGTGACGGCTTGCCATGCCCTCTCGCTCCGTACCATGGCCTGGACCAGGGCCCGACGCGAAAGGTCACTGCCGCCGATCGCCTCCGCAAGGACTGGGCGGTGCTCCGCCCAAGCCGGGCAGTCCACCGCATGCTCCACCGTGTCCTCCGGGTGATCCACACAGTGGTGACACCCGAGTGTTTCCTCCTGCCTTATGCGAAACAAGAACCTCCCGAAACAACCGTGTCCGGTGAGGACCTGCGTCAGGCGGAAGGTGAGGATGCCGTGGCGCCTCTCAAGCCACTCCTCAAAGAGGGGACTTATCGCCACAATCGTGGCGTGCCCAGCACTGGGTTGCGACAATCGCACTCTCCATGACGCCATGAGATCCCACCGGAGCTCTGTCCGCTGTGCCGTAATTTCTCGCGGCAGCGGAGTTTTACCTCCTCGCGCCTCTTGCGAGGACTTTCGCCTCCAGATCCCATGTTGGCCATCCGGCAAGGAGGGTCACCGCCTCACCGGAGACCGTACGGTATCCCCGGACCATCCGGATGGCCATGACCCTTTGAAACGCGTTCAACCGGCGGGCTGGCCGCAACCTCAAGGAACGCGCCCACACCGAAACTGGCATGCCTGAGAGATATTCTTCGACGGCATGTGAAACCAAGAGACCCATGGGCAAGTTAGAGACCCATGGGCGGCTTTTAAACGACACTAACCGCACGAAAAGAAGAAGAAGAAGTAACGCACAAATGTATAATTTTATCTAACTTTGAGAGTGATTGATGAAAATATTCATGAAATCATTGTTATTATAGGCTTTTTGTTATGGTTAAAGTGATTAATAAAGTACGGTACAAATGTATATTTTCAGATTGTCATTTATTTCAGTCCTTTTGTTCGTAAAATTGCAAAATTTACGGTTCATAACGTAACGAAAACTGTAGATAGTATTTATCCGCTGTTTTGGATAAATACTCGAGTAAAAACGGATATTTATGAGTATTTATCCGTTTTGAGTATTTATCCGGATAAAATCCCAACACTAATCGGAATTTGAATCGTTTTGAAACCGATTGCTAATCCATTGCTTCATAAGTTCGAAAAAAAATCTGCTCAACAACGTAAATTACGCAATGAATATTGTTGAACTGGCAAAATGAAACAGATTGGTCGGAATCGTTTACGAAAATGTGTTGCGTAATTAGATACCCGATTGGCATACTAACTTTGCCGCACCCGCACCCTAATTACGAAGCGACAATCGTCGACAGGATCCGGCAATTGGGACTCGAGGTGGCACTGCACAAGTCCGAGGTCATGTGCTTTCATGGCCCTCGGAACGCGCCACCGTCGGGTTCCCAAATAACGGCAGGAGGGGTTCACATCGACGTCGAGGTGACGATGAGGTACCTGGGACTCGTCCTCGACAGTCGGTGGAACTTCGTGGAGCATTTCCGACGTTTGGCTCCCAAACTGGAGCGGGCCGGGGCTGCTTTGAAGCGGCTTCTGCCCAATCTAAGGGGTCCAAACGCCTCCTGCCGGAGGCTCTACGCGGGGGTCGTGCGGTCCATGGCCCTTTACGGGGCACCGGTGTGGGCGCCAACCTTGAGGCTGCAGCCAACCCGCCGGTTGCACGCGGCCCAAAGGGTCATGGCCACCCGGATAGTGCGGGGATACCGCACGATCTCCGGCGAGGCAGCGAGCCTCCTTGCCGGAACGCCGCCATGGGATCTGGAGGCGAAAGTCCTCGCCCACATCTGGGAGTGGCGCGAGGAGATGAAGCGCCGGGGTGTAACTCCGCTGCCGCGACAAGTCACGGCACAGCGGACAGAGCTCCGGCAAGATCTCATGGCGGCTTGGAGAGTGCGATTGTCGCAACCCAGATCTGGGCACGCCACAATTGCGGCGATAAGTCCCCTCTTTGAGGAGTGGCTAGAGAGGCGCCACGGCGCCCTCACCTACCGCCTGACGCAGGTCCTCACCGGACACGGTAGTTTCGGGAGGTTCCTGTTTCAGATCAGGCAGGAGGAAACGCCCGGGTGTCACCACTGCGTGGATCGCCCGGAGGACACGGTGGAGCATACGGTGGAGGTCTGCCCGGCTTGGGTGGAGCACCGCCGTGTCCTCGTGCAGGCGATCGGCGGCAGTGACCTCTCACGTCCGGCCCTGGTCCAGGCCATGGTGCGGAGTGAGAGGGCATGGCAGGCTGTCACCTCCTTCTGCGAAGCAGTAATGCTCGTAAAGGAGGAGGCGGGGCGCGAGAGGCAGAGACTAAGGTCGCTCCCTCGAGCCCCTAGCCGCCGCGGTAGTAGACGCCCCGGGCGTCGGGAATCGATCGCCGATTTCCGGCCACCGTAGGCGCGGGCTTGCGGACGGAGAGTGATGGGTAGCTCTCCGTCCGATCAGGACCAAGCCCGGGTCGACGGCGCGTAGTGTTCCACGCGCGCCTCAAAGAGTTGTCAGCGAAGCTGAAGGGGTCCGTCAGGGCCGATGCCTACCACCGGGGTTGCGGATAAGTCCTAAGGGGAAACCGTGGCCCTGGTCTAGGTAAGGGAAGGAACACGGGTGGGTTTTAGTCAGTAAAAGTCTGACACGCCCTTCCGCTCCGCCCAGAGCGGGAGAAGTCATTGGATGATTTCCCACCCAAAAAAAAAAAAAAAAAAAACCCTAATTACGAAACGCAAACTCAATTTTAAATTGAAACCAATTGAAAAAGATTGTCAGTCCACTGCTTCATAAGTTCGACAAAAAGAATCTGCTTAATTTTTTTTGTCGAACTTATGAAGCAATGGACTGGCAATCTTTTTCAATTGGTTTCAATTTAAAATTGAGTTTGCGTTTCGTAATTAGGGTGCAGGTGAGTTCACAAGTCAGCTATCTTATTTTTGTAAACGATAACGACTAATTAATTTGCTTCATGCTTTACGTTGTTGAGCAGATTTTTTTTTCGAACTTTTGAAGCAATGGATCAAAACATGAGGTAGCAATCTGTTTCAAAACGATTCAGATTCTGATTAATCGTGTATTACGCAACTAGGGTACCTAGACCTACCTACTGGATAGTAAAATCAGTGGTGGAGGGCGCTACTAAGTCAAAAATATAAACTAGCTCACTATCGTTCTCACTAGCTTACTAGCCATAAATGAGGATAGTTCTGTATACAAGAACTCAACAAAGCCAGGGTGAGGAGCTTCAAGCTGCTTGCTAGTTTACTAGCACATTCTTGCTATCCTAGCCTGAAAAATTGTCTCATATTCATATAACACGGGCATAAGTGCCCTTGTTACCTCCACCCCACGTGTAACCCGAGCATAAGTGCCCTTGTTACCCCCACCAATTGCGTGCTCGTAGCCGTTCGTGGCCTTTAATTAAAGCTGCATATTTGCATTTATTTGACTGATGGGCCCCATAATACAATGGTATTTAAGACGCTTTATGGTCTACACGAAATATGGTAATTATGGAGTTAATTTCTGTTTTCTATACGTAGATTAGTTGGAAGGCTGAATGAGAATGACTGAGGGGGGAAATGGGCAAGTGTGACTCACGTGGTTTCGGGTTTTGTAACAAGTTCTAGCTCAGAACAATATGACGTAACTTAATGAGGCGTTGTTCCTCATGAGAGGTAGTAACGATGTGTAGGTACCTAACCGTAGACAGAAATTCTGCAAAACATTTTTTCGATAGAATAATTTCTAACTAAAGTTGCACTTAGTTTGCACTAATTACTTTCAATATTCAGAAGGTATTACTTTGCTTCGTAACTGTCGACATACTTGAAAATATCTTTAAAAAAACAAACGAATTATAAGCTATGCTGTATTATCAGAATAATGCCAGAAAAATCGATCAATCATTGTAAAGCGGCGTTTTCACTTAGCGTTCTGAACAATTCAGAGCGAGCAAGCGTTTGTTCGCGCGGTAAATGAAAATGCTTGAGTGAGCGAACATGTTTATTCAGTGATGATCGGTTGGACTCGGAAAGCGATTGCTCGCTCGCACATTCAATTCATTCAGCGAAAACGACGTCACCGCACCGGGGAGCAATAGGTTGCATTCGCTCGACGTTGGATGGATGTACTCGGTTGGTGTCCCATCTTTTTATAACCGACTTCCAAAAAGGAGGAGGTTCTATGTTAGACTTTATGTATATTTTTTTAAATGTAGGTAAGTATGTTCACCGATTCGAATTTAAAAATTGTTTTTTTGTTTGAAAGGGTATGCTCCCGAGGTAGTACCTAAGCTACCATATAAACTTGGTTAACTTGGCTTGGATAGTTTTTGAGTTAGCTTCAATAACACGTATTTTTCCCACTTAGTTTATATGGATGAACTTCCTGTCACTGTTATTTGCATAGCAGGTAATAATCGAATTTGTGTGGGGTAGGTAGGTACCTACCACAACTAAAAAGTGAAAAATAGAAACTTTAATTTCGGCAGTCGGTGGCAAAAACCGAAAATTCAAAACCAAAGACACCGACTTCCGAAATTAAACTTATTTTTTATTTTGTAGTGTTTTTTTTTGGAAGTCGGTTGTTTTTTTTTTGTAGAAATTTTTTATTTACCTATTCTACGCGAAGATGGATTGGAATCGAGAAAAAAATTTGCAACTTTTTGTTTAGAAAACTAAGCTTGTTTGTTTTCTCGTTGTAGTGAAAACAGATGTTTTCTGTTTTGAGCGAACATTGGCAGAACAGCAAACATTTGCTAAAAAAAAAATGTTTGCTCGGCAGGGTAGTGAAAACACGGCTTAAAATAAATGAGATACGACGAATACAACATCTGGTGGCTCAGTTGATTGATGAGACATTAGATTTTTCGTACCTGCAGCAAAAATTACGTAGGTACCTAGCCTCCATTTTGGTTTTTGAACAGTTAAGGGAAATTAAAATGAATAGTGGACTTCCACTGTTCCACAAAGCTTTTGCGGTAAGGATTTTGAAGTCTAAAAACTGAGAATTATTAATTATTTTATGTAGCAGGAAATTATATCTGTCCTATTATCCTATATGAACGTAGTTAGCTGCTGTATGATTATAGAATTTGCAGATATTTTGGATATTATAAATTGAGTTGAGTGAATACTTTCCTGATAAGTACTCAGTAACTCATGAATGTGAAAATGTATACCTTTAAATAATAAAATAGTATTTTGTTAAACTGAAGCGATAAAATGCGAAAAAATACACCAGCATCCCAGAAACGTGCGGATACCCACATATATATTCGAAAAATGAAATCGGTAGAGCAAAATACATTTGAAGCGTAAATAAAAGCTGCGCCAAGCTTCCCTAGACCGTAGAAATTCGAGCACCTCATTTATTGCATAACATTTTATACGTGAGCCACATTTCATATAAATCCTATTTTGGACCCAGCCGCTAAGTTATTTGGCTCAGATCCAAACAGGTCAGGAATTCTGTAGAATACGGGTACCTACCTATAACTTGCAAGGATAAATTTGAACTGTTGGTCAACATTCTTCTGATTTTTTTTTATTAAGTTGCGGGTAATGTCTGATGATGATGATATTCGGTTCTATCATGGCGTAAATGACCCACCTAATGAATCTAGGTAGATCCCTAGATTCTATAAATTTTGTACGAGATATTCGGTAGAATTTTTGTGTGACCCTTTAAAAACAAGATGTTTTCAAGCTGGTAAATTAAATTTGTGGTTATTCCACTAATCGCCATTGACAATATTTAGCATCAACGTTTTTTTATTTTCACATGATGAACAGTACGAAATGCTGATAATGGGTCTATGATTCTTAAAACAATGATCTGAGTTTGCAGCAGTGAAAATATATTCAAAATATGTGGTAGTTTATTAATGAGTGGGACTGTATCCCTTTCAGGTGCTACAGTCCAGGCCAGTTAGCATGGTGGTGCAATGGAGTGAAGTCCGAACTGCGTGGCAAGATAGCGACTTCATCACGGAGAGCCTTTGTTGGCACAACGTTTATCGTCAGCGGCATGGCTCTCCGCAGCTATACATGGCGCCAGAGGTGATTTACTAGACAGTTTAATAATAAAATATGTACCTTTATCGTGTTTTCAGTTGGTCCCACGGTGGGCGCCAAATAAAACTTGTAAATTATTTGTCAAGTGAATTTTGCTAGTACAATATTTATCAGTAGTACAGGGCACCTGAGATAAACTACTACTATATATTGCATTTTTACATGTTTATTAGTTTACTAATTAACTTTTAGAGTGGCCCCATGTTGGGCGCCAATTACCTGTAATATTTCTTTGTGCGGGTGAAATTAGAATGAGTTTTGTTTTATTTTCGAGATGATATTATGACTCTTGCTTATGCATGTGCAAGTAAACTAAGGGTCATACTTCTACTAATAGTGCTCATACTAAATACGCTTTTGTTTCCCAGCTGTGTGACTACGCGCAGGCGTGGGCGAATCACCTGGCCCACACCAACAAGTTTCACTACAGGAATGACCGCGACGTCGGTCAGAACCTGTACCAGCGGCCTGTCAGCGCTATACAGCCTGAAGTCACAGGTACTGTCCCCTACTTATCGTCGGTATGGAGGACTTCTTGTATTTTTGTATCAAGTGGTCGGACAAAGTAAAACCGTAAAATTACGAATTCTTAGGTTATAAACTTTTAATTTATTTTTACAGGTCAAGAAGTGTCTTCCTACTGGTATGCAGCAGTACGCCAGTACAGTTATTTTAAAGAGCCTGATGTTCTTCACGCCAACGTTAACGCGGGTAGGCAGTGCTTCACATAATAGATAAAATGTCAATAAAATAAGATATTGTTTGTTAATACCTATAGGTACTTACTTAGTTCTAAAATGGAGCTATATGATCTAATACACCAGATATTCCTATAACGAGTCCGATGTTTTTATATAAACAATAAAAAGTGTATAGAGTACAGCTAGCGGCACTTTATCCCTGTGGAATAAAGTGCCGCTATTTGCGGCATACTAGTGGCGCAAATGCATACTAAGCATTGCATTTTCATTGACACTTGTTTGATTGTTGAGGTTAGTTCGCTGCCCTTTGTATTGACTGATCGTAATTTTGATTATTATATCAAAAGATGAGTTTATTTTTGAGGAGAGGCTAATGTTAATTTCTTTCAACTATAGTTATAGCCATAACCTCTTGGCTTAGCTTATGAAAATGGCTGAAAGGTAGGTTAGGTTAGGTTAGAACAGCGTTCACTCAACGCACGAGCAGAGCGAGCGAAGCGAGCGGTGCCGCGGCAGCGTCCGGCCACTTCCAGGGCATTAGGCACAAAATGTAATATTTTGGGAATGTGGTGTATTACAGCGAACTAACCTCAACAATCAAACAAAATAACAAGTGACAGTGACTCAGTGACAGAGACTCAGTGACAGAGACTCAGTGACAGTGATTCAGTGACAGTGACTCAGTGACAGTGGCAGTGACAGTGACTCGGTGACAGTGACTCGCTGATAGTGACTCAGTGACAGTGACTCAATGACAATGACAATGCAATGCTTACGGCACTTTAGCCGGGCCGTGGCAGCGCCACTATTATGCCGCTTGTGGTATTTTATCCGATACACTGCCTAACACTGCATAAAAAATATCTCATCTTTAAATTCTTCAGGTCACTTCACGCAAATGGTGTGGGTAGCGACAACATTCTTCGGCGTCGGCAAGGCTCGCTCGCGGGACGGCAAGATCATCGTCGTAGCCAACTACTCTCCACCAGGCAACATGTCTGGGCAATTCGAGGCCAATGTCCTGCCCCCGCTGCCCGAGAACTTCCCCGACATACCGACGCCCCCGCAACACTGACGGCGGCTGTCCATACGTGGCCGGAGGCTCAAGATTGACGCCACGTTTTTACATTGATATAACGATTAGTCACAGGTTTTTAGCATTTTGTTGTTGAGTCGAGACTTGTAAGCTTTTGGGGGAGTATCGATACAAAATGTGTTGAGAGCCTTCGACACCTGTATGTTGCACATTGTGCATATCTGAAATCTGATTTAGGTGCCTATCGAGAACCGATATCTACCTATTGCACAGAGTTTTACACCTTATAACGACACCTCTTACCAAAACTTACAAAACCCGACATCATCGATCACTAATAAAGAACTAGATACACAATCCCAAACAAAAGTTCTCTTAAAACTGGCACCAAATTGTGTTTAAGTAATAATAGTTGAAATAAATATAAATTAATGTAAATTCAACCTTAAACGAAATGCTTGACGTTTATTTCACAAAGATATGTTTAAAAAGCAATAAATTTTTACGACCGATACTATGTTGCGTGTTTACCGTCGGAGCGTTCGAATGCTACTAAATCAAAAGAGCGCCCAAATGTTCAAGTGGGTGCTCATTCGGTGAGGACATTTTTTGCCGTTGATTGTGTATCTAGTTTTTTATTAGTGATCGATGCCCGACATGCATATTTTGCAGTGGAATCTTCGTAAATTGAAACTCCAGGCAATTTTCTTGTGAAAGATGTCAATTAATTATTTATGTACCTACTTAGGTTACACGATTAACCTCGTGGAAAATTGCGAATTTGCAGATTCCACTGGAATATCCAGCAAGTACGATCATTAGTTGCAATTAGACAGTTAGATATTTCGTTAACCATCGACACTGCAAAAAGGGAACACGAATAATCCGTCTTCGAATCATGCCGCCGTCCGCTTAGCTGAGAAAATAATGTTCCATGTTAAAAAGAATGTCAAAAATATCATAAAAATCATCGGTCATACCTACCCACTTAGTGCAATGAAGTCCCAAAGGCTGCCTACGTATTTTCTTCTATATTGTAACTTATTTGGGGTTCATTCTTGTGCCAAGTTGGTCACTAACTAACGTAATCATAACGGCCTAAGTTCGAATTTGATGGTAAGCTTACAAATGCATTCATTCTTGGTCACGCATAAAGTCACGATCATCACAAACAAAGTACCGTAATAAATTTACAAGATGTTGCAGTATTTCCAAATAATACTACTTCTTGTGAATTTATTAAGCTTAGATATCGCCATCTAGCACCTTTATCCATATCACACCACCAACTCAAAAGTTACATACCTAGACCATTGAAATTGGACCTATGAAAATGTTTAGTTCTCTTTCAATCGTTAATCGTCGCCAATAAAATGAATAAGTATCCAAACTTATCTCCTCTATCTCTATCGTTCATTACTTATATACAGCGCCACCAACCAATTAGATCCGGTGATCAAAACTGGAACAAGTTTTTGACTCCAGCTGACAGCGCTGAGCCGCTGACCCTGGGTCAGAAAAGTTGATGAAACTGTACTTTATCTATTATAATAACCTATTTATCTTCGAAGCTTAAATCTAGAATAGAAAAATGGTTGTTTTGCCCGAGCTTGAATTTGATAAAGTTTATTAGAACATAGAAGCAATACAGTTAATACGCACATAACATGTTAGGGAGTAACTTTAAATAGATAAGTTTACGCGCGATTATACAAACCAACCCAATACGTGATTGATACATTTGCCAGCAAACTGAAGATAACGTGCTCTTAATCTCAATCAGAAGATAACAAATAAATAATTTAGGGCTTAATATGATAAAGAACTTGCAGTTAATTTTAAAATAAGTATTAGGGTACCTACGCACTACGCGGTTAGCCGGAACGCTGTGAACCGGACGGATTGCTGTTGGTTGGCCAGCAGCCGCATCGCAGTGCGGATAAAAACTATTTTCTCGTACATATTTTTGATTGCAGTCAACCGGACGGCTGACCGCGTTCCGGCTAATATAGTGCGTACCTACCCTTACACGAGACTCCATTGCGAAAAGTCAATATTTGAATAGGTACATAATTATTATACCTACAACAAATTATAGTGAAGAATGCCAGTAGACAATTAGGAAATTTAAACTAGTTGTGCAAGATCATGCCTCTATGTGCATGATAGATATTATTTAAAATCAGCATCAAGTTAAACGCAAATGTATCCTAGCCATATTACATTTTGTTGGTGCTTAAAAAGTCAATATTCGAAATATATATATTATGCAATTATTTATTTATTTAAAATTTTATCACGATTTAGAGCTGAATTTTCAACTCGGAACTTTTATCTGATGCGTATTTACACGTATTTATGACAGTTTGACATATTTTCTATAAGTACCTACCTATTTATCTGACGGAGATAAGAGGTAAAAAACATTTAAAAAAAAAATACAACCGAATTGATAACCTCCTCCTATTTGGGAAGTCGGTTAAAGCCGTATTTATTTAGTTTTATGATATGTGACAACTGAAAAATCGGCTCTAAGTCAAGTTTTCTGCCTATTGAATAGTTTACCTAGTAGGTACCTACACTATTCAATGGGAAGTTTCATATAATAAAGCGCGCCGTCCACGAGAGAAAAATGCTTAATTATCATAGAGGGATGTCAGTGTCATTGTCTCATTGACACTAGGAACCTTTGCTAGCTAGGGCTTTTCACTTTAGTAATTTAGTTTAGTCTTCGAATATAAGTACCTCTATTTAATTGTTCTAACGTGGACGACAAGCTTTTGGCAAAAGACTGTTATTAGCGACTATGGCGACGCTCCCAGCCATCGATGATCTAACTTTTTATTTTAAGTCACAAGCATTGATGTATAAAAAGTTATCGGAATAACACGTATATTGTAAGGCAATATACAGTTGTATGGGAAAATAAACACGATGCTTTGAATAACATTATATCTATGGTGGCGCACTTTCGCTAGTTGAGAGATTAGAAAATTGTTCTTCCCTTTAATTTTCAAAAACCCGTCTTCCTGAAGGTTGATGATAAAATTATAATGTACACTTGTTAAGTTTTTCCTGTTAAAATGTATAATGCTTTGTACGAGTGTATTTAGAAATTAATTGTGTGATTGATCATTTATTTCTATAACTTCTATGTATGGCCATTGGACGGGCAAAAGCTGAATCTGTATAATTCTATACAAGTCAATTGTTTTAAATTAAATACGAAATCAGGCTGCATCTAATCCTGCGATCCAATCAGAAAACTGAAAAGACAATAGTTCCGAGCGTCAAAAATGGTCAACCATGGATTAAAAACCATTCCGGTTCCGGCGGATATCAGAATTTTCTTGCAAGCATTTCTGAATGGGCGGCAGGGTCGCGTGAAAATTAAATTAAATGGAATGTAATTTTAAGTATACATGAGAGAAAATATTTTGTATTTAGATTAAGTATTGCCTAGAAGGCCACTAAAGATTGATTGAGGATGGTATTATTGTTTTTATTTACAGTTATTTTCTAAAAAGAGTCAGCTGCAGACTGAATTTATGCTCATACTGTGGGTACAATATTCAATAGGCGCATAATGTCACTTTCTGCAGGTGAAATAGGTAATGAATCAAGTAAAATAAAACACAAAGCTACCAAGCTAAACAAGTTGATAAGAAGGGACTTAAAAGGAAATATGCAATAACTAATTTAAAAACCGATTCTAATAGCATTTAACTAAAATTCGAGCTAATAAAATTTATAAACTGTTATTGTCTCATTGCATTTACTATTTAACTTACCAATTTCGAAATTCTACCTATACCTAGCTTAAGCTTGATTTTAGACTTTGAACTTTACTGCACTCGCTTTTAGGGCACAGACTTTTACACTAGTCCTACTCTTTATTGTTTGTTGATGAATTAAAACTATTTCTAGTCTTGTAGTAACCCTGACTTTTTGGAGCAGGGATGCTGTTTTTAGATATCTAGTAAAATTTTTAAGCTAAATAGTAATTAGATTCTTACAAAAATGTTCTATTTTAATTTCTAGTTTAGGGTGCTCTTATTTTGATAGACTGATTGCAATGTGGCAAACTTAAACATGCTGAAAAAACTTTGTGGTTGTTGGGTTGCAGTCAATTGCTTAAGTAAGAAGCACCCAGTACTTCACAATGTGCCAAATTAGTGCATACAGCTATTTTCCATCACTCTAACACTATACTTGTTTTATTTTGCCATCACTAGATTGGAATAGGAAGAAGTTTTGTACTATGGTCCATGGAATAATAACACAACACATGCATTCTCCAAAGTAATGGGCAGATGTGGGTATAGGACAGATATTACTCAAGTTTTTTTTCTGTTAATGTACAGTGGGTTGTAGCTGTTACCTGACCCACGGCAATGGTGGTCAGCAACGGCAAGGTGGGTCAGGTAACAGCTATAACTGACCGTACTAGGAGACAAACCTACCTTTTTTATTTGAAATACCCAACTAAATACCTTTTCAATTCATTTTGAGCACTAGGTATGGTTGATTTTACGGTTCTGTCTATATTTTTTATAGTGTTGATCTATTGTATTTTCTAGTGATGGCAGACTAATGTTTCTAGTTTCAACAGGCCTGTTACATAAAATATTAACTAAACCAAGTTGTTAAAAACAATTGTTAAGAGATGATTTGTTAAAATTAAATGGTATGTTTGAGTTAAGTCGAATAGAAAACTCCATGTTTATTATTAATAAATGGCTGTGAATTGTTAACTGTTGTTTAGAACAGATATGCTTGGCAATATTTTTAGTCAATAAAGTGTACAAAACTATGTTTGTTTTTATTTGGAATTGTACCCAGGATGCAAGGTTAAGGTTCCCAGAAAAGTTGAGTTTTGGCAGTAAGTACACAAATCTAAAGAATATCCAAAATATTACAAGAACCAATTTATTACACTTAATTTTAATCTTACAATACTGAAATTTCACTCAGTCCATCTGTGTTTACAACTAGTGCACACATAATACAGCCTCATCTCTTCTTCAGCACGTCGTGTCTGACCCTGGAAGAATACGGCCTCCCTGTGGTTGCAATTAGGACACATGTGATCCTTCGTTCGAGGCAGAGTAGGATCACTCACTACATCAGGGTTAATATGGGTTAATTCGTCGACTTCGTGCATAATTTTGTTCACGTACACGCAGTTAGAATCTGCTAGTTGCTTGTAATCACAATTCCTGCAGGCATACAGAAGAACTTTGTTGTTTTTATCTTCGCGTGGATACAACATGTTGTTGCACTCCTGGCAGAACTGTATACCGACGTAACCAGGACCACCATCCTTTCTTGCTGTCAAATTCAGTGTCATTGTATTAGTCTTGTTACATGAAATAAAATTGTTAAAAGTTTACACTCTCACAAACGCTTCAAATTCTAAAAAACAGTAGGAATCACAATACAGCGTAAAATTCTATATTCCACACAATTTGATTGACGTTGACGCTTGCTTGATTGTCAAAGTAATGTCATCGATGACTCACGATGACGGCAAATTGAATGAATGATTCCTTGGGTACATTTTTTATCTGTTGTAATTATAACAAACTAAATTATAATCTAAATAATCACAAAAGTTTAGTTTTACTAAAAATCAATTTTGATTTTGAGTAATCAATGCATACAATTCACAAGTAGGTAGTAAATACTTTTCTATGCAAAATAATAAAATAGTAATATTGATTGGTCTTCCTTCCTACAATAACTAGCAACTCTATATTAGTGTTCTTATGTTGGCAATAGTGATGAGTTGAAGCCGGTGGTTGGCTGGCTGGCTTGATAATTTCTTTTCCCATCCGTAGCCGATTGGTGTCGTGCTATCCAAATGGGTAAGGAATAGTTTTGTGCAGTTTTGTTATAGTTTATTTATTATTTTTGTTTTAAAATTGGGTGTATCAGTGTAATAAATACGCATGCCATGAAGGAGTGAATTTTGCCAAACATAATTTCCCAAAAAAGTTGTAACTTATACGTGCACGCATAGGTGTCGGCCATGGCGCAGACATGTTTTTCTCGTGGTGTAAAACTAATCCATTTCCATCTCTTAGTCACCGCGTTAATTATGAGGTGCAATAATAGTTTTCCCTTACACGTTATCCAGTTAAAACTATGGTGTATCGATTTCTGTGTCGTGCGTCGTAAACACAAGTGATAACCGGCTCCGTCAATATTTCAGGTAAGCCCCGTGGTATTCGCACGGCGCGAAAGCACGTGAACCACCGCAGAGAGCAGCGATGGGCTGACAAAGATTACAAGAAAGCCCACATGGGGACGAGGTGGAAGGCCAATCCCTTCGGTGGTGCATCTCACGCTAAGGGCATCGTCCTGGAGAAAGTGTAAGTACGTCCCTGTAACTGTATTAGCCTGTTCGTGGTGAGTCGATAGATGTTTGTGTCACGGAATGCTGAAGTGTTTGCTGGACTTGGCGCACTTGCATGTTTGTTTAAATGAAGTCAAGAAGATGGACGCGGCAGTTGGATGGCGACGCTTCCGCGCGCAGTATTATACCCGTGAATGTGTTCCTACTACAATCACAGGATAATACTGCGAGTGGCGGTGTTGCGACGCTCCTGGAGAAGACGAAATTCAAGATCAAGACTTTGAAATGAAGAAATATAGCACTAACTGTGTTTTTACTGTTGAACTATGCTTTATGTAGTGATGCTTGAAGCTTAACCTAATAGTCATGTTTTTGCATGATTTTAAATGCAAATTCGAGAAACTTTCCAATTCATTACTCTCTTCTACAGTTTTACCGCTAAAATACTGTTATAAAAACAAAATGCATGAAACATGAGATGTGTAAATACCACATGGGTCATTGAACTATGAATGAGGTTATACACATGCATAGGCATGGTGTTTACGCTCGCCGTTAGTTGTGTGTTCCGCCTTTATTGATTTTTTTAGTTGTGGCATCAAAAAGTGTATTTACACTACATTCTAGTTCTTTGTTTGAAATGTGTTAAGAATCTTGTACTTCCTCTGAACTTGAATGTTGTAAGTTGTCCCCATGCTTACTAGATAGGTATTAAAATTTTATGACATTAGTTTCCTGGTACAGGCAAACCACATTTTGGTTATGAATTTTATAGTTTAACTGTGATTTTTATAAAGTTCTATGTTTCATAAAACAGTGATTTTTGACTCCATGGCATGCAGATTGGGCATAGCACCTATAATTTTAACCTTACTCATGCCTAATAGTTATCAGTTGGTGGCCATGCTTCAATAGACTATCTTCTACTTCATGTTTGAAGATCTCTGTAACTTAAGAGATCTTGGCAGGCCAATCTTGAAAGTCTTCAAAAATACACTAAGCATTTGATTGACCAGTCCTTTCTTCCCCACAGTGGCGTTGAAGCCAAGCAGCCTAACTCTGCCATCCGCAAGTGTGTGCGAGTACAGCTGATCAAGAACGGCAAGAAAGTAACAGCGTTCGTGCCCCGGGATGGTTGTCTCAACCACATTGAAGAGAACGACGAAGTACTAGTAGCAGGCTTCGGTCGTAAGGGTCACGCCGTTGGTGACATTCCCGGAGTCAGGTTTAAGGTGAGTTTTGATATATTTTGCAAGTTTCTACAGGTTGATGGTACAAATGCTTCAGAGCAAATCCGCCCCTAAGGCTACCCACTGACCCAAAACTGAGTGGAATAAAATTGTATCACTTTGCACATGGTGGTTTAAAATTAATAAAATATGACAAACTTCTATGCAAAACAATTGAATAAATTCAGTAATTTGAATTAGATTCCATTGTATTCTTTTTTATTTACAGCCTGCATTCATAAAATTCTACCTAGAAATGGGTAATAACCTAGTAAAAAAAAAACATGTTTATTGGGCATTATTATTGATTTATTTAGGAGAGTTTGCTACTTTGATCACATTGATGATAATATACCTACCTTCATTTTTTGTAAAATCGTAACCTGGTAAGGTTTTGGGGTAGTGGGGGAAGTTCGCACATGTAAAAATGTATGAAATTGTACGTGCGCGAACTTCTCCCACTACGATAATCGTTGCCAACTTACGTGCCGGTAACTTTATGAGCTTACCTATATTAAAAATGATATAATGTATTTTGCTGAATTTTAGCTTGCCTCTGCATGTTCTGATAATGTAATTTTGTTGTACAGGTCGTGAAGGTGGCCAACGTCTCCCTCCTAGCCTTGTACAAAGAAAAGAAGGAAAGGCCACGTTCGTAAGCGTGACTTACACTGTGATAAGGTAACTAGCAATTTTTTTTTACTTGTTCCTAAAATATTAAAAACCGTTATTGGCAGATACTCGTTTTGAAGATTCATACTCCATACTGCAGTAGGGTTGCCCTATCAAAAAACTTTTAACTTTAATTTTCGCTATTACACGTGGTTTATATGATGTAATTATTTTTATTTGCTACTTCTGAATGCCATGACGTAACACGACGACTGATAACATTCTTCACCACAAACAAAGTAAGGAAAATACGACGAGTTGCTAACAGAATGATTTTTGTTCCAGTGACCTGCTGCTGCAAAGCTGTGTTGTTTATAAGTGTACATAATAAAATGTAAATCCAAGTGCATAATAAATTATGTGCGCCAATATGTATTTTTATTACTAAAAACCCTTTAAAAAAATCTCGCTCTGATGTGGAGATGCAAACATGGGTCTGTTATACCAACCCCTTATAAGTAGTAGCCATAAACAAAACCACACCTCACATAATTAAAATCCAACTCATTTCTGCTACGATCATAAAATTGTAGAGGTGAATGGAGCAGTAGCTTCTGCCGCCCTAAATCAATATGCGCAGTGCATGCGCGTAGCTTTACTTCCGGTGCGCGTAGTCACCGAACTTGTTTTTTTAGCCATTCGTCACATTGGCATGGATGGAGGTGTTTTTATTCAGTTATTGTATTCGATAACTAAGTACACTAGGCCAGGCTTGAACGCTCGCCCCCATTTATATAAAAATGTACACTGTGGCCCCGTATGAATGTAGTTGTACTATTATTTATAGGTAAACCTCTGCCTAACCCTTCGGGGAATACATACAGGCGTGATGTTATTTATTCGTCAAGTTTCCTTTTTGAGCTGAAGTCTTGTGAGCTGCATTGCTGAAGTTCTAAATAACTCCTTGCTTTTCCGCGCCGGTCCTAATTTATGCTATCGTCGTGCGAATACTATTGACCGTAGACAGAATACTCTGTCTACGCTATTGACTCTTGTTTGGAAAACCGGAAAGGCTCTGTTGGCACGACGACACGTTCGGATTCGCCGAACAAAATGAACGCGAGGATTGCTTGCAATTGTAAAGACCATAGAATAAAATTTAATTAGGACACGGCAGTGTTGGGCACAATTCAATTGATTTTTTAATTGTAGAAGCAAACAATTACAATTTTAATTGCAATTAAATTAATAAAACTTTATTTATTATGACCATAGATATTTACATGATTTAAAATCTAACAGAATTAAAATAATAATAGTAATATGTACAAGTATATAAAAAGGGGGGGGGGGAAACGGTCATAGGGCATCAAAAAATTCGTCCGCATCGCTGTCAACAGGAAAAGTGCCCAAAAGGCTGGCAGCATTGCCACGTTGTATGGCAATGCTGATTCTTTGGCCGAAGAATAGGCCAGCCCTCGGGTCACGTGAGGAGTCGACCAGCCGCTTGGCGATGTCCCGGAATACTCGATGAGCACTCGGACCCCACGGCCCCAGTGTTTCAACCCCAAACGGCTCAAAAATATAGCTACCAATGAGGTTGCTATATTTCCGCCGCTTGAGGTTTTCTGCACCAGAAGCAGCCGCCCCGGCACAGCCCGCCGTGCTGAGAAGATGGGATGGCGCGAGGGTGTCGACACAGGTTGCATCCCACACCAAAGGCCTACCCATCTTCCAAGGCATTATGGTCATTCCGTCTGGCCTCTTCCCATCGTCGCGTGCCAAGCCATTGGGTTCTAAAATAGCTGGCACCCCGGCGGTGACAAGAGCCCGACGGATAATGTCATTAATGCTTGCGTGCCGTGCCAAACGACCAGCGCTCCTGCCGCAGGAAAGGCCGTGGTGTCCGAGGCGGTCGACTGCTTCACCGCACTGACAGCGATGCGGAGCCCCGCAAGGAGCGCCCAAACGCAGACTTGTAGCGAGCCGGAAAGTGGTGTCACCCAGCATAGTGCCTATGTTGGGTGACGGTAGCGCCTGAAGCCAGAGGCCCGACTCCCATTCTCCCACAGCCAATAGGCGGGCGCGCTCCGCAGTGTTGGTGGACGTATTAATGAGATTGTTCCGTACCAACCTGCAGAGCGGCTCATCCCACTGTCTCTGGGAAGACAGGTTCTCGGGCTGCTCCGTGTCCGGGCAAGCCATTTTCCAGGCGTTCATCGCATCAGTCAAGCACGGCACTTCAGAGTCAACCTGACAAGCGGTTAAGATTCTTGTGGTTAACTTTTCGGTGCTGTGGACCGAGGACAGGAACGCCGGTAAGCTTACACTGGAAATTTTGCGGACGCCGAGCCCACCAAAACGTATGGGTAGTGTGGCTTGCAGCCACGCGCGGTCGTCCAATGCCACATTTATGATTGATGTTAGACTGCTTCGGATGATTTGATCGATTTTGTCCAAAAGGTGTGGCTTCTTCCACAAGGGGGAAGCACGGAGAAAATACATAAAATTTGGACCGAAACAGCAGTATCTGATAAGGGTGAATGCGGAATGCAAGTTAATTTTAGAAAGTCTATCCGAAATGTCATTGAAATGTTTAATTTTTCCATCAATGAAAGGTGAAAAACTGTCTTCTAAAATTGGGGAACCTAGGAGGTGCAGTGAACTTTTTTCTAAAACTTTGATATCTGGGGCTATTGTATTGAATTTCTGGAAAGTCGATTGTCTGTCGGTATTGTCACAGGGGTAAATTTCACATTTTGAGTAGTTGAGGTCAAGGCCGATGAATTGAAACTGTTGCTTTAGGAATTGGAAATCTTTAAATTAATTGATCAATTATATTTTAATTGCGAGATGCAATTGAAATCAATTGCAATTAAATCCATTAATTGTGGTTCACAATTAATTTAATTGCAATTAAAAAGTTAATTGTTAACTTAGAGCTAGTTTCACCATACTCTGTTAGTTAGTTTTAACGTCCCATTAGGTAGATAACGGCCCGTTAGGCGTAGTGAGTGTTTCACCACGTACTAACGAATGGTTAATTCTCTTAACATGGCGTTAAACTTAATCACTGCTCCAATGGTCTGCTAATGCTTGTAACGGGTCGTCAACTGGTTGTGAGTTGGTGATAATTTTATTTTTTAACACGAATTAGGTGATATAAAAAGAAAATAGAACTTGTAATATTATTCGGCGTCCTAAAACATACAAAGAGCGACGACGTCACTATTTTGAAGAATATGACGATGTAGATTTCAGGACAAGGTTTCATTTATCGATAGATTTTTGTAGCTATGGATGTTTTGCGATGAATGATTGAAGATAAACTTGAATATTCATCAAATTGGTGTACTGTACCAATGGTCTTACGATGTGAATTGTAATAAAAATATGCCTGTTTTGTTATTTAGTACAACTTCTTTCGAGGTGTTAGGTGCTTAATATAAATATTTGGATGCTAATTTGTAACCTTGTTTGTAATGGGTTTTTCCATCTGGAATTTCTTAGTAGCAGCCTGGAGTCTGGATTTGTGCCCAGTCGATGGCAATAGGCTCGCCCTCTATTACATGGGCCTTAAAAAACATAACTAGCGAAACGTGGGTGTACTGTAGGTACACCTCTGCCTAACCCATCGGGGAATACGGGCGTGATGTTATGTAGGTAGGTATATGTGTAATTTGTAACCTAGTTTAAAAGCTCACACATTAGTTCCCACTAGTAATAGGACCACCCCATCATCTCTACCGTGAATGTTACACAAAGCGTCTACGAGATGTCGTATAAGATGGGCATGGATGAAGCAAACCTGAAATTTTGTTTGCTTACAGAAACAAGTCGACTTCGCTAATAAACCAACTTCTATTTAGTTGGTATATCGGACATTGAAACTGCTCAGGGAGTTGAATTCTTCTGTGAGCATCTTTCAACCCTCTTTTTTCATGAGCAATCATCACTGCAATATTCTTATGTTTTGTAATGAGTTTTATTGAAATTTCTTTTTCACTGCGCAGAAATTGGGACCGCGATTTCTTTTCAACATATTACAACACACAAAATTTTAAAAATTACAAAGTAATAATCACTGACTCGTTGGTCTAGTGGTCGCAAGCGCTACTGCTGAGCATGAGGTCCTGGTTTCGATTCCCAGGTCATGCGTGTTATTGGGTTTTTCCACCAGGAATATCTCAGTAGCAGCCCGGAGTCAAGATTTGTGCCCGGTTGATGGCTATAGGCTCGCCCCCTATTAAATGGGACTTAAACATAACTGGCGAAATGTGGATGTACTAAATGTACATCTTTGCCCAACCCTTCGGGGAACCAAGGTGAAATGTTATTAAAAATCACCACAATTCAAATTCCACAAGCGCGACACCGAAAACATAAAACATATCGTCACCTTAATACGCAAACCTCGTAACTCCACATAAGGTCGAAATTGACATTTTGATGGCAATTCCTGCGTAAAAAATAGTGGATTTTTTCCATTTAAACATCGTTACTTTTTGTGCTCTGGAAACACTAAAAATGAATGTCAAGCACACCTCGTAAATCCACCGTCAATTTTTTTTCAAAAGCAAACCTTGTAACTCCCTTGGTAACGTCTTTTAATAAGGCAATGTACAGGCGTGAAGTCGAGTGTGCAGACCCGGTGTGCTACTTTTAGTTTATACGCAGAAAATACTACGTTTCCACTAAAATGGTAAGTCTATATTAAATATTTAATAGCATGTCGAATTGTTTTGAAAAAGATTGAACGCAATAATTGAAGTAATAATACAGTAAATGGAAAATAAAGTTTTAAAAGGAGTTACAAGTATTGCTTACAATACTTTTTTTGAGAATTTTGGTTACGAAACTCCTAATTATTAAGCGGGAACGGTCGTTATTTGAATTTTTTGTGGAAAAGCTGTCCTATTTAGTGTTTTACGTGAAATACTTACCTTTATCTTAGTATATTAAGTTATGTTTTATAAATTATTTGAATGAATTGAATAATTTTCAACTGATCATTTACTTAATTTAGGTACCTAGTAATCAGTTTGTGCGAATTTAATGGCATTTCAAAGATGTTAATTTTAGGCAAATAATAAATAAAGTAGGTAATGGTTTTCGTTTAGGTACATTACAAGTAATTTTTTTTCACCTTTCCTTAAATTATTTATTGTATGAATTCCTTATATTTTAACAGAATAAAAGAAGCATACAAATGGTGAAGTTGTCTCTTCAAGGCGCGACTTCCGAAAGCCGTAAATCAGCCGCAAATCCCTATCATGTGCAGTACTTGACCCACGAATATTTTAACTCATATATAGTATATTCACGGAGACGAGTTAGTAGAGCGCTATCTCACTCACACAATTTTTTAACTGCGATTGGTCAGTGATAAACGCTAAGGCGGTGTACACAGCACGAGTACTTTTTAGTTTACTCATACTTCCCGTACTGTACAGACGAGCTCTTACTTGTGGCGCAGGTGTGCTAATGACCCGTTTATTGTTCTTTTGTCATAAATGAGCATTATCATAATAAAATACTTTTTCCCAATTTTTGTATAGTAAACTGGCCCAGGTGCGCTAGATCCATTGTTATTATTATCATTAAGTTATTGTTATATTCTCATTGTTGAAACACGTGTTTTATAACATGTTTTATATTCTCGTTACAGGAAAAGGTTAGATATTATAATATAATAAAGAAAATTTAATCATTAACTCTCAATTTTATTTCTTTCCTTCATATCCATCAGATATATAAAAAAGTAGGTACCCATAAAAAAAAACTATCAAATAAATGTCTCAATTTATACGACAGACGAAGCCGCAGGAATAAACTAAGCGAACTTTTAAGAAGCGCAGTGTGAACGCACATTTACATTTCTAAGGTATTGTTAACGCCCACTGACCATAAAAAAGTTTTTTTTGTCTTTGTCATTTGTATGATAATGAGCGATAGAGAAGACGCTATACTAACTCGTCTCTGTGAATACACTTATAGAAACATGCTCTTTTATAAATCCATTCGACTTGGAAGAAAGCCCGGGGACCTAGTAGTTACAGATGTTAAGGCGTTTAAATATATGCCTGATGGGCAAATTTTTTATAAGCTAAAATTTTCAGATCCTTGGACCAGTTTGCCGCAACGCAAAAATAGACTAGTTGTCCCAAAACAGCTGAGTGCCTTGCCAACACTTTACAAAGAAAGACTTAAATAAAAAAAAGGAAATATGATGGATGAATTACAAAGCCTAAAAAGCTCTCTCCCAAAGGATTATCATCAATACTATGATAGTATTCCCTATGAAGATTAAGATCTTCTCTTTAGTTCTGTTTGATTAAAAACTAAAAAGTTAAAATGATACTCAGAAGCTATGTTGATCTCAAAATAATTTTATATAAGTTTAATTACCTTTTTGTGTTATTCATGGGCCATTGTACTATTGTTATTACACAGCCCGTGAATGAGCCCATTATTTTAAATCTTTACTAACGGATTTTTACCTGTGGAAAAGGCCGTTAATAAAGATTAAAATAATGTTAAACAAAAGAAAACTGTTATGTTATGTTATGATTAATTTAAGTGCAGTGTAACTGTTTAGGTGCCTTTTTGTAAAACAATTAAAATAAATACATATATTTTTATCTATTTAATTTATTTGACTATCACTTTATCAATTTGGTAGTAGATAACCTCGTAACTCCAATTTTTTTTTTTATTTTACGTGAATTAAACTTGTAACTCCTTTTTTTTAGGTAAAAGTGGCCTTAATGTTGATATTTTTTAAATGTTTGGTTGTGTACATACTTTAAATTATCCATTATATCGCAAATTAAATTCATAATTAAAACTAACTAACTAATATTATTTTTTAAATCAATTTTATTGCTCCTGTAAAATTAGTCAAAATGGAGTTACAAGTTTTGCGTATTAAGGTGACGATATGGTATGACAGTACATTATATAATATGCGTATGACGTTTAAACCGACAAATAAAGAATTACACAGACGCTCTTTCGATTTTAACACAAATTATGACATTTCAATTCAGTGGCATAACATTATTATACGGCTAGTTCCAATGAGGTATGTTTAGATAATTATTTGTTTAGACGCCATGACATTTTGTTTTGGTTGCTTATAAACATGGTACGAGAGCCCATGACCAAAATTTATGATTCATCGTTTTACGAACAAAAACGTATAAAATCGATAGATTTGGTTATTCTGAATTCAACAAATCCTAATTTCCTCAATTTTCCGCATCACGTCTGACCTGACCGCATTTTTAAATATTATGTAAAAAAAAAAACAAAATGTTTCATACCAATCTGTTTGATTTTTAGAATGTAGTTCAACGATAGATCTAAAGTGGGTGATAGACATGCGTTCTTGGCCCGACGTCGTTGGTGACACACGTGAAACACGCTTTCTCACACGGTATCGCGATGTTTTAGAATTTTCTGAACCAAACTAAACATACATTACACAAATGACGAAACAAAATGCTAGCTCGCGACTCGCGGCTATGACAGACGTATGAAACTACGAACCAAGGCGGGCTACGAGCAAAATTTCAAACCTGTTGGATCGCCGGCGAACTCACTCGGCGGTTTACATACGGGCGAGTAAGGTCGCCGAGCCATAAGTCGGAGACCGTGTGTTTGCTCGCACGTCTATCACCCCTTTTAGATAACTACAGAAAACACAATTTTCAGAAACATTTTATGCGCATGATGTCTAAAAACAAACTTTGTCGTAATAAAATTACGAAACCTATGTACATTTTTAATATCAGACAGTGATGAAACTGTCTGCCTATTTTTTTTGACATAGCAGAAATGGGTTCCCATAACTGTGTCGTTTCTGACCGGTACTGCCCACCGAGTCGGGTTCAGAATCATCTAAACTAACAATTTTATACGGTTTTGGCCGTAAAACGATGTGGTATGGATGTGGTCGTGGGCTCTCTTACTAACGAGGGTGAATGACAAGTCAGACCGCTCATATTTGTTCAATCGATGACATGATACCACAGAGTACTTTATAACATACTGACAGATACTTCTACTTGATATTTGATTTAGCAACGCCTTGTTATGATCCCTCCGTAGAACGTAAACCTTTTTGACGTCTTCGTCAATTTTAACAGAACATTTCATAATTGCTCATTAAGAATAGTTTGGTGAAATTAGGTCTTAATCATCAATTGTTTATTATAACAATTAATACTATTTGATGTAAAAACTCACGCACGGGAATGTACTCCCGGGATTAAAAGTATTCTGTGTTAATCCAGGGTACAAACTCATAGAATGCTAAACAGATAATATTAGTAGGAAGTAGGATAGTAATTGTAAACATGCATCAAACAATTAATTAATTGTAATTGCAGTTTTACAAGCACAATTAATTAATTGTTAATTGTGTCTTGCAATTACAATTAATTATTTTAATTGTTAATTGCAATTAAATCTGGCAATTTAATTGTTTTACAATTAACTTTTGCCCAACACTGGGACACGGTCTGTGTTCATTCAGAAGATTTTGTTTGAAATGCAGTATTGCGCTCACTACTGACTACGGTGACACACATCGCGGCTCGTGCACCGACGCTATGAGATTCGTGCTAATCTCATTCATGAATAGTAGTATAGGAGTTTCTACACGCCACCCGTATTGTGTTTACTGAAACGTGATTACAAATTGTCGTTGTGGCTTAACACGCGGAATGTAGGATGTGCGCGACGAAACAGGTAGCATACAACGTAATGCTCTAGTACTGTCTTTGCGCTAATCACACGTATTCGCCAATTTGTATGGACCCTTTGAGCATTCGATAAATTTTATTGACGGTGGCAGCTGCGTGTTAAACTTGTGAATACATCCCAGAGTTCTGCTGTAATGCATATCAATAAAAACTTTACCAAAAATAAACACTAATAACTTTAATTTCGGTAGTCGGTGTCTTTCGTTTTGAATTTTCGTTTTTTTGCCACCGACTTCCGAAATTAAGGTGGTACCCCGACCAAGCAACCTTGAGCATTCGATCCCTCTTTGCCGCACCCCACCTCTACAATACTTCGTAAAACATTACTAGCGCCATCAGGCGAACAACTTACGAATACAAGTAAAAATCACTGACCTTAGAATTCAGACATCACACACATTCATAAAAAGTACTCTGTGTACACATTCGAAAAATATTTTTTTGGAACGAAGTTATAATGCGCTGTTTGCGGTAGCTAGTAAAAATCGTCACGCGAAAAAGCGTTGATAGTTATGCTCCATGCGACTTTCTTCTTTCGAATTCACATTGTGAACTTCGTCAAAATGTAAATCCAAGATGGCGGCTCCGAAAATTTTCTCATTTTTCGTCTTGGGTGTCGTTTTATTAGTTTTCAGGGGTTCTAAAGCCGATAGTAAGGTCAAAATGTAAATCCAAGATGGCGTCTGTGAAAATTTTCTAATTTTTCGTCATGGGCGTCGTTGTCGTAGTATTTGAGGGTTCTAAAGCCGATAGTGAGGTCAAAATGTAAATCCAAGATGGCGGCTATGAACATTTTCAAATTTTTCGTCATGGGTGTCGTTTCCGTAGTATTTGAGGGTTCTAAAGCCGATAGTAAGGTCAAAATGTAAATCCAAGATGGCGGCTGTAAAATTTTTCTCTTATTTCGTCATCGGTGTCATTTTCGTAGGTTTCGATGGTTCTAAAGCCGATAGTGATGTCAAAATGTAATCAACTTTAGATCCGCTGAAAACTAATAAAACGACACCAATGACGAAAAATGCAGCCGCCATCTTGGATTTTGGTTTTGACCAAATTCATTCAACTTTCTTGTACTTTCGCATTTTGTGTGTTTACAGTTTACCTACACAATAGTAGCGTCTTTTCGCAAAACTCAATAGTATAAAATACAAACTTATATTATTATCTACTGAATTGACTGATAATGTGACGATGTGTGTGTGTGTGCTCGATCACGTGACCGACGCGGTGACAAGCGATACGTGTTTCCCCCTCGAGACCTTGCGGCGCACTGAATCCCGGTATGGGGCGCATGAGCATGAATTACAGTAGTGAATACGCCCATATTTTGGAATAAAATCTTTATAAAATCTAAATTTGGTCTTTTGAAAAAAAAAAAAAACGTTGCAAATGTTCGTTATTAAATTAAATTGCGATAAGCGAACAATCGCACTGATAACGATCCCGGCCGAGGTGGGCCGATAAGCGATCCTATATAAGTGGGGGTGACGGGCGGTTGAAGCTCACTTTGCGTTCGGCTCGCGTTGATAACACTTCGTGTCCGAGTTCGCAACAGGTCAATCGTCGTCCTGAGGATGCCTCGTTGAGAGGCGAAACACGTGTCGATTTCTTACAGGGTTCTCTAACTCTCTAAGAACGGTTAAGCGGATTAAGTTACTAGATATACATCGTCTATTGTGTTTTAGTAGGTTGTTTTTTTTTTTGTAAAAAGTTTTTATTTATCACTTTTTTTGTTGTGGTACCTACCCCACAAATTCAAATACCAATAACTGATATAAAAATAACAGTGACAGGAAGTTCTCATCATATCATCCATATAAACTAAGTGGGAAAAATACGTATTCTTGAAGCTAACTCAAAAACTATCTAAGAAAAGTTAATAAAATTAATACGGGACCAACTTGGGAGCATACCCTTTCAAACAAAAAAACAATTTTCAAAATCGGTTCACAATTGACGGAGATAACGGTGGACATACATTAAAAAAAAACCAACATACGCGACGAACATGTAACCTTCTCCTTTTTGGAAGTCGGTTAAAAATAAGCATGACACAATCACAAGCAAACCAAGTTCTGCTATAGGCCATGCCAACGGAGGTCGGGGACTTTCTATCACTCAAAATAATAGGCAGTATTTATTATTGCTAAATATAATTTCATTGCTCTGATTACATTAGGTACATGTTTACATGAAACGTAGTCTGGCAGCGGTTAGTGCATGCCCTATGTCTGCTGACTACCTAGGCAAGAGATTAGAAAGCTATGCCAGTAATTTATTAATGAGCAAGTTACGACGATACGCGAAAATTGTTGGAGATTTCGGCTGCCTGTCCACTGGAGCGGAGCTGCGGAGAGGAGAGGAGCGGAGATGTGCCAGAAGTTTTGATTCTATTGGTTAATATAGACACATCTCCGCTCCTCTCCTCTCCGATCCGGTGGACAGGCAACCTTAAAATTGATATTTTTGAACTTATTCTTGTTAGTCTCAAGATTGATCGACAAACTTTGAAATATTATGCCCGTGTTTAGCGTAGCGAAGTGTAACAACAAGCATTCACGTATCGTATTCGTTCTAACTTGCCAGATCTATTTGAAGGCACCAGTTCTAAACATCCAGAAAAATAATTAGGAATGAAATCGGGTACAAAAATAAATCCCTATTTTTTTAGTTTTAAGACTTGCTTTACCTTGTTGAAGAGTGTTTTTAAATGCTTTAGGTTTTTCCAAAAAATATTGCATCAACAGTTTTTTAACATTCAACATCAGTATGTTTAGAACCGACGTTACAATGAAGCATGAATCCCTGATACATGGAACCACTAAAAAAGATTACGTACCTACTACTGTTTTTTAATAATTATTATATTCCGTTACATGCTAGGTTAGTTCAAAAATAGTGTCTTTTAAATCGGGGTGCGAAGTAAACCGGTGCTTAGACAACGAATAAATCTTAACTTACAACTACTCTAATAATGAGAATTGATGATATTTTGATTACGGGGTCTTCTCAATGATTAATATGGTTTATAGTTTACATTATAAAAGCGAGTTTAACCGCTTAGATAGATATTACTATTTGAACCTAACTAAGTTACACAAACTAATCTATTAAATGTACATTTTCCAATAAATTATTTTATTAAAATCGGTCTCTTATTTTCGATATCAATTTTTATATTACTTATTACACCTTTAGATACCTACATCATTTTCAAAAATACACATTTTCGAGTATTATATCCAACTCTAAAATCACAGACCAATCGAGATGTACTAGGTAACAGTGCGCAAGAGGATCGGCAGCGATCCTGCCGTTGTAAACAGGTACATGGAAATAAAATATACATACTAACTTTATAATATACGAGCATATTTTGTACTGCAAGCGGCGATATTGTGAACGCATTATCGAGTCTTTTAAAATGTGGTTTACAAATGTTCAGGACAGTTTTTCAATTCTCAACAAAATCCGAAACAGTTCCTGCCTGTGCGCTTTCAATTTGAGTATTTTTAAACAAAATATCTTCTTAGAAGAAGATAGTGAACAATATCGACAGTTGCAATACGCAGCTCAACATTACAAGACGTGCCTTTAGATGTCATAATTTCAAACACAATCTGCTATGATGCTACTGACCAAATAAATTCTCTTGCAGATTGGTTCAAAAATAAGACGCCTTATAGGCTTCAGTAATTAAAATAACAATTCAGCGAATGCTTTAGGCCAATCCAATGATACTCCTAAACATTCTATTCAAAATTAATAGATTATATTTTTACATTTCACAGTGCTAAAGACACTGTCTTCTAGACAATAGTGTAAAGTGTATTCGCGATCTATTGCGATTGAATTGATGAGTTTATGTCTGCACCAACTTAGTATTTATTTATTTAAAATAGGTACGTAGTATGTATAAAGATGTTAGTACACTACTGAATGAATAAATAAATAATAATAATTGTGTAAAACGGGTTATCCATAAATCACATGAGGCTCGAAAGGGGGGGAAGGGGTGCGGCAAAAATCACGATTTATCACAAGAGGGAGAGGGGGTGTAGTGAAATATCGGGTGTATTTACTTTTTCGTTTAACGCGCATTTCTAAAACGAAAAGCGGCCCTCCAAATAAAATACTTTGCATTCTATAAAATATTCTGTAATTTTTTTAGATTCTTACCAAAAAATCCACGTGACTGGGTAGTCGAGGAGGGTTTAGTCTAAAACATCACCACGTATCACCAGAGTAGGATTAAAAAGTTGCTAAAAACATCACATGATTAATGGACGACCTCAAAACTACGTATGAGTAGCTATGGTTTTGCTATTCATAAATACAACTAACATGTTTGCTTTTTTACTCACTTTATTAGGCTATTATCTAGAAGACTTAAACTGAAAATCAAACATAATTTTGGGTTCACCGACAAATTATGTGGGTGATAGACATGCGAACTTAAAGTTCGCGGTTTTTAAGCTCGTGAACTTACTCGGCTCACCGTTGGTGACACACGTGAAGCTCGCTCACACCGTATCGCGATGTTGTCGAATTTACTGAACCAAACTAAACACACAGTACACAAATTTCGAAATAAAATGGCGGCTCGCGACTCGCGGCGTTGACAGACGTACGAAACTACGAACCAAAGTGGGCTACGAGCAAAATTTCAAACCTGTTGGATCGCCGACGAACTTACTCGGCGGTTTTAAACTACGCGTACTTAGTATGACACACGGGCGAGTTATGTCGCCGAACCATAAGTACGCGTACTTGCTCGCACGTCTATCACCCCTTTAAGATGCACGTCCCAAAAACCAGGGAATACGGCCTACCATGTAGAATGGAAGACCATGAACACAATGATCTCAAGTGCACACTTCACACCTTACGAATATCACCTAGGCTACTACATAATTAGTTAACTTGGATCCTTATCTTTATCTCTACATTGATAAGACTATTTCTTTCACTAAAAATCTCAGTATAAAGTTATGACAAGTATTCTTGTCATACATTTATACCGCTATTATTAGGCGTTGTTCTAATTGGCTAACGATCGTACGAGCAAATGATGCGATTTCATCGCACGATGAAAATGATCGTGCGATGGTCCAACAGTTGTCCTAATAGCTCTCGCGATGGACATCGCGATGCAGCCGCGTTACTGTGATCGCGCGATGACGCGTGACCAATAAAGACACTCAAAAGAGTTTTGTAGCTTTAATTGCAAGATCGCACGATCAAACTCATCGTACGATCTGTATTAAGCATTTCCTGTGCTCGTGCGATGACTTGCAAGCTTCAATTAGGACACTCTAAATCTAAATAAATGTGTGTGTTTAATCTCGTCGTGCGACGAAATCGCATCGTTTGCTCGTACGATCGTAGCCAATTAGGACGACGGCTTAGAACAGTAGAGTACCCGGCCGTAATGCTACGGTTTCTTAGAAGAGCGGTGACCGCAACTAACGGCCGCAGTGACGGCTGTCATGTAAATGATGACAGCGGCAAACATTTAAATCGTTAGATACCGCGTCAAAAGATAGTCTATTCTATTCTATTTTTTATTGAATGGCAAGCAAAGCCGATGTCGACTATTCTGCCAATGTCTAAAGTGAGTTGGAAAAGCAAGTGTGATTGAAGTAAATTAAAAAGTTAACAAGTAAAATAATAGAAATCTTCGATGATAAATTGTTGAAATGCGTTTCTGTTTCGTATTGACACCTCTGACACTCAATGACGCGGTGACTTGACTTGATTATCATGGAAACGTTATTTAATACTGTATGAGCTCATTCTTCCCAGTAGGGACACTTTTTCTCGTGACTAAGTACGGGGAGGGCAAATCTAGCGATATAAATCTTTGGGTTTGAGCTTACAGTGTTAGGAACGCTCGTTAGGAAAACACACTAACCGTTTTAGTGATGTTATTTGCCCGTAAATTGCGGACGCTATGTGGCGACTACCGCTCTCCTAAGAGACCATAGCCTTAAGACATGTCGAGCGTTAGAAAGAAAAAGCCGCTTATAATTATCTTCCTGCCAGATGATGATAATTATTCTATAAGATTCATGCTAGTTTTAATTTATATAGTTTTCAACTGGTATTCATAATATTGCTGTTTACAATGTATCTACTAAAATGCAATGATTCGAGAATATGCAAAATGCGATAAAAGTCTCTGATTATTTTGATTGCTCTATGATACGCGCTATGTATTTTTGATTGCCGGTCACTTTATAAGCGAAGCGTTTTTTTTTAAACTACAAATATCACATCTATAGGCAATAAAGTTTTTTTTTTAGTCTGTGCTATCAACGATTATGACACCAAAGAGGGATTATTTCTGATGAGTTTATGAAAGATTTACATGAAATATTTATTTTTCCTATTAACAAAGAATAGTACAGAAGGCGCATTCCGCATTTTAGATTATGAAGCTACAAGTACGCGGCGGGCCCGTCTTGTCGGGCCAATTTAATGAGCGTAACGTAGTCAGAAAATATAAGAGTTACACAATAGAAAGAGAGACAACTTCTAGGTGAATATAACTGTAGGTAATTAGCGCTGTGCGACCTGAATTGCACTTTATTGTGTTGAAGCAAGAGTCGCTTTTTATTTAAATGATTTTGTTGAGTGTATCTTCTGTACTATTCTGTAATCAGAGGGATTAAATTCTGATGTGTTTATGAAAAATTTACATGAAATATAAATTTTTCCTATAACTTCGAAGTAGGAGGCCTTTTCTCTGAAGTTTAACATTACAGTCTACATAGATTATTATGAAACTTTCTGACAAAGAATGTACTTTAAGAGCGTTTAATCTGAAAGTGGGCAACGTCGCAAATAGATGTCAAATATTTCGCTGTTTTGATTCATTTGGAAATATTACTGTATGGAACTATGAAATGTGGCTAACTAGTGAACTAGAATATTAATAATGAAGTGCAATAATTATAAATTGATGACACTGAATTTGATGTTGTAACCGTTTTAGGTGTAAAAGGCATTTGGAAAGTTTCCAAATACTTTTTTACATCTTAAACTAACTAAATAAATATGAATTATTGCATTTCATCTATACTAATAATATTATAAAGAGGTAAAGTTAGTGAGGTTGTAGGGAGTAATCTCTGGATCTACTGAACCGATTTAGAAAATTATTTTACCAATAGAAAGCCATGTTATTTGTGAGTGTTATAGGCTATATATTTATGTTTTCCGCCCAACGAAGTGGGCAGGGGTCAGCTAGTAATATATATTTTAGTTTGCTAGTTAGCCTTAGCCACATTTCATATTTGAAAACAGTAATATTGCGAAATTAATCAAAGCAAGTATATATTTGACAGGTATTTGCGACGTTGCCAATTTTTAGCATAAACGCTGTTAAACCTATGCCATACAGTTGTGACGTTTTAATATTTATTATTCTGATTAAATAACACTACCCTCTGTTTAGTTTAGCTCTATAATACAGAAGAAGCCCTAACAGACCAGTAAAAATGTGACATTGTTTCTACTATCATAAAATTGATTTCCCTACATGAACTTGCGCGTAAATCTAAATTTCTTTTATATAAGATAGCATGATTTCGTAATAGATCTCTAAGTATAGCTGCAAAGTGTTTGATTATGTGTTTTCGTTGCTTATACAGTGTGGCACCGCTGGCGGCGAATGATTTCCAATTTTGTATCCGGAACACGCGCTGAAATCTGAAAAGGGCATAATTAATGTACTTCATGTTTATAAATGCAAACATCGTGAGGAAATCGGCATGTCCTAGAACAAAAAATCTACCAACCCGCACTGGGCCCGCGTGGTGGATTATGGCCCACTCCTTCTCACAGAGAGGAGGCCTGTGTCCCAGCAGTGGGAACATTAATAGGCTGATTATGTATGTTTATAATTTAGCAGAGAAACTTTGTTCTCACGTAAGTATGTGTGTGTCTTTTGAGAATCAATATCACCACATAGTATAAAACAAAGTCGCTTCCCGCTGTCTGTCCTTATGTATGCTTTAGATCTTTAAAACTACGCAACGGATTTTGATGCGGTTTTTTTTTTAATAGTTAGAGTGATTCAAGAGGAAGGTTTATATGTATAACACAGTAAAGAAATAATATAGTAAAGAAACACTGATAATTTTAGAGGTTTCTAATGTAATGTCGAAAAAAAAAAAATGCGCTTACACTGCAAACGCTGGCCCTACGAGATAGATGAAAAAATGTACTACAGTATTGTACACCTTAAAAAGTTCAACAAAACAGTTCGCGATAGCATAGGTCTATCTTCTAAGGCTGACCCACAGTAACCATTTTTATCTTTCAGAATTTGATAATAATTTAATTGTTATTTCCGAAGCTATTTTGACCGGTATTATATTTATCCTTATCCAATAAAATATGCTATTTTAATTGGGCATTTAATTTAGATTAAAATATGCCTTGACATCATATCATTGAAATGAATACTTTAAAAGATATCGCAGATTCAAAATTACGCGTCACAAAATAATTATGGTTGACGACAACGCGGGCGCAGCGGTAGGGGTAAATGACCTTTTAGGGCCTTTAGGTATCTAATCCCTGTAGTACGTACCCGTGGGATATTTTCCGACATCCACGGGGGTGAAGCCGCGGGCAAAAGCAAGTAATTTATAAGATGTACTGTGTGTAACTCACCAGGCGCGTCTGTATGGGCTAGGTATCGTTGTTATCAGGCCGCGGGTAGTCCATGGTCTTGATGTAGGCCACGGAGGCGCAGAACTGAGTCCACCAGTATAGGGCTTCGCCTTGCAGGGCGGAGCCGCCTAGGGCGTTAACTAGCTCGATCGTTGATAGCAGGGATGGTGGGTTCACCTGCAGGTAAAATGATTTGAGTTGTTTTCAACCGGCAGAAGGTTATAAAGGATTGTGTTGAATATTTTTGTGTTGAAATTGTACAGATTGAGGTGAAATTTGAAAGATTGTAGACCCTACATTGAACTATTTCAATTTCACAGTATGTATACCAATTTCTTGCAATTTTATCCCCGACCATCGTTATGAAATGTTTTCCTTTGTAAATAAATATTTTAGCTATTTATGAAGTGTAGTATATCTCACCTTTAGTATAACGTATACGAGGACTGGCGTGAGGTCGTCAGCAGAAGGAGTGGTGCCCTCTGTGAGACCTAGGACCGCCATTATTGACGTCACGCACCGCATTATGCAGGATAGCTGTGAGAAATTACATAATAATATTATAAAACACTTGTTGAAAAAAATTCAGCAAAATGTTTGAACTTTGCAATAATTATTGTAATATTCACAATAATTATTCCGTGATAACATTTTACAAACGATGTCAACGATTCGGTACGTTTCCACTGGAGATGAGCCGAGCGGAGAAGAGATGTGCAGGAATTGACCAATCATATTGATTGAAATCTACATCGCACCTCTCGTCTCGTCTGTGATTGGTCTCCGTTTAAGTGGAAAATTTAACCGCCTCTGGGGTCTAGTGGTCTGTCTCAGACCCAGAGGGGGTTCGATTCTCAGTGGGGGTAAAATTTTCTGCTCGGTTTGGTTGGTGGTGAGGTACCACCATCATATCTAAGTATGTTGTCATAACAACAATATTAACAGCTTTATTGCGAGTCGGCAGTTAGAGATGAGATAGCCAGTTCCTCTGTGGTTCAGGATTCCGGGTGAAACTCGCTTCCACCTTCGGCCTGATCATCACGTACCATCAGGTGGGATACATGCCAAGATATAGGCCAACAGGCCCAAAAAGAAAAAAATAAATAAATGGGTTAGGCTTCTCAGCATTCGGTCAACATGTTGACGGAAACTGGTCGTTTTGTATATTTTATGTTGACTGCACCATATACAGGGTGAAATTGAATTCGTGGGCAATCTCTTAAGGGGTCATTGTACTCATCATTATGAACAACTTTCACACAAACACACAAAAAAATCAGCTGTTCCCCACATTTTGTCGAGCTATGCGAACATAAATGTAGGGAACAGCTGATTTTTTTTCGCGATTCCGGGGTTGGTCCCATAGTGAAAGTTGTTCATAATGATGAGTACAATGACCCCTTAAGAGATTGCCCACGAATTCAATTTCACCCTGTATATTAGGAATGACATGAAGTTCAGTGGGTCTGTGAAGAGTAATGTGCAACGGAGTACCGCGTACCTTATCCCTCGGCGTGCGGTACACGGGCAGCTGCCGCAGGTGCGCCTGCGCGCGCGGGTAGGGCGCCGCCCAGCGGTGCGGCGCGCCCACGCCGGCCGAGCGCGCCGACGTCACGCGCGACACGCGCCGGATGTGCTCGCTCAGCACTCTGCGGGGCGGGGGACGTTACTAATACTACCATATATTGAAATAAATAGCACGAAAAAGATAGAAAGGTAGGAGAAAATAAATAGCTAGACAAAGCAGAAGCATGGAGAGAATATTTATGAGAACCTTCAGCGTTCAACGGTGTTTGTGCTTTAGCGTGCTACACACTTGTTCGGGTCGGCATGAGTCGGCACAGCCAGACGGCAACATCGAATATATGTAGGCTTCGGACCAAACCTGAAATCGCGAAAAAAGCAGCTGTTCCCTACATTTATGTTCTCATATCTTGTCAAAATGTATGGAACAGCAGATTTTTTTTTCGCGATTTCAGATTTGGTCCCATAGAAAAAGTTGTTCATAATGATGAGTATAATGACCCCTTAAGGGGTTGCTGGTGTTTTACAAATAACCCTGTGTTAGAACTATTCTAAACGCAACCTTTTTTGTGATGATATTATCTGTCTTGTTGACAGACTGTTTCCCCTTCCGTCCGTTCAAGACTTTTGTACGAATGTGTTTTTCTGTTTCTTTAATAAATCCCATATTAATCTCTATAAACCTTTCTTTATCTGCCCAAATATCCAACATGGTAGCAGAGCGTGGTTCGACATCCCAAGACACGTGGCACAGACGTCTAGGACACCTCAACTCAAGGAGTATGAAGCTTCTAATGTCAGGTATGGCAACTGGTATTAATTATAGTGTGTCTGAATATAAACAGTGCATACCATGCATTGAAGGAAAGCAATCTAGATTGCCTTTCCCCAAGAAATCGTATACTAGAGCTACAGATATGTTGGGTTTAGTGCATACAGACCTATGTGGGCCTATTCAAACTCCATCTCTAAGTGGTGCTAAGTATGTGTTGAGTTTCATTGATGACTATACAAGAAAACATTTTGCTTATTTTCTGAAAACTAAAGATGAGACCTTTAGGTATTTTCAGCAATTTAAGGTTTTTGTAGAAAATGAAACTGGAAACAAGTTAAAAATACTTAGAAGTGATAGAGGAGGAGAATATATGAGTTCAAAATTTCAGGATTTCCTCAAGATTAATGGAATTAAACATCAGAAAACTATACCTGATTCTCCACAGCAAAATGGTGTTGCTGAGCGCTCTAATAGAACTATCATGGAAAAAGTCAGGTGTATGCTGCGAGATGCTGGACTGGGTATGGAATTCTGGGCTGAAGCAGTAAATACTGCTGTCTATTTGAAAAACCGGAGTCCAACTAAGGCAGTTCCTGGTACAACTCCAGAAGAAAAATGGAGTGGAACAAAGGTAAAACTTGACCATTTAAGAATTTTTGGTTGTATTGCTTATGTCATGGTGAAAAATAGAAAGAAACTTGACGTTAAAAGTAAACCATGCATATTTGTGGGATATAATGAAGAATCTAAAGGATATAGACTCATTAATCCGGATAGTCCAAGGAATTGTGTCAATTCTCGTGATGTTGTTTTCATAGAAAATAAATTTTATATGAAAGAAATGTCACATGATGATAAAGGTGATCAACAGCTGTTTGTTGATCTTAGTTTGAATCAAAATGTAATTCAACCATCGGAATCGCCCATTGTGAATTCTGACATATCTGATGACATAAAAATATCACAGAATACTGAACAAAGAATAAGCACAATCACACTAGATGATTCCGACAGTGAAAGACCAAGTGATGAATCAGATGACCGCTTGGATCCAACTTACCTTCCAGGAGAAGATTCTGAGACAGAATCTCCAGAGGACTGCAGCTATGATGATGCTTCTGAGTCTCATCTCATGACCAACTTCGTGACTATACTGGAATACAATGATCCTGATGAACCTCAAACTGCGGCCGAGGCTTTAAATGGACCAGAATCAGATAGTTGGCGTAAGGCGATGACTGATGAGTATAATTCTTTTATTACAAATAAAGTTTGGACTCTGACAGAACGAGAACAGCATCATAAGCCTGTGTCGTGCAAGTGGATATTTAAGAAAAAATATGGAGTAAATGGTGAGTTGTTGAAATATAAAGCTCGTTTAGTAGCCAGGGGTTACACCCAAAAATATGGTGTTGATTATCTAGAAACGTTTTCCCCTGTCGTGAGATACTCCACACTAAGGTTACTGATCGCTTTAGCAGCAGAATATGACATGAGTATTGAGCACTTGGATGTTAAAACAGCATTTCTGAATGCAGAGCTGGAAGAAACGGTTTTTATGCAGCAACCACAGGGTTTTGAAGTTAAGGGGAGTGAAAATATGATATGCAAGCTCAACAAAGCTGTTTATGGCCTTAAACAAGCATCTAAATCTTGGTATGATAAAATTAACAAGGTACTATGCGATAAGTTGAACTTCTGTCGTTTAACTTCTGAACCATGTGTTTACTATAGGTCTGAAAACCAATCGATGATGCTCATAGCTCTTTATGTCGATGATTTGATAATATTTTGTTCTCCGACATTCCAAGGAAAAGACAAAATTAAAGCGAAATTGCAGCAAGAATTTGATATCACGGATCTAGGGCCAGCCCAGCAGATTCTTGGTATGAAGCTGTCAAGAAAAGGTAATGAAATCTCTCTTAATCAGTCGAACTATATTCTAAAACTGCTGAAGAAGTTTCGGATGGAGGATTGTAAACCGTCAGGAACACCAATGGAGACTAGTCTAAAGTTACCCAAAGAAACTCAAAAGGATGATACTTATGACTACAGAGGTTTAGTAGGGTCGCTTATGTATATAGCAGTTTGTACAAGACCGGACATCAGTTATGCTGTGAGCTACCTGAGTCAATTTAACAACTGTTATAGTGAAATTCATTGGAAGGCCGCCAAGAGGGTTTTACGATATCTAAAAGGTACACTGAGTTTGAGTCTAATTTTCACTAAAAGTAGTATGGATATTAGAGCTTATGCTGATGCAGATTGGGCATCAAACAATATAGATCGTCGGTCGTACACGGGCTATGTCTTCTTTTTAGGGAAGTCTGCTATCTCTTGGGAAAGTCGAAAGCAACGTACTGTTGCATTATCTAGTACTGAGGCAGAGTACATGGCATTGTCTGACACGTGTAAAGAAGCATTATTCATAAGGAAACTCTTATTTGAGATGCTTGGTATCATATCTAAAGTGATCATATTCAATGACAATCAGTCTGCCATAAAACTTTGTAAGAACTTTATGTTCCATTCTAGGACGAAACACATAGATATTCGTCATCATTTTATAAAACAAATTGTTAATAATGGTATAGTTGAAGTAAAGTACTTATCAACTAATGTAATGTTGGCTGATGTATTAACAAAATCACTTTGCAAACAAAAACATTGTGAGTTTACAAATTTAATGTTAGCTGTGTAGTTATGGCTATGCATGTTTTGTGAATTTAATATTTAAGTTTTATATAATATAAATATTGTTTTAGTTTGCGTTTAAGGGCCAGTGTTAGAACTATTCTAAACGCAACCTTTTTTTGTGATGATATTATCTGTCTTGTGATTTTGACAGACTGTTTCCCCTTCCGTCCGTTCAAGACTTTTGTACGAATGTGTTTTTCTGTTTCTTTAATAAATCCCATATTAATCTCTATAAACCTTTCTTTATCTGCCCAAATATCCAACACCCTGTATATAAATAATGAAAGCAGATAGTGAAAGGTTGATCTAAACCGGCTTTCAATTTGGATAAGTAAAATTATAGCTTTGTTGCGGCGGCAACATCAACCTAGTTGCATATATTTAGTAATCACAATAAACTCACTGGTCTCGTGCAATGTCTCCATCTCCGTTGGGGAACAGTACGTGCAGGTACAGTCTCGCGAACGCCGCGCGTTCCACCGTCACCTCCGCACTCTCTAGAAGTGTTGCCGTGGCACCTGTACAAATGTTATTTATAAGTTAGATTAATTGTCATCGCATTGTGAATACACTTGCACGTCATGTTATGGCAGGATATGCTGAAACAAATTTACTGTAACACCTTATGTACCATATTCTAGCAAATAAATATTTTTGATGTGATTTGATTTAAATTAATAACAATATTAATAAAAAATACGCCTAACTTACATATACATAAGGCGAAAATTAACCTAACGGAAATGTCACGAATTTATGTGGCTTGCTGTCAGTACAAGAACGAAAGCCGTAGCTCCATAAAAAAAATTAAAAAAAACAGAGTGCGCTGTCAACAAAAAATTGAACGTCTTACGAATTTTCGATCATGATGTCACGTGTCCTGACGCGAGTTTAACATTTATTACCCATCCCAAAAAAGTGCACAACGCCGCTAAAGAACTTTTCACTTTAAAAATAACTGACTTCGGCACATGGGGCTGTTCAAGTATTACGTAAGCAGATTTATTACAATTATTTACCCCCCACCGTCCTCCCCCTTGTCAGCAAAAGTAAGCAAAGCTCTTACTCCCCCCTCCCATGCTTACGTAAACATTGTATATGCATTTGTGGTAATCCCCGAATATAAGTTTCGTTTTCAAGCATAGACAATGTGTGGGTTACCATAAATGTGTAAAAAAGTAAATAATTACTACTGACGTAATCACCATCTAGACCCCCTCACCCCCCATGTCATCAAAAATAAGCAAATCATAGACCCCCCACCCCCCTACAGTGCTTAGGTAATACTTGAACATCCCCATATTCTTATTGCCATTTTTGGCATGAATATCATATTGAGTAAAACTTTATCTATATCTATATAGCGCTATTACAACACAAAACCTATTAAGCACTCACCTTCCCACGAGGGGTCTGCCTTCACTTCAGCGGTAATGGCCTTTATGCTGGCAGTCAGTCTTGTTGCTTTCTCATCCATCAGTTCTCCTCCTATTACATAAGAGAAGTAAGGGTAAGAACAAAATAATTTGCGAAAGACGCGTAGGGAAAGTACAACCTTTGTTGTTTACTAGCTGACCCCTCACCACTTCGTTGGGCGGTAAACATAAATATATAGCCTATAAAACTCACAAATAACGTGGCTTTCTATTGGTAAAATAATTTCCAAAATCGGTTCAGTAGATCCAGAGATTACCCCCTACAACCTCACAAACTTTACCTCTTTATAATATTATAAGTATAGATGAAGCAATAGCACAAAATAGGTATAGAAAGAAGGTCGGCACTCGGTAAATATTTAACGAATGAAAATAGGCACACGCACACACCGACGCGCACGTACGTCGATCTCGTTCTAGCACAATCAGCATAATTATTATGTGTGAGAGGGAGTGGGCCGTACTCCACCACGCGGGCCCAGTGCGGGTTGGTAGATGTCACGTCTTCAATTTTTTGTTTCAAGGACGTGCCGGTTTCCTCACGATGTTTTTCTTCACTGTTTTGAGAGAGTGGTGATTAAATAATTTACAGAAAGTAAAGCGCCTGCTTGGGGTCGAACCGGAGCGGAGAGGAGAGGAGCGGAGATGTGCCAATATTAGCATAGAATCTTACCTCTGGCGCGGAGATTAGATTATATTGGTTAATTTTGGCACATCTCCGCTCATCTCTGCTCCAGTGGACAGGCACCCTAAGTCGTGGCTGTTTCCACAGGGCCAGCACCGTTCCTCAGATTTTTTTGGTCGAATGCAAGTCGTGCACTCGCTTTACGTGAAGCATGGCTATGTTTGCATGCGTTTTCGTTTGTATCATGGAGTCGACCTTCTGACTATATGCTGTGCTTTTTGGAATGATTCCTTGCTTACCATTGTGCATGGCATGCTTGTTGTGCGCATGGTGATGCCGTGCTAGCCTGCGCAGTGCACTGCCTCGCTCCAGCTGGTCCAGGACCCGGGCAGCCGCAGCCGCACGGCAACACCAGTAGCATTCTTCACGGACTAGCTTGATTTGTCTGTTCAAATTGAAAATGATTAGTACAAAAAGTCGCCTATATCTGTCTAGATTGCAGTTTTGTTTATAACATATGGTTCAAATGAAAATTAACTGTTATGTTTTACAATCATCTTTCTTCATCGTTAAATTGGTGATAGATAGAAAACTCTATACAAAATTACAAATAACAACTTTTAAGAGATACATAATTATATTGGGATGTAGCATATTTTGACAATATTATAAGGTTAGTTTATGTATTATAAAGGAATATAGTGAAATTATATCGTACTTGGTAAGCGCATGGTCGGTGTGCGCGAGCGCGGCCCGGCAGCTGGCCAGATAGGCCGCGTACGGCCTCCTGGCCGCCAGGTCGGCCCGCAGCGCGGCCGCGAGGCGGGCCGCCAGCCCGGCGCTGTGGCCGAGCGCGCGCGCCAGCTCCGACGCGTGCGCGGCGCCGCTCTCGCCGCTGGCGCTGGCGCCGGCCGCGCGCACCCACTCGACTAGGGACGTGCTTGTGCAACGCTGGACATAAAAAATAATAATTAATCAATGAACCAAAGCTTTAGTGTTCAGCATCGTAATTTTTAAAAGACCCGCAAATTGTTTGTAGAAAAAATTACATCAAATAATAATTCTATGAATGAAGAGGTCAAACTAAAATTCATCCCATACTATCCAATTCACCCAGTATAGTAATAATATAAAGTTTTTCTTAAAAAAAAAAAAACAAACAATTCTATTGTATAAAACACTTACATTAGGCACATATTCCGCGCAATGCAGATCAGGGTTGGACAACACTACTCGTAGCTTGCGCTTCATGCTGTTGAACACCTCGGGGTCGTTCAGATCTACTATACCTTCACACCTAATAAAAACAAAATATTAAATTAAGCTTTATAATTATAATTCTATAAATACATACATGTTACGGTCACGAATCATATTCAGATCAACATACAACCTGATGAAACCTGAAAATTTGAATTTCACGGGCTACCCTGGCGCTCTGTTAACGGTCAAGTACTTTATTTAATCGTACTAATTTGTATCCAACAAGAAACCTAAGTGGTGGCTGATACAGTTCGTGCCATTAAAGATGAAACTTGACCACGTGGTTTGACTTGCGCAGTTGACGATATAAGGGGGCGTCATAGGGGAGGCGCGGTCAAGTCTCATCTTTCGTAACGCGTATTGTAATAGATTAATGAGAGGGGATGAGGATCATGCACAGTGATGTGAAACTGGAGTAGGATAAAACAATAAACAGCACTTGACTATTAAAGACGAATGAATGATTAACCCATTAAACCATTTTCAGGCACTTTTGAAATGTCAAAGAGTCTGTCATTTAGTCAGAAAGTTGAAGCTGTTTTAGCCCATCTTTGTATCTAAAGGTGATGTGCCAATCCCATCCACTGCCAAAATACAACATACTATTATTCACTTTATTGGTGACTAGCTTTTTCCCGCGGCTTTGCCCGCGTGGAATTCGGAAATTATCCCATGGAAACGTACTACCGGGATAAAAAGTATCCTATGTGTTAATCCAGGTTATAAACTATTTGTCTGCCTCATCCAAATCCTATAATGATATTTGTGGAATATTTCCCTGTGTGTATTGAGTATCCTACTATAATATTATAAATGTGAAAGTTTGTAGGTTTTGTAGCATTAAAAAAATCAGCTTCTGCCACTTGTTAAAAAGAATGCTTGGTGAGAATCGAACCCACTCTAGCATAGGATAACTAAATACAAAGGAAAAAATAACAGGAGATTTTAAATATGATTTGTATTATAATTTTTAAAGTAAAAAAAAAGGAAACAGTTATGTATAAAAGGTGATAAATAAATTTAAGTACGATTGCGAGCCGCTTATAACTATGGTTGTTTTTTATTTACCGAACGGAGAATTATGCGGTTTAGGGTTGAGTGTACGATCGCACGCGGGTTAAATATGTATAGGCCTTTACTAATTTAATCCCGGAGACGCGAGGTAGAACAGAGCAATTAAACCGGCAATAAATCTGAGTTCAGCGCGGTCGATGGATTGCCTAGCTTAAGATTCGAAAATAAAGTTAAGACTAATCCGATGGAGATTATAAGCCAATGAGTCCTGAAGTCCTGAGCACCGAGCGCCGTCTTGCTGCTTTCTGGTACGATCTCGTCTCGGTTGCCGGAGAAACCCGACGTGGTTGGAAGACGTGGGTCTGTGTTGACGCAAGCTGGGACTAGAGAACGCCAGGATCCTGTCCACGCGACAGACCGGGGTCCCAGGAAAGGCCTCGCGGCCTTGTTATATGTTTGTACAGTAAATACTTCACCAAAAAATAGTGGTTCTAGACTCTCGCTTGGCTGGCACGAACTATAGGTATAACTTGAGGACTAGACACCACAATGAACACGATATGCTTCATCAAAACTGCGACCAGCTAGCACAAAGATACTATCGTCATCTTTTTACATCCGCGTCTTAAACTGAAAACACGACACTTGAAGCAGAGAAAAATTATTTTATACCATGACGTTTTGTCCAGAGCGGCTCACAATAGAATGACGCAAGTCAGAAAAAATTGTTTTACTTTGAACGATATAGAATTCAAAATTTGAAAATGTGCTCAATTCGAAATTTTTAAAAGAAATAATAGTTTATGAAACTTTTACAACTACAAAAGAGGCTTGAACGGCAGCGCAATGCTGCAATACACCCTTTCCAGCAAAAAAAATTTTTCGATACTATCGATAAAAAAATTTGACAACCCTAAACGATGTCGACACTAAAGACAGAAGGCATCATCGATAAAAATCACGACCCTATCGACAAACTTTTGACAACCCTAGACAATGTCGTCACTAAAGACTGAAGGCATCATCGATAAAAATCACGACCCTATCGACAAATTTTTGACAACCCTAGACGATGTCGTCACTAAAGACACTTGACATCCCTATAGGGAAAACGAAAAAAAAAATTATGTCTCCCATATAGGGGTGACAGTTGAAGAAGAGACGAGACAAGGCTAGGGGAAGACCTGAGTAACAGAGTAAAAATGAAATACTTACAAGACGACTAACAACTAACAAGACTAAACCAGAATTAAAATAACTAACCTAAGGAGCGCCTACTAAGTGCCTTCGACAAAGAGTAAATACGGAACGTTCCAGATCTAAACCTTCTCGACGCGAGCTCAGGTAGCGTCCACTAAACCTAAAAATAATCTAAGTGCACGACTAAAAAAAAAACTATGGCCTAACAATTAAAATAACTCACGGGATAATATACCGAAATAAAGAAGCTAAACTAAAGTAAAAAGCGAATGTAAGTATAGGTTAAAATTAATTATTGACACATGCTCAGAGGGCAATGTTAATAATAGAAGAGGCTAGAGGTTGTAATCAACGAATATAAGCTGAGGAGGACCAGGCTACGAGAGAAAAAAAACCTAAGTCCCGAAAAAATAATACCCCAGCCTACAAAAATAAGGGCTATAAACCAGTATTTTAATGTCCCTAATTGTAGGGTATCCCTCCTGATCCGACTTTCAGCTAAGAGAGTGCTTAGAGTCTGATCAGAGGAGTGATAGTAAGGTGGGAGGGTTGGTGCACCTCAAAGAAACTCCTAGAGGTCGAACACAAACCTATTCGTCCCTAACAGCAAAACTCACTAACAAAGTTGTTGAGAGTCATCAATAAAGTTGAACGATGAGTTACCTCTCCGAACAAACCCAGAGGTTCCAAGAGGGAGAGAGGGAACTTAACAAAAAGGTCGCTCTTAGCGTATTGGTCAGTGAAGAGAAGAAAAATTACGGGGTAAAATTAAACGGAAAAACAATACATAAATAGATACGGTATGCTTAGTGTGTTATGTACGATATTTACATCAGATAACGGAATTGTATAGAAACAGAGAATTTTGGGAAGTTATATTATTATTAAACTTACCGAGAAATCGGCGAATAAACCACTAAACAACTTATATTAACGTTATTTTATTTTGGTTTTTTTAATGACAATGTCAGTGTGATGAGGTGACACAATGCAGAAAGAAGAAAAAAGTTAGTGAAATGAAAATGAGGCCGTATAATAGAGAAAGTTCGAAAAGAGTTTGTAACAGATTTTGCGATAGATTTAAATTATATAATTACGTACTTTGAAACTTAGCTTTTTTGTTAAGGGGGGTATCGCGATGATTATGGCCTGAAAATGGGGGGTTATGAGTAAAAACAATATTTATGATGAGTAAATTTGGATTAGGTGGTGAGATGAGAAGAAAGAAACAGCGAATTTTGGAATGGAGGAAATCTAATAGGATGATTGATGTAGATTATGGGGGTGCTATTTCAAAATATCTTTGATGTGATACGACCCGGAATGAACGGAGTCACAATCTTGAAGGAGGTAAGTTGTTCTGGAGAGTACTCTACTCACCCGACACTTCACAAAGCGAGGAGCAAGCTTCCCGGAAAAATAATCAGATCCCGAAGACCTGGAGAAATTCCTCCTCCAGACCGTGTCACCGACGTTGAGGGTGATAGCGGAACGGTTGGCGTTATATGTTTTCGAATTTCGGAGGAAAGCAAGAGAAAGATTATCGGCGACCCTAGAATAATCTTGTGCGAGGGAAGATAGGTTTGACGCGTGTTGAGACCGACTTTCGGCTAAATCGGTGCCTTGAGTCTGTCCGTGTGCACGGGTCGGATCTATAATAACTTCCCTACCAAACATAAGAAAGTTTGGGGTAAAACCGGTAGCTAAGTTGATACATGAGTTGAGGTATAATTTGACCTTGGGTAATAATTTTGACCAATTTCTTTGATTTTCGCCGACTAAGATGCTTAAACATGTAATAACGCTTTGATTGTAACGTTCAACTGTATTAGCCTGTGGGGTATAATACGGAGTAAAAATTGGAGATTCAATGTGGTAAGACCTGAGGAAATTCAGCAATCGGTTACTACGGAAAACGGTGGCATTATCGCAAAGAATGGCGCGTGGGACTCCGAAATTAAAAAATATCTCAGATTCCAGCGCCTTAACAACAGAATTAGCGTCGACCTTTTTTAAAGGAACGAGCCAAACATACTTGGAAAATACGTCGACCATGGATAAAATATAGCGATAGCCATAAAAGGCAATAGGAAGGGGGCCAACGATGTCGATAGAAATAAGCTGTAAGGGTGAGGAGACGGCCTTCGGGTACAGCATCTGTCCGCGCGGTTGAGTGTTAGAAATCTTATAGGCCTTGCACACCTCACATTGACTCAATGTTTCCGTGACGTCACGAAACATATTTGGCCAGTAGAAAACTTCCTTGATCTTAAGGTAAGATTTCAAGACACCAGGGTGTATTGAAGGGAAATCATTGTGAACTTCCCATATGGCGAGTGGAACTTTCTCTGAAGGCAATACGACGCGCCATGGGTCAGATGAGAGAGGGCTGGTGATAGGCATACGTCTCAAGAGGACACCGTTCTGAATCGCGTAATCGGGGAACATCTGAGGCGTATCTCGAGCGCCCAAATAAATCCTCTTATACCAACGGTCCGTAGTATGTTCGGGACCCTGATCGAACGAGACAGGGCTGGCATAAACCCTGGAAAGTGCGTCTGGGACGACGTGTTGCGACCCCTTGCGATGAACGATGTCAAAAGTGTATTGGGATATGACGGTGGCCCACCGGGCCAGGCGCCCAGAAGGGTTATTTAAAGTGAGTAACCATTTCAAAGCCATATGATCCGTTATAACCGAGAACTTCATACCATCTAAATAACACCGGAAATGTTTTATAGAATCAAGAACGGATAAAAGCTCGCGTTCGGTAGTGCTATAATTTCGCTCCGCCTTGGAGAATAGGCGGGAATAATAAGCGATAGGATGCTCCACACCATCGATTTTTTGTGAGAGAACCGAACCGAGACCAACCGCTGAGGCATCACACTGCAAAAAGAACGGCTTGGAAAAATCCGGACAAGCCTTTACAGGAGTGTTGATTAGCGCCTCTTTCAGCTTGGAAAAAGCTTGATCGGCAGCCTGATTCCAAATTATGGGATCTCGACCTTTGCTTTTTCCGATCAAGGCGGTGAGTGGCGCGATTATGGACGAAAAACCGTCTACGAAACGCCTGTAATAGGAACACATTCCTATGAAGCCGCGCAGAGACTTGGCACAGGTAGGAGTAGGATAATCCCTAATAGCGTCAAGTTTGCCAGGGTCAGTTTGCAGACCCTTTTCGTTAACAATGTACCCCAAATATTTGAGTTCGCTCTTGCAGAACTCGCATTTTTTTAGGTTAATTGATAAACCGGCTTCCTGGAGGCGGTTCAACACCTTCTTGAGGAGGGCGAGATGGCTGTGGAAATCCTTAGATATTAGGATCAAATCATCGACGTAACCGAAAACACAATCGTCGCTAGTGGAGGTAAATTCGAAATTTACGATCATATCAGTGAGACGTTGCATCTCGGAAGCTGCGTTTGTGAGTCCAAACGGCATTCTAACGAACTCAAATAAACCGCGTTGAGGGATTATGAAAGCAGTCTTCTGACAACTATCGTTGTCGGCGAGAGGTATCTGCCAAAAAGCACTCCTAAAATCGAGAGAGCTAATGTATCTCGCCCCACGGAGATTATCAAGGATATCTTGAATGCGCGGGAGGGGATATGAGTCTCTGATGGTAACGCTATTTAGCTTTCTACTGTCGACGCAGAAACGAACCGAACCGTCCTTCTTCGTGACCATAACAACAGGACTAGCCCAGGGAGAACGGGATGGACGAATAACGCCTAACTCTAGCATCTTGTCAACTTCGTCGTTGAGGATTTTTAATTTGACGGGTGAGAGCGGATAAAACCTTTGCCTAATTGGCTGTCCGGTGGTGTTGATTTTATGTGACAGCCATGTGGTTTTTCCGAGTCCGATTTTGTCAGACGAGATTATTTCAAATTCGTCTATGACTCTTTGTAGACTTCGCTCTTGATCGGGTGATAAGACGTTACGAGGATGTATATATCGTGGCTCGCTAACGCAAGAAGCGGATGGAAGGGAGCGATTAGCGGATGAGAGATACATGTTACCTTTAATATTTTTATCGAATGCTTGACTAAAGACCGATGTCAAGCCAAACTTATTCCAAAATTCAATACCCAAGATGACTGAAGAAGACATAGAGCGCGCTACAAGAAACTCATGAGAAAAGATCGTATTATTAAATTTAACTGGAAGGTGAACCGTACCTAAAATATCAATGGGCGAGTTATTGGCAGAAATAACGCGGGGACACGCGTCGTATAAATTTAATGGAATAGATAATTCCTGGATCAAGGCGTCGCTGATGAGTGACATCTGCGCGCCCGAGTCCAATAAGGCTTTGATCAGACGATCACCTAACAAAATTTCGATAAAAGGTCGGTTATCCGACGAACCGTTCGTAATCACCGGTGACACTGTACGAGAAGCGTGTCGCCGGTGGCTTAAACATTTTTTGGATTGCACTTCGGGCAATCCCGAGTTATGACACCAGGAGTCCGATATTTAAAACAAAGGATGCCAGGAAAATGAGGACAATTACGATAGGAGTGACCGTTTTTACTACATTTGGGACATATCTGGGTCTCGCATGCAACGGTTGATACAGCCTTAGGAGAAACTGGTATAAAACTTTCAAAATGGGAAGCCATATCGATGAGCGAACTTAATTTGTCGAATTTGTGGACGGATAAACAAGGGTAGTATTTAGGGTGCATATTGTGCAAAATAATCTGTAATAAGTTCGGTTCAGTTATGGGGAAGGACAATTGGTCGTTCAGGTACGAAACCTGGATGACGAAATCTCTGACTGACTGGTTAGATCTCTGCTTCAGATTCCGGACATCCTGTTCGGTCCTAAATTCGTAATCTATCGGGCCGAATGTCCTTAGAAAGGACTCTTTGAGGTCTGGATAGGAGAGGTCGGGATGGCGAATGGATCGGAAGTATTTAAGCGGAGACCCTGATAATACCTCGTGGAAATGTTTCAGTAATTGGGCGTCCGATATGTCGTCTGCCTCCTTACGTTCGTCAATCGAGACGAAGAAATCACGGACACAAGAGTCGCCAGAGAAATCGAGCTTCCACTTCGAGAGTGAAACCTGCCTGCGATAGTGGAGCGGACATTCATCGGTCTTGATAGGCGACGGAACGCCCGACGACGCTGAAGGCCTGGGCGTTCTAGGCGGGATAGAGCGAGGTCTCGAAATTATCGGGCTTCTACAGATCGGTGTCTCGGTAATGGATCGCTCTTCGTCCGACATATTTAGAGTTGGTAACCCACGGAGGCAAAAAAAATATTAAATGATAAAATGTTTGAGGGAAGAAGTATTGTTAGAAAAATGGTCGTTGTCCTTTTTAAAAAATTTCGGGTTAACGCGAATGGGCGGTCTCCTTTATTTTTGAACTGAGTTTGGAAAAATAAATATTTACGCGGTTTGAAAATGCAAATTTATTCCTGAGCGAATATTTGGTTTGTTTCGACGGCGGGGTCTAGAATTAAGCGCAAAACTAATGTTTAAATAGAATTTTAGCAAGATAGATATGTGATACGTGAGTTATTGAAAAAAATGTTTGAATGAGGTATTTCTATAGGAATATATGTGTGTACCTAATTCATACCCTTGGCGACGAGTAATAGACGTGCGAACAAACAGAAAACGACAATCAGGCGAGCAAAAGAGACGGATGGGGCTGAATGCTATAGAAAAAAGAAAAAACTAGACATTCAGCAAAATCACCAATCAAAAAGACGCTTACCTTAGATGTGATCCCTATGCATACATACTTCAGACACACGCTACGGGGTACTAGCTACGCTAATTACGAGAGACGAGTAAAACCAGGGGACAATTATATATTTGTGGGAAGGAAATGAAAGAGGCAGAGAGAAAAAAATATTCGATCTGGTTACAGAGTTTTGAATTGCATAATAGTACACTATATTAAATCATATATTATCATACAATCGTATTTCATCACATTAATTGGTCATTAAATGAAAGGCACAAGGTTAGATAGACGTAATAGGAGCACCAACAGCAGCAAGGCACCAGCGCGACCTGTTCTGTAGTTAGGCTTGCCGAGATTTTATTTAAAACGACCGCACCTGAAACAAACAAAATTGCTCTAGGAATTAGAAATTGTGCTCTTAAAAGGGCACACCACACCGGTGCTATGAAAAAAAAAAAAATTAAATTGCTTGTGGGTATTATTAGGTGTTTAATACACAACAATATGAATATAGTGAATAATAATATGTTTTATTTACCTTTAATCCGGGCGCCATCTTGTAGCATTAAAAAAATCAGCTTCTGCCACTTGTTAAAAAGAATGCTTGGTGAGAATCGAACCCACTCTAGCATAGGATAACTAAATACAAAGGAAAAAATAACAGGAGATTTTAAATATGATTTGTATTATAATTTTTAAAGTAAAAAAAAAGGAAACAGTTATGTATAAAAGGTGATAAATAAATTTAAGTACGATTGCGAGCCGCTTATAACTATGGTTGTTTTTTATTTACCGAACGGAGAATTATGCGGTTTAGGGTTGAGTGTACGATCGCACGCGGGTTAAATATGTATAGGCCTTTACTAATTTAATCCCGGAGACGCGAGGTAGAACAGAGCAATTAAACCGGCAATAAATCTGAGTTCAGCGCGGTCGATGGATTGCCTAGCTTAAGATTCGAAAATAAAGTTAAGACTAATCCGATGGAGATTATAAGCCAATGAGTCCTGAAGTCCTGAGCACCGAGCGCCGTCTTGCTGCTTTCTGGTACGATCTCGTCTCGGTTGCCGGAGAAACCCGACGTGGTTGGAAGACGTGGGTCTGTGTTGACGCAAGCTGGGACTAGAGAACGCCAGGATCCTGTCCACGCGACAGACCGGGGATATGTTTGTACAGTAAATACTTCACCAAAAAATAGTGGTTCTAGACTCTCGCTTGGCTGGCACGAACTATAGGTATAACTTGAGGACTAGACACCACAATGAACACGATATGCTTCATCAAAACTGCGACCAGCTAGCACAAAGATACTATCGTCATCTTTTTACATCCGCGTCTTAAACTGAAAACACGACACTTGAAGCAGAGAAAAATTATTTTATACCATGACGTTTTGTCCAGAGCGGCTCACAATAGAATGACGCAAGTCAGAAAAAATTGTTTTACTTTGAACGATATAGAATTCAAAATTTGAAAATGTGCTCAATTCGAAATTTTTAAAAGAAATAATAGTTTATGAAACTTTTACAACTACAAAAGAGGCTTGAACGGCAGCGCAATGCTGCAGTTTGAATGATTGTTACTCAAAAACGGCTAAACTGATTGGAATGAAATTTGGCAAAAAGATAGTTTACAACCTGGATTAACACATAGGATACTTTATATTCCGGTAGTACGTTCCCGTGGGCAAATTTCCGACTGCCACGCGGGCGAAGTCGCGGGCAAAACCTAGTCAGTCTATAAGAATAACTACCTATTTATGTTTTTGAGACAAAATGTTTACCTGTCCAGCTCAGTATCGGGCACATCGGACACCCTCCTCTGCGTGCGCTTGTGTTTGGACCCGCTGGACTCGGTGGAGCACTTGCGGCGGTACTTGGCGAGGATCTCCTCGGAAGTCTCGCCGGCCGGCAGTTCGGGGCGGCTGCCGTCGTCGCTGCGGTTCTCTTCCTCGGGTAGTTTCACGTCTGGATGACATAAAATTAAAACAATTTTCATGATGGGTCAGGACTTAGAAGGATCTAGTTGCAGGAAATTTATATCCATGTTTTTTTTTATCGCGGTTGTTGGTCGGTGTGGCTCACTCTGCGTTCGGCGCTTGACGTGGTAACACGGTATGTCCGGGTTCGCACAATCGTCATCCTGAGGATGTCTCGTTGAGTGTTTCACTTTCACACGTGTATATTTTTTACAGGATTTTTTGGACTCTTTTAGAACAGTTAAGCGGATTAGGTTACTAAATATACGTCGTCTATTGTATTTTTCTTCGAATACTTGAATAGATGAGTATGAGTACATCAAACCTTATTTCTACTCATAACTAAGCGCGAGAGAGTGAGAGTAAAGAAACAACGTGTGAGCGAGCACAAAGGGTCCGCTGTGTAACGTTACACAAGGTGATGTTGATAATTAATTGGCGCGATTTAACTACTTACGGTTGAGTGACTATAAACTTTTAAACATTAAAAAAAAACATGCGGGGCAGTCTTTGGGGACTACCGATATAAGTGAAAACTAAGTAACACCTTCTAACAAAAATGTCAGGAATTTCTGTGGCTTGCTGTCAGTACAAGAACGAAAGCTCCATAAAAAAAAAAACAAAAAAAAAACAGAGTGCGCTGTCAATAATCAATAAAAATGTGCTCAATGCGCCTTCGGTGACGATGACGCGAGTTCCATGATTTTTGTTCCCCCAAAAAGTGCTCAACGCGCCTAAGTGTGTGTGTGTGTTCATTTCAAAAATGTATAATAATGCCGCCAGTGTTAGATTAATCGGTGATAACCAAAAGGCAAGAGCTGCTACTTACCATTGTGGTGTGTATGTGACCGTCCCTTCTGCCTGAACATCTTGATCTTATGCAGCAGGTTGCCGCCTGAACGTTTCACGTTGTTCTTCAGTTCGTCTAAGTTGCCCACTAGACCATCTTCCCCGATACGTCTCCTGAGCAAAATAAAAGGTTGCACGTTGATCAACAGTTGCAGCATGATTATTTTAGTGAATTAGATTTCATGAACAACCTTTCCAAACATTATTAAATTTTTTTATAGGATTGAAAAGATGTTATGTCAAAAAAATACTAGTCGCTCTGTTTCTTGAAATCCTTATCCTAACTAATATTATAAATGCGAAAGTGAGTTTGTGTGTTGCTCTTTCACGCAAAATTGGCACATGAGATCATCATGTGCCAATTTTGCGTGAAAACGCAATCACCTAGATTAGGATTTAGGATACTTTTTATCCCGATATTCCCACGGGATCGAGCCTTAGGCTGCCTGTCCACTGGAGCGGAGAGGAGAAAAGAGGAGCGGAGATGTGCCAATATTAACCAATAGAATCTTGGCTCCGCCCCTGAGTTTAGATCAGTGATCCTGAGTCAAGATTCTATTGGTTAATATTGGCACATCTCCGCTCCTCTTTTCTCCTCTCCGCTCCAGTGGACAGGTAGCCTTATGCGGGTAAAACCGCGAGGCACAGCTAGTAGAAAATAATTAAAAATAATTGGCTTTAGTGGATAAGCAGTAAGCAGTATTATCCTTCACCAACGATGAATAATAATAGATAGATAAAAATCCTATCGAACCCTTCTCCTCCTATCCAGGTTTGCAACAAATGATTTGATTTTAATTTGAAACTATTTATTTAGTTCAGTAGGTGGCAATTTGTTTCTGTTTATAAAACCAATAATTTCTGTATGCTGTCTTAGCAACATTCAAAATACTATTCTGAAAGACTCTTTTACAAACTCAATCCTTCAAAATTAATTAATTTATTAAAATTAATTTTAATTTCAACTCACCTCTGCGACTTCTCAGCGGTAGCATCAAAGCTGATACTCTTGGGTATAGCGCCCGTCGACACATTCTTGACCGGAGGTGGACTGACGCGCCTTTCCGTCACGATCTCCGAGTTGACGTCCTGTGACGAACTCTTGTCAGACACCGACGTCTCCGCAGAATTCACTGATAACGTACTGAGGGACATATTACTCGTCCCGTCTCTCTTCTTCTCGATTTTAGACGAGGAAATAGATACAATACTCGTTCGAATCTCAGACTTCACTATTCGAGATGTTAAGTTATTCACCAAATTGGCTGAAGTAGAGATTGTAGCAGAACTCATCCGAGTCATTAAATCGGTTATTGTTGATCTTGATTCGGCTTGTTCAGCGTCAATTCCTGAATCGAATCGGCCGCCGTACGCGTTGAACGAGCTCTCGCTTGAGTTCAGTGAGCGATCCATGTCGTTATCGTCGTAAGGTTTGGAAGTGGATGGGAGGTCGTATTTGGAGGTGGAGGGGTAGGGTCGGTCGGGGGAGTGGTGCGGGGCGGGGAAGCTGTCGTCCACCCACTGGCTGGTCGCGTCTGATTGGCTGTTCGCGTCGAGGGTTGATTCCGTTTGGGCGCCATCGCTGAGAGAAAAGTTATATTAAGTAAATATTAGCAATGAGTTTAAATTGTTTCGGGATAAATCAAGTTATTTTTTTTTTTATTGAACCTATTTACGTCCAGTACATACTAATGAACTGCATGGCAAAAATACAACGATAAGAACAAGACGTTAAAATAACTTATATCTCCAAAGTCTCTCGCCAGTGTAGGCACGCGCACGGCTCAACCCCGAAAGTTGAAAATAGGAGTGCGCGCTAAAAAAACATCGCGTTAAATAAGCGCCCATGCGTACATGGGCTTAACCCAGATTTGTGCTATCTGTTGGCTGAATCTGTCAACTGGCGACACCATGAACGTCTTTTTATCTGCATTGTGTAGTAGAAAAAGTAACTCACTTGTTCTGCGGCACATAATCAAACACATCACTAGGCAGCGGCGCAGGAGTTGACGTGCTCGGGCTCTCTGGCGCTGACGTCGCGTAACACGTCATCACCTGCAAACATTACCAACCATTACCTACATCCTAAGGTCGAGACTGATAAACGTTACTTATAGATTGAGAAATAATCGTATTCTGTAACTTGACAGTTGAAGGGAAGCTCTGAACTGTCAAGTTACTGAATACGACGTCCAACTACACGTGCCTCGTCTTAAATTTGTTCCCGTCTCTTTCTTGCACTTGTAGTTTGACAGTTGTGCGAGTGACAGAAAATACTTAAGCCAAAGTACTTGTGAAGTAACGTTTATTAATCTCGACCAAACCCTTACAGACTCTTGTCAGAATTGTGATCCCCAACCATTAAATAATTTAATTTTGTAGTTTTTGACTAAATGACATAATTACATTTTGACTGGAACTCTTGGTGTTTTGCTCCTGAATACCAGGATTTGTCACACGAACCTACAAGATGACAAATGGGAGGAATAAAGGATTAATCTATTATCATTACAACTCACGGTGTCTCAATAATTGTTACTAGTATTTCACAAAAAACGGTGTCTCGCCAAGTTTCACTGAACACTTGCTGTATGTATGCACACCGTCACGAAAATAATCGCTCTAAGGATCCTTGCTTGCCCAGATGCGTCGATCAAGAATACACTGGATATATTATCACGAACTAAAACGCAATCTATATATATATATATATATAAAAATCAATTGCCGTGCATAAGGCTGCCTGTCCACTGGAGCGGAGAGGAGAGGAGCGGATATGTGCCAATATCAATATAATCGCACCTCTGGAGCGGAGTTTAGATTCTATTGGTTAATATTGGCACATCTCCGCTTCAGTGGACAGGCAGCCTTAGTCTCGTAAAAACTCGAAAATGGCTCAAAAAATTGAAATTTTGACAGGACAACGTCTGATGGGTCTGCTAGATTTTAATAAAAAATAGCTTTTTTGTCTGTCGCTTTGTGTGCTTTTTTGTAGTTCCGGCTAATCTCAGAAACAGCTCGACCGATTTTGACGGGACTTTTTCTGGCAGATAGCTGATGTTATAACGAGTAACTTAGACTCAATTTCACCATACTCTGTTAGATATAACAGACTGTTAACACACATGTCAACTGCTGTGATTGGCTGTTGTCATGTCAGTGAGCCAATAAAAGCAGTAACCTGAGTTTAATGACCTGTTAGCAAATTTTTGTGTTTGGTGAAATTGGGTCTTAAGCTAACATAAAGTTGAACTATGTTTGCGATTTATTCATGTTTAGACTGTCTGTCATCGACATTTTAGTTTGTAAATTGCACTGTACTACACCTAGGGATTATTTATTCTGTAGTGTTGTGCATGAACACTTCAATAAATAAATCGGAGAAAATGTAAAGGTGCTCCCACGCAGCAGTTATATAACGTTATATAACATACACACATCAAAAGTGTCTAGGGATCAACATATATTTTTGCAATAACTTTTCTCCTGATTGATATTAATTAAAATTTTCTTTAAGGATTCATCAAATAAAGTGTTTTCGTTTGTCACAGTAACGATAAACCAAGTCACCTTTGCATTAATAAAGAAATTTGCCATTTTCCTAATAAAGGGATTTTTGACATTTGAACCACTAACATTAAAGTTCGAAAAAAAGACTGAAATAACAGTTTTCTTTAAAATTTTATTGGGTAACTTAAACAATTAATAATCCGTGTTTCTACCGCGAACACTAACAACACAAGAACATCGGTTTGGCATACTCAAAATGAGTTCATCCAAATCACGCTGTGGAATGGCCGCCCATGTTCGTTGCAACAACAAAAAAAGGTCTTCTTGCGACTGGATACCCTCCATATTCGGCAGAGCTCTTCTCTGTAGCATATCCCATGCATGCTCAATCGGGTTCAAGTCTGGCGACTGAGCAGGCCAGGGCAGGACATTGATGTTAGCTGCGGCGAGAGTCTGTCTTACAACTCTTGCGGTGTGCGGTCGTGCATTATCATGCATTAACTGAAATAAGGGACCGATTTGCACTTGTAGAGGAACGATGACGTCTGATACAATCGTCTCAGCATAAATTTGAGCGTTGAGGTTGCCTCTAATCCAAATCAACTCAGTTCTTCCGCCGATCCAAATACCCGCCCATACCATGATGGTTCCACCACTATAAGGATGGACTTCCTGGCAGGATTTTAATCGCTGTTGGCGTCCAGGGGTTCTCCAGTGTCGTATACGTCTTGTATCCGGTCTCATACCAAAACGAGACTCATCAGAAAAGCACACGAAACGCCATTGTTCTTCTGCCCAATTTCTGTGTTCAAGAGCCCATTGATATCGAATCCTACGATTGTGCATTGCTATAGGTGGTACCCGTAGCGGTCTTCGGGAATGAAGGTTCACTTCATGCAAGCGGTTTCTGACTGTTTGGTCGCTAATTAAGTTCCCTGAAGAGTGATGAAGCCTCACGGCTAACATCATGGCGGTTATTGTTGGAGCTCTTCGAGCTAAGATTTGAATGTATCGGTCTTGTCTCCGTGTGGTGCAGCGATACCGTCCTCCATGGCGCTCAGCCACGGTACCAGTGCTTCGGTAACGTGTCCAAAGTCGACTGATAACACTCTGACTTGTATTCAGAGCTAAAGCCACAGTACGTTGCCGGGAACCAGCTTCTATCATTCCCACGGCTCTGAGCATTTCTTCCCTGCTTAAATGACGTCGCTGCTCCATAATAACGTTGGTTTTAATCAGTAGTAGGGAAACAGTAGCACTAATAATGTCTTCAATGCGTTGTATGTTTTTATAGGGAAAATATTGACAGCTGATTTTCATCTTTTACTCGAATTTGATTCACAGTTCCTGATTCAAATTATGAAATGCACCAAAAAGGATCCATATAAATTTATAAAATCATAAATTTATTACAAAGCCACATCTCAATCTCAAGAAATCCGCATAAAAATGCTTGATCCCTAGACACTTTTGATGTGTGTAGTTTTTAAACAGAACTGAACCTTAGTACTTTAAAAAACTATGTTAGAAAATGTTTGTTAACATTTTATAACAGCAGTGTGGGAGCACCATTAAAACTAATTCGAAGCTTGAAAATTAAGTAATTTAGAAATAAGTACAATTTTTTTTTATTGTATTTTTTTTTTTCGACTAGGCTGTATTTATTTGAAAAAATATGTTAGTAATTGCCACAGATAATATAATACTATGTAGTAATTGCCTGTTTGGGGTCTTTTTGATCGCACAACTTATGACCACATTGCTTTATATTTCATGCCGTTTTTGAGGCGCTAACCCTGAATCTAGACCGGTGTATTTTTGATCGAAGACCAGGTATAACTACAGTCTACCCATATTTTTGGGAAGCTTTGAAACTTACCGGATATCCATTAACAAGTATGCTCTTCCTGTTTTCGATGTTATACTGCTGATGATTCGGCGGCGCGTGAGGTAGGTCTAACTCTCCGCCGCGAGATAGCGCTGCCGTCGCCGTCAGGTAGCCGCAACCAGACCTGTGCGTCACGGGAAATAGGATTATGCGGATCAGATGCGGTCGGCAGATATGCGCCGAAATCCGCTGGCATACGATCGGGGGGAGAGGCAACTCCCCCGGGGATATTCCCTACATGCTCCTCGACAAATCCTCCTCGAAACCGTCCCCCGCCGTCCACCGGTGTGCGTTGATCTTTTAAGGAGGATGCGCTAAGGTAGCCCGCGAAATTCAAATTTTCTTAAGTTTTTTTGCAATTGCAGGCCAGTGTCAGGTTGTATCTTGATTAAAATATGATTCGCGACCGTAACAAATATGGCTTTACTGATTTATCATATAATAATCATATTTCAATTTATATTTATTGCAATCCATAATGTACTACACATACAGGTGATAAGAATAATTAAATAGACACAGTTATGGCACACACGTTATGTCGGGAGCAGCAAGTAAATCAAGATACAACCTGACACTGACCTGCAAGTTGCAAAAAACGTAAGAAAAATTTAATTTCGCGGGCTACCTTGACGCTTTCGCCTTAAGAATACTTTAAAAAAAGCAAATTTCATGTCACATTACCTGTTAGTTAAGTTCGGTCGCGACGTGTGGCGAGGACTGCTGACTTCAGCACGCTTCACGTTACCGTTCTGAAACAAATGTGTACTTGAGATCTCCCCAAATTCTATTATTGGTAACATTCCAACCAATCTACCGACCTGTACTCCATTTGAAATAAGGTTAGATATTTAAATAAATGTTTTTTACAGTCCGTTCAACCGATTTTGACTTTTATTGCGTTGGTGGCGTAACCATTGCAATTTTTTGCTTTTAATGCCATCCTTATGCCTACGGTGTAGAAGTCAGAATCGGTTGAACGGAATGTAAAAAAGGTTTAATTAATGTCTAATCTTATTTTAAATGAAGTATACATTACTGTCGATTACATTGCCAAACACGAGTTTTAGGAAAAACAACTGTAATGCCTACACATAAGGTTCAGTTTGCGCTACAACTTCATGATTATGACTTTTTCAATAGTACTAGTCGGTCTAAAATTAATTGTATTTACACTTACATAAATTGTCTAAGTATAAGTTTGGCAAAGATTACGTATCAGTGAATGACAGTCTTTTTTATACGTGTCAAACACAGGAATCAGCGACATTTCTTTTTTTTGTTCGTGTTCATATTAAACCAGTGAAGGAAAACATTGTGAGGAAACCGGCATGTCCTAGAACCAAAAATTCGAAGACATGTGACATCTACCAACCCGCACTGGGCCAGCGTGGTAGGTTACAGTCCACTTCCTCTCACAGAGAGGAGGCCTGTGTCCCAGCAGTGGGAACATTAATAGGTTGATTATGTTATGTTATGCGTCTTCATATCGAGGTTGTAAATTTGTGTTCACAGAAGACAAGCAGTAATACTACGGCTACATTGTCGCGATAATGCGAACTACACGTGGCGCGCTCTCTGTTGTACAGCGAGACGTCGAGCGGAGTGCGAGAGAGACCGCCTGAAGTGTGGCCGTAGCATTAGTAAACATACCTGATGGTTATTGTTCCTGAACGGTGGATCGTCCTGCTGTGACGGTCGGCGCGGCCATGACGTGTCAGACCTCGCTGCTACAGAGACGCAGTCGTCTGTGTCCACCTGATACATAACTTTAGTTACTATTCGCTATAGATTGTATTGTATTCTATGTATGGCGGAGCTCGTGGCTAAGTAATAACAGCTGCATGGAACGATCCATCAGGTTAAGCTACGCTTGCCGGGGTTGGTCCGTGGATGTGTAACCATCTTTACATACCGAGACTCCTCCGTGCCTCGGAAAGCACGTTAAGCCGTTATGCTGTCATTCGTGGATCTTTGACAGTCGTTACGAGTCGTCAGTAGCCCGAAAGTCTGACACCAATCATACCAAGGGGTTATATCGTATTACCCAGTTAATTTCAAAGGTTTTATATTTTTTGTTTTTGCCACCACTTCCGAAATTAAACTTATTTTTCACTTGTTTGGTATCAGTGCAAAAATAAATTAACCGAGAAGTCGGTTTGTTTTTTGTTGTAATAAGTTTTATTTTTCACGTTTTAGTTGTGGTACCTACCCCACACAAATTCAATACCACTACCTGCTCACGTAGCAACGTAAATAACAGTGACAGGAACTTATTATCCACATACTAAGTGGGAAGAAATACATATTATTGAATGTAAATCAAAAATCTAAGCAAAGTTAGAAACATTTATATGGGACCATCTCGAGAGCATACCCTTTCAAATAAAAACAGAATTTTCAAAATCGGTTCGCAATTGACGGAGAAATCGGTAGTCAAACATAAAAAAAAACATACATACGCTATGAACATGGAGCCTCCTCCTTTAAAAATTTAAACCACAAATTTGAATAAAAATTGTGTATGTTACCTCCGTGTTCCGGTCGCTGTCTGACGCGAGCACGTCCATGCTCCAGGCAGACTCGCTCGCAGTCTCCGACACATCGGGTGCGTTGGTATTGCTTGTGTTTGTACCTAGGACAGTATTTGTTATCAATAAGCTATTTTGATTGGGATTGTGTCATTATTATACGCGTCTACTTTTATTTTTTTTGTGGGTGGGAAGTCATCAAATAACTTCTCCCGCTTTGGCCGAAGCAAAATTTGCCTGTCCCTCACGCGCTCCTCTTTCGCTCACATTACTGCTTCGCAGAAGGAGGTGACGGCTTGCCATGCCCTCTCGCTCCGCACCATGGCCTGGCCCAGGGCCGGCCGCGAGAGGTTACTGCCGCCTCCCGCCCCCACGAGGACACGGCGGTGTATGCTCCACCGTGTCACAGATAATATAATACTAGGTACAGATACCCAATCCCATATAAAAAATGACACCTCCCTAGTCGGGCTATTGACTGGCTAAAGTACTGCTACAGTTATGACAAATTGAGTAAAACGCCATCTATTGCAAAGAGCCCTAAACAAAAAGGTTTTATCTTTTTTTGTTGAAAATACGAGGTTTATGAGTTACAATAGATAAATCAGCATTAAACAAGGAAATTTTGATTTTTACTAATCTTACTTAAGCCAAAATCTTCCGTTTATCGCTTTTTAGTGACTGTTAATTTCATTATTGTTACCTATGCTGTCATCTATGATCTTTTTTCAAGACTAATTATAATTTGTTCGAATTGAGACCCCATGACCGTGTCCTCCGGGCGATCAAATATGGGTTACCAGAGGTGGACGCGAACTATTTCATGAAATGATGTCACGGTTGGCCCAGGAGCTGCTGTTGAGTTATTCCATTTTCACACGCATATCAATATTTGTATGTTTTAGATATATTTAGTAGGTCCGGGTTAGTATGTTCGAGTTACGAGAGATGTAAGTTTGTAAATGAACCCTTTAGTGCAGGAGAGTATAGCACAAAATAAAATAAAGTTACCTTGGTTGGCGGCGACCTGCGTCTGGTCGCAGGAGTCGCCGATGGTCTCCGAGTCCGACGCTAGCACGTCGGTGCTCCACGTGTCCGACATTATGCTGATGGTCTCGTCGCCTTCCAGCAGCTTCTAAACAAACACGTAGAATATGGATTTTCATACAAACATTGCCGGCCGGGCGCTTATATGTATTCGGCCAGTACAGCAATTTCTATTTATCTCAAAGAAGGTTGTCAAAATAATCGAATTTCCAAGCATGTATGAAATAGTAGATTTTTTACTAAGGGAGCAAACAACTATTTTTAAGGCGAGAGTGTTTCTTTGAATCCAAAGCGGAGCGAAGGATTCTAGAGTAGAATCCTGAGCGCAGCGAGGGATACAAAGTACATCACTCGAGCTTAAAATAGTGTTGCTCCCGAGGTGAACACTCTACTTTTTAGCACCCTCTATGAGAAAACAAACGTGTGCGGTCCGACCCCCATCAGGAACGAATTTCCTACTCACTGATTTACACAAAATAAAAAAAATATGAAAATATGAAAAAAATCGCAGTCGCCATGTTGGATTCACATTTTGACCTCACTATCGGGTTTACCACCCTCGAAAACTATGAAAACGATACCCATGACGATTTTTTTTTAATTTTCGCATCCACCATCTTGGATTTAAATTTTTACCTCACTAGCGGCTTTAGGCTTTATCACTCTCGAAAACCATGAAAACGATACCCATGACGAAAAATTTGAAAACTTTCGCGTCCGCCATCTTGGATTTACATATTGACCTCACTATCGGCTTTACCACCGTCAAAAACTACGAAAACGATACCCATGACGAAAAATTTTAAAAATTTACACTATCTCTCTCTCTTGCCAGCCTGTTACTTATTCATACAATGTTCGTGATCGATCTCTTTGGTAAATAGAACTTTTACTAACAATTTCCACATTCCAAATTCAAGTCACTTTTAGTCCCTAGGGATTAAAACGCTATTTTGGTCCCTGTTTACGAGGATTAAACTACGTCTTTTTGAATAGATGTGATAAAATAGTAGATTGTTTACTAAGGGAGCAAACAACTATTTTTAAGGCGAGAGTGTTTCTTTGAATCCAAAGCGGAGCGAAGGATTCTAGAGTAGAATCCCGAGCGTAGCGAGGGATTCTAAAGTAGAATCCTGAGCGCAGCGAGGGTTTCAAAGTACATCACTCGAGCTTAAAATAGTGTTGCTCCCGAGGTGAACACTCTACTTTTTATCACCCTCTATGAGAAAACAAACGTGTGCGGTCCGACCCCCATCAGGAACGAATTTCCTACTCACTGATTTACACAAAAAATCGCAGTCGCCATGTTGGATTCACATTTTGACCTCACTATCGGGTTTACCACCCTCGAAAACTATGAAAACGATACCCATGAAGATTTTTTTAAAATTTTCGCACCCACCATCTTGGATTTAAATTTTGACCTTTTAGGGGTATGAGGAACAGGGTGTAAAGTTCACTCATCCACCATAGAAAAGGGAGGATCCTCCAACCAGACGGGTTGTTATGTCTGGCGGGCAACTGCCCATATGTTGATTTCGGATAGTCTTATCTATGTTATTCGCTCAGTAAACTCTAACTGCGAGATGTAGGAATTGTGTGACGTCATGTCTTTTTGTTTCGTAGTTTTTGTATGTGGCGGTCTAACCGCTACATCACTCCCCTCCGGAGACCGGAGGTCGATAGTGGGCTGAGTCTTGGATCTTGCGATGCTTCACAGTGCCAGCTGTGGTTCCAGTGAGTCGGAACCGGGTGCCGCATAGTTCACGGTGAGTCGGAACTGTCTGCAGTGATTCCCCAGTGAGTCGGGGAGGCGCTGCGTCGTCATCCAGTGAGTTGGATGTGGTACAGCGCCGGGTTTTTGGCTGACTGCTTGCGTCGACCAGGAGAGGGTAGAATAGGCTCTGCTTGTGAGACCGGCCGGAAGTGCAGGTGCTGTGCCAAGGTTGCTGATGAGGCTGAGGGTGATGACCAGGAATGCGCGTTCGCTGCATGCTGGTGGTCAGGATACCCGTTGAAGCCGTGGGTGCTGGCTGGCTGTGTGACTCGCCTCACGAAAGCTTGCGGGAGTGATGATGATGACGTCACGCTGAAGTAGTTGCACGAAGGCTGCGTTGATGTATCACGTCGGGGTCACCAATTTAGGGGTATGAGGAACAGGGTGTAAAGTTCACTCATCCACCATAGAAAAGGGAGGATCCTCCAACCAGACGGGTTGTTATGTCTGGCGGGCAACTGCCCATATGTTGATTTCGGATAGTCTTATCTATGTTATTCGCTCAGTAAACTCTAACTGCGAGATGTAGGAATTGTGTGACGTCATGTCTTTTTGTTTCGTAGTTTTTGTATGTGGCGGTCTAACCGCTACATCACTCCCCTCCGGAGACCGGAGGTCGATAGTGGGCTGAGTCTTGGATCTTGCGATGCTTCACAGTGCCAGCTGTGGTTCCAGTGAGTCGGAACCGGGTGCCGCATAGTTCACGGTGAGTCGGAACTGTCTGCGGTGATTCCCCAGTGAGTCGGGGAGGCGCTGCGTCGTCATCCAGTGAGTTGGATGTGGTACAGCGCCGGGTTTTTGGCTGACTGCTTGCGTCGACCAGGAGAGGGTAGAATAGGCTCTGCTTGTGAGACCGGCCGGAAGTGCAGGTGCTGTGCCAAGGTTGCTGATGAGGCTGAGGGTGATGACCAGGAATGCGCGTTCGCTGCATGCTGGTGGTCAGGATACCCGTTGAAGCCGTGGGTGCTGGCTGGCTGTGTGACTCGCCTCACGAAAGCTTGCGGGAGTGATGATGATGACGTCACGCTGAAGTAGTTGCACGAAGGCTGCGTTGATGTATCACGTCGGGGTCACCAATTTAGGGGTATGAGGAACAGGGTGTAAAGTTCACTCATCCACCATAGAAAAGGGAGGATCCTCCAACCAGACGGGTTGTTATGTCTGGCGGGCAACTGCCCATATGTTGATTTCGGATAGTCTTATCTATGTTATTCGCTCAGTAAACTCTAACTGCGAGATGTAGGAATTGTGTGACGTCATGTCTTTTTGTTTCGTAGTTTTTGTATGTGGCGGTCTAACCGCTACAACCTCACTATCGGCTTTACCACCGTCAAAAACTACGAAAACGATACCCATGACGAAAAATTTGAAAATTTTCGCATCCGCCATCTTGGATTTAAATTTTGACCTCACTAGCAGCTTTACCACCGTCAAAAACTACGAAAACGATACCCATGACGAAAAATTTGAAAATTTTCGCTTTCGCCATCTTGGATTTAAATTTTGACCTCACTAGCGGCTTCATCACCCTCGAAAACTATGAAAACGATATCCATAACGAAAAATTTTAAAACTTTCGCGTCCGCCATCTTGGATTTAAATTTTGACCTCACTATCGGCTTTACCACAGTCAAAAATGATGAAAAAAAAAATCTAATCCGCCTTCTTGGATTTTAATTTTGATCAAATTCACACTATCTCTCTCTCTTGCCAGCCTGTTACTTATTCATACAATGTTCGTGATCGATCTCTTTGGTGAATAGAACTTTTACTAACAATTTCCATATTCCAAATTCAAATCACTTTTAGTCCCTAGGGATTAAAACGCTATTTTGGTCCCTGTTAACGAGGATTAAACTACGTCTTTTTGAATAGATGTGATAAAAAAATATTATTATTACTCCATGTAAAATACTGGTATTCAGCTGCATCCGGTTAGACTACCCGACCTCAACATAGTTGGGAAAAGGCAAGGCAGATAATTATTTATATTGGTCATTTACCAGCATCCTAAAGACTCACCTTAATCTCAAACTTGCAGAACTTGTCCTCGATGTCGTTCCTGGTCTGCTTGAGCAGCTTGCCTTGCGCGTGGTGCGCGTGGCCGGCGGGCGCGTGCGGCGGCGCGCGGCGCGCGGGCGCGTCCACGGCGTCGCCGTCCGTGACCTGCGACGACGGCGTCTCGCGACCCGAGATGTTGGGGCTGCCGCGTCCGCTCACGTTCGCCGATACCTGTGGACGGTGATGGCGAAAAGCTATGAATAGCAGTCCACTTTGGAATGCTACTACTTACTGCGTCTTAACAGAGTTATGTACCCATTCGTGTGTCCCAGTCTAGCCTGTAGCTGTGTGTACATTGTGCAATCTACTTTAAAAAACCGGCCAAGTGCCTGACGCATCACGCACAATGAATGGTTCTTTTTGGATAAATTTATCCCAAGAACAAATTAACATTGTAGAACTGTAAATGTAAGTATGTACGCACAATATTGAGAGATTTACCATGTTATTTTAAGACCATACACTTTTTTTAGATTTTTCTGTAATCTATGAATAAAGAACCAATCTTTGCATTTTTTTCAAAACTTTATGTTCAGCACTGTCGGAGATAAGGGGAAATGGTAAAAGACATTGCCTAATTTTGTATGGAAGTTGGACCAAGTGCTGCCTAGAATACTCACATAGTGCATTTTGTTCCTCAGACCATCACTAACCTGTATTTCAAAGCGCATAAAAATCTATCCCAGGAGTCCAAAGAAAAACAGTCTCTTGTTTTGAATATTTTTATTGGAAAAAATTAACTTAGTAGCAACAAATGTACAAAATCAACTATTAAACAGTTATTGTGCATTCAATTATAATTGCAGTAATTGTATTTTGATGTTGTAGTTGGAGTTGTAGGTCGTGGGTTCGAACCCAAGCAGGCGCTTTACTTTGTGTAAATAATTTCATCACCACTGCTCTCAAAACGGTGAAGGAAAACATCGTGAGGAAACCGGCATGTCTTAGAACCAAAAAATTCGAAGACATGTGACATCTACCAACCCGCACTGGGCCCGCGTGGTAGATTACGGCCCACTCCCTCTCACATAGAGGAGGCCTGTGTCCCAGCAGTGGGAACATTAATAGGCTGATTATGATGAGTTGGAGTTGGACGTCGGAACCACCGGGGTAACCTACTGGCCAGTTTTATGGAGAAGGAAGGCCTCTTTATGATGAACTCCTTCAAAAAACGTGAGCACAGAAAGTGGACCTGGCAGAGCCCTGATGGTGCAACAAAAAATGAGATTGACTTCATTATGTCAACGAAGAAGCAAGTATTCAATGATGTCTCTGTGATCAACGTGGTGAAAACCGGAAGCGATCACCGCATGGTAAGAGGCACATTGAACTTAATTATCAAGCTGGAAAGATCTCGACTGATGAAGTCTACGCTCCGTCCAGCACCAATCCAAGTCCAAAACCCCGAGAGCTTTCAGGTCGAACTTCAGAATCGTTTCGAGTGCCTAGGGAGCTCCGTGGACGATTTTAACGATGGGTTCGTGGAAACTGTCCATACGGTCGGGTCCAAGATCTTTAAGACCCGTCGTACAAATAGAAACAAGAAGCTCTCTGATCCTACTATTCAGCTCATGAAGGTGAGGCGCGAGATGATCCTCCAATCTTTAGACGATGCGGTCAAGTACCGGCAGCTCAATAGACGGATCTCTAAGTCCTTGAAAACCGACCTTCACCGCTTTAGTGCAGACCGCATTAAGGATGCGATATTGGGCAGAGCCAGCTTGCAAAACTGAAGACCGATGATGGGAGGATCGTATCCGCCAAACTTGAACTATTGATTCTATGGACAGTTATACACGTCAACCAGTAACCCCGTTACGAATGCGGCAAACGACCCAAGAGCTAGATTAACCCGACACTATACCGAAGATATCCCGGACGTCAGCTTGTACGAGATTAGGATGGCTCTAAAGCAGCTTAAAAACACAAGGTGCCAGCCGGGTGATGACGGAATTACGGCGGAACTCCTAAAGGCCGGTGGGAAACCCGTTCTTAAGGCCCTCGAGAAGCTGTTTGATTCCGTCAAACTCGGGGTAAAACGCCACACGCATGGAACAGAGGTGTGGTAGTACTCTTCTTTAAAAAGGTGTGTGAGTATGTCAGTCCGACTCTACGACCAGACCTCGAAACCTATCCTTCTGCAGCGAGGTGTGAGACAAGGAGCCGTTATCTCTCCGAAATTATTCACCGCTGCACTGGAGGATGTTTTCAAGGTTCTGGACTGGAAAGGGCTAGGCATCAACATCAATGGCGAGTATATCACTAACCTTCGGTTTGCCGACGACATAGTTATCATGGCTGAGGCCATGGAGGACCTCAGTATAATGCTTGATGACAGTAGAGCCTCCAAAAGAGTAGGTCTTAAAATGAACATGGAAAAGACAAAGGTCATGTCAAATGCCCATGTAACACCCACTTTCATAAAGATCGGAAACGCTACGCTCGAAGTTGTAGACGAGTATGTTTACCTAGGACAAACTGTCCAGCTAGGTAGGTCCAACTTCGAGAAAGAGGTCAATCGTCGAATCCGACTCGGCTAGGCAGCGTTCGGGAAGCTACGCAATATCTTCTCGTCCCACATACCACAGTGTCTCAAGACGAAAGTCTTTGACCAGTGCGTGTTGCCAGTGATGACTTATGGCACTGAAACATGGTGGCTCACAATGGGCCTTATCAGAAGACTAAAAGTCACCCAAACAGCAATGAAGAAGGCTATGGATCACAAGTGACGTAAGACAGCAAAATGTAGTCGGTATTTTTTTTTAATTCTGGCATCTCGCAGCTGACCACTAAGGTCCTGGCTGGTTAACTGAACTTTCCTGTGGCTGCCTTTAGCTACTACACTAAAAGTCTCCATCGAGGGGCATAAACTATTCTAAATTAAAATTAGGCGAACGCTCGCTAAAGGCACGGGAGGGGGGGTGGGGGCGGTTGCTAGGTCCATTAGGGAGTATAGGGGGGTATTTATAAATACATTTTTGAGAAAAAATATATCAAAAACGTTGTTTAATGCAAGATTAGTCATAATCACAAAAACTGGATTTATTTATTTTTCCTGGGACCAATTTTTTTTTTTTAATTTTTTTATAGTTCATGTGTATGCTACAGTACCACTAGACCAACTCACATTCCTAGGCAGCACTTGGTCCAAACCTAGGCAATCTCCTTTTCATCTATTTTCTTGAATATCTTCGAAAGTATTTTATTTTAAAAAAATATAGAAAAATTGGATTTAAGAAATTGCGGGTTACGAGACAACTATGGCTCGCTCCACATGTAACATGCAATCCAAGTGACTGCATGAGCTGCCACTGACGACGCTGTGGAAGTGGCGAAGTTTTGGGCCAACAAGATTTGAAATACTGTCGTACAAGCGACACGTGGAAGAACATGAGGGTTCCTCTACTGGTACAGTCAGCTGCAAACAAATCTCACCCCCTAGCCTAGTATTTATACATTGCTAGGGGGTGAGATTTCTCTGTAGCTGACTGTACAAAAGCGAGTAATGCGCCCGGTTTGATATTCTTTAACCTAATCAGCTATCTACAAGAGCACTCAAATTATCTTTGAGGAAGATAATATTAAAAATTATTTTTAAATCTAATTTTTAATGTAAGTTCATGAGTTCAAAATACAAAACTCACCATATCAGACAAGTTATCATTCTGGTCTTCAGTTTCTAGCTCCAGACTAGAGGTCACGCTGTGGTTAGACGCAGCTTCGGACACCGCCTCCAAGTTATCTGATGTATTGCCGAGGGAGACCTCATCATGTGATACGGAGAACCTAATAAAAAATAAACTTGTTTTTGTACCATTTTACAACACAAGTGGGCATCACGTTTAAAATGCGAAAGTTCACTCATTTTCGTGTTTATAATATTAGTGAATATAAGATATTTATACTAAGAAGATACATACATACATACATAAACTCACGCCAAAGGGGTAGGCAGAAACTACAGAACGCCACCGGCTACGATCCTTACATACTCATTTTGTATCGTTTATGTTCATACATCTGGTAATACACGCACGCCGGTTGAGAGTACTACGCACCTGTCCTTTTTGAAGAAACTAAGATTTATACACATTTATACTAATGTGTTTGCTGTCTAAGTTACCAGAGCTCAATCATGCACAAGCGGCTGAACGCGGTATCATTAGTTTCCTAGATTCCCCCTTGCGTTAACACAGAGGATGCTTTTTATCCAGATACATGAAGTAGTTCCCGTAGGACCTAGCAAACTATTTTAAACATATTTTAATACCATATCCATAAGCTTCATAATCGCATCATACCTGGTCCTCTTCTGTACGGGTGCGCCCGGACCTGCTACAGCGAGCGCTGAGCCAGTATCGTCAGCATCACCAGCTTCTGAGCCTCCGTAGTAGCATTCTAGAACTTTCGATTCGGGGACGAGACCTGGTGGAAACAAAAAAGACAAGAATTTAATAATGTGGTGCTAATGTAGATTTGTAGATTAAATCATGCCGCGCCTATTCAGAAATTATTAATTATTTGCACATGAAATAAGACAAGGCAGAAAAGACAGGACCAAAGTTACATTCAATCACTTGACATGTTGTATAACGTGAGAATTTAAGACGATATTGGTGACTACCTGTTTTTTTGACACATCTCATGTCTAAAATGTACTAAAATAGCTTCTGCCCGCGACTTCGCCCGCGTAGTATACTTTTAAATATACCCTATGAACAGTGGCGGATTTGCAGTCTGGCCCGCTAGCCCCTCCCCAGGCCATGTAGTAAGTACCAGCCGCCCTTTTCTCAGCAACCATCATATAGACTACATAATGAATTTACTTTATTGCCAACTTTTATCGAAATCGGTTCAGAAATTTAGTTAACTATGAGTCGGCTTGGCGCCTCGAAATTCTATGACGCGTTTCAATTAGGTAGTTATTAGGACATATTTTTAAATGGTTTTATGTTATTATTGTTTTAAGATGTGGTGTAGTGTGGCCCTTCATAATCTGAATTAACGTTTAGATATATATTTTTTTTGTCACGATTGGCCGCCCCAGGCCAGGGTCTACTGGGCCTTAGGGCAAAGCCGCCACTGCCTATGGCATTTCTGCCAGTGAAAGAATTTTCGAAATCGGATCTGTACTTCCAGAGATAACCTCCTACATTCAGACTGTACAAACTTTGCCTCTTTATGATATTAGATATTATAAATATTGTAGATTTAGATTTGATTGTAACGTGATACGCAGGATTCAAAAGGTAACTTGAAAAATGCTGTGAAGCTTCTTGCCAGTTCTACACTTGGGAATGCACATTTATTTGTGACGATTTAACAAATTCCTTATACGCTCTTGTACGTTAATAGCACAACCATTGCCCGAACCCGACTCACCCACATAATCATGTTCTTCAACATTAGCCAGCTTGATGACCAGCACCTCCATATGCTCCACACTTCCATCCTCCTTGGCACTCCCGTTCATCGGCTTATCCTCTGCAGCCGAGGCTAATGAGGAGTTGGAACTGGCGCTGCGAGGCAGCCGGGGCCTCTGCACCTTGGCTAGGATGCTCTTCTTGTTTGAGTGCCCGTTTTCGACAGGAGAGGGGATGTCTTTGGATTCTGCGGGTGGGGATTGCCTGTGGAATAGTGGATATTTTAGAGATTATGTGGGTGAAATTAAATAGTTCAAATATACAGGGTCAAATTAAATTAGCTAGCCAAGCTCCGCAGACTTGTGCAAAGTTTAGTGATTAAATTTGAAGAATATTTTGAATACCAGCGGTTTATTGTTCGGTTTGGAGGTAACTTTCGTTTTTTTTTTACGAGAAAACTTTATGGAATTGTGCTTTCGTCAAACATAGTACTTAACATTAATCCTCAACTGTAACAAATATTTGCATTATGTTCGATATAACGGCGGTGTTAAGCAATTTGAGGTAGTATAGATCCTTAAGTGGAAAAATGATTTTCTTTTATCTGTCTTGTCTCTTTCAACTCCATGATTGATGGATTCTATCTCTTTCATACCTGTACTTTGTGAGATCTGGCATCTTGCGCAGCAGGTCATGCAGACGACTGCGGTAGTTCGGCTCGCTGGTCTGCAGGAGGGCAGCCAGGCGGTTCGCACACGCTTCTCCATTGCTTGAGCTTTCACTGCTTGATTCACTGCTGCACAAAAAGTATTGAAAAATTATGGAAAAAGAATAGGTGACGTCAAAGATTTAAAAATGGCCAAGAGCGAGTCGGACTCACACACAAAGGGTTCCGTCCCGTATTAAGACCGTTTATCCTAAAAGTTGGCAACGTAGCAAAATAGCTGTAAAAAATTGACCTGTTTTTATTAATTTGGCAATATTACTGTATGGAAATAAGAAATGTGGCTAACTAATGAACCAGAATATTTATAATGAATTATCATCATCATTCCAGCTGAAAGACGTCCACTGCTGGACGTCTATAGGCTTGGGGGAGCCCAAGCCCCGCCACTTCGACCGGTTCTGTGCTGCTCGCATCCAGCGGATTCCTGCGGCCTTCACAATTTCATCGGTCCACCTTGTGGGAGACCTTCCAACGCTACGTCTTCCGGTAAACGGTTACCATTTCAGAACCTTTCAGGTCCCATCGGCCATCTGTGGAAGTGTTGATTGCATTATGTTAAGAGTTACCTCAAAGCTGCGGCTTCAGGGACGGCTCCACTCGACGATTGTTCGTCAGCTGACGTGACGCTCGGCGTGTTGTTGTTTAATTTGGACGAAATGCGCTTCAGAAACATTATCTGTAACAACACATAAATGTTAAGATCATGGTACACACATGGTATGAGTATGACGACGTTCGGTGATGCGATGTTCGAATCCGAGTCGAAACCATGAACTCGTTTTGAAGTATTTCTACTTTAGATTACCTATTCGTAACGAATTCAATGTTGTAGCTGTGTAACATTATAAAACTTGAGGGGTAAGCACATACTGACGCTGTGTGTACCCGGAAAAATAAAGAAGTTGATATTCATGTTGTTTTATAATAATTAGTATTACATTTACGTATTAGCATTTCCAAAACGTTATCTATACTTATATAACGATCTCTATCCACGACTCCGCCCGTATATAAAGTTTACACTCACCAGTAGCTGCGCGTCCTGCGGCGTGAACAGCGCCACGGTAGTGTGTAGATGCGCGTCGGTGGCGATGCGCGGCGAGTCGGGCGGCGCGTGCGCGTGCGGCGCGGCGGGCGCGGGCGCGCACGCCCACGCCTCGCTCGCCACGTTCTCTATCAACGTCCACACGCAAGACCGCTCGAATTTCAGGTACACGTCGCGGACTTTTGCTTCCACCTGCGTAGGAAAGATTACTGTACACTCTCGCCGAGGCATACCAAGACAAGCCGAGTGCGAGAAAGTACATGAGAGCGCTCGGCCCGTCTCGATGTGTCTCGGCATTCCTCGCTCGCTCTCCGTCCCGTGTCGGTTTTTTGTGCCCGAGTCAAAGGATCTCACGGGACATGCTAGTGCGCCGCTGTACACTCTCGTATAATAACTGATGGCACATAGAGCAATGGTAGCAGCTAGTTCAATGTGTGTCCATCCTCTCTGGGTCCACAATTTCAACTAAAGTAGGCGAGTGTACATGGCCGTACTTGGGCTGAAGCTCATCGCTCGAGACTTTCCGAAAGACCTAGCGAGAGCACTCGGACCGGAGCGTACAGCCGCCATTAGAATTAACAGGAAATCCGTAATTATCATCATTCAGCCGAAAGTAGTCAACAACTGGGCATAAGCAAACGTTAGTACTATTTCTAGCATCCGACGGATACCCGTGACCCTCACCAGGGTCCTGATCTACCAGAAAATCAGCCAATCAGAAATCGAAATCAATACGGTAAATTACAGAAATGAATAATACTTGGTTTGCTTGCTAAACAGTACCAAAGCTTGAAGCGATTAGCGTTGTTGTCAATAATTACCCTCGAAATGGAAGATTGTTATATGAACTTTGTTTACTGGTCGTTAGTACTATATCGCATTTGAAATAAGATTAGACAGTTAAACAAACATTTTTTACGGTCCGTTCAACTGATTCTGACTTCTATACCGTAGGCATAAGGATGACATTAAAATAAAAAAAATGGTTTCAATACCAACTGTTTACTGCAGCTGCCATTTGTCATGCCACCAACGCAATAGAACTCAAAATCGATTGAACGGACTGTAAAAATGGTTTAGTTAAATGTTCAAATGGAGTAATGTCTTACCTCTTGATACTTAGCGAGGCACAGCATCTGTATGATCTGCGCGATCTGTATGAGGTTGAAGCGCGCTATGTACGACACCGGCACCTCCACCACGCCGTGAGCCTCGGGGTTCACGATGCCAGGACATATGAAGTGGTTCAGTATTAGGTCTGTGCATATCGCGTGGAGTTCTCGGTCTGACGTTCTGGTGAAAAAACATGATATTGAGATTATTGTCTCCGCTTTTAGTCATATTCTTGCAAAATAATAGTTCCATTTTGATTCTACCGAAAATTTCGTAGAAACTTGGCACGGAACTGCACCATGTTAATTTCATTAGAGAATGTAAATGTGTATTTTAAATGAAAAATAAAGATTAAGGAGCTTGAGCTTTACACACATGGCACCCGTATTGTATGTGGAATTAAAATTGTAGTTTAATCCAAGGATTAAGATAAGATAATGCTGAGATTAACCTTAACATTCGCGGTTAAAACTTATTCATAAAACAAGTAGGATTACGAATCCGAATTACACACAAAACTGTATCTTCAGACTTCAAAATTCACATACAGACAACATGATTGCTTTGTTGCTCTTGAAAAGCTTTAGAAAAACCTTTACCTGGAATGTTGTTTCAATAAGTGCACGATCTGCTGTACAATCCAAGCAATAGTTGCGGGGAAGTTGGGCCAGTGCTCCCTCAGCGAGACGATGAACTTGCTGGTCAGGTTGTACAGCGACTGGATGGTCCATTTGCGGTAGCGGGCCACCTTCGTCGCGTACTCCTGGCTGTTCGGCTGACCGAACTTCTTGGCGCGGTCTGCTGGGGAGAACCTGTAGAGGATTTATACTTAATAACTTCTTCCTAAACCGTGCCTCGGAAAGCACGTTAAACCATTGGTCCCGGCTGTCATTAGTAGATCTTTGACAGTTGTTACGGGTAGTTAGAAGCCCGAAGTCTGACAACCAGTCCTACCCAGGGGTATCGTGTTATGCAGTAACTGGGTTGTGGAGGTCAGATAGGCAGTCGCTCCATGTAAAATACTGGTATTCAGTTGCATCCGATTAGACTGGAAGCTGACCCCAACATAGTTGGCAAAAGGCTAGGCAGATGATGATGAACTTCTTCATATGCCATGTGTTCAAAAAATAAATAAATGAATTTGAATTTAAAACATTTTTTTTGTGTCAGTGTTAGCAAACGAACTTGTTCGAAACTACACTTGGACATGGCATGCATTGATAATGTTGAACACTCATTAATTATTGAACCATTTATTGCATTCAACATAGAATACTTAGGTGGTAACTTAACATTTTATGAGATCATTATGGACCCTGTCTCACAACAAAAAGCTCAAGTAAAAGAATTTTATAAAAAAAAAAAGATAGTAAACATAATATCACACCATATTCGCAGGAGGGGTAGAGAGATGTGCTGGACAGTGCACACCCACATTTCGCTTAACTTATATTAAAATTCCAAGTATTCTAATTGAAACGTGCGTATTCAAATAATATAAGGTTACGTTTGACGCACACAATTATTCTGTGTATTACTAAGTAGCTTCCGCCAGCGGCTTCGCTGGCGTGATATCTTAAATAGCCTATGTTTCTTAGTGATAATATAGCATCCAACTAGTGAAAGAATTTTTAAAATCGGTCTAGTACTTTTGAGTTTATTCATCCTAACTTTAATATTATAAATTCGAAAGTGAGTATGTTTGTTTGTTACGCTTTCAAGCTAAAACGGCTGAACAGAATTGAATGAAATTTGGCACATGGGTAGACCATGACCTGGGTAAGGACATAGAGTACTTTTTATCCCGATATTCCCACGGGATCGAGACTTATGCGGGGGAAACCGCGGGGCACAGCTAGTTACAAATAAAAATCTTTTCTCTTTGTAATATTAGTGCAGAAAATATCTGATAACATTACAATGTTTACAGACACCCACCACTCTTTATTATAGGGTGACTGGTAATTAGTGACCGATAATTAAACACGTGATTTTACTCATCATTATTATGAACAACTTTTACTACGAACAACTTTTACTACGGGACAAAACCAGAAATTGCGAAAAAAAATCTGCTGTTCCCTACATTTATGTTCGCAACATAAATGTAGGGAACAGCAGATTTTTTTTCGCAATTTCAGGTTTTGTCCCGTATTCAATTTCAAATTCTTCAAAATGTATTTAACAGCTTTTTTAGGGTTCCGTACCCGAAGGGTGACAAACGGAACCCTATTCATAAGCCTCCGCTGTCCGTCTGTCTGTCAGCGAGCTCTATCACATGAACCGTAATAGGTAGGCAGTTGAAAATTTCACAGATTGAGCATTTCTATTGCCGTAAGAGCAACAAATAATAAAATTAAAAAATAAAGGGGGGTCGCCATACAATAAAATTAAATTTTGAAAAAAAAAAATTCTGACCCTGGCATGTGGGGTATCATTTTCTAGAGCTCATCGAGTAGAGAATAAATATAATTTTTATTTGTTTTTATCTTAAAAAATGATGAATTAGGGGGCCGTAGAAGTTGTCTGTTTTAGACCATTTTTATACGAGCTCTATCTCAACAACTAAACAAATTAGGAATTTGAAACTTGTGTGTATCATGTAACATATACTGTTTATAATCAACAAATACAAAAAACGCCGATTCATAACGTATTTTATATAATATGGCCGATTTTCTGCAACTTAAAGTAATAATTTTGTATTTCATGCTAATATTATGCGATATAAATTCCACAGATAACTATTTAATAGTCGGAGTAATGACATGGAATTAGTAAGTACCTACTATCATGGCAGCATATACTATTTCGATCATTTAAATTTCGATCATCCAAAAAGGTCTACAAAATAAACTTTCTTCACAAGATTTTAAAACCGGCCAGTATTTTTTGAGTTTAAGAACTTTATCGACTTTTTTCAAAGTATCCCTAGACGGTGTTGATGTGTGTACCTCGTGTTAAAACTACACTCCAATAGACAATTATATTCAGTAACATTGAAATGAATGCTGACACATACAGTGTACTATTCAGTTACCTAGCTTAAACCGTTGTGGATACAATTTCATATTGAGAAAAATTATTGGTGTAAAAATATTCGGTCATGGCGGCCAATCTCAACGGAGACTGGCCTTCGGCGCGGGAGATATTATAGTGCACAAGTGTGTGCGCAGACACGAGTGCACTCTCTCTTCCCTCACTCTCATAGTCCGATGGGATGTGTAAAAATAATAAGTAAGAAATAATAGATTTCTGTATGACTATCAAAAATAACGTAAATAAATACTTGTATTGACCCGTGCGTTTGCACTGGCGAAACATCACGACAAAACATGTTGAAATCTCTAGTTCCTGTCAAACATTGTATGAAAAATTGACAGAAAATAGAGATTCCAACATTTGTTTTGTTGTGAATGTTTCGCCAGTGCAAACGCACAGTTATAATAAAAATTTGGCGTACTACTTACATTATATTTTGTACAATATAGTCTGATGTAGCAAGAGAAATCCTTTTATTTATAAGTAACTAGCTTTACCCGGCCTGGCTTCGCACGGTTAGCACTAAGTACTTATCTGCGGCGCATCTACATTTCCTAATTACCTATTTCTACCTAATTACCTACCCTACCCTTCTTACCAGGGTAGGTAGGTACCTAACCTACCCTACCTACCCTACATATATACCTGCTTTTTTTTTTTTTTTTGGGTCGGAACTCATCAAATGACTTCTCCCGCTCTGGGCGGAGCGGAAGGGCGTGTCAGACTTTTACTGACTAAAACCCACCCGTGTTCCTTCCCTTGCCTAGACCGGAGCCACGGTTTCCCCTAAGGACTTATCCGCAACCCCAGTGGACATATCTACCTGCTTACCTACCATATATACCTATTTATACCTACCAATACTATATTAGTAGCAAATGAATAACTTTGACTTTAGTTAATGCATGTTACTGGATAAAGTTAACTTAATATTTTTCTCTTAAAATAAATGAAATATACTCCTACACCTATATTTTAACACAACAACATTTTCTCATTAAAATTAGACAATTTCTTTACAAATCTTTGTTTTTTTATAGCGCCTCTGTTGTTACCTTTACGAAAGTATTACAAAAATTCATAGTGTTAAATCTTGTACGACATGGTATGGAACCCTTCGTGTGCGAGTCCGACTCGCACTTGACAGATTTTATTTTAAATAACTGACGAAAAATTTCAACGCAGGGGGTTCAGAATTATGTAAGTACTGAATACATGGTAACAGGCTTCGCGTCGATGTCCCCGACACCCTGTTTAGTAAGTACTTAATAAAATGAGAGTTTCCTGATTGATATGCAACTGCATCCTTGGAATAACTTATCGTGAAACTTGCTCGTGCTCCACAGCCGCGCATGCGTGGTGATCGATTATCTCGCAAACAACAATGCTTTGAAATATGGGACAAGGACCTGCAAACTGCATTGTTGAAGTGTCACATAACATAATATCACGCTAGTACTCCCCGAACGGTTAGGCAGAGATGGACCTAGTACACCCAGTTATGTTTAAGTCCCATGTAATAGGGCGCGAGCCTATTGCCATCAACTGGGCACAAATCCAGACTCCGGGCTGCTACTGAGAAATTGCGTTTGGTCGGCATATTTTTATGAAAGAAAAACAAGATCATAAAGGGATAATAGCACGACTGTAATATCCCATTGTGGAAAGATAAATATATAACGTCTAGACATTATATTTTAGGAAACTTGCCCAAAAGATGGCACGTGTTGTTGTAAATATAACTTTTTTTTACAAAAACAACAATACAATCGACTTCCAAAACCACACTACTACAATGTGAATAACCACCTCCTTTTTGGAAGACGGTTAAAAATAGGTAACTGTCATTTCGGAAGTCGGTGTCTTTGGTTTTGTATTTTCGTTTCTTGCCACCTACTTCCTTTTTATTTAGATATAGATAGATATTTGTTGAACAGTAAACATTAGAGTGAAAAACAATATAATACTGTTTTAACAGTATGGTTGGCAACCCTACTTCCAAGGTGCCCAGCTAAATATGAATCTGAGGCTTTTCTATTTTTGGCCCTGGCAACCCTAAGCAGTAGTGATCTACGGGTCATCATGATATGATGGACGATGTAGTTTCTGTGATTGCATAAGTCTAACTTCAAGCTAAGTCTAAGTAGGTAAGTAATATGGCGAACGAATTACAAGCAACCATATAAGGTAAAATTATCATTTTGTTCTACAAAATTCCTTGCAAGTATGTGATGCACGTGCCAAGATATCATAAAATAGTTTACATTAAAAAGAACAGTGATCGACACGTCTGATCTCGTACTACTCCGTAAATATTTAGATTATAAATAACACTTCACACCTTTTGCATCAATTGTTTTGAAAACAATGTTATGCTTGAGAGACTGACCAATATTCAGCTCTAGTACCTGATGGTAGAGTTTCAATTAGGACGGCCTGAATCTGATGAAGCCGAGGGATCAACCGGTGCAAGCCATATGTTACAGTTTCGGGGCTATAAAATCTCGATGATGCATAACAGGGGTTTGTAATCCCGAAACACATTTGATACTGTCTAGACGTGTGTTTTAGCTCTGTTTTAACCTTTGGCGTACAACGTTCTAAATCTAAAGTATAACTTATGATTATGAGTCTGAATGACACTGCATTTGTACATCCTAGTAGCTTGACAGCGTTTCTTAATAAATGGTTCTAGTTTTTTTTCGAGCATAATATTGTTTTTGCCTAGGCACTGATCATGAACAGTAACAAAAATGTGCTAGTACACTATGCACACGAACTCTATGTAACTTTAACCAGTCTCAAAATGTAATTCTAGGATCTTCTATACCACCTTCAAAAATCGATATAAGACAAATCCCCATGGGCGTACCCAGCTTTTGGCCCAGAGGGGGGGGGGGGGGGGGGCAAATCAGAACCGGGGGGGGGTTCATTATCTACAAATTATATTAAACTTAAAGGGCCAGGGCATTTATTTTTATAACTTTTTAAAGGATTTTGTTTGTGTCGGGGGTTTTTAAAATTTTTAATTTAACTTTTATTTCCTGCTTTTTAAACTTTATATACGTATTACTAGTACATACGCTACGATCGACACGTGCCTCGCTTATATCGCTATACGTATTTTTCCCACAGTAAAGTTAGTTACTAATTTACCCTGTTTTTTTTGCTTCTCCATTATCAGACCCTGATAAATATATATCTACAAACTATTCATTGAGACCATTCCAATGAGCTCAAACACAATACCACTGCTGTAAGTTGGTGAGGAGTTGGGTATCCTGCAAATACCAGGTAATGCTGCAGCATCAGTTCAAGGTTCAGGTTACAGGTTCACTATGTTATTCTAATACCATTGAAGTAACAAATTACCAAATTTAGACTCAATCAGACCTGTGGAAGATGCTCAAATCCATTCATCAATTAGAAAAGACCTGATATTCTTCAAACGGCTGACTAGATTTTTTTGAATCATAGCTAAGAACACTCCCGATCAAGCCACCTTTCATACAAAACAAAAAAAAACTAAATCGGTTCAACCGTTTGGGAGCTACAATGCCACAGACAGATACACAGATACACAGATACACAGACACACAGATACACACGTTAAACTTTTATAACACCCCTTCGTTTTCCGTCGGGGGTTAAAAATTGTAAAGGAAGTCATATCGTGACTAACTTAACTTTTATCGACAACAGTACCTACTCATACAAAATCCAGGGGGGGGCAGCTGCCCTCCCCTGCCCCCCCCCCCCCCCCCTGGGTGCGCCCATGCAAATCCCCGTTCATAATTCCACTCACCTCTCCATAGCCTTATCAGGATCAATATCGAGGAAGAACTCGTCCTCATGCAGCACGGCCATCACCGGGTTCTGTAGCGCTGCGACCAGGAACTGCCGCGCCGGGGTGTGACCGTCTCGGTACACCGCGTACAGGGAGGACAGTGCGCATTTACCTGTGCGGAACAACCTGGGGAATTGATGTGGGATTAGACTATGAAACAAACATACAACAGAGTAAAGACAAACCACCAAAGGACCAACCAAGCGAGCTGTTGGTTTTTCAATGCTCGGCTCAGCACCGTAAGTAAAAAATTTAACAGTGAGCTTTTATTTAGGTACAGACGCCAGCACATCAAGCTACTACAATCTGTCAAATTTCTTTAATAGATTTTAAACTTTATCGCTAAAGAATAAGGTTCAATGTTGATTGGGAAAAATTGGCAGATTGGAGTAGGTTGATGTGCTGGCGTCTGTACTCATTAAGGCCCTGCGCAGACGGCACACTTTTTGTGCGATCGAGTCTGCGGCGCACAAAAAGTCTGCATGGCGCGCAAAAAGTCGGTCGCGGATGTTTCACAGACTCAACGCACACGACGCACATCTTCGATCATTTTGTCGGCAGAGCTGTAGGGACGTAGACGCTATGGAAATCGTGCAGAGATCGCGAATTATTATTTTGTACATGAAGTACAGAAAAAGAAGAAGAAATAGAGAATTTTGGGTACATCCTATACTTTCGGAAAGATTACTGAAGGGACAGTTCCATACTAAACATTCAATTCTGAAACAACATCCGGCAAATTTATTCAAATTTTATAAAATGTCTGTTACTACATTTGATGAGTTGCTATTAATTGCTGGTCTGTTTTGTATTTCTTGAATTAACATAGTTACATCGACCTCTGGCGCCATGATAATAGATCGCGTGCGTTACGTCCACCCCTAGCAAATGCAGATTGCCGACTAAAGTGTAGGAGTGGGCGATACAAATCGTATATAGATACAATATCTATGTATCGGTACAATATCGAATACCTATATATCGGACGGCACTGAATCTATATATCAGGTATTCGCGTACCTCATGCCTTGATGTTGGTATGATGAGTCAAAACACCACACAATATCGGTATCGCACTATGATATTCGGTTCAAACCGATATTGTGATTCGGGTAATCGGGTACGCGACGATTGTTCGATACGCGCGGGAGGAGCGGAAGAGAGAGAGAGAGATACGCTAATGTATTTAAATACAAATTTTAAACACTATTTACAGGAACATAGAGTTTAATATCGAATACTGATTACTATTTTAAAATGATAAACATACATCTGAAAAACCGAAACGACTGTACTATTTGCATTTTAGAGTGCCATATTATCAACAGTATCAACGCTACACAAAAAATACATTCACTGATTTCGTTCGAATATACAGTTACAAATAAAATACAATGATATACATATATATCGAACAAAACCGAAACCTAAAAATCACAGTATCTTATTTCGTTTCAGAGTTCCACACAGATTCAGCCAATATATAGATATTGAAATATATAGATGCGATATCCGATATTCAAAACCGATACATAGGTACGATTTGATACAGAGTAAAACCGATATTACCCATGCGTACTAAAGTGTGCGCCGTCTGCGTTAGCGCGCGTTGAAGCAAACGTTAAATTTTTTTCACACACTTTTTGTGCGGAGCGGCGCGCCGCGGCGCGGTGCGGTCTGCCCGAAATACACGGATTTTTTGTGCGCCGGACTTTTTGCGCGTCGTGTGCGTTACTGCATATAATTGCATAGGTTCTATTTTCACAGACTAAAAAGTGCGTCACGGATAGTCTGTCGTCTGCGCAGGGCCTTAGAGCGTTTATTCTAAAAGTGGGCAACGTCGTCAATAGATGTCAAATATTTCGCTGTTTTGATGAATTTGGCAATATTACTGTATAGAAATATGAAATGTGGATATCTAGCGAACTAATGAATTGCAAGCAATTATAACACTGAAAATTTGATGTTGTAACCGTTTTAGGTGTACAAGAGGCATTCTGAAACTTTCATTAAAAATTCGGTGTTACGATATTAATTATTGCATTTCATAATCAAGTCATATTTTAGTTAACCAGTTAGCCACATTTTATATTTCCATACAGTTTATACAGGTAAATATTTGACAGCTATTTGTGACGTTGCCAACTTTTTGGATGAACGCTCTAAAGGTTTCGCCTAGCTAGTGTTAGAGAAAACGGGCATTAGAGTGTAATGGAGGGTACTAGTGTTGCCCAAATGCAAGACCAAGACGAGACTTCTATGTTCTATGTTAAAGGGTTTGGTTTCCGCACTTAGTCCTTCAAGTGGACCATTGTGCGTGGGCCATGGCGGCCATTTGGGGGGTTATTCCAACCAGCCCACCTCCCTCCAGAAGTTAATTAAAACTCCCAGTCTATTTAGAACGTCTGTGAAAGATCTGGGTGACCCGAGGGTTTGTGCTCTAATCTGGGTGACGCCTGTGCATTCAAAGAGCACGTGCGCGACGGTCTCCTCAGCCTCCATGCACGCCCTGCATAGAGGACTGTCCGTTATGCCTATTGTGTGGAAGTGTTTGTTTAGCGAGCAGTGTCCCGTGATAGTCCCCGTCACCAGGCGCAGGCCGTTCCTGTCCAGGCGTAGTAAACGTCTGGTTAGCACGCTATCCAAGGATGGCATAGCTTCCTTGGACTGCCTGCAGCCGGGTGTCGAGGTCCACCAAAGCTCCGCTTGTGTGTGGGTGAACTCTTGTAGCCACCTGCGTATTTGATTGAAGGGGATGGGTACGATAGGTTCGGGTCCACAGACTGCTGTGCTGGATCCTCGTCTAGCGAGCTCGTCTGCTGCGTCGTTGCCTAGCGATCCGCTGTGTCCTTTTATCCATTGTAGTGTCACCGTGTTGCGGCTAGACAACGTTATGTGTTCTAGGGCATTGTGACATTCTAGTGTTATCTTTGAGGTGATACATTTTTTCTGTAAGGATTGGAGAACTGAGGCGCTGTCGGAGAGTATACGTATATGTGTATCCGTAACCCTCCTAGCTTTTAGGGCGTAGACCGCTTGTATGATGCCCACACACTCCGCCTGATAGACGGTGTTGAACATTCCCAGCGAGCTGGATATATTTATATTGAAGTCGTGTGAGAAGACTCCGACTCCCGTGCCGGAGTCTGTCTTTGATCCATCGGTGTATACTCTCATCTCTTTCGGGCCTGAGTAGTCACACTGTTCTTCTGTAAGTACAATGTTGTAGTGCCTTTGAAAGTGGTGTGTTTTCGGGGCTTTATCACAAGGTGATGCCATCATTGGTCGTCGTTTGATCGCATCTTCCTTTATGCGTGTGTGCTTAACTCTGGAGTCATTGCTTAGGGTCCCTGATAAATGGAGCCTAAAGGCAGCTAAAGCCGCCTCCTCCCGCACAATGAGGTGCAGGGGCGGCAGTCCCAGCATTGCTTGTAGGGCGGCGGTGGGTGTGGTTCTCATACTGCTCGTGATTGCGACGCAAGCAAATCGCTGCAGTTTTTCGAGATCTCTTTGGGCTGTGCTCAGGTCCGTCCTGGGCCACCAGACCAGTGAGCCGTATGTGATAATTGGTCGGATGACTGTAGTGTATAACCAGTGGGTGACCTTGGGGCTGATCCCCCAATTCCTGCCAAGCAGTCGTTTGCACTGCCACAGGGATATGCTGGCTTTTGTAGTAATGTAGTTCGTATGTTTTGCCCAGTGTATTTTACCGAGGGTCCGTATACTGGCGAGGAGTAAATAATATAACACTAATAGCGGTATATAGCGTATATTAATACTATTAGTTAAATGTAGGCTCACCCAAAATACAAAAATCAATCCAGCTATGGTAAATCCCGGTAACGAAACCATAGCGAGATCTAACTCGACGCCAACGCCATCTATCGAACAAAATGTCAAACCTAAACACTTTTTGAGTTATTGATCTCGCCATGATTTCGCCACATATCCGAACCGAACATACCGCCCACCAAGGACATATTGGCAAAATGTCCTTCTTTCCCACCCACTGTGCTTACATAATACCGAGTTTGGTATGTCGTTGGTGGGAAGAAAAAAAAATAAACAAGTAATTACAAGTAACAACTTAAGTTCTAGATCCATAATTTGTAACAATGACTTGGCAAACTTACTTTAAAACATACTAACATGTTACAAATAATACATAAAATAAATCCCTACACTAATCTGCTACAGGCAATACACATAGTTTAGACGTTGGCCTCCTTATAGTCGACAGTTGGGTGCGTAAAGTAACAACCCGAGTAATACCGTCGGGCCCAGGATGTTTTTGCTCGATCCTACCCAGTACCCACTTGCCAGGAGGCATATCGTCCTCTTTTACTAAAACTACTTCACCTACAGATGGCTCCGGAATTTTATGGTTCCATTTATGTCGCTGTAAGAATTGGTGAAGATAATCGTGCGACCATCGACGCCAGAAATCTTGCATCATCCTTTGATGAAGCTGCCATCGTTGCAGACTACTTACGTTAGCCTTTTCATAATTGTGGTCAGGCGGTAGCACTAATGGCTCCCCCACCAGGAAATGACCTGGAGTTAAGATCACTAATTTGTCCTGATCTTCCACATATGACAATGGCCTCGAATTGAGGCATGCTTCAATTTGAGCTAACACCGTGATGATCTCCTCAAATGTCAGCGTTAAGTTCCCAATCACCCGTTTGAGGTGATACTTGGTAGACTTTATACCTGCCTCCCAAAGACCCCCAAAGTTTGGTGAGTGAGGAGGTATAAAGTGCCACTGCGTACCATTGTTCGCGAGTTCCTCTGCCACTTCTGTATTATATCCAGACTTCTCTTCGTTGAACAAGTAGAGCAGTTCTCGTGAAGCACCCACAAAGTTAGTCCCATTGTCGCTATGAATTTCCGCACATCGACCACGCCTAGCCACAAACCGTTTGAAAGCAGTCAGAAACCCCTTACTGGTTAACTCACTTACTGCTTCCAAATGCACTGCCCTGGTTGCCATGCATATAAACAAAGCGATGTAGCCCTTATATGACTTGTTACCGCGACCTTTAGATACTCTAATATTGATAGGGCCAGCGTAATCTACTCCACTAAATAAAAAAGGTTTGTTCGCCGTTACACGAGAATAGGGTAACTGCCCCATAAGTTGTGTCCTTACTTTAGCTGAATATCGGACACACCTCACGCACCCCCTTACATACTTTTTTGCCAATAACTTAACTTCTATAATCCAATACTTTGACCGCAAGTATGTAATCATCAGTTGTGGACCTCCATGCATAGTTTTGTCGTGTGCGTCAGCTATTAAAAGATTTGTAATAAAAGAGTTATTTGCTATCAGTATAGGATGTACTCTATCGTAGCTTAGTTGGGACATCTCAAGCCGTCCTCCAACTCTGATTATTCCTTTAGAATCCAGAAATATGTTTAATGATTTTAGCTTTCCATTATTATTTTCTACCTTATTGTTTTTCAATTCTTCCAACTCATTTGCGAATCCCTCTTCTTGGCATTTCCTAACACATATCTCTATTGAGTCTTCTAGCTCTTGTTTAGATAAATGTTGTGACCCTGAACCAATCCTAGTGATCAGATTTTTTCTTAAATTCAAGAATCTACGGCAATAAGATATAACTCGAACCAATCTTGAAAACGATGAAAATTTATTCCAAAAGGTCATGTCAAATGTAATCGTATGTACTTTCACTTCTTCTAAGTGTGTAACCAAATGTTTCGGCCTTTTGTACTCCACCACCTGCTGTCTTAAATAATCTGGACCCTTCCACCATATTGCAGTGGATTCAAGTTCAGCAGGGGAAACTCCGCGCGATGCACAATCTGCCGGATTTTGTTTAGACGACACGTGAGACCAGTGATGTGTGTCCAGTATGTTCAAAATATCTGAAACACGATTAGCAACAAACGTTTTCCAGCGGCTCGGGTGACTGTTGAGCCAAGCTAACACCACTTCACTGTCTGTCCATGCATGCCAATTGATCTTAGGTATGTTCAGCACTTCGCCAACTTCCACCATCAATTTAGCAAGGAGAACTGCACCACAAAGTTCTAATCGTGGAATAGAAACTTGTCTAATGGGTGCCACTTTCGTTTTTGAAGTGATCAAATAAATATGTTTCCTTTGTGATCCACAACCCTAATGTAAACGACTGCTGAATACGCCATTTTAGAAGCATCCGAGAATCCGTGCAGTTCAACGCTCACGTTGTTTGATTTTTGGTGCAACCATCGTGGGATTTTAATATTAACCAAAAAAACTAAGCTACGGTGGTAAGTAACCCATTCTTGTATTAAGTTGTTTGGAATTTCTTGATCCCATTCTAACCCTGCTAGCCACAATTTCTGAATAAAGATTTTGGCTAAGACAATACTAGGTGCTAACCAACCTAAAGGATCAAACAACCTTGAAATCTCGGAAATTATTTTTCTTTTTGTTACAGGTGTCGTCAGCGGCTGGAGTTCTACTGAGTACTGAAAGAAATCCTCGTTCGAGTTCCAGGTAAGTCCCAGTATCTTCGTAACACTGTCCATTTTTATCTTTAACTCTTCATCCGTAGTTTCTTTCTCGTCCCTTATTTTGTTTAGTAATTTTGTACTATTACTCCTCCATTTTTGTAATGGAAATCCCCCCCTGGATAACACCTTTGTTAACTCTGTGTATATATTAAAACAGTTTTCTTCATTTTCAGCTCCTGTCATTACATCGTCCATATAAAAATCATTTAAAATGATCTTTGCTATTTCTGGTTGATCAAGACACTCATCGTATGCTAACTGCTGTAGCGACCGTACCGCTAAATAAGGTGCTGACGCCGTGCCGAAAGTAACTGTTTCCAATTCATATTCTTCGATTTCTTTTTCAGGGCTATCTCTCCAGAGGATACGTTGTAATATTACATCCTTCCTATTTACTAATACTTGCCGGTACATCTTAACTATGTCCGCTACGAGACATATTCGATGTGTTCTCCATCGCATAATAGTGTGCCGGAGTTCCGACTGCAAAGTAGGACCAACTAATAAATTGTCATTAAGTGACGTTCCATTCGTTCCCTTGCAGGAAGCATCAAAGACGACGCGGACCTTCGACGTTTCCTTATCCTCCCGGATAACAGCGTGGTGAGGTAAGTAGATCGCTTTCTGATTATTCTCTTTATTTTCTGCAACCTTTCTCATGTGTTTCAGGTCTAAATATTCTTCGAGAACCCTCGTATAATCTTCCTTGAATTTGCTGTTTTTGCTGAACTTGCCTTCAAGCGATTTTAATCTTTTTTCAGCGATGCCCTGGTGGATGCCCAGGTTTCGCCTAGCTAGTGTTAGAGAAAACGGGCATTAGAGTGTAATGGAGGGTACTAGTGTTGCCCAAATGCAAGACCAAGACGAGACTTCTATGTTCTATGTTAAAGGGTTTGGTTTCCGCACTTAGTCCTTCAAGTGGACCATTGTGCGTGGGCCATGGCGGCCATTTGGGGGGTTATTCCAACCAGCCCACCTCCCTCCAGAAGTTAATTAAAACTCCCAGTCTATTTAGAACGTCTGTGAAAGATCTGGGTGACCCGAGGGTTTGTGCTCTAATCTGGGTGACGCCTGTGCATTCAAAGAGCACGTGCGCGACGGTCTCCTCAGCCTCCATGCACGCCCTGCATAGAGGACTGTCCGTTATGCCTATTGTGTGGAAGTGTTTGTTTAGCGAGCAGTGTCCCGTGATAGTCCCCGTCACCAGGCGCAGGCCGTTCCTGTCCAGGCGTAGTAAACGTCTGGTTAGCACGCTATCCAAGGATGGCATAGCTTCCTTGGACTGCCTGCAGCCGGGTGTCGAGGTCCACCAAAGCTCCGCTTGTGTGTGGGTGAACTCTTGTAGCCACCTGCGTATTTGATTGAAGGGGATGGGTACGATAGGTTCGGGTCCACAGACTGCTGTGCTGGATCCTCGTCTAGCGAGCTCGTCTGCTGCGTCGTTGCCTAGCGATCCGCTGTGTCCTTTTATCCATTGTAGTGTCACCGTGTTGCGGCTAGACAACGTTATGTGTTCTAGGGCATTGTGACATTCTAGTGTTATCTTTGAGGTGATACATTTTTTCTGTAAGGATTGGAGAACTGAGGCGCTGTCGGAGAGTATACGTATATGTGTATCCGTAACCCTCCTAGCTTTTAGGGCGTAGACCGCTTGTATGATGCCCACACACTCCGCCTGATAGACGGTGTTGAACATTCCCAGCGAGCTGGATATATTTATATTGAAGTCGTGTGAGAAGACTCCGACTCCCGTGCCGAGGAAACTAAGCAGTCAATCATGAAATATATAGGAACGGCTATTTTAACTAACTTTCAAGTAAGCAAATAGCTAAGCGGTTAGACGGTTGCTTTGCAATCCCGAGTTTGTTAGTTCGAATCCCATCTATTGTTTTTTTTTTTTTTTTTGTGAATCTCTTTTTTACATTTTATAATACGATTTTGATTTTTTATGTGTTTTTTTTAATTTTTTGTGAAAGAATGTATTAAATTCACTAAAAAAGGAAAACTTCGTAATCTATGGGGAAACTGCTACGTCACAAGCACTTTACAGTCACAAAACATTCAAGGTTGTCTTCTGATCATTTTAGTGCCAAAAACTATAAGAATAAAATGTTTTTTTACGGATTATAGAATAAACCGAATGTTAAAAAACACATTTTTTTTGCGCTATTTACTTTTAAAAGCATATTGTAAAGTAGTTCAATATGGCAAAATATAAATTTTTTGGTATCAAGGATAACTTAAGCCGAAAAATATTGAAAAAAGCCGAAAAACGTTCGCCTTTTACAGTTTGCTTAAATCATTTCACGAAGTACTGTAAGTTATTGCAATTTAAACCTTATGATAAACGTCATAACGGCGACAAGACAGGACTTTTGCGAAATAAATTAACTATACCTGGTGTTTAAATATATGTATAGTACATAGGTATTAATTCCTTGCTTGGTCTGCTGTGACAGCGTTGCTTAAGATTCTTTATTGAGACGGCCCATGTGAAAAGAGTAGGTACCTACCTGGAAAGACTTCGAGGAGGCCTTGACTATGAATTTTTGTAATACTTTCGTAAAGGTAACAACAGAGGCGCTATAAAAAAAACAAAGATTTGTAAAGAAATTGTCTAATTTTAATGAGAAAATGTTGTTGTGTTAAAATATAGGTGTAGGAGTATATTTCATTTATTTTAAGAGAAAAATATTAAGTTAACTTTATCCAGTAACATGCATTAACTAAAGTCAAAGTTATTTATTTGCTACTAACATAGTATTAGTAGGTATAAATAGGTATATATGGTAGGTAAGCAGGTAGATATGTAGGGTAGGTAGGGTAGGTTAGGTACCTACCTACCCTGGTAAGAAGGGTAGGGTAGGTAGGTAGGGTAGTTAATTAGGTAGAAATAGGTAATTAGGAAAGGTAGATGCGCCGTAGATAAGTACTTAGTGCTAACCGTGCGAAGCCAGGCCGGGTAAAGCTAGTTACTTATAAATAAAAGGATTTCTCTTGCTACATCAGACTATATTGTACAAAATAGAATGTAAGTAGTACGCCAAATTTTAATTATAACTGTGCGTTTGCACTGGCGAAACATTCACAACAAAACATGTTGGAATCTCTATTTTCTGTCAATTTTTCATACAATGTTTGACAGGAACTAGAGATTTCAACATGTTTTGTCGTGATGTTTCGCCAGTGCAAACGCACGGGTCAATACAGGTATTTATTTACGTTATTTTTGATAGTCATACAGAAATCTATTATTTCTTACTTATTATTTTTACACATCCCATCGGACTATGAGAGTGAGGGAAGAGAGAGTGCACTCGTGTCTGCGCACACACTTGTGCACTATAATATCTCCCGCGCCGAAGGCCAGTCTCCGTTGAGATTGGCCGCCATGACCGAATATTTTTACACCAATAATTTTTCTCAATATGAAATTGTATCCACAACGGTTTAAGCTAGGTAACTGAATAGTACACTGTATGTGCCAGCATTCATTTCAATGTTACTGAATATATTGTCTATTGGAGTGTAGTTTTAACTCGAGGTACACACATCAACACCGTCTAGGGATACTTTGAAAAAAGTCGATAAAGTTCTTAAACTCAAAAAATACTGGCCGGTTTTAAAATCTTGTGAAGAAAGTTTATTTTGTAGACCTTTTTGGATGATCGAAATTTAAATGATCGAAATAGTATATGCTGCCATGATAGTAGGTACTTACTAATTCCATGTCATTACTCCGACTATTAAATAGTTATCTGTGGAATTTATTTCGCATAATATTAGCATGAAATACAAAATTATTACTTTAAGTTGCAGAAAATCGCCCATATTATATAAAATACGTTATGAATCGGCGTTTTTAGTATTTGTTGATTATAAACAGTATATGTTACATGATACACACAAGTTTCAAATTCCTAATTTGTTTAGTTGTTGAGATAGAGCTCGTACAAAAATGGTCTAAAACAGACAACTTCTACGGCCCCCTAATTCATCATTTTTGAAGATAAAAACAAATAAAAATTATATTTATTCTCTACTCGATGAGTTCTAGAAAATGATACCCCACATGCCAGGAACAGAAAATTTTTTTTTCAAAATTTAATTTTATTGTATGGCGACCCCCCTTTATTTTTTAATTTTATTATTTGTTGCTCTTGCGGCAATAGAAATGCTCAATCTGTGAAATTTTCAACTGCCTACCTATTACGGTTCATGAGATAGAGCTCGCTGACAGACAGACGGACAGCGGAGGCTTATGAATAGGGCTCCGTTTGTCACCCTTCGGGTACGGAACCCTAAAAATGTACTCACGATTTTATCTTCAATTCACTCACTGACACTCACTGCAGATACCTCGTGACGCTGCGTCGCGATGTAATTTACCACACAAGTGGCGCCCTCTGCTTGCCCACGATCAGCTCTGCCTTCTCCTCCCTTGCGTCGTTCCTCCGGCTGTAGCTGCCAGCCTGCCACCAGTAGTGCTGCACCACGCTCCACTGGCTGCTCCCTGCTCCAACCGGTTCCACCTCCAGCTCCTGGTACCTCTCACCTGGGTACCCCACTTGAAGGGGATGCTCTGGACAGCGATCCACTGCCCAGTACTGACGCGAAGGGTGGTAATCTCTACCACCACCGGAACTATCACAAATACCGTTCCGACTCGAAGGACCATGTATTTTACCGAGGGTCCGTATACTGGCGAGGAGTAAATAATATAACACTAATAGCGGTATATAGCGTATATTAATACTATTAGTTAAATGTAGGCTCACCCAAAATACAAAAATCAATCCAGCTATGGTAAATCCCGGTAACGAAACCATAGCGAGATCTAACTCGACGCCAACGCCATCTATCGAACAAAATGTCAAACCTAAACACTTTTTGAGTTATTGATCTCGCCATGATTTCGCCACATATCCGAACCGAACACCCAGTTCAGTTGTTTGTCCAAATAAATGCCCAGGTATTTGGTTTCAGTTGAAAGGCTTAGGGTTGTTCCAAAGAATCGTGGTAGTTGTAGTGTCGTCAGTTTTCTCTTTTTTGTGAAGAGAATCAGTTCGGTTTTTGTGGGGTTCACTGAGAGTTGATGCTTGTTACACCATTCCTCTACAATCCTCAGGGCTTGACGCATGAGGTTGCATAGTGTGTTTTCGTGGGTTCCGTTTATTATTATGGTTAAGTCATCGGCGTAGCCTACGGTGAAGTAACCTTTGTCGTTGAGTGTTTTGATGAGGCTGTCTACTACCAGGTTCCATAGGAGCGGCGAGAGGACGCCCCCTTGCGGGCAGCCTTTCGCGACGATGGCCCTTGTAGTGTCATTTACTGTGACTTGTACAGCTCTCATTTTGAGCATGTTGGTGATCCAGCCACTCAGGGTTGAGTCTATGCTGTGTCTGTCGAGGGCTATGTTTATGCTGTTAAACATGGTCTTGTCAAAGGCGCCCTCGATGTCAATGAAGGCGGCCAGTGCTGAACATTTGTGGTCCACTGCGCATTCAATTTTGGAAACCACGCTGTGCAGCGCGGATTCTGTTGATTTGCCTGTGGAGTACGCATGCTGTTGTTTGTGCAGTGGTTTTACCCGGAGAGGTCCATCTCGGATGTGCCTATCACAGAGTCTCTCGAGGGTTTTCAGTAAGAAGGATGTGAGGCTTATAGGTCTATAAGCCTTGGGTTGTGTATAATCGGTTTTGCCGGGTTTGGGTATAAAGATGACTTTCACCTCGCGCCATGCGAGAGGTGTGTATCTGAGTGCTATGCAGGCTCGGTAGATCTCTACTAGCCATGGTGTCAGGTAATCTACCCCCCACTGCAGCAGGGCTGGGAAGATGCCATCCAGCCCTGCCGACTTGTATGGCTGAAAGGTGTTGATAGCCCACTTTATTCGGTCTTCTGTTACTATATAGCGGGCTCTTGACCAGTCATGTTCCGTTGGGGTCCATTCTGGTTCAGCCTCCCACGTCCCGTCCTCCAGGATTTTACAGTCTGGGAAGTGAGTCTCGAGAAGGACCTTACTGGTTTCGTAGTCAGTTAAAGTGTATGAGTTGTCGGGTTTTTTAAGCGCGCCAAGGGTTCGATCCTGATCAGTCGATAAGATCTTCCTTACCCTTGCGGCCTCATTGTTTGTCTCGATAGATTCACAGAATTTACGCCAGGCAGTCCTCCTGGCTGTCCTGATCTGTTTTTTGTATATATATTGGGTTTCTTTGTATATCTCCCAGTCGTCCGGGAGTCTCGTGTTTTTAGCTCTGTTAAATTGCTTACGTAGCGCATCTCTGAGTTTGCTAAGTTCAGCGTTCCACCAGGGATTCCTCTCGTTCTTCCTTTGTGGCGCTCTTAGTTTACAGCATGCGTGGTAAGCCTCGATTAGGTACTCTGATAGTTTTGTGACGGTGTATTCCAATTGTGCTTGGTCCCTTAGGGTTACTTGTGTTAGGTGTCTTGTTAATAAGCAGGCCAGGAGGCGTTTGTACTCTGGTACATTGGTGCGCCTCGGGTTACGCCTCGGTGGTGGTTCTTTAGTGTTTGTAGTTAGTGTAAAGCGGATCCTTCTGTGATCTGAACAAGAAGGCTCGTCCGATACGTGCCAGTTTGTGATAGAGTTAGTCGCGTTTTCTGTAGCGAGTGTTAAATCTATAATCGTTTGTCATCGGACTGTAACCCAAGTGGGTTGACGAGACTTAGCTAGTCTTGGTCTTGCGTCAATACACCTGGTCTTGGTCTTGGTATTGCGCTCTCAGTCTTGGTCTTGGTCTTGGTCTTGCAGCAAGAGTCTCGCAAGTCTTGCAATTACCTATTAGCCTAATTCTATTTATTAAAGATCTTCAAGGTCATTTCATTTTATCCTCCTGTGCCAACCCTACCAAAATAGGTAACCATTTTGTATGCCTCTGTCCGTACTCTGTGGCGGGCGGCGCGCGGTGGCAATCAAACAGTGTCAAATGATGTTATACACTTGTCGCAGTCTTTGATTAAGCAGCGTCTTTGTCGGTAAAATATCAAACAAGTATGTACATAAACACTGACCGACCAATGGTTCATTCGCGTAACGTAATTTAGAGATAAACCATACCATACTCGTAATACCTCGTTAACATTCAGCCATTGGCATTTGTGTTGCCGGAAATATTTCCCTAAATATTGATGTGGCAACGTCAAGGGAAATGTGTGTTTACATTGCCGCTTCACATGTCTTTCAAAGATTCAACACAAACACTCATTCCCATTCGCGTCCTTTGATGTCCGCCAAAAAACCGCCAATTTGGACCCGCCCAAATCTCAGTTTGACTTAACTGCGAGACGCAAGAGTCTCGCAGGCTTAGTCTTGTTCTTGCTTAAATCTTGCAGGGTCAGTCTTGGTCTTGGTCTTGCTAAAATAAGTCGGTCTTGGTCTTGGTCTTGCGAAAATGCAAGAACAAGACCAAGACTGCAAGACCAAGACCGATTTTGGGCAACACTAGAGGGTACACATAATTAATTATGTGAAACGTAACATGAAAAATGTAACATACGTTGAAACGAACATGTCGTCCAAAATGTATATGCAATGCAACATGAAATGTAACACAACAACAAGGAGAATTTGTTTCAACGTGTGTTACATTGCATATATTTGGACTTTGGACTGCATGTTCGTTTCAACGAAAATTACTTTTTACGTTACGTTTCACAAACATTATAATAATAATTATGTGTACCCACCATCAGGACCACTTGCGCATTCATGGGTAAGCTAAATAACTCAGAGTTAACAGCTAATGAAATATTGGATTAACCTTCACTTAGCTGTATTAACTCCGAGTTAGATGTTAACGTGCAATGGACTAGAGAACATAATTCTTAAGGTTAGGCGCCATCTCCACGGCCGAGAAAATTGCAGCGATATTCTCGCCGTACCATCTAATTCAATAGAAACTCTATGAATCAATCTGCACAAGGCGATATCATCGCGGCGATAATTTGAAGGCACAGCGTGACTATCGCCGCGATTCTCTCGTCCGTGGAAATGGTGCCTTAGGGTCGTTTTGTTGAGAAAATAATTGACGTTGCAGAAGCAGCAAGTATTTCTTACTAATTTGATGGTTTACGTAGTTTGTGGTTTCTATACTGCCCTTTGGTTACGTTACAAGGATGAAAAGCAGCTTATTCATTGTCCTGCGTCATATTAACTGGAGTTTGGGTGAGACCAAAACAGGACAATAAAATGAGTAAGGTAAAAAACAAAAATTGTTTTAATTTGACGTCTCGTTTTGCTCACAGTGTTAATGATTTAATTAATTGATTCGTGAGTGACACTGAAATATGCACTTTCTGTATTTCTACAGAAAGTGCATATTTTCCGTATTTGACTAACTGCGTCACTGGTCAATTGGTCTGGAGACCAATTGACCAATTTCAGCAGTTGTCTCCGTTTATTGACGCACCTAACTTTATTTGGTTTTACCCAAAACAATGTGTAAAATTCCTACATAAATATATATTACACTTTTGTAAAGACGATGTTTTAACTTTAGTTACTTACTTCCTCGGATCACCAGAAGTGGCCATCTGATGCTTGATCAGCGACCGCACGACAGCCAAAAACCTGGTCCTGTCGGAAGCTGATCGGCAGCTGCCGTACAACCCCGAGACCAGAGCTGATGGTAGACTGGGCGGGATGTGGTCCTCGCCCAGAAGTAGAGAGAGGGAGACCAGGTGTGGGGAGTCGCGGAGCCATCCTAAGAGCTCGCCTAACGCTGCTGCCTCCTGTTGAAGAAGAGATTTGGTTAAAAAAAATCTACAATAGAAGAAGACATGGTGGGTTAACATTAAGGGCTGATTTCACCAAGGAAATTGAACGCGATCAGCATTTCTAAAACGCGTTCAAGAGCTGTCAGTGTCAAAATTGTTATGGAATATTGTACACTGACAGCTATTGAACGCGTTTAGATGGGCTGAACGCGTTCAATTTCATTGGAGAATCCGCACAAGTTAGTCTACGTAACGTCGAATTTGGGTAGTTTAGTTATAGTAGCATTTTAGTTTAGTAATTGGTCGGCATTCCAATGGTTCATACGCTTTTCTATTGACCTCAGAGTCACAAACAATCTTCTATACTTACATACATACTACATACAAATAAATAAAATTGAAGTGTCAGTTTGTAATGTCAAGGTAACAGCTTTTTAGAAAATGCATAATTATGAAAGTATATACGATCCATACAACAAAAACACATTTTTTTTTGTCTGTCTGTCTGTATGTTTATTCCAGGTAATCTCCGAAACGGTTGGACCGATTTTGACGGGCCTTTCACTAATAGATAGCTGAGGCAACGGGGCGTAAAATAGGCTACTTTTTATTCCGATATTCCCACGGGAACACTGGGATTAGAAGGAAAAACTCATTTACGCGGGTGAAACCGCAGGACGCAGCTAGTATCCAATAAAAACAGTACGAAACACATTAATTTAATTCCGCATTACAATACAATGCATTATTGTTATTACAATAATAATATGTATCCAATACACAGTTCCCTGTTTTCTATCTTGACCTACGACAATACGAAGCGAAGGCGGTAGGTCAGACTCACAGCGCATGTTCCAATTATGACGTCCCTCCTATTCTGCGAGTCTGTCCCCACGGTAATATTATTATTGACCCCAGGCCCAGTAGCACAACTGGCTCGCGTCATGTTCCGCTACTCGAATTTCGCGTAGCAGAACATGACGCGAGCCAGTTGAATTGAACTACTGCGGTTTCGCTGCTATGATTTCGCGGCGGAGGTGTGCTACCGGTGTCATACCCTGTTGGAAGTGCACCGCCTGACCTTTGTGCTTTGTCAATACTCGACATTTACCATTTCCCTCGTGAAAGCGGGAGCATTTAACTGAATACTAATCCGCCAAAGGAAGTAAACTGTACTGTTGCACAAAAATTTCCTACGTGGAGTGGAGACAGAACGTATTTAATTTCCTTCTTCTCCTCAACACACCTCATGTATATCAATCTGCCTATAGCCTAGACTTTTCTGAACTCTGGTGGGGTTGGCTTCCAGTCTCACCGGATGCAGCTGAATACCAGTATGCCGAGGTGATATATGTAGATTCCAGGTCATGTAAACATGGAGCGACTGCATATCTGACCTCCACAACCCAGTTACTATGGTATCACGATACCCCTTGCTAAGACTGGACTCTGGACTCAACAAAGCATACAATACTTAGCTCGTAAACATTTAAATTTTGTCTGTCCGAAAGTTTTTTAGCACATCCCCGTACAAATGTAAAGAAACATTTTGTAAACACGCGTCGTAGAGACTCAAAAGCAGAAAGGCCAAGCTGTTATCTACTCTGTTCCATTTGGAACAAAGTCTAGTTAATAAAGTACATAATGACAACACATTGCACTCGCTAAACAGTAGTATTTAGCAAGTCTAGCAAGTCGTAGCGAACTACCGCTTAGCGCTAATACTTCCTGTAGCCGTAGGTCAAGAGAATTGTTTAGAATGCATGTGAATTGCGAATGCATATTGCATTGTAGGTACGTCAATCACATAATATTGTACAGATTTGTATATTATGTAGACCTCAGCTATCTAATGGTATTCATTGCGTTATTTACGTTGATGAGCAGATTTTTTTTTCGACTTATGAAGCAATTAGCAACCTATAGTCAAATATCACAGAAATTCAACGTGAACCAATCCTATTGTACTTTTATTAATCTTCATAAAAAAGATTGAGCGTTATTTTGTAACGTTGTAACGTCAAAAAAATGTATTTGTTTTTATGAAATACATAGTTTGAATTTTTTTTATTTTTTATTTGGAAGTACAGTCTGCTTGTGTTGAGTCAAAATATACTTGTTTGTGTAACAGGGTTATTAGAAGCACTTAGGGAAGCTACTGTTACTCGTGTACCCCCAGAATCAAAGACTGACTAGTATCTAGTCTTTGGTTTTGTAAATTCATCAGGTCATCACTGAAGGAATGAACACACGGTCTGCGAACGGTAAATTACCGTGCTCAATTCCTATTTAGGGGGTTGGCATTAATTACGAGAGGTGATTTTGGCGACTTTTCGACCCGGCCTTATACCCTTGGTGAGATGTCGTGAGATTTGGCTCGACCCCCTCCCCCTTATCTCACGTGTGATTTTTCATAATGGGAATCATTAAGCAAGCACTCAGCAGAGTACTTAATATACAGTGAAAGGGTCTTCGTCCCAACCGGTGTATCACGACACCTCTCGTTTTTGTGTAGGACTTACCTAGACAAATATTTGTGGAGAAACATGTTTTACTTAAATTAATTTTTCTCGCAATTTTACACTATCTCTAGTGGGAAAAACAATTGTTACGTGATAATTGTCGAGACCCCCCCTCTCCCCCATGTGAGATTGGGTGAGATTCGGCTCGACCCCTTCCCCCGCCCAAACGCCGCACGTAATTTAATGAACGACGTCTTTCCCAGGAAGCAAAAATTTTTTTGGACTTGGTGAATCAAGGATTGTTACCCGACTGGCCCAGTAGGAGGGTTATGTTTTTAAAAGTCGCGCTTGTATTGAAGGTCTACCAGAAACTTGACCAATCAAGCAGTAACTAAACATATACTTTGAAATTGCTTTGTTACATTTACATCGCTTTCATAAAACAAACAGCTATTACTTCCTGTTGCCGTAGGTCAAGAAAGGGATTGTTTAGAGTCGTATGCGCATGTATTGTTCGTGCTAAGTAGGTTAGTTAGCACGTTACAAGAGGTTGTTGAACTTGGTCAAAAGGTTACGTCGCGATAATGTAGGTAGCCAAATCAAAGTCGTGTTTATGTTAATTGGCCTAAGGATTGTAGGTACTTGTGATAAGAATGGCCAGAACTTAAAAAAAAGTACCTCACTAACGATAGTGAAGTTCTAAGTGCAAATTTCACCAATGAAACTGAACGCGATCAGCTTATCTAAACCGAGTTCAAGAGCTGTCAGTGTCAATATTCCAAAGAAAATAACTGACAGCCCTTAGTGCGGATTTCACCAATGAAATTGAACGCGTTCAAGAGCTGTCAGTGTACAATATTCCATAATGATTTTGACACTGACAGCTCTTGAACGCATTTTAGAAATACTGATCGCGTTTAGTTTCATTGTTGAAATCAGCCCTTAAACGTGGTATGAGTTGATCCCGTTCAGTTTTATTGGTGAAATTAGCCCTTAATCAATTTGAATATCAGCTCAATGGATTGTTTGTTTAATGTCCGGCTTGGCAAATCCTGTTTAGGAGAAAAAATTAGGAATCCTAAATCTTTACAGCAGAATTGCCGTCCGTTTTCGTACAATAGGTGGCAAAATCATCATTCTCCTGCCCTTTTCCCAATTTATTTGTGTTCGCCGTAACCTGTCTCTCTCTTCCATACTCCTGTACACGGAGAATTTTGTAATCTCCGTGCTCCTGTATTAAAGACATCGCTCGTTATAACAGCACCGTTCCGACACGGCGAGCCGTCCACTATTCTGTAAAGCCATCGTAAAATAGACTTTAAAGCATTTAATTTAAAATACTAACTTAGTGACAAGTTATTTGAGGTGTCGGAGCGGTGCGGTTATAATGACCCCATGTCCTTTAGTCGTCATCTCTGTAGTCACCCCATTCCTAGCCATACTAATGTTTCACACAGTCCATTCATCGTTTTTTTGGTCTTCCCCTAATATATTATTATTATGTTTTTTTTTTTTAGTATATGGTTTTTTACAATGTTACTAAATAAATAAATTTATAAAACAATAATAATAATTCTAATAAAACAGTATAACTTACTAACTACTTAACTAATAATAAAATGTATCACATTAAAAACCCAGTGCCCTTCCTCCTCTCTTCTACTTGATCTATGCTGTGCCCGACAGGGTCCATAATTGTGACTATAATTATTTCCATACCAACTATAATACATTATGGTACGCAATAAAGAATTGAATTGAATTGAATTGGATATTTTATCCATTCATACTCAAAACTTTCCTCACAACATGTTTCTCATTTGATGACAAATACGTCGCAAAATTCATAATCGAAATAGAACGAATGAATAAGGGCAAATCAATTAAAATTGATTATCAGTTACAGAATTCCAATAAAATGAAAATCATCATGACTAACGACAAGAAACAACTTTCCGAGGTAGGTAACTAATCATAAGATTCAGTAACGTTTCATGTTCTATTGTGTTCGTTCATTTTCCTTTAAAAATATTCGTAATGCTGGCGATTTACTTGATTTAAAACGATGCATTGTCCGTATTGAAGCTTAGTCACAAATTGATTTTCTTCACCTACCACTATTCAGGTATTTTTGCATTGTCAAATGTGCAACAGGGGTCGAAAAGTTATGGAATGGCGACTGCATACCGAAGGGAGCAGCTTGGATAGCCAAAGATTACGGACGAGGCTGAGAATCAACAGTTTTAGAACATAAATTAGTACAGTCGCCTAAAACGCCCGCCCATCACCACTTCCTAGTGCTTTAGTTGGGAAGAAGTGGCGCAACAAACTCCCCAGCAACAAACCTGTCTGTTAAGTTAGAAAAACTTGATTCTATATTATTATAAAATAGTCGAAGTAATTAACATTAGAATAAAGAAAAAAAATAAGCTGGTGAAGAGTGCAGGTATCCGCTGGATGCGGGAAGCGCAGGACATGTCATTGTGGCTATATGCTTGGGGGAGGCCTTGTCCAGCAGTGGACGTCTTTCGGCTGGATGATGACAATCATATAGAAACAGCCATCATAAATTGTAAAACTCTAAGCTCCTGGAACTATTTCGCTGATCAATTCCACTTTTCATCAATCTTATTTCACAATCATAATATTTCCACCATCTAACAATTCTATTGAAAACAAATAAATCATCTAACTTGTAATGTAATGTGTAATTAGAGATAAGCGTATTGATAGTTTAGTAAATACAGCATCATTTTGTTTTCCTAACGACCTGAATTACTTAGATAAACAACATCAAAAGACCGAATGTTCGCCGACGCGAGTGAACAGACAGAAATGGCTCAAACTGAGTTATTGATTAACCATTTAGCATTATTTTCTTTAAGACCTAATCGAGCTAAACTGAAAAATGGATCAATATAATCGCCAATGGAAGTGGCAGTTGTATGACGGGTCGAGGCAGGAACTGGCGAATGAGAGGTCGTGAGTTCGATCACCCTTTGAACTATTGATGCGAACTTTTTGCACAAGCATATTTAGCTTATTTAAGGGGTCATTGTACTCATCATTATGAACAACTTTCACTATGGGACCAAAGCAGAAATCACGAAAAAAAATCTGCTGTTCCCTACATTTATATTCGCATTTATCTCGTCAAAATGTAGGGAACAGCAGATTTTTTTTTCGTTATTTCAGCGTTGGTCCCATAGTGAAAGTTGTTCATAATGATGAGTACAATGACCCCTTAAGAGGTTTAGGGTAAACAAAATCTAAGGTTGTATTGTTGGAGGGTTTAGCAGGTACATAATGGTAACACTGATAAAGACTGCCTCGTTGGTCTAGGGGCGCAAGCGCTACTGCTGAGCATAACGTCGTCGTGGGTTCGATTCCCAGGTCGGGCAAAGTGTTATTGGGTTTTTCGTCAGGGATTTCTCAGTATCAGCCCGTGGTCTGGATTTGTGCATTTGGCAATAAGCTCGCCCCCTATTACATGTGACTTAAATGTAACTGGCCTAAAAAAATATATTAAATTAAATTAATTTGGTACATCTCTGCCTAATAGACCAGGGTAGAAAGCCTTTAAAACAATAAAAAGTGAAAAAAAATAATAGTAGGATGAAACCCATTAGAAAAGAAGGAGAATATTCTAAAAATTAAAGGAAAAATAATTTACGGGCGATCTGAGGTCGGGAAGGGGATGGGAGTGCGTTTTTAAGGGTAAGAAACGGTTTTTCTCGATTTCCGGCAAAACTAAAAGTCCTATGGAAAAAAGTCAAATGGCAAAGTTGTAGGTAATAAAAAGACTTAAAACTTTTGTATTTACACTTTTTTCACATAACCTCAAACTTTATGGGAAAAATTCAAAAAACCAAGTTTTTGGTTTTTTATTTTTATCTTTTTCAAATTTTTGTTTTTTTTTACGAAATTTGCTGAAAATTTACCTTTTTATGTCCCAAATACGCTGTAATTTTTTTGATAAGAAATATTTATTTTTTCACCTTATTTTGAATTAATATCGAAAAAGCACCCTAATTTTCAATCGAAAATTCACCCGTCAAAATATCAGCTTTTTTCAAAAAGTTGGTATGTTTTCTGTTCGTTGAAATCCCTACTCTCCGACGGTGAAAAAAAAAAAATGTTACTATAGTAAATCTTCTCAGAAAATGCAAAAAATCGAAAAAAACTCGAATTCGAATTTTTTTTTTTAATCATTATAAATAATTTCATCTAAAAAGTGTGATTGCTGCAATTTGATTCAATTAAAAAGTTGATTTATTTAATGCTAATAACATTTATGTCATAGAAAATCTCATTATATATAAATATAAATGTAAATCGTACTATTATATGTAGATACTTTATTCTGGTTACGTTATTCATTACAATATTTTTTACCCGACTTCGGCGAAGCAAAAAGGTGGGTTATGATTTTGACCGGTATGTATGTATGTAAGTATGTATGTATGTATGTATGTATGTATGTATGTTCATCTGTAACCTCATAACTTCTAAACCACTGATCATAATTTGACAAATGAGGTATCGTTAGAAGCGTCCTGATTGTCCGCTGGTTATAGGCTATGCGAAGTTACATTAAATTCAATATGGCGCCCTCTAGAGTACATAAAATGACGAACGAAAAATTTTTTTTTCTTTTATTATCCCATGTAGGGTATCAAATGAAAGGGCTTGACAAGCACATTACAAATATGTATATATATCATATTGTCTAAGTAAATAAATATGTTTAAATTGTTAAAAACATGCAAAAATGAGTCTGCCACGTACGGCGCGGCTGTAAAATTAATACCTATTATACAATTAAACTTAACAAAAAAAATTAAAGCATGTAATCAAATCAAAGTATGAAACAAGAAAATATTTCGGACAGAAATCTAGACATAGGTACAAAAGTCAAGGTAAAGCCGTAGTCGCATGCTTGTCGGCTACAAAATAATGGCATTACCTTGACCATTTTTGTACCTATGTCTAGATTTCTGTCCGAAATATTTTCTTGTTTCATACTTTTAAGAGCGTGATTTTTGAGTAGTCGGGTTTTAGTTTTTAAACTTACTTTTTATTTAAATTATTTTGGGGTTATAATTTCGTGATATTTTTATTTTTATTATTTATTTCTGTAAGTAGGTCTGTACAAACACTTTTACACGTCAATCATATTTTTTTAACTAGATGAGGCCGGCGTTTCCTATCTGACTACTCTGAGAAGAAAGGCCGAAACAAACTCAGAGGTCACAGTCTCTTTTAAAGTCCAGACATAATCTTGGTCAGATCATGTGAAGACCATGTAGATTGGTGTCTGAAATGGTCTTTTGAGGAAAGAACCACACAGATTGAGTGGACCTGTCCAGTCAGTGCACGCATTTGTCAGTAATCGTGCAGCTCAACTCAGAGTTTAAGGAGCTCAACGATTCGACGAACAATACCAAAGAAAGGACATTTGGATAGGCCGCATAAATTACTCAAGCTGCCAGACCATGATAAAAACTAACAGAGAGAAAACAAAAAAAACAAAAAAGTATAAATGAAAGGAATGACCCACATAATCTTCACATTCACAATAAGTAATTAAAAGAATATATTGCTTTAAAAAGTAAATATTCATGTCATTGTATAGTATATAAAATACATTAATGTCAATAAAAAACCCAGAAATAAACTTGGTCAGATCATTTGAGGACCATGTAGATTTGTATCAGAAATGGTCTTTTGAGGAAAGAACCATACAGATTTGAGTGGACCTGTCCAGTCAATGCACGCATTTGTCAGTAATCGTGTAGCTCAACTCAAGAGCTTAAGGAGCTCAACGACTCGACGAACAATACCAAAGAAAGGACATTTGGGTAGGCCGCAAAAGTACTCAAACTGCCAGATTATCATTAAAAGTAACTGAGAAGAGAAAATAAAAATATGACCCACATAGTCCTCACATTCACAATTATTAAAAAAATATATAAAATATAAAAATATTATACTACACAAAGTAAATATTCATATCATTGAGCAGATGATTATTCTGACTGTAAACACAAAAATAAATCAAACAAATCGGAGCAGCTCAATCCCAAGCCTCTTTGTCCTCGACGTAATCTTTAACGGTATAAAACGCTTTCTGGCACAACTTACGTTTAATGAATAATTTGAATTTATTAAGGCTCAGTTCTTGGACGTGGCTTGGAAGTTTATTATAAAAGCGTATACATTGACATCTGAACGACCCACCTATTTTCTTGAGCCTTGTTGAAGGTACTACAAATTTGTGTTTGTTCCTAGTATTTATGTTATGGATATCACTGTATTTTTTAAACAATTTTATGTTTTTATGGGCATATAAAAGATTTTCAAAAATATACTGAGAAGGCACAGTCATAACATTAATCTCCTTAAATTTCTCTCTGAGAGAGTGTCTCGGACTTAATTTATAAATTGATCGAACAGCTCTTTTCTGCAAAACAAAGATAAAGTATTTGCAGAGCTGCTTTAATTTTTTTTGTTAAGTTTAATTGTATAATAGGTATTAATTTTACAGCCGCGCCGTACGTGGCAGACTCATTTTTGCATGTTTTTAACAATTTAAACATATTTATTTACTTAGACAATATGATATATATACATATTTGTAATGTGCTTGTCAAGCCCTTTCATTTGATACCCTACATGGGATAATAAAAGAAAAAAAAATTTTTCGTTCGTCATTTTATGTACTCTAGAGGGCGCCATATTGAATTTAATGTAACTTCGCATAGCCTATAACCAGCGGACAATCAGGACGCTTCTAACGATACCTCATTTGTCAAATTATGATCAGTGGTTTAGAAGTTATGAGGTTACAGATGAACATACATACATACATACATACATACATACATACTTACATACATACATACCGGTCAAAATCATAACCCACCTTTTTGCTTCGCCGAAGTCGGGTAAAAAATATTGTAATGAATAACGTAACCAGAATAAAGTATCTACATATAATAGTACGATTTACATTTATATTTATATATAATGAGATTTTCTATGACATAAATGTTATTAGCATTAAATAAATCAACTTTTTAATTGAATCAAATTGCAGCAATCACACTTTTTAGATGAAATTATTTATAATGATTAAAAAAAAAATTTCGAATTCGAGTTTTTTTCGATTTTTTGCATTTTCTGAGAAGATTTACTATAGTAACATTTTTTTTTTTTCACCGTCGGAGAGTAGGGATTTCAACGAACAGAAAACATACCAACTTTTTGAAAAAAGCTGATATTTTGACGGGTGAATTTTCGATTGAAAATTAGGGTGCTTTTTCGATATTAATTCAAAATAAGGTGAAAAAATAAATATTTCTTATCAAAAAAATTACAGCGTATTTGGGACATAAAAAGGTAAATTTTCAGCAAATTTCGTAAAAAAAAACAAAAATTTGAAAAAGATAAAAATAAAAAACCAAAAACTTGGTTTTTTGAATTTTTCCCATAAAGTTTGAGGTTATGTGAAAAAAGTGTAAATACAAAAGTTTTAAGTCTTTTTATTACCTACAACTTTGCCATTTGACTTTTTTCCATAGGACTTTTAGTTTTGCCGGAAATCGAGAAAAACCGTTTCTTACCCTTAAAAACGCACTCCCATCCCCTTCCCGACCTCAGATCGCCCGTAAATTATTTTTCCTTTAATTTTTAGAATATTCTCCTTCTTTTCTAATGGGTTTCATCCTACTATTATTTTTTTTGGTTTTAAAAATTATCGACCCTGGTCTATAAAGGCTTTTAGGTCGCTCGCCCACGGCGACTTTTTGTAGCGATGCAGTAGCGATGCTGTCGCGCGTCCGCATCGATACAGCCACGATGCTGTAATTATGTATGAAGAATGCTGCGCGATAGTAGCGATGCAGAAGCGCGTTTACAAAACGCGCTACAAAAAGTCGCCGTGGGCGAGCGGCCTTACAGACCAGCGCGACTTGTCGCGCGACGCGACACGAACAATACAATTTTTAAGAAAACTTCACGGTATAACAATAACCAGTGTCGCGTCGCGCGACAAGTCGCGCTGGTCTGTAAAAGCCTACCCTTTGGGGATTACGGGCGTGATGTTATGTTATAATGACGAAAGGTATTCCAATATCTAGCCTGGGTGACAAACATCGCCTGAATCAATATCTAGCCTGGGTGACAAACATCGCCTGAATCGGAAGTGATGTTGAAGAGGTACCTAGTTTATTGTAATTTGTAAATAAAGTGCACAGCAGACTAATGATCTGATAAGCGTGTATCACAGATGACGTTATTACGTGCCACGTCATTGGGGGCGGGCGGGCCTATCAGCCTTTTAAAGCAGCTGGTAGTAATATTATTCCAGGGAAATTGCATAGATAACATTCCGTGGAAGTCATTAAAATGATGGTATGAGTTTCCGGCTTACCCAGGACGTAGTATTATATGATCTGTGCCCAGGATAGGCCGCTTTGCTTGACGACCCTTACGGGTAAATAACGTCGGTGAAACTTAAGCCGTAAACTTAAGGAAAATACTTTTCTCAAAATAGGTACCTCTTTTGTTTTCACTGTCCTTATTTTTCCTTATTTCAAACTAGTCAAGTTAGTGATGCTATCAAATTGATGGTGAATCCTTCGTAACCGCGAGCAACTGTTTGGTCAAGCACGCATTTCATTGTAAGGCAATTCACCTAATTTCCTGTAGGTACATTACATCGCATTATCCTTTACAATGTCCGTAGGTAAATCTTACCATCGAACTACGAAACCGTATTTGTAGTTACTTTTTTTTGGAAGTACAACGGTGCCGCTGAAATAAATCACCAAACACTCCTCACCTGCCTTTAAGCCAAAACATTTCTTCTTTTTTTATAAATATTTTCGAGTTAGAGAGTAAATCTGGCTTCCTACGCCGCGTGGTACTAAGAATCCAGCCGCGATAGCGCGCGCATTCATGAGAACCATGTCAATAGAGGGGTTAAGACCGTAGGAACGATCCACCTGGCACAAGCTCGCCTGTGGCACGTGCTTGTTCAAACAAATCAAGCAGATTTTGGCACAGTGAGACTATTGATATCACGCGCCGTGGGAAGTGAGCTAGCATACAGAAGCGAGAGCCGCAAATCACGTTACAACCCTGACAGCAGCGTGCCGAAATGTCCGAAACTGTAGACAATAATAATGCGTTCAAAGCATGCGCACGTGCGGTGCGTTGCGTGCATCATACGCAAGCATTGCGCTTCCATTATGCGCAAGGTACGCGACAGCCCCAACAGCATCCTGAAAACTATAAGCCCCATACTGGGACATTTGATACGCCTACAGTACACTGTGGCGTATTAATGAATAGTTTGTGCAGTTTGTGTTGTTTTTCTGATCTGTAAGTATTAACACTAGTTTCTAAGTCGTGTGTATAGTATACACACGACTTAGAAACTAAACGAACAATATAATAATAAACCATACGAACAAATAATTTTATGGGTCCGAAAAAAAAAAACTTTTTAAGGAGCAGATCGCTTCTACCCCTTCTTTATTCTACCAGTCGGTCGTACCAGTCGTACCCATTCACGACGTGTTTACTACGTGAACTACTTGTTGTATGTGAACATAGACAAAGCCCTGTACTTGCAGTACATAGTAATGAACGCTATTGTTTTTCGTTGTGTGACTAGGAGCAACAAGTTATTATAACAATGAGATAAGTACACCCACATGGCTGGCATTGTCTGTTTCCTGATCCACTTTCACTCGTCTGTGATTGGAAAATTGTTTGTTAATTATATGATAATGCTGTAACTATTGTTATTGTTTTCTTGACATAGTAATTGTAGCGATGTGATAGACAACTTCGCATTTTTTGGCCATTTGTATGTTAGGTCTATGCCTAGTTGTTAAAAAAAAACTACAGGTGTAAGTAGACTCTTACCTACATTCTTAGCTACCAACTATCTTGTAGGGACGTTCGGCTTTAACACGTTAGAGATAAGACGAGGCCTTGAATAGCTCACGGTAGCCTGTAAGACTTTACGGGGATGTATTGACTGCCCAATGTGTTTTAATTAACTATAAATAAATAAATAAATTATCCTGCCCAAAATACAATGTGTATAAAAATTATGATGATATAATATGAGTCAAGTTCAATATTCAGGCAGGTGTAAAATTTTCATTTACATTTGCTTATCCTTGTGAATATTTTCCCGTTACAACATTTTTATGACTAACTTTATCTCATCATCAGCCTATTAATGTTCCCACTGCTGGGAAACAGGCCTCCTCTCTGTGAGAAGGAGTGGGCCGTAATCTACCACGTGGGCCCAGTGCGGATTGGTAGATGTCACATGTCTTCGAATTTTTGGTTCTAAGACATGCCGGTTTCCTCACGATGTTTTCCTACACCGTTTTGAGAGCACTGGTGATGAAATTATTTACACAAAGTAAAGCGCCTGCCTGGGTTCGAACCCACGACCTACAACTCGTAAGTTGAGGCCGTTACCACTGGGCCACCACTGCTCTTAACTCTCTCTTACTCTACTCTTAACTTTATCTAATTAAGTGCAAGTATTTTGGTAATTCTTTACTCAAATACATTTGCAAGGAGTGTTTTAAGCTATTCAAGTTTTTTTTTTATAACAAGAAGATTCTTTAGCAGATGTTACAACAGTATTTGATAAACAGAATCAATATTATTATTACTGAAACCAGACTTTTTTTTGTGTGGTATTTGCTCACAAAGAAAAACCTATATATGTAAACATCAAGACACCATTTGCTAATTACATGACTACATCAATAGTGGGTCACATCATGCAATAATTATTTTAGATAAGAAATTAGTTTAAGTTATTTTGATTTTAAATAGGAACAAATGATTTATTTGACAACTTTAAGTACAGACGCCAGCACATCAACCTACTCCAATCTGTCAAATTTTCCCAATCAACATTGAACCTTAAAGTTTTGCGATAAAGTTGAAAATCTATTAAAGAAATTTGGACTTTGTTTTTTTTGTATATTGAATGCCTCTGGATTTTGTTTGTTGTACCGACTAAAAAAAATGTGAAGAGCCTCCAAAGCTCACTCCAAGGTTGACCTTGGTAACTGTATTTAAGTTGCGTAGAGAAAAATGCTCCACAAACAATGGTTTATTATTTTAATCATATGGATGTTGGAATGAAACAATGTGCTGTACATTCAAAACATTATTGTAATTGGTGGTGCCAATTATTACAATAATGTTTTAAAATTAATTATACATATTTATGTATGATTATGTCACAATTAAGTCTGACAATTTTCTTACCTAAGGAGTATTATGTTAACACCTTCAGCAGCATGTGTATCTTTTTTGTCACACAGTGTCTGGAACATTGTGTATCCAAAAGTATAAACATATCTGTTTGGTAAAAGCGCTGAATATCTTATTTCTCTTAGGCACACATTCTGTAAACATTTATTATACAGAAACAAAAGCAGGGCCTGTCACAAATTTGAAAAAAAATTAAGGGACATCGACTTAAAGGGTGGCACTGAGGGTGATAAGCAGTAACTGAGTTGTTGAGGGCAGATAGGCAATTGCTCCATATAAAATACTAATACTCAGCAGCATCTGGTTAGACTTAGCTGACCCCAAAATTTTTGAGAAAGGCTAGTCAGTTTTATTGAGTTTTATGTCACAATCATTGTTTATGATTGTTTTAAACAAAGATATGTAGATAACTTTGAGTGGTACTCATATCATTTAAAAGGTTGATTGTATTCCAAAGATCTATCTATGCAGGAATTAACTTTATATTTGTTTACTTTTTTATCATCGTCTCTCTAGCCTTTTCCCAACTATCTTGAGGTCAGCTTCCAGTCTAACCGGATGCAGCTAAATACCAGTATTTTATTTTATTTTTATTGTATTTATATATTTTTATATCTTAAGAGTATAGTATAGTACCGAGAGGACAATTAATAGAGAAGTATGGAGGAAACGGACATGTTGCGCCGACCCCAAATAAATTGGGATAAGGGCAGGAGAATGATGACTTTTTCATGCAGAAATTTTCTTAAATGCTACTATTATATTTGATTTTTTTCCATCAGGAATTTCTCAGTAGAAGCCCATAGTTTAGAATTATGTCTCATTGATGGCAAGAGGCTCGCCCTCTATTACAATTTGAAAGTAATATAGAAAACTGATTTCTATTTCTCAACTCTGTAGGTAGTATTGAAAAATGAGTACAAAATTGTATCATAGCAAATTCCAAGGATTTCTGAGTAATAACTTCATCAATAATTAATAGTTAGTATGTAAAAAGTGGGTGGACATGTAGGTCATAATTGTTTTGTAATGCTGTTAACAACACATTACAAAGTAATTACTTTGATAATTATCATGTCCAAACCATAGATAAGTATTAACAATATTCATGTTTACAGAAAACAATTTATGCTAAGATATATTATATTGCAAAAGAGCTTCTAAGAAGTGATTTCTGACTTACCTTGTACTTCAAAACTTTGAAAGCATCCACAAAAATCGCTCTTTCAAGGAGACTGGCTCTCTGACAAAATGCTATGGAGTCAGGTTCACATCTTGACGTGATCAGGTTTGTAAGGTTCTGGCGCTGCTGTGAGCAGATCCAGGCCACCTGCAGCAGCTCCAGGGCCCGCTTTTCCACCTCCTCATTGAGTTTCTGCAACAGCTGCCTCTCAGAGTTGATAAATATCTTCTCTCGCCTCAGCTGATTCGCTAGCTCGGCGATGTTCATACATCCTTCCGACGTTGATTGCATCATGATCGTTCACAATCAAACGCACAATAACAAACACATTTCGCACTAAAATGTTTATGAAATTGTATTTTCACGTCATTTCAATAAAAGGAAACAAGTTTCTGACACTTTTTCACTTCCTTCATTACGCTTGCGTACTAAATCCTACACTGTATTTTCCAATCCATTAGGTAGTAAATATCTTTCGATATCAAATTTTGGAAGGACACAATTTCTTGAGGAACACAAATAAATATTTCTCGTTTTCTCTTTTCGGAAAGTAAGGCAAAAAGACGAGAAATGCGAAATGAATTTCGTATTTTTATAATATTTTACTTGACTTGAATATCTATCTTTTGAGCCGAAATGAATGACAGGAAGAAAAGCTACGTTCAGAAATTACTTTGAAATCAACATTTCCCAACGTAAGGGGACGACAAACCCAATTACAAGTAGAGCGCAAAATATGCACATAAATTAATATAAATTGTGGAATTTTTAGCAATACAAATCTTAATAATTTTATACAATAGTTTCCGGAACGTTTTCTTTTTGACAGCTTTAACTCTAATCTAACTAAATCGAAACGCTCCTTCCAAAACGTTCCATAATTCTAAGCTTACGAATTTTTAACAAGTGCAAAAGAGATAGGCAATTGAAAAGAAAACATTTGTAACTAGTCGGTTTACTAAAAGAACAATTTGACTGTATGAACGAATGACATAAAGTGAATAAAGATTAAAAATGAACGAATGGAAATGGTTGGCGAAGGAAATTGAAGGAAATCCTTGGACTGCTGCGCTTTTCATTGTAATTTTGTGTAAATAAAATTTAGTATATTTGTTTTGTAATAAGTACTTAAATGTTATCAGTGGACTATTTTAGTTGCTATAATGTCAAATAGTTCGATTGAGGGGAAACTGAAAGGTTTACAGGAACGCTTCGAAAATGAAATGCGTATTCGAAGAGAAGGTGGTTTCAGCAACCAAGGTGGAATTGGGACTCCCAGGCCGGGGAGCGGCAGGACCAGGCCGAGGCCCCGTGAGTATCTTGAAGATATCGCTATTTAGGGCACGTGCACCTTTTGGACTTGATACATTCATCATTTAACACCATCTCCATATCACTTTATCTTTACGTTTTAAGCACTTTTATGATGCTGTGCTGTTATTTTTGGTTGTTATTTTGCTTTTGTAGCTCGTAATCTAAGCGATACAGAAGAATGTAATGCTCTTTTGTGGCTAGGCAATGAAATTGAACCTAAGTATTGTCTAAAAAAAGTGAGCCTCTGTTATCAATATGCCTTAAGGTTATGCAGTGTTGAGTGATAAATTAATGTGATATAATGCATGCAGGCAGCTTCCCTGCCGCCTGAGCTGCACATTGTGTACAAATTATTTGCATAAATTGGCATTGAGTGAGCGGTGGGTGGTCATTGATGAGACATGAACACAGACATTGTTTTTCTGTTTTTGTTTTAATCTATAGATACTCATATTGTACATATAGATATCTCTTGGAATCAATGTTTATTGTAATGTGTGTATGAAGGCTGTATGTAATAAGTATGTGATGTTAATTATTGTAATGTAAATCCTTTGCTCTTCTCCAGAAACTAAAGTATTGTTGTTTGACAATTACCATAGAATGACCAAGAAATTATTGTTAAAGTAGATTTTATTAACATTTAACAGCATAATTTCTTAATAATCTATATCAAGGGTGGCTAACTTGATTAGACCCAAGATCTACTATTTACTGACGAAACCCTGTGCAATCTACCAATTACAATATACTTCTTGATTTTTTGAATAAAACATCAGTGCCCAGTTGTCACATATTATTAGGATTCTAAACTTTGTGCCTTGCCACAATCCAGTGGACTCATAGCCGCGATTGACCGATTGACCACCCCTGATCTATATCATAACATCACTGTCATGTGAGTATTTTGCTCCAACAAAAAGATTTTTTGAAAATAGAATGGCCATGGACTTGGGATATATAAAGCACAGTGGGTTTCTAAGTTGATTACAATACAAACCAATGATTTATGTAATGTTTTGGCACTAATTATCTGGTTATTCCATTAGTCCAACACACCAAATCAAGACTGATATAGAAAGAATAGGAATAATATAAATATTAATAAAATAATTTCTGTAATAAACTCTCATAATTTATGGGCAAATGATGATCCATGTTATTATAACATGGATCATTATTTGAAATGACAGGTTCTGCCTGTCATTTCCAGCAGATAACAATGTTATCTGCTGTAGGATTTAAGACTTCCTGCCATTAATTCTATACGTATTATATCCTTTTGTCTATGAGTACCGAGTCTCAGAAATGATTAGATTATGTCATAGATGCACAATGGATAGTGATTATGAAGTAAAAAAAAACAAAGGCCCATATTCTACCTAGCTAGAACAATGTTCAGGCAAGAATCCTGATAAACATGAATATTTAACTAGAGATTTGTGTAAAAACTATGTTTTGAACTTTGTTTTGTTATGTTTTCCCTCTTTCCTCTGCATAGGTAGTCACCACACATAAATATAAACTATGTATTAATTAATATAGTTAGGTATCAAGAGTTTGGAATAGATGAATACAAATAGACAATTACAAGGATAATAATTATAACTCAGTAAGACAGTTATTAATTGGAAAATATCTGATCATGCTTACTGTAACTAATATTTAAATATTATGGGGCAAATAAAATAAAAATGTTACCCAGAAAACAAATCAATGTGAATCCTTTGACACCATCTATCTAAGTTAATATTTAGGGTCTGCCACCTACCATTTAAGTTAGTCAAACTATAACCGTAGCAGAAGGCCCAAACTATTCGCTCGAGCCCAGTCTCCTCTCCCTCTCACACTCTCAGCGTGGACGCTAAGCCTGACGTGTGTGTCTGTGTTCGTGGATGAATGGAAGAAGATCCTGTCAATAAGTATTTTGAGATGAGCATATGACTGTCGAGTAGTTGTCTTTGACTAATGTAATTGGCCTTGGCCCAAATATGTAAAAAAAATAAAACTTTAAGATCAATCTGAAACTCCTTTGATTTATCTTTCAACCGTCTTAGAAAATGATAACGCAACATTACATACAGTGAATATGATTTGTTGAATCAGTCCTTGCCAAAATATTTTGTATCAATTATTTCACACAACACTTTGCCCAACCTGGGAATCGAACCCAGGACCTCATGCTCAGCAGTAGCGCTTGCAACCACAAGACTAACGAGGCAGTTTTAAAACTAGCATTACTATAGTAACACATAGCTAAGACCTCCACACCTTTGAAGATATTTACATTACTTGTTTTTAATCCATTTGTTGATAATAATATTTTTGTTTCAGCACCAATGTTCTCAAGCAGAGAAATACCAGCATTCCCACCGAGATCACCACAAGCTACTGAGACTGAATACAGAATGCGAGAGGTTTACAAGGTATTTAAAATTTCCATGATAAATAAAAAACTCGAAACGGTTTGAAAAAATCTTTGGGAATACGAGCTGTCTTAAGAACTCAGTATTTAAAGGATAGTTCTGTTTCAGATTGTAGTACAGTGCTGTCATGATCCATATAATTTTATTCTGGGTCAATATATAAAGGTACCATTCCGTAGCCCACCGCAGGCAGCAACTGCAGGGGACGTGTCGCTGCGACACGACTGGTTTCTATGAATTACTACGAAATACCTTCCGTAGCTAGCGAATCGTCGTTGGCAGCTACGGGCGAGCGACAGGCGACCCGTGTAGCCCGACCGCAGACCAGTAGTGCCTACAACGCTCGAGCGATAACATGTTTTTCTATCTTCCGACTGGAATACGGGCTGCTGCCGCCTGCGGTCGGGTTCGGAATCATGACTGCAGCGACATGACGCCGCGACACGTCGCCTGCAGTTGCCTCCTGCGGTCGGGTACGGAATGGTACCTTAAGGCTATTTTTACCTGATATTTAACATTTCGTTGTACAAAATAGAAACTTTTAAAGAGATTCCACACGTGCGAATAGTTAATTGACCTGTTTAGCCCCAGCCCCTTTATAGCAGATTTTTAATTCCAGGGTATAACACAAATTATGCGTCAAGGTCGACAATGACTACCGCCCAAACACAAAACTTTACAATTTACAAGTTAAATGTACAAATTTGTAAATCTTACAACTACGTCTACCACAAACCTCTAAGCCACACGATTATAACTGAAAAATCTTACAAATATGTAAATTGTAGTGACAAGTCTACAATATTGTAACTCATTGTAATTCCTGTATTAGGCAATTTAATCAACAAATTTTCAATTTTGTAGAATTGTAGACTTGTGAAGTATTGTAGTATAGAGCCCTGGACTCTGTTTATTCAGCCCCATTATCAACCTATATGCAAATAAAACTTTAGTCTGGAAAGGATAATTACCCTTTATTATCGCTCCATATAGGTTAGCGGCAAGTTGAACGTGGACGGGGTGGAGTACAGATCCCACATAGAAGACCTCCAACAGCTGGGCGAGCTCGGCAGCGGCACCTGCGGACATGTCGTCAAGATGCTGCACAGGCCTTCCAACACCGTCATAGCTGTTAAAGTTAGTAATCTAAACATGGTATAAATTAAAGTCGCTTTGCGTGTATGTATGACTGCCTTGTTCTTCTAAAATTGTATTATAAACCCAGACTTGTGGTAGTCGTGGTCATTAAACGTGCGAGAAGGACAGTAAATATATAGTACGGGATTTCTAAAAACGAAATACTGAGTCTCGAATCGTCTCGCTCCCGCGTTTTATGACCGCTGCTGCCAGGAATGTGGCATTGAAATACTTTAATATGGTCACACTTGAAAATCCAGCATTAGAAATTGGTTTAAATAAAAAAATCAACGAGGCAGTCTGGGACTACCGATTGAAGTGAAAACTAAGTAACGCCATCTAACGAAAATGTCAGGAATTGATGTGGCTTGCTGTCAGTACAAGAACGAAAGCTGTAACTCCATTGAAAATATTCCAAAAAAATAAAACAGACTGCGCTGTCAACAAAAACATTAACGTTGTGCATTTCTACTCTCCCTCCGTCCTAAGGCGGTTGTACACGGTAAGAAAATTTACCGTGTCTGCGGCAGACAAGACAAATTCTTCGTGTACACGACAAGAATTTTGTCTGTTCTACACACGAAAACTTTTCGTGTCTTCCGCAGACAAGACCAATCGGAACGTGTACACGACACGATTTTTTTCGTGCAGTCGTCAGTCAGGCGTAGGGCGCGCAAGTAATAACAAGTCTGATAATCATTTTCGTTTATTTATAAAAATGTTAACTACAAAGCAAAAAAGAATTATAGTTGCATAATATTATTATTATAACAAAATGAAAAAGGAAACAAAAAACAAGAGACTTTACTGGCTGAACCCTACTACTCCGCCCCCCACCGCTCCGCAACAACGTTCGCCGCGTCATGTCTTGCGCAGACAAGATTTTTTTTCGTGCACTGCTGCGAGCAGTGTACACAGTTATTTTCTAGTTACGACACGAATTCTTGCGTAGGCCCGGCGTATTTTCTTACCGTATACAAGCGCCCTTACGAATTTTCGATCAGGTCACGTGTCCAGAAGCGAGTTTAAAATTTTTTACCCATCCCAAAAAAAGTGCTCAACGCCGCTAGAGAAGTTTTCACTTCCAAAAACCCAGTTACTTCTGGGTTTTAGCTTTAATATGTGTAACATCATAAAGAGAGTTGTGGAAGGGTTAGGTTAACTCTCTTTATGGTGTTACACATATTTATATGGCTTAAAAATATTATCGTTTATCTTCCTATCAACAGCAAATGCGTCGCTCCGGCAACTCAGAAGAAACTAAACGCATCCTAATGGACTTAGACGTGGTAGTCCGATCCCACGACTGTCCCTACATCGTGCGGTGTCTGGGCTGCTTCGTAACCGACGCCGACGTGTGGATCTGCATGGAGCTGATGGCGTGCTGCTTCGACAAGCTGCTGAAGAGGCTGGGCGCGCCCATTCCTGAGGCTATACTGGGGAAGGTGACCGTGGCGGTGAGTGATCTTGTAATGGTCTGAATCCAGAACAGCTATTCTGGGGTTAATATCGGCTCTGTTGAGAATTATTTAGAAAGAAAAATTGTGTATTCTACACAAACAAAACATACAATACAATATTTTTTTTTATTAAATACATGGATACAAAGTAGCCAAAATCTTCATATTCAAGCAATAATAGTTTGTTAATTTTATCTATAGCATATTGTCAGGGCCAGGGATACCAACCGTACTATAATATATAGTATTGTACTATATTTCGGGTCTGCTTACTATATACTGTTGAAGAAATATATTGTACGCAAAAGTACTATATTTTCAACACAGAAATCTAGCAAACAAATCCTTCATTTAAAAAATTTATGAGCTCGCCTTTCCATTTACTTTTGACTAATGCTATAGCAGATATCCAAATAATTTGTCATTGCGTTCCGAACTTGTCAAATTGACAACATCAATCGAATTTTTGATCATTTTTTTTTAAATGGGATTTTGGTAATTTGATGTTGTTCTTTCTTTTGAGAAGTAGAAGTCCTAAATAAATTAGTTATAGAAACTGGCAGCGATAACGTATATGCGTCAAGTTCAAGTGCGCCGCGACTAACGCCGCCAAAAATGAAAAAAAAAACGCAAAGTTGCAAAAAATAATAGTTTAGAAAAAAATATAAATAAAGAACAAATATATTATGTTTGTAAATTTTTTGCTTTTTTCATCAAATTGGTATGTACTATATTTTTTTTAAGCTTATTTTGAAAAATATATTTTGCCGAAGAAATGTTGGCAACCCTAGCCAAGGACCAAAAAAATCTATTCAAATCGCGTAATTACTCTGTGGGTAAAATACTATAGCAATATTGATGAATTAATTTATCTTTTTTTAAACTGTTATTCACAAAATTTTAGCAATATTACTTTTGAGTCATTCAATCTATTGAACTTTTTGTTGTACTGCAAAATGTTTTCTTGTTTTAGGGCTTAAATAAAAATAAACGATTTTTTTTACAAGCTCTATATTTTTTGTTCCACAGACGGTGAACGCACTATCATACCTGAAAGACACGCACGGCGTCATCCATCGAGACGTGAAGCCTAGCAACATCCTCCTCGACGAACGCGGGAACGTCAAACTGTGCGACTTCGGCATCAGCGGCCGCCTGGTGGACTCCAAGGCTAAGACACGGAGCGCTGGCTGCGCCGCGTACATGGCGGTAAGTATCGCAGATATCCTCTGAAAATCTCCTGTCAATCAATCTTCCTAGCCTTTTCCCCAACTATCTTGGGGTCGGCTTCCAGTCTAACCGGATGCAGCTGAATACCAGTATTTTACATGGAGCGACTGCCTATCTGACCTCCACAACCCAGTAACTGGGTAATACGGTACCCCTTGGTAAAACTGGTGTCAGACTTTCGGGTTTCTGACGACTCGTAACGACTGTCAAAGATCCACAAATGACAGCCGGGACCAACGGCTTAACGTGCTTTTCGAGGCACGGAGGAGTCTCGGTATGTAAAGATGGTCACCCATCCACTGACCAACCCCGGCAAGCGTAGCTTAACCTTATGGATCGACCCGTGCGGCTTGTTATTACTTAGCCACGAGCTCCTCTGAAAATCTCCTGTGATAATCATAATCATATCACTATCATAATCAGCCTTTTACTGTTCCCACTGCTGGGACACAGACCTCCTCTCTGTGAGACGGAGTGGGCTGTAATCTACCACGCGGGCCCAGTGCGGATTAGTAGATCGTCTTCGAATTTTTGTTTCTATGATATGCCGGTTTCCTCACGATGTTTTCGTGGTGATGAAATTATTTACACAAAGTAAAGCGCCTGCTTGGGTTCAAACCTACGACCTACAATATGTAAGTACTGTTGCCACTGGGCCACCACTGTGCTCTGAAAATCTCCTGTGATAATGATAGATTATTCACCAAGGGGATAAAGCAGTATCTTATGTCACGGGCGCTATATTGAATCCCGAATGTAATGAAGGATTCTAGGGCTCCCGAGCACAGCTCAGCTGTGAGTTAGCTCCTGAGTGAACCGAGGGAATTAAGACTATAATCCAGAGTGCAGCGAGGGATTCAAGCTTGCCCAAGACGGAAGCTTTTATTTCCGAGGAGAATACTCTACTTTTCGCACCTACTGCGAGGTAATAAAAAACAATTTGACAAAAATGATCTTTTTCTACAGCCGGAGCGGATAGACCCTCCGGACCCGACGCGGCCAGACTACGACATCCGCGCGGACGTGTGGTCGCTCGGCATCTCGCTCGTCGAGCTCGCCACCGGCGTGTTCCCCTACAGAGACTGCCAGAATGACTTCGAGGTGCTCACTAGGGTGAGGAAAATTTTAAATGGTTTTTAAAGCCAGGAATATAGGTCAGATTTTTCCATATCCGTTAGTCTGATCATATTTAATGTGATCTAAATAATTTGTGTCTGGGCACAGATAATATAATACTACGTACAGATACCCAATCCCATACAAAGAAATGCGACCTCCCTAAGTCGGGCTATTGTCTGGCTACAGCATAAATGTGGAACAGTGATGTAAAACGCCATCTATTGCAAGGAGCCCTAAACAAAAAGGTTTTTTTTTTGTTGAAAATACGAGATTTATGAGTTACAATAGATAAATCAGCATTAACAAGGAAGTTTTGATTTTTACTAATCTTACTTCAGTCAAAATCTTCCGTTTATCGCTTTTTAGTGACTGTTAATTTCATAATTGTTACCTATGCTGCCATCTATGATCTTTTTTCAAGACTAATTATAATTTGTTCGAATTGGTACCCCATGGTCTGGGTAACTATTTTTTATCCTTAGCTATGAGAAATCCTACTATCTTACTTCCTACTTATATAATAATATTATAAATGTGAAAGTTTGGATGTTTGTTACTCAATCACGCAAAAACGGCTGAACGGATTCGAATGAAATTTGGCACACATATATTTTATAACCTGGATTAACATATAGGATACTTTTTATCCCGGTAGTACGTTCCCTTGGGATAATTTCTGACCTCCACGCGGGCGAAGCCGCGGGTGAAAACTAGTGAGAAATATATTATAATTTACCGTTTTGTTCACCAGGTAATAGCGGACGACCCTCCGCAGCTTCCAGACACGACTGACTTTACACCTGAGTTTAAATTATTTGTGTCACAGTGGTAAGTTTTAGTTTTAATAGTTTCTTATGTAATAAATGTAAGTAATCCCCAGTCAATATCCTATTGCGCCATTTATGGACCTGGCCTTCTTTTAAACAGTTATGGCAGAAAGATAATCACGCTCTCAGCTATTACCACTCGAAAACTTAACCCTTAATCTCTCTTCCAGCCTAACAAAAAACTACAGACAACGCCCAAAATACGCGAAACTCCTAGAACATCCATTCGTAGTGAAAGCCGCGCGTAGTTCCATCTCTGTCGGCGCTTGGTACGCGTCCCTCTCGTTCTTCGGGCAATCGGCCGCGTCTAAAGTTGGCTCGGTGACGTCATTGGTTGCCCCACCGGTGACACCGCCCAGCAATGGAGTGGAGACACCGGTTACTCCTCAACCTGTGAGGAATTTCGTGACCAGTTCCCAGCATTGGATGGAGCAGGTTACGCCGACGCCTGCGAGGTGAGTTTGATGAATTTGGGTCGGCGATTAATGAACAGTTTTGAATCCCGTTCAATCACATTTTACTTAATTTATAAATGATTTCAGAATAGAATAATTCCAATGTATGACGTCCTGAGTTCGATTCCAAGGTTGGGCAAAGTGTGATAGGGGTTTTCTTTATGGAATTTCTTGGTAGCAACCCAGAGTCTGGATTTGTGCCCAGTTGATGGTAATAGGCTCGCTCCCATTATATGAGTTTTAAAAATAACTGGTTAAATGTGGGTGTACTATGGATACACCTCTGCCCACCCCTTCGGAGAAACAAGGCGTGATGTTATGTGTACTAGAGTAAATTTCAGATTGGTCTTAAAAATAATGTGATACAAATTAACCGATAGAGCCTCAACCGTGTACATGTACACACAGCTAAACATTTCCAGTTTTTGCTGATCTCGCGTCCTAAAAGATTTTCGTACAATGCGAGCTCAGCTTATACTAGAAATGTATAGCTTGATGTGTAGCCGTTAGTACACGGCAAGAACATGTCCGTCAAGCCCCACCGTGTACACGGCTGGTACACGCGACTTAAATCACTATTTTGACTCCTAAATAATGACTAATATCTTATGTGGGTTGTTTCTCTCTCTGGCCTGACGGATATTCTCGTCAATTAGAAGTAAAATTATCAAAAAATGTCAATAGTGACGTATCATTTTAATTGGAGCCTTAAATCGGTGGCATAGAAGCTATACTACAATGTAATATTTCCTTTCAGAGCATGGTGGGCGACGAGTAGCAACGCAAACGCGGGAGGTAGCAGTTCGCAACCAACGAGCTTAGAAACTGACATGTGCAACCACTCGCCCTACCCTAGAAGAAGGTAACCCACACTCCTATAACATTATCGCTATAGTCCACAGGGATTTCAGCCCTCACGAATATTTCTGGGACATAGGAAGTAATTAAGTATGAGCTATATGTCAGATGCGAGCCTATATCTAGGTTTTCCATCTAATCATCATCTGCTTAGCATTTCCCGTTGGGGGCGGCTTCCAGTCTAACCTGATGCAGCAAAATACCAGTTAACGTGGAGCGTCTGCCTATCTGACCTTCACAATCCAGTTACTGGGTAATACGATACCCCCTGGTTTGTCAGACTTTCGGGCTTTTGACGACCCGTAACGACTGTCAAAGATCCATTAATGCCGGGATCAACGGCTTAACGTGCTTTCCGAGGCACGGAGAGGTAGAGTGTTTAAAATTAAGATAACAAATATTGTAGTGCATAAGGTAAGAGTGCTATCTACGTTAACAGCAGGGTACCATCGCGGAAAGCCATAACTAACCACTGTAAAGACTATTCTTGCTTGCAGCACTCGGCCGCTATAGAACCGGGGCGGTAATAGATGTGGTCATCGTGTGCACGGGATTTTGTTTTCCAAGTTGTTAGTTATGGGCTTCCGCGATGGTACATCGCACTTTGCACGAAATTCGTGCAACCAACCGAACCACGCTATACTTGATTTAGCACTCTTTGCAAGTTCGAATGCCCTGGCAATTTAACCTGTGATTGTCATCTGTAGCTCACATAGCAGCATATCAATTTCTGATAATTTCCACAGAACAATAGACGCGTGCGCATCTCCTCCCCCGCCGCCTGTACGCAGAGTATCCGCTGACAATCGCTGGAGAGCTTCGCCTGCGGTAAGTCCTAAACACTATAACGTTATTATTATAAACTTGAATTCAGAATCTTACATAATTATCATGTTTTGGAACTACAAGCTCAATGCCATACGTGACAAAGTTCAAATTCGATTGCGACCAAAATTTTACAAAATTGGTCACTCAAAAATCAACTTAAGCCCGCTTGTACCACAAATCTCTAAATGAATTCAACGCTAAACGTATTTTAAATATAATCCTGTCTTTGTCAACGATACAGAAATGTGAGTTTTAGCGGTATAGTACATTACTGTCGAAGCCAGCAATTAGAGCATTGATGGTAAGCCTGGACGATCGTTAGCCGAGGCACACATACGTGAGTCCATCAATGCCTGGTTGCGGCCAAGGCTTGTATAGTACTTTTCTCAAACAATGCGCGGAAATTCAAACCAAGTAAGTTATTTATAAATTCCAGAATCAATGACGAATAAAGAAAATTTTGCACGCGCCAATATGGTAATTTTTGTTTCTTCACAGCTCTATTTGCTAAGCCAGTTCGAAATTTAAATAAAATCTTTGATAAGTTACCTCTTTGGTTGCCATGTGGCAGTAAAAAGTTAGTTCCGTTTTTAAATAACAGGACAGATATGAGTTTTCATAGTAATTTATTTGGCCGCTAAACACGACAGATATGGATTTTCATACTAAGATTGCTGGCCTGATGCTCGCTTGTTTTTGACCAGTACAGCAATTTCAATTTATCTCGAAGAAGGTTGTCAAAATAATGTTCGAATTTCCAAGCATGTTTGAGAAAAACTTATTTAGCTGTCTGTGGTGCAAGCGGGCCGTTGAGCGATGTGTTTTTTCTTAATCCTTAATCTAGTGCTATTGTTGATCGAAGAGGATCAACAATAGCACTAGATTAAGGATTAAGAAAATACACATCGCTCAAGTTGCCGCGATTGCATATAACTTGATTATAAACCTTAACACTCACACACAAAGTTTATTATCGTTTGCAATATATTTACTGCTTCGGTTAAAAAGTACACGTATTTTTTAAATAAGAACAAAAATATTTATGGAAAAATAAAACACAATTTCTAAGCAATAAGGTTGAAAAAACTATGTTGCAAAATAAGACCACAACATTATTTGTGGTCTGTTTTTGATGCGCTCATCGCAATCTAGTACTAATTGTTGATATGAAATATTTCATAATATATTTTTTTTTTTAAGTGTAATGCCTTCACTACATGACGTTTATAGTAAACATTTCAGTAAATGACAATGAATGTAAATTATCTAAGGTTCTGAATTCAAATACTAAACATTAGAGTAACTAATGACAGAAAAGACTCAATTTAGGCCACCAAAGACCCAACGTCAGCTTATCGCCGTCCGGTGCTGGACATAAGCTTCACCGTAACGCCTCAGAAACGGATTTCGGCCTTCGTCCAGACGCAGCCTCTCCTCATTAGGTCACCGGATTTGGAGCAACAGGATATAGTACATGTATGTTGGGAATATGTGCTGCGTCGCTGCAACGTGTTGTGTGGCATGCTGTTGAATCTTAGGGTAATCAGTTTGATCTGCGGTAAAATCTCATGCCAACGCCGATAGTGTGCAGAGGGCAATTCCTGTATTTTTAAGAACGTTTTCATGCTAAACTCAAGTCTCAATCTGTCAAAAATACAATGACTACATTTTTGACATTAGCTGTCACTTGGTAAAAAAAAACGACGAGATTGCTACTGAATTTGAACGTTTTTTGACACGAGAATTAGCCTTCTGTTCACAGATATCAGGATCTGGGTCCTATACCACAAAACTTCACAATTTACAAATTTGTAAATCTTACAAGTGCGTGTACTGTACCACAAAACTCTAATGCCCATTTTCACCGACAACTAAGTGACACTTAAATTAATCCCTAAATAAAAAAATCCAACAGTGCACTTTGCAATGTTGGATTTTCAACTCTCAGCGCTGAGCCTAGCGTTGAAAATCCAACAGTACACTTTTATTTAGGCAGTTGCCCGCCAGACATTACACCCGTCTGGTTGGAGGATCCTCCCTTTTCTATGGTGGATCAGTGAACTTTACACCCTGTTCTTCATACACCTAAATTGGAGGTTGCTGATGAGGCTTAATACGAGGAGGATTCATTTAAGTGTCACTTAAACTCCATTTGATATAAGATAAGACATTTAAACAAACCTTTTTACAGTCCGTTCAACCGATTTTGACTTCTATACCATAGGCATAAGGATAGCATTAAAAGCAAAAAAGTGGTTACAATACCAACTGTTTACTGCAGCTGCCATTTGTCATGCCACCAAGGCAATAGAAGTCAAAATCGGTTGAACGGACTGTAAAAAAGGTTTATTTAAATGTCTAATCTTATTTAAAATTTTATACATATAGATGGAGTATGGTGTTGGTGAAAACTGGGATAAGCAACACAATTGTAACAGAAAAACCTTCCAAATATGTAAATTGTAGTGACAAGTCTACAATATTGTAACTCATACATACACACATCAAAAGTGTCTAGGGATCAACATATATTTTTGCAATAACTTTTCTCCTGATTGATATTAATTAAAATTTTCTTTAAGGATTCATCAAATAAAGTGTTTTCGTTTGTCACAGTAACGATAAACCAAGTAACCTTTGCATTAATAAAGAAATTTGCCATTTTCCTAATAAAGGGATTTTTGACATTTGAACCACTAACATTAAAGTTCGAAAAAAAGACTGAAATAACAGTTTTCTTTAAAATTTTATTGGGTAACTTAAACAATTAATAATCCGTGTTTCTACCGCGAACACTAACAACACAAGAACATCGGTTTGGCATACTCAAAATGAGTTCATCCAAATCACGCTGTGGAATGGCCGCCCATGTTCGTTGCAACAACAAAAAAAGGTCTTCTTGCGACTGGATACCCTCCATATTCGGCAGAGCTCTTCTCTGTAGCATATCCCATGCATGCTCAATCGGGTTCAAGTCTGGCGACTGAGCAGGCCAGGGCAGGACATTGATGTTAGCTGCGGCGAGAGTCTGTCTTACAACTCTTGCGGTGTGCGGTCGTGCATTATCATGCATTAACTGAAATAAGGGACCGATTTGCACTTGTAGAGGAACGATGACGTCTGATACAATCGTCTCAGCATAAATTTGAGCGTTGAGGTTGCCTCTGATCCAAATCAACTCAGTTCTTCCGCCGATCCAAATACCCGCCCATACCATGATGGTTCCACCACTATAAGGATGGACTTCCTGGCAGGATTTTAATCGCTGTTGGCGTCCAGGGGTTCTCCAGTGTCGTATACGTCTTGTATCCGGTCTCATACCAAAACGAGACTCATCAGAAAAGCACACGAAACGCCATTGTTCTTCTGCCCAATTTCTGTGTTCAAGAGCCCATTGATATCGAATCCTACGATTGTGCATTGCTATAGGTGGTACCCGTAGCGGTCTTCGGGAATGAAGGTTCACTTCATGCAAGCGGTTTCTGACTGTTTGGTCGCTAATTAAGTTCCCTGAAGAGTGATGAAGCCTCACGGCTAACATCATGGCGGTTATTGTTGGAGCTCTTCGAGCTAAGATTTGAATGTATCGGTCTTGTCTCCGTGTGGTGCAGCGATACCGTCCTCCATGGCGCTCAGCCACGGTACCAGTGCTTCGGTAACGTGTCCAAAGTCGACTGATAACACTCTGACTTGTATTCAGAGCTAAAGCCACAGTACGTTGCCGGGAACCAGCTTCTATCATTCCCACGGCTCTGAGCATTTCTTCCCTGCTTAAATGACGTCGCTGCTCCATAATAACGTTGGTTTTAATCAGTAGTAGGGAAACAGTAGCACTAATAATGTCTTCAATGCGTTGTATGTTTTTATAGGGAAAATATTGACAGCTGATTTTCATCTTTTACTCGAATTTGATTCACAGTTCCTGATTCAAATTATGAAATGCACCAAAAAGGATCCATATAAATTTATAAAATCATAAATTTATTACAAAGCCACATCTCAATCTCAAGAAATCCGCATAAAAATGCTTGATCCCTAGACACTTTTGATGTGTGTATTTGTAACTTCTGTCTGTATTACGCAATTTTTTCTTAAATTTATCAATTTTGTAGAATTGTAGACTTGTAAAGTTTTGTGGAATGGGGGGGCCCTGGGCGATCCGAAAAGGAACCCATCCCGTCCTGTCAGGGACCGGGAAAAAGGTTCCATGCACACTTTGTATGAGCTTGTTTACAAACGGCCACCCAGAGCATCCGAGCCGTCAGTGTTACGGAGCGTGCATCTGGAACCCCGGATTCTAGGTGGATAGAACTTAAAACTTGGTCAACCAACGCGAATAGTTTTATTGATTTTTATTTTCTTGTTTTTGTTTTAATTTGTTGTTCTTGTTTTTTTTTTTGTTTTTCTTCAGTCTGCTTAGCCTTTTCCCAACTATAGGCTCCCAATCTAACCGGATGCAGCTGAATACCAGTATTTTACATGGAGAGACTGCCTATCTGACCTTGTTTTCGTTTTATTGTGTTTATTTTTTTATATCTAGAATTGTTATTAAATAATCTATTATTAATCTCGCAGTATTTTTAATGTTGACGATCCTTAATACATAAAATAAATAAATAATTAGGATTTTACAGCAGTTCAAACTTGACCAGACTTCCAAGGGTTATACAGGGTGGATTTTTGAGACGAGGCAGTAAGGATGTCTCATTTCCTACGAAATGTATGGAAAAAGTAATTCGCGATTTCTGACTTTTCTAGTACTCAAACCTCAGTTCGTCCAATACAGTTTTTTGATCCTTATAAGAAACAGGATCGATTGGCATCAAAAAAAGTTTTTGTGAAAACTGCCCATTTTCTTGGTGACTATAATTTTTTTTCAAAATCTATGGATGCAGATCAAAATGTCTCAAAAAGTTAAGGACAGTCTCCTAAGACCGTTTTCTTGAAGCTACCGTTATAGCCGCCGTTGTGCTGCCGTTGTTGTGTATTTAATTGAATACTAACTTTAGGCTAAGTTATACTTCTACTAACATTATATGATGGAAATATTTGAATTTGTAGCTTCAAGAAAACGGTCTTAGCCGTTGGTAATGTACCTGTCCTCACTGCCCTATCTCAAAAATCCACCCAGTATAGTCCTTTAATAATGCTGTGGCGCCGCAGTGATCTTGCACCGTGTGTCATCGCCGTAGTAATGAATGGTAGAGGACGTCTTGCTTCAAGTCAACCGTCGTAAATAATCACTATCAACTTTATACATAAGCCATTTGAAACTAGCAATTTTTACTACTAGGAACTCTATCAGTTGTAAATAGAACACATTTTCTTCAAAATTTTCTATCAATCTAAAATCAAAATACTTCTATCTCCATTCAGATAAATGGCCCATCAATTTGTCACAAAATTCATTTTTCCTTTTAAAATTTTCTTGTCATTGTAAAATCAACTTAGTTTATATGACCATGAAGTTGAATATCACATTTAGCCAGATTTATTACGAATGAACTTCATTGACGTAGTTCAATTGTCATTGCAAATAAAATTGTTATAAGACCCTTTTCTATATTTTGCCATGATAAAATCAACTTAGAACACATAGTCATACAGTGGATATTTGTATGTAATCTACTATTACTGGCTGAATTGAACTAATAGGAGGTATTTATTTGCACAGAGTTCCGGCAACACTAGTCCTATAGTCCTGCAGAGGTTCTACCATCAGAACCAGCAGAGGAGATCGCGAGTTGACCTGCATGCCACACCTAGACATAGAAGGTAAGTTTTTTTGATGATTATTTAGTATGTTGAATAAAAATAACACTTTTAATACTTCAATTTGATTTAGGTTGAAATGAATGTAAATCGATGGTTGAAATAAATAAATAAGTCGTTGCTTCCTAGCCGACTACTCTGAGAAGAAACAACATAAAGTCCTTATAATGCAATTAAGTGTAATGTTCATTATGAAAACCATTTCTGATGATGTCTTTGATGTCTGACGTCTGATAATGAAGAACCACACAAATACAACAATTTATTTCTTTAACAAGCTTTGTACTACTTAGCTAATGATAGACCACAGATTTGGGTGGACCAGCCCAGACAATGCATGCATGTGTCAGTCATAAATCATAAATGTTTTTCTTGAGTATGAAAATTACCTGTGTTCAACATTTTAATTACCCATTTTTTTAATTCTATGTTTGAATATTGGTTGAAATGGCCCAAGAAATGGAGTAATAATGGAGTTGTTGATAACGTTGTTTCAGTTTAAGTAGAGAACACAGTACAGGCCGGTCACCCGAGCCGCCGCCGAGGACTAGTCGACAACACACAATGTTAGGACATGAAGGTAAATAACAGACACTTTGTAAACGGGCATGACATGTGTACGCAGTCAATGACTATATATCCTCTTGACTGCTCATACGGGCGACTCAGGCTCACGACACATAAATGAAAATGCACTGATATTAGATGACAATATGACTGGCCATTTTAGTTTTGACCAGTTATTGGATCTCTGCACACGCGGTTATTTTGACACATTAAAAAAAAGTCTGCATAATTATAAACAATTATGAGTTCCTGTTCTATTAAATGGTGTGGGAAATCGTCTAGAACATCCAGCTATAAAAAAGATGGCATAACTTTTCATCGGTAAGTAAAATATATTTATTTTAAAATATTATTATGAATAATTGCAGGGCTCAAGCTGAACTGGTTCTTTACGTAAAAAGGCACAAAAATGTACACTGCGTTGATGTCTTTTTGAAAAGTCCCTTTCTCTCACTAGGGTATTTCAATATATCTGTCCCTTTTTATCTTTACTAATGCTGTAGTGTTGTGACAACTTCAAAACAAAGTCTTTATATAATATTGTCGATAAAAGTTACGATGTTTCCTACTGGTAAAAAAGTAACATTACTTAATGTTTACATCTTAAATTTCCAAATATTCCGGAACTGAAAGAAAAGTGGATTAATGCAGTCCACAGGGAAAATTGCTTTCCAAAAAAAATTTGCGTTGTTTGTTCAAGGCATTTCACTGCAGATTGCTTTGAAACTTTAAAGAACCGACGCCGCTTATTTAGTACAGCAACACCGACCCTGTTTTTGCCTGTTTTGGTATGTTTTATTATATAGATCATTATTTCAGTTTAATGTTTAAAGGGTTTACGACGTACGGCATTTCATTCAAATTCATTTTTCATTAAAGTTTCATTAAAATTGATTCAGTCACTTCATACGCTTATGCAGGATACAAAGGTCTAAAAACTTAGTTAAGAATATTTTCGAAAAATAGTGTTACAGCCAAATTAGACCGATTTTAAATTTTCCATAGAAACAGAGAAATCCAGGTATCTGTTTTTAAATAAGACATTTAAAAAATGTTCTTAACTAAGTTTTTAGACCTTTGTATCTTGCATATGCGTATGAAGTTTCATTAAAATCGGTTCAGTCATTTCGAAAAACAAGGGCTTGAAAGTTTGTATGAAATGCCGTACGATGTAAACCCTCTTAAGGGGAATCGTCCAACCTAATCGCGAAATTAAAATATTCATTGGATTTTTGCAAATTTCAGCTCTATTCGTCACCTTATTTTGTCAATAACGCTATTCACTACAATAACGGCGGGCGATGTTTTTACTTAACCGTTATTGTAACGCAAGCGACATACTATGTCAAGTAGAGATGAAATTTGTAAAACTATAATGAAAAATTGAATTTTGCGGCTAGGTCAAACAAATTTATTTAATAAGCCAATTTATTTAATATTTTATGCACTATTAAAAACTCAGAAAGGAGAAATTGAATGCCTTAGGCATTTTATGCTAGTTTATCTTAAGGGCCTACGTCTCGTTTAGTACCGTAAAACGGTCACTTTAAAAAGCTATCTTCTCCTTAACGGCTTAGTTAAATGATTTGAAAAAAATATATGTTTGCTATAGATTCATCTACAACATATCTGAAACCGGGTTTTTTCGTATGACTAATACTTTTGCCTTAAAAAAATATTTACCATAACGCTATTTTTGGCTAATATTCGTAACTACTTCTAAACGGCTTTGACGATTGGAAAAAAAATTACACTGAAAAATTGTTGATTAAAGGTACTACAAATTTGAAACTGCATTTGTAAATCAATCAATATTTGTTAAACAAAATGTCCCCATTTAGAGATAGAGGTTCAGAGGGGCTCTGCGCGGGACGCGGGCGGCAGTCGCCCGTGAGCATTGAGACGGGATGGCTGTGTCGCTCGCTGGTCCGCTCCGGCTATCGACCGAGTATGCGCATACGTATGTGTTAGTGCGAATATTTATGAACTTATTGTATTAGTGTGCGTTTATAGACGAGCTTGCTGCAGAGAGTCCAAATCGATTGTGCGCGTAGGCGCTTTATTGTTGAGTTGTTCTTTGATGTACAATTATTAATACTTTTTTACATTGACAATTACATACAAATTAACAATTTACAATATAAACTAAAAAAATGTAAATGTAAAATATAACATAACATCACGACTGTATTCCCCGAAGGGTTTGGCAGAGGTGTACCTATATAAGGTGTTAAAAAATTTACTTTAGAAACTTTAAGAGGTGTTTTAGACCATCGAACTGAATAACTTTTACTTTGGGACATACATTGATATCGCGAAAAAAAAAATCTGTTGTTCCATAGTAAAGTTTAATACCTACTGTTCTAAACTGTATGGGACAGCTGTTTTTTTTTTTCGCGATTTCAAAGTTAAAGTAAAAGTTATTCAGTTTGATGGTCTAAAGCACCTCTTAAAGTTTCTAAAGTTAATTTTTTTAATCACTAAAATTTGTTTAGTCCTGTCAAACGAGCATTTCCTATTCTGAAATAGACTAAGGTGACACAACTTAACTATATTTTAGTTTGACAGCACTAAGATTGCACTGAGTTATTAGTTTAGTGAAAATGGCAATTTTGCTATTCTGAATTTGACGTTTTTCACCAAAAAATTTAGATTATCCAACTAAATCAGTCTATTTTTAAACGCGATTAAAAAGGAGTGGAATAAAATTAGTTGGCATGAACACACACTTCACACACTTCAGCTGCAAAAACTGTATCTTTTTTTTTTATTTTGCTTATATCTCGAAAACGGTGCGTCCTAGCGCAAAAATAATGGAAATTTCGACCCCCTCTGCCACCCGTAAACCCATATGCCCCTACTCATAGGTAATATTTAATCATATTTTCTATACAAAAAGTTTAAAATTCCATACAAAACACGTCAAGGCTGCCCCCCCCGCGCGCCTCTGTCTCTAAAAAAATTCACGGGGTAGAGCAAACAAGTACCACGTCGGTCGCGACGTGACTGTCAAATTCAATTTTAGATGTGTCAAAATTATTTTTTAATTTAGAGATATTTTTCCGCAGAATAGCTTTTAGATTCTCATAGCCAAAAGTAAGGAATTTTAGTCGTAGTTTAGTTAGTTTAGTTCGGTGTACAAGAGAATCGGCACCAAATATTTTCTTAAGTTACGTAGGTAAGAAGGTTAAGAAATAAATCTTGATTGGTGCCGATTCTCTTGTGCACCGAACTAAACTATCACTAAAATTACTTGCTTTTGGCTATGAGAATCTGAGATTCTGCAAAAAAATATCTCTAAATTAAAAAATAACTTTGACACATCTAAAATCGAATTTGCGTCGCGAACTCGCGACTCCACGTGGTACTTGTTTGCTCTACTCTGTGAATTTTTTTAGGTCCAGAGGCGCGCAGGGGGGCAGCGTCGACGTGTTTTGTATAGAATTTTTAACTTTTTGTATGGAAAATACGAAAATTTGTTACCTTTGTGTTGGGGTAAAGGGGTTTAAGGGTTTCCTAAAGGGGGTCGAAATTTTCATTATTTTTGCGATAGGACGCACCGTTTTCGAGTTATAAGCAAAATAAAAAAAAAGATACAGTACTGTTTTTGCACCTGAAGTGTTGGTGTGAAGTTTAGTTCATGACAACTAATTTTTATATTCCATTCCTTTTTAATCGCGTAAAAAAAAAATAGTCAAAGGAGATGTTTCAAAATGGGCCAGGTCTATGTACAGTATCTCAAAAAAAAGAGAAAAATCCGTAGAATTCAGGAAAAATACAGATAATTCAATTAAATGTTTACTGTTGTGGTAGTAAATTGATATTTATTATCAATTTTTATCGACTTTCAACATGGCGTCTCACGGATTTAGTTACTCTATGCTTAAAAACATTGACAGTAAACCATAGATCATAGAAACAGAACTGTCAGCTGTCACAACAGTGTGAAATAAACATGTCAAACGTGACAAACGTCAATCAAAAGGACAGCTTACCGCCATGACGGAACTGTCAGCTGTCACAACAGTGTGAAATAAACATGTCAAACGTGACAAACGTCAATCAAAATGACAGCTTACCGCCATGACGGGTTTTTGTTGTGTTGCAATTTCAAGTGTAATTTCTTGTGTTTACCAGCAAACCAAGCCATTTTAAAGTAATTGGACAATTAAGAACTGTTTTAAATGAATTTCCCTATTTTTTTGTATAGTGTACAAGGACCTGGCCCAGGCTCCATACATTTTGAAACATCTCCTTTAGTTTGAATAATCTAAATTTTTAGGTGAAAATCGTCAAATTCAGAATAACAAAATTCCCTGTTTCACTAAACTACTAAGTTAATAACTCATTGCAATCTTAGTGCTGTCAAACTTCGGTGGCAGTGACCTCTCGCGTCCGGCCCTGGTCCAGGCCATGGTGCGGAGCGAGAGGGCATGGCAAGCCGTCACCTCCTTCTGCGAAGCAGTAATGCTCGCGAAAGAGGAGGCAGAGTGCGCGAGGGAGTGGCAAAGGCCGCGCCCTACCAGCCCTAGCCGCCGCCGCCGTAGGAGACGTCCCGGGCGTCGGGAATTGACTGCGACTGGACTGGAAAGGGCTAGGCATCAACATCAATGGCGAGTATATCACTAACCTTCGGTTTGCCGACGATATAGTTATCATGGCTGAGACCATGGAGGACCTCAGTATAATGCTCGATGACCGCAGTAGAGCCTCCAAAAGAGTGGGTCTTAAAATGAACATGGACAAGACAAAGGTCATGTCAAATGCCCATGTAACACCCGCCCTCATAAAGATCGGTGACGCTACGCTCGAAGTTGTAGACGAGTATGTTTACCTAGGACAAACTGTCCAGCTAGGTAGGTCCAACTTCGAGAAAGAGGTCAATCGTCGAATCCGACTCGGCTGGGAGCGTTCGGGAAACTATGCAATATCTTCTCGTCCGATATACCACAGTGTTTCAAGACGAAAGTCTTTGACCAGTGCGTGTTGCCAATGATGACTTATGGCACTGAAACGTGGTCGCTCACAATGGGTCTTATCAGAAGGCTAAAAGTCACCCAAAGAGCAATGGAGAGGGCTATGCTTGGAGTTTCCCTACGTGATCGAATCAGAAATGAAGAGATCCGCAGGAGAACCAAGGTAACCGACATAGCCCGAACAATTGCCAAACTTAAGTGGCAATGGGCAGGACATATTGCTCGCAGAACAGATGGCCGATGGGGCCGAAAGGTTCTGGAGTGGCGACCACGTACCGGAAGACGTAGCGTTGGAAGGCCTCCCACAAGATGGACCGATGACCTAGTAAAGGCCGCAGGAATTCGCTGGATGCGGGAAGCACAGAATCGGTCGAAGTGGCGGTGCTTGAGGGAGGCCTATGTCCAGCAGTGGGCGTCTTTCGGCTGCTATGATGATGATAATGATGATATGCTGAGTTATAGGGGTTTATGGATTTCATAAAGGGGGACGAAATTCACATTATTTTTGCGATAGGACGCACCATTTTGCGATAAGAAAAACCTTCTCCCATCACACATAAAGGCAATGCTTGTACAGTCCCTAATATTTCCCATAATTGACTATGATGATGTGTGTTACTATGACCTGAATGCAGATCTTCTCAATAACTAGACCGCCTTCTTAATAACTGCATTCTGCATGTTTCGTTTTCTCCTCTTCTGATCGTTATTTCTCCTCTACCGATCGTTATGTCTCCTGACAAAGTTTATTCTGTTTATTATGTATAATATGTATTTATTAATTATAATTTATTCTTGTATTTTTTTAGTTATTTTCGTGTTATCAATTGATTGATTGTGTATTACGTAATTAGGGTACGGGGCACGTGCCCCGGGCGACACCGTTAGGGGGCGCCAAATTCGTGCATGACAGACAAGTACACCACCCAGCGCACCGCAACTTTGCAACAAATGAGACGCGCAACAATTATAATCTTTCTCTGAGGGTGGTGCACTGAGGAAATTACTGATTAGCGTAGGTTTAGGTCGTCAAACGGTCTGAGCGGGTTGTGAGTACTTGTGAGCGGGCGCAGTTGTATTCTACCAGGAACTCGATGAGCGTTTTTGTGGTCTATTTTTTAAGTTTTGCGGTGCCGGGCGTCTTGCTTCAACGCCGACGACGCCTGTGACACGACTTACTTTAACTTTTACCACAGTTTTGGCGCCCCTGTTGGATTGGCGCATTTTACGGTTTTTTTTTAAGAAAAAAAAAACGATTCGGGGTCAGGCGATAGGTTTTGCCCCGCCTCGAAAGATCCGTTCCGTTCTAGATCCGGGGCTGCCCCTACCAAATATCACTCAACGCGCTTAAAGAAGTTTTTCCTAAAAAAAAAAACTATGATACCTACAAAAAATTTCTACAGTCAAAGGCCGATCACTAAAATTCCTTACTTTTGGCTATGAGAATCTTAAAGCCATTCTGACAAAAAAAAATCTCTAAATGAAAAAAATATTTTGACACATCTAAAATCGAATTTGACAATCGCGTGACGACTCCACGTAGTACTTGTTTGCTCTACCCCGTGAATTTTTTTAGAGCCGGAGGCGCGCAGGGGTTGGCAGCCTCGACGTGTTTTATATGGAATTTTTCACTTTTTGTATGGAAAATATGAAAAATTATTACCAACATGTTGGGATATAGGGGTTTAAGAGTTTCCTAAAGGGGGTCGAAAATTTCATTATTTTTGCGATAGGACACACCATTTTCGAGATATAAGCAAAAGAAAAAAAAATACAATACTGTTTTTGGACTGAGGTCGAAGTGTTGGGGTTTTAGTTCATGCCAACTTACTTTATTCCACACGTTTTTAATCGCGTTTAAAAATAGTCAGATTTAGTTGGATACACCAAATTTTTAGGTGAAAAACGTCAAACTCAGAATAGCAAAATTGCCATTTTCACTAAACTAATAACTCAGTGCAATCTATTTTTGGTCTAGTTTAGAGGCATTTGTGACAAGAGAATCGGCACCAAAATATAACTAGCAGACCCGGTAGGCAGACGTTGTCATGCGACAACAGCGCCTCCCAACAGCGCGTCCAACTATAGCTAAGAACCATCCAAGTGACACAAAAAGAATTGAAAAAAAAACATCTAAATCAGTCAAGCCATTTAGCATAAGAAGAATTACAAACACACGCACACCGATATTTTATTTATTGCCAGGAATGTTCTTAAAAAACAAACAAAGTATTTAAAATAATATGCGGGTCAAAATATGGTAGTCGGCGTACAATTTCAGATTTGCCTACGATTCCTTCTCTAAGGACTAGGAATCTTAGGCAAAAAATGCGACATACGTGCGCATGTCTGCGCCTTTGTCTAGTCTTTGATCGTCGTTTTAGTGTAGTGCGCCACCGTTGCACGTTTTACGTATTGGAGAGTAGGGCGTTTAGCTCCGCCCACATGCACAAGGTCAGTGAGCCTACTATACACCTTAAAGGGGTGACAGACAGGCGAGCAGGTCTGTGGTCTTATGGCTCGGCGACCTTACTCGCTCGTGTGTCGCCCAAAGTACGCGCACTTTAAAACCGCCGACTAAGCTCGCCGGCGATCCAACAGTTTGAAATTTTTCTCGTAGCCCGCCTTAATTCGTAGTTTCGTAGGTCTGTCATTGCCGCGAGTCGCGAGTCAGCATTTTGTTTTGATATTTGTGTAATTTTTGTTTAGTTTGGTTCAGAAAAGTCGAAAACATCGCGATAGAGTGTGAGAAGTCTTCACGTGTGTCACCGACGGCGAGCCGCGCAAGTTGTCGAGCTTAAAAACCGCGGTCTTTAAGTACGCATGTCTATCACCCGTTTTAAGGTGATGCAGAGATAACAAACCAATTAATTTCTGTAGGTACTTTAATGAGTTTTACATTCCTTATGACTATCAGTTAGGAAATCTCGACTCCAGCTAGCTTGTCAAATAATGACCTGTAAAAGTGATTCCTAATTGCACAATAAATTAATTGAATTTGAATTTCACATTATGAGAATTCATTGTTCTATCCGACAGGGATTAATATTGCTATTATTTTTATAAGACATACTTTCAGACCATTAAATAAGCTTCATTCAATTTTAGCATTGATTTAATTGAATAAAGTTAAATTTGAAGTGTAACGTCAGTGTTTTATTTGCACCCAGTTAAGGGGGCGCATCCTAAAAGTTGGCAACGTCGTAAATAGCTGTCAAATAGTTACCTGTTTTGATTAATTTGGAAATAATACTGTATGGAAATAAGAAATGTGGCTAACTAACTTACTAGAATATTAATGATGAATTGCAATTGAACTGCAAATTTGAATTTGATAGGTGTAAAAAAGGCATTTGGAAAATTTCCAAATACTTTTTTTAATAATAATTCGGTGTTACGATATTAATTGTTGCATTTCATAATCAATATTCTAGTTCGCTAGTTAGCCACATTTTTTATTTTCATACAGAAATATTATCAAATTAATCAAAACACCGAAATATTTGACATCTATTTGCGACGTTGCCAACTTTCAGAATAAACCCTCTTAAGGCTGCCTGTCCACTGGAGCGGAGAGGAGAAAAGAGGAGCGGAAATGTGCCAATATTAACCATTAGAATATTGACTCCGCCCCTGAGTTTAGATTTGATTGATTAATAATGGCACATCTCCGCTCCTCTCCTCTCCTCTCCGCTCCAGTGGACAGGCAGCCTTACACCCTATCAATTAGAGTTTAAAAAAATATAGAATTAATAGACGTCGATTTTATCGATATCGATATTATTGTGCAAAACTGACTTGCGGGTCACTATTTTTAAAACATACGTCCTGTCATTGTTGCACCGGCCAATCACAACCGCTGTATTTTCTTCGTCCCCCGGCCCGCAGTGGTGAGTCGTATGCCTAGACGAAATCGGTCTATCAGCTCTCAAGTGGTTTAATTCTCATTGTACGCAGTACAGATATTCCAAGAAAAGTGTGCGTTTCGGGAATCATCGTCTATCTTCGGAAATACGAACGCGCGATCATTAGATCTTATATAAGGTGCAATAAAAATATCTGCCACGGCTTTAATGGGAGGTAGTATTGTGTTTAAAGATTACAATAGTGAAGAAATTTTGTACCCCGGCACAGTTAAATCGATTTTAGAAAATAAAGTAGTTAAATAAACATTGACTCTACTTTGCATAACGTGGTTCACAAAATACGCGCGATGTGTCGCTTCGTCAATGAAAACAACTGCTATCTCTTTCCATCTGTTCTGTGAATGAAAACTGAAATCAGCTGACTAGTTCGTCAGTATCTAATCTAGTAGGTACGCAATAATACGCAGGCAAACAAGTGTATTAAAAGTGCAATTACTTACCAGCTACCGCATTCTTCCAAAAAACTGACGTAAATAAGATGATAAACTTCCTATCACACTTAAAAGAAGAAGAAGAAGTCCAACACTTCTTCTTCGAGTTCGGCAGAGAATGGAGGCCTGCCTGCGTCAACCGGAGGCGGGTCAAAGCGGCCGTGTTCTCTAAATCTGAACACTGCATCCAGAATGGTATGATGACTCACTCGCACACCAAACCTCACTCTTACACTCGCGATAGCACAATACCATTTCAAGATAATTATTCTTGATTGGAATACCGTCGTCTGGGAGGCATTTAAAAAAAAAGCGCGCGCGATATTCCCGACGCTGCACGCTGACCGCAAAACTAACTTCCGAGCGGGCGGGCGGGCGACTGGCGGGCGGGCGGTCGCGGTCGGCTAGCGCGTGCGACGAACGGGGTAGTGCGGGTGAGGGTGGGGGCGCGCGGGGCTGCGCTTTGACGAGCGAGTGGCCGGCGCGCAGCGGCATTGTTTGATATGAATGGCAACAGTGTATGAACGGCGTCGGCGTTTTGCGAATTGAATTCGGTGCGGTGCGGCAACGTCTACGCGGGATGGTTTTATGCCAATAAATCAATACCAATATTTTTTGTATGAAAAAAAATATGACAAATGATCAATAATTTATCTTTACTATTGTGATCTATAAACACAATACTGTCTCCCATTGCAGCCGTGGCAGATATTTTTATAGCACCTTATATAGAGCTGTTAAAATCAATACTTGCCTATTTTATATTTCCATGTTTTTTTTTTATTTATTTGCTATCTTGCACGTCATACATTTTACAATAGATTACTGTCGGTTTTTGTACATGAACCCTGTCAGGGCACTGCAAAAAAGGGGAGACCGTGGCCCCTGGCGACGTACAGGCAACTGAAGGAACACGGGTGGGTTTTAGTCAGTAAGAGTCTGACACGCCCTTCCGCTCCGCCCAGAGTGGGAGAAGTTATTAGATTATTTCCCACCCAAAAAAAAGGGCACTGCAAAACATAAATGTTGGTTTGTTGTTGAGAAATGCAGTTACGTATTATGAAATTATAGATTAACAACTCTATGCAAATCCGAAAAACTTTTCGTCTGCGACCGGAGTAGATAAGCCGACAAAGAAAAAACTTCATACAAATGCGTAATGATAGGTGCATTATTACAAAGTGCGGTAGTACAAAATTTTGAAGCGTTGCCTCTGTGGGGGGTTACTCTGTGGCGCGACGTTCGTGTTTAATCGGAAAAACGAAGATTACCGATGCCCTTTTCTAGATTAACTGTATACGGGAGTATCACAGCTAATGAATCCTTGGTTGATAGTTACAGCAAACGGTAGCACGACGGAGTTGGAGCCGCCCGCGCTACATGAGAGGTTGCACCCACCGTCGCCTTTATTACTCAACGATAGGTAAGAACCGTTGCTTTACTTTATATAAAACTAGCTTATGTTCGCGGCTTCGCCCGCGTGGAGGTCAGAAAATATTCCCAAGGTAACGTACTACCGATAAAAGTATCCTATCTTCTAACCCAGGTCATGGTCTATCCATGTGCCAAATTTCATCCAAATCCGTTCAGCCGTTTTCGTGAAAGCGCAACAAACAAACTCACTTCCACTTGCATTTATAATATTAAGTTAGTAGGTTAGGATTATCATATTTCATAATATATTGTATCATACTTTAAGGTTGGAATTCACTTGGTATGGTGAGCATTGTTTTGGACTTAAAAGGCAACCCGCAATTTGGGTAGTGACCAAATTTCGGTTAATTTAGACTCACATAAAGTTTATATGATTGCCCGTTTTCTCTAAAACTAGGCGACAGCTAAACCTAGTGTTAGTGAGAACGAGCTAATGCTCACCCAACGCACCCTAATGGATGCGTTTCCACTGAAGCAAAGACGAACAGCTTTGTCTCGTCGTCAGCGGAGAAGTGCAGGAATCGTCCAATCACGGACGAGACAAGAGACGCAATGAGGATTTCAACCATTGTGATTGGTCGTTTCCTGCAGGCTTCCGCTCGTCTCCGCTTCAGTGGAAACGCACTCTTAGACGATCCAATGGCGGCCAATCGACGGAGATATGCCGTTGAAAGATTATTATAGTGTAAAAATGATTGCGCAAAAACACCTCTTCCCTCACTCTCGTCGTGCGATGGTTCGACGAGTGTATCTCGGCCTTGAACCTGCCCTTGCTATGTAAATCTTCTACCACCAACTTACCTTAACCATTCCCCAGGCTATCAGAAGGGCGTAGTCAAAGCTTAACACGGGCTGAGCTGCGCAACGGTTACCGAGGCGAGCCGCCTGCGCCGGCGCCGCACAAACATCATCACGACGACCAGGGTAAGTTCCTACGAACACTCCAATGGAGGACATGGAATGTAGCTAGTATTTGGGGCAAAAACTTGATGCAGGTAATACATAATACGTGTTTTGACAAGTTTTAATGTTACCAGAAAGCCAATTCTTGTGCAATAAACAAGTCCCAATCTTATCTCATGGACAAAAACCTCTCAAAATTGTGAGGTTTTTTTTTTGACAGATTGAGATTGACATAAACTTTTGCAATTGCCCTTTAGTTTCTTTAAATTCTTTTCGTATGTACTTATAAAAAAATTATTAAGAGCGTGCATTCTGAAAGTGGGCAACGTCGCAAATAGCTGTCACATATTTCGCTGTTTTGATTAATTTGGCAATATTACTGTATGGAAATAAGAAATGTGGCTAACTAGCGAACTAGAATATTAATAATGAATTGCAATTGTAACATTGAATTTGACGTTGTGTACCCGTTTTAGGTGTAAAAAAGGCATTTGGCAAGTTTCCAAATACTTTTGTTTTATCTAAAACTAAATATCCGGTGTTACAATATTAATTATTGCATTTCATAATCAATATTCTAATTTGCTAGTTAGACACATTTCTTATTTCCATACAGTCTTATATCCAAATTAATCAAAACAATTTATATTTAACCGCTATTTACGACGTTGCCAAATTTAAAGATGCACGATCTTAAGAAAAATACTATAAATCATCGATATTGCGCTACTCTACTTCCGACTGTTAATTTTCTCACGTGCAACCAGTTTTTGGCCCGAGTTTTAGGTCTAGTAAGGCCATATTTTGAGGAATGAATTTAAAGTAATTCGGGCGTACCCAGCCTTTAAGCTGTTATATTGCATATAGACGGGAAAACAGATTTAGTAGGTTTTATATAAATTTTATTTTTAATAACTTAGATCAAATGGTAAAAGCTGGGTATGTCCGTGGTATTGGAATTTTTTATTATAGTTTTATTTTATTTTCAGTTACTTTCTTGAATACACGTAGGGTTTATTTAAAGATTATTAATTTACGTATTATTAAAACAGTTTTGTGATTTTGATTACTGGAATTTACTTGCGAGAGATGAAATTATATAAATCTTACTTTTCACAAGGCAATTCAGTAACAAAATCAAGTATTAGAAAATAAATTAGATCCATTGAATTAACACACGATATTTTACGCATATTTTGCGTAATTAAATATCTAAAATGTTTAAGCTGGTTTCACAGCGGTCTGTGAGACACGTACGGGTTCCCGGAACAGAGACACACGTGAGGCGCTAGAACATTGTTTCACAGCGACGCGGATTGATCCGTACGCACCCGCTCCGGGTAGAGCCCGTACAACGTATCGTACTACTCCCTCGTTTCAAAGCGCTGCGGGCGCTACCTGTACGGGTCTTCCGGACAGGTGTGAAACCAGCCTTAGCCCTTCATTGACCAGTGAGGCGTAACTTATCGTGTGTCCAAATTCTTTGTCAGTACTATAGTATATTCTGCGAGAGATCAGAACGGGATAATATACATACATTTTAGAATAAGCCGAACAAAAAGAACAATGGCCACTCTCCAAAAGTTGTATTTTTGAAAACGATATAATTTCCCCTGCTTTAAAAAATTAATTAATGATATCCAATGATGACATTAACAATGTCCTTCATTTTGGTAACAGTCTCATTTCGGTAACAAGTTTTGTTTTCCTAGTCCGTTGTTCTTTATCTAATTGGCCATCTTCGAATAACTGCTACAAGTTAATATCTTCTTCCGATCGCTTGCAGACTACACTATTACCCCGCGTTTACACCAAGGTATAAAACATGCATTCTACATGTTGTGTCTACTGTTTTGTTGTTTTCATCTAAAACAAGTTGTGAACACTAGTTGCAGGCAAAACTTGTTGCAAACTTGTCAAAAATGTGAACAAAAGGTGCAGAGTGTAATAAATAGTATAGCAACACTGAATATTTAGTTTTATTTTGTTAAGGGGGATGCGACAAAGTAGCCCGCGAAATTCAAATTTTCTAACGTTTTTTGCAATTTGCAGGTCAGTGTCAGGTTGTATCTTGATTAAAATATGATTTGCGAGCGTAACAAATATGGCTTTACGGAATTATAATCATTAGAATCAGCTATACAACTCCGTATGATAGAATAACCCCCAAATGTTATGATTTCATGAAATCATGACATTTGGGGATTACATGAACTTATAGAGTTGTGTTCATGATTTCTATGATTATAATTCTATAAATAAACATTTGATACGGTCGCAAATCATATTTAACTCAACGTACAACCTGATACTGCCCTGCAAATTGCGAAAAACTTAAGAAAATTTGAATTTCGCGGACTACCCTGACGCTTTCGCCTTAAACTGTAACAACACTTGATTCAGTGTTGTTATTGCAATTCATAATCAATATTTAGGTCAACTACAGAAAAATATTTAATCATTTCATTCAACAATATTGACAAATTCATCAAAAAAGTGAAATATTTGGCAGCCATTTGCGACGTTGCAAACATGTCTGAAACTAAGTCAATATACTAGTTTTATACACGATTATACATTACCCCTCTTACTAGTAAACGTTGTATAGCGTCTTTATAATTACACAACGCTTTGTCTTCTTCTTTCAAATGTCTTACTGACGACTGAAAGAGAGAAATCGGTGTGTACAACGTTTATTAGTAAGGGGGTAAATGTTTTTGACAAACCTTTTACAAGATTTCTTGAAAACAACAACAGCTTGTATGTGGGTGTAAACGCGGGGTAACACAACTTATGATTGACGAAGACAATTTGTAACGAAGGAGTACAGCCAGCCTATGACTACTATGAGTTTAAACGCGTGTTGTTCGCTGCTCCGCGCGCGCGCACTCTCTCCGCACGCATCGTGTGTATAGACGCGTGAAATTATTGCAATATGAAGTTAATAAAAAGTTTCATAAATCTGATTTTATTTTACTTAAAATCCTGCTTGTATTTTTGCTATTTGAGTCCTTACCATAATCAGCCTATTAATTTTCCCACTGCTGGGACACAGGCCTCCTCTTTGTGAGAGTGAGTGGACTGTAATCTACCAGGCGGGACCAGCGCGGGTTGGTAGATGTCATATGTCTTTATAATTAGAATTTTTGGTTCTATGACATGCCGGTTTCCTCACGATGTTTTCCTTCACCGTTTTTAGAGCAGTGAGTTTGAGTACTTACGATGCTGGAAATAAAGCTTAAAAATTAAAATGTAAGTTTTCTCTTGGCTGAAGTTCGTTTGGACTCGAAACAAGTTGGTATGTTGAGAACAAGAATAGAGTTGTCACGATTTTATCGATACCTAAATGTACTCTTGCTCTTTTTCCTTTTGTGCCTAAATAATCGCGACTTCTTGTTTAATTTGAGGCTCATTTTTTTTTAAATGTTGTTGACGTTGCAATGATTTCACAAATCATCTCATTCTCATACAGTCTGTTTCTACCCTTTCATAATGTAAATATCGGAGGAAAACCATGAAGTTATGGGAAATATGCTTTTGACGCGTCCTCTGTGCTTTGCGGTTATATGCTTTCGCACAACCGAAATAAGGCAGCCGAAGAGAGGCTTTTTTTGCCGAAATAACTTTTGGAAATTATCGTCGAGTTTTGTAGATTGATTTCTACAGATTTGTAAAAATAATTATATTTAAATCCTATATTAATAGACCATCGACTTTGTGACAGCTGCACAAAGTATTTACCTGTTATCGATAAAACATATTGTTTGAATAATTTTAACGATTTGTCTCACCTCTATCTACAAAACTCGATATCAAAATTTTGTGTCGAAATAATTAAATGTGCTAAATTAATGTTTACATCAAAACAAACTCTCGATGAGTTTTAGCCGCATATTATCTACTTTATTACCTAACCCACTCATTGTATGTTTAGCAATCTTAACACGTACTTACACGAGATACGTCTTAAAATGATTTCACCAACCGGTCCGACATGCGCGTGCGACAAAATTTGTCGAACTATTGAGTAATTTTATCCATAGTAATGTATCGTTTTGGCGCGAGGTAATGCTTCGACATATTTTTGTCACGCTGCGTATCTTAGCCTGGCGGGTCTGCGACAATGTCTTGTTATGATTGGTATGTGTTAAGACTGCAGCTTTTCAAAATTGTTTGTTCTCCCAAATGTTTCTTACCGATATGTTGATGTATGTCATATGTTATAACATATTGAAGGAGCTTTTCTGTTTGATTGTACAACTTGTACGCGTCCTTGTAAAACAATTGCAAAAATAAAGTATGGGTAATATTTATGTTCCATGCAATATAACTTTTAATGTATTAAACACATTGTACATTACTGATTTTTTTTTGCATTTAGCAATTAAAATTAAAAATTTCGATTTAATTTCACATTGACTGCAGTTGTAAAATCAAAGTCGTCACCAACAACATCAGTTCTTGATCTATGCAGTTTAAGTGCTTATACTGGCTGGCAAATATTTCACAGTTCAGGCTTATTTAAACGGAGATAGTTTCTCGCGTAATATCTTCGAAGCAACTGCGATAATGACTTGTGCAAAATGGGCGAGAAACCCCCTCCATTTAAATGTGTCCTTAACTCCAGAAAAGTTCCTTCCAATGTATCTGTGCTTTGCCGCTGTCCTTCCGCGTCCCACACATCGCCTGCCCATAGTAGCTCTGTCACATGCCTCGCTACACTAAACACGACCCTAACACCTAGCTAATAAGAGCTACACTTGTATATTGCGGGTACGTATCGCTTTGGGAAGCGTTGCTAAAGTATTTACTTGCGTTTTGTATTTTATGTCGAGATATTTTTGCAACGATGTTGTTTTTTGGAGTGGATGGTTTACAGGTTTTTTTTTTAAATAATGAAGCGATGGTTTTGGCCATCTTTGCTACGCTATCAAAACTGAAAATGAAACTCAACAATCGATGCTAAATATTCAAAAGAACACATTCAGGGGTTTCACGCATTCTGGGATACCTTTGTGCCCTAAATATTTTTAGTGAAAACAGAATACTTTAAAATCGAGCTATAAGACCTCTTTTTCCCATTATTCGAAGCAGCCAGCCGTTACAGCAGTTCCTAACTTGGAATTTACTAAAAACCAATTTCTTGTTATTCTTCTCTAAATTCAAATAATGTTTTCATCATAAGATATTGCACATTTGCACGATGCACAATATTATCAGTCATACTTCTAAGCTATCCACTTGTTTAGTAAATAATGTGGCTTTTACTGGCGAGGTGTGAGCGAGACAGCTGTTCTTCATCTCTCATCATCATGGTAGCTTCGCTGTCAGTAACATTAGCAGGCATTTAGTACCGACTCTTTGGTTTATACACCACTATCTGTCTAGGAAGTAAGCAATATTTAAGGCAAATAAAAATCAACCGATAAAGCATGAAGAAAGCAAGAAATAAATCACAAACCAGTATGAATAAAGGTCATTTTATGATATCCGCATCTCAATATAGTAAGCCAAAATGTTAGCAGGCCTTAAAACGTTTATTCACGGTTTTGATCAATATTGAGTAGAACAATTTGTGTAATACTCATCCCAGCTGAATTCTGTGTACTCGAAATGTTGCTCACGTCTTAAGCAGACAGTTTCAAACAAAATATATTGGCAAAATTGCACTAAACACTGACATAAACTGTTGAATTCTCAAACACTACTCATTTTTTTAAGTATAGTATGAAAGCGACAGAAAGACTTTAAGTACTTCCGTACTCTTGTTAGAGTGATGAAGACTCTACAGGGTCAAATAAAATTAGCAAATGAAACTCCGCATTATCATTCAAAAGCCGTAAAACAAAAAAAGGAAACAGATTCTAAACTCATTATTTTAAGTAAGCACAGCTGACTACGGGGTCAACGGCCATCGTTAGGGTAGTTATTTGAAATTATGAATTTAGAAAATCTTTCGTTTTTATTTAATCGCCATTCGATATCGACCCATCACATCTGTTGAGTTCCGCTAGCTATTTTAATCTGACCCTGTATATTTCTACCGAGATTCAGACTTGAGCATCGCTCTACAATATATAATTAATAGTCTTTAGCCGACGCTAGTTATTAAAAGCTGAGTATCGTTTGAAAATTTGCTTAAAAACTCGAAAGTGGACCGCAACCAAAGAGTCGGTATATCCGGAGCGGGCAGAGCGGCGTGTAGTGTTGCGGTCGTTGGTCGCGTGTCGATGGTGCTCGGTCGCAGGCTGGCTACACTCGCTCGCCGGGCTCGTGAAGCGCCGGCTCAGCGGGTACGTCAAGTGGCATCACCTTGCAGCGCGCAGAGACAACCCTCACCAACATCATCTGCAGCATAGGTGAGCGACCCCATTCATTTTTTACTGTTGAAAAATTGTTCTGGCATGTTAAACAAGGTTTATGTTTTTATATCCCTTATCTCCAGGGCATGAATGAGACCATGTCAAAGAATCACCACTAGACTCGTGTGTATCTAAGTTTCATTGATAAGTACGAGTAATTCATTTTCATTCAAACCATACGAAGCTAAGAAAATGCGACGTTGTGATATTTTAATTTTTATGAAAAAAAAATCTGAATTAAATGTTTTTTTATATATTTCACCTAAGGGTTTTTTAGAAAGCGTCAGTGAACGGTATCTGCGTTGCTGAGTTTTCGGTCAAACAAATTTAAGAAAACTCAGAACAATTATGTATTTTATTTCGTTTTTATTTTTGCCATCGACACGCTGAGAAGAAGGGTTTTTTAGATAAATTATCGTGACTTTGTCGCATTATTTTTGAAAGAAATAAAAAACAAAATGCCTGTTGATTCTTTGATAAGGTCTCATTTATAGATAAGGGTCCCTAGATAAGGGATTAAAAAAAACGCCTTGTATACGACAAGTAAAAACTGTAGTGAAAAGATAGTGCACAGTATGGCAACCTTGACCAGCTAATACTGTTGCTAACTGCTTTAAGATTGGTAGTCGGGTTATCATTATTTTTTTAATTTTGAAATATCTTCTGTCTTGTGCGGGCATGGTAGCTAGGACTAGTTAGATCTGTAGTGAAAAGATAAGGTGCGCCGGCCAAAACAGCTTCCAAATCTTGCCAAGTGTTTAGAGAGTGGGGTTTATTTCAACACTCGTTCTTAAAATTTACCGATCAATGAAATTTTCATATGGTTCATCCTGAAATTAATATGTATCTGAAAAGTTCATACAACTCAATCTTTCTTAAATTGCTCATAGAGGTATATGTTCTGCTTTCGGCGATCTACTATCAAGAACGAAGTGGCTGATTTTTCAGCCTTTTAACTAAAAAACAAACAAATCTCTCGATATTTATTCTATACAAAAGCTATGAAATCGTCCTATTTATTGCTCAGATTGAAGTTATCTGATAACTGCAACATCGGCCCTAAAATGTCAATTTAAATATTAAAATACAGGCTATGACTCACAGATTTAGAGTAGGCTAGATACCACAAGCCGTACGACCAAGCGTGCCTGATGATGACGTGCCTTGATGCGCTTCTGCCTTCAGTTTGTGTTCGATCGCGCCAGTGGTGAGTTGTGTCGTCGAAGATATAAAAATGCCAAATAAACTGTAATTACGCTTACCGATTGAAACGATTCTGTTTACGTTGAGAACATCACTAAATGGCTGAGGTGACGTCATCGTAGGTATAAAAAAGATGAAATGCTCGGTTTTCATACTATCGAATGAACATGCGGTATCTAGCCTACTCTAAATCTGCTATAACTATTCAATTCAAAATTACACTATCCACAGATGGGGCAACAGCGAAAGTTGGAGCATGCCGGCGTCCCCCCTCCCCCCGCGCGCGCCCCCGCCGCGCCCCGCCGACTAGCGCGCGCCCCGCACGCGCCCCGCCCGCTAGCGACACTGTGGCACACACGCGTATCTCTGCTTACACCGAAACTTGGATCAGTTAGCTCTGCTTGAAAAAGCTTAGCGAAAAACCGTTGGCACAATTCGTTTTTAAATATTCATGCTAGACTCAGGTATAATGACAATTCAATAGAAGTGTAACAAGCTTCCATAGTTTGGTGGACGTTTTTTTATTTTATTTTTAGAAACAGCCAGTTCTTAATTTTTGACTAAACAAGAACCATTGTAGCTTTGTACAGGAATATTTTTTAGCTATGGCTTTTGAGTGGCGGCATCTGCATTGCCTCATGAACTACGCATTACGCTAAAGTCACGCGAAATCCAGCATCGCGCAAACTGAGTTTATCGCGCGATCAGCATATATTTATATATTTGCTGATCGCGCGATAAACTCAGGTTTGTCGCGCGAAGATAACTTCCCGACATCAATCATTAGTCAGTTGCCCACCAGTCACAACACCCATCTGGTCGGAAGATCCTCCCTTTTCTGCAGAGGATGAGTGAACTTTACACCCTGTTCCTCATAACTCTATAACCTGTCACGATTGCCATCGTTAAATAATTTCGCTGTACCTCATAATAACATAAGTAACAAAGTAGAAAACTTCGTAAGCAATTAGAAACATGATTTTGTAAGAAATGCAGTCAATATAAAAGTAATTGATGCCACGTCGTCCTCGCAACCATTGTTGTTCAACGTACTACGCTATATAATTATATCGATAATAAACATAAACATTAGAGAAAGACGGCACGATAGCTTTGTATTTTATTACTGCTTAAGGTACGGTTCTGGTGCACGCGACTGAAATTATCGACTGAGGACAAATCGCTGTCTTTTGCTCCCAGATTTACACACTGTTAACATAGTAGACATACTATAAAGCAGGAGCCACCAAACGGCGGACCCCAAACCTAAAGTAAAATTGATAACTAATGGCAATAGCTTGCACCAACTTTACTCGACTTCAGAGAGATAGGACAAATGTTTCACATTAATTACTTATTTTGTTATTTTTATTCATTACATATTTGTTTAAAAAAATATTCATGTTTCTTTTCGTTTTATTTCTTCATTGATATTTTTATAATCTTGGTTGCTAGTCATCGTCTACCAAACGAACCGAGACAGTCATATTATTTAAAAAAACCGGACCCCCAATGAAACTGATTTGTGCTCCCTGGTCTAAAAGAATAAAGTTTCAGCTTTTCAAATATTCATTAATTGTAAAGTTGGTGTACTTGTCTGCCTACTAAATAAATTGTATTCAAAGTGCCTGACTTAAGACTGATATCAACAAAAATAATCCATTAAACCAACCTCGAGTATACGAATTAACAAGCTACCTCTCAATGTGATTCATTGCCCGAAAACTTTTTAACGTTAAATCAGTCTTTATAGAGTAAAAACAGCATTTTAAACGTCAAAGTCTTGGTCGTGATTGCGGATCAGTCGCGTGCGTGGAACAAGACCTTTACCCATACATAAGTTACGTCACACGAATATCATATTTTCGGAACCTCTCTTTGTCACAGGTGGTAAAGAAAAGGAAGAGTTTTATTACTTAAGATTTATTCATGTGACGCCACGGAGCTTATGACTTGTCCCCCGCCCTTGTCACACGATGTCACACTTTTTGACCACTCCCCCTTAGCGTGTGACGTAATTATTATGGATGATCCTTTATGTAAATAGTCGCCGGCCGTGCAGTATTAAGCAACGGTGTTCGAGGGCTTATCGCGTGATAATAGTAACTTAGCACATGTTCATAGTACACGTTAAATGAATATTTTGGAACAAAACGCGTTTAGTAGTTATAAAGGGACATTTAGTACGGAGTTGTGACGTCATAGTGATATATTTTGGGATATACTAGTTGATTCTGTGATCGCGAATGACCTGACTACGATGCCATCGACACTGCCCCTTGTTGGTCGGTGAGATCAAGTTTTTTCGTGACCTAAAGAAAAGAATGGGTATTTGAGTTCATCATGGTGAGTATACACTAGAGTATTTTCTCGATCATTTCCACGTGTTCCTGAGAATGCTCGATACGGTGTTCAAACTTCAAAGTAATGCTTACAGCGACTGAGCATGACTATAACACCATCTGACCTGTAACATTCCATTCTATTTTGCGTTTATTCTTCGTTGAATGTCGGAATGCGCTCGTGTCTTTGCTCGATAAAATGTTACACAAATTAGCTCGATTGTTTGCAAAATCAAGTTCTAACACCGCATCGAAAGTCGTGTTCATTGTTCGGTTCGTGAAAGAGTGGCACATTAAGGCGTGAACAGACTTGTAAAATGTAATGCAACGCCAATAGTGTGGACGGTATACAAACGAACACTGTGTTCGCGCTAGAAACTGACAGTCATTGCGTTAGATGTAGATGTAATGCTCGTAGTGCGTCCAGAATCTCGTTACATTACACGTGTTTGTACACGCCTTTAAAGTGGCTCGATGTTTTGTTACATGTTTGTGCTCTAGTCCAGTGGTCGGCAAACTCATTAGTCAATATAGCCAAATATGAATACTATAATGACTAAGTTTTCTTATGAGAGCCAATCCTTTCTGTGTCCAAACTGTCTCAATACACAATTCTTAATCCTTGACACGCCCATCCACCCCACAACGCTTCCTAAAAGTAGCTTGCTAAGAAGTAGGATGCCTTCATCATCATCATATAGGCTCATAATGATATGATGAAGGCATCATAATTGTTACACTTCGCGACAAGAAACTTGGTCGCTCTGAAGTTAGGTTGCGCATGCGTACTGGCATGCGCGCTACTGTTTCATAAGGCAGATTGACTACTGCGCAGTCATTTGTAGTCTACTTCAGAGCGTTAAAGTTATTTGCCGCGAACTGTAACAAGTTAACCTTGGAAAACTTTGAAAGGTACCGATACCGTACATTAAATGATTAATTTTCGCACTCATCGACATTTACATACCTACACTCTATAGGCCTAAGAGCCGCATGCGGCTCGTGAGCCGCGGTTTGCCGACCACTGCCCTAGTCTATACTCACCTTTATCGATTTATCACTGACCAATCAGGAAGATCTTTTAGTTAAAGTTAAATCGTTAGTTTAGGTTGGAAATGAGCCATACTAGTTTATCTACACTAGCACCTAAAGACATCATTGCACATCGTTTGAAAGGTTCGATAATATTCATACATTTGTGTGACATTGTACTCATCTTGGCTTCATCGTAGTCGGGTAATCAAACGGGCTTATTAGGCGTACAATTTTCAAAGTTTTAAGACTAATAACTCTAGTTAATCTTTACCCGAAATCAGTGTCTCTGAACAAGAGTACGCCTAAACAAAATTAAATACCAAATTGTCTTCCGGCATTTAAAAAATCCCTTATATCAGAAGCAAAATTGGTTATTTCTGTTGCTAAAATTGAGAACACCATTTGTGAATCACAGAATATAAACACCATGTATACATATTTAAATTAATGTTTGTGGGCTATCTACAGGTGTTGCTTTATTAGTGCACAATAATTTTATTTATCATTGGTTTCAAGTTTAGCGTTCGTTTTTTTTTCTGATAGCAGTATACCGTGAAATATAAGCAATAAATATGTGTACTTGTAGGGCAAAGATTTTCTTTATTTTCATACCAAATCTAAACAAATATTTTATAAAGAAAAGATTTTGTTTTTTGTATGTTTTGATTGATTTGACATTTGAGCTCATAATAACTTTTTTATATTTGGTGCACCAATAAAGTAAGACCTAATATTTTAACGAATCCGAGCAGTGTAGCTTTGACAATATGTACTTCTCGTATTGGATGGGGAATTGAGTTTTGGCTGGACAATGTACTGTTGTGCTTTTGAAAAGAACATAATAGTTGAAAATTCTGTTTACTATCACTTGAGAGTCGTAATTTGCTTTGAAGATAACTTTTCCAAAAGTCTTGCTAGTTATTATTTTTTTTAAATTTCAACTAATCGAAACGTTTAATCTCGTTTGACTAAGTTTACCTTGTTTGCCCATCTTCGGTGATGGGCCAACATTTGATTTAAAAAAAATCTTAAGTAAAATAATTTATTTTTGACAGAAATCGCATAAAACCGATATTGCTTGAATTAGTGCTGTCATAATATAATTTGACCGATACCGCTATACTGCGCCTTGAGTATGTGCGAGACGAGACGGGGGGCAGTGCGGGCCGCTCATCGCGTCAACGCTGCCCCCCGCCTCGCCGCGCATCTAAGATACAGCGGTCTAATAAATAATATTTTGGATTTCACTTCACATAAACGTTAAAACTGCTAATTCAAAGCACTACAGTAGATAAGTCTAAAAGAATGCATTGTACAGTTGGGGATTGTATTCCTATTCGACAATCAATAGTAATAATGATTTCTATAATTGTAAATATCGTGTATATTTTATTGTAAGTGACAGATAATGCAATACAGATAGCGCAGGATTTTATTTGTACTATATATAGATGGGTTCGTTCACTGGTTACATGCTGATTCTAGAAAAAATTGTCGTTGTGTGTACGGAAATAATCTTAATAGAGATATTGCTTTGTATGTTAACTTTTTTTGCAAGGAATTGAACCAAGTCTCCTGTTGTATAATAGTCTCCGATGTTAAGTACAAATAATAGTTAAATACTAATTCCAGTGGGCCCTTGACTGGCTTGTTTTCACATCTCCTTTTTCATGTTATTTAATATTTTTGTCTGTACTTCTTATGAGGAATTTAATAATATTTTGTGTAACCGATGTTTGACCAGTGAACGAACCCAAACAAATTAAGTTGTACTTTGATTTGTAACAAATAGAACATCATAGTGTTTACAGCTTATATATTATAATAATTGTAGTATTTAATTGTACATTTATTTTTTTTAATATTTTGACCAAATGTATAGAGTAAAATCGGATATATTTTTTGTTAGCTTCGGGTGTACGAGTGTTGTAACTCGACTATCTTGACTTTAGTCGAATAGTTGACTTATTATAGTCGATTCAGTCAACTAAACTAGACTTGTAGAGATTTGGAAAGCTTCTTATAATTGACTAAATAGTTTGTCGGTTTAGTTGGCTGAACATCGATTCGTACAATAATGTATAATAAGCAAACGTGATGTACGTTGGATAGTTTTTGTTGAAATATTTTTTACAATTTACCTTTTATTTTGATTACGTTAATTTGACATTTACAAATATGAGCCATAATCAACTGTAATGTTCATGTACGCAAGCATCAATTTGGCGGGACATATTTTTAGGTACATATTTATAGCAATCGCTTGGAATTACAAGAACTATCCGTTTAAAGGCTATTTGAAGCAACGTTTGTGATTAGCACCGCGTGTCCCACGCTGGGCGCCAGTGCTCGGTTGATCAGTGACATTGACTTGACACGTATTTTCATATTCGCATAAATCTTATGCACCTGTAGAAGTATGGCCCAAAATGTCTTTAGCCTGTTCTTTGAAAATCGATTTCGTTCTAAAAACTATAATACTATTTTCTAATCTATTTGTTTATTTTTCTTTGAATTAAACTTATATGTTTCAAATAGATTTTTATAATTAAATGCGATGTCACTGCGCAAGTGACACTAGCGCCCTCTAGTCCGCGCGCCACCCTACGTGCAACCGCGTTAGTTAAGGCGAGACTATATTTAAATAAATCTATTTAATAAACAACGATTAACTTGTTTTCTATTATATTATTGCAATAATTATTATTTTATTGTGTATTATATGGATCAAATTTTATTAATGTGTTTTATTATAACCACATAATTTCAAGTACCTTTCCAGTACCTATATTTACAATGGTTCAAACAGAAACAGTACGCCTCATCAATGATTTTCCATTTCTACTCGCTCAGCCCCAAGGACGAATCGGGTTAGTATTATTATTTGGTTAGAGACACTAGCAGCTAATTAGCTGATGCGTGTGTATCAAATAACTTGGAGATGGTTAATCTGTCCAGTCGATTCTTGAAGCAGTTCAGTGAGGGAGCCGTCACAACATCCTCCGGGAAGCTATTCCATGCTGTTACAACTCTGTTAGATAAGAACTGCTTTGAAGGCTTTTTCTTTGATGAATTTTCCCATAACTTTAATGACAGTATTATTTTTATATTTTAGTGTAACTAATACCTACCTTATCAAAAGTGTGTAGAAAGAAACACAAATAAAACGAATATGGCTTTTATTTAAAAAATAATATATTTTGTACAATGTTTGTGTGAAAACAACTATTGCGTCGGAATACAAAACGTTAGAATGTAGTACGGAATATATGCTTATGTACAGTAACACTTAGTGTTAGAGGAGTGAAGCGAATTTGTGGCCATGACCAACTGCTGGCAAGTTATCGAAAAAGGATGGATTGAAGAATTATGAAGCTTCGTATAGCATAAGCAGTCTGTAACGTTCCCACTACTGGGACTCGTACCTCCTCCCTGTGAGAGGGAGTGGGCCTTAATCCACCATGCGGGCGCAGTGGTTGGTGGGTGTCACATATCTTTGAATTTTTGGTTTTTGGACATACCGTTTCCCTTCACCGTGGGAGCAGTAGTGATTAAATGAATTACACAAAGTAAACTGCCTCTAGAGAAAAGTATGCTCTAAAGTCACAACTGCAGGTGAAAATCATAACCACATGAAGTAGTTTTCATAGATTCACATTTGTATAAGAATTCGGCTGTAACTCATTATGTCAATGAAGATCCACAATGAGCGCGATTTGTTTATCGATATTTAACTAATGCGCACCCGCAGGTAGTAAACTGCCGATGAATCTTTACCTAACTATCGATAATACACTCACCACAGTTCTGCACAACACTAGCACTGCTCCATAAGGGTTGTAAGTAGGTATGAGCGAGAGGTCCGATAAAAATAAGGGCCTATTTCACCACGTATGATTAAGTTCCTTTACCTTTTGAACGCCATGGTCACATATACGTGACAAGCAAGTGCGTGCCCTGTATTCTGTGGTACGCCGACGACACAAATATGTGAGCATTTTTGTCACATATTTGTGTCGTTGGCGTACAGGGCACGCGCGTGCGTTTATGTTCTGGCGTTCATAAGGCTTACTTGGCAGATAATTTCATACAAATTTTGTACCATTTTTGAATGTATTCAGTAAGTAGTGGCTATTCGGACATTATGAAATAGGCCCTTACTATTATTATATATTATTGGGGTTTCGTGTAATTTCTCCACAAATAATTACTAATAGGAATTTAATAATAAGGCTAGTTAGAATTATTGCTGTAACAACGAAAGTTCTTAGGACATAATCACATAGAAACTTATCACTAACGAGAAAATCATAACCTCTTCTGAAAACAAGAAGATACGCCAACTTTAATATGAAAATCACGGTCTTGCCAGCAGTTTACCAGTTGGTCTATTTGAAATGATATTTTTAATACTTAATACAATTTAATAGCAATAAATATAAAAACAATCACATAATTATAACATGTAAACACTTTCTTTGGTACAATCAGTAATAGGCGATGTCACATAATTATATTTAAAACAATTTAAACGGGAAAAGCTAATTCAATCAAATAAATAAGGAACAAACAAGGCTCATTTTGACATGATTGCAGATCATATAAAACAGAAAGAATCTCTTCATTTGATGTCTTTTAATATTCTTAAAATTATGAGTAAAAAGTTAAGGCGAAAGTGCCCGGGTAGCCCGCGAAATTTAAATCTTCTTATGTTTTTCAATTTGCCGGTCAGTATCAGGTTGTATGTTGACCAAAATATGATTCGCGACCGTAACAAATATGTATTAACAGATTTATAATCGTTAAAATTATCAATACAACTGTTTAAGTTCAAATTGCCCTATTGAATGACTATTTCATGAAATCATGACATTAAGGCCAATGAGAATTTGAATTTCGCGGGGTTACTTAGCGCATCCCTAATAAATCTGCGATTATATCAAAATAAAACCACGATAATTATCTTAATTCAATTTGCATTAATTAAGTAGTAACAAATCAGCATTCTCTAATTAAAAATAATCAACATACAAAAGGCATTAAAGGCGTACACCACAAACTATTTAAAGTCTCTAAATTATTTTAAAAGTTGTGTTCATATTGCTAATCTGCTGCTTACAACTAATAAGAGATATAATCACCCTAGGTAAAAATCGAAACTATTTTTCTCATGTCTTGCTATGCCATTTACATTTTCAACTCTATTATCAAGATGGCAGCGATTATAATCGTCCTTCCTCTGCAACTTACTTATATAAAAGTGCAAGTAAGGTACATGCGATGGCCAGACTGTCATTTCGAAAGAAGCCAGCAGGCACATTGGATTGGCACTATCTTAAAAGGGCTAAGCCCATCAGATTGGCTAGACCTCTTTATAACAGTCTGGTTACCGAAGACTCAACGCAGAGAATAATACGCTCTATTTTCAATGACATAAAGTGGTAATTAGAACGAACATCGACGAAGACATCAGATGTGTCGCTCTTAAAGTTGTGCTTTAAGACACCGATTATAAGGCTTATTATTCAATAACAGCTGAGCCTATAACGTCATCTACCTGAAGCGAGAATATTTTCTTGTACAATCGACCGCACGGTAGTAACAATGAGCTTGAGCTTGCCTAGCGTAGTATGCAGTTTCAATAGAATGAGGCCAGCTGGTGTTGTTACCACTGACGTGGAATCCGTGCCGCCACTGAAATCCCTTTGACGCGGCGCTGTTGTCTATGTCATTGCATCACATTGGTGTGACTGACATTGGCATGGCCACCATCAGGGATTTTAATTTCGATAACACAAAAAAAAAATCGCATCGAAATTTTTCGCTAAATATCAGTATTTGTCGGTCAATGGTTCAAAAGTTATAAGGGTTTATAGGTGACCGATCTGGGGAGCATCTCCCCAGATCGGTCACATATAATAAATTTCGACTAATTAGTGACAATTTATTTGTGTTATCAAAATCAAAATCCCTGATCCCATGCCAGTGTCAGTCACACATCACATTGCATTAAAAAAAATGTAGTTCAAAAATTTTCCGCGGGCCCACTTTCGTGGCGCGCACTCTACGGCCTACTGTACATGCAATACAATGAGGCATAGCTCCTCAAGCCTAGAAGCTATAGCTTATACTAATTACAAACTAAAATAAATAAAATCAACAACATAATAGCGATTATCGCGATTTAATACGGCAATCAAAATTCTCAACAGCCCCGTTCATTCCTAACATTATCCGTTAACATCTGACTAGTAACACACTGTTAAGGACGTTCAACGGGGAAGAAGACCTATGGCCTGTTTTACCAGAAGTCCTAGTTAACTTATCTGGCAGATATTTTCATATAAATTCCGTGGCATTTTATTTATTTATCTGGAAGATTTTGCCACTGTAAAACAGGCTCTCAAACTTACATCAAGGTCCTAGTCACTTATGGCGTATCATTTAAAAATATCAATTTACTGACAAGGCCTTATGGCAAGCTTACCTTTTCCTACTCCCCTAAATTTTTATGAAACGCCCTTCTATCAGGTTTTTCGAAAACAATTTAATTTCAAAGCTTAGGTAGGTACATAATTTAATAATTTATTATTTAACAATTCAATAGAATGACAAAATAACACATCAAAACTTTTAACAGACCGAATAAGTACTAATGCCTTTGAGCATAATCTTTAGTTTAAACAAATTGTTTGACTAGTGGCTAACTAGAGGAGTTGTATATTAAGTATATTTTTATCTCTAGATATGTAGCTCTCATATGAGATTTACCTATTTTAAATTTCGTTTAGAAAATTATTTACTTACTTTATGATAAGTCTATAATAAAGTGCAGCTGTATTTTTTTTCAATATGGCGCAGCAGTAAAATGGCGGGAAACTTTACTCTGAAAGGCGGAACACGATTCTATAAAAAAATATTTTGTGCTTAAAACGCTGTTACTAGAGTTGCGAAGAGAATTGACGAAACTTCGAAATTTGCTAAGGTATTGAGATATTTAAAACAACTAACTACGTGTTTGGGCGAATCCGTGAAAAATTGTACGTACGAAAAAACTACTGTCACAATATTTTACAAACAGTTTACAAGACCATCTCATACTCTATTGAATGCGGTTTTTTTTAATGTACAGTATAGCTCATAAACTTTCAGAAAAAAATATACTGGTGTCAATTGTTGTTAATTCAACTGATTAAAAATTAAAAATAAGAAGCAAAATACGTCATTTTTGCGTGTCACACATCCTGTCGCTAACTTTAACTAACTGAGGTTCATGGTTTTTTAAGATATATTTCAGTGTTTTTTGGGAGCTTTTACAGATTATTGTTTTTTTTTTAATTATAACATTAATTTTAATCATAAATCTTACTGTATTACAAAAAAAAACATGAAATATGATAATCAAATTAGCACCAAGGTGGACATTCCACTTTAGTCACTGCTGTTTTATTTGCTTTCAATAGTAAAAAAACTACCAAAACAAGTTATTTTATTATCATGGTAACATTATTGTGGTAGATCAGCCATTTCTTTTTACCCATCGGGCAGTTGTGACGCAGTGATCGGTGACGAAAGCCGTACTAACTACACGTAGTCGATTAAGAAGTCCACTATAGTCACAGCAATAACGTGATACCGATAAGTTCTTAAAACATTATTTTATTTGCGAATTATACTTAATGTATCTGCGAATGTCGTAAAATAATGATTTCCTCTAAAAGAACAAGGAACATTGAGTGTTGTCGTCATTATTTATATGAAGCGGAGTTCGTCACGTCCATTTAGTGTCGTGACTTATTAGTTAAAAAAAGAAAATTGTCCATATTGTCCCCTTCGTAACGGTACAATTTTTCACGGATTCGCCCGTTTATAATAATTCATGTCAACCATGTCCTCTTTCAGCAAGGCACACCACTTATAGGTCCGGTCTACTCACGAGCCTATTCAATTTAGTACAAATATCTTATTTAAGCTTATCTACTTTCCAAACATTTTTAATACAAGTGTACCTTCACGACCGTTGTCCCTTAGGGAGTGAGCACAGCTCCAAGCGATGCCAGCACTATTGGTCGGTAACATTCAAACGCTCTCAGCACATAATACCTTTTTGAAGTCTGCGAATCCGGCGTTATACATCCAAAAGACGCTGACATAGGTCATTTATGCACTGGAGTTAAAATTAAATATTATTTTTTGGATATAAAGGTAACTTTTCCATTTCCCGCCGCATTGCGAAGCTTACGCGTGTTGTTGTGATGCCGCCGGCGAAGTCGGTGCAGTTGCAATGCTGCTCGTATGCCTTCAACGTCTCCCATTATTGCTGTCGCTCCAATATCTATCCTGAATATACAAAAATGTTATGTAAGAACTAGTATAAAGATCTATCGATTCAGTTAGATCCACATAATGTGTTTTTGCTGAAATGTCTAAGTAAGCAAAATATGTGGAACTTCTTATATTTAAGTTACTGTTAAGACCTTTTATGTATCATATTTTATGCAAAATAAAGAAATTCTAATTCTATACTAGTTCATCAGTCACTCACTATACACTATTAATCACGGGTCTGGCTCACAATTATTATTATTACAGTAAACACGTGGGTTTCGTCAATCGATTTTAAATATTAATATAAAAAACGAGCGAGCCTTACAATAGTTGCACAGTACTAACCAACCTCTCGGAAAATGGGTTGGTACCATCTGACGGCTAACACTAGCACCGCGCGCGCTCATTGGTCAAATCAAATAGCGCGCGCTTCCCCGACTTCCTGTTACACATTTCCGTCCCTTTTCACGACATCACTCCCACATATTGCAGGAAAGTGGAAGGAAAGATGTTACACATCAATAATATAACACGTTGTTTAAAACAAGGTTAAATAAATTGATTTTTATTTACTACAGTCATGGCAATAGGCTCGCCCTCTCTCATGTCATCACATGGAACTTAAACATAATTGACGAAATGTAGTGTGTGCTGCCTAACCCTTTGCGAATATAGGCGTCATGCTATGTTATTGACAACAATAAAGAGCCTTCAAAGGCATGGGAAGTTGGAATTTTCATAGGTTTACTTCTATACTTCATTTGAAATAATTAGATATACATTCCGTTTCAACCGATTTTGACTTCTATTACGTTGGTGCCATGACAAATGGCAGCTGCAGTAAACAGTTGGTATTGCAACCACTTTTTTGCTTTTCATGCCATCCTTATTCCTACGGTATAGAAGTCAGAATACGTTTAACGGACTGTAAAAAAAGTTTGTTTATATGTCTAATCTTATTTCAAATGGAGTATGTAGTTGTCAAGCAGAAGAATACGTAGGTAAGCCATACTGCTCCTCCCCCTAGTTACCTTACTAGTCTAATGCGGCCGGCCCCCTTTCCCTGCCCGCTGTGGACTCCCGGGGACCGACGATGATGACAGACCGAGCTCCAGCGCGATGTTCTTGTCCACGGGGCTCCGCTTCAGATAGTCCGATATGTGCTGAACTATCAGGTCAATGGCCACTAGAAAATAGGAGATAAAATCTGTTAATTCGGTAACATACGAGACCGAGTTATAACGCTACAAGGTAGTTAATTGACTGAGGCGTGACTTTGCAGACTTATGAAGCAATGGACTAGCAATCTGTTTTAATTCATTTCAATTTATTATTGATCGTGCATTACGTAATTAGGCTGCCGGACACGAAGTATTACCACGCCAACCGCAGAACACAGAGGCGCAGAACGCGCTCTGCATTCAGGGTTCTTTATGACTCTTTAAGAACAGTTAAGCAGATTAGGTTACTAAATAATAAATACACGACCTCTTATGTATTTTTTACCCGACTTCGGCGAAGCAAAAAGGAGGGTTATGATTTTGACCGGTATGTATGTATGTATGTATGTATGTATGTATGTATGTATGTATGTATGTATGTAAGTATGTATGTATGTATGTATGTATGTATGTATGTATGTATGTATGTTCATCTGTAACCTCATAACTTCTAAACCACTGATCATAATTTGATAAATGAGGTATCGATGGAAGCATCCTGATTGTCCGCTGGTTATAGGCTATGTGACGTTACATTAAATTTAATATGGCGCCCTCTAGAGGACATAAAGTGAAGAACGAAAAAAATTATTTTTTTTAATCTTTCCATGTTTGGTATCAAATGAAAGAGCTTGACGAGCACATTACAAATATGTATATATATCATATTTTTAAAGTAAATAAATATGTTTAAATTGTTAAAAACATGCAAAAGTGAGACTGTGCTACGTACGGCGCAGCGGCGGTGTAAACTAATATCTATTATACAATTAAACCTATACAAAAAAAAATAAAGCGGCTCTGCAAATACCTTATTTCATCATTATAATCCCAAAACAAATTAAATAAAAAGCAAGTTTAAAAACTAAAACCCGACTACTGAAAAATCACGCTCTAAAAGGTATGAAACAAGAAAATATTTCGAACAGAAATCAAGACATAGGTACAAAAATGGTCAAAGTAAAGCCGTAGTCGCATGCCTGTATGGCATGCGACATTTTTTTAAATCAGAATTAACGACGCCATCTTGTTTTATCAATACAATTTCTATGTCAAATTCAAAAATGTTTTCCAACAACGCCCGCCTGTCAATGTCATTCAGGAGCCAAAACATTCTTGTAGCACTATAGTCTGACAAATAAATAAACTATTATTAGTATGTATCGCAGCCCAATGAAGTTATTTCGTTTAAGGCTCGTTTCACAGCTGTCCGGGAGACCCGTACGGACTCCCGGAACGGAGACTGACGGAGAGACACGCGAGGCGCTAGAACATTGGTTCACAGCGACGCGGATTGGTCCGTACGCGACAGGTAGAACCCGTACAGCGTATCGTATTACTCCCTCGTTTCAGAGCACTGCGGGCGCTATCCGTACGGGTCTCCCGGACAGCTGTGAAACCAGCCTAAGCCATTTGTTGTTGTATAGTAAAAACTGGCTTAAGATCTAGCTAAAACGATTGAAAACTACATAGTACAAAAAAATGTAACCATAGGTACAATTCATAGATTGATAATGAACGAATATTCTAGTATTCATGATTTATTTTTATGATAATGGATCTCATAACTGTGCGTTTGCACTGGCGAAACATTCCCAACAAAACATGTTGGAATCTCTATTTTCTGTAAATTTTCCATACAATGTTTGACAGTAACTATGCAGTAACTAGAGATTTCAACATGTTTTGTCGTGATGTTTCGCCAGTGCAAACGCACAGTAAGGTGCCTGAGTCATGTTATACCTACGTTATGATGAGCATAGTTTTTATTTTATTAATAGCCCTAATGAAAATGCAAAATACTACAACCGGTTGCCATGAGTAGTGCCTATGGATAGGACCGAGTAATATTCTACGATAGACGTCTATGGTGAGGTAGCCTACAATTACTAGACTCGATAGCTCTGAAGAAATAGTAAGTATACCAGGAGTAAACGTCGTGTAAGCTTGCAAAAAGATGCGAAAGATATAATTCAATAAAGTAACAGTACTACAAAAAATAAAGAGATAATTAAGAATATTCTATTCTATTCAATACTCAGAGGAAATGTATATAGAAAGATTGTGATTCTGTGAATCCACAATGTGAGATAATAAAGTCTTATTTACACAATGCAAATTTATTGTTAATGGCATAGAATAAAATTGTAGCAACAAATGACTCGCATCGTCGAAACCATGTTTAGACGGTGCAACTTTTCTTGATGCTTCAACTTATGGCATGTCATAAGCGATTAAGTCGCATCGTGTAAATCTGGCTTAAAAGTCTAGCTTTTGGATAGTAACAGTTCAGGTTCCACTTGTATTCAAAATAAACGCAAATTCAAGTTTGCAAACACTTTATTCCTTTAAAATATACATAAATGGCTTCAATTATACATTATTTCAAATGGAAATTATATAATTAGACAGAATAAACATTACACAGATACATCGTTTGTGCTGATTATAATTATTTGTAAAAATATACTTTTGTGTTATGCATAAACCAGCAAAAATAATACAATTAAAACTTAAATAGTATATTGTAACTAGTACACAGAGATTGTATAGGGATTTCTAGAGTCATTACTTTCGAGTGCGTGAAAGTGATGAAGCTATGCGGAACAAATATTGCCATCTCTTTCATGCACTGGAATAATGTTGACCAACCTTCCCTATACCTTCTTAGTACGACATAAAGCAGGTATAATTTGTTATACTTATTTACTTCCCTTCTTAGCGACTTATTTACTGAACTTCCAATACATAATTCGTGCAAATATTTGTAATCAAAAGAATAATTTATAATCATAAAGGCTGTTTTATGCAAAACAATGACAATATTTAAAGTAATTATAGAGGACATCACAACATTGATTCAACTATACAAATCAACGCGTCAACTGTATATAAATGCTACGTAAAATGCTGAAGCTCTACATAATAATATAATTATTATTATATTATGCGATTGTGCATAAACAACATAATACTCCTATGGGAGAGTGAACTAGGAAATAAGGAAGGACAGACGATGTTTAATTGTTAAAGTATCATAAGTTTTAACAATGTATGTTGTAAAGAACATTATTCTTATTGTAAAGATTATTTTCATCATGTTCTGTTAATCTACAGGCTGAAATTTAACCACGTATTCTAATCTAACCATGATACTGTAGCGGTTAGACCGCCACATACAAAAACTACGAAACAAAAAGACATGACGTCACACAATTCCTACATCTCGCAGTTAGAGTTTAATGAGCGAATAACATAGATAAGACTATCCGAAATCAACATATGGGCAGTTGCCCGCCAGACATAACAACCCGTCTGGTTGGAGGATCCTCCCTTTTCTATGGTGGATGAGTGAACTTTACACCCTGTTCCTCATACCCCTAAAATACTTCTTCATTTAGGTCAAAAAATTCTAAAAAAAGGTATTTAATTAAACATAAATAAATTAAAAAATCATTTTTTTTATATTTCCCACCCCAAGTCCAACCCTTCGGGAAAACAAGGCGTGATGTTATGTGTTGTTAGTTTTAATAAAAATAAAAATATTTTTTTTTTTTTTCTCATAGCTATAAGTTTTTACCTTCTAACATAATATGGACTTGTATCAATTACTGTATGCTTGGTCTGAAATAAATATTTTCATTTCATAAAAAAACATTTTCATTTCATTTTAATTTTTTAATTACATATTTTCGATATTGTTGGCCTAAATGAAGAAATATAAAACTTAGAACACGTGGTTGAAATATTGCCAATGAATTAAAGGGGTTTGAAGATTTTGGCCCTAAAATCAGCCACCATTTTGATTTTTTTTCAAAATCGAGGTGCACAATAAATGTCATATATTTGGATAGGGGACACTTATACAAACATAAAACTTCATGTAACATAACATCATAAAGCGTCACGTTTCTGAGATATTTAAAGATAAAAGTAAGAATTTTTATAACGAATTTATTTATTTATGTTGTAATTACTTTATGTTGATTAAGTTATTTATACTTACATGAATTAATTGACAACCATACAGCAAAAACAAGGTTTTTTAATCATATTCGGTATAAATAATATCATCCAAGAAGGCAGCGGGAGGCTGAATAAGATTTCTTGGTGTCGCGCCCATGCCATGCACCATATAATACATATACCATATAACACACGTCCTCATTTCGCGGGGGGTATACATATATTTTTGTCTCTTTCGCTCTTAACTAAAATATTACCTATACATGCCGCAATTAAGTTTTCATAGTATAATATACTTACCTGAAGGGAAAAAAACAAAAAAAATCATTGTATCAGGGTTCAGTTTTCGACTGATATTTCGGTGAATAACTCCGAAACGTGACGCTTTAGGATATTATGTTGTATGACATTTTTTGTTTGTATAAGTGTCCTCTATCTAAATATATAACTTTCGATTATCACCGCGATGCTGAAAAAAAAACAAAATGGCGGCCTCACATTAGGGCCACCCTCCATACAAAAATCTTCAAACCCCTTTCAGCCTGTATATTAAAATTTAATTTTACAATTGAAAAACAGATCCTATGTGATGTTAATAGGAATTTTTCATTCTATGCTATTGAACAAGGTACATCAAATGTGGAATTAAAAAAAAACGTCTTACAAAACAAAAATTTAAAAGTGTCAGTCAATAATAATCATTAAAAAAAAACAAGTTAATTTGCCGAAACCTAAAATTTTAAACAATAATAATATTTGACTAAGTATATGTTATTTTTACAACTAAGATACTTTTCTTAGGTTAAACGCTTACTTTTGCGACATTGTTATTTATTTATAGCCTAACTAGCGATCCGCCCCTGCTATGGACGGTTAGTAGGACTTGATAAAACATCGAAATTTCCTTATTAAAAATAAGTTACATAAATTATTAATGTATTAAACATAAAGTTTACCAACCCATACTGGGCCAGCGTGGTAGATTACGGCCCACTCCCTCTCGCCGAGAGGAGGCCTGTGTCCCAGCAGTGGGAACATTATAGGCTGATTATGCTTTGCTATACATGAACCTTCAATTCTCTAAAACCTTCAGTTGCGTATTTTAGAAGAACAAAACCGGTCACAGAGACAAGATACGATAAGCGACTTCAATTTTTATTACTGATGTATAGATGTAGCAGAAAGGCATTTGGGAGTAAAACACTAATGAATGTGTCTAATTTTTTAAGTGTGAGACAAAATAGAATTAAATTCAATGAAAATGCATGCCTCAGAAAGCACGTTAAACCATTGGGTCCGGTTGTCATTCGTGGATGTTTGACAGTCGTAACGGGTCGTCAGAAGCCTGAAAGTCTGACAACCAGTCTTACCAAGGGGTATCATATTACCCAGTTGCTGGGTTGTGATGGTCAGATAGGCAGTCGCTCCATGTAAAATACTGGTATTCAGGTGCATCCGGTTAGACTGGAAGCCGACCCCAACATAGTTGGGAAAAGATTAGGAAGATTGATTCAATGAAAATGTAGCAAATTGCTCTCACACTTATGGTTCATTTTGAAGCAAGTTTTCTCCCCCTAAAGTGAATAAACATTATCGTATACATTTTGGACCAATCATGGCTGGTAGTCGCAAAAATACGCGTTCAACTTAAAACTCCAATATAACGACATACAATTTTACATTTTTACATATTTTTTTTACGTTTTCCACTAAGTTTTATCACATTTAATCATTGGAATTGGCCACGTCCTCTGTTTCTTTCAGATTTAATTTATAAACAGATTTTGAAATCTGGTAAATATACTTTTTATATGTTAGCTCTATATTATAATCACTAATTGAATTGCGAGTTTTTTGAACCAGATTAATTGTTTAAATTATAGTATTGAAGAAGATTATCACAAGACAATGAGCCCCTTTTCACACCGCACTATACACCAACCAAAGTAGGCGTTTCATACGAGTATCATCATTAACAGTATACGAATAAGGTTCTTATTAGTATAAAACCTATTTACTTTTGCTAATATGAATATAAACATTATTTGCACAGGAATGGGGTTCACATTTGTATGAAACGCTGATACTACTTCATCGGGTACCCGGCATCGGATAACCGGCAGCCAGCGCGCGTGAAAAGGGCCTAATATTTAAATCAAACTACATATTTTTACATTACGAATTAATGAAGAAACAGACGACGCACAGATGATATTTAGTTGTAAACAGTTTAATACAATGTAAATTCTACCACTTTCTACATGATCATATTGATGTATGAGTCTTTTGCAATTTTTTGATTCAGTCTGTAAAGTATACATAAATTTAAATATTTATCTATTATGTGCATGCGAGGGACATCGACATCAAGGAGAGAATTTTGTATAATAAATCATGATTTTGATCAGCTTTTTTTTTCTGACCAAAAGTTCTATTAAAGACAATAAAAACATCAAGAACGGCTGTGCCTTTTTTTATAAATTTGGTTTAGAGCATTTTTAACACTAATAATGAGCCGAATAAAAATACTTTGGACTTTTTGAGGATAAAGCAAGCTAGTATAATCATAATATTATTTTTGGACAAAAACATAAAATTTTACTAAATTCAGTAATAAAAATAGAATATATTTTAAATTGTAATAGTTATTGTTTTTTTTTATAATTATTCATAAAAGGCATTGGTAACTTGTAATCCTAATCTACATAGTTTCACTTACATCATTTTAAGGAAAAACAGCACAGCGTAAAATACGTAAAGTAAAATATAATATTAATTGAGACAGTGAACATTTTACAAGGAAAATATCCTTTTTACACATATATTTGAATATAAGGCAGAAGACACAGGTAAAGAAAATTATCTATGATATAAAAAATGTACTACGTATATATTGTGCGCAAAATAGTTTTCGGTAAGAGAAATGGATAAGCACGCCTTCTATAAGAATATTTGGACAAATATTAACAAAAGTTCGTATTTATGAAAAATTATACCCAAAGTTCGGAACCGGTAAAAAAAACCGGTTAATACCGTTTTATTTTGGGTTTGCTCCGAACGTTTCTTAAGAACGTGAACGTTTTAAGAACAATATTTTGGACTAAATTAACCGGTTTCTTCGACGCGTATCGGTAAACGCGTTGCAACTTGTGACTACTTGTTGGGATGCCGCTCTGAATAAAAACTAAACAAAAAACCGGTTTTTATTACTCTCAACGTTTAATCCGAAAAAACTTTATGTAAAGACTGCTCCAAAAATCGGTTGTTATAGTCATCATTTACTGACCATAGAAGCTTAGAGTACCAGAATATTCGAAATACGCACCTATCCGAATCCTGTAGTTTAAAAAAATGCCTTATTTTCAATTCGAACACTTAAGACCAAAAAATGGATGAAACATTGTTATAATGAATAATTGTGAATTACTTTCTATTTTCATGGCGTATTTTTAAATACTGATCACATTATATTACCAGCTAACCCTGATAAAATCTACCAAATTATTATACGTCAAAATGAATTTAGCTATTATAAACTTTAATTCCCAATAAATAAAGCATATAATTTAGTCAATAACAAAAACAGATGGTACAAATGTTTGTTGCAGTCACAAATATTGTAATACAAAAAAAATTGTATGAGCTATTGGCGTCAAATGTTGGGGCAATTGTTACAAAGTATACAGAGTAACCCTGTGAAGCAAATTGAACTACAATTCGTAGAATATTTATGGGGATATAGAAATATTTGATTAATAAGTATTTATTTATTTACTCTGTAATATAATTGACGTTATTATAGTAAAGTAAGACTGATCAAGACTGAACAGTAGGTAAATCTGTTATCACATCGCATGTTAACTGTTATGATCCAAGATTTGAATAGTTACATTTGCCCTCACTGTACTTATATCGCGCGAAAAGATACTGAGAATACTGAGCTCACACATCCAGTATACGGCGTTCCCATAGTGACTACGACATTGTATGTCAGAATCAAAATATTTTATTTCGCATAAACCTACATGGGCACTTATGAAACGTCAGAAGCTAGGTGCACAGTTCCAATTGGTTGTTTTCTATGGAGAAGAGCCGACAAGAAACTCCACGGCTACTCTTTTAAAAATAAATAGCTTTTACAATGTTTTTAAACGAGGAAACGTGACCATCTTTTAACGCAGTAGGGCGAATCTAACGATTTCAATCTTCGGTTGACAGAAATAACAGACAGTCACTTGAAAAATTGGTATTAACTACTCGTCACTAACGACCCAAAAAAAAAAAGTAGAAAGATAATTTAAAACCACATAAAATACTCCTATACCCCCATAATTTGAGTGAACACGTTATACAAATATACTTAAACTATATGCTTTGAAAAGCGTCAGCCTTATAATAAACAAGAATGGACCTTAACTACATATTACTTATACTTAGATATTGGAGAAATACCTTACTTAAAGCACATGAGAAACAGCTGTCCAGTAAACCATAGTAGCACCTATAATATAAGAACTGCGTTATCAGCATAAATGGTTCACTCCGCATTATAGGTCATCATCATCAGCCTATTAATGTTCCAACTGCTGGGACACAGGCCTCCTCTCTGTGAGAGGGAGTGGGCCGTAATCCACCACGCGGGCCCAGTGCGGGTTGGTAGATGTCACATGTCTTCGAATTTTTGGTTCTAAGACATGTCGGTTTCCTCACGATGTTTTCCTTCACCGTTTTGAGAGCAGTGCATTATAGGCATGAAGCTACAAGTAGGTACGCAGCGGGCTCGACTCGTCGAATTCAGTAAGTGTAACGTAGTCAGAAGATATAAGAGTTACGCAATAGAAAGAGAGACAACTTCTAGGTGAATAATATAACTGTAGGTAATTAGCGCTGTGCGACCTAAATTGCACTTTATTGAGTTGTAGCAAGAGTCGCTTTTTATTTAAATGATTTTACGGAGTGAACCATCTGTACTTAACTTACTGTGTTATCAGTGAATATGTCGCTTACAACTGGCCTCAAATAAAAATTTCAATTAAAAAAACACCGTTGCAAATTGGCATTGGTTTATGACCATTGCGAATTTGTTTAATCAGAGAATATATCTTAGAGACAGCCATTTTATTTTTGCCCTAGTAGCTGTTTTGGGCCAATTGTCTTGTCTCTCATGTGCTACAAGCAACAGAATCGGATATATGTTTACAACACAAGTTTCTGAGGTACTGGGACGTGACATACCCTCGAAGGTCGGACGTCGTCTGTGACTTCGTGATCTAAATACAAGGTGTGAGGGACATCGACCCGCAAACTGTTACCATGAATTCAGTACGTGATTCTAGAGCCCCAACGTTGAAAATGTTCGTCAGTAGTAAAAAAAAATCAGCTGTTTCATACAAAAGTGCAATGCCTACACCAGGGTTTACAATTAGATTTATTGGGGTCCGTTTTAAAAAATAACATGACTGTCGCGGTCCGTTTGGTACGAACAAGTAGCAACGAAATAAAACGAAAATAAACTTTTTTTCCATTAAGTAATAAACAAAAATTATGTTATGAACAAAAATAACAATGTAAGTAATTCATATTTATAGTTAATGTGAAAAATCTCATCTTTTATTTGAACTATCTGTCTGTAGTCTGAAGTAAAGTTCTTGCAAGATAAAACTCATTTTTTACATTAAAATAAATTTTACTGTTTACTTAAGATCCGCACAAAATAGATCGGCGGCGGCGGTTCGCCATTTTGTGACCTACACGGTCAAAACGTATGGAAAAGCTGATATTTTGTTTTATAACTGGTAAATAATTTCAACGCTGAGGATCTAGAATCATGGGCTGTATTCATGGTCACAATTTGGGCATCGATATCTCTTACACCCTGTACATATATACTCGTTATATAACTGAGCAACGATGGCTACAAGCTCTATTGCAAAAATTGCCAAGTCTTTGGTAAGATTATTATGCTAAACTGCTGAAGACTGCTGGTCATATGAACAAAAATAAAAAAGTATTTTGAAACCCCATAACGCAAAACAGTTCATAAATTCAATATAAGTATTAGAACATGACTGTTATGAAATATTTTACGCAATGTTAGTCAAAATTATTTTTCAAAGATTCGACAAGAAAGATCCACATAAAACAAAACCTAGTTTGTCTCAAAAGAAAAGAAAACATACCTTCAGTAGCCTTCAATCTTGGTCAAACAAAAATATACCGAGTAGATCACAAAGTCACACACTGTCTGAAGAACTAGGACTATCGGCTCAGCGTATCTTCTGAACTGCCAGACATCCGCCTGCCAGTAGTCTCGTCCACCTCCTGATGTCCATTGCACCCGTTCACAATCTTCGGCGGCGATGCCCTCTTCTTATACATGATATCCCATATATGATGCACGATAAGGTCAATAGCCACTGCAACAATGCAAAACGGACTTTAAACGCGATTGAATACGGTCGCTTTTTGCAGCTACATAAGAGCATAGCCGCTGCAAACTTTTTTTGCTTTTTTTTAAAGTTCGAATACAGAATGTGGCAGTATACGACCTCGTTGCAGTGGCTATGACCTTGTGTCACTTACCTTCGCTTTTAAATAACACTTAGAATAAGAAAAACGGTTTTCGTAATGCGATATGATACGGCACTAAAACGTAATCTTTCTATTTTTTTTTTTGACGTTTAACTTCTGAAGCGGTGATTCGATAATTGGAGAAGCATTGACAGTGAAATTTCAAGGACGCGTCACGTTTAGAGGCACATTTCGTTACATGAGAGAGAAGAAATATCTAGCTCTCTTTCTCTGTCTCTCACACTAAATCTCTTACTCTATTTTTTTTTAACAAGCTTCACTTCTATCATGTGTGCGGTGCTGCACGCGCATTTTTTTTGTTTTCTAACGTAAAAATCAATTATTAGCAAACGTTTGACTATGAACATAAGCACTGAAAGAATGATAATTACTAGTATTAAACGCGGGAGTATTGGAAACGGTTGTTACTTTTGATATTTTTTGTTGTCTTTCATCATATAGTTTGTTTTTGTCAGTTATTTTTAAGATCGATTTCGTTCGCTTTTTTATAAACGTAGGTGCTATAGTTTCACCTCGATTGCTGTTCCGCGCCTTAGGTATGTGCGCGGCGAGACGGGGGGTACTGCAGGTCACTCATTCGTCAACGCTCACGCCATCCCGCTGCTCATTGGGCAACGCTGCCGCGTATTCCTCCGGCGCAGAACAGCCGTCTAGGTCAGACTATAATGAATATACAACTAATATAAATTAATAAAATGTCTCACCCAGATTGTCGGCTCCCCTGGGAATGATGACGTCAGCAAACTTCTTGGTCTGCAAACAATGAATTAAAAATAAATTCGCTGTATTTTGTTTGTGCCTCGATGGTGTACTGGTCGCAAGCGGTCCTGGGTTGGATTCACAGGTCGGGCAAAGTGTTATTGTTCTGTCCTGTCGATGGCAATAGGCTCGCCCTCTATTACATGGGACTTATACATAACTGGCGAAATGTGGGTATTCTATAGATACACCTCTGCCTAACCATTTTTCAGATTATCTATAGTGCATACAACTTTTATGGGGTACTGTGTTAAATGTTACAACAAAATACCTTGTGATATATTGCAATTAAATGAAAGAACATTTGAAACTCATAGTAGGTACACTTTGTAAACAAGCATAGAACAAATTAGAGGATTATATCCAAGATAAGAATGCTTGGAGACATGCTGGTCCTGCTCCATAGGATAATCTAGAATCTACACAAAATCAAACTGGTTGCTAATTTAATTGCATTTTTTTTTCTTATGTGACATTGATTTTACATTCTGTGAGTACTGCCTCACACACTGACTTATTAATTGTATTTTAGGAAGATTGTCTTCTTTTACAATGTTTGTAAATATGTGAGCACCATGTATCAATCACATAATTAATAGTATCTGTTGTTGCTTCATTACACGACTGTTTTATTTAATTATTGTTACCTATTCTGGTATAGTATTTTATTCTAGGTGCATCGTCTTCACATATAATTATAAAACTAATGTACCTATACAAAATATTTTAAAAGACTAACGGTGTAGTTTCTTGCCCATTGTTCTCCATACGAAAACTACCTTTTGAAAGGGGCGACAAAAATCAATTGAATTTTTTTTGACGTTTAAAAGTGCCATATAAGGGCCTATTTGAAATAAATTATTTTACTTTAACCCTGCGGGGGTTACAGGCGTGAAATTACGTCTGTTATGTATTTGTGTTTATGGTATTGTTACGTGAGGACATGTTTTAATAACACAGTTCATTCATGCAACACCAACATGCTGATCTGATCATCGTTTTCAATAACAAAAGCATTGTTTTGCAACAATTTATGAGGGATTCCCTCTATCTGGCAGAATCTTGATGGTCCGCAATTTATTTGGCTTATCACACATGGCATAATCTTCTTTATACGAATATTTAAAAGGCATAGAAATTATTAAATATAATTATGTTTATAATTATGTCCGAATTTACAATGGCATACAAACCGAGAATGTGGTGGTGATCGTTAAAACCATCTGTGACGATAAGCTCGCGTGGGACCGCCGGAGCCGTGATACTAACCATGCATGCTGCAGGTATGGAATATAGGTTTGCAATAAAGACTCACAGGTAAACAGAACTCCTCGAAAGCAGGTTTGACGAAATTCATGTACTGGTTCAGCACTTGTTCCAGATCACGGCCGCGCTCCATTATGTCACGGGGTACTAGAATATAATACGAACTATGTAGTAGGGAAGAAGAACGATTTCGGAGCAGAAGTATCATTTTTGAACAAGTACAATACACATACTGATGATACTACTTTAGTTTTATAGTTAACTAGCTGCGCCCCGCGGTTTCACCCGCACAAGTCTCGACCCCGTGAGAATATCGGGATAAAAACTATCCTATGTCCCAATCCAGATCATGGTCTACCCTTGTGCCAAATTTTATCCAAATCCGCTCAGCCGTTTTAGCGTGAAAGCATATCAAACAAAGAAACTCACTTTCGCATTTATATTTTTAGCTGCGCCTCAGGGTTTCACCTGCATAAAAGTCTCTATCCCGCGGGAATATTGGGATAAAATGTAGGCTATGTGTTTCTTCAGGCCATGGTCTACCCATGTACCAAATTTTACCCAAATCCGTTCAGTCGTTTTGACGTAACAAACTCACTTTCGCATCTATAATATTAGTTAGGATTCTTTTCTATATTCATGTTTTGAAGGCTCATATTTAACTTACCATATATTTGACTAAAAACATTAGAATAAAGAAGACATACCTCTCCTGGCCAGCCTGGTATCGGAGTCAGTATCAACGAAGAGCTTCATGTGGAAAAGTTCGCGCACCTCCGGGAAGTAGAAGACCAGGATGCCCTCGATTAACACCACATCGGCTGGGTAGATGGTGTGCGAGCGATTAGGGCTGGTGTGATAGAAGAACATATATCACTATATAACGCCAAAGGGAGGTCAATTACAAAATCGGTGCTGCATTTATTTGATCTAACAGCTGACCCTCACTCAATTGAATAATAGTGGCCAGAGCTAAGAATAGATATCATCAAGGGATTGTAAGTATGCTGCCAGCATTGACTCTTTAGGCAAATAATAGTCCAGCAGGCTGGCTCTATCAATCAATCTGCGTAGCGTTTTCCCGTTCCCGTTTTCAGTTTTTTGGGGTCGACTTCCAATCCTAACCGGAAGCAGCTAGGTATCATTTTACATAGAGCAACTGACTATCTGACCTCCACAACCCACTTACTGGACCGTGTATGAGGGGTATTATCGTACTAGGTAACACATTACTCCTTGGTAAAACTGGTTGTCAGACTTTCGGGCTTCTGAAGTTCTGACATATAAAGACTAAAAGATCTACAGATGACAGCCGGGACGTGGTTTTCGAGGCACGGAAAGGTTTCGGTATGTTATGGATGGTCACCCATCCACGAATCCACCGCGGCAAGCGTAGCTTAACCATCGATCGACCCGTGCAGCATTTAGCCACGAGCCCCTCTAAAGCTGGCTCCATATAATGAGGTAAAACGTATGCACACATATCTGATACGAGGCATTCGACCGAAATCGCCACACGAACGCGTCTGCGTACGAGCACCTGTTTTCGATGTTTATTTTAATTTTTATTGCTGATTGTGCCTGCTCTTGACCTCGATCTAGCCATATGGAAAGCGATGGATGAGGTCTATGATGGATCGAACGTGCCCAGATAAGCTATCTTTGTATGGCGCTGACTTCCTACACTATTCTGTGCTAGATGGGTCTCTCTCTTCGCAAATTTATACCAATTCAGATCATAAGTTTAAGTTACTCACCTAATAGAATTCGTGATGTAATCATATTCAGGAACTTCCACCTTCTTGCCAGCCAGGATATCCTTCAGAATAGCCAGCAGCTTCTTATCATCAAATGCATCGGGGTGATCAAAGTTGAACTGTCCCCGTTCAGCGCGGAGCCTCTCTGAGGGGGTGAGGGTTCTGTAGAAGGAGTCTTGGCTGATGCAGACCACTCGGCGTTCTGTCTGCTCTTTGTGTTGCTGGCCTAGCTTCTCCATGATGCGTTGGCATACTGTTGACTGGGAAGGATGGAGTAATGGGTTTTAATCCAGTTACATTTATTTGTGTAATGATGTTCACCTACAAGAGTAGAACTAGTCTTTAACTCAGAAAGTGTTGATTTTTTTTTTTCGAATTTGGAATTAAAAATATTTATTTGTCTTTTTGCTTCCTTTTGGATCAATCTACTTTTTGACCATGCATAACTATCTTCTGGAGAGAGGTGGGCTAGTTGGAATAACCACCAAACGGGCCCACGCACAAAGGTCCACCTGATGGACTAAGTGAAGAAACCAAACCCTTTAACTTAGACCATGCATAACTTTTTTTTTTAGTAGTTTAATTTTGGCGATTCTTTAAAAATAATTTAACTTAAAGGTCACTAATATGTAAGCAATATAGCCAACAGGATATTATTAAAGCAATCCAAAAATTAAGGACAAAATGTGTTCCCTACATGTCATTATATATTATTAAAATGATTAATTCATTCCCACACTCAGACTCTATTACACATGTATCTGACTCTATACATTTATTTATTTATTTAAGGACAACCAACAAAGCATACACCAAAAATCTAGTTGAAATACCCAAAATTGATTTTACATTTTGTAGTGTACCCTTAATTAAAGGCTGCCACGACATGCCAAATAGGTACCCAAAAAGGCCCTACAGAATCATGAAAATGGTGACCATGTATTAAGATTAAAGACAATCATAAAAGATTTTCAAAACTATCTATGTTTCTCAAAATACCTATGAATAAATAATTTTTCTTTTTGTTGTGTCAGTAAAACCGTCATGAGTTGGTTTTTAACTTTCGATTATTCAATAGCAAAAATCATTATTGGCGCATTAATCACTGTGCAAACATCTGCTATGTGGGCAGGCTACTCCTGTACGTATGAATAAATTAGCTACTTGTTTCTACTTTCACTTGCAATAGACAGAATTGTGTGGAAAAAGGAGAGGGCAGCCTTTGCCCTGCAGTGGGCCAATACAGGCTTACTGTGTAGTAGATTTTATCAATTTATTCAATGTTTTGGACATTTGAATGAATCAAATCAAATATTTTACTTTACATAAACCTACATGGGCACTTATGAAACGTCAGAAGCTAGGCTAGGTGCATGGTTGCAATTGGTTGTTTCCTATAGAGAAACTGGCAAGAACCTCCATGGTTACTCATTTAAAAATAATTGGGTTTTACAATATAATCAAATAACAGTGTGAATGATTAGTTTTAATGTCATGTTCTGTTACTATTTTAACAATTTATCAGCATAGCATAGTAAATTTAAATGAAGGTAGGCTGATTATTGTGCTACACTGCTTATTTATTCAAACATTATCAATCGTTATAGATACTTAACTATCTGGAGAGTATTATATTTGATAAGAACACAGATAGCAATGTTTTTTTAATCAGTGGAAGTTCATTTTTCATCATAAACCTCAATGAGGTTGGTCCATGGAGGTTATACATACGACATAAGGAATCAAAACGGTTTTTAGCGATTTAAATCCCTGACTTTTAAAATATTTTCCGAAGAAAACTACGCAGTAGAATTCTTGGTTACGTAAGTAATTTCTCAAGTGGGAAAATCGATAATGGTACACAAAAACATTAGGTTAGGCCTACCTTCCCGCTGGCCGTGCCTCCAGCCACACCGATCAGGAACGGGGTTTTACTCTCAAAACCATTGGCAGTAGAGTAATCTGTAGATTTATCTGCCATTTTAAACGTATGGATAGGTCTGTAAGATTTTCTTATTTTTAAAACACCACAATACGCACTTGCACGACACTTTTGCAGGAAACCTGACATTGACATTTAAATTGCAGTATGGCCAAGGTCAAAAAAGAATGCAGTGTTGCAAAATTTAACTCTGAAAAGTGATTGATTAGAACCAAACCTCTTCCGAAGATAAGATTGTATGGGCCAACTATTAGATTACGTAGCTAACACAACAAAAAATATGTTGTAACATTTCTTAATAGTGGTCGCAAGCGTGATTTCTGACTGAGTGCTTGGTTGGATCCTCCCTTATCTAGTGCTCTGTGATCCTCCCTTTCGGGCTGGGATGGTTATAAATAATATGTTAGGTAGGTAGTGTTATTTAGTGGAAAATCACTTGTGCTTCCCGAATATTGTGATTTTTTTAAAGTGAAAACTTCTTTAGCGGCGTTGTGTACCTTTTGGATGGGTAAAAAATGTTAAACTCGTGTCAGAACGTTACTGTAAGATCCGTTGCCTAGCAACCGACAAAGTAAATATCAAAATAAATAGTCTTTGATTGACATTACGTAAAGATTGCGAGGAACATTTTTTTAATGAGTTACGATGGAGTTTCTTGCCCATTCTTCTCTATACGAAACTACCTCTTGGAAGGGGTGACTAGAATCAATTATATTTTTCCTCCTTGAAATAAATGATTTGACATCATTGAGATCAATGACATTGACTTTGATGTAGGTACTCAGACGCCAGCACATCAAGTTACTACAATCCAATAATTTAATGTCTTTGCTACAATCTATCAAATTTCTATAGATTTTCAACTTTATTGCTAAAGAATAAGGTTCAATGTTGATTGGGAAAATTTGACAGATTGGAGTAGGTTGATGTACCTACTGAAGTCTGTACCTACTGAATATAAAAATTAAAATTATTCTGTGCTACGAATGCGTAGATGATGGCTTCGTGAAGGTTCTGGTTACAGCCTGTATAATTATCTCTGTTTGCTCCTTTGGGGGAATACAGTCATACTGTTGGTGTATAAACTCATACTTAGGTACTTGGTTTTATTTTCACAGTGTACCTAGGACATTTTGAACAGCCTCTAGATCAGGTAAAATAAAAAGCAAACGAATATTTCATGTTTTATTGTTAAGAATACACATACTTAACAAAATTTACGGAATGTTACAGCAGCATTAGCTTTCTTTATAACAGCGCAACAAACGGCTGCTTCAAAAAACAAAAACAAACTTCCCTTTCAAAAATACTGAACACAAAAAGTAACAAAAAATAAACAATATTCGAGTTTTACAGATTAAACATTATATATTTAGACTTGGTTCCTGAGCTTCTGGTCAGCTTTTCGGAGGGCAGCGGCCATGTGGAGTTGCTTGACCCTAAGGCGGGCCCAGACGAGGTAGTCTTGAAGGCCGATGATTTGCGCAGCCATGAGCGCAGCGCTGTCTGGGTATACGACCGTTGCGCAACCCAGGCCGGATGGCACGGAGAGGGATGACCAGATGTCCTGGGAAAATATTGGTGATTAGTACAGTTCGGAATCATAATATCACGATAATCGTATTCACTTTTCATATTAAATGAGGGTTCAAAAACAAAATCATAGGCTGAGGAAGATTGAAACGACTTCCGCAGAATATTGTATTTATGCAGTCTACGTTCTGCCAAGTGCCATCCAATTACCAAACACCGTGATAAGACATTATGTGGCACTCAAAGCCACGAATTTCACAAATTACGGTACGAATTTGCGATCCCGTCAAATATCAGTCTTCGTGTATGTTATAAAGTACTCTGTGGTCTTCGTCGTCATCATTGGCTAGCCTTTGTTGTGACATGCAGCGACTGCCTATCTGACCTCCACAACCCAGTTACTGGGTAACACGATACCCCTTGGAAGGACTGGACGTCAGATTTTCGAGCTTCTGTAGACCAGTAACGACTGTCAAAGATCTACAAATGACAGCCGGGACTAACGGTTTAACGTTTAAATAATTAACGTGCTTTCCGAGGTACGGAGGGGTCTCCGTATGAAATGGATGGTCACCCATCCATAGACCGACCTTAGCAAGTGTAACTTAACCGTCGATCGACCCGTGAGCAAAACATCAATCAGGTAAATTAAAAAAACTTCAAAAGTAATTTTAAAACTAGGCTGAGAACAGCACTTTTCTAACGTCAAAATTACATAAGACAGTCCCCCAAAAACGCCCAGGGGGCAAAGTCTACTAATTTACAAACGACACAATGGTCTCTCGATGGTGGGTTTTTGACAGATTTTGTATGGCAAATCTGTCAACAATAATACCAATCGAGAATTCGAGAGGCTATTGTAACGTTTCTAAATTAGTAGACTTGGCCCCCAGGTGTCTGATATTTCCGCGGGAAAGTCCGAAAGGGTGGTTCTGGCAACGTACAGGCAACTGAAGGAACACGGGTGGATGGTCAGTAAGAGTCTGACACGCCCTCCCGCTCCGCTCAGAGTTATTTGATAATTTAAAAAAAGGTGTCTGATATTTACTTGGACCATTTTATCGGAAGGCGGCGGGCAGTTGATCACAGGGTAGGATGTGTTCCCTGATAGCACTGGCCCCAGGCCGTTGGACCGGCCGGCGACTGCGATGAAGACTAGGGCTCCGTTAGTGTCCTCGTACTGTTGCATGATGCGCAGGGTCTCCTCGGTGGCCTTGTGGGCTGACGTTACGCGCAGATCTACGTTCAGGCCGAGCTCACGGGCAGCTGTAGAAGAAAATGACAATTTTTGTAATTTTTGAAGTGATGAAAATTAAAAAATTAATAAATGGAGGAGTATAGTATAATACACATACATACAACAGTACACAAACACCCTCCCACAGAAACATCACAATACAACAAACAGATTTAATTTAATTCAATCCCAACTGCAGGAAATAAGCACTTGTTGTTCCCCATGTTATGATAGATAGATCGACACATTTCTGTCTTAGCCTTTTTTCATGCACTGGATTTGCAACGCTATGCTTAGTGCCAAGAGTAGAAAATCCAACAGTGTGTTTTTTTAACGCCATATCCGCCGAATCCATCAATCTGGGACGCACTATCGTCCCAGCGCGATGGATTCTCAACGCTCGGCTGAACACCGAGAGTTGAAAATCCAGTGCGCGATAAATCCTGGCGCGATATTTTTATGTCCTTAGGTTACAATATTTAATTCACGCAACCATCTGACCGACAGGCCTTCTAGTTTAACAGGAGACAGGGTTTTTTTTGTTACATAGATTTTTTCGTAGCCTAACAATTATGTGTGCTCAACCTGTGTATACGGGGTGTCAGGGACATCGACACGAAGCCGGCTACCATGGATTCAGTACATAGTTCTGAACCCCCCTGCGTTGAAATTTTTCGTCGGTTATTAAAAAAAAAAATCAGCTGTTCCATACATTTTGACCGCGTAGGTATTGCACTTTTCTATGAAACAGCAGTTTTTTTTTTAATAACCGACGAAAAATTTCAACGCAGTGGGGTTCAGAACCATGTACTGAATCCATGGTAACCGGCTTCGCGTCGATGTCCCTGCCACCCTCTATGTATTACTTTGGATAAATAAAATGTTCCGATTATAAAGATATACAAACTAACACTAAAATATACAGGGTCAAGTGGAATTAGCTAGCGAAACTCCGCAGACGGGGTGGTTATATTAAATGTATGAAACAGCAGTTATTTTTAAATCCGGGTCCAGAATCATGTACTAAATCCATGGTAACATAACAGGTTGCAGGTCGATGTCCGATAGTTTACCTTTAGCGATCTTCTGGCAATGTTCCTGATCAGCAGGCGAGCCCATGAAGACAACGACTTTGTGCTGCACATTCGGCTTCAAGAAGTCGAGCTGGTCCTTCACCCATCCGAAGTTACGTTTCACTACGTCGAGGTCTGCTGCGGTCACTGTGGCCAGGTTTCTGTACACCTGGGGACCAACGATAGGAAGGTATGAGCAAGTTGTCGGAGGTTGAACAATTTTCACCCTTATGTGTTTATAGGTAAGATTGAAAAGTGGTCAACCACCAGTTTCCCCGGTGGTAGGTGCATTTTAGCAGAGAGGTGTAATCAGGATTTTTTTTGTCGAATGAAAGAAAAACAAAAAAATAAATAAGTATACCTATGTGCAATTAGAGTGCAGGAGTGATTGGCATTGAAGGAGCAGGATGTTCCCATCCCAATTATTCGTATTCACTTTTGCGAACAAGTTAAATTTTTTTGTTGCTATACGCTTTTTCGTTTTAGTAAGAGTTTGTTTGTTTGTTTGAACGCGCTTATCTCTGGAATCTTTCTGCATTTGATAGCCCAATTTTTGAGAAACGATACAAGCGGTTTAGCTTTAACATAAAGCTACCTACCATGGTAAAGAGCGCAGCAAAAAGAAAAAAAAAGTAGGATAATAGCGCGGGCGGGCGAGAACGCGGTGGATCGGGAGATCAAGAAAATTCACGCTGACAAATTAAGATATGATGACGTGGGGCATTTCAGCTTTCCAGACAAATGAGATATAAAGAATATCTCGGTGGGAAGAAAGTAGGTACATTTATTTTCGCAGACGAAGATTTATTTTTCCGGGGTAGTCTTACCTGTTTGTCAACCATGAGTCTCTTGTCTCCAGAGGGCCATAGCCTCCAAGAGTCGGAGTCGATGACGTCAGCCAGTAGGATGTTACCTGAGCAATTGAATAACAGTTAAAAGGAGCAGGCATCAAAGAAAACAAGTTTTTTGGGGCGGTTGTTTTTTCGTGTTGATGTCGCCTCGAGCATTCAATTTGCAATCGGTCAGCAAGATTTATAGAGAGGCTGGCTGATTTTAGAGACACAAAAAAAAGTTTTGGGAAAAACTACTTGTGCACATTAACTTTGGCTTAGCCATTTCAATCGCCAAAATAAAATTGATCTGAAAGAAGTGTGTTTAGACCTTTAAATAATGTGGGATGAACCTTAGATAAAACATCAACGAAATATTTTTTCTCACCTTCAAGGTCAACACCGAATTCAATCTTCATGTCGATGAGCGCACAGTCGCGAAGAGCCCACGCCTTCTCCAAGATCTCGAACACTAGGATTGTGGCCTTCCTCATGTAGTCTACCTCATCTTGACCTGAAGGGGATATCATAATGGTAAAGAAGACATTCAAAACTTATTGATTTCAAATATAAGAGACTTTCGGTCAGGCCAGCTGGCCAACTGTTAGCAAACTCTGATCCTGTCTATCAACTATATGGGGTGAGAGGAAGAAATAATTATTTTAAGACGCCAAACAGTTACGACTTTACGAGTTACCACATACCTAGTCTTCAAAACTTTGCGTAGCACCCGATAATCGGCCATTCCATAATCCAGCTCAAGACTCCTAAATCACTTCGACCACTTTTCTGTTCTAACAGGGATTTAAAAAAGTGCCTCTCCTCTAACAAGTTTACTGTCCTAGGCAGTTTCTTCCCAATCCCTTATAGTCTTCCTGTAGTGTTCCCACTGCTGGGACACCAAGCGTCCTCTCTAGCATCCCGGTAGTGACCCGTAATCCACCACGCAAAAATAAATTTATTTGACCCAGGTTAAGGTTGGTTGGTTCTAACCCCTTTATTGATCAAAATTTTTTTTTTACTATCGTATAAAGTCCTTAACATGCATGCATGCATGAATGGGCTTGTGGCTAAGTAATAACGGCCGGACGGGTCGATCGATCAGGTTAAACTACGCTTGCCGATGGTCCGTGGATGTGTGACATCTTTACATACCAAGACCCCGCCATGCCTCGGAAAGCACGTTAAACCGTTGGTCCCGGCTGTCATTTGTAGATCTTTGACAGTCTACGGTAGAAGCCCAAAAGTCTGACAACCAGTCTTACCAAGGGGTGCTAACTAGGTTGTGGAGGTCAGATAGGCAGTCGCTCCATGTAAAATACTGGAATTCAGCTGCAGCTGTTAGACTGGAAGCTGACCCCAAAATTGTTGGGAAAAGGCTCGGCAGATGATGATGTATGAAGTCCTTAACATAGGTATCCTTAAATGGTCGAAGTTTACTCACCAATAGTAAGTCCATTAATCTTAAAGTTAGCAGACACGATCTGTTCCTCGGACCATTGAGGGTCGTGGTTGGCGTCATCTTTGTAGAACGTCTCCTGCTTCGGAGGCGTGAACCTGAAGCCCTCGGGCACTCCAGGGTTCCTCTTGAGGAAGGAGCCGGTGGCCAGGCGTCTGGTCACCCACTCTATTGGGATCATGTCGCATTTTTTGGAGATAAACGCTGTTGGTGACACGATTTTGACGAAAGATGTGTTGATGCCTGGAAATTGAATTGAAAAAAGTTTAAATCCCAAATTGAAATAGGAAATAGGAGTAATCGGTATGTCTGCAGATGATATAAGTAATAACAGCCGCACGGGTCGATTCAGATTATGCTACGCTTGCCGCGGTTGGTTCGTGGATGGGTGATCATCTTTACATACCAAGACCCCTGTGGCTAGGAAAGCACGTAAAGCCGTTGGTCCCGGCACTCCCGGCTGTCTTTTATAGATCTTTGACAGTCGTTGCAGGTCGTCAGAAGCCCGAAAGTCTGACAACCAGTCTTACCAAGGGGTACTATCGTGTTACCCAATTACTGGGTTGTGGAGGTCTGATAGGCAGGTCGTTCCATGTAAAATACTGGTATTCAGCTGCATCAGGTTAGACTGGAAGCCGATGCCAACATAGTTGGGAACGGCTAGGCATGATGGATTGATGGTACTCGTATGTCTGTCTAGTCATCATCATTCTCCTGCCTTTATCCCAATTTATATGTGGTCGGCGCAACATGTCCTTTCTTCCATACTTCTCTATTAGTCGTCATCTCGGTAGTCACCCCCTTTCCAGCCATATCATCTTTCACACAGTCCATCCATAGTTTCTTTGGTATTCCCCTACTCATATAGCCATATTCATACTCAAAAGTTTCCTCACGACATTTTCCTCATTGCTGCTACATATGCCAATAGGTAAGGTCCATCCATACATACGTGAAACTTATTAGGTTTTCTTTTGTACCCACAACGGGGAAGCTCTTGGCCTGCATCTCACCTGATGGTAAGTGATGATCAGGCCGAAGGTGGAAGCGAGCTTCACCCGGAATCCTCAACCACAGAGGAACTGGCTATCTTATCTCTAACTGCCGAAACACAACAATGCTGTTAACATTGTTGTAATGGCGACAGACTTAGATAAGATGGTGGTAGCTAGCCAGGCGGACTTTGAACAAGCCCTACCACCAACCAAACCGAGCAGAAAATATTGCTCCCAGATTTGATCTGGGATCTTTCTTATCGAGTTAGCTTTGACAACGAAGCTGATATCATCTAAATACATAGGTACTTAATAAAAAGTCCATGTCCATTCCAATGACGTCAGCAAATGTTTTCTATTATTAAAAAAAACAAGCTCGTTACAGATAATAATAGTCCATAAATATTATTAAGAAGATGACCTTTATTGAAGGCAATGTTTCATAACTATTACAAGATTATCTGTTGTTGTTTGCGCGGGGGTCAGGGGGTCACAATAATATGAACGTAATAGTACGATTTATACGTAATATTGTTGCTGGATGGGGATAAACAGCACCCTAATTGCGTTACTCATTATTAATCATAATTTGAATATTTTTGGAGTATATTGCTGTTCCATTGCTTCATATGTTCGAAAAAACTGTCTGCTCAACAGCGTAAATAACGCAATGAATGTTGTTGAACTGTCAAAATGAAAGGCTATTGCTACTAGTGTGTAGTCTGTTGCGGGAAGTCCGTGGCCCCTGGCAACGAACAGGCAAGGGAAGGAACACGGGTGGGTTTTAGTCAGTAAGAGTCTGACACGCCCTCCCGCTCCGCCCAGAGCGGGAGAATTCATTTGATGACATACCACCAAAAAACAAAAAAGTTTGTAGTCTGGACTCTGCTCTAAAGCCTGATTTACACGGTGAAAGAAAGAAACTGTATTTACTGGGGGAATCGCACAGGAGATCTAAAACTATGTGCCCCCGATTAAACTAAATGGGAATGACATATTGCGAGTGTACAAGTTCAAGTACTTGGGGCATTATGTAACCGACGACCTTAATGACCAAGCGGATATTGAGAGGGCCCGTAGGGCGCTGGCAGCCCGATGTAACATGTTGGCTCGCCGGTTTGCATGCTGTAGCAGGGCAGTTAAAATAACACTTTTTAAAGCTTATTACCAAGTCCAAGTTACCAGGTCCAACTCCATCCTGAAGACCATAGCGGGGTGGTACGACTTGTTCGAAGATGCATTTCGAACTATAGCCTTGTTTCCAAATAGATAATAAGTGTACCCGTAGCGGATCCAGGGAGGGGGGGGGGGGCTAGGGGGCTCAAGCCCTCCCCCAAAACCATCAAGGTTCTACCGTGAGAAATCTTAAAGTGAACCTGATATTATTCTAATTATCTTATACGGGAAGGCTTGTTATGCGTTAAGCACAATATAACGTTGTGTGGTTTTTTTGTGTTTACTTTGCTAAAACCTACCTACCCTCAGCGGGGTCAAGCCCCCCCCCCCAATCGAAAATCCTGGATCCGCCACTGAAGTGTAACATAGATACAAGTTATCTTTGAAAGTGTAGTTCTCTAAAGTCTAATACATTCCTTTTTTACAATTGCTGTTATTTTACCATTAAAACGAATATTAACTTTATATCAGCGTAAATTAAGTTTATAACTGAATGACTCGTACCATTGAAAAAGTCATAAAAATGTTTGAAGTTATACTGAACCTGAACGGAAACTGAACTTTACGCGTCGCTGTTAAAGTTCTTTTTCCTAAAACACATATTTGTTTACATGTTTGGAAACTAAATCGTGAACGCAGTACCTACCTATTCATATTGGACCATTCAAATTAATCTTTAGATTTATGGCGATTGAACTTCCAACAAATCTTAATTTAAGTAATATTAACATGTGTCACCAAGGCAATAAGAGCTATTTTCGTAACGTCCGATCTTTGGCCAGACCTTGTTACATCATTTGACCATATTCGTTTATCTCTTTGATAACGAGCAACAGAAGAGTATTGTATCATTAGTTTGAGATAAATTGATGAACGTAGCAGCGTATGAAGGGCGGGGCGTTCGATTACCCTTGGATTGAAGTATCGGACCACAGGAGACGATTTGATAATAATTTGATGAGCGTCGTTGAGCATTGTCATAAAACGTCAAGACGTCATTCACAACACGATGTTATGAAAAAAAATCGGTTGGTAAATGAGAAGTGCGCTAAGACTGCGGACACGAAACCAGCGGCGAGGAGCAATGGCCGAACGGGGCGGGGTGGCGATAGACCAATTTTGTACCGTCGGTCGTCGTCGCCACCGCCCCGCTCGGCCATCACTTATCGCCACAAGTTTCGAGAGGAACGCGAGGTAATCCGCAGCCTAATTACGTAATGCACGAATCACGATCAATTTTAAATTGAAATGAATTGAAAAAGATTGCTAGACCATTGCTTCATAAGTTCGACAAAAAAAATTGAGCAGTTTTTTTTTTCGAACTTATGTAGTAAGTAATGGATTAGCAATTTGTTTCAATTTAAAGTTGATCGTGCATTACGTAATTAGGGTGCTGGTCAGCGTTTCCCAAAGGGTGCTTTTTACGCTCGTTATAAAAAACGTAACACGCGATTTTTTATCGCGCTAGGTTAGATTTTCAACTCTAGGCTATAAGTCAAGCGTTGAAAATCTAGCAACTCGCGCTAAAATAACGCAGCGTTAACCGATTGCACGCCGTCCGCCGATGACGTCAAAAACCCTTAAGCCCCGAAGCGCATTCCGAGCGCGCCGGATGTTAATGACCTTGATAACAAAAAACGCTCTCCCGCTGTTTGAAGTGGCTCTCGGCACAATATGAATACTTTGTTGTGTTCTTGAATACACAGAGCATCATGTTATGTATAAACAATGCTCGTAAGACGAGAATCGTATTTATAAACAAAATGTAATTGTCAGATACGGGGGAAAAAACGTGTTTATTCCGGTTTCATGTCTATTTCTGATAAAACTACTGTATCAATTTACAAGAAATTTTGCAAATTACATTATGAATAGTTATGTAATCTAACAAAAGCATTTGTTTGATAGTCCTACGTAATATTTTCATATTATTGAAACTGAAACTTCATAGCGCGCGGTGCCGACTTTGTCTTTTGTTTTACGGGGAACATTTCTTTGTTCAAAAATAAAATTTTATGATGGTATTTCGTGATAATATTATCTACAACGATGCATTATGTACTTCTAAATGAATATTCATCTATTTGCTGTCAATTACACACAAAAAAGTCGAAATTCATCATAGAATGATAACGCGTCACAACGGTTTTGGCGCGTAAAATTACTTTGCTCAAAAATGTGATTTTATGATGCTATTTCGTGAAACTATTATCTACAACGGTGTAATAACTACTAATAAATGATAATATAGCCACTTACCTTTTAATTATCACACTTTATTGCACAAAACAACACAAAACAGACACCGTCACCCGCACTGCGCCGATCGTTTTCTGAAGTATGAGTAATGTCAGTTTGACTTTTTTTTTTAAATGTTGCGTTCCGTATATTTTTATTTTTGAATGATATAATCGAGTAGAATATTTATCCGACCATAGAGTAAAACCATCCTTATTGGAGACTAGCCTTTATTTGGCAGTAAAAATAGAAAAAAGTGCCGCGCGAGAGGGTGTTACACCAGGTGCGTCACCGGGGCTTGACGGGTATGGACGACTTGTTACACGGCGAGTAGCGATTTGGCGCCATCGGAAAGGGTATACCGTTTCTCATTGTTTTATTTGAGTGTATGAGCCCTACGCTATTCAAGTTTCTAAAAGTGGACCTTGGCATGCGGTTATAGGTACCGGATTACAAGTTCCGGAAGTAAATACTTAGTTGTCAATCTAATTTATATAAAAATTGACAGTTGACAGTTACCTATTATGGCGAAAATAATAAAAAAAAAAATAATTGCGGCGCACCAACTCGTTAGCAGACAGAAGCAAGTATAGTTGGGTTTTGGGTTGTTATAGGAGTAAATAAAAAGAAGTCGGGTAGCTCATATTCCAAAAAGCAAAAGTTAATAAAATCCTTACCAGCAGACTTAAGAATATCGAAGACTTTAGCATTGGTCTGGTTGGAGATAGCGGCTTTTCCTGCAAGGTCGTGCGCTTTGACGCCATCTCCAGCTGTGATGCGGTCCTTGTTTAGAAGGAGCACGTGTCCGGGCTCTTCTGGCAGGTCGAAGACTTGCTTTGTTTTGCCCTCAATGATAAGGCCTCCGAGCTTGTAGCCACCAACTGAAAGTAAAAGATTAGATAGTTGAATTTCGTGGTTGACGTACTTTACACACATGATGAAGAGCACAGCCGAAAGACGTCCACAGCTGGAAATAGGCCTACCTACCCCAAGCACCGCCACTTCGATCGGTTCATGCTTCTCGCATCTAGCAGATTCCTGCGGTCTTCAGCAGGTCTTTGAACCACCTTGTGAGAGGCCTTCCAACGCTACGTCTTCCGGTACGCGGCCACTATTCCAGAAACTTTCGGCCCCATCGGCCATCTGTTCTGCGAGCAGTGTGCCCAACCCACTCCCATTTAAGTTTGGTAATTCTTCGGACTTTAACGGTTACCTTGGTTCTCCTACGGATCTCTTCCTTTTGTGATTTTGAAAGGGCACATAATAAAGAGTAGGTTATACATATTCTATTCTCTTCTTTGTATCATGTACAGACGCCAGCACATCAAGTTACTACAATCTGTCAAATTTAATTAATAGATTTTCAACTCTATCGCTAAAGAATAAGGTTCAATGTTGATTGGGAAAATTTGACAGATTGGAGTAAGTTGATGTGCTGGTGTCTGTACGTAAAGAATGCTGGTCGGTTTGGGCCATCGCCCTCGCCATGTTGTAGGTTTTCAAAATACATTGCGCCCAGTAATTTTAAAGCAGACGGTGAAGCAGAGAACTTTATAGTTTGTTTTTTATTTCGTTTTCGGATAGTAGCGTTGGTCCTCGGTATGGTCAAGGTGTTTTGGTGGTGCACAAAGGGAGTTCGATTGAGCTTATTTTAAGTGACCTTATGGGATTCATTTTTATATCTGCAGAGGAAGTGAAGCGCTTCCCTTTCTTTATAAGTAAGTAGGTAATTTGTTTTTACGACGTCCTACGAACCAAACCAAACTAATAGTAGGTACCTATTACAGAATGCGCTGTGCGATGGAATAATACTTGATTAATTATCAGGTTTTGAATATATATAGGTAGGTAAGTACGTAACTAATCTTCAAATTACATAATTATTCTTATTTAAGTATGCATGAAATGCACGCGCTATTGTGTGTTGAAAAATTACAAAAGTTGTGATATTTAAAAAAAAAAAAAAAAAATTGGTGATTTGGAGTAAGTAATTATATTTATATGAACCTATAATGTAATAGGACATAGCTACTGAATTATGGTGGGAACACGGAAGAAAGAAAGATGGGTAAGTACCTAATTCGTTTATAGTAAAACTTTACTGAAACTGGAGTCGTATTACAGAGATAAAGATTACAGATCAAGGACTGTCCTATCAAATTAATTGAACATGATATCCAGTCGTAGACAGATAAGAAACTTGTATCAATAGTAACAAATAATAATAAAAACTAACAAAAAGATCCAACCTCTAATTTACCCTCAAGGCCGAAAAAGCAATTCATTTGCAAATAAAAAAAACGTATCGACGAGTTTTGTTGTCCTCGTCTATGGTCATTTTAAATTTAGGCGGGTTATATCTTTGACAGTCGAAAACTTTCAAAATGTAAATAAAAAGTTTACCTTCTTTGGGTGTAGCCATTTTCTGTAAAGCGCGAGTACTCCTGTGTGGAAATTGGAAGACTATGGATCGCGCGTTTGTTCCACGGCACGGCGAGGGCCTTTTATAAAGTTTTGTGTTCGGCGATATGAGAAATATCACCACGTGCTCCACTGCGTACACGACCGACCCGGCTTGATAACAAGTGGTATAGTGGGAGGAAACGGTCTTGATACTTTTTATTTATTAGTGACAATAGTGACTGATATTTTGGATTTGGATAGTTACTAATTTTATTTGTAATACAATAGTTTGATTATATTTGTATTATTTACTGAATGATTTGTACAAGACACAGTTTTGTACAAGTCCGCCAAATCAGTCAGTAAATAATTAATTAAACTGCAATATGAAACATTATTTTCAGGCAGTGGCTAGTTCTAAAGGGTTCTAATTCACGTATCAAAAATCGTTCAAAAGAAGCTCAAAAGGTAGGACTAGTTTAATGTAAAAAAAAATATATAAAATATAAGCTACCGTTGTGTTACTAAGGATTTGCGCTCACTGGCGGCACGGCACGGCAAGGAATTTGTATACAAAAACTTAATAAGTAGTATAACAATAAAATTGAAATTTCAATGATAATGAAATGCAGTTTTTATCATTTTTATTTGTAACGTAACACAGTAATCAACATTATTATTTATTTTAAATTGTTTTATTATTATTTGATGTGTATAAATTTTTTTTTTAGGCGCGTTGATCGATTTGTTTAATGTTTTAATGTATAATGTACGCTAATTGTAAGTGTTGTGTTTTCCTGTAATTTAGATACATGCGAGATCTATGTTATAACAAAAATTTGGGTTAATGCTGTGTATGTGTTTAGTTGGTAAGCCTTTAAATAAATAAATAAATAATGCCTAAGGATGCCGCGGCAACTTTATCGTCAGTATTCGCTGGCGTGTAGTACCGTGCCGCCAGTGGACGCAGGCCCTATGAGCATGCAAGAGCCAGCGAAGCAAGCACAGACTAAGTAGTACTGGAAGCAAGTTAGATAATTGGCGAGTTCAAAATTAGAGCATCCTGACTCGGATAGGTTAGATTTTGTGCGTGATTTTACCAAATTAATTAATGCAAGTGTGAAATAACGTAAATTTTCATTAGAATTATACATTCATAAATTACGGGCCTCTTATCAATAAGTGTTTGACGTGTTGCATAATAATTTACGTCGTTTTTCGTTTACAAGCCGGCGGCCCCTGTAGTTTGGAGGCTTCGTATCATTGACAGTTTGACACGACTGATACGGCGGTAGCTAGGCTACGCGCGTATTTTCAGCATTTAGTTAATTAAATTATGTAACATTCAAATACTGAGTCAGGATTTTGTTCTTGAGTCTGTGGGTGGCGAAATTGGGGCTCTGTCGTCGCCCGAACAGTCAGGTACGCGGGGGCACGCGGTGTTCCATGCGCGTCTTCATGGGTGGACCATAAAGGCGCTGCCCATCTGCCGCACTGGGTGATGAGGGCCGCCACGCACGCCGGTCGGGGGTGCGGCGAATGTATAAGTACCTCCCGGTCTCCCGACACATGGTAGTAGTAGGAACAGTGGGGTTTGAGTCGGTAGGACTCCAAGGCAGAAGGTATCCAGGATGAGGATTTTCACAAGGAAAAGAAATTGTATTCTGTTCTCAGGGCCATCAGAAAAATAGATATGAGGAATAAGTATGAATTAATACGAGAGTAAAAGACATACGAGACCGTTAGTGTGTTATTTTTTCATACATCGCTCATCTCTAGAATATTGCAACTACCCACCATATTTTTAAGAATTTTTTATAAAAGCTGAAGATTATGTCAAAAAATATTCAAGTATCAAAATGGTTTCCGAAAAAGGCAACTACAGGTTCGTTCCGAAACTTATTACGAACTGTCCAAGGCTAGACATTTATTGAAAACTTGTTTCTTTGACAATATTAATTTTTCCTGATTTGTTAAGAACACAAAATCTCTTGATCTGTCGCATTATTATTAGAAGAAAATATAAAAGTTATTTAATTTCAAAAGTCACATGTGTAGTTTTATCTCCTGATGTAACTTAATAGTTTATTTATAGAGAAACAGTAAATAAATTGCTAATTTTACTGACATTTTGAGCTAGTAGGTTTATCTGTATACTTGTTGATTACTTTTTTTTCTCAAATAATAAACAAGAAAAAAAATTCTTGTTTGATTAGCGTTCGACTAAAAATCGGAACGCAACGTGATCTTTCTGATTTTCTATCCTTGTCGCACACTTAACGTCAAACTAATTCAAACAAATGAATGAATACAGACGAGATTGTACAATTACTTCCTCCACAAAACATATGTTGCCGCTCCGCTGCTGTTAATACACGATTAAAAAATACAGTGAGACTTCTCTCGCGATCTTCTCTTTTCAAGTAACCCGTCCAGGTGAGTGATTTATTTTAAAAACTTGTGAAACACTTGTACATAAATCAGGTCAGGTGCGCGTTTACCTGTTGTCTCCAAAATAATGCGACGGAATTAAATTCAGTCAAGTTGTAAAAGTTTTGTTTGTTTGTAATGTTCATTACGATTTAGCCCGGTTATAATGTTAATTCATGAATGTTATGTCTACCACATGGTCATAATTTACGATTTATTTTTTTACGCAATTAATTAGGTGATCTTGACTTGATTTGTCACATGTGATCGTAGTAAGGCTAATTTGTAACAATTGTTGTCCAATTGGCGAAATACTAGTGATTACAAAGCAAGGTTAGGTCATATGGCCTCGGAATTTTTATTTCCTTTTCATTTTGTTGACACCAGCGCAGCGTGGTTTTGTTTTGATCAAAATCACAAGATCTCATAAACGTCAATGTCATTTTTTTTTTATCAAGCAAATGCATTTGTTTTAGTGTAGTGTGTAACTACATATTATGTATTGTTATTTAAAAAAAAAAATTAAGTTTAGATTAATAGTACCTACTTACAGTCTAAATGATCTAGAAGAATAGATTGTAATTTTATTTTGATTTAAATATTTAATTTATGTTAGAAAAATAAAATTTATTAGATTAATAAATAACTAACTACCAACCAAACCAAAGTATTTTTTAATGCTATAAGTTAAATTTGCCTTTTCATGACGTTGGCCTGATATAAAAAAAATAAAAAAAACTTGTTGGTAGACTACATAAATATCTGTTGTAAGCTCAGGTTGTAAGACAGAAGCAAAGCAATAAAGTAACTGGCATTGCATCATAATGATAAAATAAGTTAGTTAGCAAACCATTATCAATTAAAACTGACCCAACTTTTATAGATTTGTTCAGAAATATTATAAGTACCTAGTTAAAATGCCCGTCCAAGCAAGTTATGAAAATAATTCTAACAACTTATACCTAATACTGATGAATGTTTAATTTATCTATAACATTTCAAACTGCCTTGCCTATAAAAAAAAACAAGTTCCAAAAAGCTTTATCTATGTTTTTATATAATGTCTATCTAAAGTCAATTACGTCATTAACTTTATCAGTAATGTATACTAGTATAACGAAACCCCTCGTTTCCCCGAAGGGTTGACCAGAAGCGTGCCTATAGTACACCCACATTTCGCCAGTTATGTTTAAGTCCCATGTAAAAGAGGGTGAACCTATTACCATCAACTGAGCACAAATCCAGACTCCTTGCCGCTACTGTGAAATTCTAGATAGAAAACCCAATAACACCTCAGAATTAGAAATCATTCATTTGCAAAGAATGTAGGTAACAAAACATAGTTTCTCATGCTCAGCAATAGCACTTGCAACCACTAGGACCTAAGAGGCAGTTGAATCTAATCATCTCAATCAATCAATATAAACAAATAAAATAAAAAAAGTATGTTTGTACCAATGAGGTTATACAATACTAGAGGCGCAGCGTCCTACAAACAATTTCTGAAAAATGTCACCACTTACGAGTTTAAAGACGTAGCTTTGAAACGGATACATAAAATGTCAATCTGTCAAAATAATCTATGTTTGTCTCATTTCTTCTACCGTCAAACTAATGACGTTGGAATGAGACAAGACATTGCTATCGGAAAAACGACCAGAGTTGCCAATTATCAACATAATTTGCCCAGAATGAATGAAGGTTTTATTGAATCAATTAGTTATGTACTATGAAAGGTTGTGTTATGGAACTTTCACTAGATAATAGTTACTTATGCAACTGGGGGTATAACAAGTGGTATTAAAACACGAATGTGGGTTTGTAAAAAATAGTATCACATGAGTGTTTTAATACCTAATTATAACAGTTGCATTCAAGACTTTATCTACACCCATGATATGAATCCTCTATAAACAACAAAGTAATAAATTTTTGCAATACTAATATCTAACAAAAATGGCGGGATACGACGTGAATTCGAAGAACCTACTCAACCTTTTCTAATTGTGAAACGCGCGTGCATGACAATGTTCTTTTTTTGAAATTCATAAACATACCACGAGAATGTGGCTGTTCGATGAGTAAAAAACGAGTTGCATTATGAAATTTAGTACAACATGTATTTTACTTATAAAATATGAAAAAAATTAAATATGCTTTTAATGGGGGAAAAGGTGTGTAAGGATAAGGTTAAGTGGCGATCTATTCTCTCTGCTATTTGGTAGATAACTTTTGTTTAGCAAGGAAAAATACTTAATTACTAGGGTGAAACACTTTTTTCATTTCATGTACTAAGTGAAAAAGCACAAAAAACAAAAGATATAGAATCGGGGGAGTCGGCCACAGGTGCCTCGACCACTGGGGGCCTAAGCCACGGACCCCATTATAACACCCGTTTGGATGTCATTAGGGTTACTATGACATTGGCTGTTTTCATTTTGGCAATAAGCTAACTGTTTCAGGAACTTTTATAGAGGACTTATAGCATGTTAAAAGATTTTAAAAAAATTACAAGGATACGGTTTTATACTTACAAAACATAGGCAAAGAAAAAAATGTTTCAAAAGTTTTAAGATTTGTGAAAAATAATAATGTTCATAATGGAATATATAATTTATATATTCATGACAATCGATTAAATTAATTAAAGTGATGTAAAGCACTAACCAGCGACATTCACTTTTTTTAGAATAATCTAAATCAATCTTCCTAGCCTTTTCCCAACTATGTTGGGATCGGCTTCCAGTCTAACCGGATGCGGCTGAATACCAGTATTTTACATGGAGCAACTGCTTATCAGACCTATACCTGTAAAACTGGTTGTCAGACTTTCAAACTTCTGACGACCCGTAGGTAACGACTGTCACAAGATCCACGAATGACAGCTGGGACCAACAGCTTAACGTGCTTTCGAGGCACGGATTAGTCTCGGTATTTAAAGATGGTCACCCATCCACAGACCAATCCCGGCAAGCGTGTCTTAACCTGATGGATCGACCCGTGCGGCTGTTATTACTTAGCCACGAGCTCCTCCTCCAGTTCAAATTTCTTAGAACAATAACATCAATAAAAAAATAGTTAGTAGTAGTTTATGAAACTGTTGGAGGGGTATTAAAATACGAGCGTTTTAATACCTAGTTATGTGCAGTTTTATACACACTACTACATCTATCCCTACTAAATAAATGATAAAAGTTAAAAGAGTACGAAATATTTTTACATGTCGTCATTCACTAAACTCCCAACAGTCTGGCAAAATCAACATCGTTTTTCCTGGTAACATTGATCGCAAAAACAATGTTTGCAAAATTTATTTCGTTTTGTAATGTTTTTTGGATAATCTGAAGAAAATTTAGCAAACTTGATTGTGAAATGTAACACCACATGCTTTATTAATCCTTTCAGACCGTGACATACTAATTTTAACCGCAAATTCCACCATTTTTTATTTTTTATCGCTAAGCAATTGCTCACTTGACGTCAAGCTGACAACTGAATTCAGATATGCCTGCGGACACCTAAGTAGTGGTGACGCTTTTGTGCCGTCCACTTCTCCTCTAGTATTGTATAACCTCATTGGTTTGTACTGTCAAAATAACAGCTTTTTACTAAAGTAAAAAAAAAAAAGGATTTATTTTTGGCTGTCTGTTTGTTCCGGCTAGTCTCCGAAACGTCTGGACCGATTTTGACTGGACTTTCACTGACAGATAGCTGATGCTACAGTTACTTAGGCTACTTTTATTTTAGGAAAAGAATTAGGGTCGACGCGAGCAAAGCCGCAGGCAGCAGCTAGTAGCTTATAGTAATGGAAATAACTAGTGTTATTAGCCCACATATTGCTTGGCCTTTCTATCAATAGGTTCATGCTTTGTAGATATTAAAGAAAATAATAGGTCTATTATTAATGCCAATCTTGTTATTTACAATTACAATGCAATAATTGTGTGACCTAAACCTGTTTACATTTAAGAGGCTGAAAATGACTGTCTTTGCTACCCTCGCAGAGGTCATGAACTCATTTGACATTGACACATGTCAAGTATGTCAACTGTATTGTCCAAATGGGGTTGGCAGAGTTGTAAAACTGAGTTGACATGACAAATGCCTGCACTGACTGGACAGGTCCACTCAAAGGTTCTCTCGTGGTTCTCTCCTTCTCCAATCTAAATGGTCCTCACATTATCTGACCAAGATCATAGGGTAAGAAATGTTGAATCCACCTAGCAATTTTTGTTTTGATATTATAATTTGTAAAAGTGATTCCGATATCCTATTTACAAAATAAACTATTTCATTTCACTTGCTTAGAATTCGCAATCTCCAGTTTGGTATCGAAATATATTTTACTGAAATACCCAATTACATTTCTCAACCTGGCTATCAAATCTAGATGGACCGCTAGCCGCGATTGCCAACCATAAAAAACTTTTTCCTTTCAGATTTCTAAAGTACCTAAAGCTTGAGCAAGACTTGAGTATTACTCAATATTTCAGAAATAGACATAAAAATAAATGTACTGGTCAACCTACTTTTATTTTATAAATGTACTAAGTTAGCTTTTGCCCGCGGCTTCGCCCGCGTGGTGTTCCAAAACGACACCTCAACCTTCCTCATGAATCACTCCGTCTATTAGTGAAAACCGTATGAAAATCCGTTCGGTAGTTTTTGAGTTTATCGCGTTCAGACAGACAGACACGGCGGGCGAAGCTTTGTTTTTTATTATAATATTAGTGATACTAATCATCTATTCTATTTATAATATTAATATTATAAAGAGGAGTAATCTTCGGAACTACCAGTCGGATTAGAAAAATTCTTTTTGCTTAAGATACCCTAATACTTTAGGAAGGTTATAGGCTCGCGGACGAAGTCGCGGTCAGACGCTAGTAATATTATAAAAAGGTATTTGTGAGTTTTTAGATAAGTAGGGGGTAATCTTCAGTAGTACCGTAGTACTGATCCGATTCAGAAAATTCTTTCACTTATGGGAAACTACAGTGTCATAGGCGAGTGTCATAAATAAGTAAGAATTAATTTTATGAAAAAATAAGAAATTTTACGCGGACGCCGTCGCGCGCAGAAGCTAGTCAATTTATAAAAGTACATCTATATTTCATGACAATTTTACAAGTTGTTCTTATCTTAGTTAATACCGTTTGAACTGGGTAATCAAGGCCAGTCACAAGTCTTTGAATCGAATAATATCGTAATACGCACTCGCATCTACGCTTAAAACTTACGTCATTCTAAATTCATATGCGTGTGCCATGTTTGCCAATATATTATTAGCGCTTTTTTATCGCTAATATAATAATAATATTTGAATGATCCTTTTATGTACGCGGTAGTGTAGTTTTGTACACAGGTACTTACATTTTTTATTTCCACGCGTGTGCGTTCTATATTGTTTACCCGACTGCGGCGAAAAAAGGGAGGGTTATGTGTTTGACCTGTATGTATGCCAGTCTCTATGTTGCCTCGTAACTACTAAAATGCTGAACTGGTTTTATTGAATGATATGTCGTTAGATTATAATGCTTGTTTTTTTAACCGACTTCCAAAAGGAGAAGGTTCTCAATTCGTCTGTATGTTATTTTTTTTTTTTTTTTTTTGTATGTTTGTTACGCGATTTCTCCGTCAATTGTGGATCGATTTTAAAAATTGTTTTTTTGTTTGAAAGGGTATGCTCCCGAGGTGGTCCCATATAAATTTTATTAACTTTACTTGGATAGTTTTTGAGTTAGCTTCAATAATACGTATTTTTCCTACTTAGTTTATATGGATGATATGATGATAGCTTCCAATCACTGTTATTTACATAGCAGATTAGTGGTATTCGAATTTGTGTGGGGTAGGTACCACAACTAAAAAGTGCAAAATAAAAACTTTTTACAAAAAAGAAGAACCGTCTTCCAAAAAAGACACTACAAAGTCAAAAATAACTTTAATTTCGGAAGTCGGTGGCGAAAAACCTAAGTTCAAAACCAAGTACACCGACTTCCGAAATTAAAGTTATTTTTGACTTTGTAGTGTCTTTTTTGGAAGTCGGTTCTTCTTTTTTGTAAAAAGTTTTTATTTTTCAGTTACTTAGTGTTTTTCCAGTCGGGATTTTTTAGATCCAGGCTTAAAAAAAGCCTGGATTTAAAAATATCCCGACAGCCGACGTTTGGGCTCTACGTAGATTTTTATTTGTGCTAGAGAAGTGGTCCTTTAGGTTTTAACCAACCTCCCAAATTCGTGCTTGTGCGAATTATGCTCTTAGTGCAGTTTTTGAGCCAATAAGGAGTTAAAGAACTATACACCTACTGCTAATTAGATAAAAAGCCAACTTTGATTAATATTGTGTTTAGATAAATAGCTCTTGTAGTAGGTATTATAAATTTATGAAGCAGTAAAGGTCAAATTAAGCGTGTAATTAAGCATGTTTCGATGGAAAATAACATATTATTTGGCCGATAACAATTTTTAATACAAAAACCTACAGAAACTCGTGAGAACTCATGTAACTCGAGTTAATCTTCTTAATAACATCTCTTTGCTAAAGGCTTTTTATTATTTCCCTGATTTTCCTGGTCCTCTTGGGCGAATTTCTAAATTTAGCATAAGTACTGCGTTTTAGTTGACGCAATGTCCTTGTAAAGAATTTCATCACCACTGATCTCAAAAACGGTGAAGGAAAACATCGTGAGGAAACCGGCATGTCTTAGAACCAAAAATTCGAAGACATGTGACATCTACCAACCCGCACTGGGTCCGCGTGGTTAATTATCCACTCCCTCTCGAAGATCGGAGGCCTGTGTCCCAACAGCGGGAACAGGCTTATTAGGATGGCCTCGTTGGTTCAGTGCTCGGAAGCGCTACTGCTGAGCATGTGGCCCTGGATTCGATTACCAGGTCGGGCAAGGTGTTCTCAGGTTTTTCCATCAGGAAATTCTCAGTAGCAGCCTGGAGTCTGGATTTGTGCCCGGTTGATGACAATAGGCTCGCCCCCTATTACATGGGACTTAAACATAACTGGTGAAACGAGGGTGTACACCTCTACCTAACCCTTCGTGAATTATAGGCGTAATGTTATGTATTGTATTCTATTCTATGAATGCTAGTTGTTAACATAAACTATTTACTTAAACAAACATTTTTCCAAGGTAGTGACGGCGTCGGCATTGCCATAATACTTAATATTTGTATCACTAACAATTCAATTCGAGTTAAAATAAATTAACGCTAGGTACCTTTGAAAATATTCTTATTGAATAACAAATTACTTAATAATTATCTACCAACCGTAGTTACATTACATCACAATCAAGAGCCATTATGTAAGTAAGTTGCTACATGTATTAGAAACATAATCAGGTAGGTACTGTCTGTTGTAACGTAGAGACAGTTCTGATTTGTTCTTGCTCTAGTTGCTCTTAGTAAATATCAGACCTTTCCGGATATAGAAACCGCCTCTGTGGTCTATTGGTTAAACCACCTGTCTCAGACCCAGAGGTCTCGGGTTCCCAGTAGGAGCAAAATTTTCTACTCGTTTTGGTTGGTGGTAGGGCTTGTTCTAAGTCCGCCTGGCTAGCTACCACCAACTTATCTAAGCCTGTCGACAACAATAATACATAAATTAACAGTATTGCCTAACCTAGGTCATGGTCTTGTGCAAAATTTCATCCAAATCTGTTCAGCAGTTTTAGCGTGAAAGTGTAACAAACTCACTTTCGCATTTGAAATATTAGTTAGAATTGAATTTTTGTAACCAATCATCGTGAGGAAACTAAAACTGCTTGAGTGATATTTCTTGACGGCACCTGAAGCCAAGTCAGAGGCCCATGGGCGATATAAAAACTCTGACACCAGGTTATTCACAAACCACACGAAAAAGTAAGATCAAAAGTCATTTATTCAAATTGGGCTGAGAATCAGTACTTTTTGAACGTCAGAATGACATAGGACACTCCCTCAAAACGCCCGCCCATAATTCACCAGTTTCACCACTTCCTAGTGCTTTTGCTGGGAAACTCTCCAGGAGCACAGCTGTCTTTTCAATGGTTTGACATTAGCACTGATATTTTACTAAAAGTAGAATAGGAAACATGTAATGCAATGTTTTGTATATTATTATGTCCAACTTTTTTTAATGCACAGACCTATTTCATTACTTTTGTGCTGACTTTTGGGCTTCTGAATACCCGCAACGACTTCACTTCAGGGGCTTGTAGCTAAACAATAACGCCGTACGGTCGATCGATCAGGTTAAGTCAGTGGTCTGTGGATGGGTGATCATCTTTACATACCAATACCACTACCATACCACTCTCCGTGACTTGGAAAGCACGTTAAGCCGTTGGTCCTAGCTGTCATTCGTGGATCTTTGACAGTCGTTACGGGTCGTCAGCAGCCCGAAAGTCTGCCAACCAGTTTTACCAAAGGGGTATCGTATTACCCACTGACTGGGTTGTGGAGGTCAGATAGTCGCTCCTTGTAAAATACTGTTATTCAGCTGCATCCGGTTAGACGACCCCAACAAAGTTGGAATAGGGAGATGATGATCTTGATGACTACCCGTTACGTATACATATACGAAATATCTACGAATGATAGCCGGTAATCGCAACAGTTCATCACATGAAATAATGACCAGGGTCATCTGTATCAATTTACACATGACGATATTTATCAACAAGGTACCTATCTAGCTATCGCGACGTTTCTATTTTTAGTCTAAAAGTTGACAAATCAAGACACGAGACCCGTTGATCCGATAACTGCATAGGTCAACTTAATCTTCCTCTAGGTATCAAAACCTTGCGACAAAAATGCAAAACAATATGTTTTTTTATTGCGCCAGCCAGACTCTACTAAATATAGTGAGCCACTGTCATCATTACAGTTATTAATGTTGTGTTAATTTCCAATAATCTTATCGTCCTCTTGTTTATTGCTCCCCCTTGTGGAAATGTACGTAAAGTCACAAGATAACTGACCCCCTACGAGTCAGGCGTCTTTTGTAATGACGACACATCCCTAGCGTATTGCTAATGTTTATTATATTTGTAGAATACCGAGCAGAAATTAATGTTTTTGTTTTGTACTTGTTTCTAGAGTGTTTCATCATTTCGTTCCTTTGATAACGTTTCATACGCACGTTGTGGCCAGTTTGCTGTTTTATTTCGCTATTTTTTAGGTTTGGTCTAAATAATGTTGACACAGAAAGATTATGGTTATTCTAATATCAGTACCTAATGGCTCTATTTGCGATAGTGTTGCATAAACTTGTTTATTAATATGTGTCCTACATACAACCAGATTGACTTATAAGTCCTGATGGGTTGGTTTGAGATATGATCAGTGGTAAATCTTGGTTTCTTTCTTGAAAGATAGCAAAAAAAGAGAAAAGGGCATTGAGTTAAATAGGTACATTGAACTCAATTGTACCATGCAGCATGCCCAAAAATCTCTCCCTTTTTAGAGATTTTTGGGCATGCCGCATGGTACAATTTAATTATACGCCACAAGAGCTTTAAGTTATCAGCTAAATTTAAAGGAGGCAAAAGCAACTTTTGCCAAGCACAAAACCAGCACAACACACTCGAAGGTCTAAAGAACTACAGGGCCTCTCGTTGCCTTTATAAAATGCAAATACGGCCTAGTTTTTTTGCGCACTATACATGCCAAAATGATGTCAATCACATAAATAATTAATTGACTACTTTGATTGACGTCTTGTTTGCGTGTGGGACGACGGCGACGGACGGAATTTAACTGATGGAGGGGGTGTAGCAGAGGCCTAGGACCTAGGCTATCGCCAGGCAGTGGCAGTAACGTTGTGCTTTTCCCTTTATATAAATGTTATTTGTTTGAGTTCGCACTCTGAGCGGTAAATAATCCAAATCCGATCCAGTCTGTCTCATGCTGCCCTCTCCCCAGCGATGCCCTATGCCGAGGGAGGTCCGTCCCCCTCACAGGGGGTGCCATTAGCGTGTATTGCATTTGCTTAGTCACTTAGTGTATATGTTTTATCGTCTGGCTGGAGGCCTTAGGGCATCCACAGGATAGCCCGGTTAAGCAGCCAAGGCAACAACCGTGTAGGTTAATCTGAGTAGTATGGCTGGCTAGTAAGGCTGTGCAAGTGCACTAAACTCCTTGTTATTAAAAACCGTAAATTTAGTTGTACGAGATAAATTTTGTCAGGGCAGTATTGGGCAGTTTTCTGGGCCACTGATCGTTACAAAATCGATTAACATTTAATTGTTGCATGAATGAGTTGGCGAGGGTGTTTTCTTATGACCACAGATTCTCTATGTTCAGCGTCTGTTTTTTGTTGTCTTAGGACCTGTATAATATGAGGTGTACCAAAAACAATGAGACTTAAGTAAACTACGTTCAATTCAATTGTTTTTCCTCCCTCACCTCTGCCCTAGGTATTCTGACCTATAAACGAAGAAACGGCGCAAATAAATCTTAACGAAATTCCTATCGACAATATCGCGCTTGGCAACACTATCTCGGTCAAATTATCGCCCTCCCGATAGGGTATGACGTCAAATATATTATTTAAACAATCCCTTGACGTCACGTCGTTTTAAAATTGGAACGTCTGTATAGTGTTGTGAAGCAAAACTATTTGTCATTTAGTCGAATGTTAATTTAGCTCTTGTTTTTGTTTTATTATCGAGCAATTGAAATGTTATTGGCATTAAAAACTTGTTTGTTTTATACTTGAGTCGTTTATAATCTAAAGTGTAAAGGGAGTCTGGTTAGTTTGATTCTCAACGTCGCTGTGTGATTTTGTGCGGTCAGAATAATTAGTGACCCCAGTGTTTGTTTTGATTATAAAAACTTTTGTTTTATTTTTACTTTATTGTTTGGTGACACTTGCCTAAAATGTAAGTTATAGGTACAAAAAAACGAGGATAAACAAACAAGGAAAAGATTTTAACATCTTCAATCTTTATTGGATTTAGTATCCATGTTTTTTTATTAAGTAATTTTTTAAAATTTAGAATCAGCTGACATAACTTTAAAATTTGTATCATAAGGTGTTTTGGATTTACCTGTTGCTTTTTATTTATGACTGGGTGCCCTTAGGCACTCAACACATATTTTTTTAAAGAGAGCAGGTGTGCTTGGTCTTTCGGTACAAAAAGGACCAGTATTAATTGAATTAACTTCTCAAAACTTTTAGACTCAATATTTAAACTTTGTCTTTCCAGAAGTAACATGAACGGTCCCGAAGGACCATCCCGATGCTGCCAGGGTGGATGTGAGGATCAGAGCAACACACAAGCAGCTATGGAGCGTTTAGGAATGGAAGAAACACCTGGCTGTGATGCCAGGACGACCCCAGGCGAAGTTAAAGTGAACAGTAAGAGATTCGGAAGGGGGGCAGTGCAGTCAGGTTAGTATTTTTTTTATTTTGGTTGTTAGAAAGGACCAAGATGTCCCTGCCGAAGCCTTAAGATAATTGACAAAGCCTCTAGCTTGGTACCCTCAAAACGGAACATCATCAATGTGCTCATGCTACTAATAAGCAAAATATACAAATAAATAGAGTGGACTGACTAACCTCGACTGAAAATATATTTGAACGAACCTCATTGCATTTCCAATGCCCAAACAATAGTTCCACACTTTTTAGAACTGGCCACTAAAACACGTATAAACTAAAACATATATTTAAAATTAGACCTACATTCATCTCCGGTTCTCAACATCCTCGGTGTCGGTGTCTTCATCTTGTACTTCGTCAAACGCGTCACCTTGCAGGAATACAGCATTGTCAAGCTTTCCTTTTCCTTTGGATTAGACATAGTTATCTTCATCTTTGACTAAGGAATTTGTACGTTATTTTCTCAAGTAGAAAACGTCACTTTTTAGCCAACGTGTCGGACCATAAGTTCTTGCGATTTAAACATAACGTGATTCATCGTTTTAAGAACGTTTTCTTTTTACGATGTCTCCGCGGACCGTTTGAGATAGGTCGTAAATGTTTGAGCCAACCATCGAAAGTATTATCAGACGGTCTGTACTGTTCTAATCAGATTTCTTACTCCTGAACGGTTCTCAAACACTGCTGTTATCGGACTTATCGGTAGTTATTGGAAAATTCGGACGACAAAATAAGGGCTTTGCCAAAGAATGGTCCAAAATCACCTCATCTGCCTTACAGTCTTCTGGGGGCGTTATAAATGGCATAAATCAGTATTCGACTGCTCCGTATCTATCTGAATATGTTTCCCAGAAGTATCTATTTATCAGACCAGTTTATTAGTGCAAACTAAGGAACGGATTCCTACTTGGAAAACCTCGTAAATAGACTTTGTACCCAAGTAGGTCGCAGCAAGGACAAACTCCACAAGTGGTGGTTCATGGACGGCTCACATCTCCGGTGTGTGTGCGGCGTCTCTCCACAGACAATAGCTCACCTCCCATCTTGCACCGCATGCCCTGTCACCTGCACACATGATAACCTAATGGCAGCGTGAACGAACGGTATTCGCGTTGCTGAATTTTGGGCCAAACAAAAAAAACTAATGAAACTACTATTTTTTCGTTTTATTTTTGCCATCGACACGCTAAGAAGAAGAAGAAGTGCAAACTAAGGTCTAAGCATGTATTTTGTACTTTTTGGCAGCCTAGAGTCTGAATCCTCAATCTCAGTTTTATCCGGTTGATGGCAATAGGCTCGCCCCTGTTGATGGCAATTGGCAAAATGTGGGTGTACTATAGCTAACACCTCTGTCTAATTCTTCAGGGATTCCCGACGTGATGATATGTTATGTTCTTGGCAAAAAGGCGTCGAAAAGAAATAGCAAATATCATCATCTTTCCATTCTAGCTTGAAGATGTTACATAATATAGTTGACGTTGGTCAGTCCCTTGTGTACTTGTGGTCAATTTAAATCAATTCCGACTCGAAGGTCAATGTCATCTGCGATTCTATCGTGTTGCCCTCGAGTACTTAGACCCTTTATCGATAACGTTGCCTTGAGATGATTATGCTGAAATCAGTAATAACCACTATTGTTTAGGTATTGTTAGTGGGTTTAATTGTTTGTCGAGTTGAGCTCCACGATTACTGACAAATGCTTGCACTGACTGGACAGGTCCACTCAAATCTGTGTGGTTTTTTCCTCAAAAGACCATTTTAGACACAAATCTACATGGTCCTCATATGGCCTGACTAAGATTATGTCTGGCCTTTCTTCTCAGAGTAGTCAGACCGAATCATCGGACCGAAATCATCGTGCTTATTTTTTTCAATATGACCATGACTTGTAAAAGTGATTCCGATATCATATTTACAGAATAACCAATTTCATTTCATTTTTGTTTTGTTTGTTAGCCTTTATCGTGTCTCACTGCTGGGCAAAGGGCTCCCTATTGTTCCGTCTTATGCGATCTCTGGTCATGTTGTCCCTGCAATCATTATTAGTTCGTTACACCGCCTTCGCCGTGGTTTACCTAGACGGCGGCGATGTCCTCCCTCAGACGTCCAGTCAGTGACGATCTTTGCCCATCTCTCCGGAAGCGTTTGTGCAAAACTATTTGATTAGTAATCAATAAATCTTCATATGGATCTAGTTATGAGATCATTAAGATTTAAAAAAAGAAGCAGACAAAACCTAGAATTATAGTTAAAATAAGTTTAAAATCGCCAACCCGTCTTCAGCGTGGTGATCAATGCTCATATGTTAACTGTCTGAGGAGAAGAGGCCTTTGCTTCGCTGCAATGTAATGATGACGAGCATTCCATCTTTTATAAGCAGTATAGAACACACCTTTTTCCTTGATAGCCAGCTGCCAGGTGGTTTTGTTGTACCTACCTAACTAATATAACCATGGATTATGACTTCATCTGAAAATTGGCATGGACAGTATAATATGCATTAGTTTGGATTGCAGTAAGCAATGCCTACTATTGTTTGACTGGCAAACTACGGATATTGTTGCTATGCTAAAACGTTGACTACATCTTTTATCCCTGGACCATCATCATTTCAAAGGCGTCCACTGCTGGACATACTTAGGGCTCCCCAAGCATCGCTCCACTCGAACTGTACCGGAAGACGTAGCGTTTGAAGGCTTCCCACAAGGTGTACCGGCAACCATGTGATCGTAGAAATCCGCAGGGTGCGGGAATTCCTGGATATAACTTGCTAAATATCTGGTCATTTTTTTTCTTCTTTTTTTTTTGGGTTGGAATTTATCAAATAATTTTTTCGTGTTCGTGTCAGAATTTTTCTGACTAAAACCCACCCGTGTTCCTTCAGTGGCCTGTGTGCCAGGGGCCAAGGTATTCCCTTTCGGATTTCATTTCAAGTTGCTTTGTCATTTTCCATGCTTTGTGTTAGCCTGATAGATCGCAGTCTTATGCCGTAGCTATAACGATACAAATATTTATAAATATGGTACATCTGTGAGTGTGTGTGTTAGTGAGTTAAAACTACGTTTCGCCTATTACTATTGTTGATTTCACACTTGATATCAAAGTTATAATTGCGTTATAACGACTCTCTGCAATTAAATGCCATGTTACGCCATTATGTTTTGTTTATTTAAGTATATCTAAGATAGCGACATTTTTGTGGTTATACGAACACAGTTATTTGGTTCTGAGTTGGAGCTTAGGAGGTTCACTAACACAGTAAAATAAATCTGTACCTAGGTCCTCTCTTCTTCTTCTTTTCGTGTGGATAGTGACTAACCTGGTGTCAGAGTTTTAAAGCCGCCCATGGGCCTTTAACTTAGCTTCTCATGCCGTCAATAAATAACTCTCAGGCATGCACGTTTCCTCACGATGTTTTCCTTCACCGTTTTTTAATCAAGTGATATGCTGACTAAAACCCACCCGTGTTCCTTCCCTTGCCTTGCCAGGGGCCACGGTTTCCCTTTAGGACTACCCGCAACCCCGGTAGGCATCAGCCCTAGCGGATCCCGTCAGTTTTGCTGACATCTCTTTGAGGCGCGCGTGGAACACGACGCGCCGTCGACCCGGGGATGGTCCTTATCGGACGGCGAGCTGCCCGTTGCTCTCCGTCCGCAAGCCCGGGCGTTTCCTCCCGCCTTATGCGAAACAGTAACCTTCCGAAACAACCGTGTCCGGTGAGGACCTGCGTCAGGCGGAAGAGGTGTATGCTTTGGGTTCGAAGTTCGAACTCAAGACGTATGAAATATGAAATATTTGGCAGTCTATCGGTCTCGGTCACACCATTAGGCTATCACTGCTTACCTGGGTCTTTATTATGAAGTATTATTGCCATCATGATTCCGTTGCGAAAAGGGGATAGTTATATAGATCATGTGTAGCTCCGTCTCTCTCTAACACTGGAAAAAGATAGCATTAATTCTTCAAAATACGTCCCCAGCAATGATGGAAGAGTGTCAAATAATTTTTCAACATACTTGCTCGAAAAGTGGCTTTTCTTGCACCGCTTTTAGGTACACAATGCAGTGTATTATTCAACACGCGTGCTTTTTACTTTGCATTCCCGCAGTAGTGCGGGAAAGCACGCCACAGATCTAAGTAGTACTATTTTGGTCTTTAGGTCCGCGGTCCTGTCTGATGTAACTAGCTTAACTATTGCACAGTATTATTCCATACACAATAAACTATAAATGACTTGAGATAAAATTCGGAACTAAACGTTTCCGAGAGCCTTATTATCATCGTTGATGAAACAGAGGTCAATATGGCATACGATCAGCTTTGTTTCGATAAGGACCACGTGTGGCATGCTGCATGATTGTAAATGATTATGGGAAAAGCTACGGCCGCACGTGATTTGGGACCATTTGACGTAATACATCGTTAATTTATGTTAGATTAACAGAATATAAATTCATATAATAATTACAACAAGCAAGGGCGTCGCCAGCTGATGGCCCAGGGGGGGGGGAGTGGCAAGTTGATAAGGAGGATGGGAAAAGTATGATTTGTAGATACAGTGAAGAGTCAAGAGCACATGAAGCTTTACACTTGTAGTGCGAGTTTTACCTCTACGGGGCGCACAATGGGGCCAAAATTGATGCTGATAGACATTTGATCTTTGACAAATCAGTTTCAATTCGGTAGTCCCGATAGGAACTGAGAAAAATAATAATTTCCATTTTCAATGTGTGGATTTGAAATGGACCTTTCGGGACGTTTTTGCCAAAATTATTCAGAATTGTAGAGCTGAAACCTAATAGGTAGGAATTATGACTCGGCCTACCAGCAACTCAATAGCTACGAATTACGTCCCCGGACTCTGGATTAGACTACTTTTAGAGGAGTAATGGAACTATAAAAAACCAAATAAAAGTCGTCCAAATAAAAAAAATTGGATTTAAATAAAAGATATGTAGTTTCTATACATTAAAATGCCTTGTTTTTGTTAATTTCTTTTTTGGATCTCTAGGGAGGGAAGCTGCCCCCCTACCCCCTGCTAAATAACATAGTCTCACATGGTCTCACAAATAAAATGAAGACCATAAATTTTAACATTTGATGTGAAATTTTGTTCAGAAAAATGAAAAGCTGACATTGCCGTAAGGACATAACTGACATTATCATAAGTACCTATTACTAAAAAATGTAACCACTTGAGAAGTACGCATCATTTCCTTATTATAATTTAAGTGCATGATAAAATGATAAAGAGGTACCTACGTAATTAGTAGGTACCTGCTATCTAATTACGCAACACATTTTCGTAAACGATTCCGACCAATCTGTATCATTTTGACAGTTCAACAACATTCATTGCTTTATTTACGTTATTGAGCAGATCTTTTTTACGAACTTATGAAGCAATGGATTAGCAATCTGTTTCAATTTTATTTAAATTCCGATTGATCGTGTATTACGTAATTAGGGTACTGGTTGTATGCAACAAATCGAGCCGTATTCTGAGCCGAAAGACGCGTAATAAATTGATTAATTTTGTATTAAAAATGTTAAAATTCATGGGCTTCCTTTTATTTTTGACACTATGTTAATTAGCGAAAAATAATCCTTATGATGAAGCCTTTCGATCACCCTTCTCACCCTACAGGGTGATTATTTTTCTCATGTAACGGGTTCGATTTCCGGTTGAACCATGTAATTATTTAAATATTTATGAATGCAGTTTAAATTGTTTTTTTAATTCAAATAATGTCTTCTTTCAGTAAAATGTTCCATCTACAATATTCAAGGTACTTTCCCTCCATGTGGCATATCCGTGGGACGCCCTGTATTTCCATGCTTTTACCCAACAAAAACTACTACCTAAGTCCTACCTACACACACAAAACGTTTTGTTTTCGATTATCGGGCAAAATTGTAAATCAGACCAAATTTCGTTTCCGGTTGGTCTTTAAATCTTATTGGTTTCACAGATATTGCACAAGCCTAAAAGCCATATTCATCTGACATCATATCAGCTTCATTTTCAATTGTAACACACGACCACTGCTTCCCCTGTGAGCCTCTACAGAAAACCAGATTTGCTTGGTTCTGGGTCCATCCATCGCTAGGCCACCCAGAATGTAGCAAAATTATCCAAAACCGATAACCGGCAAAGAATATTTTAATTAATTTTCAATATTATGATAAGTGATTCTGCGATCAATGACTAAATTATTAACTGAATGAAGGCATTATCTTTAATAATTACTATTACCGGTGAACCGAAGGAACGCAAAAACTGGGTCATTATTACCTAACTGAAGGTCATTTTGTTTAACATAAACGTGTTAGATTAGCGGGGTCTGTGCTGTGAACTTATAAAATGAACAAAGACGAGATAAGGTTGCGTGTTTTGATGGTAGGCGTGTTTTGTGTTTCAAATGCGAGGCTATATTGTCATTACCGTCATCTTAAAAGCGGGCTTTTGGACTCCTGTAGTCCATTTTTTCGTGAATGGCATCTCCCAGGTCAACCTAGGAGTTTGCTGGCTGCTTAATCGGATTTTACTGTGGGTGCCTCAATAAATTAAGGCGTCCAGCAACTTAAAAATTAAGCGACTACACGCTAAGGGCGAGACAAGTGGTGGCCTATAGTAACGGCCCCGACTTACGAGTTGTAGCACTTCGAACCCAAGCAGGCGCTTTACTTAGTGTAAATAATTTCATCACTCACTACTGCTCTCAAAACGGTGAAGGAAAGCATCGTGAGGAAACCGGCATATCTTAGAACAAAACATTCGAAGACATGTAACATCTACCAACCCGCACTGGGCCCGCGTGGCTGGTTACAGCCCACTCCCTCTCACAGAGAGGAGGCCTGTGTCCCAGCGGGTGCCTGTGGGAACATTAATACTAATAGGCTGATTATGTATGTATGTATGTATATGTATGTATACTCGCTAAGGGCACCCCCTCTGGGGTACGGACCTCGGCTTAGGGCGTCGCTGGGGGAGGACAGTTAGGGATAGGCTGGATCTGATTCAGATTATTTAAGGGCGGATTTAAAGCTACTGCAGGCTCAACGGCGCGGGCTGGCTCGAGCAAGGGTCGGGGCGAGATTCCTGTAGTCCCCATCTTAAGGTGGTGACAGAAGGTTCCTTTCTCATCATATCAGTCTTTAAACGCCATTATACCTATGCTGAAAATGAGCCTATCATAAAACCTGTACAGCACTGCTTCGGCAAGCGACAAGCTTCTTCTCAACTCTCGTCTCACAACTCTAAAATCACTCTTACCATTTCCCACTGCAATCTCTGACCGTGGTACACCTTTGCCTTGCCCACCGGGAATGATAGGCGTGATGATATATTGTCCTGTCTCTGCTCGATTGCTTTACACTATGGTCTCGACGTCATAGTGTTTTAAAAATCTAAGCTAATAAAAAATATTATGTAATTCTAATAATCATTGTTGCAGGTTTAACCCACGAATGCGGCGTGTTCGGCGCCATCAGCACCGGAGAATGGCCCACACAGGTCGACATACCGTCAGTCATATGTCTAGGATTAGTCGCGCTACAGCACAGGTGAGTTCAGTTTACGTACGCGTCACGATTTACGTAATGTAGAAGTTTACATCTCGATATGTATCAGTTTTCACGTCTTGACTCATAAGATGTATTGGTTTACACGTCTGATGTATTAGTTTACTCCTCTTGAGTTCTTGACTTAGAAGCTACCTGCATTCGTTTACACGTCTCGATTCGTGAGATACTGATGCCCGCAGCGTCGCCCACGTGGGTCCTATTTTTATTCGTAATACTTTAGGGAATTTAGGTAGTTACCTATATTTTTTTCTACTATCTCCTTTCGTCAATTCAGACAGGCCTAACAAGCGTACCGGATAAGATAGTAAAATGAACTACACATTGACCGATAAACAAACAAATGGCATAGTCCCTCTACATACACAGATATCTAGCTAGATTACTGGGAACACTCCGTGGAAAAATTACATAACAAATAATTACCTAATGGGATTCTAAGAACACTCAGTAGGAGCTCGTGGCTAAGTAATAACAGCCGCGTGTGTCGATCCATTAGGTTAAGCTATGCTTGCCGGGGTTGGTCCGTGGAGGGGTGAACACCTTTACATACCGAGACTTCTCCGTGCCTCGGAAAGGGTCCCGGCTGTTATCGTGGATCTTTGACAGTCGTTACGGGTCGTCAGAAGCCCGAAACTCTTGACAACCAGTCTTACCAAGGGGTATCATATTATCCAGTTACAGGGTTGTGGAGTTCAGATAGGCAGTCGCTCCATGTAAAATACTGGTATTCAGCTGCATCCGGTTAGACTGGAAGCCGACCCTAACATAGTTGGGAAAAGGCTTGGTAGATTAATTCTGTGAACACTCAGTGGATGAATTACATAGCAAATAATAAGTCATTGTTTTATTTATCACAAGGCACTTAAAAGCCCCACATATCCGTCTTCCTTATTCATTTTAGGAATTAGGGGACGAACCGCTATATGAAAACATAGTGGTACCCTAGCAATGCGATAAGTCGGCACTAGATTGTAGCATTATGAACCTTATCGTTATTGAAATAAGGTTAAAAATATACAGTTAAGGGTTTGCTTTGTGTCTAACGTAGTTCTCATAACTATTAACCATGCTGATTCTTAACAATAGTCAATTATTAATACCTTTTTTATTTAACTGGCGACACAGCACAGACGTGGTCGATATTGGTATTTAGCAATAAAAACAAAATTCAAAATATTTTATTTCTCAAAACCCTCTCAGAATACTACCCCTATCAGAATACCAGCGGTATTTATTATTTTTATAAATATCGCAGCATTATGCCTTTTTGGCCTCGCACAGGTCGTTATACTTTGTGCATTTTTAAATAATCCGTTTTTTTTTATTATTATGTTTTACAATTACTGTTTGTATTTCCTGTGCATGTCCCAAATCAAATATTTTACTTTCTTTCTTTGTATCTTTAATCATATAAACGAACACGAGTTTTAGGAAAAACAACTGTAATCCAACTCCAACAAGAAAAACAACTGAACCCTTATGTGTAGGCACAAAAGGGTTCAGTTTGCGATACAACTTCATATATTTTATGACTTTTTCAACAGTACTAGTCAGTCTAAAATCTACTTTATTTACACTTGCATAAAGTTGATGTTTGTGTAAGTGGAAAGAAGGTTATAAATACACCTTACATGGGCACTTATGAAACGTCAGAAGCTAGGTGCACGGTTCCAATCGGTCGTTTCCTATGGAGAAGAGCCGGCAAGAAACTGCACGGTTACTTTTTTAGAAATAATTTCCTTTTACGATATTTTCAAATAACAGTGCTATTGGGTATGGGTATTTTTTTATTTTTGTTTCTCATTCACAAGACACTACACTCACTCATGTATGTATTTGATTTTGTGAGCTTTTCGTGATATCGTATCTTTTATTACCTTTAATTTATTCCTGTTAATTTATTAAATCGGACATCACGCGGGAGAAACCGCGGTTGCCCGCGGTTTCTCCCGCGTGATGTCCGATTTAGTTTCAGTTAGTCTAATCTAAATTTCTAAATAAAAAGAGGTAAAATTGTTTGTAAAAGCTGCACTATTGCCGAATGCCTCCTTCGACGAACAGGAAGTCGCTTTTGCCCGCGACTTCGTCCGCGCTAGTTTTCTATATAAGGTCATTAATTCCTCAGAGGGCAGGAGTCAGCTGGTATCGTGACGTCAGAGGGCAAAAGCGCGCGCACGTTCAACTCTCACAAAGGTATGGGGCTCATCAACAACATATTCAACGACGAAGCCATGAAGAAACTCAAGGGAAACCTCGGCATTGGACACACGAGGTCAGTTACTAACAAATTATGTATTTAATTTAATAAACCATTTCAGAAAAGGAGGAGGTGCTGTATTTGATGAGTTGTTTCGTGTATATGTCGCAGCTAGATGGTTATAGCCGTGATATAATTATATCCCTAGGGATATAGCTATATAGCGTAATATAGTTATATGAAATCGGTTCATAACTATGATACGAGCTCATTCTAGTAATTTAACTATTAGGGCACTTCACTTCGACCAATTAGGTTAGGTAGGTTAGAACTCTGACCAACCACGCGCGAGAGAGCGATGCCGCGGCAGCAGCCGACGAGCGCTACGTCGAAATTGGTCGCAGTAACAAAATTAGGGCACTCCGACCGTTAAGAACCGCTTTCATATAACTATATTACGGTATATAGCTTTATACCTACGGATATAACTATACCACGGCTATAACCATCTTACTGCGATATATACATATGTCTCCAAGATAGCTGAGCTAACGGGAATTTGGCCCACAAAAAAACAACATTAGTTGATTCGTTTGAGACGAACCTTGAGTAACACAAGTATGATTGTTTGGACAGTGCATCGAATTCAGCGTTTGTAAACTGCTTCTAAACTCCATTTGAAATAAGATAAAACATTTAAATAAATCTTTTTACTGTCCGTTCAACCGATTTTGACTTCTATACCGTATTCATAAGGATGGCATTAAAAGCAAAAGTGGTTACAATACCAACTGTTTACTGCAGCTGCCATTTGTCATGCCACCAACGCTATAGAAGTCAAAATCGGTTGAACGGACAGTAAAAAGATTTATTTAAATGTCCAATATTTTTTGGAAATGGTGTATTTTGTTTGCAATAATTTCTTTCAACATCTTTTATACATTGTTAACAGTGAATAAATTTTCACACCTCCCCTTTAAGGCCTTTGCCAAATATTTTTGATATTCAGATAGCTGATACCTGAAGAAGTGCCATGGAGAATATGAATTAAAAACCTAAAAAAACGAAATATTGCGGTTATTCTGGTCATGAGACACCGTAACTGTATTGGTCGAGATAAGGAACCTAGCAAACCATTAAAGTTGCGGGAATGACTGTATTTTGCCATACCTATTTCAGTCCTATTTCAAAGGCAATAAAGTTGAATTCCCATTGTTAATAAAAAAGGTCCCTAATGCAAAGAGAATGTTTAATTTGCCATATCTAAACCAACGTGTCTTGACCCAGATACTCAACATCAGCAGCATCTGAGGAGGTGAATTGCCAACCATTTGTGGTACACACAGCGCATGGCGCGCTAGCAGTCGCACATAACGGAGAACTGGTTAACTGCAGCAGTTTGAGAAAGATGGTGAGTAATTGTTTATTTATTTAATTAAGTAACCCACAAAAAAGTTCCTCTCAAAATCCTTCTCAAATATTTAGACGTAATATATTATTATTTACAACATAAAAAATCTTCCTACCCTTTTCCCAACTATTTTAGGGTCGGCTTCCAACCACTGCCTATCAGACCTCCACATCCACGACCCAGTAACCGGGTAATATGATACCCCTTGGTGAAACTGGTGTCAGAGTTTCGGGCTTCTGACGATCCGTAACGTCTGTCAAAGACAGGAGGATAACAGCCGGGACCAACGGCTTAACGTGCTTTCCGAGGCACGGAGGAGTCTCGATATGCAAGCGTAGCTTAACCTGATGTATCGACCCGTATGGCTGTTATTACTTTAAAAAAAAAAGAGTTATTTCAGACGTTACAGTCCATAAATTGTTAGTAATTAGTTAGTAACAATTTGTGCTTACCTGCTATGTTAGTAATGTTAGTGAGATTCTTTATTAACTTGTTAAACCTAAAGCCACCTCCACCAGATGCCTCTGGATGAGACAGTCTGGTCTATTTTCACTTAGCCACGAGCTCCTCATAACCAAGATAAATATTTAAATCTTAAAATGCATGCACATTATTTGGTTTTCGTGTAACAGAGGTATTTTGAAAAGATTTCCTTATGTACCAAACACAAAGTAAATATTGTACTGTACTGTCTCACAAAATAACCTTCGGTTTCTCGATTTAAGAGCGTGCATTCTGAAAGTGGGCAACGTCGCAAATAGCTGTCACATATTTCCCTGTTTTGATTAATTTGGCAATATTACTGTATGGAAATAAGAAATGTGTCTAACTAGCGAACTAGAATATTAATAATGAATTGCAATTGTAACATTGAATTTGATGTTTTACTCGTTTTAAGTGTAAAAAAGGGATTTGGAAAATATCCAAATATTTTTTTTACATCTAAAACTAAATATTCGGTGTTACGATATTATAATGCATTTCATAATCAATATTCAAGTTCGCTAGTTAGACACATTTCTTATTTCCAAATTATTCAACAAAGGTAAATATTTGACAGCTATTTACGACGTTGCCAACTTTTAGGGTGCACGCTCTTAATCTGCTGCCAAATCCGAAGGCTCATCGTATAATAAATTATTGGTCGATTTAATTTTGGTAAAAAAATAACGATAGGGCAACTCCTGGAACTCAAACGTTACTGGAGAAATGTCAACACGGCCATATCGCCCATCTCAAAGGAGACTAATCTTCGGCGCGGGAGATATTATAGTGCACAAGTGTGTGCGCAGACACAGGTGAGAGTGCAACTGTGTCTGCGCACACACTGGTGCACTATAATATCTCCCGAGCCGAAGAATAGTCTCTTCCCTCTCTTTTTCTTACCTGATATACTGATGCTGATGTTATGTTATGTATAATGTGAAATCACAATAGCTTTCATGAGTTTTGACTGTAGATTCTCGGAAATCGACAAAAAAAAAAAACCAACAAAAAACCTAATAATACTTTATGATATTTCAGGTGTTAGGTCGCGGTGTAGGTCTATCAACGCATTCCGACTCGGAACTGATCACACAAGCGCTCTGCCTCAACCCGCCTGAGGGAGAGACCAATGGACCCGACTGGCCGGCGCGTATTAACCACCTCATGAGGTAACCATTCATTTTTAAAACATTTTTTTTCTTTTTTGTATATCTGTTATTCTATTATAGTTCCCCAACTTAATTTTTTTTTAATCATTCAATTCAGGTAAAACATAAAATAATATTTCACAATACTGCAACAGAATATATCAAAATAGAATAAAATTTCAATGCAATTAAAATAAACGAATGAATAGGTACAAATTATGAGGGTCACAGAATTCAAATTCAATTAAAATGTCAAATTGTAAGGGCCATAGAATTGAAATTACAATAAAATGTCAAATTATAAGGGTCACAGAATTGAAATTACAATAAAATGTCAAATTATAAGGGTCACAGAATTGAAATTACAATAAAATGTCAAATTGTAAGGGTCACAGAATTGAAATTACAATAAAACGTCAAATTATAAGGGGCACAGACCACGAATCGGGTCAATATTTGGTAAATTTTATAGTTCAACCCGATTCGTTCGAAAACATGCAATGTGTTAAAAGATTAATAAATTAGAGGAGGGTTTTTGCTTTTTTTGTTGTTTATAGGCGACTACACAAAGGCCACATCTTTGTCAAAATTTTATGCTGTGCAAGAGTATACAGGCCAGTAAATCTTAAAAAAAAATGGATTGTAAAATTGATCAGCATGATTGTTCCAAAATTAATTGTCCTCTCACATTGAAGAAATTATTGTCTCTGTCATTCTTATGTAACCATAAACAAATAAAACATTTTTCTTCTGTTTCATAGACTGGCCCCCCTAAGTTATTCCCTGGTAATAATGCTGAAAGACAAGATCTACGCAGTGCGCGACCCCTACGGGAACAGACCGTTGTGTCTCGGCAAGATCTTACCTCTAGGGTCCTCATGTAAGTCATAGAAATATAATAATATTAAGGAAATGTATGTGTAAGGCAATATCACCTTTATAGCAAGTTATTTGTCTCATTGGGATATTTTTATAGCATGTAAAATGGGTATCCATCCTTCGTAATCGTAATTACATTTATTAAAACGATTTTCGTATCACTTCGTACACTCGATTTAAATAGAGTATTTAAGGCGAAAGTGTCAGCGTAGCCCGCAGAATTGAAATTTTCTTAGGTTTTTTGCAATTTGCAGGTTTTTATATTTTAATCAACATAAAACCTGACACTGAGCTGCAAATTGCAAAAAAACGAAAGAAAATTTGTATTTCAACGGCTACCTTAGCGCAGCCCTTTAAAAAAAAAGCAATTCGAATTTGCTTATTTAATAATATGTAGTTATCGTAAAAAGTATTCTAGTTTAAACATCTCTACTTATTAATCTACTTTGTATTTTACTTGTTTTAATATTCTAATACAAACGAATTTTTATAATATTTTTTCTCCCATGCTAATCAAGGATGCATGTGAGTAATTCTCAACAATAGGAATGTACTGGGGCATACTCTATCATTTCCCACTTTTATAAAGGAACCTAGTCTATGCCGAGAGGTAAAAAGGGATATATAATACATTATGTTGCGCAGCTCACTGAACTACGCGAACTCAGCTATCTTGGTTTTTTTATAATTACTTTTATTATTGAGTGTTTACCACTGTTGCTAACAATTTACCTATAACCCAGATATATCCAATGGAGTCATCAAAAGCAAACATAATAAGGGAAAACCATTTTTTACTGATTGTATTATGTACAGACGCCAGCACATCAACCTACTCCAATCTGTCAAATTTTCCCAATCAACATTGAACCTTATGCTTTAGCGATAAAGTTGAAAATCTATTAAAGAAATTTGACAGATTGTAGTAGCTTGATGTGCTGGCGTCTGTACTTGTTATTGTACTTGAAATTGTACGCATTTAACTTTAAATGACTGGTCAACACCTATGTACATAAATTGAACACGGATGAGGTAACCAATATTTAGTAACAATATTTTTTATTTAATAAAATGTCAATGGAGTTTCTTGCCCCGTCTCCTCCATAGGAACCTACTACGCTTTGGAATGGGCAACTAGCTTCATCTTTCTGACTGATCGACCCCTTGACAATTCAAAAGTGCCTGTACATGGTTTAATTCTAAATAAATGCTTTGAGTTTGAATGTAACGCTTCAGGCTTACACACTCAATAAAATATATATTTTTTGTAAAAATAAAAATGTCTGAATACTAAATTATTTAGTTACGCGATTAGTTACTAGAATAAAGCGAATAGCAAAGCGAATATCGTCCCACGCTGTAGAAAATCTTTGTTTGTATTGACCAGTCCTTTATTGTTTAAATAAACTAATACTTAAATATGTATAAACAGTAATAATTAAACATTTACAGATGTCTACAAACAGTCGTCGGCGCGGCATGCCGAGGGTAATGCATGAACACATTCCATTATTAACTTCTCTCATAGCATGGGCTAATTTTATGGGCGTAGCGTTAAAGTTCAGGTGGTCCAATTCCACCTTTAGGACTTGGGTGAGCAGCAAATCTATCTAGGGCTTTTATCAAGAAATTGATGACAGAAGAACCGAGATTTTCTGTAATTTCTCGCTACGCCCTGTATTTATATTGCATTTCATTTTCTTCACGACCTCATCTTTCTTATGGGTTAATTACATGTTTCTAATAAGTTGCATTAAGTAGGTGATAAAATTGACAACATAATATGCCTACGGTTCATACTAATTATGCATGATTTTTTATTACCATGTTATGAACACGATTCTGTTAGAAAGGGCATGTTATAACGAATGATTTGTCTGTGGTGTGATAATTATAAAACCATACACATATTATTTTCAATTAAATTAATTATGAGGTGTTCAGAATGTAAGTTCAAGTTCACAGTTTAATTTCAGTAATATTTGAGTTACATTCAATTATTGTAACAATTTCGGCTTAAATCGGCAATATTTTGTGGTCTTCCTCTTCAAGACATAATCTCACAAATATGTGGAAATTAGAAAATATATTTCAAATGACAACGCCCACAACATTCTATGGCACTAATTGGTACAGATGGGTCACTCCGCTAAAACATTTAAATAAAAAGCGTTCGGCGCTTGTCTTGGCAACACGTCGTATAAGGATGCCTCGTTGAGAGGTGAAACACGTGTGGATTTCTTACGGGGTTCTTTATGACTCTTTAAGAATAGTTAAGCGGATTAGGTTACAAAATATACGTCGTCTATTGTATTTTATAAAAAGCGACTCTTGCTACGACACAATAAAGTAATTACCTACAGTTATATTCACCTAGAAGTTGCCTCTCTTTCTATCGCGTAACTCGTTATATCTTCTGACTACGTTACACTCACTGAATTCGACAAGTTGAGCCCGCTGCGTACCTACTTGTACCGTCATACCTAAAATGCGGAGTGACCCATCTATATCATCTGTGTCTATGGGCAAATTGCACTTAAAAGCCAAATCAAGTCACAAATAGCTTTTCTTTCTTTCTTTCTTTCCTTCTCTATTCACACTCTTCCTTCAATACCAATAAACAATTTACGTGATGTTAATTTTGTGCATTATTTTTTCAGTTTTATTGAACGGCTGTGCAAAGAACGGTGTTGAAGACAGGGCCGAAGGGTGGGTCGTGTCGTCAGAGTCTTGCGGATTCCTTTCTATTGGTTAGTATACCATGTAACATCTTCTAGCATTCTGAAGAAGCGACGGTAAACAACTAGCGACATAAATAGAAATGCCTAGTGGCTTTGTGTCCTAAAAATCGGGCCAAGTGTTCCGTACTACCGAACAATAAAGCAGAAAATGCTGAAACATACACTTTTCTTTTATGATATTCTTCTTAGTTCTTAAGTTCAAAATTAAAGGGATAATATGTAGAACATATTATCTCTTTAATTTTGAACTTTATTTTATTTTTATTATTTGTTGTACCGCTCAACCGTTACACTGGCCTTCAGGAGGCCATAACAATTAAAAATCTATTGTGTCTTGTTAATTACACCTGAAGGTTTATAGAAATACACAATTTGCGAAAATTTCAACTGCCTACCTATTACAGTTCATGAGATACAACCCGCTGACAGACAGACGGACGGACGGTCAGCGGAGGCTTAGTAATTCCGTTTGGCACCCTTCGGGTTCGGAACTCTAAAACAGTTTTGGAAAAGATTTGTGACCACCTCATGAGCTACTAACTTGGCTTCACATACCTTCAAGAAAGTATCTCTCAGGCAATTTCCTCACGATGTTTTCCTTCACCGTTTTTGAAGCAAGTAATAATTATACAATACGCACATGAATCCGAAAATTCTGAGGTGCCTGCCAAGGGCGTCGCCAGCCTATGGCCTAGGGGGAAACGGAAAGGTCCGTTTCCAATCCATAAATTGAAAATGTTCGGTCGTTTTTCTCAAGACTATTCAAAACTTTAGAAGTGAAACCTAATAGGTATTACGACTGGGCGTACCACGTCTAATACATAGATACGAATATTACGTCCCCAGACTCCGGATAAGACCCCGTTTAGGCGATATGGAACTTTAAAAAACCAAATATAAGTCTTTCAAATAAACAAAATTGCCTTTATAGATATTGTAGTTTCTTTACGTATAATGCCTTGTATTTTTGACTAAATGTTTTTCAATCTCTAGGAGGGGGCAGCTGCCCCCCCTGCCCCCCTTGGCGACGCCCATGGTGCCTGCCTTGGGTTCAAACACGAGTCCGACAGTCACACCACTCTAAGCTATCACTGCTCTATAGGACTCATGTTGATTTATATTACCACGAATATTTTCTATTATTACTCTTTATTTTCTAGGTGCTCGTTACGTGCGCGAGGTTCTTCCCGGCGAAATAATAGAGATGTCTCGGCACGGGATCCGAACTGTGGACGTTGTGGAGCGACCGGCCGACAAACAGCAAGCCTTCTGTATATTTGAGTACGTCTACTTCGCCAGGGCAGATAGTATCTTTGAAGGTAAGAGTTCTCGCTATAATATTAACCGCCTTTGTAACCGTCGAAAGATCCCGGAATTACTGGACAAAGTCAGTTTAGTTAGAAGAAGCATTATTTACGAAATCTACATAGCCAAAGCGTGAGCCAGCGTGAGCAGTGGTGGCCCAGTGGTAATTGCCCCGACTTACGAGTAGTCGTGGGTTCGAACCCAAGCAGGCGCTTTACTTTGTGTAAATAATTTCATCACTACTGCTCTCAAAACGGTGAAGGAAAACATCGTGAGGAAACCGGCATGTCTTAGAACCAAAAATTCGAAGACATCTACCAACCCGCACTGGTAAATTACAGCCCACTCCCTCTCACAGAGAGGAGGCCTGTGTCCCAGCAGTGGGAACATTAATAAGCTGATGATGATGATGACATAGTCAAATGCGAACTAAGCATAAGCATCATACTGACGTGACGCAAAATCCTACATCGCGCAAGCAGGGTTTACCGCGCGATCAGTATATATATAACTTCCTTCCAGGTGTCCATCAGACACGACACTCGTCTGGTCGAAGGATCCTCCCTTTTCTATAGAGGATGAGTGAACTTTACACCCTGTTCCTCGTACCTCTATAGACATACAAAAGGAAGAGTTTCTCGATTCGTGAACAAATTGTTTGTTTTAATGATACCAGCCGCAATCGACACAGTTTGTAGTGAGGCGGGCTACCCAATCGCATCTTCTTTTTATTAGGATTAGAAATTCCAATAAAATACGTATCATCATCATCATCATCATATCAGACGAAACACGTCCACTGCTGGACATAGGCCTCCCCCAAGCACCGCCACTTCAACCGATGGATGCGGGAAGCATAAAATACGTATGTTTAAAAGAAAATAACAAAAAGTACTAACCTTCACTATAAGGTACTCAAAAACTCTTCACTTCTACAATAAAACGAATTAATTAAATATAAAAGAATAGCATCATCAGCCAGGTTATAAAATTGTCTGGAATAAGTACGGACACGCATATCTGAACTCCGTAAGGACTATTCCTGCTTGAAGCGCTCGGCCGCTATAGTAACGCTTACCTACGAAAAAAAGGGCTGTGTGCAGGGGATTTTGTTTTCAAAGTGGTTAGATATGCGTGAACACAATAGTACCTAGACAAGTAAATGGATAATAAATCAGTATGTAAGAACGTTATAAACCATTTTTATTAATCATTTAATTCCTCCAGGTCAAATGGTATACTCGGCCCGCATGCAGTGCGGCCGCATGCTGGCGCGCGAGTCGGCCGTGGACGCCGACATCGTGTCGTCCGTGCCCGAGTCGGGCACCGCGGCCGCGCACGGGTATGCACGACAGGTAACTGAACAAGTATAGCATTGTTATAGATTAAATAGGGTGACTGGTAATTTGTCACCGTGACACGTGACTTTATTTATTTCATAATGATGACATTATGAACAACTTTTAATATGGGACCAAACCTGAAATCGCGAAAAAATTATCAGCTATTCCCTACATTTTGACGAGTTATGCGAACATAAATGTAGGGAACAGCAGATTTCTTTTATCGTCCAGTCCACCAGTCACCCTATATACTTCGTTCGTAACAGAGAAATAACATCTATTTATCTGTTACCGTCTGGTAAGCCATAAAATGCCTGGAAACTGGCTACTAAGGGCCAGCACTAACTGGCGGACGGGACGGCTGAGGACTTTAAATTTATCAATTGAATTTAATACTTATCCAATGGAAATAAGGTATATATTGCAATGCTCACTAAAATTCCGCTGCGATGCTCGAAGCTCGATCACCGAGCATTGAAACTTGGATAAGTATTAAATTCAATTGATAAATTTAAAATCCTCTGTCGTACAGTCCGCCATTGTGCTCAGGCCATATGGGGCTTTTTTTTTCGTTGCTCCACTACAACATTTCTGCACGGAATCGAATCCGTACAGTGGAAGTTCTTCTATAGTTCAGCGGCTACTGGGCTAGTGCAGTATTTTAATCACATAAAAAACATTATGAAAACACTTTGGTAAATAAAATGCAAAAAATCGAGATAAAATTAAGAATCTTGCCTAGCAGAGGTTTACTATTTGTATGGTTTCATGTTATTCAATTCACGTTGTATATACAGGAAGTGAGAATGAAATGAAATTCATAGTTATACCAACTCCAAATGCAATAATAACCTCATCTCCTATTTCAGTCCGGCATCCCCTTCATGGAAGTCCTCTGCAAGAACCGCTACGTGGGCCGCACGTTCATCCAGCCGTCCACACGACTGCGACAGTTGGGCGTCGCCAAGAAGTTCGGCGCGCTCTCAGAGAACGTGCGCGGGAAACGAATTGTACTCATCGATGATTCTATCGTGAGGGGCAACACTATTGGACCTATTATCAAGCTGTTACGAGATGCTGGGGCCGCTGAGGTAAATACAACATTAGCTTTGTATTTGATACTTACTAATACTACCGCCCGACAGGAGCGCAAAACAGAGGATTTTGAACTGAAAATTTTGAGTTGAGCACTTTTTGGGTGAACAAAAATCATGGAACTCGCGTCATCGTCACCGATGGCTATATGTATCGAACGAAAGACATCAACGCGAGAATCAAAAAGTTACTTAGTTTACACTTCTATCGACAGTCCACAAAGACTGCCCGATTTTTTTATGATATTACATAATACTGAGCAGTAGTGGCCCAGTGGTAACGGCCCTGACTTACGAGTTGTAGGTCGTGGGTTCGAACCCAAGCAGGCGCTTCACTTTGTGTAAATAATTTCATCACCACTGCTCTCAAAACGGTGATGGAAAACGTCGTGAGGAAACCGGCATGTCTTATAACCCAAAATACGAAGACATGTGACATCTACCAACCCGCACTGGGCCCGCGTGGTGGATTACAGGTCACTCCCTCTCACAGAGAGGAGGCCTGTGTTGTGTCCCAGCAGTGGGAACATTAATAGGCTGATTATGATTGCATAATACACCTGTCCTTATCATTAACTACATAAAGTGCAAAATTATACAAATCGATGTGACTTCAGATCCACTTCTCTGATCTAAATGATCCAAGTTATCACGCCAGCACTTCTTAGGACTCCCTCGATTACGACGCCTGTTTACAGTAACGCACTGTGCAACGACCCTACTCTAATAAAGTAAATAATCTAATCTCTTATCAATTTGTCTGCAGGTACACATAAGGATAGCATCGCCACCGCTAAAGTACCCGTGCTACATGGGTATCAACATCCCAACGCGAGAAGAACTCATCGCGAACAAAATGGACGCTTATAAACTAGCCGAACATGTTGGTGAGTAACTCAATTTTGATCGTTCTGTATTAGATTGAAAACAGCCACTGGTAAGACCACTATAGTCCGGTCGCGAAGCAGAAAGAGTTTCGTACAATGACCTCTCATTACTTATCTCTATCGCTCGCACTCAAATGTATTGCCGTCGCGCTCACACATTAGGCTGCCTGTCCACTGGAGCGGAGAGGAGAGGAGAGGAGCGGAGATGTGCCATTATTAACCAATCAAATCTAAACTTAGGGGCGGAGTCAAGATTCTATTGGTTAATATTGGCACATCTCCGCTCCTCTTTTCTCCTCTCCGCTCCAGTGGACAGGCAGCCTTAGAAGGACCGCCTGTAGGGCGCAATTTCATTAGTCGATAGGGCGTGCGAGATCCATTCATGGATTGTATTACGATCCAATCGGGTGCGAGAATCATGTCCCCGCATGCTGTATATCGACCGAGTTATCGACTAATGAAATTGCGCCATTATAGTAATGAGGGGTCATTGTACGAAATTCTTTCTGCTTCGCGGCCGGACTTTAGATCATTGAGGCAGTATCAGTAATTTATTATTTATATGATACTTAAAGCAAAAAATTCGTGTCTAATATTTTCTTGATTATCTGACTGACGGAATCCGACGACGAAGTTCACCTCGTTGGTCTAGTGGTCGCAAGCGCTACTCCTGAGCATGACGTCCTGGGTTAGATTCCCAGGTTAGGCAGTATTTTTGTGTTTTTCTATATGGAATTTCTTGGTAGGAGCCCAGAGTCTGGATTTGTGCCCGGTTGATGGCAATAGGCTCGTCCCCTATTACATGGGACTTAAACATAACTGGTGAAATGTGGGTGTACTATATAGGTACAGCTCTACCCAACCCTTCGGGGAAACAAGGCGTGATGTTATGTTATTTGTGTATTACAACCAATAATAACTCTTATTTACAGGCGCCGACAGTCTAGAATACTTAAGCGTTGAAGGCCTAGTGTCAGCAGTACATTACAACATGAAGTCGACTCCAAGCGATGGTGTCGGAGGTCATTGTACCGCGTGCCTCACAGGAGAGTACCCGGGGGGAGTGCCTGACGACGACTGGTGATCTGTGCTGATGGTGATTAGTTATAGACGGTGAAGAGTGGTGAAAATGAGGTGTGTGGTGAATTTTGTGTGGTATAAACGTTTTTTGGTAGATGATTTAAGTAATACTTGTCAGTGCAGGCACAGTATATTAAAGTAACAGTATTGCGGTGACCTTGAAATAATTACCTACCTATCTTCCGCGTCCGCGGATACAATGAGATTTCGAAGCGCGTCGTTTCGGCTTCTATGAAGATACAATACTGTTACTTATTTATATTGTGATACAGGCTTGAAAGTCATATTAAGATATTTCGTGAAATGCAAAACTGCTCACCAGGGAGCATACCACCACCTCTAAAGCAGTATTATTTTAATCTTACTTCAGTGGGGGAAAGAGATGGAGCTATACGTCCTGTAGAGCTTCATATCTTTCCCACATTTAAAGTAATATTAAAATAATACTGCATTAGAGGTGGTGGTTCCTGATGTTGCACGGAACTCTCGATACTCTCGGATTTTAGCCTTCAGATACTTTTGATATAACTTCAATTCAAACTTTTATATTCATGCAAAAATAATTAATGATTTCGGAAACTACATTATGTACATTATATTCTAATGAAATTGAATTATGCAATTATATGCATTGCAATTATAGAAAATACTTTTAAAAAATTGTGTGTGAGTGAGATACAAGTTCTTTGAAATGTAATTGTAAAGTAAAATTATGTTTTAACTATAGGTACTTTATTTACAAAATGTTTTTTTTTTATCTACCTATTTTTAGCAGTTATCGAATAGTAATATAATTTATGAAGTTTAAGTGTGGAGGTAGCCTTTAGTGCCTTATTTTTATGGCTACCATGTAAGCAGTTGAAAATATATATAATGATGTGAATACGTGAATAATACATAATAAAATGAGTCTAAGGTTGAATGCCACTTGCACGTCTATTTTTGACAAAATACAGGAAAAAAAATTAACTACTGCGCAAACTTAAACACGTGAATACTCATCATTATGAAGAACTTGCCATGGGACCAAACCAATCACGAAAAAAAAATCAGCTGTTCCCTACGTTCGAATAACTCGTCAAAATGTAGGCAAAACCTGTTTTTTTTTTGCGCGCTATTTAAAATCTTTCCTGTATAGAAAGTTTGAACCCTGGTGAAGATTCAGTTAACTGGGGGTTTTCGTCAAAAGTGGCTCCATAAAGCAAATACGAAGTCGACATTAACTACATCATGTTCACATCTTTAACATTATAAAATGTAAAAAACATTCTCAAATAAAACACGCATTTGATTCGAATAGTACCTCGAATATTAGTTATTAATATTGTTTAGGGAAAGTCGTGCTGGTTACGACCGTAGAATTATATCAAGTTAGGTCTACAATATTATTAATATAGGTATAAGTAGATATTTTTATTGAAACTATTTTTCTAAACATTCCTATCAATAACATAATTTTTATATATTTTTGTTATTTTATGTTTGTAATGCAATGGAAAAATGCAAAATAAGACATATTATACATTTTAGGGGGGAGCTAAGGTAGCCCGGAAAATTAGATTTTCCTACGTTTTTTTGCAACTTGCAGGTCAGTGTCAGGTTGTATGTTGATTAAAAACGGAAAAAAAAAAACGTAAGAGGCTTTGCATTTCAGGGGCTACCCTCGTTTTATACATATTTTTATCATCAATTGGGAATATAGAATTTTATATTATATTTAAAAAAATATGTGCATACCTAGTTTATGCAAAATATGTTTTCGTAATATTTGAGAGCTATACAAAATGATAACAATACTGTAGGTATGAACTATCAGTTTTCATGATAATTTCATACAATCTTATTTTATAAAAGTACACAATTTAGTAATGTAATAATTTTAAGACCTTTGTCCTTTAACTTTAAGTTAGAACTCATCTCGTTAATTTGGGGACCAAATGTTAAACAATTCTGGAAAAAAAAACTTCGCATACCTTAGGTGTTATATTGTTGTAATATTAATAAATCGTGTTCTGTATACGAAATAAACTAAAAGATTTCCAGGAGCGTAAAGATAGGAAGTTTGTCGACGAAATAAGGATGTCTTTTGTCGTTTAGTTTCCATTTATCAAGCATTCCTATTACCCTCAAGTAGGGCCTTGCCGTGTTGGTCAAACTATTCTTTAATGTTAAAATAAAAAAGCCCGGAAAATGTAAGTGTACTTTACATAAATGTTTTTTTTTTCTACATGCCTGTGGTTTTATTTCATACACATTATTTTGATGATCCAAAAACGTATCTCAAGCGAGTGACACTTGTATTACCGCTCTGCACCAAATAAAAAATAGAATGCGACCATCATGTTTGAAATATAGTACATTACTGTCGAGGCCAGCAATTAGGGCATTGATGGATGATCGTGAAAATGTGTCACACATACGTGAGTCTTCTGTCTGTCTGATTGCCTGGTTGCGGCCAAGGCTTGTATAGTACTTTTCTCAAACAATGCGCGGAAATTCAAACTAATATTGGCCGCACACGACAGATATGGATTTTCATACTAACATCGCCGGCCGGGCGCTCGCTTGTTTTTGACCGGTACAGCAATTTCGATTTATCTCTAAGAAGGTTGTCAAAATAATGTTCGAATTTCCAAGCGTTTGAGAAAAACTAGCTGTATTTAATTTTTTTTTTTTTTTTTTTTTTTTGTGTTCTTGCAATCTGTTGCTTGTGAACATTCAGCATAAGGTTTGGAATTTATTAATTGTCTTGAGGGGCAGTCAGTCCAGCGACGTACGCCCTTACGTGTCATATTCCCATAGATCTCTAGGGGACTTTCGTTTTAGCCTTTTGAATGTTGAGTCATTATTCATTAAGTGCGTGACCAGTAAGTTTGGATGAATGTCTAGTCTGTTCCTGTACGATTTCATTGAGTGTTTAATCTCTTCTCGAACTGTTCTGATTTCAAGGTCGTGGTGTAATTGTTGGTTAGTTATGAACCAAGGAGCATTAGTAATTATCCTCAGCATTTTAGACTGGAACCTCTGGAGTATTTCTAGGTTTGAGTTGAAGGCTGTTCCCCAGAGTTGGATTCCGTAAGTCCAGATAGGTTTTAAAATACATTTGTATAACAGCAGTTTGTTTCCCAGCGACAACTGCGATTTTTTGCCGAGTAACCAGTACATTTTCCTTAGTTGGATCCCTAGTGCTTTTCGTTTTGTAAAAATATGTTTTTTCCAGGTAAGACGACGATCCAAATAGAGTCCAAGGTATCTTGCTTCATTTGCTTGGGGTATCTGAACACTGTTGAGCGACACAGGGGGACATGTTTCGCGTCGCGTCGTAAAGGTCACCTGTACCGACTTAGTCTCATTTGCTTTTATCCGCCCTGGGGCGGCAGTCTCGACATAGATAGCGATCGATAAACAACCGAATTCGGTCGCAAAGTCTTAAAGGGGTCACTAGACGGTCAACATTGCTTGACAAGCACCGGCCTGCAGTCTCTACATAAATAGCGGGAAAATTGCAGAACATGATTTAAAAAAATAATTGTTTTTCTTGAAAATTGTATAGTGAATAAGTAAAACTTATCTTGAAAACATTATTTTTCAAGGAAAGTAAGAAGTAGCAATATCCATTTTAAAGAATTAAAATAATTTGTTAAATTTCTAGGGGCATTAAAGTTTACCTCCTTGCAACACTTAACGTCGGTGTCAAAACAACTTTTTGACATGTACCCTATATTTATTATAATTGTAGTCTGTGTTGACATGAAAACAAATACGATTTGTCGTTTGTCGTTTGTTGTATTTTGTCTTGTTTGAGAAATCGTAGATTCGTAGTGTCGATACTCAAAAATAAAATTCCGAATCCTCCAAATCTAATACATTTTCACAGTCGCGCCGGTTTTTTCCGATTTGTCGTCGTTCAATAATGTCGAGTCTGTGTTCAAGCACGATTAAATCCCACGCTAAATATGCCTCCGCCATAATTTAATGTGATTTCTTCTTTTACTCAATCTTTAACGAATCACCACAGACTACATAGAGCTAACGAATCACTTTGCGGGCTGTCAAAAATGGTCGCAAAATATATTCGTAAACACCGAGCATTTGCGACAAAGTTCGGTACAATACCGATGACAATCGATAACTCGGAGTATCGAAACTACCAAATAACGTTACATTCGACTTTGCGAACGAATTCGGTCGTAAAGTGATCGCTATCTATGTCTACACTGCTTGTCGAGTCGTGTTAACCGTCTAGGGACCTCTTTAGGATTTTGCGACCGAATTCGGTCATTTAGCGATCGCTATATAAGTCGAGACTGCCGCCCCAGGGGCGGCAGTCTCGACATAGATAGCGATCGATAAACAACCGAATTCGGTCGCAAAGTCTTAAAGGGGTCACTAGACGGTTAACATTGCTTGACAAGCACCGGCCTGCAGTCTCTACATAAATAGCGGGAAAATTGCAGAACATGATTTAATAAAAATAATTGTTTTTCTTGAAAATTGTATAGTGAATAAGTAAAACTTATCTTGAAAACATTATTTTTCATGGAAAGTAAGAAGTAGCAATATCCATTTTAAAGAATTAAAATAATTTGTTAAATATCTAGGGGATTAAAGTTTACCTCCTTGCAACACTTAACGTCGGTGTCAAAACAACTTTTTGACATGTACCCTATATATAATTGTAGTCTGTGTTGACATGAAAACAAATACGAATTGTCGTTTGTTGTATTTTGTCTTGTTTGAGAAATCGTAGATTCGTAGTGTCGATACTCAAAAATAAAATGTTAGGAGGACAAACTGAAGCAGGTGCAGACCCGGCTCCAACCGGCGTCAAGTAAGTATCTCAACCTACAATACCTATATTTGCACATTCAGTGAATGGCCAGTAGGCAACTGATAGCAGCCACTTGCGTAAAATCGGAGTGCCGTCAGTACCTATTTGGAAGGAAATAGAAACAAGTAAGTACCTACATAAGACAAAAAAAAAATAGATTTGGATTTAAAAAATAAACGATAAATGCAGACACTCACTTGAGACTCCACAGAAAATCCGTAAGGTTGCTGTCTCTGCAGAGATGGCTGAAGTTCAATGACGAGCTCATTGAACATTTCTTTATTCACTCTATACAAAGATAGAAATTCCGAATCCTCCAAATCTAATACATTTTCACAGTCGCGCCGGTTTTTTCCGATTTGTCGTCGTTCAATAATGTCGCGTCTGTGTTCAAGCACGACTAAATCCCACGCTAAATATGCCTCCGCCATAATTTAATGTGATTTCTTCTTTTACTCAAACTTTAACGAATCACCACAGACTACATAGAGCTAACGAATCACTTTGCGGGCTGTCAAAAATGGTCGCAAAATATATTCGTAAACACCGAGCATTTGCGACAAAGTTCGGTACAATACCGATGACAATCGATAACTCGGAGTATCGAAACTACCAAATAACGTTACATTCGACTTTGCGAACGAATTCGGTCGTAAAGTGATCGCTATCTATGTCTACACTGCTTGTCGAGTCAATGTTAACCGTCTAGGGACCTCTTTAGGATTTTGCGACCGAATTCGGTCATTTAGCGATCGCTATCTATGTCGAGACTGCCGGCCCAGGTCCGGCAGTCTTGACATAGATAGCGATCGTTATACAACCGAATTCGGTCGCAAAGTCCTAATGGCGTCCCTAGACGCGTGCGACGTGCTTGTCAAGCGCGTGATTTTTTCGTACTTGTCAAGCGCGTCGCTCGCGTCTAGGGACGCCATTAGGAATTAGCGACCGAATTCGGTCGTTTAGCGATCGCTATCTATGTCGAGACTGCCGGCCCAGGTAGTTAACCATTCTGTGATGTTGTCTAGGGAGCGTTGAAGCATGTTACTTGCTTGTGCGGGTTCATCATGGGCGGCCAAGGCTGCTGTGTCATCAGCAAAGTGCCGATTACGACACCGTCTGTCATAGGCAAGTCTGATGTAAAAATCAGATAGAGGATCGGACCAAGCACGCTTCCCTGTGGCACTCCTGCATGAGCCCTGTGAATTTTGGTTGTATCTTCTCCTTGTTTGACGTAAAAAAACCTGTCGGCAAGGTATGATTTTAGGAATATGTAATAGTTTGTCGGGAGTTGGTTTTTTATTTTGTATAATAAACCCTCGTGCCAAACTCTGTCAAAGGCCTGGGAAATATCTAAAAATGCCGCGCAGCAATATTTCTTTTTTACGAAGGCTTTATGGATTTCATCGACCAGCCTATGCACCTGTTCTATCGTGCCATGATTTTTTCTAAAGCCAAATTGGTGGTCAGGTATGATTTTATTTTTTGCTATTACTTTGTTTAATCGCTTCAAAAAAAGTATTTCCATAACCTTTTACAGAACGGGTAGCAAGCTGATCGGTCTGTAGGAAGCCACGTCTTCAGGAGCTTTACCAGGTTTAAGGATCATTTTAATGTGTGCTACCTTCCATTGAGGTGGGAAGATGCCTCTGATCAGTATGCAGTTAAACAGGTGTGTCAAAAAGTGTATAGCTATCTCAGGTATTTCACGAAGTAGTTTTGCGGTAATCAAGTCGTATCCGGGGGCTTTATTTTGTTTTAGATTTCTAATTGTTTCCATGACCTCACTCGTCTTAATCTTTTCAATTGGGAGTTCGAGTTGATAAGGTGAGTTAATGAGTTCTTCATTGTTGGTTATCGATGCGTTCCGGGCAGTGTTCGGTACGAAGACATCGGCTAGATGAGCGGCAAAGGCTTCTCCTTTCTCTAGGTCACTTTTTGCCCAGGAACCGTCCTTTCTCCGTATCGGCGGATTAGATGCAGTAGGTCTTTTGAGTTTTTGGGTTGCTTTCCAAAGGGAATAGTCACTAGCAGCTGTAGCATCCAGATTTCGCAGATGGTTTTGTACATTATCGTCCCTTTCAGCCTGTAATAGTTTTTTAAGTTTATCCGTTAGGTAGTTCAGCCGTGTTTTGTCCCCGGGAAATCTAGTTGTTTGCCACAATTTACGAGCCTGCCTTTTTTCGGCTACTAGTTCGCGAATGGGCTTCGAGCAGTCTGGTTCCGTGTATTTCTTGGCAGCAGGAGTGCTATCCCAAGCAGCGTTTTGGACACACTCGTTGAAATGTTCAACCGCTGTCATAATGTCCTCTTCGGTTTTAAGAGGCAGGTTGGTATTAATCGTAGACTCCACTATGAATCGGAATTTGTCCCAGTTGGTCCTACGTTCATGTAGCCTTGTTATAGGTTTAGTATGCATGAAGTCCTGGGAAACCTCTAGTAGAACTACTAAACCTCTAGTAGTACTTTTCACTTTATAACGTATTTCATTATAAAGTGAAAAGTTTTTTAGTATTTCAGTAAGAAGTAGGCTGGAGTCTCAATTCCTACGAAATGTAAGGGAAAACTTTTTTTGCAATTTCCGACTTTTCTAGTACTCAAACCACAGTTGGTCTAATAGTTTTTTGTTCCCTATATGAAACTGGATCGATTGGCATCAAAAAAAGTTTTTGTGAAAACTGCCCATTTTCTTGCTGACTGTAATTTCTTTCAAAATCTGTGAATGCAGATTATAATGTCTCAAAAAGTTAAGGACAGTCTTAAGACCATTTTCCTGTAGCTACAACGGTTAAGGTAGCTGTCCTTGCTGCGCCATCTCCAAATCCACCCTGTATAACTTTAATAAATAAAAATTATTAATAATCGCAATTAACGTAATCAATGTACGGCCTACGTGGTCATAATCCACGGATTTTGGTTTAAAGCAGTTTATTTACAGCTCTAGTCTCAGTCTCCTCCTTAAGTCTGTACAGACGCCAGCACATCAACCTACTCCAATCTGTCAAATTTTCCCATTGAACCTTATTCTTTAGAGATAAAGTTGAAAATCTTTTAAAGAGATTTGACAGATTGTAGTAACTTGACGTGCTGGCGTCTACATTGTCTGTCAGCATATCTGACTTCCTCAGAACTTTAATTTTGTCGAAAGGTCGGGTAAAAAATACAACACAATAACGCAATTCAACATTTTTATTTATCTTATTTATTATTTACAATTTCTATTTACAAAGGAACAATTTTAGTTTTTTGTACAACTCATGAACAGCACAAGGTAATAAAAACAGTCCGCGTACAAACGCTACCAAATAAATACTTCAAAAGTATCACTTTATATTATTACTAGAGCTTCTGCCCGCGACTTCATCCGCGTGGAATAGTTACTTTGGGCTAACGCTAATAAAACCCCCGATTTTGAAACATTCTTCATTGGTACTCCGCTCCTATTGGTCTTAGCGTGATGATATATAGCCTATAGCCTTACTCGATAAATGGGTTGTCTAACACTGAAAGAATTCTTCAAATCGGACCAGTAGTTTCGGAACCTATTCGGTACAAACAAACAAACAAAAAAAATCTTTCCTCTTTATAATATTAGTATAGATTAATTGTACACAAATTTCATTTTTGAGCTTTGTCTATGAACTGTTGTGTGAAAAATGGCGGCATTTTTAGGATAGCAACATTTTAGTGTAGAGTGATAAAAAATTGCTGAGGTAAGCGATATAATCACATTAATTATTATACAATCGTTTTAATCACCCCGCTATGACTAACCATAGTACGCCAAATTCTTCGTCGACAAACAAAGCAAAGAAAAGTCCATTCAAAATGTTATTACTTTTACAATTTCTATAACAGGCTATCAGCCAATTCTACCTCCCTCAAAAACAAGGTAACATTTCATTTTCACATCTGGCAACTAATCTCTAGTGGTCCTTTTACATGGGAATAGCCATATCATGGCAACATTTATTTCTCACCAAACATAACTAAGTAGGTTTCTTTAACAAAGAATATTTGCCTGGTCCTAAGGCCGAGATCTTTAAACGTTACTTAGCACGTACTTTGGCTAAGCTTCCTGTCTCAGTCACACAACTGTCAAACTAGAAGTGCAAGAGAGAGACGGGAACATGCCTCACCCAAAGCACGGTTTTAGAGCGTACATCCTAAAAGTTGGCCACGTCGTAAATAGTTGTCAAATTGTTACCTGTTTTGATTAATTTGGAAATAATACTGTATGAAAATAAGAAATGTGGCTAACTAACTAACTAGAATATTATTAATGAATTGCAATTATAACATTGAATTTGATGTTGTACCCGTTTTAGGTGAAAAATAGGCATTTGGAAAGTTTCCAAATACTTTTTTTACATCTAAAACTAACTATTCGGTGTTACGATATTAATTATTGCATTTCATAATCAATATTCTAGTTACCTAGTTAGCTACATTTTTTATTTCCATACAGAAGAAATATTATCAAATTAATCAAAACAGCGAAATATTTGACATCTATTTGCAACGTTGCCAACTTTCAGAATAAACCCTCTTACGTAACGCTTAAACAGGGTGTAAAGGGTGTAAAAATACTACATTACTGTAATGTAATCTATATCGTGGCGTTATATAACTTTTGATTTCAATATCTCCGTAATCCGAAGGTCCCCATATTAGACCATCCCGGTCTAATACAATTTTTTTTAAATCAATATTGACGAGGAAAATAAGTGACTCGGTTTCGTTAAGCGTCTTTTTACACCCGTTATGTAAATTTCGACCAATGTTTAAAGTAAAAGCCGTTTAAGTGTTGAGCCCATGTTCATAGCGCATGTTTGCCAACAATAGCTTCAATGTCGTCCACTTCTTTGATGCAGGTGTCAGTTAGTACGACGGGGTCGCCATCTGTGACCAGAACATCGTCTTCGATTCTGATGCCGATGCCGCGGAACTCTTCGGGAACTGTGGTGTCGTCTGGTCTTATGTAGATTCCTGGATATTAAGGTGTAGGTTAGTTTTAAACTGAGGAATAAAATAAAATAGTCTGTTAGGTACTCATGAAAATGCAGTACTTTGACTATAAAACTAACCCTGAAATACAGGGTGGCAGGGACATTGACGCAAAAACTGTTACCATGGATTCAGTGTAATGATCTGAAACCCCTGCGTTGAAATATTTTGTCGGTTATTTTTTTTTTTATCTGCAGTTTTATAGAAAAGAGCAATACCTACGCGGTTAAAATGTATGGAACAGCAGATTTTTTTTAAGCTATTGCATAGCTTCTATCGCGGGCCTTGAGCGTGGAGACCTAATCCAGAAATTTCGTAACGAAAATACTACCTAAGAAAAGAGTGTTTTGTATTGAAAATTATGTTTAACTACTTGACAACAAAGTTCAAATTTACTTAAACGAATTATACGAGAGTGTTGTATTGAAAATTATGTTTAACTGTTTGACAACAAAGTTCAAATTTACTTAGACGAATGATACGAGAGTGTTCTATTGAAAATTATGTTTAACTGTTTGACAATAAAGTTCAAATTTACATAAACGAATGATCCTTGACTATTAATAGTTAAATTAAAACCTTTTTATTAGTTTGATGTTCCCATTACGTTGTGTCAAGTTTTAAAAACTATAAATGTGAATAACAGTTCCTGTCAATGTCATCATTGCTATTTCTTGTATTCGGGTTAATATTTTACAATTGCGTAAGTTGATAAAAAATGCTATGCAATAGCTTCGCCGGGGCAGTCCCCGAGTGCCACACGTCTTTTTTTAATAACCGACGAATAATTTCAAGGCGCCGCTAATTCTTTTCATGTTGAAAAGAATTGATATATAAGGTTACTAACCTGGTTCTACAGTGACGATCATGTTGCTATCGACGGGCACGCTGCGTCGCACGAGCGGCGCGTCGTGCACGTCTATGCCCAAGTAGTGGGACACGTGGTGCGGGCACAGGCTGTACGCTTTCTGTTCCCGTAAATATTACAGGTTTAGCAGACAAAATGTAGAAATATCCGTTTAATAATAGGTGAATGGTGACAAAATTGATTCATGTACAGCAGTGGAATGATATTAACACCCGATTTGTGAATTGAGAATTTGAAGAGAACTTGTTAAACTCTACTTTTGCTTTCGTAAGAGGGATCGCTAGGGTAGCCCGCGATATCCAAATTTTCTTACTTCTTTTGCAAGTTGCAGGTCAGTGTCAAGTTGTATCTTGATTAAAATATGATTCGTGACCGTAACAATATGGCTTTACAGAATTATAGTCATTAGAATCAGAAATACAACTCCTTATGTTAGAATAATTCTAAATTGTCCTGATTTCATTAAATAGTTATTCAACTGGATTATATTAACTTAGAGAGCTGTATTGATGATTTCTATGATTATAATTCTATAAATAAACATTTGATACGGTCGCGAATCATATTTAGAGCAACATACAACTTGACACTGACCTGCAAATTGCAAAAAACGTAAGAAAATTTGAATTTCACGGGCTAACGCTTTTACCTTTCATCTTAAGGTGAAAGTTCGCAAAATTCAAAATTACATTGCATAAAAGGTAAGAAATTGAGAATTTCGCGGGCTACATTTAAGAAATCACCAGGTTGCACCAGTCGATAAAATTTCGAGGGGGTATTACTCCACTGTTTGATATTGTACATCCAAAATTAAACATGATATCGTTTTGTATCATTATTAATTTTGTCTGTGCGGAAACAGAATAGAAAAATAAAAAATCATTTAAAAGCCAACAAAGATTCGTCTGTCTTTGCTCTCTCTAATAACATTAAAAGGCAAAATCTGTTTAAACGAGTATAATACACTTACCGCAAGCAACTCTTGTCCACTAATGGTCTTGGAGATGATGCCCTCCTGCTGCAGATGTTTGCCCAGCAGTCGACACATGCTGTCAAACAACGAGTCCAAAGGTGGACGGTGCTCGCCCAAGATCTCAATCAAACGGATCTGTAATACAATATTGGTTGTCAATCAATCTGCCTAGCCTTTTCCCAACTATGTTGGGGACGGCTTCGAGTCTAACCGGATGCAGCTGAATACCAGTATTTTACATGGAGCGACTGCCTATCTGACCTCCACAACCCAGTAACTAGGTAATACGATACCCCTTGGTAAGGTATTAGACTGGTAGTAGCAACATGCAAGCGTCTTCGGAAATGATACATCAGCGGGTTGTATCTCATGAACCGTAGTAGGTAGACAGTTGAAATTTTAATAGATTGTGTATTTCTATTGCCATTTTAACTACAAATAATAAAAAAATAAAAAATTAAAGGCCGTCCCCTTATAAAAAACTGTTTTTTACTAAAGTATTTTATTCCACAAGTTCTTTGATACAGCATTTTTTTACAGGCTTGGTAGCCGATGTCATCAAAAATTTTAGATTCGAAAGTGGCGAAAATTATGACATAGTAAAGCTAAATGAGACCCATATTTACGTTATTAATAATGAATAAATTACCTGCACATTGAGGACCAGTTCGTACAGTATCCTGTGGTACTGGGAGAACTTGCCGGACACCGGCCACGTCCGGGATATGTCCGAGTTGTACATCCACCGTTGACTTCCTGAATATCATGTAGAAATTAGAAAGAAACTATACAACGTGTAACAAAAACCCTGTACACTGTACGATTCTTAACTACACCGGATCTGCCGTGGGGGTGTAGTTAAGAATCGTACTGAGAGTCTATTTATGTGGAACTTAGGAAGAAAAAAAATTCACCGTACATATTTTTTTCAATGGTGAATTTTATCGGGTTATTACAAGGGGCGCGGGTGGAAGTCGGTTAGCGGGTCAAGTCATAACTTATGACCCCAGATGATAATTTACCATTTTTTTTTATAGAATTGAGGTAATTTTGGTACCAAAAAACGTGAATTTTAAAGAACAATAACATTTTACGTTTTTTTTTTTAATTACTTTTTGGTAATGTTATTGCAGTACTATAATGCCCTTTTCGGATTGGACAGAGTTTTTGTTACTTGTATAGCAATATAGGTAGTTGTTAGGGCAAAAGCTGTGATATCGGGTCAGACAGAACAAACTACGGCAGCGACAAAGCGTATGCGAAGGCATACGACAAATTGTAGCTCTGCTTAACTAAGTGATCGTAACCCTTACTAATATTATAAATGCGAAAGTGAGTTTATTTGTTTCTTCTTTCACGCTAAAACGGCTGAACAGATTTGACTGAAATTTGGCACATGACTAAACCATGACATGGGTTGGACATAGGATACTTTTTATAACGGTAGTACGTTCCCGTGAGATAATTTCAAACCTGCACGCGGGCGAAGTCGCGGGCAAAAACAAATTTCTGACAAAAAAACAGTTTTACTACTCTCCTAGAACGGTTATAGATTTCATATTTTAAAAGTCAGTTTAGGCAATTAAAAAGCTGGGTACTCACTTAGCAGTGTAGCACGTAACATATCAGATACGGTATCAACCTGCAAGTGGGTACGGCTCGTCCACGGTCCTCCGCGTATCTAGCTACGAGCTGCCGGATCCGCAGTGCTCGCAACGACGTCACGCAATTGAATACGTAAGTTCGTTTGAAGCTCGCGCGTACGTACTCACTACAAAAGCGGTCGTGACGCCGTCCACGAGCACACTGCGAGCCGCCTTTGTGTTCGCAGTGAAACCGCCACTCGGCGGGTCACTGCGAGCTTACAGCGCTCCACGCGCGAGCGGCTCGCAGCAGGCTCGTGCCTAAGTACTCACTTGATACCGTATCTGATACGTTACGTGCTACACTACTAAGTGAGTACCCCGCTAAATATGCTTCCTTTAATAGATTCGTTAATATTTTTTCTCAACCTACCTGAATCAACAAGCAGCATCTCATCATCCCCCAACAACTGGTTATTGGCCACGTAGTGAATGTGAGTAGCTCGGGCTCCGCCGGCCACGACAGGCGGGAACGCGAGGTGCTCTGCCCCCCCTTGTTTGGATGTGTACTCTAGGACTGCGTTCACCATGTGTTCCGATATACCTGGAGGAAAGAATGGGTTATTCTAAAGGATTGTACAATTATTCTAGATGAAAATCAAAATAAATGTTGCCGGTTTTGTTACTTTTAAATGAAATTATTGACGTTTGATGTTTGAGCAACGATGAATTTCGAATAAAATTAAGAAAAAGTCATTTAAAAAAATCCAAGTGGCCTGGGACTTGATAATGGGCCTTAAGAGCGTGCATTCTGAAAGTTGGCAACGTCGTAAATAGCTGTCAAATATTTACCTGTCTTGATTAATTTGGAAATAATACTGTATGGAAATAAAAAATGCGGCTAACTAACTAACTAGAATATTGATAATGAATTGCAATTATAACATTGAATTTGATGTTGTACCCGTTTTAGGTGTAAAAAAGTCATTTGGAAAGCTTCCAAATACTTTTTTTACATCTTAAACTAACTATTCGGTGTTACGATATTAATTGTTGCATTTCATAATCAATATTCTAGTTCACTAGTTAGCCACATTTTTTATTTCCATACATAATATTATCAAATTAATGAAAACAGCGAAATATTTGACATCTATTTGCGACGTTGCCCACTTTCAGAATAAACCTTCTTAAGAGCGTTTATTCTGAAAGTAAAATTTTAATAAAACAATTTCAATTTTTAACGGAACCCTATTACTAAGCCTCTGCTGTCCATCTGTCTGTCAGCGGGCTGTATCTCATCAACCGTAATAGGTAAACAGTTGAAATTTTCACAGATTGTGTATATCTATTGCCACTATTAACAAATAAAGTTTTTTATTAAAGGGTAAAAAAAATTGTTTTTGGAGTGAATTTTTTTCGGGATGAGTAAAAAATTTTAAACTCGTGTCAGATTGTGCCGTAAGATCCGTTGCCTAGCAAACGGACTAAGTAAATATCAAAATAAATAGTCTTTGACATTACGTAAAGATTGCGAGGTAAGAAATTTTACCGATATTGATGGGTAAATAAAAAGCAGTCAAAACATACTTCATGAAAAGTGTTTAAATAAATTGTTTATTTTTGTTAGACTATATTTTGAAAATAGTTTGGAAAATCCAAAAGTGCACGCCTCATAAGTTCATAACTCTCATTCATAAACGAAAAATAAATTTAAAACATAGTTTCTAATAAAAATTAACAATTTATAACTTTTCATGAAGTATGTTTTGACTGCTTTTTTACCCATCAATATGGGTAAAATTTCTAAACTCGCATCGATATCAATCTCTCTCATATCGACCTCCGGTCTCCGGAGGGGAATAATGTAGCGGTTACACCACCACATACGAGCTACGCAGCAAAGACATGACGTCACACAGATCCTGCATCGCGCAGTTAGAGTTTACCACGCGACCGACATAGATAAAACTATCCGAAATCAACTTACGGGCAGTTGCCCGCCAGACACAAACACCCGTCTGGCCGGAGGATCCTCCCTTTTCAAATGAGGATGAGTGAACTTTACACCCTGTTCCTCATACCTCTAAAGTTTTAAACTGAAATATGAACAAAATATTTTACGGCGCCATTCGCCATAGACTGAAACATTCAGAAGTGAAGTGAAGGTACAAATAGCTGCCGTTTGTTTTTATGGCGGATTTTTTTTATATTAAGTATCTAATATTTTGAACGCTGATATTAATGTTTGTTTTATTATATTATGGTTTATGGTTATTTGTCATCAAATAATTATTACAATTTGTGGCATTTTTCCCTTTAAGATTTCCACGTCCGAGCTCCAGGAAACAAGGGAAAAATGGATAACATTTGTGCAAAAAAATCGTAATGAGCAAACGTGGTTGCCAAGTGAACCATCTCACATAATGTTCATCATTAATACAATGAAAATTAGAATAATGTTCTGCAGTTAAAACTGTGTTAGGTATCAAGTAGGCAGAAGAAGCAGACTGTGTCGCATCTGCGGGTGCATTACTCTATGAGAATCTCCTCGCAACGCGCATGCACCGCAGTAGTCAAATGTCAAAGCATCCAAGGGACACATTTTTTGTTCGCGGTGTCTTCTTTGATAGTATATTTTAGTTAGTATTTTATTAATTATAATTAATCTACTTTGAATAAAAGAGCCATTTTCAATAGGGTTTCTTCTATGGATGAAACGAATGTATAAAAAAAACATTGACTCAATTAATTGATTTTATCGCAAGCTACAATGTTTTCAGGGTTCATAAATTGACGGACAGGATTTTTTTTTCAACTATTTTGATGCTTTTTCCATTTCTGCTGCATTAAATCAATTATTAAAAAGTACAGTATTAATCTCCAATTAATCATCTATACAATGGTATATAAATTAAGTAGGTTCTGTGTACTAGCAGGAGTGTAACAATAAAAACAGTTGCAGAAATGGGGCAAAAAATATTTTTCGATCGTAGAGCACACTCTAATGCTTCGCATTATGAGTCGTGCAATAAATAAATATACTACTACTACTACTACTAAATAATGAATATTGTATTTAACCACATAAATTATAGTACTTTTATACTGATGATAAATAAAGCAATTCGTGCGAAATTATTCCCTAACCATTCCAAAATATTCAAAAACGTTTTTTTTTTTTTTTTTTTTTCTGTGGCAATCCGCGATCAGTTGCTACTTTTAGCGGATGAGTTGGAGGTAAATATTGGCGGGAATAGCGTGACTCCAGCGAGCCATCTACTCCGTATTCGTGCTTAGGTCCACACAGGTGTGGGTGGACTACACGATGTCTTTCCTTTTAAGTCTTTTCCTGTAACTTCTTGTTTTCAGTGCGGCAGCCAGATTGTTGGGGTGTCTTTCCAGTCTTTCCTGGTATCTTTTTGTGATGTTTTTGATCTCGTCCATGACGGTATTCATTGATAGCTCCTTGTGTATTTCAGCGTTCGTGACAAGCCAAGGAACGCCACTAATTGACCTCAGAATAGCATTCTGCATTCTTTGTATAATGCTAATGCTTGAGTTACAGGCGCTACCCCAAAGTTGTATTCCATAAAGCCACACGGGCTTCAAGATCACTTTATATATTAAAAATTTGCTGTCGGTACTCAGTTTACTGTTTCGTCCCATGATCCAGTGTAGGTTTTTGTTACGGATATTAAGTTCGTGTCTCTTGGTTTTAAGATGTTTCTTCCACGTTAGACGTCGGTCGAGATGTAACCCTAGGTATCTTACGCTCTCGTGGTGAGATAGTGTGACATTGTCGAGGTGTACAGGTGGACAGTCACCTTTTCGCAGCGTGAACGTAACGTGGACCGACTTGCTTGCGCTCGTCTTTATCCGCCACCTTTGTAGCCAGGTGGTTATTTTGTCGAGACCCCCTTGCAGCATGTGTGAGGCCAAAGCAGGGTCTGTGTGGCTTGCCAGTATGGTGGTGACATCAGCAAATGTTGCTGTAGTGACCTCATCACCCTGCGGGAGATCTGCAGTGTATACTGTGTAAAACACCGGTCCCAGTACCGACCCTTGCGGTACTCCAGCAGTTATGTTACAGAATCGCGACGTCACATCTGCTTCTTTTACTTGAAATATTCTTTCCGACAAATAGGATTTCATTAGTGAGTAGTACTGGTGGGGAAGGTTGATTTTCAACTTGTATAACAGGCCCTTGTGCCAAACCTTATCGAAGGCCTGTTGGATGTCCAGAAACACTGAGGAGCAGTACAACTTTTCTTCTAGGCTTTTCCTTATTTTGTCATAGACTCGATGAACTTGTTCAGTAGTAGAATGCTCCTGTCTGAAGCCAAATTGGTGGTCGGGGATAATTTTCTCCTTATTTAAAATTGGTAATATTCTGTACATCAGTAGCTTCTCGAAGATTTTGGAGAGGATTGGCAGAAGGCTTATGGGTCTATATGAAGATACGTCGTTAGGAGGTTTACCCATCTTGTGTATCATTATGATTTGGGATACCTTCCATGTCAGCGGGAAGTACTGGATTCTTAGAATTGCATTGAAAAGTGATGTAAGAAACACAATGGCTTTCCTGGGTAACTGTTTCAGTATTTCTTTGGTGAGGAGATCGTAACCGGGAGCTTTCTTATCTTGAAGCTTTGTGATAACCCGCCAGACTTCACGTACTGTAATAGGCCGCGGGGGTGGCGACATTTGAAAATCTTGTTGTAGAACGCTATCAACTAGCTCCTCATTTTCCAAGTCAATGGCTGGGTTTGGTGAAAAGACTTTTTCGAGGTGCCCTGCAAAACCGTCTACCTTTTCCTGGGATGTTCGCACCCATCCTGATACGCTTTTAAGAGGGGGCTTAGCATTATGAGGCCTGTTATAGTTCTTAGTGAATTTCCACAATGAATAGTTCGTTGATGCAGTGGCTGTTAAAGACTCCAGTTCGTCTTCCAATGTCTTATCGTTCCAATTGTGTAAGATTTCTTTTAGGTTTCCGGAAGCTTTATTAAATATAGTTTTATCCGCTGGTAGTCTACTTTGATGCCAAATTCTTCGAAGTCGGCGTTTCTCGAGAAGAGCATCTTGTATAATTTTTTCTGCAGTATTGATCCAACAAGCTTCCTGAATGAGTGTTGTGATGTATTTTGTTGCCTCTTCTACACACATCAAAAGTGTCTAGGGATCAAGCATTTTTATGCGGATTTCTTGAGATTGAGATGTGGCTTTGTAATAAATTTATGATTTTATAAATTTATATGGATCCTTTTTGGTGCATTTCATAATTTGAATCAGGAACTGTGAATCAAATTCGAGTAAAAGATGAAAATCAGCTGTCAATATTTTCCCTATAAAAACATACAACGCATTGAAGACATTATTAGTGCTACTGTTTCCCTACTACTGATTAAAACCAACGTTATTATGGAGCAGCGACGTCATTTAAGCAGGGAAGAAATGCTCAGAGCCGTGGGAATGATAGAAGCTGGTTCCCGGCAACGTACTGTGGCTTTAGCTCTGAATACAAGTCAGAGTGTTATCAGTCGACTTTGGACACGTTACCGAAGCACTGGTACCGTGGCTGAGCGCCATGGAGGACGGTATCGCTGCACCACACGGAGACAAGACCGATACATTCAAATCTTAGCTCGAAGAGCTCCAACAATAACCGCCATGATGTTAGCCGTGAGTAGGGCATGCAATTATCCGCCCATTTTACTATTCGGATATTTCGGATAATGCCAGACAACTATTCGAATATATCCGGATAATATGGATATTTTGGATACCACTGTAAAAGAGGTAAATCAAACTTATATTATTTTACAATCAACATTTTTATTACAAAAACTCTCCAACAATCTTATACTAAAGTACTTCAGTTCGCACTAAAAGCAAAATCTGTCCGATCTGTCATTGACAGATACGAGAAAAGCTATCATCCACGGGTTATCTACCAATGGTATAATAGATCGTGAGCTGGTCAAATGCTATCTTTGTTAAGATGGCTAGAACAATTGAAAGCACATTAGATGAAGACTGGAAGTTCTTACAAAGTAGTGCTTGGTAATAAATGAGTCAAAACCACACCACTGACATTGCTAGATGTCAAAGTATCTGATGTATAAGTTGGATCAGCACAAACTAGTAGCCGCGAATGACATGTACTTTCATCGATTCCCTGAATATGAACTTCCCTGAATATGATCTTCTGTGCGTTTCGGGTCAGTTCTCGTTATCGCGATTGTGCAGTCCTATCTTCCGTTGGACATATATGTGAAATTTTGGATATTCCTAAAGAGGACTTTCCGGATTGGGTTTTTATGGTCCAGGCAGGAAAGCAAATCATGAATGCAGAGAATCATGATGAGGCCTCTGCTCCAAATTCCTACTTCCCATATCAATCTGATTTTGGCTTGGTTACCAAAACAGCTTATTCAAGTGTAGCAAAGCCTAACCTTTTCTTTATGTTGCATTTAACAGGAACTCTATTTTGGTTCTGTAAGATCTCGTCAAGCAAGACACAATACCGAGATGAATCTAGAACAACACTACTAATCAAAGCCATCATTCTTGCCAATGCCTTTAAAGAAAATGCCATGCTTGTCAAAGCATTCACTGTTGATGGTCAACCTGCAGAGTCCTTTCGATCTCTTTGCTTATTTTCTCTGTTAAAGTAAATGATATTTCAGTTTCTGCTGCTTGTAACCACTGAGTGCTACGTCATCACCACTGCTGTCGTCAACTGAAGTCGAGCTCTGTGCAAAAGCACTTTAAAATTTTCTCTATGATGATTTGATGAATCTACATACTAATTGTGTCATTAGATGGATTTTTGAAGATATAGCATGAATTGTCACGATTGCGAATACCAATTTTAAAACACAACGTTAAATGTTATATTATCAAAAGGAAAATGGAACAAAAGTAACTATCCGTATTATCCATTTTATCCGGATAGTAAAACAAATTATATTCGGATAATATTTTCGACGGATATCCGGATAATTCGGATATCCGGATATCCGAATATCATGCCCTAGCCGTGAGGCTTCATCACTCTTCAGGGAACTTAATTAGCGACCAAACAGTCAGAAACCGCTTGCATGAAGTGAACCTTCATTCCCGAAGACCGCTACGGGTACCACCTATAGCAATGCACAATCGTAGGATTCGATATCAATGGGCTCTTGAACACAGAAATTGGGCAGAAGAACAATGGCGTTTCGTGTGCTTTTCTGATGAGTCTCGTTTTGGTATGAGACCGGATACAAGACGTATACGACACTGGAGAACCCCTGGACGCCAACAGCGATTAAAATCCTGCCAGGAAGTCCATCCTTATAGTGGTGGAACCATCATGGTATGGGCGGGTATTTGGATCGGCGGAAGAACTGAGTTGATTTGGATTAGAGGCAACCTCAACGCTCAAATTTATGCTGAGACGATTGTATCAGACGTCATCGTTCCTCTACAAGTGCAAATCGGTCCCTTATTTCAGTTAATGCATGATAATGCACGACCGCACACCGCAAGAGTTGTAAGACAGACTCTCGCCGCAGCTAACATCAATGTCCTGCCCTGGCCTGCTCAGTCGCCAGACTTGAACCCGATTGAGCATGCATAGGATATGCTACAGAGAAGAGCTCTGCCGAATATGGAGGGTATCCAGTCGCAAGAAGACCTTTTTTTGTTGTTGCAACGAACATGGGCGGCCATTCCACAGCGTGATTTGGATGAACTCATTTTGAGTATGCCAAACCGATGTTCTTGTGTTGTTAGTGTTCGCGGTAGAAACACGGATTATTAATTGTTTAAGTTACCCAATAAAATTTTAAAGAAAACTGTTATTTCAGTCTTTTTTTCGAACTTTAATGTTAGTGGTTCAAATGTCAAAAATCCCTTTATTAGGAAAATGGCAAATTTCTTTATTAATGCAAAGGTGACTTGGTTTATCGTTACTGTGACAAACGAAAACACTTTATTTGATGAATCCTTAAAGAAAATTTTAATTAATATCAATCAGGAGAAAAGTTATTGCAAAAATATATGTTGATCCCTAGACACTTTTGATGTGTGTATGTCATCCGGAGTTTTCAGTGGTATATTAATTTTTATGTTGTTGTCAATGTAATCTCTGAGGGATTCCCAGTCGGTGTGTTTGGACGTAAGCATTTTTACGGTTTCCGATTCTATTAACATAGTGCTTATTGTTAATATAACTGGGGTATGGTCCGAGGAGTTGTCGTAGCAGGATTCAGGCTTAAGGTAGTGCCTCGGTAGTCCTTTCAGAACAAAAAAGTCAAGGAGGTCCGGGATTTTGTTAAAGTCTGTTGGCCAGTACGTGGGTTCACAGGAGGAGGATACCAATAGGTGGCTTTTGTCTATGCTTGTTTTAAGTTGTCTTCCTCGCGTTGTAGTGAGTCTAGAGCCCCAGCTAATATGTTTAGCGTTCCAGTCACCACCTGCAATGAAACGATTTCCTAGCTGGTGGAAGTATCGTGTGAACATATTTTCATCAATTTTATGTTTAGGGTGGCAATATAGCGCCGACACGTTAATGTAGCCTGTGCTATCCTCCACGGCAATTGTTGTTGCCTGAAGGTGTTCAGTTCTGTATTCTGGCATTAAATGATGTTTTACCTTCTTGTTGACGATGACCGCTGTTCCGCCATGCCCAGTGCCATCTGGGTGGTTTGTTATATAGAATTGATGTTCTTTGAATTTGACATTTGTGTTGCAGGTACCATGAGCTTCGGCTATGAGAAGAATATCAATCTTATTTTCAGAGATTAGAAGCTCAACCTCTTGTTTGTTGGGGGCTAGTCCGTTAACGTTCCAGGTTTTTCATTCTTAGTGCATTCATTTTGTAAGCCGATCGACGAGCTTGGTGATGAGACTTATAAGAGTACACATTTGTTGGAAGATGCATTCAAACTTTTCGGTTTGTTTAAGGAGTAGCTGTTCTAGGGTTGGGCTATGCCCGGTCATTATCTCAAAGGTTTGTTCTTTGTTCTGCTGCAGAACTTCAGCGAAGCTAGTTTTAACGCTTTGGGTTCTCTCCTTGCTAGTGTTGCCAAGAATATTGGTAATATTTAAATAATAATTCAAAAATGTACAACGTTAATGTTCAAGTTTTCACTCCCGGAGTGCAACCCATTTTTTTTTCGGCGTTTTTTGCTCGGTACGGAACCATTCGTGTACCTGGCCGGTTTTATCTTTTGTATTTTGCGAATTAGTTCTTCAAAGTAAAGTTTAAAAAACCTTCACAGTGACAGGACAGAAATCAAGCAACAGAGTAAAAAAAAGCAACTCACCAGGTTTAGTACAAGCCATAGCCATATTGATCGCCTGTGAGCCAATATAACATGTTTCCTTCATCAGCTCAATCTCCGCTGGAGATTTGACAACTCGCATAAAGTGTAGTGCTCGCTGGGGGTCCGAAAGGGCCAAGCTATGGTCCCCTCTTAGGCTCCCTCGGACTAAGTCGTGGATTTTCGGATTTGCTGGCGCCTCGTTGTGGTACCAGAGAAGCGCTGGCTTGCTCGATAGTGTCATCCTATAGCAAGTACTGAATTTAAATCTTTATGTCTAGTAATGTTCGTGGTTTGAAGTCTATGATAATATTTTTGTCATGTTTAAATGTTGCATAGTATAGGGTAAGTTCGGCCCTGGGATAAGACCGTACGAAACAAATTCTTTGAATGCAGACTACGTTGTGTAGTGCAGTATAAATTGGCGCAGAAATTGCTTCGTACTGTCTTATCCCAGCGCCGTACTTACCCCTACATATTTTAAGTGTTGGGGTAATAACTGCGGTCAGCAATGAATTTGCAGAAGCCATCACATGGTAAGGTAGCCTTATTAGTACAATAAAATGCAGTGGAATCAGATGTAAGGGGTAGCCAATTTTGATGGGATGGTCCTCAACTGTTCGAGGAATCATGAAATGAACCTGCTTAAATTCTTTTGATATTGAAGACAGCACTAAGAGTATTGATTTTGATACCGATATTATCAATAGCTCGAAAAAAAAACGCGATTACCTATGATGTTCAAAATAATCTACTTAATAAAAATCTTGAATTCACTGACAGACAACTCAGGGGTTGTCCATAAATCTAAAGCTTGGGAGGGGGTTCGAAAATCACGAAATATCACAAGGAGGAGGGGGGTGTAGTGTGATATTATGTGTATTTATTTTTTGTTTAACGCGCATTTCTAAACCGAAACCATTTCTTTCTTTTTGTAACATTTCAAGATACTTTGCACTAGATATAAAATACACGAGACTTTGGGTAGGGGGAGCGGTTAGTCTAAAACATCGCCACAACTTCTTTTCTAGGTATATAGTTTGTGATCGCCACGTACCAAGCGGGAATAGGGGTGGGTTATTTTCAACAAGAGTACCATAAAAAACAAAAGGGCAACAGAAGGATTTAGAAAATTCATCTCTTAAAGGAATTACATAGGATTAAATATTTTTGCCGATGGTAAATCCATCGTGCACACGGCTTGAATGTAAAATAATGTAAGTTATAAAGTAAAAGAATAATATTGTGTGAAGTAAGTTTTGAATAAACTTACTTGTTCAGAAACGTGCCAAAGCTTTCGACTGGCCTGGCCTCATCCATGGCGAACAATCTAGCGGCGGCTGCGCAGCCCGTTCTCGGCCCTTCCCACAACTCCGCGTGTGCGTCTTTGTCGTGCACGAATAGAATGCTCTGCAGGGGAAAGAGATAAAGCGTAAAAAGGTGACAGAGTTACTTTCGCATTTAAAATATTAGCATGGATTGATTGTCTTCACCTGAAATTGGTCTGTCTGTGCAGGCTTCAGCAGTACTAGTACGGCAGATGGTTCTAGACAACCGGTGAGGTAGAAGAAGTCTGAATTCTGTCTGAACACATACGGTATTTTGTCTGACATGTACTGTTTACAAGCTGCTGGGATAACTATCTGAAAAAAAAAAACAAAAATAAAATGTAATAATATGAATAATACATTATTTATTATTTATACTAGCAACTAGGCATGGGTTCGATATATCAAAACGTAACTTATATCGGATTTGTGTTTATTATCATACCATATCGATATCTAAATATACATAACCGTTTTCACAAAAACTTCATCGAGCTATGATAACGAACAAAACGCAAACTTCACATCACGAGCGATATGACATCGACGGTTTTTATTCGCTTTGTCTCTGTCTTACCATTCAATGTTTTACTGGCGTAAAAGTGATGAAGCGAATATTACGTAACTTCGGCTAGTGATTGGTTATTTGGTTAATAATAGTGCGTGCGTAATATCTATATCCTAACGCGCTAGCAATAAGGTCTAGTTTCTATTTATTTAGTTACAACAAATATTCCATAAGTTAGCAACTTTCCGGCGGCTACTCGATATCAGGGAGAAATTCATTCTTTAAACTAGCCCTACGTTCAATAGATTTAAGGTTGAATTTTCAAAGCACTTATATCAATGTATTAACGGTAAAAGTGTGAGTTTGCGTTTCGTTCGTTTCAGTTACTTGTGCAAATCGTACAACTGATATCGATATCTGAAAACGGTTTTCGATATCGATATGAAAACTGAATATCGGTTACATATCCGTTAGCAAATAAATACGAAAACGCCCATGTCTACTAGCAACCCTGCTTCCCATTTATGACTTGACAAAAAATACATAAACCTTCCGGAATAAATTCTCTAAATAAAAATGAGAACAGCATCAAAATCCGGTGCATAACGAGGTTTCACACACACAAACACGAAAAGCGATTTTAATTTATAATTATGTATAAATTGTGACAGAAATTCACAAATTGTGACAGAAAAAAGAGAGTAGGTGACTATTAAAACAGGAACAAAAATATTTCTCATTTTTTTTTTTTTTTTTTTTTTTTTATAAAGAAGGCTTCCACTCAGCATAATGCTGTACTATGGGGGACCCACAGCACAGCGCTGATTTTCAGTGGTCACCCGAAACAGACGTACGGAAATCAAGTCAGGTTCAGTCATTTGTGAATATATAAAAAGTAACAAAATAAAACTTTTTACAAAAAAAAAATTAAACCGACTTCCAAAAAAACCACTACAAAGTGAAAAATAACTTTAATTTCGGAAGTCGGTGTCTTTGTTTTTTAATTTTCGTTTTTGCCACCGACTTCCGAAATTAAAGTTATTTTTCACTTTGTAGTGGTTTTTTTTGGAAGTCGGTTTAATTTTTTTTTGTAAAAAGTTTTTATTTTTCACTTTTTAGTTGTGGTACCTACCCCACACAATATCCAATATCACTAACTGCAATAAATAACAGTGACAGGAAGTTATCATCATATCGTCCATATAAACTAAGTGGGAAAAATATGTATTATTGAAGCTAACTCAAAAACTATCTAAGCAAAGTTAATAAAATTTATATGGGACCACCTCGGGAGCTTACCCTTTCAAACAAAAAAATAATTTTCAAAATCGGTCCACAATTGGCGGAGATATCGGTGAACATACATAAAAAAAAAAAAAAAAAAAAACATACATAAAGTCGAACATAGAACCTCCTCCTTTTTGGAAGTCGGTTAATAAAATAAACAGTACTTAGAACATAATACAATTATACAACTAATTAAGTCTGAACAATTAAATCTGAGATTAATAGTAAATTGTCTCAAGACGAAAGTCTGACCAGTGCGTGTTGCCAGTGACGACATAAATATGGCACTGAAACGACATGTGTAAGTAATGCTCCTAATATCACAAACGTAATATCACTCGACCGCGTGATGCCATATTACACATCACGCGGAAGAAATAAGCATCACACATCACACTAAACATCACTCGCGACTCAGGCGTCCCAGGCGCGTCGCGTAATGGTTGTCTCGCTCTCACTAGGTTATATGCCTTTCCTGTTCTTTTCCCTACACATTGATGAAGTTAGAGCAGTAAAGGTATACTTTAGTCAAGCAATATTTTGCATTAAATTCGACTCTGAACATGGTTATTTCAAGTAATTTCAACTTTTACCCAGTGAAGGAAAATCAATTTATGAATTTACACTAAAGTAAGTACCGTTAGTAAACTAAATATGCATTACCTATTTAAATTAAAGTATGTATAAGTAAAAATGTAACTACATATTTGAATCTAACTTTAATCAAAATCAAAAGTCATATATCCACCAATGATGCAATGATTACGGTCAGTCTATTGCGATGCTGATATTACGCGTAATGTAATATGTAATGTTTTCGCTCGCAAGCGCGCTCCGTCGCCGTCCCGCACGGGCATGCAACATCACGGCGGCCACGTTCATTCGGCATTGATCGGGTAATGTTTCGAGTGATGTGATATCTCAGTGTGATGGTACATTTCAGAAGAAATGATGTGATGTTGCATTACTTTTCAACGTACTGTTTTGCGCACAGATATAGATAGACATAGATAACGCAAGTATCACGATCTATATGAAAACCAAGCGTGCCATTTTTTGACTACCTACTATGACGTCACAAGCATTATTTAGTGATGGGAAAATAAAATCCGCCGCACGCGGCAGCGTCTTTGAATCGATTTATTATCTTTGAATCGATACTGCTCGCTCACCCAGCCAGCAGTACGCTAACTAAAAGTCTTCGCATTCTGAGGTTGTGTGCTCGTGCGCGTTCCGTCGACGTTCACACGTCGTTTTTGGATACCTTTTCCAAAATTTCAAGTAAGTTTACCATTATAAATACGTGAATATTCGATTGAAATACCTTATATTCAATTTAGTTCTAATGTTTACAAAAGCAACGAGATTCTACCCTTTTTCATCTCAATTTTGAATAAAGATCGCCTTTTTATTATACCATTTCTCTATTTATTGAGTAATCGTGTACAGTTAAGAATTATTGAGAATCGCATAGATTAATTAATCGATTTTGTGACATAGTAATGATATAGACAGAAGAATGAGATAGACAGAGGAATGAGATATACAGAGGAATGAGATAGACAGAGGAATGAGATAGACAGAGGAATGAGATAAACAGAGGAAAATAAAAATTTCTGATCTGCTTAGTAGGCAGTAAGGGATTTATAATTTCTTTAAATTGTTAGTATTTCCCTACTTATTCCTTGTAATTGTTGTAGATTATCTTTCAGAAACAAAAAAAAAACCAGAGAAGAAATTTTAGAAGGTAAACGAAAACCCAGTAAAATACGATATAATAAAATTAAAATGGATGCAAAATTACTTGAGCTACAACAGCAAAAAGATAAAGAAAGTTGTGATCTTCAGTACATCAATAGTCGGATATGCTGCTTTTGTTAATATGCGTTACTTTTTCCCTTCAACAAAGCATGCTTCCTCAAAATGTATTTAACAAATATTATAATGCTATGCTTTGTTGGGAACCAATCTTTATTTCCCGTCGCCTCAATCCATTTTTCTTTTAAATTGGGTTCATGTGGGAAACTAAAAAAATCACTAAACGTTACGATAATTTATTAAAATTGTCTACATAATTACTACCTATAAAATACAAAATCATTCCTCTGTTTCCGAAATCGATTCTTGAGAATCGATTTGTGTTGCATACGATGAACAGCACTAATCGCTAAAATTGACAGAAAAATGATAAAAGCTCCTGTACTACGAAACCGATGCGATATACGATAGTATCACTTGCTTCGATATTCATCACTTGTTAAAACAAAACGTCGCATCAACCGCTTCAAGTAAAAGCCGCAATGTAATACGAATATTCAGTTTACGTTTGATGACCTATGATTTTCTCAAATTTGGTATTACAGAGAGTATTAGATTAAAAATAATTGATTTTAATATTAAATACGCATAATATTAATCATAAAATGACTTATCGATGGAAGGAATCGTTTCCTTTATTTTTTCTCCTCACATTTGTAAAGTTTTTACAATGTATAACTGAGCAATTAACCATTTTAAATTATTTTACTGACGTCCGTCTAGCGTGGCACAACGATGCAGACTGAGCGCGAAAGTGGCAGCTTACGATTATTGTACGTAAGCTGGGCACGCGAAGTAGTTGCTCTTGCGTTATCTATGTCTATCTATATCTGTGGTTTTGCGCATGTCTATCATGGTCGCTCACAGTAGGCTTAATTAGAAGGCTGGAAATCAACCAAATGGCAATGTACAGGGCTAAGCTTGGAGTTTCCCTATATGATGGGATCAGAGATGGACAGATCTGTAAGAGAACCTAGGTAACCGACATAGCCTGAAGAATTGCCAAACTTAAGCGGCAGTGGGCAGCGCCCATTGCTCACAGAACAGATGTCCATTGGGGCCGAAAGCATATATAAGCCGATAGCATTGGAAGGCCTGCCACAAGGTGGACTCATGACTTGGAGAAAGCCGCAGGAATCCGCAGGATGCGAGGACACAGAACCGGTCAAAGTGACGGTATTTTGGGGAAGCCGAAGTCCAGCAGTGGACGTCTTTTGCCTGAAATGATGATGATGGTGACTAGTGAATTGAAATAAAGACAACAAATTACAATGGACTGGAATAAGACTTAAACATGACTGACGAAATGTGGGTGTACTATAGATACAACTCTGCCCAACTCTTCGGGGAAACAAGGCATAATGTTATGTAGCAACTTACAATATGAGTGGTATGCATATTCTCCACCTCTCCAACCAACTTGCTCACCAACTGTTCCCGCCTCTCTTTATACTCAGCCTGCAATATGCCGCATGTCAAATGATCCTCCATTATCAAATGAGGATGTGTGTGACATGTCGGCTGCCCAACAATACCTTTAGGGATAGATTTATGAAATTGTCGAGTTTCAGTAGGAGTTTCTATTGTACTTAAACATCTTAACGTGTCTTTGAATAGGGGCAGTCTAAAAAGGCGCACGCGCTCCTTGCTCGCTGAAAAAAAAAAAGAAACTTATTTCAAATAACAGGAGGCTGGTGTCCTAGCAGTGAGAATGATGTACGTTTATTATGCTAATGTTCATCAAGGCTTATAATTACCAAGAATACTTATAGCCGCTATGAAAGAAAAAGAAAGAAAAGAAAGAAAGAAAATGCGTTTATTGGCATTACAATAAAACAAAACACCTTATAACTAAAAAATAACAAAAACAGAAAACAATTATTATAATGCCAAAAGGGCCTCAGCTCAGCATAATGTCAGATGGCTGCACAAAGTGTGCCACCTGACGCTGATTTTCAGCTGCAACCCACGAGGGCCATACGCTATGGTTGTTTTTTCAAAATCCTTGCCTGAACTATACTTCATTTGAAATAAGATTAGACATTTAAATAAACCTTTTTTACAGTCCATTCAACCAATTCTGACTTCTGCACCATAGCTCGTAGGCATAAGGGTGGCATTAAAAGCAAAAAAGGTTACAATACCAATTGTAGCTGCCATTTGTGCAGTGCCACCAACGCAATAGAAGTCAAAATCGGTTGTGTGGACTGTAAAAAAAATTTGTTAAATGTCTATTCTTATTTCAAATGGAATCTAGTATGTTATTCACCCCATACTTACTTAAAAGCTTCCTAAAAGTTGCCAACGTCGCAAATAGTTGTCAAATATTTACCTGTTTTAATTTGGCAATATTACTGTAAAGAAATATGAAATGTGGCTAGCTAGTGAACTAAATTACTATTGATTATGAAATGCATTAATTAATATTGTCACACTAAATATTTAGTTTTAGATGAAAAATAGTATTTGGAAGGTTCCAAATTCCTTTTGTATATAACGGTTATAAAATCAAATTCAGTGTTCTACTTGCAATTCATTAATTATAGTTCGCTAGTTAGCCACATTTCAAATTGCCAAATTAATCAAAACAGCGAAATAATGGCATCAATTTGCAACATGGCCCACTTTCAGAATGATAGCCTGCGAAATTTAAATTTTCTTCCTTTTTTACAATTTTCAGGCAGTATGTATATGTTTCAAGGACATATAAAATATTTATATAAGAATTATTTTCATAAAAATCATCAATACAACTCTCTAAGTTCATATTATGAATGAATTGGGGAATGAATTTGGGGCCAATTCTAACTTAAGAAGTTGTATTGCTGTATCTATTGATTATAATTGTGTAAATACAAATATTTGTTATGGTTGCAAATCATATTTTAATCAACATTCACCCTGACACTGACCTGCAAATTGCATAAAAACGTAAGAACATTTGAATTTCGCGGGCTACTTTAGTGCATTCCACCTAAGTAAATATTTGTATTATAGTTATCTACTGTGCTTATTTGCTAAGCTCTTATCTTAGGAATACTATTATTAGACTTATGCAGATGTTGTATTTACTTAAAATATAAGCTTTTTGATAAATGTTGCTAAAACTAATTAGTAACATATTCTTTTCTAGCTTACAGAACAGAAAGTATTTTTGTTATGAAATAGAAAAGCTTTTCAAAACATAACCTGTTTGGAAAAAATTGCTTACCAGTATTTGTAACGAGTTTTCTCAAGTGATGCATTTTGAATAGTATATTTATAAACGGGGAAGGACGTTGTTTTTATGCAATTTATGCGTATAATAAAGAGATTTATTTAGTCATAGCAAAATCAAGCAAATCAGGCGAATTGGCGAATTTGTCTGATCGAGTGACAGTGACATTGATAGATCTCAGCGATGTCGGTCTGACTTTGACAGATAATGTTGCACCACCTAAAGTGTATTAATCTACCATTGTAAAGATTATAATTATATTTCTGTGGTGTCTGGTCTAAAAATCTGTTTTTCTTTTTGAACATTTAAAGCTTTAATAAATGCTACAAATCGGAATAGTTACGTTTGTTCATCAAACTGTTACATGTACTTAGCAGCAGCAGGAGACTTACAAAAAATTGAACAAAAGAAAGTAAATAAAACATGAAGGTGATATAAAAACAGAAAATAACAAATTTTGGATACTTAATTATTATTCAAAACCGAACCTTCGGTCGGTCACTAACTAACTACTTGCGCGAAAAAAATATAAAATATGAAACAATCGTATGGGAATAATGCCCTTTACGCCGGAGCTCAAATGTCCGAAAGACTGATGCAGCTCGATAACAATTTGAATTTTATTGTGTCTCTTTAGTGACAGTCAAGCGGATACCCGTATAATAATTTTAACAAAAAAAAAACTGCAATGTTCTACTCTTTCTTCATGCAAGTTAATTCAGCCGAATTAACATGCAGGGGCGACAACGTTTGGTCTCGCTCGTAAGCAAGAAATGACTATGCTTATCTTAACAATATTATATAATTAATTATGTCTCTTTTCAGTGCGAAATGACAAGATTATTTGTCGCGTAGCGCAAGTTAGCCCTGCCTGACTGAAGTCACGTGAATGCATTGTTTTCTGCTATAATGGAAGAAAATCGTAATGGCAGCATTAAACAGTTCCGTTGTACGCATAAATAACTTTACTTCGCACGGTAATGGCAATAATTAGTTACGATGAAGTACTCCGCTCAACTGAAATCACCTGTTAACACTTTCTTCACCGTTGTTACCGCAATGATGCGAGTCGTTACGCAGTTACGCTAGGATTATAAAAACAATAGACACGTAGGGAAGGTATAGATTACCTTCCTATTACCTAAATGCTATGCTATTAATTTCATATCGAAATCTGGCGATCTTCAATTGGTGTCTATATTTTATAAGTGAGGAATGCAGGATTTGTATATCCAAACATAGACTTCAATGAACAATGTAACTAAACTAAGAATAAAAACGTAGTCTGGTTTCTTCCGCGAGTTTTGAATGTGAATTCTAATTACAGAGGAATTTCTTTTGGGGAGGGTAGTTCGTATATATACATGAATAGCATACAAAAAACCTACCTAAGCTAAAATTTAAATTTTTGCTTTCATTCAGTATACTAGAACATCTCATTCATAAAAGAATTCAATGGTTTTGTAGAGGTGCTAGCGATTGCATATTTTTTCAATAGGTTCCAATTTTCGTAAATGTATGCACTGGAGGAAAACTGGAAATTATCATAACATTATAATTACTCCAGGTATCGTTAAAGGTTGCAATCAGAGCATGTAACTTTGGTTATCTACAATCAGTACAATATCTGTAAGAGGTCACAGTTTTGAAGTTTTCGGGTGGCCACAAATCTTCGACTTTGAAAGGACATTTCCTATTTTTCCTAGAAGGTCATAAATTTTGGGGACACGTCTCAAAAAGGAAAAGAGGTTCTATTGCTAGGCTCTGTGGGCAGGAAGGTCATGCTACGTTCACTGGGCACGTCTCGTGAGGCAGACAGTCAGCGCGGAACGAGCGGCGCGTACGCACGTCGCGGCATCACACAGTCGGAATACGATCGCGGGACCCATATTGTGTCGTAAACTGTCAATCGTGCCCGTTACAATAGTGTTTCATAACCGTTCAGTGATTGTTTTCTATTTAAAGGACACCCCGCTTCAACGACTCTTCAAAGAGGTTTGTTTACTTTTCTAATTTTATATATCGAATGCCCTCTCTGTTTAGTATTGTGGCCTAGTCGATAGTAGTCGATAAATGGTCGGTACACATTCGCGGGTTCATTTGCATCGGTTTGTAAAGCAATGAATGAGTGGTTACGGTTCGTTGCAAGGATTACTTAACCCGACCTCGTAGAGCTTCAAAATTATAAAATTTTTACGTAGGATTGCTTGGTGCGTGTCTCTGATTGCGCACGAGTGGACTATTTGTGCCCGCAGCGGTATTTGAAATTGGTTTTATTGTTTATTGTTGTTGCGTGTAAACATAATTGTTGTTGTTCATGAGATTAATCTGATGGTGATAGTAATAACAGCGGCATTTATAGGATTATCAATATTTACATTGGTGTGTGTCAGCTAAGTATACAACGCAAGCATTGAACTTTGATTTCTTATCGGAAAAGCGGTATTGAACTTATCCGTTTGGAATGCTCAAAAACTAGGGTCGGGTTTTATCAATGTGCTTGGTAAATGACTGCAGAGTTACTCTATATTAAATACGTATGGATCTACCTTAACCTTATCGACACAATAAGGGTGACAATTATTAGGTACGTACCCCTTTATGAAATCATACACGTCCAAATTACTGTCCCGAAAATTCCTCAGGGATTTGTGAAACCCTACTAAGCTATGAAGATATTTCGCATAGGTACATTGGTTACAAAATTTCATGTTTGCTGTAAAGTATTTAATGACTTGACGAGCTATGTAACGTGATGTTTTAAATATCTCTGATGTCATTTTAAGTAGTTTTGCCTGTTTTATAACGAAGTCGTATTATTAAATATAATTTAATTGTTTTGACTTACAAATTAGTTCTGAAGGTGAGCAAATTAGGTATAGAAGAAGAATAATAATTATTATTAATAGATGTTCGCGTATAATTATGTTACGTTCATACCTACATAGCTAGAAAAACAATTCGAAATTCTTATATTAGCCAATTGAGTACCTAAGTTAATGTAATTTAATTTAATGTAGTCGAAACCACTGAACTCTGAACTGATATTTCTGAAAAAGAAACGAACTCGCTACCCTTGAGCTCAAAAACTGGTAATTCTGCCATTGCACCTCTGGGACAGTAGGTTCAGTCAGCATCAGTCAGATGACAAAAAAAAAACATAGTAGGTACCTACTGTGGTCCCTACCTACTGTATTTGTCGATTTTCTGTAAGTATTTTTTTCGGAACAGAAATAAAATGCTGGTAAACAGTCAAAAAGTTTTATTTTATTCTGTACCTACTTATAGCTAATTTGCTTTAGATGCTGGCTCTACGGCTCTACGTACCTAGCTCATTACAAAGTTAACCGCCATGCCATGTAGCAAGTAGCATCGGAAATGAACCCACTACCTACCTCAAGACTTAGCAACGTAGCACCAAAGTTCGAACAATCTTTGAATCGAATCATACCGTGTACTATAAAACTTGAAAGTACAAAATGTATTCATCATTATTATAATCTGTGGCAGTTTCCATAGACAAGTCCTGCCATAAAGTAAGATCAAATTGGCGGCTAAGCGGATTGGCTCGTAAAGAGCATTCTATCGTTCGTAAGTTTTATTTTATTTTTACGTAAGTTCTGATATTAGGTTCCAACTAGGATGTAATCCTTTATTTCTAAATATTATGTAAGTACCCTATATCTTATTTTCTTCGTTTGTCATTATTTATTTTCGTATGTAACGTGCTACGCAATGTATCAATTTCCATATATTTTGCTTTCATTTATCAAAGGAAATTAAATAAAAAAGGAAAATAAAATATGAAGTAAAACACACATTTTACCTCGGTAAAACATTTTCACATAATAGCTACTGCTTTTACACAATGAAATTAATTTATGTACTATAAATAAATAGGCTTATTAAATACTAAAGAATATTTTCTAATACGACTGTCACTGATTCATATCCAGTTATAGAACATAAAGTATACAAACCTACATACTCAGTTCTTATTTTTGCATTTCATTTATGTTACCTTGATGAAATTGCCTACTTTTTATTTTATTTATTATGTTAGACCGGTACCTACTTCAAGTTACTTGCTTGAAACCCGGCTCATTCAGAGTTTTCAGAATTTCTGATGACTGTTCTCTTTATTCGATAAGGTAGGTACCATCAGCAAAAAGCCTTATGTTCAAGTTTATGTTTTTTGAAAATTATAATTATTTTAAATATTATTTATAAGTCGCCATTTCCCCATACAAACATCCGCATGACTTCATCTTACCCTTTCTACTGTTCCGTGGATTAGACATGGCATTAGATACAGTTAACAAAATTCTTTTAAAAATGAGGTTTTATGGTAGCATCAAATTTTTTGGTACCATAAAATTTTGGTCAATGTCTTTTATATTATCTGTATTTATTAAATGTATCTACATCTCGACTTGTTCGCCGCCCAGTTGGTAAAATTTTTGTATCGAATGTTCTCTGGCTTACATATATTTATTACTAGCTTATGGCCACGACTTCGTCTGCGTGAAATTTCTTGTTTCTATTAAAAAAATAAAGGAAACAAGGTTAATTATTAAAAAAATATAATTTATAATAAATAAAAGAACATTTTCTTTTTATAACTAAACTAACATAAAAGCAGAATAACTAATACGAATGTAATAAAAACATAAATTATGTCCCATGAGTCCCATGACATTCGGCATCGGCTTAAAGCTTCCCATTATTGAAAGAATTTTCGGAATTGGATCATACGTAACGCAAACTCAATTTTAAATTGAAACCAATTGAAAAAGATTGCCAGTTCATTGCTTCATAAGTTCGACAAAAAAAGTTGAGCATATTTTTTCTGTCGAACTTACGAAGCAATGGACTGGCAATCTTTTTCAATTGGTTTCAATTTAAAATTGAGTTTGCGTTACGTAATTAGGGTGCAGTAATCTTCATAATTCCGAAAATTATCGCCTACATTATAATCACAAATTTTACCTCTTTATAATACCTACCTATTAACAATTAGCTTAGTATAGATTATGTTATTGCAATCCGTCGTTAACTAAAAAATAAAATAATCGAGGTACTTACGCATACCTAATAGGTATTGCTTGTAATTAAACATTGTCTAATTGGTCTATTGAAAGTTGCACTTTTTTTTGCTGTTTGATAGATTTTTCCCAAGCCTGCGTATTTCGCCAATCCAATGCCCAAGTTGAAATAAAAAAGGATTCAATGGTTGTGAATTTGTTGGACATTCATTTTACTGTTGTTCGGGAAAATACCTTAATGCACAGACTGTACCTAATTGACAGAAAACACTTTACGATTCCCGTTGCCAATCCCAACGTTAAATCGAAGTGTGGCTTACATTGTTTTTTTTAGGATTATTACATACAGAAGCTTTTCTAGCATTTTTTTAATAGATCTCCTGATGATAGCAATGTGTGCTTTTATAAATTTCTAACGTGACAATTATCGTGGACATCCACGTGATGGTATCACGTTAACACAGGGAAACACATGGAAATATATAAAGACGCTTTTAAATTTCCGTCCCCGATAACGTTACCTATTTATCTATTACATTTTATGGGCGTGAAAGTCCACGATAACATCGAAATTTTTGAAATTTTAAAAGCGCGCGATTGCATCAATGCAACAAGAATAAAAAAAAGGTTAAAAGTCTCTGATATTGACACTACCAAAACGAATTGTGATTTTTAAAGGACAACGCCCTTTACAATTAAGGACAAAACTTCCAATTTGTTCTTTAAATCGATAAACAATGGGAAGGTATTATGCTCGAGCATTAAGCGAGGAGCCCGTTAATGGCTTCCTAAGCCATTCAAAGATCGTAAGTACGTCGGTATTCACAGGCTGGTCGGCGGAATGCGCTTATTACTTGAGTTCCGCCTCTCGGATGCGCTTGCGTCGACGACTTTAGAATGGCGGGAATCTAACGAACAGACCAAGTTATGGGAAAATGGCGGCTGACGCTGCGATTGTGATTTAAATGTCGTTAAGCGTGTTGAAAAAGCTTCAATAGGTCTATTCTGAAAAAATCAAGTTCAATCTCTAGCATCAGGTGGAATGACAGCTCACTTCAGAAAAAAAACAAACCAAATTAAATTGAAACTAAAAACCTAGGTAGTAGATTCAATGTGAATAGGAGGAAACCTTTTTGTCCCAGGTTTTAAAATTCCGCGAGTGTGTGAACAGAAATGAAACAATAGGAATTAAGAATTCACCTTTTGTCCTCCACAAAGGACACATTTTATTTTGTCTGCAATCAAAGGAGTATGGGTAGAATTGTATGGACAGATATCGCATACATTGCTCGTTAATAATATGCTAAACGGCCCATCCTCCTTTGTGTGTGCTATTGCTGTTTTTTTAACGTTTGATGATTACACTGGAAATTATAAATCACCTCATGGTTTTCTTAAAAATCTTAAATAAAACTTTTATTCTCGCCAGGAGTTCCTGACTCGCGTCAAAGTTTAAAAACCATAAAACTTTTACTATTCCGGCATTATTAACGAAACTAATTCTGAGAGTAAGCCGTTAAAAGAGGATGGTAATGAGATTTTCGTTCGTCGCTTCGAAAATAAATGAAGTGTACATCAGTAGCCGAAGCTTTTTATAATGCTCTCATGAGATGACGCAGATAACTCTATAAATTCGTTGTGATTATTGGAGTGTGGTACAATGAAATCTTAGATCGGTGTTTTACTTTTTTATATAGAGCCATTCATCAAACATCTGAATCGTTTTAACAAGCCTCTATATGCTTCACTTGAACTTCATATAAAAAGTTTGCCAACTACGGCAACATGGGAACTATAATTATGATATTATGCTGATCTTATGTAAAAAATATCAGTAAAAACTTATCCAACAACTTGAAGTTTTCACAATTAATGTTAATTAATTAAACATAAGAATGTTAGGTACATCAAAACCTTGGCGTTGTTTGGACAGCGCTAATAAAAAACACGTCAAAGTTTTTATAAAGTACTTAATTACCTGCCTATTATTAATAGGTAAACTCTATTATTAAAGCAGCTGTATTATCGACTGCGCCAGCAAAAACATAAACGTCAAAATGAATCCTTTGTGATGAGCGCTTTCAAGAAATGATTCTCACTTGCTTGCCCTCGAAGTGTAATCAAAAATGGAACAAAGCGAGGTAATAAGGGCTCACAAAAACATCTTTATTATCCTTGCGAATATGATAGTTGATGGATCATTAGGCCCGAGACTTATCGAGGCGCCCTGCTGGGACCGATCAATACTTTTTTGTTTACCTTTTTATTTGCCGCTGCCAATTTACGTGGCAACTGGCAACACTTTTTTAATGTTGTGTTGCTGACATCAGTTAACGCGGGAAGTTGTGACGGCCGCTTTTTTTTTCAAAATAACGAATTCGGCTACATGGTCCGATGAACACCCTGTTTTTCGTTTTTTTAATAATAATCTCCCAATAACGTTTAAAGCACATGCGGCCTTGTGTAGAAACAATTGTGGAACCCACGGCCACGGTCCCATTACATGGCAATTTGCCTGTGGAAGATTAGACCACGTTTTGTCTAGCCCCGAGGTGTCATGACCGAAGCGGAGTCCAGACAAAGGTGGCCGTAACCTACGGCTATTCTTTCTAACTTATTATCCTGCATCGAACCACTTAGGCAAATAACACGATGCAAGGTAATGGATGCCGATGCGTTCAGTGATTTGTGTAGATCGAAGCACGTTTTGTTCTAGACTTTTTGTAAAATGTAGACCGCTCCTTTGTTCGTACCAAATTAGGCAATATCACAATTACACAGCGCACACTTGTGTACACAGCGAGACACGACTGACATGGAACTTGTCTTTCCCGTAAGCGTCTGGGTTGCTATATTAAAATATAATATTTTTTGAAAGAGCTAGAGAGAGCGATGACCGGCGATTAGCTGTGGCGCATTTTTTATGGACAACGACGCATCGCGCAGGATGTATGTACGTGACTTATTTATTAGGTTGACTTGTACCCTCGCGATTTGATAAGAGACGACAAAAAGTAACGTAACTACATTGCGGTTAGTGAAAGAAAAACCTATTAAGGACGCGTTCTCAAAATTGATAGGTATAGAATCGAATTACTACATTGATACGACTCACACACACAAGTGTACGCACGGTTAGCTGCGGGAATAGTAGTCAAGTGAACTAATTGATTTTTTGCTGAATTATTTGCGCCTGATAATGGTTTCTAGTGGAGTAGAGTTCATTTTAAAGTTCGTTTTTTTATAGCAGATGCTGGCATATCGAAATGTTGTCGAAGTAATATTTTTTATAAAATATATTAAGTATTTCTAATATAAAACTTAGAAGCACTATAAATCATGAATTTAGTAACCCATGAGAAAATTGAAGAATCCCATAAGCGGAAAGCGTCGACGATGACGATAAATTCTATGAATTTGTAGCTTTTCTATGGCTGTCATCAATCAATACGTACCTATATCTACTGCAGCAGTCACACATCGCCGCCGCTTTTCTTCCACCCAGCAGGCAGCGTCTCTAACTGTTCTAAAACGAGTTATGCAGCCCAACTAACGCCTAGCCCTTCACCAAACTATTTGTATCGGTTACACGACCTCATTTATTAGCAATTCAAAATCTAGAACAGGATTATTCGAGTTGCAATAAGTCAGACCTTACGCAACTAGATGTATGGACAAGGTTCGGCGGTGGGCGCACCCACTCGCAGTTGCCAGCTGCAAAATATATTATTCGGAATTTGAATAATGGCGGGAATTGATGTAGGTAATGGAATTCATAACCGGTGGTGCAGGTGAAGCAACCGATAAGGTACCTACCTACCTATTTGATTATTTGTTGCACAGTACATGCACTTTTAAGATTTATGATGACGATATTTTCTTAATTAAGTTTTTTTTGCATGATTTTTTTTTATTGTTCTGTGTCGCACATGGGTACCTAATAATATTAGGGAAAGATAAAAAGTACGGTACTTGGTTGTTCAGTAACCGCAACAAAAATGTAAAACCGAGTAAACGACTTAGTTGCTATGGTGTTTGTAACGACATGACAGTTAATGTAATGACGACTTGTCACTGCTGCACTGTTGCAGTTTTTACTTGTAAGATTAATGCATTGTACGAAGGTGTATCTAGTCTAGCGGTACAAAAAGTATTACAAAGTGAAGAAAATCAAAAGCAAGATGGTTCGGAAAAACCTAATCGTGACGATCAATTTTGTTGGCAGGTTTGAGGGCTTGTTGTCTTCGTAAAATTAAATAGGTAAGTAGGTTGAACACCAAGTAGTCTTTAACATTTAAATCTCTACAGTAGGTACCTACCTATTTATTGGAAAGTTTTCTTTGTATGGAAATTAGATAAGTATTAACAATAATTTTAACTAGTGTAAGTACAGTAATGGCAAGAGAAGAACAATGATCTTGTTTACTTTATGAAAGAAGACTTGCCTTATAGTAATTTATGGCGGGTGAAAATTGGCGGGAATTGATATTATTCCTGTGACGGCGGGAATGACTGTCCCGTTTCGTTTTACGTTCTGTGTAAGCCGTAACATTGAGGTTTTATTGTGTTTTGCTTTGCCAGAATGGAGATGTCGTCTGTGGTCATAAAATTCAAGTGCCAGTTTACATTTTACATAATGAAACATATTTGAAGTGAAAACTTCTTTAGCGGCGTTGTGCATTTGGGATGGGTAAAAAATGTTAAACTCGCGTCAGGACGTGACCGTAAGATCCGTTGCCTAGCAACCGACAAAGTAAATATCAAAATAAACAGTCTTTGACATTATGTAAAGAATGCAAGTTAAGAGATTTTACCCATATTGATGGGTAAAAAAGTAGTCAAGTTTTCACTTCTGCCGGCACTCCTGGAGTGCAACCCCTTGTTTTTTTTCTAAGGATGACATTTGATTAAAAAAAAAAAGACGTGTGGCACTCGGGGACTGCCGCGGCAAAGCTATTGCATAGCATTTTTTATCAACTTATGCAATTGTAAAATATTAACCCGAATACAAGAAATAGCAATGATGACATTGACAGGAACTGTTATTCACATTTATAGTTTTTAAAACTTGACAGAACGTAATGGGAACATCAAACTAATAAAAAGGTTTTAATTTAACTATGAATAGTCAAGGATCATTCGTCTAAGTAATTTTGAACTTTATTGTCAAACAGTTAAACATAATTTTCAATACAACACTCTCGTATCATTCGTCTAAATTTGAACTTTGTTGTCAAACAGTTAAACATAATTTTCAATACAACACTCTCGTATCATTCGTCTAAGTAAATTTGAACTTTGTTGTCAAGCAGTTAAACATAATTTTCAATACAAAACACTCTCCTTAGGTACTCGTATTTTCGTTACGGAATTTCTGGATTAGGTCTCCACGCTCAAGGCCCGCGATAGAAGCTATGCAATAGCTTAAATAAAAAAATATATATAAATAGACTTGAAACTTGACTTGAGCCTTGTTGTGTTATATCATGTTATATGGGTTAAGTGCGAAACACATGTCTACCTAATAACTTCAGGAATATTTACGAAAAATAAGTTAAAGTTACATCATACGGTACGGTACAGTAGAGTTACGTTTAAATAAAATTGTTATTATGTAGGTACTTCCTTTTTATTAAAAATGGATCCAAATTCCACACGCACGATTTTTGTGAAAGTAAAAGCAGAGAATCGAATGGATTGTGATGGTGATGCGGGAAGCACAGAATCGGTCGAAGTGGCGGTGCTTGGGGGAGGCCTATGTCCAGCAGTAGACGTCTTTCGGCTGATATGATGATGATGATGAAAAGCAGAGATGGATTCCAACTTGTAGGCCATTTTAATATCAAAATTATAACAAAAAAAATGTCCTTCTGAAAGAACATTGCAGTCGGTAGGTACATAGTCACATAGTACTTATTTTTATCAAATAAAAGAAATAAAAAATCTGCAATAAAAATAAAGATTTTAGTAAGTAGGTAGGACCAACTTACCTAATTTAATCAACTTTGCAGATATTATGAGATATAATATTAATGCATTTATTATAGTAGACACAACTCCGCTATTGATCGCGTACCGCGCACCGGTAGGTATGGTAAAGTTGTCGCGAGCGAGGCCTTGCCAAGCCGGTTGCCATTTGCAACGATGACGTCAGACTTCAGTGACTCAAGAAATTGCCTGCTCCGTTGCCTACAAAGTATTTTAATGTAAAGCCTTCGATAGCCATAAATTGTATTTGTTTTACACAAAACTATAGCCCTTGTTAGCACTGCACTAGCTCACCTGTTATTTACGGCTCAAAAAGAAAGGCATAAGGTGTATTTCTGTTTGGTTTTATTTGATTGCAACTGTATTTTGTGGTGAAGTCTTTTATAGACTTGGCTACCAACTTGTTCATTCAGGGGCTTTGTGTTCTTTTTAACCTTCTCTAGATTACTTACTATCTCTTAATTTTTTAACACTACCTACAAGCAGATAAATAACATGAGGTCGTTTCGGAATGGTACCGAAATGTATCTATTTATCAGTTTTTTTTTTTTTGTATTTACAACCTACATTACCCTTCCTTTTGGCTTTGCCGTAGTCGGGTAATAAAATAGAGTAACTTTTTGAGTCTGTTTGTATAAACTTCGCAACGGATTTTAATTCACTTTACTCTATACCTAATTTAGAGAATCTATTCCGGAAGGTTTATAATGTATTATAACTTTATAAGAAATAACTTCTATTTTGTATTTTATTATAAAATACAAATGAAATGAGGTTCGTTGGTAAGCGCATCACTTGAGATTCTTGAGATTTGGCTATTTTTAGTTTTAAATGTCCGTTTATTAGTCCGAAACAGCAACAACTGAAAAATTCGAAAAAAACTGAACGTCCTTTTTTGTATGAATTATTGAAATTTCGACAGGACAACGTCTGCCGGGTCAGCTAGTATAAAATATTAAAAAAAAACATAAAAAAAAACATAAAGTCCCATAAAACAAGTGACGCGCATCTCGGATTGTTCGCACCTTCCTCTCTAGTTACCGGCCATGAGGCGTGCCTTGCAAAGTTAATTAACTGCAAGCCGGCGTTAAAATATAAAAGACTTTTTCCACTTTTTGCGTAATAGCCATAAAACTGTTTATTTTAATTACGACGCTTACAAGATTATGTTACTGTTTAGTACTTGGCGAGTAATGAGTTTGTATGTTTGTGCTTTTTTTTCATTAAAATGCTAAGGTATTCTTAACTTACAAGATTATTACGAGTGTAGAGTGGTAGAGTGCGATTTATTGCTGTATAAAACTGTGATGGGTAAGGTGAATCTCATAATGAGAGATCAAGAATAAAAAGTAGGTAGGTACATTTAATTTATGTTAAACTAGCGAAGTAGCGATCCGCCTCTGCTTTGCTAATTTGAGTTTAATATTAATGTATTTACATAAACCTATCGCACCCTAATTACGTAATGCACGATCAATTTTAAATTGAAACCAATTTATTGAAAAAGATTGCCAGTCCATTGCTTCATAAGTTCGACAAAAAAAATTGGGCAGATTGGTTTCAATTTAAAATTGAACGTGCATTGCGTAATTGGGGGGCGCATCAAAATACGCTTGCATGGTTTCTAGATTTTTTTTCTCAATTCGTTGCGTATTTTTAAACACAAATCCTACTTTAATCAATTATTTTTGGTAACAAAGTCGAAGTAAAGACTATTTATTTATTGATTAACTATCATCTAATTCGAAATTACTACTCAAAGTCTTTTTTGCCGTAGGCCATCTTTGATTGTCCTACCAAAGATTATCGAATATCGTAATATAAGATCGAACGAATAGCTTTGAGGCTTTGTTAGAACGTGCCTAGTCATAGCCAGCTATTGGAGAATCTATTATCAGATTTGAACGGCAATTAAAAATCGATCGCTGATAAAATAATTGGTTTAGAATAGCCCGTTAATTTTCAGAGGCTGTTTGTTCGCTGTTACATTTTATTGGCTGAACCAATTTGTGACTTTTATATGTAAACATTACATGTATAAAAAAAAAAGTGAAATACTAATACTTATTTCGCGCCATTTTTATAATGTTGTAATGCAGGCGGACGACCAAATAAAAAAAGTACTTAAAAAAATATTTAAACACAATAAGTAGAATTATAATTAAAATAACTTTTAATTAAAAGCTCTTTGCTATAATTTAAAACGTCAGTTTTCATCAGCATATATTATTTATCGCGTCTTCATTCATGGAATCATGTTCATGGACCGTGTTGCCGTATAAAACTTTTTAATTCGTCCTAAAAATAGCGCACTGGTATGTTCTCGTTTACAACCCAGTATCGGATGTCTATAATTTATGAGACAATTGTTAAGTGCATTTTGCACGCATATCTTGTGTGAAAAAATATATTTAATTTATGTCTCTATTTTTACGCCTTTAAACACACATGTTGGTGTTTAATGGCCACTCGTAGGCGACTTTTTATACCTTGTATGGTATTTTTAAATACCCTGTTGAAAACCAATTTGACGGTCATTAATTTAGACTTGAATTAATATTATACTTACTTCATATGTCGTCCATTTTGGTATTGAAAAATTGTCTTTCAATTATTTATGATTACGGTGATAAACTATGGAATAACAAGTAAAGTAAAAAGTTTGTTTCTCCTTAGTTAAGTCCTACTTCTATGCTCATAAATGGAAGTTTTGATACGTGAGATTGGAATCATCGTCCATTTTTTCATTGTCATTATGTACCACCCTAATTGCGTACCTTTATCACGATCGATGTTAATCTGAATCATTTTAAAGGATGCAAGGGCGGATCCAGGGTGGGGGTCATGACAAACAGTGTCAAGACCGTCCCAGGCCGCAGATTTAGGGCGCCGCCAGGACCGGCACCCTAATTACGTAATGCACGATCAATTTTAAATTGAAACCAATTGAAAAAGATTGCTAGTCCATTGCTTCATAAGTTCGACAAAAAAAATTGAGCAGATTTTTTTTTTTGCAGATCCTGTCGGCACTTTAATCTTTAGAAGTACTTTTTAATGATATCCCAAACATGATCAAAATATATTCAGTAAGAAACAGTTGTAGAGTTAGAGGCTGACGATGAAAATTTTCTACATTCTCGAATTTTCTGTATAAGTCGACAAAAGAATTCCTATTTAAAACAAACAATAGGTAAACAATTTATTTAAACACTTTTTATGAAGTATGTTTTGACTGCTTTTTTTTTACCCATCGATATGGGTAAAATTTCCTACCTCGCAATCGTAATGTCATAGACTATTTATTTTGATATTTATTTTGTCAGTTGCTAGGCAACGGATCTTACGGCACGTTCTGACGCGAGTTTAACATTTTTTACCCATCCCAAAAAAAGTGTACTTAACCCCGCTAAAGAAGTTTTCACTTCAAAAAAATCCTGTGGGTTTCGAGGTCCATGGTGTAGGTGGATTATAAATTAAGCACGTTATACCTACTTATTTTTTTTTGTTGTCATTATATTTTTTTTGCAAAATTTATCTAGTACCTATATAAACTGAGAAGACCCCGACAGACTTAGTTTTCCACTGATTGGGCCTGTCCTGACTGGACCCCGACTGTATGACCCCCCCCTGACTCGAAGGCTGGATCCGCCCTTGGGATATTGCTACCTAATCCATTTGCTTCATATGTTCGAAAAATGTGTCTGCTCAACAACGTAAATAACGCAATGAATGTTGTTGAACTGTCAAAATTAAACATTGTGATTTTGTGATTGATCGTGTGATGCAATTAGGATGTACCGTGCAGGGGGCCTACCACCACCTCTAAAAGCAGTGTTATTTTAATATTACTTTAGTGTGAGAAAGAGATGAAGCTCTACAGGACGTAAAGCACCATCTCTTTCCCCCACTGAAGTAACATTAAAATAATACTGCTTTTAGTGGTTGTAGTAGGCCCCTGCACCCTAATTACGTAATGCACGATCAATTTTAAATTGAAACCAATTGAAAAAGATTTTCAATTGGTTTCAATTTAAAATTGATCGTGCATTGCGTAATTGGGGGGCTGGTCATTAAATGCCACAAAAAATCTATAATGCTTTACCTAAACCACCTATCTAATTACGCAACACAATCATTTTCGTAAACGATTCCGATTAATTTGTTTTATTTTACAGTTCAACAACATCCATTGCTTTATTTACGTTGCTGAGCAGAATTTATTTTCAAACTTTTGAAGCAATGGATTAGAAATCTGTTTCAAAGCGATTCAGATTCCGATTGATCGTGTATGATTGACAGATAGCCAACCAAATGGTAGGTAAGTAATTAGGTATTTTTAGGTAAGTAATTAGATATTTAATTATATAAGTATGTAGGCATTTTTTTTTTTTTTTGGGTGGGAAATCATCAAATGACTTCTCCCGCTCTGGGCGGAGCGGAAGGGCGTGTCAGACTCTTACTGACTAAAACCCACCCGTGTTCCTTCCCTTGCCTAGACGGGGGCCAGGATTGCGTGAGATAAATAACATACCGGCCAAGCACTCTAGTCACTAGATACCCATTTTAAAAATAAACTTTTCGCTTTTAAAACAGCTGTGTGACAATGCAAAAACGAACAAATAGTATCCTTTGCTGGCCGAGCAGGTACTATTGTATTAATACGATAAACCATTACTGAAAAAGAAAATAAACTTGATGCAAGTTGTATCCGAACGCGCGCGAATGCGTAGGTATTCGAACAACGAACGCAGCGTTTTTGAATATTTTTCTGTACTTACATTTTTTAATTTTAGAATGGTTAATGGGCTATTTATTCATGAAAACTTAAATTTTTTTGGCGATTATTTGAAGTGTACAGAGTGTACTTTGGTAGTTTGTCTGTTAGGGCGTCTTCAAATATGCCGCAAAGTGCCGCGCGGAGGCAGCGCGGCTGCAGCGCTCCGGCCGCGCTGCTGCGTAAATCTATATAGATAAATATAAAACGCGCCCGCGCCGCGCGGCGGCCGCGCATTCGTTCATTGATTTTATTTACAACCTGGTGGTTGCCAACCGTGGTTTACAACCGTGTGTAGATGATGGTTTACGACCAAACGTTGAAACAACTTTACCGGTCGCCAACCAAGGCCACCTCTGTCGTGGACGCGGTTGGCAACCGTGTAGCAGGCACTACAAGCTCCATTTAAGTGTAACTTGCACTATTTCTTCTTCTTCTTCTTCTTCAAGGTAGGTACACTGTCACGGCTGTGTGGTATTGTGATTAAGACACAAATCTTCAATAAATACCTAGGTGTGATCACGTGAGTTGTTTCAAATAGTTTGTCATCTCCGCTGAGAGGTAAATAAGTACAATACTTTGTTGTATGCCAGGGTCAAAATCGTTACCACCTGAATGACCTAGCTGAAACATTGAGTAGGTATTTTATAGAGTACGACTAGTAGCCGCGCCTTGAATAGTAGACTCTCTCACAGAATGCTGACGTTGTAGGAATTCATTCAATACAAAATCAGACTCGATAAAAATACAGATGTAGGTACCTACTGCTTTTTTTGTACATTTATTTATTTATTTATTTAAACTTCTCGCACACATTGAGGTACAAAGGCGGACTTAATGCCTTAGGCATTCTCTACCAGTCAACCAAGGGTGGTGAAGAGATAAGATGGCAGGTGCTCTGAATAAGAGGAGAAACCGTAAAAAAAAATATTAAAAAGATATCTAAATGCCTTATAAATAAAATAGGCACACAAGTACATATATAGGTTATAAGCTTAAAATACACATACATACATATTAACTATAATATATACCTACATTATAATATATACATATATAGGATACAAGTAAAAAAAAGAGGTAATTGAGATGACTCTACGCTATTTGTTTTGAAAATAACTCTGCAATTTCCGCTTAAATGCATACCGACTGGTGGCCGTTCTGATATCAAGAGGAAGCGCATTCCATAGAAGAATGGACTGAATATGAAAGGAAGAATGAACAAAGTCAGAAGTATGAGAAGGACAAAGTAGAAGAAGATTGTTGGAAGAACGCAAATTCTTAGCGTGTGAAGAACAAAGATATTGGAAGTGAGACATAAGATAAGAAGGTGGGGTGGGAGAGTTCAGAAAGGAGAAAAGCGTGGTCAAAGCGCGTAAACTTCTTCTTTGGCGAATGGACATCCATTTGAGCTCAGACCTGTAGCTCGACACATGGTCATATTTCCTCAGGTTGAATATGAACCGGATACCATTGTTGAGCAGTCTGTCGAGTTTATCCAGCAAAACTGCATTCAAGTCAAAGTAGCACACGTCACCATAGTCGATGATAGGGAAAATTAAAGTCTGCACAAGCATAGCTTTCGTCTTAGCGGGCAAAAAGCTCCTCAGACGATACAGGGATCGCAGAGTACCGTTGACCCTTTGACTGACACTAGAAACCTGGCGTTGCCAGCTAAGCGTCGAGTCAAGATGCAAACCGAGATCCTTCACCGTGGGAGTAATGGGTATGACGGTACCATTAAATATAAGAGGAGGAAGAGAGCTAAGTGCCACCCTACCCATCATGCGCGAGCTTCCAATTACAATGGCCTGACACTTTGTGGGGTTTACTGACACCCCAAAACTATCAGACCACCTTTTGATTGAATCAAGATCTCGGTTTACATCTGCTATAGCGTCCGATAAACTTTCCACCCGCTCAGCTGTATACAATTGTAGATCATCAGCGTATAGATGATACGAACACCGAAGACAGTGAGTTATGAAATTAATGAAGATTGAGAATAACAATGGAGAAAGAATACCGCCTTGTGGAACACCAGCATCTAGGTCGCGCCAACTCGAAGAGCTCTCGTCAACGCGAACCGACTGCTGACGTCCCCGAAGATAAGAGGAGAACCATTCCAGGGCCTCGGGTGAAACCATAAGATGGGAAAGGATAGAGAGGAGAATATCATGACTGACGGCATTAAAGGCATTGGAGAAATCAATTAATACCAAAACGGTAACCTTGGTATCCTCCATCGCTTCTCTAACCAGTCACTTTAAGGAGAGCGGAGGCTGTACTGTGCCCAGGCCTGAAACCGGACTGAAAGGAGCTAACAAGGTTGTTGCGGTGAACAAACCCCGCAAACTGCTTATGTACGCAGGCCTCAAGCACTTTAGACAGGAATGGAAGAATGGAAATAGGTCGAAAGTGGCTGGGTAGGGAGGGATTTGAAATTTTAGGAAGTGGGCGGACAAAGGCCATACGCCACTGGGAAGGGAATTGTCCGGAATCCAGAGAAAAGTTGATGATGTGGGTAATCGGAGGGAGAAGGCTATCTAGGATCCAAACGACCATACTACGACTGATACCGTCATAGCCCACAGCCTTGGATTTTATGGACAGGATGATCTTTTTAATTTCATCCAAGGTGACCGGAGAGAAATGAAATGGCTCTATGATCGGACTAGCTAGGCCAGTAATGAAATCGACCGTCTGGGATAATATTTGGGAATCCAAATGGCAAGTGGTTGTGAAGTGACGGTTGATATCATCAAGGCCAATCGTATTAGGAAAATCCACATGACGTGGTCTGCCGATACCAAGAGTCCCAAGGAACTTCCAGATATCAGCAGGTGAAGAAGAAGATATGTTCTCGAGAATATGGCGGCGTTTAGCGTTGCGTATCATCTGATTACACCGATTTCTAGCAGCTTTGAAAAAGTTACGGTTTTCCTCACAGCGATCCTTTTTAAATTTTCGAAAGGCCCGATCCCTGCGCCTCATCGCCATCCGAACCCCTGTCGTCATCCAAGGAGCAGGAGGACGCCGAAGTTTAATCTTCTTAACAGGAGCGTGTTTGTCGTAGAGAGCAAGGACCGTCCGATCGAAAATACGTAGTTTTTCGTCTACCGTAGTCGCCGTTACAAGGTGTTCCCAACTGTGTTCAGACGCATCCTGACGAAGCTTCTCAACATCCATGCGCGCAAAACACCGCATGTGCAGAACTTTTGGGATAGGTTTAGGGGGTTTTAGGATATACGAGAGGAAAATGAGGTCATGATGGGAAAAACCAGGAGCAGGGCACTGACCATGAGAGGAAACAAGAGAGGGAGTGGAAGTAAGGATAAGGTCGAGCCAAGTGTCCTCGCCGGAGATGTTGAAATGGGTAGGTTGCAGTGAAAGAACATGGAGACTAACGGACTCGATAATGTTAAGGAGTTTACGGGATCGAGGGGTGTGGTGAGCAAGGTCAGTGTTGAAATCGCCCATGATGACGCAATGTGCATAATCTGACCCTATGGATTCCAGCGCAAATTCGAGATTTGAAAAGTAGTCAACGGCGGGTGGGCAATAGACAACACCGAGTAGTGTCTTAACACCTTTGACGTTGACTTCTAAAAACAGGTACTCAGCGGAAGCATGGTATAGTGAAGGAGATGAGGCAATGATTTTGAAAGGAAAATCGCTACGAAGATAGATAGCTACACCACCTCCTCCCTTTCCAATTCTATCATTGCGGATGAGGATGAAACCTGGGAGAGAGTAGGTGGTGGAAAGAAGATTAGGTTTGAGCCAACTCTCAGAAACCAGAACGGCATGAACATTAGCATCAGAAAAGGTGTCCAGCAGATCACTGTGGTGACTTGGCAGACTTTGCGCATTTATATGGCAGACATTGAACAAATGCCCCTTCTGTTGACCGAAACTCCGACGGATAAAGTCACCAAGGGAGTCAGTCAAGGAGCTAAAACTTGCATTGGCGGAAGAGCTAGAGGAATCAATGGCAGAGTAGAAAGAATCATCATCAGTTAACATCAAATAAAATAAAAATAATATAAATAACCGTTAAATATACAAATAAAAATGGCAAAAAATTTGTTTCGCTTATGGTGCAACACCACTATCTATGCACCACCCACCAGCAGCACCAGCACAGTTGCACAGGCACAGTTGCACAGGGATCCTTTGGCGCGTGGCTGACATCGGAACTACGCCGCCAAAGTGTTGTTTTCCAAAACACGAAATAAGATTACAAAGTTATACAAGCCCCAAAAGATCCCTGTAAGACTTTACAGTACAATACAATAATAAACAACAAAAAAAAAACACATTACATTACACACACGTACATTATAAAGTACTCCTATGCGAAATAGATTACAATTATCAGATGTATTGCAGTACGGCGGTACCCTAGGAGGGTCGAGCTCTGGATTAAGATTCTGATTTCACATTTCGGGGGGGTTTGAACCCCAAACCCCCCCCCCCCTGCCTACGGCCCTGGGTATACGAGTATACCTAGTCAGTAAGTAGGTCAAAAACATTTAAATAATAATGCTGCTACTACTAAATCAATCTTGTACAGAAGGTATCTACATTTAAGTACTACCTATCATAGGTAGGTACTACCTATGTACTGTGGACTATGATGTCAGGAAATACCATTAGAGTGAGAGGGAGAGGGTGTTGGTAAACTTAGAAACTAACATAATATTCTAATCTTTAACATAATGTTAAATTCTACATTGAATAGTAAACAGAAAAGAGTTGTTTGGGCAAAGTTGCCTGTCAGGTAGTCTGTAGGATTTCAAAAACAAGTAAGGCAAAGGAAATGGCACTCTGCCTTTCCCGTTAAAACCTGTAACGTATTCCCTAAATCCGTTAAGCGGCAAAAGCGCTAAAACTACAACAAGAACACCTTATTGTTCTACGCAATTATGCTGGCGACAAGCCAACATCTTTTCTGAGCGGATGGCGCTAGTGTCTTCGCGAACCATCGTTTCTGCCATACATTTTTTAGTTCCTATATTTTGCCACCCGCAAGTGTGATTTTGTAGTTCACAGTCGCGCAAGAGAAATAGTCTTTGTTACGGTGAAAGCAGGAAGTTATTATGCAAGTATCATTGCCGGTGTAATTACGTATGCGTGTTGTTAAACATTAGACTTTGTCTTTTGTATGTGGACGATTTTTGTTGATACCAAGTTCATAATCATGTTCACAGATTACTTTCGGTTTCAGTTTTCGATTACCTTCCTTTATTACTGGTACGAAATAAGACGGTATCAAACTATCTTAATTACACTATTTACTTACCTACCTAACTTAATACATAACAAGATGAAGAGAAGAGAGAAGCTGTCTACTAAATAAATATAAAACATAATTTATTCAACCTATAAATAATCAGCTTCATTATCTTTGCCCTAAGGACCACAAATAGAAATAATAAATAAACTTTCATAACATAAAGAATCCTCTTTTACTGCGATGTCTAAAAAGAATATGATAGTTATAAACGCTATTCATGGCTAAAGGAACACGTAATTAGGTCCTTGTTTAAGACTACACTTACGATGATCGAATGCGAATGCAGTGGAAAATAAATGATGGTCCCTTTCAAGTATCTACTATTATTCATTATTCGCATAATACCAAGAGTTCAAAATATTGAAGATACCATTCGTATCGTGCCCGCTATCGATCATTTTATACATCTTGATCACGCCTCCCCACATGTTTTATCGTATTTTCTTTTATATTATAAGCATCGCAGGTTTTTAAACGTTGTGGTCAAGATGTCTGAAGATTGAGTTGTAAGAACTTCCCGTGCTATTCCTATAAGCAAAAAAAGTAAAAGAAATTGATGGCTTTGTGTACAATTTATGATGAATTATTGTGAGTTAGGTTTGATCTTTTATTTATTAACTACAGGTAGGCATTACGCAGATTGCGATATGTATAGCGTAACAACAGTTTATATAAGTAGAGTTACGAAAAGATTAAATATCACAAGTTTGCGAAATATCCGTAAGGTCAACGGATTTCCTCCCACGGCCGATAAACGTAACAGCAACGTGTAGGTGTTATGTGTAGGTGAATCCTATTAAAGAATTTATGGAAAGGACTTTAGTTAGGTGTAATTTATTGAAAATGGCATACTTTATTTCCAAGTTTTATTTACCTTCGTTTTTTCCGCGTGTGAATCGCGGATGAAACGAAACGTAACAAGATGGCGTTACGTCAAAGCCAGCTGAATGGGTAGCTAGCTAAAACGTCAAAAAAATCTCAAAGCGCCAGCGGTCGGCGAGTCTCATTAGAACACGTCAGTATTTTACGTTTTTAATAAACGTGTTAAACAAGAAATAATCCGTAATCGTATTAAATATCGATAAGTTCTGACTGTAGTGCGATTCTAAGTCACAATAGTGTTGTGTTTCGAGAAACCTCCCGGATCGATAAAGGTACCTCCTTGACATTGCAATCACAATAAGTTGAGGGTGCCCATTTATCCTTTTATTAAATAATTGCTGACTTAACTGTGTAAGTTTAACGATTCTATCATCTGACTAACAATTTTACAGGGCTGTTTCAACATGGGAAGCAGTGGGAAAAATATTTTAAACGTTATAATCACGCTCGTAATATTGCCTGTCGCTTATTGTAATGTACAGCCTCCAATGGTAGACCCTGGCATTCTTATCCAGTCTAAAACGCTCGGCGAATGCCAGGCTTGTAAATTATTCGTGGAGTCATTCAAAAAAGGTTTAGAGCGAACATCGAGAGGTAAATACGAGGGCGGAGATGCGGCGTGGGAAGAGGAGAAGTTAAAATTATCCTACAAACGTAGCGAGATGCGATTAATTGACATACAAGAGGGAATATGTAAGGAGGGCAAGTACTCTCTCCAGTGCCACCATATGGCTGAAAAAGCTGAAGAGTTCATTGAAACGTGGTGGGCTCAAGACCCAGATGAATCTACTGATTTATTCCAGTACATTTGTGTTGATAATTTGAAAGTGTGTTGCCCAAAACACCACTACGGTAAAGACTGCTCACCTTGCCTTGGTGATCATGAAAATCTGTGCAGCGGCAATGGTAAATGTCGAGGAGACGGGACCAGAAAAGGGAATGGGACATGTTTGTGTGACCCAGGGTACACTGGAGGGGACTGTGATGTATGCATGACTGGGTATTACTTGTCATACAAGGATGATACCAAAATGTTGTGTTCCTCATGCCACCAATCCTGCATGGGAGGATGCAGAGCGGGTTCACATAAAGACTGCGTGGCTTGCAAGGCAGGCTTTGCCTTTGACTCTGACGAAGGCTGTCTGGACGTAAATGAATGTGATGATGTAAATAAATGCACTAAGAATCAGTTTTGTATGAACTCCATTGGCTCATTCACTTGCATGACCTGTGATAAGTCCTGTGACACGTGTCATGGAGACGGGCCTGACATGTGCCGGAAGTGTGCCAAAGGATATATTAAAAAGGGAGAATTCTGTATTGCTGAGAGAGAAGATGAGGACCAATCTGAAAAGCTGACTACTACAAGGTAATATTGAATTATGCTTAAGTTATTTTTGGTTTATCTTTGCAGGACCCTTAGGACCAAATCAAATAAGATAATTTTACTTGTATTCTGTTCTCAAGTACACAACACATCTATGATCTTGAATGTATTTTCTTTTTTCATAACTGACTTCCGTCATTATGACAGAATCTCAGCTCCATATTTATAGACAAATTCAAAAACATTTCCTTAATTTTTTCATTAAATAAAATTATATTTTAATATTATTATTAAATATTCCCAGATTTTTCTTTGTAGCCATACTTTTAGATCTGTACAGTCTACAGATAACTACTGCTTATTATGTTTTAAGTTTTGTTTATAATTAATTCATATTTCTTACTTCTCTTTCTTTTTTGACTTTTGACTTTTGACTTTTACAGAAACGAGGAGTTATAGGGCTTCAAGTAAAGTGGTCATTATTTTGTGTAGGTAAATGAACATTTTGATTTTATGGTGGTGGGTTCAATTGGTCACAAGTAATTGGCATTATTATTTATTTATTAGAAACATTATTTTTTATTGAATTTTATTTATTGTTAGATTTGGCTGAGACTTGGATGGCAAATAAGAAATTCTTAAAATTCTGTTTGGTTATACTAAAGAAGAAATTACTGAACAAAGATAATTATTTATTATTTTATTTACATATTTATCGGCATCAATTTCTTCCGGTAACTTATGTTATTTTTTGGTGTTATACTTATAACAAAAGTATTCACAGAAAAATGTTTTATTTTACTTTTAAATTAATATTAAATATTCATGGCTTTCATTGGCATTTTACTATGTATTAGTATTCAGGATTCTTTATGTCTTTCATTTTCTAACATTATCGTTTTGGGGACATTTGAAAGATATTAATAATAGTTTTATTAACAAATACACTTTTCATTCAAGGTACATGACATATGTGGGTCTGCTGGTTGCCACCGGCATACTTCTGCCAAGGTCAACCTCTCTAGGCAGCATTGTTGGAGCAATGGTGCTATCCTACATACTTGGTGCTGAATACTACTGTATGATAAATGGACACACTGGTCTTGTCGACCTGAGGAATTTCGACTTGGCCCAGATATTTCAAACTTAGGAATATAATAGCACAACTTTGAAAATGTTCTGGCGGAAATATCTGGTCCTTCAGGTCAACTGAGTACCAGTAATTTATGGTCCTTAGATATTTCTGCTAGGATTCTAGTGAAATAAGTAATCAAGTTTATTTATTTATAAGTCAAGTAAGTTGAAGAAGGTTGTAGATTTCAAGTTCAGTGAGATATGTAATTAAGTTTTGTGTGATTTTTTTATAGTTTTAATTTTACTAAGTCACAGACTTTTTGATATTAGTTGTTATTTTAAATTAAGTTAATATTTCAGAATGGTGCAGTTTTTAAGTGATATTAATCATAATATTTTCTCTAATTGAGTGCCAACTGTAAGTTTATTTTACTGTTTTATAATATTTTGTGGGTCCGTGTAATTTTCGTTCTGATCATTCCATACAATTTTAAAACAAATCGTGTGTACTTTCTGCTCCCTTTTTTCCTTATGTTTAATTTTTCTCAATGTTTTTTATACTATTAGGGTTCTATGTTCTTCACTTAGTCCTTCAGGTGGACCATGAGCCATGGCGGCCGTCCGTCGGTGGTAATTAAATCTCCTGGTTTGTTCTGAACATACTTTTATGGTTCACAGTGTATTGAAATGATTGCTCATAATAATTATTAAATAATCCACCACTATTGTTAATAAATACCTCATTTATCTGTTATGTTATTTATGTATGATAAACAGCATTTAAACTGAGATCAAAACAGGTTTTCATTACTTTGTAAAGGCATTAATTAGTACACAATGGCCGATATCTGAAACATCGATTTTTAAAGACATAACTCAGTATTGCACCCGTGATATTAACTCTATTTGCGTCACAGAAATATGTAGGATGTTAATACAGGGATCAATAATTATAAAGTGTGATAATGATAAGATCCGAATGGTATTCTCAATGTGCACCTAACGGCTACTACAGCCAATGAAGCACGAAATTGTACAAGCCATCATTCGCCACGTCCTACATACAATGATCTTTAGTAAACGGATAGTGGGCCATTGTGAACAGGGGCCTTTAGCCACGGCGTAAACAGATTAACAGTATTGAATGAACGTAAACACAGGCATAATATCTCTGTTACTTTGAAATAAATGGTTTTACGTTGTCTATGTTGTTGCTTTTATTGTACACTAGTTGCGTCCCGCGGTTTCACCCGCATTAGTCTCGATTCCGTGAGAATATCGGGATAAAAGTATCCTATTTCCTAATCCAGGTCATGGTCTACATGTATGCCAAATTTCATCCAAATCTGTGCAGCCAAGAAACAAACAAACGCACTTTCGCATTTATAATATAAGTTAGGATTAGGATAATTTCTCTTAGTAGTGAACGTCAAATTTTCAGCATAAGTACGGTTAAATTTTTGAAGTGAAAACTAGGCGCGTTAAGCACTTTTTGGGTGAACTAAAATCATGGAACTCGGCGTCATCGTCACCGAACGTCATCGTCACCGCACGCTTCCCATGATAAATTTCGTGTTGTCAGAGCACTGTTTTTTTCGTCCTTGTACAGACAGCAAGCCACATAAACTGACATTTTCGTTAGATGGCGTTACGTTGTTAGTTAGAGGCATAATAAATATTGTAGCTGTGGTAACAAAGTATATACCTACAACGTTATTTTTTATTCATTACAAACCTTTTAAGGAGTCATTGTACTCATCATTATGAACAACTATTACTATGGGACAAAAGTTGAAATCGCGAAAAAAAATCATTGTATATACATTATTTACTTAGTTTTCACTTCTATCGGCAGTCTCCAAAGACTGCCCCGCATTTTTTTTTTTAAGATAGTGAAAATTGGGTGCTGAAGATGTCACAAGTACCCAACTACCTACACACAATGTTACAAACAAAGAAAAATCTTAAACCATAAAAAGTTTTAGAGTAGGTAATTGCAAGCGGTCTCATAGAAGGTAATTTAAGACCGTTAGAGCAGTATATTGGTAATTTGGGAATTTCTTAATACGCTAATTACTGCCCAAAGAGCGAATGAGGTAAGCGGTCGCGGGGTCAATGCACCTACTATTTACTACCTTATTAACTATGAACGTGAGAGCATAGAATCTCTTGGTCCCAAGCTGTCCCAAGTACCACAAAAAATTTTTTTTCGCCCAAATGTAGTCTTGTCTATGGTAGTCCTACAAAAACCTCTTTGCTATTTTAGAGTTAATAAACTCATTTTTAGCGTTTCATAGTTACAGAACAATACGTAATGTTCGTCGGATTCGGCACAAGTGTGACGCTGAAGACATTTACATACAGTCACGGCTGTCAATACACGATTATGTGGTGACCGTGACACGATTTTTATGTTCGAACACCCGACGCGCGCGACAAGTTTTGAGACGTTGAGTCATAAGAGTACAGCGAGTACAGAAACCGTAAGGTACCTACTACGTATTAAATTCTTCTGAAAGTGCCTTAAATGAGGTATTGCCCCACTTGGTCTCTTGGTCGCATGCGCAACTGCTGAGTGTGTTCGGTCGAGGGATCGATCAGTCTGACAGGGTTTTTGGTTTTTCATTTAGAGAACTCTGACCCGTAGCCATAAGCTCGCTCACTATTACTTAAGAAGTACATCTAATACCTGTAAACGAGCAATGTACCTATAAAATCTTAATCTCGAAAACGGCTCCAACGATTTTCATGCATATGCAGAGGGTTTCGGGGGCGATTAATCGATCTAGCGAGGTTTCATTTTTACAAAACGTACCAAAAAAAAAAAACCAAGCAAAGCTCGATACCCAGATATTGGAATTTAACATAAGTAGGGAAATGTGAGTGTCCTACACAGCTTGACCTTTCTTTCTACGAATACTGGCGTGATTATAACATTGGTACTTTGCCATATTATCGCAAAGTACCAATGTTATGATTTAAGACAAAATAAAAACTGGCTACACAGCTCCCTATTATGGCAAAGACCAGTTTTCCATAACCACTTGGCGCTTATGACTTGATAAACACAAGCCGTCAATCACTACCCACATGGGTTATGTAAACTAAGTACCTGCTATTAGTCGTGTGTTACGTCGAAAGTGGAACCGATATGACAATGTGTTACAGACTAAGTGCCAAGTAACAGTGCTACAAAGATAATGCTTTTACTTTTTCATTGACTTGACATTTTATCGATTTTGACAGGTCAAGTTTTTGTGGGTAGGCACAGGTTTGACATTGGAATAGGTTTTAGGCAGTTGTTTTTAGATTGCAAGGTTTTTATGTGAAGTGGAATATATTATTAATGTCGCTTAGGCTACGATTAGTAATGAATGATTGCCGAAATCTCGAGCCAGAACAGAGGAACTGGCTATCTTACCTCTAAGACAACAATGCTGTTAACATTTTTGTTATGGTGACAGACTTAGATAAGATGGTGGTAGCTAGCCAGGCGGACTTAAAATAAGCGCTACCACCAGGCACCAATCAAACCGAGCAGAAAATTTTGCTCCCACTGAGAATCGAACCCGGGACCTCTGGATCTGAGACAGGTTGTCTAACCACTAGATCACAGAGGCAGTTAAATAAAGTCCGTTGTGCATCAGTCACTGTAGATAGTCGAGGTCCTACTCCTACCATTGACCTACCTATGTCTGTTATTCTGATACCTACTTAATACAAATGAAATTCCTGTAAATATCCATCTACTGATTTACATTTTTCCCCATCGAAATCATAATCTATCTAATTCGATGTACTCGTATGCCATGACCTAACCTTCAAATCGCCCAGTTCAAATTACCAACTACCTAACCTATACAACCTTTTTAACCCAAATTGTCTATCGGTTGTCTATAGGTTCTAACACTTTGCATCTCAGAGTAATAAGTTATTACTCTGAGCTTTGCATACACACAGTGGTTTCAAACTGTTCTATTTCCATGATACGCGTAAACTGGCAACGCTTAGTACATTCTTAAACATGTTGGTGCAGCAACAAGAACTAGTTTAACTAGTTCTGCTTCCGTGAACATCGCCGACTAAGTGGACACTTAGCAAGCTTCACTTTGTTTATTTCTAGGAGAGGAAAGTAATGGATATTAGTTCTGGGTAATATTTCGTTCATCAAATTGGTGTATTTTTTTGGCAAGATGTTTTATGAGTCTTATGACATGTCAATCAATCATAATTTGAATCATTTTGAAGGATATTGCTAATCCATTGCCTCATGTTCAAATTTTTTCTGGTTAAAAATGTAAAGTAGAAGTGACCGCAATGAATGTCGTTGAACTGTCAAAATGAAACATTGTGATCTTACGCAATTAGGGTGCCTGAGTGTTGAAATAAAATTGGTCCTCTTTATACCTCATATTTTCACAAAAATCTTTACCCTTTCTGCTCCATAAATTGCCGGTATACTAGCTGCCATTTCATTGATTTGGTGTATTGTTTTGCTTACCTAGATGTTTTTTGTAGTTTACGTAAGTGTTGAGAAAAAACGGTCCTTTGAGACTTCATCTTCTTAGAAAACTCTATAAATTCCATTTGAAATAATATTAGACATGACAAATGGCAGCTGCAGAAGGTAAACACTTGGTATTGTAACCACTTTATTGCTTTTAATGCCATCCTTATGCCTACGGTATAGAAGTCAGAATCCGTTGAACGGACTGTAAAAAAGGTTTGTTTAAATGTCTAACTAATCTTATTTCAAACTAGCTTCTGCCCGCGGCTTCGCCCGCGTGGATGTCGGAAATTATCCCACAGGAACGTGTAACATGTCCTAAATCAGCGGGGTAATTGCGTAGCACTTACAATAGCAATGGGGTTCATTTTGACAGTTCAACAACATTAATTGCGTTATTTACGTTATTTCTCGAACATAATTATTAAGCAATAGCTTCCACTCGGCGCTCTGGCGCATCATCCTCAGGCTGGCCCGCCTCTCCACCCTCGTTCTGCGCGCCATCGACTCAATATCGCAGGTCATTCTTATCGTTTTAACTTTTAAACTATTTGTCCAAATTACTTAAGGCCTGTTTCACCACCTGCGATTAAGTTCCTATTAATTTACTTGGCAGATAATTTCATACAAATTCTGTTCCATTTTTCAGTTTATTCGGTAAGTAGTGGCTATTCGGACATCGTGAAATAGGCCCTTAGTGTAAAAGACAAACTTTATCTACATTAAATACCAAAAGCGATGAAGGTATTTATTTTGATAAGAATTAACTAAATAGGTACTCTAAAATATGCAATGTAATAAAAGTATTCAATTTAAATGTATTTATTGCTCACTATTTTGGTTATAAAGGCTTCCACATAAATGGTAGATATAGGTATGCTGTCGCGGACTTTTATTTAGAACTCTTTAAAACAAACAATCCCACAAAACATTTTCTTCATGTAACTCTAACGGTTTAGGCAGCCCACGTAGCATACGGTGGAGGTCTGCCCGGCTTGGGTGGACCACCGCCGTGTCCTTGTGGAGGCGATCGGCGGCGGTGACCTCTCGCGTCCGGCCCTGGTTCAGGCTATGGTTCGGAGCGAGAGCGCATGGCAAGCCGTCACCTCCTTCTGCAAAGCAGTAATGCTCGCGAAGGAGGAGGCGGAGCGCGCGAGGGAGTGGCAAAGGCCGCACCCTACCAGCCCTAGTCGCGCCGCCGTAGGAGACGTCCCGGGCGTCGGGAATTGATAGCCGATTTCCGGCCACCGTAGGCGCGGGCCTGCGGACGGAGAGCAACGGGCAGCTCGCCGTCCGATAAGGACCAGGCTCGGGTCGACAGCGCGTCGTGTTCCACGCGCGCCTCAAAGAGATGTCTGCAAAACTGACGGGGTCCGCTAGGGCCGATGCCTGCCGGGGTTGCGGGTAGTCGCAAGGGGAAACCGTGGCCTCTGGCAAGGCAAGGGAACACGGGTGGGTTTTAGTCAGTAAGAGTCTGACACGCCCTTCCGCTCCGCCCAGAGCGGGAGAAGTCATTGGATGATTTCCAACCCAAAAAAAAAAAAAGGCAGCGCACGCAAAGACAGATCTCAGAGGGCAGGAATTTTTCCGACTTACTTGATACTTATCGTTATATTATGGCCAAATCACATAAAATCTTTATTAATAGCCTATGTGTTATTCTGATGTATAAGCTACATTATTGTAAAGTTTCATCAAAATCCGTTCAGTAGTTTTTGTGTGAAAGTCCATCCATCCATCCATCCTCACAAACTTTCGCATTTATAATATTAGTAGGATTAATGTAGGGCAGTGTTTTTCAACTTTTTTCATAACTCGACCCCCTTAGTATGAAAAAAATTTTCGCGACCTCGACCATTCGAGAACGATTTGAACTCAGTCGAGATTACCGCTGAGTCGAAGTTTCTGCAGCACGAAACCTAGCCTGATGTTCCCGAGTTGCAGAGAGCCTTGCCTCACGACCTTCGTCAGATTCCTGTGATCGAACTAATCTCATGCTTTTAGCATTTCTGCTACATTGGGGAGGTTGGATCTTCTTCGAGGCATTCTTACAATAAAATAGTACTTACTACTTAACACACAGTTATTCAGTAAACACGTACTATCGTAAACAATTAAATTATAAATACTTACAGATTATTATACAGTCTAAAATTATCACAGTTTAAGTAATAAGTGTTAAGACGTGTAAACCAAACGTACTAACTTTATATAACCAAAGAATTGCTAGAAAAATTTATAACCTGAGCTAATAAACTTATACTTAATAAAGAAAATCAAGAAAAGAAATGCCTAACCTATACCAAATACTTATAATATTTATATACAAACCCTAAATAAAAATTAAGATAAGTATACCGAAAATCAAGGAAAGAAATGCCTAACCTATAACAAATGTTCGCCGTGATTCTTTAAATTGACATAACTTTTTTATTTATGAACCGATTGACATGAAATAAACACTAAATGTTAAGTGACGCTTACTACAATATATTAGTGAAAACCGCATCTAAATCGAATAAGCCGTTTCTGATATTAGCGTGCACAAACACACAGACAAACAGACAAAAAAAAATTAATTACAATCTCGGGTTCGGCATCGATATAATAACAACCCCTGCTACTTTTTTTTTATATATTTCCATTGTACAGACACCACTTTTCTACAATTTTATTATATGTATAGATAGATATAGATAGATGGAGACTGAGAGAGAGAGATACTCCTTATGCTCCTTAGAGTGCCACCTTCTGCCATTTTTAGTTACCTAGACCCTCGCACTCACCTTTTTAGTCCTTTTGGAACACTATTTGGGTGGTCACACGTACCCATAGAGGCGGAGTAACACCCACTTATGTCTTGCACACTTGTCTTCTGAAATCATCCAATGATTAGCCCGTTTGCCAAGCGTGGTGCTTATGCCATCATCACCATTCCTACCGTAATCACTAGTTCGTCTGCGATGTGATTCGGAGCAAAACGGCGCAAGTGATCTGTATACGAGTAGTATGTAAGTAGATGCCTTTGTAGGTAATTCTATCGATCTCTGAGGAAATCGTAGGTAGAATGCGTTTTCTTAATTAGCAACGTGTAACGAACACATTGCAGCAGGTGACGACATTTTCTTTGAAGCATGTTTGATACAGCAATTTAGTTTATCAACTTGTAGGTACTTACTTAGCTATTATATAGGTACCTACTCTAAAGGGGACTTAACGCATGATGCATCGTCCAAGGTCATGTGTTTTCATGGTCCTCGGAACGCGCCACCACACCGTAGGGTTCCCAAATAACAGTAGGAGGGGTTCACATCGGCGTCGAGGTGACGATAAAGTACTTGGGACTCGTCCTCGACAGCCGGTGGAACTTCGTGGAGCATTTCCGACGTTTGGCTCCCAAACTGGAGCGGGCCGGGGCTGCCTTGAATCGGCTCGTCCCTAATCTAGGGGGTCCAAACGCCTCCTGCCGGAGGCTCTACGCGGGGGTCGTGCGGTCCAGGGCCTTTACGGGGTTCGTACATTCTTTGAGGTTGCGGCCAGCCCCGGTTAGTTTTCCATATACTTCTTATCCTTTAGGTACTTATATTTATGTTTGCCCGAGATAGCGAAATGGAGACGTCTTATACAAAAATATTATAATGTTGTCTTGTCGATGAAAACTGGAGAAAGGCGGCACTTCCCTAGACGTAATAAAAAGCTTATAAAGACAATGCTGATAGAAAGTAATAAACGTAATGTCTATTGTGTGAGTTATGTCGCATGGGAAGCGTTTCGTAACGTTGTTGCAAGAACAACAGATTTGTTATGTTTTTAATTACTTTTATTTGTTGTCGGGAACATTATGTATTATGTACTTACAATGATATCTCACTGCTGAGTCGTCAGTTAGGTAATTATTATGACCAAGGCGTCGAAATTGTTTTTTTTTTGGTAGCTAAATTCTTCCATTAAATAATTTGGTAGTTTATTTTTTTTGCATAGCACCAACCACGTTTTCTGGTATCATTACAAGTTTGCAGCTCAATTTAAATACTTAGGTATCTTAATCTAATCCCAACCACCCATTTCATAATATTTTACTACAGAACTGGTCCCCGGAGTCTCAACTCCATAATTATTTCCCATCAACTACTCTTTATCCAATAACAATACTCTTCAAGTCTTCATATTACTGTCAGTCTCCCACACACGTCCAAATGCCGTCACGTAGAGATTTCTCAAGGGCTTCGCGCCAGAGCCCTAACTAAGCCACCATTCAATTATATATTATTACGGCGTTTGTGATAGCAGGGCAGGCACGAGTGTGCTGTACCGTTGACGCGGGTACAGTTATGTCGTAGTTTTGAGTTCACGACGCGCGTACGATTTGGTCGTGGTCGGTAGGGCTAAATGGAATTTCGGTTAATTTTAGTGCATTATTTGGTTATTTGGTCACTAGGAAACGCTGGCGCATCGACTTACATAGATATGTTTATTTACAAGTAACAATGGAAAGCTAGGGGAAAGACCTGCGCAAGCAAAAACAAAAAAAAGTGGTAAATTACTTTGGTAGGTGTTCTGCTAGATTTTGTTAGCCATTTGTTTTAAGGTGATCCCTCACCGGGATCATCTGCCTGTAATGTAACGTTACAGATTGGATTTTGAGCATTACGTTACAAAACTGCCTCCCTGACTGACGAGCATTCGCATGTAATGTAACGAGTGCGCATTGATGTTACAAGTTGTATCAAAATATTACGGACATTTAATTGTAAAGCTCGGTTCTCCTCCCTTACTGATGTACGTAATGATCGCATTGTATCATTACAGGTTGCGCACTGTAATGTTCGGTTCGCTTCACTCACTGATGAATGCTCGACTCTGTAACGTTTATAAAATGAATGTTAGTAAAGCGTTTTTGCGTCATTGGTAGAGCCCAGATTTTGGTTTTAGACACAGTTCCTCGAGATGGAATGCTAAAAATACTATGTATTTAATTATGTAATTTTCACGCATGTCAGGTCCGTTTATGCGATGACAGGATTTCTATTGAACACTTCAAGCTTATTTTGACGTGTGCACTGAAAGAAAAAATAGACGCCTGTCAAAAGGATATTTTTATTCCAGTCTTCTTTACGGCTGTCTGTCATCTAAGCTGACATCTGTTTACTATGCATCATGCTGGTTTATAAGTTTATAACTTTTCTTTAGGTAAATTTTTTGAAAATTTGTAAAATTAAATGGGCTTGCACGCATGTGTGTGTGTGTGTGTGTGTGTGTTTGTTAAATGTTCATTGTTGTTGGTCCATTTTCATTTGATTTTGTATTTCTCCAAATAGACTTTTGATTATTTATATGTCTAGATAGAGTATTGCGCTACGAAAGAACTAAAACAAAAAAGGCCAACTTTTTTACGTCTAACACTGGCGCCACGTCATTGTGCTTTTCTAGTGTGCGTGCATTTAGCGACCAACAGTTGGACGCTATTTTTTTCGACGAATTCACAGCTTTGACTCTCATATCTAGACATATTTATATCTTTGAGAACAGACTGTATAGAATCTTCAGTCTTCAAAGCACTTACGACCTTATTGAAATCATGCAGTTGCAAAATGGCGTAGCATTTACGACCTACCCAAGTTGTCAAGTTTTGTCGAATCACTTTGGCAATCTTCGCCCACTCTTGTGGTATATGAAGTAATTTGCATAAATATGGGGCCTCAAGTAACTTTGGTCATACTAAAATGTAATTGAGACATTTTCGCATCTAATAATTTGTTAAATATATAAAGAACCTCGTTGGTCTAGTGGTCGCAAGCGCTACTGCTGAGCCTGAGGTCCTGGGTTCGATTCCCGGGTCGGGTGAAGTGTTATTGGGTTTTTAAATCTGGAATTTGTCAGTGGCAGCCTGGAGTCTGGATTTGTGCCAGGTTGATGGTAATAGGCTCGCCCCCTATTACATGGGACCACAACATACCTGGTGAACGAAATGTGGTGTATTATAGGTACACCTCTGCCTAACCCTTCGGGGAATAGAGGCGTGATGTTACGTAAAGTAGAACAAGATGATTTCTGAACTTGTTTATTTTAAAAATCCACGCAATACGCCTACTAAAGTCATTTACCACTCGGTACGAACTTTTGCAACGAGCGACGTAGAATTTTGTTTTCGAATAGCCGAAAAAAACAGCACTGTTTTACGTCTCAGTTTTAAACTGACCAATCTTGATATCCTAGTTACTAAAGCCGGGCCCAGACGTATAGTAATGTAATTTATTGTGTAATGTAATGCGAATAGTGTGGACGGCATCCTGTATGTGTTCGACTGCCGATAGTCTTTGCCTTCGCACTAAAAACCGACAGTCGATGGATCAGCGTGAGCGCCACCCCGAGCGTTGCATGTAATGAAAGAAGAAGAAAGAAAGATAATATGACGCAAAGAAAGAACAAAAATAGGCGTGACATCCACGCAAAACGGCCATCGCTCAGAATAATGCGGCCTGCGACCCTATGCAAAACAGAGTCCCAGCGCTGGTTTTCAATGCTCGTAGTGCCGTCCACACGCAAAAATCTCATTACATTACACGATAGGACCATTACATTACATACGTCTGGACCTGGCTTTATACCAGTGTTAGAAAAACAAATAAGTACAGAGCTTAATCATCATTAGAACTAGCCACATTGGAAACAATCTACAACCATATTTATCAAGCTCAATAGCCTGTTTCTCATCATGAAGCAATCCTGGCATTTCTACCAATATGACTAAAACAGCTTGACATAATAACGTATCACCTTATATAGCACTTGTCCTTCCAAGTTGAGAGCAATCTCTATTAGTCAGGGATGCGTAGGCGCAGGACGGAACGCGGAATCGTGTGGCTGTTAAACGTTTTTCGTTTTTTACTGGCCGTAGAAGTCAACCTAATTTTCGATGGAAAAAGCTAAATTGTGGGATTGAAGACAGGTTAGTATGGGATCTAGGATCGTGTTTGGTTGGCTGTGGGTGTAGAGTGATTGTAGTTAACTGTATACTTGCACAGGTTTGATGTAGTGATAAAACAAGTGTCGGGATTTCGTAGACATCTTCGACAACTTCATCTGTAAAACTAATAATATACTTAGAAGTTGATAAACCTTGAGAGGTTTTCCTTGTGTGGCTAAATTCGATGTAAAACATTAGGTACTATGTTTTACATCGGATTTAGCCACACATAAGTGTTTTGGAATAAAATAATAATAATATTAAGGTAACAAATATAATAATAAGGGGGCTCTCGTTAGGCAGCTGGATCAAGGGCTTGATCCAGAAAGCGGTACTTCTGGACACGGCGCGTATAGTTAGGAGATTCCTCTCTCAGGAGCCCTGACCACCGGTAGCCTGGACCCTGTTCCCGATACCGGTGGGCTACTATTTTTTATATTTTTAAATGTTTTTGTTTCTTTTTTGTTTTTTATAGAAATATTTAAAAATGTAATCAATATGTATATAAAGTGAATAAACGCAATAATAATAAGGTATGTCTGTTTTTTTTAATGATTTTTATAAAAATATTTTAAAATATAATTAATATGTAAATAAATGAAATAAAGATAAAAAAAATGAGGTACCTATGTCTTAATATTTACATGTACCTATAGAGAAAAAATACACGACAACTGTAGGTGTATGTAGATGGTGTATGAAATGTTGTCTTAGTGTTAGAATAGATAACTAACTAAATTCTATAATTTAGTTTTTTTTTTTTTTTTTTTTTTTATAATCACACCACTAGTATTTATTGTAATTGTTTGCTAAGTACTATTTACACACACATTTTAATAAAAAATAGCAAAATTATATATTAACTTAACTAAAACTATTCACAAACTAAAATATAGCATCGAAAAATTCATCCGCATCGCTGTCGACTGGTAATGTACCCAAGAGACTGGCCGCATTGCCACGTTGTATGGCAATGCTTAGCCTCTGCCCGAGGTAAAAACCAGCCCTTGGGTCACGGGAAGTGTCAAATAGCCGTTTTGAAATTTCTTTAAAGAGGCTGTGAGCACTCGGACCCCACGGCCCGAGGGTTTCAACCCCAAACGGCTCGAAAATATAATTACCAATAAGGTTATTATACTTACGCCGCTTGAGGTTTTCTGCAGCCGCAGCAGCAGCACCAGCACAGCACGCCGAGCCAGGAAGATGGGATGGCGCAAGAGTGTCGACACAGGTGGCATCCCACACTAAAGGCCTACCCACCTTCCATGGAAATAAAGACATACCGTCCGGTCTCTTGCCATCGTCGCGTGCCATGCCATTAGGTTCTAATACAGCTGGAACGCCGGCGGTAACAAGAGCTCGTCGGATGATGTCGTTAATGTTCGCGTGCCGCGCTAAGCGACCTGCACTTCGGCTGCAAGACAGGCCGTGATGTCCGAGACTATTGACGACTTCGCCACAGTGACAGCGATGAGGAGAACAACATGGGGCTCCTAATCGTAGGGAAGCAGCGAGGCGAAAGGTAGTGTCGTCGAACAAAGTGCCTATGTTCGACGACGGTAGTGCATGAAGCCACAGACCCGATTCCCACTTACCCACGGCTAGCAGGCGCGCACGCTCCGCAGTGGTAGCAGACGTGTTAAGTAAATTGTTCTGTACTACTCTGCAGAGCGGCTCATCCCACCGTCTTTGGGAAGATGGATAATCAGGTAGATTTGAGTTCGGGCAAGCGAGTCTCCAGGCATCCATAGCCTCGGTGAAGCACGGCACATCAAAATTAATCAGTGTGGAGGCTAGAATTTGCCTGATTAATTTCTCAGTGCCGTGGACCGAGGATATGAAAGCCGGTAAACTAATACTAGAAATTTTGCGGACGCCGAGGCCTCCCATACGAATGGGAAGAGTAGCTTGCGCCCAAGCTCGGTCGTCCATGGCCACATTTAAAATTGAAGTTAATGTGTGACGGATAATTTGGTCCATTTTTTCTAAAAGGTGGGTGTGCTTCCATAAATGGGAAGCTCGAAGAAAATATATTAATTTAGGGCCGAAACAGCAGTAACGAATTAGGGTGATGGCCGAATGCATATTAATTTCTAACAATCTTTCCGAAACGTCGTTGAAATTTTGTATTTTTTCCTCAATAAAAACGGGAAAGGAATTCTCGAAGATTGGGGACCCAAGGAGACGAAGAGAGCTTTTTTCAATAATTTGGATTTCAGGAGCTATTGCGTTAAATTTGGGAAGTGTCCGTTGTCTGTCAGTACTGTCCGCTAAGTATAGTTCACATTTCGAAAGGTTGAGATCAAGGCCAATGGAATGGAGTTCGTTTTTTAAGAATTTTAGGTCATTTAAAACAGTTTCTACATCGCCTCCCAGGGTTCCATCATCAAGATACCAAACATTAAATTTGGAATTTAGCCGTCGAATAATAGGGTGAATGGCTAAACTAAAAATCACTGGCCCGAGGGGGTCACCTTGTTGACAGCCAACAGCAGATTCCAGAAGGTTGTCCCGATACAGTAATTTAGAAGGGTGTCTGTAACATTGCCAAAGGAAACTATAAATTTGGGGTATTTCTTTTTTAGTTTCTGCCAGCAAGGTGTCCCTATTAACTGAATTGAAGGCATTCTTTATGTCAACCTTCAGGATGACCTCTCCTTTACCAGAATTTAGGTAGGTCGACAAGGCGTGTACGGCAGCCTCACAGCCCCCTTTGGAGCCGTAGCCTAGCTGCAGGGGCTGGAATTTTTCCGAAACCACCTCACCGTAAAATTTGCAACAAATTTTGGCTGCCATACGACGGTATGTGGTTCCCACGGCAATAGGACGAATGCCGCCATCCCTCTTGCGCAGGGCACATAGATTGGCCCCGTACAGGACATCGATGACGGCTTCGTTCACCTTGCCGGAGAGCATAAGGTTAATCAGAGCCGTAAGTTCCTTCAAGAGTAACTCACCAGCTGCCCCGGCGCCTGAACAGATAAGGTCCTTAAGATGCTGAGGACTCAGGCCGTCGAGGCCGCCAGCGGAGCCGCTCCGGAAAGAACAAACGGCTGTGACCAACTCTCGACCTGTAATGGTGAGGGAGTGATTATCCGGATCTGGGGGGTCGGGAAAAGAAAGGTCATCCGCTGGGGCAGGGTGTTTGCTCTCCAAAGCTGCGAGTGTTTCTGGAGAACACGGTGCCACCACATCACTACTAAAAAGAATCCTGGCTGCTCCGCTAATGTCACCTTCCCCTAACTTGGATTCCACTAAATGAGTTATACCTCTTGAAGAGGTATATCTCTGTGTCGGTAATTTTGAATCGAAATCATGATCCGAAATATTACAGTTTTCTTTAATTTGTGCAGTTAATGTCTTTTTGGTTGCCAAATTCTTTTGTACGTGTAGAATTCTGTAAGGGAAGGTGAGCAGCTGTTCCCAAGCACTTTGCGAGTTCTCCCGGGTGGCAAGACGAACACAACCTGCAAGGTGTTGTGCCACAAGAGGTCTAGCACCGCGGGGAACTCGCTTCAAAACGGGTACAGAGTTTTTGAATTTAGAAAGGGTTTTCCAAAACGGGTCAACATTGGATGAAGCTGGTGTTGTAGGTGTAGATGTTGAGGCGGGGTCTGAGGTGAGTGCATTTTGTGGTTTGTGTACCTTACCAATATGCACATTCAGACCCCGCTTACCTTTAAAAAACCGTGCCTGGGTACACAGGGTACATCTCTCCAGGATGCTCAGCGATGTCGAAGGTTGACATGCACTGCCACTATCGTCCACCACATCGCTGCTGCCACTGAGCATTAATCTAATGGATTTACAATGCTAAAAGAAAAGTATAATTTAGTTAGTTATCTTTATACTCCATTTATTATAACATTACAAAATATACGGTTATAATAAGTTTCTTTCGTTATTTCGATATAAACGGATACTAAGTTCCGCTATTTAACAATAAATATAAAGTAAAGTCATCTTTTCACCATTTACTTTAAAAAAATACCTCTAAAATGCAGTCATTTCAACAATATTACACAATAACTGTTGTTATTTGACCGTTATTTTTCTAATGCTATAATAAATGGACAATAACCAGATATTTATTTATTTATTTATTGATGCCGCAGTTTTGTAGATACGTCAGGTTTTTTCACATACAACGAATTTTGCTTATTCGCTCTGTACCTCTACATATTATAAATTAAGATTTGTATGTAGATGCATCGTATCAAAACTTAACGTAATGATTGGTCCTTTCGTGCTGAGGTCCATTGACTCATGATGTCATTTCCAAATCCTCTTTAGAGTCGAACTGATTAAAATACACTCAGGAAATAAAGCAGTGATGTCATCCAAAATGCGGTTTCGATTTTGGTTCCTTTTGGACGAAATACGATCAAATAATTGGTTTTTATTTCCGAATTTCGAAGTTTAAATTGTAACTTACATTACACCGAACGTGAATAAAAACGGTAAAGCAATTTTTGTTCAACTTTTTTTTCTTTGACTGTTTTCTCAGTACCCCTTAAATCTAAGAATTTCTTAAACGTATTTTGTACCGACTTTAGTCATAATGGCTTAGTCTAGAGGTTGATGACCTTCTACATAATTTCTTTTTAAGAAAAAAACTTTTGTCAACTTTAAATGGCCAGCGTGGAATGCCTCGTTGGTCTAGTGGTCGCAAGCGCTACTGCTGATCATGAGGTCCTGGGTTCGATTCCCAGATAGGGCAAAGCGTTATTGGGTTATTAAGCTATTGCATAGCTTCTATCGCGGGCCTTGAGCGTGGAGACCTAATCCAGAAATTCCGTAACGAAAATACCTAAACCTAAGGAGAGTGTTTTGTATTGAAAATTATGTTTAACTGCTTGACAACAAAGTTCAAATTTACTTAGACGAATGATCTATCGAGAGTGTTGTATTGAAAATTATGTTTAACTGTTTGACAACAAAGTTCAAATTTACTTAGACGAATGATCCTTGACTATTAATAGTTAAATTAAAACCTTTTTATTATTTTGATGTTCCCATTACGTTGTGTCAAGTTTTAAAAACTATAAATGTGAATAACAGTTCCTGTCAATGTCACCATTGCTATTTCTTGTATTCGGGTTAATATTTTACAATTGCATAAGTTGATAAAAAATGCTATGCAATAGCTTTACCGCGGCAGTCCCCGAGTGCCACACTTTTTTTTTGTATGACAAATGTTTGCACTGACTGGCCAGGTTCACTCAAATCTGTGTGGTCCTTTCCCCGAAAGACCATTTCAGACATAATCTACATGGTCTTGATTTAGCCTGACCAAGATTATATCTGGAGTTTAAAAGAGACTGCGACTTCTGAGTTTGTTTCGGCCTTTCTTCTCAGAAACAACGCAACGCCGAATTGTGCATGTTACATGGGACTTAATCATAACTGGCGAAATGTGCGTGTGGGTGTACTATAGATAGGTTCACCTCTGCCCAACCCTTCGGGGAAGCAAGGCGTGATGTTATGTTTGTTCCGATTTTGACAGTTTTGACACTGACAGCTCTTGAACGCGTTTTAGAAATGCTGATCGCAGATTTGATTCTGTTTCAAAGTCAAAGTCAAAGCATTTATTTCAAATAGGCCTTTGAAGGCACTTTTGAACGTCAAAATTTACAAAATATAGTATTGATTCTACCGCCCCTTCCAAAATGTAGTTTTCGTATGGAGAAGAATGGGCAAGAAACTCCACCGTTACTCTTTTAAAATGTTTTACAATATTTTGTATATGTACATTATTTATATAATTATAATATGTGAAGACGATGCACCTAGAATAAAATTACTGTATACAGTAAAAATAATTTAAATTGGAGCAAACGACAGATAAATTAATTATGTGGTAGATACATGGTGTTCACATATTCACAAACATTGTAAAAATAGACGAATCTACTAAAAATTTACAATTAATAAGTCAGTGTGTGAGGAAGTAATCACAGGATGTAAAATCAATGTCATATAATGAAAAATAAATACAATTAAGTAAGCAACCAGTTTGATTTTGTTTAGACTCTAAATTGTCCTATGGAGCAGAAATTATTTCATTCTTGAAATCAGCCCTTAGTCTTTCAAATGGCTTAGTCTAAATATTGCGGACCTTCTAAATAAACAATTATATTAAGATTTCACAAAAAGTTACACCTATTTTGTGAACAGTAAATTACCAGCATTAAATTATACTTTCAAAACAAGCGTTTAACAACGTGCTCCAAAACATTGTTAACGAAAAACAAAGCCTCTTTCTCAAGGCCACTCGGTCACTTTCAATTTCAAAGTAGCTTTATCATTAGCATAACCTTTTCTTATGATGGACCGAGGACACGGCCGAGTCAAAAAACTAAAACATCTTTTTTGCATTCCATTGCTGTCTTACCTCGCATTCTTCTGCTCTCTCTCGCTGCAAAAACTGCAATGGATGGTACAATTTTGTCTTTTTTCGTGTTTAAGGTTCATCAGGGTGCAGGTAAGGGCCAATTCACGTTGTTTGCTCTCGGAACCGGCTGGTAATGTCAAAGGAGTCACATTGGCAGGTCCTTGGTGCGTCTGGGAAGTGCGTGTCCTACAAAAACTTTCGTTTTTTAAGCTAACAATGGGTAGGGTTCCCATGATTTTAGGGAATTTTGAGGTTAGGTGCTAGTGAGGTGGTTATTGATTTACCTAAACGTGCCCAAAAATGGTGCTTGTTATTTTAATTAGAACTTAGCAGTCTAAGACTCAATTTCACCATACTCTGTTAGATATAACAGACTGTTAACACACATGTCAACTGCTGTGATTGGCTGTTGTCATGTCAGTGAGCCAATCAAAGCAGTAACCTGAGTTTAATGACCTGTTAGCTAATTTTTGTGTTTGGTGAAATTGGGTCTAAGGTGTGTCCATGGAGTTTCTTGTCCGTCCTTCTCTATGGGCAACTAGGTTTATCTTTCTGACTGACAGACTCCTTGACAATTCAAAAGTGCCTGTAATTGGTTTAATTGAAATAAATGTTCTGAGTTTGAGTTTAATAGAATTATAAACTGGTCCTGTGAGCCGTAGCTATGCTAGATAAAATTATAAAATTACTAGCTGTTGCCAAAGACTTCGTCTGCGATCCAGAATGAAAAGTAGCCTATGTTCTTCTCCAGGGCACGGTCTACCCATGTGCCAAATTTCATACAAAACCATTTAGCCGTTTTAGCGTGAAAGCGTAACAAGCAATAAACTCACTTTCGCATTTGTAATATTAGTTAGGATAAATTAATTAATATTATTAATATCAATAATTAAAGTTAGATTTATTATAACCTCTATAACGCTTTATGGCAAATACGTATGTTACACGTGGCGCCAAGCTGGCCCAAAAAAGTGTTACACATTCCTTTTCAGTTGCCAAGTTGAAAATTAAATATTTATCTACATATTCCAACTTTCTATTGGTAAATAAATGCTCTAAATATCTCAGAGGCTAACTTGGTTACTTTGGGCATTTAAATAACACGTAAGGTTTGCCTAAGTCCGGCAAACATGTAACATATGGTGACCCTATTCTTAAAAGGTATGTTTTAAGCTGAGAGCAGACTAGCTCTTCACATATTTTTTTTAAAATGTGTTTTATTTATTTATTTAGCAATTTCGGTACCTAATCATAATCAGTTATGATTTCTATAATCGCGCGTTTTTTTGTTAGTTTATTTAAAAAAATACTTAATTGCAATTTGCTAAATATGTAGTACCTACCTATTGTCAAACTAATCCTATCACATAGACAATTTGGCCCCAAATTGATCTTAACATAGGTAGACCTTATTTAAATACAAAAAAATGTTGACCTTTCAAAAAATCTGAATGCGTATTCAATAACGGTTGACCACGAAAGGTCAATTCAATAAATTGAAATGAATGAAAGGATAAAGTAAGTTTCAATTTTATTGCATGATGATGATGTCAGACATTTTAAGTAAAAACCAGTATTTTTTTAAAAATAAATTGTGCATTCATACTTTTTGTCCAATAGCTGGCAGGTTAATGCAAGTAACCTTGGTTTAAATAAGTAAATAATAAATATAAATAGTTACTCCACGCATAAAATATATCAGCAACGGTCATCGCTCGGAGGTAAAATTATTCTATATTTAAATAAAAATAATGCGTAAGAAATTAAAGGGTCTATTTTTATTTTTCCAGATAATCGAACGCTCGTCTTAATGCCGCCCTCAACCGGGGTCCGTTGCAGAGACGTCGAATAAACGAGGTAAAATAAATATAAATAAAATCCATGTCTAGTTTTGTATTTAATTAAACCTGTGCATGCTTAAAAACAAATGTTGGATTTTTTTATTATGTAGAATTAACAGACTTTTGGGAAAAATGAAACCAAACTTCCAAAATTCGCCATTGGCTGTCTTTGAATTTTGGTAGGTACTGCCCATAGACACAGAATTGGACTGACTCACAAAATTGACCACTATCTAGAAAGAGACAACTACTGGCCGCAAATTCTATTTGTCTATGGTACTTACTGCCCTATGAGCTATGGTACTGCCAGAATACTACGACAAGTAAATACTTAGTAGAGAATTAGTAGTAGTATAAGATTTCGTATATTAAAGGTAAACAGAGACTTGGCCACAATTTTATGTTGGATTTATTTTAAATATCATTTTTAGTTTGTGTCCATCTTCTATTTTACCACCTACCTTACTTTTATTACAACCTGCACCTGAGTTTATCTGAAACAAAAATATTGCATTCGAAAAACGTAACTGAAACTTTTATAGATATACCGAATATAACATAAAATCATAAAATTCTTCAAGTAATATAAATAAATATTTTACCTACTGATAAACATATTTTTGCTTCTCTATTGCGACCAATAAAACCGCGGGGTATCTCAGCAAAGATTGTCATCGCTATGCACTTTACAAAACAAATTTATTATATTCTGACACGCATTCAAATATAACCTTTACATTAATCACTTTAAAGTCTAATTCACCCCCAAAGATAATCTTGTTATTAAGCGAATAAAACGAATTCATGTGGACCAGAGACAATATAGAATAAGCGGCCATGTTGCTTGTCTATGGATAGAGATTTATGGCACGACTGCAGCTGTAATTTCGCAATCTTTATATTTTTCCGATTGTCGCTTTTGCTATTTTTACGACTGGGATGCCAGTTATTATTATCAATGGCACTTTTATACGTCAGAATTGTTTTATGGCACGGCAAAAATATATTGTGCCTATCGACTGTAGATAGAGAATTCAATGAGTGTGTGGTTCCTGGCTAAGGCTGCCTGTCCACTGGAGCGGAGAGGAGAAGAGAGGAGCGGAGATGTGCCATTATTAACCAATCAAATCTAAACTCAGGGGCGGAGTCAAGTTTCTATTGGTTAATATTGGCACATCTCCGCTCCTCTCTTCTCCTCTCCGCTCCAGTGGACAGGCAGCCTAAGAATAGCCCTTCCTTCTGTGGCTGTATCCTTATTCTGCCATCATCATCCAACAATTCCACCTATACTTGGTCCTAGGAGTCACACAAAATTATTACGTTCAGGTACTTCTAAGAGCGAATTCTACCAAACTCAGATAAATCTTTTATCCGTGGAATTGACCTGACAGTTTTTGTATGACAAATGCTTGCACTGACTGGCCAGCACTCTAATTACGTAATGCACGATCAATTTTAAATTGATACCAATTGAAAAAGATTGCCAGTCCATTGCTTCATAAGTTCGACAAAAAAATCTTCTCAATTTTTTTTGTCGAACTTACTAAGCAATGGTCTTGGGGGGCTGGTTCACTCAAATCTGTGTGGTTCTTTCCCCGAAAGACCATTTCAGACATAATCTACATGGTTTTGATTTGGCCTGACCAAGATTATATCTGGAGTTTAAAAGAGACTGCGACTTCCGAGTTTGCTTCGGCCTTTCTTCTCAGAAACAACGCAACGCCGAATTCATCTACTTAGCTCATTTTTAATATGAGTTGTTAATGTTATTCCGATATCCTATTTACAGAATAAACAATTTTATTTCTTATGGAGAAACTGACAAAAAATCAAAATTGTTTGCAGGATAGCTAAACTAAGTAGCTACAACATTTTGGTAAAACATGATGCTAAGAGTACTTTATTATTTCTTCACTTTCAATACTTTCATTCCCTTTTCAAACGCGTGAAGAAATGCAATCGTGGTCGTGTGCACTTATAGGCATTTATAAAATATTTCCATAGCCTAGTGTCCTTTTAAAACATTTTTTCTACAAATGTCGGAGCGTGCCGGATCGCGGGTAAAAACTATATAATCACATGCAATTCTGGAAGGCGAGCTAAAAGTCTGTTTTTGTCCATCCCTAGATTTAATAGTGCAAAAATTGAAAGTATTTTATAATAATGTAAAAATATGTAAGTCATGTGGCAAAAAATGCTTATTTTGTTTTAAACGTGTGTTGAAGAAATGTGGTCTTTGCGGTTTGTTGTTTGATCGAGGCAGTCAGAAGAAACTGTTTTGTTTTGAATGGTTTTTAAGCGTTAGTTTAAAAGTAAGGCTTGCAAAATTCTCGAAACAATAATAGAGTAGATGAATGTTTTTGGTAGCTTTGGTAGTTTTGCGTAAGCGTTAAATCTGACATTAAAAACGTAGGTTAACCTTTTTAATGGCTACTTTAATAAAAAAAATGCAATTTCTAGAAATATTCGGAAACATTTTATTTTATCCTATGTAGCAAGCCGCGCGGCCGAACCTCGTGAGTTTATAAACGTACACACTCACTAGGCTCGGCCGCGCGGTTTGGCCTCACGGAGCCGCGCGGCCCTAGTGGGGACGCGGCTTCACATTAAAATTTTAAAGTTTATAATGTCAACGACCTAAAAAGGCGATATGTCATCGAACCATGTTCAAATTAAGAATTGAGAAATATAACGTTTTATCCAAAACTAAAACCTCGTAGGTGGGAGCAGACAACTGCATATAAATTAGAATTAGATGTTCATTTCTTAATGAGGTGTTAATAATCGAACTCGCTAGTAAATATATAAATTAAAACCTGCAACAAAACTCTCAACGTGTCCAGGAAGACCTGTGGGGTAATTGTGAAACACACATAAAATGGCAATCGTTCTCAATGCCTTTCATTTTAATCATTACCTTTCATTGCTTCATAGGCTTGAAAAATTCGTCTGCTCAGCAACGTAAACGACGCAATGAATAAAGCTGAACTGTCAAAATGAAATTTTGTGTAATCAGTTCTATATTTTGACATTTCAATTAAGACGCAGATACATGCCAGTGACCTTGAGTGGTTAACTTGCGTGTTCTGTACTGAGCTCACGCAACGGGTCGTACGTCCAGCCAGTAATAGGACTCGCCCATCAAAGAGCGCTGTCCCAAATTAGACGCATTATTAATTTATTATACATAAAACAAAAAATATTATAAAACACTTTAAAGATCCATAGTTAAATTATCTTTAAAATGGTGAAGATTTCGGAAAAATACGCTTGATAGATTTTGCGTGATTCTCAGTGTTTTATCCGCGTTAGACTTAACTTTACAAATTAATTTCACTATGTAATTTATACATAATCTAAAATATTCCTATATGAAGTTATTAAGAAAATGCTCTAACTAAACATATCTTCTAAAATAAAAATCAATGCCACTTTTCGTTGTAATTTTATAACTCGAGAACGGCTGGGCCGATTTGGCTGATTTTGGTCTTGAAATGTTTGTCGTAGTCCAGGGAAGGTTTATAGGGTACGTAGGGTAGGTAGCTGTAGATAAGTACTTAGTGCTACCCGTGCGAAGCCGGGACGGGCAGCTAGTTATAAATATTTTTTCAAAATCATTAACAAAACTCGTTTAGACGTGATCTTCAGTATAAAGTCATTAAAAGTCGGTTATCCTCGCCTTAATATGATATCGCAAGATTTATCTTTTGTAATCCATTGAAATAAAGTTAACTTTAGACGAAGAGTTCACGCTAACTGTAACAATAAACTCAAACGCAGTAGTACCGTTAGCCTATAAACTAAACCCACATAATTACGAGCAATTTAAATACCGAAGTCACAGTCAATTTTCTCTGCACTTGCATCAGACTTATTCTTAATCCAAGCCTACTATTTGTACCACTTAAACTACATTATTAAAACAAGTCTGCATAAAGATCGTACTGCCTACTGACAGCGCTAGTCGACCATAACTTAAGAGCAAAAAAACGCACATAAACCGCAGGCAAAACGCACTCCAAACGCATGTACAACAGTAATTACAGTTACTTCACACTTGCACGTCGCAGTTGATTATAAAATTACATTTTATTGTTATACCAGTGTGTAGGTTTGTACAGAAGGACCACTTACAATGCACTTTACGGACGCCGAATAAAACGAAAACAAATTTTTATGATTGATTCATTTGTCGCATAAATGGCCGTAGGTATTTTTTTATTGCGTTGATTTAGAAGCTTGATTTTTAGAGCTCCAAGGGGCCGTATTTGATACCAAGAAACAGAGCCCTTATTTATAGGATAACTTCGTTGTTCTTCCGTCTGTCTGCCTGTCAAGACCCTTTTTCTCGGGAACGCATGGAGGTAGCAAGTCGAAATTAAGACTTAAGAACAACGAAGTTATCCTACAAATAAGGGCTCTGTTTTTTGGTATGGAATCCTAAAAAACATTGCAAGCTTGTACCTATAAAGTTTTCTATTATTTGCACAAAATGCAACTCACAGTTATTTGCACAAAATATCAACTTAAGCAAGGTCTGATATCTGTTTTCGCAGCGTAGGAAGCAAAGTTAAGAAAATATGGAAAGATATTGCTAAAACAAGACACTTTTCAATTGAGAACTTTTATATTGTGTCCCTTTCTTCTGAAGCCCTTGTTATCCCTTTCTTTTCCTAACATACAGGTCTGCGTACCTAATTTAGGAGCCCGGAAAGCTGACTATAATTTTAAACTTGATAGTACAACCCATATTTCCATATGCTATGTACTGTGTTGTTGTTTTTATGTACGAATAAACCTATAAATTGAAAATTTTCTATTGAATTGCAAAACGTAAAGTAAGTTAGTACAAACTGTAATATTGAGTCAATGCGGTCTGTTTCTAAATAAGACCCATTTTAATATTTTCAATCTACAAAACGAGTTGTATTATGTGACCCTGACCTTACAATACCAAGCTATTTCAACCTATGACATTGCTGTTTGACATTATGCCTGGGATATTATGATGGTCACTTTAGTCAGTCTAGCTAGACACAACTTTTCAAACCCGAAAGTCTGACAACCAGTCAGTGATAGCCTGGTGTGACCGACAGACTGCCAAGACATAGGTCTTGAGTTCGAACCCAAGGCACGCACCTCTGACTTTTCGGATTCATGTGCGTATTGTATAATTATCACTTGCTTTAAAAACGGTGAAGGAAAACATCGTGAGGAAACGCCCTGAGAGATATTTCTCGACGGCATATGAAGCCAAGTTACAGGCGGCTTTAAAACTCTGACACCAGGTTAGTCACTAACTCTTCAAATGACTTCTCCTCTTCGCTCTGGGCGGAGCGGAAGGGCGTGTCAGACTCTTACTGTCTAAAACCCACCCGTGTTCCTTCCCTTGCCTTGCCAGGTTTCCCCTTGGGACTACGCGCAACCCCGGCAGGCATCGGTCCTAGCGGACCCCATCAGTTTTGCTGACATCTCTTTGAGGCGTGCGTGGAACACGACGCGCCGTCGACCCGGGCCTGGTCCTTATCGGACGGCGAGCTGCCCGTTGCTCTCCGTCCGCAGGTCCGCGCCTACGGTGGCCGGAAATCAGCTACCAATTCCCGACGCCCGGGGCGTCTCCTACGGCGGCGGCGGCTAGGGCTGCTAGGGCGCGGCCTTTGCCACTCCCTAGCGCGCTCCGCCTCCTCCTTCGCGAGCATTACTGCTTCGCAGAAGGAGGTATCGTGTTACCTAGTAACGGATATGAAATTAAATGAAATGAAATTGTTTATTCTGTAAATTGGAATCACTTTTACATGTCATATTAAAAAAAAATTGGCTAGATGATTTCTGCGTTTCATAACTGACTACTCTGAGAAGAAAGGCCGAAAAAAAATCAGAGGTCGTAGTCTCTTTTAAAGTCCAGACATAATCTTGGTCAGGACATATGAGGACCATGTAGATTAGTATCTGAAATGGTCTTTTGAGGAAAGAACCACACAGATTTGAATGCACCTGTCCAGTCAGTACAAGCATTTGTCAGTTATTGTGGAGCTCAACTCAGAACTTAGACTGGAAGCCGACCCCAACAAAGGAAAAGGCTATACTGATAATGTTGACGTACCTTTTTATGTGCGAATCTACTCATAGTCCTCATATATAACTCTGGTCAAGTTAACCTTCTGCCCATAATTTTTTCAATATCGCGATTTCGAACGGCCCGTGACTGCCGCAGGCCATAATTATCGCTGCACATCATATTTTTTTAGTATTCACCGTCAAATACTAACTGTGAGCGGTGTTCTTTTACAGTATAACATGTGTTATTACTGCTTGCTGTTATTACACAAGTGACATGTGTCGTTAAGGGCTATTATGGTGATTTTAGAGCACGCAAGGGCGATATAATCGGTACAGTGCAATGATTCGTGCTTTTGTTTCAGTAATGAGATGAGGAAATTCTTTGATTTATTTATTTTCTAGCTGTGTCCCGCGGTTTTACCCGCATAAGTCTCGAATCCGGGGGAATATCGGGATATAAAGTATCCTATGTTCTAATCTAGGTTATGGTCTACCTATGTGTCAAATTTCATCCAAATCTGTTCAGCCGTTTAAGCGTAAAAACGTAACAAACAAAAAAACTCACTTTCGCATTTACAATATTATTATACAGGGTGTTAAAGTAATTGCGTGCCATAGCTTAGGGGTAGGTTCAGTATCGATAAAGGAACCTAAGACAAATAAAAATAAATCCAGAAAAATAATATAAAAAAAACCTTTAAAAAAAATTGCAAGGTCAACCTAATTTAGTACCTACTAACTTGAAATAGCAATCAAATCAACTTAAAACATGAGTAAATAAGTTGATTTTTAATCTTTGTAAATACCTGATTCGAAACTAAATTAGGTTGACCGTGCAACTTTTTTTTAATTATTTTTATTTTTCTGGGTTTTTTTTTATTTACCTAGTTGCCTTTATCGATACTGAACCTACCCCTAAGCTATGGCACGCAATTACTTTAACACCCTGTATAGTTAGGACACGTTAGGACTAGCATTTAAATGCTACTAATTACGGGCTCATTGATTAAAAAAGAAGTATCTACACCGATAGGTAAGTCTTTGAGGCCACTTAATTTTTTTCTTATCGCCGTGATTCTGAGTAATTTCTTGCCGAATCTTACGAAAGACATCAATCTTTTCGCCATCTCATTCGCTATTATCGCAGCCCTGTCTAGCTGTGCCAGATCATCAATCTTTCGTTTTACAAGCCCAAAACTTAGATTGGCATGTGGCCGTTAAAAGTTAATAACTTATAATAGTAGTACATGTATTCTTGTTAATATTACGGTTTATGAAAAAGCTATGAAGTCTTTTGCACTTTACTGCGACTTGTTCAATAAGTTGGTCAGAATGTGGGTTCAACATTAGCTAACACAAGCATGTGTGACTGCAAACATTATGCAACAAGCTCCGTCATTTGTTTGTCTATTTTGTTTGTCGACTTCGATTCCAAACTCAAACTTGGATAAGTTTATTTCTAAGAAAAAGTCTCTGATCAAATATAGAGATAGTACCTATTCTTCTGTAAAAACTCGGATATGGGAATCAACGAAAAAAAAATATACCTATTATTAATAGTAGATTGTTATACAAGGAGCTAAAATGACCCATTAAAACGAGGTAGTTTTAATGGGTCCCGAGCGTTAGCGAGGGTGTAGAGTAACCGAGTTATATGGGTTTTTAGCGCCGTGTGTGTTACACTCTACTTTTCACTACGATTGTGAGAAAATAAAATAATAAATAGAATTATATTATTATTTACTAATAAAAAAAATTTTTTTTCCTTTCTCTTCCATTTCCATCTACAAATTAGGGTCTCCATTCTCACTAGATGATGACATGTATAATTTTTAAAATTCACTGTTGTAAATTATATTACGGTCACCAATGCAATTTATAATAATTGGAGATAACTTAGAAATATTTCGCGCCAATGTGTTTTTTAGGGTTCCGTACCCGAAGGGTGACAAACGGAACCCTATTCATAAGCCTCCGCTGTCCGTCTGTCTGTCAGCGAGCTCTATCTCATGAACCGTAATAGGTAGGCAGTTGAAAATTTCACAGATTGAGCATTTCTATTGCCGCAAGAGCAACAAATAATAAAACTAAAAATTAAAGGGGGGTCGCCATACAATAAAATTAAATTTTGAAAAAAAATTAATCTGACCCTGGCATGTGGGGTATCATTGTCTAGAGCTCATCAAGTAGAAAATAAATATAATTTTTATTTGTTTTTATCTTCAAAAATGATGAATTAGGGGGCCGTAGAAGTTGTCTGTTTTAGACCATTTTTGTACGAGCTCTATCTCAACAACTAAACAAATTAGGAATTTGAAACTTGTGTGTATCATGTAACATATACTGTTTATAATCAACAAATACTAAAAACGCCGATTCATTACGTATTTTATATAATATGGGCGATTTTATGCAACTTAAAAAATAATAATTGTATTTCATGCTAATATTATGCGATATAAATTCCACAGATAACTATTTAATAGTCGGAGTAATGACATGGAATTAGAAAGTACCTACTATCATGGCAGCATATACTATTTCGAACATTTAAATTTCGATCATCCAAAAAGGTCTACAAAATAAACTTTCTTCACAAGATTTTAAAACCGGCCAGTATTTTTTGAGTTTAAGAACTTTATCGACTTTTTTCAAAGTATCCCTAGACGGTGTTGAATAGTTCCTGTCAAACATTGTATGAAAAATTTACAGAAAATGGAGATTCCAACATGTTTTGCTGTGAATGTTTCGCCAGTGCAAACGCACAGTTATAATTAAAATTTGGCGTACTACTTACATTCTATTTTGTACAATATAGTCTGATGTAGCAAGAGAAATCCTTTTATTTATAAGTAACTAGCTTTACCCGGCCCGGCTTCGCACGGTTAGCACTAAGTACTTATCTGCGGCGCACCTACCTTTCCTAATTACCTATTTCTACCTAATTACCTACCCTACCTACCTACCCTACCCTACCCTACTTACCAGGGTAGGTAGGTACCTAACCTACCCTACCTACCCTACATATCTACCTGCTTACCTACTGCTTGCTTGACTTTAGTTAATGCATGTTACTGGATAAAGTTAACTTAATATTTTTCTCTTAAAATAAATGAAATATACTCCTACACTTATATTTTAACACAACAACATTTTTTCATTAAAATTAGACAATTTCTTTACAAATCTTTGTTTTTTTATAGCGCCTCTGTTGTTACCTTTACGAAAGTATTACAAAAATTCATAGTGTTAAATCTTGTACGACATGGTATGGAACCCTTCGTGTGCGAGTCCGACTCGCACTTGACAGATTTTATTTTAACTTCTTCTGTAGCTGCAACGCAATGCACGCATTCTACCGAAGATAGTTCCATTTTTCAAAAATGAAATATTCTTAATTTTTTGTTAAACAGAAATAAGTAGAGTCCTTATTCATGATTATTCTACATACGAACAAAGGTTTTTCCGTTTTTGTAGGTTCTCGTTGGAAAGAGAAAAAAAAAAAAAACTTTTTCCCTTAGAGGATGATAATTATGCTATTTTATCCCCGCTCTGGTACGCTACAATGACGGATTTTTTGAGCAAGAGGAGTGAAAAATATATTTACCTACCTACCAAATGTTAATAATACCTAATTATATGGTTGTACTTTTATGATGCAAATAAAGTTATATTATATTATATATTATGTAAGGCTGTTCTTTCCGTAGCGGTATTAATGAGATTCCCTGTTGGTAGTCAAGAGTTATGTACGTATGTATGTTGTGTGTATGTATGTGACTACTTTATGGCATTCTTTCGAAACGTCACAAAAATGAAGATAGGGACAGAATGATCCATTAAATCATGAACGTGTAAAAGAAAACATTAGTATCTTTACCATAAGCTTAACTCTAGTTTGCCTAAAGCACTAGGAAGTGGAGAAGGGCAGGCGTTTTGGGGGACTGTCTTATGTAATTTAGAGGCTCGAAAAGTGCCGATTCTCAGCCTAGTTTGAATGAATGAGTTTAGATTTTGTTTTTTTTTATTTCTGCACTTTTTGACGCACTTCCAAAGTCTCCGTCACACCAAACACACACGCCGTCATGACATAACGCCTCACAGAGTCACAAGGCGCGGCGTTGCCTCATCATGCAGCCAGTTCCGCTAACATATTTAGATAACACAGCTTGCCCGTAAGATGGCCAACAAATTAGCATGCATACTGGTTTATACACACATTTCCATACTAGACGAGTATGCAGGGTGGGACATGTATAGTGTTAGACTTGTTATTATTGGAACTGGATTGAATGTGGCTGCTTTAATGAGAGTAAAAAGTGGTTTTGCTGTGGATAGCAAAAGATTAGTGACATAAATGAATATTTGAGTATTATCTTAGCAGGAAAGAGAACACGATATTTCTGTGCGTGTGTGTTCTGTATAGGCAAGTATACATATGTATATATATAATATACGTCTTTATTCATTACATGATTTAGTCATCTACATAAATAACGATAATCTTGGTAATTTAGTGACGCCACCAACGCGATTAGTATTAAAATAAGAAGCCGCGGTAGCTACCCAGAAATTCTAAAGTTTGACACTCAAACTTAGCGTGGGACAGTTGAAATAATGTATTTCCCCTTACATCATTATTATTTTTCTCATAATTTTGTACCAAATTATATAAAATACCTCACACACACACATTTCAAATCTAAAATGGCGTCTGTGGAAAAAGAAATCATAAAAAACTTGCATAACATTTGAAGTCTTATCAACCTGCTTTTTAGTTTTTACCCATTTTTTTTTCTAAGTATTAAATAAAGACTAAAAGCCGTGAATTCTCCGTAACCAATGATATTTTTTTCTGTTATCGCGTTGTAAAGCCGTATCTAGCGGTTAGCGGAGTCCAAACAATTAGCGAGCGGGCCAAAGTTTGTTGCACCTATTATCTTTTAGTGGATAGTTTTAGGGTTCCGTATGTAGAAGAGATATGGTTGAAAACTATAGTTTGTTTTTTAATCCCAGATACTAACTTAGTAGTTTAAGATATTATATTTAAATTACGTATTAGCTAATAGGCTAGATTTTTATGTGAATAAAGTATCATTAGCTATGATACTCTAAAAAGGAAAAAAAAAGATACTTATTTCACATTTTAAATGATTGTTGTTTGTATTTGGAGTTTGAAATTTGCCTGTGAACTTATTATCTGGGATTTCAAAGCACACTTCTGAGTAACTTTTGACGTTTGATATATCGATGTTCATTGCATTCGATTTATGTTAGATGTAGTGTTATTAATTTGATATAAAGCTATTATAAAGTTAAGTTAGTTAAGTTATTATTTTGTTGATTGTTTATTATGGCGATGGCGTTGGGTTGGTGATGTTTTTTGAAATCCATTCAAACAAAACATTTTCGAGCTGAGAGTCTTCAAGTGTTCTGTCTGGCTGACACAGATTAAACATTTGAATGACTCAAATTACGTCTTGGTAGTTTATCGTAATATTGCTTTAAATTGCTTCTTATGTCTTAACGGGAAAAAAGATATTTATAATGTATTTCCACTTAAACGTTTACACACACTTTTGCTTTGACTAGCCCTAAAAACCACAAGAGCACCTTGATCGCATTTGAAAGTATTTACTCGTAGGAAATCGTGATTCACGTGCCCACTTTAACAGTGAATCACTATTTAAAACTACATATTAATTTATTATACCAGTATCAATGGCTCATGAATTCATGAGGATGACATGACTCAAAATGCAAATATCTATTGTTTACAAAAAAAAAAATTCACTCATACATTTTTTTGTATGGAACTCAATTACTTGAAAAAAATCTCGCTTCACATTTTTTTATCTCAACCGGTCAGAATCAATATTTGCCTTCGATCCGTTGACTCTACAATTTCGTATGAACGGAAGTATAAAAAAACCGGTAAAAAACTGTAATTTTCTATGTTCACACGCGTGTTTGTACGAATAGTGTGCGCTTGCGCATGGCTGTCGTTGATGTCTTTTGTATGAAAGATTTGTGATTTTTGTGAAATTATTAATATTTGAGATTCTTTTGTAGGACAACTTTATAGATTTCATTATTTTATTAAATAATATTAAGTCTGTTGTGTATTTTTTTAGTTTTCGGAATTCAAGGTCGAAGATCTTCTTCAGGTCGAAGATCTTTTATTCTTCATTGAGATTCGTTCACGATAATGACCCCGATTTGTTATTATTCTTATGTAAAATTGTTTTCTAACTTAAGTATTTATGTTATGTCAGTCATATTATGTGTTATTAGAAGAATTTTTCATTACGTAGCTATTAAATAATGCTGTTATTAGCCAGGTGGCTAGGTAGGATGTTAGTTTACCTTCGCCTACAAGTGTGTTTAGATTCTAGATGTTATTATGATAACCTCAGCGTAATTGAAAGTGGAGATATGTTGTGTAGATATTGTGTAATTCTTTAATGAGGATTCTACGATGTTTATATACTGAAACAGCACATGATTGGTCGTTGTGTCGATCCTCGGGGAAGGCCTATGTCGAACAGTGCGTCTTTCCGGACACCAAAACTATATATGTGTCGAAATTGATGCTTTTCATCGTAACAGCTCGTTATACAGTATGTTAACTAATAGAGGGTGTTCCCGTTAAGCCGCAATAGTATAGCGTCCATATATGATAAAAAAATATTAACATTGAAAAATTATAATATTAAATTCATACGTAAAACAAACACTCTGTACACGCGCACTTGGACAAGTGCTCGTGTACAGAGTGATTCTTATACGTACCAATTTAATATTTTTTGTGATTTTTTTTGTATTTTTTTTGTATGTATGGACGCTATACTATTGCGGGTTGACGAGAACGCCCTCTGTTAGTGAACATACCTACTGTATTTCAATTTTAAATTCCCAACTATATAAGGGAATATGTCCCATAATTCTCTTGCCCATAACCCACCATTTCCAGTCTATGTTCTAGTATTTTTCAAACCTCCCTAAACGTAGCTGCAGAGCTACGTTTACATAAACTTTTACATAAATTCCATTATTATCTATAGTGACTAAAAAAAGTGATCGGATGCTTGGGCAGTCAACTATATACGTAATAATAATACCGATAAGGCACTGCTTCTCACACAAAAGACTTGCCTCCATGTCGAAATCAAAGCTCAATCAATACGCTATGATTCTGTCAAGCCACCCACGCTGCGTCTGCGCACTTGACGCGAAGGTTGCTGGAACAAGGCCGAGTATCGCGCACCCATTTTTGTTAGTACAGTCCCATGATAGCGGGACTGTGAACATAATTTTTTTCAGCCATTACTGCCCACTGATGGGCTAAGGTCCTAACCAAGGTCCCAACCTATAACATGTGTTGCCTTTGTGTGAACATAATATCGTAATTTTTGGTAAATAGTGAGAATGATATGTCGTCCTTACATAATGCTATGGAAAATACGGGTAAAGGCAATTTTCCAACCGTAAAAGAAAAATTCTTTGCAATTTTCTCAGAGACCACTACTTCAATAAGAGCCTCCCGTTTTTAATGCCGTGTCGTTACTGTCGTGTATGGTCTCATAAACAAGACTATATTAAATAGATAGATAATTAATAGAACACCCTTTATTTTGTACACCATAAAAAATACAGATATAAAGAATAAAAAATAAATATTAGCCTGACTTACCTCAAACAGGAGTCAGTTGGGTTCCAACTTTGATACTGGAAAACCCAAAAACCATAATTGGTTTGCTAAAACTAGGAATACAGGTATGTATAATGCAGGAATGCAGGTATAGGTATGTTAACTTTAGGAAATGTCTGAAAAAATGGATTGGTATTTTAAGCAAGCGACAGTTTTATAATTATTGATATCACTGACATTAGAAGGTTATAACAAGGTCATGCACATGTCTTGCGCATGATTTGATTACATTGTAATAAGTTGCATTATTGGATTGTAATTAATTTATAGCGATGTAATAATGGTATTGTAATTATTACCGAGGGTATTTCTTTGTGTGTTGTTGATTGCCAGTTGTGTTGTGTCATTTACTCGTAGTACTTAATGGAAGTCTTATGTCATGTAGTCATAGAATTTGATGGTAATTTCATGTAATTAATTCTTATTTTTTTGGTTGGTTGTGTTGTTGTCGAGTCATTTTGTTTCTTCGAATTGTTCTCATAAAGTTGGCTGGAGTTTACTGATATTTTGTCCTTTTTTATATTATATAATAAAGATTTGGCCGGATACGCTTGCAGTGCTTACAGCGAGCAAAAGTACTGGTTATTAAACTCAATGCACACACAAGGGCGGTGCGTGTCGGGCGCGGGTCGGGACGGGAGTACGGCGGGCTTGTATATATTGTAATTCTTTATATGGATGTCAGCACACGCAACGCGTGCGCGGGTCGGGCTCGGAGCGGGTCGGAAGCGGGAGCCACGCACGCGTTTCATGTGCTGACATCCATACAAGACAAGGAATTACAATGTATACAAGCCCGTCGTACTACCATCCCGTGTGCGTTGAGCTTTAACGAAACTCTACTTGAAATGTCACTTAATGTCACACCTGCATTACTCGTCATAGATGCACCACGTGCACTACCACTACATCTGCCCTGTATTTAGTGTGACATTTTACATTATGTTTCATACACTTCTGATTTCTGCACCCACATTTGTAGCTTTTAAAGAGCTAGCTTAGTTATGTTATGATTTATTTAAAGTGAAAATATTAAAGTCTAAAATGGTCAGAGTATATAGTCTTTAGTTAATCGTTGTGTTTATCTACAAGAGAACCTATGTCAGTCGTGTCATCGCATCACCAATGATGTCATACATAAGCCGTTTTAACTTTAAATAACTCTTCCAACATAAAGTAGGTACATACTATGAACATGATTACTAAGTTACTTCAATCATTATATGGTTACTCCATCCATTTCGAACCATAATTAAATCATCTGAAGCTGTATTATAAGTATAACTTTTTAACATTTTGAAACTTTAATTTTATTCAAATAGGTATCTACTCAGTTCAATATGGGCAAAATAAAAACGTAATAATTTTAATTGCATAATGTTTTTAATCCTTGAGAACATAACATCACGTATAAAGTACACTCATATTTCGCCAGTTATGTTTAAGTCCCATGAAATATATTCCTCGATAGATCTGTCATATTATGTATGATACATTGCTGCCTAGCTAATATTTTTACCACAGCCCGGTGGTAAGGGCCCTAATTACGAGTTGTAGGCCGTGAGTTAGAACCCCGGCAGGCACTTTACTTTGTGTATTTAATTTCATCACCACTGCTCTCAAAAACGGTGAAGGAAAACATCGTGAGGAAACCGGTATGGCCAAGAAACAAAAAATCGAAAACATCCACCAACCCGCACTGGGCCCGCGTGGTGGATTACGGCCCAGCGGATCCCTCTCACAGAGAGGAGGCCTGTGTACCAGCAGTGGGAACATTATAGGCTGACTATGATTATGCACCAAAAATCACAAAATACGTAGAGAAACAAGGAAACATCATTCTGTCTCGGTCAACATCAAACAATTGAATGAAATAGGAAGATGTTTTAAATTCTTTTAGCGTAACTGTGTATACAGGCTGTCAGGGACATCGACGCGAAGCCTGTTACCATGGATTCAGTAGATGATTTTGAAACCCCTGCGTTGAAATTTTTCGACGGTTATTAAAAAAAAAAGCTGTTCCATACATTTTGACCGCCTAGGTCAATTTGCACTTTTCTATGAAACAGCTGTTTTTTTTTTATAACCGACGAAAAATTTCAACGCAGGGGGTTCAAAATCATCTACTGAATCCATGGTAACAGGCTTCGCGTCCCTGCACCCTGCACCCTGTATTTAGTGATTTGTGATGCAAGCGGGTCTTAAAATGTAGTTTGTTTAAATAAAAGAGAAGAATTACAATAAAGCCATAAATTTTAGTCATCACCTTCATCATACGGTAATTTTATATTATAACTAGTTATTAAACCCTATTATAACTTTTTTACACTTCAAATTCCCACTACCAATCTTCTTAAAATAGTATTAAAGTATTCATTCTCTGACGTCACCAATGACTCAGTTTCCGGAGGATGTGTGTTTGCTTGCACGGTCCGTGGGTTCGAGTCTGACCTTGGTGTTGTGGATTTTAATATTCATCTTTATTTAAATTTTGCCTTGTAGAGGCTTGAGTTAACTATAGGAAAATATTGCCTGAGGATCTTAATACATTGGTGTTTACGTGGCTCACAGAGTTTTGTAAAACTTATGCAGGTGGCAATATTTACGATAGTTTTCAGAAGCTTTGTTATAGCTCACGTCTTCATATTTTCATGTTTGCACATGATAGTATTTTACTTATAAATTGGTTTGCGTCAGTCTACTTCTTACATAATCAGCCTATAATGTTCCCACTGCTGGGTCACAGGCATCCTCTCGTCGAAAGGTTGTGGGCTGTAATCCACCACGCGGGCCCAGTGCGGGTTGGTAGATGTCACATGTCTTCGAATTTATGATTCTAGAACATGCCGGTTTCCTCACGATTTTTTCCTTCACCGTTTTGAGAGCACAGTGGTGATGAAATTATTTACACAAAGTAAAGCGGTTGCCTGGGGGCCTACTCCCTAAGCGAAATCGTTTCGAACCCACGATCGTGTCTCTTAAGTCCTTACCACTGTGCCACCACTGCTTATGGTGGCTTACTATGCCATAATACTTCTAGACGATGTCTTTACTCCATCAACCCGGTCTGGGTCTGTGTGTTACGGCCCACTCCCACTCCTCCCTCCCAGAGGAGGCCTTTGTCCGAGTAAGGGGAACTTTATGGCCGATTATAATTATGCAGCCCTTTTGTCTCCAATAAAGATATTCGTTTCTTTTACGTGCTTTCATTGGATTTTTAAAGATGACTGCATCAACAGCCTGTTGTAGTGGTCTGCTAGACATTTCACACACAACTGTTGTTGCTGCTGTTGTGCTGGAATTACAAAAAAATTGAGCCCTTTAAGAAATCCTTTTGTTGATATTTCAAAGACGAAGTCGTTTATATTACATAAACTATTTCGTTTAGTTTTTCATATTTAAGTGAACTATGTAAGTTCTTTTTTGAGAAATAAATTTGTTTTAAACCATAGTCAAATAATTTATTTCAAGTAGGCACATATAAGGTACTTTTGAACGTCGATGATTTTATTGCTTCTCATGGAGTTCTAGGTAGCACTTTTGAAACCATTGATTGCTTTTTCAAGTCTACATCTATTATGACTTTTCAACCAACGTTTGAATGGCTGCAAACTCTAAAAAACCTTGTTTTGTATGCACTATACACAAAATTGAAGCTTCTTGTTTACTCGGCCGAGCGACCGAGGTGATACGTGTCGCGCATGTCAAGTAACGTGGATATAAACTGCGCTGACGCAGCTTTACGTGTATGGAATATTGGAAAGACTGAGTAAAAACTGTGTTAGAGGAAGGTGATTCTAATCTGATTTAGAAACAAGGAAAATATCAGTCTGATTCAGATTTCCAACGATGGTAGTTGGGGCGTTTTATTTTCTTAGCGTTTTTTAACATCTTTCAAACGTCATTTTTATTATTATATCGATGACTAGCTGCCGCCAGTGACATCGCCCGCGTGATATCTATATTTATAATAAATAGGCTATGTTACTCAGTGATAATATAGCGTTCTACTGGTGAAAGAATTTCTTAAATCAGTCCACTAGTTTTTGAGTTTATTCTTTACAAACAAAAATACAAATCTTTTCTCTTTATAATATTATTAGTGTTGATAGGGGGGCCCTATTACATGGAACTTAAAGATAACTAGCGAAATTCGAGTGTTCTAGAAAGAAAGAAAGAATGAAAGAAAGAAAGAAAGAAAGAAAAATTGTTTATTCTGCACAAACTAAACACACATTTACAAAAAGATGGCTTAGTACTCCTTTACAAATGAGCCAAAAGCCTCGTATTCAATATTCAAATCGTTTAAAAGTTTGATTTTATTTTACTATAGCTTGATGTCAGGGGGTATAATTTACGTTTACTACAGGTAGGTACACCTCTGCCTAATCCATCGGTCATTACTGGCGTGATGTTATGAGTGATATATCGATAATGTGTCCTATAGATGTTTATTTTGGCTTTGGCATTCAAACAACAAACAAACAAACTTTTCTTTCTTTCTTTCTTCTTTCTTAAACTACACACATTTTTTCTTTATTTCTTCTTTCATTCTTAGATGTACAAGACTTTTTTAAATTAAAGGCCAATCAGCCATTTAGCATTAATTTTGTTGACATTTTAAAACAAGCTAAACAAGTATTCTAACTAGATATTTTTTCGTATAAAACTGAGATATCTCCTTGTTTTTATCTCATTCAAAGTTAGGATGTCTAAGGTCAAACACTTTTTATATGAGGTAAATTAATAGCATAGGTGTCACGTCGGCGTCGGGTAAAAATAGCTAACGAAATGTTTGACATTTTGCAAAAGAAAGAATGTGTGTTTCCAATAAACCTGTTCAAGTATTTAGATTTTGGCAAATATCAAGATCATTACGTTCCTTCCTTCTAAATATTCGTTTAGAAAAATCAATCCTCTTTTGTTTATAATATTAGTTTAGATAAGCATCATATTAGTAAAAAGAAAGTACAGATCTTTTAGTTTTTTAGTTTTAATTGTTATTGTTACTAAAGGGTTTGTTAGATATCATTATCACTGTAATGCTATTTCCTGAGAATTGCTCCTTCCATATCCAAAATCATACTACCAATCTATCCATATCGAACTAAGCATATGGCGGTGCTCTCAATCTTCGCCCACAAGTATCGCTTCACATACCTTCAATTCCAAGTCTTCGACACAAAAGGCATTAGAATGGTCCCTATTTTAAATGCTCTGACCATATCCAAAATCATACTACCAATCTATCCATATCGAACTAAGCGTATGGCTGAGCTCTCAATCTTCGCCCACACACAAGTATGGCTTCACATACCTTCAATTCCAAGTCTTTGACACATAAGGCATTAAAATGGTCCCTATTATTAAAATGACTGCCAATATACCTGCCTGCATTCTAAACAGGAGCCACTCATACACATGTCATTTACCAATAATTCCAAAAACTTCCAACTGTACAACAAAGCCTGCACATTACTGCGCGCCAACACGCATCATGCGCCGGCGCGGTGGCGGCGGCGCACAGTTCCTAGAAACTTGCGCGCGCGGCGACAACCGACCAGTTCCTCAAATTACGTTACGTTGTATCGCTAATAGATGATGTGACGATGACGACTGTATGTCGATGTGGGAATCGGAGTTTGTTGTGGCTGATGGCTGTGTACACAATGGTTTGTCGTTTGTGGTTTCTGGTTTGATGAGATCATGCAGCTCGATGTTTGACGTTTGTTGATGGAACTTTCCTCATGATATATGCCATAACTGTAGCACAGGTCCCTTTTGTGTGTTGGACAGTCTAGATAACCAAGAGCTCACCATATTTTCAATAGAGTTTTTCAGATTCTCGATAGGTGTTCGAGGTAGTAGCAAGTGTTTGATATGTCGTCTTCTCTCAGAAGAAAAGTATTTAAGAAGTTTTCGGTACAAAGATCAGAAACGGTGAAGGAAAATATCGTGAGGAAACCGGCATGTCCTACAACCAAAAATTCGAAGACATGTGACAGCTACCAATTCGTACTGGGTCCGTGTGGTGGAGTAAGGCCTATACCCTCTCACAGAGAGGAGGCCTGTGTCCCAGCAGTGGGAATATTATAGGCTGATTATGCCATAAAAATCTATGGTTCTTCGGTAAACACATAAGTCGTAACTAAGGACCCATTGTTATCAATAATACTTCGACCGCATATATAAGATCTAACAAAAGCTGCATGCAATAGAGGAGATGACAAAACCTGATGCACTTAAAAACAATGATGACAGGTATGGCACATTAACTTAATGAATTCCCATTAATTACTTTAGTCTCCAGTTTCTGACGTCGGCTCCTCAGCCAATAAACATAAACCTCTTAACAAAGGCTATATATACAATTAAAAGCTTTTCGTAGTTAACACATTCTTGTATTAATGGTTGAAAAAAATACAAAATGTGTGCCTTAGGCGGTGTCCACACCTAGACATCTTTAAGCCAAATTATCAATGTAAGGAAACAATGCTGGTGCAACAAAACAGTCTCCCGGAACAAAAATGTTTTGTCAACGATAGACAAAACTGTTTTGTCTAGGTTTGCGAACAACCTAATGTCTGTTTTCACTAACACTACGCGACACCAAATTGTATTGTTTTATAAAAGAGCACAGTTGGATTATCAACGTTTAGCTCTGCGATGAGAGTTGAAATTCAAAGTGCGCTAAAATGGGCATAAGTTTCCATTGCGGTCAAAAGCCACATAGGTGGTCTTAAATGTTAATCAACTATGGTCCTTAAGACCCCTTCGACGTATTTCGTGTTTACGACCATATTCTCTTTTGTTTCTATGGGCAAACGTGTTCATGAATTTAGATGGACCCGACAGAGGATTTTGAATTTGTAATTAGAATCTGTTTTTTGTTTCTTTATGTCATCTCGGCCAGTTGTGCAGCAGTTTTGAGGTTTTTAAAAAGATTTCAGAGAGAAGAAGGTTTTAAGTCATGGTATAGTTTGATTTGGAAAACAGATTCTGGTAATTAGAAATCTGAAAAGGAAAGCCTTTCTGTATCTACGTTTGTAAACATAAAGTAATCAACGGATGGGTTTACGTTACCGATTTTTCTTATCTGAGTTCTTTTTAGATCCTTCGAATATTTTACAACTGAATTCTCTTTATAATTATTTCTCGTAAACTATAGTAACTATACTACAGTATATTTTATGTAACATTTCACAAATTAAACAGCCACCAACCACAAACTTTTAAAGCTCACAACAACCGTTCAATAACCCGTCATAGTTATAAAGCGTTTTGTTAAAACTCTGCAGCAGTTTGTTATAATATTTCCCAAGAATTTAACTGTACTACAGTCGTAATGGTGGTTCACATGATAACAGCAAAACGGTGTGTCGACGACATGTTGGACTCGTGAATTGAATTTTATTGGACCTGTTATGATGATGTGGATTATAGATAGTGGAAAGAATTTTTGGCTTGGAGGAGTTCAATGTTTTCTTTAGATATTGTTTTAATGTATCCCATGGATTTTATTGAGGAAGGCCAAAGAGAATTAATATAGTCATTGGGGAAGGCAGAGAGAATTTTTAGCTTGGAAGAGTTCAAACTTTTCTTTAGATATTGTTATTATAATGTAACCCATGGGTTTTGTTGTGGAAGGCAGAGAGTATTTTTGGCTTGGAGGAGTTCCATGTTTTCTCCTTTAGATATTGTTTTAATGTATCCCATGGATTTTGTTGTGAAAGACAGAGAGTTTTTGGTTTCGAAGAGTTCTATGTTTTCTTTAGATATTGTTATAATGTATCCCATGGGTTTTGTTGTGGAAGACAGAGAGTTTTTGGTTTCGAAGAGTTCTATGTTTTCTTTAGATATTATTTTAATGTATCCCATGGATTTTGTTGTGGAAGGCAGAGAGAAATTTTGGCTTGGAAGAGTTCTATGTTTTCTATAGATATAATTTTATTATATCCCATGGGTTTTGTTGTAGAAGGCAGATTTTTTATTTGAAAGAGGGAAACATTGATTTTGGGATCCTTGCTATGTTGCCTATATTCAAGCTTGGTAAAAGTGTTCGGAACACTTTAGGTACTTGCCGCACTTTGAACTATGCACTTTTTCTGCATAGGAAAATACGAATTGGAACATTTGGAACCGTCGTCGGGTCCATCTAAATTCATACGACGTTACATTCTGACGTTTCATAAGTGCCTATGTAGGTTTATGTAAAATAATATATTTGAAAAGTAAGAATTAAGGCTTTTCTTTTTTCTCTAAATTAATAAAATCAAAGAATCTGAACACTTCTCGCAATGTATAAATAAAAATTAATCACATAATGACAAGTGTAGATGACTAACCTCTAGCAAACTGACACCACACCGATTGTCTCAGTACATCGCATACAAGGAATAGTAATGTCACCTGCGTGTGAGTCAGAGTGACGCAAAAGAATGTTGCGTTTGCGCAGATTTAATCGATACTTGGCAAGGAGGCATTGTCTTTTCATTGTATGGTCAATATTGCTGGTTCTTGCGATTTGAGATGTTAAATAATTGAATAAACATCTTGGAAAAGGGTTTTCCTTGACTTTTGTCAATGTTGACAATACATTTTAGTTGGATGAAGTATAGTTTAAAAAATTAAAAAATTAATTTATTAACAATAATGTTGGTACAATTTATCTATCCTAAACAAAAACACAATATACAGAGTTTTGAGTATATAAAAGATAGAGTTAACGACGATGTCTGTGCTAGTATTAACTGTGTGACAGACACCGGCGCCTTCCTCCTACAACCATGATTTGCTTTTGTAATAATATAATGATTCAAATAGTACTAGTCCAAATTAAGTTGCTTTCATTCTTATAATTAAAAGTTTAATTAAAAATAATAAATAATTAATTAATGGAAAAATTGAATTGAATATATTTAGATTAAAAATAATTTATACAGTTTTATCAATGACATGCAAAGAAATAAGTGAATGTATGTGTGAGTGTGAGCGTGTTTGTACAAACAAGAGTATGTGTGGGTGTGTTTGAGTGTGAGTGAGTGTGTGTATGTGAGTGTTTTAGCGCTTATCATTTATGATTCCCTAGCGAACAGTCTTTCAGTGTCGTCGTAAGTAAGACCCTGAAGGTATTCGCTTACTACGGTCTTACACTTGTATTTTGGAAGGGAATAAATGTTGCATGTTTTGTTAATTGCATTATAAAGGCGGCCACTCAGACTCAAATAGTTTCGACTTGCCAAGGCAGTTTTGATTCTAACTGGAGCGCAAACCAGGTCTTTACGTCGTTTATTTAGAAGCAATTTTGAGTCATAATTAAGGGAGGAATGCTTACGTAGGATTATATTGAGTGCACAGAGTTGTCTGCAGGTGAGTACAGACATGTCCTTGTATAATTGGGTTGTAGAGTAGCGATACGGTTTGTGAAGCATCACCTTCAAAACGGCCCTCTGCGCCCTCTCAAGGCGAAGCATAAAGGTCTTAAAAGTGCCACCCCAAACTGAGATGCAATAAGTTAGTAGTGACTGAGCCAAAGCATAATAAATAGTTTTCAAGAGTGGGAAAGCAACTACATTTCTGAGCTTTTTCATTGGGAACATAAGCTTTCGTACCCGAGATACTGTTACGTCTACATGTCTATTCCAACTTAGTGTGCAATCAATGTGCACCCCCAGATACTTCACGCAAGATGTTCTTTGAATAGGAGGGCAATCACAGGTGTTAAGCGCAGGATGAGAGCATCTATGAACCTTTATATCCGGAATGCTAGGTTGTGTAGAAGAGTTCGCTGAGAAAGCAACATAATGGGTTTTGGAGACATTTAATGTTAGCAGATTACAGGAAAGCCAGTCCATCACTATACCAAGAGCATTTTCAGCCGAGCGATGCGCAGAAGCCCAAGTATTTCCACTTATAATAAGTGCAGTGTCATCAGCATAGACAAGGATCTTGCAGTCTGGTATAGTGAGTTGGCATAGCCTGTTTACATATACAAGAAAGAGCGTAGGACCCAGCACACTGCCCTGCGGGACTCCAAAAGATAAATACTCATCGTCGCTAGTGTAATTACCAACCCTAACTCGCTGAGTACGATCAGTGAGGTAGTCGCAAAAGATCCTTAGAGCGGCATCGCGTATTCCTAGAGCCTCCAATCCGTGTAAAAGGATGGGAGTAGAGACCGTGTCAAAAGCCTTGGCTAAATCTAAGAATATACCTATCGTTTTAGTCCTGGTGTCTAGATTCTTAGTGATGTGATTTGATAGCTCAAGCACAGCATCCTCTGTTGATTTGCCTTTCCTGAAGCCGTATTGGTTTGAGGCAATTGCATTATTGTGATCTAAATAATTCAATAGTCTCTTATTTAAGATTTTTTCTAATATTTTGGACAAGGCCGTGAGGACCGATATAGGTCTATAGTTTTCGACACGGTCTCCATCCCCGCCCTTAAATATAGGTGAAATTAATGCCTTTTTGAAGGCGTTAGGGAAGACGCCCTTCGATAAGCACAGATTGCATACATGAGTGATTGAGGGGATCAGGACATGCTTAGCAGATTTAATCACTGATGCAGGCAAACCATCGTAGCCAACAGCACAGTTTTGCTTTAATTCCGTGATTATACTGTTCACCTCAGCAAAGTCGGTCTCAAGCAAAACCAATGAGTTGCCCTGCGGGTTGGTTAAAGAGTTATAATCAAAGTTTGAATTAATAGTATGCTGAGTCTGTTGTATCTTCTGAGCAAGATTGCTTCCAACATTTGCGAAGTAGTTGTTTATAGACTTTACAGAGGCATCGGGATCACTGCAGATGTTAAGGAGATCCGCCGATTTACTTGCGGGTGTGGTATTTTTATAACTTATGGACTTTATGATGTCCCAAGTTGCCTTGGGATTTCCACTGGCCTTTTGGAGTTCATTCTGTTCATATTGGCACCTAATCGTCTTTAGCAGGTTATTGCAATAATTTCGATATCTTGAATATGTTAGTTTCTCTATGAGATTTTCAGGATCCTGCATTGACTTTAAATGTAGTTTGTCACGATTGCGTATGCATCTCAAAAGACCAGGAGTGATCCATGGCTTAATAATTCTCTTTCTGTGCGGAACTTTCTTTAATTTGCTATGTTCGTTTACTGAATCTGTTATAATGGAAATAAGTAGCTCCGCACTTTGATTAGGGTCTGTGCAATCCAGAATACTAGAGAAGTCCGAGTTTTCTAAGTGACTAATGACACCCGGAAGATCAATCTGGCGGATCATGCTTTTAGGTTTCTCAACAAAAGAGACAGATTCAAGGCAAAACAAAACAGGTGCATGATCGGTAAGGAACGAGTCTAGAACCAGTGCTGCCGAACACTTATCTGATTTAAGAAAGACGTGGTCCAGACAGTTATCAAGACGTGTCGGAAAGAGGTGGGCTGGCAGAAGCCCATGAAATGCCATTATATTTAGATACTCTTCAGAGTTTGGATCACTATATCCGGGACGAATATTAATGTTTAGATCACCAATTACTGCTACTGTTCTCATCGATGAAAGGGAAGACAGTGTGTCATTTAAGGAGCCAACGAAATGTTCAATATTTCTCACTGAAGGTGAGCGATATATTGCCACAATTGCAACATCCGGGTCTAACCTCAAAACAAGACAGTTAGCATCCCGGAACAACGGTTCAGTAATCTTATACTTCAACTCGGAACGAATGTAAATTAAAACTCCATCGTTTTGGTTACTAAAAGTAGACCTTGCCGAGGCAAAGCCGTCCAAAACAGGAATGTCAGAAACCTTGCTCAACCAGCACTCGGAAAGAATAATGATATCACACTTAACATCCATGGAGTGTAAGAGGACATTTAGGGCATCAAAGTTACGGTTCAAGCTTCGAATGTTTACATGCAAAATGTTTAGCGATTGGTTGGTAGATTTCAAGTGCTGTAAGCAATGGTCCGGCGAGCATACGAAGGATCGAGACACATTCAGGGATTCTACAGAGTCCATAAACTTATTTAGATTATCCACTAGGGCTGTAAAAGATAATTATGGTGCTAGTAAAAGGCACAGTGACTGGACTCTGACCGCAGTTGTGGCCAACTAGTAAAAGCCTTTTACTTATAGTCAGAAAAACTGTTTTTTTCAGATAGCTAGTGAGAGTGACAAGAATGCAGGTTAATGTAAGCTGGGTACGCCATGTATGAGCTATGTATGTTAGAGTGACATGAGCGCTAGATGTGTTCAATAAAAATATGTAAAATAAAATAAAGCATGCATTTTTTAAATTAGTGATCATAATTAAAATAAGTGGAAGATCGTTATTATTACTGAAGAATAGTCAATCTTCAACATTTAGAGTCTTCAAGTCAGATTCATTGTTAATGCAGTGTGCGGGTTCTCCTTCCTTCTTGCGCACAAAGATCTTTCCATGCGCAGTCCAGCAGAAGGTATAGCCATTTGTTCTTGAGAGTTAATTAACTCAGGCGTGACTTTGCGGAAATCCATTATAAAATACAATAGACGATGTATATTTAGTAACTTAACCGGACGGGCCGCGCCCGTCCTTAAGGAACCCACAAATCGACACGTGTTTTGCCTCTCAACGAGGCATCCTCAGGTTGACGATTGACTTGTTGCGAACTCGGACACGACGTGTTGCCACGACAAGAGCCGAACGCAAAGTGAGCTACCGATCCGGAGTCATACGTGCATAAATTGAACAGATTACGTGTGACACTAGATTTTTAATTGAATGACGCTTCCAACGATACCTCATTTGTCAAATTATGATGAGCAGTTTCAAAGTTATGAGGAAATAGATGAACATGCATACATACATATCTGTCAAAATCATAACCCTCTTTTTTGCTACGCCGTAGTCGGGTAAAAACTAGTATAAACTGGCCTCGTATTCTATTGAAATTCCGTACTAGGTACGCTTGACTCGCTCCAGGTCAAAATGTCACTGACGTGCGGTCGAGTGAACTAATTAAAAAAAAAAAATCTGTTAACATTAGAAATGCAGTTTTGAATCCTAGGTCATTACTCCCTAAAGTGATTGATCTAAGGATGTCTACAACTTTTAAATCACAAAGGATATCAATACTCGCAACACCAAACAAAAAAAAACAAACGTCACGACTTTGACAGTTGCATTCGATTCCCGCCATCGTTTTTTCTATCAACCTGCCAGTGATGCTCCGACTTTTTTATTCATCTGACAAACCGTAACTAATGCCGTTACATAAAAAAAAATTACAATTGTAATTCTCAATCGGTTAATCCACATTTCTTGCAAACGGTTAGCAAAAAGTTCAACCGTTATCAAAACAATGCTCGAGCTGTCAGTGGCGTCTTATTGCCCCCGTTACAACTAACCCTTTGTATGCAGATGTGATGACAGGGGTACAATGGTACCGATTAAATTATTCTTTTTTCAAACGCCTACTGGTGTTTTGGAGAATGTTGAACAACTTTTTTTCGGGAAGAAAAAAGTTTGACATGTGTTTGTGAACTTTTTTCTTTATGTGGTGGGTGCTTTTTGTTATGTTATTGATACTGGCATGATAAGTAGAAAAAAGGTGCGCTAGTTTTTTTTTTATACTGAATAGAAAAACAAAAGTGAATCACTGTCGATCATGGATTAAAACAATTATCTGTCGGAAATAGTTTGCACTATTGTTTTCTTTGTGATTTTTTGATGGTGATAGAAAGAAAATAAATAACAGCTATCTAATTACGCAACACATTTTCGTAAACGATTCCGATTAATTTGTTTCATTTTGACAGTTCAACAACATTCATTGCGTTATTTGCATTGAGCTAAATAACTAGAGAAGCAAACCTCATTAAAATGTGTCAAAAAAGTGTAGCCACTATTTAAACGCGGCGACGTAGCTTTGAAACCACTAAACATTTAAAAGTAAACATATATCTGTCTCACTCACACAAGTCGCAAGATTAATACCGACGCTTAGATTAGACAAAGACCGCAATATAAACATGCAATGGCAGTAACTGGCGGGATGGGGTTGCCTACCCATGCGAAATTTTGCCCAACTTTTTAAGCCATAAAAACGTTTAAAAAAACGGTAACGTTTTTTTAACGTTAAGTTAAATTATTTATAAAAACATTTGTATTTCTTATTGGATGTGTATAGAGTCCGCGTATCACTGGTCAGTTTCGCTCAGTCGTCAGTTTATTTAATTCGCCAGTTTCGTTGATTAGTCAGTTTCACAGATTCGTCAGTTTTGCCGATTAGACAGTTACGTTAACTTGACACTGGCAAGTTGACGGCGAACACTGGAAACTGTCAAGTTTCATAGTTTCTAGTTTTAGCCAGTTTTCGTCGATTCGTCAGTTTGGTACACTTAAAGGAATACGTTAGAAGTTTATCACTAATGAAAATAATTAAGACATTTTCTTTTTGAATATTTTTTATTTATTCATCATCATCATCATCATCATTTTAGCCTATTAATGTTCCCATTGCTGGGACACAGGCCTCCTCTCGGTGCGAGGGAGTGGGCCGTAATCCACCACGCGGGCCCAGTGCGGGTTGGTAGATGTCACATGTCTTCGAATTTTTGGTTCTAAGACATACCGGTTTCCTCACGATGTTTTCCTTCACCGTTTTTGAGAGCAGTGGTGATGAAATTATTTACACAAAGTAAAGCGCCTGCTTGGGTTCGAACCCACGACCTACAACTCGTAAGTCGGGGCCGATTCCACTGGGCTACCACTGATCTCCATTTATTTATTCATTATTAATGAAATCATACTCCGCTATGTAACATTAGTTTTGTATACAATTGCCTTTTAGACTCTTTTTTGTAAGTTTGAGTGAATAATTTGCTTTTATGATACAATCTTGTTTTTAGGTATTTATAAATAATGGCATTTATTAATAAAAGGGAATGATCTACTTGTATTGACGATAAAATAATGATCTCCCGGGTGTATTGCAAATTCTTTTAGATTATACGGATTTTTTTTTAAGTCCTTTTAAATTCTTCCATCAATTGCACTGTTTCTTCATTTAAATTTAGCTGCATTTCGTCTTCTTCGCTCAACATACGTTTTTTTTTCATGTCCTCTATAACATCTTTAATTTTTATTTCTAATCTTTAATTTTTTTGTGATATGTTTTTAATTTTTCTTAGTCTTCCAGCCGATACATTTTTCAAACGGTGAATTATTTTCCTCATTTTGTGCTTTCGCGGCGTTTCAGTTAGTTCGTCTATCTATTCATCGGTTTCCACAGCATCCACATCCATATTTTCTTCTACTGAAAGCTCCACCTGCTCTTTAGAATAACGATTGTCCTGAAAAATTTAATTTTTTTTGTAACCAAAGCAGCTTTTTACAATCTAAAAACTAAGTTGAAAAAAGCATCCAGTACACAATGTAGTTTGAATTCAATGGGAAGGCATTTTTTGTTGACCCTTACCATCACCAATAATTTGATAATATTAATTACCGCATAAAATTAGTACTCACAATAAGCATTGGAATTGCTTCATTGAACAAATAAACACGGCCGCATTCGCTTTTTAGACCTATTCTGTCTTGTTCACGGAAGTGCTTTGAACAAAAATGACAGTAGATTTTGTTAGTAGCCAGTCAGTCTCTTTTCTCAGCAATCGGATTATTTCCACCCATTTATCACGGCGTGCTTCATCTTTAGGCACCCTGAAACGGTATTATTATTAAAAAATATATGTAAATCACTTATTCCATAAATTAAAAACTCCCACAAATGTGGGAAACTAAAACTAAGTTTTTAGTGGTAACACTGACCCTAATTTAAAAAATTGTACATTTAATTTATTTTATTGCGTTTTTACGTTGATTTATACACATAAACTAAATAAACTTACGTGTGGAAAGTAATTCCGGTTAATTTATTGTGTTTTTGTGATCTTGCACCGCACGCATTTACCCATTTTGGCGATATTTTTTGTCACATGTCACTCGGTTCACTTCGTTTGGCGCCACACAGAGCACTGAACTGACGTTAGCCGCTCTATTGGCTGTGGCCTTATGTCCAGTGACAACGCCTTGGCGCGGTAATTACTAATCTAGTGTAACATATATATCAATGGTTATTTGCGTTGCTGAACAGAATTTATTTCGAGCTTTTGAAGCAATGGATTAGCAATCTGTTTCAAAGTGATTCAGATTCTGATTGATTGTGCGTTACGTAATTAGGGTACTGGTTATCAAATTATACTTTACTAAATTCACTTCTGAAAGAATGTCTGTGTCTTTCTTATTTTTTTTCTTGGCTTGCCCGTTTACGTCATAAAACCCCCTGGTTTTCAATTTCCGTATCCCAAGACTGTATAAATAATAAAAAGAACCTATTTCTTTGTTGCAGTAACAAGCCGACAATGTGACGGGTCGCGGCAGTTTCCCGCCGAAACCTGATCGTGCACCATCTTGATTTTATCATAGACAAGTGTTGCCAGGTGAGAGAATAAAACACTACCATTTTGTAGGATTTATAGAATTATTTTATCACGTAATACCAAGTTTTTTTATATCTATCTGTAATTATAGGAATGTTAAGGGACTTAAGACCACAACCTTATAGCAAAATACAATTGGATTTTTCAACGTACTTACGCTTCATTATGTCTTCGCTTTCAATCAGACGGGTCTTGGAATAAACGCGAAACCAGACAAGAAAAATAAGTCCAAATATTTTTCCTAAGTCTATAAAAGGCAGATAATCGTTAAGAATCTCGCTAATGTTGCCATTTCCTTTAATTACGAACATAATGCGGTCAGACTGCACCTACGTGAGGATTCGCAGCTTCTCCTACAAATTGCATGAATCGGTTGGGTCCTACATTTATTGAACGGATACTGCTATGTTTTTATAGCTTAACAGCTTAGGAAATGATAGTATTCAATGCAATAAGAAGTAGAGAAAATCTCTTTAAAGTTTTTGTAATATAAATCGAAGATGATTTCCTCTTGAGAGATTGAAATGTTTAATTGCTAGAATGATTATGAGTTTACTCTAAAGAATTCTGCTAAGCATGAAGTCCTGGGTTCAATTCCCAGGTCAGGCAAAGTGTTATTGGGTTTATCCATCTGGAATTTCTCAGTAGCAGCCCGGAGTCTAGATTTGTGCCCGGTTGATGGCAATAGGCTCGCCCCCTATTACATGGGACTTAAACATAACTGGCGAAATGTGTGTGTACTATAGGTACATCTCTGCCTAACTCTTCGGGGAATACAGGCGTGATGTAATGTTACGTGTCTAAAGAAAACTCAAAGAAGATGACACAATTTATTGATATTTTAAAATAAGGTAATTTATTAGTATGAGGACATTTTTTTATGTGCATGAAAATATTCAAATAACATAAAGAAAAGCTTCTATTTTTTATTTTAAAATCACGAAGCGAAACTTAACGTAATATCGAAAACACAAATATTTTTTCCATAACTTCCGTCCCATAACTTAGTACTACAAAATGTCCTCATACTAATAAATTACCTTATTTTAAATAAGGTAATTTATTAGTATGAGGACATTTTTTTATGTGCATGAAAATATTCAAATAACATAAAGAAAAGCTTCTATTTTTTATTTTAAAATCACGAAGCGAAACTTAACGTAATATCGAAAACACAAATATTTTTTCCATAACTTCCGTCCCATAACTTAGTACTACCAACCTAACAAAAAGAAGTCGTGTGCAATTTAAAATATATGTCCCTAGTCCTAGGATTTACAGTGACAGCACAACAAGTAACAATGCAGAGTCTTCCTCGTGTCTAGCTTTTATTTAACTTGGAACAGCTACTATTGTTGTACGGGAAAATAATGAATGGACAATACGAATAGAAATTGCGAATGTAGTTAAATTTTCAACAATATTAACCGTTGGATTGTGGTTTCCGGTATAACAACTATGTATGGTGTTACATAGTCTAGGGGTATGAACCCACCTTAAAAGATTGTAAACACTTGAATCATACGATCCCCCAATGTTTTCTTATTTCAATTTCAAATCAACGCAACAGCATGATTTCTATAAAGGTGACATGATCACAACAAGCCAGCATCAGCTCAGTATCAGCCTGGAGTCTGGTATTGTGCCCGGTTGTTGGCAATAGGCATATAACTCAGCCACGTCAACAGCGTTAGCCTCGATGGGATAATATGTGTTTTTGTAAGTATGTCTGTCTATACTGTGAATGCCAGTTGGTCCAGTCAAAGAATATGAGAGTTTAGCACACCGAAGCTGCCAACTGCCATGACCGAAAGCCGGAAATCGGCAATATCAACAATAACAACATCAACGGTATTGAGTTTTCAAAAATGTAAACTATCAGTAAATATAGAATTATCGATACCCAATCAATTCTTTACGCCAATTCAAAATATTTAAGCCAATCTACTATTCACAAGTCTGTCTATTTGTTTCTCACTTCTTCTTTCCAACTTCCTTTTCATCTATTCCAAATCCACAATCTACGTGTTCCCTTTCACGCATTGTTACATGTTTAATCTTCTTCCCTTTCTTGCATTGTGTGTGCTAGATATCTGAAATCTGCTCGTTAGCCGCGACACCTCAATAGGCTTGAAGATGTGCGTAAGATTGTCGCAGACTATACATTCGGATCACTGTATAAGGCTCGCCCTTTCTGGGTAAACAAAGTGCCCAGGTGCCCAGTCCTATCGGGGAATGAATTGTTGGTATTGGGAAGACACCTTATTGGTGGAGTTATCTCATTAGTGTACGTTGCAAGTTGTACGGGCTTGCTTAACTCAGTCGGGAAAAGTTTATGGAACAATTCTTAATTAAAACCCATAATGGAAACCGGGAAATGGCAATTTAGGTAGTGGTACTGAAAAGGCAAATCTGGCTGCTACGGGAGAATCATTGTGGAATGCCTTCTGCCTAATAAGATATTTTTGAAATCTTTTCCCCTAGTTTTGGATTTATCCTAAGCTGTGCGTGCGTTTGCAGACACTGATCTCGTATGCACACACAAAAGGACCTAGGAAATCTATACACTACAAGATGCCAATGACGATTTTTTAGCTGTTAGAAGCAGTAAAGTCATTTTAGGCATCCTACAACCTCGCAGATACTTCGCATTTCAAAAAGAAGTCATGTCTGCCTCAAAAATTTCGAGTTCTCTCAAGCCAACATGATTTTCGCGAAAAAACCAGACATGAGTGATTGTTGGGCGCTTGTTCTTTTACCCTAATTGATTTCGGAGCCAAAACGATGCAATAAATAACGTTTTTGTGAGTAAGGCCATGTAATATCGTCGAGACGGTTTGCGTATTAAGGTTGGTTTGCATATTTTCGGTGGAGTTGCGTCGCGAAAATATTTAAGGTAGGTTTAAAAAGGATCGGTTGGCATTCTGAAAATTATAATATAATATAATAATATAAGCCTTTATTTAACAATCTTACATTAAATTAACATTTATAACAAGTTTAGTTGTCTGACACCGGTACGTGAAGATTGTCTTGCTTTTCAGCATAGGCCTCCCCAAGAGCTTGCCACACTGTGCGGTTATGTGCTTGATTTCTCCAAGTAATTCCAGCTATTCTTCTGACGTCGTCCTCCCATCTACGACGCTGTCTCCCTTTCTTTCTTTTGTGTTGTCTTGGGCACCATTCTGTTACGTCCCTAGACCACTTGTCTTTTTTACTCCTAATCATATGTCCTGCCCACCTCCATTTCAGTTTTTTAATACAATAAGTAACGTCGGTTATTCTGGTTTTGTTTCTTATATTATAAAGTTTTATTTTATCTTTTGTTTTGATGTTGAGTATGCTTCGTTCCATACTATGCTGGCAAATTTCAAGTTTATGTATGTTTTGATTCGTTAGGCTCCATGTTTGGCACCCATATGTCATGACAGGTTCCGGCTGTCAAAACAGTAACAGTGCGATAACAGTGCTCCCGAATTTTAATATAATTACCAGTGTTAAAACAACAACTATCATCTTGAAGTGGCAGCAAATCACGATACATAAACCAAAACAAATTGAATTTGTCTGCAAAACTCATAAGGAAGCTGACTACATCAGAATTATCACCGATTCCCACTACAGTTTGAGGTTAGAAAATACCATTCTTTAACAAGTCCGAAGTTGGCAGCATACATTTGACAGTTGATATTGTCACAATTGCAGTAATACCAACGCTACGCACGAAACAATTACGTTCCATTCCACGCATACCGAAACGTTTAGTTACTGCATCATGGATACCAATGGCATGTCAGAAGATATGATGAGATTATTTCAAATGATGAAAATCGAATTAGAAAAGCATACAGCAACAATTACGCAGAGAATAACTGACACTGTGATGCATACCATAGAGAATAAAATCCAACCAATAATAGAAGAAAATAAATACCTAAAATCTGAAGTGGAAATATTGAACAAAAAGATAAAATATTTAGAAAATGTGAATAGGAAAAACAATATAATACTACATGGCATTCAGGAAACCGAGAACAACTACGAGGAATTATTCAACATAATAAAAGAAATCTTACAAAACTTGAGTGTCAGGGTAGAAAAAAATGAAATAAATAAATATCATAGACTGGGGAGAAAGCAAGACGGAGGGAGAACCAGACCTTTACTGATCACGTTTACATCTTATCATAAAAAAGCTGAAGTGATGAAAAATAAATCAAAAATGGCACAAAAAACCTACCTTACCGATGATTTCTCAAAGGAAACACTAGAACTGCGCAAAAATCTTCAGCAACAATTAAAGGAAGAAAAAGAGAAAGGAAACGATGCATTCATCAGGAACAACAAACTTATCGTAAAAGAAAAAACTGAAACTGAAAAAAGGAAAAGGGAAATTTCTGTGTCACCCAAGAACGTAGTAACTCAACCTCAGCTCACAGAGGAGAAGGATTTTATAGCCCCGGCTAAGATGCACAAAACAGATGCATTTGCTTATATGAGAGCCAGATCTTTTTCACTGTCAGAGAAAAACAAACAACAACACCAGGCATAGGAATTATTAGACACCGGAAGCGTGAAGAAAGTAACCACTACCATATCAACATTAGCAAAAAATAAACGAATCCCCAATACGGTTGGTCACCGCGGGGAGATAGACCATAACCCCCAAGAGCTGAAAGAAAGGAAATCTAACAAACCTGAAACTAAAAAACAACACCCTGATAATAACAAACGAATACAAAGGAATAGACTAAACATAGCTACACTTAATACAAGGTCCCTAAGATCCCAAGAATCTCTATTAGAGTTAGAAAATGCTTTGGAAACCGTGAACTGGGACATTATAGGCTTAAGCGAAGTGAGAAGAGCGGATGAGAAAACTGAAGAACATGAAAACTTCATATTTTACTACAAAAATATAACAGCTGGCCTATATGGAGTAGGATTTATGGTAAAAAAATATCTCAAGAATGCAATAATAGAGTTCCAAGGAGTGTCAGACAGGATCGCAGTATTAAATATCAAACTGCCTGGCCACAAACAACCAACTTCAATAATTCAAACATATGCTCCAACTGAGATTGCTAAAGAAGAAACAAAAAACAACTTTTATAATGAACTTAATAAAATCATGCCGAATTTGTACAAAACAGTCATTATAATGGGAGATTTTAATGGCCAAATAGGAACGAGAAGAATTAACGAAGACAGAATACTCGGATCATACACAACTGGAAAAAGGAATGATAATGGACAACGATTAATAAATTTCGTTTTGGAAAACAACCTACATATCATGAACAGCTACTACAACAAAAATTATAACAGAAAATGGACATGGGTGTCACCTAACGGGATGATAAGAAACGAAATAGACTACATAATTACAAACAGACCAAGGTTGTTTTCGAATATAGATATTGTCAACCAACTTAGCTATAATACAGACCACAGACTGCTTCGAGGAGAACTATACACGACAGTACCTAAAACAACAAGGAAAAATATCCAACATACAAAACAACCAATACTTCTACCACTCTCGAAAATCAGCCTAGAATCTCTACAAACAAATTTAGAAAGAGCAAATAGTCTCAAAGAACCTCAAGACAAATACGATGCCCTAGAAAAAGTATTAAAAGATTTCGAAAACAAAATTAGAGTAAATAAAGCGAGAAAAGACAAACTAGGTCCAGAAGCAAGGAAGTTGATTATTCAAAGGAAATCCATGTTTAATGACAGGAAAAACAACAAACAAGATATAACAAAAGTAAGCAAAGAAATTAACTTAAACATACGAAAACATAGACAAAAAACAAGAACGGACACAATAAACCGCCACATAGAAAAATCTGGCGGAGTCAAGAAAGCATGGAACGAATTAAGGGAGAACCGGAATTGGATTGACAGTATGAAACACCACAGAAATATGAAAAACAAGACAAATAGAATTGAGATACTGAATGTAGCTACAGACTACTACCGCGAATTATACTCTGACAATGGAACATTAGCCGACAGTCAACCAGTCGCTTACAATGAAACTAACGAAGAAGAGATTCCGTGTATACTGAGAGAAGAAGTCAATAAAGCTATCAATTCACAGAAGAGAGGTAAAGCGCCAGGAGGAGACGGTATATCTAACGAACTGTTAATAGGAACATCTGAAGTAACAAGGAACATTATCACAGATCTATTCAATATAATTTTGCGCACAGAATATATACCTCACCAGTGGAGTCTGTCAACTATAATATTACTACATAAAAAAGGGAAAAAGGACGATATTGTCAATTACAGACCCATCAGCTTGATGTCCAATGTCTACAAAATATTTTCAAAAATATTGTTGGATCGTTTAACAAGGATTTTGGATGAGAACCAACCAAAGGAACAAGCAGGATTTCGCAGTGACTTTTCAACATTAGATCATATCCACACTATAAAACAAGTAATTCAGAAATGCAGTGAATACGGTATTACCTTCTATTTAGCATTCGTAGATTATAACAAGGCATTCGACTCATTAAAACACGCAAAAATATGGGAAGCTCTAGAAACACAAGGAATCAATAAAAAATATATACGAATGATTACCAATATATATAAGAACATGAAGGCTAAAATACGGACAGAAAGAGAAGGAGAATACTTCCCGATAAAAAGAGGAGTGAGACAAGGTGATCCAATGTCACCCAAACTGTTTTCAGCAGTTCTTGAATACGTATTTAGACACCTCGAGTGGGATGATTACGGGCTGAATATTAATGGAGTGAAATTAAACCACCTCAGATTTGCAGATGATCTAATCCTAATTTCAGAAGATCCAAGAAGTTTGCAAGAGATGCTAGAACAGCTTGTGTCTGAAAGTGAGAAAGTGGGATTGTCAATGAATGCTGGAAAAACTAAAGTGATGACAAACCGCACAAAAATCCCGATAATCGTCAATAACACCGCAATAGACTATGTGGAAGAATACACGTATCTCGGACAGATCATATCTCCGATAGACCTTACACTGAAAGAAGTAAATAACAGAATAAACTTAGCATGGAAAAGGTACTGGTCTCTCAAGGAGATAATGAAAAACCCTCATGTGCCACTTAAAGCAAAGAGAAAAAATATTTGATTCCTGCATTTTACCTGAAAATTATATGAGTTAATAAAAATAAAAGTAAGCACTAAAATTATGAGAACTTTAGACTGGCTTTCCAAAAACCTCCTGCATTAGGCATATTATAGTCTGTAGGAGGGTTTTAATGACATCTTTACCTTTCTGGTAACGTGTTTAAAAAAAAAACATGTCTAAAAAGCTTTAAATTATGAAAACTTGCTGATAATTTGTACCTTACTGATTGTTATTAGAACTTTCTACATTATATTTTATCGGCGTGATCCTTTCAATGGTGGTCGAAGATTACAGATTTGATTGTCAAATTTTGAATGAGTTTTGATCTCGTTAAAGAGAAACGCCGAAGCATCCCTTTACATTCAAGTTCTAGAGACGTATTAGTGTCAATGGTGCCGATTCTCTTGTCACAAATGCCTCTAAACTAGACTAAAAATCACTAAAATTTAGTTTAGTCCTGTCAAACGAGCAATAAAATTAGTTGGCATGAACTAAAATTCACACACTTCAGCTGCAAAAACTTTATCTTTTTTTTTATTTTGCTTATATCTCGAAAACGGTGCGTCCTAGCGCAAAAATAATGGAAATTTCGACCCCCTCTGCCATCCGTAAACCCATATGCCCCTACTCACAGATAATATTTTTTCATATTTTCCATAAAAAAAGTTTAAAATTCCATACAAAATACGTCAAGGCTGCCCCCCCCGCGCGCAGGGCTCTAAAAAAATTCACGGGGTAGAGCAAACAAGTATCACGTGGGTCGCGACGTGACTGTCAAATTCAATTTTAGATGTGTCAAAATTATTTTTATAACGCGAACTCTTTCACTTCGCTCTCACCACAAACCGCCCGTCCAAGGAGGATGGGCTAATATGTCAGATTATTCTAGAGTTGTATGACATCCGTCAGCTTAGCTACGCACGTAGGTACATTTTATAAGAAGATGTGTGTTTAATAATGTGTGTTTACTAATTATATTAATATCTACATATTAAACTGGCCTGAGGTATTACCTTTTATCCGTTTTTCTTTTAACAGCTCTCTCACTAGCTCAACAGAGCAAACACCTGCATACCTCACATTCGGTCGCGAACTCCGTTCACCTTTAGCTGCGGTTACGGATTTACGAGCAATCATTGAGGCCGAGAATTTCGTGCCTCAAATAACGCCGTATCTGCGTAAACTGGCCACCACCATCACCACAGCTAAAGAGCGGTTAGAGCACCATCAAGATGTGAGAAAGTCTCAAGCCGATAAGAATCGTACTAAGGCGGAGACTTTTGTAGAAGGAGACTTGGTGTTGATGACGACCCATGTTCTCAGTAACGCCGCTAAAGGGGTTACCTCGAAGTTCATCCCTAAGCGGGACGGTCCATATGAAATTTTTAAGAAAGTAAGCCCTACGACTTACCTTTTGGCTTATAATAAGGATGGGACCAAGGAGGTCATCGGAAAGTATCACATATCAGACTTGCGCCGATATCATTCTAGGGAGGGTGAATGTCCTGAGCCTGTAGTTCTTAAGCGACGCAGAGGTCGCCCTCGTAAAGCCCGCTAGTCAATTAGGTTGTTTTTTTTTTTTTAATTTTATTTGTTTGTTTTGTTTGACCGGCCATGAGGACATAACCCGGTCAAAAGGGGGAGGATGCACGCTTTACTTTGTTTGACCAGGCATGGGGTCATAACCTGCTCAAAAGGGGGAGGATATAACGCGAACTCTTTCACTTCGCTCTCACCACAAACCGCCCGTCCAAGGAGGATGGGCTAATATGTCAGATTATTCTAGAGTTGTATGACATCCGTCAGCTTAGCTACGCACGTAGGTACATTTTATAAGAAGATGTGTGTTTAATAATGTGTGTTTACTAATTATATTAATATCTACATATTAAATTTTTTAATTTAGAGATATTTTTCCGCAGAATAGCTTTTAGATTCTCATAGCCAAAAGTAAGGTATTTTAGTCGTAGTTTAGTTCGGTGTACAAGAGAATCGGCACCAATAGCCCTTTATAAGCACTAAGTGGAAGCAAAGCGGAGGACACACGTTTGGCATACAAATCATATTCATATGAGATGTGAAATTGATATTCATCATTATAATAACAGTCATTATTGTAACAAGAATCACTTATAATTTTTACGCAAATAAATCATGCAAGCCGAAATGGCTTGAACTGATTTATCAACTTGTTGGGTAACATTTACTGCTGAAATTACCCTTCTAGTGACAGATAGATATAAATGGTTATAGGCCCTAAAAGATGGCGATGGTGAATTACCCAAACAATTTGAGTATTTCACTTTAATCACCATGTTTGGAAGACGGATTGATAATTTTAGAATGTTTTGAAAGTCAAGCCCTGAAGATCTTCTATCCAAGTCTATGAGTAGCTTAATTTTTTTTTTCTGTGTTCATTACCCTCTCACCAAAAGGAGGGGTGTGTCCTAGCTTCGGGAACATTATAGGCTAATTATGCTGAATTCATCTCTGTCATGTTCATTCTAATACATTTCTAAGTTCAAAAGCATTGTAATATCCATATTTCGAACATAAAGATTCATTTTAAGAGTTGTGAGAAATCTTTGAAGAATTATTTTAATTTGAGTGAGATAATATTATCTCAATATACTCGTAGATAGATGCCTAGATAGAATGCTCTTTATTATGTACACCATAGAGAGGTAGTTGCTGAAAATCAGCACTGTTGACGATAGGTTCGTCCGAAGTCACAGCATTTTGCTGAACAACGACCTGCACCCTAATTACGTAATGCACGATCAATGTTAAATTGAAAAAGATTGCCAGTCTATTGCTTCATAAGTTCGACAAAAAAAATCTGCTCAATTTTATTTGTCGAACTTATGAAGCAATGGACTGGCAATCTTTTTCAATTGGTTTCAATTTAAAATTGATCGTGCATTGCGTAATTGGGGGGCTGTTCTTGCACAGATGCGACGCAGCTTAATTTTTCTTGTTATTTGTTACAAAAGTAGTTAACTCTGCAATCGGAATTTTGTTTTTGTTTTGATTGTTTGTTGTCATTTGCCAATTTCGCATCACGGAATATTGTCTTTGGTTCCTAGCCTTGTCATCTAGCAATGAAAAAAATTTACAAACTATTTGTGGTCGAATTCCTATGAGGCTTTTGGCTACTTTTTATGTGTGTATGTAATGCGATTTTTTTGTAATGTCTATTTTGTTTATGCAGATTTTTTTTTTCTATAATTGCAAATGGCGTGCACGGCCATTTATAGGACAGACAGTAAAAGTAAAATTCGTTGACGCAATCGCCATCAAAACATGTACTTACACTTAAGAATTCCTGTCTTTTTGCCGCTCCCAGTCTTCCAAATTGGGTCCACTAATGAAGTGGAAAAACTCGCCAGGACAAGACAACTCTTGTTGACCTTGCGACCAAATATAGATATGAATCCAAACGAGAGACAGCTTTTTATTTCACTTTGATTTATTTTAAATGCAAGTCGATTGTTATCAGACTTATGCATGTATGTTTTGGGGTATTAAACATGTGTTTTTAGCGTGTAATTAAAACATGTTTAGATAATATCTTGAGCCTCATTTTTGGAAAAATGGCTGTCGTATAAATTATGAGGTCTTTCTTTTTTAATGAAATGTTTTTCACTTATGATAAAATTCTGTCCTCTCTAACAGGTTTTTTAAAATTACATCCTCGAATAATGGCACTATCTTCAGACCCCATCTTTATTTTCCTGCCCTTATCTCAATTTATTTGGGGTCGGCGCAACTCTTCTTACTTTCATACTTCTTCTCTATTAGTCGTCATCTCGGTAGCCACTTCCTTACTAGCCACATCATCTTTCAAACAGTCCATCCATCGTTTCTTTGGTCTTCCCCTACTCATATACAAGGTGTTCCTTTTGTGAGAGCGTCAAAGAATCTACAATATTATTTTTTAATGATTATCCTTTTCTTCTTCTTTATTAGCGCTAACACACTGGTGGAACTTGACAGATAGCTAAAAGTTTGAGGCAAAGTCTGTACCACTCAATATGTAATGAGGCCATTTTTTTGGCATCGCTCATACGTCATTATGAAGGTTACCAGCTGATAAAAACATACGTGAAGTAAGTATTACACTGGCCACCGACATAGCATAACTCTCACTTATCAAGCTTTATCCGTATCAATGTCTGTAATTATGCAATAACTTCAATACTGTTCGAGGCAGCTTGTTACTCGCTATCTACCATCTATAAGGCTTGCATTAACTAATCTATATCTTTGAAATTACGGCCGATGTCGAAATGTAAGGCCTTGTGGATGCAGCTATTAATGTAGCCAATTAATTAAGTACAGATGTGAAGATACAGGGTGTTGCTTTTAGACTTCCGGACACGATTTTTTTCACGGTTTTTTGGAAGTATTTATTAAGGTTGATTGTTGATATCATATGGGCAGTTTGTATGTATTCATGGTTGCTCTTTTCCGGTACTTTGGCTTATAATAATTAGACCAATTATTTGGCATCGGTATGGAAAGATTGTCTTCTCTGATTAACAATTTATGTCTGTACAAGTGCCCTTTTTCACGGTTTCTGGCGATTTAGGGAAATATCTATATTTCTAAGAGATCAAGCAACTGATAATTGTTTTTATTGCAAACAGACAAAACTGAGGTCGCCTTACCGGTATTTTTAACCTCATAACGAAATACCAATTTATTTTTAAGTTCAATTTAATTTTAACAAATTGACCAGCTGGAAATACGAAACTGACTGTCAAACATGACCTTAGATATTATTATTTTACCAATTAATTTAATAAAAAATTATAATAACTGACAAGCACTAAAACGGACATACAACAAACATTAATTGGCGTTCGAATGTGGGGCGCTGCGCCGCGCTGGCGCAAGGACAACGCGAATTTGCGCAGATGTTCGGCTAAGTTCGGCAATGTTCTTCTAAGTTCGGCTTTTGTTACGCCCAATTAGTCCACAATTGTGTAAATGACATGAAAATAGTTCGATGGACTATGAATAATAGCATGTTATACATATACATACATATATCTAATGTGTCAATATTGGATCAGTATTTATTTTTTACTTTTTTAGCACGCAGATGTTCCAATATGTAACATTTGTTGAGTTTCTAGGTTAGCGTTCTATTTTTGTTTAAAAAATAAAATTATTTATTTTAAAACAGTAAACTGGTAACTACTGTATAATGATAGTGGCTAGTTTCAAGTAAGAACTTTAGTCTTCAAAATGCGTTCCTTATGAATAAATAATTATATGTTTAAGTCTTGAGTCTATCTTCCTAGCCTTTTTCCCAACTATCTTGGGGTCGGCTTCCAGTCTAACCGGATGCAGCTGAATACCAGTATTTTACATGGAGCGACTGCCTATCTGACCTCCACAACCGAGTAACTGGGTAATACGATACCCCTTGGTAAGACTGGTGTCAGACTTTCGGGCTTCTGACGACTCGTAACGACTGTCAAAGATCCACAAATGACAGCCGGGACCAACGGCTTAACGTGCTTTCCGAGGCACGACGGAGTCTCGGTATGTAAAGATGGTCACCCATCCAGTGACCAACTCCGGCAAGCGTAGCTTTACCTGATGGATCGACCCGTGCGGCTTGTTATTACTTTGCCACGAGCTCCTCTTTATCGAATGTTTAAGTCTTGAGTAAAGGAAATAATATGCTGTCCGAAAGACTGATGCAGCTCGATAACAATTAAATTTTTATTGTGTCTCATCAGTGAGTGACAGTCAAGCGGAGAATCCGATGGCATCAAGCTAATGGAATCCCAATTTATAGCTACACCACGAATAACACTTTAGTTTAGCATTTTGCATACAGAATTCAATCAATAAAGTTAAATTGCAAATGTCTTAATTATACGAATACATAAAGAAAATGGATATATTTATAGTCAAGATGCAGGTTCGATATAGGTACAATTTGATTGGCTTACCTGTATCTAAATCAAAGAGGTTATTTCTATAAGTACAGTCAGCATGTTTAGTTAAGTATGATCGATCATAGTCGTTATCTCATATTACTTACCAAGGTACCTACTTTCATTTTTTACATATTATGTCAAAGCTGTGTTCGAATTCGATATTTTAAATGAAAGTTTATTTTCGTCCTAAAGTGTGTCTTTCTGAGCGATTACACCACTTGTTGTAATGTAAACATAGTTACATATCAAGCTGTACATTTCAGTCTAATCTGATCTCACTTTGTATAGCATTTTCGTACAGTGACAGCTCAGCAGAAACTGGAAATGTGTAGTTTGATATGTAGCTGTGTCGTACCTACGTACATTTAATTACATTTGTTCTGTTTATTTATCATTACTGCATAAGTATTTATTTCTGTTTACTAAGCATTTTTTTCGAAGTGCATTTGGGAGCGATGAAGTGTTACCTGATTTAAAAATTTCAAATTAAACAGTTAAACTATAAAAGATAATTCTATATTTATATCAACATAATAAGAAAGACTATTTATACAATACTTGGACTTGATTCAATCTTTTAACATTGCATTGTTATTCATAACTGCATCACAGATTACAATCGTAGGCATCATAATTTCCAAAATATGCCGATGATTGGCCGATGATCATCTTAGCGCTTCAACAATTCATTTTTCATTTACAAGAACTTTTCTCAGCCATTCAAAATAATATTATACTTTAGCTGCTAACCGCACTAGCCCAAGTTACAAGTTACATTTGCAATAGTTAGTTACCTTGACATGCCAGTAAGACTTGTTTACGTTGCATACCAGTCATTTATCTTGTATTAGTGATCTGTCCTGCTCTGTACCTTGCGTGCTATGCAATATGATCTAGGTCTCTAGCAGATCTGTCTGATATCGGAGTTTTTATTTCTTATTTGATAAATGCTTCAGTAATTATGAGGAACAAAAAATGCAGCGAAACAGGACTAAAATAATTCGAGGCAAAAAAAGAATAAAATGTGGGGCGAACAAGGAATAAAGTTATGTGGGGGGAACCTTGTAGGGTGAATGCGGAATAAATCTATATTTTACTCTTTTATAGTAACTAATAGGTGCGTCATGCATGACTTTCGTTTTTCTTTGAAATGGATGATGTAATTTCGTCTTTGTTTTTCTCGTCATTTGCTTTTGATTGGATGATATTATTTTCGTTTTCTTTGTTATTTTGTGACTCTAACAATTCCAGTTTTAACCTTGAGTTTCATTATCATGAAAATATACTTTGCAAAACTTTATAAGAACGTAAAAATATATGAATGTTCAACGGAGTTTTGAGTCTCACATACATATGAAACCATAAAAATACCATAATTCCCATAAAAATCGATCAAGATCTACAATATAAAAAGCCCCACTCATCATTATCCACAGATTTGGCAACAAACATCCATGATCTTAATCTCAATTATTACATAAGCACATAAACAAACACACAAGGAGGGCGCACTGGCAAAAAGTGAAAGTTGTTACAGCCAAAAAAGAATGGAAGAGACCTTTCATTACCACCATCTCAATACCCACCTTATCACCAAGTGTTAGGGATGATTTTCGATTGGTAACAGATGATATTTTACCAATAATGTTAAGTAAGCCATTTTGTAAGGCACTTGTCGTGGACTTATCTGTCTGTCAACCAGTTTTGTAGTATACAAAGGAGGCTTTGGTAAAAATATTCAAAGAAGGAGAGCAGTCTTTGCCCTTTTAGGCGAAAGCACCATATTACGCACTTAAAACCTGGAAAGATTTTAAGTGCGTAATATGGTAGCAATTTGTCTTCCCACTCTTCGCCGGTGAGACGGGCAAGTAGAAGAAAAACGAAGTAGCTTTTTCAGTTTTCGGGGCGGTTGCTATTCACTGGCACGTTCTCTGTATTTTCCAACTCAGATTTTTAGCTAAAAACTGGGCCTAGAAGTCGGAAAATCGTTCTTTTCTCATTAGAAAAAGATTACGACATCTAGTTTTTGATCTGAGAAACGAAGCTGACATTATAAAACGACTACCATGAGAGCTGATGCCAGTAGCAAGTGACAAGAATAAAGCTCTGGCCAAACTGAGGCGAATCCCTCGTCCCGCGTGGGATTCGCCTTAGTTTGGCCACAGCTTGGGACAGTCTGGGACGAAATTCTCTAGCGCCGATTGTGTCAATCATTTTGTACGGAGGAGTCCAAACTAGCGGGAATGGTCGCGTAATTAAAACAATGGACGTACGCAGTTGCGTCCGGCAGCCCCGCGCAGTATTCGCCTCAGTGTGGCCAGAGCACACAAAGTGTAATAGACTCAACAAAGTGATAAAACCTATAGATTTTTTACAGTGGTCAACCATGACTGTAAAGTTAACATACTGTCCACTTTATATTAATATTGTCAGTGACACAGACCACAGCAAACACCAATAAAAACATTTTACGACGGGTTTTTATAACCTCAAAAAAAGTTAAGTCATCGTCGCCTTCTCTGCATTCAAATTCCAACTCCAAGATCTACAAATTAGAGTACAATTTCGTTTGTTAGACAGAAAATTAATAACATACAATGACATACGTAATAAACAAATTGAAATCCGGTTTTTTTTAATATTAGAGACTTGAGATTTCTTCGTAGTTTATTCCCATAGACTAGGACAGTTCATTTCTCGAAGCTTTGAATTTAAATTGAAATTCTACTCGAGTTTTAATTGCTTTCTATCGCTTGGTTAGTTATGGGAATTAATTTTTGATAGAGCCATTGCGTTGGAAGACGTCGTGCGTACTTATTTTATTTTAGATTTAGTGTTCGCTTCGCTAAATACGTAATAGGTAGGTATTCATTTTGACTCTGCTCCAAAAGGTTAGACATGATAATTGTTGTCTATCTATTGATCTACAAGGTGTTTTTTTTATATTCCTTAACTCTAGGTTATGAATGACTCCCATGCTCCTCCCATGTCAAAGAATAAACTAGCAGTCTGAATTAAATGTTTATTTTTATTTTTTTATGTTCCACCTAAGGGTTTTTTACACAAATAATCGTGAATTTGTCGAATTATTTAGAATAAAATAAAAAAACCAACTTATACCAGTTGATTCATATCCATTCTTATCCTAGAGTTATAGGAATTATTTAAAAAAAAAACATCTTGTACAGAAGACCTCAAAGTCTATTAAAATCTATGGCTGGATCTGGATGCTGGTGTAGCGGTTACACCGCCACGTACGAACTACGCAGCAAAAGACATGAAGTCACAAAATTCCTGCATCGCGCAGTTAGAGTTTACCGAGCGAAAAACATAGATAAGACCATCCGAAATCAACTTACGGGCAACTGCCCGTAAGTTGATTTCGGATGGTCTGGCGGGCAACTGCCCGCCAGACATAATACCCGTCTGGTCGGAGGATCCTCCCTTTTCTATGGTGGATGAGTGAACTTTACACCCTTTCCCTAAACTGGACTGGATTGAAAAGTGTTAACATTGGTCAAATATCCAATTATTTAAAAGAGTGTCCGTGGAGTTATTTGAAATAAATACTTTGAGTTTGAGTTTTAGTTCCATTTTGAAACCTGTGTTACTGGATTTTAGCGCTGAATTTGCGACCTTTGCGAGACCCAACGCTAAGGCTGCCAAACTGGCCGAATTCTGGTCGATACGAATTAAAAAATATATATACAGAATCATCGATACGAGGAAGAAGCACTGATACCTAAATTGCATTCCAGAAAGATATAGCATCTTTTCTGCTACAGAACACATTTCCTGCTATATGTCACAAAAAGCGACTAAACTTATGAAATTGTAATTAACTATCCTATTTAATTTTGGGTTATTAGTTGTGGGCGGCTCAGAATCCAACACTACCTTTCGCAGTTTTTGCAACAATGCTAGATTATTTACACAGTGGTTCTGTTTAAATCCAAATGATTAATTATTAAAGCCAACTCCCACGGCGCGCCATATCGCGGACGCGCACCAGCCCGCACGAGGACGCACCGCCACGCACGCGTTCAACGCGCGTCTGCGCTACCACGCACGCTAGGTTTCCCACGGTGCGTCGTGCGCGTGCGTCCGCGATATGGCGCACCGTGGGAGGGCGGCTTTAAAGCGATTCATTATCTCCATAGACACAATGCAGGGTTGTCGCCTACAGTGGCATTAAATGGACTCTGTGTATGCAAATTGCAAAGTAGTGATTAAGTGCCTTTCAAGACAAACAAAGACATTATCTGAATGTGTGCATAATATTTAAATAAATCCTAGTGTAAAATAAATATCTACAAGATTATTCAAGTAACATTCATCATCATTTATTATTACGCTAGTATTCCTCAATGGGGTACGCACGCAGAGAGGTATATTACAACCCAACGATATAAACTCTACCTAAGAATATTTAAATGTCTTTGGTATATATCTTATCTACCCACATTTCGCCAGTAAGGAATTCAAGTAATTTTTATAGTGTAGGTACATAATAAAGAGTATTCGATCTATCTGTCTCGGATAACTATATTATAAAAAATAAAAAATCAACAGTTTCTTAGAGGTAGCAGGGTGCAAAGTTCACTCATCCTCCATAGAAAAGGGAGGATCCTTCAACCCGTCGGGAGTCGTGTCTAGCGGGCAACTGCCCAACGATTGATGTCGGGGAAGTTATATATTATGCTGATCGCGCGGTAAACTATGTTTGCGCGATGCAGGATTTTCTATGACGTCAGGTCTTTGATGCGTAGTTCGCATGTGGCCATGTAGATGCCGCCACAGCTCATGTCAAGTAATTCTTTGATTTTGAAAATTACCTATTTGAAAAATGTTTTTTTTTTGTAATTGTTTTTGTAAACACGTAAAAAAAATACACTTTAAAACTAGTTGAGGTCGGTGTTTCCTATCTGACGAAACACACTCAGAGGTCACAGTCTCTTTTAAAGTCCAGACTTATCTTGACCAGATCAGATGACTTAAGTTTCGAAGATATCAATCTCCAAAACATTTGCATTATGATAAGTCCTTCTAAACACGATTCATTTTCCTTATATATGAGATTTTACTTAATCAAATCCTTGTCGCAAAAAACCCGTACCATGAAAAATTTAAACACAACTTGACATTCGTCATCGTCTGACTTATTTCTGAGAACCTAATAAATATTATACCTATTAAGATCTGCCATGATGATGCCTATTAATCAAAAAGTTCCAAGTTTTTCTGCAGATATTAACTAGTGCGTTTTAATATTATTCAGTCAGACGAAGCTGGCTAGCTAATTGCCAAACTTAAGTGGCAAGGGGCAGGGCACATTGCTCGCAGAACAGATGGCCGATGGGTGCGAAAGGTTCTGGAGCGGCGACCGCGTACCGGAAGATGTAGCGTTGGAATGCCTCCCACAAGATGGACCGATGACCTTTTGAAGGCCGCAGGAATCAGGATGCAGGAAGCACAGAATCGGTTGAAGTGGCGGTGCTTGGGGAAGGCCTATGTTCAGCAGTGGACGTGTTTCGTCTGAAATGATGATGATGAGGAGACGAAGCTAAGAATCTAAATAACAGTAATTTTTGTTCGAAAGGTACACTATTGTAAGCAGTAAAGTTTCCAAGTATTCTTTCATTAAAAAAATCCAGTTCTCTTGCAGGGCTGGTTAAATGGCAATCGGTACATTTTAATGTACTTGTTCTAGTTTGTATTAATCACCCTACAACAATTTGTGACTGCCATTTCAAAGAATGATATTTGTGATTTGAATAAACTGACAATTTAAGTTTATAGTCGATTTGTTAACAACTTATTTCCCTAACTTTAGCAAATCGCTTTTTCAGCGCGAAAGACCTTACGCGGTACGTTTTTTCCAGTCTGTCTTTTCTGTAACTGGCTTAACAACCAGTATCAAACAGTTCTACAAAGCTGTGAAGCATTCTTATAAGGCACAAGATGCTACCTTCCCTATCCGCCGGAAACATAGAAAAACGGGACTCAGCCCATAGCAAACCAAACGACAGACCTATCCAATAGTCATACATATTAAAGCCGTCGACTGTACCGTAAGCTGCGCGTGAGTGGCTCCGTGGGAGATTACAAGGCCTACAGGTCTAGCAGGGCTATAGATGTGCTAATTGAATCATTCATTCACTAGTCTTACGTTCAATTGAATGGAAATGCCAATTATGTTCAGACTGGTACCTACGGAATTAGCAGGGTTTGGTTAAATATGTGGTTATATAATGTTTTTGTATTTCTTTATTGGTAGTGGATGTGAAGAGAAATATTATGGGATGGAATTTGCTATGTGATCTGTAAGTTGATTCCCATGGGAAGAGGATGTCTTTATGGCTCATCCTATTATGGCTCGTGGAACTTATGAAATACTTAAGTTATGGAAAACTTATTTTACAAAAAAAAGCAACCGACTTCCAAAAAACCACTTCAGTGAAAAATAATTTTTATTTCGGAAGTGGGTGTCTTTGATTTTTAACCGACTTCCAAAAAGGAGGAGGTTCTATGTTCGACTTTATGTATGTTTTTTTTTTTTTAATGTATGTTCACCGATTTCTCCGTCAATTGTGGACCGATTTTGAAATTTTTTTTTTGTTTGAAAGAGTAAGTTCCCGAGGTGGTCCCATATCAATTTTATCAACTTTGCTTGGATAGTTTTTGAGTTAGCTTCAATAATACATATTTTTCGCACTTAGTTTATATGGATGATATGATGATAACTTCCTGTCACTGTTATTTGATTATCAGGTAGTGGTATTCGAACTTATGTGGGGTAGGACCCATAACTAAAAAGTGAAAAATAAAAATTTTTAACAAAAAAATTAAAACCGACTTCAAAAAAAAATACTACAAAGTGAAAAATTACTTTAATTTCGGAAGTCGGTGGCAAAAAACGAAAATTAAAAACTAAAGACACCGACTTCCAAAATTAAAGTAATTTTTCACTTTGTAGTATTTTTTTTGGAAGTCGGTTTTAATTTTTTTGTTAAATTTTTTGTATTTTCGTCTTTTGCCAAATTATTTTTCACTTCGTTGTATTGTTTTTGGAAGTCACTTTTTGAGTTTTTTTTTAAACTTTTGAGTTGTCATACATACCCCACACATTCGAATACCACTACCTGCTTTGTAAATAATTATGTATCCTTAGTTATTTAATTGAAAATATATATAGTAGGTAAGTTATTATAGCATCATCCACGTAGACTAAGTAGGAAAAATACTAATTTTTTAAGATAACTCAAAAACTACACAAGTAAAGTCAATAAAATTTATACGGGACCACCTAGGAAATGTGTATAAGTCTGTCAAACAAAAAAGTAATCCTCCAAATTAGTCCAGCCGTCTTCGAGTAAGGGGAACATACATAAAACAAAGTCAGTTCATTAATAAAAATAATCAAATTTATTGTAATATATAATTATATAATATAATATATTGTTTTTGTTTAGTGTCTGTGCTTACTAACGTCGTAAGTTTTACTAACAAACTTGTTAAGTCCTGGTTACTCTAATAAAGAAATTCTATTCTATCTTAGTAGATACTAGTATATAGATGATAGCCTACCTATTATTTCCTCCTTAGTAAATGATTTATTCAACTCATTGTCATGAGTTGATCACCATAGTTAGGTAATTATGGTTTATAAACATAATATCAAAACCAATTTCCTTTGTCAATAACGTTGACAAAACAGCTATATCTTGCCAGTTTTTTCTATTTTCTACAATTCATTATCAGTATATTATTCTACCAGCTATAACGGTAAAGCTCTAAACCAAAAACAACTTAAGATATCTTTGCTTATTTATTTCAATTCTCAAAACATAACACATGATTTGTGCTCCATAAAAACGTTAAAATACACAAGTTTGAAGTATTATTTTTGCAGAAACCAGTCGGACTCGCTTCGTCGCAAAGTCTGTGTTTTATTCCTCCATAAATTCGGCACTTAATGTATTTGCGAAATGATATTTGGCGAGGAGATTCGTGATGTGAACGATATCAGAGTAAGGGTGGGAGCTGAGAGGGACAGAGCGATTTTTGAAAAATGCTTATGGCAGTTAAGGCAAAGCAAAATCGGAGATTGATGTTCTTTTCATTCTTTCTAATAATAATTAAAAGATCTTATCTCTAGTTAATTTAAGAGTGAGATAAAATAATTGATGATTTATAATTTTAGTAGCGTTTCCAATTAACAGGACGCCGACAGGAAATAAAGACATTGCTACAATCTATATAAAAATTAAACTTGTTAAGTAAAATATAAATGGCTTCCGTTGCCCCAAAAAGATGTTTAATAATTTATCAGTCAGTGTAACTGTTTTAATTAAGATATAAATCTTGGCGTCCTAAATCGCAGGTTAAAATCTACACCCATAAAGTAAAAAGTTTATTTTGTATGAACTTACATTTTACGTTTATAACTTTTTATACAAGAATATGGTTCCTGTTAAAATTCAAAACTACGAATATTAGAGTATTTAATGCAAAAAGTATTGCTTTTTGGCTAACTTTACCAAGTATTTGAGTTCAAGAAACTTTCATCATCATCATTTCAGCCGAGAGACATCAAGCACCGCCACTTCGACCAGCTCTGTGCTTCTCGCTTCCAGCGGATTGCTGCGGCCTTCACAAGATTATCGGTCCACCTTGTAGGAGGCCTTCCAATGCTACGTCTTCCGGTACGCGGTCGCCACTCCAGAACTTTTCAGCCCTATCGGCCATCTGTTCTGCGAGAAATGTGCCCTGCTCAATGCCACTTAAGAAACTTTACATAAAAGCAAATAATAAATGCTTGAGTGAGACCGAAAAGGAAATTCCAACATAATTCTTGCATTAAAATCGCTTCTTCAACCCGCTCATCACTAGCCTCACCCTTACAACAAAAATGGCACTCAATAATGACGGAGTTGGATTCAAAACCCTATATTTGGAGGCAGGACGGGGGCGTCAATGCGATACGCCATTGCATTAAGTTTGCTCAGAAAATATTAGTCCGTTCGTAACACGCCAGTTTTTCGAATTAAATGTATTATGATTTCATCTTGTGAGAAGATTGGTAGTCGGCTTTTTTGAGTTTCTGTATCTGTAATCAAATCTACAGCAGCTTTTTAACTTCATCTGTAAATCGCTGATCGCTCGTTCTGGTGTTCATAAGCTCATAATTTTGTTGCATCCCAATTTATTTGGGGTCTGCGCAGCAACACGCCTTCTATATTTCTCGTATTAGTCGTCATCTCAGTAGTTCCTTTCTATAGTCATATCATCTTTCACACAGTTCATCCTTCGTTTCTATGGTCTTTTTCTACTCGCCTAGTCATCCACTAGTTGTTATAAGTTATCAACACAAATAATTCAAAATCATTCGTTTTGGTTATCGACTAGAATTGCTACATCAGGTGCCCCTATGATGACACTTTTAGTTTATATTTATATCGCATGCAGTTTTAAAATTCATAAGTTTCGATTTTTTTTTTCGTGTGGTTACTGACTAACCTGGTATCAGAGTTGTTACATGTCATCCATGGTCCTCTGACTATGGCTTCAAATGCCGTCGAGAAATATCTCTCAAGCATGCCGGTTTCCTCACAATGTTTTCGTTCACCGTTTTTGAAGCAAGTGATAATTATACAATACGCACATGAATCCGAAAGGTCAGAAGTGCGTGCCTTAGGTTCGAACTCGAGAGTTGGCAGTCCGACAGCACTAGGTTATCACTGCGATAAGACTAGACTATGGGCGTAGATATACGGATGGATCGGGGCATTTTTATCCCCATATTTTTTAAAAATCAAAACCCGCTCTTCCGTTCATGAAATCGTTAGAATCTGATTAGAGTCTAGCAGATAACAAAATATGTTATTACATAAGCACACAATGACATAATCACACAAGCACATAAAAACCAATACTAGTCAACTGCGACAAAAGATACAAGTGTTCATAAGACCTTGTCCGGTGAAAGGTTATGCGCCCGCGCAGCCGGAATATATCCTTGTTCGAATTGACAGACACAAAATATGTTAATGGCGTCTTAATGCCAACACGATCGTTTTTTATTTCTTGGTGACTTATTAAGGAATTAAAGATGGTATATGGGTTTTGTAGTCTTATAAATATGAAGCGGTGCTTTTGATGTATAAGCCTGTGGTGTAGCTAGATTTATAATAATTAGCGATGATGTCAATGTCCAAGTGGTGATAGATACTGTCCTGGGAAATGTCAGGGAAGGACTAGGGGAGGAAGTCTTTTATCTAGCGCTGCATGCAACAGTTCATAAACAGGTATTTTCATACAGTCTTGGACTATTTTGCCTGCAACCGTTGGGTGCTGCAGGCAGTTGAATAAAACGAGGTAATTATACATTGTACGCCCACAGTTCTCTTGGGTCAATGTTGACTGGTTAACGATAATAGGTGTGCACACCACCTATTAAAGGTCTATCTAGCTATTGTCATTTACCAGCCTCATAGCTGAATGTCTGCATGCACTGCAGAGGAATTACTACCCAAAAAACCATTACAGCATTACTAGAAATGCTGAAAAGCAAATTCAAGACTTCATGTTCAAAAGCAAAGAATAGAAATAGAATTCCTAAAAATATTTATATATAAATAATGTTGAATTAAATAATTATGTAAATAAATAATAACAAATTAAGTATATGAATAAATAGTTTGGAAATTCCAAAAGTGCACGCCTCATAACACACATTCATAAACGAAAAAGAAATTCAAAACATAATTTCTAACAAAAATTAACAATTTATCACTTTTCATGAAGTATGTTTTGACTGCTGTTTTACCCATCAATATGGGTAAATTTCTAATCTCGCAATCCTTACGTAATGTCAAAGACTATTTATTTAGATATTTACGTTGTGGGTTGCTAGGCAACACATTAAGTCAAGGTTGGAAATATTTAGATAAAGATATTATATTTTAGTTAGTATTTTATTAATTATAATTAAACTACTTTGAATAAAAGAGCCATTTTCAATAGGGTTCCTTCTATGGCCGAAACGAATGTATTAAAAAAAAATTGACTCAATTAATTGATTTTATCGCAAGCTACAATGTTTTCAAGTTTCATAAATTGACGGACAGGATTTTTTTTCAACTATTTTGATGGTTTTTTCATTTCTGCTGCATTAAATCAATTGGTAAAAAGTACAGTATTAATCTCCATTTAATCATCTATACAATGGTATATAAATTAAGTAGGTTCGGTGTACTAGCAGGAGTGTAACAATAAAAACAGTTGCAGAAATGGGGCAAAAAATATTTTTCGATCGTAGAGCACACTCTAATGCTTCGCATTACGAGTCGTGCAATAATAAATAATTATGTAAATAAGTAATGAATAATTATATAAATAAATAATTAAATATTACTTTACGTATGTTTTTGTTCTTTTTTTCTGGTCTGTTTATTTATCTGTGTAGGTACATACATAAATGGTAAAATAAATTAATAAATAATGCTCACATTTTCTCTATCTGAGATACCTTGATGCACAAGACTACTTTCCTTTCTGTGTTGTCATACCATTAAAAATGCAACAAAAACCCAATCTAATTACATGTATCCACTCGAGAAAAGAAGAAAATTGCCGACGAGTTTCTCAAAGTGAAAACAGTACGATGTGTAGTTACTATATAGAAAACTTGGTAGAAAAACATCCCGAGTGAAATGCACCGAGTAACGTGAGATTGTAGACTACTTTCTTCGGTTTAGTATTAGTTATCGATTTATGGAGTGTACTGGCTTTCTACTAAATACATTCGTGGGTAAGATTTTAGGTAGTCACGCATTTCTGAATAGGATTTTTAGGTAGCTTGATAGCTTCCCACTCACCTCTGGGAAAATAGTTACTTAGATTTCGAATTTCGACACCGTCTAAAAGTATAAATTATTAACTTCTGCCCGCGACATGATCCGCGTGGAAGTTGGATTTACTTACAAATATAATGTTAAAAATACGTTACTAAGTTGACTAATCGTGATGCCAGCGCCGCCTAGCGGCGCTCGACAGAGTCTACAGCATAACGCTCGGACCGGCCGGGCTAAGCAGAGTTCATAGGTTGCGGACAAGCAGTGAACAGGTTTAGAAACTGTGGCGCATTCCGAATAGTTGTGTTGTGTATACAGTGTGTTAAGTATTAGTGTGAATCATCGTAAATTATACATAATTTGATCTGAACTGCAAACGGCTTTTTATTGCGAAATAACCAAAACACTACCCACAGTACGCCCACAGTATATTAAAATATGCCTGCCAAAAGAGACACAGAACTCGGCATACAAATGTAACCCTATTATTTTCTTTCTTTTCCAGCTAAGAGATGGCGCTGTTATGGTGTGTGATGGCGTGCGCGCTGGCCGCGGCGCAAGCGCAGTCGAACTACGGCTCACAAGCGAACAATATCGAATACCAGGGAGAGGGACTCCCTGAACAAACTGTGCTGGATGGGAAGGTCAGTATTATTAACTTAGCATTTCGTAGGCCACTATTAGGCGAAATCTGGTACTATAATATTGAGATGCGGGCTGACAAAGATGTATTGGAAAAAGAAGACGAGCTGCACCCACTTTAAATAAACTGGGACAATGGAATGTTAAATGATGATGCTGGACAGTGTTCTCCCAAAAAAATTAATGCTCCATACTGCAATGGTAGTCAATGCAACGATGACAGATGCAGTGGTGGTCGTTGAGCTGGGCTTTACACTATAGAGGCATGAGGAACAGGGTGTAAAGTTCACACATCCTCCATAGAAAAGGGAGGATCCTCCGACCAGACGGGTGTTATGTCTGGTGGGCTACTGCCCAAGGATTGATGTCGGGATGTTGTATATATGCCAGTGGTGCGGTAAACTCTGCTTGCGCGATGCAAGATTTTGTGTGGCGTCAGTGAGATGCGTCGATACAGCCTCATTACTCCCCTCCTGAGACCGGAGGTCGATCGTAGGTTTGGTTGAGATTCCAGTGAGTCGGAACCGGGTGCCGCATAGTTCCAGTCAGTCACAGCACTGATGAATATGTTGCCTGTTGCTGGGTTTGGGTTCTGCAATCGCGGCAGTTGGTTTGCTTAACCTAAATTGTGTCGATACTCATCTAAATGTCGTCAGTTATTGATAAGGTGCAACAGCCCCATGTGAGGATTAGTAGACTGGATAATGCTTTTGTTAAATATAATAAAAGTCGGTATAAATTATACTCTCGAGATTCAAGTCAAACACAATCTTTTAGGCGATGTAGTTCAGCCGTTCACAAGTAGATCATATTCCATTTTCAAGACACTTGAATAAAAACCTTCGTTTCACCAAATCTGGTCACAAATTCACTTTTTCATAATAACATAGCGGTTACCAACAATGCTTACAATCGTACTTACGTGGTTAGAACACAAAGTGGGTCTAACCGCAGTGTACCGGTGTAAGAGCGAGTCTGTTGTTAGTTTGTTACTCTCTCATCTCCTTACGTTAGGAGCATCGCACGCGCTGCAAAATGTAACAGGAATACTTTTGATACAATGTTGCGGGTGTTAGCTTGTTTACAATATGTGTTGCGTAATAGTGTTGGGATTATATTGGCTGTATGCGGCTGTAAAACGCCCCATCTCTCTTTAATAGCTAATACTGGATGCAATTTAAGTGAACGTTGTGTTTTGATCTACCTATAGGTTGCCCTGTGCAACAATTATTGGACTTAATTTATACAGTTTGCGCCAACGGATTACTGGTGTATTCACTTAGAAAGCGTCGCCGATAAGTGCACACAAGTTCCTATCTGAATTTGTCGGCGCCAGTTCGCACTAGTTCGCGATGAATTGGCAAAAATTATGAAAGCTGACTGCGCCGACCAGCGCTTGTCGGCGGCGGCGCCGAGAAGCGCGAGCATATCGGCGCTGGTTACCAGCGTTCTACATGAATATCCTGAGGAAGTCAAGGCTTTTTGTTTTCTAATTATAATTTGACCGCTTTAAGCTGTTTTCAAATCGCGCTGGTCTGAAAACAGCTTTACGTGGAAGAGTTTGAGAGTTCTGAAAAAGACTTACATGATAATGAGGCCGTCTGCACTCTTAATTGTGCTTACGACTGAATTGAGTTGGTAAAATTGAGTGTCGGTACACGATCTCAAAAACTTTGAAGATAACAAAAACTGCACTCAGATTGGTGCAGGAATTCCGGAGAAAAATGACACTGCATCAAGAAACCTCTACCTCTAAATGTCAAACGTTTACAAAATCGACATTACGGTCCTCTGACATTGATAAAAAATACTACATCATCGCGACTTGCACAAAAAATTATTAATTTTCTTTTACTGGGTATAATTTACAAAACGGCCTTAAAGATAATTTACATTTAATCACGGCGTGATGTGACAGATGTATTCAAGTTTTTGTGACATTGAAATCTCTGAAACGGTGTATTAATATGGCGTTGCAAAAGCATGATTGGAGAGTCCACTGCTGAAAAGGAGTAATATTTTGTCTTTATATGAGCTGGAAGCGTTGTGAATGAAGTCGAAAGAGACTGCAGTTTGAATTTAAGTATACGAGTTAGTACGAGTAGCTGTCAATGCAGTCTTTGACTGAAATTACTGCTTTAGATGGTCGCATTTTCCAGTTATCAATAAAAATTATATACCCTCTCAATTCATAATACAGTTAAAACGGTTATCCACATAGATAAACCAGTTTATGCCTTTATGGTGTAGCATCTATGCCGCTTTTATCCAAATTATTTCATGTTTTTTCTGTCAATTTGATATCTTTTTGTATTAAAACACAATAGACGATGTATATTAATCAATTAACTATCTGAGTCAATTAACTATCTTTTCGTATTATCCTCATGATCATTACATTCATCAGTTTTAGCTATTAAATCTTTCTCAGAAAAATGTTCACTGCCATTTTAATTCACTATTTCTCAACCCACAAGAGATGTTGTACGAACTTCGCCAGCTCAGAGCAACCTTGACTCAGTTACCATATTTTGTATGCGCTCAATGCTTGCCCTTCTTTTGTCCCGGAGATCTTCAAGAAATCTGCGGTCAACGGCTTTATTATTTCGATAAGTTGGTTTTACATACAATTTAGTACATCAATATTATAATGTCCAAGTCGAGTAAAAGTGTTGGTGGAAGAGTTTGTCCGTGATTTTCGTTGTGAAGCTAATGGACTGTCTGACGCAATAATCCCAGCGCTGATTTGCTGGATTCGTTTTCTCCTCTACTGATCATTATGTCAAATATGTCACCTCTACCGATAGTTGTTTCTCCTGACAAAATTTATTCCGTTTCTAAATATATAATACGTTTATTTTTGTATTTTATAGTTATTTTCGTGTTATCTATCCCTTATGTTGCACCTGCTATGTTTTCTTTGCATTACACTAAGGTTGACCTTTGCGCTTTTTTACGTTATTTTTTTACGTGTGCATAAAGTTTAAATAAATAATTAAATTGTTTCGGTTTCTGAAAACTTTTGTCAGTCAACAGTAAATCTACGGTTAAATCTTGTGTACCTTGGCTGACAAATATGACAAACTAAGTATCTACTTAATTGTTTAGATTTTGACGGAAGATAAATATTTTGCAAAAGAAGGCTTTCAGAATCAGGAGATATTATACGTAAATGTTCAAAGTTCAATCTTGAGGACGAATTCAGACAAGCAAGACTAAAGGCTGGGCAGATCAAAAAGAATGGGAACTTTCGATTTCAAATTGCGATCGTGTGTGAACTGACCTTTAAAATAAACTGTGCCAGTTATTATCTGCGTTTGATAGACTTTTTTATTTTATGGTATTATTCGATCAAATCTTACGAGGCGAAAATAGATTTTTTAATCAATATTCTGGTGGCGACTTTTTCGCATTGTTATGACTTTTTGCTAAGTTTTTTGTAGGTTTGCAATTTTTCGGTTCTAATCGGGTATACAAATTGTTCAGGCTTCTGCATGATATGGTAAGAACCACTAACCTAAAGCCAATTTTTTATTTTTATTACTTTATACTTCGAACTTCTGTCTTTCATAGATACTGAAGCTGTTCCTACTGTCCCTGTTCATAACTTGTCATAGTTTTATATTTACCCTATCATAACATGACATCTGCACGTGTTTATTCCACGAAGAATTAGGCAGAGGTATACGCCAGGGTTGCGGGAAATTCCTGAGGGGAGACTGTAGCCCTGGTAACGTACAGGCAACTGAAGGAACACGGGTGGGTTTTAGTCAGTAAGAGACTGACACGCCTTTCTGCTCCGCCCAGAGCGGGAAAAGTTATGTGCTGATTTCCCAAACAAAAAAAAAAAAAAAAATTACCTATAATACACCCACATTTCACCAGTTATGTTTGATTCCCATGTCATAGGAGGCGGGCCTATTGTCATCGACCGGGCGCACACCCAGACTCCGAGAAATTCCAGATAGAAAACCCAATAGTATAACTTTTGACCTTATTATTCTCAATTCCTCAGTGGATCTAGGTAAAATTCACAAGGTTGAAAATTGGCTGTAAGAAAAGTGCCCCAATCCAACTTCGATCACAGCTAACAGAATTTTCGTCTTTTAACAAAGTCTCTCACACAAACACGCACAAAGTTTCTAAGCGCAGATTCAAACGCCGTACAAGACGAAATATTGTTATAGGGTGATTACAGACCGATAGCCGGCGGCCTGGCCATTGAGGCCATTGTAGCCAATAGCTGCAGTGTCAACATAGCTTAACAGCCGTCTGAGAGACGAGATATTGTTATTGGACCGCGAACGGAAACATACTCGTACCTTGTAGATTGGTTCGCTTGTCTGTTGTGGTGATAGCCTGAATGCTCGGTGGGTGTCCATTGTTTTGCGGTACGATTTGATTTAGATAATTTTGATTTGAGCAGTGGTGGCCCAGTGGTAACGGCCCCGACTTACGAGTTGTAGGTCGTGGGTTCGAACCCAAGCAGGCGCTTTACTTTGTGTAAATAATTTCATCACCACTGCTCTCAAAACGGTGAAGGAAAACATCGTGAGGAAACCGGCATGTCTTAGAACCAAAAATTCGAAGACATGTGACATCTACCAACCCGCACTGGGCCCGCGTGGTGGATTACGGCCCACTCCCTCTCACAGAGAGGAGGCCTGTGTCCCAGCAGTGGGAACATTAATAGGCTGATGATGATGATGATGATGATGAATTTTGATTTGATAGTGTGTTAATTTTAATGCAATTTCATTCAAGATTCTTTATGGCGGATGTTTACCTACCAGATTTTGAGAAATTGTCCATCCCGAATTACGGAATTCCAAATACGTCACACCGTCCATGCGATTAGCAAAAAGCAAGGCATTGTCACATAAACGTGACAAGCAAGCGCGTGCCCTGTACGCCAAGGACACAACACAAATATGTGACAAAATGCGGCTCGAAATTGTAGCTTGGCGTGGAGGGCACGCGCGTGCGTTTATGCTCTGGCGTTCAAAAGGCTAGACTACTCACTGGAAAGTCATTTCTATCATATGGAAGTCGTTAGTTATAGAGGAGCTCGTGCCTAAGAAATAACAGCGCTACGCTTGCCGGGGATGGTCCGTGGATGGGCGACCATCTTTACATACCGAGACTCCTTCGTGCCTCGGAAAGTACGTTAAGCCGTTGGTCTCGGCTGTCATTCGTGGATCTTTGACAGACGTCACGGGTCGTCAGAAGCACGAAAGTCTGACAAACAGTAGGGGTATCGTATTACCCAGTTACTGGGTTGTGGAGGTCAGATAGGCAGTCGCTCCATGTAAAATACTGGTATTCAGGTGTAACCGGTTAGACTGGAAGCTGACCCCAACATAGTTGGGAAAACGCTAGGCAGATTGATTGGAACTCGTTAGTGACTTGGGTTAGATAAAAACTGCCAAGAAGAACTGTCAGTTTGAAGTTTACGGTAACTGAATGAAGTTACTGCGTGTTGTTAAATGCTGTATCAAGGACTTCCAAATCTCTTAGCATTACATTAAAAGAGTTCGCCATAGTCTCACTTGTCTACCTACACGATATTTCTCGTATCGTATTGTGTTCTCCAACAGAGACCAACCCCCATAGTAACTGCCCGAAGGTAATAATTAGCAGTAGAGATTTATTGCAGCGTTTGGCATGCAACTAACTAAATATAGAATTGTTGCTGCAATCATCTAGCTCGAGGCTGCTATACTGAACCTTAGCTTTTTGTAGCAGATTCTTGATTAACTATGATGTACTGTCTTTGGGCAGTGGATAGGATGGACTAGCTTTTAGTTACTACAATTTATTTACTTATAAAACAGTAGTGGCCCAGTGGTAACGGCCGCGACTTACGAGTTCTATAGGGTAGGTTCTAATCCTGACAGGCGCTTTACTTTGTGTAAATAATTTCAACACCACTGCTCTCAAAACGATGAAGGAATATATCTCGAGGAAACCGACATGTCCTAGAACAAAAAATTCGGCACATGTGACATTTACCAACACGCACTGGGCCCGCGTGATGGATTACGACCTCCTCCCTCTCACTGAGAGGAGGCCTGTGTCCCAGCAGTGGGAAAATTATAGGCTGATAATACTACTTACTTTTAGGAACAAGCTAAAGGCGATGTTAGTCGAGAGATGTGCTAGTCTCGTTGGCCTAGTCACTACTGGTTTTAAGCGCTACTGCTGAATAAGAGATCCTGTGTTCGATGCCTTTGTCGGGCAAAGTTTTATTGGGGTTTTCCCTCTGTGTTCTATTGTTGGCAATCCCCTGTTACATGGAACTTAAATATAACTGGCGAAATGTGGGTTAACTATAGGTACACCTCTACTTAACCTTTCGGGGGATTATAGGCGTGATGTCATGTTATATCATGCGGGAGCGCATGGCATGTGAATTTTGTTCCGCGTGCTTAGTGTTCGTTCATGTTTTTGTTACATTGTCTATAATGAATAGTATACGGGCGCGACATTGGCGAAAAACGCATCCGGAAGAAAGCTTGCCTAAATATAATTGATTCTAAGACCACAAGGGGCCAACGACATCGAAACTCTGACAATGTATTTATACGCCGGGAACGGCAGAATATTATGTACTTCATTAAAACTGTGTAACATCTCTGTAACTATATTCTTACAAATAAATGGACTATTACTATTACTATCGTGCGCCTTGCTTCGGCCTATAGCCCGAGTTTATACGATTACTTACGATGCATAAAATTACGCCTGTCAGGTAACCTCGAGGGGTTAGGCAGAGGTGTAGAGGAAGTGGAGGCTACTTATAGTACACCCACATTTAAACGGTTATGTTTTAAATTCCATGTAAAAGGGGCGAGCCTATTGCTACCAACCGGGCACAAATCCAGATTCCGGGCTGCTACTGAGGAATTCCTGTTAGAAAAATCCAATAATACTTTGCCCGACCTGGGATTCGAACCCGGGATCTCATGCTCAGCAGTAGCGCTTGCGACCACTAGACCAACGAGGCAAATATTTACGATACGATTTTGTTCCATAGACACTAGAATAGTGTCGATAGGATAACAAGGCAATTTCGTTGTTCAATTTTATCATTGCACCCCACTATTGTCAATTTGTTTTAGATAACACCATAACTTAATGGCGTTTCTAGACTCTTATGTGAAGGGATGGGCTGTTCCTATCGGCAACTAAGCAGTTTAGATTTTGTGTATCTTTGTCTTGCTCTTGTTCCTACTAAAACTGAGAGCTTTTATGTGGCCGGAAGATTCGCTCGGTGTAGTAAGCTGGTAAAAGTAACACTTTTTAAGGCATATTGCCTGCTTTGGGTCAACTATACCAAAAAAAGCTGGATGACCTACGCGTACAATATAATAATAATTATTTTTAGGATGCTGTTGGGAATACCACAATGGTGCAGCGCGTCTACCATGTTTGTAGTATGTACTTACTTATTTTTGTAAAATGTTAGCTTACAATGTAGGTTCTCACTGAAAACCTGCACGCTTAGAATAACCACAATTAAAAGAGTTTTTTCAACGGAAGAATAGACAAATTGACAGATTGTGATTCAATTGTGTTTGTGATCCGTCATTACAAATTGTAGGTACATGCTTACGTGACAATAAAATCAAAGCAAGACATGTGTGTGTCATTACATTTAGGAACATTATGGTATTATAATTTGTGACTTGTCACACATTGGATCCATCCGGCTCGAAGGACCATAAAAGAGTGATTCTATAACTAAAAAACCCGTAGAAAACACGTTACTATAGTTATCATGCTACGCGTGCAGGGCTGTGGTTCTGTTTCGCACATGAGACGCAGCATTATGTTCATGTTCCGTTTTGGCCGTGGATGTGAGTGGCCTGGCATTTGAATTGTTTTTTGTTCTTTGTTTTTAATTTTATGCAATAGATCCCTAATATATTGCATAAAATTACAAGAGTACTTTACTATTTTCTATTTATTCTTCTTATAAAATATTTTTATTTTTGTTGCAGGTCACAAAACTGGATGATTTGAGTCCAGTCATATTCTTGAACAGAACGAAGGCTGCCCTCAACTGTGCCGCTGGTTCTATGCAGGTATTTATTGATAGATAGATAGAGTTTACCCCATCCGTGTTTTATAGTTTTTATCTGTAGGTACTATAATATTACAAAGAGGTCAATTTTGACTTTGTACGTATCTTCTGAACTACTGATGAGATTCCGAAAATTGACGAAGTCGCGGGCAGAAGCTAGTGTCAAATAATGCTTTGAATGGATATCACGTTTTATCTTATCATTTCCACACGAATTTTTAAAGCTGACTGGGAAATAAGACCTCTTTTGGTCCTGGTAACTTACAAGCCTCTTTATCAATTTTGGAAGAGATTTTTTTATACGAAATGTGGTCACCCGTTATACAATATGTGATCATTCGATACTCTAACTAACGCAATAAGGATATAGCCAGTAATAATAATAGTTCTCTAGACCGAATTTCGGCGATGGCGGCCATCTCAAGGGAGACTAGCCATCAGCGTGGGAAATATTATAGTGCACAAGTGTGTTTGCAGACACAGGTGCACTCTCTCTTCCCTCACTCTCATATTCCGATAGGACGAACATGACCAGAGAGGCATCAGGCGCAGGACTAACTACTTGACGTGCATTCTGACGCACGGGGGTATCACTAAACTTCCAAACTCCGGGATGTTACTGAAAATTCCAAAAAAAAAAACCCAATAACACTTTTGCTCGACTTCGGAATCGAACTCAGGACCTCACGCTCAGCAACCGCGGTCGACATCAACACCAACAGGGTAGAGATAGCTAGTATCAAGGTGACAATGAACATGCCGAAGCCTAAGACAGTACAACCCGAAAATCTGGCAAAACACCAGTATGAAGAAAAATAAATTAGCCAAGAACATACTTCTAATGCAGTTAACCTGCATTGACACGAATAACTCTAATACGTTTGTCAATAGAACAAGTACTAACGGTCCGGTTAACTATCGGTAACCGTTGGGTGCTGTGTGCTGCCGTCCGGTATATCTACGAGTAGTTACGACGATAACGACTCGTTGAGATTTGTGCCGGAGATATGTGAAATTCCTTTATATAGTGAGTTCTTGTTAGCGGGCAGTTATCTCTTCATCGGTTACATTGGATTTTATAGGGCCGTAACATAACATCATGCCAGTATTCCCCGAAGGGCTGGGCAGTGGTGTATCAATAGTACGCCCACATTTCGCCATGTATAGGGCTCTGTCAGTGTGTGACATATTTGGATTTGGAGCAAAACTATGTGTAATTTTGGTGTAGATAAAATTAAATAACAAAGGATTGCACATATTGTAATGATAATATAGTTCAAAAAAATTTTTTTTTCGAACCTTCCCTTAGATAGATGTTCTCAGTAAATAATCTACCTAAATATTCTAATATTTACATAATCCACTGAGGGAAATATAAAATCAGAACTACTTTTGGTGTTCTCCGAAATGTTTAGTCAAGAATTGATATCTTTAACCTAACGTATTTCAGATCGAGTTGAAATTCAACGAGAAGTTCTATGGCATAGCGTACGCGGATTTCGACCGCCACTCAGCTTGCCAGGTGGTGGGCAAGGGAGCTCTGTCCTACAAGCTGGAACTGCCTCTCAAAGGATGTGGCACCAAGCAGGTAAACTGTTTACATATCACCTTTTCGTACAATGATTTTTGTGCTTACTATTTAATAAGCTTATCTAGATAAAAATGTCTATTAAGAATCAGTATGAAAGCAATAAAACTAAAATTATTTACCAAATAATTTATCATAATAAATTGTGGATAGGCGTCACCTCATCTGGTCTTGAAATGTTGTAGCAGTCGACTTGGGGGCCGATCTACACTACATCCTACACGATTTGATCTATACAATAGCCAATTCAATTATTGACCTTCTCACCAGGATCCTCTCCGAGTATTTACGAACAACATAGTGGTCCGGTTCCACCCAGGGTTGGAGATGGACGGAGACGAGGTGATCACCATCGTGTGCCGGTACCCGCCGCCCATCGTACCCAAACCAGTGTTCAACCCCCTTGTATTCACGTAAGTGTTCATAGGCACCTCTGATCTATAATCTGTTACATGTACCTACCTATACGAAAAAAATACTACAAAATTCATGACAACCTGACATAAATGAAAGCCAGCAGCTTGGATAGTCAAGAGTTTGTTGGCCACTTTTGGTTGCAGATTTTCTGATCTTGATTATATGCATCAAATATTATTTAATTTTTTTTGATTCAGCTTGACTTACAGGCTGGTATGAATCCCTAAATCTTGATGATAATTATGAGCTAAAACCGCAGTTAAATTGAATCGCAATAGAGAAACAGATAAAACTAAATCTCTTTTTCTTTTTGCAGGCCTGAAGCCGGTCCCCTTCCCGCGAAGGCCCCACTCGCAGGCACCCACATCCTGATGATAATTTGCGCGATCCTGTTCCTTACGCTGCTACTCCTGGGTCTGGGAGTGTCCTACCTCTGTCTCAGGAGACGCGCGCTGCCCGCTCCGAGGAGGTTTATCGATGACTCCTCCGCTTCTATTGTTAGCAGGGAGAGTATACAAGGTAAGGAGTTTTGTTGCACCAGAAGTTGAACCAAATCAACTTGATACAATGAAATATTATTTTGTCAAAAATATTTCTCTCGGGGCACTGCGCCTTTGTTATTACAGGCTTGCAGAAAAGAGACAGGTATTGGCCGCACAGTCGCTTTGTCTCTTTCTAGAGAGAGGCCACCTTTGTGAGGCTAACGCTCAGTCCATTCTCTATGTCTACATTTAACTCATGTTGTCTATAGTTAGCTCATCACTGCTGCATGTCATCGCCTGACTGAAATATTGACATCCAATCAAATAACTTGACGTGAGTTTGACATAGTATCAGCAAATGGAGTTAATCTTTCATAAATCGGATGTTAGTATTTTATTGCACAATCTCACTAAATGAAAATAACAAACAACAATATTTCGATAACCTATTACTTTTTAAATATTTTTTTTATGTACCTACCCAAAACCAGTACTCTTCTTTTATACAATAGAACACATTCTGATTCAGACTATATTTCTTTTACACAGAAGTCAAAATTCCACGAGCTCATCCAGTCTACCCTGCTGCCGCCGAAGTGGGCAGCGTGGCTTCCGACACTATTCCTTCCGACTACCCTTCGGAAACGCCAAGCGAAGCCGAACAGGCGCATAGCAACGCTGCCTTCATGATGGACGAGTCTTATCATAGTGAAGGTAGGTTGAAATATGGTTTAAGTAAGTGCTGAGTATGAGTACCTCCTCAAAATAATAATGGTCTGAGTCCCATTTGGGCGCCATTATACTTACTAATGGCGCCCAGTTGCGACCGAAGTGTTTGCTTCAATAATAAATATTGCAACTTTAGTTAGTAAATAGTACCTATTATGCACAGTTTTAATATTGTAAATATTCAATCATATGTTTACACGAAATGTTATGCCATGTTATAAAAGTGGACTCACGATGTGAGAAATAAATGTTTGTTATTTATTTAAATATAAACTATTATTAACAAATATTGTATTTGTGTTTGTTAATAATGGCTGAGTGCCCATAAAAATCTTAGTTTACCTACAATATTGCTAACCAAACCTTCTCTACCAGGCTACGGCTCCACACGTGAAGCAATGACAAGCAACGCGCGCCTGGTATCAGGCGCCGCGCCCGCCTTCGACGTGCGCGTGCGCGTGCAGCGCCCCGTCGTGCCGCCCTCGCCGCCCTCCACCATCACACTCACCGAGACCGACGGAGGAAGCATCAGGTGAGAATCTGTTACTCTACCCGAAATATTTATAGCATTCGGACTCGAGGCCCAGTTGGGCGCCATTATTAGCTACTAAATGGCGCCCAACTGTCGAGTTAGCTCAAACGGGGTCTAGTCTAACCTGCTTTAACGAGTCGGAATTTGCTGCGTTCATGGTAGGTAAAAGTAGTAACACAGTCTTGTGTACCTTTCATAAGAAAGCTATAATGAGATATTTCAGCTGTGTCTTTTGGGATAGCAAAGAATCAGCGAAGCCTCTTAAAAAAAAATGTTGTAGGTCTCGGTCTTAGCCAAATTATTTCAATGAATTTTAAGATAAATTATTAAATATTCATTATTTCACCCTTCACAGACAAACGATGCTCTCAGAAGAGCACGAGCGTCAAGAGTCTGTCCGTACAGTATCTCCTGTGGCCCTCCCACTCCCCGCGCGCGCCTCTCAGCTGCCGCCGCCGGAGAGACCGCCGCGACCTCCCGCGGTATACTCGCAGGTCTCCAGGGATAAACAGGTGAGGAACATGAGGGAAGGATGTGGTGATGGAGTGTTGGGAGTGAGAGTGATGCACGGGTTGTGTGGATGGACCTGGTATAACAATTCATTGGTTTTGTTAGGCCAATGATGAAATGGAAAGATGAGAAGACCGAGAGCCTGATGGTTCGATCTTGATTACGATGAAATTTCTTGAAAATACTTAATGAAATGTTTTGACTATCAAAATGTAACCTGTCACTAGCACCAACCTCACTTATTGGATAAATCAAAATCACAACACACAAACTCACACTATATTAAAACGCACGTACTTATACAATATGGAGACTACAATACAACAAAAAATGAAAATACTGGCACTACTAATGCTTAAGAGTATTTTGGAACTGTCAAATAAATCCTAGCTTCGAAATAAAAAAATGAGTTTTTCAAACAAATTAAATAATTATAGTTTAAGCCGGATCCACTCTAAGCCTATTAATTCCGTTTATCCAACTAGGCCTAGGGTGGATTCCCGGGTGGATTTTTTGGGGTGGGTAAAAAAAATAACCGAGGGAATGCCCGAAATTGAAAATATTCAATTGAATTCAGAATGGGAACGTCATCAGGGACACGCCATTTAATTTGTTGTTGTGTTGTCGTCTCCACGTTGTATATTTTTACAAAACACACAAACTCACCTCACATTTTAAGCACACCTTCACCCAGAGGAAATGTGTGTTCATATTCACACGTCATATTCACTGCAATCATAATAATAATAATTCCATCATCACCCGTGTGACTAACCAGGAGTGGTCGAGACGCCCGCGGTCCATCGTCTCCCTCAACACGGAGATGACTGACACGCACTCTGTCACCGAAGTTACCGACAGATCGCACGCCAGGATGTTCCACATCAAGGTACTAATTGAAAACTTTACTAATTTTATACAGGACTGTAAGAAAGTATGTTTCAGCTAAAGGTATTAATTAGTAGATGCATCATGCAGTAATAACTTCATTGAATTACAAGTGTAGTGGTGGAGAATCCCCAGTAGATTACGAAAAAGACGAGACAGCGATAAGACAAAATGGTAAAAGTCGAAAATGGCTAATGGTAAAAGGAACGCGAGGTCCAGCCATTAAAGTCCCTTTAATGACGTCAAGGTCTCTTGTTTTCTCCACGTGTGTGATTGGTCATAATTTTGTCTTTTTTAATAACTCTTACTACAAAAAAAATATCTGCGGGGCAGTCTTTGGGGACTGCCGATAGAAGTGAAAACTAAGTACCTTGTAAATTGTATCGTATACACAGTATAAATATAGCTCATGGGAAGCCTGCGGTGACGATGACGCGAGTTTCACGCTTTTTGTTCACCCAAAAAGAGCTCAGCGCATAAAGAGAGTTTTCACTTAAAAAATTAGTGCCAAAATTATATTATAATTATATTATTTTATACAGTTAATAAATTATATAATTTTGTACAGAAACCTCCTCCGCCACCTCCTGTGATGAGAGAGCGTCTGGAGACGGAAGAACAGGAGATGCTGATGGAGAGCCTTGAACCCATTCCTGAGACACCGATCATGCCAGCCAGGTGAGTTTGAATAACCAATAACGTTATATTTATCAGGAAAAGACGATGCCATAAATATAATAAAATAAACAATATAGTTTGCGATATGCTGTTGCTGCTAATGGAGCTAATGTTGCGGGAGACTTAATTTGCCCTAACCTATCATGTTACATAAATTTGGCCCAACTTATCGAAACCAAAATGACTTGAGTTTTGCTAATAACACTTTGTAATTATCCAATAGCAGGAGTAGTGGTGGCCCAGTGGTACCGGCCCCGACTTACGAGTTGTAGATCGTGGGTTCGAACCCAAGCAGGCGCTTTACTTTGTGTAAATAATTTAATCACCACTGCTCTCAAAACGGTGAAGGAAAACATCGTGAGGAAACCGGCATGTTTTAGAACCAAAAATTCGAAGACATGCGACATCTACCAACCCGCACTGCCCATCCCTCTCATAGAGAGGAGGCCCGTGTCCCAGCAGTGGGAACATTAATAGGCTGATTATGTATATCACAATTTCTTCATCAGAAAACCTGAGATTACCTCCCACGTCGTGGACGACGTGTTCCTCCGCACCATCACGGAGAAGAAGACCATCGAAGACATCGAGCGTCACAAGCGTCTCGTGACGGAGTACAAGCAGGTGCCCCCCCCGCCGCCGCACTTCGACGTCACCATCCGCAACCACACCGTGCCCGAGGCGCAGTGGGAGAACTTCTCGGACATCAGCTCCGCGTCGGGGATGACGTTGACGCCCAAGATGGAGAGGGTTCCGCTGTCGTTGCCGCCGCAGAAGTATATTGGTAAGTTTGTAGGAGTGTCAGCAATGTTGCACTAGACCCGTACAACATCACAGATAACAATAAACGTACAGCTATCTAGTAACTTGATAATAGCAAATATTGATGGTTGCTTGATAAGTTTCATAAATAAGGCCGTAAGGAAGAAATTTTTCGAAAATAAAAAGTCCTCTGCTGGACGAAGGTTTCTTTCCCAATATATTCACAATGATTTACCTACATACGTCATTAAATTGCAGGTTTTATTTGAATGTGTCCAAAAACATTTTAGTCTTATTTTGTGCATACTTCAACAGTTGAATCAAACTGTTTATCTACAAAAAGTGTTAAAAAGTTTAATCAATTTTAGTCCCCCAATTAACTCTTTTACTCTGTCTCCAGGTAAAGGCGGCCCAGACCTATTCTCCCCAGAACTAATCAAGCAAACCGGCCAGGTCTACCAATCTCCATCATCAGACCTGCCTCTACTCCCCGAACTGCCTCCAGCCCGCAACCCTCTGTTCAGGGATGAGGACGATGAAGATGTGCCAGAACCGATACCGGCTCCACCTGTTCCAGTCAACTGGAGTGTACTGACCAGAGTGCTGAAGACCGAGGCGCAGGATGAGGTAAGATTTTATAGCTTTTGATCTGAATAGTGTGGTTTTTGATGATCTTGTCATAATAATGATAGTATTAATGCCATCATTATTCCACTGTGAAAACGGGATGGTGCTATCGGCTTTGTATAGCTCCGTCTCTCTCTCACACTGGAAAAAATTCAGTTGCTTGTACAAACAGAATTAGTTTTTTAGTCCACTTATTCATAGAGTAATTGTGTATCAGAGGTGTCAAAACGAAACAGAAACGCGACTATCTTTTGACGCGGTAGGACGAATCTAACGATTTAAATCTGCATAACTAGGATATCGTGACTAAATCTGTAAAAATCTATGATTGTCCAAAGCAGTCTTTTAAGATAAAGCCTTTCTGAGGTAACCTTCCTATATCTAGGCTAGATAAATGTTTCCAAAATTTCCTTCGCAATATCGTCTAAATTATTCAATTTACTGGAAATGTATAAAAACTTAGGATTTTTGCTACTACTAACTACAGTGTTCAGTTCATCATCTAACATAAAATGTGTTACATCCCCAGGTCCTAGCAGAAACCGAGCGCTCGTACCGCCTGACCCGCGAGGAGCGCCTCCGCTGGCGCGAGCTCATCACGCACGAGAGCACGCTGCGCCGCGAGCTGGCGCGCTCCAGCACGCGCGAGGAGTTCAGCAGGGTGGCGCACGACCATCGGTTCGCGCCGCTGTATGCGCCTCCTAAGTGGGAGGTCATTATTCGCATACTGGCTCCACCTCCGGATAAACCGAAGGTAAGCTTGCTTGCAAGTGGCGTTGAAATATTGTTCAGGTGTTGATGAGACAAGAGCCCTTCTAGTCTCCAAATTTTTTTCAAATGTTTAACATAACATAATCATCATAATCAAGCCTTGCTTCCCGTAAGGGTTGGGCAGAGGTGTACCTGTAGCAGGTACACCCACATTTCTCCAGTTATGTTTAAGTCCCATGTAATAGGGGGCGAGCCCACAAATCCAGACTCCGGGCTGCTACTGAGAAATTCCAGATAGAAAAACCTAACACTTTGCCCGACCCGGGGATCGAACCCAGGACCTCGTGCTCAGCAGTAGCGCTTGCTACCACTAGACCAACGAGGCAGTCAAATGTTTAAGTTAGCGAAAAATGCAATTGCAATTGCTCGGTTTTATAAGCTTCAAAAGCAGTTATTTTGTAGCCAATGTAAAAAACTTGGTATTTTTGATAAGAGCCTAGAAAATTTTTGAAGCTTTCTGAACTTTGAATTAAATATTTAAAAAAAACTGTAACAAAAAGGTTTGAGTTTTTAACTCGATTAGAAGACTTTCTGGGTGTTTTTCAATTACAATACTAACGTTAATATACAATAATTAGCAGTGATACCCAAGTGGTGTGACCGTCAGACTGCCAAGTCATAGATCTCAAGTTCGAACCCACGGCACGCACCTCTGACTTTTCGGATGCATGTGCGTATTGTATAATTATTATTACTTGCTTCAAAAACGGTGAAGGAAAACATCGTGAGGAAACCGAGAGATATTTCTCGACGGCATCTGAAGCCAAGTCAGAGGCCCATGGGCGGCTTTAAAAAAAACTCTGATATCAGGTGAATGACGTTAATTTGAGAAATAATTCATCTTTAACTATTTCTTTTCCAGAACCGCTACCGCAAGAAGACAGAGTGGGACTCTCGTTCCCGGCGCAGCTCCCTACCGACCCTGTACGAGTACGACAGCGACGCGACCTCGCTGAGGGACCCGCAGCGGTCCCGCCGCTCCTCCTACCGCAGCGACCATGTTGATATGAGGTGGGTAGTTGGTGGAAGGGCCAAGTAGTAGTCAATGACTTGATGGCAAATATGAAAGGATGAACTGGATTCTTGTGTTAAAGATTGACGTCAGCAGCAGACACTAGACAGGAATTGGTGTAGAGAAGGAAGGGAGATATTCTCCTCGCATGTTGACTTTTTTTTTTTAAGAGCCTGTGCTATCCCACTCCTGGGCAAAGGCCTCCCTCCATTCCTTCCATCGCTCGCGTCCTCCTCCCAATTTTGACGGAACCTATCCAGCTCGTCCCGCCATCTCCTACGTGGTCTGCCGCGACCCCGTTTCACTGTCTAAGGGCACCAGTTCTGTGCTATTTTGGCCCACAGTTTGTCTGACATGCGACAGACATGTCCTGCCCAGTCCCATTTAAGTTGGGCAGCCATTTTGGCAGCGTGGGTCACTTTTTGATTTTAGTTAAATATTCGATATTTATGAAGTAAAAGTATGCACAATTTAAAGCATCTTACAAAGATCTACTTAAGTATCCATATAAAGTTTCTGGAGTACGATATTTTGGTTGGGTTTTTGATGGTGGAACGCAGAATTATATCATCAAACTGAATGTTTGAATTATTTTTGCCCACTACTAATTTCTTTGAAATGGCCACTGCACACCTTTTCTATGGTCTTAGTCCAGCCAGGACAAACTGGATAATAAATGGAATGGACGGAATGGGACAGTAAAATGTAACCACATAAGATATAAAATTTCAAGATCGTTCAACTTCTAAAATGCTCGTTTTCTCTATCCTCTAGATCGATGTCCGAGATGATGGTAGACTACGCGCGCGAGCAGGCGGACACGCACTCGGAGGTGTCGGGCGGCACGCAGCTCGGCGGCCGGTACTACGACGACGACAGCGACTCCGAGCATCCCTTCCACCAGAACCAGTGAGTACAGCTTCTGACTATGTTATAATGGGGTTTTACGAACATACGATTTTGACTCTGATTTCATGGATTTTTTATCTTTTCTGACTATGATGGGGCTTTGCGAAGATGCGATTTTGACTCTGATTTGATAGCTTTTGGATCGTGTCTTGAAGTTCCTTCACAATGATTACCTTGACCAATAAGTGGGGTTTATTTAAAAGAAATAAAATATTACTGATTTCAGAGAGGGTAATTGTAGAGTACAGACTTATAAGAAAGTAATTTTAAAAACATAATTTACCTTAATTTTTGCGGATTTTTTTTTTTTATTGTACGGCTCTAGAAGGCTAGACTACTAATTGAGGTACTCAGTTATTATCGATTTCAATGAAGCCCTGTTTCTGTCTTCCCGCCCCTATTAAGTACGCATACGCGAAATAGACTATAATTCTCTAAATTAGAGTACGTTGGCAACCCTACCAATAAGCGATTGTATTGAAGTTCGAGACGAAAGTTTTTCTCAAGGAATCTTTGTGTGCTTTTGGCCTGTCCTTTTCTCGACAGGTCTATTTATAAAGGGAAGTAAATAAAGTAAAATAAAAGAACAAGAGATGGAGTCTGACGTCCATTATAACGATTTTCTCTAACTTTAATTACCTACCCGAAAATGAGGTTTTGTCACAAACACTGCTAGTTTTCGCATGTCTTTTTCGTTTAAGTTCTGAATTTATAGTATTTATCATCTCTTCAGGTCTTGGTCGCGTCACTCGCTGAATCGCTCAGTGAGTCAGCCGTCGCTGGCGCGCTCAGCCACCGAGGTGGTGGAACAGTGGACAGCTCCGGAAGGTGACGTCACTCCCACGCCTGGACGCAGGATTAGAGGTGAGGATTTTTTGATATTATGCTTTGAAGAGAGAAATTTGGAACTTGATGTGAACAAAGACTTCAAGTTTTCCAAAAACTCAGCATTTATTTCAATTAAACCATTTACAGGCACTTTTGAATTGTCAAAGAGTCGGTCAGTTAGTCAGAAAGTTGAAGCTAGTTGCCCATTCCAAAACGTAGATCTCTGCGGAAAAGAACGGGCAAGACACTCTAAGGAAACTCCTTTAAATATAGATTATAACTGTTGTTAAAAGAGCTCATTTATTTGTACACTTCTTCTGTAGGGTACAGAATAGTGTATAATAAAATTACTGATCGTATATTGCTGTTATTAGCAAACGGCAAAATATTACTGATACGCCCGATCTAAATCCGACGTAAACTATTTGGTGTCTGAAGGTAAAACAGTTGTAACGACATTATATAAACCATGGATCTCTATCCCTTTCAGGTCCACAAGGATTAACGACCTTCTCATCATCTGAAGTGCGAACCTTCCAGGCGTCTCGAGAGTGGCGCGAATAGAAAACTTTAATAGCGCGATTCAGAACGTTGTAAGTCATGATGCGAGTAATAGATGGCGTTGTACTTAATTTTGTAAATTGAAAGAAATCTCAGAAATTGATTGTAATTAGCAGTAACAAAATATTGTAGGTTTTGTGTTATGCTCAAAGTTACTCAAGTGATAATTTTCACTGCCTTTTTTATTGTTTTTTTCTTACATTCCTCGATGTTTTAGTGTAATGCGATTCCGTCCATTCGTGACTAATACCTGTTTGAGTGACATAATATTTGTAATTGAATTTACTTTATATAAAATTTATTGCATGGCATTATTTTTATGAGATAAATAAATTGTTTAAGTATACAAGTGTATATTTCTGGTATGAAGTATAGATTAATACATTGCAAGTGTATATTTTTGACGTGGGATTTTATTTTTATCTTTTACGTATTGGAATGATACTTTTGTATTTTGTTTCAAGTTAGCTCTAACCTACTTAATAGTCCTAGCAAGAGGTGTGTCCGTCCGTAGGTACATTGTATACAAAATATACCATTATTTTAATAACAAGTTTTTAGAATTTATTTTAAGTTTCAATAAAAATAAAATTTATGAAATATAATTTAACTAACATTGTGCCAAAATGAATTAATAACGCTTCCTAACAATCAGTGAATATATTAATATTCTTTTAAATGTCTATAGTTTTATGTACATTTTGAATATTTTTTTAAATAGTAACACTTTGCTTTAAATTTTAATAATCTCGGTAAAGGTTATTGAAGTTTTTTCGCTTTTTCCTTATATTTTTTCTGCCAACACTAATATTAGGTGTATATAGGTAAATGTAAGTCAATGAAGAGTTAATACCTAGCAGTTGAGGCAAGACGGGCAATTTTTCTGAATTTGGTATCAAATCTTGCAAAATTGGCATTACTTTTTAGCATAATTTTTTTCTGTCGTAATGATGAAATCGTCAACATAATATATACTTTTGTTGTCATGAGCCCATTACTTTTATATAATAAGTATTTCTTGCCTTGATTGCTATGTGAGCGTGGGATTTAAAGGGCAATGGGGTAGTGCAAATTGTGCTCAATTAGCGGTTGTAACATGTATTTTCTGGAAACCTGTTTTTTAATTCCATTTGATGAAAGTACGGTACCCTAACCATAAAAAAGTGTTTTTAAGAAAAATGCAATGGATATGCAATTTAGGTTTTTTTTGTTTTGAAAAGAGAATAAATGCACCTATAGAGAAATGCAAACAAAGCTAAGTTTCAACGTTTTGTTGCCAGTTAAAAAAAAAAAAAAACCATGTGGTGCTAAGACATTAAAAATATCTAATATTTTTTTGTATCAATTGAATTTGTTTACATGTAAATTTTGTATTTACATTGTGAATTGATGTATTTTAATATTAAATATACGTACCTTAACATTTTTATGTTGTTGTTTTTATTTACTTGGATTTCCCACGCCCCATTCGGTAACCGCTGGCCAACCGAAATAATATTGACTTAGTCAATAGAGCTAACAATATTTACGAGTTGTTGCCACGACAAGAGCCGAACGCTAAGTACTTTTTTAGTGCAAAGTGTTTCCGGTTCTTGTCGTGGCAACACATCGTGTCCGGGTTTCGCAACAAGTCAATCGTCATCCTGAGGATGCCTCGTTGAGAGGCGAAACACGTGTCGATTTGTTACAGGGTTCTTTATGACTCTTTAAGAACAGTTAAGCGGATTAGGTTACTAAACATACGTCGTCTATTGTATTTTTTATAATGGATTTCCGCAAAGTCACGCCAATGAACTACCTATAAATATATACGTGTTACTGTTAATATAGCGATTACAGTGCGTGTCGTCCGCCGTCGTCGGTATCAATTGCAATTGTTGTAAATTGTTGTTGTTTATTGTTGTATTGCTATTGTCAATCGCTTCAATCGCATTTATTAGATGATCAATTTGATAATGTTTTTACCTTTTTTGTATGAATTCAATTAATTTACTTAAGGTTTAAATAATTGCTTTCAATATCTACGAAAGGATGAAATTAATTAAGCGGGCGGGAGTCGGCGGTACCATAGTTTAGGACAAATTTTCCTCGTTTCGCAATATTTGCTTAGATTATTAGCTCATCACTAATGATTTTTTTGTATTTTGGAATACTTAATAAAATTTAGCTCACATTTAAAAATATCTTGAACAAAGAAGCCTTTATTCGGCAGCAACACTCTAGAGATACTAGCATAAGTGTACAAAATCAACGAATCGCGTGCCTCACAGATGTGCTACATCGATGCATCGGTTTCAACATTTTCACAAACATCACAACGAAATAACAATGTCAAAAAATAGAATTCATAATTTTATTTCGATCCATCGATAAAAAGAAAATGATACAAATAAAAAAAAAAACAAAACAGTAAACATTTTGTAACAAGGAATTTCAAATGAATAAATTCGACGATCATGACATTGTTATCTACAAAAATTTAATATTTAAATTCATAATAATATTAATTTTAAAATTCTCCTACATAATTCTTCATTTAGGAACTTAATCAAGCAACGTTTTTTGCACAAATTCCCTAATAAATTTATATTTCATATTAATAATATGTTTCATATCTACAAAATGTGGCACATATGTGCGAAAGTTGTTGAGGACTTTATAAAAGTAAACGTTACTTGAGGAACGTTTATTGTAAAAGACATAGCTATTGGTTTAACAAATATTAAATCACCAAGTATTTAACTATTTAGACAGTCTGATGGAAATCTTATGCCCGTTTCACTAAGTTTAGAAGACACCAAAATGAAAACCTAAATGAAAAAAACGGGCATAAGAATATTAAATACTATCTATCAAACAAAACAAGCTCTTTATTGTCCATGAACCGAATTCTCACTTTTATGAGATAAAGAAATTAAAACTGGTACAAGTCTCTTTGACAAAAATACTGAACCACAGTTCACATCTAATGTGTCAAGTCTGTAGAACACACATAAGATTCATCTAAAATTGTGCGACATATCAAATCAAGCGTTATACATCTCAAAGGACAAATCGACGTAGAATACAAAGACGAGAAAAAATATCTTACAATTGTTACGAAAAAACCAATTTACATGTTTGTATCAGATGTTACAATTTACAAGACAGTTAAAACAGTTCGTAACCTATCACATATTTTACATCCTCTATCAAGCTCAGTTACAAATAATTCTATTTGTACAACTATGAGAAATAAACAGCTCTTTTATTTACAGTCAACAATTTTATTAGGCCTATTTCAGTGTTATGTACTATAAACAATGATTCTAAGATATGAAGTATTGACAGGTCCCTTTCGTCAGTATTTGGCATATATCTTTTATCGTTTGGCATTCCATTGACTTCAACATTCTCTAATCTTAACACTTTCATAAGCACTCCGTAGTTTTAATCTTATTTCTGGTCGAAATTGCGACCGTCTAGTATTACAGTCTCTAATGCTGAATCATCTACGTCTATATTGTGAAGTTATACACGTGAACACTTTATATCATCGTCTTTGTTTTATTAACCACGTTTATATTTGACTGATAGATCCGAGAGATTGACGTCTTCTAGTCACTTGTTTCCAGAATCTTTTCTCGAAATTTTTCTCCTGTAAGAATATTATATTATTTACGAACTATTACTTTTGTATTTGCTATTTGCGTTATGGTTATACATTTACTTATATTAAAAATACAGGGTTATTATGTTTCATTTTATAAAATGGTTAACCTTTTAGGTAAACTAGTGAGATTCACATAAATCTTAAATAACCCTGTAGGTATGTTCTACTTTAGCTTGCTACTTTAGATTGCAAAGTGGAAACTAGAGGATATAATCCGCGTGAAATGTCTCTTTACAAATTCAAAAATTTAAAGACATTGTAAGACTAAGAATATGCAAACAATATTAGCAAAAACGAAGAAGTGGACGGCTTTATTAGCGCTAAAGAAAATCAAGGATTGTGTAAAATAAAGGAAGGGTCAGCTAAGCTGCAGGATGAAGAATGAAAAGCTTAATGATATTTTAATAAAAATATATTTTCGAGAACACTCGTTCCAATCAAAATGGACAGATCAGTTCAACAGACAACAAAAACAAATTTAGCATATCTGAAAGCTGGATTTAAACTTTAATTCTAAGTGTTAAGCAAAGAACAAATTGACATGAGCTTAGTGCCAAGACAATCACAATCATAACAATATACCAAACGGTAATTAATCTTAAGATATAGGTAAAGGTTAAAAACATGGAATATTTTCACTAAAAAGGTTTTAGTACTAATTTAACAATATCATTTTCGAATTTTAAAGATTTTTGAAAAGAAAGGCAATTTTATTGGCCAATTTTTACTGAAATTTAATTAACATTATCACTCACTACTGTTTCGTATATTAATATAGTTCTTTTAACTTTTCACTTACATTCACGAATCTTAATATGATTTCCAAATATTAAATGTCCTTTAAAATTTTATAAAACACGATTATACCATTATTGAATCGTTTTGAACAGTTCGAATTAAGTTTCCCATTATAATCTACCTTACAATCATGATTTTATTTACTTGTTCTAATTTATTTACTAGGACGAAATTTTTTAAACATTATTTTTGGATCTAAAATTAAGGCAGGTTTTTAAATTGTCCCATTGACACTTCTGAACATATTTACTTATTCTTACTAAACCCCGCAATATTCAATTGAATATTTCACATCTTATTTTATAAACGTGTACATACTACATAGGAAGTTTCTTCATTACTAATATAAATCTATACGACACCCTTACGCGAAATTCCTGTTTTTAATAAAATAGTGTCAACCACTTTAAAATAGCCCGCAAACAACATCGAGCACAAACAAGAAAGACAGAGGCACAGGCAACAACAACTGCCGAATGTAAGGATATAGGAGGAACCAATGAAAAAACTTCCCGCAATTGTTTAAATCCAGCTGATTGGCACAGATAAGCTCGTGCGTGCGCTGTGCTCACACATAGCCATTGACAAAGCATATCTTGTAATAGCCGTTGTTGCTCACGGATGTGCGGCGCGGGGAGAAGGGCCGCGCCGGCGCGCTTGCCACGAGGAACGGCTCGCGGCGGGGGCTATCGGACGATGCGCGACGACGCAAGAAACCCATTCTGAAAACAGAACATATATAAATTGAAAAACTTTAAGTGCTACTAAATCAATTTCTCAATAAGCAGGTTATAAACTTTGGTGGACCTAGTATAGACCCTTGTGGTATCCTACACACAATAAATGGTTAATTCTTACAAAATGCGACATTATTAGGCAATCTTAAATCTCTAAATAAGAGGACTGTTAAGCAGGAATCCAATCACACAAAAATTTATAAAGGGCTTGAATTATAGCTAAGTGATCATATCCATAGTGAGGAGTCTGTCAATGGTGGATTATGGCCCTCTCACAGAGAGTAGGCCTGTGTCCCAGCAGTGGGAACGTTGTAGGCTGATCTTGTGCATTAATGCGTGTGCTAGAAAGAAACTTCAAGATTACTAACATCTTCCCGTTCTGGCATAGAGACCGCGTCCGCGAACGCATCGTCTGAACTTCCGCTCGTGCCAGTTGCTCCATCTCCATAGGTTTCTCGCTTTCTGGAACTGAAACCAATTCTCGAGTTAGCTTCTATTATGGTTTATATTTTTACTTTCATTCATATGGCCAGTTTTTAGATTATTATTTAATTTGCTAGACTAATGAGCTGAATAATTATTTTTGAGCGAAATACATTTTTTAAACCGTAAACAGTAATGCCCGTTTTCTTCTTCACTAAGTGACACTTGAAAGAATCTTTAAATAAAAGTGCACTGTTGGATTTTCAACGCTAGGCTTAGCGCTGAGAGTTGAAAATTCAACAGTGCACTTTTATTTAGGGATTAATTTAAGTGTCACTTAGTTGTCGGTGAAAACAGGCATAAGACAAGTACAATTTTCGGTAAACGAAAAATCACAAGGGAACCTGAGAGCTTAGATACGTAGTACCTATTATATTATCTGTGATTTAGATAAAGTAACATTCTATTAGCGATAATGATGACGGAATAGTCAAAAATATAGGTATAATAAGCTACCGAAAAGCTTCTGTCAAAAATAAATCTGCCTAGCCTTTTCTCCAACTTCAACATAGTTGGAAAAAATGCAGCTGAATACCAGTATTTTACATGGAGTGACAGCCTATCTGACCTCTACAACGCTTACTGGGTAATACGATGCCCCTTGGTAAGACTGTTTGTCAGACTTTCGAGGTTCTGACAGCCCGTAACGACGATTAAAGTTCCACGAATGACAGCCAGGACCAACGGCTTAACGTGCTTTCCGAGACACGGAGGAGTCTCGGTATGTAAAGATGGTCACCCATCCACTGTTGATTTAACCAGTGCGGCTGTTATAACTTAGCCACGAGCTCCTCGAAAAGCTTCTGTCAATCTCATTGAAAGTCGTTGTAGAAATACAAAACGCATTGAAATCGATTGCCACATGTCTTTGCCCTCTGGAATTTAACGGTCTGAATTAGAAAGCACGCAACGCAACGTAATGATCAATGATCGTTTCTTTTCTATATGACTGAGGCCTTATATCATCATCATCGTCATCCTCCTGTCCCTATCCCTATTTATTTGGAATAGGTGCTATTACGTTTTTTTTCTTCCATACATCTCTATTATCTTCGTTGGTCTCGTGGTCGCCATGGCGGAAATTCGGTCTGGAGGACTATATTATTATATCTATATTTTACAGTGTTATATTATAAAGATTTACACGTACCCTTCCAAGCATATACAGAATTGCGCGAAGTAGTATGCGGGGCGGTGCGGCGGGGGTGCGCGCGGCACAGCGTCACTGCGTCGGCGCTCGCCACGCGCCGCAGCAGCGAGCGCTGGCACGCCGCGCGAAACGACCAGGGGTCGGACCCGCCAGCCTGGAACGATAAGTTACCACGATGATGACGTAAAATTGGCATGTTAGCCTTTACACATCATCTACTTGTTCTTATTTGATTTAGAAGTTAATGAGCTAGAAATGAAAATGGTGCTAAATCAAAAGTAGACGTATACTATATCTTTATCAGAACCGCCAAATTCTGAATTTCTTTTGTAGTTCGTAGTTTCGAGAGAAATTACTGTTCGAAGGAGACAAATGAAGCCTTTATCAAATTGTCTGAATTAACTTAAAGGGTCAGCTTCATTTTGATTATTTTACTGATTCTCGTTATGTTTCATAAGAAATGGGAATTCTTATACGTACCCAGGACACTTCCTGATCTGCCAGCATATCCTTCCCCTGGTCCAATGCCAATCTCATCTCCGCTCGAGGACTGAGTCGCTCCGGCGTCCGTGGTATCTGTTCCTCCGGTTGTGAGGTAGCCTCCGGTGCTGGTGCTGGCCCCGAGGCTGAAACGGCTGATAAGAATTTTGGTTTAGTTTCCCTTTCTCATTAACTATTCAGTACCCTAATTACGTAATACACGATCAATCAGAATCTAAATCGCTTTGAAACAGATTGCTAATCTATTGCTTCAAAAGTTCGAAAATAAATTCTGCTCAGCAACGTAAATAACGCAATGAATGTTGTTGAATTGTCAAAATTAAACAGATTAATCGGAATCGTTTGCGAAAATGTGTTGCATAATTAGATAGCTGTTTTCCTTCAAGAACCGACCGAACCTATTTTAATTATTTTGTATGGGGATTTTTATAATTAGGAAAGAAAGCTAGGTTTTCTTTAATGAGAGGTCATATTCTGCGACCATAATTTTTTAAACATCGTTTCGAAAGTGGGAAAAAATACTTACTAAATATAAATGACTTGGAAAATGAATTCTGTGACGTTCAAAGTTAATGTCTATGCTTTATAAAGCGTTGTTTATAAATAGGTACTTTATTTTGGCAAGCCTTATAACTATGGAAATATTTCATAATTTTATTGTCACGGTCTATTTATAAGTCCTATCCTCCTATCATAGCTAGAAGCTTCATTTCCTTTACATTTTTGACGAAGATAGTTTGATAATTAATAATAATATTTATAAGTTCCCAGCCTACCTCGTGCGGGTGGGCTGAGTGTCGCAGGGTTGTGTATAGTGGTGCGTTCGAGTGTGGAGGGCGTGCTGTCCGAGCTGGCTGAGCCCTGACGACCAACTCCAGCAGCGGCACGCACCTCCGCAAACTCTTTTGAAACTGTGGAAATAGATAAAAATAGTAAGTCAAATGTTTGTAATTTCATATTTTTTGTGTTTATTCAACCTAGGTATATTGTTCCACACAACTGTGTAAAGGTTTCCCCTCATAGCTTTTCATTGTTCTTTGTGCGACCTAGATGCATTTACATACATACATATAACATATTAATTATACAAGTATTTTTAATGTAATTGTGATGATGAAGATGCTGATAGCGATGATTTTAAGAGTCAATTTACTTGTAGCTTTATCTTCATTAGATTAAAAATATCACTGCGCTTACTTGAAACTCATCTCAGATATGATTTGTCAATGAACCTGTTTGTAAATGGCGAAGAGTTTAACCATTAGAGCTGATCACCTTTCTAGCTGTTCAGTAAACATGTTATATGAGTATTTAAGGAGCTGCTAATGATTTTATAAAGACGTTTAATTTATAGTAACCACTAAATGAAAAATCAAACCAGATAGTAAGGGCGTCGAAGGCGCCTCGTTGGTGGGTGTCCGATCGGGGCTCAGCTCGCACCCGGCGCCACCATCTCCCTCCCCTCCAACATCCTGGTCGACGTGCGCACACCCGTCCTCTGGTTCTGCAACATCATCATCCTTAGACCCTCACGAAACCAAACCAACAGCGTGAATAGTCGATAACAGTTCAGTGTCTTTTGTATGTGGTTCGCATAGGAAATATGTATCGAATAAATTGATATCGTATATACAGTTGATAAATATATAAATAATATTATGAGTGGGGTGCTAAAGCTACATATTATTATTGATACCGTGCTATTATAGGGGTACATAAACAAAGTTACCTGATTAACTTTAAGCCCGAGTGTTAAATTAGAAAGAAGCTAGGCTTAAAATTAAAACAGTTATTATTTCTGGTAAATTGTGTACAAATAATTATTGATATTCATAATAATACTCATGCATCGTGCTGACTTTATTAATAAAATGACGGCATTATTATTATTTGTGTTGATTTTGCTTTTATTGTCATCTCTCACCTTTCATCATATGTCAAGCTGTCCATTTCTCTGTCAAAATGTATTTTCTCTGTTAGTAATGTTTATGGGTTCTTGACGTTGTGTTGTGTGCAAATGTTGAAGTTGCTGCCGCTGCGCTTTACCAATGTTTTCATTCTAAACTCATGCATTCGTCACCTCTAAGCAATCACATTTCCTGTACACTAAATGTACTAGATAGATAGAAAGTTTAAAGTAGATTGGTATGAATAAATGATCAATATCCCAGTAAGATATGCCAAGCGAAGATTACTTCGATCAGCAATAAGTTACATAAAAGTATACAAGCTATAAAGTAAACAATGAACTCCCCCAACTTCACCAGTGAGCCTCTACTTTCGTTCACAAAACATTCGCGCACAATCATGATCCTCTACACACTTACCGAAAACTATAACGTCGTCAACATAGACTTGCGAACTCACCTTGATCTGAAGCAGAGGGCGGCGGGTGCGGCACGTCGCAACAGTCGTCAGCATCGAGGCCACGCTCGCTGTCCTGCGCCAAGCGCCGCACCAGCGGACCAGTCACAATGTGAGATATAACCTAGCTACGGGACTTTACTTCCATTTGCCAATAACCTGGTTCCAAGTCCAGGTAGAAAAATTTCGAAATAACTTTAGAAAGCTTTGACTTTTTCTAATTTTGAATTTGATTTTGATCTAGTCGCGATTTTAAAGGTCTTAATTCAAAGTGAATGTATGAAATGTCAACATATTAAACATTTACGATACTTGGGTCTTACTCAAATATTTCATGCAACAAGCATGCTTTGTCCAATAACATTATTTTGTATAGTTATTGGCATGCTATGGGTTACAACGATACTCCTACAACTATTATAATATTCGCTATCTGCCAAATTTGACTTATTTAAGGACAATAGACTATGAGTTGCTTTATTAAAAGATACTAAACAAAATACACATTGATGCACTTCAAGTAGTTAACGTCAATTTTGACAGACTAATAATGTATTACACAATCATATTACATTCGAAGTAAACAAATATATTTGGTCATAAATTACATAACATTAAGTACGTATTAATTATTACATAATAATAATAACATTTTGTCGGTTACAAGGAAAGGTGTTTGCACCAAACTTCGACTCTGGAAAATTGTAGGAAATTATTACAGGATATTCTAGTGTGCTTATTATCAATTTTGTGATTTCTTTAAAGTTTATCGTGAAGGACAAACATTTCAAATACTTTGGATTTTGGAACTTTGGTGCAACTATTTGTCAGTTTTCTATTGAAATTAGTGTTAATATTCACCTGGTCGTCAGAGTTGGTGGGGGTCGGTTTGTTATCTTCACTGCCGCTGTCAGAGCATTCTTCTTCCATAAGAGGTTCTAGTCTTCTTCTAAAAACATCCCTACATTCAAGATTGTCATTAGTCATGTGATTCTTTGCCATTTTTATGATTATGCCGATTGGTTCATTATTCGAACTCTTTCACTTTAAAACATAATAGTTTTGGTAACTCTTGTCACTGTCAATGGGTCGTTGTTAAATAAAATTTATAATTATTATTCTAGTAAAGCATCTGAGAGTAAAACAACAAACTAATTTTGTACAAGTTGTATAAGTACTGCACTACAATTGTGCTTAAGCAATGGGTTTTTATCTATAAGTGAAGCTTTAGTTAAAGATCTGCTAAATACTCGTTGTGTTAAAATAAGTAATAGAATTAATAATAAATGCGCATGCAATAAATAGTCTCAAAATAAAAGTAATTCACCTTGGAAGAAGCGGCCTGAGCGTCGTTGGTCCGGTAATAGTAGGAGCCATGAGGAGCTCGTCCATCATCAGCTCCGTGTCGTCATCACCAGCGTATGATGATGATGACTTCGTGGGAGACTGAAATTGTGAAGGAATTTCCATTCAAAGGGCATAAAAAACCTATTGAACATTCTGTATTTATCGCTGAAGGAATGTTAAAATGTTATTGTTATATAAAGACATGGTGATGGATATAATTTTACTAATAAGCATTTAAAAAAACATCGGCATTAACACCGAATGCTATCTACGAGTCTTTATCTATGGCTTTAACATGTAGCTCTACTCTAGTGAATTGTAATAAATTAATCATCTTTACCGATAGCGTTCCATGTTCAGAGTCAGGCAGGTTATCTGACAGGTCTCCAGAGGATGGGGTGCCCCAAGCTTCTTCCCCGCTTGCCCCACTTCCCTCTCCCGTTTCTCCTGTACCTTCTTCTGTACCGATTGTTGACTTCCAGTCACTTACTCCAAGGCATCTGGTAAAATTGGAACTTTAGAAATGGCGGAAAGTTGGAAGTTGTCGAGTAAGAAAGAAAACCTACGAATATTATATACTTTCTAAATTAAAAGTATTTACAAAAATGTAATTTTGAGCAGATAGCTCTATTGCTGAATACGTTAAATACTTATTTTCCTGTAATACTAATATAAAAAGTATAAATTCACACAAAATAACTACGGTTACGTTTTACAATAAAATTCTAAGAATTTTAATATTAACTATTTTGTACCTAAAAATTTTTACAATTTCTAATTATTTAAAATCTAATTTTGTATATTCCTAATAATATTTGTTTAGCCCGATTATGAAAAACTGTACTCAATGCTAGCTCGAAAATGCTATTCGTAAAACACATTATTTCTAGCAAAAATCTAATATATGTATATCTAGGGTAAAAATCTTACAATGTTACTGAAAAAGTACAATTACTGTTAGACTAATTCTATTTTGTATGATTTTAGTTATTATTTAGCTCCTTCATTACAATCTTAAACAAAATAACAATGCACTACAATTTCCACCCACACATTATACTCATCGTTCCTTCATTATTCTCCATCGACTTGTGTTCCACCTATATTGAGAAAAATATTATTATACACACGTTACATTGGAAAGTGTGAATTAAAACAATAAATTCATTTTCTTCTATAACTCCTCTCTGATAGAAAGAGGGGTCGGTTTTCAAGAACTACGCTGAATAGCCTGAGTTTATGAAACCAAATGTCATCAACCAGTTCGTCATTCCGTCTTCTCTTTTGGTTATGAAAATTAACAAATGGAATATAAAAACCTACCTTTCTAAGAACGAGGGTTGTTTGTGCACTATGGATGTGTTGGGTACACTCTCGGTATAACTGAAGATATTCATCTTCTCCACGACGAAGGAGCCAGCTCTTGCTGCGTAGCCCATGATACCACCAGCAGCGCCGCTTACTAAAAGAAAAATTCGTATTCACTTTTTGAATAATGTTAAAATTATTATCTTTAGCGATGACAATTTAACAATAGTCGTTGCGTTTAGCATGGCAATGACTCATCTATGTTTCTAGCTTTCTCATTTAAAAACGGAAAAAGAGTCCGTTAACGTCCTAAATCAATATGTACCGTGATCGTCAACTTAACAACAATAAAACGGAAACTTAGTTTATTTTTCGGATTCCTAGGAACAGATATTAGGGAGAGGACACTGACCGTTATTGCCATGACAAAACGCAACAGCTGTAAAACATCATTAGGTTCTAATCTGTTACCTGGATTATTATAAGCTTTCGAAGTCTCCGGCTCTTGTGCTGTCAGTCTTACGTTGCCATCGTCAGTCTCATCGGACGGTAATCTCTCCAGGCTTGACATTGTGCCATATCTTAAACAACATTAGTAGTCTTTACAACAATACCAACTAGTTTAAAAACTACTTTATAATTTTTATTAACACACCTTTTGAGCGTCACATAAGGCAGGTCGTCTGGGACATCTGGGGAATCTGGGGACTCATCTACAAGGTCATCCTGCAATATAAGAGTTGGTTCAGAATTATCAGAATCTATGGCTAACTAAGCAACTCCTCAAAAGTGAACTCACAGTCTTATTAGTGGAATTAAAGTCGGGCGTTGGTGGAACAACAGCTATGTTAGGAACAGGAGACTCTGACTTGATCGAGCCAAGACTACCTGGTCTAGAACAAGGGTTGTTCAAACTCGACGCTGAACCTCTCTTGAAAGGTTCTACTCTCATCAAATGCGCTGCGGGATTGATGGCCGAAAGACCCATTAACATTAGGGGTCCTAACTCTAAATCTTCGTCAGAACCTGCGTCAGCATTATTTGCATTTACATCTTCCATTCTTTCAGTCTTCTTATTTATGTCTCCGTTCATTTTACTGACTGCCGATATACCCATTCTAGGGGACCGTCTTAGACCTCTCTCTATTTTAAAGTCATGGTCATCATCGTGTATCGAATCATCTTCTAGGAATACTGACGATGTTTTCAAACAAGAACCAACGTGTTCTCTCTTAGTTACAATATTCATGCCTAAAACTTTGTTTAGTACATTTTCTGCCTTTTGTCTAGTTATTTGTTCTTTTCTTGCAGACGCTGGCGATGGGTAGTTAGTCGTGGCTGTTTTAGTCTTTGTTAAAGTTATGCTTTCGACACATTTAACCTCATTCAAGTACTTCTCTTGAGCAATGACGCATTGGACCTGATTGGCGATGTTCGAATTGGACATCCTTAAATCGTTAGAACTAGAATTAAAGACCATAGAACTACAGGTTGTGTGGCTTGTTGATAGTGGACTGTTTCGACTACTAGATGAAGGGCTTGGCGACATTATTGAGTTATCTTTTCTTAATTCTAACTGGCTCTTTGTGTGAACTGAATGAACACTTCTGCTTAAAATTGGTGAATCAGTTTTTAGTTCGTAGGACGTTGATTTGAGCATTCTCTGGCTTTGTTCTATTGAATCTATGACCTTCTTTGCTGCTCGGGGCCCATCTTCTGGACGTAACTTGATAGCATTTTTACGTTCTAGGTGTGAGAAGTTTCTTGGCTTACGATTGCCACAGTGCGCACTACACGGGCTGGTGGAACTTTTATTGGAGTTCGAGTTTTGGGGCGAGGCCTCGAGTTTTGGTTTGGCGGGTATCACTGGTGGTTCCTTTTGGGACACAAGGGGACTATTTGGTTTGGACAAACACTTTTTGTGGCACTGTCTGCAGACGGGTATCGTGTCTACCACCACTGGGCTTGTCCTTACCGTTATCTGAAATATAACATGTGCTTTTAATGGAGTGAATTCATGGCCACGTTAGTTGATTTCAGCTATACATACTTGACTTCCAGAATTGCTGCTTTTTGATGGGCTTCGATCATTTTCTTTCTTTTCACCGGGAGACGTTCCTTTAGCTTCATGACTTGAAACAAGATCAGCTACCTCTAGAAGGTTAAGTTCTTTGGATCTTTTTCTAAGTTCTTCTACGCTCCACATCTAGAAGAACCAAAATTGCAGTTATAATGTAAATTATGAATACTAAAGTTACTAGTTTTATAATCGAAGTTCATATAGTCAATCCCAAGCCATCTTACATTATTAAGTATTCAGCTAAAATCCTTTAGTTTCCCTAATCCTTCTCCAAATTGTCTTATAAAATTCCAGTTAAGTTTTAGTGTCTCTCTCATCACTTACCTCCATATCAGGTTCAGGTGGATCCAGCTCTTCAGCCTCGGGCAGTTGCGTCATCCATCTTTGAAGATGGAGGGTGGATCCTCTGCTGCGAGTACTCCTAGCGCCCTCTGTGTTACTCCCCCCACCACCTGTCTGTGTTTCCACTGAACTGCGTCGCGTCTAGAATGTTCGAAAGTTTCCTAGAGTATTTGAGGTTTTTAGTGCAAAGCGATTTCACGATGTTCTTTGATGGTCATGGCAATGGATTTTCGTAAAATTCGATTATTATAATTGAATTCAGGTACCTAACATGGATATTTGGCGATAGTCAAAATAATCTTTATACTTACCACTATCACTAAAATATCATTCAAAATGTTCACTTTTCGGGGTATTTCGTGATGTAAAATTATTCAGGACTAGCTGCGCCCTGCGGTTTCACTCGCATAAGTCTCAATCCCTTGGGAATATCGGGATAAAAAGTACTTGGTCATGGGTAGTTTACCCATGTGCCAAATTTCATCCGAATCCGCTCTCCCATTTTAGCGTGAAAGCGTAACAACCAAACAAACAAACTCACACGCATTTATAATATTAGTTAGGATGTTGACCATTTTGTAGCAGGTTTCATTTAACCTTTATTATGGTTCATGTTTGTTTTCTCTATAAATAGTAATTCGTTCGAATTTATTATTGCCATTGCTAAAGGTCAGATAAAAGTATCTCATTTTTGATTTTTTCTCAGTTCGTTCGTTCTTCACTCTGCCTCATGTGTTATGTTTGTGTGTGTAACCAAACAAATAACATTCTTAAAACAAACCTTGGTACAAAATAAATCTTGTGCCAGTTCTAATGAGTTGTAGACTAAATTGAACTCATTTCATCCAATCTGACAACTTTATGTTTGCTACTCTTGATTCTAGTGAATCATTCAGTTTTTTTTAATGCCACTTAAATATTAAGATTTAAGTTCTGACTGATTTTATTAGAAAATACGTTCGTTTTTAAGGTATTAAACATGTTACAAGTCACAGAGAAAAATGGTAGGTCATTCAATTAAAAATATAAATTTTCGTTAGCGTCGCAAAATTCTGGGCCCTTAACCAATTTCAAATAAAAAGAAGTATATTTCGCCATTGACAAAATCACTTTATTTACGGATAATAAGAAATATTCTGCTCCGATCTAAACATAAACATCCAAATTTTATATTATTTTAATCCATTAATATGTCATGAAGAAACCGGAACTATAATAAAAATGCTTTCTCAAAATTATAATTTTTTCCTCATACTATCATTAGACTATATTAAAAATTTACACACAGCCAAAGACATCGAAAATTATCGGATTCTAACTACGTAGATTTGTAAAAAAAAAACATTTATACACATACAAAAATTTTCCCGGGAAACGTTTAGGTTATGTGAACATTTTGCGATGCTAGCGACACAAGTATACGATCTTCTAAATCGTCATTTACAAACATGAATAAATACTCTATGTGTTCATTTATTACACTAATAAATAAAAAAGCATCAAATAAATCAGTCACATTTAACATCGACTACCATTTTTCTTTGTAAATATATTTATATCTAATGGCGATGAACATTTCAACATAAGAAGCATTGTTCAAATCAAAATGCTCTAAGTGTGCAATGATGGCAACTACATGATTGATTTCGCGAAGCAGATCGCCAAATATCCACATGACCTGTACAGATAACTCTATGTACAGATTTACAATGTTCAGTGTCTGTACATTCACAACATCAACAGTTTTATTAGCTAATTGTTCCATTACACAGTTGGAGGAATCAAAGAGTAGAGTGCGCCGTTGAAACAAGTACCAAAATAAACGAAGCCTTTTGAATTTCTTAAGAAAAGGACGGAAGACTTAAGCAAACTTGGTATCCAAAAAAGTGTAATGTACTGTACACGAATCTCCTTTATTGGTACCCTATAGTTACATTTGACACTGATTTTCTATTTGGTAAATATTGGCATACACATTTTCGATTATACTAAAGCGATTTGTAAAATACCCAATCGTGAATTCAGTTCTGTGATAAGTAAATTTTCATTAATACCCGGTCGCATATCATAAGTGGGGCATCAGACTTACAAATTATTTCTCTAATATAATCAAAATACCGAGATTTCTTTAATACTGCTAATGTTCGAAAATATGTCTCTCAAAATTTTATTACCACAACCTTTATCTCGACTATAAGCGACTTTTATAACAATCCAACAAACTCGCCAGTCTACGTGGCGAAAGCTTTCGACTCCCTCTCCTTAACACCGGCTAAACATGACTACTAGAACACACCATGAAGGTCTTCCTTCAGAAACCTTATCTCCAATTTCTACGATTCCGGGGATAGCAGGAGTCTGCCATCTCCGGATCGGACTCCGCGGATCAAAGCTCCAGATAGGCCGGCGGGGTCGGCCGCTCCGGCAGGGCCATGCGCTGCAGCAGCGGGTCGTCCGGCAGGAAGATGCGCTCCTCGACAGCGTGCTTGTACGAGGGGTCTACATCCAAGTCTGCGAGAGCTAAATCAGCTTCGAACGATTCCCATCTGCAGGGTGAACTTTCTGAATAATCTTCGCCACCGTCTGGCGTTAGTTGGGCACTGGGTGAAGTGTGAGGCTCATCGTTCTTTTCAATGCTCGACGAAGAGACAAAATGGGAGGAGAACGTTTGTGAATCTGCCGGAGAGAGATTAGCGGACGGCGTTTCAGGGGTGGGGGCTGTTCTCCAAACTGTGCTAAGAGGCCCTCTGACTGGTTGAGGAGTAGGAGAGTCTGAGCTTGTTCTGAAGTCAAAACTGACTCTGACTTCCTTCTCTGGCCGTTCTTCGACGAGCATGTTGAGATGTGATCGGTAGGAGCTGGCCGGCAAGAGGGCCAGGCTGGAGTGTCGTTGGATGCTAGACGCGGATACCTGGCGTTGCTGCGAGTCCAGCGTGGCGAGGGAGAAGGTCAGCTGAGGGTCCGGAGAATCCAGCGGAGAGCCGAGTGGCGTGCCTGACATCGTGTGCGCTCGGTAACTGGAAGAAGAAGAATAGAAGTGACACTTAAAATATAGCCTAAAAAAGGCGTAAATTTTATTTAGCAAAGATAATAAGTGAAGATGTTGCTATGAGATGTCTGACTCTTTAGCGCTTTGTCGTCCTACTTGAATGAGTTTGCATTATATTTCCTTTATTTGCTTCCAGCTTTCCATCTCGGAGGACCTCGTGGCTAAGTAATAACAGCCACACGGGTAGATCCATCTGGTTAAGTTTGTCAGGGTTGGAACCGCATACCGAAACTCCTCCGTTAAGCCGTTGGTCCCGGCTGTCATTCGTGGATCTTTGATAGTCGTTACGGGTCGTCAGAAGCCCGAAAGTCTGACAACCAGTCTTACCAAGTTACTGGGTTGTGGAGGTCGGATAGTCGCTCTATGTAAAATACTGGTATTCAGCTGCATCCGGTTAGACTGGAAGCCGACCCCAACTTAGTTGGGAAAAGGCTAGGCAGATTGATTGCTCCCAGTTTTCCACCTGTGATATAGACTATTGTGCGCGCGGAACTAGTTCGCCGCTCATCTCATCACAAATAATCTCGCTATTGCAATCTCATGTGCGTTTTGTCTAAACTAGCCGGAACTTTCACTTCGCGCCGGCAACACGCGTTGAAAGTACCGGCTAGTTTAGACAACTAGTCGCGCGCGGACTATAGACTATGATACGGGACAGTATTTTATATCCAATAGTAAAATATACTCACATTTGCCTCTGTAATAAGCTCTGCCATACTGCCTTGAGGTCTATGGAGGGAGCTCGTAAAACGATGGTCCTTGTTCGGGCTGGCGTGCGCGGCGAACATGACACTAGTGGGGACTCGCCCCCCGCGCGGCCCAGGATCAGGCGGAATTCTGTCGCTGGAATATGAGGATATTTTGTTAGACTGCAATATTATTAACTGCCAATAAAAATATGTTTTGACTGTTACTATAAAGAAAGTCTAAATTAGGTTTCTAAAGTGTCCGAACTAATTGTTATTTGCAGTATATTTAAACCAATGTTAGCAGTCTAATCAAAAAGAACTTTGCCAGTCTGTGCCTGGGATATTTCAGTCTAAATAAAAAACAAATGGAATGCTAAATTAGTACCAATAATGACAATTTCTGGGTACTGTATGAGATAGCTATATGTGAACGGGCTCTTTATGCCTGGAGGCTTTCATTCGGATATTAAGTTCTGTTTACTTTTCGCTTGAGTATAGATTTCAATGATTTTGGATGGTAATTGGTTTGTGCTACCTAACTTGGAGCAAATAAAGTAATTTAATGTTTTGTGTTGCGTAATGTAAATTATTTGCATAAATACCTGCTATCATTGATATTACAAGTAAAAAGAGGTAGGTTATACCCCTAAGGGCTATTACCTATCTTGCAGAAGCAATGCGACAGCGATCATTTGTTTCATTTTGACAGTTCAACAACATTCATTGCGATATTTCGTTGCAGAGCAGAATTTATTTTCGAACTTATGAAGCAATGGATTAGTAATCTGTTTCAAAACGAATTGATTGAGTATTACGTAATTAGGGTACCGCTCCGCAAGTGACTCGTTAAAATTTGGCTATTTAGCCACATTGTCTTCGTCTTGTCTCTTTTTCGCTCCCGATAATTACGACATGCCGTCCTACTTCCACGTATCATCTAATAGTGTGACATTGTGCCGTTTTTGAAGATCGAATGTTCAGTAGATAACCTATCTCCGTCTTTTTACTTATAATATCATTGCCTACTATTGTATAGAATTAAGTTTTTCTAACTGAACACACACAGCAGCTGCACAGCCGACAGCTGACAGCTGTGCTGCTGGGGAGTTTGTTGCGCCACTTCTTCTTCCCAGCTAAAGCACTAGGAAGTGGTGAGGGACGGGCGTTTTTATGGGACTGTCCTATGTAATTTTAACGTTCGAAAAGTGTTGATTTCTCAGCTTAGTTTGAATAAATGACTTTTGTATTTGGATTTGACTCATTTCTATAGTTGAAGTTTGTATAACACCATGGTTGTACTACCATTAGTTTTGCTCGTCCGTTTTATTCCAAAACATCGACCAACCTTTCTTCCTAACATTGAACTGCGCCTCAGACACGGTGCCGAGCGCCACCGGCTCCTCCGTGACGAACAGCACGCGGTCGCGCGACACGGTGGCGAACAGCAGCAGGTCGCTGAACAGCAGCGCCCAGTACGGCCGCACCGCGCGGCCCTCCACGCGCGACAGGGAGCCGCCGAAGATCCATTGGCGACCTGCCGTGCTTAGCACGAATGGCTGGAAGGTATTGGGTGGTTTAGTTTTGAGTTTTGATGATTTTAATTCTTTGGTTCGTGCTTTCGGCTTGTAGAGCAGCTCTAGCTGCATATATTCTAATTTTATCTAAATCTAATCTAATGTAATTTTATCTAATTTTACCTAATTTTACCTAATTTTACCTAATTTTACCTAATTTTACCTAATTTTACCTAATTTTACCTAATTTTACCTAATTTTACCTAATTTTACCTAATTTTACCTAATTTTACCTAATTTTACCTAATTTTACCTAATTTTACCTAATTTTATCTAATTTTATCTAATTTTATCCAATGTTATCTAATCTAATGTAATTGTATCTAATTTTGTCTAATTTTATCTAATGTATCCTAATTCTCTTTAATTTTATTTTTTCATAATTTTTTGTCCATTGTTTATTTTCATTTTTTTATTATAATTTTTTTTATGTAATAAGTTGGTTTTTAATAAATAAATAAATATGAGAGTATTTTTGATTGGATTGGAGCGTTTCAGTTGTTATTGTTATTTCATATTTTTAGAAACAAACAAAATAGGTATTGTGAAAGATAGTGAGAGACACATTTTTATATCTTAATTTGTTATTTTCATTTAATTTCTTTCTACTTGACATGCGACATTTATATATCGTAATATACTGATAGGGTAAGAAGTAAGTTATATAAGAAACTTATGAATGAGGCTATTTACATCAATGGAATGAGCACAAAAGGAAATGACTCTGACACAACCGCATACTTAGCAAGTTCTATTACTCAAGCAGCATTTCTTTTATTTCACATTCTTACTATCTTATGGGGAAAACTTGTTCTTATTACCTCAAGTGACAAACCAGTTCGTTTCCTTCGATATTTACCTTACACCTAGTGAACACGAGTCGACTCTCCAAGTCGGCGACGGACAGCAGTGGCTTGCCATCACCAGCGAGCCCCATCAGGCCAGAACCAGCTGTTACGTCTTGGTAACCACCCTGAAAATCATGTTCGTTGTTAAAATAAGAGTGCACAATCAGCCTATTATATGTGGAGGAGCTCGTGGCTAATTAATAACAAGCCACACGGGTCGATCCATCAGGTTAAGCTACGCTTGCCGGGGTTGGTCAGTGGATGGGTGACCATCTTCACATACGAAGACTCCTCCGTGCCGCGGAAAGCTCGTTAAGCCGTTGGTCCCAGTTATCATTCGTGGATCTTTGACAGTCGTTACGAGTCGTCAGAAGCCCGAAAGTCTGACACCAGTCTTACCAAGGGGTATCGTATTACCCAGTTACTGGGTTGTGGAGGTCAGATAGGCAGTCCCTCCATGTAAAATACTGGTATTCAGCTGCATCCGGTTAGATTGGAAGCCGACCCCAAGATAGTTGGGAAAAGGCTAGGTAGATTGATTGAATCAGCCTATAATGTTCCCACTGCTGGGACACAGGCTTCTTCGAGAGAGAGTGGACTTTAATCTACCACGCGGGTCTAGTGCGGGTTGGTAGATGTCACATGTATTCGAATTTTTGGTTCTAGGACATGCCAGTTTCCTAGCGATGTTTTCCTTCACCGTTTTGAGAGCAGTGCACAGTGCTGGTGAAATTATTTATACTTAGTAAAGCACCTATTTGGGTTCAAACCCACGACCTACACTTTCAATAAGCTTCGGAATTACCTGTAACTGCTCCACAATAACTTGAAGCTGCTTCTTCTCAAGCTGGTCATATGGCCCAGCTCCGTTGGCTGCCGAAGCTGCCCTCATTAGTCGCAGCAGTTCTCGGAACTGCTCCAGGGGTTTGTGGACCAGTGACGTGATGTCCGGTCTTCTCCGGGGTATTGGTGGACTTGTGCAGAACCGGGAGAAAGCCCCGCTAGGATCTTTTGATTTCTTTACCTGGTAAACGAAGATAAAGTTTATTGCTAGTAATGTTTGTGAAAAAAGACTGTCTTCTAGATTTAAATATTTCAATCTGGGGTTATTATTTTCGAAGTGTATAGAGTGCCGCGAGTTTCTTGTGGCACTCTAGTGTCACTGCCTCGGCCCGGCTAGGGTGCCGTGAGCGTTGCATTGTCACTGTCACTTGTTATTTAGGTTAGGTTAGGTTAGAACTGTGACCACACAACGCACGAGCCGAGCGAGCGTAGCGAGCGATGCCGCGGTAGCGGCCGGCGAAGTGCCAGGGTCCGTTTAGGCACAAGAGAATGTAATGTTTTGGGAATGTGGTGTTTTACAGCGATCTAACCTCGACAATCAAACAAAATACCAAGTGACGTGACTTAGTGACAGTGACAATGACAATCCAATGCTTGCGGCACTTGAGCCGGGCCGAGGCAGTGTTACTAGGGTGCCTGTAGTGGCACTTTATCCGATAGGGATAGAGTGCCAATGGTGGCACTCTATACACTGCCTATTATTTTTATATCTTGCTAAAAATCGAGTGCTTTTACTGTTATTCGTAGTCAGTCTTAATGTGACCAATGTGGAATCACACGCACACACGCGAACAAAACAAACGGTTCCCACTCACATATACAGAATCAAGCACACAGTCATTTTACTTTTAATCTTGATTAAGTACTTAAGCTTTTTAATTTAATTATTTTTTACTTTTATGTTGCTTTTCAACTTTTCTTTTCTTAAAGTTATTACTTAATAATATATTATTTTGTATAGTAACAGCTTACTAGATCCTAATTTCCATAAGGGTTTATAATACAAGTGGTGGTAGAACACTGACTCCTGTCACAGGTATTCCTAAATTAGGACACAGGGTCTCAACTTTTGTGCGCCTTTTAATTATTGTAAACTTTAGCTAGATATTAATAGGATCAGCTAGATATTAAGAGGATATCATATTGTAAGGACTTGGATCAATAAGGTTTATATTGTATTATTATTATCTAATATTCAGTTCACAATCGATCCATATGTAATTGAGTCGTTCCTCTAGCATATTTTCAACTCTCACGTCATCGGCTGGTTGCATCGCTATCGTACCAAAAAACTCTTAACTTACATAATTGTTTCATTCTATTACAATAACATCAATAGACTTACCAAAACACAGTCGGCTCTCTTAAGTCCAAGGCAGTACTTCTTATAAAGGCTAAGGAACACAGGGGTCTTCTGCAGATAGATGGCCACCACCGTCGACGTCTGGATCTCTCCGTCGTCCTGCACCACTTGATCCAGAATGTCTTCTGATAGTCGGAAGATCTGGAAGAGGATGTTTTGTTACAACAGCTCTATCTTCAATTTTACCATTACGGTTATTTTGGACTGTATACGTCATGCTAGTCCTTAGTTCCATTCATCATAATCAGCCTATTAATGTTTCCACTGCTGGGACACAGGCCTCCTCTCTGTGAGAGGGAGTGGGCTGTAATCTACCAAGCGGGTCCAGTGCGGATTGGTAGATGTCATATGTCTTCGAATTTTTGGTTCTAAGACATGCCGGTTTCCTCACGATGTTTTTCTTCACCGTTTTGAGAGCAGTGGTGAAATTATTTACACAAAGTAAAGCGCCTGCTTGGGTTCGAACTTCGAACCCACGACCTACAACTCGTAAGTCGGGGCCGATACCACTGGGCCGCCACTGCTCTCCCGTATTATTACTTTGATTGTTCGCCTTGTCAAGGTCAGACTAGCCGTGAGATCCACATACTTGCAGGCTATGAATACCTACCTCTTTTTTTCAAATATTGCGTTACCATAAAAAAAAAAATTGGATTTTCCTTTCTCTATCTCCCTTTCTTTACCTATTGTAGATTATACTGGTAGTTGCATTAGGTAATGATACTTTGAATGATTTGTTGGGATTTATTAAAGAAATTGGTGACTCATTCGACTTAACTTCGAATAGATTCAGTCACAGCCCATGTCATGGTGATAGTATTTATTATTCATAATACTATTTTGTCGGGGCTCGTGGCTAAATAATAACAGCCACACGTGTCGATTTTCAAGGTTAAGCAACGCTTACTGAGGTCGGTCCGAGGATGGGTGACCATCGATTACATACCGAGACCCTTCCGTACCTCGGAAAGCACGTCCCAGCTGTCAGATCTTTGACAGTTAGAAACGCTATTTTATTATGTCCGAATGTCCTAAAGTATATTTTATTCTGACAAACTTACCTCTTCAATATTTTGGAACAACAGCTGGTGATCATTAGGGGCTATGAGGTCGGCTCTCTCGGCCAGGGGTGACACAAATCTGACGAGGCCGAACTGTAGGCACGTGCCGTAGTGCTGTTCTCTTGCGACCACGGCTAGGAGTGCGCGCTTTCTGCCGTCAGTTGCCAGCCCTGGCGTCTGGTGGTGGTCAAAGGTTTTGTTAACATCTTTGGCTTCAAAATAGATAGGTAGCTAGCATTCGTACTTTGACCATTTGTTAAGATAGTGGTTTTAGGTGGTTGAAAAATGAAATGAATTTGTGTCTAATCTTGCTTGCGTAGGTACGTAGGTACTCACCTTATGCATATAATTACCTATGCTAAGTTCTACAAGCTGTCTTTTGTTCTTTATACGTTTGTCATCTTCATCTTTATATTCTTGGGTGTGTTCATACGTTGTGTGTTTTTTTTTATACCTACATATTATGTATTTTATGAATATTGCCTCGTCTACGCTACGTCAAGATCGAAAATGACAAAATTTTGTACCAGAATCACTTGCCCACTCCAACAACACAGACTTGGTACAAAATTGTGATCTACCAGCAAGTCTGTGTGTGTTATTTATTCAAGGTTCTTGAAATCATTCATGATAGGATTATAATTGTTAGTTATTAGAATAGATCGCAATAATAAATGAATTAATACCTACTATTTAAAAAACGAGCGAGCTTTAGGCTGCCTGTCCACTGGAGCGGAGAGGAGAAAAGAGGAGCGGAAATGTGTCAATATTAACCAATAGAATCTTGACTCCGCCCCTGAGTTTAGATTTGATTGGTTAATAATGGCACATCTCCGCTCCTCTCCTCTCCTCTCCGCTCTAGTGGACAGGCAGCCTTACAATCGCGGCATATGATCTGTAACATCTGACTTTGGTAATAAGCAACATTAAAAAGCCTTTGAAGCAATTCCTATCTAACCGAGTTGTTACTGCATGGAATAGCCTCCCGGAGGATGTTGTGACGGCTCCCTCACTGAACTGCTTCAAGAATCGATTGGACAGATTAACCATCTCCAAGTTATTTGATACACACGCATCAGCTAATTAGTTGCTAGTGTCTAACTAAATAATAATAATAATTAAGGTAATATGTAACAGCAAAGGGGCAGGACCCTGTCAAGGTAATTTCTGACTGCAAACTGTAGCACGGCGCGCCCTCATTGGTCAAATCAAATAGCGTGCGCTTCCCCGGCTTCCTGTGACACACTCTTTTTATTTTTTGGGTTGGAGACGAGGCGGGCCGGAAGGGTGTGTCAGACTCTTACGGACTAAAACCCACCCTGTTCCTTCAGTTGCGTTTATGTTGCCAGGGACCACGGTAACTCTTTCGGACTTTCTCGCAAGAGATCATCTACCTAACGGACGGTTTGAAAAAAAAAGAAACTTTAAACTATTTGTGACACACTTCCGTCCCTTTTCACGAAACCAAGCCCACAGATTTGATGATTTCGATTAATTTAGTTTTTTTTTTTATATTTATTTTTTTAATATCTCGACTTTGCAAAAACGAAGCTCATTGATGTGTATCGATCGAGCGTTGAAAATATTTGAACAGTTACTTATAATAAATGATAACGACCATAAGTCTGGATTTGTGCCCGGTCGATGGCAATAGGCTCGCCCCATGTTACATGGGACTTAAACATAACTGGCGAAATGTGAGTGAACTACACCTCTGCCTAACCCCTCGGGGAATACATTGACTGTTGTATTTACTTACATGAGCATGTACGAGTATAAATTTTTTAACCTATTCATACTAGAATACCTAAGTATGGTAGAATTGATGAATTGCTTGTGAATATTAATTATTAAAAAAATATTGTGTTTACTGGTGCGATAGTAATGCGATAGAAGATGATTGATGAAAATAATATAGAAATAAGGATCAACAAAAAAAAAAACAATACTAAAAGAAATTAAAAGCAATAAATTTATTTGCACTTAAAAATTATAGAACATAAATTAAAAACGAAATAAAAACAACAGGAACCAAATTTTTTGCATCCAATACACGAATAAAATAAATTAAAAATTAGAATACAAAATCATAAAGTTACAAAAAAGAAAATTATACAAAAACACGACTATGATACTATGAAGTTACAACACGCACGAACTAAGACAAAGAAAATAAATAAGAAAAGAAAAAACATTAACAAAATAAATATTAACAAAACAGGTTAAGCTTAAACGTAACGATTCCCCATTCAATGATTTTCACTTAAAAACTAAACTTGAAATAAATGACATTATACGAGCTACAACCGTGTAAACTGCAGATTTTTAAGGAATATATTAAATTATAATAAAATTTTGACATAAAAATATTTACGTTACCATCTAAATAAATAATTTGATCAGTAATTCCTAAAGAATGATAAACATTTTCGATCAAAAACCGGCAGTACACATAGTTTATAATTAAATTAGAAAATTCTAGCGCTTAAAAACTAAAATAATGGAATGTATCATGAAGTATTTACAAAAAAAAAGAAAAATAATATTAATAACAAAATACGATTACACACTACTGTACATTCTACAGATTTCAACTCCACACATCAAGAAATTACAAGGTCTGATACTAGCACCAAATTCGTACAATTTTTGTCTCACAATACCAAAATAATAAATTCGAATAATGTTTCTAATGGCCAGCCCACGAGACGTAAACTTGTTGCAGGAATGTGATGAAATGTAAGTCTAAATAACTTCAAAATCATATTTTGGTAAATTGAAGTTAACATGAATGAAACATGAATGAAACATGAAACTTGAACGCGTTGAGACTGATGGTAGATACAAATCTGTCGTAATGACTTCGGCTCACATAACTCAACCATACTTGGCCAATTATTTCGTATTGATAAATTCCATCCAAAACTGTTTACTGTGAACTTGTGTTTTAGAATATGTAGCATCAATTTTAGAATTTGTAGCATTGATTTTAGAATCCATAGCATACATTTTAGAATACATAGCATAAATTTTAGAATATAAAGCATAATTTTTAGAATATAAAGCATCAATTTTAGAGTAAGTAGCATCAAGTTTACATCAAACGTACTGGCCAGAAAGATGACTAGTTTCCAAAACGATACCGATGAGCTGTCAAACGATAATTCCGTTACCGACCTCTTTGGAGAACGTCACTTGGGGCAGATGCAGTTTGCGTCGGTCTAACGACTGACTGGTTGAAGAACAGGCAGTAGGTGGCCGGGCAGCAGTGGCAGGGGATGCTAAGGCAGCAGCTCGTGGAGACCTCGGAGGTGGCGGTGGCGTAGATTCCGCAGTGGGTATGGTCACCTGGCTCAGCTTCGGTCGGATCCCGACACCGTTTGGCGGTACCCTTCTGAATGTTTCTATGTTCAGCATTTGACCTGATGATCTGAAAGGAGGAAGGGGAATTTAGTAAAGTGCTGAGGCATTTCAACTTCCAGGACGTGTAGCGTGACCGTACGATGACGGAAACAAAGTGTCAGACATTGCGCCGCCGTAGAAATATTTCTAAAATATGTGATTTTGTCTTTTATTTCTACGGTGATCATGTTTGAAGATTTAATCCAAATATGTTATGAATTTAGGAGGCAGAAGTTACGGTTTGAATTCAAGGTCTTAATGAACATCAAGCTGGAGACTAAATTCCACTAAAGGTGCGGTTCTATTTTCTCTATTCATCAAAATGAAAATTAATCATGTCAGTTCTACTCACTTGACAAGACTCCGGACCTCTTCTTCATTTGACGTCACCACGTTCTTATTGCCCACGAAGACGAGGTAGTCTCCTGCCCTGAGCCCCGCGCGTTCAGCTGAACCTCCAGCTGCCACTCTCTCGACCCTGGGTGGCCTGGTCCACACCACTGTGAAGCCGAAACCACCGGCAGTACCGCGGACGAGTCTGGAAGAAAGGCGGATTTAATTAGTTAGTTGGTTTTTATTTAGAACATTCCATAGGCGAAATACACGAATGTACTAAAGTATTTGTAGAACCTGTGTTCTATAATGTGAATTTATAATACCTTCGAGTTTATCAAAGAATTTTCTACTGCATTACAAAATATTGCATGTACCTATTGTATAGTCATTTCATACTAACAGGTAAACAGGTATTTAAGTAAACAACTTGATGAGCTTCAATTATACAACTTGATGATTACGTATAAATAATAATCTTAAAATTATGACTTTGGTGTACTTCGAAACGGTAATTCGGATAGGATTAATTCACGGTTGTGGATATCAAAGGAATGAAAGCATGTGTATAAAATGCGATGTGAAAGGCTTTGAAAACCGATCCTTAATTTGTTTGAGTGAATTCTTATGAAATATTTCTTCTTTGCTTAGTTTCTGAAAGACTTGGATGTTTGCCAAATACGATTGAGTTCTTTCGAATCGGTCAGTTTATGTAGATTTTCTTCTTATTAATGAAAAGCGCGATGCAAAAAGGAATGTCCTTAGTAAGTGAATGGCAACTGGCGTTATTTAAGCACGGCCTTCCTAGAATTGGCCTGCACTCAACACTGCCCTCTTAAATATTGTAAAAGCCTTAAGAGAGTAACCGTGGAGTTTTTTGCCGGCTCTACACCATAGGAGATGATAAATTGCAACCGGACACCCAGCTTCTGACGTTTCATAAGTGGGCCATGTAGGTATACGTGAAATAAAATATTTTGAATTTGAGTATAGCTCAACTTCATAGAGTTATCATAATTTGTATTTCAAACTTTAAAAGGTTCGTTTTAAAGGATCGTACTCACTTCCTTGTGGTAGTAAACGGAGTGCGTCCGTTCCTGGGCGGTCTCTTGGGCGCGTTAGGATCCTCAGGCGGGTCCAGCTCCAGGTATCGGAGGAACAGGTGCTCATCAGCTTCTCTCTGGAGGGCAGCTGCCACCGCTTGCGCCTGGCTGGCTGTGGTAGATGCTGGGCCGTTTGTTGACACCCCTATGAATTTAAGGTGATATATTGAAAAAAGGGGACTTTTTCTTTTTCGTGTACCTTATTAGGTTTAAGGAATAGGGATTCAATATTTCGGTGTATGTTTTTTGACTATATGGCCTAGTATCCTGGAAAAGGAATACACGATACAATGAAATTTTCTCGATACAAAAAAATTGCAAAATTTCATCTATTTTTATGTTTTTTTGAGTATCACAGCGTATCGCTTATGAGTTATTTAATGGAATTTACTTTATAACATAGAGAGTAATCATATCAAGTTTTAAGCAAAGCAGTTTTAGTTTTAATAATACTTTTAATTTATAAAATACGGCATTTGGTTTTGGCACATATGCTGTTTTATTCCGACCGAACACACAGTATCGTCATCTCTTCTTTCGCCTATAAAAAGTATTGTCATCACTTTCGTTCGTTCATAAATCAGTCGCTCGGTGGAGCTCTTCGACGATGAGTCTATGTCATTTTTTTCCAGATCGGTGCTGTCAGATGTACGTAATTTAATAATAATATTTACAGGAAAAATCGAGTTCAGCAGATTTAAGTTATTTTAAAGTAAAATTACTGTCGAATAGGCATATAAACTGCGTATAATAGAATAAATTTACGTGACTGTGAACCAAAATAACAATTATTTTTGGCTATTTGTGACGTCTTATATATAAATTATTTATTAAAAAATATGGGAAGAAAAACCAAAGGAAAACTAAATAAAGTACAACATTTGGAACACATGAGGGCGAGGGCTCAGCACATGATCCCAGTGTAAAAGGTAAGTAAACAATAATTGTTTCTATATACATACTTACAATATCTAATGGGCTCATGAGCTACTTTTGTTGTGGGATTGTTCTATTGTTGATAGATGCCCAATTCCCATCCAATCCATTCGTAACAATAGACTCATTTTACAGGGAATCAATAGAAATTCATGATGATAACGATAACATATTGAGGCAAAATAGTTAACAAGAAAATTCTGTTTATATTATGTTAAAAAAATTGTAAAACTAAATATTATTTCAGAACTAAACATTTTACACCAACAAAATCCAGACTTCAACGCAGCTTTCGTGCATCTACTTAGTGAACTCTAACATATTTAAAAATTAATTATTTTCCAGGACTGTAAAGTAAATTATAATTTGCTTCACAAGCAGTAAAAAATTATAAATTAAATAAGGATAAATTTATCCCAACTACGGAACCCTTCATGCCGTGCCGGTTTTTATATAAATAATACAGAAGATTAATTAACAATTTTTAATTTCATGTTGTATAACTATAATTAATAAATATTTTAGTTGATAATTAAATATTTTGTATTATTTGTGTACTCCATAGCTCGCTATGTGCAAAAGTTTCATAGACCGAGATAAACTAACGTTCCGTACTCAGCACGCACTATTTTCATAGATAAATGTTTCCGTCTTTATCTTGCACTTTTAGTTTGACAGTTGTGCGGTAGTGACAAGAATAATGCTAAGCATGCTAAATAAGTAATATTTGAAATTCCGGTCTGCGATTTCGTTAGTTCAACTTTTGGTCACTGGTTCAGATAAGTTTGTATCGGTGACGTGGCAGCCGACCACTAAAGATGGAACCGCCACTCCCCGCGTGCGGGGGAAATAAGCCACACCCTTCAAACTAATATTTATTTTCAGGGTAGGCCCTTAATTGGTGTTGTAGATGTGATTGATGCATGAGAAAGAGGATATACTAACATTGAATATAAAGAAGTAAGTTTCAGTCATAGAGAAGTGAAGAGGAAAATGTAAAGTGAGCAAAAAGTGTGTTCAATAAATGTAAGTTTTTTTCTATCATTTAAAAATAGCAGTTGGTGCACTTTTGATACTGGAGCCAGGAGCCAGTTATGGCTTTTTCAGATAGAAACACTCTGACATACTCTGTTTATGCCAGGTAGTACAGTAAAATTACTGTCAACTGAACGCCACCGCCTGTGTGAACAAGATGACCCGCAAAATATTAGCATAAATTATTTAAGCGCTCACCTTTATCGTTATGGTTTTCTTTAGTGCCATCATTAGTACTAGTTTCAATGTTGTCAGTAGCCATTTTACGTAGATCCCCTTCAGTCACGCGGTCCTCTCTAACGAATCTGTCATTTGCGTGCGCTTGCGCCGCGTTCTGACCGCGTCCAGAGCCTTGTTGCAGGAAGTACGTTCCGGATATGTCGCAGTTAATTGCATCTTTTAGTGGGAACGAGACACATCCTAAAAACTCGCTCCGCCTGTAACAATGGAGATGCAATTAATAATTGACTGTACGGCTTTATCCAGGACTAAAGTTGGTCCAAATGTACGACAAGTCTTATCTTGAGCTGAAAATTGGTCCAAACGGACTGTTTATCAAAACTGAACCCTAAAACTGAATACAAAAGGTGAATGTTCCACATCTGCTCCATTTTGCTTGTTAAAGGTCAATAGATCGTATGTGAGATGGGAATAATATGTAAATGTACGCAATGGGGTGATGTCGTTATATACAATAAAGGCGAGTCCGCGCGAGATCCACATGGACAAAAGGATCCACAATGGAAATTTATTCTAAAAGAACATACAGGATCTGGTCAGGATGAAAGTTTATATCAATTGGATACAAATTAGACCTTTCGATAAAGATACCGATATAAGTTAGGGTTCCTAATAATATTAAATACGCATGAGGAAATCACAACATCTTTCAGGAATAATACAATGACAATAAAATTATACAAGTTTACAATATTACAAAATCAAAAAGGGGATATAGAATTCACAAAGGAAACATCGGATATGGCATTTAAAGCAGGGTTTACAAATACAAAAACATTCGCTGCTTCAACGAATTTCACAGTGTTTATTCATAAAATATTAAAAGCCGATTGAGGCCTGTAATATACATGAGTCATCAGTAAACCGCCCTTAATGCAATGTGCCTGGGCGGCTCATGGCCTACATACATAATACGTGTTACGTAAGGAGTCATCGATATGGCTTGCCTGTTACGCATAATTTCAGGAGTGGGAAGGCTTTTATTTCTTTTTCAGTATTTCTGGTTTCTTTCCCGTCCATTTTGATTGTTTTACTGTAAGATTTCATTTCAGTATCGTCCACTTTTCTTTGTACAAAATATTTCCCATCTTCATCATCTAAAATTCAGATCCTGTCTTTCAAGTTCATTAGAATTTTAATTGTTCTTTACTCTTATTGTTTTCTCTGCTTTGTTCATTGCTTCATTCAATTAATTACAAAGTTATAACAATCTGGTTCCATTATTCCACATTCTTTACAACTATTTCCAGTGTAATCAACTCGAGCACGAATGTTGTTTTTCTATAGGTATCGCAGTTTGATCTGTGCTTATAAACAGCTGTGCAGTGGCATGCACTCTAACAGAAATAACTTCGCGTGCTTTATTAGCATGCACGTAAGGGGAAAGTTCGCTCGACCTTGCAGGTTCATCTGATAAATGGTTCCTACCTAGTCTGGGTTTAAGTGGCGTGAGCCTTTCTTTGGTTAAAACGTAAGTGAGCTCGGAAACGTCTGTTTTGTTTACGGAGTGATAACACAGTTTTACGGTAGATAAGTAGATCGAATTTGAATGAAATTATGATGGGAATGAAGTGAATTACGAAACTCTTTTCAAAAAGTTTATGGATTTTTGACATTAAGCAACAAAAGTTCACTGAAAATGTCAAACTTTAAAATTGTGAAGGTGACTGTCTATATTTAGAATATAAATTACATTATAACCGTACCCATAATCTACTAACCACATGTTATTAGAGATAGATTACAAAACTGCTCCATGAGTCCATTTAGATTTGATTTGTTTCCATCTAATAACGGGCCGGGACTGTTGCCATATATGTACGGTGATACTTCACCGTCAACTGCTGGTTAGTTCACATCATTATGTCCAATAAGGTCTAAATGCTCTCTTATGTTGGTAACGAACCGGTAGCAAATTAGGGCAATGTACAAAGTATCCAGGTTTGAGGCATTTCATTTTAGATTCCATCATGGTACTGGTGAAATGTCGGTACACCTTTATCTACCTCTAGATCTTTAATTAAAACCAGCGTGTTGTTTTATATGTTACACTTAACATTTGTATGAAAAGTATTCTAAGCATTCGTAACTTCCGATCCATGTTCATCATGATTAATATGGAAGAGAGAAGTAATGAGGTCTGAGAAAAGTTTTTGTGTGATTAGTAAAATACAAACAATACACTAACTTACTCAAGAGTATCGCAACAGTATCACAAGTATAACTTGTATAGTACAATGTGGTAATAAGACGATATTTAACCGTTCATAAAGCAAAGTTAAGTCAAAAACGTTAAATTTCCTGAATAAAATCGATCGGGCCTCAATTACGCTGGTCAATAATTGGACCAATTTCAACTTGAGATTTGAACACCACCGGGTTAGCTGGCAGGGTAACTGGAAATATAAATTGATTACGAATATTAATTGGAGACCGAGAAGCTCTCGAAATTTTGCAGCGGATTTTTGCTGTCCAAAAATTTTCATGTTTTTGTGCACGTATATCGGAAATTTAAAGTTTCATATCGAATAATGATAGCCGTATGATTTCAGAAATATATTATTTAAAGAGATTGTGGAAAATGAACGATATATGCTGATGTTGTATTTATTTGTTGATAAAATATCGTGAAATTGTGTTTATAGTTCTTTGGACATTATTTCTTTTCTCTTGGGTTCAATAACATTGCTTATCAACGTGACACGATCGATTTTCATACAAATGCATATGTGTATTATGTCTAGACATGGCATCGTTGAATTTTTTATGTACCGGAGGCAAATTACGTCCACTGGTTTGTATTAAACTGTTTGTTGTGTCATTGCCTTTCCATCATTACCATACATCTTTCATATGAAGCAACCTCCCAAAGCTATTGGTTTGTAATATCTGTTATTTGAATAAATCACAAGGTCCACATTTGTTTGTACATTATTTTCAAATACAATCGCTCCTCAAATAAGTGGCAATACATTTACAATGTCTTCTCTCTCTTGCTCATCTACACTCATTTCTTCTTTACATTCTTGATTCTTTATCATATCTTCGCTTACAACATTTACGCACAACATATATCTATAGGGTTCGTGCAGGGTCTTCCCCTAATCACATAAGCCTCTAAGCATGCAAGGGGCTGTTCCAAAGCCTTTCCTCCCATCCTGTGCATTACATTGGAGTGCATCCATGCGTACTATAGAGTGACGGGGACACCAAACTTACGGGGATAGCTGTCACTCTTCCGATATCGTGCTGATGGTAGATTCCGACATTCTGTCCAAGATATCTGCTGGTAGGCTGTTCTTTCTGGTTCTTTGTTCTGGTGGGTCCCATTCTGGGAGGCTGTTCTTTCTGCTGAGCTGCATGTGGCGATGCTGCGCGTGCTGGTGCGAGCAGTGCTGCCGTGGTGGCGGGTCCTCGCGTGTCCGGGTCTGACTCAGCCCAGCAACCGTTTGGGATACGAACGACATCTTTTTTGAGAATTGACTGTAAAATATATGGTTTTATAGTGTGGGACCATGGGGAGGGAGAAAGGTTTTGTTGCCTTTAATTTTTCGGGGTTTCAAAAGCGTGGTTAAAAAAAACGATTCGTTTAAAACCGGCGCGGTTTAAAATATTCTGTGTTAAATCGCAAATCGAAGACACGTCAGGTTATGTTTATGATATAATACATTAAACTGCCATGTATGAGGCCCTGCTAACGACTAATGATTAGTAGAACATCCAATTAGTTCTAATTAACATAAGATTAGCTAACATAATCTAGGCTAATTGATTCAATTAAACATTATAATTGCATATACATAAGTTGCTATGCGACCAATAAGCTTATCATATAAACTTTAGGTCTACAAAATTATAGACTGAAATAACGTGAGGTTTAAAAAAGTGCTTGAAAACGAAAGTTTAAAATAAAGAAAAAGTAAAGAGAGTCACGCAATCTAGATTTTCAGCGGCATTTTCATAACGGCTTTTTACAACCATTAATCAAAATGGCGTTTTTTTAATAAGGTGTTATTTCATAATATGTATAAGTAAGTACATACGATATTTTAGAAGTAATTAAAGCAAGTTAAAGCTACCCGTAAAAAGCCAAAACATGACCCTCATGTTACTTAAACATTATCCCCAGGAGAGGCAAAAGGTAATAGGTTATATATAGGTAAGGTAAAGAAGCAGAAGCATATTAGGCGCGGTTTCTACGTCGTAAATGGACTTAAGTATAAGTAGTGTTCCGAAAAAAGGCAATTTTGAGAACGGAAGGCTAAGTTCACACAATTGTGTTGATAAATACTTCGGCGATATTATAAGTGAAGACATATCGGCAAGAGATAGAAATCGGTCAATAAAAGCGAGGACCTAAGTAGTTTGTTGCAAAACCAATGTTTTAGGCAAGTTTTGTAGACCCAAATCTACCTACATTACAGTATTAAGCCCGACCTTTTTCCTACATTAGATTTTAGCCGAAAACTTATAGCCTCTAGGTTCTCCCGAAAAGGTTATTCCGTCGGGATTTCGACCACAAATAAATAACAACTTCAATTCCCTTTTTATGTGGCCTGGAACTGCCCTTTGTCTCCAGTGAAGGTTGGGAAGGAAAACTATACAAATCGTCGCTCAACACGCGACGAACGAACACCCAGCTTAAATGAATTGGCAATTTATACAAATTACTCTATTGTTTTTTTCTTTTCGTGAGTAGTATTTGAGAATATGGGATTCTATATAAAAGCAATTTGGAGCATGTTTTATGGGTTATTGTTACATGTTTTTACTTTATTACTATATGTAGAGTTTCGTTTCAATTTATCTACAGCCATTGCTGTGTTCGGTTTTAATGTGCTGGTGAAATAACAGGCATATATGAGACTATATCTTTGCCTTTAAAAGTCGGCAACACAATAGCTAACCCGTATTAAGCCAATACCCAATTTGACCCAAGTTAAGGCACACAAAGTAAGAACAAAAAAAAAAACCGAGCGGGGCGGGGCCCCTTCAAGGACGTTTCTGACGGTCAACTCTAGCACCGTGCCCGCTTATTGGTCAAATCAAATAGTGCGTGCTTCCCCTGTCTCCTGTTACACACTTCCGTCCCTTTTCACGAAATCACTCCCACAGATTGTAGGAAAGCGAGAGGAAAACATTTACACTTCAAAAAAGACAGAAAGGCTTTAGACATATTTATATAGTTTCTGATATCTGAATCAAAAACAAAGTATATTTCGTTTGTATTCATCTTATCTTTGAACTGTAAACTTGTAAGTAACATTCTTACTACACACTTACGTTTCTCGAAGAAATCCCGTGAAAGTGAGTATAAGTAAACATACTCATAAACATTTAACATAACCTACTCTACATAGGTAGCACACTATATACCAACGTATAGTCGGTCTATTTTCCCACAAATAAATTTCCCTAATAGCGCCGTAACATCAAAACAAGGACTCCATATCCCAACATGAGAAAGGATGTATTCGCAGTTGTTTTGAAGACATTATTTTTAATACAAACAACTGCATACTGTTCAGTTTAATGAGGAAAAGAAATGAAATGAAATAGGATATCGGAATCACTTTTACACGTCATATAAAAAAATTTAAAATATAAGCTAGATGAGGTCGACGTTTCCTATCTGAATACTCTGAGAAGAAAGGCCGAAACAAACTCAGAAGCTTCAGAGCAATGTAGCTCGGAATATTCTAAAACATCGAATTTATATTTTAGAGAGTACTTGTTATTTTGTACGACAGAAAAGCTACATAAGTTTGACTGTAGTATTTCATGCCAGTGTTCAAATGTGGTTAAGAATTTAATGGAAAGGTACAGAAAGAGGGAGACATAATCAAGAGCGACATCTTACAGGGAACATTAAAATTACTTGATACACAAGCAATGTTTTTGCCGTAGCCGTAGATACAAACGAGGGCGCCAGAACCTAATCGTGTTACTAACGAATACAGCTTTAGGCATATACATAGGTGCTTACATAACTCCAAAAAACGTTCACAAAAAACAGCTATTTCATAAAAACAAACAACATAGAAGTAATACAGCTTGGGAGCAATACTCTCATAGATCAACTTATTTACTTATATGCTGCTTAAATGCAAGAGGGGCGCTTCGCTATAGGGATGTCGGTTTGGCAGCCTGCCAGGGCTCGTTTGGACTTCAAATACCCTGGATTATGGTGATGTTTAAGCTTAGTTTGTTAGGGCAGAGTACTCGGATTTGTAGAAGGATATGATTTAGTTTGCAAGCGGTTTTGAATATAAATGACGGCTGTCGGCAGGGTTTTTAATTGCAGAGTTTTTTTTTCCCCGACTGCAGCTCAGGCTTCGCCACAGTCAATTTTTTATTGTTAGTAACTCGTCTATCAGTTAATTAAACAAATAATCACAGTTAGCTGTATCACTCGAAATCTTTGCAGCTATGCAATCGCATTTAGAGTGCCTGTAATACTTCAAGAAAATTAGTTGCTAAGTGAATTTATGATGGTGATTTCTGAATTTATTATGCGGGAGTTTATATATCGGTAAATTCAAACATTAATTTAATGATTATTTCTCATGATAAAGAAAGAAAATACGTTTTATTGCGGTAAACATGACGCAAAAAAAGAACACAAACACAAAAAAGAACAAGTTGGTTGAAAATATGCGTCCAATCCACGCAAAACGGCCATCGCTCAGCATAATGCTGCGATCCTATGCGAGACTACAACAATTAAAATCCAGCGAAGACGTGACGTACCACCATCCATTTCATTACCATTTAACACCAACTACTAACAATATTCGGTAACCTTTTCCACTAATAACGAGCGGTTATTAAGTATTTGACGAGCACCATTAACCTTTGGCTTGCGAACGGTAAACAGAACGGCCGGTAGGGCGGCGCCCTGTGAAATGTCGTTACGGATGGTAGGATATAGGTACCTATAGTTGAAAGTATGGGGGAGTAGGCAAATAAAGGCTTAGTTAGTAGGTACGTATGGTAGAAAGTTTTGACATAATTATTATGGGGAAGTTTGGGATAGGTAGTAATGATCAGTCTGACAGCTTTTGGGCAATGGTTTGCCTGTTTGTTATAGGTGTAGGAGATATGGTGTTAGCAAAGGAAAATTCGGGGTATTTATGTGGGTTGGGTTTCTAAAACTCAATGTGATGTCAATTTATATGATTTGTTGTGATTATATCCGCTGCATGCGGGAAGCACAGAACCAGTCGAAGTGGCTGTGCTTGGGGGAGGCTTACGTCCAGCAGTTGACGTCTTTCGGCTGAATGAATGAATGATTTAGGTAATCCAATCACAATAACTATTGAGATTGAGCAGATTAACTAATCTGCGATAAGGATCAGGTTTTCAGAATCTGATAGTTACCAATTAGATTGCCATGTATGCAGCTTACAGGCCTAAAAAGTAAATTCGTAGAAAGTAGAGTAGACTTGACAAATCCAGTGCGAACTCGCGTTGGAAATGCATGAAACGGAAAAACATTTCAACAGACAAGTAGCTCAACATAAACTCTAATTGGCTCTTAGTTACTAATAAAAGCCATAGCTTTTAATGTGCACTGTAAACTAAAGATGCTACTGGCAACTTGCAATAAGCGACCAAAAAGGTTTGACCAAAAAGTTTGAATTCTTTTTATTTGCTCTAGAACTCCCATACGATCCCGCATCAAAAACCAAGATCCCTTTAGAAGAATCCAATCAAACAGGAGCTTTATTAGCTTGGTGGCAAACAAACATAAAAATAATTTGTTCGTGGCGAAGGCATGGTGCAAACAGCCAGGGAATGTTAGCCCTACCCCTGTTTGCCATGAACGAAATGAGGTTTAGGGATGTCGATAAAAAGATAGCAGTGATTTTGGCGGCAAAAAATTAATTTGTGGTAGTGTTTTGTTTTTTTTTACGTTTTAGAGGTCTGGCTTATCTGTGGTAAAAAATTGACAGTTGATAATATTTGGCGGTTTATGGAATGTCAAGAGAACATTTAAATATTTGTTTGTTAATAAATGGTAATCTCTCAGTGGTGAAAAATACGAATAAAACTGTCTCTAATGATCGAATAAAATCCGGGATTTTTCCGCTCCGTTTGCCTTTTGAATAAGTATCGATTTACGCATGAATAAACTCGCTTTTCCGTTGCGTAATCATTTATTCGAGTAAACAAGAGGGAATAACAACAAGAGAAACATTAATTACGATGGTAAAATGAACAAATGTCAACAAATTACTTGGTGTTTATTGTTTCAGTTTTATTTTCTCGGTGTTTTCCTTTCAAGGAAGGTCAATGTGAAGGACCTGCGAAACCCGAAGTTTGTTTCATTTTGATGAAGTATTTTTAATTAATTTCAATGATAAATGAGAGTGAGCCTCTCTGCCCGTTTGCGACGCTTTCATGGTTAGATTAAGTAACTCGTTTTGAAGTAATAAATGACACGAAGTTTTAATAACGATTTAAAAATTCATTCCGGATTAAGAGAAGTAAGTGCAGACTCAAGTAGTTTTTTGGAGTGTGGGAAAATGGTATAATCTTTTCATGCATCGAGAGCAGTGGTGGCCCAGTGGTAACGGTCCTGACTTACGAGTTGTAGGTCGTGGGTTCGAACCTAAGCAGGCGCTTTACTTTGTGTAAATAATTTCATCACCACTGCTCTCCAAACGGTGAAGGAAAACATCGGAGAAAACCGGCATGTCTTAGAACCAAAAATTCGAAGACATGTGACATCTACCAACCCGCACTGGGCCCGCGTGGTAGATTACGGCCCACTCCCTCTCACAGAGAGAAAGCCTGTGTCCCAGCAGTGGGAACATTAATAGGCTGATGATGATGATGATGATTCATGCACGAAATTAACATCTCATGAGATGACATAGCTGGACAAAGACCAGCAAGGTCCGCATGAAATTACCTCCTTCTAATGAAAATTATAAAACTTAAATATTATAGAATTCTACAGGTAACCATGACAAGACAAATAATTAATGTGTAGAATTAATCGTACTTATATTATAAATGTGAAAGCTTGTAAGTATATTTTTTGTTAAGATGTTTGGATGTTTGTTACTCAATCACGCAAAAACGGCTAAAAGGATTTGGATGAAATTTGGCACACAGATAGTTTGTATGATGGATTAACACATAGGATACTCTTATCCCGGTAGTACGTTCCCGTGGGATAATTTGAGACCTCCTCGCGAAGCCGCGGGCAAACTCTAGTAAAATTATATTTGCGTGCCAACCCTATCATAATGTTAACACGAACGGGTTTCAGCTAAGCATTACTTAAAGTTGGCTGCTCAAAAACTTTCCTAATGGCGTAGGGGGATCCATGTGGATGCTTTCCGGGTTTTACTATGAAATTGGGTTTGGAGGAGTTTGGTTTTTGATTAGATAAAGTAGATTAAAAATCAAATTGAAAAGTCTTTTATTCAAGCTAGGCTGAGAATCAACACTTTGTAACGTCAAACTTACATACGTTCACCAAAACGCCCGCCCTTCACCACTTCCTAGTGCTTTAGCTGGGAAGAAGAAGTGGCGCAACAAACTCCCCAGCAGCACAGCTGTCTGTTCAGTTTAGAAAAACTTTACATTTATTTACGAGTAAGTTGATATCTACTATCTACGAATTATTCCACATTTTCCCACCAAGCCGCCTCACTGGTGGGGTAAAGTCGAATACATATTTCGTAGCGGAATCTGCCCCACTAGTTCGATTTAGTGGGGCAGATTCCACTCGACCTTAAAATTTGTGTAGGTAGGTAGGTACTATGCTCGATATTATAAAGAGATAAGATTTGTATTTTTGTTTGTAATAAACTCATAAACTATTGGATTTAAAATTTGCACGCATTTCCGCAGCATTTATTCTACTTTCATGTTTCTTTTGCCACACCCAGCATTCACTTTTCTTTTTGGCAATGTTACTCTAAGGAAATATGAAATATCGTTTACTATAAAAATGGAATATTAATAATGAATTGCAATTATAACACTGAGTTTGATGTTATAACCGTTTTAGGTGTAAAAAAGACATTTTGAAAGTGACCAAATACTTTATTTACATCTAAAACTAAATAATCGGTGTTACGATATTGATTATTGCATTTCATAATCAATATTTTAGTTCACTAGTTAGCCACATTTCATATTTCCATACAGTATAATTGCCAAATTAATCAAAATGGCGAAACATTTGACATCTATTTGCGATGATGCCCACTTTCTGAATATACGCTCTTGGGTGAGATTTCTTCTGAATATATATACGTCTAAGACCGACTGTTCATATTACACAAATGCAATATATTTAAAGTGTCCTCCTACGTGTCATTCCATTGCTTCTGAGACACCAAGAGACGAAGTTAAAACGTAATAAGGTCATGACCCGCATTCTTCAAATGCTTACAGACACAGCGATGCTTTTTGCAGCAAAACTAGGTCAAGTTACTAATGACTAAACACAATTTCAGCACAGAGGGACTCGTGGCTACATAATAACAACCACACGGATCGGTTGAAGGTTAAGCTACGCTTACCGAGGTCTGTCCCGGGATGGGTGACCATGTATAACATATTGAGAGCCGTCTGTACCTTGAATAGCACGTTGATCCCAGCTGTCATTTGTAGATCTTTGACAGTCGTTACGGGTAGTCAGAAAGCCCTAAAGCCTGATAACCAATCTTACCAAGGGGTATCTCCACAACCCAGTTACTGGGTAATCCCAGTAACTGGGTTGTGGAGGTCAGGTAGGCAATAACTACAATATACGGCGTATATTTAGTAACCTAATCCGCTTAACTGTTCTTAAATAGTCCTAAAGAACCCTTTAACAAATCGACACGTGTTTCACCTCTCAACGAGGCATCATCAGGATGACTATTGACTAGTTGCGAACCCGGACACGAGGTGTTGCCACGACAAGAGCAGAACGCAAAGATACACTAAATAACTATCTTAAAATACTGATATTCAGCTGTATCCGGTTAGACTGGAATCCGACCCCAACATAGCTAGGAAAAGGTTAGGAAGATGATGAATATCAGTTACGAAAATTACCTCTTCTAAAGACTCCGCGCGGCACGATAATAATTAACCCATTATCATTAGGTTTACAATTTTTCTCCACTCCAGTGTAAAAAAATTCGCCCGCCGATCAATTACACTGGCGGCCTAAATAAACGGCACATTACTGCCCGGGAGCTAATCCAAGATTTACCGAGCGGTCTTTTACGACGGCCCGGAGTGTTTATGGGCTCAAACACCGTATAACGCCCCCGTGAGATCGGCTTGTTACTTATTGATAATATTATGTGTTTTACGGTTTTTTGTAACGTTCTGTTACGGTTTTAAAGGGTACTGGTTTAATAAAGGTTAGTATCTTCAGAAGATACTCACGAAATGGGTCTTATAAAGCTGCGGTCGTAAAATACGGTCAGTATTTTACAATTTAACAGTATTTACATTTTAAAATGTTTACACAATTTGTAAGTGATGAGCTTTTTTCAGTAAGAGAACAAGTGTACTTGAGACTTATTTGGAACTTTAGGCTGTCTAGAATTCTTAGAATTTTAATTTAATAGAACCATTCATAAAAATCTTGATCAATGGAAAACTTATCAATGGAAAACTTGATCAATAGAAAAATCTACAGAGAAGACCAACACTAACTATCGAATGGTTGATTCAGTTAGCGCAGTGAATCAATCAATCTGCCAAGCCTTTTCCCAACTATGTTGGGGTCGGCTTCCAGTCTAACCGGATGCACCTGAATACCAGTATTTTACATGGAGTGACTGCCTATCTGACCTCCACAACCCAGTAACCGGGACCAACGGCTTAACGTGCTTTCCGAGGCACGTAGGAGTCTCGGTATGTAAAGATGGTCACCCATCCACGAACCAACCCCGGCAAGCGTAGCTTAACGTGATGGATCGACCCGTGCGGCTGTTATTACTTAGCCACGAGCTCCTCGTGATATCACAGTGAGCAGTTTAATTACTAGGGTTGTCCAACTGAGGAGAACGACATTTTAATGGGCCGAAACCCGACCAAAGAGGATAAAGAATTTAAATGAACATCGACATTCCTTTTTCAAATAATTTGCACAAAAATAGTTGAAAGCCACAGACCTGATAGGATGCACGCTCCATTTAGTTTCCCTTTCAAAGCATTCAGGGCGAGAATTTTTCAATATGGCGCCCCTCTAATAAGGGTTGAAGCGTCAGAAAAAACGAGAACAGTTCCGACTTTTCCGAGTGTTCCGAGTATCCGAGCACTTTTCAATAAAACGTAGAACAAAGGCCTTCGGGCTTCCGTTGAAAAACAATACACAATCGTCAGGGCTAAAGATCAATAGTGCTAGAAAAATAGAACTGGAAAATGCTAGAACACATAAATATAGGAAAGGTTGGTACTATCGTTTGTACACACGGTAAAATAGTTAAATATGCAGTCATCAACTAACATTTTATGTTTTGCACAGAACACAGGCAAGATACATTGATATTGTGTGTATTTATGTTTTGTGAAAACACTAGCTGTTACCCGAGTGAATTTTGTATTAAATTTTTTTAAACAACTGTTTAATTCGACATACGTTGCCCTCTCTAAATATCATTTTTTTTTTTAAACCCATAGAAAATGCACTTTTACTTTTCCCGCAATTTCCAGTTTTCCCGGCAACATTTCAACTTTTTCTTTTCATTATAAGTTCAGTGTATACTTTCATAATATGCATTTAGTAAAAAGCTGTTATTTTGACGTTACAAACAGACACTTAATTGTTAATTTATTTGTATTTAATAATGAGTAATCTATTCTTTTCTATTATATTCGTACACCTTATCCAGTACTATAATGAATGCAACTACGAATCAGTAAAAGAGTACACATCCATGATGATACAAGAGCACATACGAAACGTAGATTGTAGAGAGAGGAAACGGTTTAAAAAAATAAAAGAAATAAACTTCGCAATGCTGATGCATAAAATAATGAAGCCGGGAATTCAGCACAAGCGAAGCTATATCAAAAGGCACACTGAATACTCCTCTCGTTTGCTGATTGTACACAAATAGAAAAATAACTAGCTGTTACCTGGGACTTCGCCTGCGTGTATTTTTTATTTCATAATTTTTGAATAGTTTTTTTTTATAGTGTGTGCTAGTGGGATATTTGAGTAACACACATAAAATGACAATTGTACGCAATTAATTTCATTTTGACAGTTCACCCACGTTCATTGTCTTAATTACGTTGGCGAGCAGCCGAATTTTTCAAACCTAAAAATCAATGGATCAGTAATTTCTTTAAAAATTCTCGAATTGTGATTAAAAGTGTGTTACGCAATTAGGGTGCAGGTCCCAGGCTACCTCTATTTGTCGTTCATAACGATCGGTTCACTGGTTTAATCGTGAAAAGGCGACAGACAGACAGTTAATTTTGCATATAATATTGCTTGCTTCTGATCGCGACTTCGCTCACGTCAGTGTCCGAAATTCTATGTCCTAACCCAGGTCATGGTCTACTTGTGTGTCAAATCTCATCAAAATCCGTTCAGCCGTGAAAGCGTGAAAAGGTAACAGACGGACAGACAGAGTTACTTTCGCATTATATTAGTAAGGATATTATAGTATTATGCAGTCTTTTAACGTTCCCGTTAATTCGCAATAGCATAGCGTCCATAAATGCAAAAAAAAATATTACCATAAATGAAAAAAAAACATTTAAAAAACTGTTCTTTTTTGCATGTATGGACGCTCTACTATTACTGCTTAACGGGAATGCCTTATACAGGATGAAATTGAAAACATGCGACAACTCTTAAGGGGTCATTTTACTCATCATTATGAACAACTTTCACTATGGGACCAACCCTGAAATCGCGAAAAAAAAAACAGCTGTTCCCTACATTTATGTTTGCATAGCTCGTCAAAATGTAGGGAACAGCTGTTTTTTTTTTCGCGATTTCAGGGTTGGTCCCATAGTGAAAGTTGTTCATAATGATGAGTAAAATGACCCCTTAAGAGTTGTCGCATGTTTTCAATTCCATCCTGTATATATACGTACTATGTATGCGTATGTTGTATTCAGCTGTTCAGTACCTATGTTGAGTTTTTCATGCGTTTTTTAGATTTCTCATTTCACCCTTTCAAACTTCGTGATAGGTTTCTACATGAAATAGGTTCTTTTTTCTTACCTTGGCCTTTCATAACGGCCTTAATAAATGTTTTAATGTATAGGTAAGGTTTCTATTACTTAATATAGAGTATTTTCTTTGTATGGAATGAGTAATAAACGTTGGAACGACGGCTATACACTTATTTACTCATAGTTTGTGTTGTGGGGTATTATTAGGGGTTTCGTTCGTGATATTTTGTATTGAATCATATTTTGTTGTACCACAGTCAATCTACCTAGTCTTTTCACAATTATGGTGGGGTCGACTTCCAGTCTAACTGACTGCAGCTGTATACCAGTATATTACATCGACTGCCTACCTGACCTCCACAACCCAGTTACTGGGTAACACGATACCCCTTGGTAAGACTGATTGTCAGACTTTCGTGCTTCTGACTACCCATAACGACTGTCAAAGATCTACAAAATGACAGTTGGGTCCAACGGCTTAACGTGCATTCCAGGGCACCGCAGTTGGACCACGGTTGTATTTTATTTAAGATTTGTGGGTGATATTAGACGGAATAATTTCCATCTCTTATTATATGATCGAGCGAATCAATCGATGGATTATTTTTCAAAGGAATCATTGATTTCAAACAATATTGATGTAATTTATATTAAAAAACCTGCCCCTCTCTTTTTTTGTATTTCCAAATGCAATATTTAAATAGTATAGCCTATCTCACTTCTACAATTAAGACGAATCTAATGATACCTCATATATTAATATCCACAAAGCCGTTGAGGCTTCAGAGTGTGCCAAAGAAATAGACATACATACATACTCTCGAGTATGTATATATACTATACTTTTCTAAGAGAAAACTAAAGGATTGAGGAAAACTGATAAAGATGGATAAAATAAATGAAGGAAGAAAGTAAGGAGAAAGACAACAATATTATCTACCCTATTATCCTAACCCGGATAAACTGAAATGCAAGGATACCAACATTCTATGCATATAAAATGTCACATCGTACATGTTGGGACTTTTGCTTAATGCATAATTTATTCATGAATATGAGACAACCATACAGAGTAACTTAATTATAAGGATACACCAAAAATCGTCTTGACAATAAAATTTACGCAGGTCAACAGTTGGAGAATGTGAATTGGTAGATTGGTAAAATGGTTTGGTTGTCTTTGGACTGATTCGCCCTATCCCCTCGTACTATAAAACCGTATCACGAGCGGATATTGTATGTTACTGGCACCAAGTCGTTTAAACGCAAAAGGATGAAAGTGGAAATTTATGATTTAAAGTTGTCATTTCTGTTTTCTTTACTACAGAAATAATTCTAAGGATAGTAAAATTCTACGCATAAAAATATTAAATCCTAAAAGCTGGCATTACCGTATAGAACTATAACATAACATCACGACTGTATTCCCCGTAGAGTAAGGCAGAGGTGTACCTACCTATACTACACCCACATTTCGTAGAAAAGTTCTCATTTCTATCTTCTTTACTTCATAACTGAAATCCAAAGACAAAAATTCAATATTTTCCCGAAAAAAAATATTTCCTTCATGTTGGCACTACCTACATCCACAATTCCACATGTATAATTCTACCATAACTATTATACCAAGCATTGATCTGTTTTTGCCTTCTTTAGCACATAAACTGAAATGCAAAGATACCAACATTCAGTCAAAAAAAAAGTGCCATCCTACATGTTGGCAGTACCGTATAACCACGTATAATTGTATAACTTCCCTACAGTGTGGTTTTAAGGTCGTATTAGTGACAGGTCATTGCGTACAGCTCGGTTCTAACCTAATTCATTACACTTTCACTGGGGTAAGCAGATTACGCGGTGCCCGCCGATACGTAAGGGATTTTAAAAGTGAGAGTCAATATTGTATATCATGTAGAAATTAACAGGAAATATGTGATAAGTTATATGCGAAAACAAAAAGGTTTTTTATTGGATGTAGTGCATAATCAACTTAATATGTTCCCTCTGCTGGGACACAAACCTGCTCTCAGTGAGAGGCAGTGGGCCGTAATCCACCACGCGGGCCCAGTGCGGGTTGGTAGATGTGACATGTCTAAAATCTCAAATATTGAGGCTATTTTGTTTAGTTAGAATTACAGTTTCTTGTTCAGGTTTTTAGGGCTCCGTACCTGAAGGGTGCCTAATGGAACCCTATTATTAAGCCTCCGCTGTCTGTCTGTCTGTCAGCGAGCTGTATCTTATGTAACAGTTGAAATTTTCACAGATTGTGTTATGTGTATTTCTATTGCCGCTATAAAATAATTAAAGAGCGTCCCCATGTTCTATGTTCTGGTTTCCGCATTTAGTCCTTCAAGTGGACCATTGTGCGTCCCCATACAAATACCGTGTTTTATTCGGCGTTTTTTTTGCTAAATATTATACGGTGGTACGGAACCCTTTGTGTCCGACTTCAACTCGCACTTTGCCAGTTTTTTGGTAGTAAAAACAAATGATTTTGATGATTTTCCCGTGTACATACACTGATAGGATTTTAAAACAATGAACATAATTTTTTGGAATAAACATAGCCCATTTTGTAACATTTTATCTTTTAATCGGACGGCTACGACCAGCTGTTACCACGTAAAAAAACTGGCCAAAAAATTAACTCACAGAACTCACTTTTTTAACACATTTTCAGTTTCGGTATGGGCAGAAGTCCAATTTATTCACTGAGTGCGTCACCACTCATACGCTTGCATATTAGCAGTTAGCTTGTAATCCATCATTATCTTCTGGCTTGAAGCCAGCTTGGACTGTAGGCATTTTTAAGGGGTTTTTCATTAAGGGGTTATCTTGAAGGTGGGTACGGTCAGATGCAAAAGTCAAATAACACTGCTACTTTTACACATAATCTAAATTGACACAAAACTGTTCGGTACATTGAAGTTATATAGATAGAATATGTAAGCATATAATTGTCTTATCCATAAGTATTTCAGCATTTCATCAAGAGATCCGAGAGAGAGAGAGTGTAAAGAGAGTATTTTAGTTGAATTATCGTTCAATAACGAGAATTTAAAAAAATTATGTTCTAATCGACGCATGGCTATGATAGTGTAGCATGGTTTTTCGAGATGCTTGAAGACAGTGGTCTGTCAGAGTCTAATGTGTCGCAAAAGGTTTGTCTTTATTACATGCGACTTAAACGAAAATACGAAATGTGGGTGTAGATACTACACTTCTGCCTACCCCTCAGAGAAAACAAGCGTGTTTATTTATTTAACAGTTAATGTACACACATTTATGAACAGATAAGAAGAAAGGAACAGAAAAATACGTACAAAGGTGATGCTTATTTGTTATGACGGTGAATTTGTAATAAAAAAGAAAATGCTACGTTATTTGGCCCGCCTTTCCTACCTACCCCACTAAAACACTTCCATGAACCTGGACAATGCAAACATAAAGAGAAATAAAAAATGCTTCTCACAGCAACAGTTAAATAAAAAATTGCCACGAATGGCCTACACGTACTCGAGTACTTTTTCAAAAACTAAAATATTTATTTTTATTTCAGCCTCTACTCTACCAAATACGTTATTAAACTAAAATATCCACACGAATAATAAAACATATTATAGATAGCTTCTTTATCTCTTCTCTCTTTACACCATAAAAATTACAGACATTGATCACACATAACATAATATAGTGCCCTTATTAAGATTATATGAAAAACTAGCATATGCTCACGGTTTCGCCTGCGTGGAGGTCGGCTAAAAGTATCCTATGTCCCCTAACCGAGGTCACGGTTTACCTGAGTGCCAAGTGTCATCCAAATCCGATCCGCGTGATTGGATAATAAACATCCAAACTTTCACATTTATAATATGCAGACCCCTGCCCACTTCGTTGGGCGGTAAACATAAATATATAGCCTATGACACTCACAAATAACGCGGCTTTCTATTGATAAAAGAATTTTCAAAATCGGTTCAGTAGATCCAGAGATTGCCCTACAACCTCACAAACTTTACCTCTCTATATATTATATAGTAGGATATTTATTTATTTCTTGAACCTTTTCTTGTTTTCAAAGATACGGAACATCAATAAATAAGCTGTGACCAATTTACATTATGATTTTTTGATGACCAAATTACCTACAGTTGTGACCAAATTACAATAACCCAGTAAGTACTAACACTTTAAAATTACCTTTCTTTTGTCTTCAATATACCTAGATTGACGTCCGTAATTATATTTATAAATGGCTTTTATTTAGAACATGTACGAACGAATATTAGATTAGGGATCGGATAGTACATGGAAAACGAATATTAGATTAGGAAGGATCGATAGAACTTTGTCCTTTGAGCCGGTTTGTTAATTCTTGTTGGTTTATTTATAAGGTGACATTTAGACAAAAGCCGAAGCCGTACTGAAATGTCATACTTAATAATACATCGATTCTTTAACTGAATAATGAAATGAAATTGACGCTTAGCATTTCTTCCTATGTATATTTAATGAACACGGTGATTAAAGCTACGACACGTACGTAATATAACTTTAAACGTACTATGCAGAAACAAAACGGATATCGTTTTGTTTGTGCAGATTAAAAATATTTTCTTTCTCTCTTTTCTTTTTCTCTTTCGTTTTCTTTGCTTTCTTTTCTTTCTTTTCTTTGCATATATTATGTTGAAATCGATGCTCGAAATCAATCGTTTTATCCATAAGGGCGTAAATTAACATAACATAAACCCTGTAATCCCCAAACGGTTAGGCAGAGGTGTTGGTACTTATAGTCAGTTATAGTTTACCAATAAAACCATAAACCCCATAAACCCTTCCTCTTATGTACAATGAGTACATAAGAGGAAGTCTGAAAGTGGCACCGGTGACCGAAAAGTTGTGCGGTAATCGGTTGTCATGGTATGGGCATGTGATGCGGAGGAATGAGGAAAATGTCGTGAAGAAAGTTTTGAGTATGAATGTCGATGGCTATAAGAGTAGGGGAAGACCAAAGAAACGATGGATGGACTGTGTGAAAGATGATATGGCTAGAAAGGGGGTAACTACTGAAATGACGACTAATAGAGAAGTATGGAAAAAAGGGACATGTTGCGCCGACCCCAAATAAATTTGGGATAAGGGCAGGAGAATGATGATGATGAAACCCTGTAATCAACGAAGGGCTATGCAGAGATGTAGGTACCTATAGTATACCCAGATTTCGCCAGTTATGTTTTAGTCCCATGTACTTATTATGGAGTGAAACTAATTTGTAATTTTTGAGTCACTAATAAGTTATTTTTTTTCTCATCGATTGTAACATAATCAGTACCTAAAACGTCAATAACATAAAAATATTAAGACAGAAACGCCAAAATGACTGTTGGTTTGAATTTTTGCATTGGAATTATAGAAACTATCAGATGGCGAGCGACGTACTTGTCTAACCTTAACATATTCTGTAATAATTTATACCTGCTTCTTAAGGTCCTTTGTACGAGGCACGGATTTCTTTACGATACTGCGAATAAACCGCGCCGTAGAAAAAACGTGTCAACAAGCTTCCATAGTGATCCATACAACACTGACGACCGTGCCTACACAGGCGTATAAACCGTAGCTTTTCACGGCAAGAAAAACGTGTGTGTTTACAAAAGGTCTTACGCCAGAAATACGTCTAATGATAGTACTTTTCCGGTAAAACTCATTTAAGTGGAATTTTAAAATTCTTAGTTTCAGTCCTACAACGCCCTAACAAGACACCTTCGTGTTAACCGATCGATGTTCAAGCCCTGCTTTACAATATTTATATACCAACTAGCGACCAGCCCCTGCTTCGCACAAAATATTACTTCTTGACAAGTCATCGAGATTCCTTAATCTTCTTCTTCTTTTTTTCGTGTGGCTAGTGACTAACCTGGTGTCAGAGTTTTTTTTATAACCGCCTATGGGCCTTTGACTTGACTTGACATCCTGTCGAGAAATATCTCTCAGGCATGTTTCTTCACGATATTTTCCTTTACCATTTTTGAAGCAAGTGATAATTATACAATACGCATATGAATCCGAATAGTCATAGGTCTTGGATTCGAACTCTAGACCTATCCTTTATTATCTGTTAGTTATATTATGTATTATACACATATATCACTACTGCTCTCAAAACGGTGAAGGAAAATATCGTGAGGAAATCGGCACGTCCTAGAACCAAAAATTCGAAGACATGTGACATCTACCAACCCGCACTGGGCCCGCGTGGTAGATTATCGCCCACTCCCTCTCGAAGAGAGGAGGCCTGTGTCCCAGCAGTGGGAACATTTTAGGCTGATTATGAATAAATACTCTAAATGGTGGTGTAAACCCCAATAAAATACGGTGCGAATAATGCGGTCACACGGACAGATACGAAAAACGACTTTAATTTGTAATATGTATGGAAGTAACATGAATAAAAAATAAGTAGGTAATGGAGGTCATTTGAAGTTAGCCCATTTGTTCTTAAGATTTCCCACGAGGTTCACCTGTGTGTTATGTTATACTTTGTATTGTACCTGTACTTATGAATTTTGAATGTAATTTTTTAAAGTTAGTCTTTCTGTGTGCTAGCAACTCTATTTCCAGTCGGCCATGGTTGTCACAGTAAAGAATATAAGCTACTGGCACAATATAAATATGGATTAATGGACAGTATGGAAACTAGAAACGCGCGCTATTTTATTTGACCAAAGAGAGCGCGCGGTGCTGGAGTTGGCAGTCAGAAACGACCTTGACGAAGCCCCTTTAATGTTGCTTATTACCAAGGTCAGATGTGTCATCATATGCAACTAGTGTAAGGCTCGCTCGTTTAGGGTTCCGTAGTCAACAAGGACTCCTTATTTCAAGTAATTTATGCCACAAACACAAAACGCTACCTGGCAATTGCATCATTTGGATTCAGGAAGTAAAAGTTGGTTGAATTTTGTTATAACCGCCACCTGGGACCATTTTCAAGGAAGATTTGGTGCATAAATTCTTTGTAAGCAAAATCCCGTGGTGAGGGATTCTCCTTATATTTAATACTGTAATCTTCACCCATGATGCGTATCGTATATGCATAATTCAGGAGCTTTCGCATGTTCATATCCTCGGATAAGGAAAAGTCAGTTATTAGGGCTTTGGGACCACGTTTGTTTAAATATGAGCACAGGAAATTGCATGTGCGGAAAACTATTATTACAAATAGGTAAAAAAAACTATATATTTTTTTTTATAATTTATTAATTTTGTTATAAATGTATTTTACATATAAATTTAAGTGTTAATTATAAATTATTTCAATAATAATTTATTTAGATAAAGTAGTAATTAATATTAAATTATTTAAAGCTGCGATTGTTTATTGTGTTATCTCTAACTCGGACTCAAAGCATTTTACTCAAGAAGTCGGTCAGAAAGTTGAAGCAAGTTGCCCATTGCAAATCGTCGTTATTTTATTTTTAATTTCTTATTTTTTTATTTCACTACTTGCTGTACCGGTTGATGACATCACGTCAACGCCGGCTGTCTCTGAAAACCAAGGCTGGGGCTCTGTCTCGCATTGTGTCGTAGCATTATGCTGAACAACGGCAGTTTTGCGTGAATGTGACGCATGTTTTTCCCTAAATTGTTATTTTCGTGTTTTTGTTTCTTTATTTGCGTCATGTCGTATTTTCTTTCTTTTCTTTTTTTTTCTATGTAGAAGAACGGGCAAGGAACTCCAAGGAAATTCTTTTCAAACAAGATTTGTAACAAAATCCTGGGTTATTCTTGTTGTTTCTTGTGATAAGGATAAAAATGTCAATGTCTCGTTGAAATTAAGGCTGAAATTTTATAGCCAAAAAGATTGGAATCTCTCGTTTTTAGGTTTAATGATAGAGATCAATCTGTAGCTCGTCAAGAAATGCCATCCGTTGCCCGTGGTTTTACTACCAATCGAATTCTGAAGAAAAATCGCTCTTATATCTGCCAAACAATGGCAATTTACCCATGAATCGTTTATTACAAGAGCCATAGCAAGCAGTGAATGTTAATCATGGCAAAATATCAATTTGCCTACCCTAATCCCAACTAGTATGATTGGTGCGGCTTCCAGTCTAACCGGATGCAGCTGAATACCAGTATTTTACATGGAGCGACTGCCTATCTGACCTCCACAACCCAGTTACTGGGTAACACGAAAACCCTGGGTAAGATTGGTTGTCAGACTTAACGACTGACAAAAATCAATGAATGACAGCAGAGACCAACGGGTTTCCGAGGCACGGAGGGGTCTCGATATGGAATCGACGGTCACCCACCCACGAACCAACCGTAGCAAGCGTAGCTTAACTTTCGATCGACCAGTGCGGCTGAAATTATTCAGCTACGAGCCCCTCTAGCCACGAGTAATTATGGTGAGGACCACTTATTTAGGTGCAGGTAACTCACATTGAAATTACATTCACGTGCAAGCTCCCACCTAACCTGGTTATAAGCATTAATCGTATGTAAGTTAATAGTTTTCTCTAATACCATTAGGTAGGTTAGGGAAAGCAGTGGTAGCCCTGTGGTAACGGCTCAAACAGGCGCTTTACTTTGTGTAAATAATTTCATCATCACTGCTGTCAAAATCGGTGTAGGAAAACATTGTGAGGAAACCGGCATGTCTTAGAACTAAAAATTCAAAGACATGTGACATCTACCAACCCGCACTGGGCCCGTGTGGTAGATCAGCCCACTCCCTTTCACAGAGAGGAGGCCTGTGTCCCAGTAGTGGGAACATTAATAGGCTGATTATGTATGTATGTATTAGGTAGCAAGATTTATAGTTTTAAATAAATTGTTAGTAATAGCTCACAGTTGTGTGCTTTAGCTCAATAAATGAGCTTTTAAGCTGATAAGCAGGAAGTGGGTCGAGAGGTATGAGGTCTAGGTGTTCACGAAAGGTGGGTTTTAGGCTTTTTGTTCTGTGGTCTAACTTCAAGCTTTTTTTGCAGGGATGGTAGAGTTTCAAGGTGTTGTAAAAAACTAAGAAATTGTTAAAAAGAAATGGTTCCAGAATATCATTTTAGAATTATCACGAATAAATGATGGTAGGATTGTAGGATGGATACCACATGGATGTTGAAAAATAATTAAAGAATAATCAAAAGCAGGAACTTCCAGCTTTAATTATATTCCTAGAAATTGTCTAAGAAAAACGGGATAAATAGTGACAGGATAATTTTCTGAGACAAAATTTCTGGAAAATATGTATAATTAATATATAATATTCTGAAATGTGAGCATATTATATAAATATATATACACACAACGGGAAAGCTCTTGGCCTTCGTGTCACCTGATGGCAAGAAATGATCAGGCCGAAGGTGGTAGCGAGCTTCACCCGGAATCCCCAACCACAGAGGAACTGGCTATCATACCTCTAGCTGTAGAAACACAACAATGCTGTTAACATTTTTGTTATGACGTCGGACTTAGATAAGATGGTGGTAGCTAGCCAGGCAGACTTAGAGCAAGCCCTACCACCAATCAAACCGAACAGAAAATTTTACCCCGCTGGGAATCGAACCCGGGACCTCTGGGTTCATTATGGTTAATTTACTAAATGCTGCAATTTAGTAATTTTGGCTTTCTGTACCAGCTAACAATGGGTAATACCGGGATAACGTAACAGGGTGTGATTCAAAGTCAGCACAAATACCCACGGTCCCACAACCTGCCAGAGTAATTTTTGACACTTTTGGCAAGTGCCCGGACCTGACGTTTCAGAGCTGTCAGAAAACCGTCATTGGTAAAGAACGCGTCTGAGGGCCTGGACAAAGTGATATTCTATCAGCGGTTGCAATGATGAAAATAGTCACAAATGTATTGGATTATAATTATGTCAAATCCTGTTGAAAGTCGTTGTAGTACGAAACGCTTCGATTGTCCCTTACAATCTATGGTCCCTTGTCTAGGACATCTTCTCTATAATGTATGTCAAGGGTAAGAACAGCAGAAGTCTTTTGTCTATTATAACAACAAACTAACATTGGCAATCCATCTGTTAACCTTGGGGATTGTAGCCTTTTTTTTTTCGGTTCATAAAGATCATGTTCAGCAGAGGGCGTATAAAAACTGGTATAAGGAGATGAAATTAAAATTATTTATGTCGGAACCTAGGACCTTTATCATCTATACCAGTTTAAGTAGACCTAGGTCAAATAAACCTTTCCTTTTAGTATATTGTAGTTTAGACTTTTAGAACTAGCGCTGTCCGCCAAAAGATACGAGTTCCATTGTATACACAAAAGTATTCTTCAAACTATGAATATTTCACCACCAACAGTGAAATTGAGAGGTCAACGAGTTCATATTCCATCCATTGACCCAGGTATAGTAGTGAAACCACTCCTAGGAGAGGTAAACCAGCATAAAAGGTACCTAAGGGAATTTAGGTTAGCTGGCCGCTAAGAAATTAAAAATGGTTTGTGAACGCGCTGTCAGTTTTCACCGAAAAACAAATGAAATAGAGGATTTTTAAATATAGAATTAAAAGTAAATGAGGTTAGATTACGGTCCGTTTCAGAGAATATTTCAAAATTTTATTGTGTTAGTGTGCTGTTCCACTAACCACTCCGCGTAGACTTAAGGACGCAACCCATATCCCTACATAACGACTTAAAAGGGGATGCCATCGCAGTGAGGGGATGAATATAATTATAATTATAATATTAATGAGTTCCTTAATATCTAATGATGTCACGAACGAAATTACGTAAATATGAGTTGTAAAATTAATGTTAGATTTGTTATTTCGAGAATTGTAACAAAGGATTTCTTGCACGTTTTGAGTAAATTGTTTTCAAGGACCAAAAGGACCTAATAATTTACAGCAATTTTACAGGATGATTTAAATATGTAATCGGCATTTATTGTTCAGCTTTAATACCTACAGCTACAATTTTAATTTCACTACATAAAATATCAAAAAATAAAGCAGGATGAGGCTCGATTAAAAAAAATTAAAATGAAACCTTTAATAAAAAAATATGAGTATGTAGGTTCAGTGACAAATAAATCCGATAACGGCACGAATAAATATTTCGGAAAACGAAAAAAAATTACCTTACCCGTTAAAAAATTCAATCCACTGTAAAAAAAATAAAACCACCACAATCACTTCACTGCACGGCACTTAAAAAAATCTATGCGTATTTTAAAAGGGGTAGACGCGGCAAAAACGGGACCGCTGTCCGTCTAGAGTCGGCAACGCAACTGCCCGGGTCTGCGTCGTTGGGCAATCGATCGTTGTGCGCAGGTCCAGTCGAGCCAGCGTCACTTCAACTCCCCAATATCTTATGTATGAAAGTGCTACACAGAAGGAAAAAGTGAATAAAGCACTCCGACTTTAAACATGCGCTGTGCAATATTTATTTTTAATCTTTTCTTCTTATTTTAAAATATATGAAAATGGCGGTTCACCATAGAGAAGTGGAACTAGAAATTCGAATGTCGACATTCGAAATTCATTTATTCATGTCACGCGTCGAGTCGACTTGACAAAGTGTTCGCTTTTCAGCTATTTTTTTCGTAACAATCGCATTGATATCGTTTCCTGCTTTTGTATGGGTTTGGTTAAAGCGAAAAATATACGTGACTACGACCGAGAAAATTATTTTTTCTACGAAAATAAGATGGAAAAAAAAAACTTAGCTAAGTTATGTCTAAGTAAAATCTTAAAGCCTATATAAGTTTTAATGAACGTTTATGTTTTATTATCTCACAGCCCCAATTAAAATGAAACATAGCCTGTAATAAATAAGTTTTAATAACCTGTTTCATGTCTTTTAAGTTAAAACTTTAACTAAGTTACTTAGTTACAATAAGTTAGAAACTAATCCCTTTAAATTTTGACCTTTTAACTTTGATTAAGGCGAAGGTATCCATCAAAGACAGATATAATAGCCTTTTTTGAAGCCATGCAAATATTGTCCTCTAGAATCTTTTTGAGAACTAAAGATATAGCCCTTAAACGTTTTATTGTACTGAATGTAGACCGCTCTCAAAGCCTTTTACAAAGAATGGTCTCGGGGGACACAGCCATAGTTACTTCACCAGAAATGTGGGTCGCTAATCATGTGGTACTGAACGATGAAGCTTTAGAGATTATTCAGAATATTATGTTCCTGAACTTAGTCTTCATCAGCACTGCTTTACATAGGGCTCTCCATTCGTACGACCGCGACATTTAATTCGATTCTTGCCTGCTTCATCGTGTTGCTACCAGCCACCCACCATACTAAGATCGTCCCCACCTAGATTGAGGGCGTCCTAACCTTACGTTAGCCTGTTTGCGGCCTCCTTCAAAGATCATAAACTAACATGGCTGGCCCATTTTCACTTCAGCTTGCTTATTCTGTGGGGGTATGTCGATTATTCTAATTCTCCCTCGGATTATTTTATTCCAGATTCCGAAATTGGTAAGATATCTTCTTCAGAAAGGTCGGGTGCGTAGTACTGGCAACAGGCGTGCGTGTATGACCAGATGTATGAACGTAAATGAGGCAAAAGGAGTATTTAAGGATTGTAGCAGGTGGCGTTCTGTAGGTCCTGCTTACCTCCACGTGAAGCTAAATATATGATAATAAAACAGTCAGTAATCCCTCCAAAGCATCGTAATTCATTGCATAATCATGAGACAAGTTTATACCACAGCTATACGGCATTACTAATTTCATATTCCGTGAATTAAATATCGCTCCGTGCATGCGACTGAATTACGGACGAACTCGATACAAAATTCAGGTGAGGCTCTGTTTATCCGTAACTAGCTTCTGTCCGGCCTTTGTCTGTGAGTCTATCTATACCTTTGTCAAGAATTGGGTTATCCATTGCATTTTTTTTTGTAAATTCCTACTGGTAGTTCCATTAGCCCGTATGTACATATAAACTTGTTATACAAACAAATAAATTTTACCTCTTTAAAATTATATTATATTATATTATATTATATTATATTATATTATATTATATTATATTATATTATATTATATTATATTATATTATATTATATTATATTATATTATATTATATTATATTATATTATATTATATTATATTATATTATATTATATTATATTATATTATATTATATTATATTATATTATATTATATTATACAATTATATAGATTATATTATAATAAGTATTAAGTATAGACTATAGCGTCCTGCTCTTGCTTCGCATGGATTTTACGGCTTGACAAATCATTAAGATTTCTTTATTAATTGTTAGTTTAATATTTATGTATTATACACATAAACCTTTCGGAATAAATTCTCTAAATGATGGTGTAAACCGCAACAAAAACCATTGCGTAGTTTAGAAGAAAAACGCGTTCATACAGACAGACACGAAAAGCGACTATAATATGTATAGATATTGATGAAATGCGATTAACTTGAAGGATATTGTTACATATTAATGGAATATTTTCAGGTAGCTTTGGAAGAAGTTGGATAGCAACACAATTCCGTGAGGAATATGTTATTGAGTGAATCACTTACATAACATAATAACACGCTTGGTTTCGCCGAAGGGTTGAGCAGAGGTGTATCAATAGTACACACACATTTCGCCAGTTATGTTTAAGTCCCATGTAATAGGGGGCGAGCCTATCGCCATCAACCGGGCACAAAACCAGACTCCACGCTGCTACTGAGAAACAGATATAAAGACACTTTGTCTGACGTGGGAATCGGACCCAGGACCTCATGCTCAGCGGAAGCGCTTGCGACTAGTAGACCAATGAGGCAGTCAACTTGAAGGATATTGTTACATATTAACGCCGGTAGCACACCTCCGCCGCGAAACCATAACAGCGAAACCGCAGTTGTTCAGTTCTACTGGTTCGCGTCATGTTCCGCCACGCGAAACTCGTGAAGCGGAACATGACGCGAGCCAGTTAAATTGAACTACTGCGGTTTCGCTGCTACGGTTTCGGGGCAAAGGTGTGCTACTGGGGTGATGGAATATTTTCAGGTGGTTTTGGAAGACCTTGGGTGGTAACGAAATTCCGTGGGTGTATGGTGAGTGAATCACTTAATTAGGTATAGAAAAGATAGCTAGGTATACTCATGCGTCATCGAATGTTTGCGTATATCGTTATGTAAGATGACATAAATAGATCCATTGAAATAATATTTTGCCTGTGATTTTATGGGGCGGTAGTAAGTATATTTTGCTACAGATAAAATTCGCTGTATTTTGATAACTTACTACAGGAAAAAAGGGTTCGAGAGAATGATTTCATTTCCAATTCCTTTATAATAATAATAAAATAATTGTACTATTTTTCCTTGTAAAAGTGTCACATGATATTTTATTTAAAAAAAATTAGGTATTGTAATGTAATTTATTTATTTGGTTTTGCCCTTCAGGGTCCATGTTTGATACTTTTACAACATGTTTGCAATATACTGATTTGGTTTTATTTTTCATTTACTTGTTTAAAAAAAAAACATGTGGTCTGCAATAAATATTTTTATTATTATTTAAAAGACTGCCATATCTTTCAATTATATTTAAAAAATCCGATCTTTAAGTGCCTGTACACCCAATTAACTAAATGTTGTTTTCCCAATTTAGAAATAGTACAGTATTAATTCTAGCTTAAAGACTGCCTAAAGAAGTAGTGATTCAGTGTTACTTAAAATATTAAGGGTCGGCTCGTTTATTTAATTATAGGTAACTCGATAAATCCGTTTTAGTGCCGCCATAAGCCTTAGCTTTAAGAAGGATTATTTGTTCCCGATAAATTGGAAGCTCCGATGAAATTGATTACATTTTTATTAAAAAATCTCTAAGCTGGATTTACATTACGAAACTAGTTGTGCAAACTTAGTTATTCATTGATAGTTTCCCTTGTAAATAATTATCTATTTACTTACACATGAAACTAAGAAGAAATAATAATTCGGCTTTAGTTTAAGATCAGCATAAAGCCGTTGGTCCCGGCTGTCATTCGTGGATCTTTGAAAGTCGTTACCGGACGTCAGAGGCCTGGAAGTCTGACAACCAGTCTTATCAAGGAGTTTCGTACTACCCAGTAACTGGGTTGTGTAGGCCACTTAGACAGTCTCGATGATGAGTTTAAAAACAGCATTTTGATTAGAATCACTCACCTTATGCAGGAAATCTGCAACTGACGCAGTGCTGTAAAATTCGAGTGCCAAATCATTCAGCAGTGACAAACACCTATTCTTCTATAATAATAAAACTGTGGAGTTTGTTTGTTTGAACTCGCTAATCTCTGGAGAGAAGTAAAAGATTTTTTCGAATCCGACCAACTAGTTAATAATAATAAGTAATAATAATATATTTTTTTTATCTTTTTTTTAAAGAAATATAAAAAAATGTAAATTATATGTATTTAAATGAAATAAAAGAAAATAATAATAAAGATTATTCATAAAAAAATAACGATTCAATGTAACGTAATCGTTGAGCTCACAAACTAAGCGTCGCTTGTATCTTGTGTTGTTATGCTTGTATCTTGTATCTTTGTAGTTAGTTGGTGGGATTCGAAAAAATCTTTTTGCATTTGGTGGCCCAATTCTTGAGGCCATTTATCATCATACTATGAACCTCAGGAGCCGAGCAAAAAGAAAAATGTGGCTGGTCGACGTCATAACATCAACGCCGGCTGTCGCTGAAAATCAGCGCTGGGGCTCTGCTTCGGATAGAGTTGCAGTATTATGCGTGGATGCGACGCATATTTTCTCTGAACTTGTTCTTTTTTTTGTTTTGTGTTCTTTCGTTGCGTCATGTTTACCGCACAACAACGTATTTTCTTTCTTTCTTTTCTTTCTATATTGTGTTTCTTACGACTTCCACGCGAACGTCACGGGCAGGAGCTAGTATAATATACTAAGGTAGCTACTTCAAATACTTTGAAAAAATTAACTGACCAGATCCAACTTACCCCATTGTCCTCTTTACTTAGTGTTAGTACTACATTTTGGATCTTTGTTTAGTTTGCTCGGAGTTTTAACTTGTTTTGATGGTGAAGACGACATACTTATTTTGCGGACAACCTACTTAGTAGACTAGAGTAGTATATTATCTGTATATTATATACTAAATGTGTAACTATGTACTTTACAATTGATTTGATAAACTTTCATCATGACCATATGACATTGTTCCTATTCAGATGTTTAATAGGTTGATACTCGGTGGTAAGTTCGATATTATTGAGCGACAAAAATATGTAAGATTTCAACCACTAATAACTACGAGACTTATAATGTTAGAGTAATGGTTGAGCGTGCAAATGATAGTTCACATTTCAAAAAAAAATTGAGTCGGGATAAATTTGCATATGACGTGACATCGCGAGTGCAGCAACCATCAATTTTGCTTAAAATTTGCTGCTTTCTTCATGTTATACCATTTAAACATTTTCATGTTATACATTTTACAAATTTTTAAGGGACTTACCGGTACTTCTTATCTCTATGCCATACAGAGATATGCAGCACCTGATGTTCGTAGATGGCTGTTGGCAGAGGAAGCTTGAGATGCCTTTGGAACTCAGGCTCCCGCTTGCCATACAGCACTGATGTCCTTTGGAAGATCGACCTTTGGGACGGAAGGGTCTGACTTTCTGTCACCCCGCTGATCACGACCTGATGGAGAAAATATTCCTTATTTAAATCAGGGTAGTAGAATTCAATTCTTTCATTTTCAATTGTTCAATTCAATTAGTTGAATTAAATTGTTTTTTTTTTAATTTAACACGAATTTTATTATGGCCTGTATGACTTTATAACCTACTCTGTTGTGATGATTTTTCGTCATTGGACGACTGTGGTTTAACAGAAAATATTGTGAAATTTTTTAATAATTCCCACTGTAAAATATCTCAAACAACAGTCACGTCATAATCAAAGCTTTAATTAAATTTTCCTCAGAAAACAACAATATCTGACTTTTTTTTAAAGCTTTTCTCAAGTAACCCCAAGCGTAATAAAATAATTCACTACCAACCTTCGCATAAGCATTGATATCATCCGTTTTCCCTGTGGACCTCAGAAGATCTCGGCATCTTATAACTGCAAACATAAAAGGGACATCAGAACTCCACCCAAATGGGACACAACCGTAACAATAAGGTAAAATGAAGGTCGATAGTCACCACTCACCGTGCACGTCTATGACGTCACTCCTTGTCATTATTTCTAAATCTATCGTCCCTTTTAGGGCTTGGAATCGTTCACTAGATCGCTCTAGTTTATTACTTGCGACACTCCTTCTTTTCTCTTCACTGCTACTTATGCTATTTTCTTCTGGAGAGTACGTCAAACATCTTCGTATAGACTTATGCTCGATCACAGGAGTGTAAGCTTCAGTTGGAGGGAAATCCTCATCCAATTTACTTGTCTTATGTGCTCTTTCTTCGCTTAAAACTTTACCAGGTCTTTTAAGGTTCGCAACGGGAGTAATAGGACTTGGAATACCATGTTCTAGGGTAAGTCCAAACAGTTCCCTTGATCTCTTGTTGTGAGAATTGTTTAAAGTATCGTAAGGCATTAAACTGCTGTGTGATACAGTAGATTTCATTGAAATATTCTGGTAATCATCAGTTACAATTGGATTTGATAGTGGAGGACTTAAAGGTTCACATAGCGATGTATTGGGAAGTTCTGTTGCTGGACTTGGTATTCCAATTTCTAGGGTGAGAATTGAAGTTTTAAGATCTTTATTTTTCCATTGACTTTCATTGCTCACTGTAGACTTTTTCCTTCGTATGCATTTTTGACGTTTTAGCCTGAGGCTGGTTCGTTCTTCGGCCGCTGAATATAAGTCTGGAGTTGATTCCGAAGATATGCATTCAAGATTATCTCTTTCATAATATACTTTCATGGACTGCGACCTGTTTAATGTTGTCAAACGTTTATTTGGGCTTGCTTTCCTTTTGACATCAACAGCATTGTCTGGTGTTCTCACTTCCCTTTCATTATAACCATCCCCATCATCTAAGAGGAAGCAGCCAATTGGAAGGTTCTTCAGTAATTTGTCATTTACCCTATGTACAGGCATCTTCTTAGTTGGAGTTGTTTTAGGTGATATAGAGTTTTCTCGTGATAAGTTTACGTATTTAGCTTCTTTTATTAAATTGGCTTTGTTCTCTGCCTGAGGGTTTACAAATAAATCTTTTACAGTTTCCAGTGGAGGAATTTCTTCTAGAATCTCTACTTCCGGAGCTTTATTCAATATCCTCCTCTTAGATTTGATAATTTTAGTACTCTTTATTATATCCTCAATCATTCTCTCAAGTGTTACATCGCCCATTTGTGTGGTTGACACAGTTGAGTCAGTATTATTAGTTGTTAAATCCCTACCTAGGATGAATTTATTTTCCATTTCTGTAGACGTTTCTTCGTCCCTTAAAGGGATAGTAAAAGGATTCTCTACTTTAGGAAAATATTCTGTAATGTCATTGGTAAAAGCGACCCTTTGTGATTTGCTGTGTACACTCATAGTGCTAAACCTTAGGGCTGCTAGTTTCGTAGATAAAGGTGTAATAGAGACAGGGGAACATGCTTCTCTTACTAGTGTATGAACATCCTTTTTATCAACAGAAGGCGATTTGAAGGAGCTTTCAAAATCATTGGATTTCTTTCTCGTTCGTTTCAAAGGCCTTATATTTGTGAGACCGATATCATTGTTATTGAAATATAGTGGATTATCCATGAAAATGTGATGTCCAAATATAGGTAAAGTGGTTTTTTCAATAGTACTCTTGTTGATAGTCAAAGGTTTTTCTATACAGTTGAGCACTAGATCCTGCTCATATTCTATTTCAACTAATCCTTCGTTGACTGTTTTTGTTGTACATACTGGAACATTATTTTGTTTTCCTAAAGCAAAAGAGTTTCTACTGCTTGTAGTTGTAGCACTCAATCTATCAGAAAGATCACTTAATGAAGGCTCAGATGAACTATGACTTAGCTTAGGACTTAACGAGTTTCTATCTATAGGCTTTATTCTTCTTTCAGATTTATATACACAGCTATCTCTTCTAAAAACTTCATTAGCACTGGCCATTTCTAATTTCCTCTTTTTCGCCTCTCTTACTCTTCTGCTATAAGTAGGTGGAGTTGGTGGTAAATCTGGCGGTATGTCATCTTTAGATCCATTTAGATAGTATTTTCTTCTTTCGAAATTTTTGACTGGAGTACCTGTTGGGGTGATATTGCTGACATCTTTCAGGGCTATGCCTTCTGGCTTCTTGATAAAACCTTCTCTGTAATAATTTGGTGTATTCCCTATGAAGTTTACGTTTTCTTTGTCTACAGCTTTTATATTTTTTCTAACTGCATTAGACCCTAAGGATCTTCGCTGGTATCTGCTAGGCTTTTTGCTCTTTTTGACTGTTTGTACGTCAAGAGATCTTCTGATTTTGTTGTTGTTGTAAGATTCGTCGGTACACTGTTCGCAGTCTTCATTTTCAAGGTCATTGGACACCCGGAGTTCTTGGTTCTTTTTACCGTAGACTGCCCACTTCAACATTTTTGATCTGGAATGAGGAAAAATATAAATTTTAGAAGCGATTTAAAATATGCATGATCAATAATTCTCAATTCTTTATTGCATTCCATAATGTTGACAGAACAGTTGTTAGGCTTAAAATTAAAGAAACAATTATGGACCCTGTCGGGCTCAGCATAGTAGGAGAGAGGAGGAAGAGCGCTTAATTGAAGAGCGATTATATTATTTAATTAAGTAGGTAAAATTAAGTTTGACAGAGAGGAATAAGGAAGGTGTTCGGAATCGAGATCGAAAAACAAGATTCTAATGTAGTTATTAATTCAACCGAAGTATTAAAAATAACAGGCACGATCATAACAAAATCTCCAAAAGCATGACCTTACAATCCATCGGATTCAAGTTATTAATCCAAACTCTAATAAACCTATCTACTAATGAAAGCAACTAATGACTCAAAGCAATTACTACTAAGATTCGTCATCTCCGACAGATGTCAATGTTCGTCGTTCACATGGATATGAGCGATTATGTATTCGCATGTATAATGTATGTGACAAACATTGACTGATTGAAGACGGCATAGTTTGTCTTGGCTACAGAATATTATTCAGAGAGAGATGAGCTTTGCTTTTTGTATCGATATTTATAAAAGGTGTTGTCTTCTCTCGTCATGCGTGATCATCATCATCATCATTCTCCTGCTCTTACTCCAATTTATTTGTGGTTGGCGCTATATGTCTTTTTCTTCCATATTTCTTATTAGTCATCATCTCGGTAGTCACCTCGTCAAGCATGGTAAGTATTAAAAAAATCTACTATATCTAAAGAACATGAAACGAGAAGCTCGTGGCTAAGTAATAACAAGCCGCACGGGTCGATCCATCGGGTAAAGCTACTCTTGCCGGGGTTGGTCAGTGGACGGGTGACCATCTTTACATACCGAGACTCCTCCTTGCCTCGGAAAGCACGCTAAGCCGTTGGTCCCGGCTGTCATTCGTGGATCTTTGACAGTCGTTACGAGTCGTCAGAAGCCCGAAAGTCTGATACCAGGCTTACCAAGGGGTATCGTATTACCGAGTTACTGGGTTGTGGAGGTCAGATAGGCAGTCGCTCTATTTATAGTATTGGTATTCAGCTGCATCCGGTTAGACTGGAAGCTGACCCCAAGATAGTTGGGGAAAAGGCTAGGTAGATTGATCTAAAGAACATGAAACGTCGTTTTAAAGATAGGTACTTGTAACAATTTCGACACAGTCTCTGAATACATAATGACTCTCAACATTTTGATTATAATACAACTTTCTATAAGAGCATCTTGAGTTAAAAGTACTTCTCTTGACCCCCTTATATCCCCTTTTAAGATTGATATCGCCCTAAAAGTCTTGTTTATGAACAAAGAAAAAAGAGTACAATAAACTGTTACTCTTGAAAATAAATTATCATTTCAGTATTTCATCAAATCACACTCTTACTTATCAAGAGCCGTAATAGGTCTATCATCGCTTCGCTTACGCCTACACAAACCAATTTCCTCATCCTACTTACATTATAATCGTTAAGACAAAACGTTTCCTTAACGTAAACCCATTACAATAACGTTAACGTCATCGATGCCATATCACGGTTATTCTAAACTCATAACATGGTCGTTATCTATGTACGATGCTGATTCGCATGTGTCTCGGTCATCGAGGAGGATTGCGTGAATGCGAGCATCGTAAATATCATTTCACACTTCCCCTCGAGAAGTAAAATCTTTTGATTCTTCGCGGCTGTATGAAAGATGTGCGTAACGACTTTCTTATGGATATGAGTTTTTTTGTGGGGTTAGACTGGACAGTGCTTTTATTAATGTAGTTTTCGAGAAGTCTGGGGTGTCGTTTTGTTAGTGCATGACTGGCCATTTCGTGGTCTAAATTGTGTGAAGTGTCTATGTGCACAATAATGTAATCAAGATCATCATTACCTTATAGCTATTAACACCTTCAAAGACCAAGTAGATACCAAGATACCTAACTCTTCATTTTGAATCAATGATATATAATAATAAGCCCTTTATTCTGAATATCCAGGTTAACGTTTCATGTGTAGGGCATGCAATTATCCGCCCATTTTACTATTCGAATATTTCGGATACTGCCAAACAACTATTCGAATATATTCGGATAATATGGATATTTTGGATACTATTGTAAAAGAAGTAAATCAAACTTATATTAATTTACAATCGACATTTTTATTACAAAAACTCTCCAACAATCGTATACTAAAGTATATCAGTTCGCACTAAAAGCAAAATCTGTCCGATCTGTCATTGACAGACACGAGAAAAGAAAAAAAAGAAATCCGCGGGTTATCTACCAATGGCATAATAGATCGTGAGCTGGTCAAATGCTATCTTTGTTAAGATGGCTAGAACAATTGAAAGCACACTATATGAAGACTGGAAGTCTTACAAAGTAGTGCTTGGTAATAAATAAGACAAAATCACATCACTGACATTGCTAGATGTCAAAGTATCTGATAAGTATAAGTTGGATCAGCACAAACTAATAGCCACGAATGACATTTACTTTCATCGATTCCCTGAATATGAACTATTTTCTGTGCGTTTCGGGTCATTCAGTTCTCGTTATCGCGATTGTGCAGTCCTTTCTTCCGTTAGACATATATGTGAAACTTTGAAAACCCAATCCGGAAAGTCCTCTTTAGGAATACCTCCTAAAGAGGACTTTCCGGATTGGGTTTTTACGGTCCAGGCAGGAAACGAATTAATGCAAATCATGAATGCCGAGAATCATGATGATGAGGCCTCTGCCCCACATTCCTACTTCCCATATCAATCTGATTTTGGGTTGGTTACCAAAACAGCTTATTCAAGTTTAGCAAATCCTAACCTTTTCTTTTTGTTACATTTAGCAGGCACTCTATTTTGGTTCTGTGAGATCTCGTCAAGCAAGACACAATACCGAGATGAATCTAGAGAACAACACTACTAATCAAAGCCATCATTCTTGCCAATGCCTTTAAAATAAATGCCATGCTTGTCAAAGCATTCACTGTTGATGGTCAACCTGCAGAGTCCTTTCGATCTCTTTGCTTATTTTCTCTGTAAAGTAAATGATATTTCAGTTTCTGCTGCTTGTAATCACTGAGTGCTACGTCATCACCATCGCTGTCGTCAACTGAAGTCGAGCTCTGTGCAAAAGCACTTCAAAATTTTCTCTATGATGAATCTATATAGTAATTGTGTCATTAGATGGATTTTTGAAGATATAGCATGAATTGTCACGATTGCGAAAACCTATTTTATTAAAACACAACGTGACAGAAACAATGCATGCCTGCTTGCATGCTTGATGCAAATTGCAAAAAACGTAAGAAAATTTGAATATCGCGGGATACCTTGGCCCATCCCCCTTAAATGTTATATTATCAAAAGGAAAATGGAATAAAACTAACTATCCGTATTATCCGTTTTATCCGGATAGTAAAACAAATATTATTCGGATAATATTTTCGACGGATATCCGGATAATTCGGATATCCGGATATCCGAATAGCATGCCCTATTCATGTGACAGTGTTGAGGTTTTACTTAATTGTATCACGTAAATCTGAGTGCCTTTTGGCATAGGCCTCCTCTATTATTTTCCTTTGGGTTCTGTCTCGCGCTACCCTTCTTCAGAGGTGAGCCTCAGGTCATCCGCCCATCTCGCTTGTTGACGTCCTATAATGTGTTTACCGTCTCTGGGGTGGGGTACCAGTCAGAGACGGATGTACTCCATTTGCCTTGCTTATCTCGAATCAATGATATATACCTACCTAAGTATTGTTTAGCAGATAACTTTGGCCCAGTAGGTGGCCATGTTAATCATGGCTTCGTTCAAGGGCGTTCTTCGTCCAACTGGCCGTACAATTTCAAATATTATCCATCCTAAATCTCAGACCCACTGATTTGGTAGCGGTCGGTTACTCGAATTTAACATAACCACATAATGATAACGCATATGATTTGCCCATAAGAGACCATATTACTTCCAATACGGTATAGAGCTATATCAACCCATACCGTTACCGACCATTTGTGGCATCACGCGTTTCATAGCGTATGCAATTTGGAATGTGGCACTGACAACATTAGTTATGCCGCCAAAACGATCGAAAGCACGCGTTTTATTTTAAATAAATTCTTTTTTTAAATATAGTTGTGTAATAGTTTTATGTGTTGCAGAAACAGTGAAAGCGATGGCCAGTACGAATCGATTATTATTTCAGAAAATATTTATCTCAAAATCGTTTTTAGAATTTCGTTGCATCATCTGCGTTAAAAGTCTAGCGGTGTTACTTAGTAAGTACATTTTGTCCTTGTTTAGTACTTGTTGTTAGTTGTTGTAGTCATATTTTATCAATTTTAGTTTTACTTCTCAGGAAATCTAAGATTCTTCTTCAGAATCTTAGATTTCCTAAAAGTCGTTAGTAATCTGAAATGGGCGGTTACATTTCAGTTGAAATGTTAATTTACATGCGCCTAAAATATAAATTGAATCTTAAAGATCGTTTTCTTAAAAAGAACCACGTGCTAAGTAATTTGGCTTCCAGTAGCATAATTTGCAAAACAAACAAAACGGTAATTCTTAAAAAGGGACGCCCTTGAACTGTGCGCAGTTATTATGGGCTAATCACCAACTAATCGTTTAAAAATACAATCCAATACGCACTTTATTATGCTAAATTGCTCACAAAAATTTTCAATCTATTGTCGCATATTAAACATGGCTGATTTCATCTCGGTTACGGGCCAGGGCAATAACTCATGTTTCCCGCTTTACTTACCAAATTGACTGTGTAATTAGAAACTCGGTCGCTCCATTCATATCCACGGTACTGTGACAGACTCATGCTGGGCAAGAAACCAGTGTGTACACAATGCGACTCGAGAAATTCGCGTACTAAATACAACACCGCAAAAACAGGGCGTACTTATATTATCCTCTCCCTACCTATTCAACACCAAATTACTATTGAATTTAAAGATTTTTCTGAAGCATTTTTAAATATCGAATGCACGTCTCGACTCGCGAAACTTGGGGTCGCCAAACAAAAAAGTTTCTTACTCAATGCACAAACTCCATGTTACTGGCCGATATCGTTTTTAAATGACAAACTCACGTAAGAATAAGGTTTAGATTCAAGAATTGAATACTTTTTGGAACGTATGGTGCGTGCTGAACGTCAAAGCTGCTGGCTGAATAGAATGGAACACGTTTTAGCGGATTCTGAATTTGAATCTTTCGAATTTGCTGAGCGGTTACTGGCTAATGCAAAGTTAATCGATCGCTCTTTTTTAGCAATATTGGTCTTTATTCCCTGCAAATACGGCACATTACAGTGACATAACAAGAAGATAAGATTGTAGGCCACTTGAACAATTGAAATTGAAACTTTATGCTCTTGAGATAAGGGTTCTATTGACGGCCTGATCGTAAGATAAAGTGGCAAGACATCCATCAGCTTTGTGTTGAACTTCGCCAAGATGGCCGAATTTAGTCGACTAGAATTGAATTTTACAAATTCTTACCGTGTGTTAGTTGTCCGCTTCAAGGGATCTTATTTACCTCAGTTGAACCATTACGAAAGTCTTGTTTTCAATTGGAAATATTCGCCGATATAGAGAGGCAAGACGCAAAGGCAAACTTAATATTTTGGTGTGCAATGAAAATGTACACACGGGGCTCACACGGCTACATATTAAGCTATATACATTTTCAGTATGTACACATGGCTGTGTAGGGATGTTCCTACACGTAACATGGATTTCTGTCAAGTATTACTAAAATGCTCCACAGGGTTTCCTATATTGCCCACTCACTTGTGAAGCGAGCGTTTCATTACAACCACTATTTCAGACGCCTGCAAATAAATTGGGTTATGTTCAGGAGAATACACTTCTTTACCTATATTATTAATAGCTTTCGCCCTAGGCTTCAACCGCGGCTTCGCCCTCGTGGAGGTCGGAAATTATCCCACGGAAACGTATACTGCCGGGATAAAAAGTATCGTGTTAATCCAGGTTATATACTATCTGTGTGCCAAATTTCATCCAAATCCATTCAACCGTTTTTGCGTGATTGAGTAACAAACTTTATAAGATGTAATATTAGTCAATATTAGTAAGATACATTAAAGTCGCTTTTCGTGTCTGTCTGTGTGACTACGTTTTTCTTCTAAACTACGCAACGGATTTTCATGTGATTTTCACTATCATTTAGAGAATTAATCCCGGAAGGTTTATGTGTATAATACAATAATATTAAACTAAGATAAAATAAAGAAATCTTGACGTTTTGTTAAGTCGGAAAAACCGTGCGAAGCTGTGGCGGGAAGCTAGTTCTACTATATAAAATAGTTTAGAGACAATCCGTACTCGACCGCAGGAGGCAAATGTAGGCGACGTGTCGCCGCGACATGCCTGGTTTCTGTGAATTTCTATGAAATACCTTCCGTAGCTAACGACACGTCGCGTCGTTGGCAGCTACAGGTGAGCGAAAGGCGACATTGTGTAGCCCGACCCCAGACCGTCAACGCTCGAGCGATAACACGTTTTTCTATCTTCTATCTACCGACTGGAATACGAGCTGCTGCCGCCTGCAGTCAGGTTCGGAATCATGACTGCAGCGACATGACGCCGCGACACGTCGTCGCCTGCAGTTGCCGCCTGCGGTCGAGTACGGAATGGTATCTACTCTTTGTAATATTAATGGATAGGTTAAAATAACGGTGCCTAGTAACAAACCCGTCAAAGAACAGAACGCTTTTCCGAAATTTTCCACTCCTACCTACATTTAATAGCTTCTACGAAAAACAAACCGATCAAATATTTATTAGTACGTACATAATTTATGGTAACAAACGTTAGTTTGTCGGTTGGCCGGCAGGTGGCGTTGTCATGAATAATTCAGAACGCACCCGTTTCTAGAGAACCCAGGGTTTTATGGTTCAATAATGGAATTCAAATGCTGTCATGTTTTGGGGACATTTCCGAATATTTTATTATTGGTTCCGGTGTCGTGACGTCATTTGTTATGGTGACGTGTGTCGTTATTGGGGTGGGCAGAGTATTAAGTGGTGATAACTTACGTAGAGCATTGACAGTTTAAAATTTTCCACAAACAGAATAATGGTTTCCCAGCACTCAACACGCTAACATTTAGGCCGAAGTATTGTATTTATTTTATTTTTGTCTTTTTTTATTATTTCACTGTATGCTGCACCGGATGACGTCATCACGTCAACGCCGGGTATCGCTGAAAACCAGCACTGGGCTGTCTCGCATAAGGTCGCAGCATTATGCTGAGCGATGGCCGTTTTGCGTGGATGTGACGCACATTTTACCCCAAATTGTTATTTTCGTGTTTTATTCTTTCCTTGCGTCATGTGTACCGCAAATAAACGTATTTTATTTCTTGGTAACGTCCTTAATCAATATCTATCTTATTACTTTAACTAACTTTATTGTTTGGATGCCTAGGGAGAGATACGAGTATAATAACCGCTATTTCAACAGTATCAACAATCTGAGGTTTGTACGCATTCGCATTTCATTCGCAATCTGTAAAAAATACAATCAATTTACCAACATTTTTGACAAGTTTGACAGATTTCGACTTGAATGTGAACGTTTTTTATTTATGTACTAGAATTGGCTTTCTGATATTTATGATGTTACTTTTTGTATTCTAATTGAAATGACACATCAGGTGATCAGACGCATCAGATTATTTAATGTTTTCGCTATTCAATAATGAAGGCAATTACCGATGACATGATGATTATCAGGTATAGTGTTTTTAAAAACAAACCAGCTAGTTATTATCGTATCAACTTGTCCATACATCTGTCTGAGGCACGTGCTGTAATTATAATTGATGAAAAAAAACTGGATCAACAGATACATTATATTGTCATTAATCCGTGGACAATAGTGTGGGTTATATGTTTAACTATTTATTTTAAGAATCTCATTGTATTGCTTTAACATGTAACTGTTTTTTGTCCCTAATAAATAAAATAAAATTACCGCATTATCGCATTAGATGATGAACCTGTAATGATAGTTATTATAGAGAGATAAATAAATAAATGTGTTGTACCTACTCTGCTTTGTGGCTCTTCATCTACTTCCTCCACACAGAAAAAAGAAAATACGTTTATAAGCGGTAAGACATGACGCTAAGAAAAAACACAAACACAAAAAAGAAAAGTTGGGAGAAAATATGCGTCACATCCACGCAAAACGGCCATCACTCAGCATAATGCTGTGACCTTATGCGAGACAGAGCGCCAGCGCTGGTTTTCAGCGACAGCCGGCATTGACATCACCGTCATCTTCCGGTCAATCATTAGGTACCGCTCATTTATGGTTGGCACAGGTCTTCATTTTCTCTCATCTCATTTTCTATTAGCCACTCAGTGCTCACTTCTTTATTAGCCTTATCTTCCACTAGAATGTTTCCAGAATTCAGTTTTGCAGAGATTGCTATGCAATTGATCTTTCCAAAATGTCGTCAACTCGTCATTGAAGTATTATAATATTATTCAGTGTTTACATATCAGTGTTTTCATTATTTGTTACTCTAAATAATATTTTACTTTTTCATTATCCTTTTTTAGGGTTGCTTTGGCACCCTGGTATTAATTAAGCCTCCGCTGTCCGTTCATCCGTTCGTCTGTCTGTCAGCGGGCTGTATCACAATCAATAAATCAATCAATTTTATTCGTGAACATAGGTATTACAATAAAGGTCATAAGTAGGTATACATTTTCGTCGTTCTTTATGTCCTACCAATGAAATTGGTGTACCTACACACGAACCGTAATAGGTAGAAAGTTACAATTTTCACAGATTTTATATTTCTATTGCGGCTATAACAACCAATAATTAAAGATATAAAGAGAAAAGAAATAAAGAAAATACGTTTATTTGCGGTAAACATGACGCAAGGAAAGAAAAAAAAGAACACGAAAAATAACAAATTGGGAGAAAATATGCGTCACATCCACGCAAAACGCACGCACGCATATGTACGGAACCGTTCTTGTGCGAGTCCGACGACTCGCACATGGCAGGTTTTGTTCTAATAGCTTTACGAACCAATATTAGCTACCTATGATTTACCCTACTGCATTTACCATCAAACTAAATCATTTAACCTCCTCACCTGAAATAACTACAACAAAATACACTACCCACATTACCTTTAAAAACATCAACTAAAACTATTGACTTTACTCTAAGTATTAATTTCCCATGCTAAGTGCGGCTCGCGCGCAGCTGTTGCCACCCCCACTCGATGCGTGTGCGCAGGCGCCTCGATAAGTGCTGACAATTACAGCGAAATTACGTAATTAGATGTTGTTTTAAGTTTATTTCTATTGTTAGGTCTTGTAAGGTATAATGCTGGAAGTGAATAAAAAAAAATGTCTTAAACCATAACTGTAAGTGTTAAGTAAACTGAGTAACAAGCTTTAACTAAATATAAAAAAATAAGTGCCCGCGGTTTTACCCGCATAAGTCTCGATCCCGTGGGAATATCGGGATAAACAGTATCCTATGTCCTAATCAAGGTCATGGTCTACCAATGTGCCAACTTTCATTAAAATCTGTTCAGCCGTTTTTGCGTGAAAGCGTTACAAACAAACAAACTCAGTATTAGTTAGGATATTGGTTGCTCGGTAGATATTCCTATTACGAATCTTTTCGTCAACCATCGCTTGCGCTTAGATAAATTGTTGAAATTCATATTAAAAGGTGTAATTAAAGAAATCAGTAAGATGTGTTGCTTTTGTCTTAACTTTCTAAGAGAGGTGTGATTTTTCAAATTTCTCTTATTAGAATATTTTCAATACTGCGAAAATTAGTCGAAAGTATTGCGAAAACTACAACTAGTGCGTCAATAATTAGAGAAAGTCGACTTTAAGGTTACATAATATCATTCTACATATTTCATATTACAAAATAAGGTTTGGTAAGGTCAAAAAACTGTATCTATTTAACGTCATGCGGTCATTACGACATTTTTATCTATCAATCTTTGGCCATATGGTGGCGCATACGCAAGCCATGGGGTCGTGGGCCTATGAATCAAAATATTACAAACTTATATTTTTATAACGAGTTTTTGAAGGCATATTCATCAGTAAATTGTTTGAGGAAGAGACATAAGGTTTAAGAATTAGTGGTTTTTTTTTCATGGGTCAGTCTAATGAGATTTTGTTACGCTCGGAGTGAACTAAGAAAATCTAATAAAACATAACAAAGATATCTAATTAGAAAAATTACTAAAAGTAAAGTTTTAGTAGCAACAGTTTTAATCGCCTTTGTCCTTAGACCTTAGTGGTTAGACCACCTGTCAGACTCAGAGGTCCCGGGTTCGATTCCCAGTGGGGGCAAAATTTAATTTTCTGCTCGGTTTCGTTGGTGGTATAGGGCTTGTTCTAAGTCCGCCTGGCTAGCTACCACCATCTTATCTAAATCTGTCGCCATAACAACAATTTTAACCAGTTCCTCTGTGGTTGACGATTCCGAGTGAAGCTCGCTTCCACCTTCGGCCTGATCATCACTTATCATCAGGTGAGATGCAGGCCAAGAGGTGCCCCGTATAATAAATAACAGCTTTATAAGTAATTCATGAAATTAAACTGATCTACAAAAGACATCCACTGACTGCAAGTTAATAAGCAATTTTGTTTTATTTACTTTTAAAACGAACACAAACAGAAAATTGATGTAGCACATGATGACGTATGTTTATGTTTCATTAGCAGCATGTAACGTATTCTCGTCATTACATCCGTTAATGAGGGATTTGGGCTGAAATGAAACCTAGGTACGTAAATTAAATATGGGCGCGCTTGAAAATAATGGTTGTTTGATGTAACCAAGCGTAAATAAGTGAAATGGATAAAGGTTTTTGAGATAATTATAATAATACTAGCTTCTGCCCGTGACTTCTTCCTCGAAAAAATTCTTGTTTTAACACAAAATGTATCCTATGACACACAGAAATGCGGTACAGAATGACAATGCATGAACGAGTTTTCGGCATCGGATCAGTTGTTCCGAAGATATCCCCTATATACAATATCACAAATTAAGTATCGATGAAACAGGATTCAGCAGCTCATGAAACCGTAGAAGACATTGATTTAGAAGTAAGAGTTGCTATGTAAGAGCAATAAAGTTGGTGACTTCAAGTTAAGATCATTTCAAGATTTGGTGCAGGAAGTGCAATTTCAAATCAACTATAGTACTTAGTATCTCCATGCAATGTCCCTCTAAAACCACAAAAACTGTGAGAAAGGAATCCAACCCTACAATCAAATAAAAACAAAGTAATAGAAAAACTTATAGCCCGGACATCCTAAGAAGCGAAACAACCACTGAATCATAAAAATAATGAGTCGAATTAAAGTTACCCCTAAATATTTACAAACAAAATTGTAACCCGTAAAATTATATCTCCAAACTTGGTCTCGTGATACTTTTAATTTAAAAGATAAATATGACGATGACCATGGGAAAGAAATACAATGACTATCGGACTATGGCCGCCATATTGAAGTGTCAATAGGAATGTTACCCGCTGCGTTATGGCATGTTCTAGCCATAAATTTTTGAAAACAATTGTTGCGTTGATTGGTATCTGTTTCTGTCTTTCACTATTGCGAATATTTGTTTTGATTGCGTGGATTTTGATTTTATAGGTGATTATAAAAATGGAAATATTTAGGTAGGTACAGTCGCATATCAGTTAACCTTGAGCTGGCCTGTGTAGTACGGGGTTGCAATAGAATAAAGAGGCCAACTTATACTGGTTTAGTTACCACGTGCGGCGTACCGTACAAATATCTCGAAAATTGTATGGTCTTTTTGTCGACAGATTTCATGAATCGATTACGGACTTGCAAAATTCCTTCCATATTTTATTGCGTTTTAATAGATTCTAGAGTACAAATTAGGCAATTTTCCCAAACTGTTCCTTAATGATTATTTCGCTTTGAAGTAGAAAATATTATAGCCAGCATTAAAAATAAATTCGCCAGCTAGAATAAATCCAGGATCGCAAAACGACCTAAAATATATTCTTCGATTAAAATAATAAGAAGACATAAAAAAATAGCAGATGTCGTTATGTCAAAGGTAGCAAGCCCTTACCTTTACCAAATTGAAACTATTGTTAACGCAACAATCGCTCACCTTTGACGTTCCGAAGAAATTGGAGTAATAATATTTATTGTTATACAATCTGGAGTAACTTCATCCTTTTGTTAACCCTGCTCTGCTCTCCGCGTTATTGTTTGAGGAAGTGTGCGAAACTCGAAGATGCGTTCCTGTCCGAAGCATTCGCAGTTTTGAAACTCAGCTGCACAAACAAATTCCAACCTTAATTCTAACATTTTAAAGTAGAATTTTGAGGAGCATCGTCAAACGCATTTGTTAAGGAGCCGTTTTGTTATGTCGGTTCCGATCTAGTTTTTTTTTAATAACCAAAGAGTACATGTAAATGTCATGATTTATTTTGTGACAAGGAACACGGCAGTCGTTGTGGGAAATTTACGAGGATATTAAGGGGTGGGCTCGTATTGAATCTTTGATTATGTATTGTGAACTAATTTATGGAGCAGATGACTTTGTAGAAATAACGTTTTAGACAGGTGAGGTAGCGAAACTTTTTAATCAATATTTATTATGTACTTTTAATAGAACGTAACGGTTCATGTTATTGTGCTGGATACAGAATAGGTTAATTGTAAACTAATGAAAATGGGAACGGTAGATACTGGTAGTCGGTTATTATCATTATGTTTCTCTATTCGTAATGGAATAATATAAATTGGGCTTCAGAGAAAGGAAAGTACTTAAGCCAAGGCGGGGAATAGGTCAACTAATGAACTAAATGCCAGCCAATAATTACAGCGGCACAAAGTTCTACAAAACAAACAAAATTGAATATGCTACAAAACAAAAGTTTCGAATGTTCGCTTCAAGCCTTAATGAGATATTAAACTCACTGCCTTAACTTAGCACTAACAAATTAAAAACCAATTGACTCACCAAGGTTACTTATATCCTCATATAAAGTCTACTTACTTTATTACGTTACACAATAAAAATAGTCGTAAACCGTCCTCATATAACCGATTAATATCGAAAACATAATCCCAACTCTATAATAGAGACGTTAAATTTTTATAACCTATTGCTAACAATACGGTAGAACGATAAAGCATCGCTATTTTTTTAAGAAGGCATTTTGAAGAATACTCCCCTTATTGTTAACCTGGCTGTAAGTTTTAGCCCCTGTGCCTAAGTTCGCGAAAAAGAAATAAGCTCGAAGCTATTGTCGACTTTTTGAAATGAGAACACGTTTTGACTTTTCAAAACGGCGTTTTGTTTCCACATGGCAATACCCGCTTGATTTTCAACGGTTTGTGGTGTGAACTTGACTGATGTGTCCATGTTATTTTAGAAGTAGTTTTGGTTCAACTTTTATTAGGCAGGTGGTAAAAGGGAACAGCTCTGATGGGTTTGAAATAGATTCAAACAAACTTTTTGATTGCGAAAATAATAACGATAGTTAACGACTAACAAAAGTCGTTCGAATTTCGAATACGCTGCAGCATTCATTTTAATTTCAAGAAATATATTTTTATGTGCAGAGTAAACTCAGCATTAAGATAATCAATTTTGCAATCGGTTACCAATATAAATCTTTCTATCGAGGTGAGCCTAGACATTTATTTTCGCAAGACAAACGTTTGCAAAACAGTAATTATCTAAGGAGGACACGTCGTTGTAATAACAATTTATACTAATTGATATCAATAACGATAGAATACCTAACTACAAAAAAATAAACCCGTTCGTACACCAAGTAAAAGATAAATCTTTGCCTAATCTTGAATACTCTTAGAAAGTTTAGCACAATGTAAGCGTCCCTACGTCTGTCCGGGGTTACAAATTGAAAACACTCGCACAGTTCGAAAGTTAAAAACTTTTCTGATGTTTCGCCGTCGTTCTGGCAGACGATTTGAATTCCTGCCAGGTACAAGGAATTGGTTCATTGAGTTTTTTAAGGTTATGGAAAAGAGGTGTCAAACCTTTTTGTGGCAGCAAAACAGAAAAACATGTTTTTAAAAATGGAAAATGTATGCTGATATGATTCCTGAACACTAGGTATTTGTAGCGCCACTTCTTCTTCCCATCTAAAGCAATAGGAAGTGATGAAGGCCGAGCCTTTTGGGGGACTGTCTTATGTAATTTTGACATTAAAAAAGTGCTGATTTTCAGTTCAATTTGAACAAATGACTTTTGACTTTTACTGCCAGCTTTTATACACAAAATGACGAAATATGTTGTTATTGGACGAAATTCAAATGAAACTGAGAAAAGTGTTCTACACATATTTGTATCCACATAACCTACTAGCGACCTTCAGTTTAGAAACTAGACCTAGTAACTCTTGACCTGCTTCCAAGCTATGGGTGGTAAAAAAAGTTATTTATTCAATCTAATCGGTTGATCAGCACTGCCTATTACTGCTATAAATTAAAAGGTGATTACAATGAACCTTGTTACTTGTGCGTAAGGTGTGACCGAGTACGTAAGTAGGTATTAGTAATGAAGGGTTAAGTAACGTACATAAAATAGGCAATCGATTGCAATGCTCTTCATTTTGACAGTTCAGTGTACGTTGTTGAGCTGAAGATTTTTTCAAATCTATGAAGCAATGGATTAAGAATTTCTGACCCTTGGATTGTGATTGAACTTGAGTTAAGCAATTAGAGTGCTGGTTGTCCATATGAAAATAAGACCCTTCTAAATCACTGGAAAATACATACAGGAAGGAACAAATAGTGACGTCATAAAAAAAATTGGGTACTAATACTCAGGGTTATCCAAAAATACCCCATGTATTTTCCGCGATTTTTTGTATTTTTCGAGTTATAATTTTTTTTCAATTTTTTTTGAGTTTTCTGGAGATTAAAAAATTCATATATTTTTTTTTGTAGTGGATATTTTTCAGATTTTTTTCTTGTGACATATTCGTCTTGAATGTTACTTTCATACATAAAATAACAAACTTCCTAACATTCCTGCAAGTTACTCATAAAAAGTTATGCAAAAAAAGTTTGTTTCTAAATTTTTCTGCTTAACTATCAAACTTTTCCTGTATAATAAAGATTGTTAGGTATTAATATTATGTATCCACGTTCACCATGGAATTTCCACGAACTAGATTAGCTTTATATCTATCTATTTATCTATCTATTCAGTCCGTATTGTCGCACTACTGAGCAAAGGCCACCCTATCCCTTTTCAAGATAACCTGTCAAGATTTAAATGTAGTAAAATAACATAGGTAGGACTTACTTATCAAATGATATAGAAAGAAAATACTTACCTAATTAACAGATTTAAAAAAAAATTGTTTTTTGCATATTAGCAATCAGTTATCAATCAATCTTCCTAGCCTTTTCCCAACTATCTTGGGGTCGGCTTCCAGTCTAACCGCAACCAGACTAACAATTAGCAATCGTTATATGTTAATCAATACAGCTATATTAGAACAGTTTTTCATTTAAACTTGTTACAGTTAACACATAAAAAAAACATGCCTTTTATGTATTTATTTCATAACAAAATTATAAACCAGCAAGCGCATATTAGCAATCAGTTTTATGTTAATCACTACGCTCTGTAAGAACAGTTTTTTCATTAGAACTTGTTACACTAACACTTGTATATTTCCCAATAATACTGCAACAAGCAGTTTCACTCCTATTGCCAACGCTGACTATGTAATCCAGTTTAAAAATCCAATATTCCAATATTGACCCGATTGCGAACTTATTTTTCAACTTATGGAAAACAAGGTCGAACGTTTTCCGATAACAGAATAACTGGTGCATATTGTTTATATATGGATTGCATTGAAAACTTTGTACAGAGATATTTTACCTTTATGGTTTAATTCTAACTGACTTACACCTAGTTGCACAAAGACAAACATTACGTAATGGATCACTAACGCTAATGATTTCATTAATTTCAACCATTATAACCATTAAAATCGAGTCCAATGTTGCTTTCTGCAACAAGTTAATGGAAGATTAGCATTTAATGACAGCTTTAAAAGTTCATTTCTGCAACTGGCGGTTAACTGACCGACTCTTTAACAATTCAAAGGAGCTTGTAAATGGTTTAATTGAAATAAATGCTTTGAGTTTGAGTTCAAATCGATATTACATATTACTAGGTGTTTTCCAAAAACAGTTGGGACTTAAACATAACTCTCCAAATGTGGGTACATAAACCTCCACCTCTGCTCCCACCTCTGCCCAACCCTTCGGGGAAACAAGGCGTTATGTTATTATGAAAATGTGAATTTTGTCTAATTTGTTCAAACTCTTCATCATTTTAAGTTCAAAAATATATAATAACTCGCAAATAGTTTTGTTAATTTGAGCATATCAATACTTATTTCATTGACAAACTGATTTGCAATCTTATAGTGTTCAATCTCTTCATCATTTTAAGTTCAAAAATATATAATAACTCGCAAATATTTTTGTTAATTTGAGCATATCAATGCAGAATTATTTAATTGACAAACTGATTATTAATCATAATGGTATATTATTTTTCTAATTTTATTAGCTAATCTTGATATACATACTCTTCACGCTAGATAAAATATAAAAACATTTTGGCAGTTACCGCATTCCACGTTTAAATTGGGTTTCCCGATAGTGTTTTTTTTTTCATATCGATATTATGCCTGTTTCTAATTTTGCCAGTTACTCTACTACTCCATTGGTTTTTTTTTTTAATAACGACAAATGAGCCCGTTTCTTCAAAGACACCAGGTAAACCAGGTGGCAGGTTTGTCAATATAAATCAGCCCTATTTGCCCCCTGACCTCTGGGCACCCAGGATTAGGGGATAAGTTCCCAGCAGTTACGGGTTGACACCTACTTATGGCTTGTAGGGTAGTTTTAATGCATGTCGTCTTTACCCTTCAGTTAGGCTATATTGATGGGGTTTGGTCGAAGTAAAGCCGGATTGATAAAGAGAAAGCTTGACGTTAGAATTAGTTTTAAAGTTTTTTTTGGCAACTGTACCTATTGAAGTATTTCTATTAAATCAAGATTAATTAATCATAGTATACAAGGTGGAGACGAAAATACGACAGCAAATTAAACTGCGTATATTTAATGACGTTCCTAACGAATTTCGTATCTAAACGACAATCTGCATACGAAAATTCAATTAAATATTTATCCAATAGTTTAGTGACTATAGCTAGGCGGCTGATCGGCAAAATCCGTGAAGTCCCATCACTGAGACCTACTTCATTTTTTTTATGCTTTTTATTTCGGTGTTAGGATTTATTTGATAGGTTCAAAATACTTTGTCCGTGTTTTCATTATTACTGTCGTATTATTGTCTCTCAAAGATTGAGCAAGGCACAAAGACAAAACCACATCTTACTTTTCAAGTTTTACTTAAAATTCATACCAGTTACTATTATCCAAGTCTTCTTCATTTGAAAGAGGGCCTATTTTAGCACCTCTTGAGTTAAGTTTATGATTATTTCCAAAAGGCTTACAAAGGGTTCATACTGGATACACTCCAACTTCGGTTGCTCTGTTTGCGGACCCCTTAAAATTAAAGTACCTACGTGTAGGTATGTACTTGGTAATGTATATTGCATTCTCAAGTGTGTCCATTGGGTGCCATACAATACAATGACCAAACCATATAGGTACACTTTTATGTAATAATTTTAAGTGCAATATTAAGTAATTGATCAAAAAAATAAATTAGAAAATATTCAGAGACCATTTAGTAAAAAAATTAAAAAATTTTTCGTCGTACCGTAAAACATGCACTTACAAATCTGAATTATTTCATTTAATTTTATCAAATCTTTAATAGCAAATACAGAGTGTAAAAAAATGGGGGCACTCGAACAAATCACTCTTCAATTAGCAAAAAAAAAGTGATCCATATCTTTTAATTTACTTTTATTACAGCTCCCAACCCTTCGCTATATGTAGGTAAGTACTGTTACAATTATTTATATTTCGAATTCTTACTTTTTTTCATTCGCTTGGGTGTTCGACCTTTTTTCTTTCCGTGAGAACTGTCAATGTTTTTTTTTTTTTCAGAAAAAAAGAAACAGTCCCCACACAAGATCGCTAATGGGTTAACTTTTTCGTGACTTGTAAGTTTTACCTGTGAATACGTTTGAAAAAGTCAAAGATACCGGTATATTATTCTTGAAAAAGTTTTTTTCATTTAGGTTTTTGTATGCCGTTGGTTTAGTTTATTAATGTTAAATCACAGAACACAATAGAGGAGAAGTGATAGAAAAAATATTCCAACATATATTTTAAAAATATAAATACAAATTATGCTTTTTTTGTTTTAAAGCTGACTTATAGAAAGCGTATTTTTATCTTTTGAATACATTCACTGGTTGAAACTAAGTATAATATACCGTAAAATGTCAATAATTCACTCTCTACCTCGTATTTACTCAGTTTCACTGAAAGAAAAAACACGGAAAATCAATTCTATTTTTCTATATGATAGTGCTGAAGTTGACAATTCTACCAATGTCAGAAGTTTTATTACAAGATATCAAGTTTTTGACAACTTCAAGAATTACAAATAATATTTTTCCTCAACAAATAAACGAAACCGGTACACATCAATCTACGAAATTTTTTCTAATGTCTTACAATCGTCCAACCCCTTGAATCTTTTAATTAAATGCGCACTCCACGTTTATAGCTAAACAAATAAATTATAATGATAATAAAACATTTTACGGTTTGGTTGACACTTTAAAGGAGCGAGTGATTCCGGGTGTGCGACTAGTCTTTTGTTTCGTAGTCTATGATTTGTTTTTACTTTTTTTTCGGAAGTGACATTTTGTAAAGAGGTTGTGTATCTTTTTTTTAATTTAGTTGAATGAGCAAAGGGAAGGAAGGATACCTAGTATGCGTTTATTTTGATTAAGATTAATTTTTGAGACGTCACAAAGTATTACTAGTTGTTTTAAGTTTTAGAACTGTGATATTTTGCTAACATTAACATAGTATAAAAATAGTCAAGCGGACGTTTTTTTTATTTCTATTGAAGTTTTTTTTATATAAGGTTTGCATTTTTTTATATTTATGTATGACGTTTTATTATTATTATACAACTACAATTTATTCATGTTTAACGATAATAAATTATTGTTACACTAGCTTTCTTAAAATATTTACTGTAAAGTTTCCAACTGCCATTATCCATGTTTCCGCATAACCTTTTTACTGGCGAATCAAAAAACCGTTTAAAAACCATTTAAAATATAAATCAATCAGGCCCATTTCCGCCACGAGGCACGAAATAACGAATTCAATGAATTGTCTAAATTATAAAAAAAAACTATATTAAAAAAACAGCCATTCCCATAAAATGATAGCGTGTTGGTTATCCATTACTGAACAAAAGCACTAGACTGTAAAAGCCAAGTTCTCACAGACTTAAAATAAAAAATAAAAAAACTCCAAAGAGGTTTGAACTCGTGCAAAAAATCTGCGCGTACGCTCTGTTGGATCGCAAGGGTGCTTTATTATAATCTACTTACTCTTCCCTCTCTTTTCACCAAGGGAGCAAGATATACTTCCGTCTCTTTCTTGCTGTAATTAAGGGCATAACTGACCCTGCAAAGTGCTTGAGAAGTGCTTGTTATGATCTTTTGTTTTATTGTGGCGCAGTGGAGTGTGTGAGAGCCCTTATAGTTTGGTATTTTGACTTTTTGAACTTGGAATTGCGATTTGCGGAATTGATACGGTCAGCAGAACGGATTCATAAATTATATTTCGGAAAATAGTTTTTCTTTGGAGATTTACTACTACCTTACACTATGGTGCTAAATCTTCATGACTGCGTCACCGTAGATGTTAATCAGTAAATTAGGACATCACATTCGGCTTCAGTTAAGCTGTATACTTTCAAGAATCTTGCCACCTGTTATGAGTTTCCTTGAACCAAAATAAGATCTGTGAGAACCAAAAACAGAAGTATTTTGGTACATAGCATTGCTCAACTGCATGATTTCTTATTTTTCAAGGTTTTCTTGGGTTTTTTTATGCGGAAAAGCAGACGTGATTTTATATTATGTTTAAATATCGGTAATAGAACAGAGGAATCGCTACGGTATTCCATGGATTATACCCACTTTTTAACTCATTTTCCTTGAGGAAATTTGAAAATTCTTAAATCCTTGTCAAAAGTTTTTTTTAATTCGTATCACAACAGACTGTACAAGTATTTCATTTGCCTTTTTCTTTCTCTAACATTTTTCATGTGCAATATTTTCCATGCTGACCATACAAAAATTTAAAAAAGGAATCATTCAACTGTAACCAGTCAAAGATAAAAATGTCATTCAATGTTCGTATAACGAATCGGTTGAATTTATAACACGTTTTTATCTCATTAATGCACATAAAGTTAACATAAAAATGTTTGCTTATTCAATATTTATGTCATGTAGATTATGTAGGGGACGATATAGTGAAACAATAATTATTGTGGTTAACTGATGGCGGATCTTGTGGCTAAGTAATAACAGCCACACGGGTCGATCCATCAGGTTAAGCTACGCTTTCCGGGGTTGGCCCGTGGATGGGTGCCCATCTTTACATACCGAGACTCCTCCGTTCCTCGGAAAGCACGATAAGCCGTTGGTCCCGGCTGTCATTCGTGCATCTTTGACAGTCGTTACGAGTCGTCAGAAGCCCAAAAGTCTGACAACCAGTCTTATCAAGGGGTATCGTATTACACAGTTACTAGGTTGTGGAGGTCAGATAGGCAGTCGCTCCATGTAAAATACTGGTATTCAGCTGCGTCCGGTTAGACTGGAAGCCGACCTCAACATAGTTGGGAAAAGGCTAGGCAGATTGATTGATTGAACTGATAGAGTACATGATATGCAGTATTCTTGTGGTTAATAATACCAGTCTAGTACTGTCTCACTGTAGGGCAGAGGCCTCTCATACACAGAAGGCACGAGCATTGATCACCACACCCTTGCTCAAGACGGGTTGGCAGTTTCAGATTTATTCAATTCAATAATCATTTATTTTCTCTTCACAAAGCTGACTTAAAGGTAATGCGTACAAAAATGTCTCGGCTGTATTCCACCTTTGTGAGAGACTGGTGCCTGATATAGGTTTTTTATATTAATTATAAGTCCAGGTTTCCTTAGCATGTTTTCCTTCACCGATGTCTATAATGGTTAGTTATGTTAATAAAATATTCGTCGTTGCAAAATCGTTTCGTCTTAAAACGCTGAAAGCTGAAGCAATCACCCTACGTAATGCGCAAAAGAGAAATTTGTGCTTTAAGTTGAGTAGTCGTTTCAGCTCTCCACTACCAAAATGCAGAAAGTACACTTAGCATAATCAACCTATTCTAATGTTCCCACTGCTGGGACACAGCTACCACGTGGGTCCAGTGCGGGTTGGTAGATGTCACATGTCTTCGAATTTTTGGTTCTAGGACATGCCGATTTCCTCACGATGTTTTCCTTCACCGTTTTGAGAGCAGTGGTGATGAAATATATTACACAAAGTAAAACGCCTGCCTGGGTTCGAACCTACAACCTTTTTTAACTAAGGGCCTATTTCACGATGGCCGAATAGCCACTACTTACCGAATAAATTCAAAAATGGAACAGAATTTGTATGAAATTATCTGCCAAGTAAGTTAATAGGAACTTAATCGTAGGTGGTGAAACAGGCCCTAAGACTGATAAAAACTAGCAACATGAGCAATAAATGATTTTCAAGCACTTTCGTATTTTTTAACGGAACAGTAAATCAAGTTATAATTTAGCACAGATGATAACAAAAACATACAAAGGTGCACACATGTGACTTAGCTTTAGAGATTTTCTAGAATCCTATAGAAGGGAACTCATCTTAGAATATATGGGTTACAGGATCTACAGTCAACTGTGGTATCTTTACTTTCCATGCATGAGTAACTTTACCCATGAGTACTGTACTTAAATATTTCTCGATTACTAAAAATCTGACTTGCAGCCATTTAATATCAAAGAGATACAAGAGTACAAAAATCGACTATTTCTAACAGATTTTTAGTAATCGGGAAATATTCCAGTACTCCTGGGTAAAGTACCTATCATGGAAAGTAAAGATGCCACAGTTGACTGTAGATCCCGTAACCCATAGATTATAACCTAATTAATTTAAAGTTTACATTTATTTTCTCTGTAATATAACTTTACAGTATGAAAACCACTAATAGAATTTCAGCAACCCATCCAAACATAACTGCAAAAAGAAATAGATACTCTCTATATCCCCCTAGATCTTGATGCACGGCATAAATTATTATAATTTATGATATTCCGGACACCTACCATAGAGGCAGTGACAAGAAATAAAAAGATATGATCAGATAAAATCTATATTGCTTACACAAGAGAAACCGGATGCATTTATGCGTATGCGCAAGTCTTGCTAAAACTTCCGTGTATTTATAGCTCAAGAAATGGTAGTTAATAATATGTTACTTGGTGTTAATCTTAACATGTTATGTCTGTATTTAGACCAGATTCAGATAAGGCGTTAATTAAAGACAAGTCTAAAGTTGTAGGTACATAACGAAACAGTTCTGTGACAGACCGATAGACAACGCACAGTCTAATCAACTAAAAATGGAAGAAATATGAATTTAGAACACAAAATTTTAGGGAAAAAAAAAGAAAAAAAAGTAAGAAAAAAAGGAAAGAAAAAAAAGAAAGAAAGAAAAAAGGAAAGGAAAGGAAGAAATAAATTTTGTTGAGTTTGTAATTTTGGACATTGAAGTTTAAAAGAAGATTAGAGAGAATTCATGTGGACCGGAGGATAAGCTAGTTCATAATTAATGCTAGAATGTTAGTGATATTGTTAAATCTATAACATCTATTCTAGGTATTTACTCAAGACATTATCGTGTTGTTTTCAGTCGCTGAAAATATCTATACTTCCGAGCTTTTGGGCGAGCGAGGGTGATTCTAAAGTTTTGGCGGGTTACGCGTTGTTTTTTTTGGAAGTGTCTGTTAGGCATTATCTAACTGCTGTTCTTCATACGAAGTTGAGCTTAATGATACCTAATTAAAAGGTCCTAAACGCACAAAACACGAAATAACATTTTCATTCATTAACAATTTTATATTTATGGCAAAAGTTCGAGCGAAAAGTTTATACAACTCGAAAATATAGAACTTTTCAGGTATCAAAATTCTCATACAATTTATATATTTACACATAATGTATTACATAAAGGTAACAGTTGCAACATGAATGTCTTATTGAATAGGAACCCGACTCACCGTATCCTCAGCTCCGATACAAAAAAGTAATCCCTATTGCACAATAAGATGGTCCGCGAACAAAAAAACAACCAACTGTCATTTCACAAAATCACTTGAAACTCCTCAAAACACACAGTTCTCTATCATTTAAAAATATAATATTAAAATAAAATAACACTTTCCATAAACGATTCCATTTTCGAATAAAACCGCCGAAAACTTTAAAAATGGAAAAGCTCTCGCGCAACCGTGTGTTCGCGCGCAAAGCTCGCGTTCGAATAAATGGAATTCAAACTTTACCTGGGGTTCGGTGTGAGTTGACATTCATGTGACGTATCTTTCTCTTTCTTCCTTATATTTAATGGTGATGTGTGAGTGAGTAAGATATATTTTATTGAAGGTGGAACGGTCGGGAAGATGTTAAAAGTTTTTTTTTCGCCCGGTGCATTGTTTTCCCGCGTTATCTTTGGCGGTCTGTTGATAGCTGTGTCTTCGATAAGAGCCATTGATAAAAATGTCATTAAAACTTTTTGAATGGGCTCCCTTGTTTTGTGCAAGAATTTCGATAATGGCGGTAAATAAATGTTCATTAGTCCCATTGATAAATGCTTTTCTAGACTTGGTTGGACAGTTGAAAAATACATTTTGTAGTTTGGAAACTGTTTTAGGAAAATTTATTGGGGTATTGGGTAGAGTTGAACAAGAGTAATTAATTACTTATCTTTTACACTCTTGTGGCTTTACACAATGTATTCCTATACTTTAACTAACCTAGGTAGATGTTTTGGTCATTAATCTAAAACACACAACCTGCTAGTAGGCTATTAATGGACTTACAAATTAAATGCAAAATAAGGTTTTACGCGTTGAGTTTTTTGTTCCGAGTTGAGCTGCACGATTACTGACAAATGATTGCACTGACTGGACAGGTCCACTCAATCTGTGTGGTTATTTTCTCAAAAGACTATTTCGGACACAAATCTACATGGTCCTCATAATATATGAACTGACCAAGGCTATGTCTGGACTTTATAAGAGACTAATTTCTGAGTTTAGGTCTTTGTTCTAAGAGTAGTCAGATAGAAACGCCGATCGCATCTAGTTCTTTTAAATATGATTGACGTGTAAAATTGTTAGTAGGTACTTACTTACTAATAACACCCCTTCGTTTTCCGTCGGGGGTTAAAAACTTATAAAAAAGAAATCATATAGAATTGATATATCTAAATGTGAGCTAAAATTGGCAGACATTAAAATAATGTTGTGGAAAATAATGTCTAAACACTAATAATGTAGGTAACCCAAATAAATCTAGTATCCAAAAATGACTACGAGTCTTCTTAAGACCCTGAAAAAGCAGAATTTGAAACTTGAAACAGCTGTGTAGGAAAAAGTTGAAAGAAAGTAAAAGATTACATAAAAGTAAGTAAAGTGCGAAGAATGATACACTCATTACATTTAAAGTGCTAAGAATGATACACTCATTACATTTAAACCATACCAAAAAGGAAACAACCAACTAAAACGATCGAGTCACTGCAACTCCGTTAGGTTGTGTGTATAGCGGTGTAGCGGTAGTTATGTTGGTCAGTGGGTTTGTTCCCGTTTGATGCAATTAAACGATTTGCTGTGCAGTCATGAATTTCGCATTTATGTGACGTTTCTTCTTTAATATTTGTGTTAGTGGATTTTTCATTAGTCATGTTTTTAAGTAGATCTTGGAGACAGTTTTTAATACGGTTTGCAGATTTGGTCTTAGAATTACTATTTTATGATCAGGTCAGAGCAGAATCCAGTAGCCAGTAGCTCAGAGATTTGTGCCCGGTTGCTGGTGATAGGCTCGCTCCCTTTTACATGGGACTTAAACATAACTGGCGAAATGTGGGTTACATGTGCAACTCTGCCTAACCGGTATAGGAATATAGAATATATATTTATATTATGTGTGTGGCCAGGAGTTCAGGACATAGAAGAGGAGACACGTCTAGCAGATAATGCATTAAACTTTGTAGACCCGCGGACTCCCAAGAGATCCATTACGAATGAACAAAACCTAGATACTAAATTGATATCATATTGAAGTTACTCCATCGTAATCTAATAGGCATAATGTGATGATGGCCTAGCGGTTAAGGCCTCTCCTCTCATGCATGAGGTTGTGGGTTCAAGTACCAATGTGACTTTTTCAATTTATAAGTACTTTCTGAATTTATCTTGGATACTTTTTTGACATCACCCATTGATATCGGTGAAGAAAAACATCGTGAGGAAACCTGGGTTTATAGTTAGTAAGTCTGAAACACAGATTAATAATAGTAGTCTGAAATCACCAACCCATCTTGAGCAAGCGTGGTATCAATACTCGTGCCTTCTCAGTATGAGAAGAGGCCTTTGCCCTGAAAAAAAAAATCTTCGTAGCCTTTTTCCAACTATCTTGGGGTCGGCTTCCAGTCTAACCGGATGCAGCTGACCTCCACAACACAGTAACTGGGTAATACGATACCCCTTGGTAAGACTAGTGTCAGACATTCGGGCTTCTGACGACTCGTAACGACTGTCAAAGATCCATTAATGACCAACAACGTGCTTTCCGAGGCACGGTGGAGTCTCGGTATGTAAAGATGGTCACCTATCCACTGACCAACCCCGGCAAGAGGAGCTTAACCTAATAGATCGACCTGTGCGGCTTGTTATTACTTAGCCACGAGCTCCTCCCCTTCCTCCTTCCCGAGGCCTTTGCCCTGAAGTAAGATAATAATAGGCTAGTATTATTATTATTATTTTACTTTATCTGGTAGGCATATGGCCCATGTATATTTTTTGTAGGTACAGGAAAGCTAAACCAATAAAAGAAACTTGTATATTAAAAAGATTTCATAATAAAGGAGAATAACCTACTAGGTCAGTAGCCGTTTTTCAACATTTTCCTTTATAAGGCTCCCGCAGTAAGGCGCGACCTGACTCTGGTGGAACAATTTGTATGAAAACTTCATGGAAATTGTGTCGCGACGCGCCTGTCTGCGGGCGCCTGTAACAGTTCCCCGCAACGAAAGAGAAACTTTTTTTACGCACAATATAAAACAAGGTTTATGAGTAAACTTATGCATCTCGTTTTTACTGTATCAGAGCAAAAGTAATTTATTTTGTATGAAACTCCTTACACAAGGAAGTAAGTGTAGAAAGTTTTACGTACTGGAGGCAGTCATGTAAAACAAAAGGGGTTCCGTCTTAGGCTAAGTTTATGGAACCCTAAAATAAAGAATGACTAGTGTGGACTATGATTATAAAGGATGCACTCTACAGAGGTTCAAATACATTTATGATAACCATAGTTTTTTTTTTTCTTAACCATAGATTTAAAACAGCTGTCAAAAACATTCAAGATGGTGGTCCTACGGCGATTCTAAAGAACTTAATTCGAATTTCGAAATCTTACCTCTACAGCACCGTCGTTTATTTATTTATCATGCCTTGTTTGCACACTATGGCTAAAGAGGCAACCGTGTCCTAAAATAACAAGAAATATGATTTAAAAAATGAACATAAGTTATGAGAAAATTACAATGGCACTGCGACGAATCGATTTACTTGAATCTGCCGTAACGCTATTTAAAAAGTCAGAGTTTTTGGTAAAAACTGTCTATAAATAAGATAAAATTGTTGCTGTTTTTCTACGGTTAGTATTTTTAGGATATAAAGAATGTTGATATATTTATTGTTAGGCCTTATGATGTTGACAAAGGAATGAAGTAAAGGTGACAAAAGGATCCTGCAGCGATTCTTGTTAATATTTTAAAAGGTGATGCCTTGGTTTAGTGAGGCGAGGACGAAAGCTAAGGCCCTGGAATCGACAACTTACTCCAAATAATGACTGTTGTTTATATGTAATTTGGTATATACTTATTGCAAAAGTACAAAATACTTACTGTGTAATTTTTTTTTAAATCAATTACTAACGACTCGCTCCTGCTTCGCAAGGTTTTTACGACTTGACAAAACATCGAGAATTCTTAATGATCATAGAGTTTAATAATAATGTTTTATACACATAAACCTTCCGGAATACATTCTCTAAATTGTGCTGAAAACTTCATCAAAATCCGTTGCGTATTTTAGAAGAACAACGCGGACATTCAGACAAACGCGAAATGCGACTTTGTTTTATAATAAGTATACATATATGTATAGATACATATATAGAAGTCGCTTCGTCATGCAGCTTGCAACTTATAAGCTCCTCATTTCTTAACGAAGTTACAGGTTGATCCAAATCATTAATCAATAACACCATAGCAAGTTATTATTAACCCTTTCGATATTTATTGATTTCTTTTCAACCGCAAATCAGCGTAGAAAATAAAATGGTAAAAAAAGACTTCGAATTAACAAGTTTTCAAACACAAACAAAATGTATTATTCCCTACGGCTGTCATGTATAGTAAAATAAAACAGTTTGTCAGTGAAACAAATTAGTGCAAGAACGTTAAAGTATTTATAACGTCAAGAGATCGACTCGTGCGCAAGTTACGCACCTGCTGTTCAATAATGACGAGGTTCTCAAAGTGTAGGAGGCTTTTCTGTATTATTCGAAGTTGGGTCTGAATTTACTATGGTGAAAATACGTGATCCTACCTATTATTTAGAATAGAATGTAATTTATATTAGAAAATATGAAAAGGCCAAAATGGAATAGTAGGTAAGTAAATTTTTAACTATATCTATATATATATATATATAACTATACTATAGATATTCTTCTATAGAGCCAGTTAAAAATTTACTTACCTACTATAATAGATATAAAGATATGTATGCCGCAGATAAATTTGAATTTTCGCAAGGTTTAACATGGTGTCGGTGACAGACTACCAATTGAAGGTTTATAAAACAGCTTTTTTTAACCCCAGAGACTAATTTGACAGGTACAAAATAATGTCAAACTCCAAATTGAAAAAACAAATGACAAGCACTTGTAAATTCAAAAACCTTGTAATCGATTTGTATTTGCTTTTTCTTCAGATTACTTTCTTAAATTGCTTTTATACGAAACTAATTTTTTTGCATCCCTCGCTCTTGTCCGTTTTACCCAATATATTGTTCCAATCAAAAATCTTTGAGAGCCATCCCTTCACACTTATTCACTAATATTTATACTGTGAGTCCGTATATTTTACGTACTCCTAATTATACGCTCCCAGACAGGTGTGTAAGGTCCTTAATGTCTCCTACATTTGTTGTAGTGTTTCCGACATTCTCTAGTGTTATTATGTGTTGCCTTGTTAATTTATAGTTGTCAATTATTATTAATATGTTAGGTTTTTGGTTGATTGCCGAATTTTTTTTTTGTTTGCATGTTTGTTTTTAAATCGTTTTACATTTTATAAACATCAAACACATCACGCCTGTATACCGAATGAATGAATGAATGAATGATTATTTATTTGTATTTATTCTTTTATAGTATTTTTTCGAAGCGTTATGCAGAGGTGTATCTAAAGTACACCCACATTTCGCAAGTTATGTTTAAGTCCCATGTAACCCCTTAAAGTTGCCCACCAGATACAAACCGGGCACAATCCGGGCCAACCCGGTAATTATCAATATCACGATCACGATACAGGTTGATATCTTTAGATATTATATCGCAAGCCGTAGATAAAGTTATCACGATCTACAACTGACCGTTTAGCCGTTGTCTGTTCCAGAATATCTGAAGTTATAGTTTGTCACTAATTTGGAGATACTTGCCTAGAGCTGCTGCTTCCGTATAAAGACTGTTATTTTTCCCCGAGGGCTCATCCAACGGAGGAGAAGCATCACACATACATGTCAACTCTATTTAGCAACAAAAACAACCTTCTCTGTAATCTATATAAATAAAAATGAAATGCTGGACCGATTTGGCTATTTTTACACGACTGCCCAAAAAGGAGTGTAATTTGTTATAAAATGTTCAATAGTTCGAATAAGTTTCTTAGGGAAAGAATAATTGGAAAACTTTCCAGGAAATCTTACGTTTTTGCTTTCCACGCATGGCGGGAAACAGTTGAAAGTGAGGGGCACGAGAAGCTCGGTGAGTGAGGGGTACCTGCACGAGAGGCTCAGTGAGTGAGGGGTACCTGCACGAGAGGCTCGGTGTGGTGATGAGCCAGTGCAGTGATATAATTAGCTTAAATACGGGATCAACAGGAATGGGAAAAACTTAAAGCCCTTGTTTCTATGGGATTTATGTATGAACTACTTGTTTGAATGGGACAACCTCCGTCGGGTCAGCTAGTAATTTTCTGCTAGTTTTTTAACTGTTCCTTAATTAGAAATTGCAACGGATGCTTGCTCATGCGCTCACAAAAAAGAATCGATTCCTATAAACAGAAAGAGAAGCAGCAGTTTCATAGGATCTTGTTACGCCACTTCTTCGCGGTTAAAATACCTACTAGAAATTGGTATTGGGCATTAGGGGGCAGCCTTATCACTTTTGACCTCCATAAAGGTCTGAATTTCAGTTTCTTTTCGTTTTTCCGTTACAACGATAATTCGGCACAGCTCTCTATTCTCTCTGATTTCACCACAGAACCCCTCGACATTAGTTCCGTTCTCATTTAACAGGTCCCTCCATATCGTGATCTATCCGTTGTAAATAAATTAAATTAAGAGATTATTATCTCATTTGATTTATGTGCTGACACCTGTCGCCAATATGGCGCCTGTTGCTGTTGTTATAACAGACACTGATAGATTTGTGTGAGGTAGGTACCTACTTTAAATCGGGGAATTATAAAACGATCGAATAAAAAAAAACTTAGCGACTGATGATGAGATACTGTTTTAATAACTTGAGCGGTATGAATAATATGAGTAAGCGAAAAATTAACTAAACTAACGACGAATATTGATTAATAATAAAATCCAGAACGAGCTTACAAAAAGTGGGTTGTGATTAATCCATTTCAGATATTAAAATTCTAGCCGTGCGACTAAATTACTAAGTGAGCGACTAGAAATACAGAGAGGACAACTTCAATATTATGATAGAGACGATTTTTCCAATTGAGGTTATACACGAACTACTAAAAAGTTCATTTTAAGGGCCTTAGTCGCGTTTAGTACCGTAAAACGGTCACTTTAAAAAGCTATCTTCTCCTTAACGGCTTAGTTAAATGATTTGAAAAAAATATATGTTTGCTATAGATTCATCTACAACATATCTGAAACCGGGTTTTTTCGTATGACTAATACTTTTGCCTTAAAAAAATATTTACCATAACGCTATTTTTGGTTAATATTCGTAACTACTTCTAAACGGCTTTGACGATTGGAAAAAAAATTACACAGAAAAATTGCTGATTAAAGGTACTACAAATTTGAAACTGCATTTGTAAATCAATCAATATTTGTTAAACAAAATGTCCCCATTTAGAGATAGAGGTTCAGAGGGGCTCTGCGCGGGACGCGGGCGGCAGTCGCCCGTGAGCATTGAGACGGGATGGCTGTGTCGCTCGCTGGTCCGCTCCGGCTATCGACCGAGTATGCGCATACGTATGTGTTAGTGCGAATATTTATGAACTTATTGTATTAGTGTGCGTTTATAGACGAGCTTGCTGCAGAGAGTCCAAATCGATTGTGCGCGTAGGCGCTTTATTGTTGAGTTGTTCTTTGATGTACAATTATTAATACTTTTTTACATTGACAATTACATACAAATTAACAATTTACAATATAAACTAAAAAAATGTAAATGTAAAATATAACATAACATCACGACTGTATTCCCCGAAGGGTTAGGCAGAGGTGTACCTATATAAGGTGTTAAAAAATTTACTTTAGAAACTTTAAGAGGTGTTTTAGACCATCGAACTGAATAACTTTTACTTTGGGACATACATTGATATCGCGAAAAAAAAAATCTGTTGTTCCATAGTAAAGTTTAATACCTACTGTTCTAAACTGTATGGGACAGCTGTATTTTTTTTTCGTGATTTCAAAGTTAAAGTAAAAGTTATTCAGTTTGATGGTCTAAAGCACCTCTTAAAGTTTCTAAAGTTAATTTTTTTTAATTCACTAAAATTTGTTTAGTCCTGCCTGTCAAACGAGCATTTCCCATTCTGAAATAGACTAAGGTGACACAACTTAACTATATTTTAGTTTGACAGCACTAAGATTGCACTGAGTTATTAGTTTAGTGAAAATGGCAATTTTGCTATTCTGAATTTGACGTTTTTCACCTAAAAATTTAGATTAACCAACTAAATCAGTCTATTTTTAAACGCGATTAAAAAGGAGTGGAATAAAATTAGTTGGCATGAACACACACTTCACACACTTCAGCTGCAAAAACTGTATCTTTTTTTTTATTTTGCTTATATCTCGAAAACGGTGCGTCCTAGCGCAAAAATAATGGAAATTTCGACCCCCTCTGCCACCCGTAAACCCACATGCCCCTACTCATAGGTAATATTTAATCATATTTTCTATACAAAAAGTTTAAAATTCCATATAAAACACGTCAAGGCTGCCCCCCCCCGCGCGCCTCTGTCTCTAAAAAAATTCACGGGGTAGAGCAAACAAGTACCACGTCGGTCGCGACGTGACTGTCAAATTTATTTATTTATTTATTTATTTAACACTTAATGCACAGAAATGTACAGAGGCGGACTTAATGCCATAGGCATTTTCTACCAGTCAACCTTTGGGTGATGCAGAGACAAACTGTGGTAGGTGCAATTGCGAAAAATTGAGGAATAAAAATAATATTATAAAATTTTATTCAAATACTAAGATACACATATACCTATTACAAATTATAAATATAATATATAAACTTAATCATATATACGCAAATAATCACAAATAATAATATATATAAATAATTAAATATACTAAATCAAATAAGACAAACAATGGGAAAACATTAACGTTGTGATGATACTGCCAGCTTCTTACGAAATTCAATTTTAGATGTGTCAAAATTATTTTTTAATTTAGAGATATTTTTCCGCAGAATAGCTTTTAGATTCTCATAGCCAAAAGTAAAGAATTTTAGTCGTAGTTTAGTTAGTTTAGTTCGGTGTACAAGAGAATCGGCACCAAATATTTTCTTAAGTTACGTAGGTAAGAAGGTTAAGAAATAAATCTTGATTGGTGCCGATTCTCTTGTGCACTAAACTAAACCATCACTAAAATTACTTGCTTTTGGCTATGAGAATCTGAGATTCTGCAAAAAAATATCTCTAAATTAAAAAATAAATTTGACACATCTAAAATCGAATTTGCGTCGCGAACTCGCGACTCCACGTGGTACTTGTTTGCTCTACTCTGTGAATTTTTTTAGGTCCAGAGGCGCGCAGGGGGGCAGCGTCGACGTGTTTTGTATAGAATTTTTAACTTTTTGTATGGAAAATACGAAAATTTGTTACCTTTGTGTTGGGGTAAAGGGGTTTAAGGGTTTCCTAAAGGGGGTCGAAATTTTCATTATTTTTGTGATAGGACGCACCGTTTTCGAGTTATAAGCAAAATAAAAAAAAAGATACAGTACTGTTTTTGCACCTGAAGTGTTGGTGTGAAGTTTAGTTCATGACAACTAATTTTTATATTCCATTCCTTTTAAATCGCGTAAAAAAAAAATTGTCAAATTTAGTTTGAATAATCAAAATTTTTAGGTGAAAATCGTCAAATTCAGAATAACAAAATTCCCTGTTTCACTAAACTACTAAGTTAATAACTCATTGCAATCTTAGTGCTGTCAAACTTCGGTGGCAGTGACCTCTCGCGTCCGGCCCTGGTCCAGGCCATGGTGCGGAGCGAGAGGGCATGGCAAGCCGTCACCTCCTTCTGCGAAGCAGTAATGCTCGCGAAAGAGGAGGCGGAGTGCGCGAGGGAGTGGCAAAGGCCGCGCCCTACCAGCCCTAGCCGCCGCCGCGCCGCCGCCGTAGGAGACGTCCCGGGCGTCGGGAATTGACTGCGACTGGACTGAAAAGGGCTAGGCATCAACATCAATGGCGAGTATATCACTAACCTTCGGTTTGCCGACGATATAGTTATCATGGCTGAGACCATGGAGGACCTCAGTATAATGCTCGATGACCGCAGTAGAGCCTCCAAAAGAGTGGGTCTTAAAATGAACATGGACAAGACAAAAGTCATGTCAAATGCCCATGTAACACCCGCCCTCATAAAGATCGGTGACGCTACGCTCGAAGTTGTAGACGAGTATGTTTACCTAGGACAAACTGTCCAGCTAGGTAGGTCCAACTTCGAGAAAGAGGTCAATCGTCGAATCCGACTCGGCTGGGAGCGTTCGGGAAACTATGCAATATCTTCTCGTCCCACATACCACAGTGTTTCAAGACGAAAGTCTTTGACCAGTGCGTGTTGCCAATGATGACTTATGGCACTGAAACGTGGTCGCTCACAATGGGTCTTATCAGAAGGCTAAAAGTCACCCAAAGAGCAATGGAGAGGGCTATGCTTGGAGTTTCCCTACGTGATCGAATCAGAAATGAAGAGATCCGCAGGAGAACCAAGGTAACCGACATAGCCCGAACATTGCCAAACTTAAGTGGCAATGGGCAGGACATATTGCTCGCAGAACAGATGGCCGATGGGGCCGAAAGGTTCCGGAGTGGCGACCACGTACCGGAAGACGTAGCGTTGGAAGGCCTCCCACAAGATGGACCGATGACCTAGTAAAGGCCGCAGGAATTCGCTGGATGCGGGAAGCACAGAATCGGTCGAAGTGGCGGTGCTTGAGGGAGGCCTATGTCCAGCAGTGGGCGTCTTTTGGCTGATATGATGATGATAATGATGATATGCTGAGTTATAGGGGTTTATGGATTTCATAAAGGGGGACGAAATTCACATTATTTTTGCGATAGGACGCACCATTTTGCGATAAGAAAAACCTTCTCCCATCACACATAAAGGCAATGCTTGTACAGTCCCTAATATTTCCCATAATTGACTATGATGATGTGTGTTACTATGACCTGCACCCTAATTACGAAACGCAAACTCAATTTTAAATTGAAACCAATTGAAAAAGATTGTCAGTCCATTGCTTCATAAGTTCGACAAAAAGAATCTGCTTAATTTTTTTTGTCGAACTTATGAAGCAATGGACTGGCAATCTTTTTCAATTGGTTTCAATTTAAAATTGAGTTTGCGTTTCGTAATTAGGGTGCTGAATGCAGATCTTCTCAATAACTAGACCGCCTTCTTAATAACTGCATTCTGCATGTTTCGTTTTCTCCTCTTCTGATCGTTATTTCTCCTCTACCGATCGTTATGTCTCCTGACAAAGTTTATTCTGTTTATTATGTATAATATGTATTTATTAATTATAATTTATTCTTGTATTTTTTTAGTTATTTTCGTGTTATCAATTGATTGATTGTGTATTACGTAATTAGGGTACGGGACACGTGCCCCGGGCGACACCGTTAGGGGGCGCCATATTCGAGCATGACAGACAAGTGCACCACCCAGCGCACCGCAACTTTGCAACAAATGAGACGCGCAACAATTATAATCTTTCTCTGAGGGTGGTGCACTGAGGAAATTACTGATTCGCGTAGGTTTAGGTCGTCAAACGGTCTGAGCGGGTTGTGAGTACTTGTGAGCGGGCGCAGTTGTATTCTACCAGGAGCTCGATGAGCGTTTCTGTGGTCTATTTTTTTAAGTTTTGCGGTGCCGGGCGTCTTGCTTCAACGCCGACGACGCCTGTGACACGACTTACTTTAACTTTTACCACAGTTTTGGCGCCTCTGTTGGATTGGCGCATTTTCGATCGATTTTTGATTAATATGTTTATTCTGCCTAAATTTTCGAGCTCGCTTCGCTCGCTCTTGCAACCTAGTAAAGTAACTCCTAAAGCAAAAATCCAACTTATCTCAGGCAGAGTGAATAAGGCTAATCAAAATAAATGTCTGACACGTACTAGTATATTTAAAAAAAAAACGGTTTTTTTTTAAGAAAAAAAAAACGATTCGGGGTCAGGCGATAGGTTTTGCCCCGCCTCGAAAGATCCGTTCCGTTCTAGATCCGGGGCTGCCCCTACCAAATATCACTCAACGCGCTTAAAGAAGTTTTTCCTAAAAAAAAAAACTATGATACCTACAAAAAATTTCTACAGTCAAAGGCCGATTCTCTTGTACACCGAACTAAACTAACTACAATCACTAAAATTCCTTACTTTTGGCTATGAGAATCTTAAAGCCATTCTGACAAAAAAAATCTTTAAATGAAAAAAATTTTTTGACACATCTAAAATCGAATTTGACAATCGCGTGACGACTCCACGTAGTACTTGTTTGCTCTACCCCGTGAATTTTTTTAGAGCCGGAGGCGCGCAGGGGTTGGCAGCCTCGACGTGTTTTATATGGAATTTTTCACTTTTTGTATGGAAAATATGAAAAATTATTACCAACATGTTGGGATATAGGGGTTTAAGGGTTTCCTAAAGGGGGTCGAAAATTTCATTATTTTTGCGATAGGACACACCATTTTCGAGACATAAGCAAAAGAACAAAAAATACAATACTGTTTTTGGACTGAGGTCGAAGTGTTGGGGTTTTAGTTCATGCCAACTTACTTTATTCCACACGTTTTAAATCGTGTTTAAAAATAGTCAGATTTAGTTGGATACACCAAATTTTTAGGTGAAAAACGTCAAACTCAGAATAGCAAAATTGCCATTTTCACTAAACTAATAACTCAGTGCAATCTATTTTTAGTCTAGTTTAGAGGCATTTGTGACAAGAGAATCGGCACCAAAATATAACTAGCAGACCCGGTAGGCAGACGTTGTCATGCGACAACAGCGCCTCCCAACAGCGCGTCCAACTATAGCTAAGAACCATCCAAGTGACACAAAAAGAATTGAAAAAAAAACATCTAAATCAGTCAAGCCATTTAGCATAAGAAGAATTACAAACACACGCACACCGATATTTTATTTATTGCCAGGAATGTTCTTAAAAAACAAACAAAGTATTTAAAATAATATGCGGGTCAAAATATGGTAGGTAGTCGGCGTACAATTTCAGATTTGCCTACGATTCCTTCTCTTAGGACTAGGAATCTTAGGCAAAAAATGCGACATACGTGCGCATGTCTGCGCCTTTGTCTAGTCTTTGATCGTCGTTTTAGTGTAGTGCGCCACCGTTGCACGTTTTACGTATTGGAGAGTAGGGCGTTTAGCTCCGCCCACATGCACAAGGTCAGTGAGCCTACTATACACCTTAAGCAACGTTTGGTAGCTGCTTTATTAATGATTATTGGTTACTGATATTCTATTTGAGGTCATGTTTTTTATTTTGATACGATTGTTTAATGAAAACTACAGACTGTTTGATGCGAATGGGGGTGGAGCGACGAATCGATGCACTCGGGTGAGTTGGGCTGCGGACCGGTGTTGCGTGTTTACGATGGGTATCCCTCTATCTGGCAGAATTTTGATGCTCCGAAGTTTATTTGGCATAACACACTTGGTATAAACTTCATTAAACAAATATTTGTAAGGTATAAAAATTAAAAACGAATCGCTGCAAAACCGACTCCACGTAGTCTTGTCTGCCCTACCCCTAGAGTGTAATTTAAACCCGCGTAGGCGCGGAGGGGCTAGCCGGCCAGCAAGCCGATGCTGCGGTGGTGAGCGTTAAAATCATCTGCGACGGTAAGCTCGCGTGGGACCGCCGGAGCCCCGCAGCGCCGGAGCCGTGACAGAAACCATGCCTGCTGCATGTGGCAATAGTGTTTCTTCAAATAGTTATTTCATAAGAAAATTTTCAAAAAAAATGTGAGCTCATAGTACTCTGCTCATTATAGTATTTTTCAAAGTGGTTTTTCTATTCGAAACACTTCATTTAAGATATAATGCCGCTCAGTATAAATAAATCATTTGCCAAATATTGAAAAACATGCAGGACGTAACGTTGACACTCAAACATATATTAGGTCACTCACATATTATGAAGCTTCTCATTTTGTATTTTAAGTAACTCTAGTGTTTGTAAGTTGCTGTTATGTTGATTTCTCGTCACTCGCAGTCAGTCGCTCACTTAGTAATACTATAACTTAAATTAATTATTTTTGTCACTTAAAACATTAATTTACAGTCACTCGTTTAAATACTACCCCTTTAAATATATTAATTAATATAATGCGTTATGGTGGCTAAAGTTTTTGGCCCATTACCTGGAGTATTAACCTTTATTTTTTGTGATTGGGAAATCATCAAATAACTTCTCCAGCTCTAGGCGGACCGGGAGGGCGTGTCAGACTCTTACTGACTAAAACCCACCCGTGTTCCTTCAGTTGCCTGTACGTTGCCAGAGGCCACGGTATCCCTTTTGGACTTTCCCGCAAGTCGCAACCCCGGCAGGCATCGGCCCTAGCGGACCCAGTCAGTTATGACTGACATCTCTTTGAGGCGCGCGTGGAACACAACGCGCCGTCGACGGGTCGACCCGGGCCTGGTTCTTATCGAACGGCGAGCTACACGTTGCTCTCCGTCCGCAAGCCCGCGCCTACAGTGGCCGGAAATCGGCTCGCGATTTTCGACGCCCAGGGCATCTCCTGCGGCGGCTAGGGTGTGAGGGCGCGAAATTTGCCTCTCCCTCACGCGCTCCGCCTCCTTCTTCGCGAGCATTACTGCTTCGCAGAAGGCGGTTACGGCTTGCCATGCCCACTCGCTCCGTACCATGGCCTGGATCAGGGCCGGACGCGAGAGGTCACCGCCGCCGATCGCCTCCACGAGGACACGGCGGTGCTCCGCCCAAGCCGGGCAGACCTCCGCCGTATGCTCCACCGAGTCCTCCGGGCGATCCACACAATGGTTAAAGGTGGCATTTTGGCAGTCGTGTTTAAGAGTACCTACAATATAATTATTATGGAACCGACATCGCTCATATTTTAATGGCAGATGGCATTGTTTCTTCTGTTGCTGCTTAATTTTAATCAGTCATAATGTTCTAAATTCTATGTTTCTTCATCTCAATTTTTTAGGCAGACATCCAAGTCTTTGATGCGAAAGTAAGTTTGGTTGTTTGTAACGCTTTCACACTAAAACGGCTGAATGGATTTGGATGAAATTTGGCACATGGTTAGACTATGACCTGGGTTAGGACATAGAATACATTTTATTCCGATATTCTCACGGGATCAAGAGTTATGCAGGTGAAACTGCGGGGCGCAGCTAGTATTAAATAATGTACGGCTTGTAAAATACTGTAACATTAATCTTTTTACTGCCCTTATGCCCAGTCCCAAATTAATTTTTATCATCTAATTCTACTAATGGAACATGTACCAAATACCCTAAACCGGTACATTAGAGCAATAATTTCGGTAAAGTGCAGCAAATTGGTTGTTTTCTCACGTTGTCACGTTAATTAGGAGACACCTGCGCCCGCGCACCCGTGACGTCATTGCTTACGTCACGTTGAGTGGTACACTGATAGTGGGTGTAGTTATTTGTGTTATGGGGGTGGGTGGAATTAGATAGGTGTTAGTACAATGTTAGTTAGTGTAACTGTCGCCACTTTAGTATATAGGGCGGATTTTTTAGATGGGGCAGCAAGGACAGCTACCTTAACCGTTGTAGCTACAGGAAAACGGTTTTAGAAGACTGTCTTTAACTTTTTGAGATATTTTGATCTGCATTCACAAATTAAAAAAAAAATACAGTCAGCAAGAAAATAGGCAGTTTTCACAAAAACTTTTTTTGATGCCAAGTGATCCTGTTTCATATATGGATCAAAAAACTCTATCGGACTAACTGAGGTGTGAGTACTAGAAAACGCAGAAATCGCAAAACAAATCTCCTACATTTCGTGGGCAATGAGAATCCAACGATGAATAGACTGGCCGAAAATAAACAGAAACTATGGATTTTCAAATTTCGAACGGATACGCGTTATACTTTTATTTGATTTTAAACAAAGTTTAGGTACCTAGTTTATTGTTTATGGAAAAACTTTTTCCATGCTTTAGGTAGGAAAAAAAGTTTTTGCGAAAACTGCCTATTTTCTTGTACATAGTCTCCAAAGACCGTTTTCCTGTAGCTACAACGGTTAAGGTAGCTGTCCTTACTGCCCCATCTCAAAAATCCTGTATATTTTGTAAGAAACACGCATCCACGAACTGTTCCGTTCAGGATTTGACCGCAAAATCTGGCAAAAGTAAAATGTATTTTTGTAAAAAAAACATTAAAGGTCTCTTTTAAATCATACTTTACAGCTGCATTAAAAGTTAGAAAACTGACTATTGGAAAAAACTAAATTACCAATCATATATCTGTAAGAATTTAGGAATACCAGAACAGTTCAGCTGATTACACTTAGTTCCCATCTGCATCAAAAATATTTCTTAGTAGTTACCTATAAGTACAAAAACTGTAAAACCATTTTATAAGACCGTATGAGTAGTGCAAAAACGCCTTAACAGTTAAATGTCACCGCGGGTCTAAAGTGCCCACAGACTCAATCAAATGTAATGATTGGGCACTTTTTGAACACAACTTCTATATTCACTTTAAATAATCCATTTACAACTCTATCACAAGCACATAAGAGTGAATTTGGGAATTTTGGAAGTTTGTATTGACTTTTGTGAGTACTATTGATTGCAGTCTCCAGTGTACTCGTATTACAGTTGACAGATGAATGTATTGAATACTTTATTAAGTGTGTGTCGAATTCCACAATGTGGTGTCAACTTTCATGCTTAGTTGTCTATAGAAAATATATTGTCTCATTTTATGCTTGCCAGGGTAGGTCCGTGGACGGGTGACCATCTTTACATACCGAGACTCCTCCGTGCTTCGGAAAGCACGTTAAGCTGTTGGTCGCGGCCAATGAGGTTATACAATACTATAACCTCATTGGTCCCGGCTGTCATTCGAGGATCTTTGACAGTCGTTACGGGTCGTCAGAAGCCCGAAAGTCTGACAACCAGTCTTACTAAGGGTCATCGTATTACTCAGTTACTGGTTTGTGGAGGTCAAATAGGCAGTCGCTCCATGTAAAATACTGGTATTCAGCTGCAATTGGTGATACTGAAAGCCGACGCCAACATAGTTGGGAAAAGGCTAGGCAGATTGATTGTCTTCTTTTATGGTTTAAACTAGTTTGTGTGGAATGTAGAAAGTGAAAATGACTTTGCAAACTTTGAATGATCTATCGATACTTTCTAGGTTAGGTGATCAAGATGGCATAGTCATGTTATTAAAAGTTTTCAAGTGCAATGTGAGGTCAGCTTCGAATCTTAGTTTACTAGGGCGATGAGTGAAAACAGAAACTCCCACACGCGTATATAGTATGATCACTTCTAGATGTGCTAATATGACTTATAGATGTGCTAATCGCGTTCGGAGTAGAGATACTCTAAACGCGATTAGTACATGACATCTAAACTGTGTTCAAGAGCTGTCAGAATATTCCACCAATATGGTGACACTGACAGCTCTTGAACGCGGTTTAGAGGTGCTGGTCGCGAATTAGACAAAGTGACATTTCTTTTTTAATTTTTGTCATCGTGCTTAGCAATCTTCCCACAAATTATATCATTTTGCTTTTCGTAAATATGAGTAAATGCCAATAAATCATCAACACTATCGAAATTTTAACCGACACAATTACAATAACAATATTATTGGTAACAAACAACTGTTACAGTTTAAAATTTAAACCTTTTTTCTATCGCTTCCGCACCTTTGAGGGTCTAACATAAACTTTATTTTATTGGCTTACGAACGATTTGTACAAATTAGATTATCTTTTGGATAACAGATGTTCTGAACAGTTGTGTTTGATCTGTTTGATAGTTCAATGTGGAACTATTTAGATAGTAAAATATTTAAATAGAGGTTTAAGGATTTAAGGGACTCCCAGTCTATTTATTTATTTTTTCCACAATGGGGAAGCTCATGGCTTGTATCTCACCTGATGGTAAGTGACTTCACCCGGAATCCTCAACCACAGAGGAACTAACTGCCGAAACACAACAATGCTGTCTGACCACAGAGGTGGTCTTTTGAGGAAAATAAGGACATTTTATTTTTTGACATTAATGAGGACTTGTTTTTTTACGTTATGGTTATTTTTCATAGTGGAATCCTTTTGGTTGCCCACCGTCTGAGGAGATCGAAGGGATATGTCAAGCTCTCTTTAGACTAACGATGTTCCTGTTGCTACTTACCTTGGGAGCGTGGTGTACAGTCACGAGCACCAATATGTATACACTAAGAAACTTTTAAAAGTGATTTGCTCCTACTGTGTTGATTAACATTTTATGATGTTACGAATATAGTATTTTGGAACCCATATAAATATGAAATAGACCTTATAACAAAGTTGTAGTCAATATTCCACGAGAAAATCGCTTTTGAATTTTGCTAAGTGAATACATATTGGTGCTCGTGACTGTACACATATGCTCCTCACTTTCGTTTGGAGTCACCTACCAGTCTAATCAAGCTCCTGCTAAATACTTATAGCAACAGTATAACATATTCACCCCAGTAGCGCACCTTCGCCGCGAAACCGCAGTAGTTCAATTCAACTGGCTCGCGTCATGTTCCGCTACTCGAGTTTCGCTTTTTGAATTTTGCGTAGCGGAACATGACGCAAGCCAGTTGAATTGAACTAAGGCGGTTTCGCTGCTATGGTTTCGCGTCGGAGATATGCTACCGGTGAGAGTGCAATGTCAACCAATTTAAGTAGTAACCTCTGTCAGTCAGCAGCTATAAAATCTCCTTACAGTGCTTACAGTAAATAATGACCCATCAATCTCATCCAACCACTGCGCTAGCCCATCGTTTACGACCTGTAACTTTGTTCTTTCGCTAAAGTACCACAAAATAGATAAGTACAGAAGGTCGACTCCATACAATGAGCGAACACGCACGCACACAGACACTCTTCACGTAGATATACTGTTTGTTCGAAAAGTATCCGTTAAAAGTGTATTATTTAGAAGGTTTCAAAGGGGTTTGAAGATTTTTGTATGGAGGGTGGCCCTAACATGATGGCGCCATTTTGATTTTTTTTCAGAATCGCAGAAAAAATCGAGAGTTACATATTTAGATAGAGGACACTTATACAAACAAAAAATGTCTTATGACATAATATCCTAAAGCGTCAGGTTTCGGAGTTATTTACCGAAATATAAGTCAAAAACTGAACCCAAAAACAAGGATTTTTTTGTTATTTTCCCTTCAGGTACAGTCTGTGGCCAACATTATCTAACCCCCTTTGAATAATAGCGAATTTGAACCTTATCGCAAATTGGAATAGGTACTTCTTCGAACATTTCGATAATCATGGTGTGAAGCTATTTTAATGATTATCTTGTTGGCGTTAAGGTTTAAAGGCTAATGAGTATTAAAATGAAACACAACTACTAAAAGTAACCAAGGTGAGGGTGGATTAAAAAAAACATATCGCGCGTCAAATAACACTACATTTAGCTGTCTACGCTTAATAGCCAATTCCGCTTGTGATTCTGCGATAATGAACTTTATAGTATATATTATATGGGTCAAATTCTATAGAATATTGCGCCTAGCATCACAACTAACATCTAATTTGAAGACATATAATTAATATGAGTTGAATTGGTCTCATGGTGATTAAGGCTGACTGAATATTATTATATACTTCGTTGTCTGGGTTCGGAACCAGCATAACCCTAATACTACTTTTTGTTCACAATGTTTTTTTTAATTGTTTTTTTTTACTTTTCTTTAAAGAACTAAGACGATAAAAATGTGTTGTCATTTGGGCAGTTTGTATAGGAATAAAACAAAATTAATGCAAGTAATGAAAAAATCTTTATTATTTCATTAAAATATACTTAAAGTAAGTAAATACTCATAGTTAAAAATTAATAATTAATTATACATTCAAACCTAACCATTTAATAAACATTTTTTATTTAAAGTATGGTAATGCTTCGAAGTTTGTTACTTAACGAGAAGATGGATTAATTTGTGAAATGTTTTACAGTTTTATAGCTATAGGTATGTAGTGAATCAACATGTTATTAAATAGAAAAATGGATTTCCATTTATAACAATAATATCACAACAGAATTTGTAACATTTTAATGGTTTAGCATTCATTGAATTGAGCATTTACTTACATAATGTGTTTATAAAATAATACTTATATATATAGATAAGATTATAGCGGAGTGGCGCAGCATCTCCTTCTATTACTTGCTGTAAGCGGCTAGGCTACGCATACCGCACACCATGTTCCAACACAAATCTTTTCCTCTCATGTATTCCCATGTCGAAGACACGATCTCAGCTTCTCAGCCAAATTGTTTCTAATTCGCACTTCGGATGTGTCCCAATTTAAAACTACACACATCAAAAGTGTCTAGGGATCAAGCATTTTTATGCGGATTTCTTGAGATTGAGATGTGGCTTTGTAATAAATTTATGATTTTATAAATTTATATGGATCCTTTTTGGTGCATTTCATAATTTGAATCAGGAACTGTGAATCAAATTCGAGTAAAAGATGAAAATCAGCTGTCAATATTTTCCCTATAAAAACATACAACGCATTGAAGACATTATTAGTGCTACTGTTTCCCTACTACTGATTAAAACCAACGTTATTATGGAGCAGCGACGTCATTTAAGCAGGGAAGAAATGCTCAGAGCCGTGGGAATGATAGAAGCTGGTTCCCGGCAACGTACTGTGGCTTTAGCTCTGAATACAAGTCAGAGTGTTATCAGTCGACTTTGGACACGTTACCGAAGCACTGGTACCGTGGCTGAGCGCCATGGAGGACGGTATCGCTGCACCACACGGAGACAAGACCGATATATTCAAATCTTAGCTCGAAGAGCTCCAACAATAACCGCCATGATGTTAGCCGTGAGGCTTCATCACTCTTCAGGGAACTTAATTAGCGACCAAACAGTCAGAAACCGCTTGCATGAAGTGAACCTTCATTCCCGAAGACCGCTACGGGTACCACCTATAGCAATGCACAATCGTAGGATTCGATATCAATGGGCTCTTGAACACAGAAATTGGGCAGAAGAACAATGGCGTTTCGTGTGCTTTTCTGATGAGTCTCGTTTTGGTATGAGACCGGATACAAGACGTATACGACACTGGAGAACCCCTGGACGCCAACAGCGATTAAAATCCTGCCAGGAAGTCCATCCTTATAGTGGTGGAACCATCATGGTATGGGCGGGTATTTGGATCGGCGGAAGAACTGAGTTGATTTGGATTAGAGGCAACCTCAACGCTCAAATTTATGCTGAGACGATTGTATCAGACGTCATCGTTCCTCTACAAGTGCAAATCGGTCCCTTATTTCAGTTAATGCATGATCAATGTCCTGCCCTGGCCTGCTCAGTCGCCAGACTTGAACCCGATTGAGCATGCATGGGATATGCTACAGAGAAGAGCTCTGCCGAATATGGAGGGTATCCAGTCGCAAGAAGACCTTTTTTTGTTGTTGCAACGAACATGGGCGGCCATTCCACAGCGTGATTTGGATGAACTCATTTTGAGTATGCCAAACCGATGTTCTTGTGTTGTTAGTGTTCGCGGTAGAAACACGGATTATTAATTGTTTAAGTTACCCAATAAAATTTTAAAGAAAACTGTTATTTCAGTCTTTTTTTCGAACTTTAATGTTAGTGGTTCAAATGTCAAAAATCCCTTTATTAGGAAAATGGCAAATTTCTTTATTAATGCAAAGGTGACTTGGTTTATCGTTACTGTGACAAACGAAAACACTTTATTTGATGAATCCTTAAAGAAAATTTTAATTAATATCAATCAGGAGAAAAGTTATTGCAAAAATATATGTTGATCCCTAGACACTTTTGATGTGTAACCCCATAGGTTTTCTATGGGATTCAAATCGGGACTTTTAGATGGCCAGTTAATAACTGATACCTACACCTTCTTGAGCAGCGAATAGGCATAAGGACTTTGAACATGGCTTGCAACAATAGTCTGGTGGCGTTCGGATTCGGGACTATACATCATGGGTTTTGCACCTGGACAATTTCGCTGAATATTTCCAGTGTCTCCATAACGTCTTAGCCATAACCTGACCGTATTTCACTAAAACAAAAAAAAAAAAAGGTTATTAACATTTTTGGAAGCATGCAGGCTTGTAAGGAGTGAGTGTAATGGAAAAATAGCCAAATACACGGTTGTAAGAAATACTTATGACTCGTCTAGAAAAAAATCTGTTTGTATTTAGACAATTTTAACGGTAAAATAAAATATTAAAACACTTACCGCTATATTAAGTCTACGATCAATCTCTTTGATTCCAACAATCTGCTCATGTAAAAATATAATTTTATACTTATTTAGTATAAATCACGGAGTTGCGACATGACGCTTTGGTTACTTCGAACAAATTCAGTAAAATGATTTTATTTTGATGTTACTTTTCACGATTCATGTCAAACGTTTTACAAAATGTTTGTGCGTAGTCACTGCTATTAGGCGTAGACTGGCCAGTGTCACTTAGATCATTTTTAGTATCGATCTACCGCACAAAGTAAATATGTTTTACTTCGTAATCTACTCATCCTTGGTAATTGTAAGTTCTATGGACTTAAATATTTTTTATCTACCCACCTGTTTACAAGATAAGTTTGTTAGGCGAAAATCATATTGGCCGTTATAATATATTAATGCAAGAAATATTACAGAAATCATAAATGAAAACATTTAAAAAACAAATTGTTAAATATGCGGATGCTGATTTCGAACCCAGACACTGTTCGTCACCAATCCAGCGTCCCACCGCGAGGCCACAATAACCTATTGATTACATGCGAAATTAACGATTAGATAGTAGCAGTGTAAACACTAAACAATACTTCTTATAAGCCAAGCCATTCAACCTTATTGACAACCAGATAATGATTAAAATGGCTTAACAGATGATATCTATCTTAGCGACGAGCGTCGCACCTACATACTGGGGGGTCAGACAATGTTGGGTAGGGACTGTACTATTATAGGTATTGAACTATGAAAACATAATTGCATCATGTATAGGTAATATTTTAGTTAAGAGCGAAAGAGACAAAAATATATGTAGGTATACCCTCCGCCGAATGAGGACGTATGTTATATGGTATATGTATTATATGGTGCATGGCATGGACGCGACACCAAGAAAATCCTATTCAGCCTCCCGCTGCCTTCTTGGATGATATTATTTATACCGAATATGATTAAAAATCTTAATGTTTTATCCACTAGGTGTAGTCAATTAATTCATGTGTAAATAACTTAATCAACATGAAGTAACTACAACATAAATACCTAAATAAATTCGAAAAAATATATTTTTTTATCTTTGAATATCTCAGAAACGTGACGCTTTATGATGTTATGTTATATGAAGTTTTATGTTTGTATAAGTGTCCCCTATCCAAATATATGACATTAATTGTGCACCATGATTTTGAAAAAAAATCAAAATGGTGGCTGATTTTAGGGCCAAAATCTTCAAACCCCTTTATATCGTACCACTTTTTCCAGCTAATATTGTTTGAATAAGTTTAAGCGTATAAATCTGCCTACAATGTTCCCACTGCTGGGACACAGACCTCCTCTCGGTGAGAGGGAGTGGGCCGTAATCCACCACGCGGGTCCAGTGCGGGTGGTAGATGTCACTGTCTTTGAATTTTTGGTTCTAGTACATGCCGGCTTCGTCACAATGTGAGAGCAATGGTGATGAAATAATTTACACAAAGTAGAACGCCAGTCTGGGTTTGAACCAACGAGTCCTACAACCTACAGCTCGTAAGTCACGGCCGTTAACACTTAACACTGAGCCATCACTGCTCTCAATTGTTTGAATAATATTATTAAATGGTAATTGAAAAATCATAGACGAAAATTGAGGTTATAAAATTAACATAAACTGTCAAATGATAAACATCTTTAGATCATTTTAAATAAATGAAAGTGACACTACAAATTGAAGTCCTAGCTACGTTTTCTGATCAATTTGCTTACATTTTCATCAGATAATTTGAAACAAACCATACAGTGAATGCAATCACGCTCATGACCGGCATTTGACATTTGTTTGAAATAGTCTGTGATCTCCATACGAACGCAACTATGTGTGTGCGTCCGATTTCGGTTTTCGCTTGTAGTATGGAGCCGTTGACCTTCTGAGCCTATCTATTCTGTGCCTTAAGTTTTACGGGTTAAGGCTTCTGATACAGCGACCGATAGTTGACATGATTTATTGGCTAGAAGTGTTATAAAGAAGGCAGTGTCATCATTTGATGTTAATGACTACCGTATGACGGTATGAACCTACACTTGTTTCTGTGTTGGCTTGTGAGCGTTGACTGTTATTTAATTATAGGTATACTGAGCTTACTTTTCCATCTTTTTATATAGCGCTGAAACGTGGTGCATAAAATGCCGCGAAAGCAGTAAAATCGATGCTTTCGAGATGTGGTGTTGGCGTAGACTACTTCTTATAAGTACCATGGACCGCCATGAGAACGAATGATTCCATACTGGAGGAACTCAACATCACCAAGCGGCTATCTACAATTTGCCAGGAGCGTGCCCTCAGCTTTTTCGGACAATGCGTTCATCTAAACATGGTCTAGAAAGGCTTATGTTACTAGGCCGGGTGGAAGGAAAACGCGGTCAAGGCAGAGCACCGGTGAGATGGTCAGACGCGACCAAGAAGGCTGTTGGAGGCAGCATTTACCAAGCGGTCCACACTGCAGAAGCTTGGAGACGCGTCATCTGTGGTCGCGATCCTCAGCATTGAGGGAAGGACGAAGAAGAATACTGAGCATTTTTGGAGCAAATGTAGAAGTGAGACAAAATTACAGTTAGAGAGAGTGGCTAATCGGTGAGTAGATGTATGCCGAACGTGCTGCAAGGTGGCTGAATGTTTAAGGTTGCGATCTGCAAGGAAAAACGGAACCTTTATAATATAATATTCTTGTTCGTCTGTTTTAGTTTTGTTTTCCCATATGTGCACGAAAGATATAAGGATTGAATGTATCGTGATAAAATATTGACCCGTCAATGGTTGGTCGGTCTGAAAGCTCAAGGTGCGCTGGACAATTTTAATGACTACTAATCAGTCATAGCGTTCATTAATGGCTCCCGAAATTACATTAAGCTTTCGTCCAAAAATCACCCTTTCTATTGACGCCTCAGGCGAGAAAACAAACACAATACCTACATACACGTGTCGAAAATTTAACACAAAATAACTGAATGCGTGTTCATTACACGTCAGTTGACATTGTCTGGATGTAGTGCGCATTGTCCGGCTACATCGCACGCTGGGCGCAGCAGGGCCCGGGGGCCCAGTCGCCCACACCCCGGCTGCAGACAAAGGGTTGACAGAATATAAACGAACGAATATGTGCATAGCAGATTTTATAATTGGATATTTTAATTATGAGTTCGATTGTTCGATATTGTATGGGATAAAGGTGTTACGTTGTTAATGTCGGAGGTGGGAATGAATCGGTTACATTATTGTGGGTGTTTAAGTTTGGGAGGATAGTTCAATGAACTGATTAGAGAAATATGAGGATATGACTTAAAAACAAGTCAGCCAGTTCGAACTTCACAACGTCATAAACGTAAAATTCGTCGTATTCGTCGTATACGCAAAATTTAATCGAAGGGCGTCATGACTATGTCAGTTATAATAAAAAAGAAACAAAACTGTCATCACCGCGGGTCGCCTGTACCCCTGTCGCTAGAAAGGGTTAAAAAGTTCACAATATTTTGTAGCTGTAGGCGATTTGATTGGATATTTTAATTAAATAACCAATGGCTGACGTTCGCACAAGTTATTTATAATTCTGAAAAAACTAGGTACCTATTAATCGTAAGTGAGTAATCATTTATTATGATTACTCAACAAAACTTATCTTAGGTAACATCTGTAATTAAATGCATGTGGTTATAACAAACAAATCAAAAAACGTTTTTTTCTTTCCTCTCGCTTTACTGCAAAAATTTCATACTTACTAAAATAATTTGTAATTATTTATATTTTTATATCATATATTTTCTTATAAAAATGATGATGCACGATATAGCGTGTGTAAAGTACTTCCTGCACCTTTTAACTCCCCGACCAACTTGCATTAAATTCTTCCACAGTTATAAATACGACCTTCATTTAAAAAATCAATAACCCTCAAGTGCTGACGCAAAAACAAAGGTCACCATTGGTATGTAACGTCCAACTGTAACCTTTGCGCAAGCGCACCATTAGCAGTGCAGTGTTAATTAAGCGCAGCTGATGATTCTATTAGGTACACTAGAGCTATAAAATTACAGTAGTGTGGGTTAGTGAGAAAAACTTACTTGAAATTGATATGTTAAGTGGATTAGTAGTTGTCGCCTGCGAAATTCGAATTTTATTACGTTTTTTAAACTTGCCACTGATCTGCAAATAGCTAAAAACGTAAGAAAATTTGAATTTCGGGGGCTAAAACTAAAGATTTAACTTAATATTAATTTCTAGTACGTTTTGGCTAATTTTCGATGTCTAAATAGGAGTTAAAATGTTTGTCTCTTCACTTTTTTTTATAATTTTGGTCACACGCATATCGATACAGAAAAAAAAAAAACAATTCTAAAATTCTTGATTCTGACATCCCTTTATTTTGGCTCTTACAAGCTCCATTTCTACGTAAAATTACAATTTTACAATTTTACACCTCACTACTTTTCAACTGATTTAAATCATTCCCCAACTAGAAAATAGCAGTACACCCAAAAAAATCACATACTAAATTATTTTTTATCTCCCAAGACGTACCCACGTTTTTTATTCACGGAAGAGAGCATTTAAAAAAAGAATCACCTACCCCACATTAGAAGAGGGGTGATGGTACGATTTTTTTACACAAGAAAAAAAAAGAATAAAATTATTTTATCTATATAGAGCAGTGTATCTTTTGTGCCCTGATCTTAGAGAACGCCCCTCCAATAAACGTTATAAAAGATAGACGGTATTAACCACTCTATTTATTATTTAATATAAATATTTTTTACACGACTCTAACCCTTCCGCTGGCGCAGTAAGTCACATGTCGAAAAACGAAGTCGGTAAAATAAAAGTGGTAAAAATTAATAAAAATTCTAATGTATTCTATCGATGCGATAATATTTGAATTCGGCACACTAATGTATGCATGTAATGTGATAATTGGGTTAGTAAGGATTAGAGTACAAATCTTTTATGCTATGTTTTGAATTTCTTCGCCGCTAATGGTCTGTCTTGGGACTTTTATTTCTTGTCAATTAGATTTATTGGCTGTAAAACGGTTACTGTACGTGGTATATCACATTATATAAAATGTTTGGAGTAAATAAGTCATAAAGTTAAACGACTTATGAATAAGACCCAATTGTTTTCTTATTTAAAATAAAACTATGAAACTCCGATTAAAAGTGTAGTTTTAACGATTTGTACAAACAACTGGTACTACATAGGTACAGCACTGGGTATTTGTATAATATAAGCCTATAATTTGACTGCCCATTTCTATAGAAAAACTCTACTACTGCAGAAACGGATATGTAAATATTTCCTTTAAGTACATAAGTCAACAAAACACATGAAAGAAACCGTTGCAATTTATAGAATTCGTTGAACGCAAAATTAAAACAATTTATCACTTTTAAGACATTTTTATATCGACTTCAAAGCATTCTAGATAATAAAGTTTATGAAAAAACTTGACATTTTCCAAAGGTTAGGCGCGTGCTACACTGCATCTGCCAACGGTTGCAATTACTGGTAAAGTGGTAAACTAGTTACTATTTATGGTCTAGTTTAATGTCTAGATGAGTGGCACGCGCAGTGAACGGGTTAACAGGCTGGTCGACTCTAATTTATAATAATATGTACCTTTAAATGTACAACCAGTAGTACATTTAAAGGTACATATTATTATAAATTAGAGTCGCTTTTCGTGTCTGTCTGTGTGATAGCGTTCTTTTTCTCAACTACGGAACGGATTTTGATACGGTTTTCACCATTAGAGAATTTATTCCGGAAGGTTTATTTGTATCATCGTCATCATCATTTCAACAGAAAGACGTCCACTGCTGGACATAGGTCTCCCCCAAGCACCGCCATTTGGACCGGTTCTGTGCTTCCCGCAACCAGCGGATTCCTGAACGTATAATACATGAATATTAAATTTATAATATAAAAAAGATTCGAAATAGTTTTTCAAGTCGTAAAAACCGAGCAAAGTAGGAGCAGGTCGCTAGTAAATACAAATAAAATGACGAATGACATTAATGTCGAGAAAAAAAGTATACATCTTTTGTTACTGGCTGGTTCGCGGTTTTATGGGTAATTCCTGACACTTGACGAGCTAAACGACTATAAAAGAATTACTAAGTACTTTGGTGGTCGTTTTGTGCATACTAATTTGGCAACGTTCGTAGTACAAACTGTACAAATGATAGATGATTTTGAGTTTTCAAAAACAGAATCTCGACGGTCTATTCTGTGACAAACGAGTGAGCTGTCAAAAGTGACAATCCCAGGCACCAGGTAAAATGACAGCAGTTCACTTCAACTGAGTTTTCACTGTGTCATTTCTACAAAGTACACGGCAGCTGTGTTACATTCTTTTTATCATTGAACATGTGAAAATGCAAATGCAAAAAACTCCCAAACATCCTCAACGCTTCCTTGTTAAAAGACACGTTATTAGAAAAGCAAACTTCGTCATAATCCTATTGTTAAACTGTCAATGCACAAAATACAATTTACATAAAAATAAAAATATTAAAAAAAAAATAAACTTAGGCAGATGGCACTAAAGGTGGGTGCACAATTGCATTAACTCAACCAAAACTGGAGCTCGAAATTCGGAAAAATTGAATCACCGTTACGTCTTTGCATTTCTAAGTTAAAGTAATAAGTACAGCAGATCAGCTGCTCCTTGCACAAAGAGACTGCTCTCGTTCTAACCTATTGTCAATCCACCTTTGTTGCATTGTTATCTTAAAATGCGTATTCTTCAAACGGGAACTTCCGTGTGCGAAAACGGAGCGAAGACGACAATAGCTTTCGCCCTTCGCCCTTCTATTTTTTTTCCGAGTCCGCCAAACTAGTTTTTTTTTTCACTTCATGTAAATGTTGATTTATTTTCGTCAACAATGCATCGTCGTTATGGGAATTTACGGGCTCGATTCTTGAGGAGCTAGTTTGTTACCAAGGGTTAGTAAGTAACAGGAGTTCCGAGCTCGCACATATGTACACTGCCTTACATTTAATTTTAACTTACAATGAAGCGAAATGAAGTGGGAAATTAGCAAACAAAACTTGATTTCAGTCTCCATTGTCGATGAGAAAATATTTAGCTAGCAGTTCAAGGGTCAATGAATGAATTGTTAATGCCGCGAATTTGAGTATATAAGTTTACATTAATTTATAAGTAAAATAAAATAAAACGAGTTTTCGAGTACCTTTCAAAACCTATCAGCTATTAGATGCATCAGCACCGGTTGTCGAAGGAACGTTAAAAACATTAACCTCCTTCTAGGGCAGTCGAGTAGATAGAATATCACTGTCCATTCCAAGGTTGCCTGGAAGAGATTGCAGTAAGCGATAAGGCCGCCCATTGTTTATTTTGTAGTGTATTACTTTTTCTTCTTGTAATGTATTATCTGGTGTACAATAAAGTATATATAAATAAATAAATAAATAAATAGATTATTGCTCAAGGGTAATACAAAAGTGCATTACTAAAACAAAAATGCAGCTCTAAGACGAAAAGATATAATTTCTCATCTCCTTGAATTCCCAGGTGAATGTAAAGACTGTTTTCCAGACGCTTTTGCTACTAAACATTTTATGTGCGGCGTATAAACCGACTGAGGGAAAATATTGCAGCCATTGGAATCGAGTTAGGTACAGCTGAACTTATAAATAAAAATGCTACAGGTACTGGCTTTTGCAGTTTTATAGATAAAATACTAGTAGTAGTAATATATCATTCTTATTTTTCTTCTCCCTGGTAACATTACAATCTATATTAATTACATAATCAGCCTATTAATGTTCCCACTGCTGGGACACAGGCCTCCTCTCTGTGAGAGGGAGTGGGCCGTAATCCACCACGCGGGCCGTAATCCACCACGCGGGCCCAGTGCGGGTTGGTAGATGTCACATATGTCACGTCTTCGAATTTTTGGTTCTGAGACATGCCGGTTTCCTCTCGATGTTTTGTTTCACCGTTTTGAGAGCAGTGGTGATGAAACTATTTACATAAAGTAAAGCGCCTGCTTGGGTTCAAACCCACGATCTACAACTCGTAAGGCGGGGCCGTCACCACTGGGCCACCACTGCTATATTAATTATTATTAATTCATATTAGAAAGAGGTAAAACTTGTGAGTTTGTATGTAGGGGGTAATCTTTAAAACTACTGATCCGATCCCGAAAATTAGTTTTTTTGAGGTACCCCTCTGCCCTACCCGTCGAGGAATACTGGCGTGATGTTATGTTATGTTATGAGTTACATCATTAATGATTAATTTACAATCTTATGTGAGAACGATGTAAAAATGTCGCGCACGTCTACTTAGCACTTTAGATTTTATTAACCTGGGCACCAGGCAGCTTAGTGCGGATTTTACCAATGAAATTGAACGCGTTCAGCACATCTAAACGCTTTCAAGAGCTGGCAGTGTACAATGATTCCATGACAATTTTGACACTGACAGCTCTTGAACGCGTTTAAGGTGACGATAACAGACTTTTAATGATTTTATACTGATAATTACGTCTAAACGTTTATTATATTACGTTCTTAATAACTTAATATACGAATATTTTAGATTATGTTTATATTACATAGTGAAATTAATTTGTAAAGTTATGTCTAACGTATAAAAAACTGAGAATTACGCAAAAGCTACCAAGCGTATTTTTCTGAAACCTTCACCATTTTAAGGATAATTAAAATATTAATCTTTTAGTATAAGCGTTTTATTACAATACCTTTTGGTTTATGTAAAATAAATTAATAATGCGTCAAATTGGTGATGGCGCTCCTTGATGGGCGAGTCCTATTACTGGCTGGACGTACGACGCGTTGCGTGAGCTCAGTACAGAACACACAAGCTACCCACTGAAAGTCACTGGCATGTATCTGCGTCTTAAGAAATGCTGATCGGGTTCAGTTTCATTGTTGAAATCTGCCCTTAGCCGAAATAATCTACCAAGGTAGCAAAATCGACTTTTATAAACCCCGTACTAATTTACACAACTTTAATCCATTTCAACGAGCTCTTCTATTTCTTAATAAAAGCTAATTGCCTCCATTCCCAATTCTCAAACGACCAAAAAATAAATTATTACATTTCAAACCAACCTCGCTTCTTAGAACTGGTCTTTCAATAAGTAGTTTTTACTGCATAGACCATAGAACCCTATGGTCTATGTTCACAAATAAATCAACTATGTTTTGACCCCTGACCTGCCTGGTTTAGGGGATTACGATGCAAGTTTGTCCCACGTTAACGACTCTTCGATGACGCTATAATTTTTTTTTTGGTTATGGGTATTTGGTTCAGTGATTTAGTGAAGTGGTTATTCTATTTTTTTGGGGATTTTAATGGTGGTGGAGACATTTGAGATGGGATGGGACAGCTTGGTTGTTTAAAATGGCGCGATGGTCATCGTTTTAAAATGCTGTGCTAAGCAATACAGGGCGTGAAAAAGCCAATATTAGATTTCCTTTTTCATCAGCTTTCCAACTTTAATAATTCTACTTTGATGGTGTTTCATAGTTTAGACCAGTATTTAGTAAAAGCAAACAGTTTTTTTTTAAACTAACCTTAAACTATTTATTAATTTATTGTAGACTACTTTCCCCCGCGGTTTCACCCGCATAAGTCTTGATCCCGTAAGAATATCGGGATAAAAAGTATCCTATGTCCTAACCCAGGTCATGGTCTACCCATGTGCCAAATTTCATCCAAATCCGTTCAGCCGTTTGAGCGTGAAAAACAAATAAACTTACTTTACAGAACTGATTGAAAAAGGTCTTGTAACTTGTAAGCCACTATGCTAATAAAAAGCCAGGTGTCTAAATTGTAGGCGCAACAAAATGTTCGAGGTGAGACATGACCATGCGTGAACATAGCCTAATCTTGATTCGGCACGAGAAAACACTACAAAGTGAAAAACTTTATACAAAAAAAAACAACCGACTTCCAAAAAAAACAAACACCACAAAGTGAAAAATAACTTTAATTTCGGAAGTCGGTGTTTTGTCACCGACTTCCAAAATTAAAGAAATACGCTACGAACATTATATAACTTCCTCCTTTTTGAAAAGTGACGGTAATATTTTGTCGCGTTGTCGGGTAAGCATGGCAGGTGTCAAAATAGTAGGCGTGACAGTTCGTGATAAAACGAATGCATGCATTGATTGACGAATATTAACATGTTGACCCTATATTGACATGTTTCGTGCAACGCTGCGCTTGCGCAGCTACGTGGAACCGATTTGATTTGTGAATGTTTGTGCTTTATGTTAATTTGAGAATATTAGCCGATTTATATTAAGGGTGGTGTAAAGTCAAAATGTATAGTATTTTTTATTGTGAGGAACTGTGGAAATCCCTCAAAACTTACTGGGTCATATTAGAACCGATAGGACTGACTAAGGTCGAGATCTATAAACGTTACTAGCACGAGTAGCACGTGCTTTGTTTTAGGCATGTTCTCGTCTCTATCTTGCACTTGTAGTTTGACAATCTATACTACATACTACAAATAAATAAAATTGAAGTGTAAGTTTGTAATGTAAAAATAACAGCTTTTAAATAAATGAATATGAAAGTATATACGATCCATACAACAAAAACAATTTTATTTTTTTGTCTTTCTGTCTGTTTGTTCCAGGTAATCTCCGAAACGGTTGGACTGATTTTGACGGGACTTTCAACTAGTAGATGGCTAAGATCATTGGGCGTAAAATAGGCTACTTTTTATTCCGATATTCTCACGGGAACATTGGGATTAAAAGGAAAAACTCTATTACGCGTGTGAAACCGCGGGACGCAGCTAGTTGTAAATATAACGCTAAGCCAAAGTAAGTGCTAAGTAAAGTTTATAGATCTCGACCTAAGTGTGCTATAAGCAAGTTTGAAAAGGCTTGTCTGTACAAAGTGTAATTCTAGTTCCCTTAAAAGTTAAAAAAAAAAACTTACAGGTAACAGAATAAGGCAAAGTCTGCCGCTGCTGTGGTAACATTATTGCCATACTATGTTCCTAAAATGCACACGAGCCGCACTATTCGTGCGTACGAGAGGACATTTAACTTGCACGCGAACTGCTCGCTGATGACTCGCGAACATGTCCAAAGGTGTCCATACTATTTTCCTAATAAGATGCACGTGAACCGCACAGCGCACTATTCGTGTGCGTGCGCAGGTGTGCACCCGCCTTAATGAGCCGCCAAGGATAATTCAATCCACAATAAGTGTTAGTAGACTTAGTACTGTAGTACGTAATACTATGTTAGTCCTAAAGTAAATCAATAAGTAAGTCAATATGTAGGTCTATGGTCTTGGTGAGAACCAAGTTAACTGCTGTTAAGTATTTAGTCACGAAATAATATAGGTCAGGAACCTATATTATTTCGTGACTAAATACTTAACAGCAGTTACTAAGCCCTATGCAAATATTTGATAAAACATGTACCTCCCTACTTAGATATGGGTTAGTACCACCTGCCGGTCCCGGTGTGGTGGTAAAAAAGTTACCTAATCGTTGATATGTTTGTATAACTACAATATGCACACTTAATCTGCGTTCGTAATTTATTTGCCAAACATGTAAACAAAGACGAGTTTTCCACTTAGGCAAACATCAACTTTATGCAAGTGTAAATAAAGTTCATTTTAGACCAACTAGTACTGTTGAAAAAGTTAAAAAAAATATGAAGTTGTAGCGCAAACTGAACCATATGTGTAGGCATTAGAGTTGTTTTTCCTAAAACTCGTGTTTGTTTACATGTTTTGCAAATGAATTGCGAACGCAGATTAGATACACTGTTTGTCCACCGCACAATCTTAACGAGAAATGAGATTATTCAAACCAAACGTCCCGATGGTGGTGTGCGCTGGACATGCGGCCATGCACGCCATGCACGGTCGTCAGTGTTATGGAAGCTTGTTGATAGACACTTTTTTTCTACGGCGCGGTTTATACTCCGCTCCGTACCGTAAAGAAACCGTGCCTTGTACAAAGGGCCTTAGAGGATATCACTTTCCGAATTAAACTTTCTGAATCCCGAAGGAAGGAGTTTAAATTAAAGGGAAAACGGCGAGATGAATTTGATTGATTAAAATTATGATCCCGTTAAATTAATGAACGTGAAAATTAATTAAACTGTTGAAAGATTAAAATACATATTTGATGATTAACGTAGTTAGCAGTATTTGATGATAGTCCTTTCTGTTTAACTAGGGACTCGCCTTTGCTTCGCATGGTTTTCTACGACTTGACAAAACATTGAGATTTCAAATGAATGTTTATGTCGCAGGGAAATTGTATAATTCGTCGTTTTACAAGCGTCGCCGTCCGTTTACTAACGCTGGCGGTTTTGCAAAACGCCTAAGGCAAATTGGCAATTCGTCTAATTGTTATAATTTCGACATTGATTATTATTGTAAGGTAAATAAACACAGGTCGAACAAATAATATTTTATTCCAGCAATCGTGTAGCTACCATGAGTTTCATTTAACCTTCTCGATCAAACGCATCGAGCGCGTTCGGCGTTCCGATTGGCCCTTCACCGGTGAAGGCCGGCCGGCTGCCAATCGGAGCGCCAAACGCGGTCGATGCGTTTGATCGAGATGGTAAAATGAAACTCATGGTAGCCACACAGGTACCTATTATGTCACCGTAAAATTGTGAGAACTGTTAAGCGGGTGATAGACATGCGTATTTAAAAACCCACGGTTTTTAAGCTCGCCAATTTACTCGGCTCGCCAACTTACTCGGCTCGCCGTCGTGAAGGTTTCTCACACTGCATCACGATGTTTTCAAATTCTCTGAACCAAACTAAACATACGAGTACATTACACAAATGACGAAGCAAAATGCTGGCCGGCGATGACAGACGTACGAAATTACGAACCAAGGCGGGCTACGAGAGGCCATTGCGTAAAAGTGGTGCCTTTTGTTTTTTTGGCGGCTGTCGATAGGATATGAAAAAAATGATGCAGAATAACATAACAAATAAATTATTGTATGGGGTCTTATATCATAAACTCAGTCCGAACTGAGATATGGGTGATAAAAGGAAAAACAATACTATTGTAAATATGCCTTTTGTTTTTTGGCGGCTGTCGATAGGATATGAAAAAAGTAATGCAGAATAACATAACAAATAAATTATTATATGGGGTCTTATATCATAAACTCAGTCCGAACTGAGATATGGGTGTTAAAAGGAAAAACAATACCTACTATTGTAAATATGCCTTTTGTTTTTTGGCGGCTGTCGATACGATATGAAAAAAGTGATGCAGAATAAAGTAACAAATAAATTATTGTATGGGGTCTTATATCATAAACTCAGTCCGAACTGAGATATGGGTGTTAAAAGGAAAAACAATACTATTGTAAATATGCCTTTTGTTTTTTGGCGGCTGTCGATAGGATATGAAAAAAGTAATGCAGAATAACATAACAAATAAATTATTATATGGGGTCTTATATCATAAACTCAGTCCGAACTGAGATATGGGTGTTAAAAGGAAAAACAATACCTACTATTGTAAATATGCCTTTTGTTTTTTGGCGGCTGTCGATACGATATGTAAAAAGTGATGCAGAATAAAGTAACAAATAAATTATTGTATGGGGTCTTATATCATAAACTCAGTCCGAACTGAGATATGGGTGTTAAAAGGAAAAACAATACTATTGTAAATATGCCTTTTGTTTTTTGGCGGCTGTCGATAGGATATGAAAAAAGTGATGCAGAATAACATAACAAATAAATTATTGTATGGGGTCTTATATCATAAACTCAGTCCGAACTGAGATATGAGTGTTAAAAGGAAAAACAAGATTATTGTAAATATGCCTTTTGCTTTTTTGGCGGCTATCGATAGGATATGAAAAAAGTTATGCAGAAGAACATAACAAATGAATCATTATATGGGGTCTTATATCATAAACTCAGTCCAAACTGAGATATGGGTGTTTATAGGAAAAAAATACTATTGTAAATAATTCAATAATTAGCACTTGAAGTTAGTTTTAACGTTGAAGGAACTCGTGGCTAAGTAATAACAGCATGGGTCGTTCCATCAGGTTAAGCTACGCTTGCCGGGGTTGGTCCGTGGATGGGTCACCATCTTTATATAGCGAGACCCCTCCGTGCCTGGGAAAGCCAGTTAAATCGTTGGTCTCGGCTGTCATTCGTGTATCTTTGACAGTCATTACGGGTCGTCAGAAGCCCGAAAATCTGACCAGTCTTACCAAGGGGTATCGTTACTAGGTTGTGGACTTGTGGAGGTCAGATAGGCAGTCGCTCCATGTAAAATGCTGGTATTCAGCTGCATCCGGTTAGACCGGAAGCTGATCCCAACATCATCTAGCTAACGAAGAGTATTTGCATAGACACAACCTTGTAGCCAGGATTATCCACCAGCAACTTGCTCTGAAATACAGCCTTGTGGAATCGTAATTACCGTACAGGTATGTGCCCGACCCAGTTCTCGAAAATGGAAAAGTCACATTGTACTGGGATCGTTTCGTCATCACTGACAGGACTATTGTTGACAATAAGCCTGATATAGTGGTGGTGTAGTGTAGTATCAAGTATCTTGACTTGGCTCGGCGAGGTTGCCAATTCAAGATACTTGATGCTATCGCGAGGTTGTCGTGAGGGACCGTTATGTCAATGATCATTGTACGCCGCTCTACTCGATCCACCACCACCATGCTCACCATAATAGCTTCGAGCTTGTTTTATCTGATAAGTACCAAGAGCATATAAAATAAGGTCATATAAGAGTTGGAAAACTATTTAGTTCCGTGTGTCCTGCGGTTATTGCTTGAAATATAGGTAGCTCTGTGAGCAATCATTGTGCCGATAGTCGTATCAGCCAACGGCTAATTACCAAAAGCCTCGACCATCACCTAAGGAAGCTCTCGTTGGGCAGCTGGATCCAATTTTTTACATTTTTAAATGTTTTTATATTTTTTTATATTCAAATATTTAAAAATGTTATTAATATGTACATAGTGAAATAAAGGAAATAATAATAAAAACATAAAACAAATGTAATGTATATTAAACGCGTTATACTTATCCTTTATTTCATATACATACTTATCTATTACATTTTTAAATATTTTTATAAAAACAAATAGGAAACAAAAACATTTAAAAATATAAAAAATAGTAGCCCACCGGTATAGGGAACAGGGTCCAAGCTACCAGCCGGCGGTAAACGCGTTATTTTTTATTATTATTATTTTGTTTTTTATATTTATTATATCTTGTAATATGTTATAATTCAAATAAAACATTCACCATATGACCGGTTTTATTGTTTCTAACCAATACATAAATAAAATATATTATGTATAAATACATGTATTTGAAGATTTAAGTAATAACTAAATAGTGAATTTCGCTTGGGAAGGTCAAAAATATGCTTTGTAATAAGAATGATTCCATAATAATATGAAAATAATAGTTAATCTTTAAACTGATATAACTCAGTCCGGACTGAGTTTTCGATATGAGACCTCATACAATAATTCATTCATAATATTCTTCTGCACCGTTTTTTTCATATTGGGTCGACGGCCGCCAAAAAAACAAAACGCACCAGTCTTCATACTAATTTGGTCATTGTCTTTTCAAACCTGTTGGATCTCCAGTGAACTTACTCGGTGGTTTTAAAGTGCGCGTACTTAGGGCGAGGACGAGTAAGGTCGCCGAGCCATAAGACCGCGTGCTTGCTCGCACGTCTATCACCCCTTTGAGTTTATTTAAGATATCGGTATTATTTCCGTTAGATTATTTTCTACATAAAATTCAAATTCATGTCAGCAAAACATGATGAGTTAAATGATCAAATGATGTTGATTTCTGTAGGTAGATCTTTGAAGACACTTTGACACGTCAACAATACCCAAAATGACTTCATTATGATTTTGATGACCGCGATTAGAAATATCAGTTTTTTAAATCTGATATCAAGTCCAAGTTTGATTATGATGGATGTTTAATAGACTGACCTCTCTAAAAAATATGGTCAGACTATCTGCTATGTGATTGGTTGAAAGTTAAAGACCAGAAGAGAAGAGCGCGTGCATTCTGAAAGTTGGCAACGTCGCAAATAGCTGTCAAATATTTCGCTGTTTTGATTAATTTGGCAATATTACTGTATGAAAATATGAAATGTAATGCTAACTAGTGAACTAAAATATTGATTATAAAATGCAATAATTAATATCGTAAGACCGAATTGTAAAAAAAAAGTATTTAGAAACCCTCCAAATGTCCTTTTCACTCCTAAACGGTTACGAAATCAAATTCAGTGTTATAATTGCAATTATTTTAGGTCACTAGTTAGCGAAATTTCTTATTTCCATACAGTAATATTGCCAAATTAATTAAAACAGGTAAATATTTGACAGATATGTATTTGCGACGTTGCCAACTTTCAGAATGAACGCTTTTAAAAGGCGCTCAATTTTTTTACTGTAATATTATATCCATATGTTTGATCAAAACTTTCATATTTTTTTGCGTTTCCCTAGTTCTTCTTTTACTTAGTTATTAGTAAACTATAGTGTATTTTAAGTACTCCTCTGCCTAACCCTTCGAGTATTACAAGCGTGATTTTATGTTATGAGCAATGAACTATAGTTCACTTCACATAACATAACACAGTATAGTTCACTTCGTAGAGTTCTCTAGAGTAGAACTCTACGAAGTTACACCTCTACAGGAAACAGTCTTAACTTCGAAGTTCAAACAAGAACTTTGTAGTACTAATTAAAGGCTGAACGACGTCCTTCAAACATGTTAAACCGTAGTTATAATATCCGTGAAAAATCTCACAGATACGTCACAAAATAATAGCTTGCTTAAAAGGTTTAATTAACACTCCTGGTTTTTAATTGACGTGGGTACCTACATATGATAGACGCGTGTCACTGCTGTCCATCTGTCCCATCACTATTCGATTGATGGATTCATGGGCACTAGTAAATAGAACCCGTGATACCACTGGTACACCGTTGTATAGATTTGAGGACCTGGGGGAGCCACGGGTTCGAATTCAAGTTCCCGTGGCACCCCCAGGGGTATCTTCCAGGGGTGCCTTGGGTCCGGAATGGGGGCTTATTGGTTGATTCATGAATTATCTCGCCCGGAACAGGTGAATTGACCTTTTTTCCAAATTATTAACACTACTCGTTAAGACTATGCATTGTGACGATCATAAATTGTTTGGCAACCATATTAAAGTAATCGAATCGCAACCCGTGAAATACCGTATTATTGAGTAGTTCCGGTAGCCATGTGTGGTTTTTATCAGCAGTTCCACTTTACTAATGCTTTCCGAGAGCAAATTTACGAGTTTTATCTTCAGTATGAAATCATTAAAAGTCGGTGATTATCATCGCCATAAGAGGCATCGGGGTACTAAGGAGGTAAACGGGCGAGTGAATTTAATACTAACAACCTACGATTTTGACAGTTCCAAGCGCCCAGTTATAAAAATCGAATTATTTACTTTCTACATTAGGTAAGTACCTCCATCACTTTAGCAAGGTGACCCAGAAAGTACCGTCCCATTTGAATCCCTTGGGCAATACTGAACAGTTAATCGAATGTCAGTCACCATGGTGGATGATGATGAATGACAGTTACTCGATGGGCCAGTGCCGTTATAAGTCCCATGGGTGTCTTGAGTTACTTTACAATACCTCAGGGTTGTTGAAAACAAGTGGAGTAATAATTTGATCTGTGGTGTGTACTTAATAGATTGTCATTTTGTTATAGAGATCAGCCAGCATGACACCAACTTGTTTGTCAATTAGGTATACATAAGTAACATACCTACTTACTTTATAGGTGACTCTCGCGTCGCGCTGTTACGTCGCCTGTCTGCAGGAGCCTTTAGTACAATCTGTAAAGGATTGTTTTTAAATCTTACTAGACCTATGAATGTTTAAAGAAAAAAATAACTTTATTTCAGACCTTTCCGTCCAACTTCCTAGCCTTTTTCCCAACTATCTAAGGGTTGGCTTCCAGTCCAACCGGATGCAGCTGAATACCAGTATTTTACATGGAGCGACTGCTTATCTGACCTTCACAACCCAGTGAGGGTAATACGATACCCCTTGGTAAGACTGGTGTCAGACTTTCGGGCTTCTGACGACTCGTAACGACTGTCAAAGATCCACAAATGACGGCCGGGACCAACGGCTTAACGTACTTTCCGAGGCACGGAGAGGTCTCGGTATGTAAAGATGGTCACCCATCCACTGACCAACCCCGGCAAGCGTAGCTTAACCTGATGGATCGACCCGTGCGGCTTGTTATTACTTTTGTATAGCTTCTAAGAGCACTGCCTTGGCGAAAGCCAAGTCTAAAATATGTAAGGAAACCATTGCTTGTAGTACCTACGTAACTACAGCAAAAGGCATTTAATTGGACAAGAAGCTCAATATATCCATTTATCGATGTTAGCTACTTCTCACAGGACTCACACAACAAAAACGAAGTATCAATATCGGACCAATATCGGTTCACATAACATCAATTGAGCATGAATACAACCCTTTTATCCACAATCGAGTAACTCGACTATAAACGATTCTATTTCCTCTACCGTTTTTAGGGTTCAGTACCCTAAAGCGCTGAGTAGACGATGGACAATTTGCCCGCGGGCAATTTGGAACCGTATGGAAATCACGGCATTTTGTCTTCTTCTTCTTCTTTTCGTGTGGTTGGTGACTAACTTGGTGTCAGAGTTTAAAGCCGCCCATGGAATTGGCTTCACATACCGTCAAGAAAAATCTCTCAGGCATGCAGGTTTCCTCACGATGTTTTTTCTATTTTTTTGCCGATGTTTGTTCCAAATTGTCGGCGGACAAATTGTTCATCGTCTGCTTAGCGCCAACGGGTGCCAACGGGTATCTTTTGAACCGTAATAGGTATAGATACCTAATTGATATTCTCACAGAGTGTGTAGGTACCACTGTGGCCGCTATAACAGAAAAACTAAATCGTTTTCGGGTGACCACTGAAAATCAGCGCTGTGCTGTGGTCCTCCATAGCACAGCAAGTGCTGAGTGGAAACCTTCTTGTCACAGACATGACGTGCCAGCAGCTGCCGCTTTTTCTGTTTTGTGCTCGTGATTACTGTGAAACTTCTTTAGCGGCGTTGTGCGCTTTTTTGGGATGGGTAAAAAATTTTAAACTCGCGTCAGGACGCGACCGTAAGACCTTGTCCAGAAGGGACGAATTCGCCGCGAAACGTTTCGCGCGAATTCATTCGCGCGTTAGCGAGATACTAGGCGCCAGTACATTGCGTCCACAAGCATCGCGCGAGTTCAAAATACGCGCGTAAATCGCGTGCAGTTCGCCAGACTCTCGACTCGCGCTTGATTCGCGCGTATTGCGCGCGAGTCGAGATACTAGAGACTCCTTGTTGCGTCCAGTTGACGCGCGAATTCCAGAGCGAATGCACGTATCCAGGGAAATGGAGCGCCAAAATTTTGATACGGAATTGTTTATAGTCCCCAAATGCTCGCGCGTAGGTACGCTCTTTCTGGGCGAAACGGTCGCGCGTGATACGCACGAGAGAATCGCGGCGAATTCGCCCTTTGTGGACAAGCTCTTAGATCCGTTGCCTAGCAACCGCCAAAGTAAATACGTCTATGATATTACGTAAAGATTGCGGAGTAAGAAATTTTACCCATATTGATGGGTAATCAAAAGCAGTCAAGTTTTCACTTCTGCCGACACTCCCGGAGTGCAACCCGTTGTTTTTTTTATGCACGTGTTTCTGTGACAAACTTATGTTTCTTCTAAACATTAAAAGGGTTCCCCCTACAAGAAACAAGTTCTTTTTTCGGCTTTTAATATTGGACGGTGGCACGGAACCCTCCGTGAGGGAGTCTGACTCGCACTTGGTCACTTTTATCGATTGCTTAGATATTACATTGTAGCAGCTTATTGTATGTGTATCTATAAAGGTCGGAAGTAAGATTGTCATCTGTAAGTATCGGATTGATGTCAAGATGGTGCATCCTCGATATTTTAGATCTTTTTCATGATATTTGGAAGATTGTGAATAAATTAAAATGAAAGATAGGGTTACAGAGGAATTCGGTTTTGAAAGTAGTTTATTGTCGATACGCGCGTCCCGTAGTTGAAAGTTAATAAAGAATAGTGAATTAACTTTCCAACAAGACTACATCATTATTTTTATACAATATGGCCCATGGGCAGGACTGACTGCCCGTTTTTTCTGAATATTCATGAAAAATTATCGAAAATTAACTTTAAAAGAGTAAACACAAGTCTATCTTTAATATTTTTCATGTTAAGCAATTTTTTTTTATCATTGTGGGATTTTACGGAATTAGACTTGTGTTTTTTAAATAAATACTGTTTTTCTTAAGAAAAAAAATGTCTTCCCCTCCGTTTTTTTTTTCATATTCGACTAATTTTAATAATTTTTTTTTGTTAATCTATTAAGCTTTTAGGAATAATAAACAGAATCCAAATCAATATTTTTTTAAAGACATTTACACTATTTTTAACCGACTTCCAAAAAGGAGGAGGTTCTATGTTCGACTTTATGTATGTTTTTTAATTCCACAATGCGGTACCGCAATACGTACCCTTTTCAGTAATAAGACCTCTTTTGGTGGAGTCAAGCATTTTGCGGCTAATACGCAAAATGCAATAGAAAAGACTTTATTTTTTTCGACGAGTTCACATAAACAACATTACCCTCCTTCTGGGGCAGTCGGGTAATAATAAAAAAGGCAACATTTAATATAATTACTTATGTGATGTGCACTTCAAAACTGTTACTATGCTTCACTTCCATTTTACGCCCTAATCTTCAAAAAACAACGCGAAATTAAATGCTCCAAAAATCGTCTATTCAAACAAACAAAAATGGCGTTTGAATGACATTTTATTAGTAACACGATTAGGGCTGGCCACGTTGTCACTTTATCGATATGATGACATCATTGTCCACGATAAAATGACACGCATTTGGGGAATGACATTCAAAAAGCTAACACAGTGCCCATCCATGCGTGTGCACTTGAATAAAGAACAGAAGTTTTGAATATGAACTAAATATTAAATTAATAATGCGGGTAAAATGCATAAAAAAGGGACACATTGCAACTAATGTGCTGTCATATTTGTTCGTAGTTATTGTACCATTTTGTTTAATGTTTAATCGGAGGATATTAAAATCCTTTTTAGCGAAAATGGAAATGTTTTTTTTTTAGGCGCGTTGAGTGATTTGCGGTAGGGGAAAATCTTACAGGTTCGCGTCACCGACATGCTGTTAACAGTATATCTGTAACTATGTATAGTTGTAAGTTCTCACTTCTGACGGCAGTCTCCATGACTGCCTGTGTTTTTTTTCGTGAATCATTTTCTCATTTAACCAAGTAATCCTTTAACTTTCACGATTCAATACAATACATTTAAGACACTATCGCTAGCTAAGGAAATTGCCAACCTAAAATCGAAAAGGTATAAGTTTCCAACTAGAACACATTCTATCTACCTAAACACTTATCTTATTAGGTTTATGTAGGTCAGGAAATAGCGCAGCTACCAGGCAGCCAGGTAAGGCAAGGAGACACATTAATACGCATGGCGCTTCCAGCCGCTTTATCCTGTTATTCAATCTTACGTCAGCAACGATCGCATTAGGAGGTGCAATCTGTCTACTTACAATATCTGTCTGGGTTAGTCTGGAATCTGGATTACCGTTGTAAGTGCCTGAGGTAAACTGGTATCACTGACTGAAGAAACGGATTGCACGTAAAGTTTTCGGACATTTTTCGTGTAGTGAGCGTTTATACTTACTAAAAAGTTTGCAACGTCGCAAATAGCTGTCAAAAATTTACCTGTGTTGATTAATTTGGCAATATTACTGTATGGAAATAAGAAATGTGGCCAAATAGCGAACTAACTAGAAAATTAATCATCATCATCATCATCAACCTATTAATGTTCCCACTGCTGGGACACAGGCCTCCTCTCTGTGAGAGGGTGTGGGCCGTAATCTACCACGCGGGCCCAGTGCGCGTTGGTAGATGTCACATGTCTTCGAATTTTTTGGTTCTAAGGCATGTCTTAGAACCAAAAAGTTCGGTTTCTTCACGATGTTTTTCTTCACCGTTTTGAGAGCAGTGGTGATGAAATTATTTATACAAAGTAAAGCACCTGCTTGGGTTCGAACCCACGACCTACAACTCGTAAGTCGGACGGTTACCACTGGGCCACCACTGCTCCTTAGAATATTAATAATGAATTGCAGAATATTAATAATGAATTGCAATTATAACATTGAATTTGATGTAGTACCCGTTTTAAGTGTAAAAAAGGCATTTGGAAAGTTTCCAAATACATTTTTACATCTAAAACTTATTATTCGGTGTTACGATTATTTATTGCATTTCTTAATCAATATTCTAGTTCGCTAGTTAGCTACATTTCTTATTTTCATACAGTATATTACGATTATTTATTGCATTTCTTAATCAATATTCTAGTTCGCTAGTTAGCTACATTTCTTATTTTCATACAGTATATTACGATTATTTATTGCATTTCTTAATCAATATTCTAGTTCGCTAGTTAGCTACATTTCTTATTTTCATACAGTAATATTTCCAAATTAATCAAAACAGCGAAATATTTGACATCTACTTGCGACGAAACTTATGAGCGTTTATTCTAAGAGTAGGCAACTCTTAGAATAAATGCTCATAAGTTTCTTATTAAGGTTCTTATTAAGTTCTCTCGTTTGATTACAAGCGGAGGAGTTTAGCAAAAATAAATGTTTTGTTATTAAAAATTCACTTATGAATTATTGTGTGTATAGGGATAACTTTTGATCAAAGTAACGAAGGGGTTTGGCATTAATAATGCAAAAAAAAGATATGAAACCATAAATAAGAAAACGGTATGCCACTTAATCGTATTCCGAAACTCTAGTGCCCCCAGACACGTGCTAGCGTGCTACACAATAAGTGACATTTTTAATTAACCTTCTCAATGCCCCAATTATTGCCTCACGAAAAAATATCCTTTTAATTTTCTAGCAACACCACTAATTAAATGTCATGATTAGCTGTCAAAATTGAACAAACTTCAACTCACTTCCTTTATTTTTTTAAAGACATTTACACTATTTTTAATTCCACAATGCGGTACCGCAATACCCTTTTCAGTAATAAGACCTCTTTTGGTGGAGTCAAGTAATTTGAGTACTAATTCTTGAACGCGTGGACTATATTTTTTGTGAGGCAACACTATTTTGCTATCCATAAATGTTGTATTCAACCCTATTTTATAAGAAATAAGGGTGATTTTAGCATGACACGGAGTTTTCAAAGTGGGGTGTAAATGGTATTTCTATTACAAAAAACCGAATCAGCTGCCGAGACCCTTCTTTTGTTTGAAACGGAATAAATATATCTTGAAGGAGTTTTGTGCAGAGGTATTTGCGAGACGAAATGCGGTTGAATGCTTGTTAGAAGCTGTAGGGTTGGGAACTTTATCGATATTCTGTTGGGATAGGTACATGAATTCATCGAAAAAGAATTTGCAAATGGGAGTTGTGTAGTATGTAGTTGTGTTTTTTTGATAAAGTGTGTTTGGTTGAGGTTAGGAAAGTATTTGAAAAACTCCCAGCCATTTCTGTAAAGCAATTATGTAATTTTACCTGCCATTTTATCAAATCTACTCTAATTATCACTGTAATCGCCGGTCAAAAAAACACCATTTCCAATATGACCTTTTCCGTGACTGCACACTTAACGACGTCAAACAAAAATTCGAATTTCGTAAGTGAAAATTCAAAACGTAAACCGCACGTTACGTAACAAAAGTGGAACATGTTCTATATTTGATCAGGATTCCTTCCATCCGGACGGACGATCAACAAAGATTAAATATTTATCGAACAAATTGCCTGCAAGGCACATCACTAGGCCAGGTGAAGCGCGTGGTCGTCTGCTCTTTGACGGGACCCGACGCAGAAAAAATAAGATATTTATGTCAAATAAGAATATTTCACAGACATGCAGTGTTTATTTTTTAATTTCGATTTTCATGGACATTTTGTCAAGAAGAATTTGGTCTTTATAGGGCCAAAATTAACTTGAAAGTAGTAATAGCTCAAAGCTAGGCAACACAAAAGTTTAATTTTCTAAATGCTTGGAAATAAAAGCATTATTTTGACAACCTTCTTCGAGATACATCAAAATTGCTGTTCTGGCCGAATACATGCGAGCGCCCGGCCGGCAATGTTTGTTTGAAAATCCTTAACTGTCGCGTTTAGCGGCCAAATAAATTACTATGAAAACTTATAGCTGTCGTGTTATTTAATTGAATTTGAGAAAAATAGTATACAAGCTTTGGCCGCAACCAGGCATTGATGGACTCACGTATATGTGCTTCGGCTTCGCATCGGCCCAAATTTTCACGATCTTTCATCATATTGCAGGCCGCGACAGTAATGTACTATAATGAGCTTTTCTCGATGCCCGAAAATCTGGTAAAATTGATTGACTACTTGATTTTGTTCCTCATCAGTTTTTCGTGTGGATTTAGAGAAAACTGTTTGCAAATCTTTGCGGGATTTCTTTGTAAAATAATTAAGTAAGATACTTTCAACTCTTGTAAGCTGTCCTAGAGAAATCTGAGTTCAAATAGCCCAAAGTTAGTTAAAGTAACTTTCTCCACACAGTTAAACCGTCTGTTAATTTCTTTGTTATCCCACATACAAATTGTACAATAAATGGTTCCTCAATGATTTGTTATAAACTTTTGTAAAGCAATAAATCCGCACGTTACTGTCAACTGACATTTTGTGAAATTGTAAATCTTACAATACCGGACATAATCTTACGGTGAATTGGGGAAAAACAAACATTTATTTTCGGTTCAATACCACCTTCTTACAAGTGAAAAGAGTTCAAAATTGAATGAAGCACTCTAAACCCAATTTGGTGCTTTAATTTTTGAGAGGTCTATGAAATGTCAATTCAGGTCCAGCAATTTTAAATTTCGAATTGCGAAAGTGATATTCCAGAATGATTTAGTCTGTATTTTGAGTTTCGTTACGGCAAAGGTAACTTTGTATTCGATTGTAAGAAAAGAAATAATTATAAATTCGGGTCGAAACTTCTTTTTTCTTAGATGCGGGGGTGTGTGACAAAGGGAATTGGAGCAAAATTCCTTCCATAGCACGTGGGCCAGCTGCATTTTTTTTCTATTGGCAGAATAATGAACAATTTGTGCAATGAGTGAAAAAATACAATCGGACTTGGGATTAAGGAAACTCTCTTTGAACATTATTGAAGCGTGTATTATTTGGTAAAGACGTTGAACTGTGAGTTTCAAAAGCTAATCTGTAGTGGTAGTTTTAAGGAAGCGAATTTAGCTTGAGAAACAGAATAGATACTTTTTGTATTTTATTTATTTATCAGACTGATGGACAAGGAACATATTTTTACTTTTTTTTTGTCTGCAAACGGTGGCTTTTCTTGTCAACATAGTCAAAGGGCTTTAATTAAATACTACAAGTATCTAACTTGAATTGCGTTTGGCTTTCCACAGAAAATGCAAAAATAAAACAATTATTTTGATTACCCATCGTAGAAAGAAACGTGTCTATCGATATTACATCTCATACTGACAGCATTAATTTACAACGTAACACCTTACTAAAACCGAAAAAAAAAGCGTGAATACGCATCTCTATTACATCGATAATAAAAACAAAACTGTTAATATCTTTCGATCTTGTAACTTGTCATCACTACTGAAGCTTGCAATATTTTATTAACAATTGTGGCAGAAGAGAGTAGACTCTTTTCTCATGGTAGTAGAGGTCCTAATAGGTGCAAACCTAACCTTGCCTAATACTGATATAGTTTTTGACTAAACATCTGCTACTAGTATCTACAGGTTGTTTCATAGATCCTTATGAGAAGGCTGTAAGGACGAATTTCCCATAACAAACGTTCCTAATTTTAATGTTGGTTTTTGATCTAATTACAAATCGGTTGTAAAACTTTTATTTTGGACTATAAATCGTTAATAGATCAAGATATCGTATCGATTTATAAAAGGAAATTAAAGAAAAACAAACTATGTTATCGCTTGATCTGATAATAGTGTTTTTCAAATGATTACAGAAGGATTATTATAAGGTTTGTTTAAAATTATGGATTTGAAACTTTGAATGAAGGTTTATAAGTACATAGAAGCTATCGATACAAAAGTTAATACCTACTTACTTAAATTACTACACATATATTACCTACCTATATATTTAAACAAGGCAGGGTAGTGTTAAAAACTTTAAACTAGGAAAATAAATCTAAAATTAAAACCCACAATAGTATATTTACTTACCTCCTTAAAAAAACAGGATAATCATAACTAGTATAATAAATGCGAAAGTGAGTTTGTGTGTTTATTTGTTTGAGCAGTGGTGGCCCAGTGGTAACGGGCCCGACTTACGAGTTGTAGGTCGTGGGTTCGAACCCAAGCAGGCGCTTTACTTTGTGTAAATAATTTCATCACCACTGCTCTCAAAACGGTGAAGGAAAACATCGTGAGGAAACCGGCATGTCTTAGAACCAAACATTTGAAGACATTTGACATCTATCAGCCCGCACTGGGCCCGCGTCACGTGTGGTAAATCTTACAGCCCACTCCCTCTCACAGAGATGAGGCCTGTATTCCAGCAGTGGGAACATTAATAGGCTGATTATGTTATTATCTATGTTACGCTTTAACGCTAAAGTGGCTGAACAGATTTCGTTGAAATTTCGCACATGAGTAGACCAGCACACCCTAATTAGCAAACAGCAAAAAAAAAAAATATTTTTTTCGAACTTATGAAGCAATGGACTGGCAATCTTTTTCAATTGGTTTCAATTTAAAATTGATCGTGCATTACGTAATTGGGGGGCAGGACCTGGGTTAGGACATAGGATACTTTTATCCCGACATTTCCACGGAATCGAGATTTATGCGGGTGTAACTAGTTTCTGATATTTATGATGTGCTAAGCAAGGCAAAAGTAGTTTTCACTCATCTCTCTTTTAGCCCGTCAACGCCGGCTGTCGCTGAAAACCAGCGCCGGGGCTCTGTCTCGCATATGGTCGCACACGGAAGGGTCGCAGCATTATGCTGAGCGATCGCCGGTTTGCGTGGACGTGACACATATTTTCCCCCAAATTGTTATTTTCGTGTTTTTTTCTTTCTTTGCGTCATGTTTACTGCAAATAAACGTATTTTCTTTCTTCTTTCTTTCAGATATACTAGCTGCTGCCCGCGGTTTGGCCCGCGTGGACCATTATTCTTTTCCTAAAATAAAAGTCAGCCTAAGTTACTCTTTATAACATCAGCTATCTGCTACTGAAAGTCCCGTCAAAATCGGTCCAGCCGTTTCGAAGATTATCCGAAAAAAACAGACAGACAAAAAAAATTGTCTGTCTGTCTGTTATAATAAATAAAATAAATAAACCTAGTATAATTCCACTAATTCATGATTTATTCCTGAACTTTCTAAAAACTGCCTCCAACAACAAACTAATTTGATTGATTCAAAGATTCTGGATTACCGAAATTCCCGCTGCAACCCTTACATTCTATACTGCATCTTTTAAAGGATTAAACCAGAAGCGTGTCTGTGCATCATAAAATCAATATTGATCATTACCCAGCTGAGCAAATAATTGATACGGTGTTTTGTATCGATAAAAAACGTCAACTCACATGCTTGCTTCAGATATAGTTGTGTCGATCGACAGTGAGGAAGTCGGTTTCAAGTTTAAATATTTAAACGCTTGGATGTGAACCTACAGTAGTAGAACATTTCTGAAGGTCGCCTTAAATAAACTTAGTTTAAAAAAAAAACAACGGTTTGCACTCTGCTTACTTCTGCCGGCACTCCCGATGCCGGCAGAAGTGAAAACTTGAACATTAACGTTGTGCATTTCTGAATATTTTGGAATGGTTAGGGAATAATTTCGCACGAATTGCTTTATTTATCAGTATACAAGTACTATAATTTATGTGGTTAAATACAATATTCATTTGTAGTAGTAGTATATTTATTTATTTTCAAAATATAGTCTAACAAAAAATAAACAATTTAAACACTTTTCATGAAGTATCAGGGTAGAATTTCTTACCTCGCAAGCTTTACGTAATGTCAAAGACTATTTATTTTGATATTTACTTTGTCGGTTGCTAGGCACCGGATCTTACGGTCACGTCCTGACGCGAGTTTAACATTTTTTACCCATCCCAAAGAAAGTGCACAACGCCGCTAAAGAAGTTTTCACTTAAAAAAAAACCGCTTTTATCACGCACAAAAAAATTTATAAAACAAATAAAACTTGTTTACTTCTTTTATATCCAATGACTATTTCAAAAAAAGTGTGGAGCGCTTTGTTTAAATTAATTAAAAGTAGTCACAACCATAAACCTCCACGCTTTTTGAATTAATCATTAATAATTTATTGTATTGTCATCGGTCTTCGATACGTGTGCTAATTTTGAAGTTAATTGAACGTCTTGAAGTTGCTGAAAATTACCTTGAAAGGTTCCGTTACAATCATAGTTATTTAGGTCAAACTAATAAAAATACTGATAAAAAATAGAATAGTAGAAGTCTTCGTAGAGGGATTCATAATTTAATGACGGCTAAAGCTAGTCAATTCTTTTGTTCCAGTATAAGTTAGATAATTTCTTTTGATGCAAATTCTTTTGAGTAATTTATATTTTCTTAGATTTCTCGTGAAAAGTGACAATACGACAATTGAATCTTAATCTGGTCCTATATTATCCGCAAATAAATGATTCTTATTCTTATTCTAAAGGTTGACTTTAAATTAACAAGAAATCTGTATTTCCCACCTATTCTACAATGTTGTTGTAACAAAATTCCACTACAAACTAAGCTACTTGTATCTATGTTGCACATCTGCCACCCGTATTCCAACATAACATAATTATGTGCGACACATCAACGTCCAACATTACGCTAGTTTATTAGCACCAACATAGGGGTGAGCTTTTGTACAGGGCTGTCAACTTTTTTATATCAAATATAGTAGATATTTTCGAAGTCATTGCCTGAGCAAATAGTAGACGGTGAAAAAAAATTGTAGGCATGTTTCCAATTTTTTTTTTATAAATGCTTATTTTTCTCTACTTCGAGCCTATATTAACAAGTTTGAAGAACATCACCAATAAGGTCGTTTCGTTGTAAATGTTATTTTAAAACAATTAAATTAAATTTATTTTATTTTTAATCGAAAATATAGTAGTTTCTCCTACAAATTCTTTTTTCTAGAAATATAATATTTGGGTCTCTAATAACTTAAAGGATACTCTAAATATAGTAGGGTTGGCAACCCTAGTCTTGTAGTACCTACCTACATGTTGCAATGAAAACATGCATGTTTTGTATTGTTTTGATATTTAACTGAATATTCATTGTTTGCGAAAAACATTGATAATATTAGGGAAGTTTGTGATTTGGGGAAAAATAACGGGTCATTATTAATATTCTGTAGCATATTGTTGTAATAGATACAGTCCTATTGTTGGCCAATGGCCGCATACTGATTTATTATAGAAAATCTCTCTCTCTTGTGGGCAGTGTAAAAAACAACTAAGCTCTTTTAGACTTGCGAATAAATAATTTGATTTGATTTGCAAATAGCAGTAATAATAATGAGTTCTCGAGAAGAGCTCGTGGCTAAGTAATAACAAGCCGCACGGGTCGATCCATCAGGTTAAGCTACGCTTGCCGGGGTTGGTCAGTGGATAGGTGACCATCTTTACATACCGAGTCGCCTCCGTGCCTCGGAAAGCACGTTAAGCCGTTGGTCCCGGCTGTCATTTGTGGAACTTTGACAGTCGCAATCCCGAAAGTCGGACAACCAGTCTTACCTAAGGGTATCACCCAGTTACTGGGATGTGGAGGTCAGATAGGCAGTCGCTCCATGTAAAATACAGGTATTCAGCTACATCCGGTTAGACTGGAAGCCGACCCCAAGATAGTTGGGAAAAAGGCAAGGTAGATTGAGTAGTTATAATGAGTTCTGTGACTTCTATCCCTCTCTATGGATAGTGAAGTGTTAGTGGGTTTTTCCATTAGCTATTTCTTTGGAACAGCCCGGAGTTTGGAAGTTGACGGTGTGAGATACCCCCGTGCCTCCTGCGCCTGATCTCTCTCCGGTCGTATCGGATTCCCGTCCCATCGGACTATGAGATTGAGGGCAGAGAGAGTGCACTGTGTCTGCGCACACACGCCTGCACTATAATATCTCCCACGTCGAAGGCTAGTCTTCTTTGAGATTGGTCGCCATGGCCGCAATTTGGTCTAGAAGACTATTATGGATAATCTGAGAGCTGAACTAATAAAAGTGTTTTATAATAGTTCCAGAGATTTCTCTCTTGCGAGTTTCATTCTTCATAGATATTTGCAGAGCCTTAGATTTGTAGCCCAGAAATTCTTCTTTTCAATCGCTCTCTCACTGCTGAGAATCATGACTCCGTCTCAAATTGTCAACGGTCTTTTTCCATCTGTTACGATCACTGGCCTGGTGATCTGCGGTACTGTCAAATTCTCGGATATTTGATCCGACCACCTTTTTGGGCTTCGGCCTCTAGGTCTATTGCCCTCTATTTTCCCAGTCACCATTAGCCGTTCCATGTTATTGGTACCTCTGCGAGCAATGTGGCCGAAGTATCTCACGACACGTTGCAGGCAGGTTGAGGACAGTTGTTAGCCCAAAAATACCTAGACTGTAGCTTCGAGTTATCCTTGTGTTCATCTGCCTAGCCTTTTCCCAACTATGTTGGGGTCGGCTACCAGTCTAACTAGATACAGCTGAATACCATTATTTTGCACAGAGCGACTGCCTATCTGACCTCCACAACCCAGTTACTGGGTAATACGATATCCCTTGGTGAGACTGGTTGTCGGAAATCAGAGTTTTGACGACTCGTAACGACTGTCAAAAATACACGTATAACTGCCGGGACCAACGGCTTAACGTTCTTTCCTTAAGTGTTAAACATCATAATAACCAAAGATTCTTCAAAGTAACACATAACATAACATCACGCTTGTATTCCGCGAAGGGCTAAGCAGAGGCGTACCTATAGTACAGGGTAAATTTCGGCAGTTACGTTTAAGTCCCATGTCAAAGGGGGCGAGCCTACTGCCATCAACCGGGCACAAATCCAGACCCCGGGCTGATACTTAGAAATTTCAGATGGAAAAACCCAATAACACTTTGCCCGACCCGGGAATCGAACCCAGGACCTCATGCTCAGCAGTAGCGCTTGCGACCACCAGACCAACGAAGCAAAGTAATCGCTCGTAATTTCCATTCGGTTTCCTATTCGCCGCGTATCTTGTTATAGTAAGCGTATAATTCAATTACGTACTCTGTGGTTTGGAGCCCATTTTGTAATCGTGTTTTGCTTGACCCGGAAAAGCCGCTCAATTCGGTTTTGCGGGAGCTGCGCTGATAAGTGAAAAAACCGGCCAAGTGCGTGTCGGACCACGCACAATGAAGGGTTCCGTAGTTGGGATGAATTTATCCCAAAAACAAACTTAACTTTGTAGGTGAAAAACATATTCTCCCATCATACTTCTTTATACGCCACGGTCAATTCTCTAACTGCAAAAATTGGAAGTTTGTAATCGAAAAAATTTTTTTTTTGATAATTATGTGGTTATAGGAATTGGGATAATTTTGGTAAGTACAAAAAATGACAATTTTAAATACCTAGCAATAACTTTTTATTTTCAATAGGTATTAATAAGTTTTTTATTCGTTTTTGGGAATGTTATTGCAGTAGGTACCTATGTGCCCTTTTCAGATCCAACAGGGTTTTTGTAACACATTGTATACCTAATATACCTATACAAATTAGCTAACATGGGGTCATAAAAAAATCATCGTTACAATATTAAGTTAACCCAGTATTAATAGCGTAATCCTTACATCCATTGCTTCATAAGTTCGAAAAAATATCTGCTCGACAACGTAAATAACGCAATTAATGTTGTTAAACTGTCAAAATGAAACATATTAGTATAATCGTTTACGAAAATATAATACGTAATTGGATAGCAGGTTGAGTACCTAGTACCTACCATCTAGTGCTAGTAGATATTGCAACAGGAACAGGTATAGGGGTACTAGGGAGGTAATGTATGATATCGGATTGAAACGTCACACGACGAACACCTGGGTTTAACGTGACCTAGATTTAAGGAAGCCTTTGAAAGCTTAAAGCCTTTACAGCCTGTCCTGGGCAAGGGCGGTAGCGGATTGGCGTAGGTAAAGAAAGATTTCGTGAAAAATGTGGACATTATAAAGATAGTCATTCGTATTTACTCGCTTGAATTTTATACCTATAATAATCTACTTGGATCTGCTAGGTAACTCAACTATTTAGGAGTTATAGGTAGGCCAGACAGCAAAGTTCACAGGCTTAGGAAAACAAAACAACAAGGGGTAAGTAGGTCGATGTTTGTTTGACTCTATGAAACATTGGTTAGAAAGAAAAGAAAAGTTAGTTAGTTTTTAAATTTTAATAAATATTTATTCCTTAATTCCCGCAATCGCATCTACCACTATTTGTCTCTGCACCACCCAAAGGTTGACTGGTAGAAAATGCCTATGACATTAAGTCCGCCTCTGTACATTTGTGTGTTTGAAGTATTAAATAAATAAATAATAAAAGTAAGAAAGAAAATACGTTTATTTGCGGTAAACATGACGCACAGAAAGAAGACAACGCAAAAAAAAAACAGGGCAGTCTTTGGAGACTGCCGATGGAAGTGGAAGTGTCAGGAATTTATGTGGCTTGCTGTCAGAACAAGAACGAAAGCTGTAGCTCCATTAAAAAAAATCTAAAAAAATAAAACAGAGTGCGCTGTCAACAAATTCTACTCTCCCTCCGCGTTACAAATTTTCGAACAGGTCACGTGTCCGGGCGCCTGACGCCTGACGCGAGTTTAAAATTTTTTACCCATCCCAAAAAGTGCTCAACGCGCCTAAAGAAGTTTTCACTTCAAAAAGAACAAGTTGGGGGAAAATATGCGTCATATCCACGCAAAATGGACATCGCTCAGCATAATGCTGAGACCCTATGCGAGACAGAGCCACAGCGCTGATTTTCAGCGACAGCCGGCGTCGACGTTATGACGTCGACTGTTGCAACATACAATGAGATATAAATAAAATATAAAAATAAAATTAATACACAAAATAAAATAAATATATTATACATGTTTATATAAAATATTTAAAAAACCATGACTCGATTCGAAACTCAGATGTTTTTCGTCGTTCTAAACGGAAACTATTCTCGTAGTACTATAATCTTGGTTTATTATTGCTATTTCATAAAAAAACTTGCAACAAAATCTATTAATCAGCCGACAATCAACACAAAATTTTGGCAAACCACAGTCTAACAAACAACAGTTCACCCATTGCACAGATTGCCGATTGATAAAACAGCACGCAATCGCTCCAGCTGTGACAATCGTAATTGTTCACTTATCTGTGATCTGGCACGTGCGGCGTGCAAATATTGCATTATTGCAATTATTCTATACTGTGTCCCCATTGGTTGCTGTGGTTACTTGATTGCAAATACGATTTACATTAATTTTAATTGCGTTTTTTATTTATGGTTTGTAGAGCTTTTGATCGATTGTTTATTTATTTTCTTTTTGTACTCTAACGATAGCTACTAACCAAGTAAATGAATTAGAAAATGCAATTAATAGAGAGAGCCCTGGCTGGCACACATAACAAAGTTTAATCTTACTGGGTGCCTTAGGTAATTATCAGTGAGTTGTGCTATTAAAAAAAACCATATAGTCATTGTACCTATTCTTCTTATTTTCGTGTTGTTGATAGCCTGGCGTCAGAGTTTTAAAGCCGCCCATGGGCCTCTGACATCACATGCCGTCGAGAATCAGGCATGCCGGTTTCCTCACGATGTTTTCCTTCACCGTTTTTGAAGCAAGTGATAATTATACAATACGCCCATGAATTCCGAAAGTTAGAGGTGCGTGCCTTGGATTCGAACTCGAGACCTATGACTTGGCAGTCTGACTGACGGTCACACCACTAGACTACTGCTCATCACTGCACATGCACATTGGTCATTGTACTCGTATTAACCTATCGCCAATGTAAATTGTAGCAAATAAATTTTATTCTTATTCTTATTATATCCTTTATTTAATTATTTACATTAACATTTTATTTTTAATTATAAAAAAATGCATAATAAATTATTTAAAAATAAAATAAAATATTAGCCCACCTGTAGGTATAGCGATAGGTTCCAAGTCACCAGCGCAGCGGTCAGGGTTCCAGAGAGAGGAACCTTCTTATTCTTATCGTTTATTCATTTTTACTGTACATATTGTTTACATTTTTAAATATTTTTACAAAATTCATTAAAAAAAACATTTAAAAATATAAAAAATAGTAGCCCACCGGTATCGGGAACAGGGTCCAAGCTACCGGCGGTCAGGGTTCCAGAGAGAGGAACCTCCTGATTCTTATTATTCTTACGGGGAAAGCTTTTTTTTAAAGTGTGTACCTATTTAGATATGGTTTTGATTTTGTATCTGTTGTAGCACTCAGGTTTTTTTTTTTCTAAATGGAACTTTTCTTGACCTCGATCTCGTCTGATGGAAAGCGATGGATGAGTTTTGTGATGGATCGAGCGAGCCTAGAATTATCTAGATTCTTTATTGTTAGCTGTTACGCCTGTTGGTCGCATTAATTAATTCTGAAAACTGTCAAATTAATTATGAATTTCAAAATGAGGTCATCACAGAAGGCAAAAATTGACGTTAAGTCACTCTAAGAAATGCAGAGGACTCGAATAGAGACGATGTAATTCATTATTTAAATCATCTGTTGGATTATGATTTAAAACGAATACCTAATAAAATTTAATATAATATACAACGTGTTTTTTTTTATATCCCATAACTCTAGGGTATTAATGAGACCATGTCAAAGAATCAACTAGCATATATATATTTTTTTATGATAATTTAGCACTAGACTCTCGATTTGTGTGTATCTAAGTTTCATTGATAAGTACGAGTAAATCATTTTCGTTCAAACCAATTATAATATATTTAAAGCTAAGAAAATGCGACGTTGACATATTTTCTTTTTATGAACAAAAATAATCTGAATTAAGTAATATTTCATATAAAGAATAATGACAAAATAAATAATTATATTAAAATTTTCACTTTTCGATGCACAAAATAATTTGTCATCATGCCAATTACAAAAACACAATACAAAACAATGACAAAATAAATAATCATATTAAAATTTTCACTTTTCGATGCACAAGATAATTTGTCTCCGAAATTAATTTAACATTAAATTGGACAGCTGTCATACGGCACGAGCCAGACAATCGAATGAAATTAAATAATTACAAGTACATGTGTACGCGTTTAAAAGTCCATCAGCGGTCCATCAAAGCGGTTCAGCCATTGTCATTAAAACTGTCCACATGTCGCTGGCGTGCGCTACCGTTTTTGGGGTTATGTTTCAATGTGAGCGGAAGCGGGTTACAGTCTACAAAATGTAAAAAAAACCCTGTTCAATCCGTGAGGGTGTTATTAGGTATCGTACTGAGATTGTATTTATGTGGTAATTTCAGGAAAAAAAAAAAAAAAAATTCGTCACATTTTTTTCAATGGGGAATTTTACCGGCTTATTAGATGGGCGCGGGCGGCCGTCGTTTAGCGGGTGTCTACAAGTCATAACTTATGAGTTTATGACATTTATGACCCCTGTTGATAATTTGTTAATTTTTAATGGATCCATGTATTTATTTTTCAATAATATTAATATTTTTTATCACTTTTAGGTAATCTTGTTGCCAGTACTTTTGTGCCCTTTTCGGAACGGATGATTGGAAAATGTGTTTATGTGCTACTAATTTTGCGTTAAAAATAAGAAAACCTTTACCTTGGGGCTTAGTTCCAGTACAAGTGTACGCTAAGATACTGTTCACCAAGAAACGGCGTGTATTGCTCGGGACAAGTCAGTGCTGTATTCGCCGCCAGTGATTTTCGCCGTCATACAGTTATGTGGAGGTACTTATTACCTCGGCTCTAGTTGCTGATAAGGCTGGCAGGAGGGTAAGATTATGCGATTCTGATCCTTGATTCATTCAATAATATTTGTTTCGTTTCGCTATCTGACAAGAAAAAGTTTTTGTGCTCGGCGACATGACGCCGTCACCGCCGCCAGCGCCGTGTACACGAGCCCTTATTATTGGTCAGAAATAGGGGAACTTACCACGAGTACCTACACCGAGCGAAGAGCAAATATCCTTAATTCAATAAACACTTAATCAAAATTAAAAACGCTAGTAGCTTATGCTGTAACCACCACACCATACCCTCTACCTAACACCACATTTTATTAACGACAAAGGTAGCCTGCACTTGTCCGCGGCGGCCTCACAAATTGGGCCTTTTTATTGAACCATAAACCATAAATACAGAACGTTGTTAAAAATTTATGACACTGTATACACGAGTTTTGTTCGACAACTTTATGAAAGTGCTGTGAGGCTGGCTACGTTAAAAATGGAGGCTTATACCTACACGAAGCTAGTTTTTTAAGCTAGGATAGCAAACAAGTAATATGCTTGCTAACTATCCTGGCTTGGCACATGCTATATAGCTGTTTACATGATGCTAATAAAATAGCATTGTGGTGACTAAGTCCGTAGAGTGAAATGATCCGATTAAAGTGGAAGAACCCGAAGACAGAGGGGGCCCTCCTCTGATTTTATACTATACTGGTTTGTGTAATAGCCGTGTGGTCGGCGAACCTAGTACCCACCAGCTTCGCCGGCAAGTCGAGGTTATTACACAAGCCAGTATAGTTAATTGACTCAGACGTGACTTTGCGGAAATCCATTATAAAATATAATAGACGACGTATATTTAAAATCAACGCAAAGTCATGAATTTTGCGTTTAGCGCTTGTCGTGGCAACACTTCGTGTTCGGGTTCGCAACAAGTCAATCGTCATCCTGAGGGTGCCTCGTTGAGAGGTGAAGTGAAACACGTGTCGATTTCTCACAGGGTTCTTTATGACCCTTTAAGAACAGTTAAGCAGATTAGGTTACTAAATATACGTCGTCTGTTGTATTTTACAAGCCTGTTTAGTAAAGTCAGTGGAGGGGCCCCCTTACTATCCTGTCTAGTATAATTACTACTAGCTAACTGTTATTAGCTTAAAAAAAACAACGGGTTGCACTCCGGGAGTGCCGGCAGAAGTGAAAACTTGAACATTAACGTTGTGCATTTTTGAATATTTTGGAATGGTTAGGGAATTATTTCGCACGAATTGCTTTATTTATCAGTATAAAAGTACTATAATGTGATTGAATACAATATTCATTATTAGTAATAGTATGTTTATTTGTTTTCAAATTATAGTCCAACAAAAATAAAAAAAATATTTAAACACTTTTCATGAAGTATGTTTTGACTGCTTTTTTTTTACCCATCAATATGGGTAAAATTTCTTACCTCGCAATCTTTACGTAATGTCGAAGACTATTTATTTTGATATTTACTTTGACGGTTGCTGGGCAACGGATCTTACGGCACGTTCTGACGCGAGTTTAAAATTTATACCCATCCCAAAAAAAGTGCACACCACCGCTAAAGAAGTTTTCATTTAAAAAAAATATCCATCCTATTCAACTTTACTATCGCACTAGCTTGCTAACTTGCTCACTAGCTTACTATAGCCTAAAAATCAGAATAGTTCTGTAAAGAGGCTAGAGTAACTAGATTGCCAGTTTACTAGCACTATCTTGATATCCTAGCTTCAAAAACTAGCTTCGTGTAACCCGGGCATTAGGCTTAAAAGATTAGGCTTTTATAAGCTATCTGGAGACTGCTGAGAAATCTATTAAACTGGCAAGATTTCCATACTTTTCTTAGCCTCTAAAGTTGAGTATGTACGTCATAATATAATATCTCTCCTGTTTTCCTACATACTAACCTCCTTACTAATAAACGTTGTATATCGCCTGTATAGTTACACAACGCTTTGTCTTCTTCTTTCGAATGTCAAATTACTGACGACTGAAAGAGAGAAATCGGTGTGTAACTATACAGGCGATATACAACGTTTATTAATAAAGGGGCTAATGTGTATTTACAAAGAGCACTTTGCATGTGGTGTTTGTAATTGGTTGTGCAGTTAGATTTGAAACACAATAACTTATATGTTCCTATCTATATAATATCTGTAACAACTGTTGGTGAACCTTAATTAAATAAATAAATAAAATAAAATACCTAGTACACCCACATTTCGCCAGTTAAGTTTAAGTCCCAATTAATAGGGGGCGAGCCATTGCCATCAACCGGGCACAAATCCAGACTCCGAGGTGCTACTGAAAAATTCTTTATGGTAAAATCCAATATCACTTTAACCTCATGCTCAGCTACTAGCGCTTGCGACCATTTAACCAACGACACAGTAATAAAAAAAAAGTAAAACTACAGTTAAAAAATCAGTTGTTCCATACATTTTGACCGCGTAGGTATTGCACTTTTCTATGAAACAGCAGTTTTTTTTTTAAATAACCGTCGAAAAATTTCAACGCAGGGGTGTTTAGAATCATGTACTGCAACCATGGTATAATTTTTCGCGTCTATGTCCCGGCCACCTTGTACCTATACAGCATGTATCAGAAAGGTGTGTTGTTCAGACCATCAAACTGAACAATTTTCTCCATGGGATCAACATCGTAATCGAAAATAAATAGACAAACTCACTTTCGCATTTATAATCTTAGGACCAAGTATGCCTTTTCAGGTCTACTATAAAGCTAAAATGTTTTATGGCACGTCAGAAAATATTATTTTACCCTCGAATGTATGAAGTAGTACTTTGGAAGTTTGCGTACGTCAGAAGTTTTGAGTGGTCGATGTATAAAAGTTTTTTATGTGGCTTCACGTATAGGGATCTCTACTCAAGTTAGAGTAATGTTTTTTTCTTTTGCAGTAGGTACACATATAATAAACAGCATTGTGTACTGAAGTTTGAAAATAAATTACTATTACTATAGTATTTATCAGAAAAATCAATCTGCCTAGCCTTTTCCAAACTATGTTGGTGTCGGCTTCCAGTCTTACTGGACACAGCTGATTACCAGTATTTTACATGGAGCGACTGCCTATCTGACCTCCACAACCCAGTAACTGGGTACTACGATAGTAAATTGACTCAGGCGTTTGTTTTGCGGAAATCCATTATAAACTACAATTGACGACGTATATAGGTACGTATTTAGTAACTTAATCCGCTTAAATAAATTAAGCGGATTAGGTTACTAAATATACGTCGTACTACGACACCCCTAGGTAAGAGTGGTTGTCAGAGTTTCTGGCTTCTGACGACCCGTAGGCTTCTGACGACCCGTAACGACTGTCAAAGATCCACGAATGACAGCCGGGACCAACGGCTTAACGTGCTTTCCGAGGCACGGAGGAGTCGTGGTATGTCCACCCATCCACGGATCAACCCCGGCAAGCGTAGCTTAACCTGATGGATCAACTCGTGGGGCTTTTATTACTTAGCCACAAGCTCCTCTAAATGATGGTGAAAACCGTATCAAAATCAATTGAGGAGTTTTGAAAATCGCAGCGGTCACTTAGACAACCACAAAAAGCGATTTTGATTTATTCTAGGATATACAATAAATCTTAGAACGACTGGTTGACACTTCCCGTGACCCAATGGCTGGCTTTTACCTTGGCTAGAGGCTAAGCATTGCCATACAATATATATATATATTTATATATATAATATAGGTATGTATTATAGTAAATATGTGTGTATGTAGTTTATAACCTATTTATGTACTTTTATACCTATTTTAGTAAGTGTTATGATAAATTTTTAATAAAAATTTTCTTTGTTCCTCTCAAACAGAGCACCTGCCATCAAATCTCTTCACCACCCTTGGTTGACTGGTAGAGAATGCCTAAGGCATTAAGTCCGTCTTTGTACCTTTTTTTTGTGTGCGAAAAGTTTAAATAAATAAATAAATACAACGTGGCAACGCCGCCAGTCTCTTGGGTACATTACCAGTTGACAGCGATGCGGAGGAATTTTTCGACGCCTATTTTAGTTTGTTAATAGTTTTACCGCCTGGCCACGGAACGGGCGAACGGCGGCGGCGCGACCGGTGGTGCGTCTTGCGGTGCGTGACTAGTACATTTCTATAAATTTGTTATAGTCGCAAGACGCTTCGCCGTTCGCACCCGCGCGAATTTTCGCTGTAGCGAATGTCCCGTGGCCAGGCGGTCAGTTAGGTTAAGATACCTATTATATTTTTAGTTTTGTAAGGACTCTTGTGTCTGCTAATTTATGTATGAAAAATTTGCATTACAGTTTGCAATTTTATTTAGGAAATTGCTTCGAATTTAGCCTCGTGAAATTTTGACCCCAGACCCACCGCGTTACATCGCATCGTCCGCCTGCGCTATTACTGCTTTTTCACATAACGTTCTTTCTGACTTTTTTATTTTTGCTCGGTTCCTAAATGACGTACCGTGATGTTACATAGCCTCTACCCTTCGTCAAGATGGGGTTATCCAATGCAAAAAGAATTTTTCAAATTCGACTGGTAGTTCCGGAGATTATCCCCTACATACAAACTTACAAACAAACAAAAAGATTAACGACCGATATGAGACGACATCTTAAATTGGCAACAGATTTTCTTACGGTTTCTGATACTATTTTTTAATGTTATATTTAATGCAATATAATTATAATATTTTAATGTTATATTAATTTATTGCAATTATAATGTTATATTTATTGCAATAATAATTATATTAAAATATAATAATTATATTATAGTATATAGCATAAATATGCACAGGATGTTCTTAATATCATCTGGCTATATTTCATAGCTCTATACCTACAAGAATGTACGTATAGTGTATACCTACTGTTAAGTCTACAAGAAAATGAATATCCTCGAATAAAAAGCTATATTTTGTTGCCATCTAGAGTGCTGTAAGCTGTTTAAGCTCGTAAGTTTTATAGCTATCAAGATGGGTAGTCAGTTAACAAATTCATTTCGTTCCATTTTGATGATACGACTTTTCCCATTACAGCGTTTCATTTGGGAAAATTCCCAAAAGTATAGTTAGGTGAGTTTTTTAACTGATAAAGGCTGAAAAGTGTATTTTTCACTGCAAGGAAAATGTAGGTTCAATTATGGATGATCGTTCTATAAACTTTCAGACAGATTTTGATAAATGGAGAGTGTATCGGGAATCGATTTATCTTCCTGACGCGTATTAACTCAGGGCTTGTGCTATTTGCAGCGCGCTTTCATTTGCAATTATAATAATAAATTATTATAGCTATGGTATGCTTCAAAAATTCTAGTGGCAAGTTCACCAAAATAGATTTAAACCATTATACTTAACTACGTATTGTACCTACGATTATCCCAAATAATGTCGTAAATTGAGTAAAAATTATGTGTCATATATAGTTCATTGTTTTTTTCTTTGATATAATAATTATTGTTTTTGCATGCTCGTTCACGGCTTTATTGGTGATTAATCCGAATTTACTCGCCCGAAACGGGCGAATCAACACTTTATTTTTATTTATTTTCTTGAGGCCTTTCGCACGATGTTAATTTATTTGTAGGCGAATCGATTTATACTTGGCTTGTATTTGGCTTGTGTTAATTGGTTGAACAGTGTAACGATTCTAGATAGACCGATTTTAGATAGATTTTTTACTATTTATTTATTTAATATAAATAAATAGTAAAAAATCGTATTGTGCTCTTCCTATTTGCCAAAATTAAACAAAGTATTTCTTAATTTTATTCCTAGTTTTTCGTATCATTTGGGAATTTCTCAACCACAATAAAAAATAAGTACCAACTTTTTTACAAAAAACTACAGCATATGATTACAAAACCAACAATAGAATTAAACGTGTGTCCATCAAGTTCTATTATAAAATAGAGTATTTTCTATTGTCATTGTGGAATAGATCTGATTTCCATTTGATTGTAATGTACCATTTTGAACTACGCCAAAACCGGTTTAGAAACCCCTACACTTAAACAATTTGCTTTGCTTTGGGACAATTGAATATTTTGTTTTGTGTGGTGTCTAATGTTCTGTTGAATACGATGTTTTTTTAAGCAGTCGTAATACAATTAGTTTGAATTGGGTAACAAAATAGCTGACACCAGATAAGGCGGAGTACAACACTAGAAATAGTAAAATGGATTGCTGTATGGAGAAGTACGAATTTTTTGCATAAAATATTGCTGTTATGTAAATTGAAGATTTATTTACTTCAAATAATTTAATGTTAAGTAGTTAATTGACTCAGGCGTGACTTTGCGGAAATCCATTATAAAATACAATCAGCAATAGTTAAGCGGATTAAGTTACTAAATATACATCGTCTATTGTATTTTTTTATATTAAGTAATTTTCTCCAATTGTAGATATAGATAATTCTTTATTTATATTAATATTTGCTGGCCAAAAATGGCAAAAATATAGAGAAATACGGTATTTCCATACTTATTTTAAAACCTTATTACGGAAAGAGAGATAACACAGAGTATTTAAAATCGTATCAAATACGTTGTGAAAAAGTGTATTTTCCATATAATATTTTTTATCTTTTTTCAAGATATTTTATAATAAAGTATTGATTAATTATGTGTTTTATTATGTAAATAAAGTTCCTATTTTTACTCCTGTGATTTCTCCTGCCCAGTAAAATGGTCGTGTAATAAAGCTGTTGTTCCACTATATTGTATAGACAGTGTCACTTTAAAGCGCTTCCAGCAAAGTTGAAAAGGCTTAGGTACATGTACATAGGTTTTAAAGCGCTTGTTGGCAGTCCGCCAGATAAAGCGAAGAAAAGGATTTAAACCACTAATGAGCATATTATCGCCTGGTTAACATTTTACAAATTGTTGCTTACATACTAACCGAATATTAGAGTTCGACCGAATTACCTTTTCGGTTTTCGGCAATTTTGTGGCCGAAGTATCCATTCTCGGCAATTTTCGGTTTCGGCCGTAAACCATAGGTAGGTACTATTAACGGCCGTGGCCGAAAAGATCTAAGTGCCGGCAAATTTAGATTGCTCTGGCCCGACTCTATTTAGATTGCCTAATTTCAATTTAATTCATATAGAAAAACGATAGTGACAACAACTGAAGGAAAAATAACTGAAAATGCAGAAAAAATGCCTTTTCTCGCTTATAACCTCAGATTGTTTGATTAGTAATTATATATTTGAGAAAATTATAACATTTCTTGTGACTTAAGTTAAACGGTTAGGTAAATACTTAGAATGATGAAAAGATTGACACAGTCATTCTTTTACTACCAACGAAAAACTTATCGGTAAATATTTTTTGTTTCCGTTTTCTGTTTTCGGCCGTAAATGCAAATCAGGCCGACCTACGTTTTCAATATCGGTCGAAAAATAACCGTTTTAATATATAATATATACGACTCGAAATGACAACCACAAGTCCGCAAACAAACTATTGTATACCAAAAACAACATTTTTTATCAAACTACTTTCTAGTTACCACAAAAAGCTATAGAGGTCCATTAAATGTGCACTTAAGTGCATCTGCCGCCCGCATCGCACCTCAGGTTAACACATTACACGTACGGACAAAATTATCAACCGCGCGTAATGAACACTCGATACGCCCAATAAATGGAAAGTAATGAATAGATACGCACCCTCACTACGCAATTGAGGAGTGTTTAAGGGGGAATACGCAGTACATTGCGATATGTCGTGTTTGAGAATCTTATTTCGATTTCGAGAAATTGGTGTTAGTATATTTAGTATTTAATTTGGTAAAAGATTTCTGATTTATTAGGAAGTTGTTCCTGTAGAAGATGCGGAATATTATCGTCACATTTAGGTACCTAATCTATGCTTTGACAATAATCTAGTGACATAATGCTGCTTATAAGTGTACCTACTCATCTACCAATTATGCAAAACAAAAGCTTAGTTTTTATAATTTCAATTAAATTATTTAATTTAAAATTTAATAATTTAATTCAAGAAAAAAGACTCATAGTGCTAGTAAGAAAACATAAAACTTACAAACTATTTTTGTAAAACAATAACACAGAAACAATTTGTGACATCATTGCTGCAAGGTGACAGGCCCAAGTCGTTTTTCTTCTACGACACTGTGGCCGAGCAGTCGAAACGGACACTACTATTATACCTTGCAAAATTATTTAATAACTTAACTTGGGAAATAACTTAAAATAACAGCCAGCAATGTAAAACACCTTTAAAAACTCATATCGATTTTGCCCATTCAAACACCGCTATTCGAAATTCAAACATCGTTATTATTGTCATACGCGCTCAGCGAAGGGTGCGCAAGCGTTTCAAATCGTTCGTTACAGTGGTCAGTAATTTAGTTTATTAAATTATTTATTTTTGAACATTTGTAACGGATTTCTGTTCCCGACTGTACTTAATGAGATGTTTGACAATTTTGAATTATTTTTTAATCATAGCTTTATGTGGGTAGTTTGAATATGATGGATGATTGAGACATTATTGTAACAAATAGGGTTTATATCTCTAAATATTATAAAACAAAGTCGCTTTCACGTTTGTCTCTATGTCCGCGTAGTTCTTCGAAACCACGCAACAGATTTTCATGAGGTTTTCACCATCGCTTAGAAAATGTATTCCGGAAGTTGTAGGTATAATACGTTATTATTAAAGTTACGTTTACTTAAGAAATCTCGATGTTTTATCAAATCGTAAAAACCGAGCGAAGCAGAAGCGGGTTCATTGATAAAATAAAGTTTTGACTGTCATTTTAAACTAATGAGCCGCTATAAATTTTCAGTCGACCCGCTCAGGGTCACGCGCCACATACTTTGAGTAACATTATTTTGCCATGATTATTTCATGCCGGCTTTACATGCTTGCCAAGGCAAACGTCTTCAAGCTCCAAGCGTCCACAAATCTCGTTTGGCATTTGGAAGTCGTTTTCATGCTTGTGAATGGGTCAGTGTGCTACGTACACCCAAGCATGGCGGACACCGAACTTGTGTCGTTGATTAACGTCTTTGGAGTTCCAGATTGACGATTCGCTTTGTTAATATTCCAGAAACAATAAACTCTCTTCGTTCGACCAGCCACTCTTTTTAAACAAAGAACTAAACATGCACTCGTCGCGAGATCACAATGGCTAGGGCTACTAAACGCGCACCAACGTGTGAATGCGTCGCAAGCGCTTGCCGCAAGCGCCCTTTGATCTGTGTCCAAAAACCGACACTAGACCGGATCGGAGACAAGCGTCCACAAGCTCACGCAAGCCAAGCCAAACGCCCTCTTTACACGCTTGTACTTGTGGACGCTTGCCAAGCCTTGGCAAGCGTGGAAAGGCACCATCACATTTCTGTAGTTCGTGGATCTTTGACAGTCGTCATCGGTCGTCAGAACCCCGAAAATCTGACAACCAGTCTTACCAAGGGGTATCGTATTACCCAGTTATAGGTTGTGGAGGTCAGATAGGCAGTCGCTCCATGTAAAATATGGTATTCAGCTGCATCCGGTTAGACTGGAAGGTGACACCAACATAGTTGGGAAAAGGCTAGGCAGATTGATTCGATTCTTTTCAATTTACCTGTATAATAAAATAACGTACTCTCAGAGTTTATGAGTAGACATTGATGAAGGAAAAACCGTCAAAGACAACTGTCAAAGATCCACGAATGACAGCCGGAACCCAACGACTTACCTAACGTGCTTTCCATACCACGGAGGAGTCTCCGGGGACTCCGAGGGGAATCCACGGACCAACCCTGGCAAGCGTAACTTAAACTACTTAATGTATCGACCCGTGCGGCTGTTATTACTTAGCCACAAGCTCCTCGATACATTGAATAAGTTACATTATAATAGGTAAATCTAAATATTACTTTGGTAAAGATTTGTGTATCATGCAGCTATGGGAATGAGAAACTAATAGAAAGTGGCACTTAGCACTTTAAGTACAACCACTAATTGAGGTCAGTCAGTAACTACACAGAACACTTGCAAGAAATGACTTAGCAGTTTATCATTAGGCGGTTACTTACTAACCGTATTTAATAGTAATTGTGTTTAACTTTTTATATGAACCCAATTTTAATCAAATTATGACTTAGAAACGTCCATCTTAATTAAAAAAATAATGATCATTAATGTATGTAGTAATACTCTCTCACACAGAATATCTAAGGTTTAAGGCGACTATAAGGCTGCCTGTCCACTGGAGCGGAGAGGAGAAGAGAGGAGCGGAGATGTGCCAAAATTAACCAATAGAATCGCACCTCTGGAGCGGAGTTTTGATTCTATTGGTTAATATTGACACATCTCCGCTCCTCTCCTCTCCTCTCCGCTCCGGTGGACAGGCAGCCTAACCGACTGTTAATAATGATTTGAACTGAAGATCGAGCAGTGGTGGCCCAGTGGTAACGGCCCCGACTTACAAGTTGTAGGTCGTGGGTTCGAACCCAAGCAGGCGCTTTACTTTGTGTAAATAATGTCATCACCACTGTTCTCAAAACGGTGAAGGAAAACATCGTGAGGAAACCGGCATGTCTTAGAACCAAAAATTCGCAGACATGTGACATCTACCAAGCCGTACTGGGCCCGCGTGGTGTATAATGGCCCACTCCCTCTCACCAAGAGGAGGCGTGTGTGTGTCCCAGCAGTTCACATTATACGCGAATTATGTGAAGTCAAGTCAAAGGCCCATGGGCGGCTTTAAAACTCTGACACCAGACTACACGAAAAGAAGAAGAATGTAGTATACTTATATTAATATAAATATTCGCCTTCTAGCCACATAAATAACAACTCAGCATACTCATCACTACTTGAACTACTAATTACAGTGGTCCAAAACCTCAAAAATTAAATACTTCCCATTGACTACATTTTTCCTATTATTCCCATTAATATCGTGGGAATGACGACGCCCGGTCTAATTGACCGAAGTGTCTCAAAATGTCGGGACAAGGACGTTTCTTGTCTTTGAGACAAATTATTTACTTTTCAGGGGTGTCAAAAATAGTTTGATGTGACTTTAATTTTTTACCTGACTAACTCAGAAGGATGGTTATGTTTTTTGGTATAATTTTAATGTGGCTTGATATTGGTTTACGTTGATAAACTGAATCATAATTATGTCAATTATTTATTTCAACATTTATGACGAAAATCATAATGATATTTTTAACAAGCTTTCTTGAATACAGAAGTTTCATTCCGTTTAGAACAGTAACGAGTCATGGACACTCATAAATTAATGTCTTAAAATGTCTCGTCCGCATCATTGTCAACAGGAAAAGTCCCAAAAACCTGACCTAAAAAAATAGACCAGCCTTCTGGTCACATGAAGAGTCGACCAACCGCTTGACGTTGTCCGGACGAACTTATTGAGCACTCGGACCCCGAGTGCTCAATAAGTTCGTCGAATGTTTGTCGAGTTTGTCGAATGTATGTTCGAACCAATTGGGGTTAAAACACTAGTGTTTTAACCCCAATTGGTTCGAACATACATTTATAACACCCGATAAGGTTAAACTTTTTATACCGTTTGAGATTTTCTGCACCTGCAGAAAGCAGGCCCAACACAGCCCCATGTCTATTGAATACCTACGTCATTTTAATGAAAGAACAATAAATACACCTGTAATAGGCTGCGATCCATCATCCACTGAAAATAACTAGCAGTTATGTGTAACGCCCGAGAAAGATGGAGCAGCACAGAGAAATATATTTTGGCCAAACTACGAACAATAAATAATTCAGGAATTAATGATTTATGTCTTGCTCTTGGCATTTACGGTTGCGGAATTCTCACGGGTAAAAAAAATTGAATCTTGAATTTTCTAGAACTTTTCTTAATTTAATTTCCATTTGAACTTAAGTTAGGACTACATACTTGATAATCAGTTACGCAACCCTTTGTGTCAGTTTTGCAGAATACTATAATTAATGAAACTGCGAATGCGATCAGCACATGTCATGTCAGTGTCATTCCCACTTCTATTCGTCGCAACGCATCGTCCGCCCTTAGAAGCCGAACAAAAAGGGAAAAGTCGGAAAACGAAGTAATCGATATCGCTTAGCGTTCTTTCAGACTTTTTTCCTTTTACTCACCTCCTAAGGGTCATAGCGTGATGTTAAATAGCCTATAACCTTTCTCAAGAATTGGTCTATCAAATGTATAAAGAATTTTTCAAATATGATTGGTAATTCAAGAGACAAGCGCGTTAAAACAAACAAACAAAAAAACAAAAAAAATTCTTCAGGTTTATTATAAGTATAGGTAGATATAGATTTCCCATTCCGGACAACCCTGTGGCCGTCGCCCGTGACCCAGATCTAAGCCACTATTATTTCTTGCTATCTAACCTGTAATTTACTTTAGTTTTAAATGTTTTGAGAACTTTGGGAGTCAAACGACGAACTTATTATTACATGCGGGGTTCATTATTAAGAGGGAAGTTTGTTCTATTTTGGAGTTGAGAAAGGTAGTTTAGTCATTAGAGAATGATTTCGTACATTTTCGATAACACTTTTAAACATTGAACTGTAAAACGTTTTCAGCAGTGCGTGAGTTTCAACACCTTTAAGAGGGTGCATCCTAAAAGTTGGCAACGTCGTAAATAGCTGTCAAATATTTACCTGTTTCGATTAATTTGGAAATAATACTGTATGGAAATAAGAAATGTGGCTAACTAATTTACTAGAATATTAATAATGAATTGCAATTATAACATTGAATTTGATGTTGTACCCGTTTTAGATGACAAAAAGGCATTTGAAAAGTTTCCAAATACTTTTTTTACATCTAAAACAAACTATTCGATGTTAAGTTATTAATTATTGCATTTCATAATCAATATTCTAGTTCGCTAGTTAGCCACATTTTTTATTTCCATACAGAAATATTATCAAATTAATCAAAACAGCGAAATATATGACATCTATTTGCGACGTTGCCAACTATCAGAATAAACCCTCTTAATGTTTATCGTAAATCGCAAGCTGCCAATAACAGCCCACTCACTTTTAGGGTTCCGTACCCAAAGGTTGCCAAATTGAACCCTATTACGAAGCCTCCGTTGTCTGTCTGTCAGCGGGCTGTATCCATGAAACGTAATGTAACACTGTTGAAATTTGCACTTATTGTGTACCTGCTGTTACCCGCGACTTTGTCTGCGGACCAGGATAAAAAGTAGCCTTTGTTCTTTTCCAGGTCATGGTTTAGCAATGTGCGAAATTTCATCAAAATCCGTTCAGCTGTTTTAGTGTGAAAGCGAAACAAACAAACAAACCAAGAAACCTACTTTCGAATTTATAATATTTAGTAAGGATTTTTATTGCCGCTTTAACAACAAATAATAAAAAACAAATAAAGTTAATAATTAAAGGTAGCCCAAGTACAAGTACAAGAAATGTGTTTTTTCGGCGTTTTTTGCTAAATATTGCACGGTGGTACGGACCCTTCGTGTGCGGGTCCGACTCGCACTTGACCGAATTTTTTAAATATTATTCTATATGTATTAACCTACTTAAAGAAATAAACATCACTTATCATTTAAAACTTATTTCCTCACAAAAAATTACATCTTAGAAAGAAGTGGAATCGCAGGCTAATTAGAAATAAAAATGCCAACCACTACAATTTCTTTTGTAACCCTAAAACCGGAATTATTAGTTTTATTCCAATTCCATTATTAGACACATGCACCCTAAATCTGAATCTAATCCAGTCTTTTAAGCAATTTTATTTATTTCCCAATAAACAACAAGATTTTCATAATCCGTGAATAGATCAAGTGTAATGTCTACGGCAGTGTACGGCAGATGTATCAACCCTCAAACGCGACCGGGGCATTTTTATCCCAATCACATATTTATTAAGCACGCGCCCATTGTTGATTTTATAAATTATTTACATTACAACAATGGCCGATTGTTATAGTCGACTGACCGTTTAAATATTTAGTGCAACCTAATTATTTTGTTAAAATAATGATACATCCATATTTGCTCACAATAGGATACGTGGGTTAGAATTTTGTGGTCTAATTATGGTCAGTGGCTTTGTGGGGTTAATCGCGATATTGAAATAACAATGCATTGTCGAAGAGTTATTTTGCAACTCGTACATTTTGGTCAGATGTGTTAACAAGGGCGAAAAATTATTGCAATTTTGTATGCAAATTAGTTCTTGTTAACGGTTTTATCTAATAACACGATGTAACATTAATGTTAATTTACTTTTAACTTTTAATAACCCGGCTACGTAATAACATAAAAGTATTTAGGCACGCACAATTCTATTTACCCATATATTACTTTTATTACGTCAAAAACTATTCCACACAAGAATTTTAAGCACGAGTACAGTAGATATACACCCCACAGAATAAGAACAAATTTAACCCCATGTCAAAAGCACAGTAGTAGCCTATCAATTAGCTACCTAAATGCTACCAATAACAGTTTAGTTCTCAATAAAAATACCCCAAAACAACATATAAAATCAATCGACCGTTTCCTATAAAACTAGGAAACGGGACCATGGGTACGTTACGTTACGCACTACAAAACATACGGACAGACTGCAAGTTCTAAACGATAATTTTGTATGCAAATATGTAATATCTTAAGTGGGATCAAAATACCCACCGCGCGGTTCAGGGTTAAGTACTTTGATGGACAAAAGTGCTGCAGATTTTTTGAAGTGAAAACTTGTTTAGGCGCGTCTAGCACTTTTTGGGTTTAAAAATCATGGAACTCGCGTCATCGTCAATGAAGGCGCGTTGAGCACGTTTTTGTTGACAGCGCACTCTGTTTTATATTTTTGGATTTTTTTAAATGGAGCTACAGTTTTTGATGTTGTACTGACAGTGACAGCAAGCCACATAAATTCCTGACATTTTCGTTAGATAGCGTAACGTTGTACCAAAAAGTTACTTAGTTTTCAATTCTATCGGCAGTCCCCCAAAGACTGCCCGAGTTTTTTTAAACTTTCCTTTTCGAATTTTGACTAGGTTTAGAATTATCGTGTTCACGGCGATGCAAGATTTTACACTACATGAATAAAATTAAAAATCTTTTTTTTTATGCCTTTAGCGGTAACGATAATGCAATATGCAATAGAATTGAGCAATAATAGTTTTTGAAAGCTTATGCAGCTTTGTTTGACGATGTTTTTTTTAATATTCGATTTGTATTACTAACATATTTCTTTAAATTAAAATCAATACATAATTTAATATATATCATTTATATCTAACAGCCAAAATCCTCAAACACCTCTCTACGCACCAGTACAAATAAAGAACAGATGTATGTGGCGTACCGGCTAATTTGGTATGCAGTAAGGGTTAGCGCATGCGCAGAGGTGGCATGCGCAGGAGTCGCGTTACCGTGGCCCTGATGTGTTTCAAACTTCTAATACAACCGCTTATCAAACGATATTTTCGAAGTTGGATTTTATAATGAATAATTCTTTCTCGCTGTGAGAGGGATTGGGTCGTAGCATAGCCTGACTTCATAGATTTTTCTTGTTTTCATAATAAAATCACCATCATCATTATTCTCTTGCAATTATCTCAATTTATTTATGGTCAGCACAGCAGGTCTTCTCAATGAACTAACAGGATCGACAGGGCGAATCTACAGAATAACCCATGCCACCCAATCATCATTATCATCAGCCTATTAATGTTCCCACTGCTGGGACACAGGCCTCCTCTCTGTGAGAAGGAGTGGGCCGAAATCCACCACGCGGGCCCAGTGCGGGTTGGTAGATGTCACAAGTCTTCGAATTTTTTGTTTTAAGACATAGGTACCGGTTTCCTCACGATGTTTTCCTTCACCGTTTTGAGAGCAGTGGTGATGAAATTATTTACATAAAGTAAAGCGCCTGTTTGGGTTCGAACCCACGATATACAACTCGTAAGTCGAGGGCGTTACCACTGGGCCACCACGGCTCTACCACCCAATACACAACTGTAACCCAGTGCCACAGAGGTTGAAAACCTGTAAATCTTGGGTGGGTGAGTCCAGCCGTTGACAACTCCTCCACAGGAAGATGTGATCTTTGGCAAGAACTGCTTATACCTCCTGATTTATTTATAGAACCATCAGACAGCCTCCCATCCGGGCACAAGTTACTTGGGTACGAAGTCTATCTAAGTTTTCCAAGGCCACGCTTGGACAATGGGTCACCTCCCATCTTGCACCGCATGCCCTGTCACCTGCACACGTGAGGACCTAATGGCTGTGGCAGCGAACGATATTCGCGTTGCAGAATTTTGGGCCAAACCAAAACAACTGTTTATGTTTTTAAGTGTTTTTTTTTCTGCCATCGACAAGATAAGAAGAAGAAGCATGATCTCCAAAATATGATCACAATATTGACACACAGCGACCTGCTCCTGTCAACTTGACTAAGTTTAACATTAATGTATTCAACACAAACTTTACGGAATAAATTCTCTAAATTACGGTAAAAACAGCATCAACATTCTTTGCGAAGTTTAGAAGGACAACACAGTTACACACACAGACAGACATAAATAAAATCTGTCAAGTGCGAGTCGGACTCGCACATGAAGGGTTCCATACCATGTCGTACAAGATTTAACACTATGAATTTTTGTAATACTTTCGTAAAGGTAACAACAGAGGCGCTATAAAAAAACAAAGATTTGTAAAGAAATTGTCTAATTTTAATGAGAAAATGTTGTTGTGTTAAAATATAGGTGTAGGAGTATATTTCATTTATTTTAAGAGAAAAATATTAAGTTAACTTTATCCAGTAACATGCATTAACTAAAGTCAAAGTTGTTTATTTGCTACTAACATAGTATTAGTAGGTATAAATAGGTATATATGGTAGGTAAGCAGGTAGATATGTAGGGTAGGTAGGGTAGGTTAGGTACCTACCTACCCTGGTAAGAAGGGTAGGGTAGGTAGGTAGGGTAGGTAATTAGGTAGAAATAGGTAATTAGGAAAGGTAGATGCGCCATAGATAAGTACTTAGTGCTAACCGTGCGAAGCCAGGCTGGGTAAAGCTAGTTACTTATAAATAAAAGGATTTCTCTTGCTACATCAGACTATATTGTAAAAAATAGAATGTAAGTAGTACGCCAAATTTTAATTATAACTGTGCGTTTGCACTGGCGAAACATTCACATCAAAACATGTTGGAATCTCAATTTTCTGTCAATTTTTCATACAATGTTTGACAGGAACTAGAGATTTCAACATGTTTTGTCGTAATGTTTCGCCAGTGCAAACGCACGGGTCAATACAGGTATTTATTTACGTTATTTTTTATAGTCATACAGAAATCTATTATTTCTTACTTATTATTTTTACACATCCCATCGGACTATGAGAGTGAGGGAAGAAAGAGTGCACTCGTGTCTGCGCACACACTTGTGCACTATAATATCTCCCGCGCCGAAGGCCAGTCTCCGTTGAGATTGGCCGCCGTGACCGAATATTTTTACACCAATAATTTTTCTCAATATGAAATTGTATCCACAACGGTTTAAGGTAACTGAATAGTACACTGTATGTGCCAGCATTCATTTCAATGTTACTGAATATATTGTCTATTGGAGTGTAGTTTTAACATGAGGTACACACATCAACACCGTCTAGGGATACTTTGAAAAAAGTCGATAAAGTTCTTAAACTCAAAAATTACTGGCCGGTTTTAAAATCTTGTGAAGAAAGTTTATTTTGTAGACCTTTTTGGATGATCGAAATTAGTATATGCTGCCATGATAGTAGGTACTTACTAATTCCATGTCATTACTCCGACTATTAAATAGTTATCTGTGGAATTTATATCGCATAATATTAGCATGAAATACAAAATTATTACTTTAACTTGCAGAAAATCGCCCATATTATATAAAATACGTTATGAATCGGCGTTTTTAGTATTTGTTGATTATAAACAGTATAATATGTTACATGATACACACAAGTTTCAAATTCCTAATTTGTTTAGTTGTTGAGATAGAGCTCGTACAAAAATGGTCTAAAACAGACAACTTCTACGGCCCCCTAATTCATCATTTTTGAAGATAAAAACAAATAAAAATTATATTTATTCTCTACTCGATGAGCTCTAGAAAATGATACCCCACATGCCAGGGTCAGATTATTTTTTTTTCAAAATTTAATTTTATTGTATGGCGACCCCCCTTTAATTTTATTATTTGTTGCTCTTGCGGCAATAGAAATGCTCAATCTGTGAAATTTTCAACTGCCTACCTATTACGGTTCATGAGATAGAGCTCGCTGACAGACAGACGGACAGCGGAGGCTTATGAATAGGGTTCCGTTTGTCACCCTTCGGGTACGGAACCCTAAAAACGACTCCAATTCATATATAAATGTATAGAATATAGACTTGAAAGAGTCATCATTTCCACGAGCATTGAGTTCCCTTTTATAACCTTACAAGTTAAAACAAAAGACGTTATTGTTTCAATTGTTTTATAATGCAAATGAACATGTCTGGTCCTATTCAGAGCTGCGGATACACCACATAATGTTTTACCCCGACATTCGCTGTCTGCTGTCTGAACATGCTGACAGTAATATGACAATCATAGTCACGGCTACAAGGGTGAGTAGAAAAAAAGCTATATTTTAAACCGACTTCAAGTAGGAGGAGGTTCTCAATTCGACTGTATGTTTTTTTTAATTAAAGTTATTTTTGACTTTGTAGTGTTGTTTTTGGAAAATGTTTTATTATGTAAGTATAGACGTGGTTTTCCGTTGGTTTACTGTCCCATTTTTTAGCTAAAAGCTACGCATACATATATTATCATATACATACATACATAATCAGCCCATAATATTCCCTCTGCTGGACACAGGCCTCCTTTCTGTGAGAGGGAGTGGGCTGTAATCTACCACGCGGGCCCAGTGCGCGTTGGTAGATGTCACATGTCTTCATATTCTTGGTTCTAGGACATGCCGGTTTCCGCACGATGTTTTCCTTCACCGTTTCAAAGCGCCGTGGTGATGAAATAACTTACACATACACATTTCTATACTAATAATAAAGCAGAAGAGTATTTTTGTATGTTTGAACGTGCTAATCTCTGGAACTACCAGTTGGATTTAAAAAATCTTTCTTGCATTTGATAGCCTAATAATTTAGGAAGACTACAGGCTATTTAATTGAAGACACCGCAGTAAACTTTGTTGTAGACTTTTCTATTCAGTTTTCCTTGAGAGGACTGCAAGGTCTGAAATCACGGGCAACACGTAGTACTTAAACAAAGATTCTTTGCTTAGCTATATCTTAGGCTCGCTCCAATAAAGATTGCTGATTGAAAATTGCTTACCACAGAGAGGATTTTTGTTGCACGCCTGATAATCAAAACTAGACAAATAATAACCACGAAGGATCATACTAATTCCTAAGCAAAGCCATGGCCTGCAATTCTCCGAGCTATTTGCTTGATTGCCCAGACAAGTACGTGTGCAACCCCCGTAATGACATTTATATTTGAAACGCATTCCTCTGCTGTCAGTAGCCGGGGTAAAACAATAACTGCCCTATAGCTCATTGTGGCATTCCGCGCAAATATGCCATCTCATTAATATGTATTCGGACGAGGTCGGGTACGTTCGTGGATCCTCGTAAGCACTCGTTAATATTCGAGGATCGCCCTCCGTCGCGCATCATTTCAGGTGTACATTGTACATCTGTTTTTGATAATTAACAACTAACATGAACTTCCAAAACTAAAAATAATTAACCTAACTTAGGTAACTAAAACTATTAGGAAACAAACAATAAGGCATCGAAAAATTCCTCCGCATCGCTGTCGGCTGGTAATGTACCCAAGAGACTGGCGGCATTGCCACGTTGTATGGCAATGCTTAGCCTCTGGCCCAGGTAAAAACCAGCCCTTGGGTCACGGGAAGTGTCAACCAGTCGTTTGGAAATGTCATTGAACAGATCATGAGCACTCGGACCCCACGGCCCTAGGGTTTCAACCCCAAACGGCTCGAAAATATAGTTAGCTATGAGGTTATTATACTTTCGCCGCTTGAGGTTTTCTGCAGCCGCAGCGGCAGCGCCAGCACAGCACGCTGAGCCAGGAAGATGGGATGGCGCAAGAGTATCGACACACGTTGCGTCCCACACTAAAGGCCTACCCATCTTCCATGGAAATAAAGACATACCGTCCGGTCTCTTGCCATCGTCGCGTGCCAAGCCATTGGGTTCTAATACAGCTGGAACGCCGACGGCGACAAGAGCTCGTCGGATGATGTCATTAATGTTCGCGTGCCGCGCTAAGCGGCCCGCACTTCGGCTGCAAGACAGGCCGTGGTGTCCGAGGCTGTTGACAACTTCGCCACAGTGACAGCGATGAGGAGAACAACAGGGAGCTCCTAGTCGCAAGGAAGCAGCGATGCGGAAAGTAGTGTCGTCGAGCAAAGTACCTAAGTTCGACGACGGTAGTGCATGAAGCCAGAGGCCCGACTCCCACTTCCCCACAGCCAGCAGGCGCGCACGCTCCGCAGGAGTAGCAGACGTGTCAAGTAAATTGTTCTGTACTACTCTGCAGAGCGGCTCATCCCACCGTCTCTGGGAAAAAGGGTGGTTGGGCGGATCTGAATTCGGGCAAGCGAGTCTCCAGGCATCCATAGCCTCGGTGAGGCACGGCACATCAAAATTAACCAGTGTAGGGGCTAGGATTTTCCTGATTAATCTTTCAGTACCGTGGACCGAAGATATGAAAGCCGGTAAACTAATACTAGAAATTTTGCGGACGCCGAGGCCTCCCATACGAATGGGAAGTGTAGCTTGTGCCCAAGCTCGGTCGTCCAAGGCCACATTTAAGATCGAAGTTAATGTTTGTCGGATAATTTGGTCCATTTTGTCTAAAAGAGGGGTTTGTGTCCATAAATGGGAAGCGCGAAGGAAATATGTTAATTTAGGGCCGAAACAGCAGTAACGGATTAGGGTTATAGCCGAATGCATGTTAATTTGGAGCAATCTGTTTTTGCCGTTTGATTTATAAGCATTCTGTTTACTTAATTGTTTGTAGATCCGCATACGTGTATGAGGTGGGCAGGAGTTGAATTGTATGGTTCTAGACAGGATAATCTTCGACTACCTTTCAACAAAAAGTGCCTACAGTTGGAACTCTTTTTGAGCCTTGTTGCTAAGCAGCACCCGAATTACGTAATGCACGATCAATTTTAAATTGAAACCAATTGAAAAAGATTGCCAGTCCATTGCTTCATAAGTTGGGCAATACATGTAGAAAATACTCCTAGTTAGAATGATCTGTATGCTTCGTAAACGAGGTAGATTACTATTAAGTTATAATTCTAAGTGAATGATGAATCCATTGGACGAGCCGTTTTATCTTGCAGGCAAGAATAAAAATCCCTTTTCATTAACATTTAAGGCTTTTCTATGATTAAAATGCGTTGGATCATGTTACCACCATACAATACAACATACAAAATGGTATACTCCATGAAATGAAGTATTCAGTAGGCTGGAAATCAGATTGCACTTTTGAATATTGAATACGAGGCTATTGGCTAGTTTGTAAATGAGTATTTTATATCATTTTGTTTATTTGTAATGTGCGTTTAGTTTGTGCAGAATAAACAATTTTTCTTTCTTTTCTTTTCTTTCTTTTCTTTCTTTTCTTTCTTTTCTTTCTTTTCTTTCTTTTCTTTCTTTTCTTTCTTTTCTTTCTTTTCTTTCTTTTCTTTCTTTTCTTTCTTTTCTTTCTTTTCTTTCTTTTCTTTCTTTTCTTTCTTTTCTTTCTTTTCTTTCTTTTCTTTCTTTTCTTTCTTTTCTTTCTTTTCTTTCTTTTCTTTCTTTTCTTTCATTTCTTTTCTTTCTTTTCTTTAAACCACTATAAAAAAGACTTATTAGCTCTTGTGATACAGGAACTCCTAGTACAAGAGCCAAGGGCTACACAGATGTTTGTTACTTGAAGTGAAAATAAAGTAATTATTATTATATTATTAGTATGCCTTTCCCGACCACCATGGTTCCTTTTAAAGGTAATAGGCCTATAAAACGTTACTTTAAAACTAAAATGCCCACACTTAACCCATTACGCAAACCACCAGATGTATGTCCCTCAATTTTGAAGAACAAAACTAATTTATCATGTTCAGTGTCTGTGGCATACCCTAAAACGCAATTAAAGGGTATCGCCGATGACTTTATCTTATCAAGGGGATATCAAGACAATTAATAATTACTTACGGAACCGTTTGGAGCACACGTGTGAACCTTAGCGTGGAGAATGTGGGGACTGGATAAGAAAAATAATGGTAGACATTATTCTGTGTTTGGAAAATATTTTTGTTTATTAAACCGCTGTATTTTTGGAATCTTTATGACCCTACTACATGGGGCTTAAACATAAGTGGTGAAATATTGTTGTACTTTAGAATAAGCCTCTGTCACACTCTTCAGAGATTGGGGGCGTGATGTTATGTTTATGATTTATGGCTTTTAAGTTGTAACATTCAGAAAGGAAATTGTCCAAATTCGGCTTCGTGTGGACACGATGCTCGAAAAGAAACAAATTAATCAAAAATCAAGTTTCGTTTTTAAACCCTTATTCATTCTATACTTTTGTATCAACTTGCACCCATGAATAGTGTATTTAATAAGTACTGAAATTGTTTAATTCGACATATTGACATTACTCGACCTTCATTTTCATTAATTCACAGTGATGCCAACGTAGCAACGATTAATCGTATAGATTAAAATAATTATTTACAAATTGATATAATTATTATTTTTGAAGTTCAACTACTTCCTCCTCATTCATGTTAGAGTCTGGAGTTTACAGTCAATAAAAGATGTTATTTGTAATCACTTACATTATTTCAAACATTTTTTATCCATATATTTGGTAAACGAAAGTATTTTAAAGTATCGAGTTGGTCAAGGAGTTTCATTTATAACATTATTAAATCGATTATTTAAAAAAAAGTTTAGGTAATGTCAGAATTGTCATTTCAAGTCACTTTATTTCTTGGCATCGTGAATATTGTTTTCCTCGTTTTACTGTGATATTTTTCAAGTATTGGTTTGGTTTTGGGTACTCATACAACTTCTCACGTTGACTCGGCACGCCTATGAACTCCGACACCAATCCCACCGTTGACCCCAGCTTAAATATGGATATCGAACTCGCCGAAACTTGAATCGTACGGATACGAACGAAGCAATTTCGCTTCAACTCCTGCATGTGGTGGAAACTGTGTTACAGATCCTATGTGCGAATTGTAGTACTGATATCAAGCAAAGGAAAAAGCATACCCTCGATCTTGTGGAAATGGAATCTGTTATAGTGTCTATTAAAGTGGTACATGTCAACGAAAACACGAAAATGTTACATGGAAACATTAAGCATTTGTACAATGTGAACGAGATTTATTTGTTTTCTCTTGGTCATGTTTACTGTGACCTTTCTCAACAGGTCTTGGATATTATATTTTAAATGTTGGTAAAAGAAAGAGCCGCCTAATTGATCTCAATGCATGGAAATGTAAATAACAGTCAGGGATGAAATTCAATCAAACAGTGTTGCGCCAACTGCATAGTAGGGGGAAGTGGGTTGCTGTGTTCATGTACGGACTATAATTTGGTTTTTAAGCTCTACAGGGTACCAAGATAATATATATACATCTGCCCAGTTCCTAGACAATATATTATTAACTTATGAGTCAGAATAATAACAAAATGTATAAATAAAAATGTGTTTAATTCCAAACAACAAGTACCCAAAACAAGACTTAGAAGCATCGCGATACAATCTTATTACAATATTCTCTTTCCTACTGGTATTAGCTATTAAACCTGTATTATATTTATACTTAAAGTACCTGTCCACACCGAGCCAAATTCCCATACAGCGTGGACAAAGTCCATTATGTAATAGTTTTGTCGTGTTATTTCATCAAGAAAAGTACTTAAAAAAGTTCCTAGATTGGTATATACATCACTGAATTCAATATTTTTTCTATAGCCACAAGAAAAAGCATCCTTTATAAAATCAAACTATTAAATTCCCCAGCTAGATGGACCGATGACCTTATGAAAATGGCCGGGACAGACTGGATGCGGAAGGCGGAGGACAGGGTGTTGTGGCGCAGCCTGGGAGAGGCCTATGTCCAGCAGTGGACTGCGATAGGCTAAGTTGATTGATTGATCCTTTATAATGTGAAATATTCAATGGGTGCCTGAACATGCCTAGGCCGGCCCAGAAAGAGATGGCGAGATGACCTGGGCGCGTACCGTGAGGGCTGGTTTGAGGTGGTGCGGGAAAAGAGTTCCTGGAAGAACTTGGGGGAGGCGTTTACCCAGTGGGGCAGTATAGGCTAAGACAAGGAAAAAAAAATCTAACACCAAAAAAAACCTTATTTATTCGTCACCGAACGCCATACGAGTATTTATTCCTTATCCACCATCCAACAATCCAAGTCCACCGACCAGTTTCAATTAGTGTAAGCACCCACTGTACAACATTCCTATGGTCACCCTTAACTTGAGCAACCACCATGCAACCCCTTCGTCTATGCCCTCCATAGACAATGTCATAGACGGATGGACATAGTGTCGTCTGATAGGGTCTTATAATAATTATACGTGGTGGAGATATTAAGTTGTTGCTATAATTATATTTATTATATATTTTTGTTATGAAATAGGTGTACTTACTGGGTATGTTATTAGGATTTTGAGAAGCTCGTGGCTAAGTAATAACAGCCGCACGGGTCGATCCATCAGGTTAAGCTACGCTTGACAGGGTTGGGCCGTGGATAGGTACCCTCCTTACTTACTCTCGGCTGTAATTCGTGGATCTTTGACAGTCGTTACGGGTCGTCAGAAGCCCGAAAGTCTGACAACCAGTCTTCCAAGGGGTATCGTATTACCCAGTTACTGCGTTGTGGAGGTCAGCTAGGCAGTCGCTCTATGTAAAATACTGGTATTCAGCTGCATCCGGGTAAACTGGAAGCCGCCCCTGACATAGGATAACTAAAACTAGTGAACTAAAATATTGATTATGAAATGCAATAATTAATATCGTATCACCGAATATTTAGTTTTAGACGTAAAAAAAGTATTTGGAAACTTTCCAAATGCTTTTTTTACACTTTATAAACGGTTACAACATCAAATTCAGTGTTATAATGCAATTAATATTCTAGTTCGTTAGTTAGCCATATTTTTTATTTCCATACAGTAATATTGCTAAATTAATAAAAACAGCGAAATGTATATCTATTTCCGACGTTGCCCAATTTCAGAATAAACGCACGGCGACAGAATTAAGTTATGTGGTATATACCAATCGACTTAGCAAACTCATGTCCAGTTTCAGACCATAGTACTGTATAACCAAGTTGATTGATTATTCCATGCATTGTCAAGGCACAGCAGCTTATCCCATATCAAAAACCATGACCAGCAAACTCGTACCAAAATAAAGGATTTCATAAAATATTTCGTTGCCTAAAATCTCAATTGTCACATTTCTAACGACAATAGAATATTCGCCCGCAGGGCTCAGCTAAGCCCCTGTCCAAAGAATATGAAATTCATAGAGGTGAAACTCATGACTAAGTACCTATACATTGTGTGTACAGGGTCAAAATAAATTAGCTAGAAAAACTCCGCAGACGTGATGGATATCGATATTATCTAAACATCATAAAACAAAGAAAAAAGTATTTTTATAAATAATATATAAAAACTTTCTTTTTCTTTTTTTTGAGTCGATTGTAAATTGTGTAGTGTAGTATAGTTGCGCGTAAACTTCACAGACGTAATGGGTATCGAAATCTAAACACGATAAAACATAAAAAAACGAATACATACAGACGAAAACAGAACTTTCTACTTATTTGAACTCGATTAAAAACTGAACTCGACAGTTTCGCATAACGTAAGTACGTATCAGTACCAGACGGATCGCTGCCTAGCAACCATCGTAAGCGACGATACCCGCTCCCTCTTCTACTTTTCTTGCCAATCACTTTTTTTTTTCCAACCAATATGATGACCTGGACAGATCTGGGGCTTCGGCTCCTGGACATATCGAATCTGCTATATGGGATATGATCTACCTATCCCAAACACAGTGTCTGTGTCGAGCCGCTTCACAGGGTATAATGTCTCCTCTTTCCTACTTGTCATGCGCACGGATTTAAATGATGCAAACGATACCACCCTGCCTGTATTAAATGTGTATAGGGTTGCCAGGCCCAAAAATAGAAAAGTCGGACACAGATTCATATTTAGCCGGACATTTTGCCCTGCGTTCTTACTATGACCTGTTAAAGCTATCATTTGTTCCATTGTGAAAAAGGGAGAGTGCTATTCGTCCCATATAGCTCCATCTTTCTCTGACACTGGAACAATTATGGCTATAACACGTCATAGTACTGCCCCTGAAAGCCACACACAGTTTTTAAAAGAAAAAAAAATCTTTTCTTTGTATATTTTATTCCTTACTCTTATTCATTTGAGACTTAAAATTACATTTTGTTCTTTAAAGTAGGTAATTTGTAACTTCTTCACATTGAAAGTATCTAAAACAATCAATAAGCAGTCATCTTTTGGCGGGGCAGGGTTGACCAAAAACCTAACAAAAGCCGGACAGGCCGGATTTGTGTATATTTGGCCGGACACGATTGTAAAAAACCAAACATGTCCGGCTAAAACCGGACACATGGCAACCCTAAACGTGTAGGTATCGTAAACGGTGTAATAACCTATGTTCAGCGGTTCAGTGCGTTTCGCTTCTACACATACCTACTCTATGTCCTGTCCCAGTAGGGGGCGAGGCGTTTTGTTCCCGACAATGCAATATCATCATACTGTTTACATAAAGGGTATGGGTAGAATCATAAGCCGTGGAACAGTGGTTATAATGATTGTCATTGGTATTGCCTGAGGGCGTGACAGATTAGTGAGTATTGCCCGTATGGATTTAAGTGTACTGGTCAGTGAATGGATGTGATTGAATGTTTGTTGTTATTTCGAGTTTTTGGACAAAAATAATAATTTATTTTGTATAATGGTGCTAAGTAAACACAGCTATGTGGACGATGCATTGTTCTAACGCTTTTTTTTAAATTTTGTAGTATTTATTATAAAAGTTTGCCTGGTTTAAAAATACTGGTGAATAATTAACAAATCTCTAGTATCCATTTAAATAAATAATAATAATAAATATATAATTAATTATGGACCAAACACACATGTACACATTTTAGCTGCAGTTTGTTGGCAGGACTAGTATTTATTGTACACGACCGACTGCCTAAAAAAAGAATGTTGTTATATTTTGACTAGGCATAACTTGCAAAATTAAATGCTTATTCTTTATCATTGTTCGTCATTGATTTTGGAATTTTTAATTAAACTAGGTACTTAGTTTGAACTTCCGCGAATTTTTTGAGAAAAGTACTGTACAAGCCTTGGCCGCAACCAGATATTGATGGTCTCACTACGTTCATCAATGCCCCTTTTGTAGGCCGCGGCAGTAATGTACTATTTTCTTGAATGTATATTTGTTAAAAAAAAAGCTAAAATTACCTATCTACCTCATTACCATGGTGCATTGTCAAAGGGTCTGGTAAAGAGACATCTTGAATGTATCTGTAAGCAAACAAAGCACATTATTTCAAATGTGTATTATCTATTGAAAAGGATGCAAAAGTGAAAGTACCTTAATCAATTGACTGCCCCAGCTTACCCATTTTTATCTATAAGCCGATATGCTTGACTTAACAAATAACCACCCATCCGCGATCTATGTTCATGTACCATAAACAAGAGCTATAGACAATACGGATTAACAAACGTAAGGTAGTATTGTATCTATTTATATAATGAGGGTTCCGTTTTTTACATTTTAATTAGGTGCGATTGATTTAAAAAAACTTTTCTCTTAAAAGTTCTTATGAAAACATTTCGTTAAAATTGCGGTCTCATAGAGTAACAAAAGAGTGCCTTGCAAGCTTTTTTTGCCGATCAAGAAGTATGTCTACAGGCGCTGACACAGAGGGGGGACAATTGCCCTGGGCTTTTGGAAGTCGGTGGTTTTTTTTTTTGGAAAAAAGTTTAAATTTTTCACTTTTCAGTTGTGGTACCTACCTCACACAAATTCGAACAACTCTACCTGCTATGTAAATTACAGTGACAGAAAGTATTCATCCACATAGACTAAGAGGGAAAAATACGTATTATTGAAGCTAACTCAAAACTACCCAAGCAAAGTTAATACAATTTATATTGGACCACATAGGAAGGCTTTCGAATCTTTAAAAGAAAAAGAATTATCCAAATCGGTCCAGCCATCTTCGAGTAATCGGGGAACAAACATTTAAAAGAAAGATTCCGACTAAATGAGAACCTCCTTTTTTATAAGTCGGTTAAAAATTAGAAATTTACGCGAACTAAAAATAAATTTGCTATCCCGTCTGAGTTATTATGCTACGACAATTCTTGCTACAAGTGCTACGCATTCGTAGCAGAACTACGAGATACGCTACGAAGTTGACCGTATTAAAATTAAATGGAACGTTACAATAGGTACCCAATTTTACCCAAATCATTTAATTTTTTGGAGCGATTCCAATAATCCGTGTCAGGACAAAGCTTCAGCATTAATCATAGTTCAGTGGGTTAGCTAATTAACTAGAGTTAAGTATAGACAGATATATTACGTACCTGAACTAATTCAATAGTATTATGATCATAACATTAAAATTTTTCAATTGTTTTTACTTGATTTAAAAGAGTTACCAAAGAGTTTGTTTCTTGTTTTTTTCCATAATGAATCTATGCTTTGAAACGAGCCAATTTAAGTTTCAACTAATACTAACTGATATATAGTTTTTTTTTCTAAATAATATACCGCTTTCTACTTTAGAAATCTCTAAATGTATTCAAGTTTGACCAACCACTCTCCTAGACCAACTAACTAACTACGGGCCCCTAAAAAAAGCAAATCACTGACGTCATTGTGATTTGTGATCCCCTAAAATAATCGCCCCTGTATGCTTAGTCACGTATTAAAAAAATAAAAAAATTGTCTATGATAGGTGCCTCATTATCTCTTTATAATGCTAAGCTATGGTCTATTGTCAAAAATGGCGGTAAACAAAGATTATAGAGGTAATAAAACGAGGGTAGTTATTGATACGTAAGGATTTAAATAAATCTTTTACAGTCAAGCGGTTTGCAAATATTTTTTGATCTAAGTGGTATTAAATTTTAGTTTTTATAGCCGTCTGTATTAGATGGGAATTAGAGGGTATTAAAGTCATTATCATTCTAACTATCCTAACTGATAATATAAATGCGAAAGTGAAATAGTTTGTTTGTTTGTTACCCCTTCGCGCTAAAATGGCTGAACGGATTTGGATGAAATTTGGCATATGGGTAGACCAGCCACCCAATTACTTAAAAAAAATATTAAAAAAAATTGAGCAGATTTTTTTTGTCGAACTTATGAAGCAATGGACTGGCAATCTTTTTCAATTGGTTTCAATTTAAAATTGATCGTGCATTACGTAATTAGGGTGCTGGACCTGGGTTGGGACATAGAATATTTTTTGTCCCGATAATTCCACCGGATCTAGACTTACGCGGGATAGATGTACCTAATCTGGAGCACCTTTTGATTCGTATTACGCCACTCCACAACTCTAAAATAATTTCAAAGGCTTGTGTGATGCAAATCATTACATAATGCATAATGACTTAGCTGACTTCATTGTTTGATCGACTTCAAACAAAATAACGGCAAAATATTTTGTTTAATAACGTGACGATGACATGACTGTCTAAATGTTGACTGGTACTAACAGAAGTGCATTCAAATTGCGATTGTATTGATAAACGGAATGTGGTACCAATTTTAAAGGGGAATAGAGCGCTGCCTTTCCTGTTATGTAAAGGTATGTATCCCCGCGTTCTATATAAAAACTATCGTTGAGCGAATGCACGATCGTTCGAACTTTTTGTTCGGTGAATCTGAACGCGTGATCGCACCGACAGAGGGCTCTGAAGAAGGAGAGACAATACTGGTCTATAGTATAAGTTCGTGGTGTATTATCATTTACTGGAAAAGTGAACGAAAAAAATATACATAATCATGAAAGAAAATAACTCTATGTACAGACGCCAGCACATCAAGTTACTACAATCTGTCAAATTTCTTTAATAGATTTTCAACTTTATTGCTAAAGAATAAGGTTCAATGTTTATTGGGAAAATTTGACCAGCACCCTAATTACGAAACGCAAACTCAATTTTAAATTGAAACCAATTGAAAAAGATTGTCAGTCCATTGCTTCATAAGTTCGACAAAAAGAATCTGCTTAATTTTTTTTGTCGAACTTATGAAGCAATGGACTGGCAATCTTTTTCAATTGGTTTCAATTTAAAATTGAGTTTGCGTTTCGTAATTAGGGTGCAGATTGGAGTAGGTTGATTTGCTGGCGTCTGTACCTACTTAAAATTATACAGGCTAGGTATTTAGTAAGTAACATAACATAACATCACGCCTATATTCTCCGAAAGGATGAGCAGAGGTGTACATAAATATTACACGAAAGAAAATTAAACCTATTACACCCATATTTCGCCAGTATAATAGGTATATGTTTAAGTCATAATAGGGGTCCATGCCATCAACCGGGCACAATTCCAGACTCCAGGCTGCTACTGAAATTCCAGATGGTAAAACCCAATAACACTTTGCCCGACCCGGGAATCGAACCCAGGATCTCAAGGTCAGCAGTAGCGCTTGCGATAACTAGACCAACGAGCCAGTCCAGACCGATATAATACGATTTAGGTAAAAGTCCTCGTGATTGGAGTCGAGGGCACTGTATCTATTTATTTGTTTAGTGTCTCCAATGGAAGATTACACAATAAATGACTCATAAATAATGGGCAATAGTAATATGCTCATAATTTTGATAAAGTTTATTTGCCTTGCCGACTCAGAGACGGTATTACTTGGATAAATAGGTATAAACTACTTGCAAAGTAAAAATCACAACCATAGCCATCAAGGTGATAAACCTTCATTACAGCGCCATCTAGGAACTCTGCCTGTAACTATTTAAACAAGGCCATCGTCACTCGCGCTCTCATTGATCACTCACGCTGGAGACAGGTTCATGAAGGGCTTTATTAGTTCCCATCAATGACCATAGATGTCTCTACTGTATATAACAACAACAAAAAAGTGGATAGTTCTATTGGTATTTTACTAGAAAAAAGCAGTAGCAGTGGTGTGTGTGACCGTCAGACTGCCAAGGCACGCACCTCTAACTTTTCGAATTCATGTGCGTATTGTATAATGATCACTTGCTTCAAAAACGGGGAAGGAAAATATCGTTAGGAAACCGGCATGCTTGAGAGATATTTCTCGACGGCAAAATGAAGCCAAGCCAGAGGTCCATGGGCGGCTTTAAAACTCTGAAACCAGCTTAGTCACTACCCGCACGAAAAGAAGAAGACCAAATAGTACCTACACTCAGTTAAGTCCGATGTACTTAATAGGTGACGACCCTATTGCCATCAACCGGGCACAAATCCAGGCTTCGGGCTGCTATTGAGAATTCCAAAATACCAAATAACAGTTTTGGGTATCGTACCCGGGTCAGTGAGATACCTCATGGTCAGGCTCAGCAGTAGTGCTTGCGATCAATAGACTAAAAGAGTAGTAAAAAAGAATTAAGCATTATTTATAGAGTAAGTAGTTATACCAGTTCTGTGCTATTTGGGCCCACAGTTTGTCCGACATGCGGCGGACATGACCTGCCCATTCCCATTTAAGTTGGGCAGCCTTTTGAGCCACGTCAGCTATTTTCGTTTTGGAGCGTAGTATTGTGAGTCGCGGCAGACCACGTAGGAGATGGCGGGACGAGCTAGATAGATTCCGTCAAAACTGGGAGGAGGACGCGCAGGCTCGCGAACCCTTCTATTGTTCGCGGAGTGGAGGGAGGCCAGGAGTGGGACAGCAAAGGCTAATAAAAAAAAAAAAAAATGTAGAGATACAATACTTTTTGCTGTTTTCCGTTAAAACGACCAACAATAAGCGTAAATTCTGACACGCTCATAATTAAAATTTAAAAAAAAACACCTCTCATCTGGACAACTCATTTTTCAAAGCACACACATAATTAAATTAGAGAGCCGTAATTACAGGTAATTATAATAATAATCTGGACATCAAACCGACGATTAGCGATGACAAATGACGCTCGTTGCAGACCGCGATGAGCGGTATGACGGTATAACAGACAGACGAAATGGATGCCGTAATCAAAATGGACGCGAAAATAATTGTTATTAATGGCGGCGGGTATTTTTGTAAGTGCATATTTTAATATTTTTGATGGACTCATAAACAAAATGGCAGTTGTACAGCACGTATGGCGGATGACCATTCTTCATCATCATAATGACCCAGGAGATTTGAAATATGAGTTGCTGAACTGGTGGTCACCATCACATGATGCCTGTATTTTACGAAGGGGCTGGCAGAGATGTGGCCCACATGTTGTTGCAGTTGTGTGACTCTGCCCAACCCGGATATCATATTCAGGAGGCTGTACTCAAATCAAGTGTAGGTATGCTTACTCTTGTTCTTGTTCACCACTAGACCAATACAATAGCCAGGTCAAGGTGCCAAATAAACTCGTGATAAAAAAGATACACTTTTTAAATCCACAGCGGGGAGCTCTTGGCCTGAATCACACCTGATAGTAAGTGATAATCAGGCCTAAGTTGGAAGCGAGCTTACTTGAGCTCTAACTGCACACAAGGTGTTGTAATGGCGACAGACTTAGATAAGCTGGTTGTAGCCAGGTGGACTTAGAACAAGCCCTACCACCAAATAAACCAAGCAAAAAATTTAGCTCCCACTGGGAATCGAACTCGGGACGTCCGGGTCTGAGACAGGCCGTCTAACCACTAGACCACAGAGGTGTTTAGGCAGACTCAGGGCTTCACGAGTCATCATCTTATTATTACACTACTTAATATAAAATACGCAGCCTTTTCGTAATTCCCATAAAACCATCTACATAAATAAGTACCAACCAAGTACAAAAAGAAGTACCAGATTATCTTCGTAGATCGTGTGTCGTGTAGGCTGCGTCTGCGCAGACAGTCGTAATCACGTCATAAGACACGACGCCGTGGGAACATGCTGAGAGTAACTTGTTTCATATTATACACACATTGTTTTAGTGCCAGGAGCTTGGGAAGCAAAGCTAGAGAGTAGGTATTTTATGAAGGATCAAGATTTTGAAGTTTTGGTTTTGCATGGTATTGGTCATGTCTAATTATAATTTTAAAAGCAATGTCTGTAACACATTCAATAAAGTAAAAGATGGTCACACATAGTATGAGAGCCGGTCCTAAGTTCTGTTAATTTTGTCGGCTTTACGTCATCTGAAGCGTAGGTAACTTACTGTGAAAGACGTTAAAAAAAAACATTAGAGGCAGTCTTTTGGGGACTGCCGATGGAAGTGAAAACAGTATCCTATAATATTATGTTAATCCAGGTAATAAACTATCTGTCTGCCTCATCCAAATCCTATTAGTAGCATAACATAATGATTGAAATACTATCGTGAATTCATGCATGCCTAGTACTTTTTGTTAGGTTACTGCTCAGAAATTGTGCACAACGTGTAATGATTGAAACACTATCGTGAATTCATGCAAGCCTAGTAATTTTTATTAGGTAACTAAATTCTAAACAAATTCTACTCTCTCTCCGTCTTATGAATTTTCAATCAGTGTCCTGACGCGAGTTTAACATTTTATACCCATTCCAAAAAAAGTGCACAACGCCGCTAAACGAGTTTTCTCTTCAAAAAATCATAAAGATCAAAAGTACCCGACGTTGGACCTCAGCCCCTCAGGTCATTTTTAACCCTTGCTGTCCCTCCCATAGACACGAAAGTGACCCATTAAGCCATTCCCAACATTCCTAGTGGATTACAAAAGAAATTACTTGAACGCGACCAATCTTTATGATGACCGCAAAAATGATGGGATCCTGGTATTAAAATGATGGAACACACACAATGTAGCAAAGATTTTGATTAACACAGAAGGGACAAGTGAGGTCAAGACTTTTGATACTATGCAATTCGTTGACATTTTTATAATTTGACTATCTACTTAAGCAGCTGATAGTGTTGTCGAGGTTATGACATGTCGCACACCTGTTGATCGAACTAATGACATACACTCAGTGTTAGCTGGCTATTAATAACATTAGGAAAAATCAATAAAGATGTAGTTTGGGTGTGGGAAATTAAGAAGAGGTCAAAATATAATAAAAAGTAAAAAGCTTACTGTCACAAAATAATGAGAGCATTCACAAGAATTTGGTACATAGATACAGTATTATTTATTAAATACTCCTATTAATTTCGGGAGGCATGAAATTAAAAAGTGTAACACCTTTGTCCTCAAAGAAGCTACAATAATGTAGGCATTATACAGATCTCCATCATCGTCCACTCTTTCAATGAATTCTTCCAAACAATGCACCCATCGAATTACACCAAAATAATCTTACACAACACCGACCTTTGTTTCTTAAACACTACAATTCAGAATCCTATGAAAGTGTCTAGGAATGGTAATTTATATTTTTCCCATAAAAGGAGAAATTAGGAGCGTTACTAAATTGATTGTGTCGAGACAATTCATTTGATGATGGCGACTCTAATGTAATGAGGCGTGTGATGTTATCACCATTATCATCAGACAGTGCCCTTGATAATGATGAATTTGTATATGAATATTTCATGTTTATTCATGTCTATTCAATGGTTTATACTGTTAATTGTAACCAGTGGAAGAGCGGAATTCCTAACACAAGTATATTTGTTACTTAAATGGAAATTCCCCTACAGACCTAATGTAATTGTATTTTAAGTTATTGAAATAAATATTTAATTTTTTTTTTTCATGCGAACGAATGAGGAAAATGTCGTGTGGAAAGTTTTGAGTATGAATGTCGATGGCTATAAGAGTAGGGGAAGACCAAATAAACGATGGATGGACTGTGTGAAAGATGATATGGCGAGATGACGACTAATAGAGGAGTATGGAAGAAAGGGACATGTTGCGCCGACCCCAAATAAATTGGGATAAAGGCAGAAGAATGATGATGATTTCATGTTTATTTAAAGTAGCTTAAAACATACTTTAAAAAATAGTGATGATGGAAAATATACTAACAATTAAATCATTCATATTTTATAATAGGTAACTTGTACATGACCTTTTTATATATTTTACAAACACTGTAGTAAAACGTATTTAGCTGCTTACAGCTAAATACGTAGTTGTAGTACGCAACGCTTTAAAATCTTCCATAACATAAACCCATCAATATAATATTAATTATGAATTTATTTACCACTTTTTATGAAAAGGGTCACTGTTTGAAGCGAAACAAATAATAAAAGGCTTCTGTTAACACCATTTTAACTAAGCGTGAAGTTCAGCTACATGCAATAAAATCTTGGTCTCTTGTACTACGTGAACAAAAGGCGGCTTCATTGGACAAAGGTCGATTGTCTGAAGTGGATCAATAAATTCTTCTCGTTGACTCTTGAAGTACTTACATAAATCATGACATCTATTCGGCGTCAAGTCGTCAAAAATATTTTATTGACGCTGAAGAATAAGAGGTAAAGGAATACTTTGGAGCCTTTCATGTTGATAAATAAAAAAAATAAGCATTTATTGCTGGATCTAGGTACAGTGCGACACAACTTAGATGTAGCGTCGGCAAAATTCGTAAAACCGATCACCATCCGAACTGAGTGCGCCTTCAAAATCACCAATCTTTATTACTGCTATAAGTGAAAATGATCTTTCGAAAACGCAATAACTTGTATAGTCTTATAGCCAAATAAATTCGTAAAATTGAAATGAATGAATGAAAATTTTCAAATCTATGCTACATCTAAGTTGTGTCGTACTGTACAATGTTCTTTAAAGATTTTCTACAATAAACCTACTGAAAATTATTTTCATTAATTATCGAAATACGGTGCATTCTTTTTCCTTATGAATTTTGGTCCTTCGTCCAAGGCCTCCTCTAAATATTTCTTTAGTTTTCTGTCTCTCGCCCTTTGAATCCACTCTAGAGCATTCTACTCTTTGACATCGTCTTCCCAACGTTTCGCTTGTCGTCCTTGCTCCCTTTTCCTCAAAAAGTTTTGTCAGTCTGACCGTAGCGAACTGTGTTCATTAATTCGTAAAAGTTTAATATCGATTCCGGACTACACATAATTCTAAACAAAAATCTGATTCTTTAGCTATGCCTTTGAGATGAAAAGGATCTTATTTACAGCCTTCGTTCGAATAAAGATTAACTATTTTGACTCTCAAAAATAATCACAGCACAACCCGACAGCTCAAAGTCAAAAGCCCATCAAAACCGAAAAAAGAACATAATCTGTCGGCACACACAAACAAACAAATGCTACGTCATACCGCCATGATTAATTCTCATTACACAATGCGCGCGCGCAGTTATTAATGAACACATCGTGATTCTTTGTTTATCTTTTGTGGGAACGAATAATGGAATCCTTTGGAAAGAGAGGAGAGAGTGTTGAGGTTTTTATTAACGGTGCTGTGGTGTTTGATTTCCTATTTGGAGTGAGAAGGGTTATTCAAATGGGGTACCTACTGTGCAGGAAATGTTAAGGTAACAACATATTGATTGTTTCCTTGGGGAACTTTGAAAGAAAGAGTCTACTGATGTACCTAAGTCCCATAATAAATAGTCAGAAACCAACTTGCCCAGACAAAACGTAGTTAAGTCTTGTCAACCTGGCGAATCTGGTGATTGTATCACTTTTGGCAACAACTCCCAGTAAACTGTTTCACTAAAGTGGTAACTATCTATTTCACAGACAAATTCTCCTTTTCGTGTTATATGCAAGTGACATTCAACCGTAAGGTGCTAAATCAACTTCCTTACCTCAAATACCTTAGTGTCCTCTTTCACCTAGTCACAGGACGAAAGACTGCTGCTTGACGTAGGTCCTAGATCCTAGGTCCTAAGAGGTATGGGGACCAAATCTCATACATAAATAGTATCATCTTTCTGCTCTTAAACAGATTTATTTGGGATCTTTTTTTTTATCCACCACGGGAAGCTCTTGGCTCTTGGCCTCCATCTCGACTGATGGTAAGTGATGATCAGGCCGAAGGTGGAAGCGAGGTCCAACCGGAATCAACCACAGAGGAACTGGCTATCTTAACTCTAACTGCCGAAACACAAAAATGCCTTAAACATTGTTGTTATGTGACGGACTTAGATAAGATGGTGGTAGCCCGACATTCGGATTCAGAACAAGCCTTACAGTACGACACAACTTAGATGTAGCATCGGCAAAATTCGTAAAACCGATCACCATCCGAACTGAGTGCGCCTTCAAAATCACCAATATTTATTACTGCTTTAGGTGAAAATGATCTTTCGAAAACGCAATAACTTGTAAAGTCTTATAGCCAAATAAATTCGTGAAATTGAAATGAATGAATGAAAATTTTCAAATCTATGTTACATCTAAGTTGTGTCGTACTGTACCATCAACCAAACCGAGCAGAAAATGACGCCCCCACTGGGAATCGAACCCGGGACCTCTAGGTCTGACACAGGTGGTCTAATCACTAGACCACAGAAGTGGTTAGAGGGTCTACGCCGTAGTCTTCTTCTAGCACTCTCCTCTCCCCCTGCCTTCCTCTTTTGTCTCGACTTCCTTGCTAGTCATATCATCCAACGTACATAACAAATAAATACAGCACCTCTTTCACCTCTTACCCAACTACGTAAAACTCGAACAGAGCACTCAGAACTAATGATTTACGTCAGCCAATCGACCTACATTCATGAATCAATCCTTTGTGAACGACCCAAGTTTTTATTGCTTTGAAGCTCGTGAAGTGAACACATATCTTCATGGTAAGTTACTGGTGGTGTTAACAGAAGTGTTGTATTTGTTCTGGTTGGAACAATGGTGCTTTAAGGCGAAAGCGTCAGTGTAGCCCGCGAAATTCTAATTTTCTTATTTTTTTTGCAATTTGCAGGTCATCATCAGGTTGTATGTTGATCTAAATATGATTCGAGGCCGTATCAAATGTTTATATATAGAAATCATAAGTAATTCAACTCTATAAGTTCATGTAATCCCATTGAATGACTATTTCATGAAATCATGACATTTAGGGATTAGGAGTTGTATTCCTAATTCTAAAGACTATAATTCTGAAAATCCATATTTGTTACGGTTTATATTTTAATCAACATTCAACCTGACACTGACCTGCAAATTGCATAACACGATAGGAATTTTGAATTTCGTGGGCTACCTTAGCGCATCCCCTTAAGAAGAGGTTATGTAAAGATGGTGAATGGTCATGTTAAAAGTTGGTGGAGGTATGAGGTTATTGGCCGCGACTAACGAGTTGTAGGTCGTAGCTTCGAACTCAGGCCGACACTTTATCACTAAACGGCTCTCAAAACGGTGAAGGAAAACATCGTGAGGAAACCGGCATTTCCTAGAATCAAAAATTCGAAGACATGTGACATCTACCAACCCGCACTAGGCTCTCGTGGTGGATTACGGCCCACTCCCTCGCATCGAGAGGAGGCCTGTGTCCCAGCAGTAGGAACATTAATTATAGGCTAATTATAATTAAGGGATATTGGGGATCCTAAGAAGGGTTATACTTATACCCGTGGATGTTGCTCTATAGAAAATATTGAAATTATCATATGGAAATTGCACCTAATTCAGTTGAGTAAAGAGAATATAAAATCAATAGGTTGTGTGGTAGTTATAGTCCAAACTTGAACGAGGAAAAAACTTGATGTCTACCTCATTAATGAAAGTTTCCACCATTCCAGGGTTAATAGAGGAATCTCATCGCCTTCGACGCCTTCTCATATAGAGCAGTGATAACCTAGTGGTGTTACCTCCAGACTGCCAAGTCATAGGTCTCGAATTCGAACGCAAGCCACGCACCTCTGACTTTTAGGATTCATGTGCGTATTGTATATTGCACGACTCTTAATGCGAAGCATTAGAGTGTGCTCTACGATCGAAAAAATTTTTTTGCCCCATTTCTGTAACTGTTTTTATTGTTACACTCCTGCTAGTACACAGAACCTACTTAATTTATATACCATTGTATAGATGATTAAATGGAGATTAATACTGTACTTTTTAACAATTTATTTAATGCAGCAGAAATGGAAAAAGCATCAAAATAGTTGAAAAAAAATTCCTGTCCGTCAATTTATGAACCCTGAAAACATTGTAGCTTGCGATAAAATCAATTAATTGAGTTAATTTTTTTTTTATAAGTACTTTTGTTTCAGCCGTATAAGGAACCCTATTGAAAATGGCTCTTTTATTCAAAGTAGTTTAATTATAATTAATAAAATACTAACTAAAATATAATATCTTTATCTAAATATTTCCAACCTTTGACTTAAGTTGCCTAGCAACCGCCAAGTAAATATCTTTGTCAGTCTTTGACATTACGACTTCATGAAAAGTTATAAATTGTAAATTTTTGTTAGAAACTATGTTTTGAAATTCTTTTTCGTTTATGAATGACTGTTATGTATGAGGCGTGCACTTTTGGATTTTCTAAACTATTGTATAATATCACTTGCTTCAAAAACGGTAAAGGAAAACATCGTCAGGAAAACGGCATTCCTGAGAGATATTTCTCGACGGCATTTGAAGCCAATTCAGAGACCATGGGCGGCTTTAAAACTCTGACACCAGTTTAGTCAATAACCACACGAAAATAAGAAGAAGATCGTCTTCTATTAGTGCGAGAGCCGATTGCAAAAACACCTACCTTATAAGATACCCCAATAGGCTACTTGTAGATCGTTAACCAACTCTTAAACACGTAAAAAAAATGAGGTCTGCCAGAGCCGATCCTGCCGGGTCATAGAAATAATCGCCATTTTTTGACGTAATTTTTTAGTGAAAATTACCTCATAAGATACCCGAATTAAAGTGCTGGCAACAGTTAACCACTGATTAATTATGTAAAAAAAAGTTGGTCTGCCATTCCGCACCCTGCCGGAAGTACTTGGCAGACCCCTAAAATATACCCCTTCCGACACCCTATACCTACCTCATCGACTACCTGGATGGATCCTACGCCAAATAATAACCAAGATGCCCCTGATACTGGATCAAAAGGTCTGCCAGGTCTAAGCTTGCCGGAACTTTGTGTTCAAAGCATTTGAAGATGGAAGAGAGCATAATTTCACCTGAAATCAAAATCACATTTATGTCTAAAGGAGAAAACCAAATTCCATAGAAACTTGGGCCCAGCGTTACAGGGCTGGAATTTGGCCATAAATTAGAGCATTTAGGAAGGATTCACGACGCCAATTTTCACGTCTCCCAGCAATGGCCAAATTGGTAAAATCAGACAATGTTTACATTTTAGATTATTTTTATTATTTGAGGTATTCAAATAAAAAATGATATTTTTGAGGCTTTGTTTGTTTCCTACGTTAATTGGGCAACCACATGCGCTGTGCTGCAGCACCTGCAGCCTATCACGATGCGGTTAAAATCTCCTAGTAGGTACCCACATAAAAAGCGCTTAGCGGGTGATTTATCTGTATGATCTTACTGAAAACCTCAGCTGAAAACTATGTTTATTAGACAAGGCCCACTTAGAACACTACTGGCTTGCATTTGCTAATATTGTATGTATCTACTAGGGGATTTGATGCAATCACGGATTACAGTAATCTGAGATTGCAATAATATAAGTAAAACACACCTATTTGTGATGAATCGTTTTATTAATCACCTTCTTCATTAGGACTATCATTATATAATACAGTATCCAGAAATTGTGCAGGAGGCAATTGAGTACCTACCCTGGTGCCGTGCCAACTAAGCCCAACTAAAATACCATAATTATGCTCATGGCAAAAGAACGGTTGGTTGCTGTGCCCACACACAGCAACCATCCGTTCTTTTGCCAACAATACAGGTGCAATTATATTGGACTATAGCATCCCTCCCACTTAGAGAGCTGTCGAAGTGTCGACTAACATATAAACGAAACATATCCTATTAGTAATAGGATATATTAGGCTGGATTTTATTCTTCCTCTCAACATCCAGGTTGAGTCCGATGTTGACAGCCCTTGCAGCCACCGTTCACCTCTACACAGTTCTATTCATCGGTGTCTGTTCAGTCTGTTCTAGTCCATTTCCATCAAGAGATACAGCATTGGTATGATTTCAGCAAGCTTGGCAGATAGTCATTTTCATTTAAGTACCTGAAGCAAACAATCATGTGGCATTAGGTCTAGCACTAGCATTTAGCAATAAACATCTGATTGGCACATTTGGGTACTTAAACATAAGCGGCCCTATTACATTCCCACTGCAGGGACACAGGCCTCCTCTCTGAGAGAGGGAAAAATCTGTAATTTAACAATGCAGGTTCAGTCCAGATTGTAGATGTCACATGTCTAGATTGAATATGAATTTGTTGCATGCGCTGGTATCATTTTATAAAATACAACTATCAACAGACAATTGAACATAAGCGATAACACTATTTAGTTTGATTACATGAAATAATTTCATAGTAAGTACGAAAATAATGCGATATAGATATATCGGATACTAACCGTTTGATGCGCGACCCATTCCTGTACAATTGAAAGAATCATTTCATCTTTCAGTCTTCGCCTTCCCATTGTAATGCAGCGCGGTCCGTTGCTATTCCGCAATTAATGCACAGGCTCTTGATGTCGTTGTATCCAGTCATCCAGTCAAAAGAGCATTATACAGATCCAGTTTTCCAGCAAAGGTCAGCAGGAGTGGCAGGATACGGTGCCCAATGTTCAAGCGAGGGCAGTCTATGGCAATCAATTTCGGAGGCCAGTATTCGAGTAGAAGTCAGAAATAATAAATCCCGAGAAATACGGAAAATCATTAGCGTGGCGAATGACAACAATAACATGACATGACAGTACGAATACAATCATGACAATTGACAGACGTTGACATTGACATTTGCCGTTTACTAGTGCAATCCGTGGTGCAATTGATTTTATCGATTATTTACTTCTTTGAATGATTTTTTAATGGTGGTTACATTAAAAATCAATTAGATTCCAGTTTTTTTTTTTTGTTTACATTGATTTTAATACCTAAAAACAATTATATCAAAACAATGTAGTACTATTTAAGGCAGTGTATAGAGTGCCACCAGTGGCACTCTATCCCTATCGGATAAAGTGCCACTACAGGCACCCTAGTAACACCGCCTCGGCCCGGCCAAAGTGCCGCAAGCATTGGATTGTCATTGTCACTGTCACTAAGTCACGTCACTTGGTATTTTGTTTGATTGTCGAGGTTAGATCGCTGTAAAACACCACATTCCCAAAACATTACATTCTCTTGTGCCTAAACGGACCCTGGCACTTCGCCGGCCGCTACCGCGGCACTGCTCGCTACGCTCGCTCGGCTCGTGCGTTGTGTGGTCACAGTTCTAACCTAACCTAACCTAACCTAAATAACAAGTGACAGTGACAATGCAACGCTTATGGCACCCTAGCCGGGCCGAGGCAATGACACTAGAGTGCCACAAGAAACTCGCGGCACTCTCTAAACTTCGATTATTTAATTATTTGTAACAGTATCGATTTCTACGAACTCGATAATATTCTTAGGGTACGCTCTATTGATATAATGCCAGCGTTTGTGAAGTTAATGACGTTTAATGAAATATGTGTTGTAACGGTTTACAAAGGTGATTTAAAACAATAAAATAGAAATCTACTTATTTTCTACACTTGGCCATTGCTAATGAGGCTAAAATTAAAATGGGTTAATTAAGAAAAATAGAAGATTTTTTTGGTACATATCTCATTCGTGTAACGGTTGGGCCCAAAAACGGCTTTCTCCTTTATACAAATTTATAAATATTAACTGCTTTTTTACCCGACTACGGCAAAGCCAAAAGGAAGGGTTGTGATTTTAGCAGTTTATGTATGTATATAAGTATGTATATATGTTTGCTTTTACGTAGTGTGTTCCACCGTAGCGCCTAAATTACTGTACCGATTTTGATGAATAAGGTATCAATAGATTCGTAATAATGGTCCGGGTGACATAGACTATATAAATTCTCCCTAAATGTAATATGGTGGATATAACACATAAATTTATAACCTCGAAAAAATTAAATTGTGATAATCATGACATGTTTGGTATCAAAAAAAAGGTCTTAACGAGCACATTACAAATATGTAGGGTAAACTCACCAGTAACTGGCCACTTAAGCACATCGCCAAGTTCATGTCATTGTTATGACCAAATGTGTCAAGAAATTAATATTCTTAAATTACCTATGGTTAAAGTGTGTATACGTTTATCGATATTGATGGGTAAAAAAATCAATTAAACAAAATTATGTAGAAACATTTTAACCGAATGAAAAAGTAGTTATTTTTAATAGTAACTGGCCATCAAATTTAGAAATTAGCCACCATAACACTAATAATTGGCCATGTTATAATAATCATCAAAAACAATATTAAAATATAGGATAAAGTCCATAAATTAGAAGTACAAATATTTCAAAAACTTAATAAGGCAAATTCTGACAATAATTTACTTAATTCGCTACAAAAAATCAACATCTTAGCCTATATTTCCTAACAATTTTCTAGACTCATCTTGACTATTCATTGTTTTGCTTTTAGCAGTCTTATTCTTTGTATTTTTAATCCTCCTCCTATAATCATTCTTCTGCCATTATCCCAATTTATTTGTAGACGGCGTAACATGTCCGTTTCTTCCACACTTCTCTGTTAGTCGTCATCGCGGTAGTCATCTCCTTTCTAGCCATGTCATCTTTGCCAAAGCCCATCTATCGGTTCTTTGGTCGGCCCTTACTCTTATAGCCATCGAAATTCATACTCTCAACTATCCTCACGACATTTTCCTCATTCTTCTTTATTCTTTATCTTGTATTAAACTTTGAGTTAGGATTTCGTATTTTAAATTGGATACTACTTCAATCAATCAATCAACTCAGCCTATCGCAGTCCACTGCAGGACATAGGTCTCGCTCAGGCTGCGCCACAACACTCCGTCTTCCGCCTTCCGCATCCAGTCCGTCCCAGTCAACATTTTAAGTTCACCGGTTCATCTAGCTGTGGGGCGTCCCACACTACGCTAGCCGATACGCGGTCTGCACTCTAGGACTCGTCTGCTCCACCGGTCATCGGTCCTTTGACAAACATGGCCAGCCCACTGCCACTTCAGCTTGCTTACTCTGCAGGCTATATCGATAACTCCGGTTCTTTTCCGGATAGCTTCGTTTCTGATCTTGTTTTTCAAAGAATCTCCGAGCATAGCCCGCTCCATAGCGCGCTGAGCGATCTACATTACTTCTGGACACGCAAATTTTTTTTCCTGCTTGACGAATCGATCCTTCAACGTTTTCAATAAATTTTATAGTCTTTTCTATTGCTTCTGGCGTATTTTTAAGGACATTTTGGAAAATCTGTGTAATAAAAAATATTCCGTCAGTAACTGGCCATACAATTGGCCACCCATGCCAGTTACTGATAAATGTGTATATTTTTATTTGATATTTTTTTAGGAGATAGTATACCTTATGCAACTACTAAATACGTCTCATTTTTGATAAAATTCGAAGATTTGTTTATAATCTAGTAACTGGCATGGGTGGCCAATAATTGAAAATAATAAAAAATGTCGATCAATTACTAGCCACCCGCCTAATGTTGATTTACAATAGATGCTGACAAAATAGAACTTTTAAAAAGGATCACTTACCATTTAAACAACACACTAAACACAATCGACTGACGTTTACTACACAAAATACCACAAAATTAATTTTTTACATCAAGCGTTACGTTAAGATTTTTGTAAAGACTTACCGTTCATATGAGCGAACATACCGTGCATGCACGCCGACTGTCACAAAATGATCGATATTTTTGGCAATAGTGTCCTTATTGGAAAATAAAATTACTTTACTTAAAGCTACTTGAGTAGGCAATACCGAAAACAAATAATAGTTGGCGTACTGTGAGCGTAATTCTTAATTTATGCAGTTGAAGTGTATAGTGGCCAATTATTGAAAGCGGCTAGTTACTCCTCGGTTTACCCTATATACAGGGTGGATTTTTTGAACCCCACCTCGATTAAAAGTACTCTAAATACTGACGATAGCAAATTTTACTCAAAGGAACAAGCCTTTATTTAAATTAAATAAAAAAAGAAACAATTCTGCGTTCAATGATTTTCGAAAATTCACTTCCCACTATCGAGAATTGAACCAGCTAAAATCCGAAAAAATAACACCCTGTATTTTTATGGGATCAATCGATAGAGTCAATCATAAGCATCAAATCTCTCTAACAAACATGATAAATTAAATTATTGTTATTTTTTCGGATTTTAGCTGGTTCGATTCTCGATAGTGGGAAGTGAATTTTCGAAAATCATTGAACGCAGAATTGTTTCTTTTTTTAATTTAAATAAAGGCTTGTTCCTTTGAGTAAAATTTGCTATCGTCAGTATTTAGAGTACTTTCAATCGAGGTGGGGTTCATAAAATCCACCCTGTATATACATATTTGTAATGTGCTCGTCAAGGCCTTTCTTTTGATACAAAACATGTCATGATTATCTCAATTTAATTTTTTTCGAAGTTATAAATTTATGTGTTAAGTCCACCATATTAAATTTAGGGAGAATTTATATAGCCTATGTCACCCGGACCATTATTACGAATCTATTGATACCTCATTCATCAAAATCGGTACAGTAATTTAGGCGCTACGGTGGAACACACGTAAAAGCAAACATATATACATACTTATATACATACATAAACTGCTAAAATCACAACCCTTCCTTTTGGCTTTGCCGTAGTCGGGTAAGAAAGCAGTTCATATTTATAAATTTGTATAAATTTAGACATAAATGTGATTTTGATTTCAGGTGAAATTATGCTCTCTTCCATCTTCAAATGCTTTGAACACAAAGTTCCGGCAAGCTTAGACCTGGCAGACCTTTTGATCCAGTATCAGGGGCATCTTGGTTATTATTTGGCGTAGGATCCATCCAGGTAGTCGATGAGGTAGGTTTAGGGTGTCGGAAGGGGTATATTTTAGGGGTCTGCCAAGTACTTCCGGCAGGGTGCGGAATGGCAGACCAACTTTTTTTTACATAATTAATCAGTGGTTAACTGTTGCCAGCACTTTAATTCGGGTATCTTATGAGGTAATTTTCACTAAAAAATTACGTCAAAAAATGGCGATTATTTCTATGACCCGGCAGGATCGGCTCTGGCAGACCTCATTTTTTTTACGTGTTTAAGAGTTGGTTAACGATCTACAAGTAGCCTATTGGGGTATCTTATAAGGTAGGTGTTTTTGCAATCGGCTCTCGCACTATATAAACCCCTGGAAATGCAAATGAGGAGTCACAAGAAGAGATTACATAAATAACTTACTTCAAAGAGAGATACTCATTTTGGTATAGTTACTCGTAGTAGTTCGTAATAATAATCAATCTGGCTAGCCTTTTCCCAATTATTTTGGGGTTGGCTTCCAGTGTAACCGGATGCAGCTGCATACCAGTATTTTCATGGAGCGACTGTCAATCTGACCTCTACAACCGAGTTACTGGGTAATACGATACCCGTTGGTAGGACTGGTTGTCAGAGTTTCGGGCTTCTGACGACCCGTAACGACTGTCACAGATCAATGAATGACAACCGGGACTCGGTATGTAAAGATGGTCACCCCAACCCCGGCAAGCGAAGCTTAACCAGATGGATCGACCTGTTTGGCTGTTATTATTTAGGCGCGAGCTCCTCAACTACTAATAATCCTTACATATTATAAAACAAAGTCGCCCGCCGCGTCTGTCTGTCTGTCTGTCTGAACGCGATAAACTCAAAAACTGCCGAACGGATTTTCAAACGGTTTTCACCATTGGACGGAGTGATTCATGTGGAAGGTTTTAGTGTATAATTCATTAAGGTTTTGTGATAATTGGCTGAAATATGACGATTATTGTTGAAGATGTCGGAAAAAATCATGCCGACTGGGAGCTTTACTGGCGTGCGCTGCGTAAGTCGTGAGAGATAAATCAAATTTATGTTCTAGAGTATTGTATATCTTAAAAATTGCAACAAAAAAGTCCGCGATGGCATATGTCTATCTTTTAAGGGTGACCCACAATAACCATTTTTGTCTTTCAAAATTGTATAAAATTTTCATTGTTATTTCCGAAGCTATTTTGACCGGTATCTTATTAATCCTTATCCAATTAAATAGGTTATTTAAATTGGGCATTCAATTTCGATTAAAATATGCCTTTACATCACATCATTTAAATGAATAGTTTAAGAGATATCACAGTTTCAAAATTACGCGTAACAAAATAATTATGGTTGACCACGCGGGCGCTGTAGTAGAGTAGTAGCCTACCACTGCGTCCGCTGAAAGTTAGTCAATGATCTTTTCCTTGGCTATTAAGTATGTATTCCCGGTAGAACGTTCCCGTGGGATATTTTGCGACATCCACGCGGGCGAAGCCGCGGGTAAAAGCTAGTAGCTAGATAATTTCAAGGCAACATTACTGCTTCTGACAAGTATTTAATAAGTCTAAGTACATAAGTACGTACCTCTACGTGTCGTGGGAACTTCGATGCGATGAAAGGCTTAAACCTCCCCTCTCTTTCCCTCTCACACAATTACGTATAACGCCGTCCCTCTCACAAATTCGTGACTATACGATTTTGCTTCAGAAACTGAGAGGCAATTTGTATTTTGTTTTTTGACAGACGATTTTTAATGAAGATATGTATCTGAGTTGAATAATTCCTTTGGTCCAGTTTGAAAATTATGGTTATTATTCGAACCGGAATTAAAAGTAAGACTGCGAGACAGAATTGAAGAAGATGAGGGCATTTTTAGCAAGAAATTAATATTAAAATGACCTAAAGTTAGTTGTTCTGGGTGTTAATTCATTTGCGTTGAGAAATTCATAGGGATTAATGGCCCTTTTATACTTTTGGTAACATACTACTTCATGTTTTGGCAAAGGAATCAGGATTTTGCAATTCTTGTGCTTTAATCCTTCTTCTAGTTATTTTATTATCCGTTAGTCAACTGCAAAAAATCCTTAAATATAGAGCAACCTTTCTTTATTAGGATTACCAGTACCTAAGTTGGCACAGCAGACTTTCGGTCGACCTTATCTAAATCAGTCTTATGGTGAAGTGAAATTTTTTATTCATCACTTTTACACGTCATATTAAAAAAATATTAAAAATAAGCTAGATGAGTTCGGCGTTTCCTATCTGACTACTCTGAGAAGAAGGGCCGAAACAAACTCAGAGGTCACAGTCTCTTTAGTCCAGACATAATCTAGGTCAGGCCACATGAGGACCATGTAGATTAGTGTCTGAAATGGTCTTTTGAGGAAAGAACCACACAGATTTGAGTGGACCTGTCCAGTCAGTGCACGCATTTGTCAGCAATCGTGGAGTTCAACTCAGAACTTAAGGAGCTCAACTCGACGAATAATACCAAAGAAAGGACATTGGAGAGGAGGGTTGAGGTGAGAGTGAGACTTCTGGATTGATAGTAATCCTTTCATCCTCTTTTATTTTCTGGCTTTATATTCCTCATCTCATCATCGCGATCTAATTCCATTGGTTATCCAAGTGCACAGCACCATTGTAGTGTAACATGCATGACTGTAGATTTGTGACGTCCTATTGCACGCATGGGCGACTTGCTCACGCGCATAACATTTTAATGGGTGGGTCCCATTCATGAGAACACGTTATTTTAATGTCAAATGGTTCATTCATGGTAGCTGGTTGTAACTTTGATGTTAGAGTTAGTACTACTAGATCTACGTAACGTGTTTTAGGATAACCAGTTTTGTAAATTATGATTCCTTGGTACCGACATAGTTTAGGTACGATTTGGTTCAAACTCAGACATGTCATGTTAAACATCTTGATGTGTGACTTAGACTCAATTTCACCATACTCTGTTAGATATAACAGACTGTTCAACCGACGCAGCGCGACTCTAATAGTAGAACAATTTCTCTCAAAACTTAAGAGGGTTTATTCTGAACGTTGGCAACATCGCAAATAGATGTCATATATTTCGCTGTTTTGATTAATTAGATCATATTTCTGTATGGAAATAAAAAATGTGGCTAATTAGCGAACTAGAATATTGATTAAGAAATGCAACAATTAATATCGTAACACCGAATAGTTAGTTTTAGATGTAAAAAAAGTATTTGGAAACTTTCCAAATGCCTTTTTTACACCTAAAACGGGTACAACATCAAATTCAATGTTATAATTGCAATTCATTATTAATATTCTAGATAGTTAGCCACATTTCTTATTTCCATACAGTATTATTTCCAAATTAATCAAAACAGGTAAATATTTGACAGCTATTTACGACGTTGCCAACTTTTAGGATGCACCCTCTTAATATAAATTGTTCTACCAGAATCGCGCCGCCCTGTCGGGTCGTGCCTGTCTAACATATTGTTCTATACCAGCAGAAATTATTGAAGGTGCACAATGATGGTGATTAGGTAGGTATTTTATATTTTACTATATGCTTCTGCACGCGAATACACCCACTTGGTGGTCGTACTTTATTGAATAATCTCTCCTGGGAACGTACAACCGGGATAAGAAGTATCCTAATGTCCTTTATATACCAGGCCATGGCGGTTAAGGCGTGAGGAGCTCGTGGCTAAGTAATAACAGCCGCACAGGTCCATCCATCAGGTGAAGCTACGCGTGCCGGGGTTGGTCAGTGGACCAGCTTTACATACCGAGACTCCTCCGTGACTCGGAAAGCATGTTAAGCCGTTGGTTCCGGCTGTCATTTGTGAATCTTTGACAGTCGTTAGGTACGAGTCGTCAGTAGCCGGAAAGTTTGACACCAGTCTTACCAAGGGGTATCTATCGTATTACCCAGTTACTGGGTTGTGGAGGTCAAACAGGCAGTCGCTCCATGTAAGTATAAAACACTTTTACAAAAAAAATTACAGTCGAAAAAAACTGAAAAGCAAAAAATAAATTAGCAATTTATTTTTTGTTTTTAAGTTTTTTTCGTCGGTTATAAATACTGGTATTCAGTTGCATGTGATTGGCGTGAGAGTTAAGACAGACAAAGATACTTTTACATTTACTTAAGTGTAATAATAATTAGTATGGATGCCTCTAGGGGTAGGCCTACAGTGAAAGTCTCCTAAGATCTGCTTTGTAAGATAACATGCGTTAAGATTTCACACCTCGTTACAGATACTATCACCATAAACCTGTTGACAGGTTAATAATCACCGCCTACAACATTAGCATTTACAACCATTTTATTTATCATGACTTTTACGACAGCACTATTATTTAGAGGGCTACTGTTGAAAACCTGTGAATGTAGAATTATCTACATGGCTTTTATGGTCATCTATTTATTACTTACTTGTTCTTCAGAAAGGTCAGATGCGTAGTACTCGCAACCGGCGTGCGTGTATGACCAGAGATGTATGAACGTAAGCGAGGCAAAAGGAGTATGTAAGGATCGTAGCAGGTGGCGTTCTGTAGTCTCTGCTTACCTCCATGGGAAGAAGGCGTGAGTTTATTTATATGTATATGTTTAACTTCGATTCTGTTTGGTTCTTCTTCCATTATTTTGGTGGAATTTCTTCCGATCTGGATGAAATTCCACCAATAGAATCCTTCTTGGGATAGCAAAGGGCCTTACAATGATGTTCTTTAGGACGGTTTTTCGGACCTCGTAGTTTTTTTTTTTCAATGTTGTTCACATATCACGGGACCCGGTCCTTTGAAAGGCGTACGAGAGGCCAAAGCCAACACGCAGAAGCCCGTTAGACGTTTTTAATTAAATGAGATCATTATTATTATTTAAGCCTTTTATTTCCCAAAGAGTACATTTTATCTAAAATATTAATTCATTCATATTACAATATAAACATGCATTTCAACAATAATTAGATGAATAAGAATAGATTATTAAATAAATAAATTTATTTGACAAATTAAATAATCGCAGGACATCGTAAATACACCTTATTTACCTACACGTACTTAATTTCTTACATAGTTAAACTTGAAAAACACCAATAGGTTCGAACTTGGTCTAGAAACTAGCAATAATCGATACAATTCAATTCAATTAATCTTTATTGCAATCCATAATGTCACTTATGATTCTCATGGCAAGCCTTCCATAACATTATTTCTTGAAAGAAAATTGTTTATTTCCAGGAATTAAATAAAGTGCTTACCTATTTAATTCTCATTTCTCATGACCATAAATGCTAAGTGTTTATGTTCATACCGTGGCAAACCTACCTAATGACAGGTTGTATCTCGTGATACTTCGTGGATGAGCACTGTAATGAGTTATTTCCCTTGGTTAACTGTTATAACTTGAGGGGAAAACGAGCTGCTGGTGCAATATGGTTTTCACTCGTCGCCGGTTCTCATTTCAAGGTTGAAATATTTATTAATTCCTTAGTGTTAGCTTCCAAGTCTTGATCTAGGTACTAAGAAATGTGTCAAATCTTGGTATGCCGACAAAAAATGCAAATTATTCAACAAAAGGACCTATTGGAGTTTTTTTTCAAATAACAAGATCCTTTGTCCTTGCCTTCGGAGAATGCCGAAAGCCATTATCACTGATCATCAAAAACATAAATGAAAAAAAATCTAGCACGAATGGAAAGATGAACGGAGAATCAAACTTGCCCAAAGATATAAGAAAGATTTCTATGAACATTATAATGTTCTCACGGCTGAGATACAGGCCTCCTCTCTTTGAGGGGGAGTGGGCTATAATCTACCCCGCGGGCCCAGTGCGGGTTGGTAGATGTCGCATGTTTTTGAATTTTTGGTTAGCCGGACATGCCAGTTCCTTACGATGTTTTTCTTCACCGTTTTGAGAGCAGTGGTGATGAACTTATTTACACAAAGTAAACCGCCTGCCTGTGTTCGAACCCACGACCTACAACTCGTAAGTCGGCGCCGATTACCACTGGGCGACCACTGCTCACTGCTATGAATTTGCCAAACATTATTCCTATGGGTCCTGCCCACCCAGGCAGGAGTCAAGCGTGAAGCTACAAAACTAGTTGCTCAGAGCCGTCTGCCAGCCGGCGCTATAGCTCACGTAATACCGGCATTGTTCACGAGTCTGTTCTTGTACTCGATTGTAGGAGGACCATGAGTTTTAGCCAAATTCCTCACCATGTATAAAATCTGTAAGGCGTTGCTACCTCCTGTCTTCAAAATCACAGGTCTTCATCTTATGCTTGGTCTTTTTTCAACTATGTTAGAGTTAGCTTCCATTTTAACCGCGTGCAGCTGAATAGCAGTATTTAACATGGAACGACTGCCTTCATCTTTTTCTTTTAACCACAACGGCTAGGTCTTGGCCTGCATCTGATCTAATGGTAAGTGATGATCAGGCTGAAGGTGGAAGCGAGCTTCACCCGGAATCCTCGACCACAGAGGAACTGAATATCATAAATTAGCCCTAACTGCCGAAACAAAACCATATATGGCGACAAACTTATAGATCAGATAAGATAGCTCAGGCGGACTTAGAATAAGCCCTACCACTAATCAAACCGAGCACCACCAGTCTCAGAAGACAGGTCGTCTAACCACTACACTACAGAGGTGGTTAAAAGTGGTGACATCCACTACTCGCTTAGGGTCGATTTATACTAGCGCAGAGTCGAAGCGCATCGAAGCGTCTATCCAAAACTGAACATAACAAATTCAACCTTAACTCCACAGCGTAACGCACACATTACTTCGGAGATTTTAAAAAGACGCGCGCATTCGTCGGAATTCGCGCGTCTGCGCGCGAACAATTTCAACGCATTCCGCTTCGATGCGCTTCGACTCTGCGCTAGTATAAATCGACCCTAACTTGGCATTTAAGGAGGTATAAAAAAGAAATCTGCTGTTGTTAGAATACATACGTTACCAGTTATATTTTTGGAACGAAGTTCCCTTTCGCGCGTTGCGAAAGGGGGCTAGACGGAAAAAATTGGGACCAAAAGTTGTAACGACACTTTTATTTTTTATTATAACGCCATGCCGTCATGCTGTGAGCGACCACAGGTACTAATTAGTGGCATGCCTTTGTTAGGTTAATTTTTTATGATAACGCCATCTGTGAGCAACCACAGGTACTAATTAGTGGCATGCCTTTGTGAGGTTCATTCCATAACTTCGTTCCATCCGGGTGTCCCTTGACACCTTTCAGCTTTTTTTTAATTCGTTTCTTTCTTTCTTACCCGAACTTCAGAAAACCATCTTATTTTTTTCTTTTGAAAATAGTTGTACTGTACAGCTTACAGTAGGTACGGTACTAATCGCGGAGTGGGGCGCGCCTTCGTGGATAGCACTTCTAAATAACCTGTACCCTAATTACGTAATACACGATCAACCAGAATCTGAATCGTTTTGAAACAGATTGCTAATCCATTGCTTCATAAGTTCGAAAAAAATCTGCTCAACAACGTAAGCGACGCAATGAATGTTGTTGAACTGTCAAAATTAAACAGATTAGTTGGAATCGTTTACGAAAATGTGTTGCGTAATTAGATAGCTGGTGACAGAGATTTTATGCCGCTCATTTGCTTTGGAGAAGACCATAACTACAGTTAAACTTGAGAGACTGCTATGGCGATAGGATCTTCTACTTATTGTGTCAATGATATATGAATTCTGACCAGTATAGGTACCTACAGAAATTACGTGTTTTGTCCTCTGTACTGCAAACATTGTACAAGAGCAGCATTGATAATTGAAAGGCGTGAGGAGCACGTAAAGTTGATGAAGTTAAGGAATGTCTCACTTTCATCTAACCTATGGCCATCGTTCGGACACCCACCGTCCGGACTGACCGACATCGGATCCGGTCGGACACCCGACAATGCACGAAACGTTATTATTACAGAACAATAAATTTTTATCTCGATCCTATTCGATTCAAATGGCATGTGATCTATGAGTATTGATGCATAGTTTCGATTCTTTCGATTGTGCAATGATGTTAAAAATAGGTGCGGTATTGTTCGATTCGACAGACAGACTTATGAACAAGTATTTTGTATCATGTAATTATTTATAATAACTATGTTTCTATTTTGTTGTAAGTTTTTTTTACTAACACAAGGCCTACATGAGAGCTGCAGCGCCAAACTTTCTGTCTGCATTTGGCACTTATTGGACTCATCAACAGACAAAGGAAACTGGTAAGAAACCACTTTAATTCAGCGTGACAGTTTGTTAGCTTCTGAGGTTAGATTCTACTCTTCAATCAAATAATAAAGACCTAAAACACCCAGGATAATCCAAGTTCCCTGCAATCCACCTCAAGAAAGAGTGGACCACCAGACAAAACAGCAATTTAAAGTCGAGTATTTTGATCTCTCTAATCTTTTCCGGGGCAATCACGGAAGGAATTCACACGGGCCAATGCGCACCATCATTGGAGGCATCGCTTTGGCGCCAAAACAAAGCTCAACTGACAGTCTATGCCCGCTCGGCCGGCTGTGTGCATGCGCGAACGCGCGCCATCTTGCCGTAACCATAGCAACGCGGATGTAATCAAATAAACTACTTTTAAATCGTTTCTAAACATTGTTGTGTATGTGATTTATATTTAAAGTTATTTAAATAAATATGGTGAGCATTTTATTTAAATTTTTAGGTTATTTGGAACGTTTTCTATTGTATGTTTTTGTTTGTGAAGTAGAGTAGGTATGTGTTACGATTATTGCGTTTCTTATTGGTTTTATCGCGCAGGTAAGCTGTTTTGTATTGTATAACGTCATTGGTTTTGTCTGTCAAAATTATTATTATGTAGCCTACTTTTAACTAACCTACGTATCATAACATAACAAAAGAGCGTAAAATAATAGAATCTATGGCGAAAAACGGCGTGATTTTTTTCCAAGACATCGTGATCTTCGATCAATCAGCAAATATTTACTTTAACACAACTGGTTGATTTGCAACTATCAATAAAAATGCACTCAATGCTTTAGCAACTTAATACTCATTTAGCCGACATTGCGGATTGCGGTACAAAACCGCAATTGTAATAAATTGCCAAATGTTAGAATGTGCTTTACCGTTACTGAACCAGTTAGACTGATTAGTTTACATATTTCTTGTACTTAATTTAGAACTAAATGACTATCTCGTGTCACGTATCACTTGTTTTAGAAAAGTTTAAAGTTGATGGTTTTTATTTATTCGTTTATTTATACATTTATGTACACACCACAGACAAGAAGAACGGAACAGAAGAATATAATTATGTACCTACAAAGGTGATGCTTAACATAGCATCAACCCTGTTTCCCCGAAGTGTTGGGCAGAGGTTTACCTGTACACCCACATTTCGCCAGTCGAGCCATATATTGCCTTAATTCTAAAAAAATCTTTTCCGGCTTTTTCTTTCTTTTGTATTTTCGCGTTCGTCACGGGGCACCTAGATTGTCATTTTGACAAAACATTTTAGGTACTTTATTTGAGATCGCAGATTGTACAAATGTAACAGTTTCCAAGTTGCTGACCTATGATTGTGCTAGCCTGAATTTAAATCACTCATCACCCTAATTGCGTAATAGACGATCTGTTTCATTTTGACAGTTCAACAACATTCATTGCGTTATTTACGTTGTTGAGCAGACAAATTTTTCGAACATAATTATGAAGTAATGGATTAGCTGATTAGCAAGTACCTACTACTCCTTCGAAATGATTCAAATTATGATTGATCGTGTTTTACGCAATTAGGGTGCTGATTTACCTAAAATATATGGCCTTTAGCCATCAGACCAGGCCAGACCAGCAGGACCAGGCCTTTAATCAGTACCTCGAGGAGCTCGTGGATAAGTAATAACAGTCGCACGGGTCGTCCATCCATCAGGTTAAGCTAAGCTTGCCGGGAATGGTCTGTGGATGGGTAACCATCTTTACTTACCGAGACCCCTCCATGCCTTAGAAAACAAGTTAAGCCATTAGTCCCGGCTGTCATTCGTGGATCTTTGACAATTGTTAAAGCTCGTTAGAACTTCTAACGAGCTGTAACAATTTTCAAAGTGCTTCTAACTTAGAACCCCGAAAGTCTTACAACCAATCTTCAATGGGGTAACGTATTACCCAGTTACTGGGTTGTGGAGGTCAGATAGGCAGTTGCTCCATGTAAAATACTGGTAGTCAGCATATGGTTAGACTGGAAGCCGACCCCAACATAGTTGGGAAAAACCTAGGCTGATTGATTGGGATGTACCTATTTGAAAACAAGTAAAAAACTGACATCTTTACTAACATCCGCGAGACAAGTGATTCAATATTGTGCGACTTTACAATCCAACAACAGCTGCAACCATAACAAAAATCTCATCTCAGATTGCATTTTATTCACAAAAGAAGAAAAACACAGTACCTACCTATGTATCAGTAACTACCTTCCCACGCTAGTAAAAGTCAATTGCGTAAATTACACTTTATCTTCATGACTCATTGACACAATGGGATATTGCACTTTCAGTTCAAGCGCATATTTACTACTGCAGGCTAAATTGATAGAACTTCTCGGTAATCAGGGACGTTGGAAATTTTGCTCTAAATGGATGCATGGGTGGTTATTTCCCATGTCAATAATGTACGTACCTACATATTTTTATAAACTCTATTTACATTATGGTTATCAATTTTACCTACTAACACGCGCTGCATTCATATTGGAGGATGCAATTTAGAATAGAACTTTAGGGGTATGAGAAACAGGGTGTAAATTTTACTCATCCTCTATAGAAAAGGGAGGATCCTCCGACCAGACGGTGTCGTGTCTGGAGGGCAACTGCTCAATGATGGTTGATGTCGGATAGTCTTATGTAATACAACTTTATTTTTGTTTATACTAAACCTCTTAAGAGCTCATTGTACTCATAATTATGAACAACTTTCACTATGGGAGCAAAGCTGAAACCGCAAAAAAAAAAATCTGCTGTTCCCTATATTTTGACGAGATATGCGAACTTAAATGTATGGAACAGCTGTTTTTTTTTTCGCGATTTCAGCTTAGGCCCCTTGATAAACCGGTAATTGTACTTCATGAAACAGGCATTGTTTGTATCATTTAGTTAATTTAAAAAAAAACACTTATGACCGATTTTTTGCCTCAAATACTCGTACCTCTTAGTGAGCGCCGCCACAAAACTGCAGTAGAATTTGAAACTTTAGTATTGAAGTCGGGGCAAGCCTATTTGCCCAGCAGTGGTGGCCCATTGGTAACGGCCCCGACTTAGGAGTTGTTGGTCGTGGGTTCGAACCCAAGCAGGTGCTTTACTTAGTGTTAATAATTTCATCACCACTGCTCTCAAAACGGTGAATGAAACCATCGTGAGGAAACCGGCATGTCTTAGAACAAAAAATTCGAAGACATGTGACATCGCCCAACCCGGGCCTGCGTGGTGGATTACAGCCTACTCCCTCTCGCAGAGAGGAAGCCTGTATCCCAGCAGTGGGAACATTAATAGGCTGATTATTATGAACCCTATTGCCATAAACCCGTAAATCTAATATCCGGGCTGATATTGATATTTTACCAATTGAAAACTCAAGACGAACCCAGGGTCCAAGATCAGCAGCCGCGCTTTACAAACCAGACAGCATGGCATCTACGTATAGCAGTCCTTATAAGGTTTCAATTGGGACTGTATTTAATTAACTCCCCATTAATACTCCTTGACTGCACACTCGGGTGGACACTGGGCTTGGCTATCAAAAGGAAGTTCACGTGTCGCGACATCCGTTTTGCCAAAACCACAGCTGCCACCTGAGCCAGTTACACCATGCTGGTGACCAATACGGATGTGACGAGCGACAAATGGGTGGTTCTGCGGTTACAGGATACTCTCGTGGTTCATGATGAACGTAGATGACCTACCTACTACAGCTTTCTTCTGCCTATTAGAGGAGGGGTTTGTATCGAGTTTAAATTGTCCACAATAAGCAGACTGCAGATTAGATACTGTGATACTGAAATTCGATGTCTGAAAAAACAAATGTAGATTTGATTCAAGATTTTTCGCCAGATCGAATCGAATAAACTCAGTTTCAGTCTTGTCCCTTTTCACCAATATCCTAGCGTGTACAAGAAACCCAGTTTCGTCACACACAAAAGGTTGCATCAACAGGTATTCTCACGTAATATACCAGTCCTAGGACTGGTGTATTATACTAGCCAACGTCCAAGGTTGCAGAAAACACGCAAGGACTACAAATTACCCAGTAATATTCATTCTAAAGCAGTTTATATGCCGTCGCTATCAATGCATCTAACTAAATGCAAATTCAATCGATTGACACGCTATTTGTTACTTTACTAGATTTATGGACTTGTTTGTACTGCATAACTAATACTCAGTTTATCATTCTCATAATCAGCTATACGTTAATTAAGCTCTAGCGACTACAGCAAAAATATAATCAATAAAAGTCATCTTGGTCTCAAGTTCGGAACCATGATCGTCTAGATTTATGGTAATTCAGTCGAAAGACAGCCAGTATGATATCACACAAAGGCTTCCCCCAAGCAGTCCTGGAGTGGAGATCGCGCATCACGTAGCGTAGTGTGGGACGCCCCCAGCTAGAAGGACCGAGGAGCTTAAAAAGTTGACTGGGACAGACTGGATGCGAAAGGCGGAGGACAGGGTGTTGTGGCGGAACCTGGGAGAGGCCATGTCCAGTAGGGGACAGCGATAGGCTTAGTTGAAGCATCCCCATACAGGTCGGTTCTTCGCTTCCCACATTCAGCCAATTCGTCAATCCTAGCAGACAACAGCTGCATCAAAATTTCTGATTAGTTTTGAAAGTAACCGTAGCTTGCAAACAATACCAATATTTACAGCAAACCGCAAAACTTTGATTGGTGTTCCAGAATCTGGTACAAAGGCGGAGTTCTATAAACTTTACTTAGCGCATGCTTTATATAATAATAATAATTAGCCCATATTGTCCCACTGCAGGGCAAATGCCTTCCTTTCCTTTTTCCACTCGACTCGATCCTGAGCCAATACGGACCAATCCCTCCTATAAGCGTCAAGTTCGTCCCGCCATCTACGCTTGGATCTTCCACGATGCCGCTGGGTGTTTTCAGGAACCCATGTAGTAGTGGTCTTAGCCCACATTGTTTCCGACATGCGGCAAACGTGTCCGACCCAGTCCCACTTTAGCTTGGCTGCTTTTTGGAGATGCTTTGACTTAGTATGTTGCCATCTTTATCTTGCACTTGTAGTTTGACAGTTTGGTGACAGTGACAGGAAGGCATAGCATATAACCAGAATACATGCATATGGAGACTTTTCTTTTAAAAATTTCTTTTCACGATTAAAATAAATACATGCAGTAATTTTGATTTTTTGTCAGATTATTCTACAAACAACATTTACCGTAATAGTGCTTTAATTTTTTTAGTCCATTCAATAGGTTTTTGTAAATAGATAATTGCTTCATATTTTGCAATAAATAACCTGCGTTGTGTCATCGCGCTTCTCCTTCTTTTCTATGCAGTCTGACAGTGATCGCGCGGCTTTAGCTGTTGTAAGCCTCTTATACCGTTTTTAGATTTCGCCCTTATAGATCCTAGCAAGATCACTGATTGTATACCTAATGTTTACTTGGTAGCCGGTATTCTATGTAACATTTATATCTATACAAGGAAACCACAAATCCATCATCGTATCGCCCTTCGTCTTTCAATGAAACTAACCCAAATATTTCAGTCAATACAGTCTAGTATGTAGATTAGAAACACACATTTTATTTGTTCAGATGTTCAACTGTTTAATGACGTGACGAAATATTGTGAACTACTATGAAGTATTTAGGTAAATGAAGGTCTTCGTACTTTGGACTGCGTTTTGTTAGTTTTAGCGAATATCTTAGTAGAATAGGTACACGAAAGATGAGACTTCACAGCGCCCCCCGTGCTCTTTCCGCCGCCCCGGTGACGCTCCGGCGCAGACCTCATACCGCTATAGAGACCCATAAATCGTCTACTAAGCAAGTCAAACCTCGTGGTCAACAAGTCTCATCTTTAGTGGCACGAACTGTATTTTAGTAGTGTGTCAACTGTGTCACTGTCAATATTCGTCTACTCCCGTAGTTAAATATTGTTTATTTTATTTTCAGCCTATGTTGTCCCACTGCTGGGCAAAGACCTCCCTTTCTCCTATCCACTCCTCTCTGTCTTGAGCTAGTGTGGATTTTGGACCAGTCCCTTTTATAATTTTGTTGTTTGTATTTTAATTTATTTTCAATTATTTAATTTTAGGTCAATTTAATTTTAACTTATTTTCAATTATTTATTTAAATTTTATTTTCGTTCTATTTCAAGTGTTTATTTCAATTTTATCTTCATTCAATTTCAATAATTTATTTTTAATTTTTGTTTTATTTTAATTAATTTTCAATTATTTATTTTAATCTAAATGTATTAATTGATCTCGTCATTACTTACATAGTTTTAAGATAATATAATTGGTAATAACAAATATGGACCAACATTGTCAGAAATAAATGATTTTTACTTTAGACGATAGTACAGTGTGTATTCACTTCTTGATTTCAAATATCGTACTATTCAGGTTTAGGAAAATAATATGTCTGCATAATTATGACTACTTAGGTTATCAATGTTATCATTCATTAATTTAATTATCAGAAGTCATATGAGTAATTAAGTCGATTAGCCTAGAAGACCCAAATAGATTAGCGACGGAATATCACTGCTGTCTGCCCTCAGAATCGCGGGTTCGATTCCCACAATAATAATGATCAATATCGTAACTATTATTTTCGATATTTATAATGTTATGCACATAATCAACCGATATTTTCGAGCAGCATTGAGCACGAATAACGATTGTGATAGCTTTGTGTCTATCAGGTAATTTGTTATCTGCACTAGTTGAAACTCTGCCCAACCTTTTACGCGAAGCGTGATAGTAAAAATAAGAATAAGAAAATTCGTCATAATATTCAATAATGTTCAAGAATTAATAAAAACATCGAATTTCCTCGACGTACAGTCACCCATAGCGTTGCGTTGCCAATATAACACACACGAACATGACCCATAAAACTGTGGGTGTGTGAGTGATGTAGAGCGCTATACGTTATTACGGCGCGTCTCTCACAGTCCCTGTGGCGCAGAGGATAGCGCGTTGGACTTCTAATCCAAAGGTCGTGGGTTCGATCCCCACCAGGGATGCGATATTTCACTGGGAGTTAAATCGCACGTGAGACAATCCTTTTTAAGTTTTTTCAGTATTTTATTGCAAAGAAATGATGAATATTGTTATAACATTGAAAAGATTGTTTGTTCTATAGGTAGATTGGTTATTTATTTTTTTGTTGTTGGTTACCAATTTGGTTAGGCATCTTCCTCGTTTTGTCAGTGAAATAAGTGGTATGTAGTTATTATTCAAGTGTGTTTGTGGAACTTATTCCACAAACACACTTGAATAGTGCCATAAGTAGCCCGTGGGATTATAATGTAACCACCATGTTCGATTAACTTAATTAAAGGAGTAAATAAAAAACGTGTAAAGAATATCATTGGCAAAATCAAGAAAATTATTTTAATTTCAGTTAATAAACATAAGGAATCGAAATTATTATAAGATTTTAAAGTAATGTGGTCAATTCTGAAGATATTAACATTACAATTTTGGAAAAAAAATACTTGAACTTTGTAATTTATTTAATTTAAAAAAAACTTACAATTTATTATAAATATTATTACTTATGTTCAATTTGATTCTTCTGCATTTCCCGGAAAATTAACCCTCAAATGATCGTGATCAAAATAAATTCTTATAAAATGCTGTTAATCAGAAACTGATAAAATAATTGTTACATCATTAATTAAATTGTCTTACTATGAGAAGTCATTAATTCATTCACAATGTTTAATCAATTTACACACCTATCTTTTAAATTCTTAATCAATCACTATTGTTTATTAATTAGTTCCAGTTGTTTTAAATTAATTGCATCACTTGAGGACCGATTTAAGTTATAACATTGCTATAGTCCCTGTGGCGCAGAGGATAGCGCGTTGGACTTCTAATCCAAAGGTCGTGGGTTCGATCCCCACCAGGGATGCGGAATACTTGTGTCAATTCGGCATGTGGTTATTTCTGAGTATATTTTGATGGGAGAGGCGTTAAAATAAAGCCAAATTTGTATTTAAAATTATAAGATAACAATATTTGCAACAATATTGATAAAAAAAAATAAGCAAATCAGTGACGGTTTACGTGATTTTTTTTATCGCGTCAAATTTTTTTGAATAATTGTTTGTGGTATAGGAAAAATTTAAATTATTCCAAATACTTACACACAGTGCAAAGTTAAACAAAGTCCTAATTATTCCTACCGAAAACGGTTTTTTTTTTGTTGTTTATATTTGGTATTTTACGCACATGCCACTGTTTGTTTATTTATTTGCAATTGTTTTCTTGATAATGTGTCGAAAAAACCGCACGAAAACAGCTGTTGTACCTTAGATAACTTTTGTTTAAATGAAAGAAGATTGAAGTAAAGTTTTCAATAGTCTTTATCAAAATAGACAAACGTTCATGCCAATAGTTACCACCACCAGTAACCAGAGTTAATACCAGTCACTTATTTACTGGCTACATTTTGCAGCTATTATAAGTAGGACCTCTTAAACTATAACTATAATTATATAAGTATATGTGCATAGAAAAATTATAATTATATATTATTATACTTATTGTATAACTCCCTAGCACTTATCTCATCATCTCCAAGTAACTTCCCGATAGAAGTCACTCAGCCACTGTGCCCCAAGTGTGCACAAATAAGCCCCAAGAATTTTATAAGCAATTGTAATAAAAATAAATATAAAAAAAGATATGATTAGCTTCAAAAGAAAGCGATTCAAAAGAAACGCGTTACATTTTTCTTTGATAAAACTATATTCAGTCCCTTTGATTTACCTCCAATGCATGCTGCACTTCTAAAACAGGCATCAAACAAAAAAAAAACCTATTAAAAGTTACCATCAACCACACAGTAGGTACCTACTCGTAAGTCGTAAGTCGTGCAAACAGACATACTTACGTAGGAACTGTTAACCACCGATCAAGTTTTTTACCGGCCGCCACGTTTATCCGCTCCGTTAACCGGTCAGTCGGTCAATAAGACCATACATCGATCAGAGACGGGTTAAATATATTTTTGGTACAATTGACCCAGTTGAAAGTATTGGAGCATGTTGTGTTTTGTGTAGGTAAATCGTTTACCTTATTGGGGTCAATTGCTTTTTTTTATGCAGGGCTTTTTAACTTTGAAATTTTAATGGATGGACATACGAAATAGTATTCTAGACTTGACATTATAATCTAACGTCATAATACAACTTGCTTTTTAGGATAAAGCAAAGTGAAAGGAAAAAAAAATGCGTTTATTGGCATTAGAACAAAAAATAACTAATTTACTCCGACCGAATTTCGTTTTCAGTACTCGGCAAATTTCGGCCAAAATATCCATTTTCACCGATTTTCGTTACCAATTCGTTATATTTGGTCCAAAAAGGCAAATCAGGCCGAATATATTTTGCACGACTCATAATGCGAAGTATTAGAGAGTGCTCATTAAGTTTGTCTGTATGTAGGCTAAACAAAAATATAAGCTTAAAAACAATATTATACGTAATGTTGCTAAACATTTTTTAAACAATAATATTATAACCATTAATAATATCTATTATATTATTCTTATGAGATCGTGTGAACTTCGCGGTTCAAGGTTGGTAATATTATTATAGCAACAAAAAACCGGTCAAGTTCGAGTCGGGGCCGTGGAGTTAAAAACTTCCTATAATAAATTATATTAATCATTGCCTGTCATTCCAGTTGTTTGTAATTTTTGTCTATTATTTCATAGTATCTATTAATTTAATAAGTATTAAAAATATTTGTTTTTTCGATTATTATTACTTATTATACTTATTGAACTGATTTTGATAGTGTCGAATATTTTGACCATGTTTCTTTTTTTTATTATTCAGTAAGCTTACAGTCTCAAGGTAAGTTATGTACTTACAATAGCGCTTACAATTGCTATTTAGTATTTACGGAACCCTAAAAAGTAATAACAATGGAGATAAAGAACAGCCTTGAAACGGGTTGCTATTCTTAAAAAAGATATTTACAGACAGACATTTATATGCTTTAAAGAAAGGCATTTTATTTTTAATATCTTCACGGTCGAATACTTTTATAAGGTGAACAAAATAAGCAAAAATATGTTATTGGTTTTCTGGTGGCAAAGGTCATCGTCATGTGGTGGCATTTACATCGCCACATGCGAACTGCGCATCAAAGACCTAACGTCATACAAAATCCTGCATCGCGCAATTAGAGTTTACGGTGCGGATGACATACATAGAAGATCCCGACTTCAAGCCGTTGGGCAGTTGCCTGCCAGACTCAACACCGGTCTGTTCGGAGGATCTTCCCTTTTCAATAGAGGATGAGTGAACTTTACACCCTGTTTCTCATACCTCTAAAATAATACTGGAATAATAGTTAGTCATCATCATCAGCCTATTAATGTTCCCACTGCTGGGACACAGGCCTCCTCTCTGTAAGAGGGAGTGGGCTGTAATCTACCACGCGGGCCCAGTGCGGGTTGGTAGATGTCACATGTCTTCGAATTTTTTGGTTCTAAGACATGCCGGTTTCCTCACGATGTTTTCCTTCACCGTTTTGAGAGCAGTGGTGATGAAATTATTTATACAAAGTAATGCGCCTGCTTGGGTTCGAACCCACGACCTACAACTCGTAAGTCGGGGCCGATACCACTGGGCCACCACTGCGCCCATAGTTCCGCTGCGCTAATAGTTAGTAATAAGGGAATAATAGTTACACAAAAATCACACATTCATCTACAGATTCAGCCTATAATGCCCACTGCTGGGACACAGGCCTCCTCTCGAGAGATGGAGTGGACCGTAATCTGCCACGTGGGCCCAGTGCGGGTTGGTAGATGTCATGTCGGTTTCCTCACGATGTTTTCCTACACCGCTTTGAGAGCAGTTGTGATGTAAAATTTTACACAAAGTAAAGCGCCTGTCTGGGTTCTAACCTACGTCAATTGTAGGCAGACCTCTACTTAGCCCTACGGGGGAACAAGGCGTGATGTTATTTCATGTGTTACCTACTGATCTTGTAGCTCTCAAAGCAGTGTCTGTGTTCATGTTCTTTTCACTGGCTCTGTTCCGGTCTGTTTGTCTAACTTGCATTTTGTGTGTTAGTCATCATTCGATGCAAGATTTCGCTCGACTCATTTACACTGTTTGCTCTGAGTGTTATGTGGTTACACAAAAATTGCACATTGAATCACACCCAGACTCAAGTCAATCTTTAAATACTGTGGTAAGTCAAGAAAAACTCGAGTACTAAAATTTCTTTTTTATTATTTATAACTCTATAAAAAAAAAACAATTAATATTTGTTTTATTTGGGACAACATAGGAACCATTTTTGTTAGCTAGTAGGTACACATCGTAGATACTACAAGTACTACAACTTATACACTAGAATTAGTAACAATTCATCCTCGAGGCACTACAGAAACGAGGGATTTTCAACATCATCCTGAAAACATTGCCATATTGGACGCGCAAGGCCTTTAGTGTCCCTCGTGAACAGCTGAACCACAGAATTCCCGTGTACAGGCCTTGACAGTACGCTTTTAACTACATAGGTTATTGTATTTGTTATTTGAATGGATGTACAAGTAAAAAAATACTGTACAAAGACGAACTGAGGCATTTTCTGCCAGTCAACCTTAGGATGATGCAGAGACAAAACATGGCAGGTGCAACATAATTGATAGATTACTCGAAAAAGAATAAATACTGATAGATCGATACTTATATACATACATATAAATAAAATAAACTTAGTCAGGAGAAATAACGATCGGTAGAGGAAAAAACGAATCCAGCAAATCTGCGCGGGTATGATTCTGCCAACTTCTTACAAATATGTTCCCGTGCCTTTTTTCGCGATATCAAAGAAGGTCGAACTCAGGACCTCATGCTCAATAGTAGCATTAGCGACCACTAGACCAACAAATCAGTCCAGGTCAGGCAAAGTGTCAGAAATTTCTCAGTAACAGACCAGAGTCAGGATTTGTGCCCGGTTGATGGCAATAGGCTCGCACCCTATTACATGGGACTTAAACATAACTGGCTAAATGTGGGTGTACTATAGGAGCACCTCTGCCTTACCCTAGCGGACTACATGCGTGATGTTATGTTATCAAAGGAGGTATAGACAAGTATAAATGGCTGAATCAATTCAGTTAACGCAGTCTTCTGCTGAACATAACCCTAAAAGTCTAAAAGTACACTGAATGCATTCAACACCTTATTCAAATCATGGCTGCTCATGGAGGATCCTCCGACCAGACACGTGTCGTGTCTGGCGGGAAACTGCCCAAGGTTTTTTTTTTTTTGAAGGGCGTGTCGTAATTGGCCTCTGAGGCCATGACTACTTAACCGGTCAATCCTGTGGCTGCTAAGCTCCTAAAAACTCAAAGCCTCTAGTCAGGGGCAAAACTAAGATAAATTAAAACTAGGCGAGCGCTCGTTAAGGGCACCCCCTGTGGGGTACGAACCTTAGTGCGTCGCTGTGGACAGGACAGCAAGATGGGACAGGCTGGATCAATATCGGATCATTATTATTACCAAATCAATCAATCTTCCTAGCCTTTTTCCCAACTATCTTGGGGTCGGCTTCCAGTCTAACCGGATGCAGCTGAATACCAGTATTTTACATGGAGCGACTGCCTATCTGACCTCCACAACCCAGTAACTGGGTAATACGATACCCTTTGGTAAGACTGGTGTCAGACTTTCGGGCTTCTGACGACTCGTAACGACTGTCAAAGATCCACAAATGACAGCCGGGACCAACGGCTTAACGTGCTTCATCATTATTATTACCATGGGGATTTAAAGCTGCAGGCTCAGCTTTGACGCGTGCTGGCGCATCGACGAGCAAGGGTCGGGGGGCCCAACGATTGATGTCGGATAGTCCTATATATGTCGTTCACGCGGTAAACTCTAATTGCGCGATGCAGGATTTGTGTTACGTCAGGATTTTGTGTGACGTCAGGTCTTTTATGTGTAGTTCGCATGTGGCGATGTAGCGCCACATTATATTATCAATGAAGGTATAGATAAGCATAAATTAATGAATTAATTCAATCTTTCGTAGTCTTCAGTCAGTCAGTCTTCAGCTATACATTTCCAGTTTAAGCTGACCTCGCATTGTACGGATATCGTTTCCAATGCGAGATCACCATAAACTGGAAATGTATAGCTTGATGTGTAGCCGTGTGTACATAGGCCTAAAAGTACACAGAAGGCATCAGCCGATGACGTCCACTGCTGGACATGGGCCTCCCCCAAGCACCGCCACATCGACAGATTCTGTGCTTCCCGCATCCAGCGGATTGGCCTTTACAAGGTCATTGGTCCATCTTGTGAGAGGCCTTCCAACGCTACGTCTTCCGGTACGTGGTCGCCACTCCAGAACCTTTCGGCCCCATCGGCCATCACCACTGAAGGCATACAACACCTTATTCAAATCATTATAAAATACTCGCGTAGACTACGCAAAATAATGTTATTATATACAAACAAGTTCAAGGTTTTTAGATCAAGGTTGCAACAAATACATAACTCTATGTTAGTAGGTAGAGTATAGTATCAAAAACCGGTTTTATTGTTTAAACGGGCACACAGCGCTATGAGGAGCCTCTGCAAATAAGACCATTTATGTACGTACCTATATCTGTCTAGGATCTCGAGGCTAATGCGGGTATCACACTGCACTGAATCAGGGTCCCAAAACCCTTAATAAGAGTAAGGGCCCCTAATTAGGTGATGTTCCCTTAGTGCTCCCTTAATTTGGGGCTGATTCAGTGTATGTGTATACCCGTTTAAGTCCTTTTTTCCTTGTCTTTGGGGGTACGTCTGATCGTCCGGGAAGTGTAGGATTCTTGACTTAGAAAAAGCACACCTCCTTCCTCCTCCACCATCACCTACAGATAATGAAGGGGAGCACCGGGTCTTTTTAAATGCCAACCCCAGAACCCCCCGACTATAACTACTCGTAGGTAGATACTAGTCAGTCAGCTTCCGAGGCCTGGTCTACCAACTTTACTGAAGAATCTTCTTCTTATGGAATTCTTCTTGCATAGTTTCTGCCAACAGAAGAGTAGAATGACTCAAATTTTGGATGCAGTTATGTAGTACTAGCAACGCGCCCCGGCTTCGAACGGGTAGCAGAGCATATTATATGCCAATATATTTTTCTGTCTTTGTTTCGTAGAGTATTAGGCTTTTGCGTCAAGAACGTGTGTTAGATTAAAATGTAACTGGTGTTCATCCTACTTGGAGTATTTTACGTCATCATATTTCAGCCAATTTACACAAAATCTTAATAAATTATACTCTTAAACATTCCTCATGACTTGAATCACTCCGTCTATTTGTGTAAACCGATATGTGTATGACAATCCGTTCAGTAGTTTTTGAGTTTATTGCGTTCAGACTGACTGACGCGGGGGACGGCTTTGTTTTATACCTAATATAGTTTTTATAAAATAATTATTCTGAGCCTTCTATTTATTCTGTGTCTTCTATTTATTATGTGTCTTCTATTTATTCTGAGTCTTCTATTATGCTCTATTCTAGCTATAGAGATTAATGTTTTCAGATTTAGCCAAAACTATTATATTCCTAATAGTTGTAATTTTGTTTATTTGCCAAACATGGAAATAGGACTAAATTGCTGAGTAAAACTCAAAACAATTTTGATCAGACAATCCAAAATTCGTGATGGCTTCGACCCTGCACAAAATTGACTACTAAACTCACCTTAAAAGGTCAAATAGTTTAAGATTTCAAGCCCGTCTTTACCCATGTTTTCCTTACAAACGTACACAATCACATACGAAGCAATGTCAGTAGATTGTTTTCTTAAGGTCAGCCTTATTGATTTAACCTCAAACTCTCTTACGAAACGCGGGTAGGTACATACCTAAGGCACTGTTTAAATGAAGATTGAACGATTAGAGCTGTCGGCAGTTGTTTTAAGCGGTTCTTTATTTATTTGGTACACTGGCTTTAATCAAAGAAACAGGTCCTGATCCCTTTAGAATAATTATTTTAATTTGCATTCCACTAATCAACATTGGTATTTGCTTTAGCCAAAGTATTAATTTCAATACTAATTACTATCATCCATTCCTCCCTTACCCATACTCCGGCTGCAGGCCAAAAATCTGCAAGTACATACGGTTTTTGGAGCTGAGTATCCAAAATTCAAATTCAAAAGTCATTTATTCAAACTGGGCTGAGAATCAGCACGTTTCGAACGACAAAATTACATGAGAGAGTCCCCCAAAACGCCGACCCTTCACCACTTTTGAGTGCTTTAGCTGGGAAGAAGAAGTGGCGCAACGAACTCCCCAGCAGCACAGCTGTCTGTTCAGTTAGAAAAAATTTATTCTATGTAATATAAGGGCCTGTTTCACCACCTACGATTAAGTTCCTATTAACTTACTGGGCAGATAATTTCATACAATTTCTGTTCCATTTCTGAATTTATTTGGTAAGTAGTGGCTATTCGGACATCGTGAAATAGACCCTATGTGTCATATTTTCGGAGTTTTTTTTTGCTTTTTCATTACTGACGAATGTGGATGTACATTGTACTTAGATACACCTCTGCCAAACTCTTCCAGGATTACAGGCGTGATTTTATCTTATGTTATGTTATTTTGGGAATATCATAATATGGGAACGAATTTTCTGAATCAATACGTAGAAGGTCTTCACAGTCTCAATCAAAATAAACGTGTTTATACAATAAAGCAATGCACTTGGACTCGACATTCATACGAGAGGGTTATTTACAGCCCCTATTCTTATATGGCTTTAAGCCGAGTCGCACAGAACGTAGAAAGATAAGTGAATCATCCACGCAACTGACCATAACTAACAGTAAACATTTCCTTAGAGCAGTCAGTACTTTTACCAAGTGCGTGGTACCAGCAACTGAGTTGGGAAGGTCCAGGTAGGCAGGCATAATTTTCGGGTATTAAGTTCTGTTTACGTTTTTAGTTTTTATTTTCGCTTGAGTATAGATTTCGATGTTTTTATTGGTATATTGGCGTGTGCTAGCTGTCATTATAGCAAATAATATATTATATTTAATATTTTGTGTTGAGTAATGTAAATTATTTGCATACTATTGTATAGAATCAAGTTTTTTTTAACTGAACAGACAGCTGTGCTGCTGGGGAGTTTTTGCGCCACTTCTTCTTCCCAGCTAAAGCACTAGGAAGTGGTGAAGGACGGGCGTTTTTGGGGGACTGTCTTATGTAATTTTGACGTTCGAAAAGTGCTGATTCTCAGCCTAGCTTTAATAAATGACATTTGAATTTGAATTTTGAGTCCCATTCAGCTGAATCCGGTTAGTCTGGAAGTCGACACCAACATAGTTGGGGAAGGCAGATGATGATGAGTCTAAAGACCTTATGTGCTGCCTCAAAACCTTCTGTAACCACTGGATTAATAGTTATTATCATCAGCCTCTAACGAGGAGCTCGTGGTTAAGTAATAACAGCCGCACGGGTCGATCCATCAGAGTGAGTTACGCTTGCCGGGGTTGGTCAGTAGATGGGTGACTATCTTTACATACCGAGACTCCTCCGTGCCTCGGAAAAGCATGTTACACCGTTGGTCCCGGCTGTCATTCGTGGATCGTTGACAGTCGTTACGAGTGGTCAGAAGCCCGCAAGTCTGACACCAGTCTTACCAAGGGGTATCGTATTACCCAGTCACTGGGTTGTGGAGGTTAGATAGGCAGTCGCTCCATGTAAAATACTGGTATTCAGCTGCATCCGGTTAAGACGGAAGCCGACCTCAATATAGTTGAGAAAAGGCTAGGCAAATTAATCACCAGCTTATAGCCACCAGATCAAAACGGGCCTCTCCTATTGCATGCCACTGAGCTTAATTCTTGGCCACTCTCATCCATCCCAGCCATCCTGTACCTGTTCACCTACCCTGATGATGTTGCAGGTGAATTACTTCTACAAAGTTACTAAAATCTCTTTAAGCGTCCAGTATAAATCTGTTAGCAAATCTTATGTTGGTTATTGTGACTGGTTTCATCATTAATGACAACTGTAAACCGTCAAATCATGAAACCATGAGATCCGACGTCAAAATTGCTGCTACTACCAGAGGATGTACTGCGCAGATCCCAAATAAAACGGGATAAGAGCAAGACTATGAATTGAATACGGTGATGAATTGCTGACGAATAATTAATCATAGTTCTGCCCTTATACGTTCTAAGCTCTTTTTGGTATCAAGAAACCAGGTCAATTTCATTGTTGTGCCTTATCTTTTAACCTTTTGTGGTATAGTAATTTAAATCTAGGTACATCGTCTTCACTTATTAATTAAATCAATCTTCCTAGCCTTTTTTCCCAACTATCTTGGGGTCGGCTTCCAGTCTAACCGGATGCAGCTGAATACTAGTATTTTACATGGAGCGACTGCCTATTTGACCTCCACAACCCAGTAACTGGGTAATACGATACCCCTTGGTAAGACTGGTGTCAGACCGAAAGGGCTTCTGACGACTCGTAACGACTGTCAAAGATCCACAAATGACACCCGGGACCAACGGCTTAACGTGCTTTCCGAGGCACGGAGGAGTCTCGGTATGTAAAGATGGTCACCCATCCACTGACCAACCCCGGCAAGCGTAGCTTAACCTGATGGATCGACCAGTGCGGCTTGTTATTACTTAGCCACGAGCTCCTCACTTATTAATTAATGTATTCAAAATATTTTAAAAGAGTAACGGCGGAGTTTCTTGCCCATTCTTCTCCATACAAAAACTACCTTTTGGAAGGAGTAACTAGAAACAATTCAATTTTTTTGTAAAATTTTGACGTTCAAAACGTGCCTAATCGAAATAAATTATGTATTTAACTTTGACTTTGACTTTTCAAAAATTAAAAGTATGAAAATAATATAAATAGTTCTGTAAGTAAACTGCCTCGTTGGTCTAGTGTGCGCAAGCGCTACTGCTGAGCATGAGGTAGTGTTTCGATTCCCAGGTCCGGTCCGGCAAAGTGATATTGGGTTTTTCTATCAGGATTTTTTTAGAAGCAGCTTAGTAGTTCGTGAGTCTGGATTTGTGCCCGGTTGATGGCCATAATGCTCGCCCCTGTTATATGGCACTTAAACATAACTGGCGAAATGTGGGTGTACTATAGCATGGGGTACCAATTCGAACAAATTATAATTAGTATTGAAAAAAGATCATAGATGGCAGCATAGGTAACAATTATGAAATTAACAGTCACTAAAAAGCGATAAACGGAAGATTTTGGTTGAAGTAAGATTAGTAAAAATCAAAACTTTCTTGTTTAATGCTGATTTATCTATTGTAACTCATAAATCTCGTAATTTCAACAAAAAAAGATAAAACCTTTTTGTTTAGGGCTCTTTGCAATAGATGGCGTTTTACTCAATTTGTCATAACTGTAGTACATTTAGCCAGTCAATAGCCCGACTAGGGAGGTCTCATATCTTTGTATGGGATTGGGTATCTGTACGTAGTATTATATTATCTGTGACTATAGGTATACATTTGCCTAACCCTACGGGGATTATATCCGTGATGTTATATTAACTACTAGTATCAGGCAGTACACGGTATCCGGAGAAAACAGCGTGGTTACATTAGTAGAGCGTCGCTCAAGGTCAGCGCGGGCGTTCCGGCTTGCGCACGCGCATCCTGCTCGCATGGCGCCGATACTTTTGTTACGTATGTTTTATTGCGCTTTTACTTACGAAAGTGGGGTCTGATTTCATTGGGGAGAGGTTTTTTGTCCAGCCTCTGATGGGATGTTTGTTGACCTTTTTGGAGCCAGATAGCGGCTTTGGTAGCAGGATGGTAAGATTTTTGACCATATAGATAGATAGAATACTCTTTATTATGTACACCATTAAAATTACAGACATAAATACACATGAGATATATTGATATTGGGTTTGGTCTATTGTTTGTTTTGTCAATTTTGGGGTTTCAGAGGTAAGAGGAATAGGGTGTAAAGTTCACTCATTCTCTATAGAGAAGGCATCGTCCTGCCAGACGGGTGTTGTGTCTGGCAACTGCTAGAAAGTTGATTTCGGATTGTCTTATGTCGTTCGCGCAGTAAACTCTAACTGACGTCATGTCTTTGCTGCGTGGTTCATAAGTGGCGGTGTAACCACTACAGGGTTATACCTGAGTTACTTTTCTCAATTTGAATTGTTCTAAAATGTTCATAAGCATGTTTTTAGTGGCCTCTGGTTAAAATGTTCGCCAAGGTTCAACAGTTCTGGAGATCTCATCTTGTAATGTAAAGGTGCTCCCACACAGCAGTTATATAACGTTATATAACATAGTTTTTAAACAGAACTGAACCTTAGTACTTTAAAAAACTATGTTAGAAAATGTTTGGTAACATTTTATGTAGTAACAGCAGTGTGGGGAGCACCATTAAATGCAAATACGATCAACACGACATTGAATTCATCAAAATTAATTCCGGTATTTTTCATAGACATGCATGGTGACAATAGTGATGTATGTACCCAAGTTCTTATAAATAAAGCACCTGCCTACGTAATGTGTATGAGTCACTTTAGCAAAACGAAATACTATACGCGCTCACGACCTTATAGTGTTTCCTTGGTAGTAGATTATAATAACAAAGACACACATTTGCTACCTCGCGAGTCTGACTGACGATTAAAGATTGAGACTTTTGAATATTGCCAATATTATGACGAGCTCAGCCCTTCAGTGTCTATTACATATTAAAATATTTTTTCCAAATCATTAACACTACTCCTTTAGACGTGAGCTTCAGGATAAAAAAATCATTAAGACACAGATATATGCCAGTGACTGTGACCTTGAGTAGTTAGCTTGCGTGTTCTGTACTGAGCACACGCATTGCGTCGTTCGTCCAGCCAGTAATAGAACTCGCGCATCAAGGAGCGCTGTCACCAATTTGACGCATTATTAATTTATTATACATAAAACAAAAGGTATTTTAATAAAACACGTATACTAAAAGATTAACATTTTAATTCTTTTGAATTTCTTTTTTTTTTAGTTTTTTTTTTTTATAAATTTGTTTTTTTTTTTTTCTCTTGTTTTGTTTTCCTCCGCACGTTTTCTCATAACACATCTGACATTGGCAGAATTGTCGACATCGGCACCATTGCCATAGATAAAAATAGAATAGAATAGAACATTTTAATTATCCTTAAAATGGTGAAGTTTCAGAAAAATACGCTTGATAGCTTTTGCGTAAAATCAGTTTTTTATCCGCGTTAGACATAACTTTACAAATTAATTTCACTATGTAATATAAACATAATCTAAAATATTCGTATATTAAGTTATTAAAAAAATACTCTAATGTAACATATATTTTTTCCAAATCATTAACACTACTCATTTAGACGTAATTTTCAGTATAAAATCATTAAAAGTAGGCTATCGACACCTTAAAAGTCGGGTATCGTCGTCGCCATGATTATAGCAATGCCAATAGAACTACACCACATGGGATTGCATTCATTCAAACAATAGAACCTTTCTACAAATTCCTTTGGGAATTGCAACCATGATTGCAATTATTACAAGAATCATATCAACATAGTAATTTAATTTCAATGACTCACAATAGAATCAAATTCGTATTACTCCTTATCAATTGACGTTTGCTGATAAACCAATCAGTAGGTTATCAATGTTCTAGGTAAGCAACATACTGAAGTGATTGTAATCAAATAAACTGCTACTTGAAGATACTTATTAATTAGTTTTATGGTTTAGAAGTAAAATAGTAGATTGTTATACAAGGGTCGAAAGGAATCAATTCCCATACGAGGTATTTAGACGCCCGAGCGCAGCGAGGGCGGCTATAGTCCGAGTAGGAATTGATGTCTTTCACCCGTGTTAAACACTCTACTTTTCATTTCGAATATAAGGAAAGTAAAAAATTGTGTTTAAAATATTTATTGATAAATAACATGATTAGATAACCATACCTATTTAAAATGAACTGAGAAGTTAGAACAATTTGTGTTTTTTTTTAAATATGGAACTTACCGCGTCACCGCTGCGGGCCGTCCCGCGCATTAATTACCTTATTTTTTTTAATTCACACTGGCTGTTTTAGATAAACAGCCAGTGTGAATTAAAAAAAATACCTCACAAGATCGGAGCCCAGTGTTTTCACCTTTAGGGATTTCTCCCTTTTTTTTGGGAAAAATGGCCAATAATAAGCATGGTTTAGGGATATTTTATTTTGGCAGGGATTTTGGGAATTTGAGTTGGTAGCCCTATTGTTTACCTATACTAGGCAGCACCCGATGTACTTACTTTACTCTATGGCACCACCGATTGAATAAAGGGGATTCCCTGAAACTTGTAATAATTGTAATACGTCTAATTTTAGTTTACCATGTTCTTGTTAATAGTACTATTTCCGTGGCTAAAGACGACATCGGAAATAAGTCGCATTATACCTAGAGATCCTAGAGTCGGTTTGTTTCGTCTCTCTCGATTTATAATTAATGTTTTCTAGGTATTTATGCTATAAAAATGAAAAATTCCCTAAACCAAGGACATTTAATATTTTTTTGGGAATTTTAGGGATAATTATTCATTAAAAAACTGGGGAAAAACCAAAAACGTAAGTGGAAACACTGCCGCAGCTTTTTTGTTTTTATTCTATTCGTTATTTGACATGTAAAAAGTTTCGTAGCAGACTACTTAACCAAAAGTTCTATTTTTAAAATTCATTCCCGCCCTAGGGCGGGAAGCAATTACTATGAGTCTTTCCCGCCCTAGAGAGGGAAGCAGCGTTTTCCACTCGCTACTTGGATCAAACAAACACTACTTTCCGAGCATGAGAGATGAAAAGTGTATTGTCGCCTCCAATCTATTTGTTGTATTGACGGTCAAAGACTCCGGGCCAAATAAAAATGCCTTTTTATCAGAATTATAATTAAGTTTCTGTATTAAATCCCGTGTTAATTAAAAAAAAAAATTCAAACTCATCCCTACCCGCAAATGATTAGTTGTAGGTAGCAATCCAGAAAAGTAAACTTTCACATAAAATGGAAATGAGCTGAAAACCGCCAAAACAATATATTTTCTACTTTTCTTTTCTCCCCATACTTCACTCATTTACTTATTAATGTAGGTCCAGCTTCTTGCATTTATTTAAAAGCTGCAGAAGTCTCCAGTTGGAAGTCCAACGGGAAAATACCAGGTGGCCTTCTCTACTGCGGAAAATTAAGGAACACCCATAACATCCAGTATAACAATACATGCACATACGTACCCAAATAGGTATGAAAATTCGCGAACGATCATCTAATCTTCAATACCTATCAGCCATCCGGTCAGTGTGATTCTGATCGTGCTGACCGACAGACGTGCGTTCAAAAGTGTTGTGGAAAATATACACGAGTGTTTTAAAATAAATACATAATGATATTTGTGATACCTTGTGTTTTTCTGTGATTGTGTTGGATTCAGTTTTTGGTTAAAAAAGGTATGATTTTATAATATGTTTTGTTTTTATTGATAGAACTGTGAGGTTTGTTTTTCTTTCGACAACAACTTGAATAAATGAGTCATTTTTCTTGTAGAATAAGCAGTATTGTTGTATATGATTTTTTCCTTATCATTATGTCATGATGGGTTTAAAAGAGTGTCCGTGGAGTTTCTTGCCCGTTCTTCTCCATAGGAACGTATTACGCTTTGGAATGGGCAACTAGCTTCATCTTTCTGACTGACCGACCCCTTGACAATTCAAAAGTGCCTGTAATTGGTTTATTTGAAATAAATGCTTTGAGTTTGTCATGTGGAACGGTTAGGAAGTACATTATATCTACATCAATTCTTTTTAAGTATTGTAGAGGACAAACTTTGGTTTTTTTTTTCAGTTAAAACGAGAGGTTCTGTAAAACATGTTTTTCAATCTTGATATAATAATATACAACGTGTTCCTTTTAACGTCCATAATTCTACGGTAAAAAATAATACAAGTGCAAATACAAAAAGTAAAAATAATACAAAAGTCCTAGAACAAGTGTTCCCAAAATACACAGTTTCGAAGATAACATAAAACTTGACTCTCGATGTGTCTAAGTTTAATCATTTTCATTCAAAGCAATCATACATATTTAAAGCTGAGAAAATGCGACGTTGTCCTTTTTTTTAACGGACAAAAATAGTCTGAATGCAAAGGTTTTTTTTCGCGTGATTATGTTTTACTTAAATAATCGTGCGTTTGTAGAATTATATTATACTTATTATTGTGAAACAAAAAAAAACGTAATGCCAGTTGATTCTTTGACTGGCTCTTATTAATTACCCTAGAGTTATGCGATAAAAAAAGGAACCTATAGCATTTCCCGTACGTCGAAATTCAACGTTCTGGATACGTATAGTTTTCAGTTATCATTTATTATTGACCTGGAAACGTTTAAATACCATAATTACAGTAGTAATTATGAATCATACGTGATTATTTTGTTTTTGATGGTAATATGCTCGCTTATTACATGAGACTTAAAACATTATGGTTAAATGTGGGTGTACTATACTGCCCTCCTCCTAGTACTCCTCTGCCCATCCCTTCGGGGAATAGTGGCGTGATATTGAATGAACAAGGCTGTATGAACATAAACGAAGCAAAAGAAGTATGTAAGGATCTTAGCCGGTGGCGTTCTGTAGTTTCTGCCTACCCCCATGGGAAGACGGCGTGAGTTTATGTATGTTTATTTTAATGTTATTGTACGCTGAATGAACCACATTTACAGGCATATAATCCTAAGTTTCTTCTTCTTCCTTTCGTGTGACTAACCTGTACCCTAAAATTTATGTAATACACGATCAATCAGAATCTGAATCGTTTTGAAACAGATTGCTAATCCATTGCTTCAAAAGTTCGAAAATAAATTCTGCTGAGCAACGTAAATAACGCAATGAATGTTGTTGAACTGTCAAAAGGAAACAAATTAATCGGAATCGTTTACGAAAATGTGTTGCGTAATTAGATAGTTGGTGTAGTCTTACCAAGGGGTATCGTATTACCCAGTAAGGGAGCTACGAGGCTAAGTAATAATAACAGCTGCACGGTCATGTTAAGCTACCCTTGCCTGGGTTGGAAAGTGGATGGGTGACCATATTTAAATACAGAGACTCCTCCGTGCCTAGGAAAGCACGTAAAGCCGTTGCTTCCGGCTGTCATTCATATATCTTGGACAGTCGTTACGAGTCGTCTGAAGCTCGAAAGTCTGACACCAGTCTTACGAAAGAGTATCGTATTACCCAGTTACCGGGTAGTGGAGGTCAGATAGGCAGTCACTCAATGTAAATATACTGGTATTCAGCTGCATCGGTTAGACTGGAAGCCGACCTCAACTTAGTTGGGAAAAGGCTAGGCAGATTGAGTGGCTAACCTGGAGTTTTAAAGCCACCCATGGGCCTCTGACATGGCTTCAGATGCCGTCGAGAAATATCTCTCAAGTTTCCTCACGATGTTTTCCTTTACCGTTTTTGAAGCAAGTGATAACTAATCCGCACATGAATCCGAAAAGTCAGAGATGCTTGCCTTGGATTCGAACTCGAGACTTATGACTTGGCAGTCGGTCACACCACTAGCCTATCACTGTTATCCTGAGTTTGAAGTTTAGTTGACATAATTATTGTTATAGTTACAGAAGTAAATTACAGGGTATACCTATCTAATTATGACAACTAAAAATTACTCATTTCCTTTAGTTTCATACCACTTTCGCGAATACATTAGGCGTTTCCTTTCTTGCATAGAGTTGTTAGAAATCTTGTATTTATTTAATGAATGTGCGTTCATGGTAAAGTACTTGTTTGTTTATCGTGGTCACTCGATTTCTGAAGCATGCACTTAATTGGTGATTATATAATGATCTCAATAATGATGATTATATATTTTACGATAATAAATTATGTAATTTAACCATGATCCAGAGCAGTGCTATGTTAGAAGTTAAGATAAAGCGTTTATTCTAAAAGTTCGCATCGTCGCAAATAACTGTCAAATATTTGCTTGTTTTGATTAATTTGGCAATATTACTGTATGGAAGTATGAAATGTGGCTTACTAGTGAACTGAAATATTGATTATGAAATGCAATAAATAATATCTGACACCGAATATTTAGTTTTAGACGTAAAAAGTATTTGGAAACTTTGTAATGCCTTTTTTGCACCTAAAACGGTCTCAACATCAAATTCAATGTTATAAATGTATCATCATCATCATCATCATCAGCCTATTAATGTTCCCACTGCTGGGACACAGGCCTCCTCTCTGTGAGAGGGAGTGGGCTGTAATCTGCCACGCGGGCCCAGTGCGGGTTGGTAGATGTCACATGTCTTCGAATGTTTGGTTCTTAGACATGCCGGTTTCCTCACGATGTTTTCCTTCACCGTTTTGAGAGCAGTGGTGATAAAATTATTTACACAAAGTAAAGCGCCTGCTTGGGTTCGAACCCACGACCTACAACTCGTAAGTCGGGGCCGTTACCACTGGGCCACCGCTGCTCTATAAATGTATAATTGCAATTAATTACAAATATTTTAGTTCATTTGTTAGCCATATTTCGTAATTCAATAAAAATACAGCAAAATTCGGATTTAGAACAAGCCCTTGCACACACACTGGGAATCAAACCCAGGACCTCTAGGTCTGAGACAGGTGGTTTAACCACTAGACCACAGAGGCGGTAAAAATATTGATGTACTAATTTTGTATAGCTATTCCTTTCCGCCTCCCTTTTTTTGCACAACTGGTTAAAAAATCACAACTTTTCTCTTGTTTATCTGACTTCATTACTAATTCGTTTACAAAACAATAGAATTCTTTTGTTATGAGTTATGACTCTGGTGTGTACGCCTGTATGAATCGTAAAATAATCTAATCTTATCTCTCTTGGATTTCAGTAATCCATTGTCTGAAACCATTTTCTAGAGTTTTAATTGATTATATTGTATTTATTTTAGTAATCTTTCTACTTAAACACAGAATTTCAGAAAAATAAATAATGTAGCCACGAGCTCCTCTTCTCATATCGCAAATTCGCAACACAATACTCTATTTAATATTAATGTTGTTTTGCCATAAGAACGATCAATGCTTTAATGATTATTGTTTTGATGAACACATCAGCATTCAAGCCTACCTCAACTCAGTCCTTCGGAATCCTGCTGACGACATAAAAAGCGGGCAAGTGCGAGTCGGATGACGGGTTCCGTAACACTTCACAATATTCTCTACATATTTTTTTTACTTAGCATCACGTCTTGTTTCCCAGAAGAGTTAGGCAGAAGTGTATAGGAGGTATACCCCCATTTCGCAAGTTATGTATGTCATGTTATAGGGGCGAGCCTATTGCCATCGACGGCGCACAAATCCAGACTCCGGGCTGGTACTGAGAAATTCCTAATGGAAATAAGTACCCAATACTACAGTATCCGACTTGGGATTCGAAATTTCGAAACCAGGGTTTCATGCTCAGCAGTAGCGATCGCGATCATTAGACAAACGAGGCAGTCATATTAAAAAATAGTTTGGAAAATCCAAAAGTGCACGCCTCATACTTATCACTCATTCATAAACGAAAAAGAAATTCAAAACATAGTTTAAAAATGAACAATTTATCACTTTTCATGAAGTCGTAATGTCAACGACTGACAAAGATATTTACGTTGGCAGTTGCTAGGCAACGGCACCGGATCAAGGTTGAAAATATTTAGATATTGATATTATATTTTAGTTAGTATTTTATTAATTATAATTAAACTACTATGAATAAAAGAGCCATTTTCAATAGGGTTCCTTCTACGGCTGAAACGAATATATAAAAAAAAAATTGACTCAATTAATTGATTTTATCGCAAGCTACAATGTTTTCAGGGATCATAAATTGACGGACAGGAATTTTTTTTCAACTATTTTGATGCTTTTTCCATTTCTGCTGCATTAAATCAATTGTTAAAAAATACAATATTAATCTCCATTTAATCATCTATACAATGGTATATAAATTAAGTAGGTTCTGTGTACTAGCAGGAGTGAAACAATAAAAACAGTTGCAGAAATGGGGCAAAAAATATTTTTCGATCGTAGAGCACACTCTAATGCGAAGCATTACGAGTCGTGCAAAAAACTTTTGTGAAACAAAACGCCGAAAATAAATACGTTTCTTGTATGGGACCTTTAATTTTGAACCTTATTTTATTTTTTGTTATTTGTTATCACAGAGATCATAGTAGTACACACTCTGTGAATTTCAAGTATTTAATTAGGGTTCAAAAGATGCTGTATCTTTTGAACCCTAATTAAATACTTCAGTCATCAGTGACAGACGGACGGACGGCCAGTGGAACCTTAAAGGAAATAATAGCACACATATCAACTCGAAAAGAGATTGTCACCGTATCAACTCGAGCCATTCAGTGTTCTTTGTATGGAACTTCCTACTGTAACGCACACTAATCGGAATCGTAACGTGATCGCCTCGCCTCGGGGCAAGCTCACGAACCGCGGCGATGCGGTGACGATCCCTTTACGAGTTGATATTATGTGCCTTATAAACTCCCGTTGGCATCATTTGGGTACGAAACGAAACCCTAAAAAAGTGAAAAAAGATAAACACCACCTCTATGCTGTAGTAGTTAAACCACCTGTCTCAGACCCAGAAGTCCCGGTTTCCATTCCCAGTGGGAGCAAAATTTTCTGCTCGGTTTGCTTGGTGGTAGGGCTTGTTCTAAGTCCGCCTGGCTAGCTACCACCATCTTATCTAAGTTAATGTTAACAGCATTGTTGTGTTTCGGCATTTAGCCAGATCAGATAGCCAGTTCCTCTGTGGTTGAGGATACCGGGTGAAGCTCGCTTCCACCTTTGGCCTGATAATCACTTACCATCAGGTAAGATGCAGATAAGAACTTCCCTGTTGTGGATAAAAAAATAAGAAGATAAACACAACACTTATCGACAAAACGTTGTCGACAAACGATACACCGATAACGTTTGAAATTGAAACATGTTTTTATCTAAATGTAAAATTAAATTAACTACGATTGTACGTTTGTTTATATTAATTTGACCCGAGTTTAACGGAGCGAGGCGGGTCGCACCGTGCGTTAACCTTTGATTAATAAATCAACTGGTTATATTAAGATTAATGTTAATGTTCCGGAAAATGGTTACGTGATTTTATTGTTATTGAATTGATGATTAACAGTGTGGTGTTCCTCCTGTGGTTTTAGAATTTTATCTTTGATTTTTATTTTTAGATCTAAGTACATAAATCTTCATGTTATTGATGGGAATGAGTACTTATAGCGTGAGATAAACATGTGGACGGACGGTTTAAAAAAAAGAGTCAGACCAGAGTAAACATGGATCCTTTTCTCTAACAACCAGAATATCACATCGTTGTTGATAATGCAATACGTTCTAAGTCAGATTTAGCTATTTAACTTTTATATAGCTAGCTCTTTACCTAAAATATTTTTTATAAAGGTGTTTTTCATCATATTTGACAATTAAATAGTAATATTAATACTTCAGTTCAGAGATTCAGTGACATAGAACGTATTGCATTTCAGTTTTAGTCTAATAATCATATGTAACGACATAGGACATTTTAGTAATAAATAAATACTAGTTATTCGAAAGATTTTAGTCCAAATTAAACCATTTCTACTAGAAATCACAATTATTTGCCAAAGAAACAAAACAATCACAACAAGAATATAGGGCATTATTGCAATAGCAAATTGTCTCAAATGAGAGTGTTTTTTGTCATGTGACCTATTGCAGTAGTTTCGAATCCAGTGATCTAATTGGCTGTTGACAGAACGTTTTACGAATGCGTTCACAAATTAAAATATTAGGTAAGTAATTTTGCAGAAAAAGAACAAATACATAAAATGTTGACATAATATAGAACGTATTGCAATATCAACAATGACATAATGTCTCTTTCATAATGTAGATATCAAATTCTGTAATGTCTAGAATAACTTTCTACACTCCATTTTGATTGTTCACGCTCTCAACTTTTACCAATACTTAGCTATGCTTGAACCAGCTATCATTGCAACGACAGCACAAATCTTAATATTTCAGTAACATGCGATACCAAGATATTATATTTCGTTACTCTCGTAAACCGAGATAGCGTAGACAATTTTTAGAAAGTCGGCAGATTTTTCGGTTTGAAACATTTTTTTACGCAAATCGTTAATAATTCGCTTTGCAATAAAGATTTTAACCACAGTTTAACACGGTTGAATCGACCTGGAAATTGGTACGATATAATAATTTTATTGTTGAAGACACTTTTGGTCAGGGTTTGTTAATATATCGGTCGAAGAGAAAATGGACCTATAAATAAATAAACTTCAAGCATCTTATCTCTTATGACATAGCCGGAAATGTAGGCACTTCCTGACCTAGAATTTCCAAGGATGGAAGTAGTTTTCGATGGCATAATTTACGAATAACGGTTTTTTTTTTACACGTACAAGTAGCTCTTGAATCCTCTTTGCTCTTGGCCTGCATCTCACCTGATGGTAAGTAATGATCAGGCCGAAGGTGGAAATGAGCGTCACGCGGAGTCCTCAACCACCGAGGAAGTGGCACAATGGCAATGACTGGCCAACGTCACATTTTAGCCTAAAAAAAAACTACAAATTGAAAAAATACTTTAATTTTACCTACGTAATTAATTGTATGATTAACAGGGTTTATTTTATGGCGTACCACAAGGGAGCGTTTTGGGCCCCTTGCTATTTTTACTTTATATCAATGATTTACCAGATTCATTAAACTATGATAGTGTCCTATTCGCTGATGATATTTCCGTTATAGTGCCAAATAACACTAAAAGTTCAACCCATGAAAATAAAATACAAGAAGCAGTACAGTCTGTAATAGAATGGCTTGAATCTAATAACCTATGTGTAAATATATCCAAAACAAAATTCATTAAATTTCGTACTTACAAAAGCAAATGTCCCGATAGTATTAACATTAAAATAAAAGACAAAAACATAGAAGAAACAGAAAGTATTAAATTCTTAGGTATAACATTAGACAAATTTTGTAACTGGAAAGAACACATTAACAACGTATGCAGTAAATTAAATAGATTTGTGTATGCATTAAGAAAACTTCGCATTGTTTCAGATGAAAAAACAGCTCGCATAGCATATAGTGGGTATGTTGAATCAATATTAAGATACGGACTAATCATATGGGGCAATTCTACAGACAATGAAAAGACATTTATTGTACAAAAGAAATGTGTAAGAGCTATATGCGGTGTCGGTCCGCTTGAGTCTTGCAGGCCTTTATTCAAAAAACTAAAACTATTGACATTGACCGGCATGTATCTGTTTGAGGTATCGGTTTTTGTAAGGAAACATAATGAATTCTTTAGATTCAAAGGTGACAACTACACAAAACAGAGACCAAGAGACGCAACAAAAATTTTAGTGCCTTTCTGTAATACAAGCCTAATAAAAAGTAATGTATATCATATGTGTATTACAGTTTTTAATAAGTTACCAAAGATCATAAGAGAGCTCCCATTTCAATATTTTAAAATTAAATTACACAGATGGTTGATAGAAAACTGTTTTTATAGTTTAAAAGAGTTTCTGCAGCATAAAGAAAAAAAAATATTTTAACTTTCCTATTTGTTTTATGGTGTCTTATTTAGTTTAAAGTTTTTACATAAAATGTTATTTTTAGGTTAATTTTTGTTATGTGTTTTACTTATGTTTATTGTAACAGAAATGTAAATGAAACTTATGTTTATTGTACCTATGTAAAATTAATTTGCATGCCCTGGACAGGCAAAATATGGACTGTACATAAACCACCAACTTTAACAACTGGTAACACCTGTATTTTCTGCAAATAAACGATTCTTATTCTTATTCTTATTCTGAAAGTTGGCAACGTCGCAAATAGATGTCAAATATTTCGCTGTTTTGGTTAATTTGATAATATTTCTGTATGGAAATAAAAAATGTGGCTAACTAGCGAACTAGAATATTGATTATGAAATGCAACAATTAATATCGTAACACCAAAATAGTTAGTTTTAGATGTAAAAAAAGTATTTGGAAACTTTCCAAATGCCTTTTTTACACCTTAAACGGGTACAACATCAAATTCAATGTTATAATTGCAATTCATTATTAATACTCTAAATAGTTAGTTAGCCACATTTCTTATTTCATTCAGTATTATTTACAAATTAATCAGAACAGGTAAATATTTGACAGCTATTTACGACGTTGCCAACTTTTAGGATGCACCCTCTTAATATGATTTGTTGAATATCCCTTCCTTTTGCGTTTGCCACAGTCGGGTAAAAATACAAGTCTACAAATCTAACAATATACAGGTGGCCCATGAAGTCAGTGGCGCGTCTTAAGGGCTCTCCAAGGACTGAAACAACCCAATTAGAAGTGACGAATAAAAATCTGTATAGCATATAGACTTTTATGCGTCACTTCTAATTGGGTGGGTGGCTTCTTCTCTTATTTATTAGGTATCAATCTACCTAGGTATCATACGCATACGATATCTAATGATATCAACTTTACTCCCTTCATCATAAATTATTAAACCACAAACACAACCGCTATCAATTTTATTAAGTGTAATTAAATTGTTAATTAATTAATTTTGTACATAACTGCATTTTATTGAATGAGTCACTCCTTGGTTACATTACAGCCCTTGGTGAGTAATACATTACGACATTTTTATTTCATATTAGACACTTGAACGATGTCATCAAATCAGACAATGATGAAAAGGGTAAATAATAACTGTGATGTTTTGATTAGATATTTAACACAAGGAGTTAGGACTTTATCAAAGAAAGAAAATAATTCAATATATTTATGAAATTCTCTTTATCCAAGTCTTACGAGTACTTATGTCAGACGTTATCGATTAGCCTACAAATAAATTAACTTCGTGCGAATCACCTCAAGAAAAAATTATATTATTTAAAAGTATCAATTTGCTCGCACCAATATATCCCCACGGAACTTTGAGTATAAATCCCCACGGAATCATTTTCGCCTTGATGATCAGTGTCTACATTATGAAATTTGATGCCCAGATATTTGCAAATTTCGTCAAATCTTCGGCCACTTATTATGTTCCGTTGATTTTGATGTTCCGTTGATTTTGCGGTTACCATCAGCTGTTTTATTAAGTTGTAGGGCCTATGTTTGTAATGGGAGAACTCAAGTAAATTCAGAAGGTACACATTAAATTCACATTCATAGGTACCTACTTGCCAGGTTCGAATCCATAAACTCGGACCTACTCGAGAAACGGATCCCTCAACCTTGCGGCTATGTATTAACATAATTATTAACTTACAAAGCCTTATCAACATTTCGGCCACACAACCGAGTCAACAACCTGTGTTAATTGAGTTAGCTAATTATGTTAGAGGCATACATCACGTCACGGTCGGCAGCTGTGCACAATAGGATTGTGTACTGTCCGGTTTTCATTGTAGTGTAGACATGGCTTTAGAGAGGGGACGGCTTGAGGTTAGGGCTTATTTTTATTTGAAGGAGTATATATAAGAATACTAAGTATTTTCCTTCCTAAAGGCTTATTTACATTTGCATTAATAAGTAGTTCGAACCCAATGCACGCACCTCTCACCGTAGGTGCGGGCTTGCGGACGGAGATCAATGGGTAGCTTGCCGTCCGATAAGGACCAGCCCCCTAATTACGCAATGCACGATCAATTTTAAATTGAAACAAAAATGAGCCGATTATTTTTGTCGAACTTATGAAGCAATGGACTGGCAATCTTTTTCAATTGGTTTCAATTTAAAATTGAAAATGCATAACGTAATTAGGGTGCAGGCCCAGGTCGACGGCACGTTGTGTTCCACGCGCGCCTCAAAGAGATGTCAGCAAAACTGACGGGGTCAGTTAGGGCCGATGCCTGCTGGGGTTGCGGGAAAGTCCGACAGGGACACCGTGGCCCCTGGCAACATACGGAAGGGAACACGGGTGGGTTTTAGTCAGCAAGAATCTGACACGCCTTTCCGCTCCGCACAGAGCGAAAGAAGTTATTTGATGAATTCCCAGAAAAAAAAAATGTACGCACCTCTGTGACTTTTGGATTTTGAGCGTATTGTATTATCACTTATATCTCTAGATATTGCTAGGGATATAAACTATATCAAGGCTTCAACCATCTTAAAAATTCAAAATTCAAGAGTCATTTATTCAAACTAGGCTGAGAATCAGCACTTTTCGAACGTCAAAATTACATAAGACAGTCCCCCAAAAACGCCCGCCCTTCACCACTTCCTAGCTTACTGCGACATAATAATATAGGTACATATTAGGGCCCTGAACCGAAACCTTTTTAAAGGAGAAGAGAGGTATTGGTATAATCCATCCTTGGTCTGCAGCCTTTTTAGCCCAAAACGTCTTAAAAGTTTAGATCCCATAACTAAACTGCACATATCATAAAAATCTAGTTTGATTTATTTAAAGGCCAGCGTATCATAAAATATATTAGACAGAAAGTAAAAGATACAACGCCATATTGTTGGCCTAGGTCTTGGAACATCTCTAGCTGTCTATTTGACACTGACGGCTATCTATGGCACGCTAACTTAGACCTTCAAACAGGCTTTTGTATGTTCTTACTGATTTAGATACAATATCTACTTATTTGTGTAGTGTAGTTGATGTTACTTTCCGTTGATTTGCCACAAGAATAGTGTCGTGAGGAAAATCTTAAGTATGAATAAAATATAGATGGCTATGGAATAGGAAGACCTAAGAAACGATGGAGGATATGGCTAGAAAGGGGTGACTACCGAGATGATGACTATTAGAGGAGTATGGAAGAAAAAGACATGTTGCGCCGACGACAAATAAATGCAGGAGAATGATGAACAGGGTACAGTGAGGTTGCTACTGTTGCTTCAAAAGTACCTACCTATAGTTCGTTTTTAATTCCAGATACTTATTTGACATTTCAAAATTGAATGATTGTTGTTTGTTTTTTAAATTTGGATTTTGACATTTACACCTGTCAAGTATCTGGATTCAAAAAAAACGAACTTAAGTATCTACCAGGGTTTGCAAAGAATCACCAACTGTTTTTGGTCTAGATACTAAATAAGTGTCAAAGGACATTGGGAAGAAACCTTTACCTGGAAAATTACTTTTTTTATTATTAAATATTAGCATTATTTTACATTTAGCAATTAAGAGGAATTAGAATATAGCAACCAAGGTTCTCATTCATGATGGCCTTCTTTTACCAGTGACATCATTTTTCATTATTCAGCCTTACCGAAATATACCTTGAAATCACAAGGAAACAAAACAAAATTTAACTTCCTACAAAACTTCTAAAATAAACGTATAACATAACATCACGCCTCCTCGTCATCAAGGGTTGGGCAGAGGTGTACCTATAATACACTCACATTTCACCAGTAAATAATGGTTAAGTCCCACGTAATAGGGGGCGAGTCTATTGCCATCAACCGTTCATAAATCCAGACTCCTGGTTGTTACTGAGAAGCTCCAGGCAGAAAAACTCAATAACACTGCCCGACCTGGGAATCGAACCAAGGACCTCATGCTAAGCAATAGCACTTGCAACCACTAGACCAACGAGACAGTCTAAAAAAGCTTAACAAAAAAAAATCCTCCAAACTCGGCCCTTCTTTTTGTACAAAGCGAAGATACCGGCGCGCGCGCAGCACAAACGCACGCGCGTTATATCTGCCGTCACGATCGATCGTGATACAAAACGTTTTTTTTTTTAACTGTACCTTGGATTAGTACTTGCATTTCGTAATTTTTATTACAAACGTATATCTACAGGGTGTTAACCTGAGTATCATTGAGAAATATGACTCATCATTTTTGTTATGGCTGTTTATAAGTCGCCTGCCAATTTAATCATGCTGTGAAAGAAAATTGAACTTTTCAAGTTCGTCTTTTTAGTATTGACACAAGAAAAATAACTCAAGCTGTGGAGAAAGATTAGCCAATCAGCAAGATAAGTAACTGAACCTACAACTAAGCCAGTCAAGTGTCAATTTGTGCGAATTATCTGAACCTGAAGGCTCTTTATTATAAGAAATGAGTATACAGTATAAATTTTTAACCAGTGAGCAAACTTAAAGACATGACTTTACTCATCATTATGAAAAACTGCATACACACATTACATTATGAAGCTGATACACATCCGTCACATCACACACTCAGGTCCAGTTGAAAACCAACGTCAGGCACTTATAGTTGTCTGGCATTTTTTGCTGAACTGGGCCTTTTTAGCGCAGCCGTGAGGCACACTCCCCTCCACATTTCTTACATCGTATTTTACACTTTTTAATCGTATTTTTTTTTATCTGCTGTATATATTGTGTGCTTTTTTTTTGGTCTGTGTTAAATAAATGTAACTATTTTCTTTCTTCTTTTCTTTCTGATGAGGACGGAGGAAACGCATGTTATTAAAAGAGTGAAGGAATGGCAGGATTGCTTGACGTCACGGTTGACAGGGGAGAGTGAAAAAAGAAAACGTGAAAACGCGTTGCGCTGACCCCAGTACATTACACATTACATATTATCAAATGTTAAAGGGGTCACATCACATGCCCATTCAAAATTCAAAAGTCATTTATTCAAATTAGGCTGAGAATCAGCACTTTTCGAACGTCAAAATTACATAAGACAGTCCCCCAAAAACGCCCGCCCTTCACCACTTCCTAGTGCTTTTGCTGGAGAGAAGAAGTGGCGCAACAAACTCCCCAGCAGCACAGCTGTCTGTTCAGTTAGAAAAAAAACTTGATTCTATACAATAGTATGCAAATAATTTACATTACTCAACACAAAACATTCAATAAAATATATGCCATAATGACAGCTAGCACGCGCCAATGTACCAACAAAAAAAAAAATCTAAATCTATACTCAAGCAAAAATAAAAACTAAAATGGTAAACAGAACTTAATACCCGAATTATAAAGCCTCCAGGCATAAAGGGCGTGCCCGCTTACATATCTATCTATATCTATACATATAATAAAATTGTAGAAAAGTGGTGTCTGTACAATGGAATATATATAATGGATATAGATAATGGAATATATGTACAATGGAATGGAATATATATACATCTGTAGAATGAATATATGAAAAAAAAATAGCAGGGGTTGTTATTATATCGATGCTGAACCCGAGATTGAAATTAATTTTTTTTTTGTCTGTTTGTCTGTGTGTTTGTGCACGCTAATATCAGAAACGGCTTATTCGATTTAGATACGGTTTTCACTAATATATTGTAATAAGCTTCACTTAACATTTAGTGTTTATTTCATGTCAATCGGTTCATAAATAAAAACGTTATGTCAATTTAAAGAATCACATCGAACATTTGTTATAGGTTAGGCATTTCTTTCCTTGATTTTCGGTATACTTATCTTAATTTTTATTTAGGGTTTGTATATAAATATTATAAGTATTTGGTATAGGTTAGGCATTTCTTTTCTTGATTTTCTTTATTAAGTATAAGTTTATTAGCTCAGGTTAGTAATTAATTTTTCTAGCAATTCTTTTGTTTTATAAAGTTAGTACGTTTGGTTTACACGTCTTATCACTTATTACTTAAACTGTGACAATTTTAGACTGTATAATAATCTGTAAGTATTTATAATTTTTGTTTACGATAGTACGTGTTTACTAAATAACTGTGTGTTAAGTAGTAAGTACTATTTTATTGTAAGAATGCCTCGAAGAAGATCCAACCTCTCCCAATGTAGCAGAAATGCTAAAAGGATGAGATTAGTTCGATCACAGGAATCTGAGGAAGGTCGTGAGGCAAGGCTCTCTGCAACTCGGGAACATCAGGCTAGGTTTCGTGCTGCAGAAACTTCGACTCAGCGGGAATCTCGACTGAGTTCAAATCGTTCTCGAATGGTCGAGGTCGCGAAAAATTTTTTTCATACTAATGGGTCAAGTCATGAAAAAGGTTGAAAAACACTGCCCTACATTAATCCTACTAATATTATAAATGCGAAAGTTTGTGAGGATGGATGGATGGATGGATGTTTGTTACTCTTTCACACAAAAACTACTGAACGGATTTTGATGAAACTTTACAATAATGTAGCTTATACATTAGAATAACACATAGGCTACAATTTATAAAGATTTTATGTGATTTGGCCATAATATAACGATAAGTATCAAGTAAGTCGGAAAAATTCCTGCCCTCTGAGATCTATCTTTGCGTGCGCTGCCTTTTTTTTTTTTGGGCGGTTAATCATCCAATGACTTCTCCCGCTCTGGGCGGAGCGGAAGGGTGTGTCAGACTCTTACTGACTAAAACCCACACGTGTTCCTTCGGTCCTTGATATCTCTTTGAGGCGCGCGTGGAACACGATGCGCCATCGACCCGGGCCTGGTCCTTATCGGACGGCGAGCTGCCCGTTGCTCTCCGTCCGCAGGCCCGCGCCTACGGTGGCCGGAAATCGGCTATCAATTCCCGACGCCCGGGACGTCTCCTACGGCGGCGGCGGCTAGGGCTGGTAGGGCGCGGCCTTTGCCACTCCCTCGCGCGCTCCACCTTCTCCTTCGCGAGCATTACTGCTTTGCAGAAGGAGGTGACGGCTTGCCATGCCCTCTCGCTCCGCACCATGGCCTGAACCAGGGCCGTACGCGAGAGGTCACCGCCGCCGATCGCCTCCACGAGGACACGGCGGTGGTCCACCCAAGCCGGGCAGACCTCCACCGTATGCTGCATGCGCTGCCTAAACCGTTAGAGTTACATGAAGAAAATGTATTGTGGGATTGTTTGTCTTAAAGAGTTCTAAATAAAAGCCTTTATAACCAAAATAGTGAGCAATAAATACAGTTAAATTGAATACTTTTTTTACATTGCATATTTTAGAGTATTTAGTTAATTCTTATCAAAATAAATACTTTCATCGCTTTTGGTATTTAATGTAGATAAAGTTTGTCTTTTACACTAAGTAATTTGGACAAATAGTTTAAAAGTTAGAACGATAAGAATGACCTGCGATATTGAGTCGACGGCGCACAGAACGAGGGTGGAGGGGCGGGCCAGCCAGGGGATGACGCGCCAGAGCGCCAAGTAGAAGCTATTGCTTAATAATTATGTTCGAGAAATAACGTAAATAACGCAATTAATTGTTGAACTGTCAAAATGAAACCCATTGCTATTGTAAGTGCTACGCAATTACCCCGCTGATTTAGGACATGTTACACGTTCCTGTGGGATAATTTCCGACATCCACGCGGGCGAAGCCGCGGGCAGAAGCTAGTAGCTAATAAAGCTGTAACTCGAAGTCACATAATTAGATATGATAAACTAGGACCATTGAAGTAAAAATAAATCAACAAAAATAGATCAACAGTTAGGCAAGAATAATATATAATCTACTGTCGAGGTCGCTAGCTAATCACATATTGCAATACAACTCATACGAAAACATTGTAATGAGTAGATCATGTCAACAATAAATAAATATAAAATAAATTGTATAATAAAGTCAAATAAATTAAACATTCTATAAACTCATATAACCTGTCAGTAGGTAAGCTAATTCTGGAGAAAGAACATAAACATTGTCTTGAGTTAATCACAGCGACCAACTATTTTTATCGCTTAAGTAGTCATTGATAGAATAGTATGCCTTTGAACAAAGGTTGGATTTTACTTTAGCTTTAAACGCATTAAAAGGCAAATCTAGCAGAGAAGTGGGTAGCTTGTTATAAAAGGTTATACCAAGCCCAACAAATGAGTTATGAACCTTATGAAGCCGGTGAAAAGGAGCTCGTAATTTGTCTTTATTTCTGGTGTTAATATTGTGGATATCACTGTTTTTAGTGTATACGTGTATATTTTGCCTAATATATAAGATATTGGCGAAGATGAATTGTGATGCCACTGTAAGAATACCAATATCTTAAAAAAAAATCCAAATCCATACCTTGACAACCGATTTTCGCACAACTTTTCGGTCACCGGTGCCACTGTCAGACTTCCTCTTATGTACTCATTTCTTATTCTATCCATTCGTGTAACACCACACATCCCACTTAGCATTCTCATCTCAGCTGCATGCAATTGCCTTTCATCCCTTTTGATACATACAACATTCTGATCCATACAAGACAGCAGGTCTTACCATTGATTTATATTATCTTCCTCTTAAGTTTAAGGGGAATGTGGGAGTCGCAGATTGTTCCCAACACCTGCTGCCATTTCATCCATCCAGTGTTAATTCTGTGCTTAAACCGCCCGATCTACTTCGCCATCGCTTCGCATGAGTGAACCAAGAAAAGGTACATCCTGTATATTGGTAGTAAGTGACACGCAATATTTTTCTCAGCGTGATTTTCGTCATGGTTCAATTGTTTACAAATTGACCATAATGTGACCATAAAATAGTTTGCTATATATTGCGCTAGTTCCTTCATTGGGTTTGGTCAGCAAACGTGGCTGACAAAGTACCCTTTAACCCTTTTAAAATATATTTTTTTACATAATCAGCCTATAATGATCCCACTGCTCGGAAACCGCCCTCTTCTCTGTGAGAGGGAGTGGGCCGTAACCGTAATCCACCACGTGGGTCCAGTGCGGGTTGGTAGATGTCACACGTCTTCGAATTTTTGGTTCTAGGACAAGCCGGTTTCCTTGCGATGTTTTCCTGCACCGTTTTGAAACACAAAGTAAAGCGCCTGTCAGACTTCGAACCTATAACCTACAATTCGTAAGTCGCGGCCGTTACCACTGGGCCACCACTGCTCTATTTTTTCTTTTCTTTCTCTACATATATTTGGAAATAGACCTGCACTTGACCTCGATCTCGCCTGATAAGCGATGGATGAGTTTTACTATATGACAGGAAAAGCGCTGAGTACGACTGGTCGAGATATCAACCTAGTGCGGATGGTACCCTGTAGAACGTTTGTTAGTCCGGTAGTGAAAGGGAGATAGTGGGATCAGATCGTGGAGCTCCTGCGCATACTCTGTAGAAGACCAGACAAACAACATTACGCCGATGTCCTAGGCTTTGAAGCCAAGCCACCAGCGCCTCGTCGCCTATATCAGTTTCATGTTCAATCAATAAAAAAAAACTAGATTTCTTACCACATTTTATTTAAATATTTGCTCTAAATGTGGTAATCCGATGACCAACTTTCTGTGGAATGTTATTTGTTTGCAGTTAATGCAAAAAACTTGTTAATGCGCTTGCGCAAGTTCGAATGCAACACGCGTGTAACTCTGATACCCGAGCAGAATGTTAAGTTGAGGAAATTCTATACATGACACTGACACATATACCTACTTACGTAAATATTGTATCTATTTTTATATGGATTGGACGCATCGCACTCTGCGTGTGGTCTCCTAGTGATAACCTTTTTTAAACCGTTCACCGTTGGAACTTTTCATTAGGGGCATTCTTTCTGGTCTTATTATAGTAATGTAGGCCGTTTCTTCTTTCGAAGCATTTCTACTAGGGATGTATCCGATATCGATACCGATACCGATATATCGGCGATACTCGAAGTTTGCCGATATATCGGCATCGGCGATATTTTTTCGGCCAACTGTGCCAATTGTGTTTTATTTATTTTACCTTAATTTTTAATATCAATAAGCGTATCGGTATCGGTATCGCCGATATTTTTATAAGAGTATCGGTATCGGTATCGTATCGACAAAAAGGCGTATCGATGCATCCCTAATTTCTACCAGATATTTTTTGAGGTTTGAGATAAGATTTTGACTATATATACATATAGTCCTCTTCACCGTATCCAACGACAGCTACCCAGACAAGTTTTAATTCCTTTCATGAGATCTGTTATGAATTGCAAAACCAAATTTACTAGAACAAACTATGGCAAAAAAATGCTTACTTTTGAAGGAGCACCTCTAGCATAAGAAATCTACACTCGTTCAATGCATTTAAAACTCAACTTGGTCAGTATATATTGTGGATCGATCACTTTTGGAGAAATACAAGCATTGAATGGGTATATCTAGTTTGATGACGACGAACTTTGTGTAATTAATGTAAGTTTTAGTATTCTTCTCAAGTAAGTGATTATGTATTTATGTCTTTATTGAGAATAAAGTTTCTTTAAACTTAATTTGGTCTTGAAAAGCCGGAAATAATGGTACTGGCTGACTACTGTGCAACTTAATATGGCAGTCATTCGTACAGCCCAATGTAACTCAGAGTTAGCCTTTTAAAGAAGAATGGTGATACTCGGCACGAGTTATGGACTCCTGGCAAAAAGACTCGGAAAGATTTCAAATTATCTTTCTTTTAAATTTATTGCCCTTTTGATATTTTGGGTGACTGTGCCTGAGCTGCCCGCTGCTAAGACCCGGCGTTAAGGCACATGTCCCACTGCCAATTATTAGCGAATAGCGAGTAGAGCTAGAAAAGAGCTGGCGACCAACGAGCACCAAGTGTGTGGTTCGGATAGTTTTGTCGCTGGGCTATGAGCGAGTGTGCGATTGCCCCGAGTACAATGACTGCCCAGTCAGTTGCTGGTAGGCGTATATACCAAGCGAGAGTCTCTCAGCGAGTGTCCTGCCCGCCAGGCGAGCGTCGCTGAGCCAGTATTTTCTTTGATAGCTCTTGTCGCTGCAACAAACTAGTGGAGAGAGAGTTCTTGCCGGCACCGGCAGTGTGAACAGTCAGCGACAGAGGCAGGAATAACGTGCTGAGTACCGTTAAGATCCTGAGGCATAGATTGTTCGCCGTGCCTGGGATTCGAACCCTCCTGTCCCATGCTATTGTCCTATTGTCCTCTCTGCGCTCAACGCTCAACGCTCTCTTGAACGCCTAGCCTAACTGTTAGCCAACAGTTAGGCTAGGCGTTCGTCCAGTTAGGCTAGGAGTTAGGATGGAATAGAGATAAGCATATGACTGTTGAGTAGCTTTATGTATTTGTCTTTAACGAATGTAATTGTCCTTCGCCGATTTATGTTAAATTTATAAATAAATCTCTGCCAAAGAATAAAAAATATTTAGACCAAATATAATAAGACAGCATTTCACTTTAATGTTATATATGTTACTAGCTTTTTCGCCCGCGTAAAGGTCGGAAAATATCCCACAGGACCGTACTACCGGGATTCAGATTATCCTCTATCCTAACCCAGATCATGGCCTATACGGATTTAGTTAAAAGACCATACGCCTTTCAACTAAATCCGTTCAGCCCTTACGGCATGAAAAAGTAACAGGCACATTTTAGGGTTGCGTACCTCAAAATGAAAAAATGATCTCTTTCAGTCGTCAGTAATTTGACATTCGAAAGAAGAAGACAAAGCTTTGTAACTATACTATATGTTTAACTATACAGACGCTATACAACGTTTATTAGTAAGGAGGTAATGTTTGTAGCGGTTACACCGCCACATACGAACTACGCATGAAAGACATGATGTCACACAAATCCTGCATCGCGCAGTTAGAATTTACCACGCGAACGACATAGATAAGACTATCCGAAATCAACTTATGAGCAGTTGCCCGCCCGACATAACACCCGTCTTGTCGGAGGATCCTCCCTTTTCTATGGTGGATGAGTGAACTTTACACCCTGTTCCTCATACCACTAAATTGGTGACCCTGAGACTGAACGTCAACGCAGCCTTCGTGCAACTACTTCAGCGTGACGTCATCATCATCAATCCCGCAAGCTTTCGTGAGGCGAGTTACACAGCCAGCCAGCACCCACGGCTCAGCGGGTATCCTGACCACCAGCATGCAGCGAACGCGCATTCCTTCCGCATTCCCTTAGACTCATCACCCCGACTCACTGGGGAATCACCGAAATCACCTCAATCACCGCAATCACCGCAATCACCTCAATCACCGCAGACAGTTCCAACTCACTGTGAACTGTGCGGCACCCGGTTCCGACTCACTGGTAGCACAATCACCACAATCGCCACAATCACCGCAGACAGTTCCGACTCACCGTGAACTGTGTCGCACCCGGTTCCGACTCACTGGAACCACACCTTAAATCTCTTAAAAATAAGAGACAACAAAAATAATCACCGAAATCATCGCAATCACCTCAATCACCGAAAACACCGAAATCACCGCAATCACCGAAATCACCTCAATCACCGCAATCACCGCAATCACCTCAATCAGCTCAATCACCGCAATCACCACAATCACCAAAATCGCCGCAATCACCGCAGACAGTTCCAACTCACTGTGAACTGTGCGGCACCCGGTTCCGACTTACTGGAACCACAATCACCACAATCGCCACAATCACCGCAGACAGTTCCGACTCACCGTGAACTGTGCCGCACCCGGTTCCGACTCACTGGAACCACACCTTAAATCTCTTAAAAATAAGAGACAACAAAAATAATCACCGATATCACCGAAATCACCGCAATCACCTCAATCACCGAAAACACCGAAATCACCAAAATCACCTCAATCACCACAATCAGCTCAATCACCGCAATCACCTCAATCAGCTCAATCACCGCAATCACCACAATCAACACAATCACCACAATCGCCGCAATCACTGCAGACAGTTCCAACTCACTGTGAACTGTGCGGCACTCGGTTCCGACTCACTGGAACCACAATCACCACAATCGCCACAATCACCGCAGACAGTTCCGACTCACCGTGAACTGTGCCGCATCCGGTTCCGACTCACTGGAACCACACCTTAAATCTCTTAAAAATAAGAGACAACAAAAATAATCAATAATACATGTGAATTTTAAAATCAACCCCTATTTTACCCCTTTGGGGGATGATTTTACAAAAACGCTGAAAAGCGTAATTCTTTATTTCTTACCAAAAGCATAAATTTGAATTTCCATATCCCCAACTTAGAAATATTGAGTTTCCCATACAAACTTTCATCCCTTATATCACCCCCTTGGGGGTTATTTTTGAGACAAAAAGTACCCTATGTCCTTCTCTAGGATGCCATCTATCTCCTTGCCAAATTTCATCGAAATCCGTTCAGTGGTTTAGCCGTGAAAAGGTAACATACAGACAGACAGACAGACAGACAGAGTTACTTTCGAATTTATAATATTAGTATGGATATTACACGCTACAGTGATCACCGTAAGAATCACGTGAATCAGTAGAGCGGATAGCACCTAGAAATTATACTAATAGTAAAAAGTATTGTTTTAAAACGATTTGTAGCATTTATTGCATTCGATTTATGTTCAAGTGTATCATTTGGGTGATAAGAATCTTGTAATGGCCGTGTTAACAGTACAATTTATCGTGGGAAGTGATTAGGCTATTCTGGTTTGAAGAGGATTCGTAGATTTCGTAGTAACTTTGGTGCTTCTTCAGACTCGTTTCCTGCTAGTTTCGACACAGTGGAATTTCGGACCAAGTTTAATTTTTTGGAAAACATGTTATTGAATGATTCGGCTGACCTCTAAATACGCATAATATTCAGTATCTGTGTCCCCTAACAAAAGATATCGTTCGTGCGAATACGCGATTATTTATGTCACTCGTATTTTGTTCGGACAACCGGAGGGCGTCCTATGTCGACGCCACCACACCAGTCACCACTCGGTCGGGTTCGCCTAACCGAATGAGCGCGACGATGGCGTTGTTGAGGTTTCATGCGGTTTCCGTGGATCTCTGTATGTAAAGATGGTCACCCATCCACGGACCAACTCCGGCTAGCGTAGCTTAACCTGATAGATCGACCCGTTCCGCGGTTATTACTTATCCACGTATATTATCTGTGGCCACGTGGTGCTCTCACACTCAAAGCATTTTTTTTACAATTTACAGGAACTTTTGAATTGTCAAAGGAGTCAGTTATTCAGAAAGATGAAGTTAGATAATATATATTCTCATAATGAGGACTGAAAACCGGGGGCCAAGTCTACTAATTTACAAACGTCACAATGGTCTCTCGATAGTGAGTTTTTGACAGATTTTGTATGGCAAATCTGTCAAAAACTAACAATCGTGAGACCATTGTGACGTTTGTAAATTATTAGACTTGGTCCCCAGGATCGTTGTAACTTCACCATTCTGGCAAACCATGGGCAAATAAGGCTATCTAAATTCACCATAGCAAATTCCCATAATCACTAGATGGCGCCACTTTACTTCACGGACTCACACGGTTGGTATATGACGCCATGCTCATGCCGTGTTTATCAGCAAAACGACATAGTGACCTATTAACTCAAACAGGTACATGGAATGATAACACTGTTTCTTTTCAACTTATTGCTAATCTAGTTTAAGTAGGTACTTCTTGTTATTGTGACGCAAAAATCTGTCTGTTTGTATGTCTGAGCTTACCTCGAAAACTGCGTGATTCTTGCGTTTATTTTGGATTTTTGGAGCAGAATCAACGTTTAAATGTAATTTTATTTAAAGAATGACGTTAATTGTCCAAAAACCTTTTTGCAGAGCTATTAAGAGATTATCTGAAAGTGTTTTGAAAATGGAGCTCCTATCATACAAACATTGATGATGATGAATGATGAATAGTCATAATTTTTTTTTTTCTAATCCATATATAGATTAAGAGTTAGAGAAAGCTTCACATTTTTCTAAATTCTGAATTAGTTCATCGGATTATTTCATCCGTACTTAATGAGCACTTGCTTGTATAAAAATACGCAGGCCACTGCCATTAAAAAAAAATTTTTTTCTTCGTCATACATACTGCAACGAGTCTGATGCCGAAAATATAGTTTTTTACCATTTTTGCCCGTTTGTCTGTTTGTCTGAATGTATGTTCTGGATTTTTGCAAAAATGGCTGAACTGATTTGGATGAAATTTGGCACACAGATAGTTTATAACCTGGATTGAGACATAAGGAGTACCTTATGTCTCTATCCAGGTTATAGGCTGCCTGTCCACTGGAGCGGAAAGGAGAGGAGCGGAGCGGAGATGTGCCATTATTAACCAATCAAATCTAAACTCAGGGGCGGAGTCAAGTCGAGTCAAGATTCTATTGGTTAATATTGGCACATCTCCGCTCCTCTTTTCTCCTCTCCGCTCCAGTGGACAGGCAGCCTTAAACAGGGATTAAAAGTATTTAATCCCGGTAGTACGTTTCCGTTGGATATTTTCCGACATCCACTAGGGCGAAGCCGCGGGCAAAAGCTAGTACAAAATTATATACAAAAGCATATACTAGGTAGACTGCTAATAACTTCGTGTCTGTCTAGCTTCTAACGAGGGAAATGTGTTACTGGACTAAATACTGGATACTTCACTGTCTCACTCATGCTGTGTTTAGTCTTGATTGACGGGTCATACGTACTTAGTACCTACTTTGAAATGAAATGAAATGAAAAGAAATGAAATGAAATGAAAAGAAATGAAATGAAATTGTTTATTCTGTAAATAGGATATCGGAATCACTTTTACACGTCATATTTAAAAAAAATGTTTAAAATAAGCTAGATGAGGTCGGCGTTTCCTAACTGACTACTCTGAGAAGAAAGGCCGAAACAAACTCAGAGGTCACGGTCTCTTTTAAAGTCCAGACATAATCTTGGTCAAGCCATATGAGAACCATGTAGATTAGTAAATAAAAAAAAAACTGCTGTATCCTACAAAAGTGTAATACCTATGCGGTCAAAATGTATGGAAAATCATTTTTTTTTTTCGTTTTGTCCGTGACGACACTTGTTACGTAGCAGAACTGTCACCGTGACGGTCAAAATGTTACACTTTTTCGTCCCACCGGCACCGGATGTCCAGCGACACCTCTCGACTATTATTGCAACCTATTCTGGGTCTCAGGTTCTACAACTTGATTTGTAAACATGGCAAACTCTACTTTAGCATTACTTACGGTGACGCCCACGAAAGACTAAAGGAGATCATTCATTTTGGGATAAAAAAATTTTTTTGGCGGCCATCAATAATAATTACATATTTTGAAAGAACACATAAAACGTATTATTTTTTACTATGGCGTCAATGTCGAGAACAATTTGGGTTCGGAGATATACCCATTTTAAGAAAAAACATTGTTTTTGGCGGCCATCAATAATAATTACATATTTTGAAAGAACACTTATAACGCATTATTTTTTACTATGGCGTCAATGTCGAGAACAATTTGGGTTCGGAGATATACCCATTTTAAGATAAAACATTGTTTTTGGCGGCCATCAATAATAATTACATATTTTGAAAGAACACTTATAACGCATTATTTTTTACTATGGCGTCAATGTCGAAAACAATTTGGGTTCGGAGATATACCCATTTTAAGATAAAACATTGTTTTAGGCGGCCATCAATAATAATTACATATTTTGAAAGAACACTTATAACGCATTATTTTTTACTATGGCGTCAATGTCGAGAACGATTTGGGTTCGGAGATATACCCATTATGAGATAAAACATTGTTTTTGGCGACCATCAATAATAATTACATCTAAGACGTCGTATCGAGTCGCGACACTCAAGGGCCCGGATCTATTACGTTTATATAATGGTAGATTATTTAGAAAGTGGCAGGAATGCAATTAAAAAATATTACTGTACGTGTCTTGCTGGCAGAAAAACTCTCGGCTGCTGTGCACATACAATGTCAGTTATTTGGTTTCTCGGCTTGGCTAGGCACCTAGATGAGCCCTTACAAACACCGGCAGGTTTTTTAGATTACGTCATATTACAAGATGATGAGTATATGTAGATTTCTTATTATGCTCGTAATAGATCCGGGCCCTCGAGTGTCGCGACTGGAGACGACGTCTTAGAAATCGTGTCGTATTATTAATATCAGGCAAGTTAATTACATTCAGATCAATGTAAACTTCGATTATGTACATACATACACATACATACAAACACAATATTCTATAATGTAATCAGCGAGGTAATTCTCGACATTTCAACTCTGTTGTATGATTTGTAAAAAGCTCTCTGCGTATATAACACTATAACTATTGGTTGATGGAATGCATTTATGAGGCTGGTGCTGCTTCCCTAAAATCATACATCATGTGTGGCATAATTACCCTATTAAAAAATCTTGGTGGAATAATTTATAAGATGTCGTATCCAGTCGCGACACTCGGGCGAAGGCAAACTCGATTACGTCATTTTAAGTTCAGAGTATTAATTACTACACTAGTGTTAGTAATTGACTCTGTAACAATAAACTCCCGTAGGGTATGAAGACTAAAAGTCTGTAACCAGTGCATCCTGCCCGTTATGACATGCGGTGCCGAAACGTGTACACTGACAGTCGGGCTAGTCCACAAATTCAAGGTCCTTCAGCGCACTATGGAGCGGACTATGCTCTGTGTTTCTTTGAAGGATAAGATCAGAAATGAAGTTATCCGGAGTTATCGACATACCCTGCAGAGTGAGCAAGCTGAAGTGGCAGTGGGCTGGCCATGTTTGTCGAAGAACTGACAGCCGGTGGAGCAGACGAGTTCTAGAGTGGAGACCGCGTATCGACAAGCGTAGTGTGAGAAGCCCCCAGCTAGATGAACCGACGACCTTAAAAAGTTGTCTGACTGCATTCGGAAGGCGGAGGACGGGATGTTGCGTCGTAGCTTAGGACAGGCCTATGTCCAGTAGTGGACTGCGACTAGGTTCAGTTCATTGTACAATAAACCAAGTAGACGTTAAAGGAGCTATTTCTCTCGTTTACCCGTATCACATTTCTGCGCCCACGACTGTAAATCTGACACTGTATGTCACTAAGAGTATGTCTGGTCACGATCCTATGTACCTGAGTTCGACATCAATACAAGATGACGAACATAATATGTAGACCAGCTATCTAATTACGCAACACATTTTCGTAAACGATTCCGATTAATTTGTTTAATTTTGACAGTTCAACAACATTCATTGCGTTATTTACGTTGCTGAACAGAAATTATTTTCTGTTCAGCAACGTAAATAATCTTTTGAATCAATGGATTAGCAATCTGTTTCAAAGCGATTCAGATTCTGATTGATTGTGCATTACGTAATTAGGGTACTGTAATAAGAATACTTAATAAATAACTTCATACCTTTGTTTTATTTTATTGTAATCCATCCATACTACGCCGAATATAGATAGGCTAGCTAGTTATTAGTGTTGTATGTGTCAGGTGGTATCACCCAGCTCAAAATATCGGAATAATAATTATATGGTATATTCGCGGTATGGCTGGATGTACATAATTTATTTAATTTAAAGATCGTTGTATATCTTTACTCACAAATACTTTACAGCGTTGTCGCCATACAAAGAAATGTTTCTACTACTGCCGCCATTTAAATAATATGTAATTCATTCTTGGCCGCAGACTTTTTTTTTTATCCCAAATCGCCTAACAAAATGAATGATCTCCAAATTTCTTTGCAAAAACCGTAAGTTTTGCCTTTCAAGTAGAGTTGACAAAGGTTAGAGCAGTGGTGGCCCAGTGGTAACTTACGAGTTGTAGGTCGTGGGTTCGAACCCAGCCAGACGCTTTAATTTGTGTAAATAATTTCATCACCACCTGCTCTCAAAACGGTGAAACAAAACATCGTGAGGAAACCGGCATGTCCTAGAACCAAAAAATCGAAGACATGTGACATCTACCAACCCGCACTGGGCCCACGTGGTAGATTACGGCCCACTCCCTCTCGAAGAGAAGAGGCCTGTGTCCCAGCAGTGGGAACATTATAGTCTAATTAAAAATTAAATTCTTAAATCGAAAACCGACAGAAATCCTAATAAACTTTGACGAGGATTCTTCTAAGACAGGTCTTATATTTATTGATGTTTAGAGATTATACCTATCTCTGATTTTAATATCTCTATCTAACACATCTATTACAATAGAACGCTCAGCATCCCCACTCCTGCCCATCTCGTGACGAGTATTTTTCCTATCACATAATTAATCATAGAGATGCGATAAAATTATCTTATCTTGTTATACTATAATTATATTTTACCTTTTTTCCTAGACGTGAGGTCGTGTGCGCGTGAGTTCCTGCTTCCCGAACGACTCCCGATCTCTCCCGACGTTTGCCGATTGCCCCCGTTTCCTGTGTTTCTGGAAAATGAAGGGATGGGAACTGTGCTTTTTGGCCCTTCTGGGGTTCGCTCTGGCGCAGGGGCCGGAAAAACGTAAGTATTGATTTATTTATTTCAATCAATTATTTAAATGTCATTGTAGTGAAGACTTCAAAAAGTTTTTGTGTAAATTGTTGTGTTGGTGATCAAAAATATCAGCAAAATGGTTCATTGGTAGTGATTGCGTAATTTTGCTTGTGTAAGAAATTACAATGTTTCATGTAATGTGCCATTATTGAATTTTGTAATAACGATTATTATTTTAATGTCACTGTGAGTGGCCACTGTGTAATTTCAAAATGATCATTTACCTCGTTTTTTGGTCGATTATTGAGGATAGTTATTACATAACCAAATTACATTCCGATCAAGAAGTTACTGAAAAATAAGTAAAAGTAGGTTTTCGTTCGAGTAAACACCAACGACCTCCATTAAATGGGTTGTGGAGGTCAGATATGCAGTCGCTCCATTTAAAATACTTGTATTCAGCTGCATCCAGTAAGACTGGAAGCCGACTAGGCTCCAACATAGTTGGGAAAAGGCTATACGTACAGATTGTTTGATACCGTAAATACACACCGTAAATATATTACAGCTACCCTGACATCTTAACGCAACGCCTGATGAAGTCATACCTAATTGAATCGAACATCTCTATCCACCGACCCGCACAGGACCCGCGTGGTGGATTACAGCCCACTCCCTCTCACAGAGAGGGGCCGTGTCCCAGCAGTGGGAACATTATTGGCTGATTATGCTTATGCTGAACGTCAAAACTTTCAAAGTTATTGCTATTACGACCAAAACCATCACATCTATTAATTTTGGCTGTTTCATCGTCATCATTTCGGCAGAAAAACATCCACAGTTACAAATAGGCCGCCCCAATTCCTCATGCATGACCACTACCTTTAATCAACTCAGTCTATCACAGTCCACTGCTAGACATAGGGCCTCTCCCAGAGACCCTGTCGTCCACATTCCACATACAGTCTGTCCCAGCCACCTTTTTGAGGTCGTGGTACAAATATCTGAGTATATATGCGGTCTCCACTTCAGGACTACTTCATCGGCTATTGGTCCTTCGACAAACATGGCCAGCCCACCGCCACTTCAGCTTGCACCTTACACCTGCTCCTTAGCTGTTGATAACAGATTAACTATATTATTAGAAGTCTTAAATTGCGGTTACTTACTTAATATTTGCAGAGCATGAGTTTCCCGGATCAGGGCAGTGTACAGTTTTCCTAACCATAAACCATCTAATGTGGGGTGTATTAGGTTCAATTCCGCCTACCCTTTCCAGGAAAACCAACATTAAATTATGTTGCTGTGGATAGAATTCACTATAGAAGTCAAATGAGTAAAATAATGATAAAGACTATCATATTTTTAATTTCTTTACGGCTGTTATTCTTTTAAACTAACATCTTTTACAACATAGGCCTATATTTCAAATTCTCGTGATGAGTCGATGTTTCGACATGTTTGCCTCAAGGCTTATACTTTTATATCATTGACTCTCTTATCAGTAAACAATGGTAGAACCTTAAATAGCTTGTCAGCCGCTTATCAATCTTGTAGAAGCTGTAAATCACTTTACTTCAGACATCAAGAACCTACATATATTTTGTTATAGCCCGTCTGATACGCAATGACTTCGATCCGTTGCCGTTTCATTGTACAGTCAATCAAATCAGGCCCACATCTTCATCATCATTGCCCTTATTCTAACGTATTTGTGGTCGCCGGCGCAATATATCTTTTTCTTCCATACTTCTTTATTAGTCGTCATCTCGATAGTCACACCTTTTCTATCCATATCATCATTCATTCATCGTTTCTTTGGTCTTCACCTACTTTTACAGCCATCTAGATTCTTACTACAATCTTTCCTGACGTCATTTTCCCGATTCCTTTGCATCACATCTATAACATGGCAACCGATTTCCACACAATTTTTCAGCCACCGGCACCGGTGTCACATATTCACTCTTCCTCTTACGTACTCATTTCACGATCGCGTATGCGCGGGACTATCGCTTTTAGTAAGGGAATAGACGAGACGAGGCTGTGTAACTTTCGCGAGATAGGTAGATACCTAAATTGTCTATAGGTAATAGTGTTATTGAGTTTTCCCATCTAAAATTTCTCAGTAGCAGCCCCAAGTCTTCGCCCAAATGTGGGTTTACTATAGCCACTACTGATACTACCTCTGCCTAACCTTTCGCAGAAGGAAAGCGTGATGGCGTGTCGTTTATGTTTGTCGTAATGATTGTGATCACTAATGAAGTTTATTATGTACAGCATTATGGTATAACTTGAAGGAAATTAAAACAATAAGTGTGTTACATACTCTCCCACGGTTCAAGAAATCGTTCATCCGCTTCTCATTTCTTTATATTACAGATATTGTATCGTAAATCGTGAAGAGAAACGTGATCATAGACTTGATAGTGATCTAGTTGTAGGCAGCATACATAACATACATTACATAATCAGACTATAATGTTCCCACTGCAGGGACACAGGCCTCCTCTCTGTGAGAGGTAGTGGGCCGTAATCTACCACGCGGGCCCATTGCGGGTTGGTAGATGTCACATTATGTCTTCGAATTTTTGAGTACCTATAGGACTATACCGATTTCCTCACGATGTTTTCCTTCACCGTTTTGTGAGCAGTGGTGATGAAATAATTTACACAAAATACAGCACCTGTCTGTGTTCGAAGGTCGAACCTACGACCTACAACTCGTAAGTCGCGGCCGTTACCATTCGGCCACCACTGCTCCTCCATGGTAGGCAGTATAATTAACTAATAATGGTTCATGTAGAGGGGCTTATGGCTAAGTAATAACAGAAGCACGGGTCGATCGATTAGGTTAAGCTACGCTTGGTCAGTCCGTAGATGAGCTACCATCTTTACATACCGAGACCCCTCCGTGCTTCAGAAAGCAAGTAAAGCCGTTAATCCCGACTGTCATTTGTAGATCTGTGACAGTCGTTACGTATAGTCAGAAGCCCAAAAGTCTGACAACCAGTCTTACCAAGGGTATCGTGTTACCCTGTAACTGAGTTATGAACATTAGACAGGCTGTCGCTCTGTAGCGGTTACACTGCCACATACGAAGTACGCATCAAAGACATGACGTCACAGAAATCCTGGATCGCGCAATTAAAGTTTACCGCGCGATCGACATTATTATAAGACTATATCCGAAATCAACTTACGGGCAGTTACCTGCTAGACATAACACCCGTCTGGTCGGAGGATCCTCCCTTTTCAATGGTGGATGAATGAACTTTACACCCTGTTCCTTATACCTGTAAAGTTCCATGTAAAATACTGTATCCAGTACATAGTTGGGAAATGGCTAGGTAGATTAAGGGATGGGTACACAGCACGTCTTAAAAAGTTTTTTCTCAATAAATACCGATGCGTACAGTCATATTAGCCAATTGCCTTACCTCAGTCGATAAGTGACGTAAGGAGGGCAAGGCGAGGGTACCTGTTAGGACAATGCTAGTTAAATGATAAGTGTCTTCTGAGTCATGCAACAGGTGTTCTGTTAGTTCGACATTTGGAAGAAGTTTGAAGCAGAAACTATTATTTAGTTTGGTATGAAATAGGTGTTTATGTACACAATACATTTAGTAGTAGCAAGACGGGCTGGTGCCCGCAAGTCGCAACTACATGTTCAAGCACGTATTTTGCATAAACAGCATAAGCATATGCATTATCATCAGCCTATTAATGTTCCCACTGCTGGAACACACGCCTCTTCTCTGTGAGCCTGTAATTCAGCATGCGGGCCTAGTGCGGGTTGATGGTAATACAGATTTTTAATAAAAAATAATAAACAATACTTCGTTTTTGCGGTATGTTTATTTTTAAATCGAAAATGTTTCTTTCAACGTAGTTTACTGCAACACATGGCAATCAACTTCAGCTCATGGCAGTAACTCATCAAAAAAATATTTTTTTGCATATCTGTTTAGCTGTTTAGAGTAAAGAAGAAACAAATGAACATAATTTCGCGTGAAAAATTAATTATCGTTCTTCGTTATTTGAAATTAATTTACTTAGCTTACCGCGCGTTATTTGAGAAAAGTACTATATCCAAGCCTTGGCCGCGACAGGCATTGATGGACTCACTGTGTGCCTCGGCTTTGCCTCGGCCCACATTTTCACGATCAGCCATCAATTCCCTTGTTGCAGGCCGCGACAGTGCCGACAGTAATGTACTATACATTTCTCGATCAATTTCAACATTGAATAAAATTTAGTGTCAGATTATCTTGATTGACAATGTGCCCCGTAATCTCTCACTCATTCACAATCCCATTCATTTTGAAGGTGATTTAAAATGAAAAGGAAGAGTAGGTACTTCTTTTGCTTCGTTTACGTTCATACATCTGCTATCTAATTACGCAACACATTTTTGTAAACGATTCAGACTAATCTGTTTCATTTTGACAGTTCAACAATATTCATTGCGTTATTTACGTTGTTGAGCAGATTTTTTTTTCGAACTTACGAAGTAATGGATTAAGCAATCTGTTTCAAAACGAAGCAAATTCTGATTGATCGTGTATTACGTAATTAGGGTACTGGTCATACACGCACACCGGTTGCGAGTACTACGCACCAGACGTTTCTGAAGAACAACATCAATAAAGTAAGGTTCTAGGGCGTCCCCTCTATTTGTTTTAAATACCTTTGGTCGCCTTTCACTCATCCTCTTTACATGACCAAACCATCAAAGCATTCTTTACAATAAGCTTCAATACTCAACATTCCATTGTAGCAACCAATGATACCGACATCCACCGTTATGAACGATTTGCAACACTCGATTCGATTCATTTGAACCGGACTCGAACCTGTGCTGTCGCACTCGACCGCTCACTAAACGAAGCATCGGCCACTAAACGCAGCATCATTGGCAAACAGCCGCGGATAATCGAAAACCGCGAATGACCAGAGGAAATTGATTTTTTTCTACTCTCTAATTTTTAATAAAATTTCGAGTAACTGTGGTTTATGGTTGTAGAGTGAAAAATTGTTAGTACCAAATAATGATAATTATATATTACGAATAAAACTTATTTGTACACACACGTATTTATGTGATATAAAAATTAACAGAATTAAAATAATACATTTCTGTAAATTGGTTCTAAAAAACGCTCTTACACGTCCAAATTAAAATGTTTTAAAACTAAATGAGTTCGGTGTTTCCTGAATACTCTGAGAAGAAAGACCGAAACATACTCAGTAGTTAGTATCTTAGGTAATCGTAATGAGACGAGTATTTAATCTATACTAATATTATAAAGAGGTAAGATTTTTTTTGTTTGTTTGTACCGAATAGGCTCCGAAACTACTGGTCCGATTTGAAGAAATCTTTCAGTTAGATAGCCCATTTATCGAGTAAGGCTATCGAGTAAGGATATAAATATATCATCACGCTAAGACTAATAGGAGCGGAGTACCAACGAAGAATGTTTCAAAATCGGGGGGTTTTTTTTTAGCGTTAGCCCAAAGTAACTATTCCACGCGGACGAAATCGCGGGCAGAAGCTCTAGTTAGAAATAAAATAAAGAAAATTAGTTTACTTGTCACAGAAACACGTGCATAAAAAAGATAGTAACCTCGAGTAGAACCAGAAAATAAAACACAATAGGGGCACAAAACAGAAATAGTCGCTGCTGCCTAGCCTAATTCATAATCTGCCTAGCCTTCTCCCAACTATGTTTGGGTCAGCTTCCAGTCTAACCGAATGCAGCTGAATACCAGTATTTTACATGGAGCGACTGCCTATCTGACCTCCACAACCCAGTTACTGGGTAATACCCCTTGGTATAATAAGACTTATAGTTACTGTTGTCAGACGTTCGGGCTTTTGATTACCCGTAACGACTGTCAAAGTTCTACTAATGGCAGCCGTACCAGCTTAACGTGGTTTCTGAGGCACAGAGGGAGTTTTTAAGTAAGCAACGATGGTCACCCATCCAGGGACCAACTGCGGCAAGCCTATCTTAACCTGAGCGATCGACCCGTACGGTTGTATTACTTAGCCACAAGTATTTAATTGAGCCTCTAATAACTTACTGAGCTTTTAATTAGTAGCGCCTTTAAACAGATTAAACTTTTTTTAATTTTTTGGTCTTTAGTGGACTAAAATTATCGGATTTAAATATGGTTTTCTACATTTCATTCCTGCCGCCTTTTTACATGGTGCCATGATATCACTTGTAATTAAAACATTTACCTAAATAATTCATCTATGGTCTCTAATTCTCTATATTCTGGTTTGGTCTATAAATTAACCTCTTTTGTCGCGCACGAGTGACTATATTAATCTCTTTTGTGATGCTCGACTGAAACCAATAAGGCTCGGCATCTTTTCAGGTTTTTAGAACAATATAAAAAGTTAGTTTGAGAATTTATCAACAGTTTCCATGGTTTAAAGCAGATCAACCTAATTTGTAAATTTTTCAGTAGTAAAAGAAAGAAGTGAATATTCTTTTATTATACTTTGTCTGTGTCAGAATTGTAAAAAAATAACTCATAACAATCACGCCTTGTTTTCCCAAAGTGTTGCGCAGAGATGTACATAAAGTAGACCCACATTTCGCCGGTTATAGTGATGAAATGTGTAATTATGGGGAATTCCCTAAAATAAGGAATTCAGAAATAGTTCGTAATACTATTAAAATGGTCAGTTAAACGTAAAATTAACCGTCCTTTGTTTTATTTTAACTAGGAAACTATATTTTTCAATATTTTTTTCTTAATTTTATTGCATATAATTCAAAATGTGCCAATTGCAAATGTGTCGATTTGCCCACAAATAAATTAACTTGCCGCGAAAGGACCAAAAAAAAGGGTCTATCGCCCATTTCGGGCGAGTAAATTCGTGCGAATCAACCAATAACCCGACATTCGACTTTAGTCAGTGCATAACAACAACACTGTTTATTCAAATCTCACTAAAAAGAAAACTACATATGCTAGTAAAATATTTATTCTTTTACAGTTCAAATGACAACAAGGAAATGTTAATATTATCAGTCATTTCGCGATAACTTGTTTGCACTCCAGTGTAATCAGCGCCGAACAAACTATTGCGAGACTTGCCTATTTTATGGCTCGACCGACAGTACACTGTCGCTGACACTGTACACAGTAGGTATATTTTTTGTACACTGAAGGTTGTTTTTTCAGGCGATTGTTTGCAAGGCTGCTCTATTTTAATCCGTCTTAAGATAAATTAGATTGATTTAAGGGAGTTTTTTTATTAGATGTTAAGCCCGCAGTACACTTTGGGCGAGCCGGTTGGCCGAGCGTGCTCGGGCAAAACAAAATACGCAAAATACGGGCTCGCTCAACGTGTACTGGGCCTTTTTGTGTGATTTGCGTGTATTTTGTGTTGGCGTGGCTTAGGCAATACGGGCTGTAATAAGGGTAACGCACGTCCGCAACTCCACGTCAAAGCGCGTATTTTGCGTACCCAGTACGTGCACAAAATACGCGCTTTGACGTAAAAAGCCGTAGTTCTGAGATAGACAATGTTACAAACAACGTGTTCTAGTTAATAATATTTATGATTTTGACTAGAATTACCTAAATCCTTTGAAAAACCATTTATAACAAAATGAAGGCACCAAGTATAGGTAACATGAACGTAAACGAAGCCTACCCCTATGGGAAAGAGGAGGAGTTTATGTATGTATAATATTAATAACATAACTTTAGATACCCATTTAGTGTTTAAAGTTAACACGATAACACGACTAACAGAAGAATATGTACACAAAAAAAAAAAAATTGTACTTCAGGTAGATTATTAAAAAATATTGGACACGTAGGTAGGTATTTTTTCTTTTTTTACGGAATCTAAAGATTACGGCAATACATTGAGTTAAAATGTGGCATGACGTCACTCTCCGGTAGATTTAAAGCTGACTTATGACGTAGCGAGCCCCCCCACTCCCCAACTTGAATGCTTTTTATCTAAACCATTGTTTATTTTGATAAAGCATAAAATTCATGTCTAATATTTTTTTATTATGTGACTGACGGCCTAAATTGAAATTTGTTTTTTTCCCCAGTTAACATTACTGTTATTTTTTCGAAGAAAAAAGACGGACATTTAATTCCTCTTTAAAAATTAGCTTGTCAACAAAATACAACGTGATCTCGTTAAGATATGAACTAATTTACATATTTTTTCACCCAATCAAGAATTCATGACTCAAGACAAATCTTCTAGCGATTCAGCAGAATTACTTTACTGACAAAATACAAATGACTGCGCCAACAATGACAAGACTAATTTGGTAGATTTATCAATTTAATTTATTTACGCAATATTTTATAGATTTTTTATGACGTCACTGGAAATAATCGGCAATGGTACCTAATGGTAGACAATAAGACTGTCTTTGTTTGAGAATTCGTCATTTATCTATGTTAGTCATTAGTATTATTCATTTAAAGTAAAGGCTGTCATAAATATGTGAAGCATCAAATCTTAGTTTAGATAGATAAGGTTCCCCGAATTTTGTGTGACTGTGTTAAGGAATGGTAGATGTATACAGTACGACACAACTTACATGTAGCATCGGAAAAATTCGTAAAACCGATCACCATCCGAACTGAGTGCGCCTTCAAAATTACCAATATTTATTACTGCTTTAGGTGAAAATGATCTTTACGCAAACGCAATAACTTGCTAAGTCATATACCAAATACATTCGTAAAATTGAAATGAAGGAATGCAAATTATCAAAATGTCACGACCTACCAATCTTACTTGTGTACGATTGGTAGGTCGTGTATAGGATCGAACCACAGGTCAATGCAGATGGGAAATAACAAATTTTGAGGCAGCGCCAAACACATTCAACGAAAATCCATCAAGCTTATCATTTTACGCTATAGGTAATTAATTTGTTTGTTTGGCGACGCCTCAAAATTTGTTATTTGAGGGTCATGAATTTCTCACTTAAAGGTTACTTTTTATTTTTCGCTTTTAATTTTAATGAAACACGTATACTAAAAGATAAATAATTAAATTATCTTTAGAATGGCGAAGAAAATGATGTAATTTAACAATTTTTTTTTTCTAAATCATTAACTACTCGTTTAGACGTGATCTTCAGTACTTATAAAATTATTAAAAGTCGGTTATTGTCGCCTTAAATTCTGAGTTGAGCTACATGATCTCTGACAAATGCTTGCACTGACTGGACAAGTCCACTCAAAACTGAGTGGTTCTTTCCTCAAAAGACCATTTCAGACACTAATCTACGTGTTCCTCATATGATTGACCTCCTCATTTGACCAAGATTATGTCTGAACTTTATGAGAGACTCTGAGTTTGTTTCGGTCTTTCTTCTCAGAGTCGAATAAAGAATACCAAACTCATTACCGCTTGTCCGTTACAGTGGACATCAGGTGGGCATTACAATTAAAATTCTATTGTGTATCGGAAGGTCTATGTAGTTATAAAACTTTACATTATTTTTGACGTGTAAAAGTATCCTTTTGAACCAATTTACAGGACTCAATATCATTAAGGTTTTTGCTTCTTCACCCAGGTCGAACGGGAAATGTATGCGCCATTGATATGGACTGCCCTGACAACGCCTTCTGTCGACTGGGCAGCTACTGCGTCTGCAAGGATGGCTTCGTATATGCCGCTATCAACAGCACACACAAGGGATGCTTGAAAGGTAAGGTAGTCTTAGTTTGATATATTAGATAGAAATATGCGTCGGCCAGTGGCGGATTTTCACTAAGGCCCAAGAGGCCCGGGCCTAGGGCGGCCTGATATAAGGGACGGCCAACCTGCGCCTGCGGCTGGCAAAATCTCAACTCAGTAAATAATAGAGCTATGATGGCTTAGGGCAGACGCACACAAGGCAACCTGGCTGCGGTAGTCACGCTATATGCAGCCAGTCCAAGATATTGTAATGTCTAATTGGAGCCCGCGCACTCGGCAGCCAAGAATTTCCTCAATATTCCGGCTGCTGCAGCCTGACTGTTGCTACTTGGATGCCTAGTGCGCGGGAGTACTAACTTGAATGGAAATCAATGTTTATGACTTTACATTTTTACCCCCCATTAATACCAAGGTAAAAGCAAGGAAGGATAAAGCAAGTATTCTACTAAAATGTAAAGACTACAAGATATAATATTGCTATAAACGCTGGTTTATGCTGCAAAATCAGCAAAAAGGGGTAAGCGGGGGTGTCTACTACTGAACGGCCAAGGGTGGCCGGGACTGCTAGTCCGCCTCTGGAGTCGGGTTTAGGACTCCGTTTGCACGAATTTAGGGGTATAATTTTGAAGGAATTGGTTCCCCTTCCAAAAAGAGGGGCTCGTGACTAAATGTAAACAGCTGCATGGGTCAGTTACTGAATGGGTGACCATTTATTACATATCGAGACCCTTCCGTGTCTCGGAAAGCACGTCACGGCTGTCATTCGTAGCCCTTTGACAGTCGTTATGGGTAGTCAGAAGCCCAAAAGTCTGACAACCAGTCTTACCAAGGTGTATCTTTAACCTTCGTGATACCCAGTATACCTGGGTTGTGGAGATCAGATAGGCAGTCACTCCATGTAAAATACTGGTATTCAGCTGCATTCGTTTAGACGGGACGACCCAACAAACTTGGAAAAAAGCTAGGCAGATTGATTGCTTTCCCTTTTCAATTGATAACCCTGTCTGCGAAAACTACTTGACTTAATCACTCAGAAACAGCGGTTTGAGAGAACAGAACAGAACCAAGTCTGTCAACTCCGACTCGCCATAGCAAACGCATATTTGTATTGTATGGCATATCTATGGATCCCTTTCAGCATGTTCTGTTTAAACACACCTACAATACCAACAGAACAATGCGGGGCAACATTTTGTTTTCTCTCTGTCGAAACAAAATAGCGTCTCCAAGGACTTCGCGAAGTCTATTATCAAGTACAAAAGATTTTAAGTGCTGTCATTATTACGACATTTTTTGTGACTTTACTCTTCACAATTTGCATGTTTGATTGGCCCAGTGTTCGGAATGGGAACTTGCCAGATTAGCTCGATTAGCAGTTTGGGTATTAATTTTTTATTACATAAAAAAAAAAATAGACGACGTATATTTAGTAACCTAATCCGCTTAACTATTCTTAAAGAGTCATAAAGAACCCTGTAAGAAATCGACACGTGTTTCACCTCTCAACGAGGCATCTTCAGGATGACGATTGACTTGTTGTGAACCCGGACAAGACATGTTGCCACGACAAGCGCCGAACGCAAAGACTATACATCACCTATATAATTTTGTTATGTCATGCAATCTTCATTCTCCTATTCTCTTATCCCAATTTGTTTAGGGTCGGCGCAACATATATTTTTCTTATATGCTTCTCTATTACACGTCATCTCGGTAGTCACCCCCTTTCTAGCCATTTATTTTCACACAGTCTATGCATCGTTTTTTTTGTCTTCGAAAATAAGCTATAAATATTCTCAACCTCTTTATGATCCATCCAGCCTCTAACTATTTGTTTGGGGTCGGTGCAGTATTTCCCTTCTTTCATTGCTACATCTTTATCAGCCTTCAACGTGATACCACTCATCACCAGTTCTAGCCTTATCATCTTTCACACAATCCATCGTTAGTCTTTCGCCTTCCTCTACTCTTAGCCCTTCTTATCCGTTCCCTAAACTTCCTCACAACATGTCTCTCTTTCCTCTGCATCACTCTCAAATACTCTCAATCACCAATCTATACTTATTCCTTAAACTTTAATTTCAGAGGCCCGCATTGGTGAAGAATGTGTTCAGCACATCCAGTGTCACTCGACGACCGGCATCCACTCCGAATGCGCCAACGGAGCCTGCGCATGCACAGCCACTGCTCACTTCGAAGATGATCGTTGTTATGAGACCGCCGGTTAGTATTATATATATAAATAAAAATATATATAAATAGAATCCTCTTCATTATGCACCTATACTTGAATTCATAATCTTAGATATTTTACATTCCACATTACCACTTAGACAACTATCTACTTTAGCTTTATGCTTTCTAAGTTGTTTTTTGAGCGAGCGTAATTAAACATTGTGGTTGCAATGGAATTCGAACTTTGTCATATATGACATTGAGTTCGTTGTTCCAAAACCTGTTATTTCTAGCATAGAAAAATTGGCAAAGATGTTATTAATAACCTTCCTTTTGTTTTGCCAAAGTCGGGTAAAACTGGCGTTGATTCTGCACGTAGATACAAAAGTTTTGGCATACTGGTAATTGTTATACAAGGGTTACAAAAAAGTTTTAACTAAGAAGAAACTGAACCCAATTTCATTGGGGTCGACGTAGTTGGATATGGGGCTTTTATTTCTTTTAATTTCTATCAGTCCATCTTTTCTTTGAACTGGCAATGAACGAGCTAAATGATAATTATGTGTATAGAATAGAATAGAATATTCTTTATTATGTACACCATAACAAGTACAGATATAAATGTAGTCATTTTACATAGGGTGACACAATGGGCGGTCTTATCGCTAAAAGCGATCTTTACAGACAACCTTTGGATGGATTAAAGTAAGAAGGAGAGACAATACTGCAGGTAGTCAGTGGTGTATGGTGTGTGTATTATGCTAGTGAAGCTATTCCCAATTATTATTTTTAGGGATTCTTATTCTAGTTATTCTTAGTGTCTCGTTGGTCTGGTGGTCGCCAGCTACCTGAGCATGAGGTTTCCGGGTCACGTAAAGCGTTATTATTATTATAAGCCTGTGTTGTCCCACTGCAGGGCAAAGGCCTCCCTTCCCTCTTTCCACTTTTCCCGGTCTACTGCGATTGTGGGCCAATCCTTTAAGAAGGAGTCCAGCTCATCCCGCCATCTCTTTCTGGGCCTGCCGCGTAGTCGTTTCCTGTTATTTGGGATCCATTGAGTGGTGATTTTTGCGTATTGCTGCTCCGACATGCGACAGATATGGCCAGCCCAGTTCCACTTTAGTCCAGCAACTGTGAGACCAGCGTCCGCTATTTGTGTTTTGCAACGAAGGTAAAGCGTTATTGGGTTTTTTAATCTTGAATTTCTCAGTAGTAGTCCGAGTCTGGATTTGTGCCCGATTGATGGCAATAAGGTCGCCCCTATTACATGGGACTTAAACATAACTAGCAAAATTTTGGTGTACTAGAGGCACATCTCTGCCTAACCCTTCGGGGAATATAGGCGTGATGGTATGTGTGTGTTTAGAACACCTATTTTTAGAGACGAAGACTCTTAATTGACCTTAGATGGCGTTATTCTTAGAAAATAACTACGTACGGTGCAGTGTGGACGATGGAATGATGGCTCACTTCCTTGCAGCTTCAACAGTGATATAGTAGATATGTGTCAGGAAGGTCGCATACCGTCATATGGATGATTTCCACCAATCGGCTCGCATGGCATCGGAACGGAACGGACGTTTTAGTCGTTCCATGTAAAATACCTGCTAATATTCAGCTGCATCGGTCCGGTTAGACTGAAAACCAACTCCAACATAGTTGGGAAAGGGCTAGGCAGATTAATTGATCATTAACCAAAGGAAGGAAGAAAACAAAGGAATGCGTTTTTATGGAATGATCGCCAACGGCCACGTGACCATGTTTCCTCTTAATGTTGAGAGGCCCTAGTGTAACTTTGTTTCCTCACTCTGGTGAGGTAAATCGATCACCAGGATCTTCGTAATCATTTCCAGTGTACCTATTTTGAGAAATGGTAAAATGGCTAGAACTCACAAAAATACAACGAGTCTCCTGAGTATGGGCCTTGGTCTATTACGGGTATCAGCCACTATTGCTATGGCGGTGGACCCGATTGCCAAATAACCCCATTTTTTTTTTTTTTTTTCTATTTTCTCAGCCAAAATGTTGCATAGGTACCGAATTAGACATAGCGCACAATTAATGACACGTGCATGCACTGACTGGACAGGTCCACTCGAGTTTGTGGCTTTTGGCACACAAATCCTTCTCAGAGACATCTGAATAGTCCTCAGATGATCTGACCAAGAAAAAGACTGTACTTTAAAAGAGATTTTGACCTCTGTGTTTGTTACGGTGTTTGTTCTCAGAGTAGTCAGCAAGGAAACACCGACCTCATTTAGTAAACAATATTTTTGACGCGTAGTTTTCTTCTTCATTCAATTCAAAACTAACACAATAACTATCTTCTTTACAGTTATCGGTGAACGTTGCGTGGTGGATCAGAACTGCTACCTCGGCGACCCGGGGCTGGAACGACAGGCCTACTGTGTCAGAGGCTACTGCACCTGTCAGCTGCAGTTCAGTCCTAGGGATAATGGCACAAGGTTGGTACAGCTTTCAATCTGATCATAAGAGAGTATGATAATGTAATGATGCTAAACCTTCATAGGAAAACGAGAAAGTGTTTTAATTATTTCAGCCGGATGACCCAAGCATTGCCGTATCTACCGGCCCGGTGCTTCTTGCATAGAAAAACATCGTGGTATAAGCAAACAGTTTAATTGATCAGGTTTACAGGTTTTCAAGCTGCAGCATTTCCTTCATTGTTAAAAGCTTCGGTGTTTCCCGGCTTAGGGAAGTTTTAGCTCTTAGTTTTGGCTTGGATCCTGTGTATGTCCGCTAAATGAACCCCGGAGCCTAGCAGCCGGGCTCATATAATATGAGCTATGGTCCGGGCGGGTGTTTGAGTGCGCAAACATGTCCCACCACCAATCCTGCCTTCTGTGCCCCAAAAAAGATCCCGTGGAAGTGGCGAACAAAATTGACGACGAAGAAGAAGATGGTACTATTATTCTTTAGAGGTATGAGGAACAGGGTGTAAATTTCACTCATCCTCTATAGAAAAGGGAGGATCCTCTGCCCAAAAGTTAATGTCGGGAGTTTGTATATATGTCCATCACGCGGTAAACTTTAATTGCGCGATGCAGGATATGTGTGACGTCATGTCTTTGATGCGTAGTTCGTATGTGGTGGTGTAACCGCTACAATTCTACCATTCGACTTATTCAACCTTTTTTACAGATGCGTCCGAGACGCGCTATTGGGAGAGGCATGTGAAGATCAACTGCAGTGCGCGGGCACAGGTCTGGAGTGCAGAGGCACGTGTCGCTGCAAAGACAACTGGGTGGCGCATAATGGTACCAACTCCTGTGTAGAATGTGAGTATCATTGATAAGGTCGTTCGTTCCTAACTGTAAAGAAATTGACGGTTGAAGTCTCGGGTTTCGGCTCGTCCGTATAACGCGAGTCAAAAACAGTTAGCCCTTAGCTGCCAAAAACTAACTAAAAAGTAAAAAACCAGCTGTATTAGTTAATCTGTATATAAAGCGAGAAGTCACTCATTTACTCTCTGACTAAACAGATAAATAAAATCGTTATTGCAGTCGGGGGACCCTCTTAGATTAAAAAGTGTTCCACGGAACAGTCCCCCGACTGCAGTAACAATTTTATTTATCTGTTTAATTAATTTACTCTCTTATTGTACAAATCATATTTAGTAGACTGCAAAATAAACCTTGAAATTCCTATCAGAGTCCATTAACATTCACTATGGTAATTATCAAGCCCTTGATACATTGGAATGCCCTTAATTTCTAGGGCCTATATAATTAACTGGTACTTAGCTACTGCATAAGTAGATGGTAACGATGGTTAGATTAAATGGATAGGGTCAGGGTTTTGATAATTTGATTTTGTAACTTCAATAGAAGAAAAATTAGGTCACAATTATGAGTTAATTAGTTTTTCCCGGTATTCACTGAAACTTGATTATAATAGTGACCTTTTTGATCCCAATTCCGAATGGAATATATGTAATACATAGTACCTATTTAGGGTTCAATTTCGTCTTGGGGGGAAACTAAAGAACTAAAGGTTCATGCACACACGTTAGTCACGTCAACGTCAAGTCGCCGCTCAGTCACGTCAATTTCAGGGACGAGTGTGAACAGATAGTCAGTCAGTTAGTAACTTCTTCGTAAAGTTATATTTTTTGACGTGACTGTTCGGTGACGTGACGTTGACGTGACTGACGTGTGACCTTTAGTTGAATCTTCAAATTAAACCAAGTATTATAGGTAACATATAAATATGTAAATGTGGTCAACTGCGGTTCCTTAGCCCCCCAAGATGGACGAAAATTAGGATACCCTAGAAAAGGGGGGTACCTAGGGTGGAAAATTCCAAAACTCCGGCGTGATTCTATAAAAATCATAAGAAGCTTGACAAACAGTAAATCAATAACAATATTATTTCCTGCCCTTTACAGCTGTTAAAGAACTCAACGAAACCTGTGAGTACGACGTCCAATGCGACGGTCTCGCTGGGCTTCCTGACGCGCGGTCGCCGGGCGCCGCGCTGTGCCTGGGCGGCGCCTGCGCGTGCGCCTACAGCGCGCGCCCGGCCGGTACCCCCGCCAGGTGCTGGCACCGCCGGCGACCGGGACAAGAGTGTCGGAGGGATGAGGTATGTGTCTGTCTTGGAGTATTCTGGTCAAGAATTTGTTAGTTGCATAAGGCCTTGTCCACACTAGTATCATAATAATTGTTAGTTTGAACGCAGAATGGTACGCGTTCATGCGAGTTATTTTGCGTACAAATGGGGGACAAAGCGTTAGGTATTTTAATACTTTTTATCCCGCTTATCATGTAGGTCCCTCTACATGAAAAATTTAATACTCGTATCGTATCTCGTATCAGACCGTGGGAATTTATCCCTCTACCCAACTGATCTGTGCCGGATAAACGTCATTTTAAAGTTTCAGGAATACGTTTAGGGAAAATGTAAATGAAAGTAGTATAATAAGATTAATTCAATTTATTCGTAATAAAATATTTACAATTTAACATAATTTCATATTTAACACTTTAACTTAACATACCTATTCATTCAATTTCAATATAAATGGCACCAGGCATTATCACATTAGATTGTTAATAGTCCTATTTTCTATTCAAAAAATTAGTCCTATTTTTTTTATTAGTTACTAGTCATATCCTCATCTTGCTGAAGTTTAAGATGGATTTTGAATAATATTAAGTAATTCATAAATCATTGTTTTGTTCAGGAATGTGTATCTGAAGAAAACGAGCCAGGCTACTGTCTGTCAGGACGCTGCACATGCAAGAATTGTTCGCCGGACGCCAAAGACTTTGGCGGCGCAGCCACGCTCTCGCGCCCGCCATTGATCGTGTCCGCCATTTTGTCACTGGCCGCCATCTTGAGATATCAACTGTAAGATAGAATATGTACAGATTGTTAATATATTATTGTTTTTATGTAGACTTGTCTAAGGAAAAATGATATTAATCGAAAGCAGAATGGTAAATTGGAAATATTGAAGAGTTTGCAAATTGGATGGACCAGTGATTGAATCTTTGTTTGATAAAGATCTTCAGAATTTGACGTTAATTGTTGCCTGAAACCTGAGGAGCTCGTGGCTAAGTAATAACAAGCCGCACGGATCGATCCATCAGGTTAAGCTACGCTTGCCGGGGTTGGTCAGTGGATGGGTGACCATCTTTACATACCGAGACTCCTCCGTGCCTCGGAAAGCACGTTAAGCCGTTGGTCCCGGCTGTCATTTGTGGATCTTTGACAGTCGTTACGAGTCGTCAGAAGCCCAAAAGTCTGACACCAGTCTTACCAAGGGGTACCGTATTACCCAGTTACTGGGTTGTGGAGGTCAGATAGGCAGTCGCTCCATGTAAAATACTGGTATTCAGCTGCATCCGGTTAGACTGGAAGCCGACCCCAAGATAGTTGGGAAAAAGGCTAGGAAGATTGGAAGATTGATTTTGTTGCCTGAAACCTGAAAGTAAAAGAAATGCATGATCTTCTTAAAAAAATTATATTCGAAAAATAATCATGTTCTTCGATATGTAACATGTTATCAAAACACTTATTTAAGTTTTTCGAAACTACCTACTGAGTACCTACACCTACCCAAGCAAGCTGGGTTGATACTACAGTGTTAGGCCGCGTTCATATTATGGTTCGAATTTCATCATGCACAGATCACGTTCAAGCAGCCTTTGAATCGTACACGGGTCGTACAGCCACTTTTATGCTTCTTATCACGTAGGTACATATTCTTAATGATTAAGCACACAAGAAGCATATGCGACGCGGTTGTTATTTGGGCGCTGACCGTACGTAGCGTGCTTGATCAAGAAGTATAGTAGATATAATACGTTATGATAAGAGGCATAAAGAATAAATTCCAAATCTCAGAGGCGAGAGCGGCACATGAAAGACGTGTGCGCACGTTGTGCTAAGAAAAACCGCAGTCATGTGAACGCGCCCTTACAACAATTTTTATTTTCTAGAAAAAATAATAATATATCGCACAATATTTTAGTTTTTAGGCTGTTACATTGTTCGTAGTTTATTTCAAAGTTTATTTAAGTTGTAAATAATATTGTTGTTGTTAAAACTTTGTAAATTCTAAGTGTAGATTATTATTTCACATAAAACAGTATTTTGCGAGTGCAATTTTATATATTTGTTTTAAAATAATAAATGGGTAGTGTTTATGCCAAAGAAGTGTACACAAATATTGAATGTATTGTGTAAATAAATATTATTTATTTTAAAAACTGAGTTGTTTTGATTCTTCGTGATTTCGCCCCATAACAGACTCCTACTAAATAATGAAACCCTACGTGTTCCTCTTACAGGCGTTCGGACGCTCTCTATTGATTTAGAAGTATATTCCAAGTCGAATGAGAGCGTCCGGTCTGCATCAAGTGCAAAGGGCAACTGATAGAAATCCAACGACTGACGAAACACGAAGTTTCCCGAGGGAGATTAAGAAAATAGTTGTACCTGTTGTAGTATTTACTTGTCACTTCAGCGGTGCCTAACAGAGGGTGTCAACTGCACATCTGTTCTGGCCGAGCTCGTCAACGAAGCTTGCAGCGCGCGGCGGACACTCGGGGATGCCGCTGCGTATACTAGAGGGTTCAGGGCCGAGTTGGTGAACCCCAGCCATGTGCACCACTGCCAGATCGAGTCCCATACGCAGTCACAGATGGAATCTGGAGAAATAATTTTGAGTATTTAGTAAAAATGTCTGTTGCATCTGTTCTGGGTATTTAAAGAAGAGAAGTTTTCTGTAAGAAACAACTACGTAATTAAAACTTATAAACTGTTACAAAACAAAATTGGTATCGGAAGCACTTAATTTCATTTTACTATCTACTTCTAGATTAAGAAAAGACACTTTTTTTAAACCAAAACACCGAAACCAAACCGAATAACCACCGAATATTCACCCATCTTTCCATCAGAGCTTGTTTTAGGGCCCTAAGGATGATAGGAGGTGGTCTATGGGTTCTCACCAGGCTCCCGAGCTCATCCCAGGCATGCTGGATGGGCTTAGATCAGGACTTCTTGATGGCCAAGCCATCAAATTGATACCAACCTCCTGAATGTACTGTTCTACGACCCGAGCGGTGTGTGGCCGGGCGTTATCCTGCATGAGTATCGATCCATTACCCACATTGACTAAATATGGCATATTCATTATGGATCTCTTGAGCATATATTTCTCCAGTCAGGGTGCCATTTTCTATGACCACTAGCTTTGTGTGACCTTCTGAAGAGATGCCAGCAGGTTGGCTTCATCGTATTGGACTCTTTCTGAGAAGCAGGCTTGAATACAGGATGGAAGGGTAAACACCGTTGTCAATATAAACATAAAAAACCGAGTAAAATAAAATTACGTTATTTTCTTTAACAAATATTAAAAAGGTTATTGTCCGACACCGTCCGCAAATTCATGGATATGCGCCCGCCCGAGTGGCGTAATCGATCGCCGCCCGTCCTACCTACCTACACAACACATGAATAAATTACAACCTTTTCCTGGCTTAAGACAGGCAAAAATACCTACCTTAGGAATTGCGTGACGATTCTAAATGTACATCTTAAAAAAAAATGTTGTGATTTTCCATTGAATTTATGTTCTATAAACGAAACCAAACCACTGGTTTGAAGGATAACGGTGTTTACCCTAACACCCTGTATATCGCTCACCAGGTCGCCTGTACACTCTTCGCCTTCCACCGGAAGTGAATAGTAAGAATCGAAACTCATCAGTGAACTTTAAATATCTTGTGTACACATACATACATACATACATATATACATACATACATACATACATAACATCACGCCTTGTTTCCCCGAAGGGTTGACCAGAGGTGTACCTGTAGCAGGCACACCCACATTTCGCCAGTTATGTTTTTAAGTCCCATGTAATAGGGGACAAGCCTATTGCCATCAACCGGGCACAAATCCAGACTCCGGGCTGCTACTGAGAAATTCCAGATAGAAAAATCCAATAACACTTTGCCCGACCCGGGGATCGAACCCAAGACCTCGTGCTCAGCAGTAGCGCTTGCTACCACTAGACCAACGAGGCAGGCTATAGATATAGAGGTATCTTGTGTACTTTAATATTAATTGCAATTTCAAAAGTGTGGTACTAACTTTTGACGGCCAGTGTAGTTTACTTACCAACGGGCAGCACAATGAAGAATGGAGTCCAGCAGAAGAGGAACAGTGCCATCAGCCTGATGATAGTGCGGGTGGCGCGTTGCTGACGAGTTATGATGGAGCTGCTGTAAACGAAGTATTACATTTTCTTTTTATTGGACAGAACTGAATCATACATTGGGATTGTCTATTAGTAATTTCTCAGTAGAAACATGGAGTCTGGATTTGGGCCTGATTGATGGCAATAATAATCTGAGAAAAAAAAACACTCCCGATAATAATAATAATACCATTTATTTCAGGCAACACAGGCCCATAGAAAAAGTACCTCAACCTAAACATACATATTTTAATATAGACAAAAACTAGTGTTAATAAATAAGGCTTAGACTATGATAATAACATTTCACTCTGCACTAGCTTGACTTTGTGCTGTCCTGTGGAACTTGTCCGCGGAAGCGACGGAACACCACGTCCTGCGGCCAAAAGTCTTCTTCCATGACAATAACAATAGGCTCGTACCCTATTACATGGGACTTCAGCATAACTGACGAAATGTGGGTGTAGGGTAAAAAGGTACACTTCTGCCTAACCCATCGAGAAGTACAGGCGTCATTTTATGTTAAACTGCACAGTCAAAAAATATGAAGGCGATAAAATATTTCTGAAACTACTGATCTTGTAATCACTAAGATAGAAAAAAAAACAATGATTTTCAGCAGCTTTTCAGTTACTTAAGGGTACGCTAGTCGGCCATTCTTCCATAATAAACGTAGTATCGTGATTACTCGTCTGTTTGACGGCGTACGTTCAAAACTAAAAAAAAAAGGATTTTTCTTGTCATTATCTAGCTTTGTATGGAAGCAGAATCGGAAAAAATATTGGTTTGGAAGTTATGAGGGTCGAGACTTCCACATTTCATCACTAATTTTAAGTCGTCTTTGGGCGTAAATAAATAACTTTTGTAGTATAAAAATTGTAAAATAGAAATCGTACAAAGATAGATAATTTATTGAAAAGTATAAACCATTTTTTGAGTAAATATATTCAGTAGTTTTTCCATAATATCTATACGCCCTAAGGTCTGTTCACGAAATTATACGCACTCGTTTTCGTTATAAATCATAGTCTATTTCACTAAATAAATAAATAAACAAAAACTAGAAAAATAAACTGATTAGACTAATTAGCATGCATATTAGTCACGCCCACCAACGAGTTCGAGCCATCGACTAGTGCACCCTTAAGTATACTATAGCAATGCATTGTGTTAATGTAAATTTTAACATTAAGAGGGTGCATCCTAAAAGTTGGCAACGTCGTAAATAGCTGTCAAATATTTACCTGTTTCGATTAATTTGGAAATAATACTCTAAGAAAATAAGAAATGTGGCTAACCAATTGACTAGAATATTAATAATGAATTGCAATTATAACATTGAATTTGATGTTGTACCCGTTTTAGGTGAAAAAAAGGCATTTGGAAAGTTTCCAAATACTTTTTTTACATCTAAAACTAACTATTCGGTGTTACGATATTAATTATTGCATTTCATAATCAATATTCTAGTTCGCTAGTTAGCCACATTTTTTATTTCCATACAGAAATATTATCAAATTAATCAAAACAGCGAAATATTTGACATCTATTTGCGACGTTGCCAACTTTCAGAATAAACACTCTTAACACAATGCAGTGCTATAGGTTGGAAATCTACGTCGTGTCTGCTCGATTACTTGATGCTCGCAGCTCGCAATGTAGGATCATGACATGACTGTGATTGCACAATTTGGTGGAGTATAGTTTGAAAATGAAACACTTACGGTGCTCCAGGGTACTTCACAGGAGATGAGGGGCAGCTTTCAGGTTTAGGCCCTTCAGGTAGATTCAGGTGACAGCCTTTTTGTGATAGCACCCTTGAAATGACAAAATGATTAAACTCACGTCGTTTTCCATGGGGGTAGGCAAACACATGAAGAACGCCACCTACCACGATCCTTTATATACTCGCTTTTTAAATGTTTTACTTATCGTTTATAACATATTATCTCGCCTAAAAGGATACATCCCTGAAGGATTAGACAGAGGTGTACCTATGTACACCCATATTTCGCCAGTTCTGTTTAAGCCCCATGCAATAGGAGGCGAGCTTATTGCCAACAATCAGGCACAAATCCAGACTCCGGGCTGCTACTGAGAAATTCCAGATGGAATAACCCAATAACACTTTGACCGACCCGGGAATCGAACCCAGGACGTCATGCTTAGCAGTAGCGTTTGCAACCACTAGATTAAAGACGCAATGTTGCCAATTGTTTAATGGTGTTGAAAAAGTGAAAACAGATATTCAAAGAAAATAGAACTAAATGGTAATGTAACTCACACAGCATTAGTTTGAAGTTCCTGTGTACAAATTGTGTCTACAGTGACACATCTTTTTAAAGTTGGTTTTGAAGCATTTCCCTGAAATAAATAAAAGAAATATTAACGAATCAACAGCTGCGTACAGTTACAGCAGCAGCTGTAACTGGCCATGGGTCAAATGACCCATGAATGAACACCTCTTTGGAGTCATAGACAGTCCGCTGTGCAGACCCTGCATGTAAAACCAGACAGCAGCTCAGACAGAGAGACAGACAGAGTTGCTAAACTACCCAGGTACCCCACGTGAGATTGTCAGACACCAATTAAAGCGTTGCTGGCCTTCTTTGAGGAGCTAGGGTGGATCGAATAACCGATTTTCCCACCCTTAACGTACTTTGACATGCATGGACTTGCGTATACCAGCCCGTATTACGTACATATTTATTTTATTTTATTTATTTATTTATCACACCCACTATCCTTACAGGATAACCCCAATACAATAGTGGTTTGCAAACACACCCCAAATAAATTGAACAATCAACTTACGGCTAAAACTTAAAAATCAAAAAACAAAATACAAAGCAACACTAAACTCTATTAAAAACACAATCTGAAGTCAGGCTTCAGAATTATATGTACCTAAATACTATAAAAACTTAACCTAAAATACAAAATCAAACTCAACATAGTATCATAGTATTTAAATATAACTAACAAAATTCAACAAAACTCTTACGAATTCACTCAGATTGCACGAAAATATGTCAATTCTCTCATGCACCTCGTTTAGTACACATATTGTGCGGGTGAGAGGTGTTTTTGACAGCAGGTTCATTCTGGCAGCAGGCACGGCCTGCAGTGGCGGTCGACGCCCGTCTCCACACGTACCGGTCTGGCACGCACAGCTTCAGGTGACGCAGCACACCCGGGTTATGAGCTACCCCACGCAGGAGCTTTAGCGCATACGCCGCAAGTGCAAATTCACGGCGCACTCTGAGTTCGTTGTATCCCACCATACCCAGTACAAACAGTGTAGGATACATCAGCGGGTAAAATGGGTAAACCCCATAAAGTTTAAAATACAAGTGTCTTGTAAATTTATTCTGTACTCGCTCCAGCATGACATAACAATTTGAGTTACATTTATTATGTTTAATCGCCTTCGGGTTACCAAAATCTGTTTAAATAATGTTCCCACTACTGGGACAGAGGCCTCCTTTCGGTGAGAGGGAGTGGGCCGTAATTCACCAAGCGGGCCCAGTGCCGGTTGGGTTAGATGAGATGACACATTTCTTCGAATTTTTAGTTCTATTCTAGGACATGCCGGTTTCTTCACGATGTTTTCCTTCACCGTTTTGAGAGCAGTGCACCTCTCTGCTGTCATTGTTAACGCTGATAGAATGTTATTATTTTCAAGGCACTGTTTATAACATGAAATTAATAATTTCAGATTAACCTTACCGCTTGTCCAGTATCTGGGCAGGGTAATCCACCGCGGTGCGAACGAATCTGCAGTGGTACTGACAAGGCACAAAGGATGCGAGCGTACAACGTCACCATAACGATAGCGGGTAGGTAGAAGGATAGGGTTGCACAGTAGAACACGTAGCTGGAAAAACAAAACAATTAGTAAAAGATTTGCACTAGCACCTAGCGTCTCATGTTTCATGCGGCTACAGAGGACATTACAATATATCAAGGAGTAGACCGGCGGGTGCGGTTTATAAATAAGTAACTCACCCAACATTGGTATTATCTGGACATCCCTTCTCCGCGTGAATCAAGTTTTTCGGAGACGGTATGAAGGTAGTAGGCAGTGCCACAGCTAAGGATACTGGCCAGACCAGTCCAGCGAACAGCCTGGCTCGTTTAGCTCTTCTGGCTCGAGCTAAAGGAGCTGTGATGCCGCACCAGCGCTCCCAGCCCAGGCAGCAGAGGGAGAGGATGGATGCTGTGCAGCACATGATGTCTAGAGTCTTCCAGCAACTGCAGATTAGCGAATCTGGCAAAGTTTATCGAACGGAGTTTAGCGTTTATAATCATCGAAATATGTTATTAAAAAAATTAAATTAAATTCATTTATTTTCAGGTAAATAACACCCATTGCCAGACATACAAGAAATAATCAAACAAAATTAAACTACCACAAAATAATCAAATTACATTAAATCAAATTAAATTAACAAAAAATTATAATAATAATAATGTCACCAAAAATTTTGTTATAAGTACCTATACTCTAATATTTAAAAATTTCATAAATAAGTACTTAAAAATAAAGGAGATAAAAAATATCACCAAAACAATAAAATTAATATCTTCTCTCCGACATTGGTACAGCAACATGTCTGCTGGAACAATGTCGGATGAAGGCCAGTCTAGCCTTCCCGCAATCATCGCCAGTACGATGTTGGGGCTAACCCGTACCCTGCGCACCAAGGACGCGGCGCGCTTATGGAATTTCTAAATAGGGATGCTGACAAAAAAGTAGTAGTACGCCAATTCGAAAACACATTGAATTGAAAACCGCTATAACGAATGACGTAATCGCGAATATTATACGCTAATGCGAAAATCCTTTTGAATGCTACGCTAGTATAATCCACTGTTGCGTTAATTTGTCTGGGAAGCGAACTCGCGATCCAGTGATTACCAAGAACTACCTACGCTACGTTGATAAAACTGACACTGATCTAGTTATCTATATCACTAGGTATAAATAAGATTAGTACTTATTGTGATTTAGCTATGTATCCCTAACATAATTATGCTTCCCGTTTTGATAAGCTAATCATAATAAAACTACTACCAGTATCTATTTATTGTAATGCAATTACTTACAACAATAAAAACATCAGTCAGAATTGAATTTCCTGCCACAATCCAGATTGTGACAGGAAATTCAATTCTGACTGATGCACACACTCACTCACACATCACTCATTCTCACTGCATTTGTTTTAATAGGTACTTCCGGTTGCATGGTGAAAGAGACCAAGGGAGTGGGCTCAGAGAGGTATAGCATAGACCCTGAAACTGCGATATTATGTAGCTTTGGCTTACTTGTCTCTGGAAGATGAACGTCTTGATATAGTTGTAGGGGAGTGTTTTTTCCAGATAAGCAGCAGCAGCAGCTCACAATCTATTTAGAAGAATAGTACGTTCTGGGCCAATTAAAATCGCGCATGTCAGATGTAAAAATATCGTCATATCACGAATGCAACCCTCGTTTCCACCTTGTTTGTAGTCCGCTGAACGAAATAATATTTTGCGTCTTCGTGGAATTATGACACCGGCGATGGAATTGGTTAATGGACAATTTGACATCGTCATAATGGCTGCAGAGACGCTGGAACAGGTAGACCAAATGCTGCATAACCTAAATGGAGCCTCTCGACGGGTTACCCTCAGCATAAATTTGGACAAGGTGAAAGTCATGTACAATTCACACGTCATGCCAAATCCAATCCACATCGAAGGGTTGCTTCTCGAAGTTGTGAAGGAGTATGTCATTGTCTACCTAGGGCAAGTCATCCAGCTCGGACGACACAACTTTGAGAAAGAAGCCGCCAGAAGGATCCAGTTGGGTAGGGCAGCGATTGCAAAACTTCTTCTGGTCGCAGGGTCGCTTGTTTGCAAGTAGTGTCGTTCAACCAGGTACCACCTACACGACCGTAAAGCGGGAACACCGCGTCGACAAAACAGGAGTGAGCGGGACGCACGCGTCTTGTGGTCAGTCAGACATGTGTACGAATTGAATAATCTCTCATTATTTTAACCTGTGATTTTGACATGACAGAGATGTTTATAGAAACTCACTCTTTCTATACATATGAAAACATACTATTTTGTACGATCTGAAAAATTCAGGATACAAGAATCTGCGTAAAAAGGATAAAATATGCACGCCTTACATTGCTTGCGTACGCAAGCAATGAAAGGTCTTCTTCATCAGAGTCAGACTCTGATGTTAAATATGAGATTTACATAACAGTAACACAACCATTTTGGTCTTACCTACACTAATTTATAGACTGGCGGCTGTGACTATTCACTAAACAAAATGAAGTTCGCGGTTTGCGCTGTAGTCGCGCAGGTGTGCACGTTAGGGTCGGGCCACACCTGCCGAATGTTCTGCGGCGGAACGCTCCGTCGCGTCATATTTCTATGGACGTTACGTTCGGCTGATGATAGGTAACTTGAAAAACATTAGGAGCGTATTCAACCGAACGTTCCGCCGCGGAACGTTCGGCAGGTGTGGCCCGACCCTTACTTCCCGCGATAATTTCGCGTTGTTGACGCTCCCGCGTCCCGCGTTGTGGTCGCGCAGGTTTGGCCAAAGCTTTATGCCCCGTCTAAAAATCCACCCTGTATGTAGGGGCCTAGACAAAATGACATTGCATTAGCGATAACGATGATGGAATGTCACTTTCACACAGACACATAGATATATATTATGTCAATCCCGTTGAAATTCTTTGTAGAAGAACGAAACATTTTGAATGCGATTGCCACTTGGCAAGGCCCGCAGGCAGCTACCTACCCAATTGAAACACAAACAACTCCCTCGCAGCAGCCACAGGCAGCACAAACAGTCCCACCAAAAGATCAGCAGCCGCCAAACTCGCTAGCGGGTAATGCGCAGGCGCAGTCCGTGACCGTCGCAGTGCGATCAACACGGCCGCGTTGCCTATGGTCGTGGCCGTTGTTAGGGCGGCCATAGCAGCGGCCACGGCACACCAGCGGGATGTTAGCCCGCCACGGGGTTGGAGCGAACTCATTTGTATCTAGAAATCAACAACATAACATTTAACACCACCTGCAACGTTTTGCCGGTTATTTTAAAGTACCATGTAATAGGAGGCGAGTATATTGCCACGCTAGTTTTAAATAAAACATCACATTGCCATCAACCCGGCAAAGAAAAAAGGCTAGTGTAGTATGAAGGAAAATTAGGACTTTCAACATGACCAAACCATCTAAGCATATTTTTCCATTCAAACTCAGGGCTCTTGTCCTGATTCCTGTAGGCTGAATATTAGTAGAAAGAAAGATGACAGTTACCTATATTTGAGTATCATTCTTCTATGTTGTTGGAATCTCTTAACCAATCTTTTCCGCACACAGAATATCACTCACCTGAGTACATGATAAACACCATTTTGCAACCATATATGACTGCAAAGCACTATGGTTGCAGAGCTGCTCCATTTTTTTTAACATTAGACAATTAACGGTAATAATTAACAATTAACGGTTTCGTTATTTCGTTAAAGACATAAATAATTAGCTCAGTTATTTGACGATAAATAAATACCTACAAAGCAATGTAATCTATTTACAATTTACATTCCAAAATAACTTTAAATAAAATACAGTAATTTCAACAGTATTACACAATAACTGTCGTTATTTGGCTGTTATTTGTCTTATGCAATGAAGCATAATTGTTAAAAAATATGCACATTTTGAAAAATAACAATATGAAAACTCACTGTGAAAAATGATGCTCCGTATTTATCCCCAGACGGCAGTTCTCGTCATACTAAATACTAAAGTAAATACAACAATAACTTCTTGCCTCTAATATAAAATGCATCAATGAATATAAATAGGAACTTGTTTGAAATATATCTCTTATTTACTGAACAAAACTGTGTCTGTGACTAATCGTAGTCAGCGTGGTTCTCGCTAAATCGTCATATCTCACTCGTCATATCCTATTGTTCTATTAAAATATGAAACAAAATGAGGGTATGCCGAAATAATAGGGACAGCTAAGTTTGGGCATTTGAATAATTAAATGGAAACAATAATGATAATTATTGTGTAGCTAAATATGAAAACACTATAAGTGAACAGTGGGAAATGAAAGATTTATATGTTTTTGGCTATAGATTATTAAGTTATGAGTTTCTTAGGGTTCCGTAATTCAAAACAAAAAAAAACTGAACCTTTATAGGATCAATTCGTTGTCAGTCTGTCTGTCTGTCAGTCTGTCAAAACCCCTTTTCTCGAGAACGCGTGGAGGTATAAGGTTCAAATTAATATCAAATACGTAGGCCTACGGTCCCATGGACCTAGAAAAAAAATCTAGGTTCTAAGTAAACGCAATGAAAAAATATGGCCATTAATGCGAAATATTTGATACTAGCAAATAAATCAAAACCAGCTGCAGCTGTTTTACATAACCGAGCAGTTAACAGCTACCAGATATGTAAAACAGCGGATTCGACAAACAGCTAGCGGATAATTATGTAAAACAGCGGATTCGACAATCCATCTGCAACAGACATACCGGGATATGAAAGAAATTATCGTGTCTAACCGTTATTACCCGACTGTCCCCGAAGGAGGGTAATGTTTTTCGAGAGTATGTATGTATGTATGTATGTATGTATGTCTATTTCTTTGGCACGCTCTGTAGCCTAAACGGCTTGATGGATTGTAACATATGAGGTGTCGTTAGATTCGTCTTAATCGTAGAAGTGACATAGGCTATATAATATTTATGTATTGCATCTGCAAATACAAAAAAAAGGGAGGGGCAGGTTTTTTTAAAAATAAATTACAACAATATTGGTATCAAATAAAAGCTGCTAATGAGTCAATTCCAAATTAAGATATATTAATAAAACTAAAAAACTTGAAATAAAGAAAATTATTCAAAAAACCCGACTGCAAAAACACATAGGTAACTGAAAAGAGAAAAACAAGCATCTAATCCAATCTATAGAATTTTGGTATCGCAGGCGGGGACAATAATAACCGGAAATATGGTGTAAGTTTTGTTTGTCCCCGCCTGCGATACCAAAATTCTATAGATTATAATGCTTGTTTTTCTCTTTTTAACCTATGTGTTTTTGCAGTCGGGTTTTTTGTTTTTTGAATAATTTTCTTTATTTTAGTAGTGTTTTTAGTGGCTTTACTTGATTTGGAAAACACAATTATGGCATATTTTTATTTCGATCCCATTCAACGTTCAATTTCGAGTAAGGCTGTGACTGACACCGTGGGTTTTGATACTTACCTACACAATTAATAATGATGTTGACTTGTATTACTTTACACATTTGTGAAAGCCGTATATTTATTTTATCTATGACGTGCTGCGATGCTGGATTATCTATTTAAGTTTATATGTAGGCATCTATTACCCTATAGTTGTTTCTACTATTTCCATGGTTTCTGTATGATTATTTTATTTATTATCTAAGATTCTAAGGGTGGCGCCACACCTGCCGAACGTTCCGTCGCGGAAGGTTCGGCGACGGAACTATCGGTCGTAGATTCGGTTGGCATGACACACTATACGCGCCGAACGGTCGGCGGCGTTTAGTTCGGCGCGTTACGCGACGGAAAATTACGTTCCGTCGTCGTCACAGTGTTTCCACTTTTTGGGATTTCTCCCTTTTTTAGGGAAAAATGCCAATAATAAGCATGGTTTAGGGATATTTTATTTAAAAAAATTGAACTTGAGTTGGTAGCCCTTTGTTTATAGTAGGTAGCACCCAATGTACTAGGTACCTACTCAAGCGTATGGCACCACCGATTGATTAAAGGGGATTCCCTAAAACTCGTAAAGTCGTAATGAATGTAATTCGTCTAATTTTAGTTTACATTTGGTGCCGATTCTCTTGTCAAAAATGCCGCTAAACTAAACTAAAAATAACCAAAATTTAGTTTAGTCCTGTCAAACGAGGATTTCCCATTCTGAAATAGACTAAAGTGACACAACGGGAATGCGCCAAGGTAGCCCGCGAAATTCAATTTGCAGGTCAGTGGTGCCGATTCTCTTGTACACCGAACTAAACTAACTAAACTATCACTAAAATTCCTTACTTTTGTCTATGAGAATCTAAAAGCTATTCTGCGGAAAAATATCTCTAAATAAAAATAAAAAATTGACACATCTAAAATCGAATTTGACAATCGCGTCGCGACACCATGGTACTTGTTTGCTCTACTCCGTGAATTTTTATAGAGCCAGAGGCGCGCTGGGGGGCAGCTTTGACGTGTTTTGTATGGAATTTTTAACTTTTTGTACGGAAAATATAAAAAAATATTACCTATGTGTAGAGGTACATGGGTTTACGGGTCGCAACGGGGGTTGAAATTTTCATTATTTTTGCGCTAGGACGCACCGTTTTCGAGATATAAGCAATTGTATGGAATTTTTAACTTTTTATACGGAAAATATAAAAAAATATAACCTATGTGTACATAGGTTTCCCGGTTGCAAAGGGGGTCGAAATTTCCATTATTTTTGCGCTAGGACGCACCGTTTTCGAGATATAAGCAAAATAAAAAAGTACTGTTTTTGCAGCTGAAGTGTGTGAATTTTAGTTCATGCCAACTAATTTTATTCCACTCCTTTTTAATCGCGTTAGCGCGCAGGGCCACGCCAGGGCGGAGGGCCGGCGGCGCCGGGCAGGCAGGTAGGCAGGAACGCGATGTTGCCGCTCTTCTCTTGCCACGCCGCGCCGCGCCGCCGCCGAGATCAGTGTCGTTTTTAATTTTTCCCCAGTTTCTTAATGAATTATCCCTCAAATTCCCAAAAAAAAATGGTTTAAGAATTTTTTTCAATTTTATAGCACGAAACACCTACAAAACTTCCATTAATTGACGAGATTACAAAATATTCATTAATTTCCGATGTCGTTTTTAGCCACGGTAAAAGTACAATTAACGATGACATGGTAAACTAAAATTAGACGAATTACATTCATTACGACTTTGATCGGTGAAGCCATAGAGTTAAGTAGTGGGTATATTGGTTGCTACTATAAACAAAGGGCTATCAACTCAAGTTTAATTTTTCCCCAAAATTCCCAAAATCCCTGTCAAAATAAAATATCCCTAAACCATATTTATTGTTTGCAATTTTTTTCTAAAAATGGGTCAAAATTCCTTTATAGTGGAAACACTGGCCGACATCCACCGACCGAACGTTCCACTACGCCCGCGGAACTTTCCGTCGCCGAACTTTCGGTCGCGTTCCGTCGCGTCTTGTGACGCTTGCTCATGAACCGACGTAACGTTCGGCTGATGTGTCATAGGTAACTTGAAAAACATTAGGAGCGTATCAACCGAACGTTCCGCCGCGGAACGTTCGGCAAGTGTGCCCCGACCCTAAGGTGTTAACATTTATTAAAAACTCCACCTTGGGCCAGAAGACTATAAAACAAGAGATAATAAAACGACCAAGTTTATTTTATTCCTTTATTGTCATTACGGGAGAACATTTATTAAAATTTCATTTTTTCCTTACAATTTAAATGCAATTATCTTCAATGAAAATAATTGTTTAAAATATATTTACAAGTTTATCAACTACTCCTACGACACTAAACTAATTTAATAGTTTAAATTACAAACATCTTAATTAAAAGGCACACGGATTGAAGATCATTCTTATCATTTTATTCGTAACAAAGTGCCTTCAAAGTGCATTTAGAGATGTGCCAGTTTTCACAAAAATATGCCGAGTTGTTACTTTTTACACACACACAAAAATATAAAACACGGAGTTATGTTTATGAGTATAATTTTTTGCACTTAATTATCTTTTACAGTCTTTATTTTGTCACATATTTCTATGGTTAAAAGTTGCAGGTTTTTTTTTACTTCGAAAATTTACGAACTATCTTTTTGTACTTAAGCCAATTCATTAGGGCCTTTATTGCTTAAACATAAGCAGTTAGGAAGCACAATTCGCTTATCCATATATTTATTCTACAACTAGTAATACACATGTAAAATTTCTGTGCGTTTCACTAACGGTACAGTAATTCAAATCTGCTCATTGGCACATTAAAGATGACACAAAAAAATAAAATTAAACCTATAAAACTATCGTAAAACTACGAAGATCAGTTATTTCATTCGCATTTAAATATTACTTACATAAAAAAAATGATAAAAATATTTACAATGATGCAGGCGTTACAACATCAGTAGCTATTAAAAATGTTAAAATTACTTAATTATATAAAATATATTACAATATAATAGAGTATGTATGGAATTGAGTAAAAATTGAGCATGAGTGATCCCGTGTCAACTATTATAATATATAATAAAAACAAATCAACTAGTGTTGTCATTTTAAAGCGCAAATGGAATGAATGAGATCTTATATCAATTGGAAATATAATGAACTATGCCAGAGGTGACACGAATATGTAGGTAATTAATGGCAACATTATGTGCACGGAATGGCTGTTTTGTTTTTGTATTATCAAATAATACTAAAATGTTTAATAAACCTGCTAAAACGATATTTTTCTCGATTGGCACCTCTGGATAAAAAAGTAAAATTGGAAGCAATTATGGAATGATTCGATATACGGAAGATAAATGTAAACTATCAATTATAATATTCAAAACTGAGATTATTGCCAGATCAAATAATAAAGTCTGTAAAACAAACAAAAATAGAAAACTAAAATAAATGTGAGAAATGCGATGGCGGCAGCAATCTCAGTCAATATTACATTTAAATACTAAATTAACGCAATTTGTTTCTAAAGCCGAATTAAACTCGTTTTTCTTAAAAACCCCTTTTCAACATATTTACTATTTTTCCATTCCAAAAGCTATGCTTAATTTTATTAATAAAAAAACAAATAATAATAATAATTAGCTATTAATTTTACCCCAGCTTTAGTAACAAATCGAAACTATCTACACACTAAAAGCGATAAAATCCTAAGCTACAGAATCACACATAAATAATTTCCTTACAAATGTGTAGTCGACGCCTACCGGGCTTCCATCTTGTATGGGTGACGTCATCGACTGCACTTAACAAATCTCATTTGCAATTAAACCAATGGTTCAAAACACAGCTTACAAACAAGTAAATAATAAAAAAAATCAACAACGTAACAAGTGTGTCATTATTTTATCAAAATGTGATTGTTATTATTCGGTGTATTTTTGATGCTGTTGTTCAAAAGAAGCTTTTCACTATACTTCTTGAACATTTAAATTGGACTACGTATTCTTTTTTATCTGCATTTCCGGATTTGAACAACGGCCATTAATCTTTGCATGAAATGCTCTATAATAATATGGTAAGCTTAGGTTTTTATTTCGCGATTTAAAAAACAATAGAAAAATGATAATATAATTTCTCAAAATATTCTGCTGTGCTATTTTAGTACTTAGTCTAAATTGTAGAAATAATATTACTGTCAATGTAAAAGAGTCTAAATCAACTTGCATCATTATTCGCAAAAAAACCGGCCAGGAGCGAGTCGGGTTCACACAATTAAGGTTTCGAACCAGACTACACTGAGTCAGTAATTCTGTATTGCGCGTAATTAAAAATACACCGAAAAGGGAATGCTAAAAAATCACGAGATTACCAAATGTTAGTGCATTATTCTACACTAGGTTAATAGCTATACACTCAAGTCATGGCTGTACAAGTCAGTCTAAGTTCACGACACCGCCGCTCGACGCCGAACGGACGCGGCAATGGACGCCGAACGGTAACACTCGCATCGTTCTGTACATTGTCTTCTTTCGTATGCTGCTGGACGTTCTTATTTTGTGGTGCTTTTGTAGTTAGATATGACGTTTTTTTGCCATTCATTTTTTTAAAATTAAAATTGTGGGTTTTTTGCAATTTTGTAATGATTGTCTCTTGTTTCTCTTTGAGTTTTTATGCAATATTGGAATGATTGTAGTTTATTTCTGTTTTTCTTTGAATTTTTATACAATATTGGAAAGATTCTCTTATTTCTGTTTGTCTTTGAATGTGAAATGATCTTGCTGAAGATAAGTTCAAAACTTTGTAACTCAAAAATATCTGTAATGCAAATTACCGATTGTTGATATGCCATTTTAATTCAGTATTTTAGCACCAATTTGTGGCAAAACTGTTATTGCACAATCGAAATAAAAAGAAGTTATGTGCTGATGGCACTATATACACCAAATCCAACAAAAAGCTACCACTTACAATACAAAGAACGTCGGAAATTCATCTAAACCCATATCTTAACTTATCTCTATATATAAATGGCTTCTGTCGCTCCCTTATTGGTCTGTTGTATGTCGTTTGGGGACAGCGCGGCGCGATCCGACCAATCAGAGTGCGGGGATTGCGTGAGTGGCGTCTGCGGCGATGGTGTTGACCAATGATCGGGTGATTCCGGCGATGGCGTCGGGAATGTGTCACCGATGCCCCAACCGCCGTATAGACCTGTACAAAAAAGATTTTAATAGTGTCATAAACTAGAAAGTGCTGCTTAGCATAATCAGCCCCTAACGTTCCCACTGCTGGGACACAGGCCTCCTCTCTGTGAGAGGGAGTGGGCTATAATTCACAACGCGGGCCCAGAGCCGGTAGTAGATGTCACATGTTTTCGAATTTTTGGTTCTAAGACATGCCGGTTTCCTCACGATGTTTTCCTTCACCGTTTTGACAGCAGTGGTGATGAAATACTTTACACAAAGTAAAGGCCCTGTCAGGGTTCGAAAATAGGAATCCATAGCCGATTTCCGGCCACCGTCGGGCTTGCGGACGGTGAGCAATAGTTAGCTCGCCATCCGATAAGGCCTAGGCCCGGGTCGACGGCGCGTTGTATTCCACGCGCGCCGAGCAGAGATGTCAGCACAAGTGACAGGGTCGGCTAGAGCCGATGCCTGCCGGGGTTGAGGGAAAGTCCAAAAGAGTAACCGTGGCCCCTGGAAACGTACAGGCAACCGAAGGAACACGGGTGGGCGTGTCAGACTCTTACTGACTAAACAGTAAGAGTCTGACACGCCTTTCCGCTCCGCCCAGAGCGGGAGAAGTTATTTGATGAGACAAAAAAAAAAACAGGGGTTTGAACCTACGACCTACAACACGGTAGTTACCACTGGGTTACCACTGCTCTTATATATATAAATTAAGAATTAAGATAAACTAGATCTTGAAATTTCAAAGGTTCAGGACGATCGTACTTACTTGACATCATATTCGTCAGGGCGGGATGCTGCGCGCCCTGCACTTGTCCAAGTGCTGCCGCGTGCGTCATCACCGCTTGTAACTGTGCATTGTGTTGTCCGTTGGCACCTGGAGAAGCAATTAATGTCAGACTTTAGTAAAAGGAGAAATATCTAAAAATACTTAACCTATACTCAATACGAGAAACTATAGGAAAATCGCGTTAGGCCGAAGATATTGTAGCGGTTACACCGCCACATACGAACTACACAGCAAATACATGACGTCACATAAATCCTGCATCGCGCAATAAGAGTTTACCGTGCCAACGACATATATAGGACTATCCGACATCAACTTTCGGGCAGTTGCCCGCCAGACACAACACCCGTTAGTTCGGAGGATCCTCCCTTTTCTAATGAGGATGAGTAAACTGTTCACCCTGTTCCTCATATCACTAAATTCACTTAATTCTAAATTAATTCATAGTCGCGGGAAACATCTGGATTAGGACCGCACAAAATTCAAATTCAAAAGTCATTTATTCAAACTAGGCTGAGAATCAGCACTTTTCGAATGTCAAAATGACATAAGACAGGCCCCCAAAAACGCCCGTCCTTCACCACTTCCTAGTGCTTTGAGCTGGGAAGAAGAAGTGGCGCAACAAACTCCCCAGCAGCACAGCTGTCTGTTCAGTTAGAAAAAAACTTGATTCTATACAATAGTATGCAAATAATTTACTTTACTCAACAAAAAAACATTAAATAAAATATATTTGCCATAATGAAAATATCGAAATCTAAACTCAAGCGAAAATAAAAACTACAAACGTAAACAGAACTTAATACCCGAATTATAAAGAACAGATCTGGGAAATACATAAAAATAAGGAAAGGAGGCCTTTCGTTTCTCCCTCCCCAGGTCCAGGCTGTCGTGATGATGACTCTGCAATATTTTCATCATCCTCTTGCTCTTTTACCAATTGGGGTCAACAAAATAGACACACAAAATTAAACTAATAACAAAATATACTCACTCAGATGCGCAAGCGCCGAGTATGCCGCGGCGTCGAGCTGGTGCTGGTGCGAGTGACGCAGCGCCGCCATGTGCGCCGGCGACGTGGGCAGGGAGGGCCGGGACTTGCCCGGGGATGGAGATCCTAGAAAATAAGCTTATTTTAAATACAACTTCTTAACAAAAGGGAGTTAGTTATTAGTCCGGAAGACGTTATACTTATTTAGTAAAATAATCCCTATAAAATTGGTAAGATTTAAAAAATATTTCATACATTTACAACAATTCATTGAAAAAAAAAAACATACAAAACGACTTCGATATGCAAGCCATGTTAGGCTTTAAAGGCCTGTGGACTGTTCACATGATACACATCAACATTTTATTGAATTTCTGATTTTTGACGATTTTTTTGTACAAAATCAATCTGCCTAGCCTTTTCCTGACTATTTTGGGGTCGGCTTCCAGTCTAACCGGATGCAGCTGAATACCAGTATTTTATACCGAGCAACTGCCTATTTGACCTCCACAACCCAGTAACTGGGTAATACGATACCCCTTGGTAAGACTGGTGTCAGACTTTCGAGCTTCTGACGACTCTTAACGACTGTCAAAGATCCATTCAGACTTTCGGGCCCCGTAACGACTGTGATCCACAAATGATAGCCGGGACCACCGGCTTTACGTACTTTCCGAGGCACGGAGGAGTCTCGGTATGTAAAGATGGTCACCCATCCACGGACCAACCCCGGCAAGCGCAGATTAACTTGATGGATCGACTAATGCGGCTGTTATTACTTAGCCACGACCTCGTAACTCGGAAAGATCGGTTCAGGACAAAATATTAATTTCATCCCCACTCCTAACGAATCCCACAAAGTGGGATTGGATTGTGGGATCTGATCGGAATAAGCCAATTTTTTGTAACTGCATTTGATTTTCCATCATTTAGTTTCTCTTGTCCTTATCGTATTTTATTTGGGGTTGGTATCTATGTTTCATTCTTTCCTTTTCGTCGGGCTTGGCTCCAAATACCGTAGTCTTTTCTTCTTTCATACTTCTCTATTAATAAATAAATATAAAAATGGTATGCTTACCGATATACGCATGCGGAGATGTGGTGTGGTTGCTGTGCGTGGGGGAGTGGTTGGAGTAGGGCGGCGAGAGGGACGCTCCGAGCGCGCCGCCGCCGAACGACTGTTGCAGCGTCTGACCCGTCTGCGGGACGAAGCACTGCTTTTATTAGTTATTAGTTTTTTGAAAAAAATAGCTTTAATTGTACAAACACACATGTAAAACATAATTTTAACTAAGAAAAAAATGTAAATAAAACAGATTATGTTACAACATGGGGTTTAAAATTTCGAAAATCTGCCCCAATGCGGGTTAAACGCAGATTTTTTTTAAAGTTTAAACCACCATAAATATAAAACTGATAGATTTTTCAAAGCACACAAATATTTTTAGAAAGGTAATCTGACGGTATCTGAATCTGGTATTTTCTGTTATGAAGACATCCACAATTCCACATCTCAACGAATGTGGAACAGCTTATAATCTTATAAATCGGCGATTTTCACCTACAAGGCTTCCATAGAACATGGGGGATACTATAGAATGTGCATGTGTATTACCTTGACGCAGTCCTCATAGCTTGGCGGCTGCTTGTGCTGCACTAGCTGCTCGATGCCTACGAACTGCGCCATCGCGTTCGAGTACAGCGACGTTGCGTCGTACGGCGACGGCAAGTCCTATACAGAAATACATATTTTTAGAATGCAGTGTCAGTATGTCACTTTTTTGCGGAAAAGTCCGGTTTCTGTGGCCCCTGGCAACGTACAAGCAACTGAAGGAACACGGGTGGATTTTAGTCAGCAAGAGTCTGACACGCCTTCCCACTCTGCCTAGAGCGGAAGAAGTTATTTGATGATGTCCCACCCCAAAAAAAAAAAGATTTACTTTTATTCACATAAGTACCCCATACACTATTAAATTGTTTTCATGAGTTTGAATGAAATACACCGACTCCAGAGTGGTTTAACTAGACTCGATAAATCAAATGTACCCCAAGATTTACAGAGGCCATTGCATATCAAGGAGTAGACCGGGGGGCGCGGTAATGGTAAAGAAGATAATATGCCCTCAGTATAATTATGTTAGAAGGATTTGCGAGCCGTACCGGATATGCATCCTAGAGTAGGCAATGGAATAGTGGAGAGACGGGTGATATTTATCTATGGATCAGCATCTTTTTACAATGTCGCCGCCATGAACTGACCAATAAATTCGTATAAAAGTTCTGCAAAAAATCCTTCCTATCATAAGATTTTTTGCTTCCTGTCACCCAAAAATTGGACTTTTAGGAAGACCATTCTTATTGGGGCTATTAATTTCTTCATTCCAGAAATGGATATTATTAAGAAGTTGTGTCAGATCTAAATATTTAACTCAGCAGAAAGTTCTTCAAATGGTAGTACTTGGTTATTTACCTGTAAATTTTGGAGCGGTGATTCCACCGGGCTCAAACTGGAACCCAAACTTTCCACGCTCTGTGGCACTTCTTGCGCCACTTTCTTATTATTCTTTTTTACGCTAGGCTTCCTGTATCAACAAAATAAAGAAAGACATTAGTACAAAACGAGACTCTTAAAATTCAGCCAGTATAGTCTACGAATACGACGACGAATACCTACGTGTGTTTGCCTACCAATAATAATATGGAATCTACATATACAATTAGGTTCGGAAAGGGTGTAAACCCCAAATCAGCAACAAGCAACCAACCAACACAATCAGGTAGGTTGGTAGTTAATTGACTCAAGCGTGACTTTGCGGAAATCCATTATAAAATACATTAGTAATCTCATCCGCTTAGCTGTTCTTAAAGAGTTATAAAGAACACTAAGAATTTGACACGTGTTTCGCCTCTCAACTAGGCATCTTCAGGATGACGATTGACTTGTTGCGAACACGAACACGACGTGTTGACAGCCGTCAGCATCAAGCGCCGAATGCAGAGTGCCACCTACCTAGTGTGTACTTAATTAAAAAATGACAAAATTTTGCTCTCGTATGGACGCCAGTGTGATATCATACGAGACATGACTATGCGTAAACTTCTCAATCTTGTTTCGGTGCGTTCTTCTTAGCCTGGTTGTCGATAATTATCATTTCCTCCACCTACAAAAAGTAATAACAAACGGATCATACCGTCTAATTTGCGTAGTCTGCAAGTTGTTGTTGTCGTACGCCTGGTCGGGGCTGTCCGGGCCGGCCTTCGCGCGCGACTTTTTCGGCTTTCCCTTCGCAGACGTGCTGATCACTGTCGGCTGACTGATCAGCTGCGGGTGCGGGTTTGGTGATGCTGTAGAAGAAGATAATACTTTTAGCTGAGTGTCTCCTCTCTTTAATTAGATTTTCGACCACTTCTTGGTGAGGAGATTTGGCAGGAAGGCCTTGAATGATGTAATAAAGAATACTTTGAATTTCTAGAGAGATAATATGAAAAGGAAGGTTCACAAGACTTTTTGAATCTTTGAAGATGCTGACTTCGTTGGTTAGCCATCCTCATTGAATAAGCTTGGACACTACACAAGAAGTTACTTTTTTAGATAGGTACGTTTTTGGGGGACTGTCTTATTTAATTCTGACGTTCGAAAAGTGCTGATTCTCAGCCTAGTTTGAATAAATGACTTTGACTTTTTTTTTATTTTGAATTTGAGTACAAAAGCGTCCTCAATCTTTTCTGTTTCTTTGCGAGATTCTTTAGAAGAAAGAGACAAACGTGAACATATAACACTCGTCTACAAACACTAGTATTATAAAGAGAAAATAATTGTAATTATGTTTATAATGAATAAACTCAAAATCTACTGAACTGATTAAAAAAATTCTTATATCAGCAGAATGCTATATTATCACTGAGTAAAATAGGCTTTAGTACATAAAGATATCACGCGGCCGAAACCGCTGGCGAAAGCAATAAAGAATATCCATTAACCTTTATTAAACTCACGCATAAGGTGATGATGCTGCGGCGGAGGCCTCGGACAATGCTCGTCAAGTAGCCTCACGATGTCGTCGTGCATCCTCTCCTGCGCCACATCTCTAGGCAGCCGGTCCATGTGGTCTGTGATCTCCCGGTTTGCCATAGCGTCTAGCAACGCTCGGCATGCTCCGTAGGAACCTTCGCGGGCGCCTAGGAAGAGAGGCGTTTCGTCCTGGGAAGAATAAGAAGATTAACCTATTTTGTGGAAGCAAAGATTTGAACTGGACTTTCGGTTGTTAAAAGTCATCGTAATATTTCGTAACGTCGAACAACACATGAAAGAGTGAATCTACAACATTTTTGAAGAACGTAAACATACAGAGAAGTTTAAAAAACAGAGAAGAAAGATATTAATAGAAGCCCGTGGATTTTGGTATCTTCCATAAACTACACTGACAAGATCTTCCGTAAGTTCGTTGCACCCACGGAACAGATAAATTTATTTATCTGTTCCGTGGTTGCACCAAATAAAAAACGTCAGGTATTTTAATAGAGCATTTCTGAAAGATCCTTCCATTCGACCAACAACGTGTTAAAAGTGAGATTAGCAGCCCGGAGCCTAGGATTTGAGCCCGACTAAATTGCCATTAGGCTCACCCCCTAATACATGTGACTTATACATAAATGTCGATAGTCCCCTCTCTGCCTACACCTTTGGGAATTACAGTCGTAATATTACATCAATAAATTTAGCCTACCTTATCATCCTGTGCATCTCTGTTCGCTCCATGAGCTAGCAGGACATTGACGGCATCGATATTGTTAACTGCCGCGGCCCAGTGCAGCGCCGTCTTGCCGCTGTTGTCAGCCGCGTTTATGTCTGCGTCTGCGTTGATTAAGTCCTCCACCATGCCTTCTATGGCTAGCCTGTTGGTGTAAAATAGTTTTTTTGTATTTTATCTAAGAGAACTTTAGATTTATTTCGTTATTCATCTTCTATGCATAGAAGGTATGTATACTGATTTACAATAAGACAGTATGCTCTTTGTTTGGAGACAAAGTGAGACATCTTTAAAAGTTACCATAATTGTCAAGGCATATTTCTAAAACGTATTTTAACGTGTTTATCTTAAGGTTTAATTTTCTGTCCTTCATCATAATCAGCCTATAATGTTCCCACTGCTGGGACACAGGCCTCCTCTCTTCGAGAGGGAGTGGGCCGTAATCTACCACGCGGGCCCAGTACGAATTGGGAGATATCATCATGTCTTTCGAATTTTTTGTTCTAGGACATGCCGGTTTCCTCATAATGTTTTCTTTCACCTTTTTTGAGAGCAGTGGTGATGAAATTATTTACAACAAAAAGTAAAGCGCTTGCCTGGGTTCGAACCCATGACCTAAAACTCTTAAGTCGGGGCCGTTAACACTGGGCCACCACTACTTTTTATGCGATACACTTATTAAATGACAAAAAAGTCTCTGTAAGTCCCATATTTTTGAAACATTGTAGGTAATCCAAATCCCAAATATTTGTTACAAAGAGAAAAGCTAGTGATTTTAAGAAAATAGAAGCCTTCGAACTTACCTAGCAGCCAAAATAAGTGGTGTAGTTCCATCATGCATCCTCGCATTCAGGTTCGTGGCTCTGTTCCTGAGTAATATCTGGAACACGCCCATGGCGTCCGCAGCGACAGCTGCGTGCAATGGCGTGCGTCCTGTGTTGTCCTGTGAGTTCGCGTCTGCGCCCGCGTCTAGGAGACGTTTCGCTGCATCTGCGCGTGCGTATCTAGGAGAGCAAGTAGGAGTTAGATGGATGATTTGATATTCAACAATGAAATGAAACAAAAATTTCAAATTTGGTCCAGATTTTGTTCGCATACCAAATAGCGCTAGGTTATAATAGCGTAGCGAAAGCATCTATTTATCTATTTAGTGGGTATCGCATTTTGAATAAAATAGCATTTTTCTTATCAACTCTTCTTATTTCTCAGAGTTGGTATATTCATAAGTAGCTACTTTCGTCCTTTACATTTTCAGGAAGTTGACGTTATTAACTAAATAATAAATTTCTTACCTCGCAGCCAAATGCAAGCTAGTCTCCCCAGTCTTATCCATGGCGGCATTCAACTGAGCTCCTTGAGCCACCAGCTCTGATATAATATGAGCAGTCTGTTCATCTTCAGCGTCAGATCCTGTATCCAGTCCACCCCCTCGAACCGCAGCCACCATAAGAGGCGTCATGCCGAGAGGTCCTCGAGCGTCTACTTCTACATGACCATCATGCTGGAAGAAATTGAAGGGCTATAATTAACTTTAAGTATATAAATTAGTAATAACTGTATCGTAGATAGGGTCAATAAGCTAATACTCACGATAGCCGGTGGTGTCATCATACTCGGTGGTACTCTGATATCAGCCGCATCCAAATGCTGTTGAGTCCAGACCCTCCCATCATGACCAGCTTCCTCATAATCCGTAATAGCAGTATGGTCTGACGCGTAACCACCTGGAGCACCATTAGCGTCACCAGGCCCTCTTGCCCGCTTAGCTCTCGGAGGCGCCGACCCATCATCATCTTCATCCGACCAATGGTGAGGAGGTCCCATATGACCGCCATTGATATCCACATCAATACAACCAATGGATCCTTTGTTCAAGTTCCGCATCTCCTGCCCATCAGGACCACGCCTGCGGGATCTTCTTCTAGTCGAAGAGTTGTTGCGAATAAAACCTTCGGGGAACCATGTTATACCAGCAGCTCTCTTCCTTTGAGCTGTTACTAAGACACCAATCAATAACCCGGCCAGAAGGACCAGGATTACTCCGATGAAGACGTATTTAGAGTTTGTTGGCACGTCAGCGGTATCGTCGGGGGTGTTCACACCCTTGATGGAATAAATCGGGAAGTCAGGCGACAAAGAGTGCTTAGAAGCCTTAGCTGCCAAGAACTCTGCAGCTTCTCTCGCCGAGAAGAAGCATTCTGAACTAGACATGGATGTGCACTTTCGGTTATCTATTTCTAAGTAGACCTGCACTCCTGTTTGCCCCCTTTCTGTGTAAACGATGTTATGTTTCTTCCCGAACTCCGTGTCTTGTAACCCGACGTCAGTTGATCCTTTCCATGCGTAAACCATATCGTTGCCTAAATGATCTTTCTTGATCAATATCGTCGTTCGCAACTGATGGCCTAAATCTCGGAGGAAAGCGACGGAATTCTCCTTGAATGCCTTCATGTCCATTACTAGAATAACCGACATAACACCTTCAGCCAAGTGTGGAGATTCGTTCTCGCAGTCAAGACCGTCCCAGTTGCATTCAGCGTTGTTGCAGCCGTAGTCACAGTGGCCGTTGGCGTAATGTTTCTGGCAGTATGCGTCATAGATCGGGTTGCAGCGTTGAAGGGACTTCTGACAATCTCTGCCGTCGAACAAACAAGCTTGGGTGTTGCATACTTCGTTACATTCACCATCCATGAAGACTTCCCAGCATTTGATTGGCGCTGTGCAGTTTGCCCAAGGATTCAAGCCTAAAGAGCAGTCGTTACCATCGAACTCACACGCGTATGTATTGCATTCGTCATCGCAGTGGTGGTCGCCTTGTTTTTCTTTGCAGCCCTTCTTCACGCATTGTTCTCTTTGGAAGGATAGGTCTAACTCTTCGAAGGTAAGCCCCGGGTTCTTGGCGGTGAACCCTCCGTTGACTCCTACTGGACTACCATAACCACCTCTGGAGTGAGGGTCGTGGGTGTCGCAGCTTTTGCCAGTCCATTGGCGTGGGCAGTAACAGAGGTAGTCACCAGGCTTGTCAATACATCTAGCTTCTGGATGTTTACAGGGGTTGCTAAGACATTCGTTCATGGAGTCGATTTCACAGTTTATGCCTGACAACCCTGATGGACAAGCGCAGACGTATCCTCCAATTTCTGATGTTTTGCAGTATCCTCCATTCTGGCACGGGTTAGAATCGCAAGCGTATCCTGAATATTCGCAGTTTTTACCATAGAAGCCTTCACTGCAAAGACACTCGTGACCTCCCTGTATGGCTGTGCAAATACCTCCGTTCTGACAAGGGGAGTTTGCGCAGAAGTTGACCTTAGCGTCACAGTGTCTTCCCATGTAGCCAGGCTTGCAGTTGCAATGGTAATCGTTGACAAGTTGGACGCAGTCTTGAGTCCCAGGAGTTGAACATGGGTTTGACAGACATTCGTTGATGTCTCCTTCACATCTTGGACCAACGAAGCCAGGTGGACACTTGCACTCAAAACCTCCAACCTTATCGATACAAGTCCCGTTGTTGTGACAGGCATCTTGTGTGCAGTCATTTACGTTGATTTCACAGATTTTACCAAGAGTACCGAAAGGACAGGAGCATGAGAAGTTGTTGATGAGATCGTGGCAGGTTCCTCCATTCTGACATGGGTTGGGAAGACAATCGTTTACGTTCAGTTCGCAGTTCTGTCCCTGGAATCCTTTCGCGCATTGACACTGGTAAGTTCCTACGAGGTCTTTGCACAGGGCACCGTTCTGGCAAGGTGCAGAGTCACATTCGTTGATTTCCTTTTGGCAGTAAGACCCTGTGTAGCCTTCGAGGCAGTGACAACGATGAGAGTTACCAATATCCTCACAAGAACCGTTGTTGCACAGTGCTTTTAATTGTGCACCTGGGGACAAAATTAATTGATCGATTAGCCACTTCAGCAAAAAGGATAAGAATCAAGTCTAATTATGGTAACATTTCAAATGATCATAATATAAGTATTTAACATTAAATTACCTCTGAAATCCATACCTTTCCTGATAGCCGCGTCTTTACAGGACACCATCTCGACGTCACACAGTTTGCCAGACCACCCCGGGGCACAAGTACATGTGTACTGTGGACCCTTCTGTGAACATGTGGCTCCATTTTCGCAGGGATTGTTTTCGCACCTGTTGAAAAAGGATGAGTCAGATCTCGCTTGTCGAAAAGAAAAACTGTAAGGGAGCCCGCAGACATACAATTTTGTTGTTGGCCGACTAAATCGCAGAGTATACCAATAGTTATAGCAACATATGCTGGCCCGCACATCTTGTTCAACTAAATCGGAATCTGTATCTTAGTAAGTTACAATAGTGGGCCGACTTACAATTTTATGTCTGCGGGAGCTCTAAATGGCTGAACTGATAAACGATCATAAGAAAATATAGTGGTGTTCTTTGTCGATATTTTTTTCATAAAATAACATTTAGGGAAGCAAACCAGGTATAGTTTTATCTTGTTGAGAGGCGTAGCTAAGCGAATGTCAATCTTATGAGAAAAACTTTTATTGTGATTCTAGGAACCGGGTTGGTTAAAGACATTAATCCACTTCATTACATCTTTAAATGTTTAGTCGGCACGGTTGGCTGCGTGTCGTGGATTCGATTCCCGAACGGAACAAATATTTGTACGACTTACAAGTAGTTGTTCCGGGTCTGGCAGTTTGTGTATGTGAGTTTAAATGTTTGTAAACGCACCCACAATACAGGAGAAATTATGAGTTTGAATTATGAGTGCAACGTTTTAAAAAAAATAAGAAAAAATGGGGCAGTCTTTGGGGACTGCCGATAGAAGTGACTTTTTGATTCTCGCGTTGATGTCTTTCGTTCGAGCGTTAGGTGACGATGACGTGAGTTCACCCAAAAAGTGCACAACGCCGCCAAAGAAGTTTACACTTCTGAAAAACTGGCTCAAAATACTAGTCTATACTTACCAATCAACAAAAGTGTCGCAGTGTTTCCCGGTGTAGCCGTAAGGACAGTGGCAGGTGTAGTACGTGATGTGATCGTGGCAAGTGGCGCCGTTGTCGCACGGAGAGCTGTCGCACATGTTTATACGGAACTGGCAGTTTGAGCCCGTGTAGCTGGAATAAGGAGGAAGGTTACAAAATAATTAGGCCCGTTCTTCTCCACAGAGATCTACTTTTTGGAATGGGCGACTAGCTTCAACTTTCTGACTAACTGACCGACTCTTTGACAATTCAAAAGTGCCTGTAAATGGTTTAATTGAAATAAATGCTTTGAGTTGAGTTGAGGCTTATATTTCATTGGTAGTTTTTTTGGAGCCTCATTGCCTCAACATGTTTGAAAATCTATGGGGCCTTACCAACCTTTGACTAACTGACAGCTCATTCACACGACACCCGTCATTGACGATTCGTCAAAAAAAACGATACGTCATAACGGGATGCACGTTCACATTGCGGAAAACGATATTTTTTCGCGATTCGTCAAAATATCCGAATAGATGTTCACACTTTTCAGAGTTCAGCCTTGGACGAGAGCGCTACAGCGGATCAGTTACAAAAAAATCACGGTTCATGTTTTTTGATAAACGTGATTTTTTTAAGACGATACGTGATATAAGTATGACGTGTCCGTCACTTTTCACGATGCGTGTGAACACGGACATTTAAAAAGCATTGCCGTCGTCAGATGTTGATCCCCTAATAATACTCATCAATATGAAGATTTCCCGACTCCAATGCGCTTGATGATAAAGCCTTAATTAAATGACGATGAACACTTACCCAGGTGGACAAGAGCAGTTGTAAGAGTTGATGCCATCGATGCAGGAGCCTCCGTTCATGCAGCTGGATTCTGTGCAGTCCTCGTCGTTGGTCTGGCAGTTGATGCCAGAGAAGCCGAGCGGGCAGGTGCAGGTGTATGATGCCACGTACTGGAATGAAGAAACGAATTATTAGTAGGTAGGTATTGTAGGTAATAATAAGAGTCCTCTAGACCGAATTTCGGTCGTTGCGACCATGGAAGTTATTATAGTGCACAAGTGTGTGCAGTGTGCGCAGACAGGTGCACTCTCTCATCCCTCACTCTCATAATCCGATGGGACGGCAATCTGACACGACCGGAGGGAGATAGGGAAACAAATAAATTTTACTTTTACGTTTATCAGGGAAGGTCAGTGTAGTGCAAGTACATAATATGAAGTAAAATTCCGGAAAATTAATCAGAAGCGTTAATTAGTTGCTTGTTGCTGTCACAGTATTTTCGTATAATTTTAAGTATATTTTTCACTGGTACTTTAATTAAAAGACATCAAAAAATTGGTATCCAAGTTGCCTCTTGGTAGTTATAATAAGATGCAATTCCTTATTAGTTGCATACTCAAGATACAGGCTTGTTAAGTTTGGGGCTATAATCTTTTTGGCAATAATTTTTATTTTTTATGTTAGTGGAATAGATGTGTCGATAAAACACGAAAAATCTTTAAGTCAGTTTTCAAACTTCTTCTACAGTCTTCAGGAAAATCTTACAAGTTCTAATTTATAAAATGAACACATTACTATTATATTTCCTCATGCTTACCTGATTGCAAGTAGCTCCATTCATGCAGGGTCTCGACTGGCACTCGTCGATGTCCACCTCGCAGTGTTTGCCCGCGAACCCGCTTGCGCACACGCAGTTGTAGTCGCCGATCGAATCCAGGCATGTAGCGCCATTTTGGCATGGGACTGTGGTAAAAAGACAATGTTAGTAATGTTACAATAAAAATCTAAGGAGCAGTACCTTAGTAGAAGTACCTAAGATTTATTAGAGAGAGAGAACAGACATAATTAAAGACTTGGCTGTGGGGTAGGTAGTTCGTAACTTTAATTCACAATAGGGTATTACACCCATTTCTGAAAAGTGTCTCAATTGGATTCTGTAGTGCTAATGTACCACTAAAAAATTCACAAAATTTTTATTCAATCGTTAAGTGCCATAAAAATGCATTTAAATTTTTCATTTTCAAATTTCGCGCGTAATTTGACGGAAACGCTGAACGCAGTGGACGCCATATTGCTCTGTTGTCATGACGTCAGTTGGCTGTGTAAACAAATGCAGTGATTGGAGGTACACTGATAGTTGACAGTTGACACTTCTAAGTTTACATAGCCGTATGACGTAATAACATGGCGAATACTATTTGGTGTTATGAAACAGATTAAAAAAGCCGAAACCTTTGAATTGAATTTAAAAATTTAGTTTGCTATTTTATGAACTAAGACTAACGTTTTCAGACTGCTTTTTGCCTAAACTATCTCAATAATATATTTTTAGATTTTTTCTCATATAGAGTAAAATACCCTATTGAGTTTGGGATTCGGCGTTTTCCCCCACAATAATCGCCAATAGGGTTCACTTTTGTAGGACAAACTATTTCACAAGTTTTTTGTTAGAAGCACTAGGTTGGTCGATTTAATCAAGTCCTTATAACAAAATATATACTCACATGAAGCACAATCATCAGTATTAATAGCGCAGTCCTTCCCCTCGTACCCTCTCGCACACAAACAGGCGTAAGAGCCCTCAGTGTTGATGCAAGTTGCTTCGTTATGACAAGGGGCAGTGACGGCACATTCGTCTACATCTCTTTCGCAGAGCGCGCCCGTCCATCCCACCGGGCATTGGCAAGTGAACTCTGCGTATGATGCTTCAGCTACGCAGCGGCCGCCGTGGCGACATCTGTGGGAGAAAAGAGTGTTTTTTAAGCTATTGCATAGCTTCTATCGCGGGCCTTGAGCGTGAAGACCGAATCCAGAAATTCCGTAACGAAAATAACCTAACACCCCCCACTCCGACCGGCACAGCGGTGATACTTTTTAGTTTTGCCATCTATCGATGAATAGCAGAACTTTTAATGACTTTTTGAAAATCACGCTTGTCTCTTTAGTTCAGCAACTCGCCTCTAGGTGGCATTGGTTGTATTATAATTGCATAAGTTGATAAAAACAGCTATGCAATAGCATTACCGCGGCAGTCTCCGAGTGCCACACGTCTTTTTTATTATAAACCTTAGATATTCATAAATTACAAAACTTATACTTACCTATATTTATGTGGTAATTACACACCAATTAGAGATATGAGGAACAGGGTGTAAAGTTCACTCGTCCTCTATGTAAAAGGGAGGATCCTCCGACTAGACAGGTGTCATGTCTGACGGGCAACTGCCCAACGATTGGATAGTCATACAAATGTCGTTCACGCGGTAAACTCTAATTGCGCGATGCATGATTTGTGTGACATCAGGTCTTTGATGCGTAGTTCGCATGTGGCGATGCAGATGCCGCCACATGCTAGCTTATAAAAGACACACCTCCTCATCACGCCATATTTGTTGAATAAACACCCCAATTCCTGACAATCTGATCATCATGATTTTTGATCTCGTTGTGAGTGAAACAGTAAATGTGTAAAAACAGTGAATAAATATAAAAAAAAAACAGTAAAATACGGGTATGTTAGCAATTTATCAACAGTTCAAATGGCTTGCTGACAATAACTTGAAGGAACCAGGGGCAGAGATTAAATGTGTGAAGAAGGCTGCAGTTATTCTCATATGTAAGTAAGTCCTATTAGGAGAAGCACAGAACCGGCCAAAGTGACATCCTATTTGTTTTTGTGAGTATGCATGGTAATTAGGTAAGTCATGCATGTCCACATTCCCTGAAGACCCTTCATAGAAGGTGTCTTAAAGTATTTTCCCCATTTTCTGCAGTAAATCTTCAAAAGTGACATGTTATGGTAAAGATACTCACTGGTTAGGAGTACAAGGATCGAGCGTGTTCTCGCAGTTCCTCCCCGAGTGCGGCGGCGCGCACACGCAGCGGTACCCGTTGATGAGGTCGATGCACGAGCCGCCATGCAGGCACGGGTTGCCGGCGCAGTCATCGATGTTCGTCTCGCAGTTTACACCTGGAAGAAATGGTTAGTGTTGAATAGAGGTAATTTAGTATAAAGGAGATAGTAAAAATCCTTCAAGTTATTCTTAACTGGTGGTGAATACACGATCAATAAAAACAATGCTATATATAGGGTGACTGGCAGTGGCGTATTTACCCTAGGGCCAAAAGGGCCATGGCCCGGGGCGGTAGGCTGCGAGGGGCGGAGCAGTCTAAGCTGTCCGAGTCAGGGTGCCCCAAGTCCCAAGCTCGCTTTGCTCGCTCTTGCATCCAAAGTTTTCCTAGTAACAGTAGTAACATTGCCTTTTATCCACACACAAAATGTTTTATTGCGCTAACACTCAACCAAAACACCAAATGACAATGCAATGCTTTTTTTTTGGGTGGGAAATTGTGGAATAACTTCTGCTCTGGGCGGCGCGGGAGGGCGTGTCAGACTCTTACTGATTACAACCCACCCGTGTTCCTTCAGTTGCCTGTGTGTTGCCAGGGTCCACGGTATCCCTTTCGGAATTTCCCGCAACCCTGGCCAGCATCGGCCGTAGCGGACCCCGTCAGTTGTGCTGACATTTCTGTAAGGCGCGCGTGGAACAAAACGCGCCGTCTCGCCGGGCCTGTTCCTTATCGGCAGCGAACATTGCTCACTGTCCGCAAGCCCGCGCCTACGGGGGCCGGAAATCGGCTATGAATTCCCGACGCCCAGGGCGTCTCCAGCGGCGACTAGCGGCATGAGGGCGCCGCGCAATTTGCCTCTCTCTTGACTCCCATATCCTCTCGCTCCGTACCATGGCTTGGACCAGGGCCGGACGCGAGATGTCACCGCTACCAATCGCCTCCACGTGGATACGGCGGTGCTCCGCCCTAGCCGAGCAGGCCTCCACCGTATGCTCCACCGTGTCCTCCGGGCGATCCACACAATGGTGACACCTGGGCGTTTCTTCCCGCCTTATCTGTAATAGGAACCTCCCAGCCCGCTCCAGTCTCAGTCTACAAACGTCGGAAATGCTCCACGAAATTCCACCGGTTGTCGAGGACGAGTCCCAAGTACTTTATTGTCAACTCGACGCCGATGTGAACCCCTCCTACCGTTATTTGGGAACCCGACGGTGGCGTGTTCCGAGGACCCTGAAAACACATGGCTTCGGAAATGTGCAGGGCTACGTCGAGTCCCAATTGCCGGATCCCTCGGATACTCCGCGTGACGCTAGTTTGGCCTCCGCCTGGTGCGACCTCCCCTGCGCCAGGACCAACGTGTCGTCAGCGTAGCAAACCATGCTAACGCCGTTAGCAGTCGGCGCAGTCGGCGCGCAGCACTCAGTCGCATCCGACATCTCACAGATGCGGCCCCAGGACCGATCCCTGTGGGACATCGCAAGACATCTCTCACCGGTTCCATTCTCCCTCGTGACTGGGGTAGACGACGGCCCTGTCCGTCAAGTAGGCCTCGACCATACGACAGAGGTAGGTCGGCATCTGGTGATATCGGAGTGCCTTCCTGATGCAACTCCAGGGCAGCCGGGCAGGGTAGGGTATTGAAGGTATTGGCGATGTCTAGAGACACTGCCAAGACGACCCCACCTCGGGCCACAGCATTCCCTGTCTGCCACGGCATCCACCGTAGACCTCCCCCTGCGGAAACCAAACTGGCTCTCCGCCAAATCCGGCCCCTCCCGCACTAGCCGCCCGACGAGATGGTCTGCAATGACTCTTTCAAAGAGCTTGCCCACCTCGTACAATGCAAAGTTACGGCACTATAAACGAGTCTAGGTAGCGTGTTTTATATTATAATATTAAAACTCTTTGCTCTTTTTCGTTAATTTATGGGGCGGCAAACCTTACAGGCCCAGGGCGCTGAATCTTAAAATACGCCACTGGTGACTGGTAATTAGTGACCGATACTTTAACACGTGACTTTACTCATAATTATGAACAACTTTTACTATGGGACCAAACCTGAAATCGCGAAAAAAAAATCAGCTGTTCCATACACTTAGACGAATTTTGCGAACATAAATGTAGGGAACAGCTGATTTTTTTTTCGCAATTTCAGGTTCGGCCCCATAATAAAAGTTGTTCATAATGATGAGTAAAGTCACGTGTTTAAGTTTCGGTCACTAATTACCAGTCACCCAATATATTTATTTTCTCGAAACTTGCTACCCGAAGACGAGGGTATATAATTGGATTGAGGGTCCATTGCCTGAAGGTAAATTCTGCCAAAATCTAACCTCGATTTATATACTTGGTGACACTGTGCTAATCAGGGGAAAATCAAGTCAAGTTTTGTCTAAGCAGAACCTAGGACTACGCTGAAAAGAGGATGTGGTGGTGGTTCTTACCAGTGAATCCAAGCACACAGTCGCATTTGTAAGCGTTGAGTCTATCATGACACGTCCCTCCGTGCTGACACGGGTTGGAACTGCACTCGTCTATGTCGCGTTCACAGCGTTGACCTGAAACATGAGGGATGATTTAGTATCAAAACTTCTTTAAGTACTATCGCGGACACGCATATCTGAACACCGTAAGGACTATTCCTGCTTGCAGCGGTCGGCCGCTATAGTAACGCTTACCTACAAAAAAGGGCGGTACGCTGCACGGGATTTTGTTTCCGAAGTGGTTAGATATGCGTTACCGCGATAGTACGCTTTTTTTTAACAATAATAGAGGATCTTGTCGTCACTTAATGTACTGTTCAACGGTTCGACACATTTCAGACTCTCTGTGAATTCAATCCTCGCTGATGGAACCCGACAGCTTTTCTGGTGCAATAAATATCAACAGCAAAGATAATTTAATTAATGATAATCTCTTACCTCCATATCCTGGCAAACAATGACAGATGAACTGATTGACTCCATCTTCACAGGAACCACCGTTAATGCAAGGATTTGAAGCGCATTCATTCACGTCCGAAAGACATCTGTAAAGGAAAAATCCTAATTGGTACCATACTTAACTGCTGGTAATTTTGGAGGGAGAGAGTGATTATACGCGTTTCCTTTGCCCACGAAGTAGACAGACAGTTACACAATGAACGATTTAATTGATAATTATGCCCTTCTGATATCGCTTCTGAGCCACGTCGCTCCGACATCAGAAGTGGGATAACTATTAGACGAGAATTTTTCAAAATAAAAGGGGATCTTGACTTGAACATTCTCACTCGAGGATCCTATCCAGTCGATAAAAGTAAAAAACTTGGACTTGAGAAACAATTATTATAATTAAATTATTATGACTATTGTAACGATGGTTGATTAGATGGCTGATCAGCAATACTATTTTAACCTGAAGTTGTCTCCTGAGGAAAATTGATAAGCAGTTGATATGTTCTGTAGTCGCTAAGTGTTTCTAGGAGTTTTTGCATAGTGTCGTATCCTTCCAGCCTTTCGATAAAACTAATCCCAAAACCCTTAAAGTAGTTGTCCAGCATCCGTTACCCTGCTACCGTCCGTACCTAGCGTCATAATATCCTCTAGGGCATTCACACCGGAATCCGTTGATCCTGTCCACACACTTGCCGCCGTTCGCGCAGGGGTTCGACAAGCATTCGTTAATGTTCGTCTCGCAGTGCTGGCCCGTGAACCCTGGGATGCACTCGCATGTGTACCTGGGGATGACCAGGACGTTAGAGCTTGTTCATGACTGGACAGTTGTGGTAAGGGAAAAAATCGCAAAACGGATTTTAGAAGAGTTATCAAGAGGATGCATAGCAAAACACAGTTTATAATTTTAATTGATAAATACTTTTTACGATTTATTTTAATTACATGCATCAGCCAGACGAAAAAGAACCTACTGAACTTCAGTTACATGACTTAAGTAAAGTAGTTTTTTTTTTTTGTTTAAAAAAAGCCAACGAATTCATTAAATACCATGCTTTTAATTTTACTAAATGATTTGGTAACTTACTCAAAATAAGTATTGCTGCATGTAAAGAAAATAAATAAGCGTTAAAATAATGGTGATTGGTAAATAACAAAAAGTGTGAAAAGTGCAAGATATTATGATGATCAACACGAATTTCGAAAAGGAATAGTCACCCTACATGCAATACTTCGGTGACTAAGATAGAATTTTTAAGTGCAGTGCAAAACGTACGAAGCGCAGTGCAACACTACACTAACGCACTATTGTGCTGCACATGATAAAGTGAGAATAAAAGGAATTCCGCTGCGTATATGAAGTGTGATTCACAATATCTTACCTGTTGATACCATCGATACAGGTGGCCCCATTCCTGCAAGGGTTGGAGTAGCATTCGTTGACGTTGATCTCACAGTTGCGGCCCGAAGTGCCAGGCTTGCAGCGGCATTGGTAGCCACCTATCAGGTCTTCGCAGTGGCCTGGGGAAGAATGGCAGATGTTTAGAGATTAATATTTTACAATGAAAACAATCAGCTCGTCAGTGTCAAAGCATACATATTCGTCAATGCTTTTGAAGATTCTGAAAAGAAACACTGCAAGAAATAAACACAACAAATCCGAACAATAATATTGTAAATGCGAAAGTGAGTTTGTTTACGCTTTCACGCTAAAACTGCTAAACGGATTTGGACGAAATTTGGCACATGGGTAGACCAGGACCTAGGTCAGGACATAGGATAATTTTTATCCCGATATTCCTACGGAATCGAGACTTATGCGAGTGAAACCGCGGGGCGAGCTAGTTATATATCGTTTTAGGATACAATCGCTCTAAACCGATAGACATGGTGTTAGATAGGTACTATTTGTCAAAATTGATGGAAATATTTATGATTTAGGTATTTTGAAGAAGGGTTTAAAAGATCATTTTCTCATATAGATTAAATAAAATCTACAATCAGTTTGGTTGTCCCATTTGAGATTACGTGACACATCGAAACTGGCATGACAAGCACTACATACTGCACATTCATCACGATGAATCACTTGAAAGCATCACTCCCGAGCTTGAAGCAAACGTGAATAAAATATTAATTTAGCAATTTGAACTTATCAATGCTTCATTCAATGATGAGGTCACACTCGTTCTCAAAAGCTTCTTCTTAGACAGAAAAGGAATGAGCGAAAAGACACTGAGCAAACGTGGTGAACGTTTGCTCAGTGTCTGTAAGTCTTTTTCTCATGATTGACTATCGTTCTGAGTAGTTCTGACACTATCCGTTTGTGATGCCTAACCTACAAAATAGTGCCTAAGAAATAGGTCCCTTAACCTCCGGGCCATTATATCGTGGGCCTTGCCAAGAAGTTACCAGTTATACAGGTGTGGTTGATCATGTTTTTTTATTGCTGAATGGGTCTGCTCTTGACCTCGAACTCGGCTGATGGAAAACGATGGATAAGGTCTATGATGGATCGAGCGTGCGCAGAAGATGCCTGTTCACTCTTGTTTTGAAGGCAGACGGGTTATATGTGGAAGGGAACACTGACGCTGGCAGAGAGTTCCATACTTTGGCTGTACGCATTATAAATGTGGAGGAGAAGCGCTGAGTACGACTGGACGGGATATCAACCATACTACTCATACTACTACAGTTATTTTACCTCCAAACTGGCAGGGGTTGGACTCGCACTCGTTGATCTGGGTCTGACAGACTCTGCCGGTGTACCCCGGGTGACAGTTGCAGGTGAAGCTGTTGTCTCCATCGATGCACTCGCCTCGGTGACATGGCGCTGATAAGCAGTCGTTGATATTCGTCTCGCATGACATTCCTGTGGATTTTAAAAGTTTTTTAGAGACTTAGGATTGGTAAATGTTGAATTAAAGTAAACTGTGAAGACACAATGGCTAAGCTTTTTCTAATAAATTCATAAGTCCCTCAGAAATATTGCTAGAGGTACTATTGAAAGAGTACAATAAAGATAAGAGGTCAAAACTAACCAGTATATCCAGGTGGACATTCGCAGGTGTATCCAGCGACAGAGTCGTGACAGGTCCCGCCATTACGACAAGGACTCGATGCGCAGTCATCTATGTTCACTTGACAACGGGCGCCCGTAAACCTGGAGGTTGAAAGGACAGATAAGATAAGAAGGTTGATATTTGCATAAAATAGAGAAATTTGAAGTTACAGTTGATATTGTTGCACAGAATAGAAGATAGTTTATTGTCTCTTCTTCTGCTTGTAAATCTTTGCGTCCGGCGCTCGGCGTGGAAACGCGCCCTGTTCGGGTTGGCGGCAAGTCAATCGTCATCCTGAGGATGCCTTTTTGAGAGGTGAAACACGTGTTCAATTTCTTACAGGGTTTTTTCATGACTCATTAAGAGTACTTCAACGGAATAGTTTACTAAATATATCTACTCTATTGTATTTCAGAATAGCAGCTGAATCCAATTCAAATCTTAGAGAATCAACGTTATAAAAACGTATTTGATACGAAGTCGAAGTGCCCAAATTTCCACTCGAACTTTGTTATTTGGAATTATATCGACAACTGCTATTAACAATTTTCAATATAAGGCTAGGTTTTTTTTAAATTAGGTACTACAAAAACCAATTTGTTGTGTAGCTTCTCAAAGAGTTGAATTTCAGTATGATAAACAAGCTATTTTTAAGTATTTATACATAATTTATTCACAATTTTACCACCTTCATCGTACTGAAGTTTGAAAGAAAATGCTGCACTGGTGATGACTTACCCTATCACACAACTGCACCTAAACGCGTTGATCATGTCGTGGCAGATTCCTCCGTTAAGACAGGGGTTGTTGGCGCATTCGTCGATCTCCACCTCGCATTGTGTTCCTGTGAATCCTGGAAGAAAGAAAACAATATAATTAACTATGTGTCAAACAAGGCACGGAATACAAATCGTGAGGAAACTCGCAATGCCTGAGAGATATTTCTCGACGGCATATGAAGGCAAGTCAGAAGCCTATGGACGACTTTAAAAAAGAAAGAAGGCACGGAATAACTAAGCCGTATGGGTTGGGAATTGGGATGGCCAAGTTCCAGGTAATGTCCGTAAAGGCAGCTAAGATGAATGTTAGTAATCTCCAGTATAGTCTAAGAACGCAAAATTCACAAATAATCTAGATCAGGGCTTTAAAATCCTCTTGCCTCAGTTGTTATCTTTTCCTTACCTACACCACAGAATAGTACAGACGGGTAAGTCCGCAAAATCACTTAAGTAAAAAGAGACTCTTGCTACGACACAATAAAGTGCAATTCTGGTCGCACAACCCTAATACTTCTTCACCTAGAAGTTGCCTCTCTTTCTGCTCACTGAATTCGACATGTCCGCACTTGTAGGTTCATACCAAAAATGTGAATCCCATCTACATTCATCTGTGCCTTAACTCACGTATACGAGTATATTCATCATCATCATCAGCCTATTAATATTCCCACTCACAGGCCTCCTCTCTGTGAGAGGGAGTGGGCCGTAATCTACCACGCGGGGCCAGTGCGGGTTGGTAGATGTCACATGTCTTCGAATTTTTTGTTCTAGGACACGCCGCACAGTGGGTCGAAACTATGATTTTAGTGACTTAGGGCCCAACTTTGTTTTTTTACTTTTTTCTTTATGCGGATCGATAGAGCTCATTAACCTCAATAATAATTGCCCTGATGTCTTTTTTCCTAAACTGAATATTTTGGGTAGAAAAATGGGTTTTAATTTTTTTTTGTATGGAGCGGATCAAATTAAATTAAATTTCTGCTAAGTGGCGTGAGATCCCGCTTTGAAACTTTATTTTTCTTATACCTTGTCTAGTCTACTATCATTTGATGCTATAAACATGTGCATAAAGTTGCAACTCTGCCAAATAAATGGATCGAAAAAAATGAAAAATTACATAGAATAAAAAGCTTCATTTTTTATTTTTGTAAGGTCTTTTAAGTTAAATTTGATATGGAATAGTAAGTGAAAGCACGTAATAATTCACATAATTACTACCAACCAACAACAATACATTTAAAAGGTCCCTAATTAGCTTAAAGTTACAAATATTTATACATTATTGAAAAATGTGGATCTATGATTTTCAATTTGTTTGTTTAATGACTTTAATTAGTTTATAAAATGTTATATACATATAGGTAAACTGTCGGTAGAGGCAGCGGAAGCTCGCATTAAAGATTTCCGGAATAATAGAGAGAGTCATTCTAGAAAAGTAAGTAGAACGGTGACCAAAATGTTGTGAAAAATATCCTCATTTTGTTTACCTATAGGTATGGCACCAAAGTGCCTAATCAGTGGTCATCAGTTCATTTTGTTTGTAATTACTTTGACCTGAGGCTCCATCAAAGCCCCATTTGCTTATAAGCAGTAACTCTGTTGCCGAGTCCAAATACAAAGCAATCATATCTGAAAGCCTAGAAAGGGATAAAAGGTTAGAGATTTGTAATACTGAAGTTGTTGAAAATCTACCACCATCTACTACAGAAGCTTCGACATCCACGTTTACATTTTAAAAACCTTTCGAAGAATTGGGCTCCAGGTAAAAACGAACGGATTTGAACTCGGCAACAGAGTTACCGCTTTTTACCGATTAAGCACTTTGGTGCCATACATATAGGTAAACTGTCGGTAGAGGCAGCGGAAGATTTCCAGAATAATAGAGAGAGTCATTCTAGAAAGGTAAGTAGAACGGCGACAAATGAGATTTAATGCTGAATAGTAAGTAAAGATAGGTACATACTAATTAGTAAAGGTAAACTAAGTTACTGCTAACACAAGTAATCTAAAAACTAACTATGTATATACAACACCAAACTTTACTATTTCCTTTCAATTATGACATACAAACGAATAAAAAAAAAACAAGAAACTTACAATCTACCAAAAATCTTATTCACTATAGCTATGACTATCTTGTAAATTATCTACAATAATCTACATCATTAAAATCTATATCGGATTCTGTGGGAAAACTCAGCAGAAACTCTGACTTTTGGAGAGAGAACCATTATGAAGAAGATTGTGTAAAATATCCTCATTTGTCGCCGTTCTTCTTACCTTTCTAGAATGACTCTCTCTATTATTCCGGAAATCTTCCGCTGCCTCTACCGACAGTTTACCTATATGGCCACCAGTGCTTAATCGGTAAAAAGTGGTAACTCTGTTGCCGAGTCCGTATCCGTTCGTTTTTACCTGGAGCCCAATTCTTCGAAAGGTTTTCGAAATATAAATGTAGATGTCGAAGCTTCTGTAGTAGATGGTGGTCGATTTTCAACATCTTCAGTATTACAAATCTCTAGCCTTTTATCCCTTTCTAGGCTTTCAGATATGATTGCTTTGGATTTGGACTCGGCAACAGAGTTACTGCTTATAAGCAAATGGGGCTTTGATGGAGCCTCAGGTCAAAGTAATTACAAACAAAAGACTGATTAAGCACTTTGGTGCCATACCTATAGGTAAACTGTCGGAAGAGGCAGCGGAAGCTCGCAATAAAGATCTCCGGAATAATAGAGAGAGTCATTATTCTAGAAAATTAAGTAGAACGGCGACAAAATGCTGTGTAAAATATCCTCATTTTGTCGCCGTTCTACTTACTTTTCTAGAATAATGACTCTCTCTATTATTCCGGAAATCTTTAATGCGAGCTTCCGCTGCCTCTACCGACATTATACCTATATGTATATAACATTTTATAAACTAATTAAAGTCATTAAACAAACAAATTGAAAATCATAGATCCACATTTTTTAATAATGTATATATTTGTAACTTTAAGCTAATTAGGGACCTTTTAAATGTATTGTTGTTGGTTGTTAGTAATTATGTGTATTATTACGTGCTTTCACTTACTATTCCATATCAAATTTAACTTAAAAGACCTTACGAAAATAAAAAATTAAGCTTTTTATCCTATGTAATTTTTCATTTTTTTCGATCCATTTATTTGGCAGAGTTGCAACTTTATGCACATGTTTATAGCATCAAATGATAGTAGACTAGACAAGGTATAAGAAAAATAAAGTTTCAAAGCGGGATCTCACGCCACTTAGCAGGAATTTAATTTAATTTGATCCGCTCCATACAAAAAAAATTAAAAACACATTTTTCTACCCAAAATATTAAGTTTAGGAAAAAAGACATCAGGGCAATTATTATTGAGGTTAATGAGCTCTATCGATCCGCATAAAGAAAAAAGTAAAAAAACAAAGTTGGGCCCTAAGTCACTAAAATCATGGTTTCGACCCACTGTGCGCCGGTTTCCTCACGATGTTTTCCTTCACTGTTTTGAGAGAGCAGTGGTGATGTAATTATTTACACAAACTAAAACGCCTGCTTTGGTTCGAACCCACGACCTACAACTCGTAAGTCGGGTCCGTTAACACTGGGCCACCACTGATCTCCGTATTTCTGCTCTCTGCTCTTCGTAATATATTCACAGACATTAAAATAACTAACAAGCCAGATTTTCTATAAAGGTTATAACTTGTCGATGATTTCATGAAAACTAAGTAACAAAGGAAACTTTGTCGATTAAAGACAGAACAAAGCAAACAAATAATTAAAATTTTAGGATCACAAAGACCAAGAAGCACTAAGATAATAATTAGGCAATTTGTTTTGAAAAGAGTCCAAATCCACGAATGGTAGAAACAAAACATAACCAAAGCTGTTTATTGCCTTTCAAGTTCAAGTAATAATATAACTTGAGCGACTGACTTAGTTTAAAATATAGGCTTTAAGTTAGCGGGCATCGTATAATGTTATACATGATGGTGACTACAATGTTCACTTAGATGTAACTTACATCTAAGTGAAGGTTTAGTTTAGGTTTAATTTTCGCTGACGATAAGATATTCTTTAAATATTTATTTTACTAGAAGGCTCGGAAGACTAGTCTCATTTCTGATTCTGATATATTTAGCAGTTATAAAGCAATTATTTAAATAGCTTAGCTTAACAGACACTTTATCTATTACAGCTATAATAATCGACTTCAGTCTAATAGGTGCTACCAAATAGTCGTTCCATAGTTCCAGGTCACCAGTCAACTTAAGCCACCCAAACCCATAGTCCAATATCATTGTTTCCATATCCTGCAATAGTCCTACACCAACCGGGGGTTGTCCTTGCATAGTACATACAGGGATCATCGTCGGTTGGTGCTTCAATACTTAAAAATGTCTAAGGGGCCTCTGCGAGTTGGCTTCGGCCCCTCGTACGCCTTCCGAACGTCCGGTACCCTAGGGTTCCGAGATTAATCAAAGACATTTAAGTAATAATAATAAAAACGTTTATTTTAATGATAAGATTAGTAAAAAAAAATTAGTTGTTGTTCGACAACGGAACCGACAGTTTAGAAATACCTACCAGACAATAAACCAAGCAGTGCACACGGTAATCTAATGAAACAAAACCATACAAAAATGACGTTCAGTTCATCATGATCATTCTATTGTCTTAAAATCAAATTATACATTACAATAGAGTCTATACAATAGACTGTTCAGTTCATACAGACTTCACATGAATGCCATTATGACGGACATACAGATTTTATGTTTATACCGTAGACCCGTCTCTCGAGAATGCTAATTGACGTCAGCGTTCCAGTCCCATCAAAACCGTACCATCAACTATCCCATTTAAAAGACTACCTTAAACCACCTTTATAGGGCTCATAATTGCTCATTGTTTACCCTGTCCGACGTTGGACTGGACGATGAAGTGTGACAAAGAGATATGAACTATAACTCAGAGCGGTAAAGTTGATATTTGAAAGATTAATGGAGAAGTGCTCGAGGCAGGACAATCTAGCTCCGACCAGTACCGAGTGTGCCCTTTTAAAGAAGCAAAAATAAAGCTGAAGTTCCATGACCTCTATTTCATAGAAATAGGGTTCAGATTCGTTTGTTTATGTAACGTTTTAAGTTGGCAAAATTATTCTTAAGAAAATCACTATCCCGCCAAATTGGGAATGTGGTTCTGCATAGCAAAAAATGAAAATTACCGCAGTTGAATGACTCTTCTGTGCACTGACTTAGAGTTCATTTTACCGGATGAAAACAATAGTAAATGGACGACCGTTTAAGTCCTTAAAAGTAAATTAAATATTTATATAGTGGTTCTAGAGTGGTAGAATCTTACTTTATTTTATGAAAAAGCAAAGAAAATATGTAGAAATATCTTGTACCAGTTCTAAACCAGACCGTCGAGGGAATGGATTCTAACTTAATGAAGACAGTGCCTTCATAAAAGAAGCTAACATAACCACTCCCACACACCTAGATAGAAATAAATGAAAGACAAGGCGAATAAGTTAGTGAACAGAAAATGTTGCTTGGATAGTAGTATTTTTCACTGGAAAGTTAAAAGTATTCTCACACAAGGGGACGTCAATCCATGAGATGCCAAGAAATATTTGTGATAGAAAGTATTTATCATCAGAACAAACATTGGTATTCGAATTTCGAAACATGAGAGGCTTCGTTCAAAATCACCGTTCGTGCTAAGGTAGCCCGCGAAATTAAAATTTTCTTACGTTTTTTGCAATTTGCAGGTCAGAGTCAGGGTTGTTCCAATGAATGACTTTTTCATGAAGTCATGAGATTAGGGAACAAATCTAACTTAGAGAGATTTATTAAAACGATTCTAATGATTATAATTCTAGATAGTTGTTCTGATCGTGAATCATATTTTGATCAATCATGACATTGACCAGCAAATTGCAAAAAAAAAAGGAAATTTGAATTTCGCGGTCTGAAGTAGTTACGACTTAAAGCCAACTGCACGTCCCCAACATGCTTTAGAAAAGGCTATATGGTGAACGATATGGATGCTGCTATGCTTTACCTACTTCCTCCTCATATGCACAAACTCAAATTCAAAGCATTCATTTCAATTAATCCAATTACAGGCACTTTTGAATTTTCAAGGGGTAGATCAGTCAGATAGATGAAGCTAGTTCATTTCTATGCGTAAGTAGGTTCCTATGAAGAAGAACAGGGAAGGAACTCCACGGACACTGTTTTAAATCAAAATATTGGAATGATCGTTCTATTTTTAGCCGGTTGTCTTGATTTTACTTATATGCCTGATGCTAATGCTAATCCAGAATTACTAATACCCAAAATAATGCCAATAAAATGTGTTATAACTAAGCCGCGGTGGTTCTATGAACGATGTTGCTTATTGAGTGGTGATGGTGAGGCTATGGTAGGGATGCCCCACCTCTGTGCGCTGGCGCATGTAGTGGTCATTTGGGATTAAGGCATGAGAGATGAGCGGTTTTATTTGGGTATAAGACACGGTGATCAGCTGATCGGTGAATGAAAAAAAAACATGCTTTGACTTCTATGATAGAAGTCATTGACAACAAAGGTTTCAAGTCAATAGGTTTTGCCACAAAATATATCGACGTTAAACTCTGTCTAAATAGAATATACATATAACTCAGCTTGCAACTATCCAATAGCAGGATTAAAATGACTGATGATTTGTTACAATTTTGGATAAATGATAATTATTAATTTCTGTAAATTATTGATTTTAACCAATATTTTTATACTAAAAAAAATACGTTTCCAAAACTCAAACTCAAACTCAAAACATTTATTTCAATTAAACTATTTACAGGCACTTTTGAATTGTCAAAGAGTCGGTCAGTTAGTCAGAAAGTTGAAGCTAGTCGCCCATTCCAAAAAGTAGATCTCTGTGGAGAAGAACGGGCAAGAAACTCCCAGGACACTCTTTTAATTAAATAAAGATATTACAAAATCCTGGGTACATTATTCTTGTTGCTTCTATATGAATGTGAGAACAATGAATTTGCCTCAAGCAATGTAGAATTAAGGACATTTATAGTAGGAGTATCTTCCCTCGCTCTGCTAATCCAAGTATTCTTAATATAGCATTTGTATATTATCAAGATATCCTATAGTTTACGCCGTGCCTCCACCGTCACGATTTCGGATCACAAGCCACAATGAGAATGTTTGGTGCATGCTAATGGCTACAATTCGCATACATGAATGGCTAATACCAGTTTTAAACACATATGCCCAGCTGGCTCTAAATGCTTTAAATATTATGTATTTATTACTATGTAGGCATTTGTTTGGGAAACCCCGAAAGATGTGGGAATTGTTGCGTTGTTAACATTTATAACTCAAAGGTCCTTCATGATTATCTGTTCACCAATGACCAAGATGGCTTCCAATGAGGAATTGATTGACATAAGCATCAAGCTTGGTCGACGGACTGTTGATAGCAGTTTGTTATCAGCTAGGAGGATGCTGCTTTTCCATCTTTTGGCGTTATTCTACCCTTCTAGACCATCGCGAAGGACGATTTTTTAAAATATTTTTATTGTAGCTTACACTATCCCAATGCTAAGAAAAGGCCTCCCCCAAATCCTTCCAATCATCCTTTTACAGGGCCACCTCGATCCAACTCTTGCGGTACCCGTCTGGGTCGTCTCATCACCTCTTCCTGGGCCGGCATCGGGGGCGCCGTCCATCCTCACACATCCACCGAGTGGAGACTGTTGCCCAATGGTCACTGTGCTTGCGGCTGACATGTCATGACCCGCCCAATCCCATTTTGGCTTGTCAGCCCTTTTGCCTACGTCTAAAATCCCCGTTTTGGAGCGTAGCGAATACGAAACACCATCGTATTCTGTCAGTTCGTTTTACATCCATAATGCTGCGCTCTTTGGCAAACCCCAAGGCGGAAATTATGTCTTCAAGAAAATATTCAGTGAGTATTGAACCACGGTTAGACTGTTTTCGGTCAGAGGATCTATAAATTATTTCATTATTCATATCTACCAACCCACACTGGGCCGGCGTGGTGGATTACGGCCTACTCCCTCTCACAGAGAGGAGGTCTGTGTCCCAGCAGCGGGAACATTATAGGCTGATTATGAAATGATGATTCATATCCAGGATTCTGGGAACCACAAGAGCCAGCTTTAAGTTTCTTAAAAGTTGGGTACAGACGAACAATAACTACTTTATGAAAAGATAATATTGGCAGCATTTTCGATTAATAGTCTTAAAAGGTTTTCAAGTCTGCTAATATCTAGTTTCAGTAAAAACTCTTGACTTGGCTCTTGGGAATTATGATTGATCTATGGATGTTAGATGGATGAATTGAGTGATGGATGGTGTGCATTTTTTACGAAACTAACAGCACCTATTGCTTCATAAATGACTTTGCTAAAAGAAAATTAATTGCCACCGCTGCACGCTGTCATGGTTTCTTTTAAAACGACATTTCTTTCGATAATATATTTCCCAGCTGGCCAGTTACTGCGTCCATATTTCTGGTCCGAAATTCGTTATTTTTTAAATATGGAACGATAAGCATCAGATGTCCTAGAAAAACTTTAATTATTAAAAAAAAAAACAAAAGCTAACGGTCGCTTTTTTTATAGTACAGGTCAAAGACCTATAGAGTGTGTGTCTATGTTTTTATAAAAACTATAATGTCGTCATACAGTGCAGGCATGCCCTTATTTGTAGTGGCGTGACAAGTTCGAGCTCAGTCGAGCATTGCGAGGTAACACGAGCAAAACCAGATGAACTTGTGGTCTCCATGTAATGACGACTCAATTTCTTGTTGTTTTAACGAAATATTATGAGTTTGTATGAGCTTCACACGGTTTAGGCAAAGAGACGGGTAAGAAAATATTGTAGGCAAAGTAAGGTTTGGTCTTTATAAGCAAGGAGAAATTGGTGCCCTAGGCCCTAGTTTCTAAACTGATAGGAGCCCAAGGGGTGCAGCAGAGTAAGTTCAAGAGCTGAACCCAATTCCAATAACCATTATTTTTATTTTTTTGTATTTATTTATTGAGCAAGGCACACCAACGACATATTTACCAGAATAGTAACAATGGTAATCAAAGTCTTCAGTACTATGTAAATACATCACAGACATGCACAACATTCATAATAAAAGGTGAAAAACTACTCAATTATTATTTTTTAATCTTTACAATATTACAATATACTATAATCATGAATGATGATAATTTTCAATATTTCCTTCGATATTAAGAAAATATTTTAGATGCTCCATTTATAGACAGACTTCCAGAGAAGCATTTTCTATTTATAGCCATAGGTATAGATACATATCTATAAGATAGAACCACGTGGTAGATTCTTCAACATTATTCTAAACATAAAATTAATACTTTCTTTACAGGAAGTTTGAGGTTAAAGCGCAGAGGATTCGCTTACCTACTACCTACTATTGAGACCCTCCTCTTGCCTTTTCCGTGGGATGAGAATCAATGGACTGAATGAACATGGCTTTGCAATATTCATTCATATTTCTAATACTAGGGAAATGTGGGTCTTTAGAAAGCATTAAAAGTTCTTTTGATGAAACAGACAAACAACTCAAGAATCACCCTGATTTGGAATACTATACCTAATTCAAAAGTCAAAATTGATATCTGAACATTTAGAAGATTTAGAAAAAAAAAGCTTTCATGACAAAAAAAATATTGTTACGTTTTAATTTGAACCCCTGACTCCTGAGCTAGGACTACTTAAACTATCTAACTAAATTAATAATTCACCTATTGCATGACATCAAAATGAAAAGGAGAAACAGGACAAAACAACATTAGAAAAGTTGTGCATTAAAAAATGATACCATAACAACTTGACCATAATCCGGACATTTGAAATAGGTAGCCATGTATAAGCACATTAGTAGAGTAGTCTGTACTATATCACTTGGTCGGTTAACTCATGGGAGTAGGTACAACCGTTCCAGAGAGTGCTCTTGCTCGCACCATTGCGTTTCTGACATATTTTAACATGTTATGTCCACTTGACTTGTGTTTTGAGTTTAATGGACTGTCTTATGGTGTCCTCTGACGTTTTATAAGCCTTAAACTAGTTTCATATGATTAAAAAACGCGTTTTTGGTTGGGTAGGTTGGGCAGGCCATCACATGTTGAACCTATGTTGTCTATTGAGGCAATGATAGGATGAATTTAGCTTCAGTTCGGTAGCAATAAGCATATTGAAGTTATGTACTATATACACAAGTAGCAGTACCAGCCGGTATTATACAACTATTGGGCGATTACCTCTTCGCACGGGGAAAGAAAAGAACGAGCATCAGTACGCATGCTCAGTGCGGGATGGTGATTCCAGTCCAGACCATGCATAGGTTCACAATACTTTTCCGTCCGTCAGTCGATGATGTACCAACTTAATTACTGACGAGCTGTGCCCGCGACTTCGATGTACCAACTTAATGATTGGCGAACTGTGCCCGCGACTTCGTTCATGTCGGAAAACAATAATGTGTCGCATAGAGAAGGTGTAGGTACCACTCCTCCATTAAAAAGGAAGAATCTTCCAACCACGCCAAGTGATCTCGCGTGATGGGAAGCGCTACCTGCAGGCTCAGCATAATCACAATTGAATTGAAGCGGGTTTTGTGGAAAAATAGACAAAATGACAGATTGTAATTGTTTGTCACTTCGTCTATTCTTCCGTAGACAAAACCCATATCTATGGTTGTCAAGCTACGCGTGCTTGAGTGCTTTATTATAGCCCTTTCGAATTCAGTCATTTATTTATCATATTAATAAATAATACATACATACATAAACGCCTTCTTCCCATGGGGGTAGGCAGAAACGACAGAACGCCACTTGCTACGATCCTTACATACTCCTTTTGCTTCGTACATGTTCATACAACATCACGCCACTATTCCCCGAAGGGTTGGGCAGAGGTGTACCTATAGCACCCACATTTCACCATATGTTTTAAGTCCCATCCTTTTGCCTTGTTTACGTTCATACATCTGGTCATACACGCTCGCCGGTTGCGAGTACTACGCACCTGTCCTTTCTGAAGAACATCACCAATAAGGTCAGTATATGTCCTCCTAGGGCGTCCCCTCCCGTAATAAATAATACTTTATAAATAATATACAATTCTCACGGTTTTTAGGCCATCAGAGCTCGAGGCGACACCAAAATAAAGATGCGTCGATACCCTTCGACTTTGCATTTCGCAATAACAGATTTTGCTCAAAGATTTTAATACTTAAAGCATTAATAATGATGAGGATTGAGTTTATCGTGGCCTAAGTTTCCGATTTCCTTTTGTCTTTTGCAATGTAGGTAGTTAATTAATGGGTGTAGCTGAAGGGCAGATTAAAACGATTGAAGTCTTTGTACTCAATAATGGACCTCATTAAAATACTCTATGATGTCAAATCTTACGAGCTGGCAAAAGATCTACAAGATCTACATCACCAGTGTTTGATTTTTCAGATTTTTAATACAAAATTCAGCAATTGACCAGTATTTTAGACACTGCATTGTATTTGCCAAATTGTCACAGAGTCCTACCTACATAAGGTGATGGTAATTTTCAATAGTTAGGTTTGTCCTAACTGTCAACATCCAGTTTATCCACGTTTGTTGTTGTTGATCTTTGACAGTCGTTACGGGTCGTCAAAAGCCCAAAAGTCTGGCAACCAGTCTTGTCTTACCGAGGAGTATCGTGTTACCTAGTAGGTTGTGGAGATCAGATAGGCAGTCGCTCCATGTGACTAGACAGATGATGATGTTAATCCAAACAAAATATTATGAAATAAATTACATTGGCTGGCCCTCTGAAAACCCTTTTTTTTCTTCTAAGTAGGTACTTTTGCACACTCATCGTTCCATTCGGCACTCTTTTCACCGTTTTTCCTTTTCCACTAGCAACTAAACCCTTACGTAAGACAGAATCGTCACGCAAGCCTGCTTCCTAAGTCCCTACCTCTCTGAATAAAAATACAGGGGACAGCAGTAATACTACGTATTATAGCACAATGTTTAGCGCAGCGCAGCGTAGCAAAGATTACGTTAACTGTGACGTTGATAGTGAGGTCTGTGCGCAATCGTTTCCGCGTCAAGACAATGCGCGGGCGCAGACGCTCTCATCGCCATGGGAATCGGGTCCCGGATAGGGCTGGTACGGCTTCTGGTGTAAATTGGAGCAATCAGTAACGTAACTGATGGTTAAAACCGCAGTAAGGTAAAAATAGGGGATTTTAATTGGCGCAATGTGGGTGTACTACGGTACACCTCTGTCCAACTCTTCGGGGAACAAAGGCGTGATGTTATGTGTTTAATTGCTAAAAGAACTGTGGTGATTACTATTGTTGATAATGATAATCGCTACGCTAACATATCCTGCGATTTTCTTTAATTGTCTGATATGAGAAAATTATCGTGAAAAACGTTGAAAGCAAAATTGCGAAAAGAATTGCACGTACAAATAAGATTACATATTTGCAAAATTTTGTGCTGTTTCATGAATTAAATTAGCAGTGTGCTATATTTTTTTTAATAGTTAGAGCTTTGCAAATATTGAACCCTTGAAATATGTAGGTACTTTTAAGCACCTAGATCGGCTATATCGGCTATACAGTTTGGTCAAGTTAGATGTTAACAACATGTAGGTGTAATTTTGTACATCCACACAAATCCATTATGATATGCAAAATTCTAGCAAAAAGAAAGGACAGCCCTAACCTCGCGGTCTATCGCGCGTCTCTGTCTAATCGGAATTAATGATAATCATCAAGCTTGCCGTCAACTGGAAGCAAATTGTAAGTTAGCGGCTTTAGCCTAGCTTTACTGGAGAAATCAGGCCCTACCTGTACTTAGGTACAGTCAGCAAAAGAGATAAACGCAATGCAGACAACTCCTCACATCGTACATGAACAGCTGATAACTAAATTGAAAAATCTTGACATTTTGTAACCCCTTGTAACTGTTATGTCAAAAGTTTTATTTTAAAATTTTTAATCATACCTTTTCAAGGCTTTTTTGAATTGTCAAAGAGTCAATAAGGCTAGTTACCCATTCTAAACCTGATGAAGCATACTTATTACTTACTAGCTTCTGCCCGCGGCTTCGCCCGCGTGGATGTCGGAAATTATCCCACAGGAATGTGTAACATGTCCTAAATCAGCGGGGTAATTGCGTAGCACTTACAATAGCAATGGCTTTCATTTTGACAGTTCAACAACATTAATTGCGTTAATTACGTTATTTCTCGAACATAATTATTAAGCAATAGCTTCCACTCGGCGCTCTGGCGCGTCATCCCCTGGATGGCCCGCCCCTCCACCCTCGTTCTGCGCGCCGTCGACTCAATATCGCAGGTCATTCTTATCGTTCTAACTTTTAAAATATTTGTCCAAATTACTTAGTGTAAAAGACAAACTTTATGTACATTAAATACCAAAAGCGATGAAGGTATTTATTTTGATAAGAATTAACTAAATACTCAAAAATATGCAATGTAAAAAAAGTATTCAATTTAAATGTATTTATTGCTCACTATTTTGGTTATAAAGGCTTCCACATAAAAGGTAGATATATGCTGTCGCGGACTTTTATTTAGAACTCCTTAAGACAAACAATCCCACAATACATTTTCTTCATCTCTAACGGTTTAGGCAGCGCACGCAGCATACGGTGGAGGTCTGCCCGGCTTGGGTGGACCACCGCCGTGTCCTCGTGGAGGCGATCGGCGGCGGTGACCTCTCGCGTCCGGCCCTGGTTCAGGCCATGGTGCGGAGCGAGAGGGCATGGCAAGCCGTCACCTCCTTCTGCGAAGCAGTAATGCTCGCGAAGGAGGAGTCGGAGCGCGCGAGGGAGTGGCAAAGGCCGCGCCCTACCAGCCCTAGCCGCCGCCGCCGTAGGAGACGTCCCAGGCGTCGGGAATTGACGGCCGATTTCCGGCCACCGTAGGCGCGGGCCTGCAGACGGAGAGCAACGGGCAGCTCGCCGTCCGATAAGGACCAGGCCCGGGTCGACGGCGCGTCGTGTTCCACGCGCGCCTCAAAGAGATGTCAGCAAAACTGACGGAGTCCGCTAGGGCCGATGCCTGCCGGGGTTTGCGGGTAGTCCCAAGGGGAAACCGTGACCTCTGACAAGGCAAGGGAAGGAACACGGGTGGGTTTTAGTCAGTAAGAGTCTGACACGTCCTTCCACTCCGCCCAGAGCGGGAGAAGCCATTGGATGATTTGCCACCCAAAAAAAAAAAAGGCAGCGCACGCAAACATAGATCTCAGAGGGCAGGAATTTTCCCGACTTACTTGATACTTATCGTTATATTATGGCCAAATCACATAAAATCTTTATAAATTGTAGCCTATGTTATTCTGATATATAAGCTACATTATTGTAAAGTTTCATCAAAATCCGTTCAGTAGTTTTTGTGTGAAAGAGTAACAAACATCCGTCCATCCATCCATCCTCACAAACTTTCGCATTTATAATATTAGTAGGATTAATGTAGGGCAGTGTTTTTCAAAATTTTTCATGACTCGACCCCCTTAGTATGAAAAAATTTTTCGCGGCCTCGACCATTCGAGAACGATTTGAACTCAGTCGAGATTCACGCTGAGTCGAAGTTTCTGCAGCACGAAACCTAGCCTGATGTTCCCGAGTTGCAGAGAGCCTTGCGTCACGACCTTCCTCAGATTCCTGTGATGGAACTAATCTCATCTTTTTAGCATTTCTGCTACATTGGGAGAGGTTGGATCTTCTTCGAGGCATTCTTACAATAAAATAGTACTTACTACTTAACACACAGACTTACAGATTATTATACAGTCTAAAATTATCAAAGTTTAAGTAATATTTAAGTAATAAGTGTTAAGACGTGTAAAACAATAAAATAGTACTTACTACTTAACACACAGACTTACAGATTATTATACAGTCTAAAATTATCAAAGTTTAAGTAATAAGTGTTAAGACGTGTAAACCAAACGTACTAACTTTATAAAACAAAAGAATTGCTAGCAAAATTAATTACTAACCTGAGCTAATAAACTTATACTTAATAAAGTAAATCAAGAAAAGAAATGCCTAACCTATACCAAATACTTATAATATTTATATATACCTACAAACCCTAAATAAAAATTAAGATAAGTATACCGAAAATCAAGGAAGTAAATGCCTAACCTATAACAAATGTTCGCCGTAATTCTTTAAATTGACATAACTTTTTTATTTATGAACCGATTGACATGAAATAAACACTAAATGTTAAGTGAAGCTTACTACAATATATTAGTGAAAACCGCATCTAAATCGAATAAGCCGTTTCTGATATTAGCGTGCACAAACACACAGACAAACAGACAAACCGACAAACAGACAAACAGACAAAAAAAAAATTAATTACAATCTCGGATTCGGCATCGATATAATAACAACCCCTGCTACTTTTTTTTTATATATTTCCATTGTACAGACACTACTTTTCTACAATTTTATTATATGTATAGAATAGATTAGTTCCATTAGAATCTATGTTTGGGCGCGTTAGTGCATACGTACCGCATTCACATCATGGTCATAGTAGAACTTGACACTTTTAGCATTATGATTATTAACATTCAACTTCTACATTAATTAAAATCTTTAAAGAAAAAATTGGTTTGCGGCTATTATAATCCGACCAGTAGGAGTTGCTCACTTGTTTTTTTTCGTGTTGTTTTTTTTTACGTCATGTTTAGTGCAAATAAAAGAGGTTGATGCACCATCCAGTCTGATGTACTAGCCATGAGCTTGATGTTGATCATTAACCCGCTAACCCAACTCTTTCGCAGTGTGTACTTAACAGTACAAGAGTACCTAAGTAGTGTTTATTACAATGTTCGGTAAATGTACAGGTTTCTACGCAAATAAGTGATACAGTCATTGAGATGCTTGACAAGGCAATTTGTGTGTTTGTTTCAGAAAGATAAGTTGTTTGAATATTAAATCTATGACTCAGTTCGGACTGGTTCTAATGTAGGTTGTAGTGCTTACGATAACTATGTGAGGATTGTAAGTACTTTGACACTTTCCATGAGTAATGCCAGTAATGGATCGTATTGCTTACTACCATTGCATACTTGGTCATACCGAACGGCTTTGCTGTAATTACGAGGTAATGCTTCTTATGGATGATGAAAAGGCTATCCAATGCTAAGCTACGGAGGCTAAATATGATTTGGAATATACGAGTTTTAGTATGCAAAACAGTTGGGCAGACATAGAAATCGAACACAAAGCCCTAGGCTAAACAGAACTATCTTACAGTCTTAACATACTTATTAGCTCGACTTGGTTGGGCACTGCCATGCCCCTAGATCTAATTAACAGAACTGTGTAATAGTCTTAGGGCCTGTTTCACCACCTTCGATTAAGTTCCTATTAACTTACTTGCCGATAATTTCATACAAATTCTGTTCCATTTTTGAATTTATTCAGTAAGTAGTGGCTATTCGTAGGTGGTGAAACAGGCCCTTAACATAACTATCAACAATTCTTAAATATCTTTCGAAATAATTCAGATCACCCTTCTCTTCAGTAGGTTTGTCCAATCCTAACTAATAATTAAAAAATGCGAAAGTGAATTTGTTTGTTTGTTTATTACGCTTTCACGCTAAAACGGCTGAATCGATTTGGATGAAATTTGGCACATGGGTAGACCATGACCTGGATTAGGATACAGGATACTTTTTATCCCGATATTCTCACGGGATCCAGACTTACGCGGGTGAAACCGCGGGGCGCAACTAGTGTACAATAAATAGAACTGGCTTTCACACTGGAGCCCCTGAAAGTCAAAATCTTAATAATTTTGTACTTACCAGGCATGCAGACACATCTGAAGGTGCCAGGGTCATCGAGACAAGACCCGTCGTTCCTGCAGGGGTGACTCTCACACTCGTTGACGTTGGTCTCACATCGCGGTCCCGTGAAACCCACAGAACAGTTACAAGCGAAAGACCCGGGAGTGTTCACACAGATGCCGTCGTGCTCGCATGGTGATCCTGAGAAGGAAAAACGAGCATTAGGACCATGTACCAACAATAAATTGAATTCAGAAAGCTGAAACAACTGCATCAAACAAGAACTGCAAGGTTGAGTTATCCTTCCCTCCTTGAGGTCTGTGAGAGCATGGGTAACCATTTCTTCAACTTAAAAATATTTGCATATATCGGTCCCACAGCCAGTCTAAAGACAGGCAACCGCTAAAAGTTAAAGGTTTTGGTGGTCTCAGTCGTTAAAATTATTATAATTATTTGTTTCTTAAAGACATGAAACCAAAATAAAAAGAGTTTTTATTCCAATAAACTTCAGTTCTTTACTTACCCTGTTCACATTCATCGATATCCTCAGAGCAGTCAAGTCCTTTGTACCCGGATGCGCAGGAGCAAGTGTAGGAGCCGTTGATGGGACTGGTGTCGCAGATCGCATCCGCGTGGCAAGGGTTGGAGGTGCACGCATCATCTAAATGACAGAGTAGACCTGGGGAGAGAAAAGTCAGTATTAAATGAGCTGTTGACAATTTCAAGTTTTTGACGAAAAATAAATTACACAATGACTATTAATTCCTTGCATGTCTATCTCAGAGTCTCACTGGAGAAAGAAGACTGCAAAACGGTACATAGGTATCTTAATCATTAGCAGCTAATATATGTATAAATCGATTTAGTTTGGAGAGCTACCGAATAAACTAAGTATGAGTTCATAGCCCACTAAAATAAAATGCAGTAAATAATGAATATCTTCTTTGTAACATAACATAACATCATGCCTTGTTTCCCCGAAAGGTTGGGCAGAGGTGTACCTGTAGCAGGTACACCCACATTTAGCCAGTTATGTTTTAAGTCCCATGTAATAGGGGGCGAGCTTATTGCCATCAACCGGGCACCACCAATCCAGACTCCGAACTGCTACTGAGAACTTCAGATAGAAAAATCCAATAACACATTTCCCGACCTAGGAATCGAACCCAAGAGCTCATGCTCAGCAGTAGCGCTTGCGACCACTAGACCAACGAAACAGTCTAATTATTTAAGAGTAATATTATGTAAAAAAGTAGCTAAAATAACTAACCAGTCTTCCCCGGAGTACACTTGCAGTAGAACGCCCCAACCCTGTCGATACAAGTAGCGCCGTTGAAGCACGCCGCGCCTGCGCAGTCGTCGATGTTGACAGAACATTCTGGACCCGTCCAGCCGTTGACACAAATGCAGGAGAAGCCTCCCACTGAATTCGTGCAGGTGGCTCCGTTCTGACAGACTAGAGGCCTGAGGGAGAAGACATTGGTTAGATGTTGATAGCGTTGAAAATGGCAAAAAATTAAAACTACAAAATATTAACGTATTAGCAGCATCAATATGAGCTTAAAATCATTTTTAGTTAGACCGAACACCAGTGGTAACCCGTGCACTACGAAAATCGCCCTTTTTGACTACCATTATAAAACCACTCTCAATGCCAAATAAACGCGAAAAGAGACAGAACCAAAATATACAAAAATACGTTAACAAAATAGGGAAAGCTTCACACACATTAGACTAAAAACGGTCACACTCACAAGAGGAAATCACAAAACATATTTCTGTAACCGCAAAATATATGTATTTAACATAAAATAATGATACAACCAATTTAAAAGTAAAACAAAGAATGCTTAAAAAAGTGCAATATTTTTCGCGGGAAATTAACAAAATGCGGCCGCCATGTTCTTTCACCAGTTTTAGTTTTAAAACCATTTAAATATAGCCTATTAAGGAGGTTTGAATTTTTGTGTAAAACCTTCGTCGTAATTTCGGGGTGGAATTTGGTGCAGATTTTAAGTTCCTCCGTTTAGCATATTTTGTTATATTTAATGTGACTTTGTGAGATTTAATATGTATTGTGGAGTTAAATAATCATCTGGTTGTATAATTAGGGCAGTTCCACAACTTTTCATTGCGTTTTCAGGTCTTTTTAGCTTTGATGTATGTTCATTATTCGTTGAATTATTTAGGGTTAAAAATTCTTTACTACAATTATTCTGATTAATCATTAAAATATCCGTCTATGTAATATTGTAAAAGACAGTAGATACCTTCTATGATTTATAAGAAATCGTAAAGAGCCAACCAGCCAGAATCGCTCGCTAAGTTCTCGAATCGTCTAAACTGTTGATGCCCGTAAAAATATTTACATGAAAAATCATAGTAATTACATTTAAATATTTCCACAATAAAGGTTAAAGGCGCAATGTAAATCACTAAAGTCCGTATTACGAAAGATTTATGCGGCCGGTCGGGCACAATCGGGTACGATCGGCAAGGATCGAGAACGGGCGCGGCACGAGCGCCCGCGCATATCAGATCAAATTGCAAACAATATTGCCAAACCTTTAATATATAGTTAAGGGGTCGTATGTTGGCGGTGTCAGATTGATAAATTAAGGAGTAGTTATGGTAGACAGGTATTTTATTGGACGAAAAACAGAGGAGAAAACACAAATATGGAGAATGAATATTGAGTTCATCAGGCTGGGAATAAGATGGTGCGATGGTTCTGCATAACAAAATTATTGACACCAGACTCAAGTAGAATAGGATAAGCATAAAAAGGGAGAGGAGGGCTTTGCCTAGCACGGTGGGGCACTAAAGCAGGCACAATTACTTAATATAAAAATTAATCCAGATATAGCCTAATTAATGACTAAGGACATAATTTATATTACTATAGGTATTAAACATTTCAATGAGTTAAATGTAGAAAGAGCCTTTAAAAAGTACAGTTCACTTCTACTGTTGAGAATCCTAAACTTATTACGGAATTAACACTTCGATGTTAGAATTCAAACTTACTGTTATAAACTTGTTACATTTCCAAACAAGTATAAATTAAAATAGAAACCTTTAGATTTATTACAAATGCGTTTGATATGAACAACTACCGGACTGAAAAAGAAGATATTTTAAGACATTAATAATTCAGTTCAATAGCAGTTTTTGATATAATTCCAAAAACTCAAGCAAGTAATGATACATCGTAAATAAATATTACTCTGTAGGCGATTGGCGTAATCAATAAAATGTAGTGTGTTATTGAAAGGAATAAAGCGATAATATATAGGTAATAAAAAGACCCACGCATACTGAAATTAAAGTATACTGACATCATGAAACCGACACAGTAACGTCCAATGTTTTTGAAGACGATATAAGAAAATGAAAAGTACAAATTGACAGATAGAAAATATTGCTAAAGAGGGAAAGAGAGAGAAAGATACCGATTATGTTAAACCTATCTCGCTTGCCACCACTGACTTAAACCAAGCTAACTCCAAACCGCAGTTTAATATTTCGTAGGCTTACCATCGTAAATTCAGTGGTAGTGTCAATAAATTGTTGATTTTTAACTATATCTGACACCACTGTGAAATGACATGTGTTGTAGAATCTGCATACCGTGTGACGAAAACCATAGCTTTGATATTAATAATTTATTGGTTTCTATAAAGTTATTATTCATTTTGTTTCAAACAGTACATTTTGCGATATATACTTTCGGGACTGAAAACAGACTTTATATTCAATTTGTATTCATATGATTTTGGTGACCTAAAGAGTAAATTATAAACTCGCTGCTGTGATTTAGAATAGAAATAATAATTGCCACTTCCCAAACCTCACCAATGAAAACTCTATCTTCATCAGTAACCACATAGTCTGCAGTAGCAAAATCCTTTTTACTTCAGGTTAGCTGGCAATACAACTATCATCACTTATCTATCTATTAGACCGGGATGAGGGTCCATTCATCACTGGCTCTGCACGGAAGTGAACCGAGATGATTGCGGGGGTCATCATCATTAATCACTCCGCTTTACGGGACCTACTGGGTGCGCCGACGCAGACGTTCAGATCAGGATCGAAGATTTGATCTTTAGATGTAACTGGCCTTGATTTAGTTCCTATGATGTTTATTTGATAAAACATGATTATGTTGTTAAATACGGGAGAAATATAACACACATCAGACCGTTACCATCTACTTCCTGGTTTCGATCTAGGCAGAGATTTTCAATTTAATTACTTTAAGTAAAGAAATAAAATCAGCCATCATGTCATAATTCTTTAACTGCAGTTTCATTTCATTTTAATTAATTGGGAAGGCAGCCTCAGACAATAAAGCAATATTCCGATCAATAATTATACCATACAAATAAAACTTGCGACCACCTACGGAACCTGATTATAATTACTCCCTTCACAGTCATCGTTTATCCACCCGCCCTTTCTCCCCACTTAAACCGACCGCTTCAAGTACCCGGTAGCACCATCATGCGCAAGCGCAGCCTCGCTTAACGATCTACACCGACACTGCGTGCTGAGCGCAAAGTGTACCGAAGCAATTTCCTCATAAAAGTATAATGTTCAAAAAGTTCGGTTATAAAAAGTTTTATATGAAGCTGATTGTTGAGGACGGTACAGTAAGTATATGCAAAAAAGTGATGAAGTTTGACAAAATAACGGGTTTCGAGTACACTCGTTAGTGTTTTGAGGAAATAAATGAGATTGACAATATACCTCCGAAGATGATTGATGTAAACGAGAAAGTACCATGCGCAGACGATAATCACACGACTCACATAATTAACTAAAAAAAAGTTACAGAAAATCGATCTAAAATTAAAAGTTTGAGTAGACAAACTCAAGCTTTATAATAAAGCAGACGTTAATAAAGAAAAGGATAAAATAACAATTTCGCATAACCTTAATAGGCTTTATCTTACAACATCTGTAAGCGACTGTACGCGTTTCTGAGCAGATTATTCCTCGGCATATAAAATAATCGATTAGCAATGATTAATAGCCCATCGATGATGCACAAATTGAATATCCTATCGGTGATCTGGTAGCCAGTCAGTTACAAATTATGGCAACGGTGCTAGAATGTTAAGAACCCGTTTATATAATAAAACGAAATCTTTCTTGCTCTAAGGGCTATTGATATTTTCTAACACATTTTGCTCAAGTTTATCGTTAGTAACAAAACTTTTTTTTAAATATGACGGCAATGATAAGCAGAAATCTATGGAAGAAGTTACTTGGTTAAGAGATACTTTTAAAAAAATTGGCGGAAATGATAAGCAGAAATCTGTAAAAGAAGTAACTTCAATACGAGAAGTTTTAACTGAAACTGATGTACAACATACAATTGATAATATTTTAACATAACAGGATCCTTACAATATCCACAAAACAAGCCTTATAGGACCAATGTCTAAGGTCAATTGACTCTTACGACCTTCGCAGGAAGACAGGCAGCTGACACATTCTCCGCCTATAGCCACCATCAGCTGAACAGTTATAATAGTGCGTACTTATGCGACAATTTCCTAGCCAGCCAATTCCCTTGGAATCGGGGTAAAAAATAAAATTGTGCGCCTAACAAGATGGTTGCCAGTTTCTGTCGACACGTTGTAAATCCAAGAGTGAGTAATTTGTTGGAGACTTCAGTAACTGTTTAGGGTTAGGTGAGGTTATGTTTTTTAGAAGGCTTAAGTGGCTGATTGGTCCTTTAATACTTTTAACGTAGGTGTGTTTTTAATAGTCCCCGTATTTTATTGGAATTTTATAGCTACAGCCAGTAACGTGAGACGTTTTTAAAATTTATTGGAAGTATCAAAAATCACTTTACGAAATTGGGCCTTCGATCCAACAAAAACATTATTCTTTTATTACCATAAGGTCCCACAAAAGGTCGTTTTAATAGAATATGCTTTAGTCTCCTTTCTCCCAAACATGTCCCATACTCCCATCAACAAGAACAAACATTATCGTTTGTTATAATTAAACTTTCCTCATTTCATTAATTAAAAGGCATACTTACGAATAATTGAACAGCTACGAAACATAATCATGAATAAACATGGCTGTAGGTAATGTGTTTAAGAATTCTGGTGGAACTATCAACATTTTGACCAAATAGAGGAAAAGGTATTTTAATTGAGACTTTCTTGAGGCATCCCTATCTATTGGGTATATACGAAAATTAAATCACCGTTGAAACGAATTGATAGGTAAAAATTGCTGAAATAATGAGAAATTGTTCAAGTTTTTAACATATTAAATACCCATACATGGCATGTTGACAAAAATTCAGTAAAACGCATGACACCAGAGCTTCTCTTAGATATTGTATAGTAATGCAAAGATCAAGAAGAAGTACTTTATCATTTATATGCGATCATAAAGACTAAAATTAATTTTCGATTTAACAACAAAGTATGACCAATGAAAGTCAATATGTTACGACTTTCATATAAAATAAGACAAATACAAGATGCAAGTTCAATCATAAATTTCTAAGCAAGGTAATACGATAGCAGCGCCACCTGTACCGTTGTCTATGCTTCCGGCGCAAGCGCAACGGATACATCGTAAGTCATGACTGACACTAGATTATACCTGTTTATCCCTTAGGGGACGGAGCGAGATGATTGATGAAATATAATTAATCGTAAACTTGGCTATTGTTTAATTTATGTCAAAGACAAATAATTTATTTGAAATAGGCACATCACAACAGCACTTTTTAACGTCAAAATTTACAATAAAATTGAATTGCCCAGTTGCCCCTTCCAAAAGATAGTTTCGTATGGAGAAGAATGGGCACAAAATTCCACTGTTACTCTTTAAAAAAAAATTACAACCAGAATTACTGCGAAATTTCGCGTTGTTCCATAACTTTTTGATTAGTCGAGAATTTTAATTCATATTCCATAAGGCACCTCTTTAGGTCATGCTCATGAGTTATCTGTTAATGGCAACACAAAATTTGAATATCAATATTTAGCCTAGGTCTTAAGGGGGAGGCGTGAAAATTGAATCGCTGTTACAATGTATAGTAGATAATTATGTTTTACAATGTTTTGTAAACATAAATTATATAATTAGGATATGTGAAGACCTAGAATAATATTAAATATATTACTATACGTTTGTCAGTAAGAGACCTTAGGAACGTATACAGTAGTTTATGGAATCAGGAAGACAACAAAAGTAATTTTTTAAACAAGAGGAAAATTTAAACTGTTTTAATAAAGGACATTTCCAATTTCGCGATATAATTTCTAAGGTTCTAAATCTCTGAAATGTGAAACATATCCCAAGAAATGAATAGAAACAAATGTAACGTTCCAAAATTTTGAGACCTCAAACATGAAACAACACCTAAAGCACGATGCATTCTAGCATAAAACTTTATTATAAAAACTGTATCGACTTCCACCTCAAAGAGCTTTAAACCAAATGAAAAAAAAGAGTTAAGGCACCAAGACGTAACCCGATATTGGGCACGCATTTATCTGACGCGTTTCATGAGCCAGCGACTCGGATACTGTGACACTATCCCATGAAGCGAATCCACAACTAAAACCAGAGCTACACGTGCAAGAAATAGAGTCCAACATTACATAATTAAAGTAAACCCCGTAGTACATGCTGTAAGTAAAACAAAACACAAGCAACAACACTACGCTAAAGTGTGTCCATACAAAGTTATCCTTTCATTCAAGAAGGGATTTTGTGATGGAAATTCAACTTTATTGGGTTGTAATAAGGAATACTACAATGCAGATCAGGATGAAAATATAGGTTGTTTGGTTTCGTAAGAGGCCTTTGCAGCGGGAGGTCTAACATATCCATAGATGGTCGAAATATTAATAGTTTGTATAAAGACGATTAATTCAAAAGAAATGGGTAATAATATTCATTTTTATAATCGTATTACTTTTATGACGTAGACAATATATCAGAGGACCCAAAAAAGAGATGGTTTTGGAGTGGTTATAAATTCTTAGATTTTTTAGGTAATGATTTCTACTTTGTTTAATTGATCGCCATTGGGAGTCTCTTGGTAGCCGAATTAAGAACTTATAGGATAGATAAAAAAACTTAAGGGTCACGTTTCATACGTTTGACTTGAAATTTTACGAAGACATGAATAAAACAGTAATGAAAATTATCAAGTAAAACATTCTCTAGTCGAATCATATTGTATTGATGATGCACCTCTAGCACCGTCTATTATTGTCCAAGATATAAAGGAGATACAAAGAATAGGCGCCTCATCTTTCATCTCCCAGACATCCATCAATCACCATCTACAAGCTTTTTAAACGCCCTATTGGAATGTTCCATTTATGACATATTTTGGGCACGATCGCACTATAGTACAGTTAATCTCTACTAAAATATTCACGATTATGAACGATAAAGTGAATGTTTTGAATGCCAACCATTCGATACACGCGACATTTAACGAAACTGAGAATAAAATGAACACAGTTAAATTAATTCCCGTGCGAAAGAAAATACTTCAAAGTACCGTAAACTTTTAAGCTGTAGCTACTGAAGAAAGATTTTTTGCATCCAAACGAAGCCTTTAATTCCGGACATAATTATAAGAAGCCATAATCTTTGCTAAAAATCATGGCGGATGTAAACTTGATCCGCTTTTTAAAAAGACGACCAAAGATGAAACAGAAGCCAAATGAATTTATCATATTCTCACAATTCGATGAAGGACAATGAAGACTTATAATATAAACTCCTGCTGATATCTGAGTCTAGAGTCATAAATCAAATCATGCAAATCATTTTCGAATATTTATTTAATAAAGAAAACGTGAACGATCGTTAATACGTCTAATCATCACTTCAGAAGTCAATTACTGGAAAAAATGAAGTCATTTGCGTGTGTAGACTCAAAAGTATTATGAACGAAGCTTACTATTACCGTGCGAACGTAGGAACATCATGGTGTTTTTTCTAGCCAATCATTAGCTATTAACAATTAATGTAGGAACGGCGCATCGCACATGGCGACTTAGGACATTGCTCTTTAGACTATGTTGTGAGTAGTAAGCGGAAGAAATAATCACCTGTCTTTAGAAATAAGATGAAACTGAAAACAAGTTGGATTTATAAGAATCTAGATTAAATGAACGAATGTCAAAACGAATTCTGGCAAAAAATGTCAAGGCTAGAAACGATCTAAGTATTAAATATTAAACAATATTACACATCAGCACGATCAAGACAAAATAATAGTAGGAAAGAATAGTAAAGATTTAACAAATGTTTTTCAAGAAAATTAGGAGAATTGATTCAGAAAACACTTGGAAAAAATTAAAAGTACAAACATGACAATGTAAACAGGAAGAATAAAGTGTGTTCCGCTATTCTGTCGTCGCTTGAGTCGCGGGGCCGTTGACTTCTTGACGAGTTATTTTGTAATTAACGCCCAATACATCGAACACACAGCAGAGATGATATTGTATCATACAAAAAACCATCTTAATACAGATGTAGATATCATTAGCCCGTTTATAATAACATACAGTAAATACATTGGCAGTAATTCGTTTCATTAACTTGTCGGTTTTTTAACGAGTTACGCAAAAAAGTATAATATGAACATAGTCGCATGCGCAGCGTCATCCAAGATGGCGTATGATATTGAATTACAGAGATCGGAACGCGGTGTTGTTATTAAAATCATCTCCCTCCCAAAATTCAACCTTGTGTGTTTGCAATAAAGAGTAATATTTAGTTAAATCTATTTTTTCGGCAGTGCAATCATCCGATCTGTTCCAGACTTCGTTTTGCCGGGACGCTGGCTTAATCGGGCCGCGCCGATTTCTTGACAAGCGAATAATATCTGGCAACACATATTTTCCAATCCGAGTATACCGCGCCCCTTTCATCTGGTCAATAAAGTCGATAATTCTATGACATTCGTTGCAACAGCCGTATTTCATTGTCAATTATAGGCAGGCTTCGAGGTTCAAAAAGGATACATGACGCTACAAATTGGCGAGCTGTATAACTGTGCACATAAAATTGTTTACGTATGAAACTTTATTGACTGAGTCATACATAAGGCGCTCGGTAGATGTTTACTTCTTACTAATTCTTAAAAAGCCGGTAACTAAACCAATTGGTTTCGCCATAACACAGCTATGAAGTTTTATAAAATTGCAATTAATTTAAAATAATTGACAGTATTTGCTGAAGAGCTTTATCAAACCAACGGTTCCCGCTTTGTTGATTCGCGTGAAGATCATAACCGCGTTGATCGACGGATATCTTCATTTATCTATATTAACGATAAGATCTCTGTTATGCTGATTTGTTAATTAAATTACTCGACTAGTTTTGATATTCTGAGAACCTTGTAGGTACAAAAATAGCCGACGAATTTATGTGAATGACACGAGTTACTATGGGCAAGAATATCAAAGCGTTTGGGACATAATTGTAAGTGTTTGTGTATTGTGTTGTTTATTTTTGTTTCTTTTATTATATTATATTTTAAACAACAAAATCGTCTGACAAATGATGTTATCAACGTGAAAGGTTTCTGCAATGTAATAAAAGCTATTATTTCGTCTTGTATTTACTATCGAACATCAAGAACCTATTCTCTTGTCATTCAGTTTGATTGTCAATACTGTCAGTTAACCTGACTGTCCTTTACTACTTGAATGATCAAAGAATAGCGTAGGCTACGATTATAGAAAATACTTTAGTATTGTCTTGTTAGCTTTCAATAAACAATGTAACAGCATCTCTAAGTTTAGCTTATATAAAGAGTTTGAAGCATCATGTTAAGCTTGTTCAAGATTTACAGAATGCTTTCTAGTAGGATAATTGTTGTCAGTAACTTTAAGTTTAATATTACTCATTTCTACATATACGTTACTAACATAACTGATAGTGATGCTGCTAACACCCACGATAAAAGTACTGATACAGGTCAGAAAGTACCAGGACATCATTACACTGTAGCAGCTAAGGTCACCAACTTACCTAAGAGCGCATTCGTCGACATCGGTCTCGCAAAGGGTCCCGGTGAAAGTGGGTGGGCACTCGCAAGTGTAAGAATTGAGCCCGTCGACGCAGGTTGCCCCGTTCTGGCACAAATGGCCGGGACAGTCGTCGATGTCGATCTCGCAGTTCTGGCCGCGATAACCTGAGGAAAGATGAGAGATTTAGATAATGGCCAAATGATAAACTGCTTGGAAGAACTATTAGATATTATTAATGTGGGTTTTCATGTTAAACTTGAGATATGTATCCAAGAAAATGAATAGCTAGACTTCCAAGAATTCCTATTATATCTACAAAATGCTATCTCGAGAGAAGCTTCCAGCACATTTCAATCATGTCTCGGTTTTAGCAACAGTATTCCATGTTATGCTGCTAAAGTGTAAACTACATGACGCTCAAATTGTTTACAGATTTTTACTCAACACGTTACAGCTGCATATGGTGAACCACATGCGTGTTTAAGTGCAACAACTTATGCCGGCAATATACCACTAGCACCAGAAGCTGTACAACCCCTTAACAGATAATACAACTTAAAATATGATATATAAGAGACGTCAGATAAATAAACTAGAATTTTAAGCATGGAGAGGAATGCAGACATAATGCAATCAGATCTGTAGAAAATTGTTTAAAACCAAACTGTAACTGAAGTGTACAGTTTGATGCTGATTCCTAAATTCTTAAACCATGAATCATTCATGAGAGTTCCGATTAGAAACGGTTCCCAAATTAATTAGTCATCTATCCTTTTAAATTTTTTATAGACACTTTATTCTGAGTACCACATCTGTTTTCTATTTTCGGCTGAAGTATAAGAGTTAAGTACAGTGTTAAAGCACCATACGAATGAAAACATGAAATTAAGCATACCCAAATTACGACAACGCATCTCCCAGCTCATTTAGGGAATAAAGAGCCATAAACTTGATCATAAAAAATCAACTTCTCGGTTTAATTAAATTATTTAATCCTAATTAGCACTTAATAAGATTGGAAATAGTTACGGCGGCTAAGAATAAAACGAAGATTATAAAACTGTCACCACTGATGCACAAACGCAGATTTTATCTTCACACCGTCAATTTTATGTGTTTGGGAACAATTTTTTTAAATTTTATTTTATACAAAACATTTAAACATTTCACTATTTCAGTTGAGAAACGGTGCATTAAAATTAAATTTCCATTAGATAATGAGCCCTCTCCCTCTGAGCTTAGTTGTTGGTACGGTAAAGATTTTTTATATCATTCGGTTGTTGTGGACTAAATTCCTTGAAATTATTCTCAATAATGAATGTTTATTCGAGTTCTCTGTCAACAGCTTTGCTACGGATTATATCAAGTATGCTTATTTTTTCTTCTTTCTCAAGAAGTTTGGTGCGATATCGACAATCTTACCAAATGTTTGTCCAGACATTTCAAATTCTATTTCATTGCTTCTCCAAACACGATTCCCAAAATCTCCCGCTTTATTTACCTTTGTACGTTACGGCCTATGATTGAATACACATACAAGTACTGGCAACAAATATTGGTGTTTCGTGTTACGTAAACGTTTAAGAATCTAAATTGACAATCGCATTATCATAATGTAGGAGTGTGAGAGATCGCCTCCCCATATTCCCATAAGTTGGGTCTAGTACGGAAGCTGTTATTTCAGACACACATATGTTAGGGCTATTTGGACATGTGTTAATGATTCTTATATTAACTTATAGGAAAATTAATAATACCTATTCTTGATGGAGGAAATGAAAAGACGTAATGGATAGTTTTATGGTGTATGATTGATTATTTTTTATTTACGAGAAGGATGTTCGAAACATGTTGAGTTGAGATGTTTTGTGAAACATGTGTAAGCAAGTTTTTAATATAATAATTAAGTTGCTTTTAGATAAGCATCACATATTTAACCCATAATAAATCAAAGTGATCAACGATAAAATTTGTTAGCGATAATAATAATATAAGATAAAAAAGTGATAAGCATCAAAATCATGATAATATAAGAAATAAAAAAGATAAAGTAGATGTAAATAATGTCAAGATATTGAAATTGAATCTATATTATTAATCACAGTCGTAAGCGTTTACCTAGGTACTGACACAAGTATTAAAATACAGACAGTAGAAAACAGAATCAATAGTAATTATGAATGTATTTATTACAATGCAGATTGCCATAATAAACATGTAATCAAGTGAGTTAGCGAAGCGTGCAGAGCTCAGTATTAAAATTATAGTTAGTTGAATGGGAATGCGGTAAAAACCTGACAGCCTAGCTAAAGTTAAACACTTGATTATGCATTTGTTGAGATTACTGTAAATGACGCAGAAGTTGGATTAAACTGAATGAAAAATCGTGAATAAATAGAAAGAAAAACACGGGAAGTTTGAGATTCTAAAACATGGAAAAAGATGAACTGATCTGGATTTGGAAAACTACAAAAAAAAAGCAAAATGAAAGATAAAGTCGTTCAAATATTAAAGATTTATATAAATAAAACTCCAATTAATAAAAAAAGTGTAATTATTTGCAAAGCGGACTCCAAATCTTATCAAATAAATCTCCCAATACCAATTTCGAGTACATTTTCACATGATCAACCTTTCGTTGTAAAAATGTTAAGTCAATAAACTACTTTACTTCGGGTGTTATTAAATAAAACTACTTAACTTCGGGTGTTAATTAAGTGTGTATTAATTTTCCCACACTTGGGCATGGGGTGTGACGTCATTGAGCTAATTTAAGTGGTCGATGGATGTCTCCAAAGCGGAATGTATGGGAGAAAGTGCTTTTCATTTAAATGTATTGAGTCATTGGTCAATTATTTGGTATGCTTAAAGTGTGTGGTAGTTGGTCTAATTTTATGACTTTGACGCATGATTTCGGTAAGAGAGTTGAGATGTTGTGTATGTTGATAATGCTCTTATGTTTCCGGTTGGAAGGACCAAAACTGTGTGAACTTAAAGTTCAGTCTGTTTAAAACCTTATACGTGTTATTAATTCACTTTTCACTGAATAAACATTGCGTGTTCCTTATCTTATTACCATTACGCAATAAAAACAGTAAGAGAACTTAATTGCAGACTAGTACATATACAATTACAAAAAGCTTTATTAGATTCTCAGTGCTTATCACTATAACCATCATTTCCTTGTTTCGCAATTTTTACTCAGAAACTTAATATGGAACCTCGAAATATGGAACATTTCACAGCACTAGATGTTGAAACTGCTCACCACCATTTTGCAAGAGCGTAATGAAGCTAATGAATCCTAGATGCGCCGGCGCAACTACAAAAATTGTGACGTAACTGTTGCGTCAGTGCGGTTAGTTTTTAGCGAATTACACGGAATATTAAAATAATGGAGTGTGGAAGCATTGGATGTGTTTAATTTAAACTTTTTTGTTTTATTCTGATGTTTGTATATATCATGATATCCTTTCTTAAGATTAAGATTAAGCGGGTAGTCGTATATCATATTTTGATGTCTCTTTACGCCGCCTGCGCATATATGCAGACATTTGCGCAAGTAATGACAATTTATAATCCCATTCAGGACGATGACAATAAAATAAAATCAACTGGCCATGAGACTTATCTCTTACGTGCTGAACTATTGTGGTTAACCCACTTTAAATTTTAACTAATTAAACTTGGTTTAGAGTAAGCGAAGAAAGAACTTTTAAAAGAATGGGTTTGATGATATTTATACTATTTCACTGCCAGCTTTATCATTAACATTATTACTGAGAGCATACTTTTTTGTGAGTTTGTATCTCTATATACAAAGCCTCTGAAGGTGTATTTTCTCTCAGTTAGGCATTTTATATAAGCGTTTTTCGACTAAATCGTAGTTTTCCTGTGTTCATTATTAACTTTTTATAAAAAGAAAAGATCGTAAATGCGTTTATTTGCGGTAAAAATGATAGAACAAGAAAAAACACAAAAAAGAACAAGTCGGGGGAAAATAAAATAACTCAAACCAAAGAGGAACAAGTCGGGGAAAATATTTGTCAGGCTGCATACTACATATCCTTAACTTAGTTGGTCGAATAGGTCATCGCTAGTCTTTATAGCTAAGACCAACAAAGATTCCTCATGCTAGATCAAATACCTACAAGAACTGGAACTATTTACAGTATAGATAAACATAGTACATTAACATTATAGATTTATGCAGTATACCCATTTTGTGTACCGCTTTCGTACGAGTCGTGGTCGCCTCGGGCCACGGTCGCCTTTCAGAGCGAGTTGTGAGCCGTGACGTAAATAACGCAGACACGATTATGACTGTCCGTTTTATTGCTTAGTGCGTATGTTCGTGAGACTAGGGATGTTAGTCTAGATAGACAGTATGTTTGTTTATCTTTATTTTATTCTTTAGCTGCGTCAGGTTTTATCGAAACCACTTTTGAAATCTAGTCGACTGTTGTTGAGCTTTACTATTTCTTAATCATTAGACGTGTCTACGGCTGGATCAAGCTTTTATAGTCATGAATAAAAAAACAATATTGACTCCAAGGACCTAAATTAATTTGGCTTTTTTCGCCTTTTGGTTCAAAACTCAAGGCGTAGCATAAGATATTTGAAAACGATCAGAACTGTTCAATTAGTTTTATTAATGTTTGTATATCCAAAATCGTGTATACACAAAACCTGACTATATATGAACGTAACCTTAAACAGGACCCGATAAAATCAACTACTTTCTTAACTAATCAACCCAACAAGTCTAGAAATTATCAAGATAAAGACGACATAATTAATACAATTCACACACAAACCATATTTAAAGGTATCGCATAAACTTGGTACGATAAGACAGTAAATATTTCGAACTTTCTCGAGTCCTTTCAAGACCAATGACATTACATAGTGTGAATTATATTTGCTTTAGCTTATGCAGTTTATTGGTACGTGAAATTTATGTTGGTATGTTGGACTTTGGAAAGTTTGTCTAGTCTAGTGCATTGGCGTTTAATAAGGTGTCTCGTTCGTGTTTAATAGAAACGCAGTTATAGTGCGTAACTTGTAAATTAATTTTGGATACAGGTGTGTTTTACTTGACACACTGCCAAGTATAGCTAAGTTTAGTAGATGGGACTGTAATATAATATTTGGATTATTGTTTCTTTTTTGGGTAAGTCAAAAGTGTTCATGTAGCTAACCTGGTTTTTCTTCTGAGCAAACATTTGATTATTTTTATTGTGATTACCCCACTCATCACCAGTTCTGAACTAGAAACATGTTTGTGAACTCGTATGTTAAAAACTATAGGTTCTTCTTCCGTTTACTCTTTATGCCTTGCATTTTTTTGCCACTAATCAGTATATTAAGAAACTTAAACCATTACCGGTACTTCTTTTATCATAATAATTTAATATCTACTACACCAACACATATACACATATACCCAATAAAGTAACATTTAACAGCTTGCCACGCCCGTCCTGTTGCGAAAACCATACTGCCTAGCTGTCCAGTCTCGGTAGCACCTGTTATGGCAACTAGTACTGCAACATTGTACATCTCTCTGATTGAATAATACTGCCCAGCATGACCAATATGGTCATAAAGAAAGTTATTGTACGAGGCAATATGTGGTGAAATATCTCTGGAATACACGCTCTGTTTTAGTCGGTTAGATTAGTGCTTATTGGTTTTACTACCTGGTGTTGGTAGGTTATTATCTTGTTAGGTTAACTGATTACATCTATGTATCGTTTGCTTGTTGTTAATTAATTGGATCTGTCATAGTAATTATGATGTCAAAACTATAAAGCTCCTAGGCAAGATGCTTATTTGCTTATTTTATTTCCTATACAAGATGCTTATTTGCCAAGCTTATTTTGTCTTCCGGAATTTACCATAGAACCTATTATTTTTGTATTATTGAACCGTAACATCTGCATGCTATAAGATCCAGATAGACGTTATAATATAACTACACAATTATTATTACTTAAAGAGTTCACTTACCAGGCGGACAGTCACACTCATATCTCAGCTGATCCAGAGGCGTACACCTTCCATCATGATGACATGGTGACGGCTCACAGGGAACATACTCCGCATCACAATCCCTCCCCGTGTACCCTGGCTCACACACACAGGTGTAAGACCCATGGGTGTTGAAGCACCGGCCGTGGTGGCAGGGGCCCGACCCACTAGAACATTCTACCACATCTTCAGTGCATCGGGAGCCGGTGAAGCCAGGGGGACACGCGCAGGAGTAGCCAGCAGTGGTGGTATTGTCGGCGACACACCGGCCTCCATTGCGACATGGTTGGGACGCACAGTGGTCTTCGTGGGAGCATTCGTCACCTGTGAAAGACATTTAGAAATTAAAAGACAATCACAGTTAGAAAAAACATACACAATTTTAATCAACCTTGTGCGTTCCTTAGCAACAGAAACTTTTTCCTTAATACTAAAATATAAAATATTATGTAACAGGTCAATCAAGAGACACAAAAATATAAAAAAAAAATCTTAATAGTTCTTTCAAGAGAAACGTCAAAGAACAATGAAAATACTGACATTTCTTATTAGCTAATGCAAAATACGAACTTAATAACTTATCTCCAAGGCCAGGAGACATTGCTCTATATGACGACACAGACGAATGAACTAATAAAAAAGACTAACACACATATATCACCTATAAACGCCCATAAACCTTTAATTAAGGAAAACTGCTACAGTCACATAATTACCTACCTAATTAGGAATATTAATGAAGAGACGTGTGAATCAGTAAAAATCGCCAAAATTCAATTTGCATATAGACGAGTCGATGAGCTGATATTGATCGTATCATTTGTATCCATGATTGCTATTTTATGTCGATAAGTCATAATCGATTGTTAATCGAATAATTTCGTTGTTTTTTCGGATACAATTTGAGACTTTGACATGGTTTTTTTTGTGTGTTTATTTGCATCGGAATTAGTTATAACTATGGGAATTGTTAGAGAAAGTATGGCATACATAGAAAAAGAGGTATTTCTGATTTGGATGAAAAAATATAATTAAGTGCTTTGCATCTATAATAAACATCATGCTTCTTCTAAATATAGATGACACTGCTGTAGAAGTACTAGTCATAACTTCTACTACTGTAGAAGTAATGAAAGAAGTCTGAGGCGTCAATAACACGACCAGCCGCGTTTTTCCACTTCCGAATAGCAACAATTTTATTTGCAAACATCATTATCCGTTAGTCATGCTCGATGACTGTGTCAATATGTCATTAATTCCTTCCTTGTATAAAGTTAACAACCAGCTACATGAACATCTTCAACATAGAAGTTTTAGCTAGTAGAGTTGAATGAAACTGCGTCAAGGCAGGCAACGAAGGAGATTTCGGGATGAATCGGATAGATACCATAAAAACTGGAAGGAGAAAGAGTAGGGTCGTGACGGATTGAAGAAGCAAAGAAGGATTTTGAACGGGAGTAAGATAGAAAGAGCGGGCTAGCAAAAAACAGGTGCAACGCGACGTGACTTTTGCAATTTTGAATAGAACACTTTCCATGAAGTTTTCAAAGAAATTGTTCTACTAGAGTCGAGCCTTAACCTCGAAAGCAACAAAAACAAATGAACCGCAAGTCCCAAAATGGTCGATCTACTTACTAAACCTGACCTCACAAAATTTCATCATCTAATAAGAATGCTAGGCTGACTAACACACTAAACGAAAGAATTCGGTTTGATTGGTGGAACGAGCTCAATTGGTATTATGGACACTGCTTCGATCTGTATGCAAGTTTAGAAACAAAGTGTTTAACGCCTGATATGTACCTATTTACTCGAGTCTTTTTATGACGTAATAAAAAGGTTATTGCTTTGAGTCTGCTATTTTGATCTTCTATTCTCCTTGGGAGCACTGAAAATATAAATGGACTGAAAATTTTTAGTCATTGACAGATTTAACAATAAATCGTAGAAAACAGGCGAAACAGTAAACGAATATCATGTTATACTGTCCAGCATACGAGTATCAGAAGTTTAGTACTCGTAGTTGATCCCTAATATTTTTATGATTGGTCCCTATGGAAAGCTGTATATTATTAATAATGATGATTATTGTAGCAGAATCTAAAAAAACTTAAATACAAAAAAGGACAGCAAAAATACTATCTCCGAAATTCCACAAACATCAAAGCTGAGTTACCGCCAACAAAAACAGTAAACCGACTAATTCATTAGTTGCACAAACAAGAAAAACAAATTGGTCGCATTCACACAAACCATCTATGACACGGCTGATATTCAAAAAGTATTACACAGTGTTCAGGAAATGACAAATTGCAGACTTTCTATGGCTTTCTCCGACTCCCGTGTGATACGAACACTTTGTATTAAGTAATTTTCCGTGTAATCTATTAAAATGTTGTATTCGTTTAATTGTAAATTGTTTTTGATTAGACCTGGCGCGATGGCGATGGCGGTTTCGACAAAAGTAGGTAGACGTGCTACTGACAGTAATTGGCCGTCGCAGACATTCAACACCGGTTGTTTCATTAATTTACTTTTTCTACTGTTTTTTTTTTGGCTATGATTCACAGCTAATTCCGGTGGCGTCCAAAAATCGTGACCGCGGATTCCGGCCAAGGAGTGCGCTTTTTAGTGCTTAACTAAAAGGCATACACCTAATTACGGCAAAAAAGTAATGACTAACAATCAAATCATCAACTTCACTATTCACAGAAAAACAAAAAGTAATTCAAAAGTAATTCAATTTTTTCCTATGTTGAAGGAAATTGGTCCTAAAGAAACTAACAGATTAGCTCCTACCATATTCTAAATCACTAGCCCCACTTATACAAAAATATTGAGCTTCCAAACGTCAGTCAGTGCCAGCGGTCCATAATTGCTTGCCGTAGATGGCGGCTGCGCAGGCGCATATGAGGATTTTTTGCACAAATTCCCTTCTAATGGTGGCGACTTGCCCATGTAGGCTGGTTTAGGTGCATGTGACGTAGGTTACGTGTTTTTTGTAGCCTTAGTTTAGGTGTTTTTTGTAGCCTTAGTTTAGGTGTTTTTTGTAGCCTTAGGTTTAAAAAACACAGACCTAGATTGTTAAAATTTATATAATTTATTTACCTAATCGATTCGGCTTTACACTCACTTAGTGTCCGAGAGATAAAGATCATTGTATTCTAGAAAATTATGATTTTACTTATTAGTTATTATTCATCTAAAAACCTGATGATGCAACGAGGACCTACATAATAAGTAATCAATAAAGATGATTTAAACGTGTTTTTGCCTATGACCGTTTTTTTTTTTTTATAGAAATAATATAACCGTTATAAATTGTTAATATCAATAAGAACAAGAACCTAAGAATCACAGTATACGACCTGAAATTGGAATTTATACGAGTTGTACATATTTACGACAATATGAGGCATAAAAAGCTTCGTAATTTACGATAAATATTTGCACAGATCAAATTAATAATACAGCAATATTAAATGGAGATTATTGTTGAGTATCTTTATTATGATCAAATATCTTATTAGGCTTGGATGGACCAATTTTATTTTATTGTGTCTAATTTATTGTACATATTTACGACAATATAAGGCATAAAAAGCTTCGTAATCTACGATAAATATTTGCACAGATCAAATTAATAATACAGCAATATTAAATGGAGATTATTGTTGAGTATCTTTCTTATGATCAAATATCATACTAGGCTTGGATGGACCAATTTTCTTTTATACCTAGTGTCTAATTTATTGTTTTAAAAATCTCTACTCGTATGAGGTCTACTATTAGTTGAAGCTAAAAATGCAGTAGCACCTGCTTCTGCCCTTTAGAATAGTATTAAAAGTTATTTCCACAATCAAAGTACAAAATAGATAGTTAACAAACAATGTCAGAAAGTCACGTACAATTAAAAGCAATAACGATCCTTCTTAACAAAATCGTGCAAATAAAGTAAAAATATAACAACAGACGTCCTGTAGTAACTAAAATATTGTGAGACAAACTAAAAATAAACGACATTTTAACCATGACATCACATAACAATTCACGATATTTTTATGGCCGCCAACTTTATGGTACATAACGCTATATAACAAATAAAAATAGCTAAGACATGTCAATACTTATTACTCAGAGCTTATCCTTAGAAGGATATAAAATATGTTGTTCAACTACTAAAGAATGAATGACGTAAACAAAACTTATAAAGACAGATGTTATAAAGCGAGCCAGAATAATAAAGAAATTAATGTAACATTGTTCTTGAACGTTTAGCGAAACTAATTGAAGAATCAATTCTGTCTCACGATCGAAAAAAGACGACAAACGAAGTCTGGGTGTGGACCTGGACTGAAGGAATTGAACGAGGACTCGACCACACGTATTATGTAAGACATGAATAATTAATTCCAGATTTTCACAAGTTAAAAGTCCTCAGACTAAGGATCAAGAATTGAGAACTTTTAAAGACAAAAACGAAACTTGTTGATTCTCAACTGAAATAATACAAAGACTTCTAATGACATTAAAACTATAGACCTTATGTAGAACAAAATAAGATTTATCAGTCTATAATTATAATAGAATATTTGAAAGGAAACGGCGGTAACAACTTTCCAAAATTTACTAGTTACTCCTTCCTCTGCTTACAACATTAATAGTTCACTAAATCATTTTGATAACATAATTCTGAAACAAGTTTCGCTCGAGGCACTGATTGATCAAATTTCGCTTTTAGTTGTCCGTCTTTTATATTCGTAATTTATTTTATACCAACTAATATAAAAATCTTCATCATTTTAGATGACGGATTTATATTGACGTTTATTGATACCGTTTACGTTACCAAGTATATTAAATCTATCCATATTTAGATGGTGATTTAAGATTTACGGAATTGAATATGTTGTGTTGTCTGTTTGATCGTTACCTATTTGATTCTCTTGATTTGTGGCCTAATTGACTTGTGGCCTTATTTGGATTGAGATTAGAATTTCTTAATTGGTCATCCTGCGGGATCAAATCTCAAATAGTAATGTTCTTGTTTTCCAGACATCGTATCCTATGATCATTCATTTGATGTATATTCCAATTTTATCCTTAAACATTACGTCGTTAAGAATAAATGTGGATAAGTACCGCTTACTGTTGTGGTCATAATCATAACAAAAGCCATAAATGGTGTAGGCTAAGCGCTATAAACGGTCTCTAAGACGATGCCAATTAATGAAACAAAGATTAAAATCAATTCTACATATTCTAGCCATTATCTTAACCATAATTCATATCTCATATCACAAACACCTATTTATTAGTCATCAAAATGCGTAACCAATTACGCATAAAGGATAAAAGATACAGACAGACGGACAGACAATTATCTTGATAATATCTAAGCTATTTCTGGCGTAGATTATGAACTGGGTGACTGGGTGATTCGAGAAGTAAAGAAGATTAAGATGATTGAAGATGAAGAGAAGCAATCAAACGAAAATAAGAAATGGTGCCCTCTTGTTAGGAACGTCGATTATAAACAAGTTTAGTGTTAATAAATTGAAATTCAGATACCTTATATGAAATTTAATGAAGCCAACAGATATAAACTGCGGAATAGCGGAATAACACTTTATAATTGAATAAAACAATCGCTCTGATACAATATTAGTCTCGAATTCCAAAAACATATTAGACACGTTTTTAAATAATATATTGTGTTTTTAACCTAAGAAAATGTTTGAGCATTGAAACCGAACTAACCTGTATAACCCGGTGGACAATCACATTCATACGTGTCCAATGATGTCAATCGACACGTAGCTCCATTCAAACAAGGTGCAGAATCGCAGGCAGCCGGTATCCTGATCTCGCATAGTGACGCGCTGAAGCCCAGAGGACAGTCACAGGCGAAGGAAGGTGGACCTCCACTAACTCCTGGCCTGACGCGGCAAGACCCTCCATTTTGGCATCGAGGACTGGACTCGCTGTGGCAAGGGTTCAGGTGCTGACAGAACTCGCCCGCGTATCTGGATGTACAACTGAAACAAAGAAATTGGATATTAGTAAAGTGAAAAATAAATGAAAAACGTGTCATCATAGATATTGGTCCAAATTCAAAAATTCTTAGGTTTAAGCTTATAATGGGATTTGCTCAACCTAAAGTGGTATTGCCCAAAGATATGCAAACGAAATGAAGACAGATTTGTATGAGGAGCTCGTTACCAATCGCGAATCGGAACATCCACTTTTCTCCTAAGTGAATAATAAGCCATTTAAAGACCGCCACTGTGAGTAACCTGTGACTTGTGCTTGTAATTTTACACTCTTTTGAGTCCATTGGCTTCTAAATGCATGCTGTGTATATCTCCGACCCATTGTATGACTGTCCTGATTCATAGAGCTGTAGTCTTTTCATGATGGGTTATTTTACTTTTTGGCTTTACATCTGAGCCACAGGACATGTGTAAAGGTTTATATAGTAAAGCTACTCTATTTAAAGTGCTAGTATTTATTGCTGAGTCTCCGTTGGAGGTCTTTATGGCGTACAATGGCTCTGTGAGCTCGGTCTTTTTTATCAGATGAATTTAGTTTATAGGTTCAGACTAGGTTTTATCTGTTAATATTGTATTCATATTAATTATGTATGTATAAATGGTAGTATAAGACATGATCTTGCTTTAATGAACTTTATTTTAACCCTGTGACAGGATTTTTTGATTAAATTAATTAAGATAAAGTTTGATGTTGGACCGAGTTGCATACTGAATATTAATTTACTTTTAATATACATTTTTTGGAATATGAGTATGTAAACCAAACCTTATATTTTCTTTTGCGAATTAATAAATGTAGAAATAATTTCATAATTAATGATGATATTCAAAAGCCACCAAACAAATTCAAAACCTGGGATAAATCGACATAACATATTCTTTACACTCTAGGGCTTATAACATACTCGCGGTGTTGGTACGTAGGTGTGCAGTCGTGCAGCTCGGGCCGGACGTCGACAATAAATAACGCAGATACGTCGCGAACACGACCACGTGACGTGCGCACGCGCAGCCCTTGCCTTTGTATCGCTATGGTGCGTTTTTAAGTTTAAATATTAAATTGGAAATGTGGCTAAAATATGGCAAATTTGACATAACATGCAGCTATGAGAGACTGCCTAAAGATAAAGGTGGTAAATGTAAAGCTCTCACAGATAATCAATAATCCTACAAAGTTTAAAAAGAACCATTTATCATACTAGAAATTCCTCTGACGATCAAAGAAAGAGTAACAAGATACACTTCTATTGATATTGAAATAGCAGCAGTAAACCAAAAACATACACCAAGATGTATAATGATGTTGTTTTTGCAGATTGCCATAATGTAGGTAATCATGGATCGCTGGCTCATCGTCTAAGAACGCCATTAAGTAATCAATTTCCCTCAGTTATCTTCTACACCTTGCAGAAACAACTACTTTCTATGTTTTTCTTTTGTGCCATCATCTTCATGTGAATGATTTAAGTATTACCTAATCGATCTCATTTAAGTGATCTTTCGTAAGTTTTTTTTATGGGACTTTATATGCTGATGTTGACAAAGGAACTATATTTAATTATACTGGCAAAAGTAAATATTCAAACAAAAGTGCTTCATAAATATCGGTTTAAAAAAAGGTAAAAGAGAGCTTTTCTATTTTCAAAATCCAAAATTCATTATGGATAGTAAATAACAAAGCAACGGTCAAAACATTATTGATATAGACATTCTTGACACAATTGTTGGTGCACCCAATATGTTCAGAGATAAAATGGTCGAGGAACGCCCACGTAAGCGAGAAAATCTTTTCTTAGCAGTAAAAAGGCCGTATTATCATAATCTCACGATAAATTACAATGCCATGATAACCGAACAGAATGCACGCATATAAAATAAATCATTGTCGCTCCCATTGATTTATACACGTCACAAAATTCTGAAAGAACAATTTTCTGGAGGAACTCGAATTTTTCGAAGTATGGTAAAGGTAAAATATGTGCCCCCTGTGCATCTTGATTAACGATCAGATCAGATTTCAGTTACAGTAACAAAAAAAAACTGTTATAAATAAAATCTATAAATAAATAATGTGATTAAAGAAAGATCAGCATAAAGGATGTAACACCCACAGTACTTTTATTATATTAGTTTATATTACCGATAGCAGTCCCGATCTAAATGTACCCACCCACGTGTATGTTAATTTTCTTAACTAAACGAAGTAAATCTCATTTATTGGACCGATCCAATACCGACACTTTAGGTGTTGTGGGAAAATAAACTGTATCCAAGCATCGATAGAAATTTTACACAAATTGAACATCATAAACCCATATTGGCTGTTTGATTATACATTCATTTTAAATGGTTTGTGTATTTAATATTGTTTATATTATTTGTAACAATTATAACCCCACAATTTATGGGCCGTAGACCTCATAAAATGAGTAAAGATGTAACGTTATTTATTTTCTAATAATTATGAATATTAATGTTTTTTTACTTCTGACTCAACAAGCTTTGATAAATGGGAAAGTTAAATTTGAGAAAATGAAACCTGCCTTAACCATTATAATGTTAGCCTAAAACACATTTTCCAGGCATAGAAATACTGAAATATACAAAACACTCCAAGGATTTATTTTTGCTTTACCAAAATGTTTTGGATCTAAACAATGGATTCCACCAAATACAAATGGCTTTATCGTGATTTCGTTAGGCTGGTGTATTAAAGCTGAGGTGAGCCTGTGAGCCTGTATGTGCTGGCGTGGGAGGACAAGCCTGTTGCCTACCCACGCAGTGACCTCGCCAGAGGGTGCATGCACTGGACCTACTACTTCGATGATAGCATGGCAAACGCTGAGATGTTTCAGAATATTTAAGCTCACGAATTCTTAACTAAAACTTTTATTTACCAGGAAAAATCTGACAAAAACCAGATTATAAGATCAAGATACTAATTCCAGGTATTATAAAAAAAAACAGCAAAGTTTACCAGATTAGAAAAGATAATCTTGAGAGTCATTTACAAACGTCATTACCTGCTCATCTGCCAAGAAACCTTTTATTACGTTTAGGTTTTAAAAATGTCTTGAAGATAAACAGAAATTATATCACGAGACCCGAGGAAGCTTCTCACTGCCCTTAATTACGACATCAGCGAAACAATAAGACTGCAAGATGACGATGGCCACCGCTCCAGAGATTATCTCTAAAAATTATAACCTGTCTTGAAAATAGGGCTTTTGTTCAGCTAACAAGACTAGGAGCTAAATCTTCATTATAGGGCGAACAATATATTATTATTATCGCTGATCTAATTATAGAGATGGGTGAAAAAGAGGAACAGGTGTACCGACACCGTAACACTGGGTTTTTATGTGCAATTTAATGTTGGCATCCCATCGGTTGATGTATTTTGTTATTTGTTATGATAACTGGTTTTTTATGTCACTGCAATCGAATGAAATCGTCTCTAATTCTAAGCTTCTTTGGTTGTAGCTGTTTTTTGAGGCATAATGAATTCAGATTTTGAGACACTACTTCAGATTGGTCATAACTAGTTATAACTCAACAGTTATTGCCATCAACCGGTTCACTTTCCACTTTTCCAATAATTGATTCTTGTTCACCAAAGATCGTAGGACCACATTTGTGTCAAAGCATACGACTAGTTGGAAAGCGCGCAACACCAAGGTTGGTTGTGCGACCATAATTTATAGCCGGCGACAGGAGATCCCGTGTCGCAGCAAGTGCCCGCAATAAATAAATAGTTGCGTGCTTGCTCTATGTTACACGATACGCTGAGCTTAGTGAACTTTTAAAGGGTTGTACTATTTAATGTACAAAGTCAGCGGAAAAAAGTGGTCCTTTAGTAGGATCGAATTCTGTTAATGATAATAAAGTTAAACACTTAAGAATGTGGTGTAGAATAAGTTTAGTATCGCAAAGGCAAGTTTTAAGACACCAATATAAATTGTCTGCCAGTGATGATAATAATGAAGCAAAAATACATATAATTAAAAACCAAAACTCGTGCTATAGTTTGGAATTGTTCATATTCAAATTCAAAATTTACTAATAGGGTTTTGTTTAAAGCTGGTGTTGCACCATTCAAAAATATTTCAATATCGACACGTAACATCTGTTCCAAAAATAATTATATTTCCAAATGCGTGTGTACCAAATGTAGCAGTACCAACAACACTCGGTACATCATAATTAGCATGGGCACGTATGAATGCATATATAATATGATTACAGACGACAAATATTCCGTTGAGTTTGGTTCCTGGAAGCGCGCATAGCTTCGTATGTCGTAGTTATCTGATGCGCGTTGACGGCCTGCGTGCGCTTCGCCGCACGCGCATAGGGTGTATCTTGACGTTAAATCGTTTAGCGCAGAAGTGTCATCGTAATGTGAATGTTATTTTCTGTCGGAGATTAAGATTTTGTATCGGCACGCGGCGGATCTTTCGATTGAGAGTTTTTGAATGTCTTATTTTTTGGGTGTCGTCGATAAATGCAGTGATAATAATAAAAGAGAAAATAATACAAATGTTTTGCTCAGTTCTGTGAAAAGATCTTAACCAGAGCAATCATCAGGATCATTGACGATAACAAGCATAAGTTTACGAGAACCTTTTTCATACATAATCAATCCAACTGCCATAGCTCCTATTACCACTGAACTTCTAAGGCAAACGACGATCCTGTGATGTGGGATCGACTTGTAATCACCTCATACCATTTTGTAACTATAACGTAACAAGCTGGTCAGACCAGAAAAAGTGTTTTTGTACAAGATTCTCCACTTTTTTCCTAAGAGAACATACAGCAGCCGAACCAGTTCAGTTCCTGTCATCATTAGGTGCGCCTGCGCATCTATGGACATGCCCAGTTATGCGACCCGTAAAGGGCGGAAAAGAAGTGCAACGGACTCATGATGATCAACCGTTTTAATGGGATTTTTGTATGGGAATTATGTTAATTGGCGCTACGTTGTATGAAAGGCGCATTTGGATTCAGTTTATTTCGTTACAGTCTTAGGAGTGGTTTAATTTTGTATTTTTTAATTAAATCCAAGATTACGGTGATGCAGTTCTCTTTTTTATTGCGAACGTTACAGAACAGAATAAAAGATACACAATTTTTTTTTACGATTATTACTTAATAGATTATAAGAATAACCTTTTAATAAGACCGACTTCCACAACACAACAGTTCCATCATACAAAATTAACAGTCACCCATAGCCATAAAAACAGTTCGTTGAAAAAATAAACAAAAGTCAATAAGGCAGGAGCATAAAACGCACGGTAGCATGCGCGGACGCAGCGCCATAGCTCATCGGGTGCGCGCGCAACTAAAACATTACATTTGGCTTGTTCAATAAATACTTCTCTTTTCTCCTGGCTTTGTATGCAAATTGTGGTTACAATGTCTTATTTGTTTTGTGAATGGATTTTTAAAGCTAGTTTACTTTATAGGGTTAGACATTTTGTGGTTTTAGAAAAGATACATGGTAGTTCTGGAGTGGCTTGTGGCTAAGTAATAACAGCCTCACGGGTCGATCGTTCAGGCTAAGCTACGTTTGCCGCAGTTGTTCCGTGGAGGGTGACCATCTTTACATACCAAGACCCTCTGTGCCTCGAAAGCACGTTAGGCATAAGTGCACCTATAGTTCACCCACATTTCGCCAGTTACGTTTAAGTCCCATGTAATAGGGGGCGAGCCTATTGCCATCAACCGGGCACAGATCCAGACAGCGGGCTGCTACTGGGAAATTCCAGATTGGAAAACTCTTTGTCCGACCCGGGAATCCAACCCAGGACCTCATGCTCAGCAGTAGTGCTTGCGACCACTAGACCAACAAGGCAGTTCATGGTAGTCCGGCCATGTAAAAAAAATAAGTACATGGACAAATACAAGAATTGGTTAATCAAAATGGACTTAGACATCTAGGCAACAAGCTTTATTTTACAAACAAGAATACGTCTAGTCATATATAATACAAAATCACCATTTTAGCCTACTTATGTGTCGAAAATAAAAATAATGTCAAACCTCATTCTCACATGTTAGCATGTGACACACAGACGGACACACGTGTTATTTAAACATGTGTAAAAATGCTGCTAACGTACGGCGATCAGATTTCTCCAATTCTCAGAAAGATCTGTTATGGTGTGGTTTGTATGTGTAAAATTAGATTAGCAATGCTTATTCGGAACTGCGTTTTTGATTATCTCACTTTTATAAATGTTTTGTAAACAGTATAGCTAATACTTCCGTCTATTCCACTGTTTAAGATTCCACTTTCCCCTTTTTTTATAAATAGAAAATTATTCTCCTTAACTGCCGAACTGATCAAAAACTTTATGCAAGTCAAGGTATTATTAGCACACTCTTTCAAAAGCAATAAAATAAAATAAAAAAACAGTAGAAGCTCCACTTTACAAGTAATAATGACCAACCTATTTTACAAGAAATTCCAAAACCTAAAGACAATGTAGAAGAATCTGCAGTAGATCCAGCTAACCCTTTAATTAGCGTAACAACAATTAGAGATACGAACACAAAGGCACTGGATTGTATCTAGGACTCGGGAGACTTCCCTCTCCGTGTAAATCTTCCCGATAGTGCCCCGTAGACACTAGCCGATAAGAGACCACACGACCCCAGTAATTGACGTAATAAGCTAAAGGTTTTTGAACCCCTTTATAGCAACTTTATGTCCTAGGATTTAAAATAGATAGGAGAGTTGATAATGGTACATTGTAGTAATAAATAGTGTCCTGTCTTGACTTTCTTGCTAAATATTATTTGGTACCTATGGTTTATTTTGAGGATGTCTGTTGTTATTTCAAAGAAGGAATGATTAATGGTTAGTTTTTTTTGCTGGTACAGGTCAATGACTCAACAAGGCCAATACAGTACTATCACACAAATAATATTTCCAAATTATTTTCTTGCACTCGATTGCAAGGAATTACAATCTTCCTACTTGAACCATCGTTACACATTCACATCTGACAATTCACCTTTTTTTGACCACCTTCCAAAGTACTAACATAACCTCAGACACAGTTCAAGCATCTAGACCGCTTAAATTCAGATCTATGTTAGTACGTGATTGGGCGAACGCGCAGCGCCAGCGCAACGGCGGACGCAATTTGCCAAGGGGCGGGGCCACGGTAGCGAGAGGGGGGATCGGGACACCCGCACCTTCTCGTAATAGGTAACCTCTGTGCACTCGATTTCTTCAAGTTTTTCTATAGAAAGACCACGAGATTTATAGTGAGGCTCCCGCAAAATGAGATCGAGTCGATGTTTCTTAATAAGCAAGATTGTTGTGATAGGTGCTTTATTGTTGCAATTAAGGTGGTAGCAAGTTTATTGATGGTAGATAAAGTTGAAAGAAACACAAAGTTGTAAAGACAAGAGCTAAGAAAGGGCTTGTGTAAAACAGTGAAGCTAGACGTAGAGTACTTGAGCTAGACAAAAATAAAAAAGCAAAACTTGTTGTCATAAAAACCCAATAATAAAATATTTAATAGTTATTACATATTTCATTATTGGGTTTTTACATTATAACACAACAGATAACAATAACCAACTAACAAATTCATAAAATCTAATGACACTAACAAAAGTCAATTTACCGAGGACATTAAACGCAGAGGCGAATGGAACGCGAACAAATAATACAGAGGGTCTATGCTCTCGCGCATCCAGGACAATACGCCATCTCACAATGAGTACCTCAGGTAGGGATTCATAGTGGCCGGGATTTTGAACCTTAAGTACCAGACAAGTGTAGGTACAAGAATATTCATGTTGTTTTTTCTATTGATTGAAGATTTTGTAAAGGTATTGATGAAATATGCTTTATTTGTGTGGATTTACGTTAGCGATATGGATATGTGCAAATTCAAGTTTGGAAATTGATCTTAGATATTTCAATGAGTACAATGATATGCTGAAAAACTCTTCAGTATGCGTTGGCAATTATTTCCTTTCTTTGGGGCTTATTTGACTCATCCTTGGAAGTCCTTATGTATAAAGAAGTATTTGGTTTTCTCAATTGTTTCAAAATAAAAACATTTATTCGCAAAAAATATGCGATAAAACTCCTGGATTTGGCGCACAGTTAGCAATCTTTCGACATATAAAAGGTTGGCCAATGTAATAATACCGAAATTCGAGGCAGTTGCGAAATCGTGACTTTACAAACATTTGGCAAATGGTAATGACTGCAAATGGAGATTTGTCCGAGTGTGATGTCGAAAAAGATTTTATACCTACTAAAATATAATTTTAAAAGATTCAGGTCCAATGCAAATCAAATATATTTCACTGCATTTGCAGATTCATCTTTGGAAATAAAAAATGATGTTTTGAAAGATAATTTAATGCTCCAGAGAGTCACTCAAAAACTATAAGGTATTAATGTATATGTTTAAAATTAGTAAAACACAAGAAACTTGACATAACCGTATCATTTTACAATAAAGACATATTCTTAACATTAATCAACTCAGCGGGTGCGCAACAGAACTGGAACTACGTTGTTTTCCTATCCCAGCTTAAAACCTCTTAGCATTCCAGAATTCAAGTTCTCTATCATTAAAGCTCTTACACCATCATACGTACCTATATTCCATATCACAGACAATTTTAAAAGTATTAATAAATACAATATAGTCTAAGATACTCATACCATAACAGGTTACAAACAGTATCTTCATCATAAAATAATCAGTCAGATCGTGCAAGTCATATTTTAATCTTTACATCGAATCATTTAGATGGCGATAGACAAATAGAGGTTATATAATACAAGGTTTGGGAGCTGGGTTAAGATACGGTTAGCTAAGTCATGTTCAACTATTACTTATATGGAATGCAAATAATAGTTCACAGGATTTGAAGAGATTTGATTTTGGATTCTTACACATCTCTCTACTATATTTTCAAATTGGAAAGCACCAATCAGCAACATGCAACAAATCTTTAGAAAGAACAGCACCAGTTAAGCAATAACCAGCAAAGCAATAAATTCACAAAAATTGGACATAACAATAATTACTCCCTTACAATTCATAACTCTAGACCATAAAGCTAGAACAAGTAGTCAAGTCGTAACGTAAAGGTAAAAAAATGTTGATTTGTTTAAATAATTCACAATAGTCGCATGTCACAATCCGCGCACGCGTCCGCCGCGCCCGTTCCCACGCGCACCCACACAGCCGCACGCGCAATGCGCTCGTGTGTGTGAGGCGCGCGCAGCTTGCGCTCCCAACTTTCATAGAGTAGATTATAATGTGAATATATTGAGCTGGACGGTTGGATCTGTTTTTGCGAATAATATTGTACTTTATATCGTTTTTACTAGATTACAATATTTTGATCCAAGAGTATCCATAGATTTTCTTGCCCGTTCATCTTCATAGCAACCTACTACGATTTGGAATGGGCATTTAGCTTCTCACTGACCGACTTCTTGACAATTCAAAAATAGTTTTTAATTCAAATAGATGCTTGAAGCTTGAGTGTGAATATTATTTCAAGGTATGATGATGATGTTTGCCTTAGACATACTAAACCACTCAAACATAGTAATTAACGCTAAACACAACAATAATAAATCTTGTCAGAATCTTATAATGCTTAACCATAAAAATCTCATTTGAAATTCTAAATCTTACCCGTTGAAAGAAGAAGAAGATAGGTACACCACGAATTTTCAACTCATCAATCAACGGTAAACGAAAAACCAGTTTTAAGCAAGGTCGGTGACTAAATTGCAGATGTAACTGAAGGTCCTACATCTGCTTGACTGGACACCTTAGCTCAGAATCCCTTGTTCTATAGTTTTAATTAAAATTGGATAATGTTCGACATAAATTGATCGTAAAATTTATAATTGTAGGCAACTTTGTAGAGGAAATTTTTTGCGAAGTTATTTTCGTATGTATCCATACACACAATGTTGGCAACTTGTTTTGAAAGGAATATCATAAAAATAGTGATAACATGGCTCGTTAATGGTTTATTGAATAACTTAATGATAGGTTATACGTTCTTTTTATAACATTTCAAATTGATAATAAAGACATTTCACATATCCTTATCGAAACATTAGCAACTATTGATGAATTAAAATGAGCAGTTGGACTATTTACTTTCAAAAAACAAACAGTCGCAACTGCTAATCTGATCAACGAACCCCTTTTTTATAACCCTGACCTCACAGATGCTTGAACATAACAAAAAGATTGTAACACATCTGTCGCTTGGTCTGTGGGCACCCGCAGAACAACATCCGTCGATCCCATTGAGCACACGTCTGCTGACACCGTCGACGTCACCGTCAAGGTGATAGCATTGTGCTTTATGAACTACAAATCGGAGGTTATTTAGTTTAATGCACCTAGTAATGGCGGGACAATCATTGGTTGTATTGTTGGTATGAAAATTGGGTTGGTGAAAGAATGTCTTTCTTGTAGTTCCTTGTAAGTAAGCAGACGATGCAGACGAGAAACATCTAACAAATTATTATAAGCTCCCAAAACAGATCCAATATTGTTTTACTTATTACTCTGCCAATTGATAATCATCTCCCTCTCCAATCCCAATAAATACACCTTCACAAATTAAAAATAAAAATTACCATTATACCAAAGCGATCCTGCATCTATTCATCATCCCCTTGCTCCATTATGTACCCAACAATACAGAATTATCTATACACCGGGATCGAGTTACTGCACACACGTGCAATACCCCTCCCCCTTACCCCGTGCGCAGACGCGTCTCTCCGTGAGAGATCGGGCGGAAATTTTGCCTCGATGCAGTTCTGTCATGGTCGGTTGATATGTAAGTAATGTCAAGATGATTGAAGCTTAAGGTTTCATGTGTTGTCAGTTTTACATACGGTTGTTGAATATAAGCAAGGAGGATTTATGTAATGTTGAAGAGTAGTGGCTTGGTAATGTGATGTAATGAACCAAGAGCATTGTGATAGCGAACAGCAAATGAATTAATTTGAGTACAAAGAACTAGAAGCACTCATAAATTAAACCTAAGCAGAATAAATTATGGTCAAAGCAGGAGAGAAATAGGAAAGGGTTGAGGCTAAATTAACCATACAAAAAGCAATAGAAAATCAAATTAACTAACGCATCTAAATACAAGGTATTTTAAAGCAGAACAACATTAAATGAAGTAAAAGCAAATTAAATTGTCCTCAGTGAATGGAACTAGTGTTCATGTCAGTATTACTTCTCAAGCTATTACAGTAGCCATAGAATTCTATAATCTATGCTAATTGCCATTAAAGTCTAGTTATTAATCTGTTGGACGCATCCAATTAACTGACGTAATCACTAGTAATGTATTGCTGACCACTTTAGTTGAACAGGTCTTTATATATCCATGAGCTTCAATGTAAAGCTTATTTTGGTTATGCAAAAATGGTTTTTAATTTTTATCATTATTATGAGTATCATAATTTTTGTCTGCTTATGTTTTGAGTTTGACTACTATTTATCTTTTTACTAGTATTCCGCATACATTCTCATTTTTGTTCACTGGGAAACTTAATTAGACATGTCTGCCTTTTCTGTAGAACTTGGTCATAATGTGTACTGGTACGACATTTTCAAGAATACTGACCACTTTAAAAAAAGAATTAACTTAAGAAAGCACAATACATTTTTTTTAAACCCAACAAAATTAATAATAACGATGTAGAGAACACTCTAAATGAGTAGCAAGGAAAACCTTAAACAAAATGAAATTAATCTACCTCCATTAATTCTAGAATTAAATCAGTATGTAATTGGAAACCTAAAGGAACAGAAACAGGACTGTTGAACATAAACGAAGCAAGATACGAGATCAATCGGATCATTTAACGGCTTGCGAGAACCGCGTCCGAGCCTGAAACGGCAGCTCCAGTTGGCGCTAGATCCGAGATAACATCTCCAACAGATGTGTGAGGCTTTAATGAGAATTCTTTAATGTGCTAACTATTAACAAGGTTGAGAATATCATCCATGTAAACAAAACAAAATAAAAACAGTAGCTAATGAACTGCAATATGATTTCAGAAAATGAGCACAGATGCTTAAAATGCATGGACTCTAAATAACATATTCAAGAGGTGTGAAAATGAACCTTCAGACGGCAGACCCAAATCGGGGCACCCAATACCGCTTCCAGGCAAAAGAAAACATGAAAATAAATAACCATCCATATTTGTTTCGTAACACCGATAGCATCACCGAATAAAAACAAAAGTCTTTCGATTTACGATATCTACTTCGATCAGCATAAATATTAATATGGGCGTAACCATGTCATTTTACATTTAGGAAGATTAATCATGGTGCTCAATTCTGTTTAAATTTTAATTGTGGACTACATTGGTGCTCGTTGCGTTGTGCTATTGAGCACATGTTGGCAATTACTGAAGTCAATAGAGGATGCAAGCATTCGATCGTGATAGTGGTGTGACAAACGTATGGAGCGGGCGTCGGCGGCGGCGACTCGCGGCCTACCTCGGCCATAAATCTAAAAGCCGGGCCGTAGAGATGAGACGTATATACTGGTAGAGGTATTTATACCAAGTATGTGCTTCCCAGTATATAGACCGGGTACGGACCGAAATACTGGGTAAATACCTTGAAGGTATGACGTCAGACGCATAGTACGATACGAACCGCTACCACAAGGTAGCGCCCAGTTTTATCGGTAGTTCGGTACGCCGAAGCAACCCGAAGCTACCCGACAGCTTACGAAGGGACCCGAAACGTCATTCGTGCTATATGAACATTCGGTTGATTTAATTTAGTTAGACAAAATGGGTACTTATTATACGTGCATAAGGAACATAATAGCATAATTAAATTTTTTGTCACGACGTGAAAGAGTTCCTTAGTTTGTTTATGTTAGGGAATATTATTACGTGTTTGAATGTTTACGTTGTCTAGTGGTACTTAGGTCGACAATGTTTTGATTTTTTGCGAATCTTTTAACTGCGCCGGCTAGTTAGTCAGTTTAAATATAATTAATGTTATTTTGCATTAATTTATATAGAAATAACTAGAATTCATTAATAACCATCGTCATACTCTTAGCCGACAGTCCTAAGCCTGGTAAAGTAGGAAGGAAAGATTTCATATCTCATAATGCATAATTACGTATAGGTACTTGAAACGTCGTACCTACATTATATTGGAGGCATACCATACTTATCGCATACGTTTACTTATCGAAATCCTACCACACCCAAATACTTAGAAGTATTTTGATACCTGGTATTTGTACCAGGTATTTAGTGATACCCATACCTTAAAGGCCGGGTATGGAGAATGGCAGGTATATCTCATCTCTACCGGGCCGAAAGGACGCGCGCAACCCTTTATTATACCGAGACATGATTGGCCTCGGGCGCTCGAACCAAACGAATGCACGCTTAGTAACGACCGTCTCGTATCTCTGCGACTTCACTTTCCGAGAGGGTTTTTCTCTTTTTGGAGCCGCAGCGATTAATACCTCAAGTTGAGCGCCAGAGTTCAACGTATCACGCTCAAGGTCGCGGCTAACGGTCGCACAAACCGCGAATACAATAGTCCATGGTTTAGCAACATAATTGTTCCTTCACGATCGCTACGTGCGACACCGGATTGTAAACAAGACATGTGGACTCGTGTGCGACGTGCATACTGATAGCCGGGGAAACACGCGACCCCAGCAATCGTAACACTTTTTTGCGATTATCGAATTCCATCTTTTTTGTAGTGAGAACCCGATCTATCGGTGCTCGGGACGTAACAATTGTGTCTACATCAGACGTCGCACCACCGTCAATCATGTACTTGCTCGTAAATACCTCTAGAGCACGACTGCTATTGAATGCGGCAACAAGAGAACGAAATGTAAATCGAACATGACATCCGGGTGCGAGTTCAAGCGAGCATCACCGCGGATTCAAAATGGAAACATTCACGGACGCCGCTTAATCTCATATCGAATCAATGAGATTGTACTGGCGAGCACGCCCGGGGTCGGGTCACCGTGCTAAACGGCGCAACAACTCGAATAACCAACCAGTCGGTAGTTAAAACCATAAGAATACGTGAGTACATATACTAGTACTGCTGTCATAACTGGCATATGAGCGATTTTGAGCCGTATGTCATCGTGATAAGGATTGCTGAATATTTTCCATCAACACTGCTCGAATGCCGTGAGTCATGCGAACTTTATTTTTAATGAGGTTTAAAGTCAATAAACTTTTATTAAGTTTTTCTGTGTTAGCATCTCGGTGTCATTTTTGGAGCTGCCTGCAAATGAGCTACTGATTGTGCAGTGTAATTGGCAAATATTTGTGGAGGGAAACTCCTGTGTGTTGACACTGATGTGCAAAGCCGGTATTGAATCGTAATCTGGTGGTATTCCGTGGTATGATGTGTGGAGTAGCAGAGAAGCGCACGACGCCGACGCTCAGATCTATGCTCCAAATCTGAGTCGTGGTCGCGCCGCTCAGCCATTATATGCAAATACTAAAGCCGTTCTCCCAGACACAAGTTTAGGACGACAGCGATAACTAATTTGGTATCGACCATTGCGAGGCGACTGAGCCGATCCGCTTTTGTCCAATCAGCGTTTAGATCTTGGTGTCATTATTGAAATCCAAACAACTGACTGGATCACAGATAAGTATAATGTACGACTATATTATTCTTCAAAGCAGCTATGATTTGAAAACAATGAATGGTTATGAAGGCAGTCTTTGAATTGCTATTGCAATGGCGCATTAAATCATACCAAAACACTGTTGCCTTCCAAAGCTGTTCACTTAAACCATAGACGAACACTTCTTAAAATAAATAACGATTGGGCAACGCGTACTGTCACCCTATTGTGACAGAAAGACACGCTTTAGACGTTAAAACGTTCAAAATGAACGCCTCTTGAATTCACCCAGATTATTTCTCAGAATAATTGAGCAATCCTATTATGTATGTGAGAATGACATGTCGTTTGCGATTTTGTTTTAGAAAGCGAATAAACAGATCGTATAATGTACAGTAATAAAGACATTTATACGTAAACAAGCACAGGGCGAAAGCTGCATTTATTAAGCAAGATAAGTTTCAAACTAGAAACATTACGTTAAGGAGATTATAGTTTGTACATAAAGTACACTCTTGGGCAATATATTCAAGATTATATTATTCAGTTCTAAGCAAAGATTATAGGAACTAACGAACTTGAGTTTATTGCGACAGGTAATGTAATGGTTGAATAGGAAATTAATTACAGAGACATGGAAAAAGTTAAAAACCAACGTTTGTTTTAACGACACCTGCAAAAAGTTAGACACAAAAACGGCTTATCTGGAGCAAAAAACAACGAATCTATTGCGCGAATTAGTCCAAAATCCTAAATTGTTTCATGCTAGTAATTTCGCAGAGCTCTTGATAAAATTCGAACGGTACAGCCTAGGATGCCGTGGCAGTATATTTACGTATTGGTGGGAAAGAGGCTTGGCTCGCATGGGAGCCCTCGAGGCTTCGTTCTCTCGATTGGCCTCGCGCCACCGCCCCAGGCGCTCCGACCTGGCCTAACCACCGGTTCTTACAGCCTTTTTACATTGGAAACAATGTTAGTAATAATAATGTGTGGTATGATAGAATTGAAATTGGTTTATAATCGATTCCAAATGTGGTTTGAGCTTGTGATTGGTTTTGTGCTGTGAATGAGGAAGAACTTGATACAATGTTAGATGCTTGTAATGCTTTCTGGCCACAGCTTTGTGGTTATCAGTCTTTTTTTTTCTTCTTAAATTCGATACTCTGGTATATCAATGATCAGTTAACGCAAGTAAAGACACTGCATTTTGTTCCTTTAATTGTTAAGTAGACAAAATGTTTTGAATTGATATCTTTATATTAGGTAAATGTTATTATTGCACTGGTATTAAAAGACTATTTGGTCCCAGTTGAGCTACTTTTCTATTTGATTTGCGTTCACATAATAGTGAAATAACGAGCTGATACCTCAAGGCGTCTGAAATAAATCATTATATACTTATCCACGCAAGCTTAACATTTTATGAGATTGACTGGAATATTTACTTAAGCTTTATAGAATATAATTTATGTTGTTTTAAAGAACTAGGCAGATTTTATTATCGAATTAACTAGGATGATCTTCGTTATTAATTAGATGATAATAAGATTAGTTTTGGCAAGATTAGCTTAAAAGCTCATCTCATTATCATAATCTACAGCTAATTTTACTTCTACAAATGAGTTCCTATCTGCTACCATCTCCTTATTAGCAAATAGCAATCTAGATACAGGAAATATAAATTAATGTATACAGTTGTCGCTAACCTAGATACCCCAGAATATTATAAATAGAGTGGTTATAGAAATAGGACATGAAATATAACTATTATGCACTCTTATCAAATATTCAAATATGCGAGCGAGAAATAGTGGCGATACATACATATGGATGTATTCAGCATGTAATATGAAATTTATTGATAGCTAACTAGTCGGTAGATATTGTGCATAGTTCTTTATGACACAGGAAATCTTGGGAACCAGGCCGTGATTTAAGATGTGTGAAGTAAGATGGCATTGATGTTGAAGAAATTATCATATCACCCACGTTTTCTCAAGATAAATAAAAGTAAGTGGTACCTACTAATATTTGATTTAAAAACAGGTAATAATATTTTATGATTACAATAGTTCATGATCAATATTAGCTAATTCCATAAGAATTAAATGAATCACTGTAGGAGATCGAATATTTCCGAATGAAGACGAAAAAGTTTTACCTTAAAATATCCTAAACGAAATTACGGAATCAAAACTAATTTGAGATGATGATGAGTTGATGACACACAACAATCAAAAACTTGATTGATTTGTGAAATCATACATATAAATACATTTCTACATGCCATAGAAGCAGAAGGTCATCTCTAAGATGCAAATTATTACGTTCCTAGAAATTACATCAATCTGAGAAACTGTGGTCAATCAAATGGGACTTTTTATAGACAGGTAACACTGTGGTATAAGTAACACCTTTTTTGTTGGAGCTCAAGACATCGCATAGGATATAAAATATGCTAATCGATATGAGAATCGAATGAATCGATAAACTAACGCTAGATTTTGAATATGAATATTGCAGTTTAGCATCTGATTACCTTGATAAGTGGTGCTTTAATATTTTGAATTGCTATTTTTAGTTTAACGGTCGTGTATCTTCAATTCAAGGTAGACCTTGGATTTAATAGAATATGCTATCACTTACGATATCTAGAGCATATTTGGCTAGAGCTTGAACCCTACGCACAAACAAAACATCGAAGTTTAACTTTGTGCCTATATAATGTGAAAGCACGCGTCTTCCAAAGCGATGTATGCACAGGGCCTGTGCCGTCGTGGGCCGCTCGCGTGTAGATGCTATCAAAGATAATAGTATAATGTGACGCCCTATCGCCGTTTAGACGGATTTATAGATTTTTACATTTTCATTGACTGCCTTTGTTGATGATAAAATTTTAATGAAAAAAATCGTAAAAGAACATTGTAAAATCTACTAAATATTTTTTTAAATAATTCGCGCTTCATTACGGTTAATAAAACGTAATCAAAACGATATAAAAACCCAACAGATATTAAAACGAAGAATATGACGTCACTTTAAAATTCAGCAAAAAGTTAATAATGTCTCAAAAAACTAATGGCTAACCAGAGAACTAACCGCGAGATTAATTCTAGATCAAAAATCGGTAGCAGATCAAAGGCGTATCGACATTGACCTTAACTGCGCGGGCGCAGTACGAATCGATTCAGATCCGACCAATGGGGGCGCGACGATGCTCAAACATGGCGGCCGATGACCCGACGCTGGACAATTTGCATACCTAGTTGCATCACCAGTCATAACTAGTTTGATGATATGATTTGCTCCACTGATTGTGTGGGAGATTACAATCATGGAGCTAGAGTGACAGTTATTATTATAAGATGGTCTAGCTAGATAATGTGTAAATGTGGGCTGGAAATATCGCATTTTCTACGCTATTTAATTTTTATAACGTTATAAATTAATATAAAACCTCAATAATATAAAATCATAAGTCGATTATATTTAAACACACAAATATGCCGAAAGATAGACCGAAAATAATGTTAGCAAAAATAACAGTCACACACAAGCAATGAAATTGCAACTAGAGGTGAACAAGATGGCAAGGTCATTTTAATATCCCACAGATTTCAAAATTAGGGCTTGTTAAGTACTATAGTTTAAATATGAATCATCAACAGGTTAGACAGAGGAGTGGGCAGGTGGCCGCCCAGCTTTCAAGCTGTCATAATTAAAGAGGGTTGCCGCTTTGTATGGGTAATTAGCTTTATTTGAGAAGACGATTATAATTCAAATGGACTCTATTGGTAATTTATGACGGGAGGATGAGAGAAAAAAAATTAGAGGTAAGGTATTGTCTATTTTTTCGTTTTGAATAATTAGTTTAGAGTAGTTTAATTACGAGATGAATTAAGAACGAATCGAGGATCAAAGGCGAGGTGAATCTTATTGCCGGAGACGAAAATCTGATGAATTCACAATTGTCTTCTCTTTCCTAAAATACCTATCTACTAAAATGAGATGGAAAACTTCCCTTACTTAATAGTCTTCCATACTAAACAAAACCATAATGAGCCACCTCAGTCGTCAATTACCTACACACAAATTCAAAGATATGGAATAATCCAATCGTAAAATCACACACCAATAAAGCTCGTAGCACCATCTATCTTAGGAGACCAATTTGTGCATCAAACGAGTTCGGAGCAGTAAAGTCTTCTAATAGATTAACATTAATAAAAGCGGGTAACGAAAATCAAAAGACTTTATGGCTCGATAGATCTAATATTTCTAATAACAATCGTATGGTTTCATAAATTTTTACGACATCGCACGATTATGTGAATATTCACGAGTCAGATCTGAGAAAATATCCTTTGATATATCTCGATTTATAAATCAGTGTTTTTTTTCTTCCATTGCATATATACAGCATCGATATTTTAGTATGTATATCTTCCATTTTAACTGAAATGACAATAGACACTGTATTTCTTATAGCAAATCCAGGAAAACCATCGTTGCTTTAATTATTATTCATTGCTTTCATCCAAGTTTGATTTTGATTGTCTTTGACATTATCATTGAAACAATTTCTGGTTCAAGAGTCAAGGTCTTTGCCTATACGCATAAATATACCTCCTTAGAAGTTTCAAAACTACTTTGATTGCTTTCTGGCCTTCTTATTCCAATACATTGTAACAATAAAACCTTAGAAAATATAGAAAAGTGGAGCTTCAACCGGTACTGATGCAACCCGGATATTGTTTACAGCTATGGACAATCACATAGGTTTAGAGATGGCACTGTGCATAAGTAATCACACGTTTCTAGACTAGACTAACATTATTTTAAACCATTTTACAAAAGGAATGTGTATTGAGATCACGGTTTTACTCATTGGAAATGTTCATTTGTTAAAAGATTGATGCTGATCAAACTGTCTTCCATTTTTGTCTGTTTTGTGTTAAGCTATATGACAATAAGGATTAACGCTAGGCTGGTACAGCGATGGATTTTTAGCGCTTAAAAGTGCCGTCTATGGATAATTTTCTCGTCTTATGGAATTAGGCTTTAATCCATATTTCATGATTGACGCTTAAGCCGCTTTAGATGCTATCAACGATGAACGTTTATTTGACGATATGAGTACAGGTTGCATTAAGGGATATTTGAATTTTATAACTTCTCTTGATGCAGTGATGTTACTCGAGAATATAACATTAATAAGTACATGATTCAAATAGCACTTTTTTAAGTTAACATTTGTGTGCACTTTTATACAAACTAATTTAGTAAACGATCTCCCTGATACGTTAATAATGCAAATAATAAATGAGCTTATTATAGAAATTACCGTTTATAAGAGGCATAATTTATTTGAACATTATGATGTAAATCAGAACATTGGAAACTTGAACACGTCCCACCTCCAAATTAACCTAAATGAAAATGCATGATCAGATTATCATCTATAAAAATGATAAACCAAGGTGTCCCATTAAATCTCTAAGACATATACATACAAGGAATTAATGGGAACTACATTAGTGAAAGATAAAGGTGAATGAGATTGAAATCCAATACCAACCTCATCGCCCAATCAGGGACCGTTCTTAATTCTTCCTGTTTCGTGGTTGGTTGATATCTTGAGCTCATCCTTCAATGCATTCTTGCTTGAAGCAGTATTTATTTGGTTTTTTTAATTCAATACAATTGCGGGGGCTTATTCAAATGAACTGGGTAATCGGTCGTCGGCACCGTATTAACGCTTTTTATGGGGTTTTTGGGTCCAAGCGAGGAGTGAGAGCGATCCTGACTAACTGCGGCAGAACACCTGGCGATCTGACCCGTTTCTAGAACCTTTAGTGAGTGAGTTGATCTGTGCTGTGGCTTTTTACAGATTATAAGAAAAATTTAAATTGTCAATTTTAAAGGACCTAGCTATGTGAATGTTTTTAATAAGACAAGCATTTGCATATATGGATTTCAATAGAAATAAGTATAGGTATGGTGTTGTTTATACATATAAAATTATATATTAACTTTATACAAATCGTTAGAGTGATGTTATTGATGACATTTTAAAGTAGGTCAGTAATTCTGTCTAAACATTTATTAAGGCTTCACTACAGTCTTGTCTCTAGATTCATCGTTTTCATCTCCAAACTTGCACCATCTACAGCGTGTTGTTTTACCGAAACTCATTTTAATTTTATTAACATTCGGGAACTGTGCTTGTTTCAATGGACGATATCAGGAATACATAATTACTAATGGACATACCACCAAATTAGAGAGATCTTTAATATCATGTGGTCTTATTATCTCTTGAATAAATTTTAATATACGAGACATTCCGGGGAAGATTAAAAATTAAGTAGCATACAATAAATTTTCACTTTTACGATGTTGTATTTTTATAAGTTCGGATTATTTGATGTGGGAATTTTTGCATAGTACCTTGTTTGTATGTTGGGCTTAACTCGTGATTTATGAAACTCAAATGAAAATAAAATATTAATTGATTTATATCAAATCCTAATGTCATATATTTTCCATAATCGTGTAGCAGAATTAAGTCATATATCTTGCCATAATAAGATGAAATAACCGTAAAAGTTTATCGTACTACTGAAAATTCTTAATGTTTTATCAGACTTTATTAAACCAATACTAGAATAACAAGACATGTAAACTTACAAATGCTCATTTACAATCAAGACAACCACGAATCGAATAAACACATTATGTTTACACTACAAGCAACAATATTATGACGCATCGAATCCACACAATCGATTGATACTCCACTCGATGTCAAATCGATACCTGCTCAGTTCAACTTTGAAGAGGCATGAACACTTTTTTCCTAAATAAACATCCAACGAATCGATTTGGAACTTCATCTCTGAATGTTTACTTAGTAACAGTCCGCTTTAAGAAATCGATTATAATATCGCCCGTGGCACTCAATAATAGACTTTCGATCGCAGAACACAAAGTTTAAACTCCTTTGAATCCTATTCATTTGATTCCATCTGAGTTTCTCGATACTAAAAATGAGTCCTTAATTGCAATGCCTGAAGGCACAATTCTGCCTGAACGGGATGTGGTCTACTGTGGATGTGACATCCGAAGTAAAGATTTCGGAGCAGTATACAGAAAGATAAAATAGCCATTGAACTGCAAGCGTCGGAACAGGAAACTAAAGAAATACACTTTCAAAGCAATCAAACTTGATTTAGAAAGCAATTTATGATTATAAAATTGTTAATAAATCCTCCTTGCTTACATAAGCTCAAAATTATCAATTGGAATGGAATGATCTGTTGATTGATATAATTTACCTATTTGGTTTTTGCAGCACACGTTTTATATAATCCCAATTAGCAAATATCCAAATCAACATTCACTTTTGAATTTTATGCTTCTGACGAATTATTGAACAATTAATCAATGACTAAAGTACCGAAACATAGAGCAGTTATGACATACTTTTACAACATTCTCGTTCCAAATTAAAGTAAAGCAAAATAAAGTAATCACCGAATTTAAAGTTCATCTATTTAATTACAGAAACCAACCATCGATCAGCACAAGGCGTGGCGACAATACCGAGCACAAACAAACCTAGTAATAACAGGTTAAAGATCAGCTACAATGTTTTGTGCGAATTGTTAAAGACATACATAGTACATACAGACAGACAATGTCTTGTTAAAAATACTACAAAGGCAGTTTAACAATAAAGGAATAAAAGAGATAAATTGTATTTTTAGTTGAGCTGTAAATAAAGGTCAGTTAAGAATATGGGATAATTTGTGTTCAAGTGGCATCTGGTAAACCACAGGCAGAAGCTGTCGATATTGAGCTCAATTTTGGTTAAAATTTACATTGTATGAATGTATTGGGGAAATTATGAGAGGAACAATACTCAGGTCAAGAAAAACTTGAATGATGCGCAAGAAACTTCATTGTTTCCTCACTTCAAGGAATCGTTATGTTATCAAAACATTCGTAAATGTCATTCCGATCAATCCATTTAAAGGTTTCAATTAAAATTCTGCGTGCGCACATTACTCAGTTGAATCAATCACGCTGATTGGTGGCACGATGTAATAATTTACAATACCAATCGTTTTCAGCTGCAATAACTTCCAATTAAGGCCCGTCATGTCCAAGATGGTCGATCAGACAATAGTGAAAGATACGACCGCAAAAAGCCGGTCAACTACTGTGAAAAACATTGTTTCTATATTTGAACCCCTTGATACGCATTACTTTAGTGCATGTGATAAAGGAACAGCTATATTTACCTATATAAAACGCAAAATGATTTGATACATATAAAAACAAATAGAGACGCTGATAGAAACATAATGCAAAACGTTTTCAAGGCAGCACTAAAAATACAAAAGAAGTTCTGTGTTCGATTGAAGAAGACACTGTATGCTTATAATATTGAGTCAACATCGATACCTGTAAATGAAACTTCCTAACAAGTCCCAGAGAATTTCGATCGAGTTGTTGAAAAGAAAGTACAAAATTAACATAACAACGATAAGTAAAAGCAATTAACACGCACAACCAGTCAAGGGTACATTGTACGTGTTTAAGGTACTAACAAATATATGGAGTGACATTTAGTGGTAGTTAAGTTTAATATTCGTTAAATAGAAGCATCAGTTAAAATGCGGCAGCTGTTAAATATAGTTAATTAGTTATACGACATGGGAATGCTGTTAAATAGAGCAGGAGATGATGTAATTTACGAAGTTTTAGATATTAAGTGGTTGGCCACGGAAAATATTATGTTAAGGTTGATAGTGACAGACAGCTCATTTTTCTTTTAGAAGTTTATGACCGAATACGAAAAGATTTTATTACGGACAAATATGCGTTCTTCAATGATGCAATGTTAATATTAAATAAGATGGCGGGCTACTACTGTACTTTCTGAGAACCTGGACTTTTAATGATGTTGGACACTGAATGGTTTACTAGATGCCGCAATGGATCACTATAAAACAGGAGAAGCAGACGTCAAAAACAAATGAATTCTTTTGAACTTATATCCGTTAAACATGTTGTCATACCATCACCACGGCTATTATTCTGAATATCAGCAGACCAAATTGAGAGTCGCATGCTGCGTTACCACTTCACGCGCGAACTAATCCCAAGAAAGATGCCACAAATATTTTCATGGAACCTTAGATCACAAGTATCACGGAATTACAAAAGATCGTGCGTTGATAAATGGTCGATGTTGAGTAAACAGTGGTATAAGGCTTTTAGTTACGGTAAGAGAGTAATCTAAATCCGAAATTAGTTTGTTTTTTGTCGTCATAGTGCTCGGGAACGTCCCGTCACGTCTTGGGATCGATGAGACATTGAGAGCTGTTAGAAATGAAATAGATGGAATCACAAAGCTTGGTAATGAAGATTGGTGAATAAACTTTGATTTTAATGACGCAGTATCTGTTTGAGAATTCAGTCATAATCCAAAAGGTCCTAAACTCAAAAGTAATATTGAACGTGCACAAAATATTCATATGACCGCTGACCTCATGACGCAGAGGCCCTCCATTAGAGGTGGTCTCAAAACAAACGTGAGATAAGAAGAGCAAGCAAAATATGTACATTTCTAAACCAATAGACCTCTTTGGGCAAAGGTTAGTGACCTGCCGTTGATATTTACGTAAATCGTTCAGATGCGATGACTGACAAATGATGAGTTTCATGCTGTGTGGAGCTAAAGTTCAAGTGTTGCGTAAGGTACTGACATATGTGATCGAATCGTGATCAAATAGGCGCACTTGATTGTACTCGATTTTTTGGGAATGTTGCAGTAATATATGTTTTTACTTTTTTTATAAAGTTTATGAAGATTTCCATTTGATTGTTACTGACTTTAGAGTATTAGTATTATTGTAAGGATAAAACAGCGTTGAAAGGCACAAAGTGGACCGATGAGCTGCGGTCAAGGTCGCAGGAATCTACGGGATACGAGAATCATAGGAGTGGTAAATATGGCGAGGCTTGGAGGAAGCGTATGTTCAGCACTGCACGTATTTCTACTGAAATGAAGATGGTGTATAAACACATTATTTTCTAATTACACAAATCGATGCCTATTTCCATCAAACCAACATACCATTTGCACTTGATCTATCAATCGAGCACTAACAACCATAGAGATCAAAGCAGCCATAATACGTCTGTACTCTGAGCCGTCATCCGGTCGTTAGATAACAATTTTATTCATGCCTCCATGAATCATGTCCGATACAGCCGTGTTATTGGTGCAGCACGTGGTGTTGATCATACTATTGTAATACTCAGAAGAAGTACTTATTCAAAATGTTGAGACGAAGAATATTGAGGCTAGGGAAAATTGTCGGGGTTTGGTCAAACAGATTGTAACGGTGATAACGATGAAAAGAAAAGGCAGAAATGATAATTATGGATAAACATTACACAACACACAGAGAGGAACCCGTATTATTAAAAAAACCTGACTAAAAATACTAAGACTGGATAACGCAACAAAAATTATACTAATAACTAACATTACTCAAGAAAATAAATAACACAAATTATAAAAAAGCCTTTGACATTAGCCACAATAAAATTGCGCCATATTACATCAAACTGTGTGAAACGAAAGCATGCGTGCGCGCAGGTTAGCGCTAACCTAACACACCATTGTTCTCAAGTTGCACTGCTACAGAAATTGCGTGATACACGCCAGCGAGCGAAAGTCGGTAAACAACACTAGGCATTAATAGGGATGTACCTTTGTGGGGAATGATTAATCGACTAAACAAATTGACAGTTAGGTAGACAGTTAGTGTTAATAACGGTATATCGATATAATGAACAGGGAATTGCGTTAGTTAATGTCTTGTAGGTGGTAATGTTTCAAGTGGTTCTCAGATAGGAATAGTCTTCTGTAGATGCCACTTACGACATAGACGTAGGGACAGACTATGAAAAGGGCAATGACCCTTATTAGACACAAAAATATATGATACCAAAACACCCTGATCCCAATATAACAACATCTTTGCTGTTGAAAAATCCAGTAAATCTTCCTATTAAAGAGATTCTGACAATAGCAACAGCATGGTCAGTCAATTGATGAATTACGAGCAATCTATAACTTTTGTATTCATGCTTTAATTAATGATAGCTGTTCAACAGTCGCTGTAGCAACGGTATTGCAACATCAGCTAATGTTAGAGTTTCATTGCCCTGTAAAGTCTCTTGTCCATTGTTTGCTATCTGAATATAATAAATATTAAATGTTCTTTGTTTAGAGGGTCATGTGATTGTGAGAGTGAAATGAATATTTTAATAAAACCTCTGTGTTGTGCTCATTCATAAAGTTTCGTTGATAAACTCTTGGCTAACGTGTGGCTGGTCATTGTCAGTTAGATTTTTGTAAATGATAGACGCAACTTAACAACACGAAATGAACGAAAAATTATGTTTTCAAACACTAAGAATGTAACCATATCAAGGCATGGTATATATTCAGACTTCTATGAAACTGGATACGCGAATGGGCTAAAGTATTCATCGTCACACATGATCCTACAACCAATAAACCAAAAGCTAATGAGCATTAATACAACCATTCATTATTTGTTGATCATTTGAGACAACTCATGTTTAGTAATACTCCTTCATATGCTGAACCATAAGACTGTCTGAATACAGTACCTTTTAATCCATATAAACCTAACGGGCTCCTTGCAATTATTTTGAAGTATCTATATCAAAATCACTCACAGGGATATATGTGACAATGCTTTGATTCAGTTAAATACCAACATAATCTCAGTTACTATAACAAACGATGTTAGCGCAAGACACGCTGTTTCTAGGGTTGCTTGTACAGCTGCACAGTAATCGTTACAAGATTATTTGTGTGTATTCATTATTTTCTTCATCTTCTCTCTTCTCTTATATCTCTGCAATTTTCTCAGGTCAACTTTTTCAAAAATATCTTTGAACTATGTATTCTAAATATGTATTAAAAATACATATTTAGTTCAAGCCATGCACCAATTGACATAAAAAACAATAGTTAGGAAATCTAGAAAATCATCAACCATACAGAAGTCGAGGAGTGTGTAAGCATTCTGTTCGCTTTTTGACATACCAAAATAGTTTTTTATTAGCAGCTTTTGAAAGCAGCCACTTACAGCTATGGTATCAGGATATATCTCAGAAGATTGTCCTTACCTAAGATAACCTCAAAGTGCTCTTTACTAGCGACTAAGTAGCTTCAGCCCGGGAGTGTGAACTAAAATACTATAGCTGTACTTCCCATAACTGAAAGTATTTTCAGAATTGGACCAGTAGTTCCCAAGATTTCCCCTACATTTAAACTCACAAACCACCACCACCACCAACACCTCTTTATAATATTAGTATAGATTAGTATAGATATCTCCAAGTCGGATATGACGACCTCTTTAGCCTTGATCGCTATAGTAAGCCAGCCCTATTCATGCCATAAGTCGTGATCCCTCATCGCTATTATTTCATTAAACGTATAATTGATAGTTTCAGATGTTGTAATACAGTTTAGATGGATAGCTCGTGTTACGCGCTATGGTTCTTACAAGAATCATGTTAAGAGTACGCTATGTTGTGTGACGTTGTACGGTGGTACTGTGAGTTAATCTGTTATATATATAGGCAGATATTTGACAAGCAATCGATGGTTTAAGAGTTGAATTATATATAATCTAGTTTTTTTTTTTATTCGAGAGATGAAAAGGTAAAAAAAACTTTATTACAAAACTAAGGTTATTCTACGAGTGTAAAAAAAATGCAGTAATATATCACAGCTCATTAAAAAAGCTTAAATGAAGCTAGTAATATTTTACCTGGTATAATGACACTGACCGTCGAATCCATCTAAGGAGATATGGTTGCGGATAAGTCCTTAGGGGAAACCGTGGCTCCGGTCTAGGCAAGGGAAGGAACACGGGTGGGTTTTAGTCAGTAAAAGTCTGACACGCCCTTCCGCTCCGCCCAGAGCGGGAGAAGTCATTTGATGATTTCGCACCCAAAAAAAAAAAAAAAATCTAAGGAGATATGAAAATTCTGGTTAAGGTAACTACAAAACGGCCTTTTCGTTTGCCTGGCGGTCGCACTACTGCTGAGCATGAGGACCAGGGTTCGTTTCCCAGGTCGGGCAGTGTTTTTGAGTTTTTCTATCAGGAATTTCTCAGAAGTAGCCCGAATTCTGGATTTGTGCCCGGTTGATGGCAATAGGCTTGCCCCTTATTTCATAGGACTAAACATAACTGGCGAAATGTGGGTGAACTATATAGGTGTACAGACGCCAGCAAATCAAGTTACTGCAAAAAGATTTTAAACTTTATCTCTAAAAAATAAGGTTCAATGTTGATTGCGAAAATTTGACAGATTGGAGTAGGTTGATGTGCTGGCGTCTGTACCTCTGTGTAACCCTTCGAGAATTACAGACGTTTTGTTGCGTTATGTAACTACAAACTCAGTCTCAATTTTACCCAACGTAAGCTAACACTATCCAACTCTCCTCGACACCGTTCTGTGGGTGGCAGCACATACATGCAGACTGATTTACCAATACTATTTAAACGTAGTGAATGAGTGATTAAATAACTCGATACATCATGTCTTAACAATCGCATTGTTGCGCTCGAGGGGATCATTAGAGCGATTCGTTAGGATCTGATCGTCAACGACGATGATGATGGTGCTGATATTAAAGGCAGACGACCAATCAAAAAATTGCACGAGTATAGTAAAGTTTTGTTTTTAATAAGTGTTGGAGGTGTGGCTGAAGAAGGCAATGTAGGAAGAGGTATTGTAAACTATGAGGATATAGTATTAGAGGTGTAACAACAACAGTTTTCTATGAAAAATAAAGGGATATTTTTTCATAAAATTAATTAGAAGTCAGCAAATGAAGCCAGTAGATTACTCGAACTTATAAACCGGGAGATTTCGAAATAGATAGTATCATAACATCATCAACATTTAAAAAATTGCGCACTTATTTAGAGTTAAAATTATTAAAAGCAAATACTGACCAATCTAAGAAAAATGTAACAATTTAAATAACTGTACGGTTAAGAAAATAACTTCGTATGAACCCTTCGTGCTTACTCATGTGGTCTAAGACCATTAAGACATATGACTGTAAGATAAAAACATAGCGACCGAATGAGACGTGCTTCATGGATCGAGATAGGCGCGAGCGCAGGTGAATTTTCACGAAAATTGTACCACAATATTAAAACTATTTCTTCAACCTCTATAACGATGAAAATACGGTAGATTTTTCTATAGCAATGTGAAGTACTGTGGTTGTAAAGTCGGCACTTTTTAGTAGAAGTCCAAGTTCTTTATTACTTATGTTGTCGTCAAGATAAACCGTGATAATACGACAAAGGTTTTTTTCATAGCTGTCTTTTTTATTACAGAAAATAGTGTTCTCAAGTGTTCCAAGAATGAAATAACTGTTGTGGTCAGAAATGTTGCTTATATTGTTGCAGTTGAAAATTCTCACAATTTTCCTCACTCTGAAGAGTGTGAATTGCTTGGTTTTAATTGCTTAATTCAAAATAGGTGACGAGTTACAAACCATTGCCTTCTAACAGTAAATAAGCCTCATTTGAAATTGCTAGATGATTTGTGTCTATTTGTCCGGACTAATGTCAATATCGTGCAGATCGTAAATGTGTTCCTATGGATTCACAATCGTTACAGTAAATAGATAGATTGTACTTTGTTTCAACAGTCCTTAGCGTCGATTGTCTATATTAGCAGTATCGATTTCGTCTCGATTACCGATTCTTTGGAACTTGAAATTGAATAGTGTTAATGTATTACCTGCCTCGTCTGTTAGGTGGTCTCAAGCGCTACTGCTGATCATGGGGTATTGGGTTCGGACAAACTGTTATTTCTCAGTAGCAGCCTGGAGTTTGGATTTGTGCCCGGTTGATGGCAATAAGCTCGCCCCCTGTTACATGGGACTTAAACATAACTGCCGAAATGTGGATGTACTTTAGAATATATATCTCTGCCTAATCCTTCGAGGCATATAGAGTCACGTTATATTATGTTACGTATTATTAATAACGTCAATAGTATTTTATATTTCCTTTTGGTACAATTTAATAATAGATAATATCAATATCAGAATTAGTACCTTTAGTTTGAAAGTTAACACGGACAAATAGAAAATTTATTTTAGTTTTACGTTCAACCAAAAGGCTATTGTACCATAATATCTTAATAACTTTATCCATATAATCTTTATCAATTATTTAAATTTCATAGACACTAAATTTGGATTCCAAGACCTTTGTATCGCTATAATGAACGCCATATCAAGATTTTGTATCATTAATGGACAGTATTCTATCAAGATGCAAGCTGACCATGGTTCCGCCTGCATTTAGCTGTCAATATCTTAATAATCTTGAATGATCGTGATTATTATATTTATTGGAAATATAATATCATATGTGATTCTCGTTTGATATATTTCAATTGATGGTAAGTTGGTTCCGTAGCGGTGCATACATTTTTTTAAAGTGTGGGCAATGGCTAAGGTGATTGAATAAAAATTTGGAAACATCGCCTCATCTTCAACGATATAATGATCATATCGTTTAATATAAGATTTATAAGTTTATAACACTTCAAACCACAAAGCACTCACTGACAACATGACAGATGATGACCACAAAAAACTTTGAACACATATTTTCATTCCTCATTCATCTTTTGTTTTTAGCTTTGCTTTCACCAAAAAACCTGAAATCTCCTAAAAAAGTCCTTTACAAACGTCACAAAGAATACCGAGACTGTACAAACACAAAAATCACGTATCTCCTCTAACAACATAGAAGACCAGAACCGTTCCACATTTCACACAATCCGCATCGTTAACGACAATGCGATGTGATACAGATATCGCCGAGCCGATTGCGCGGGCGCAGCGAACGGGCCCATAAATGGCGTCGCAAGCGTTCATTAGGACTGATCCGACTTGATGAGGCTTGATGTTTGATTCCAATGCCTGACAGTCGTGATTGTTGAGTATTGTTTTCAGGAGGCTTGTTAAAGTTTGCAAATTTTTATCTATTGTGGAAAGGTAAATAAACGCCCATTCTTTCTGAGATTTTCCTAAACTTGGGTATAGGAAAATCTCAGAAAGAATGGGCGTGTGCAGACGCCAGCACATCAAGTTACTACAATCTGTCAAATTTCTTTAATAGATTTTCAACTTTATCGATGCAATGTTGACTGGGAAAATTTGATAGATTGGAGTAGGTTGATGTGCTGGTACCTAAAAAGCACAGAAAAAATATCAGAGATAATCATAGAGGCTAAGTGTTGAATCAAAAGCATTGATGATGATCATATTATTCCAGGTAACAATCTGCAATTTCAGATGAGCAAACAAAATAAGAATAATTCATTTATGCGGAAGGCCGATGAAAACAACATTTAATTAAAATAATTAAGCAATTTAAAACACTAGAATAAAATGCTGATTATGGTGGGAAACTCGGTCAAAATAACACTTATAATACATTAAATACATCTCTTCTAGACTGAATCACTGAATAAAATGTCAATTAGAATAAATATTTTAATTTGCAGCATAGACTGTGGTATAATTTTACAAAATGTTAAGGCCGATGGATGACCTCAGTTAAACAAGCAACGATTTGTTTTCGGTTACTGACAAAGCTGATAGATAAACACATTCTCCTTATGAGAACAAAGAAATATTTTAAATAAGTGTTAGACAAAATCTTGAAGTAAAGGCTAATTGAAGGTTTAACCACGAAGACAAAGTTTTGAGAAATGGATTCGTAATAGAAAGATGATCAATACACATAGGGTATAGAACTAAGTTTATCTTGGAAACCAGAACACCAAACCCTGAAAACATACCTATTTAGTAGCATTAATCGAAACATACTTCTTACATAACTTATTCTAATCCAACGAAACTACAACCCATACAGAACTTACAATAATTACCTATAGGTAATGACAGCTTGAATATTACATAAATTAAATGTGCTCGAACTAATTTAATTAAAGGACATAAATTCAAGAACTCCACATGCTCCAGTTTGGCTAAAGGACGAGGGAACGGAGCCATTCTAAATGTGATAGCTAGCTAAATTACAATACGGTAAAGGGAATCGATGTTCGCAACAAGAACAAGCATTGATTCAATTTGAATTGTAGTTGAATTGAGAAATTTAGGGAAATGGACTAGACAAGCATTAGGACTATAGGCGAAGTGCTAATGTTAACGGCCTCACTACTATCGCATGCATTTAGTAGAATGTTCATTGTTCATCTTGATTGAAGTTCAAAGATATCCATGCACTACTGGAATACAAACCAATTATGTATCACATTACAAAGGTTTACAGGTAACTAAAAAGTGTAAATAAAAAACCGATTCAACTCTTTATGGCATATTTAAAGATAAAAATACCAATTTCGCTTGTGCTACAGTATCATTCGCAGTCAAAATTGGCCAAATCATACTGCCAACAAATAATAACTAACTAAAAGCTAAAGAAACCTCACAGTAAGCTAAAACAGAACATATGAATGCAAATGCCACCATCAAATATCCGCTGAACATCTGCCAAATACTATAAGTGAATACGAAACTAAACCATCGAGGGTCGATATCGCTTCGTAAAAAGGTGCAAAAAATCTACTCGCCCGTGACCAGCCTAAAGTGGAACATTCACATGGAATAGCAGTGGCTTTTGTTCGAATAAATCTGAATGCACAGCTTTTTCCAAGGATTAACCTTGATCTATCGATTAAATATTAGAACAAATAGAGGTTTCTAGATTAAGTCTCGATAATCATCAAAAGATTTTGTAAGAAAATCTAAATAAAGACTACCTAATTTGACGCTGATTAATTTTGTGAATCTTTAATTTGAAATCATGATAAAGTGGTACATCTCTTATTAATCATTTCGCACGGTTCTAATCTGTTAATACCCAAAACTTTTCATCTATGAATAATAAAACAGTTGTATTATTCAAATATTTGATATATTCCTGTCATAACTCAGCTGATTAACACCATGTTTTGACAAGTTCGATAAAACATCATGAATATCTTCACCAAGTTAATCCATCGATTTGAATTTTTACTAAATGAGTGTTGTCATATACACAATTACTTGAACCCAAGAGCTTCTCTTAACATTTTTCCTTGGGTTAAAGTTGTCACTTCATTTTTCTTGTCTAATCCTATTATTTCGTGGACTTTGACATTTTTTACGTTTTCATCGTAGTTTTCGTCAGTACTTTTTATAAATTGATTTATGAATGCTACATCTATTCCATATACAAATTAATCAACTTTTATAACCAAAAGGATTATTTAAATGTTCTTGAATATCTGACTACAACTAATAGATTGCATTCAAATGCTGGATGCCGGAAATTCCTAAAACAGTCTTTGCCTAAAGCTAAACTAAAGGACGGTATTACCGTTTATGATATTCAAGCTGAGCCAGTTATGGTGCTCCTATACTAAATGCCTATTCAACTTGCAACAGAAGCATACATTTGCATGTACCAACTTCATATGGCCAGTATGCCTATAATGACTCAGTATGTACAAGTTGCCGACCGAGCAAAGATTGTATCACATTATTTATAGCATAAAGTCATGGTTCAATACCTTTGGGCTTATTATTATTCATTGGTGCCGTGTAGGAAATCTTTTGCCGCAAGTGTTTGATAATGACAAAGTGTAATCTGTAGTCTGCTTAGAATTTATCCCTACGGGGTTTCAAAACAAATAAAAGTGTGGCTAATATCAATTTTAATCGACCGGGAATGATTATTAATTTATGTTTTATTGATATTGTAACAAATTGTTCAAGTTTCTCGGACGTCCAATTAAATAGTCATGTATAAATAAAATAGTTTACTTAAATGACAGCTTCATATTATTGTAACGTATAGTCAGCGCCGTATCTTATAACTGGAGCCTCCGGAATCCAATCAAAAACATTAATATTCAATTAATCGTTAGACGCCACTAATTTCCTATCACTGTTAATGGCCTGTACCGGTAGCAGAATAAAATTCCCTGTTCCAAGAAGATAAGAAATAATATTTAAAATCACAGTAGCGTCCAATATGGTCGTTTCATAATTTATTTGTTCGTCCAGCGATAAATAAGCGGACGTCTATGACTTTTTATCGAGAGATGCCTTCGAACAGGATTCCCTAAAGTTTTAACGAATAAAACTACTTTGCTCGGAATTTCTCCGAGACTGCGTGCGTGGACGATCGTTTTGGTGCTATTATCTCGGGAACCGGTTTGTTTGGGCGAATTTGAGACAATGGCGGCGGTTTGCGCGTGCGCATATACGTGATTCGTTGTTCCGGGACGGTGTATCAAGTTTATTTTGCTGCGCGCGTTGTATGAAATAATATATCATAATTTTATGCCATACGTTGCTAGGTATGTGAGCATCGATGGTTCAGCAAAGACAAAGGAAGAAATACCCGTACCTATAAGGATTTGAAGGATAAATTATTGTGCTTGAATGAATGCTCTGCAAATAGTTGATGATAATAATATATCATCTCAAGCAGCTACATAGGAATTCTTATAGGCTTCACAATTAGACCTTGCTTACATAAACAGAAATACTGCTCACATAAGGAATATAACTAACCACAATTCGAACCAAGATTCCTCTGTCCACTTAATAACGGACCACATGAAGCTAAAAGGTTTTTAAAGTTGTAAAACTCTTGTAATTGATCTTTTTGACCGCAGTTTGTCCTTTAAGTGTCATGGTGGTAGGCAGAACACTTATTTAAACTTGAAGATAAACATGGTCCAGACTGGGGCGTGTTTTAAGTCACAAAAGGAATTAATCTCTTTGGTGTTACTTTTGCCACGTATTTTTCAGACCCATTGCGGAGTTGCATTATAAATGGTTCTTAGGTGAGTGGTTTTTCGAATCCTGTTTGGAGATATTAAAAATATTTTCTTGATTTGTTGCATGATGAGGGGTTACAATAAAATTTTGGTATTATTGATTGCTACCTGTTGCCCGCGACTTCGTCTACAATCTGGAATGAAAAGTAGCCTTCTCTAGATGCCTCTACCCGTGAGCCAAATTTCATACAAATCCGATCAGCCGTATTAGCGCGAAAGCGTAATAAAGCAAAATAAAACAAAGTCACTTTCGCATTTATAATATCATATTATTATAAGTTAGGATATTATATATTATGTAATTAGGAAGTTAGGATTAGGATAGCTTTATCCTAATCCTAACTTCCTAATAAATTTTCGAATTGTCTGTATGCTTATACAGACAATTCGAAAATTAATTATCTTCCATAATGTTCCAAGAAAAAGGACGTGTAAGTAACTCAATTCACTAGGTATTTCAAAAAGTTTTCTTGTTAATTTAATGTCTTATATCAAAAAGCTAAGTACCGAACTTAATTCATTGAACTTCTGTTTTCTTTCTTTCCCAGAAGCCAGATAATTGAAACCACCCCAAAACAGTGCACTGTCCACGTGGTATGAATACGTAACGAGAGATTCTGCAACCTATGTTTATGGTAATTGAGCTTATAATGGCATACGATGAGAGTCATTATCGCCGATACAAGTGTATGGTTAAGATCAGCCTTTTTATCATTTTTGTCCTTCGTAAAAGGGCTATGTAGACGACATGCTGCTACTTGTTGATTAAGGAAATTGAGATGACGTCAAAGGTAAAAATATAATGGAAGATCATGAAATTCAAAACATAGGGTTGTACCAAATCATAAATGATACCCAAAAGTTAGAACAAACAAAGACAAGACAAGATACAGCTTTATCTCTAGGTACATCAACTACAAAATCCAGAAAGATGATACTCCAGCGGCACAAAAAGTACCACAAAGTGACACTACGCACGTGATTAATTAAGATCTAATCTTCACACAACTGCCGAAGAGCTGTGAAGACAGAGTCTGAGACTGATTGCATTGAATGGCATCGTATCGTCAAGATCTGGTTTAGTTGATGATTATAATTTCAATTCAACTTGATCGTAGATTTTTTGAGTTGATTTGATTAGCTGGGTGTTTTTAATGAAGGTTCTGCTTTAGAAACCTTGAGCATCATCATTAATCTGTTCCAAAACTAATAAAATAAAAACGTTCTTCAAACTATGTGTGAATCTCCTTTCTCTTGTTCTTTCACGAACTTTCTTACTTCTTTAGGATGATGGAAATATTGACAATGATAAGAAAATTTAATAGAACCATTAAAATAACAAAACGAAAAAATCTTATGATTTGTTTAAATTTAAAATAATAACTAAAGAGTTGCATGACAAGACTTCACACTACCTTCAAAAACAATTCCAAAACTATCATTTTATTTCTCACGCTCTTAGACGAGTCATCTCGAAACGAATTTGAGGAAGTCGCCGCTATTATCTTCCTTCAACTAAGTCAAACAAACCGAGAAATGGTCGCATGGTCGTGGTCGCTTGGTCGTCGTAAGTCGTACATAAGAAACTGGTTCCGTAACTTTTTGAGAAATTTATTTAAGCAGGTGTCGTTTATGTTACAAGAAAAACACGACAAATATTAAGAAAAAACATGTAGGTAAATAATATGGTTAAAAATTACATGAATGTTCTTCGTAAAAGATAACAATCTGAATGTCCAATACACACGAGTGTTTTTCAATTAATAATTACTCATTTACGAAGGAAAGTACTGTTACCCTTTGAGTTGATTCCTCTATAGATTTAGTTACAAGATTTTCAAAATAGAAATCATCTCATTCTCTCAACATACTTAAAAAACAAAAGACAGCTCAAAATCGATTACGTAATTTCTTTCACCAAAAAACCATGCTCAAAGTCAACACCAATTGCCCACTTACAACGAACTCTAAAAAGCCTTTTTTTATCCCAATCCGGTGTAACGAGAGCTCGATGTTGGTCTACAATTAAACTAATGCATTTCTTAGTGGCCGAAGGGAGAGGGCCCAAGATGGTGCCCAGCGGAATCCTTTATTATAAACTCATTTATTACTAATGTTACTGTTACGAAACTACGGAAATGTAACGCAACTTGTTAGAAAAGATAGAAGAAAGAGTATTTTTTTAGGAATAGTATCTATTTTTAATCTGAGTAATTTTGGTAAATGAGAGGAAATGCATAATTATTTTTGTAGTATTTTATGACCGGTTTCTCAAAGGCTTTTGACGAATCGATTTGGTTGTGAATAGCAACTTGTAAAATCTCTAGTTTGTCTCTTGTTTTTTGAGCAATTTTGTGGCAATGCTTCTCAAGTCCGAAATTAATCATAGAGCGCACTTTGACTTTACACTTTATTCTTAGGCAAATAATATTCAAATTCATATATGTGAATGCGAGCAAGTGTCGCTTACGAGTAAGTTTGAGTAAGAGTAATTTTGCCCTAAGCAATGAAAACATGCTTTGATTGATTTAGTCTTAAGAAATGTTTATTTTAACTATTTAACTGCTGGCAACACAATGGGATCAAATATTAGCTCAACAAAAAATAACAAAACCATAAACTAATCATTGTTATGCAAATCAGAACTGGTGTCAAAACACAGGACAATGTCTTGACACTATTGGCAATACAGTCAGTCAAATAGCAACACACATACATACATAGTCAAAACACATTACCCTCTTCTAAACCAACATTGCATAACATTGCAATACTTCTTGGTTTCTTATTTCGTAACCGTTCGTGTGAACTCTTTTAACTACTGTGTCTAATGAAACTTGACAGACGATGAAATAAGCTGTTATTTTGGTGTTACGGGCTTGTACACAACACTGCGACGTGACGTTGCATCGCAAAAATCAGCGACGGCTCCCTAAGATTAGATTAGATTCGCATCGCGCCGATTCGCAGTTTTGTGTACAAGCCCTAAGTTAGGCTGGCGACTTACTGCTTGGCTAAACTTAGCAATCATAATTCTCAATTCTTTATTGCATTCCATTATGTTTATAAAACAGTTGAATTGCTGGATTTAGGCCTTTCCAATAGCCTTTCCTAGGCCTTTTTTCGATCCATTTTCAGTCACCTATTTAAGATTACTCAAGAACACTTCCGTATTGGTAAATTGTACAACGCGTAATACCTATTGCATTGCAAAGTCAGCAATATCGAGATATATTCATGTGTCGGTAATGACGTACTTATTAATCTTTAAAATTATAAATATCTTTAAAAATTTTACTTTGTATAGGATATGACCTAACTTGACGTCTGTAATCCCCTAAAGGTTAAACAGAGGTGTAGCTATAGTACACCCACATATCGCCAGTTATGTTTAAGTCCCATGTAATAGGGGGTGAGCCTATTGCCATCAACCGGGCGCAAATCTACTCTGCTACTGAGAAATTCCTAATAGAAAAACCCAATATCGCTTTGCCGGTCCCGGGAATCGAACCCAGGACCTCATGCTTTGCAGTAGCAGTTGCAACCACTACACCAACGAGGCATACGAGGTAAATCTGGCTATAAATGAATATCTTGAACACTTGCGTCTTCTCGTTAAGATTAGAATTGCTGCCAGCCTGTATACGAAAGCTCGCACACAGTTTTCCTTTAACATATTTTTACATATGCATAGAATTTTATACTATCATTTATTATAACATTTTGTAATTCAGTATCACAGTATCATAAAAGTTTATGCCTCACGACGACGTATGGTAGATACATAATGCATGCTGTTAAACTGGATCTAGGCAGTTTTATCATGTGTGTAAAGAAATTTTAAGTATTATTTGTGGACTTGTGGGTATTTGTAAATTGGAAATTAGAGGAAAAGCTGGCTGATCTTTATTGGGTGTCACAAACTAATCGACGAATTATCATGAAAATGCAAAGTTATGTGTGAATGAATTTAAATTCTAAAAGAATAATTCTATTTAATTGAAGATACCGATGTCTTCTAACATGAAACTCTAGTAGGTAATAAGTATCCATAGAATTTATTACAAAAATTACCAGGATAGTTCACAAAATAGAAAGTTAGTTTGATAAACTCTAAAAAATAGATGAACTATAGGCTGACTTTGAATTGATTACCAATCTTTCAGTAAGTAAAAGTATACGCATAAATATGAGCAACTTTTAATCTGGGAAATTCTGAAAAACAGATTAAAATTCTATTGTATGAAATACGAAACGGCAGATAATAAATTCGCTTGTATCTCTACTTACCCTTCGTAGCGTAAATAAAAACCGTAATCACACAACACATTCTACAATAACTTGACCTCCTACCGGCGTGTACGCAGATTAGTCATCAGGTAATTCAAGTAACACAACGTAACGTATTTCATCACACAAATAACGTTTTCGTGAACATGTCCGACCAAGGGTCGTGGGTTCAATCCCGTGTATGTAATGTTAGATTTCGGTACTTTTGGGTTAAAGTAATCGTAGCTTTGTTTTATTGTGAGACATAATAATAACCACATGGTTACAGTTATTTCTCATGCATAACCCAGTATGTAGTTATGTCCATTGCATTACGGTGTGACCAAGACATTCGTCTAGGTAAAGAACTACGAATCCTTTAAATTTTTGTAACATTTACCAAAGCTCAGTAAATTCTCTGTTTCATTGCGTATAGGTTTTATTTTATTTTCTTCTTTATGAAAAAGAACCAGCTATCTAATTACGCAACACATTTTCGTAAACGATACCGACTAATCCATTTCATTTTGACAGTTCAACAATATTCATTGCGCTATTTACGCATTATATTAATACAGATTTTTTTTCGAACTTATGAAGCAATGGATTAGCAATCTGTTTCAAAACGATTCAAATTCTGATTGATCGTGAATTACGTAATTAGGGTACAGGTTCTGAATAATGAATTACAATTAGCATATAAGACTTATAACAATTTTCTAACTTATTTTTTTACGTGATAATTATTTTAAAACTTAGAATATTGCTGGTTGTACTTTACACAAGTCCGTTGTCTGATATAATATTATAAACACTTTGTTCATGTGTTATATGTGTGTCATAGTCACTATTATTTCTAAACTTTTTACTCTACACAACTCAGGTTCCTTTATAGGTGAAATAAAAATAATTTCAAGCCAAAAGGTTACCAAGGTCAAACTGGGTAAAGTGTTAACATCACTATTCAAAACTGCGGGGTAACTGACCTTAGACAAATTAGAAAGACCTTGTTTTACAAAATCGACGTTGGTTTTCGACGATAATTTAAAAACAATACTTAAATTCTATATTAATGTTGTCCTAATTCGCTGTATCAACCTAGTCTCACTTCTTGAGACAACACATTATCCCTTTGATACCAAGCCGAATAATCGTAATTCTTATAGTCACTAATAGTGATGTACCTAAATTGATTTCGAATAATTTAGATTATACGAACGATTTGGGGCTATAATCATTTTAAATGTTAGTAATAAAGGCTATGGAAGGTGAATTTGATATCATAAACGCTATTGAATTGATAATCCTAATGATTTTGAATGACATTTTGAGATGGAAACACGTGTTTGGGTCATTCACAAACATTCTTTTGTATTTCTAATGTTAGGGTGAATCTCCCCTCTTGTAGTTAATAATAATTTTGTCAATTTGGAGATAACTTTGAAATTATTTCTTTATGTTTGCCATAAATTTTTTAAATGGGTTTATCGCTTCTTTGAATTGATAAACACCAAATTATTCTTATTAAGATTTTTTTTAAAACAACTCCTTATTGAAACAAAATTACATCTCACTTATTGAAAACTCACAAAAAAAATTATTACTAAAACAAATAATCCTCAAGCAGATCGTGTTCATAGATCGGTACGTCTTAGTGCGCGCGCGCATGACATCAGCGGAATCGGGGCCGGCCGCCCACCTCCATTAGGCGTCTAGACGAGTGGACAATTGTTATCTATTATCTGTGCATCTTCACAAAGTACCTTTCATACTTTATGGTCACTTTTTTGAGGCAACAGAAACCTGTCGATTCTTCTTTGGTAATGTAGATGTAGCAAGCATTAACTTGGAATATCCGGTTGAGTCAAAAACTAAATGAGTCATGTTCAGCTGAATTTAAGCCAAAGAATTTCACAAATTTTTGACCGGCCCGTTTAACATCGGTACAAAAACTATTACTCATCAGATGACGGACGTAACTAGAGTTGCACAGAAGAAAAATCACACAGAAATTATCGATACAAATGTTATAAAACTAAGCATAGATATCGATAAGGAGATACTCGATACAAATATGTATTTGATAGCGGTGCTACAACTTCCGCCAGACCTTATGGTCATAGAAGTTGCCATTATCACCATAAAAGCAGCCGTTTTAATGAGCACAAAACAAAGGGATCTGCCGCGCCGATGGCCGTACTATGGTTTTGTAAGTGATAATCTTGTGAGAGGGAAATGTGAATGCTGGGGACGTGTTCTGAACGCATATCTGTCGCGTTACTAAATAAAGGCAAAAGATGATAAAATGGAAGGCTGGAGCTTGGAAGCTTATAATTGAGAGCTTTGCTAGTAGAATATTTATCTCGATGCCCTCCATGTCTGGAAAAGGATCTTGCAAAAATTCTCCTCCCTATTTCTAGCTTGTACGTTACTAAACTACAAATTGTTCTACTCATTACATGTTTGTCATGTCAGTATTCATTATTCATAAAACGATCTGCTCGTTCATTTAGTTCTTTTTGAATCTCTAAGCTAAAAGTCTATCTTGCACAAACTTCGTTTTATACCAAGGCAACTCCCTGTTTTTAAAATATGACCATTGTATCATTTAAAATTACAACATCTTCGTCACTTTTTATTCCTATTCTCACTTCTATCTCTCTTGGAACCACTAGTAGGGCTGCTAGTGTGAATCCATGCACATAACATGACATATATGGCCATCTGATAGCGGACCACTATTTATTACCCCGGGACTGTGCCTTACCACGGTAAGGCAAGAATTACCTGCAATTGTAAACTTCTTCTATAACTGGTTCTTGACTTGTCTTCTTTAATCGGAGTACGGGACTTTTATGAAGAGTTATTGTAAATTCTAATTGTAACGTTGTATACTATAGGCACCTCTGCCTTACCTTTCACGGAAAACAGTCGTAATTTTATGTATTATATTTCTAATGTTAATATCTTAGCAACCATCTTTCCAATTCTTCGTTAGAACTGATTATGATCGTTTTTGTATCAAAAAAGCGATAGCTCGTATTTTTACCTACGGAAGTTTAGACGTTAATACCGGTTAGTATGTTCTTTTCTAAGCGTTTTAATTATTGCGATAATTATGAACACTCATTATGGAAATCTTAATAACTAAGAACATCTAACTACACTGAAATCTTCCAAAGAACATGTTTGACCAATTTCTTAGTAATACTCATCAAACTACCAGATAATCAGTAATATTGTCTAAGTTTCGTCATGTCATGTTACATGACTGAATACGTCTAGACTTAGAGATTGATATCGCAACAGGTTTTGATAAAGCTACATGATTTACAATCCTTAAGATGAAGAGGTAATTTTTAAAAGTTACATAAATTGAAAGATGTAGATTTTCAGGAGCATTTGCTTTAACTGAAGATACTGACAATAGTAGCTGAGAATGACAGTAATACATATAGTCAAAACATTTATGGATATCTAACCGGTAACCCTGAAGTATGATTAAAATGTTACTGCTATTAAAGGTGGTGGCCATAGCTACGTGATTTCCGTACAGCAAAGCAATGGCAGAAAAATTTAAAACGTAAACTCAGTTCATCATAATGAAGGGTATTTTCAATCCTTTGAAAACATGTCTTGGGGTCATAGAAAGAGCTTTTAACGAGCAAGCTCATATTTTAAATGTTGAAGGGGTCCAACAAAAGGAATCCATACGGGCTGAGGCTTCGGTCTTTACTTGTTATTGCAGTGTCATTTCTGCCAAGTTATTGGAAGGCGTGTCATAATATTTGCGAACAAGCGATGCTTGCTCTCGACTCGAGTCGACGCAAGCGCATTGTCATTGTCCCCAGAATCCATTTAAAAAGTAGGGTTGTCAGAATTTTCTGTTGCTGTAAGATGTATGGCGCAGCCGCGGGGCACACTTTTCTGTTAAATTATTATTTTACACTTTTTATTTGTTTCCTTTTACTTGACTTATAATTATATTGTGTTGTGTGCCTTTTTGTCTGTGCTAAAGAAATGTATTTCTACATGATGTTCTCTTCGATTTTATTAGTATGATGATGATGACTTTTGTATAATTGCAAATCTCTAAGTATTGTCTTACTTTGTCAATTATGGAATCTTTTGATATGTCACTAACCTACATACTCACTTTTTTCATTTTGTTTATGTGAATCGATTCTTAAATCTTTTAAATCCTTACTCTAATATTTATTACCTTCTTCAAAGTCAAACTAAAAGCAGTTTAGGAAAAAAACTTCCATACTTTTTGTTGGCCGATCATCAAACGTGGCTGCAATAATAAATGTATATTGGCTCAGCGTCACTTACCAATCGACGCGATTAAGAGCCTTTAATACTGGTTTGAGAATGGCCAAAGGGTTTTTGGGTTCAGTGCTTCTAATGTAAACAATATTTTAGTAACATTGATAAGGTAATTTTTAACGATGTAATTTTGGAGCTTGTGGAACTTCCTACCCTGCAGTAAAAAAATGATTTTTTACATACAATCAATTGTGTCAAAAACGAAGCCAACACTCCAACTATCTACAGGACCAAACATATTTTTGATATATAATACAAACAAATATTTTACAAAAATACATCAACAAAAGCTTAAATTACTTCCCGAACTACATTCATTCAGATGATTTATTCGAAAGAACCCAACAAATTCATTACCGCAATGTATTTTTTAACGCAATTAAGGACCCACTTGAGTTCCAAGGGCTTGCGCATCTGTCCGTTGATCGAGACGCACACACATGCGTGCGCGCACACCACAGTTATGCACACAAACGCGTAGCTTACGTTCATTTGTGTATGTGGGTATCTATGGGGTGCGGTGAAATAATAATTTCTAACGGTTCTATGGCATATGGACGGGGTATCAATTTTCGGAAAGTAACGATTTTTTGAGTTTGAGAGCTGTAATTATAATTGTTTGATATTATTCTGGAGATACTTTAATATAGATATGTTGGATTTTAAGAAGAACTAAAATAAATAATTAAATGGAAGTAAGTACCTACGATCGAATGAGAATTTAGTAATTAGTTTATAGTATTTAAACACTTCTGTGGTCTAGTGGTTAGACCACCTGGCTCAGACCCAGAGGTCCCGAGTTCGATTCTGAATGGGGGCAAAATTTTATACTCGCGGTTTGGTGGGTGGTAGGGCTTGTTTTAATTCCACCTGGCTAGCTACCACCATATTTTCTAAGTCTGTCGCCATAACAACAATGTTAACAGCATTGTTGTGTTTCGGCAGTTAGAGGTAAGATTCCAGTTCCTCTGTGGGTGAGAATTCCAGATGAAACTCGCTTCTTCCATAGGCCTGATCATTACTTACAATCCGGATTGTAAGTACCGTCGTCACCGTTGAGAATAAAAAAAAAAAAAAATAGCCTTAACAGTTAAGTTAATAAAGTTTAAGCTAATAAATTCCAGTTGAGCAGCCAGGTAGGTTTTGCAAAGAATGTGCTGACTCGTCTTGAAAGGGTAGTCCTATTTCTTATTTTAATCGCAAAGTATTTTACCTTATTCTCAAGTTTCTAACAAACTTAAAGCCACGCGATTATCACATTTATTTGCAGCACAAACTGTGCTAAGGTAATAAATTAATACACTTACTTGCAAAAATATTCTCCTCTCGGCGCGGACAGGCAGGTTCCGCTATTTTTGCATGGCGAGGGCGAACACGACACGAAACCTGAGCAAAAAGAAAACGTCACATTAGCATGCTATAATAATTATAATATGTGCACTTAATGTTAACTGTGGCTGCACTAGCGATAAATATTTCTTAGAACACGAGAGATAAATACTATCATGATGATCTAATAGGTAGGTATTCGAATAATCTTATATTTTTCACAGTTACCTATCCTAGGTATAAGTAATTTTGTGTATGAGGAGCATAATAAAGACAAGCAGGATTTATCAAACTCAAAGCATTTATTTCAATTAAACCAATCACAGGCACTATTGAATTTTCAAGGAGTCAGTCAGTCTGAAACATGAAGCTATGTATGCTACCAAGCCTTATCTATAATTTAGAAGAAAAAATAATTAACTACATAAAATTAACTACTAAAAATGATAAAACAGAAAAGACTGCGACAACAACAATCAAATAATATAAACCTAAACCTACAGCTATAAAGGAGTTGCAACACAAAAATGATATATATATTTTATTTCTTCTGATTAATTGTAGCTAAGTAATGACTATGGCAGTCATTATACATGACCACAAAAGGCCATCTGGGTCACCGATGAGATTTGAAATAAAAATTTAGAATATTTGACAGATCTTGATAACAGTTGCCATTGGATTTGTTAGAGATTGCGAAAGAAATATATTTTATAGCCCGAGGCTAATGTGATATTTCGATAAGGAATTAAAGATGATGATAAAACAACAACAATTAAGTACACATCACACACAACAAAAATTACCAACTACAATAATTATAATACAACAAAAAAACAATAAACAATCAACAACAACAATTATTACAACTTATCAGTTGAGCTAACACTTCAATGGAATGAAAAGCATTTTAATCAAATAACAATATCAGACAATTTGTGAGCAACATATTGTCGCCCAAAACTTCTGCACCGACGTGTAAACCACAAGTGTCAACTTGCAGACGAAAACTTTAAAATGGAACAAAATAAGTTTAAACAAGATTGATTGGCGGCAAAAGCATCCGAGTGATCCGGTAGCACAGTGCAAGATACAGATCAAGTGACAGAGAGTGCTCAAACATATTGCTTGTGTCTCCGAGAAGTATTGCTGATGCCGTGATAGTGAGCATTTAAAGTTTTAAAGCATTTTGGGAGATGCGATGAGGTGTTTGGCAATGAAGGAAAAATTTTAAATGAGAATTTGTAGTGCGTCTGTTTTTTTGGGTAGATGTGCTCGTGCGGAATTGTGAACTTTAGTTTTTAAAGACGGTATATATTCTATGCCGGATTTAAAAACTCAATTCAATTCACAATTCTATAGAATATGTTTCGTAGCTTCAAGAAACTTTGTCCTAGCAGTAAAATGGATTTATGATAAATACTTTTTACTTAATAAAAATGATAAAAATCCAATATGATAATTTATGCATATATTTCAATAGCACTTATTTACATAAAACAGCATCAGATATTAAAGAAGATTGCCCTACAAAAACTGTAAAACCGACGAAAAAACTTAAACATTCGAGTTGTTATCAACACTCCAGTATCGATCGATATAATCTCGATATATCGATCAGTCAGAATCGAGACCACCCAAACATATCGGATACATTTAGTTCAGGAAATTGGCCTCAAAACGGCGGCTCTTATTTAATTTAAATAAACAAATAAAAATAGCGAAGGAGTAAAAACTGTAGTTGTTGGTACAGTCAACATATCTATGTAAACCATTTGACATGAACAAGGCATTTATGGCGTAGCAGTAAGGATGATTTTCGTAATGCTGCTGATGTGCGATTGACTGTATAAGACTATTCATTGTTTATTTTGTATTACAAATTAATGTGAAGTCGATCCATAAAAAGTTGTCATCGATCTTGCTTGTGCCAGTAAAAACATCTCGATCGATCGCATGGATGTTATTAAAAGTGATGAGATGTGATCAATCTACCTAGCCTTTTCCCAACTATGTTAGGTTCGGCTTCCAGTCTAACCGGCACCCTAATTACGTAATGCACGATCAATTTTAAATTGAAACCAAACCAAACAAAAAAATCTGCTCAATTTTTTTTGTCGAACTTATGAAGCAATGGACTGGCAATCTTTTTCAATTGGTTTCAATTTAAAATTGATCGTGCATTACGTAATTAGGGTGCGGGTGCAACTGAATGCAATACTTGCCACTAAAGATGAGACTTGACACACCACGTGGTTTGACTTGCGCAGTAGATGATTTATAGGACTACTTCCACTTTACCCCACCAGGCCTAAGCGAAATGCCTAAAATTTTGCATCTGCCCCACTGGTTCGACTTGGTGGGGCAAATTCCACTAGTTTTAAATCTTGTGGATTCTGCCCCACTAGGGTTGGCACCTTAGAATTTGTGTAGGTGCTCGTATTTTTATATTTGTTTAGAAAAGAACGAAATTGTTAAACGTAGGGCCCGGCTTGATGGGGCAAAGAGGAAGTACTCGATTTATAGGTCTCTTTAGCGGTATGAGGTCTGCGCCGGGGCGACCGCCGCGGCAATGCAATGCGGCGAAAAGAGAGCGGGAAGCGCAATCTAGTCTTATTTTTCGTAGCGCGTATTGTACCAGTATTTTACTTGGAGCGACTGCTTATCGGACCTCCACAACCCAGTTACTGGGTAACACGCTAACGTAAGATTTAGTGACGAGATGTGATGTAGTGTAAAATTATTGCTGCAATTATCAATTTGGTTAAAGTTAAAAATGATGTTGATATCGTCTGTGTAGCCATTTTTCGCAGTAGAAATACGGACTAGTTTAGTATGGACGTCATAATTATCCTTTTCGTGGGAAAGTATGCAAATGTAATGTTAAAAAAGCACAAAAAATTACAAAACAAATTTGCATTAAAAAGCTATCACTCAAATTATTTACATAAGAAGACATTAAAAAAATATTTACCTTTTTTCGCTAAATACACACATCTGTGGGAAAATCTAACGAATTTCGCTCGTTTTAAGCATTTAAACGGAATCAGATAAGTATGTATTTGGACAAGCGATAAATAATTTTTGGTAAAATTAAAACATGATAAGCGTACTTTTCACTTGTTTACTTAACTCTTGTAAAAATGTAAACATACTTGAAAGTATAACTTGACATGGGTGTGGGTAGGTAATTCTTATACAAACTTATGTTTGTGATGAATTTGATGGATGATATTTGATTAAAAAAAACATACTTAATATAATTTTTGTTTGCCCTCGCCCAGCAGTGAGACAGCATAGAACGCGAAAAAGAAAAAAAATATCCTCTTCCTCAAGCGTTTGTAAATTAAAGGTAGCTCCTGCAAGCAGTCGCAACGCGACACCAATAGAACAATTTCAGAGGAATTTTCATAGAAATTGGTCCACCAAAGTCGCGTGGCGCCTGTCTGCGTGAGCCTTTAGTTTTCATTCTCATTATTGGGAGCATATTGTTGTTAACATAACTACTACCAAAACCGAAAACGACAAAAATATAAACGAACAATGCATTTTCTCTACAACGCGTTGTAGAGAAACGTTGCAACGTTATCTAAAACTTTTTTAATTACAACATAACATCTCGCCTATATGCACCGAAAGGTTCAGCAGAGGTACACCCACATTTTGCCAGTTATTTTGTTTTTTGTTATACTTCTTTATTGGAGTAACATAATATTCCCAAGTTAACATTTAATCAAATTATAGCGAATAATACCAAAAAAAATACAGAAAGGAGAATAACTCATCAATCGTAGGCACTTGATAGGTTATCATCACAAATATAAACATGTTCGGTGATTGACACGCGTGGGAACAAGTTCTTATTAAGTAAACACTGATAAACTAAGTTAGGTTTAAGCATTTCACTAGTATTACGCAATTTTGTACATGGACTTGGAAAAAAGGTATTTTTAAGGAAAGTGTTTTTTGAAATCGTGCAAATAATACTTAAATAAATAAATAAAATTGTTTATTTGCAGCTTCGTGATCATGAACAAAAAAAAATTGGTTTACAACAATAATATGCAAGGTAAATACAATAATAAAATAGGCAATAATAGGTAAGTAGGAGTATACATTAGAGTTTCAACCAATACCTATGCTAAGATAACTTAATATTTTGTAATTATAGGTATTAAGTTAAATACTTAGTACAAAAGCAATTCTAAAGAAAAAAAAATAGATATTTATTGACTAAAGATTTGTCTCTCTAATGTTTTGACGTCATAGAAAATGCAATAAAAGAAAAACACAGATTAGTTTAGATAAAACACACCAAATCAGAAGGAAACGAACATATCCATGAGTTCATTCAAAGGTGTTGACATAGAAATACCAAATGCCAACATGAAAGACAGGTACATAGACCTACATACAAAACAAAAGATTTCTTCCTGAACGAGTTTTCAACCTAGGTAACAGGCGGCGGCAGGTGGCTTGAAGTCCATAATTTAACAAAAAACTACACTACAAAATAACATTTAATTCATTTCGAACAAATGCCATAAAGTGAAACCAGTCTATGATAGAATTTGACAATGCTCATGCGCATTGTTTCGAGATAGTCAAGGACACTAATAATTTCAGGTCACTCGTTCAACTAGAATCAGATAAATGCCATGATCCGCATACCAAACGGTTTATAAAGGGCTTTTGGGAACCTTTCATTTGTAAATGGTTTAAATGTGTCCAAAAGTTAATTTTAGCGAGACAGAAATAAGGCTATACAGATCAATATTCTACACTTTCTACACTCAATATTCTAAACTTGGACTTGACTTTTGTAGTTGTATTTGAGTAATTCTATGGAATATGATATATCTGGTTTCAGAGTTGAATCATTTAATAAGCAAAATGCAATACGTACGAAATAACATGGACCTCTTCTTATATGCATCTCTATTAGTTAACTTCACATGCGTGCAAGACCCCTGACATACATATCCAATAGAAAAAGACAATTTTAGTCCACAAACAGATCCCACTGAACCTTTTAGTCATATTTTAGCGACATCTCGACCTCTATCTTCCCCACTAACAAACGAAGGCAACACCAAAAACACACAGTCGACGTCGAAAAGTTAAACAAAGCGAAAAGTCTGCATATTCGTTTTTTCGCATAACTTCCCAAATTCGCGTATCGGGCGGGTGCTGGTGTAAAAACTGGATGCGACTGCCATCACCTTAAAAGGTCATCCATTGTTTTTGCTGCTGTGGAACGCAGGACCGGCGGGAGGCTGACTGATAATTTTCTGGCCATTGTGGTGTGGGTTTATGAAGAAATAAAAGGAAGTTTTGACGTGATGTGGTATTTTGCAAAATTGAAAATAAGGTAGAGGAAAATATTGGATTTTTGAGATAAATCCTGTGATTTAGTAAAGATGAACAAAATTTTATTCTATATATGTATAAACACATTTAAATTATGAAACGTTCTGATTTCTTGATTTAATTTTTTATATACATTTCGCTCAAAAACTACTTAATCTAAACACCTATGACAGTTATCAGACATTAAATTGGTGTTTGGCAATTTAAATCTGCAACCGAAAACTGGTTTGATTTTAAAATAAGTATTACAAAAAGCATAAATTATGTAAAACAACATGTATAACAGACTTTTTACTGACATCACTTCCGATAGCCTAGATTTGAAAAACGATACAAAAACTTTTGACGTCGAAGTAAATTAATAATGCACAACTTGCACAGCTGATTTCAAAACTGCTCTTTAAATAAACTACTATTAATAGTGATTTATCTGTACCACAAATGCTTTCAGGCATAAATTTGGGAAATTCCCAGTAAAACTACCATAACGTTCTTTTTTTAAACACAATAAACAACATGGCGCTTACACTTGTGGCAAGTGGTTGCTCCACACTGGAGCAACCACTTGCCACAAGTGTAAGCGCCATTTTGTTACCAAAGTGCTAAAGTGATAACATCGATGATTGAATTTGTATTGACAGATGACAGGCCTACTGTTCCTAACAGGTGATCGATTGGCAGCCTGTCAATAGATATTCTTGTTAGTAAACAACTTTTTCACTCCAAACTTTTAATTGCATGTTTATTGTTTGTTTTTTTATGCTTACGTATTAATTTCGCACTTATTTTCTAGCTGTTAACTTATTCAGACTTTCATTACAAAAAAAAAACAAAAGACCAATTCCCGTATTTTTAAGAACGTTCGCATTCGCATCTCTCTGACAAAAATGCAATCAATTTACCAACATTTTTGACAAGTTTGACAGATTGCGACTTGAATGTGAAGGTTTTTTAAGTACGAGTAGGCCTTCTCAAGGCCAATTCCCTTAATTAAAAACGTTAGAAATCTTGTCGAAAATTTGCAAACTTATCTAAGCGACTGTCAAAAACTTGTCAAAATTAGGTAAATATGAGGTATTTTTGAGAGATTCAGACAGAAATTAGAATGCGAATGCTCTTAAAAATACGGGAATGGTCAGCACCCTAATTACGAAACGCAAACTCAATTTTAAATTGAAACCAATTGAAAAAGATTGCCAGTCCATTGCTTCATAAGTTCGACAAAAAAAATTAAGCAGATTCTTTTTGTCGAACTTATGAAGCAATGGACTGACAATCTTTTTCAATTGGTTTCAATTTAAAATTGAGTTTGCGTTTCGTAATTAGGGTGCTGGTCCATTGTCAATGTCCAATCAGAATCACAAAACTCGTTCGTTCCATCCCGGCGCGTACGCAGCCGCTTACAGCGCTTTTAGTAAAGGACATTGATCGATGTCGGCCACTGCTTGAGGAATGACTATCAAGACGTAATGACTGGTCTCTTATTGATGTTTTATTGATCACTTACTTTGGTATAATGCGCTTACGTCGTTTTTCAAATACACCGAATTAGGAGTTTCACGACCAATGTGTAAGATGCTGTTTGTTGAAAGAAACTGTATGGGTAATTGATATAATTTGATTGAATATCCTTTGTTTTTTTTCAACAATATCTTACCTACAAGGGTTTCATAGAATTCCATAAAGTTTTCATAGAAATTTTTCTACTAGAATCGCATCGCGCCGGTCTGCGAAAGCCATTAGGAGATAACAGCATGTTTGATACCCTATTTGTAAATACCTTTTTGTTGCATTTGTATCACTTACTTAGTTATAGTATATTATTATATTGTTAGGTACTAACACTATATGAGTCGCACATGTGCTATGTGCGACTCATATACTCTTAATAAATATTGTATTATGAATATTATAAGTTTTAAAAGGTTTTGTGCAATGGTGGCTCAGTGGTTACGGCCCCGATTTACCACTTCTAGGTCGTGGGTTCAAAGTTGCAAAAACCGGGTTGTTTAATAAAACCGGGTTTTTCGGGTTTTTTGTTTACAAAACCGGTGAAACCGGTTAAATCGGTTTTTTCGGTTTTTTTTTTCAATTATTTAAAGAAATGAGAAATATGTGTGTAAACAAATAAAAATGCTGAAGTCTAATCAAAATATGTATTTTATTACGTTTATCTCACTTATTTTTATAATAATGAGCATTTGTTTGGACTGAAATAAGCTACAACTACTTAGTAACAATACAAAAAGTTTCTTTTCTTTTTTCCCAAACATAGAATAAAGCTTATTATTTAGGACCATAACATATTTTTCAAAACTTAAAGTACCTAACATATAAAATTAAGAACATTTGGTAGGTACGGTCTAAGGTCTAAAATCACAGAATATTAAATAATTTAACTGTCATAAAATACAAACAAGCAAAATCGTACGTAAAATGCGATCAAAACAATTATTTAAATATTACATAAAATAGAAGTCTTATTCCTAATTTACCCAAACAAAATAACTTTCTTATCTACTTCATTTATAATGTCTTTATAAAATAATGTTTGCACTAAATTACGTCGATCAACACTGACATCAAACTCAAAAACACCATCTTCATCATCACTGTTTTCAGAGATATCGCTATCTTCTCCTTAATTTTCACTCGGTTCTCCAGGTTTTCTAGTCACTTCAGTAGTTTTTTTTTGTATAGCACATCAACTATGCCTAGTTGAATCCCATGCGCCAGGCAAAATTGCTGGTTAGCCCTAGCAGCCCGGCCTAAGGCTAAGATAATACTGACCCCATCAGTGGTCAAACAAACGATGTGTTCATCCAACGAAAGTCTAAAATTTGACAGTTTCTTTTATTAAATTTCTAAACAATGTTGCGCGGTCCCTTATGTGCGACCAGGATCTAAATTAACGTGGCCGAAATAGGAACTAACGCTATATTTTGTTTGGGAAAATTAATCAATAACATAGGAGACAAATAACCGAAAAACCCAAAAATCCGGTTTTGTTATCCTAAAAAACCCGGGTTTCAAATCAGTCGGTTATCCGGTTTTTACGGTTATCCGGGTATCCGGTTTGCATGCCCTAGTTCAAACCCAGGGTGGCGGTTTACTTTGTGTAATTTATTTCATCACCACTGCTCTCAAAACGGTGACGAAAACATCGTGAGGAAACAGACCTAGAACCAATAATTCTACGAAATGTGACATCCATCAACCCGCACTGGTTCCGTGTGGTGGATGGGAACATGATAGGATGATTATGCTAAGCTTTTGTGAGCAGGATACATTCTGTTTACCATATGATGCTGAATTCACTTCCAAACCAAAATGGTGGTGCTTTAGAGGCCCAAAGGCAAAGGTACCAGAAGAAGGACTAATAATTACTCGGAAAATTGAACACAAGGAAACAACAACAATATCAATTGAAAATTAACACATGTAAATACGCGTACAAAAATCATCAGATTCAAGTATCGTTGAATCATTCAGGAAGTACTGATAAGTCTATCTGGACCGTGGGAACATTGCCCGTAAACTGCTGATAGGAGAACTAAAAATATATAAACATTAGTTTAAAAAAATATATTAAAAAATCGCCTACGATTGTGCGTTTCCGCAAGGCGTGTGATAGGTTCGTGATAGCGATGGTCAAGTTACGACTTGATCTGCATTCAGTATTGATAAGGCTTAGGACGATAATAATTGTAGCATAAACGTTCACTGAAAATACGAATTACAAAATATAACGAATGATACCGTAAAACGCCTGCTACACGATGGCCAACCGCGTCCCGACAGCGGTGACCTCGGTGGTTTACAGCCATGTAGATGATGGTTTACGACCAAACGTTGAAACAACTTTGCCGGTCACCAACCAAGGTCACCTCTGTCGGGGACGCGGTTGGCAACCGTGTAGCAGGCACTTAACGATTGACATTCTCCCCTGAATGAACGTGTTGCGCTTGCGCCGCCACCCCTAAGCAACAAGGGACAGCGGCAAGAAGATGGTGATGAAACTATGAATGGGTTCGTGTAATGTCACATGTCACACACGGGTATCTACTGTTCCGCGCTTTGCCGAAATTGGATTGAAGCATTACCGTGTGCCAACTTTGATGCAGATTCTAGGCTAACTAACGAGAAAAATGTGACAGCTTTCTTGATTTTTTTTCTCTCCCAAAATTCTTAGATCATTAAACCTATAAATGGTCTAAGCTAAAAATATATAATTCTTTCTATATAATCTGTTAGAAAAACGATCTTCAAAACCGAAACACCGACAAAAATGTCCAGATTGACAAACGTCCACCACAAAGAGCCCACCTCTATCCCCGTATTTGCATATTCGTGTAAATTGACACGGCGACAAAGATATTGTTAACACGAGATAAGAAAAAGCTTTGCTAGTGAGAATTATGTGGACACTGTCAATACCAAAGGTTTTCGGGCATATTTGCCATGTTAGCAAAGGCATAAGGCTTGAAACTAACTTATCCATAAGTTATGGTAAAGATGACCCAATGCCTCAGGGTTAAAATAATGAATAATGAAATGAGTATTTTTTAGGAGCACCAAATAATAAAAGACTTTTACCACGGAAGCTTTTTGCTTTAGCCATAAAGCTAATGACTAAAGCTGGTATTGAAGATATTCCATCGATAAAATACTAGTATCCAAATCCAACTACAACACTGATAACCATGTTAACATAATACGAGTATCGAGAAAAAGTACATCCGAAGTTTATTTGTGTATAACCAGCTCATTATTGTCATTTTGACAGCATTATGGGATTCTGACCACATGTAATACTCTGTGTACTTATTTAAAATTCATAGTTGTGACACGAACCCCGCGGGGGTATACGCTTACAAATATATCGAGTTATAATTTAGATATTTAAAATCGATTTCCGATTTCGTAAATACTGTTTGAAGAGAAATGGTGGAGAATGTTTTTCATTCATTTTTATCTAAATGTGAAAATAAATACGTAAGGTGAGATGTGATTTAATATTCATGAAATCCACACCATAGTTTGGTTAGTCACCAGCTGGTTCCAAGGCAATGGACAGTCGAAAAACTCATAATGAAAAAAAACGGGAAACGCTTATTTCGTTATTCAATATTAAACTCTAAACTTCCAGTCAATTGATAAACAAAAACAAGTTTAGCCATAACTACATCTTAAACTGAAACCACAAAAACCGAGAACCGGACACCACGCTATCTGGTACCAGATACCAAATACCGAGAGACCGATACCCAAATCTGGTAACGCTAATTGTCAAACTCTACGGGAGTGTAATCGCATGTCGACGTTCGATAAATGCCGATATGTTCAATACATATTCGTATAAAACAATAATTGGTTGCGTTTAGCGATTTCACGGTGAATCAGGCTTGTTTGACAGTTGTAGAAGCGCCGCCATCTTGGAATGCGGGATAGGAAAATCTTTCGCGGTTCCCATAGATTTTTGGTTGTTTTCACATTGGATTGGTATGCATGCGGTAAATTAGATTTAAATGTGGATTATTACCGTATTCGAAACAATGTTATGAATTGCTTTTCTGTGGCAATTGGAGTCACGAAGAAATATTAACAACTGAAGACGTTTTAATCATAGCTAGTCAAGGTCCTAGGCTTTCTTGCTATTCTACGGATTCTGAAAGCATGGTTTGAATTTTCTTGACCGTGCTTCTCTAGAATACCTTGGAGAAGGGGGACTTTTTGACATCCAAAAGTTACAGGCAGTTCTGGAGTCAAAAGTTGACAAATCCTGTCTGGTCTAACTGAAAGACTTTTAAACTTTTGACTATGAATAACTTAAAATTCTTCTTAGATTAAATAAAAAACCAAGACAGCGCTGTCAACAGTGAAGTGAGGCCGATTTTGTAAACATGACTGTGTGCACTTAGTGAGTTTGATTGTGAATGGTTGTAAATAAACAGAGCTGAGGTGTAGTTTTGGCATGGTTAACTGTATTATTCGCAGCGTTTTTTTCTTAATTTCTTTTCGTGTGAGTGAATAACCTAGTGTCAGAATTTCAAAGCCGCCCATGGACCTCTGACTTGGCTTCCCATGTCTGCCTGTTGCTTGGTTTTTTATTTGGTCTGAATTAAAATCTAAAATCTTACTAATTTTCGGGTCATTATCGTCATAGTAATCAAAGTTCACGATGTTATCTTTATTGATAAGCGCAGTTAATTGAAAGAAACCGTATCCACGCTTATCAATCATTATGATTCATTATTATTGTTTATTTTGGTAATTAAGCGCGATGGAGTGGCTGTTACAACGTAATTGATAATCACTTTCAAATAATAAGTAATTATTTACAGTAATTAGGAAGTTTAAGAGTTGTGATAAAGAATTTTTCTTTGAGAATTATGATTTATTTATATTGTTGTCATCTTTTATGAGATGTCTGCCTCGTTGGTGTAGTGGTCGCAAGGGCTACTGCTGAACATGTGGTCCTGAGTTCGATTCCCAGATTGGTCAAAGTGTTATTGGGAATTTTTCAGTAGCAGCCCGGAGTCTATATTAGTGTCCGTTTGATGGTAATAGGCTCGCCCCCTATTACTTGGGACTTTTGCATAACTGGCGAAATGTGGGTGTACCAATGCACCTCTGCCTAACCCTTCGAGGAATACACGCGTAATGTTATGTTAAACTTCGAAGTTTTATTATGAGCTTTATGATTTAAAAGGTAATTAAAATGTTGTCAGTAAGATACAAGAGTATAATTTAAAATCATTAACTAATGCTACGTGTACAGATTTCTGCGGGCATATTTACAATATCCTATTATATACATAAAACATTCATTAATGAAGTATATTATGTTTTAGTCTATAGCTTTCAAACGCAGTCCTTTTTAATTATCTTGATATGCCAGTGATAGGAATTGGTTCACGTCTAGGGTTTGAGACTGTGACTCTGTGAGTGCACGACCTGACCCTCCCTCCTCAGACCAAAACCTGTGGACAGTTGGGCTATTGCTCTTGTTGCTCCTAAACCACACCACTGTCACATAGCCTTTAAATATCCACTCCCATACAATACATATAGCACAAAGATGGTCTGACATCTGTCATCACGATAAAACCCAAACAGCCTAGTAGGGTTAATATTAAATTCATTATTAATATTCCGTTAATTAAATTAAATTAAAAAATACAAATGATTATGGTCAATATGGCTGGGTCGCGGAAGCTGGGCCAGCATAAAGGCTCATTATATACCGTTAGTGGACATTAGTGGTCCACTACTGTTACACTGCGTGGGTGCTGGCCGGTTTTGGCTCCCTACCGTGGTGTGGTTATTGTTATTTAATCAGCTGTAATGGTATTATAGGTTAAAGACGGTTGTTTCAATTTGTTTCAGAATTACTGCAGTTCAGCTATCTAATTACGTAACACATTTTCGTAAACGATTCCGACTAATCTGTTTCATTTTGACAGTTCAACAATATTCACTGCGTTATTTACGAAGAAAAAATGGATTAGCAATCTCTTTCAAAATTATACAGATTGTGAATGATCGTGTATTATGCAATAAGGGTGCTGGTCTTCGTAGCTCGAAGGGAATTACACTTTATGGCAGTTAGATCAGAGTTCCGTTTCCTGGCTACGTTTCTTTACACCATAGTTCATCACAATCATATCCTTGGTCTCAAAGCTCAGGTTATGGATAAGGTGTTTTTTTGGCTTTTTATTTTAGAATATACTTTAAATCCAATATGTAAATGGGAAAGAGCCAGCGAGTGAAAGAAACCCTCTATAAGTTTGTGTTCTCAGGGATTTTCAATTTGTATAATATTATTATAAACCAGCGTCATTATTTGTCTGGCATTATTGCTGAAATGAACCTTTTTGGCGCAGCCGTGCTTTGCGTGCTTTGCAAAAGTTTTCACTTTTTTATTATTTTTCACTTTTTATTTTTGTTATTTTTGTTTCACGAACTGTGTCCAAATAAACATTATTATTTGTTTCTTTCTTTTATTATGTTTTTTTTTTATACATACAGAACTCACATAATTACCCCACTCTGTCTTCTACTAACCTGTTTACCTTAAAGAAACGACACTCAAATAAAAGTTGATCACCACACTAAAATTAATTACCGTGATCAATTAGCGGCTTGTCACTGTGACGGGTAACAATTAACTACAGTGATCAATTGTCTATCTGTATTAGTAGTAATTAGCTTTCTAATTAGGAGGAGCTTGTATCTAAGTAATAACCGCCGCACGGTTCGATCCATCAGGTTAAGCTGCGCTTGCCGGGGTTGGTCCATGGATACAGAGACTCCTCCGTGCCTCGGAAAGCACGTTAAGCCGTTGGTCCCGGCTGTCATTCGTGGATCTTTGACAGTCGTTACGTGTAGTAAGAAGCCCGAAAGTCTGACAAGCAGTCTTACCAAGGGGTATCGTATTACACAGTAATTGTGTTGTGGAGGTCAGAAAGGCAAAGGCAGTCCCGCCATGTAAAATACTGGTATTCAGCTGCATCCGGTTAGACTGGAAGCCGACCCCAACATAGTTGGGAAAAGGCTAGGCAGATAGATTGATTGATTTTTTTGCTGTTTATTTAGGTTTTAAAGTTATTTATTGTTATAGGCACATAGTACTCAAAAAGAAAGAATGCATAGGTACAACCAAACTTAATGGCGGCTCGGAACATGAGGCGAGCTGCTGCGCAATAACAAATTCATGGGTCGGCGGGGGTCAGGGGTGGGGTACTGTGCAGCGAACAGCTAACTTCCGAGCCGCCAACTTTGAATCGAACTATATCCGTACGTTTCTTTTTGCATCTTTAGCTTACTGTTATAGGGTCTGAAAAATAACCCTGAAAGTTTATTGTGCTTGCATATATGCTTGCGTAGCGTCTTTTACACATAACTGTATAATTTTCTACGGTTTTCATTAGCATAATCAGCCTATGATGTTCCCACTGCTGGGACACAGGCCTCCTCTCTGTGAGAGGGAGTGGGCTGTAGGTAATCTACCACGCGGGCCCAGTGCGGGTTGGTAGATGTCACATGTCTTCGAACTTTTGATTCTAGGATATGCCGGTTTCCTCACGATGTTTTCCTTTACCGTTTTGAGAGCTGTGGTGATGAAATTATGTACACTAAGTTAAGCGCCTGCTTGGGTTCGAACCCAGACCTACACTACAACTCGTAAAATGGGGCCGTTACCACTAGGCCACCACTGCTCACGTTTTACATTAATTTCTCATATTTACCTTGGTTCCTTTAAACACTTCCATATTATCTATTCACATAAAGAAACCATGTGAAAAGTCGTAGCTGATATGAAAACCAAGTAATAAAATATTTCTAATTTAATACGACACACTTTAATAATTAATTATTATGTCCTCTAACAAAACAATTAACTTTCTACTACAACATCTAGTAACATCGATAGTTATTATTATTATTATCCCTGTGTCCGCAGGGGTCGTGCTCACCCTCCGTAGCGGATAGTACGCACCCGGGCGGCGTACGCGCATCGTACCGTTCACAGTTTTTCTACGTCATCAAAAATGGCGGGGAGGGAATTTATTATTATTTTATCAATTGGAAAGGATGTTATGGGTGAAGTTTTGGTCAGAGAAGTTTGAAAAGAAATATTGAGGAGGCACACAAAAGGATAACTCTCTTGATCGATATAGCTCCATCTTCATTATCTGTCTGTAGCTAAAAACAGACATACCTGCAATATTGGCTTATTGGTGATTCGAATCGACAACTCCAGAAATCGATTCGCCTACAAACAAAATATTAACTTTTTGCGAATCGCCTCAAGATAAAAATAATATTACCTATATTTTAAAAGTGTACATTCGCTTGTTACCAATAAGCCGCAACATAAAGGAGTTTGCCTGCACATTGCCAACTTTAGAGAGAAAAAAAAACTCTTTTCCTTGATACACCCTTCCAGCTACAACTCTCAATTAAAAATTGGTAAATATGGTAGTAAAAATTACTTGCTCTTCACAAGCATCTACCCAATTTTCTTACTATTCTTTACCCAGCATTCCCAGGCTGTTTTGAATAGTTTTAGTAACTACCAAACATATCCTCCTACTTTTGCTCATTTCAGTTTCTTCGTTTTCGTTCCTCAAACTATGAACCATGTTGTTCTATCTTCTATACCAATTTCTATATAAGTACTATCTTTATGACAGCCCACATTGTGACCTATGTCATTGAAGGTCGAGTAACACGGCTGATAGCCTGATAGTATACTATTGGTAACGGGGCCTCAAATCAGCGGTAATAGCGGATGCTGTCGTTTATACGCAGCATCCGCTGGCAACGCGACACGATTTCACTTCGCTTTTATATCAATAACATCTCTTCTCGGGAACTAGATATGGTGTTTTGGAGATAATTTTGTGTTTTGAGAATCGAGGAGTGGTGAACAAAAGGACTACGAAGTAACATTGTTAGTGAAAGGATAAATACTGATAGAAAAGTTACAATAAGTGGTTGATTAAAGATCAAAAGTACTCAGATGACGGCTAATAGATATGTATAGAAGAAAAATACTACCTTATCAATGATTAGGCAGTATTATTATATTTATTAGTCAATAATTTCATCACCACTGCTCTCAAAACCGTGAAGAAAACCATCGTGAGGAAACCGGCATGTCTTAGAACCAAAAATTCAAAGACATAATTTATGTCATCTACCAACAGGCACTGAGCCCGTGTGGCGGATCACGGCCCACTCCCTCTCATGGAGAGGAGGTCTGTGTCCCAGCAGTGGGAACATTATAGACTGACTATGCAGGCTGCTATATAAAGGCAAAATGAAGGCAAAGAATGGTGTGTTGACGATGATAACCAAACGAAAAGGGTTCTGATATTTTAAAAGTTGATATTAAACTGATAAGTTAAGTAAAGAAGTTTTTTAGTAAAGACTGAAAATTTAAAACTCATGTAAAAAGTACACTTCGTAAACAAGCATATTACAGATTAGAGGATTATATCCAAGATAAGAATGCTTGGAAACATGCTGGTCCTGCTCCATAGGACAATTTAGAGTCTAAACAAAATCAAACTGGTTGCTTACTTAATTGTATTTATTTTTCATTATATGACATTGATTTTACATCCTGTGATTACTTCCTCACACACTGACTTATTAATTGTAAATTTTTAGTAGATTCGTCTATTTTTACAATGTTTGTGAATATGTGAACACCATGTATCTACCACATAATTAATTTATCTGTCGTTTGCTCCAATTTAAATTCTTTTTACTGTATACAGTAATTAGATTAGAGATTGAGATTTATTCTAGGTGCATCGTCTTCACATATTATAATTATATAAATAATGTACTTATACAAAATATTGTAAAACATTTTAAAAGAGTAACGGTGGAGTTTCTTGCCCATTCTTCTCCATACGAAAACTACATTTTGGAAGGGGCGGTAGAATCAATACTATATTTTGTAAATTTTGACGTTCAAAAGTGCCTTCAAAGGCCTATTTGAAATAAATGCTTTGATTTTGACTTTGACTTTGATAAGGAAACATTAGACAAAATTAAATGTTAAGCCAAAAGCGTCAGGATAGACCACGAAATTAAATATATATAAATATTTTAATCAACATACAACCTGACACTGACCCGCAAATTGCATAAAACGAAAGAAATTTTGGATTTCGCGGGCTACCTTAGCCCATCCCCCTTAAATTTCAACCTAAACAAAGATTAAAGTATACAACGGTTTCTAGTCAACGAATAATTTACAGACTCATTACCAGTACCAAACATGACACGTAAAAGCTTCAAAACAACCATAAACATCTGAAAGGCCCACATTTTAGATCAATACTCAATCATAACATAAATCTTTAATATAGATTTAGCTTAGTTGGCAGATTTATACTAGGCAATCTATTAACAAAACTGTACATAAGTAAATGAAAACTGTAAATCAAGAATCAGGCTGAGCATCATTCTACAATAGACACTGACTTTAAGACCTGACAACATGAGCACATATCATTTTAAATAAAAGTTAACTAAACATTCAAAATAGACGTAAAAGAACAAAGCTGAATCAGAAAAAAACTCAATGATTGTAGGTGCCAGAGTCCAATTTTCAACATTTCAGACATACAAGAAACAACAGCATAAAAATTCAAGTAAGTAATATTTTCCATCTTCCAGAGTTGTGTAACATTATCTAGACAAAAAGGCCTGCATTAACCAGACCAGGCCACACGGCAATGAGGCCGTTATAATGCATATTATGGTCTAGTGTAGGTCCCGTTATTCCTAGAACGATGGACATAAAACATGGACACCAATCGCGATTTCTATGGCCGTTTAGAATAAGATTTTCCTGAATATAGATATAGATGTAAGTATAAAATGAAATGGTAATAGGGTATTTATGGTTTGGTACTGTAGACGATATATTCCGGGTGTTAAAACATGTGTTTTTATAACTAAACGTTTTCTGTCGAGGAGGTTTGAGCTGTATGAATCGTTTTTTTAGGAAACTGTCAATGATAAAATATGTAGCCACGAATATTTTCGAAAACAATTTTAATTAGGAAAAGATGAAAAAGTTATGTAACAAAAACCTGTAGTAGATGCAGAAATGCAGTACACAAAATCTAATAATGTGAAAACTTAAAACAAGAATGTTAGAAAAATAGGAAAAGATTTAGAAACTTGGCGGGCTCATAGGAACTTATCATCGTCTTGGGTAGCCAAGATACAGCCTTTATTGTTGACAGCATTCGGTAAAAACAAATGCAGAAATACCTGCTATTAGCCCAAAAAGGGTCAAACGATGCATCTTTCAAACCATTTAAACTCTAAACCTCATGTATATGAAGAGTTCACTAAACTTTTTCCACCATTAATCTCTCTCTCACTCAGTTAACATAATTATCGAGCGGTTTTCGTGCGACAAAAGCGCTTCAGTGTCCATTGTTCAGTGATAAATCGACGAGCAATTCATTAATACCGTTTGAACACACAATGGATGACGAGGAACATGGCTGCACAATGCTGAGCTAATATGTCGCTGTGTCATTAATAATTTGATTGGAGCATTGGAGCTTTCTCTTGTAGGTTTGAGGTCTGATTTTGGTAGTAATGGGATGTCTTTAATATCTTCTATCGTCCAAAGCATTGTCCAATCCATATCAATAGAAAGAATGTGTTCATATTTGATGTGTACAAAGATATGACTGTGAACCAAAAGTTTCCTTTTAAATTCTTCTATGAAAACAGACTAAAAGCAGGCTGATTTAAAAATGATGATGATGAATCTTCGTATGACCCCTAAACTTCTCAAATTAAAGAACGAAAATCTAAAGACGCTTATTTAAAAATAAAAACCGTCAAATTCAGAACCTTTTGGAATTGGGTTAACCATCAAACAAAACCCATCAAACTTTAAACAAGACAGCACCAGGTACCAAAAAGACAAAAAAAAAAGTATAACTAACACCATCTTGTTAGGTAAACAATACAGTTCACACAAGCTTGGCACGCATTAGGAGCGTCGAAGGACTTGGGACAATCGCTCTGTATAAGGCCCTAACATCGGCCATCCATTGTTATGCTGAATGCTGATAATAGGCTTCGAGATACCCTTTGCTTTAAGGCTAGTTTAGAAGAAGAAGGAACTAGATACGTATTTTAACTTGAATACGAAATGTGAGTTTCAGGTACTTACTTGTGGTATGTTTTCTAATTTAATGACTACGCTTTCCAATTCATAGACTTATTCATATACACATACTCCTAGAACCACACACAGAGACGACAAGATGGGCAATAAAGAAAATAACAAATCGAAACTCATATCACCAAATTAATATCATATGGACCAAAATTAGGTAAGTCTCATTGTCATCAACATGAGAAATAAATAGCCTTGTCTTCCCATATCCTTGATAACACTGATCAGGACCAAACGGTAGCGCAAAAGGACCAAATAACCTACATGACTAAAAAATCTGGCTGCAATATTCTGAGAACGTTTTAAGTATAATAAAATGCCAAACATTTACGTAAAAGAGGTGCACTTTCGGCCGATTTTAAGACCAACCAATAATAATTTGTAACGTGTAACACATCCAAAGCACCGAATTGAGAAGTTATCCGCAATCCGAGACCAGTTCAGATAAACGATAAATATTGATCTCAATTACATTGCGAGTTTTTGCATTTGTCCATTTATGATAGGGTTGTACGGCGAAGAAATGTTGAAATTGATCTGTCTTTAAATCACAACTGCGATTAAAAATAGGTTATTCACAATAATATAACAACTAAATCTAAACCAAACTATACATTACTTCCCAGTACATAATGTAAGTATGACGCGGTACTTTTATGCAAATTTTATTAAAAGTGATGAGAATTCTCGTATTTTTAAAAACGTTCGCATTCTAATCTCAATTTGGCAACAATACCTCTAATGTTGTGACGTTTTTAAAAACGGGAATTGGCCTTCTGATTTACATGCCACTCAATCAAGTAAAAATAAGTAATGACTAAATGACAGTTCAAATCGGACTTCCGACCGACTCCAAATAACTGTATATCAGATATCGGTAACAGTAGCAGCCCTACCACAAAATGGTATTATGCTCAAGAACGAGTTGCCCACATATTAATTTTAATTGCCCGGTGAAATCGTGCAGTGCGCTTTGCACTCATATCATAACGCCTTAAATGGCGGGTCTCAGCAGAAAGGTAAAGAAAGTGTATGATCTAGACTTTCTTCGACAAATATTCGCCAAGATATTATGTGACTGGACGTGGTTGACTCGATAACTGGCGTAAATGTGTATTTGTTTAATTATTTTGTGAGGGATTTATGTAAGGAGTGAATAAATAAGAACTGACTATCGAATAAAAAGAGTCGTTTTTGACAAGGAAATTGTTAAAACACTGATTCCAAAAGGATTCGAAGCTGCTGAAAAAGTGTCATTAATTTTTTAGCTACTTTTAGGTTCTGACTTTTACCCAAAAAATAAGAAAAAAATTAAACACCCCAAAACATTCTCATCATCTCAAGAAGCTTTTAGCTTTACCTAACTACTAGTCCATCATTTCAAAACCATGTCTAAAGCATCCTCAACTTATATGCGCAAGCGCATAAAACGAGATGATTAAACAAATTGCCCTCAATCGACAATCCGCGTTTTTCTACATTCTAGCACTAAGAACCAGTATGTTAAATGCACCAACATTGGGAAATAGGAACATACCTATTTAATTAATTAGCAAGCTTCCCTTAAGGATGAACTAGAATTTAAATGTGTAAAAAGGTGTTGTGCAATACAAACTGGTATAAATTGTATTGCGCTTCTAGTAATTTTAACAACCTTGTAAGTCCTTACTGAAAAAGGACCAATAAATAATTGATTAATTGAGAAACACCAAGAAAAGGACTATTCTTTATTGGTCCTTACTAATTAACGTAGCTTTAGATAATGATTTGAAGTTCAAGCGTAACGATCCCTTTACCCCTTCACCTTATCAAGTCTGTATAGCAGATATTGGTGCTCAACTGTGAGAGGGGAGACGTTTAAACACCTCCATATCACATAATTATTTGAAAGTCCAATATACCCAGAAAGCCATTAATGACTCTAATGTGTCCCGAAAGCCCCAAACGGCACTAAACTATCGCCTACCGCATCTTAAGCTACAAGTCACCGCCCACAAACAAGTAACATAGCCCACACTTACGCAATTCCCTAACGCCATCTAATTAAAAGTACCAAGCGCTACAAATCGAACAAACTACTTTATATTCCACGTTTATCTCCTCGTTTTATCATCTATGTACCACATTATTGCCATCAGAGTATGTGTCGCTAGTTCATTAGTACCCCATTAGTCAGTCGTGGTTGTAAATTGGACTATTTATCTGGCAAACCCACGCTTGATAGTGGCCAATACGCAAATGTCTGCGCTGGCTGTGGAAGATTTTGTTCTTAGGTTCGGGTTGGGCCAATACGTAAATTACTTCGTTGTCTGTGGATAATTTGGTCCTAAAGTACGGGTTGGCCAATACGCAAATGTCTGCGTTGACTGTAGATGATCTGGTCCTAAGGTACGGGTTGGGCCAATACGCAAATGTTTGAGTTAAGGACGCATCCAGTAGTGCAATTGTAGGAACCGGTATTGTCGTGGGCCAATGAGCCAATATTGGCAAAGGAATACTGTAGACTTTATTTTTTTTACATTGAGAATACAGCTAATATGCAAATATTGCGTTTCCGTTGGTCAAGAAACTGGTTTACTTTTTCGAACGGTGGAGTTGGATTTTTTGGGCAAAGTTTCGGTCTTATATTATTACTCAATCTCATTATGCAGTATAAGATCTTACAATTCGCATCAAAGGCAATGAATATAATTATGACAAAAACGTTTAAAGTTTCGCATAGCAGTCCAGTCAATATGCATTCTAAATCTTTTTAGTCTCTTCTTCCTTGCCTCAACATATCTATCAAAATAAAGTAGTTATCCCATATCCCTTATCGCCTATTTACATGATCCTTTCAAAACAGAATATCCCTGTCCATATCCCTGCCACAACAATAACTTATTTATTAATATTATCTCAACCACCACTTCCTTACACTACATATAATCTTCAAATGCAAATTCAAACAAGTGGCCTCTGGAACAGAGATACCATGGATTTATAGAATTGATAGCTGTGACAAATCGTTATGGGTACAGGCAGAACATGGTCTATGACCATAGTTGGGGCTCCTGCGGTGCTACATGACAACACGATTACCGGTACTGGCTCCGATACAGTGCTAGTAATGATAGTTACTGATAGTGGGGTCATTTTAGGGCTAGACAGTATAGTGCTTCTATGTGGTGAATTTACGAGTATATGAATGAACAATGTTTTTATCAATAAGCATGATTTGAAACTGAAGTTCGGTAACAGACTTTTATACAATTTTTTTTTCTATTGGACTAAATTATCCCACTTCTGAGCAAAGCCCACCCCATTCCTCTCCACGTCTTTCGATGCTCTGCTTCCTCTCGCTAATTCATGAGGAAGCCATCCAAGTTGTTCCGCCATCTTCTCCTCAGCTTACGCGCGACCTCCGCGCTACGTTATTAAGACAATAATTATTTGAACAAAGAACTAAGTCATAAAGTACTTTCACAAATTTGACCTATGACCGTTTTTGTAACTATCGTTGAGAGGTCAATGTTTAGCAGTGGGCGTTATAATAATAATGATGCAATAAATGCCAACGAAAATCCAGCATAAAAAGCAATAAAGCTCTCTAATATCCTAGCCCTAACCTCAATGTTCTCCATTCAGACCGCCCCACCCAAAGTTTCACTCAATTAAAGACTTCAAATCTTCCAGTTTCCACTGAGCAGAATCCGACACTTGAATACAAAAACTGTCTCCTCCAACCGAGTTACACGCGTTACTCCTATAATAGTGGCCTAATGGGCTACGCTAAGTCGATGCATAAATCGATCCTATAGAATAGAACCATTTATCAGCACAGACTTGAGTAATATCGGGCTGGGGACGATTTTAACACTGGCAAGATCTAACATCGGTTACGGCCCTTTTTGCGTGTCAGTGGATTCGTGTAAGTAGGTTTCATTGAATTTCGAGAAAATATGGTCCTTAGAGTTGCGATTATGTTAGATGGTCTCTGTTATAGTCTGAACTGGATTTCACTGTGCTGCTGTTGTGTGTGCTTTTTATCTTTGTTTAATGAATGTATTTTTTTTTTATTTGTTTCTTTCTTTTCACCCTAATCGCGTGCCACACTTTCTATCGCAATCCAAGGGTTTGAAGAATTCGATAGCGCTATGAACGGGGCTGAACTAACAACATGAAAGGCATTGCCATCGATTGTCATTAATATATATGCAATTACTCTGCTATGAAGTATGATAAGACCACGTAGACGAAGAACAAGATATTGCTAGTTGAGCCAAAAATATCGAAAAACGTTTAGCCACAAATAAATATCAATCTTCACAAAATAGCGATTAAAGACGAAATAGTTACACAGTCCAATTACAAGAAATTGTAGTAATTAACAGAAATTGTGGCATTCTACTCTACGTAATTAAATACAGTTGATTGAAGCTAGTGAGGGAGACGAAGCCGTGTGCTTCAGATAGTTAATTGGTATAAACAACCAAGTAGCGATCAAAGGTGCCGCGGCGCTAAATGTCAGGGTCATCAGGACCTTAGGTTATTGGCGAATGCATTTTTTTACTGAAATTGTTTTTGTGCGTATTAGTGCTATGATAGAAGCAAAAGGAGAGAAATAACACGACAGGACAACTTACAGCATCATTACAAATTAATCTTGTGTCACATATCATCACGCCTTTATGTATTACTCAAAGGCTTAGGCAGCGGTGTACCTGGATTACACCCAGATTTCGCCAGTAACAGGGTCCTAGAAAGTTGTCTTAGAATTCAGAAAGGATGTTTCTATTCGATTTTGGTTATTCTCTTGAAGATCTAATTTCTCATGAAATATTGCTTTTGGTTTCTTAAAATCTTGTTTTTTTAACTATTTATAACAATTATACAAATCCCAATCTACAATTCCTAAGCCATCCATTTGCTAGCTTATAATGAAGTCTTAAAAGTATTGTGAAAAAAAAAACTCAATTAACGCGGGCAACCCTAAAGCAGACGCAACAAACTGATTGTTTCGATTGGTCACGGCGAATAAAAATTCTGAATCAATCAGACGGTTGATAACAAATTGTTTGAGATTTAAAAAGATCGATACAATTCGAGCTCGAGCTATTACGCTTTTATTCTTAGTGTTCATTAATTTCGTAATACACAAAGTTCAAGGACCAATGGAGTTTAACTTTTTATGCTTAACTACCTAGCTACTACTAGCCTGCAACTTCGTGCTTCATGCTGCGTTCCTGGATTTTTTTTTTAAATTTTAAAACATATAAACGGGAACAAGTACTAGCCACATATACTTGTTCCAAGTAATGAGAGGTAAAATTTCAAATTTTGCCATATTGCAGTCAATTCAGCTGTGCGTACCAGATGAGTATGTGAACAAGCGGTGACGGCCGCCGCTGCTGGTGGTGCCGGCCGCGCGCACCAATCTGCTTCAGCGCGCACCGCTGACACGCGCGCTGTGCACGCTCAACAGGGTAGCTGATACAATTGACTTGTTTTCTTGTTCTCTGAACGACTTTACTTTGGCGACCTCTAGGGTGTTATGTTATAATTAAATTTTTAGGTGTTATGTTTGTTTAGTTTATGTGAATTTAGTTTAGAATAGTATAGTTTTGTAGTTTTTAAGTCAATTAGTGACTATAATAGGAACTATGTAGTAGGTAGACTTAACTATCGCATTAGGGTAACCTGTAAAGATAGATTTAATAAGGTGTTGTTAAAATAAATACACACATCAAAAGTGTCTAGGGATCAACATATATTTTTGCAATAACTTTTCTCCTGATTGATATTAATTAAAATTTTCTTTAAGGATTCATCAAATAAAGTGTTTTCGTTTGTCACAGTAACGATAAACCAAGTCACCTTTGCATTAATAAAGAAATTTGCCATTTTCCTAATAAAGGGATTTTTGACATTTGAACCACTAACATTAAAGTTCGAAAAAAAGACTGAAATAACAGTTTTCTTTAAAATTTTATTGGGTAACTTAAACAATTAATAATCCGTGTTTCTACCGCGAACACTAACAACACAAGAACATCGGTTTGGCATACTCAAAATGAGTTCATCCAAATCACGCTGTGGAATGGCCGCCCATGTTCGTTGCAACAACAAAAAAAGGTCTTCTTGCGACTGGATACCCTCCATATTAGGCAGAGCTCTTCTCTGTAGCATATCCCATGCATGCTCAATCGGGTTCAAGTCTGGCGACTGAGCAGGCCAGGGCAGGACATTGATGTTAGCTGCGGCGAGAGTCTGTCTTACAACTCTTGCGGTGTGCGGTCGTGCATTATCATGCATTAACTGAAATAAGGGACCGATTTGCACTTGTAGAGGAACGATGACGTCTGATACAATCGTCTCAGCATAAATTTGAGCGTTGAGGTTGCCTCTAATCCAAATCAACTCAGTTCTTCCGCCGATCCAAATACCCGCCCATACCATGATGGTTCCACCACTATAAGGATGGACTTCCTGGCAGGATTTTAATCGCTGTTGGCGTCCAGGGGTTCTCCAGTGTCGTATACGTCTTGTATCCGGTCTCATACCAAAACGAGACTCATCAGAAAAGCACACGAAACGCCATTGTTCTTCTGCCCAATTTCTGTGTTCAAGAGCCCATTGATATCGAATCCTACGATTGTGCATTGCTATAGGTGGTACCCGTAGCGGTCTTCGGGAATGAAGGTTCACTTCATGCAAGCGGTTTCTGACTGTTTGGTCGCTAATTAAGTTCCCTGAAGAGTGATGAAGCCTCACGGCTAACATCATGGCGGTTATTGTTGGAGCTCTTCGAGCTAAGATTTGAATGTATCGGTCTTGTCTCCGTGTGGTGCAGCGATACCGTCCTCCATGGCGCTCAGCCACGGTACCAGTGCTTCGGTAACGTGTCCAAAGTCGACTGATAACACTCTGACTTGTATTCAGAGCTAAAGCCACAGTACGTTGCCGGGAACCAGCTTCTATCATTCCCACGGCTCTGAGCATTTCTTCCCTGCTTAAATGACGTCGCTGCTCCATAATAACGTTGGTTTTAATCAGTAGTAGGGAAACAGTAGCACTAATAATGTCTTCAATGCGTTGTATGTTTTTATAGGGAAAATATTGACAGCTGATTTTCATCTTTTACTCGAATTTGATTCACAGTTCCTGATTCAAATTATGAAATGCACCAAAAAGGATCCATATAAATTTATAAAATCATAAATTTATTACAAAGCCACATCTCAATCTCAAGAAATCCGCATAAAAATGCTTGATCCCTAGACACTTTTGATGTGTGTAAATATTATCCTATGAAGGCTATGACCCTCAGGGGAGTCAGGGATAATGTAGCTTCCCTTTAGTGAAAGAATTTCCTGGGAATGGGATCAGTAAGTTCCGAAATGACCCCCTACATACTCACAAACAAATTTTACCTCTCTATAATATTAGTACAGATTAACTTTGTCAAAGGTTTGACATAGTGGGTACTTATAAAAAGTTTTCACCCATTCATTTGCTTTTATAAAATTCCGTTTATGAATATTACCAACACTATACCAAAATAATAAAATAGAAACATTATAAACAAGTGCTTGAATTCGTAATCGATTTAAATTAGCCTGATTTTAATGACTACAGACTTTATTTGCCTCCAAAATTAAGAACCCAGATTTCAGTAAACACTATGAGAAAATTCTCACAGATTATGAATATTAATGAGTTAATAAATAATCATAAGAAGCTACTGCCTTTTGATATATCACACGCTTACCATGGATTTATGAGTGATGGATTTGTTCTGTGGAAAACCTACATTCTTATGAGAGAATATTATCAATACCTATTTCCTATTGTCTATGTCGTACATAGGATCGTGATCAGACATACTCTTAATGACATACATAGTGTCAGATTGACAGTCGTGGGAAGAATTGGGATGCGAGTAAACGAGAGAAAAGCTCCTTTAATTTCTACACAGTTTATTGTTACAGAGTCAATTACTAACACTACTGTACTAATTAATACTCTGAACTTAAAGGTGAGCAGGTGTCGTGACCACGTCTCAACGATCACTGCCCTGCATGGTCCGTATTGGAGACCATACTCAATCCTAGACCCCGCACAACGCTAAAGGCGTTTGTGTTTGATTATAAGTGCATACTCATGAAAGATCCGACATATAGAATCAAGTTCTTCCAACTGAAAAGGCCTACTGGGAAGTTCCTTTCGCCACTTCTTCCCAGCTAAAGCACTAGGAAGTGGTGAAGGCAGGACTGTCTTATCTAATTTTGAGGTTCTAAAAGTGCTGATTTTAAGCCTAGTTTGAATAAATGAATTTTGATTTATAGCTATACGGAGCCATAAGTCCACTATTAAAAATACCTCCCCTATATATCCCCAATGATTGGTCCTTGGGGACGGTGTCGGCAACACTTGGGAAAAGAATTGGTTAACTAAAATATTTTAAGAGGTTACTAGTTGCCACACCCATTGTACCCACATTAGGGTGGTCCTTTGACGCCAACCCCGGTCCTAGCTGTCTCTGCCTGTCCACATCTTATCTTCTCGCCGAATGTTTTCTTCAATTGCAGGGTAATTGCGTAACAAACTATACCAAAGCTATTAATTTTTACAATTCAATAATATTCATTGTGATTTGCGAGCAGACGAATTTTTCAAACATGGATTATCAATTTCCTTTAAAATTCTTCGGTTGATGGAAACTGTGATACGCAATTGGGACGTAGATGATAAACAGTTACAATTAATCGTTCTCTTCTTTTTTTTTTATTAGTCTTTATTGTCTCACTGCTGGGCAAAGGTCTCCTTACTCTCCTTCCTTTGGTTATCTTCTTCATCATCATCATCATTTACATGTCCCCCGTCCAAGTTCTACTCGCCATGGCAACAGTGTAGTCCATCCATCTCGCCACCGGACGCCATTGTTTGACCATCTTCTTACATAAGTAATATAATTATTAGCCTATAACGTTCCCACTGCTGGGACGCAGGCCTCCTCTCTGTGAGAGGGAGTGGGCCGTATTCCACCACGCGGGCCCAGTGCGGGTTGGTAGATGTCACCGGTTTCCTCACGATGTTTTCCTTCACCGTTTTGCGAGCAGTGGTGATGAAATTATTTACACAAAGTAAAGCGCCTGTCTGTATTCCACCTCACACCTACAACTCGTAAGTGCTAACTGCTCTCAGATAAGTAATATTCTTTCGCAATTATTCTACTGTCTTCATAATATGACTGACTCATGTAGCTCTATGGGTGGAAGACTAGGTTCATTAGAATACGTTCACGGTCCCATAATAATTTAATAATTATTTATAATGACTGTCAAGTTCCACTTTGCATAAAAGACCAACTATAGGTACATAATACTTCTGTTACATATAAAATCAGACACATTCTCACGGAACGCGTCAACTACCAACATATAATAAGAATTAATGCGCAATATTGACCTTACTTGATCATTATCTCTAATAGCTGTGTATGACAGCAACCTGGTCATAATGACCTTGGTTTAATACTCTAATGGAAGCTGAACATAATAGATCAGAATGACCAATTTTCCGCGTGTCATTCCAACAGTTTGTTGGCTAATCAAGGTTTGAACTATTAGATGACAAATTAATTGGCAAATATTATAAGAGAAGTAGGGTAAGGTAGTTAAAACTAGGTCAGGTAATTGTGATCTAAAATCATTTTAACCTCATTTTGTGATAATTTTTTTAGAAAAATAAACAGTTAGCAAATGTATGGATGTAAAGGCCATTAAAAGTACAGTTATCAATCTTTACACCAGTTTTAAATAAGTCGTGCTTTAAAAGCAGACTATTACGGAACACATTCACTTGTTATTTGACTTCTGTTGGAACTTCAAAACTACGATTTCTTATGAGAAATCAATATATTCCACAATTTTTTAAAGATCGTAATTTAATCAATTATTTTACAAGTGGCCACACCATTTCAAAAATATTTAATATGAAAAGTGAATATAATACCACCTAATTGAGCATCCACATATCTCCCTCATCCTTTATATCCGTTCGTACGCGCCCTCGGCTGCGCCTGCGCAAGCAACGCGCACAGATGCGCGAGCGTTCCCACCGCATCCCCCAATGAAAACACAAGTGCGGCCCATCTGGCGACAATCACTCACATGTGTGTATCATTGATTTTACGAGTATTTGTATGAAAAACTCGCTGTAGTATGGAAATTGTTTAGTTGTGTGTGGGTGAATTCTGGAGTTGAATAGATCTGCTGATGAATGAAGGCTTAAAGCCACATGCATCGGGTGAAAGGATGCTGCTATTAAAACAAGAAAGTGATCTTATAATGGCTCAATTCATTAGCAAAAACAAGGAAGATCCGAAGGTAATTTCTGGAGAAGTCGAGATATTGTTTCAGTGTGAAAATTCCCGCTCGTTGACAGATTTCAGTACCTACAATGAAGTAAGAGGAAGCCTATTAATTAATTTCTTGTGAGTTTCAGAAAAATAAAACTGTGAAATCGGAGACGAACAAAAACATGATTTACAGCCGCCTCTGTACCAAAATACCAGTAAGGCAATCGTCAGTTATTTACAATATATAATTAATGACATTAAAACATATTAAAATATTATAGCAGACAAATATTTAAAAAGACACAACCAAACATACAGCATAAGTTAAATTCAAAGTAATTAAATTTTAATAACACAAAATTTATACATTATAAGCATTAGACATTAAAATCTTAAAACCGTAATTGTTATGGCCGGCAGACGTTTATTCTCACGGTTAAATTTAACTTAGCTAATTAAACTTGGTTAAAAAGTGGAATATTAATATGTTGGGATTTTATTACAAGGCGACTATTATCTTCCGTGGCGCCATGGACCGCCTGCCTGGATGTGTCTTTTTATCGCTATTAGTATAGGAAACAAAGTTTTCAAAGTCTTTGAAAGTTAAGCTTGGGTTTCTCTAATTCGAATTATTGAAACAGTTGTTCGTTGTTCAATACGGTGTATATTTCTTGAACGTGAATATCTTGTAACGACCACTTCTTTTATTTACAACAATGTTATTTTGTATCAACTAACAATGCACTGTACTTTGTGGAATATTAACGATAATGTTATATTTTACAAAAGCCCATTTTAAAACCAAAAAAAAATAACATCATAATTAAGTTTTTTTTTTTTTGGAAACCGCATTATATTTTGTATCCACTTAACAATGTTTTCACCATTAAGTTATGAGGTCTTAAACAGTGCCACGTTGTTCCTGCGCTTCCGTTACACGACACAGGTGGGGTGCGCTTGCGCATTGCTTTTGCATGCTATGCGCACGACAAAAGTCTTTTGTAATTTAATTTTGTTAAGAAAGAGATGTATTTAAATGCATTTCAAATGTGTCTAGTATTTCAAAAAAAAAAAAGTTTTTTATGGCTTCGCAAAGGACATTTTCATTTACCAGCAGTGTAGTGTAAAAAACATGTCTACAAACTTCAAAGTCTAAATACAAAACCCACAAACAACTTTATTATCCTACCAAAACAATCTATTTCATAATTCAAATCCAAACACCGCCATTTTGACGTATAAAAAGGACAAAAAAACGACCAAATAAAGGTCATGCGTATTGCATGTAACGTTCATAGTACATTTTTTGTCGGCCTTTTGTGTTACATTTCATATGCCATTACAAGCAAAAAGAGTACAAAGAAAGAAATAAATAGATAAAAAAAGATTGGGTTCGATTTTCGAAACACGTGGGCGTTCGATAGCATAAAGCGATTAGTTTGATGCTGTATAGCTTTCGGAGCTTTTGGTTGATAAATTGAAATAAAAGAACTTGAAGATGTAACGAAGAGTTATTGAATTCTAAAATTTTGGTCCTTGTGGACACAAGTACTTAAATATCAAAACTCTAGAAACAAAATGTTCCTTCGATACAGCATTGTGTTCTGTGCGAAAACAAACTTGTAAACAAAACCAAAATAGCTCAATATTATCTAAAACATGAAAGTACTCAAAAAATATTACAACAGCCAGAATTTCTCAAAAACAAAATGACACAAATCGATACAGTTTCACCGCGCGCGCAGTAGACTTGACCGGATGATAGATATGCAGTTGTGCGGGAAAGAGATAGCACAACAACTCCGGGTGTTAGAAAGAGAGGCAAACACGTGGCGTACGTTAGTTGCAGCTGCCGCCGACGTCACAGCTAGGGAATAATGGGACCCGCTCAAGCGTAGACACGAGGATAAAAACATGATGTGATGCCACCTTTGGTCACTTTCTGACATACCAGAATATCCAGTTTGGAGGGATAACTGCGAAATTCTTGTTCTTGTAAGTTCAAGTTTAAGGAACTTACGATGCAAGTACGGACATGTTCGAGGGATATTTTTGAATGGGTTTGACGCAGAATATGCACTTCGCAAAATGTGCACTTGACGAAAAATACGCACTTCGCGAAATGTGCAATTCTCAAAATAGCACTTCTCAAAATGACTCTGTTATGTTCAGAATTTGTTCATGCTCAATATATATAATAACTAACAATTTTGTTACTTAGGCTTTGACATCTCTGAGGTAACAATAGCAACTGCAACTATAAACTATAACAATATAAACAACGGTCAATCAAAACTAACAATTTATAATACATGCAATAGTACAATAGATATTAATAAACAATGAGCAGCCGAAATCAGACCTGATGCACAATGCAATACCTTCTAAGATACCAAACAACCTACGCGTGCGACTGTTCCTAGCAGTATTGCAAACAATTGGTTGCCCAGACCACTCGTGACGCCCGAAGATAAGGTAGCACTATAAATAAGCCCTAATTACTTCCTATTTAACATTGGAATTAGAATTTTCATTGCCAATTAGATCGAAACAATGAGCTTTCTGTGTTGTCATTTAATATATTGGTTGTAGGAGTTGTAGATACAGGATAGGAAGGACATGGTTTTGTAGATACAGAAACAAAAAACGGTATGAGAACTTTAGAAATTACAAAAGCATTTGCAAATGAAAGTAACGATGACAATGTGAGAACTATTATTGCAGACGTTAACATAACAATTGCATCAATAATACCAGATAGCTCATTGAATAGCAATAACAATGACCTCAATAGAAAATTTCGAATCCAATAAAATTGATGAGAAATGAAGATGAGAAAATATAGGTACACGGTACACCACTATCCAATATTATAGCGAGCAAGCCGAGTCATTACTTACCTCACAATACTGTCTATCATCGGGAATGGAATTGTTGAAACCCGTTATAGAAGGAGCTTGGCCCAAAGATGGATCTTTAGCAAAATGATTTACATTTACTCGTGCCTTTCTACTTTCCAGATCGGAGGTAGATTGAGATTTGAATAAGGCAGGTACAGCAAGGGTTTGTAATATTTTCAGCTATGTTTTTAATACTCTGCATCAACAGTATTGCAAATGCCTTCAAATTCGCAGTAACGCTGTCTAAAAATTCTTTAACCTAAACAATTTGGAGCAAAACGCTCTTCCATTTCTAAATTAAATATTATCAATATTTCTATCTAACTAACCGAATAAATCATGAAATTCTAACAATAACATTCCAAAAGAATTTTATCAAACTTTGCCCGAACACGAACTCCTAAGAGCCATCACAGAATGGTGATTTCGATTCGTCATGACACCAACTGACTCCAGTGTTCTCAAATGTATGTAATTGTCTGCCACGGTCCATACTCGCAAATTATCGCAATATAATATTGAAATTGTTTATAGGTTACCGTAAAATTGTGATATGCTTCAATACGATTTTGTTGCATGTAGTGCTGAAGTCATGTTTGATGATTCATTTATTAGTTCAAGTCACGTATGATAATATTAGTGAAAGCACTGTTTTGTAAACTATATAATGACCTGACAATATCAAGCTTCATTTCATTATTAATAAACCATTTCCCCAAATCTACATAGAAGAACTATCAAAAGATAAAACCTATAATCACTTCACATTATGCGGAACGATTTCAACAAATTAGTTGATGTTGAAAAGGCGGCTTCTTCCTAACATTCATTAATCACGAACATACGAACGATAGTAAATCGAATATTAGTCCGAGGTTCACAAATGGCGTCAGCAGAGTAGTGGTTACCGTACAATATGTCTTCTACCAGTTTCGAAGCTACAACTTTTTGATGGGCATGTAATTTTTCAAAGTGCCTCACTTATTGCGGTTATATTTTAAAGTTGAGCAACTTGTTTTGTTACTTGTAGTTTGGGTGTTGGCTACTTTCGAAAACGATTATAATTTGGTGTAGAACACTACTGATCGACAGCTTATTTCAGTAGGTATATCTGTTAAAACCGGTTTCATATGTGACATAACATAATTAACTTTTCAAAAACTGCTCAAAGCAGAATCTAGTTTATTCTTGTTTTCCTTTAGTTGATCAACTAACTAATAACCACTTTGATTTCATTTCCAGGTTTCGTGATCAGCGTAGAAGATAGAAGTCGAGTAAAACTGTATTTCATTTAGACTTCACGAGTTCACGACACACATCCACAACCCTGCCCAGCTCCAATCCTTCTCAATTCATGCATAAAATTAATCATAATTATCCCGTAGCTCCGTGAACGGCTAAATTATGAGCAGCGTCGTTTAGCCAGGGTACCAGACCCGCTAACAATGACTAATAGACTCGATGAAATAGATTTGTTGCGTGTGCCAATTATGGAAGTGGGTGATCGTAAATTACGTCGTTAGGACAGACAGAATCTAAGTGGTATGTTTTATGTGTAGGAATATGATGAATTTTAACACTGGTGGCTTAACTATTGTGTGGTGAGAGGAGTGCTCAAGGCAAAATTGTGAGTCTGGAATGGGCAGTAGATTTCAAAGATTTCGAAAGTATGGCCGTTAAATTACAGCACCTGTTCTGTTCTCTAGCCGCTTTGTGGGTTGAAAGAAAGAAACAGTAAATCTTCTAACAATGAAGTGTTATATCATTGTCACAACCTGTGAATAACATGCGAACCCCCGACCACTCCATTAGACGCTATTCAAGCTTCAAAAACTATCCTCCATTTATAGCATTTACTGAAGCCTTCGAACAAAAGCATCATCTAATTAGAATCAATACTCATGTCCAATTTTCTTTTAAAGGTCACGAAATGGTTTGCGACCCACAGGTTAAAATCCCTCGGGGAATCAGCTTAAATATTCCATATATGTCTAAACCACAATAGCCTGGATTCACGATTTACTGTAATACCCCTTCTTTAAGCCCGTAAACGGCATATTTAGGCCGAGTGGCGAGGATCCACTGAACAGCATTACTTTGGCTAACAAGCTGTTATATTTGGAGTTCTTGTTTTCTGTAATTTTCATTGTTTACGGTTATCAATGTGTCAATAATATTTATAGTAAGTTCCACATATGGATTTAACAATGGGAATGAAAATGGTGCCGAGTTTAAAGTCCTTAAATCACCACACGCACTGAATTGAATTTGTATCATTTATCTGCAGTAATTTTATAGTTTAAGCATCAATATTTCATTGCACTATATTGCACCTCATTCGAAATAGATTTCTCCTTATCCTGCCATCATTAGATTTTGATATTTATTAGCCCCGACGTTGCGTGACTTATGGCGGTGAAAGCGCCCTCTAAATGATAAATTTAAAGACTCTTTAAGAAGACTTAGCCGGCGTCCCATACCGACATGCATTATTAAAGTTGAATATTAAAATTCATGTTCTAACAAAATTTATTTAATCGCATAAAACATTCAAGTTTGACCGCAAACAATAATCTGTGTATAAATCATAGTGTAGGCTCACACGCGAGGTGAATCACAGTTCCGAGAAAGCGGAAACGGCCAAATTCTCCGTTCTTTTTTATGGTATAAACCGACGAAATAACACGACACGGTTGCCATCGCTCCCGACTGGGCCTTTTTGTTGTTTTTGTAAAATAGACGGTTAGTACGGGCGTCGTGCGTCGAGCACCTGCGCCCGCGCACCCGGCGCAAATCTCGGAGGGTGCGACGCCTTCGGGCTGCGAGCGAAGGGAGACAAGCAGGTAAACGGTCCCCAGCCCTCGCTGTAGCAACCGAGATCAATGTAACTAGTTTCGAATGCGAATATGAATTGAAACGTTCAATCTTCCTTTTACTTGTAATAACATCTAATCATTTTAGATGTAATGAACATAATTACGGAAAAGAAAATGCTAAGATCTCTTGTGTTACGCAACTACCATGCACATCGCATGCGCAGCGTGCGTGTGTCCGCGGCTGCCGAGCATCGGGCCATTCTCAGCACAAATCATCACAGACAGACAAAAAACGAGCCATGGAATAGGTTTAGAGGTATTAATTACAGCAGCGGCAGCGGCCGACACGATACTCCGGTATTATATAATTAACCATTACCAAGTGTGTCGAAATCCCACGTGGAGGTTATTTTATTCATTAAATTGTCGTTTAAATGATGTATTTTGGTTTATTATTCGCGCCGACATAATTATAAAGCTTGATAAATCATCACGTAATTTTCATTTTTAGTTTTCTTTGACTTCATCTATGTGGACGATGTTATAATGTCTTCTCAGATCCCTAAACTGCTGGTGATCACGCGATTTTCGACAAGTATGAAGTAAGTAGCAATTAAATTTGTTTATAATCCACGATTCTGAGATACGGGTTGAATCTAAACAGATTTAAATGGTCTCACGGTCCGCAAATGGGTATTTAACCGTCAACGGTGACTGGCCTTCTGGTTTCAGTAGCTTTATAATAATACTTTAGCAATTACGCATGTCAGTCAGGGCTCGCGGACCAGATGTCGATTTTAAGCTCATACCGTTATTACCACGACTTGCAAGTCCGACTGAGTAAAGGATAATCCATATAATTAATCCTATTGTTTCAACAGGATCTGGCGCAGTTGAAGCCACGTTTAAATCATTAAGTTTTAGTAGCCCATCAACTGTGGAACGTTCTAGATCTCTTCCAGTCTCGCAAGATTTGCTAGCACCCAGTTCGTGCTGATCTGTGATGTGTATGTGAACGGATAAGCGATGAAGCTAAAAGGAATGTCGAAATCTTTAAACAATAGGCTGTTTAAATAAATGAATCACAATATTCATAGAAATCAAAAGTCGAATAGAATATGAATAATAATTTCGCAACACATTTGGTCCTTCTAGACCTACCTATCCTTAGACTAACGGTCAATGAGTCATCAAGATAGAAGTAGATCCTTAACCACAAAAAAAACAAAAGTGAATTGGGACACCCCAGACCATCCCTTCCAAAAACACCACGACGTTTAAAACAATGAAGAGCAGCAGGTAGATGAACAAGTGCAACTTTACGGCTCTTTGTACCTCGCCACAATGAGAGGACCTGACAACTTTACCGGATTCCACTCTTCCGGACAACGTAGGTAGGTACTCCATTTTAAGAGCACTTTAAACAAAGGTTTGGGTTATTAAGTGTTGACTATGCTTTTGACTTTAAAGGAAGTTGTTAAACGATAAAATTTTCAATGTTGGGTAACTGTATTCATTTTTGAGTTTGAAATGTGTGGACTTGTCTCAAGCATTTGATTGACTGAACCAAATCGATATCTTTTACAGAAAAGCTTTTTGAATGGTTTGAAGAGTTGTTGCCAAGAATAAATTGTAATATGCGTCAGGATTAGATAAGACGTGATAAAAGGTTTGCTGTAAAAAAAATAGTTTTTTTTTAGGTGTCCGCTATAATTTAAGTTCACACAAACAATTTACACACTAAGTACACTATCAATCATGGACAGTCAAAATCTGTGATACCACAAGACAATTGACTTTAATAAGTATGTAGGTAAGTACCAAATACCAGCCTGAATCCGGAACCATTCTAAATCGTTGATTTAGATAAGCGTTCATTAGCCAATGAAGTTGGATTTCGACAGGCCACCGAGGTCATATCACACGATGACTGTAGTAGTCGACATATTGTTGTTGGCTTTTTTAGTGGCATATTTTTGAGGTAAAGCAAATTTTTAGTTACACGTAGGTAGGTACTAAGATACAGCAAGAAGTAATAAATGTAACCAAGAACAGGATTATTTCCAATGATTAAGTTATATGACGCCTAAAATATCATTCGTCAAATATGAAAGTTGATCATTAATAAAATGAACAATTTTTTTTTTCAGCACAGCCTCACGACGGCCTCATCAATAAGTTGATTAACCACACAACTTAGTCAAGAATAGTCAAGATCAGATAGACTCTCATTCTTTTATAACAAGTTCCATTACCCGTTCATATCCCATAGTCCATTCATAAAGTATCCAGTTTCAATCGAATGGTGCCCATTTCGGCGGTGCCTGCGCCCGCGCATGATAGCGGCGTTCACACGGTACGATAGAGCTTCCGAGAGCGGCCTTCCGCTGACTTGTCCAGACCTGACCCGCTATCGGAGTATCGGACCACTTCCGCCGGACACCGCAAACGACAATGTTTGTCTCAGTATCGTAAGTGATAATGATAACTTGGACATATTATTTATTTTTTTGTGGAACATTTTCGGGTTTTTGGAGCAAGGTCAGCTATGGGGAATGAAGGATTCGATTCATGAAAAATGTTGTGCAATTTGGTGAAGATAAAAAAATATGGTGTTCTAAAAACGGTAGTGTCAGAATATTTGGCGTAGTTATGTTATATTTATATTTTATATATATATGATGAAAAAGATAGAAGGAAAGTCACAAAAGATTTAGAATCTCTTTTTACTATTTCATTGATAATATTTGTACAATATTGGCACAACGAACGTGTGAGACAAAACAGTCTCACAGCGATTGCCGCAGTTTCCTTAGTTTTATGCGCATGCGCCGCTCCCATCATTATCCGACTAGCTGCGCGCACAACATTACGAAAATATCATATTCACACGAAATTAATTGACGTTTCTTAATGCTAAAGCGATCGCCTTCATTGTTTTATAAGATTATTCGATAAATGAGGAAATCTGTGGGACGAAATTACTCTCATTTGAATTTAGATTCAAAGATTATAGTGCGCATTGAAATATTTCCACGGAAGTCGTAGAAAAAAAAATGTCGGAGCAAGTTATGTTTACATTACAAGACAAAATCTTAACTGTCCACTATTATGAAATCTTCTTAATTAATAATCTACTTCTATCAAAGCTGACAAATCCAGTGCAATGGTTTTAACCCTAATGCATATAGACGTAGCCCTAGTTTTTGTTAACAAATGATCTAAATTCTCTACTTCAAAAAGCTTGCCCCACCCACATGCGCAATCAGGTACACTGAACTTAGCACAATTTAAACTCATTAATATTCAAAATCTACCAACGTAATCCCGTATTACACAGATAAACAAACATTTACCAGAGTCACCCAAACATTTATATACACAGAAAAAATTAAAGTGACAAACCACCCAAGCGTTAAGCATCATTCTGGTCTGGAAGCCAGCAGACAGCATGCACCAGTTGACTTGAGCCATTCCGTAATCCAATTACTATGGTAGACGGTATGACCTTATGCCACCTGTAGAACGTTACTTAAAGATTGACAACTTGATTGTAAGTTGTGGGTTTAATTATGATAGTTAAGCAGATTTTGAAGTTAGAAATGTTTGAGGGCTATTGTTTGTAGGTGTTGGTGGAGATGATGATGTAAGTGTAGGCTAAGATACAATTGGTATGAAATAAGATGTGTTTCGAATATAATTTGTATATGAATCGAGAATAATAGCGTGCTACTGGAGAGCCCTATGGCCGGAAAGGACTGCAGCAGGCTGGTAATGATGATGATGAAGATCTAATCGATTCAAGAAAAAAAGATTGGAAAGAATAATAAGTAAGGAATTTTGAGCTATATTGAATGAGGTAAATGAATAAAGCAAGCTGAAAAACCATCACATCACATCGTCAGCTTATTACTTAAAGAAATAACAACATTCCCAGTAAAACTTGAAAAGATTTCACATTCACACGTCATATGTCTCAAATACAATTTCAAACAAAATAAACTCTCTCTCACATCTTATTCCAGTTTTTGCATATTATAAAGGTACTTGATGATCTATTCTTGATTGCACTACAGTACCGTTATGCGGCTGCCGTTGACCGGCTCAAAACAATGAAAGGTCATTTCATAATTCATCATCAACAGACTCCATCTTATCTCGATGTTTTATCGTATTTGTTTTAATAATGAAACAGTTGGACGGTGGCTAAAGGTTTTTATTGATACATTAAGTTTTGTTAGTATGATAAAAAACATTTACTGTATGGATTTTTGACGAACTATGGCGGGCACTATTGACTTACTAAATTATTATTGTAGCAACATTGAACTGTCTTCAAGATATGAGATAAGAAAAAAATATGCTCTAGAAGAATAGTAAAGTCATCAATCAATCATTTTTGAACTTATGACGTTACATACATTATCAACAGTCCTATTTCAATTTCAACATTACACCAACACAATGAACTTGCTGCCAAATTAAATTACACACCCAGTTTTTGCTCTTAGTTCATTAAAAAATCATAACGAATGAAATGAGTTTCAAATCCAAAGCTCGGCTTTGCTCAAAACAAAAGATGTGTACCATCGTGAAATAATAGATTTGTAAGAGTAGGTAAAATGATTAATGATAGGCAAGTAACAAGTAATGTACGGAGTTCTCAAACTTTCACACTAATGATTATAAAGACAAAACAGTTTCATAAACTTGATCTCTATGCATCTGTAGTGATTTATAATGTGGAGTATGGTTGAAGTTATTTGCTGCTGACATGGGTTTTGATGGATTACATTAACACTAGCATAGTAAAATTGAAGTTAAAATTGGACCAGTCAGAAATCTTTCGTCTTTGAAGCTGCAATTTTTGTTTCGACTTCATCACAAGAAATATCATCTATGAAAGTATTCTCTCCTTCCACGTAACTATACGTTTCGTATCCTCAAATACACATACCTTTCTTACTTTACGAATAATTTTAACAATAGGTACTTCACTTCGACCATCTCCAGCCAGCACTAAACAAAAATATTTTAAGTTAAGCTCAACCAAGAGAGGATTCATAAAACGTAATCTCTCGTGGATATGGGGACCATAAAACCCGAAACTCACAGGTACCACGGTCTAAAGTTTATCAGGGGCCATCCAAATGCTTTACACGTATGTCCACACGGCACAATGTATTTCGGAATAATTTAAAATCAATTATGTGCGGTTAGAAATTCCACAAGTCTTAAGTGGACGCTATTTCAAAGAGTGATTTATTTGGCTGTAAGATTTGTGCTGGCACTTTCTTGTTTTCAAAGTACAAGCTTGAAATATTCTGCCCTGAGAATATTTTATAGTGACTCATTCTTAATTCTAGCTAATTCCTTTTATCTGAATAACTCAGTATCTAGGAGATAATGAAGTATTCAATAAAAAAAAAAAACTGTAACAGTCACTAACAGCGTTTCAGGCGTCCATATTTCTAAAATTATGCCCTCCAATATTTTTTACAAAAAAAACCGTTATCTTCAAAACCGTTTGAATCTTAATGACTCCGCAAAACACAACAATCACTGCAATATCAATTTTCGAAGTGGCTAAATACCACCAGACATTAGATTACAGACATTGATTGCCATAACTTGAGATAAGCTTTGCTTTAACTTGCTTTCACGATCGTCTGGCCCACAAAAGAGTTATGTACCGAAGGAACACTGCTATTAAAAATAGGACCAAAGTTACAAACACTATTAGAAACAAAATAATCGCTAAGACACGCGCGATCTTCAACTGTTATTGGAGACTGCTCGATTTAAGCATCTTGGTCAAATTAATATCACCTTTTTCAGAAGTGGTCCTTCTGACTATACTTGTGTAGTTTTTGTCTGGATCGACTTACGATGCAATTAGGAACCAAACTGGTAATTTACAATTGACAGGTTGAAAAAAAGCAGGACAGACAGACGTCAGACGGTATTTAAAATTATGAATTGGATCTAGTGGAGTGTGATGGAGTTTATTCATTTTTATTGCAAATAGTCATAGTTATTTAAATGATTTGGAGAGTCAAATGACTGTAGTGCAGACTACGAAATAACTGATGAGGATTTAAAGTTAGAAGAAATAAACAGGACGAACCAAAATTAGGACAATAAAGAAACAAATTAATAAAAGTTAAATAACTCAAAAAAAATTGAAGGTCAAGGTTCAAAAATGGATGTTTTTATCATGAAATTGATAGGGCTAGTATTAATAAGCACACTGTTTGTGTTATTAATGGGGTAGATAAAAAACTCACAATATAAGCTTTCAAAAGAAACCGAAATGTAACAGAGATGAATAAATGCAAGCTACGTACATCATAAATAATAAAAACAAAGTTCACAGAAAACGCCCGATAAATCGATTCGAGGACAACAGAAAAATAAGTAATTAATTTATCGATACACATTCGACAGCCGTACAATCGATAGAATGCACTAATGGACCATCGTTTTGTTATTCATATCGATTTAGAAACTATGACAGACCATTGTAGAATAGAAATGTTAATAAACATGACTTTGCGGCTGTGTTATAGTAAAATTTTCTACAAATACTGATGGAAAAGGTTTGTCAAATGTAATGAATATATTTGTCAGAGTTTTTAACGTGGGAAAGGATTCAGACATTTGATACGGGAAAAGAATCCACAACCCTTTGGTTTTTGTCTTTGAACGCACCAAATGGACAAATAAAAGGTAATAGCCGACATATTTACATGAAGCTTAGTATGTTAAAGAATTATCAGGTTTCTTTGACCAGTAAAAAAGTAAAAGCAGGAATTGTTTGGATTTAGAAATGAACTTATCTAAAATAAATACACTTAGGAGCTGTATCTATTACGGAGAAATTCAGAATATAAAACGCGGAGCTGATAAATATGTGTTTCCAGTTTCGTCTGAGATTAGAATTCAAATGTATAGTCTTCATCCACCGAATCGAAGGCCTCTGAATGGGCCATGATTTTGAATAACGTTGTTGCTAAGGTATCAAACCAGAAAATACAAAACGCTTAATGTAAAAAAACTGATGCAAAGAATAAAGCGTTGACCCATGCTCAAGCCCGCAATAAAAGTCGAAAACAGATCAGAATCTAACACTTTTTTTTACCAAAGATGATTTCAATGTTAATTTTTTTCTTCGCTCTTCTCATTCTCAACCCACATTTTAACACTTTTTCATTTTTGTATCCCGCCACAAAACTCGCTTAGCTCGAGGCTATGTTTGGAGTTCGTGACAGCGGCGCGGGCGCAGGCTTATTATTAAAGCAAACGGACGAACGGACGGCCGATAACTACTAGTGCATATGCATGGAGGCAACGTAAACACTAGAACAGAATGTGTTTGAATATTTTGAAAGAATCATCCAGGATGCTAGAGAATACGGTTTAGAATAAGCTGTATTTAGGTTCATGTAGGGTCAGGTTGAGAACGTGGAGGTGTAGTGGAGATTAGATGAAGAATAAGAAGATATAGGTAAGTATGTACAGAAAATAATATTAATAATCCATCAAGAGTGCAATTAGCGTAGTAGTATCTTTAATTAAAAAGCATCACTGTATTTTCATTCTTAGATTATATATGTATTTTACAGGTAAATATGCAACATCATCAATTTCTTCTGTAAACAAAGCTTCTCTTGGCGATGTCGACACAAGCGTTATAAACACAAGCAAAGCATTGATTCCCAATAAAATTCAATCTTCAGATGACAAAGTATCTCGGGTGACATTTTCTTTCCACATTTAGCCACATTTCTCACAAGAAGCATGCGGGTATGTTATGTAAAAATAATTGTTTTGAGGTTTTCCACGTCACCAATGAGGCAGCGACATGTTTTTATTGCGCATGCGCCACCAGTATTGTATGGGAAATGCTGGTTTCTCATGCGAAAGTCTTCCATTGTCTGCCTTTTTTTAGTTTTACTTCACAATATTGTTATTTATTTGTTAAAAACGAACGTTAATCAGCCATAATACGTTTGGTTCGTGTAGATAATAAGGACAAAAAAAATATGTTTCTTAAATAGCGGTAATAGGTTTTACAAATTACACCTAATGATGGTGACTATTGAAGCCATTTGCAAGTTTTGTTTTACCTTACTTGAACGGGTTTGATTTGCTATAAAACCTTTAATACTATTAAATGTTGCAGTGAAACCTATAATAAATACCTTATTTATAATTATGTATTTATACAAGGTTAAACTCCTGCTATACACAATCGCCAACCGCATCCCGACAGAGGTGACCTTGGCGGTCTACAACCGTGTAGATGATGGTTTACGACCAAACGTTGCAACAAGTTTGCTGGACGCCAACCAAGGTCACCTCTGTCGGGGACGCGGTTGGCAACCGTGTAGCAGGCACTTTATTGGTTATATGTCGGCAATCCAATAAGGGGATGGGAGAGGTTATCTACAACCAAATGCCCCCTTTTGACTCCTACAGTCCTATGCAAATGTCAACAATTTTCGAGTCATTAGATATTATTTTTATTACATACATTTTAAAATATAAAATGTCTAATTACTCGAAACTGGTTGGCATTGGCATACGGGTCATGAGGGGTCATTTGGTTGCAAATGACCTCTGATACATCCCCTTAACGGATTGCCGACATTTATAACCAATAACCCTGTACAGTCTCTTCGTCAAGATTTTAGTAGTGACTGGTAACTTGGAGATGCTCACAGGTGTAATTTAAAAGGTAGTAATTATTATAAAGAAAGTTGACGAATTGACGTGTTATGGTCATAAACTCATAATAACGATCGCGGTCTTACCTACATAGAACTTGTCACAAATATGGATAAATCATAAAATGCTCAGGACAGATTTATCACTTTCAACACTCGTCCCCTCTTGGTTCATATCGTAAACCTGTCTATCAGGGCTGTCACATGCTTAAAAATAACAGTTTTCGATAACTTCGCAAGTTTTTCAAGCAATTAAAAATTCTTCACCAAAAAAATTACTACCTATATATTTCAATATATTCATCATATGCATTTATTACATAATATTGTATCCAAGTATCTAACTCAAACCATGCCAATATTTCTAGCCAGCTTATATTTACACCATATCTTGTATAGAACAGCCCATGAATCCTTACACCAAGTAAAACCTCATTATACAAAGAAGCAACCAGTTCAGACACTTATGGATAGCATAAAAGATAGCAAGGTAAGTGCTGGTAGGGGGCAACCCTATCTGACATCCGTGAGGTCCAAACACGGGCGTGTTTGAGCACCGTGCCGCTGCGCAGGCGCTCTGTTGTGTGAGCAAACAACGCTAGGAGATAACTAGGGATAGATACTGAGATGCGTAGTGTGTTAGGGAATAGATGAAGATTTTGGTGTAGAATCTTAGTACTTTGGCGTAAAATGGAGAACTTGTCATGACATGGTTGAAAAGGGAATAGATAAGCTTGCTCAGGCAGCGCAAAATTAAGACAACCATGATGATTTAGCAAATAAAATGATGATCAACCAAAGAAATAACAACAACGGAACATCGCAATTACAACTACGGATTAAACATCTGATAAAGACTAATAAGAGGTAGTACAATGTTAGCCTGAAATCCAATACATTCAAGATGAAGGATCGGTAGATATATACCCTTCACGATAGTAAGAAGAAAGAAATCCAAAGAGTAGTTAATTGCAAAATAAAGCAAACCACACAATTTTTATAGTACCTTACTTTTTTTAAAGGTAATACCAAAAGTACTTATAAAAATCTATCACCGGCAAATGATCTAATCACCTATATGCCCATTTTACAGTATAATGTTGCTCATTGTAACTTTTACAAGCTTTACAAATTTATAGGTGCTGATTTAACCAGTGTGCTTGAATTTTTATGAGTAAATTAAGTTGTTAAGGCCATTGATCACTTTATGATGATCTGCAGAAACAATGTAGATTTTATGAACCATGTATACTTTTGTTGAAATTGGAATGTCCTTTTCTGAATGTCTAGATGGTTTTGGTGTTGACAGCGGAAGACTGATCTTCCACAAGATATTTCTGGTTACTTACATTTCTTGTCTCAATTTTTTCGACATTATTGTAGGTTTTATTCAAGATGTCAGTACTTAAGGTATACATTCTTATATCTTCTACTTAACTTAAACTATAACATCAGCGAAAGGCAAAACATCCGCGAGAAGAGTAAAAGCTTTTAACTGGTAAACTTATTTCATCAAACGAGCTTTTAGCGCCCCCAACAATACAAGAACTTGGCGTTCCAACGATGTGTTTCAAAGATATGCCAGAGCATAAACTCCTTAGCATAGCGCCAACTTGAGTGGTCATTACCATCAAAAAGCCACCATTATGCAACGGAAAGACTTGACAGTTAGTGTCTCATGGTCGTAAACACCTAATTAGCAATATAGTAAACAGTTAAAACCTGTGTGGTCTAAACTCTGCAAGTGCACTTATATGGCAAAACCTAGTTTTGTCCCAACGTTTTGACCAAATAGATTATATTATTTCAATGCAACAAAAAGTTTGCTCCTAATTTGGTAAGACCAGTTAAGTACCATTAACAATATTGCTGATTTATGTGAAGTCTGGCAACATTATGATAATTTTGCTTTGAGTATTAAGTTGCCGTATGATTGTGATTGGCTGAAAATAGATATATGATATGATTGACGTTGAAGCCAAGCATTTTAAGGCTCGCGCATAAATAAAACATGTCTAACACAGACCTTTAAGATTTTACAAAGCTGGTGCAGACACACGTTATACTTAAGCAAACTGGTGTAACAAAATTAAGTATTTTTAAACAGAAAAGCTAAAAACCAACGTATTGTAACGTCTGCGAGTTGGAACTGTTCAAATATTCAATGTTTCTCAGACTACGTACGATACAAATAAGTAAAGGCGATTCGCAGAACAATTTCTTGTCGCGGACACCCGAAGGCGTGTTAGGATTTTGCAAATTCAAACTTTATATAACAAGAAATAAGGTTGTTTATTGATAGTGATGTTACAACAGATGCAAATGATGTAGATTAAACGAGAAATTGGTCATATAGGGTACACTTTAGTTGAGATTTATTTGTGACAGTGTCCAGTGACCCCGGGCGAGTAGCCGTCGGCTACAACTTGGACAATTGGCCATTAATTGCGCGTGTTTATAGAATTGGAGCGAACAGTCTGTTTGTACAACAGGGCGACATCTGCATGGCTGGCGGCCCAACGAAGTAGATCAGGTTATATTTATTCCGGATATATCACTTGTTAGTAAAGATGACGTAGGTGTTTTGTTGAAGGAAGAGAAAAACAAAGCCAATCTCTTGCAAGTTTTTAATGATTTTACAGAATATAACTTGAATTAATTATCCACTCAACAAAATATACAGAACGGTACTATATAGAATTTTTGGATTCAGTAGATCACATTCGATTCGTCGAAACGATGCATTTGAACACCCTTGAACCTGTGGATTTTGTAAGTAATTCTACCACTACAAAAGATCAACCCCCTTACTCATAAACTTTACATCTATAACTTTTACCTGTTATTGTTAAATTCTTGTAAATAGAGTAAGACGGCAATAGTATTAGCAACAAAGAGATATAATGTTACTAAGAAATGTAATAGTTACTTTATGGAGAACGGGGTTAATCTTACAGCTAATGATTTATTTGTTCAAGCTCTAGATAATAAATTAGAAATAGCAACTAAATCTCCCAGTAATCCTGAAAAACCAGCAATTGATTTCTACGAAACATTGTCTGCACTGCTAAATACAACTGTAAGCAATATAGGTCGGTACCTGCCTTCAGGACGCGTTAATCCTCAGGTAAAGGAATCTGAATTAACTACATCACGCGTTCAGAAACACATAAGACCTTTGAACCGAGATAAAGCGACTATCTAAATGACTGAAGCAAAACTTGCAAAACACACAAACGGAAACCATTACTAATTTCAAACAATATTTGAGTCGCTGTGTCCATAACATTAGCCGTTTGTTTGGGGCATAACCGGTAACATGGTGAGTGTCAGCTAGATACAGGAATAATTCTAAATACTGGATATATTTGCGAGGCTCCGTAAGAACATGGGGCAATCCTACAAAACATATCACCAGCAGATGACAAAAATATGAAATCTAAACGCTTGTTCTCAAGCCAATAAACATTAAAAATGAGCAATACTACTAAAACAGCAATATATAATCGAATCACAGCACAGATTTAGGTTGAATTGCGTCCGTTTATCTTCGTCGCATACAAAACAAGTGACAATTACCAAAATAAGAAAGAACTTTCCCTCAAAATCGAGAATTTATATACACATTGTCCCTTTCTAAACTGTACAGTGACACTAAGGTTGATCAATATTCAAAATGTCCCGACTGAGTCCCGACCACAGAAATCGTGTGAAGATGCATCGAATACCAAATGGTGGGCACCAACATTGGTATTCACCCAGTCTATTATAGGCGTACACGCCGAGAAGTTGATGTATAGAATTAAACTGTTCTTTCTTATCACTAGATCTAGGATATTCCGATGTGTTTGATGTGTTTGTTTCAGACGGTTTTCTAGGAAACTAAACACGTTCATTTTTATCTCGAGATTAGTGAACCCAAAAACATTGAAGCTAAAGCAGAAAGAAGTAAGATTTTTGCATAAGCCCAAAGTTAATTTGTAATACATTCTGATTATTGCGAATCATGCATAAAGCTAAACAATGTGTTGGTCGTAAACGTAGAACTCGTAGAAGACTGCAGTAAGCAAGCCGACAAAATTATAGTTATAGAAATTAGTGTTATTGTTAAATGTTGACATTTATAACACATCAACACCGTGAACAGATAAAATACTAAAAACATTTCTAATCAATGAGAAGTAATTAAGTACAGATTGTTTAGTTGGTTATAGGAAATTATCTACGAAAAGACAACATTATAGAAATCCAGCACTTAAGGTAATTTAGGAAGGTAATAAAACACAGTTTATTAGTTGACTGTTTCCTTATTTCTATGGTTAGAAATGTTACAACAATTAAGAAACCTTTAGAGAGTTCCCTAGAACTTGCAAGCAGAAAATAAAATGAATGTGATTGATGACTATTGGCACTAGCTTAGCTGAGCTGAACGTAGCTGAGGCTGAGAATGACAAAAATGAATATAGGATTAATGTTTTATGTCCTATATGTACTAACGGTAAGACTCTTCTCCACAAAAACTCTGAAGTAACACTGATAGCCAAATTGAAATCAACAAAAGTGAGAAAAACTTACACAAATAAGGACGAGTAAGAAAAATGGCAGCTGATTCTAAAGTTAACTACATAGAACAAAGACTAAAGAGTTTCTTGAAAAAAAGAAAAAGAATGAAAATACGTTTATTTGCAGTAAACATGGAAATAAATAAAAACACGAAAATAACAATTTGGGTGAAAATATGCGTCACATCCACGCAAAACAGCCATCGCTCAGCATAATGCTCCGACCCGACCCCATGCGAGAAGGAGCGCTGGTATACAATACCAACACACTTGGTTGACCATACCAATACACCTTATGGTGTTAGTAAGAGAGAAAAGGATGAGCCAAACATTCATACATATTCAGAGAGGATGGGATTAGGAGATTTGTATGTAGATGTATCAGCCACACGGCCACAACGCTAGTTGACGGAAGACTACCAGAAAACATACTGACTTTGTATACCTATGCTCACTTTGGAGATGTAGAAATTGGAAGTCGTATAATGGCACCTTGGGGAAATGTATGGTCGGTGTGAAGCCTTCGGATAGTATTAATTTTAACGTAATCGAGGCGATAAAGGCAGATATAACATAAAGATAACTTTAAGAAAAGCGTATAACGGTCAGATGTCTACATAAACGGATAGCTTGTTCTAAATACAATTTCTGACGTGGGGACCTAAATATTACAGCCTGCAAGCAATTACCTACATACGAATCAAGGTACAAAATATCAATGTACGGAGCTGAAAGCGAGCCGATGCCATAATACGAGCTCGGGTTACGAGCCGCGCTTAACGTCAACAAACGCGGCACAATTAAAAAACATTAAAAAATGCGATGCGTTGAATTCACTCCAGTTTTTAAAACGACTCGTTTCACAAGTCCCTACTGTGAGAACCGACCGGTAACCCGACCAATTGAAAAAGACACCGGCCCGCCGAAAGCTCGCTAAGCAAGCGCGCCAACGCAACTTGGTCGCGTTAACTTGCAGACCGCGCTTTCATAAGCTCAACTACTTGTATAACTAGCACTCACCTTCGACACCATGGATCCTGGCGGCCAGTGTCGACAGCACGATGAAGATTGACAGCAATTGAATCCCATAATCCGGTATAAAGTTCCTCGACCACATTTTGTAACACAACATTCACACATGGATCACACACATTTGTTTTACTCCTTCTATGTCGTTCGAACACTAAATAATCAACACTCACGGAACCAAATGTAAGAACTGGCACTTCATTTTGTTTTTGAACTGTTGTTACGTCGAAAACATTTGTTTATTGGACATTTTAGCGGTAAAACACGTTTGAAAATAACGTAAAGCCCGGTAGGAACATGCGCAGCCGCGTCCCGCTCGCATCTGACGGCTTTGTCCGTAAATACACAGCGTACGGTAAATCAAAATGGCCGCCGGCGCGCCTGTGTGCGTGCGCACCCCTTGTAACAATACATATTTTGGTATCTAAGCTTTATCACTTAGTTGAGGTACTAGTTTTAATCATTTGAAAACAGAACACAACTGATTTAAGTCATGAATTGTAGAATATTTGGCTAAAACACCGTGAGAACCGAAAAACTCACACATACAAACGTACGCGGAGGAATGTTGATTCAATGGAGAAATCAAGCGATTCAGCAGCGCTGTGTGCGCGCAACCAATCAAGAGCTTTTGAACTTTGTCGTTCATGCGCCACAACACAGATGGCGTCTTAAGCTATTTTAACTAGGGGTTGAATTAGGATTAAATAATTTGAATAAAGAACTGTTTCGTATTTTTAACGGATGATTATTATTTATAACAACTTATCTAAAACTGAACTAAACAACGGAATACTAGATATTCTGCGTTTGTCGGCCGCATTGTTTGATCAATAACTACGTTGATCTGACTGTTATTGTGAAACTAGCTAAAGGGTGGCTCGTATCTTTTTATTATTAATCACAGCGACACTACATACTTATAACAATGGCGATGTGTTATCAAAAACATCCCTTCGAAATAGAAACGGAGGATCGGCTCACTACTATCAACACTAAAATATTCGAAATCAAAAAGAAAATACAACTATCAGGTGCGTAAGATAGACTTAACATTATTATTTATGACTTAAACTCGATATTTCATAAAACAGTAATATTTTGAGTAACTGAAGAATCTAGCCATTTAGTAGGTAGGTCTGTAAAACATTCGGTGGGAATTGGACGTAAAAAGACGTTGTTGAGGACATATTATTGCAAAATAATGCCTATCTACTAATTATACCTACAAATTCTCACAACTTTCGTCTCAGAGGGCCAAAGAAAGTCAAACTTCGAGGAGAACGAAACAGAGAAGCAACAGAACAATGACCTCATAGACACGCTGAAGAAAGAAATAAAAATGAGACTCACGGAGCTGGCACAGGCTAGGGCCGTCATTGGAGAAGAGGAGGTGCAGATCAAGAAGTATCTAAATGAAGTTTGTCCTATGGGGGACAAAAGTGCTGATAAGGTAAAAATAATCTTGTGGTGATTTTTCTTTTATGAAGTCTATTTTCAGCAGCCGAAAGGGCTAATAATAACTAAAGCAAGTTGACTATGACAAATATATTGTTTTCCGACTTAGTTTCAATCAAACTAAGACACCCATGTTTAACAACATTCTAGTGATAACCAAACCTATATATATAATAATATTTTTTGTTTATTTGCTGCCACTAGGATTTCTCCTGTATTATGGGTGCGTTTAGGTACCTACAAACATTAAATCTCACATACGTAAACAGCCAGACCCAGAACAATTACTTGTAGGTCATACAAATATTTGTTCGATTGTCAAATGTTGTATCGAACCCGCGACACGCAGCGCAGCAGTCAATCGCAACAACCGTGCCGTCCATAATCTTTAGATGATAATCACCAACCAACTGAGGGGAATATTCTCTTTTCACAGATAACACACAATTTAGATCTGAAAGTGACAGAGCAGAGAAAGATTCTAGACTTACTAAAATACGAGAAGAGGAGTAAAAAAAAGAAACTGGCAGAATTGGAGAAGGAGTATGAATATCTTTTGATAGAAAACAATAAAGGGATACTTGTGAAGTCTAAAAACAGCAGCAAAGCTAGGAAGGTAAGTTTATCTGCATCAAGTTATGAAATGTGGAAGTACGTGTGTCCAAACTATTTTCAGTAACTATTGAGTCAATATTAGTACGACTTTAAGAAAGTTTTACATCCTATTCTAATTCTATTATCCTATCCTAAACTATTTAACGAGCAATATTTCTATATACGTATACAGCGTGGCTGGGTGGCAGGGATATCGACGCGAATACTGATACCTGCGTTGAAATTTTTCGTCGGTTATTTAAAAAAAACTGCTGTTTCATAGAAAAGTGCAATACGTAATGCACGCAGTCAAAATGTATGAAACAACAGATTCTTTTTTTTTAAATAACCGACGAAAAATTTCAACGCAGGGGTGTTCAGAATCATGTAAAGAATCTATGGTATCAGTTTTCGCGTTGATATCCCTGCCACCCTGTATATACATATACTTATTTGTAATCACGTTCTCGAAAACGGTCTAACGATTTGGATGAAAGTTACGAATTAGGGTTTTACGGGGCAAAAAATCGACCTAGCTAGGTCTCATATCTGGGAAAATTCGTTTTCTTTGTATTTTCACCCGAACAGAGCTCGGACACCCAAACTTTAGAACAAGATATTTAGTAAGTACCTGCTATCATGGCAGCATGGAATTAATATGTACTATCATGGCAGCGTGGAATTAATATGTACTATCATGGCAGCATGGAATTAATATGTACTATCATGGCAGCGTGGAATTAGTATGTACTATACATAGTTATATGGAATTAATATGTACTATACATGGAATTAGTATGTACTATAAGTACATGGAATTAGTATGTACTATAAGTACATGGAATTAGTATGTACTATAAGTACATGGAATTAGTATGTACTATACATGGAATTAGTATGTACTATAAGTACATGGAATTAGTATGTACTATAAGTACATGGAATTAGTATGTACTATAAGTACATGGAATGAGTATGTACTATACATGGAATTAGTATGAACTTTTCTAAAATATTAAATAAGCTACATTCTCTATTTCCACCAGAGCAGAGTCTCGGTCGTCCAGCTATCTGATTACGCAACACATTTTCGTAAACGATTCCGACTAATCTGTTTCATTTTGACAGTTCAACAACATTCATTGCGTTATATACGTTGTTGAGCAGACTTTTTTTTACGAACTTATGAAGCAATGGATTAGCAATCTGTTTCAAAACGATTCAAATTGTGAAAGATCGTGTATTACGTAATAAGGGTACAGGTACTGAGTATCGTTTGAAAAGTTTTGCAGTTGTATTGCATTGCACCACAACAGAAAAGATTATTTTAAATCCAAATGGTCTTTATGTTACCTACAATATGCTAAGAATAATGCAGATAAATGCACTAATAATACAATTTATCCGCAGCACGTTTCACACTTAGAAAACGAAATACATAAAGTTCTTATACAATGGACCGAGGCAGAACTAGTCAAGAAGAAATACATCTCTATAAGGTATTATCATCACAAAATGATCAGACTTTATATTATGTTTATGAAGCATCAGAATGCGAACCATTCGACCATTGTTTGAAACATAATTTAATCACTTTACAGACAAGCCCTGTTAGATGATTCGGTAAAATTCGAAAGTTCACTAACGCGCATTGAAGATCTTCTGACGAAACAGAAAGAAGAGATCATGAAATTAGAGGTAATACATTACCATTACTTTGTTCTACTTCTAACTTAAATTAACTTCAAATACAAGGAATATAGCCATATGAGTAGTCATACATAACCATCTTCTTTGATATAGCAACCAATAATTGTAGAACCCATTATCTAACTAAGCTAGTACAAAATATTAATACGATTTTTAAGACCCAATTTTCAAATTAATATTTTGTCATGAAAAAACCCAAGGACTTAATTCTTCATACTGTAACACACTGCAGCGTATCCGTGAGGAAGCAGGAGAGATGCGTATACGCGCAACAGCAGCAACAGCGGCGGAGGCAGCGCGAGCGCACGACGCCGAACACTCACGAGCCTCTGAACGAGCTTACTTCGCGCAGCGATTCGCTGAGAGGAAACGGGAGTTGGAGAAGCTGGAAAAGAGAGTGTTTCCTCCACAAGGTGACCATTACCATCATTATCAAGTCGTCAATGTCAACTGCTACAGCAGCATCCTATTATAGTGCACAATCGTAAGAGGAAATAGGCCCAAATACCACCTTTTTTTTTTTGGGTGGAAATCATCAAATGACTTCTCCCGCTCTAGGTGGAGCGCAAGGGCGTATCAGACTCTTACTGACTAAAACCCACCCGTGTTCCTTCCCTTTGCCTGTGCCAGGGGCCACGGTTTCCCTTTAGGACTTCCCGCAACCCCAGGATTTAGGAATTGTACTTATGTGGTTCTGAGAAAGAAAAGAAACATCCAGAAATAAACTCAACTATCAACGTTTACGAGGCAACGCGGTTTCACATAAAAAAAACTTATCTATAATATAAAAATGAGTTGCTGAATGTGTTGCTATTGTTGCTAAGCGCAAAACTCGAGAACGGCTGGACCGATTTCGCTAATTATTTTTTTTAAATATTCCTTGAAGTACGAGGATGGTTCTTACGGAGAGAAAAATTCAAAAAAAAAAAAAATTTTAGATTCGACTGTTAGGCGATACGAAGTTCGCCGGGTCAGCTAGTTACATAATATATCTAAACATGTCCTTCATAGACTAGAAGTCTTTCGGCTGAATGATGATTATGAAGATAATGGTGTATTCATCGTCATTATTTTCCTTGCCAATAGCTCGACCGGTGGTGCGTCAGGAGTCCACAAGGTCTACAGAGGGCGAGACCGTTCCAGAGGAAATTTCAGCCTCTCAGCAGATGGAGGACATCTTCCAGAGGCTGATGAAACTAACTGGTTTGTTCAGTCATATAATGTTAAATAGGTCGCTGCCCGAAACAAAAGATTTGAAGAAAGATATTTAATGTTGGTCCAAAATTGACGTTGCAGCACTTGGTATTCAATTTTTATTTACATTATGGAAAAAATGCAGCAATGATTATCCTCAAAACAAGTTAATTCTTAAAAAAATACAGCAACATAGAAACTGTGCCCAACCCATGTATAACAAGAAACGAGTACATTGGACGTATGATGCTTCTTTCAAGAACCAGAACTTCTTCTTCTTTTCAGGAGTGACGGACGCCGAGGTAGTATTTGACAGGTTCCGAGGCCAGCGGGACACGTCACAGCGGCTGAGTTACCTTCAACAGACCACGGAAGAAGAGAAACTGCAGTTGGAACAGACTCAGGCGGCCATGATGGCAGAACTTGAGGCGTTCAAGTTTGCCTCTGTGAAGGATAAAGATGAGTGAGTACTCGCATCAAAAATCAGACCAACTTTAACTTTTTATTTAACATCATCGGTCTATATATGAAGCAATGCACACGAGGTTATAAGATACCGATGACTATCTGTCTTCGCTTAGTGGCTGGCAGCAACTGGATGATACTATCCAAGGGCCAAGTTATATGGTGCGTGATTGAAGAGAACTATGTGCAGCAGTAGATTGCTAATGGATGATAATGATAAGATCGATAAGGTCTTGTTGTTTGTGGTCTAACCATATGCCAAATTTCATCCAAATGCGTTGAACCGTTTTAGCGTCAAAGCGTATTTCACGTTAAACCGTTCAACGCATTTGCATGAATAGTAGTCTATGTCCTAACCCAGGTCATTCATTTGGCACATGGGTAGGCCAAGACCTGGGTCCTCAAATCATGTCCTGGATCGCAGACAAAGTCGCGAGCAACAGCTAGTTGTTTAATAACGAACAATTCTTATCTTTTTACCAGTCTTTTATCTATTTTTTATAAATCAATCGTTATATGATCCAGGGCTCAAGATCAAATAACAGTTCTAAAAGAAGAGATAGCAGAAGAGAACGCGATCTACGCAGAGCTTCAGAAGAATATGGAAGAGCTGGAGACTCTGCTGCTGGAAATCAAGAGACTGCTGTATGAGCTGTGCAAGTTGTTAGACGTAAGTGCTACATATACAAGGTGGAGACGACAATACAACAAAAAATTAAACGGCGTGTTCATAATGACGTTCCCATTCTGTACACAAAAATTCAATTGAATTTATTCAATAGTTTAGTCATTATAGCTCGGCAAAATCCATAGTCGGCTCGGGCTATTCCGTTTATCCACCCCAAAAATCCACCCTAAGGTGGATATTCTGAAATGTATGCCCGAGAATTCACCCAAGGCCTAGTTGGATAAACGGAATTTATATTAGGGTGGATCTGGCATACATTACATTTAATTTGTTTGAAAAACTATTTTTTTTATTTCGAAGCTAGGATTTATTTGACAGTTCCAAAATATTCTTATGCATTAGTAGAGCCAGTATTAATTTTTTTTGTTGTATGGTAGTCTCCACATTGTATACTAAAAAAATAATAAAACTAAAAGATTTTTGTTCTGGAAAAATACTTGTCAATACACAGCTGAGGAACATAAAATATAAGGCTGAATTCTTAAACACAGCTGGATTTAAAGTCACCGTGGCAAAATGACTTAAAAACACCTTTTGGTAAGTGAAGTCTGAGGGTTCAGGGTATGGATGGTAACAAGAATTGGCCAAGTGTAGCTGATGTCATTTACTAATCTCAGCATGTGCAGCTCCACCTGGTAAAAGCAAAAGCTGTCTTGAAAAACACATTCAGCGTTAGTTTTACCTTTATTTCACTTTATAAAATTTTATTACTTAATACAAAAAAAATAATTATTGTATATTCTGAAGTCTAGTCTGATAAATGGGCTTTATAAAAATATATACATGTTGTATGTCATTGAGTTATGAGAAAATCCGAAATATCCCTAGACGGTGTTGATGTGTGACTTGCATACACAGGCTGGGTGGCAGGGACATCGACGTGAAGCCCTTTACCATGGATTCAGTACATGATTCTGAACCCCCCTGCGTTGAAAATTTTCGTAGCTTATTTTAAAAAAAATCTGCTGTTCCATACATTTTGACCGCGTAGGTATTGCACTTTTCTATGAAACAGCAGATTTTTTTAAAATAACCATCGAAAAATTTCAACGCCAGGGGGGTTCAGAATCATGTACTGAATCCATGGTAACGGGCTTCACGTCGATGTCCTTGACACCCTGTATAGAAGTCTCGATGTTTCATCAAGTCTTAAAAACCGTACGGTAAATGTCGTGCGCATGTTGCTGGCAATAAATGAATTGAATTAATATTATTCAGAAACTGCACTACGCTATCCCGTCCACTTCCATGACACAACTCCATTTTAACCTTCGCTCACTTTACCGCTATAAGTAATACCTATTGCAGATTATTCCAGAGCCAAGCATGCCAGAATGGACCGCCGAAGCGAGAGACGTGCAAGAAATAGTGACAGTTCTAACAATCCGCTATGAGAAGGCGCGAGCCAAAGGCGAAGATATCAAAGAGAAGCAGAAGGATACTACTATCATCTTGGTGCCTTCTACTGTAAGTATAATTATGTGGGAGCATAATCAGCCTATAATGTTCCCACTGCTGGGACACAGGCCTCCTCTCTGTCAGAAGGAGTGGGCCGTAATCCACCACGCGGGGCCCAGTGCGAGTTGGTAGATGAAACATGTCTTCGAATTTTTGGTTCTAGGACATGCCGGTTTCCTCGCGATGTTTTCCTTCATCATTTTGAGAGCAGTGGTGATGAAATAATTTACAGCAAGTAAAGCGCCTATCTGGGTTCGAACCTACAACCCGTAAGTCGTGGCCGTTACCTCTAGGCCACCACTGCTCTCATTTCAATGATGTAGTAGATATATACGGATATTAACTCTTCCAGAAGACTTGAAGTACAAATCAAAACGTTTCCTTACTCAAAATTTCTCCTAATGTATGTATTAATTTAATGTACCTACAAAGTATTATAATAACTTATATGTAATATTATTTAGTAAAAAAGTATGTACGAGTAATAACTTTCTTTGTAAAATCTAGATGAACGGCTCGCCGGCACACAGATAAACCCTGAGAGGTTTTCGTTGTGTGGCTAAAACCACAGTGTAATATAGGTTAAGTGTTTTAGGAATAAATAAAAAAAAAAAAAAAAAAAAAATCTTCGAGCACTATTTTTAAATTTAAACTAATAGGACAGATACACGTGGTAAAAGAGGGCTAGGACCCGTATAACAATTTCCGAGAAGTCTTCATAAAAATTGATCCACTAGAGTCGCATCGCCCCGTCGCGTCGCGCCTGTCTGCAGAAACCTTTACACCCGTTTTGTAGAACATTGCATTCCATTGCATTGCTAACCTCAGAAACAAAGTTCAAATGTCTCATATGCCTATAATTTCTACGGCTTCTTTAAGCCCTTTCCATTCCATCCTGGACACAGCGATTCAATACTCCGGATGCACTACTAAACAAAGTTAACATCTACAACTAAAATCTCCAGTTTAGTAATAGGCCAGTAGACTTGGTATTTTCTATCACTAAATAAATCGAATATTATCGTCAGCATAATTTCAGCCAAAATGTCCACGGCTGGACATATATATATATAGGGCTATAGGGTTCTGTGCTTCCCGCATCCAGCGGATTCCTGCGGCCTTCACAAGTTCATAGGTCCACCTTGTGGGAGGTCTTCCAACGCTATGTCTTCCAGTACGCTATGTCAGTTACCTTGGTTCTCCTGCGGATCTCTTCATTTCTGATTCGATCACGTAGGGAAACTCCAAGCATAGCCTTTCGATTGCTCTTTGGGTGACTTTTAGCCTTCTAAGTATCTGGTCATCTGACAACACGCACTGGTCTTGATACACTGGGGTATGTTGGACGAGAAGATATTGCGTAGCTTCCCGAAAGCTGCCCAGCCCAGCAATCTAATATAGCAGTTCAAAACATTATACTATTTTCAGCCGGCCAGCGCAGCAGCTTCGGTGGCCGGGATGAGTGGAAGCCAGAGCACGCCCAAAGAGTCTGAGAAAAATATACCCACATACAAGGAGCTCTTGCAAAAGGAACCAGTTAAAGCCCAGAGTATGTAGCTTAGTATTTGCATCAGCTTTTCTAAGTTAACAATTTTACAGATTTTCTTCAAAAATGGTGTCTGGTTGCATTTGGTAGGTTTGAAATTGAATGCAGCATTCAAAATTATTATCATTTTTTTCACTGTAAAAAAAAATATCAAAACTATCGGCGCCTTGGAGCTGCCAGCACCCCACTCAGTCTCGCTCTCACTCAGTCCGCGAACAGTATGGTGCGAGTGAGATAAAATGTGAATTTGACCTGAGGTACTAATATTTAATAATTTAGGGAATAAAAGAAGTTCTTGTACCGATAACTACATGATAAATAAAAATAAAAATATTGACATTTTCAGCTTCAGAAGACGAAGAAGACATACCTTCGCGCTGCTACCTGAAGAGACAAGCACAACTTATAGTGGACACTAAGTGCAGGAGGAAAGGGTTCAGATTACCATACCCTAGAAAATAAAGAATATACCTACAGTTTATGAAGAACAACATTTAAAATCTTGAATCATGCTTGATTTTAATCAGCCTTACCCTAACGTTAAAAAATACTGACCAAAAAAAACAGAAGGAAATTAATGTTAATAAATATTTATACACTGACTTTTTGCTTTTACCTCAAATATACCACAAAAGCCGATTGGAATACCATGGGAATACCTTGTTCTATCAAATTCGATAAAAATGCATAAATAAGAGTGCGTTTCAACAAATAGTTCCTATGCCGTAGATAATGTTGGCTCCACTGTTAAATTTAAAAAACGAACCTCTTAGGTAACGTATCGTAGCGTATTCGTATTGGTCATGTATTGGTCCTACAGCGCCGTAGCGTATTCGTGTTTCTCCTACATTACGTAGCGGCATAGGAACTATTTGTATAAACGCACTCTATCTCATTTTCTCTAATTACAGTGTGTTCATTATAACTTGAGCCGTGACCCGTGACGCGATTGGTAGCACTGAATTTTGCAGTCTTGGTTATAATACTAATAGAGTTCAAAATGGTGGCTGACAAAACAGTAATAGAGTACGTTTCAACTAATAGCTCCTATGGTTCCACTATTGTTTGAGAAACACGAATACGCTACGGGCGGCGCGGCGCTAGTAAGTCCGTTGTTAAAATTTAACAGTGGAGCCAACAACTATTTTTTGAAACGCCTGTATATTATTCACATGACTGCAAAATTCAGTGCTACCAATCGCGGCACGACAACGAGTCAAGATAATCATGAACGCAATGTTAAACTATTTTTTGAAACGCCTGTATATTATTCACATGACTGCAAAATTCAGTGCTACCAATCGCGGCACGACCACGAGTCAAGATAATCATGAACGCAATGTTAATTTAAATCCTTTTTTGGAAACTGAAACCAGAACAACGCATAGACAAACCAATCATCCCTTGACAGTAAAAACATCATATTACCACAAAATATATTAAGATTGTTTTGTAACATTTATTATTTTTGTACTTACTAGTTTATTTTAGTGTTTTTTATAATTATATTTGTAGTCTACTAAAGGTGAATCATGTTCCACCCTGAAAAGAATGCTTATCTCCAACTTGTATGTCCCATGGAACCGCGGGTCATTAATAAGGTTGTGCAATACGCTATGAAGAAAAGATGTTCATCAAGTAAGTACCTACCCTTTATATCGTCAGATCAAATATCACATAGTCAGTCATGGTGACTTTAACGCCAGTAGCACACCTCGCTCCGCCGCGAAACAATAACAGCGAAACCGCAGTACCTAGTTAAATTCAACTAGCTCGCGTCGCGTCGCGTGGGTTGCTTCGCGAAATTCGATTAGCGGAACATGACGGGACCCATTTGAATTGAAGTAGTTACTGCGGTTTCGGTGCTACGGTTTCGCGGCGGAGGTGGGCTACAGGGGTCAACTGGCTCGAGTCATGTTCCGCTACGCGAAATTCGAGTAGCGGAATATGACGCGAGCCAGTATTGCGGTTTCGCTGCTACGGTTTCGCAGTGGAGGTGTGCTACTGGTGTAAAACCTGATGCCATCGTTTCGTGCTGTAGTATTGTTGTTGTGTACTCGCATCCTTATGCTCCCACCCAGATCGGTCTGAACGGTCTGAACGGTCAGACCGTTACGTTAGGGTATCTATATATACCGGTACCTACGGTACCCTTTATAACGTCAGATCCATCGGACCTGACCAAAATCCGTGCCGAGCGATCCATCGCCTAGAACAACTGGAGTGACCACTCCCTGAAGCGTAGGGAAACCCTACGCTTCAGGGAGTGGTCTAAACCTAACACTAATTCTAACATAATTAGGACAAACGAAAATTTTATCAGCCTAGGGTGATTTAGGAACAGTCACATCGCCGTCAGCCGTGGTGAGTTTAAAACCGGTTAAGCCGCGCGACGCGATTTTGCGACACCCGTCAAGCCGCGCGACACGATCGCGGCGCGTCAGAGATAAGAGCTCGCTAATATAAACAAAAACTGAGAGCTTTTTGTTAAGTAAATAGTCTTATCGTTAATGGTTTTGGGTTCCTGATTAGACAAAGGATTTTTTATAATACTTAGAATCTTTGTAAGCGAACGCTAGTATTGATAAATAAACATTCTTATAAGATTCTTATAAGAAATTCCTTTGTTCATTGTTTTGATTATTTATAATAAAACTACTGGTTCGATTCACATGAAACTTCGCAGGATACATTATGAATACATATACTATCGGTCAAAACCATTATTTACGGACAATAATAATAAATAAAGGTCGCACGCCCGCTTGGCATCCCAGTTCCAGTCAGCCTTAGAGTCAGGGTCGCTGCCCCAATTCCTAACGACTGGAATAACTCACCTGCTCCATAAATCAGGTAGTACTGCGGAACCCAAAAACTATAGACCAATTACTTGTCTACCAACGATCTATAAAGTTTTTACATCCATTTTGAGAGTTAAAATTAACAAACATATAGACACGCACTCCATCATGTCTGCCTCTCAAAATGGATGTAGGAACGGGTCCCGCGGCACTAAGGAGCTTCTCCTCATCGATATGGCCATTAGCCAGCAGGTTCGTCGTTCCCAAAAGGGTCTGTCGACATGTTGGATAGACTATAAGAAGGCCTATGACTCGGTGCCACATACATGGCTCATTAGGGTGCTGGAGTTGTATAAAATAGATGCAACTCTACGCACCTTCCTGATGTCATGTATGGGGCAATGGAGGACGGTTCTTCGCTATCCAGGATGTCGACATATCCAGAGGAATAGCGAGCCGATAAGGATCGAGCGAGGTATATTTCAGGGTGACAGTTTGAGTCCACTTTGGTTCTGCCTAGCCTTGAACCCTCTAAGCACACTGCTGGAGGATTCAGGGCTGGGGTATCGACTGAGGAGAGGTGGTCAGGTTATATCTCACCTCCTTTACATGGATGACCTGAAACTCTTTGCCCCCAACAATTTGCAACTGATGGAGCTACTGAAAATAACTGAAACTTTCAGTAGCGCCATCAGGATGGAATTTGGTGTGGACAAATGTGCGGTCATGCATGTAAAGCGAGGGGAGATTGTGGAATCCGTGGGAACCCAACTCTCGGATTCCATAAACCTTAGAGCCCTCTCCTCATCCGAAACCTACAAGTATTTGGGTATGTCGGAAGCGTTGGGCATCAATGTTACTGACATGAAGCAATCGTTGAAGGAGCGCTTCTTTGGCCGCCTGAATAAAGTATTAAATAGTCTTTTATCAGGCGGAAACAAGGTGCGCGCCTTCAACGGTTGGGTCATGCCGGTTTTGATGTACTCTTTCGGCATACTCAAATGGACTCAGACGGAACTTGACGCCCTGGATAGGAGGGTCCGCACACTGCTGACCGCAAATCGGATGCATCACCCACGTTCATCGGTGATGAGACTGTATATCCCGCGGAAGTGCGGAGGTCGAGGCTTCTTAAATGCTAAGACCCTGCACAACCGTGAGGTATGCAGTCTCAGGGAATACTTCCTAGAGGCCGACGTGGGGATGCACCGAGATGTGGTCTCAGTGGACAAAGGCCTTACCCCGCTATCCCTGGCTAACGAGAACTGGCGCAAACCTATCGTATTAGATACTAATGACCGCAGGGAAGTATGGCAGAGCAAAGAGCTTCACGGACGCTTTTACCGGACCTTACATGGGCCCGATGTAGACCTGTTAGCGTCCGTATCTTGGCTGCGATTCGGTGATCTCTTTGGGGAAACCGAAGGTTTTGTCTTTGCAATTATGGACGAAGTTATGATGACGAACAACTACCGGAAATATATTGTGAAGGACGGCACGGTTGACATCTGTCGGGCATGCCACCGTCCGGGGGAATCAATCCGACACATTATTTCTGGCTGTTCTCGTCTGGCTAACGGAGACTACTTGCATAGACACAACCTTGTAGCCAGGATTATCCACCAGCAACTTGCTCTGAAATACAGTCTTGTGGAATCGGAAGTACCATACTATAGGTATGTGCCCGACCCAGTTCTCGAAAATGGTAATATCACGTTGTATTGGGATCGATCTATCATCACTGACAGGACTATTGTTGCCAATAAGCCAGACATAGTGGTGATAGATCGATCAGAGCGTCGCACAATGATTATTGATATAGCGGTCCCGCATGACGAGAACCTCGTGAAAGCAGAAAAAGATAAACAGATTAAGTATCTTGATCTGGCTCGCGAGGTTGTCGACATGTGGGATGTGGATACAGCAGTCATTGTGCCGATAGTCGTGACGGCCAATGGCATAATAGCCAAGAGCCTCGACCAACACCTGAGGAGGCTCTCGTTAGGCAGCTGGATCAAGGGCTTGATCCAGAAAGCGGTACTTCTGGACACGGCGCGTATTGTTAGGAGATTCCTCTCTCAGGAGCCCTGACCACCGGTAGCTTGGACCCTGTTCCCGATACCGGTGGGCTACTATTTTTTATATTTTTAAATGTTTTTGTTTTATTTAGTTTTTATAAAAATATTTAAAAATGTAAATAATATGTCTAAATATGAAATAAAGGAATAAAAACACATATAAATAAAAAAGTTCAATAAATCGTTAACCGTATCCATTATTTAGTTGACAAAAAAATATTGAACTCTTTTTCTTTCTGTATTATGCATTTTTATTATTTATTAGTTATTCAAGAATATAAAATAAATGACTTACCAGCGATTACATACACAAAACACACACAAAACTCAAAATTCCACATCAACACGTTTTTTCACTACCGAGTTTGTTTACATTTTTTGATGGGTCCGTAATAGGTAATTATGATGTTATTTTGTGCAAATTTTATCTAAATACGATGACGACACTACTTAATTATTGAAATAACACCATTTCCCGTCGATTTACACTTAAAAAACAATAGAAAACAAATAAATAGAACGCGGAGTGCAGTGCACGGCACGCATGCGCGGACGCCATTTTGCCGTACCAAAAATGTTCAATTTTTACTTTTTTTTAGAGTTGTTTCTGCATATTTTGACGTTATGGTCGATTTATTCGACAGGTATATTATCCTACCATAAATCAAAACCAACCACAGACCATATCAGCCCGTATATTACATATAAATAGAGCTGCAATCTGCATGAACGTACCGTGTTCCCGGGGACACAACGAGGCTTGACGGTATTGGGAGTTTTCGTGCGCCTGGGGCTTCGGTCCGGCTTGACCGGTTAAAAATTGATGCCATCATTTCGTGCGTTGTTGTAAGGTTTCGTGTATGTGGTCTCATCCTAATGTCTGATGTCCCCAGATCGGTCTGACCAATCAGGTCCCCAGATCGGTTTTATCTATTCTGGATTCTAAATTGATCTATTCATGCATCTTCGATTTATTAACTTGACCTCGAGTCCCACCACGTCGAGTCGCCTTGACGTCGAGTCGTACTTCGAAAACTCCCACTTTTATTTATTAGATGATGTATTCCACATTGGGCACCCACTTAAACGGCACCTGCGCAAATGGCACCTGAGGTATTCCACAACCACATACGGCACCTATCGATATTTTTCGCAGGTGCCATTTGTGGAATAAATTGTTATTTAAAATTTTATTCCACATAGAGCACCTACGGATCAGTACGTACTAGTGTTGGGACGTTTTCAAAATAAAAAATTCGATTAAAATCAGTGAAGAGTTATTAACATGATAAAAAAATATTTTTCGCAGGTGCCATTTGTGGAATATATTTTATTAAAAAAAAAATATTCCACAAATGGCACCTGCGAAAAATATTGATAGGTGCCTTAAATGGAATACCTCAGGTGCCATTTGCTCAGGTGCCATTTAAGCGGGTGCCCAATGTGGAATACGTCGATTAGATTTGTGTTCGGTTCTTTGTCGACCTAATGCACAAAAGCTTTAGAATTTAGAGATTGCAGAATTTTAGGATATCGTCTCCAGTAGGTTAAGTTCTCTACTATTGTATTAGTACTTAGTTTTCAGATAAAATTCAAGATTCTAAAGTCAAATTTATTCAAACTAGGCTGAGAATCAGCACTTTTCGAACGTCATAATTACATAAGACAGTCCCCCAAAAACGACCGCCCTTCACCTACCGATATTTTTATAGATCTGAATATTTTTACACTTATGTATCTAATATTATTTTGAAGCCAGGGAGATGCAAGTGGGAGGAAACGCCCGGGTGTCACCATTGTGTGGATCGTCCGGAGGACACGGTGGAGCATACGGTGGAGGTTTGCCCGGCTTGGGTGGACCACCGCCGTGTCCTCGTGGAGGCGATCGGCGGCAGTGACCTCTCGCGTCCGGCCCTGGTCCAGGCCATGGTGCGGAGCGAGAGGGCATGGCAAGCCGTCACCTCCTTCTGCGAAGCAGTAATGCTCGCGAAGGAGGAGGCGGAGCGCGCGAGGGAGTGGCAAAGGCCGCGCCCTACCAGCCCTAGCCGCCGCCGCCGTAGGAGACGTCCCGGGCGTCGGGAATTGATAGCCGATTTCCGGCCACCGTAGGCGCGGGCCTGCGGACGGAGAGCAGAGGGCAGCTCGCCGTCCGATAAGGACCAGGCCCGGGTCGACGGCGCGTCAAAGAGATGTCAGCAAAACTGACGGGGTCCGCTAGGGCCGATGCCTGCCGGGGTTGCGGGTAGTCCCAAGGGGAAACCGTGGCCCCTGGCATGGCAAGGGAAGGAACACGGGTGGGTTTTAGTCAGTAAAAGTCTGACACGCCCTGCCGCTCCGCCCAGAGCGGGAGAATGATTTCCCACCCAAAAAAAAAAAAAAAAAAAAGGGAGATGCAAGTACACCCGTCTTGCACCCCGCTCCCGGCGCCTATGAGCTACTCTTAGATAAATGCTATAGCGGCATACACAACGTGGTCAACCTTTAGCCGACGTTCGTACAGTACGACACAACTTAGATGTAGCATCGGCAAAATTCGTAAAACCGATCACCATCCAAACTGAGTGCGCCTTTAAAACCACGAATACTTATTACTGCTTTAGGTGAAAATGATCTTTCGAAAACGCAATAATTTGTAAAGTCTTATAGCCAAATACATTCGTGAAATTGAAATGAATGAATGAAAATTTTCAAATCTATGCTACATCTAAGTTGTGTCGTACTGTACGGACGTAATAAAATCGCGGCGATTTTTTTTCCCGTATTGCATTTTTGACGCTCTGCTTAGCGCCGAGAGTTGAATATCCAACAGAGCGTATTCAGCGCGTATCCCAGCGCGTCAAGAAAATACACGCTGCAGAGCGTCGAAAATCCACCACGCGAAAACTATCAACGCCGCCGACAGATAACTGGAATACCAGAGACAAAACGGAAATGTATATAATGTCATGTACATAATTAATTACACAGGGAACCTTCAAGCCGAAATTCAGCAGCACTGTTCTGTGGTGGTTGCACATCCCGTTCGAGCTCGTTCACAAAGACCTACTGCTACTTTAGTAACTTCATGCAGATAAGTACTCCTCACCTTTCATTTCAGGAAGTAGTATTGATATGCAAGATGATATAAAGCTGCCACCAAAAGATAAAGAGGAGTTCCAGCTACCGTTCTTGTCCATGCCACTTGTCGACGTCACACAAGCTCGACTGGGCTTCGAACGAATCGGGCTCCAGATTATCATCAGGGAACTCCACTCACGTAACAAATTAATAAGACTGCAAGCCATTCATACTTTGATGGATCAGGTGATAACTCTTAATTATTTCACACACAAACATCACATTTCTACATTTATATCTGTACTTTTTATGGTGTACATAACAAAGAATATTCTATCTTCTATCTATTTCGAAAGGGTTTCTCCTCCCCTCTATTATTTAACGACAGTTACTGTATTCATGGCCAAACTGTGTTAAGAGACGAGACCTTTGTTTACTGTAGAATTTATGAAAAAAAGAAGACAGTTATGTATGGGCTATTTATTGTCTTAGAATGTTAGATATGATTGCTAATTGAAGGGATCAGTCAATAAAATAAAAAAGCAACGCTTTAGTTTGCGACTGGCCGGCACACATCATAATATTATACAATACACCGTAATAATCAAGTCATTTATAGTAACCAGTGGCGTAGCTATCGGAGGGTTAGGCGGTGCCGTGCCCTGGGGCCGTCAAGCTTCCCTTGGAACCTAACCAGAAAATCTCAAAATGAACTGTCGAAAATTTATCCCACCTTCAGAATATAAATAAATATAGCAGGTTGCAACACGACTTTAATCATGACAACTCAGTTGAAAGATTTTTTACCGATATCCTGCTCGGAAGACTACTGCTGTTGCTACAATTTTAAACTTAAAAAAAACAATGTTTGAAGTGCTGTATCTCTCGGAATTATTGGACATACAGAGCTACGGCGGCGCTCAAATTGTAGTAAATTTTGTATACTTAAAAATGTATTGACGATTTTTTCCGTAGGATGAACTTTTTATAAGTTATAAGACAAAAACTGAAAGAAGGCCGCATTTCGAGGTTTTTCGAGCACCACGCAATTAGACGCAGGTGTTTCAAAGCTGCATAATTGGTTTTAAACTATTGGTCAACATCCCAAAAAATCAATACCTACAGTGCAATTTTTTGCGACCTAACGCTACTTCTGCAGTAGCTGAAAGATCATTTAGCAATTTAAAAATAATAATAACTTATTTAATAAATAGGCCAAACTCGACTCGGACACTTATCGCTAATAGCAATTGAAAACAAAGCCGCATCAAGTCATAGATACTTTTACGAAAACAAAAGCTAGAAAAAGATTGTTGCTGTCAGTTGGTAGGTCCGACCTTCTTAAAATAAACCCTCTAATCTTTTTTACTTCGTTTTACTGCCTAAAACCGTAATCTACGTCGTTATTCTTAAATTTTTTGTTATTTACTACGTTAGAGTTAGTAGAGTTTAGAGTTTACGAGTAGGAACTGCCGGTATCGGAAGACGAGAATCTTCCGATACCGGCAGTTCCTACTCGTAAACTCTTCACAGCTTTTCTGGAAGAGGTCTGTCTGTAGCAAGTAGGTTTGCTATCCTGTGTCCGATAAAGTCGCTGTTAACTTTATCGTGGCCTTAAGGCTAAGCGTATGCTGAAACGAAGGTGACACAGCACAGCACACTGCACAGTACAGATGTTGCAGGGTAGGGCAGGCGAGGCAGACATAGGCCGCGTGAGCGCATGCTGTGACGCAGCTACACAGACACATTCGTGACCTAGCTAATACAAACAATAGACGATCATGTTATTGAAATAAAATTATAATTCAGTGGTAAAAAATACGTGAAGACCTGCACGCGTCACGCAGATATCTGTACTGGCTCTACATCGAGGCGCAGAGCAGGACAGTTTCGTCGTCGCACGTGCCTGCGCCGCAGCGTACGCAGCTGTCAGTACAGTACGTTCATGCATTACAAAATCTGCTCTGCCCTGCGCTGCGTGGACCTGCGCCAGCTGCGTCTCAGCATACGCATAGCCTTAAAGTACTAGCCTTAAACTGATACCATGGAATCAGTACATGATTCTGAACTTCCCTGCGTAGAAATATTTCATCGGTTATTTTTTTTAAATCAGCTGTTTCATAGAAAAGTGCAATACCTATGCGGTCAAAATGTATGGAACAGTTGATTTTTTTTTAAATAACCGACGAAAAATTTCAACTCAGAGGTATTCAGAAACATGTACTGAATCCATGGTTATCGCGTCGATGTCCCTGCCACCCTGTATATAACGAAGAAATTTCGGTGTCTTCGTTATCAGAGTGGTAGGCCATATTGGATAGATAATCTCGGGTAATCTAAATAAAATTCAAAGTCCTTGGTACAAGCGTCTATTACGGCGTTGCAGTTCAGTAATTACAAAAATATCGCGAAACTAGGTGGGCGCAATCAGATTTAGGAAAAGCGGTGAATTCAATATAAGATAGCAAAGGGAATCTCTCGCAAGGGCTTCTCGACCAAAAAACAGAACGTTCCGTACTTCCGTCCGCTCTGACTTTCAGTATGTTATAAATATAAAGTACTCTGTAGCTCTGACGTCTCCTCTTCACATTCAGAAACATCAAAAATATCAAATGTCAACCGACAATTTGTCAGCCGTCAACTCAGTGTGGTGCTTTCAACCCAGTGTTGCCATTTCCTATATTGACCTCAATCAAGTAGGTCCTCTTCTTGACGTTTCTGGATCAATATTGACTCTCCGGCACAGCCATCATAACTACTCCCACGTCCTCGTGAGAGCTATCTGAAACAAGGATTGTTTTGCAAAGTAAAATGTCTCTCGCTCGGTCTTCCTGACCAATGGATTATGGCAATAAAATTCCATAGTTTAGCCAACACATTTTATTTTAAATCGCATGTAGGAAAATAATCTGTTCCTTACCAAAGATTATTAACCTCTGACATAACACGAACAATTCAAACTCTTAACAAACATCCTTTTTTTAATCATCAATTTCAATGATCAAGCTCCAATATGTAGGTACGGTAAAAAACGGTACTAAATCTAGTACGCAATACTTTACACATTAATCTCAATCAATTGCCTCCATCCGGCAAATAAGTGGGACCTCCATCCGGTACCCGACTTACACAGCACATCACAATGCCTCCATCCGCCATCATCAGCGTCTGCCTACATCTCGATCGTGGCCGCACTGAGACGGGAAATTAGACACGGTTTTACACCTACGCCTACGAATGGTCAGGAGGTGCATACAGTCTGAGCGACTTGCGTACCAAACATAATACCACACGAAAGTCCAAGTCAGATTTATAGTCGTCAATCAAGTCACATATATTTGAACTAATCGAATTTTTTTATTTAATATCTTAATTTATCCGATGACATAAAATATGAATCCTATCATCATAATTTCGTAGCGCATGTGTACCTAATGGTCAGGTAAAACGTGCAAAAGAATTTCAAAAAGAATTTGTTGTGTTGACTCTCCGACATGAATATTAATATTTTTACTTGATAAAACTTAAGCAGTTTAGATAGAGCCCTTTTTTAATAATAAAAAAGGGCTCTAACGTTCGGCTAACGATCTGTACCCTAATTACGTAATGCACGATCAATTTTAAATTGAAATAAATTGAAACAAATTGCTAATCCATTGCTTCATAAAAATCTGCTCAATTTTTTTTGTCGCACTTATGAAGCAATGGACTAGCAATCTTTTTCAATTCATTTCAATTTAAAATTGATCATGCATTACGTAATTAGGGTGCTGGTTACTATACTAACTAGAACGTTAGCCGTTAATATCACATTAATTTGTTTTATCGTCAAACAGGTAAAAATAGCAGAAAGCGTCTTCTTCCTTTTGGAGCGTCACGTCGTGTACAGGCTCATAGATCTGATGCTGGACAACGACCCTATCGTCCGGGAGAAGGTTGCCATCATCCTCACAAGCCTGGCAAACTATCACCAAGGCATAAAACAAATCGTATCGAGGCCCATTATCTTCGACCACCTCATAGGCATGTTCATGCAGGATCGCAAACAGATACGTTACGCTGCTTCTCTCTGTCTTAAAACTCTAACAAGATACAGAATCGCTTGCGAAATCCTTATAAAGAACGACAAAATAATCGAGAGCCTCCTGAAAATGATCAAACACGACTACATGGAGATTGTGATATACCATATAAACACACTTAAAAACTTATCAGAGTGGGATCCCGTCCCAGCGCTTAAAGCGAATGCGTTTCAAGTTATGATGAAGCTTCTGATATATACTCAATATAGAGTGGTACAAGCGGCTATGGATTGCTTGACACAATACTGCAAACATAGTGTCGGCAAGAAGCTAGCCGACAATTATGACTTAAATGATAATATAACACGTTTCCTAGTCTCTCCAGACATTGAAGTGATTGTCAGCACTCTTGGTCTGATGCAGTATACAACGACTACGGAGCGGTCTTTATGGCGAATAAAGCAGTACAAGTATGACCTGGTGAAGCGTTTGGTGGCTTTGGCTCTTTCGCAAAGCGTACCAGTGCTACAGACACGAGCGTTGCAGGTGTTGATCAATCTCTGTGAATGTTCTGAAATCAGGATCGATCTTAAGACCCACTGGGAAGGGGTTGTTATCAGAAATGTAAAGATTAGACCTCATGAGAATTTTTATGATACTACGGAGACTACAACTTATGGGCTTGCGAGTGGTTATAACTACCAAACGATGTGTTTCGAGGATTTGGAGACAATCAAGAATGATTACGGTAATACTGTTCAACCTGACGATGTGCACAGTTATGTGAGCCGAATGATTAACCTAAAGAAGAATCTGATTAAGGCTATCAACACTAGGAAAGATAAAAAATAAGTTCTGTGTTGCGAGGGGATCACGCGATTGGGATGTATGTCTGCTGCAGAGTCTTTACTTTAAAGAAAACATTCTAGATTATGATTCTGAATATAATGTCCAATATAAATTACTTGTAAAGATAAAATTAAAGCCTTTCACACATTAAATTTATGTTAAAAAGACCGCAGTTCTATGGGGTACTTCTGATATTCTGTGGACGTTGCTAAGCCAGTTATATTTGTAGCACCTACTTTAACTGATATCTATACTTACTTATCTATACAACTTTCACTATGGGACCAACCCTGAAATCGCGAAAAAAACAGCTGTTCCTAACATTTTGACGAGCTATGCCAACATAAATGTAGGAAACATCTGTTTTTTTTTTCGCGATTTCTGGGTTGGTCCCGTAGTGAAAGTTGTTCATAATGATGAGTAAAATGACCCTTTAAGAGTTGTCGCATGAATTCAATTTCATCCTGTACCTACATAAAGCTGAAGAGATTGTTTGTTTGTTTGCTTGAACGCGCTAATCTAGGGAATGTGTTTAGATAGCCCATTGATCGAGGAAGGCTATAGGCTATAATATATCATCACGCTAAGACCAATAGGAGTGGAGCACCAATGAAGAACGTTTCAAAATCGGGGGTCTTTTTAGCATTAGCCACGCGGACGTAGTCGCGGGCAGAAGCTAGTTTTTAATAATTGTATTGACCATGGTGAGTTTCCTGATCTTATGAAAAACAGTAAAATAAAGGGTAGTATTTAAACGAGTGACTGTAAATTAATGTTTTAAGTGACAAAAATTATTAATTTAACTTATAGTATTACTAAGTGAGCGACTGACTGCGAGTGACGAGAAATCAACAGAACAGCAACTTACAAACACTAATTTGAGTTACTTAAAATACAAAATGAGAAGCTTCGTATTATGTGACTGTGAGTGACCTAATATTTGTTTGAGTGCCTTATACTGAGTGATGATTTATTTATGCTGAGCGGCATTATACATATCTTAAATGAAGTGTTTCGAATAGAAAAACCACTTTGAAAAATACTATAATGAGCAGAGTACTATGAGCTCACATTTTTTTTTTTAAAACATTCTTATGAAATAACTATTTGAAGAAACACTATTGCCACATACGGCAGGCATGGTTTCTGTCACGGCTCCGGCGCTGCGGGGCTCCGGCGGTCCCACGCGAGCTTACCGTCGCAGATGATTTTAACGCTCACCACCGCAGCTTCGGCTTGCTGGCCGGCGAAAGTCTCATCCGCAGCCGCGGGCGTTGAAACCACCTGCTCCTCAGCTCGCGGGCCACCTAGCTCTTCCGCGCCTACGCGGGTTTTAATTACAGTCTAGGGGTAGGGCAGACAAGACTACGTGGAGTCGGTTTTACAGCGATTCGTTTCTAATTTTTATGCCTTACAAATATTTGTTTAAAGAAGTTTATGCCAAGTGTGTTATGCCAAATAAACTTCGGAGCATCATAATTCTGCCAGATAGAGGGATACCCATCGTAAACACGCAACACCGGTCCGCGCCCAACTCACCTGACTGCATCGATTCGTCGCTCCACCCCCATTCGTATCAAACAGTCTGTAGTTTTCATTAAACAATCGTATCAAAACAAAAAACATAAGACCTCAAATAAAATATCAGTAACCAATAATCATTAATAAAGCAGCTTCCAAATGTTGCTTAAAGTGAACTTTTTAGTAGTTCGAGTATAACGTCAATTGGAAAAATCGCTTCTATCATAATATTGAAGTTGTCCTCTCTGTATTTCTAGTCGCTCACTTAGTAATTTAGTCGCACGGCTAGAATTTTAATATCTGAAATGGATTAATCACAATCCAGTTTTTGTAAGCTCGTTCTGGATTTTATTATTAATCAATATCGTCGTTAGTTTAGTTAATTTTTCGCTTACTCAAATTCATACCGCTCAAGTTATTAAAACAGTATCTCATCATCAGTCGCTAAGTTTTTTTTTATTCGATCGTTTTTAATTCCCCTAAAATAAATACCGTTGTTTAAATCGGGTACATCAGCTACTAATTATAGTGCTACCTTTAGTAAAAAAAATTAAAAACTTATTTTAGATCCAATGCAAAGATTTTTTAATAAACTTAATTACTTCGTAACAAACTGTTCGGTTTTATAAGAGGACGTTTGTGATAGACTTTAAATTTTTAGGAAATATTTTTATTGCATGGGAGGATAAATGCGATGCTTTGGGGATATTTTGCGATTTATCCCAGACATCCGATTGCGTTCTTCATGAAACATTAAATCAGGAAACTGCACCACTACGGAATCCGGAACGCCCCTCTAGATATTCTTAGTTCATACATTCAGAGAATTAATGTTAACGGAAAAACATCGCCCGGAGCTGTAGTAAGAATGGGGGACCCCAGGACCCAATTCTTGGCCCATTTTTGGTTCTTATTTATATTAATGACTTGCCTTACCCAAGGGCGTCGCCAGCCTATGGCCCAGGGGGGGCAAGTTGATATATGGAGGATGGGAAAAGTATGATTTGTAGGTACAGTCAAGAGCACATGAAGCTTTACACTTGTAGTGCGACTCTTACCTTTACGGCGCACAATGGGGCCAAAATCGATGCTGGTGGACATTTGATTTTTAACGCGGTAGTCCCGATAGAAACTGAGAAAAATAATAATTTTCAATGTATTGATTGGAAACGGAACTTTTGGTAATTTTTTCCCAAAACTATTCAGAACTTTAGAAGTAAAACCTAATAGGTATTATGACTACCTACCTGCCGTGTACCACCAACACATAGATACGAATATTACATCCCCGGACTCCGGATTAGACCCCGTTTAGGAGATGTGGAACTTTAAAAAACCAAATAAAAGTCGTCCAAATAAACAAAATTGGCTGAATCGATAATGTAGTTTCTAATTAAAATGCCTTGTATTTTTACAAAATGTTTTTGAATCTCTAGGAAGGGGGGGGAACCGCCCCCCCTTGGCGACGCCCATGGCTAGGGCCAAGGTAGGCCTTATAAAGGATAATCATGAATTCATGATATAGTGATAAAGTGTTGTTTGCAGACAATATTTCACTTTTATTTAAACTCAAACGTCAGCAGCTGGTTATATAGTGACAATGTGAATAGGGCCCTAGCAAAAGTAGTTACCTTAACGACAGAAAAACTAAACGTATTAAATTTATGATGTTCCTCATGTTAAAGAACTTAAAACTAGTGTGCTCATAGAGCGCAGGCCACACCGCCAGCTAGCGGGCGGGCGTGGGCGAAGCGAACGAAGGAAACTATACAAACTACGCGAAATATTGTAGCTCGCGGTGTGAACCGAAGTATGTAAAGAGGTGAAACGATGTTCGCCCGCCCGCCCGCTAGCTGGCGGTGTGGCCTGCGCTTAAAGGGTGAAGAGTTGAATCCCGAAGATGAAGAGCTTCAATTACCTCCATATAGAAGGCGCCCGGGAAAAGCGCGCGTCTGACGCGCGCCCTTTGACGGCAGCGCTTGTTATATTCGTTGAAATCCACACAATTTTATTGAACGCAGCGTACAAGATTCGCGCCTCGGGCGTAACCCGAGTTGCAGACCAGGAGTTAAGCTAAGTTAGTTTAGCATAGCTCGCAATTTCTCATACTGTGCAAACCGCAAACTATGAACTCAAATATGAGAAATTACGTTAGCTATGCGAGCTATGCTAAACTAACTTAGCTTAGCTCTTGGTCTGCAACCCGCATACCTAAGTGTATATGTCGTGGCCAGATCTTAAAATTGATCATTTCATGAAATGAACATCGACCACTGGTCACATCATGATGTGGCCTGGCCAGATCATTGAATACTCAACGTTTATCGATATGAACAGTTAAACGCACGACTACTTCATGATGTGGAAACATAACTACTGATCATATCGTAAAATAGTTAGATTATCCACCGGTAGAGGCGTTGATGTCGCTTGGTTTTTGTTGTCCATCATGGCGGCGGCATACAACAAATTCAACAAAGTAGGGTGACCACGCAAAATAAATCCTTGGACGTTTATTGCGTTCCCAAGTATGATATTATGGAAAGCGATCATCTTGGAAGTAGCGCTCACCGGCCGCTGCCGCGGCGTGAAATGCAACATAGCACTTAAAATAAGTTAAAAAAAAAAAAAAATCCCCGCTTATGTGGCACCCCGACCTAATGGGTTAGGTTAGGTTAGAACTGTGACCACCGCGCGCGAGCCGAGCGAGCGTAGCGAGCGCTGCCGCGGCAGCGGCCGGTGAGCGCTACTTCCAAGTTGGTCGCAATTACTTGGCTATTTTTCATACACCATGATATGGCCAAGCCAAACGTACCCTACATTAATGATATGGCCAAACGGGGATCCCCTCGTTTTGCCTAAAGGATTTTGACAAATTTCATTATTCAAACAAATTTTAGCAACTTTTTTTTATACCAATGCAATATTTGGAATGATTTTAGTACGCACATTTTCATTTGGTCAAATTTTTACTTGGCAGAATATTACCAAGGATAATGTCATTAAGGTATTTGGTCTTTAATCAAATGATTTATTACAGCAAACTATCTTTAGACAATAAACATTTAGTCAATTGATTTGTTATGACAAAAAATATAAAGACGAAATTAAGATTTTTTGGTAATTATATAATTAAAAAATGCACTTTTATTTTAATATAATCATTTATATGCGATGTTATTTGCATACTTCTTTGTAACTTTATGTGCTTGAATTTGTCTGAAACAAGTCAAATTTATAGTTACGAACGACGAACGAAAAATGAACTGCTACCAGACTGTAGGTTAGGTTAGAATCCTATATCTTTTTAAATACGTAACGGGGCACTGAGGATAAAAGACAGAAAATTTTAGCAAAAAAATTATATTTTCCCAAATCGTTTATTTTCTCGATTCAATCGTTTAAAACACCTAAATATAAGGCTAAAAGCGTCTTGGTAATTTTTGACTCCGACCAACTGCTTGTCGTAAAACAAATACACAGAAACGAATCGCTGCAAAACCGACTCCACGTAGTCTTGTCTGCCCTACTCCTACCCCTAGAGTGTAATTTAAACCCGCGTACGCGCGGAGGGGCGAGGCGGCCCACGAGCTGAGGAGCAGGTAGTTTGAAGGCCCGCCGCCGTGGCTGAGGCTGGCCAGCGAAGCCGGTCAGCAAGCCGAAGCTGCGGTGGTGAGCGTTAAAACCATCTGCAACGATAAGCTCGCGTGGAGCCGCCCAAACCCCGCAGCGCCGGAGCCGTGACAGAAACAATGCTTGCTGCATGCCTGCTTGCATGTTGCATGCTTGTTTGCATGCTGCTTGCCTGCTGCATGCCTGCTTGCACGCTGGTTGGTAGTGTCAGGGCAATGGAATTACAAAGATATTCCAAGTTCCCTTGACCATGACCTCCAAGGTCACTCGACCTTGACCTTCAAGGTCACTCGATCTTGACCTCTAATGTCCCTCGACCTTGACCTCGAAGATCAGTCGACCTTGACCTCTTATACACTTAACCATGACCTCCAAAGGCACTCGACCTTAACCTTCAAAGTTTCATGATCTCCAGAATCACTTGGCCTTGACCTCATAGTCACTTGTCCTTGACCTCAAGGTCACAAACCATGATATTGACCAACCATCACCTTCTTGACTTTGAATCAATATCATGATATTGACCATGATATTGATTCAAGGTCAAGGACAATGCCCTTAAGGTGTCCCATGGTGTTTCCCCACCCTACTACACCCACATCGTAACGTATTTTTTTCGTAAATTGAAAACTCGCGAAACTAAATATTTGGCTTATTTTATTTTGCGTAAAATATGTTATACCAACTGAAATATTTGACTAAATTAAAATTGGTAAAAGTACTAGTTGGTAAGCAAGATATTGTTTAAACGTTCACTGGCCAAACGTTAGGTTTGCGTTACAATTATTTGTGAAGAATTTATTTGCTAAGTAATAATTTGGCAAAGGAAATCATGCGGAAAATTGTTTGGCAAGTGATAATTTGTCAATTTCTTTTAGATGAAACAGGAAGACCCATGCACTGGAACCTTTTTTGAAAAACGAAACAAGAACAACGCATGAGACAAACCCTGAGGACAAACCAATCTTCACTTGACGGCTAAAACGTCATTGAAAACCTATCACAAAATAATATTGTTTTGTACCTAAGTACAATGGTTTTGTAATACTTATTGCTCAATTATTTTGTACTTACCAGTTTACTTACCTAATTGGTTTTTAGTAATAATTTGTAGTCTTACTTGAAAGGGTAAATCATGTTCCACCCTGAAAAGAATGCTTATCTCCAACTTGTATGTCCCATGGAACCGCGGGTCATTAATAAGGTTGTGCAATACGCTATGAAGAAAAGATGTTCATCAAGTAAGTACCTTTATATCGTCAGATCAAATATCACATAGTCAGTCATGGTGACTTTAACGCCAGTAGCACACCTCCGCCGCGAAACAATAACAGCGAAACCGCAGTACCTAGTTAAATTCAACTAGCTCGCGTCGCGTCGCGTGGGTTGCTTCGCGAAATTCGATTAGCGGAACATGACGGGACCCCTTTGAATTGAAGTAGTTACTGCGGTTTCGGTGCTACGGTTTCGCGGCGGAGGTGGGCTACAGGGGTCAACTGGCTCGAGTCATGTTCCGCTACGCGAAATTCGAGTAGCGGAATATGACGCGAGCCAGTATTGCGGTTTCGCTGCTACGGTTTCGCAGTGGAGGTGTGCTACCGGTGTAAAACCTGATGCCATCGTTTCGTGCTGTAGTATTGTTGTTGTGTACTCGCATCCTTATACTCACACCCAGATCGGTCTGAACGGTCAGACCGATCTAGCGCGGGTAACTATTCTGAATTCTAATTGATCTATCCTCTCCAATCGATCTAAGGTATTGTTTAGGGATTCTGAGGTGACCAGTTCTTGTGGTCAGGCATGAGGTAGGTAGGTACTCAGGTGTGATATAGATGCGACTTAACACACGCAGTCGAGATCTTATCTAATACAGTTACACAAACCTTTTTCAGTCCGTTCAACCGATTCGGACTTCTATACCCAAGTGGTTACAATACCAACTGTTACTGCAGCTAACATTTGTCATGTCACTAACGCAATAGACATCAAAATCGGTTGAACGGACTGTAAAAATGGTTTAGTTAAATGTCTAATCTTATTTCAAATGGAGTATAGTCCTAGATAACTGCTATAGCGGCATACAAACACTTAAAACGTGGTCAACCTGAGAGTAAGCTATGTTGTTATGTAGCTATGCTAGACAAAACTGAAATGCCTACCTATATCCTTCAAGCCGAAATTCAGCAGCACTGTCCTTTTTGGTGGTTGTACATCCCCGTTCGAGCTCTTTCAAAAAGAATTACTGCTACATATAGTAACTTCATGAAAATAAGAACTCCTCACCTTTCATTTCAGAAAACAGTACTATTGATTTTCATGATGATATAAAGCTGCCTCCAGAACAAAGACCGCAGTTGGAGCAACCGTCCTTGTCCATGCCATTTGTCGACCTCACACAAGCTCGACTGGGCTTCGAACGAATCGGGCTCCAGATTATCATCAGGGAACTCCACTCACATAACAAATTAATAAAACTGCAAGCCATTCATACTTTGATGGATCAGGTGATAATGCTTTATTATTTCGAAAGGGTTTCTCCTCCCTTACTTATTAAATACTATTTTAAGACAGTTACTGTATTCATGGCCAAACTGTGTAAAGAAACGAGACCATTGTTGAATTAAAGAAAACAGTAATGGGCTACATAATTATTGTCTTGATTGCCAATTCAATCAGTCAAAAAAATAAAAGCTTTGCGACTGACTGGCAAACATCATAATATTATAAACCGTAATAATCTAGTCGTGCATAGTAACTAAAACGTAAGCCGTTAATATTACCTTTTTTTTATCGTCACACAGGTACAAATATCAGAAAGCGTCTTCTTCCTTATGGATCATCACGTCGTGTACAGGCTCATAGACCTGATGCTGGACAACGACCCTATCGTCCGGGAGAAGGTTGCCATCATCCTCACACGCCTGGCAAATTATCACCAAGGCAGAAAGCAAATCATATCGAGGCCCATCGTCTTCGACCACCTCATAGGCATGTTCATGCAGGACCACAAATATATACGTTACGCTGCTTCTGTCTTTCTTAAAACTCTAACAAGAGATAGAATCGCTTGCGAAACCATTATAAAGAACGACAAAATAATCGAGAGCCTCCTGAAAATGATCAAACACGACTACATGGAGATTGTGATATACCATATGAACTCACTTAAAAACTTATCAGAGTGGGATCCCGTCCCAGCGCTTAAAGCGAATGCATTTCAAGTAATGATGAAGCTTCTGATATATACTCATTATAGAGTGGTACAAGCGGCTATGGATTGCTTGACACAATTCTGCAAACATAGTGTCGGCAAGAAGCTAGCCGACAATTATGAATTGAATGATAATATAACACATTTCCTAGTATCTCCAGACATTGAGGTGATTGTAAGCACTCTTGGTCTGATGCAGTATACAACGACGACGGAGCGGTCTTTATGGCGAATAAAACAGTACAAGTATGACCTGGTGAAGCGTTTGGTGGCTTTGGCTGTTTCGCAAAGCGTACCAGTGCTACAGACACGAGCAATGCAGGTGATGATCAACCTCTGCGAATGTTCTGGAATCAGCATCGAACTTAAGACCCACTGGGAAGGAGTTCTTTCCAAAAATGTAAAGATTAGACCTCATGAGAATTTTCAGGGTTCTTCGGAGACTACAACTTATGGGCTTGCGAGTGGTTATAACTACCAAACGATGTGTTTCGAGGATTTGGAGACAATCAAGAATGATTACGGTGATACTGTTCAACCTGATGATGTGCACAGTTATATGAGCCGAATGATGAACGTAAAGAAGAATCTGATTAAGGCTATCAATACTAGAAAAGATAAAAACTGAGTTCACAATGTTGCGAGGTGATCGCGCGATTAGAATGCATGTTTCATGTCCACCGCTTCATTCAATCAATAAGAGATTTCATTTGTGTAGTTTATGTATTTTTCATAAGTTTTATTTATTATTTACTTATTTATTAAATAATAATGTAATTAGTACTTAGTTTATTAAATAAAGGATAATAGTTGCCATCTCACTGTGCTTTATTTATTGTAAAAGTGAATTCACTAGGCAATCCGCTTTAGATATAAGAACGGGACATTCGCACGGACGCGCGGACGTAATAAAATCACGGCGCAATTTTTTTTGAGTATTGTTTAGCGCCGAGAGTTGAATATCCAACAGTGTACCTATTTTTTTGACGCGCTGGGATACGCGTAGAATGCGGTCAGTTGAATGAAAGAAAGAAAGCACGGTACGTACAGGTACTTTTCCACATAACGAATGAGATTTTGCGCATATATGCCGATTTCAATGGTTCCCTTTATGTCGAGTCCCTTTACGTCGAGCCGAGAACCTTGTCTCGCTTCTATTACCGCTACGTAGAGTCTACGATTTCTGTCCCGTTTCGATTCTCTTAACGTCGAGTTTCTTTACCCCGCTTCTATTATCTTTACGTCGAGTTTAATAATATCATATTTTGACTCTCCTCAAGATAGGATAGTCATACACACGTTTTCGCACGCAATTCATTGTCTAGCTGAATATGGCTTACCCTGGGGCTACATTTTCGCGTTATCGTAATCTTTACTTCGTGCGCACTCTGTTGCTCAACGAGACGTCGAGCGGTGTGCGATTAGGGATTGCAATCGAATATTCGAATATTCGAATTATTCGAATATCTATTTGAAATTCATATTCGAATAGTAAATTATAAAATATTCGAACATTCGAATATTACTACAGCAATTAAGGTTGCAAGATTATTTTGTTGATTACGAACGCGACATCTAACGCGTAGTCGTCAAATCACGGAATAGGTCGACACTGTTCGGATTGACAGCCATTCTACCAATCAACGGCCTCCATTCCTCTGCTGACTGCCAGTTTGTGATGAAACCGCCTGCCAATATTTTTTTTGACATAGCATATATGGGCTCCCGTAAAACTGGGACGTTTCTGACCAGTGCGTCCCATCGAGTCAGGTTCAGAATTATCTAAACTAACGATTTTATGCGGTTTTGGCTATAAAACGACGAGACATGGTTTTGTTCGGGGGCTCTCGTACCACACTAAATTTTTAAGGAATGTTTATTTTATTAATATCTTTTGAAATACTGAATGTGCAGGATGTTGGATTATGCTATTGTTTTCCGATTTGATCAACTATTTTAGTAGCTACGTACATATTATTTTCATGAGGCAGGCAGGTACATAGACCGTGTGGATTGCCGAGCCACATAAAATGTGTTGTATTAGCGAAATTATATAGTTTTTCAATGTTATTTTTATACAAATTAAAATACATTGACTACTAAATTATACTTAAAAAAAAAAATTGTAATTGGTTTATTACTTTCCGAGAAACATCGCGGTGAAATATATAGATTTTTATAAAAAATCAAAACATTGTACGAGTAGCTATCTCAAATCCAGCCGTACAGAAACAGAACCCTTTTTCTTTGTAGATATTACTACGCAATAGTACAACTAAATCCTACCTTTTCTAAAATATCCGTTAGCTAGTTTTCAAGTTCTAAGGTGGCTACTCAATCCACACGTGTTAATTGAGGAGCCACCTTAAAAGTCATGTAACTTTTGAAGGCTTTTACTACAAATTCCAGGATCGGGCCGGGATGTTAGACGAGTAGATAAAATAGATAGTTTCCGGGGGTGAATTTTGTCATAATAACCTTGATAAACTAAAAAAACGATGTTAATTTTAACGTGATATTGATTTTTTTGTATTTATTTCAATATGATGCAGCATTTATTGTCATTATTTGAGATATTTAACCCATTGTTAACACTTTTCACTTAAAAAAAGTTTTATGTTTAAATATTGGTTCTAATTGGGATGTTAGGCCACATAAAAATGTGACAAATTGTACACTACTTTATTTTTCTGAAATATTCGAATATTATTCGAATAATTCGAATAAGGTTGAAAAATCATTCGAATATTCGAATACAAAAATTATCGAATATTTGCAATCCCTATGTGCGATACAGCGCGCGACGTAAAGTTTGCGATAACGCGACAGTGTAATAATTTCAATAGGCGTTAAAAAAAAAGGATATTGACAATATTTTAATATTAATTAAGTACAATGGGTTTCGGGAGAATTGCACCGGGGCATGGTCTATACTGGCGGTGCGGCACGGTGTTTACCTGAAACGAGAGATTTCCCAACTACTCTCACTTCAGCCATAAAGACATTTATTTCGTATTGCTACAGCTATAATGTCGAGATATAACGAGCTACACTTCACGCGCTCTCTGTTTACAACGAGATGTCGAGCGGTATGCGAGAGAGAGCGCGTGATGTGTAGTTCGCCTTATCGCGATAATGTAACCCCAGCAAATACTTGCTTGCTTACTTGCAGTCTCTATCATGCTGGGGCTACATTGTCGCGTTATCGCGAACTAACCTTCGCACGCTCTCTTTTTACAACGAGACGTCGAGCGGTATGCGAGAGAGAGCGCGTGATGTGTAGTTCGCCCTATCGCGATAATGTAGCCCCAGCAAATACTTGCTTGCTTACTTGCAGTCTCTATCATGCTGGGGCTACATTGTCGCGTTATCGCGAACTAACCTTCGCACGCTCTCTTTCGCACACCGCGCTGAGCAACAGAGAGCGCGCGAAGTAAATTTCGCGATAACGCGACAATGTAGCCCCAGCCTTATAACATATATTTTTTCTACCTAGACATTCGACAGCAATTTTCCTACTATTTATCAAGATAGTAAAACCTACTTTAATTTAATATTTCATTACATTTTTTTATAAACATGAAATCGTACCTGATCAAGTCTTATCAAAATGTCAAACATAATCGTCAAATTATTTTGCCCAATTTGTTTCATGTTTATTTGGTGGATTCTCATAGTACGAAATATATACAAAAGTGAGGTGGTACCTCGATAGAAGTTGATTGATTACTCTTTACAGTTGTTTTTTTTAATTATTACTAGGAAGCCCAAAAATGTACTGTGCTTACAAAAATTCGTACCTCCAGCTGGCAACGAGCGTGGACCCTAAACTTATCAACAAGGCCGTTCGACGCGCCATGCGGAAGACCCAGTTTGATCCCCATGATGGTAAAATACCTTTCACAGGAGACAATAATTACGAACATATAACACATGTAACACTTCACTTAAGACTGTTTCCCATTCCCATGCAAGGAGGTAGGCACAAACTACAAAACTCGAATAAACCACTCTTTTTGTATCCTCAATGTCCATAGTTACTTAGGTAGGTACCTACCTACATCTTGTCACCGTATGATTATGAACATAGCGATTGAGGCGACCGGTCGGTGTTGCGGCAGCGGCCGGCGAGCGCTTCTCCCAAGTTGGCCGCAGTTACATGGCTATTTATTAGTATTAGCGCAAGGTGCGTTCGTCATAATTTGTCGGTTTGCCTTGAATAGATTATAAATTATAGAAAAACAATGATGCGTTTCACTACGTCTTGCTGCATTTTTTTTTTAAACATTGCCCCACATTAGGAATTTCTCCTGTATTGTGGGTGCGTTTACAAACATTTAAAGTCACATACACACAAACAGCCAGACCCGGAACAACTACTTGTAGGTCATACAAATATTTATTCCGTCCGGGAATCGAACCCGCGACACGCAGCGCAGCAGTCATTTGCACTGCGCCAACCGTGCCGCCATTTCCCACCATTTGATCAGTTCACAAACCAACGGTGCTCACAAATCCATTTCTTTTACACAATACGTTACAATTTATTGCCCTGTTTAGGTGTTTGGTCATAGCCTAGCCGAAGTCTTTAATGGTTTTTCGTATTTTAGAACTACCACCAGCGCAGAGGATGTCGTCTATGCAACCATCCCTGTACGCTCCATGGGTGGACATCACGCGAACTCGCTTAGGATTTGAACGCCTCGGACTGCGCATCATTCACAAGGATATCAATTCGGAGGACAGCTTCATTAAGCTTCAAGCGATTCATACTTTACTAGATCAGGTAATGTATTGAACTTAGCCTAGTAGCTGAAACTTACCAAACATTACCATTGTGCCTGGTTGAAACAAGTCTAGCAATGCTCGAGTCTTTTTCTGTAACACATATCCTTAAAAATACTAGGGGCGCAGTCGCCTGCAAATTCACTCCTAAGGTTCGTTATATGTGATTCGTACTAGCCATGAAGTCAACAAAATATTATGGTTACATTATTTCGTTTGTGTAGGTACTAAATACACCTCTATCTACCAACAGGTTCAAATATCAGAAAACGCTTTATTCCTTGTCAACCTCAACGTCATACACAGACTTATAGACCTGCTGAAGGATCGCGACCCCATCGTCAAGGAGAAGGTTTGCCTCACCCTCACGCACCTCGGGAACTACTATCAGGGCAGGACTCGAATCCTCTCCCAACCGATTGTCATAGACCGCCTCATGTTCCTGTTCATGCGAGATCGCAAAGAAATAAGATACGCCGCAGCTCTCTGTCTCAGGAGTCTAACCAGGTGTAGGCACGGTTGGGAAACCATCACAAAGAACGACAAGATCATCGAAAACCTCCTCAAAGTGATCAAAAATGACCACGTAGGTATTGTTTTATTACATTTGGAGTCACTGAAAAATCTAACAGATTGGGAGCCGACTAAGGCACTAAAGGCGAATGCATTCCAAGTGATGTTGGAATTAATGTCGTACGATGATAATAGGATAGTACAAGGTGCGATGGACTGCATGAGACAACTCTGTAAGCACAGCATTGGTAAGAAACTAGCCGACAAGCACGACATGATGAGATTTTTGTTACCTTATTTACATTCAGAAGATCTCCAGACCCTTATCAGCGTTCTGGGTTTGATGAACTACACGTTGATAACGACGATGTCAAAATGGCGGACCAAAGAGTTTGTATTCGAATTGAGTAAACGTTTAGTAGATTTGTGCGTGACGTCAGACGTGCCAGTACTGCACCTAAGAGCAATGCAGGTGTTGGTCAACATGTGTGACAGTCCAGACGCTAGGCTCCACATTAGAAAGAACTTTGGAACGCAGATCGTTGAAGATATAAAGATTAGGAAACCTGAGCAATGGGACGGTACGACGGAGACCAAACATTATGGTGTTGACATTGGACATCACTACAGGACGAGGTATTTAGAGAATGTGGAGACCATCAAGGTAGATCTCGGTGATAATGTGGAAGCTCTGAATGTACAGAGTTATTTGGAGTACGTCAAGGCCACGAAGGAGAATCTGATCAAGAAAATGAACTCAGAGCCTTATAAAGATTGAGAACAGACTACAAAAAATACTGCTGAAAAAGTTTTACAAATCTGATTTAATTAAATATCATAATTTATTCAGGTACCATGATTATAATTGAGACTCAAAATATTTGATAATAAGCATTTATTTTATAAATTATACGAATTACAATATTTGAGCTAGACATTTGGTTTTATTTAAACACGTTTTGTGCCTCGTGGAATACTTAGAGCTACATTCAGTCGGTTAGACTAAATAAGAAATTATTATGTACAAAGTTACAGACTTCTCTCGATATTGCAACGATTAAGTTTTAAGTTACATTTATGGATTTGTAAAAATATTGGTTGCAGAAATACAATGAATGAGAAATCTTCACACAATGTTCATTGGTATCAGTTTAAATTATTGTTCTTTTCATCCAAATAAAAATAATAGCAGTTTCACAGATTTTTTACAGAAAGGATGTATTCGCTTTTAGTCGTTGACATTAAATGGCACTTAAAATCTACATAATTCTAAAATCACACAATTATGTGTGATTTTAGAATTATATATATATCGAGCGATAGCTTCTTCGGCTCAAATAATTTGAGCGACTGGTACATTAATTTGTAAAACAAACATTGGATAAACTGAATATTTTGTTAATGCACTATTATGCTAATTATAAGTTTTTGGGTTCGGTTTTAAAATAAATATATAAGTCAATGGGACATCATAACTACCTTCGGTAAATAAAAATAGTAACACAAAAAAAGAACTGCATATAAATTCAAGAAATACAGACGTGCTGTACAAAATAAATGTATATAATATAATTATTACAAATAGCTGAGCCAATAAGATAACATTTTCATACATAAAACAAAAATATTTTATTTTTTTAATAAAAAATATTAATTTCATTTATTTCGTCAAGATACTGTATGTATTTTCCAAGTTGGTGTTTAAAAGATTTTTTTGTGCTAAATGTTTTAGGGTATGATAAAATATTATACTTACTATTTTGGAAATATAAATTACAATTTGAGTAACCTATTTATACAAATGACATGAAAAATTTCGCTGCATGCGATGCAATAAAATAAGGGAGATAATTATATCGTTCACTCTTTCCCACCTTTGGGCCAGATGTAGTGAAGCATAGTGGCTTTATCGATAATTTTTTATCTATAACAAAACAGCGTTCTCGTCCGTCACTGGTTCTACGCGCATGCAGCGTATTTTATTTAAGCAAGTACTTAATAACATTTAATTTTTAAATAGACTACTGCTGCGTCCAGTAAATAGGAAGAACGTTTACTTAGCTAATTTGTTAAAAAAAAGTGACTATTATGAACGACCTTATAGATAACACCATACACGATAACGCGCCCGCCTCCGCGAATACTGTACTGTAAGCTGTACTTTAGTACGGGGGTTTCGGGAAAGTCCTAAGGGAAGACCGTGGAACGTACAGGCAACTGAAGGAACACGGGGGGGTTTTAGTCAGTAAGAGTGGCACGCCCGTCCGCTCCACCCAGAGCGGGAGAAGTTATTTGAAGATATACCACCCAAAAAAAAAAGCTGTAATTTAGTACGGAGGGGAGCGGGGCGTGGCGCGTCTTCGAGGATGGCACTATCTTACAATAGTGTTCATACAAATAAGTAATGAATAGATAGTCTATCTATTTATCTATCTACGGTATATTTTTTATAGGTATGTTATGTAAAGGCAATTCTAAAATGCACTTCTATGCCCTACTACCCTAAGGTGACATTTGCGAGAATATATTTTAGATTTATTTGTTGTTTAGGCCTTTTATTACATACTTTTTGGATCAATACTGGAAATTGTTTTTTTTTTATTCTACCCAATTATCCTAAATTTTTTAGCTAATTATAATATCTATACTGGAAAACTAAAGGTAATTGTTATTATTATTCTAGAATTACATCTAATTGCATTGAAATAACGGATCCCGGTGGAATTCCAAAAATGTTACATTGGCTCTATCACATAAAGGCATATCTACAGACACTTTGAAAACTCCATGAAAATTAGTTTGTTCTAATAGACCACAACGCAATAACTTTTTACATTGTTCTGTATTATTTTTGTTTTCTTTTATAATAAGTTGGCAATCAACGTGCATCGAAATTACTTGAAATCAACATTTTATGTTAAACTAGCTGCTTCCCGTGGCTTCGTGCGCGTATACACTTAGTTACTCCTTATAACATCAGCTTTCTACCAGCGAAAGTAATGTCCAAATATGGTCCAGCCGTTCCGGAGATTAGCCGGAACAAACAGACAAAAATTTTAAACATTTTTTTTTTGTTTATACGACTTATAAGCAGGTACCAATTTTTTTTTCAAGACTTGTTTATTTAGTAGGAAGCTGTTTTTTTGACACTTGAATTGTATTTACTGGTATAGATAGTACTTAAGGCATCGTGCACATTAGGGTCACTACACCCCAACGCAATAACCAAGTCATTTAAGCGGTAACATTGTTTTTTTTATTAAATATAGATTTTGTTTTTACATTTAAAACGGAAAGGAGAATCGTTACAGCCTACCGAAATGTGTACGAGCCTTAACACAGCAAAATGTATGTTGATTATCACTGGAATATTAAAATTACCTACACATACCACCCAACTATGATAATAATTTACAAGAAAATCTCACTTTTAACTGCTACATATTGCAATCGTCCAGCCGCGGGAAACACCCCATTTTGGCAAAAAAATACTATTTATTAAGTGTGGCAGTACCTGCTGCTTACTGCCACTTATTGCAACAGACTTTCAAGCCCAAATTGATAAACGTTACCTACAACATGCTTTGGCTTAAATATGTTCCTGTCTTTATCTTGCAGTTGTAGTTTGACAGGTGTGCGACAGTAACAGCAATAAACCTAACCCAAAATATGTCCGAAGTAACGTTTATTCATCTTAACGCCACTGTTTACAAACAGTAGCTACTTCACAGAACACAACTGCACTGTCGTAACTGCCAAAATGTCATCACAACATCACAAATTTTACAATAGTACAAATCACTAACTATAACACATACTGACCACAAAGTTAATACAAAACTGTTGTATCTTCTGCCAGATGCTCAAATGACACATGAATTCAGACAAATGTCTATCTGCAGTACGGTCCTGCTTGCTACACAAACAAACTTGCAGATAGCCGTATCTTCTGCCGCATACTGTAAAGACAGACTTAAGACATCACACAATGTCGTATCTGCAAGACATTTTAATGTCATTTTTGCAGGACATTTTAATGTCATTTTTGCAGGACATTTTAATGTCATTTTTGCAGGACATTTTAATGTCATTTTTGCAGGACATTTTAATGTCTATGGAGGACATTTAATGTCATATCTGCATGACATCTTGCTTCACTTATACAACAATGATACTGGAATTTAGGCGACACATAATGTCTTGCTAGTAGTACCTACGTCCTGCTAATCTGAGCAGGATTCAGTGTACTGCCCATACTCGTAGAGCGCTTTGCACAGATCGTGCAGTGTTCGGTCTCACCTGCCGCCGCCGCGCTTGTTAAGGGGGTCGTACACTTCCGCTTCGGAGTCTATCTCGTCTTCGGATAGAGAAAGGGAGCCACCTACCCGCCGTGTGCGCAGGCCCTCCTGTGGATTGGATATTATTGTTTGTTTAAAATTTATTAAGGTTCTGTTCTGTAAACTATGTTGATGTATGTTAAAAGAGTGACATAAAAATTGATTAAATGTGGTTAATTGTGGAGTTTTAGTAAATGATAATAATTAATCAATAAACTTTAAACAGGCGAATGCCATAAAATGTTAATGTGTGTATTTTTTTTTTACAAAACAAGCGTTAATAACATAAATCCAACTCAGAAGCAAAAGATACCAGAAATCGCCGCCCTCTTAACAAGTTTAATATAAATTTTGGAATGCATGCAGCTACCGGACAGTTAGCACATATTATTTATACCTACAACCGACATGACTAAAGCTTGTCCACTCTTAAGGGTCAGCGCACCCCGAACTGCAAAATGCTCGAGCATCAAGTTTGGACGTGTATTTTATTTTGCAATGTATGGAATTGTCATAAGATTATTTTTTCAGTAATCTCAGATAATGCTCTGCTCTTGGTGTGCGCTGACGCTAAAACTTCTTTTCGTGTGGTTAGTGACTAACCAGCGCAGCGAGCATGGCCTACTGTGAGATAGCTTGATTCACACATTTTATCACAATTTGGTCGATATAACAGTTTTGTCACAAATGCTAGCCCGGCGGCGTGAGAATAATCTCCTGACTTGTGACATAACTTCTTGACGTTTATTTGGGATTCAATATGTCTTATTTGCTACTATGGGCGCACCAATTTTGTCATAAATGCCACATATGACTGTCGTCCGTACGTCAAAAATGAATTAGTTCACAACAAAATTAAAAAGTTGTAAAACTGTATGAACCTGCACTATATTCGATGAACATAGACATATTAATTTTTTAAATTTACTGTGTCACACTATGAAGTTAGCAACAAGAAAGGCATGTCGTCCCTCAGATTTTATCACATGGTTGACCCATGCTAGCATTTAAGACAATTTGTAAGACATGATAAAATTTATCATGTCTTGTCACAAACGTCTTGGGTACGCCCTGTGCTAGCCCCGCTGATGTTAGAGTTTTAAAGCCGCCAAAGGGCCTCTAACTTGGCTGCACATGTCGTCGAGATCATGCCTGCCATGTCTCAAGCATGCCGGTTTCTTCACGATGTTTTCCTTCACCCTTTTTGAGGCAAATGATAATTATACAACACGCACATGTACTCGAAAAGTCAGAGGCCTTGGGTTTGAACTGGAGACTTATGAGTTGGTAGTCCGACGGTCACACCTATAAGCTATCACTGTTCACTAGGCTATCTCTACTCTGAATTGACGCACTGTAATGCAGCTTTGTATAGGCAATTTCAGACTGGACAAGCTATAACCATATAACATTTTTAGCAAACACTAGTGACAGAAAGATGGGCCCATGAATTTAAAAAAAAAACAACGGGTTGCACTCCGGGAGTGCCGGCAGAAGTGAAAATTTGAACATTAACGTTCTTCATTTTTGAATAAACACTTTTCATGAAGTATGTTTTGACTGTTTTTTTTTTACCCATCAATATGGGTAAAATTTCTTACTTCGCAATCATTACGTAATGTCAAAGACTATTTATTTGATATTTACTGACATTTAGTTTGTCGGTTGCTAGGCAACGGATCTTACGGTCACGTGTCCTGACGCGAGTTTAACATTTTTTACCCATCCCAAAAAAAGTGCACACCGCCGCCAAAGAAGTGTTAGCTTCAAAAATACAGTTCGCTACAGGTGAGATTAAACAATCTCACCTGTAGCGTAATTCATACTCGAATTATTAGCATTTCACCTGAAAGATTTATTTGCTTATTAACAAAAAAAATATCAATGGAAAGAAGAAGTAATCGGTAATCAAGTCCTATTTTAATAGAAAGAATGATTTTAGAGATAATATTTTTTTGATACACAATATAAAAAATTAAAAACACAAAAAACTTCGATAAAATAATATTATTGTGTGCCTCACGACTGCGCCAAAGAGGTCAAACTCAGCAAAAATAACACAATATTTTAGATCTATAAAACAATTTCTTGAAAAGTACTTCAATACGTTTTGTAGAATCTAAGTATTCAGTTTTCTCCACATGTGTGGCACGACTCACGAATATTTGAGCGTATTTGCAAAACATAAAGTTCAACTGCAAACTGTTCGATTTTTTTTTAAACATATCTTCATACACTATTAAAATAGGACCTAAAATAAAACCACAAGCAAACAACACAGAATAATAAACAACCAAGCACGTGACGCCACAGCTCCCATAGACAAAAAAAAAAAAAAACACTCTACACCGTATGTTAAACTACAGTGCGGTGCATTCAATAAGTGCCCACCAATTCTGTGTCACTGATCCAAGCGGCGCCCCCGTCCATGTTTGACATCTGAATATTATACGTTTTGTTTCAGAATTTATTCGTCAGGTTTACAGTATTTAATGTACTGTAGTTACGCAAGGTCTGGTCAAAGGTTTAACCATGTAGTGGCACAAACACAATGAATTGCAAGAGGTTTATTAATCATTTGGGCTTGGGGCGCAAATGAGGTTAAGGTCAGGCGCGCACTAGCAGCTATAGTCCGCCGCTCATCTCATCACAAATCATCTCGTTATTGCAATCTCATGTGCGTTTTGTCTTAACTAGCCGGAACTTTCACTTCGCGACGGCAACACGCGTTGAAAGTACCGGCTAGTTTAGACAAAACGCACATGAGATTGCAATAGCTAGATGATTTGTGATGAGATGAGCGGACAACTAGTTCCGCGCGCACTATAGGCCGCAGCGGCCAGCGAGATACATACTATCGAAGAACTTCACATTATTATCTAAGCGGTTTGAAAACAAAAACCTGTGAACACGATGACCACATCTATTACCGCCCCGGTTCTATAGCTGCCGAGCGTTGCAAGCAGAAATAGTCCTAACGGTGTATACATGAAATTCTTCGGTGGTACATTAGTATGAAATCTCCACGGCCAGTGGCCCCAGCGACTTTCTCGCTGGTCGCTGCGCCCTGGCCGCTACTTCGCGCCTGGGCTAAGGTACAGCCGAAATAGTGGAACATAGCAAACGTTTCCAAAAATCATGTTTAATACGGATACTATTATGATGAATCTACATCTAAAAACGTTACGCAATCGACCAAACCACGTGTAACCACGGCTTATGACTGTATTCAAATATGTACTGTCTGTTACTTCACTTTAAAGTCTAAAATTTGTCTAGACTCGAAAAGGCAAGCAACATTTTTGTTTTTGGAATTTTATTTTAATTCAGTATTTATATATTATAACTCAATGGAAGCTTTTTACAAGTTTTTTCTGTGGCACCGAAAATAAAAACACTACAAGACTTCTACAACACTAAAGCAATCAAAGAGTAAATAAACCACGGAATATTTATAAGTAAACCACAAGAACTAATAAGGATACTATAGTTAATAAACTTTTTACATAAGCGTTAAGGAAGTTACAGATTAAAAACATTACAACACTTATGCCCGTTTTCACCATCATTCCTTAAATTTAGGGAGGCTCTTAAGACATTTTAAGTGTTGGTTTCTGCTAAGGGATCCTTTAAATATAGGGGCCCGATATTCGGCGTCTTAGCGATAAGTGACAGTTCATTTGTTGTTGAAGGTGAATATTTGCTGCGAAATGGAAGGTCATCTGTCAAGATGTCACTATTTTAATACATAATTTTCTTCTTAGTTTTTTTCTTTTTTTTTAATAAGGAATTTTGGATGATATTTTATCTATTTTTATAATGTTTATTTTTATGTTTTCTTTCCGTTTTGTCATATTATTTCACATTAATCTACATGATTTATCGATGGAATACAAAATCGGTAATTTATTCGTATAAGTACGATTTTCGCACACCCTGATTTTAAAAAAAACTGTCACTTAGGTAAGTGGCCCATAAGTAGATATCCCTTAATCTGGTGAAAAAAAAACTTAGGTAGGGGCCGTAGGGGGGTCATTTAAGGAGTCTCTTAGGTTAAGAGATCCTTAGTAAGGAAGTGTTTGAGGGAACGATGGTGAAAACGGGCATGAGAATACAAAACTAAATAAGAACTTCTTGCTGAAAATGAGAGTAAGTATCATCGAGTCTTTCATCGATTTTCATACTATAGTCCATTCGCGTTAAGGAAACTGACTCATCGTTGTAGCCCCGCCAGTCTACCAATCGGGTCGCAAAAGACACAAGCGTTTCGTACGAGTATCTGCTATCAATGGTCACTGTGAACTTAGCTTTGTAATTTGTTGCGACCCGATTGGTCGGGGGGCTGGGCTGGAGCGATGAGTCACTATTTTCTTAACGCGAATGGTCTATAGCAGTCAATAGTCTTGTAGATCTCTTTATAACTTATATATTACACTAGCTTCTGCCCGCGACTTCATCCGCGTGGAATAGTTACTTTGGGCTAACGCTAAAAAACCCCCCGATTTTGAAACATTATTCATTGGTGCTCCGCTCCTATTGGTCTTAGCGTGATGATATACAGCCTATAGCCTTACTCGATAAATAAGCTATCTAACACTGCAAGAATTCTTCAAATCGGACCAGTAGTTTCGGAGCCTATTCGGTACAAACAAACAAAAAAATCTTTCCTCTTTATTATATTAGTAGGTATAGATAGTCTAGCATAATTTGAAAAGTTTCTAAGTCATCATCATCTATCTAGAATTTTCCCAAATATATTGAGGTCGGCTTCCAGTCTTACCAGATGCAGCTGAATACAGATATTTTACATGGAGCGACTGCCTATCTGACCTCCTCAACCCTGATACTGGGTAAATGGTTTTAAATATGGTAAAATTTTTCATAGATTTACTGCTAAATGTTATTTATTTTGTCGTGTACAATAAATAAAATTAATAAATACTAGGTGCTACTATCTAAATAAAATCGTGAACTCACCTCCAGTATACCAGCACTGGGCTCCGAGGCATACCCCTCAAAGTGTCGCTGATCTTCCTCATAGTCTGACGATGAAGAGGAATCGTTGTCCTCGTCGCGGGCAGTACGCACCGAGCACACCATCTGGGCTAAGTCCGTGAATGTGTAGCTGAAAAATATTGTAGAGTTGTTGTTTAGTTTATGGTCGACATACTGTATATTTTTTTGCATGTCTTATTTGGTAAACAAAGACTTTACTTATACTGCTCTCGCAATTTAGTTTCCAAGCATGTAAACAAATATGTTTTTTGAAAAAAAAACAACTTTATTATCGACGCGTAAAGTTCAATTTCCGCTACAATTTCAAACATTTTTATGACTTTTTCATGGTACGAGTAATTCTGGAATCAACTTAGTTTACACTACAAAGTTGATATTCGTTTAAATGGAAATAACAGCAATTCGAAATAACTTCCTCCTTTTTGGAAGTCGGTTAAAAAGGAATCTATTAGACTTAACACGTAAAACATTTTAGCATCATACGTGCACACTCTTTAAATTAGGTTTTAAGATTTGTAAGAAACATATTATAAATTACATCAGACTGCTTCGAAATTACCACAGAAACTCGAAAACTTTCTTAAAATAAATTACAGAACGCCATATTTGTTTACCAAATAGGACAAGTAAAGAAAAACACACTTTAGTTCGTTTTCCGTAAGTTAGAGTTGACTTGAGCAATTATGTCCATCTGATAGCATAACATTTTTTTGAGAACAATAGACTTATGGTATTCTGCTCATTTTCTAAACAAACAGTGAAGGTAAGAAGAGGTCCAAGAAATTACCATAAAATGTAATGACACTCGCAGAACTATTTAACTAAACAAATAATAACGGTCCCCAAATGTGAAAATATGTGTAGTTTATAAGATGTGGGAGAAGACGACAAAAAAAGGTCATTATTAGCATAATCAGAATATAATGTTCCCACTGCTGGGACACAGGCCTCCTCTCTGTGAGAGGGAGTGGGCCATAATCCACCACGCAGGCCATGTGCGGGTTGGCAGATGAAATGAAATTTTTTATTCCGTGAATAGGATATCGGAATCACTTTTACACGTCGTATTAAAAAAATAAGCTTGGTGGAGTTTGTCGTTTCCTATCTAACTACTCTGAGAAGAAAGGCCGAACAAACTCAGAGGTCGCAGTCTCTTTTAAAGTCCAGACAAAATGTTGGTCAGGCCATATGAAGACCATGTAGATTAGTGTCTGAAATGGTCTTTTGAGGAAAGAACCACACAGATTTGAGTGGACCTGTCCAGTAAGTGCAAGCATTTGTCAGTAATCGTGGAGTGGCTGTTTTGCGTGGATGTGACTCATATTTTCCTTCAACTTGTGTCTTTTTTATTTTGTGTTCATTCTTTGCATCATGTTTACCGTAAATAAACGTACTTTCTTTTTTTTTTTTTTCTTAGAACTTAAGGAGCTCTACGACTGTCTTGACTGTGGTAGCGATGTCACATGTCTTCGAATTTTTGGTACTAGGACATGCCGGTTTCCTCACGATGTTTACCGTCACCGTTTTGAGAGCAGTGGTGATGAAATAATGTACACAAAGTGGAAGTAAAAATTCTTGGACGTTTGTATGAAATGGCTCTGACACGTGAAATTGACGTAGGGTGTCAATTTGCTTAACAAATAATTTTCCTGACTGTATTATCACTGCATGAGTTTAATGCTGGTAGCTGGTACATAGACATAGCGAGTATTGTTTGTAATTGCTCTTTGCAGCCCAGGTGTCGTATTATGAATTATTAATGCCACCATTTTTTCAGTGTGAGAGGGAGACGGAGTTATATAAGGCCGATAGCACTATCCCGTTTTTGCAGTGGAATAATGATGGTATTTATACTTCATATTAATACTACCCCAGGTAACTGCAATGGTAATTTGAACCCTATTTTCGATAGTGTATGCTACATTTTGTATTATTGTGCAAATATAAAAATGAATATTAATAAAATGTGTAAGAAAATGAATAAAGGTAATGTTTCAACCAGGTTATTTTTTATAATACATACACCTTGTATCCTTTATGTAGTAAACGAAGCAATTCTGTGTCAAAAAGAAGAGAAGATTTTTATTTTCCTTACAACAGACCTATCTTGAATGGCTTCAAAGTAGGACCAGTCAAGGAAGATAGCTGTGCCGTGTTATGCCAAAATGTATCAACCTTCACCACGTTTTCTCCCAGGGTCCAAAGTAATATTATTAAGTAAAATTAACAAATTAAATATTATTTATAGTTTTTACTGTGCCCTACAGGACCCGTAATAGGTATGATGACAATTTTTTTTTTTTTCCGGAATGTCGATTATAAAAAAACAACGTACAGTCACGAGCACCAATATGTATCCACTTAACAAAATTCAAAAGCGATTTTCTCGTGGAATATTGACTGCAACTTTGTTATAAGGTCTATTTCATATTTATATGGGTTCCAAAATACTATATTCGTAACATCATAAAATATTAATCAACACAGTAAGAGCAAATCACTTTTAAAAGTTGCTTAGTGTATACATATTGGTGCTCGTGACTGTACACGTATTTTTCTTTTTTTACTTTATCAAAAGATTACGGCAATACATTGAGTTAAAATGTGCTATGACGTCACGAGTATGTAGATTTTATACTTACTTGTGACGTATCGACCCCCATTCTCCTACTTCAATTGCGTTTTATCCAAGTATTTTTTTATTGATATGATAAAGCAAAAAAATACGAGTCTAATATTTTTTTATTATCTGACTGACGAACTTAATAGAATTTTTTTTTTTTACCCAGCCATCATCCCTATTGTACTTATCGTTAAACCCATTGTAACACCTTTATACCTACATTATGGAATGCAAATAAAGATATGATTAATAATTCTAGTGATTGGGCAAAGTTGAAGCTATTCATTTTGGTCGTATATTGGAGGTCTTTTGCTGGGATTACAATCCACATATAGAATATTAGATTAGTTTGACGTAATTAACACAATAATTGAGTGTTTTATACTTTTTGTGAGCTTGAAATATAAATGTCAATCTTAACTTAATAAAATTTTATAAATGCCAAAGTGATTGTTTGTTTGTTTGTTACGCTTTCACGCTAACACGGCTGAACAGATTTGTATGAAATTTGGTACATGAGTAAACTATGACCTGGATTAAGACAGGATACTTTTATTCCCGGTAGTTCGTTCCTGTGGGATAATTTGCGACATCTACAGCGACAGCTAGTGAATAGTTCTGGGTTGGTACATTTCAGCATAACCAGCTCCTTATTATCAAGTCAACACTTACTCGGTAAGCGAAGGTTGCGGGTGACTTTTCCTGCCATCAGTCCCGAAGCTACTAGGCCTCCTGCTGCCGCGCCTCTGTCCCTCGTAGTACGTGGTCCCGTAGCGGTACCTCGGGGAACAACAGAACGTTTCACTACCGCTTCTCACTGCCCCACACCACCACCGACGAAGACCGGCTTAGATACAAGGATATAGAAGCTACTGACAGCTACTCACTCCAGGAGTGCTGCATCGTGTGTCCTTCGCTGATAATTCCGAAGAGACCACATGATCATATAAAAATAAGTGAAGCCAAATTAAAGCTTGTGAAAGCATCCAAAAGGAATTCCCTTGATACGGAGAATGGCAAGCAAAGAAAATATGTTTGTGGTAGGTGAACATGATTTTTATTTAAGAACGTTTATTCTAAAGTTGGCAACGTCGCAAATAGCTGTCAAAAATTTACCTGTTTCGATTAATTTGCCAATATTACTGTAAGGAAATAAGAAATATGGCTAACTAGCGAACTAGAATATTAATTGCCTAATTAATCAAAACAGCGAATTATTTGACATCTATTTGCAACGTTGCCCACTTTCAGAATAAACGTTCTTAAAAATTGATATAATATTGACAATGAATGTTTGCATGCATTTTGCTTATCACTACTGGCCCACGAATTCTCAAACGACACTTAACTTCTAGAAAACTAGATGATTCTTGTAATTTAATATTTATTTTATTTTATTTATATATACTTTATTGTACACCAGATAACACATTAAAAGAAAAAGTAATACACTACAAAATATACAATGGGCGGCCTTATCGCTTACTGCGATCTCTTCCAGGCAACCTTGGATAGCTAATACATATAATACAGTGCCCGTGACATTACACTAAAATTAAGTTACATTTGAGCATTTGACCAGAGACACGCAACAAAACAAAAAAAGTTCTTAAGAGAAACCCCTTTAGTGCAGAACATATCAGATAATGGGATCCCTTCGAAACACTTCGCAACCACCACCGCATCCCAGTCCCACGAAGTAGACCTCTAAAAGCTCACAAAACTACAAAATCTATCTATCTCTGTCCTACTCACTCAGTCAGTGAAGGTGCGTCGTGCCGTCTCCCTTCCGCAGCGGCTGCCCCGCTCACTCCCCCTCCACCACCCCTCCTTTGCCCCTCAAAGTAGGCGGCGCCATGTCTGTAGCCAACTTCACGGATTTCGTCGAAAGAACCAAACTGTAGTGTTTTGTATGCGTCGATAGGAGGGCGGATGTACTCGCAGTAGTCCGACTTCTTTACCTCCTGGTGGAAGGAAAATGGGAAATTCAATACCAGAAAGAAAAACTATAAATATTGTCATCTGATTATCAATTTGAATATTAATAGAGAGACCTAATACAGATTGTCTACAGTTCGCAATGACGAATCCATACTTGATGAGTAAAAAACTTAGAACTTAATATGTGAAAAAAAAAAACTAAATATTATAACCTCCTCCTTTTTGGAATTCGGTTAAAAATAAGTCATTAGTCCAACGTTGTGACGTTCAAAACTGCCTTTTATGTGCCTAATTGAAATAAATGATTTGACTTTGACAACTACCATGAGATCAACAGAGTTTTTTGCACCATTAATAGTATGATTTTCATTTATTTCTTCAAAGCATTTTAATATTTATTTTTTTCTGTCGCATAAGTTCTATTGTCTGCATTCATTGTCTAGTCCTTAACTGGTAATTTCTAAGCCAACCTTTGTGGAGAAAGAAAAATAAAGTTATATATACAGTGTGTCCGGACATGGACTAGCGATATTCTAAATACTTAAATATAAACTATTTTAAAGTACAATTACACTCTAGGCTTGGGTCCAATACACTTCCCCGCTATGTGGCAGCAGTTTTGTTTTTTTTACAAAAAATATCATATATCTCAAAGTTTTAGTCATACTGAGATAAAAATAGGCTTATTTGAAAGGCAATAATATTGTCTACCATCTGCATTACAAAGCAATGTGTTCATAATTCCATAACTTTGGAAAAAAAAATGTGAATACCGAAAAAAAAAAGAAAAATTATGCAATTCAACCAATAATTATTACAAGCCCAGAGAGTAATTGTAAAAAAAAAAATACAAAGAAAAGAGTGTAATTGTACTTTAAAATAATTTATATTTAAGTATTTAGAATATCGCTAGTCCATGTCGACACACTGTATAATTATAATCTTTGCACTGAAGCTATTACGAATTATAATATTATGGTAATTGGTTTTCATGGTAGATATATTTATAATTTGTTATGGTTAACTATAAAGAGAATTCGGTGATAGTGAGATATTAAATAGGATACCTTACCTCTAATTGTCTGTTGCACGAGACGTAAGCCAGTCTACTCTGTATATCCGGTAAGTTGGGAACCTTTACTGGTGTCGTGAATGGATTCCATCTAGAAACAAAACAATTTTCTCTAACTCACAGATTCTCAATAAAAGCAAACATACATACATAGACTGTTAAAATCATAACCCTTCCTTTTGGCGTTGCCGTAGTCGGGTAAAAACGAGTTTCTGTGTGTATTGAGAGTATCTGAATAACCTGAGATTTGAGACTAACTGTAATGTCTGGTTAAATAAACGGAATTTACAATTGTTCTGTAATCATATTAGGTATCTTAAGGAATTCTGAGGGGGACGGCGCGAACGCAGTCCCCACTACCAAAAATTACGCATCCGAGTTATCCACATTAGGGATAATCGCAGGGGTCAACCCAACCGCAGTGCAATGGGAAGGCCTCGCCCTGGGGGAACCGCCTGATTGATCACGGTATCCCCTATGCCAGGTAAGTATGAATTCACTACAGAAACGCGCGAGGGTCGTTCAACGGCGGAGAATCTCGACACCGCGATTCAGAAACGTGACGTCATCGCACAGTGACATCTGTTGGCGAGTTATGTGAAACTGTGTGCGGGCTGTTTATGTTTTGAAGAGGTGAATTTTAATGATTGTTTTATTATAAATAATAATATTGTCTTTCTGGTACTTATAATTTAGTAATCGCAATAAATTATAATACTCAAATCGTTATAAACTTCAGAAAGTTCAATTCGCTCAAGATGTAAGTAACGACACCTAGCGAGTCAGCGACGCAACTCAACCCTTAAATAAACAATGGCGGTTTCCCGCCTTCATTTGAAATTCGAATCTTATTTTAGTAAGAGTCTCTTGAAGCCGCTGCTAATTATGGTGAGATCAAATTCAAAGATGAATGATTGACAGGCACCGGTACGGGTCAAATGATATTATCATAACTACATAACACTCAAGTCGTCAAATATTTGCCTTCAGATGTTATCATTATGACAGGATTATCTTCGGTTCCCTTTGATAGTTGTACCTATGTCGTAGGATGATTTGATAATTCGAATTTTCGCGAAAGCCCTAGGTATATTGCGAAAACATGGATAATTAGAAAACGGTGAAAACATTTTTATAAATAATAGGTTAGAATAAATGAAAATAATAGGTTAGATCGATCAAACGTAGCGAGTGTTGCCGCGGCAGCAGTCGGCGAGCGCTACTTACAAGTAGCTCGCACAAATGTTTTCACCATTTTCTAATTATCCGAGTTTTCGCAATATCCCTAGTAGTGTTTTCGCTAAAATTCGAATTATCAAATCATCGTACGACACCTATAAATACAAGATTCAGTCCACACTATACTTATTTTACTTCTCACCTTTTCCAAAGAAGCCACCAGCCCGACAGGTCGTCACCATAGTTGGTGAGGTCGGTATCGTCCTGAGACCCGACATCAATGGCAAGGATGTGCTTCGCACCCAAAGACCTCATCACGTCCGCTGTAACATGTAGCGAATGATATTATAGACTAAATTTTGGGAAACATACTTATTTCAAGTAAAATTATAATGTAACGGTTACATTATTATTTATTTGAAATAAGTATGTTTCCCATATCATTGCAGTCGATAGGTCGGTAAGAAAACGCCAAAATTTTAATGAGGCAATAATTTAGCTACTTCATTTTAAAATTAAATTGTAAGATTTTTACATTTTTTTTACTAGGGGTCAGTTATACCAAAACGATTCAACCAACATATTTATCCTATTTTTTTCCACAATTATTCTAATGCTATTCAGCATAAGCTTTGACTTTTTTGCTGGATAGTAATTTACCACATTTAGAATTATAATTCTAGATGTGAAAAATTATTTAGCATTATAATTATATTATATATATGTGGTATATTATTTAGAATGATTATTCTAAATATGGTAATTTTTAGATTAGTTTGACATAAACAAATTAAATATCGCGATAATTTGGGTTTGGTTGGTTTTAGCATAACTGGGATCCGAAATACTACAAATCAAGATCATAGATAAAATTAAAATTTTGAACTGTTGTTACATGGATAACAGGTATATGCTCCTTACGCACGGTTTCTGGGACGAAAATCAACACTAAAATTAGCTAACAAATTGTCAAGCGCGTGTACAGTGAACGGCACGAATCTTGAGCGCTCGAGGAAAGAGTGGAGACTTTTTTTAACATAGATTTACAATGCGCAAATCGATGATGCCCACTCAAGATTTGAGCCTGTCACTATAACCTGCTGTCATTGGTTGAATGAATCATCAATAATCGATCGCATCACTTGACTAGCATTTAATTTTAACAGGAATATTCGTTCCAGAAACCAGGCCAGGCCAGGCCATACATAAAAAGTTATATAAAGGTTAAAAATATTTTTCTTGAATACTTTACCAGGCACATTGTTGACGTAACAGCCATCAACTAGCAGATGTCCATCCGTGGGGTCGCAAATAGGCGGGAAGATGCCGGCAATAGTCATAGACGATCGGCAGTACCTCCATAGCACACCTGATCATATTCCGCCATTTTTTACGACCGACCAATCAGGGGCCGTTGCCATTACTTACCTTCGGACGCTAGACTGAGTGACAATATTCGTCTTTGGTGGCAACATTCTTTTTTTAAATATTTTTTAGAGGACGTACGATGTTTTTTTTTTTAAATTAGTAATGGAACAGATTTTTTAAATGAGAATTTGAGATTGATAGTGAAGAAAATGTGTGAAAAGGATTTTATGTGAAAGAGACAGAGCTATGTTTGCTAAAGAATCGAGTTTTTTGTGGTTAGAATTTAGTATCCCGTTTCTACATTTCTACAACATTACTAATCCCACTAACTATAATATAAAGTACGGTTACAAAATTCATCACAATATTTTTTCTTTTTTCACGGTGTCTTTACGTATAGCTTATTAAACTAACGAAGAAGATTGTTTAGTCACTAACTGTAAAGTTTTAAAGAATATTATGACTTAGTTTGAAATTTTTGCTCCTGCCTACATTTTATCAAAATGTATCGAAGTAAAGTATAAAGAACGATTCTACTACGTTTTTTCTTTGAGCTGTTACTAACAGATTTATGATTAAATCATTAATTTTATTCACAGAGTCTGACAATATTTTCACTCAGCCTAACATGTGCGAGCGTGATAGACAGCCAATCGGATACGCGCACGCAACACACCGAGCTCTGTGATTGGTTTACCTGGGAGATTGTTGACGTAACCGCCGTCCAATAGGAGGTGGCCGTCTACAGGATCGCAGAGCGGCGGCATGTAGCCACTGAGCGACATCGACGCGCGAATGTAACGCCAGAGCGAACCTACAGACATACGCACATCTGACCCTTCTGAGTACTCGCCTACATGTGTATTAGTTCAAGTTAAACAACACAGTACATGGATAGGAAATGAACGTGAGAGAAAACGTATCCCTGAGTTTACCAATAAAATATATATTATATCAGTGTCGCGTCTCTTCCGTGAGTAATCTATGATGAAAATAGACATTTCTACAGTACATGCACCATGCTACGATGATAGCAAACGCAGCGACCACGCTGCGTAACCGCTGCGGCAAACTACAGATGGGAAGTTAAAATGGTTAATACATAAGTAATAAATGAGGAAATAACTAAGAACCACACTCATGCATATACATGAAGATGAGAGAATGGATGAGACCATGTATGATGATTGAATACATACAAACTTTACATCACATCCGAACCGACATTGAATGGACGATATAATTATAAATATATTTTTTAATGTATGAACTCCCAAATAATTAGCGTTATTAGGTAAACCAATCACAAGCGCTTTTTAAAAAGTAATGGCAACTTCCCAATGGCAAAAATGTCGGATTCGTATCGTTGTTAAATATAACATTGAAAAATTTCGATAGTTTTACAAGAGAGAGAGAGGGGGGGGGGGGGGGGGTATTTAGAACTGAAGGGGAGTGGGGGGGGTAAATAAACACAAAAATTGCATGTAACAAACACACTTATAACATCATACAAACATATAAATGCAAGTGAGTGTGGTTTGTCGACTGTGGCGGACAATGAAACCAAAAACTGTCACAATGTGTTAAGAGGGATGCGCTAGTTAGCCTGCGAAATTCAAATTTTCTTACGTTTTTTTGCAATTTGCAGGTCAGTGTCAGGTTGTATCTTGATTAAAATATAATTCGAGACCGTAACAATCATTAGAATCAGCAATACAACTCCTTATGTTAGAATAATCCTAAAATGCCATGATTTCATGAAATAGTCATTCAATAGGATTGGAGAGTTGTATTGATGATTTTTATGATTATAATTCTATAAATAAATATTTGATACGGCCGCGAATCATATTCAAATCAACATACAACCCGATACGGTCGTCCGCGCAGGTAAAACTATGATTATACTTTGATTGAGACCCGAAAATGTGTTGCAGATCGCGGCACGTAAGTTGAACTATGACCTTAAATGCGCAGAAAAACATTTTCGGGTCTCAATCAAAGAATAATCATAGTTTTACCTGCGCGGACGACCGCTATTTTGGATCAACTTACGCGCCGCCATCTGTATCAGGTTGTATGTTGATCTAAATAAGATTCGCAGCCGAATCAAATATTTATTTATAGAATTATAATCATAAAAATCATGAATACAACTCTCCAATCCTATTGAATGACTATTTCATAAAATCATGACATTTTAATAAGGAGTTGTATTGCTGATTCTAATGATTATAATTCTATTAAAGCATATTTGTTACGGAATTATATTTTAATCAAGATACAAGCCGACACTGACCTGCAAATTGCAAAAAACGTAAGAAAATTTGAATTTCACGGGCTACCCTGACGCTTTCGCCTTAAGTGACTGACGATACAAAATGACATGAACATATTATTAGCACGTTATGCCTGTAACGACTATTACCGTCATAAATATAGATCGTATGAAGGTATAGGCGTCCGCGTGACATATGTGGCCAAATGACAGCGAAGTGACACAGTATATTGTAACATTGCTTCACTAAAGCCGTGTGTGGGGACATTTATGTAAGAATATTAGGGCATCTATAGACGTAAGACACTGTTCTGACGACATAGCTGAAGGCCAATTCCCGTATTTGAAAACGTTGAAAATCTTATCGCAATCTCATCTCGAAAACCAATGTCAAAGACTTGTCAAAAATGTAGGGAAATGAGAGGTATTTTTGACAGATTGAGACTGCGATTAGATTGCTATGGTTCTTAAAAATATGGGATAATGCTGCTCTGAATGCAGCCGTCCATTTCAGCCATCGGCAGAACCGCTCGTCTATAACCACCCTTACGCAAACATACTGTCATATAAATAAAATCTGGTCTGCAGATTATACAACAACAATTTTACACAATAATTATCAATTTCAACATGCATCACATCGATACGAATATTTTTATACACTCGTTTGGCTTGCGCTGGCGCATTTTTACGTTTATTTGACGTCCTTGAAAGTTGTTAGAGCTTGTTTCCACTGTCAAAACTATGATGGATATACCCCCTATAGTGAAAACAACCTTTTAGGAACATAAATATGAACGTAAAATGCGCCTAAAATTGGCCATATAATAAAAAAAAAGCCACACACATCCATTTCAAAATAATATTGTAAAGCAAATAAATATAACTTGGGTTAGTACAGTGCAAAAAAAAGCTTTTAATTAATCAAAAAACATTAATAAAACAGTTTCCTGTCCACGAAATGTGTTGTTAAATTTGTACTAATACTACTGCTAGCGACTTTGTGAACATTTATTCAGTTCAATGAAATATGTGCGCATTTTGTGGATATTGCACACACAACTGTGATTTTGTAAATATCTTTCACACATAGAAATAAATATTTTATTTGAAAAAAGTTAAAGTTGCTTTCATAGGAACGAATGAAAACTACAGTATTTTTCATATTATTACCAAAAATGATTAAGTTTGGTAAAATTATTTACTATTTTCGATAAATAATAGATCAATAATGATTCCCTCAAACTAGGATGCGGAAAAATTCTCCTCTATTATTTATTTGATTATTATTTAATCAATAAAAAGTTAACACCTTCATAATTAGTTGTTTATTGTAATTATAATATTATTAAATAAAAAGGCCAGAAAAGTCAACCGGAACTTATCCTGCACGCGAAGCATGACCACCATAGAAACGGAAGAATAGACAAGATGACAGATTAACAATCACAATCTATGATTTTGTCTACTCTTCCATCGACAAAACCCGTTTTTATTGTAGTCATGCTACGCGTACAGGTCATAAATTTCTCAAAACACTAGATTCATTCATAAACACTTTCAAACCAGCATTTCTCTCATCAACATGACAAACTTACCATGTCGATGCACTCTCATACATGAGGCGCTGATGTCAGTAGTCACAGTGAAGTATGGCAGCCACAGGTCTTCAATGTGTACGTCCCCGAAGGTGGAGTGAATGGTCGCGTTGAACTGCCGACCAGAGAACATGGAGGTGGCCGGGTATGTCAGGTCCAAGAGCTGTTTGCCCCATTGTGTCATTTTCTGGAACATAATACGAGATTGTTGAGGTCGTTGTCGTTATCATTGGAATGTTTTGAAGTGATAACTTCTTATGGAAGGGTAACGTTTCCGCTTCGTTACGTAACGCGTTACGGCGCCAATCTGTCTGTATAGTTCAACTTAGATTAGTTTAACTTATCACTTCTGTCGGGCGTCCCAAGATGTTTTTTGTTTTAGATAGAATGTGTTGTATTAAAATTTGTTGTTTACACAGGGTCTTTGTATAATATGACCGTTCGTGTGTTGGTTGTATAGCGAAGTATCAAAATCATCTCTTCTAATTCTAACTTATTGACAGCAATTGGTCAACAATGACAGTTAATTTTTCTGGGCTATTACTCGACGACGTTTTCTATCAGACTACTCTGAGAAGAAAGACCGAAACAAAATCAGAGGAGAGAGTTTGACAGCAAGTGTATAGAAAATAATTATGTCAAACCACCATTTTTATTTTTCATATAAAGTTATCTGACTACTGAAAAGTCATACAAAAATGTTGGTTAGTTTAAATCATTACTTACGTTGCTTTATGAAGCTATCGTATCCTAACTAATATTATAAATACGAAAGTGAGTTTGTTTGTTTGTTTCGCTTTCACGCTAAAACGGCTGAATGGATTTGGATGAAATTTGGCACATGGTTAGACAGTGACCTGGGTTAGGACATAGTATACTTTTCCCCCAATATTCCCACGGGAATAAGATTTATGCGGATGAACCCAAGGGGTGCAGCTAGTCAATTGACGAGGTCCGCTAGGGCCGATGCCTGCCGGGGTTGCGGGAAGGTCCTAAGGAAGGTGACCGTGGCAACGTACAGGCAACTGAAGGAACACGAGTGGGTTTCAGTCAGTAAGAGTCTGACACGTCCTTCCGCTCCGCCCAGAGCGGTAGAAGTTATTTGATCATTTTAAACCAAAAAAAAAGGGGTGCAGCTAGTATTTTTATATGCACAAAAAATGGTAGTAATGACTAGTTCCTTTTCCTGAAATTGACAAACTTCCTCCTGCCTAGGTGTCAAAGTAAGCGTCAAGCTCGTACATACCACGGACCACTCCCTGGCCTTCTGCGTGACGGTGGTGATGTTCCTGTCCATGCACCACAGCGCGCCCATGAAGTAAGCATCAAGCTCGTACATACCACGGACCACTCCCTGGCCTTCTGCGTGACGGTGGTGATGTTCCTGTCCATGCACCACAGCGCGCCCATGAAGTAAGCATCAAGCTCGTACATACCACGGACCACTCCCTGGCCTTCTGCGTGACGGTGGTGATGTTCCTGTCCATGCACCACAGCGCGCCCATGAAGTAAGCATCAAGCTCGTACATACCACGGACCACTCCCTGGCCTTCTGCGTGACGGTGGTGATGTTCCTGTCCATGCACCACAGCGCGCCCATGAAGTAAGCATCAAGCTCGTACATACCACGGACCACTCCCTGGCCTTCTGCGTGACGGTGGTGATGTTCCTGTCCATGCACCACAGCGCGCCCATGAAGTAAGCATCAAGCTCGTACATACCACGGACCACTCCCTGGCCTTCTGCGTGACGGTGGTGATGTTCCTGTCCATGCACCACAGCGCGCCCATGAAGTAAGCATCAAGCTCGTACATACCACGGACCACTCCCTGGCCTTCTGCGTGACGGTGGTGATGTTCCTGTCCATGCACCACAGCGCGCCCATGAAGTAAGCATCAAGCTCGTACATACCACGGACCACTCCCTGGCCTTCTGCGTGACGGTGGTGATGTTCCTGTCCATGCACCACAGCGCGCCCATGAAGTAAGCATCAAGCTCGTACATACCACGGACCACTCCCTGGCCTTCTGCGTGACGGTGGTGATGTTCCTGTCCATGCACCACAGCGCGCCCATGAAGTAAGCATCAAGCTCGTACATACCACGGACCACTCCCTGGCCTTCTGCGTGACGGTGGTGATGTTCCTGTCCATGCACCACAGCGCGCCCATGAAGTAAGCATCAAGCTCGTACATACCACGGACCACTCCCTGGCCTTCTGCGTGACGGTGGTGATGTTCCTGTCCATGCACCACAGCGCGCCCATGAAGTAAGCATCAAGCTCGTACATACCACGGACCACTCCCTGGCCTTCTGCGTGACGGTGGTGATGTTCCTGTCCATGCACCACAGCGCGCCCATGAAGGCGCCGATGCTGACGCCGCCCACCATGTCGATGGGGATGCCGGCCTCCTGCGGACGGAATCATGAGGGTTTAGATAGGGTTGTTCTTGGTTGATAACATGTTTCAAAGTTTACGATTGATAATGCGTGAATCTATTAAAAGTTTGATAAGGGTGAATGTCATTTGAACACTGCAAAGCAGATAGTTAATTGATTCATGCGGGACCTTGTGGAAATCCATTATAAAATACAATACACGTAGATATATTTCGTAACCTATTCGAGGCACGCAGTCTCTGCGTCCGGCGCTCGACGTGGCAACACGCCGTGTTCGGATTCGCGACAAGTCAATCTTCATCCTGAGGATGCCACGTTGAGAGGTGAAACCCGTGTCGATTTCTTACAGGATTTTTTATGACTTTAGAAATAGTTAAGCGGAATAGGTGACTAAATATATCTACGTCTATTGTATTTTTTTACTGCAAAAGAACCTCGTTACTCTTAAACTCGCTACAAGCCAATTTCGTTGTAATTGATGGAATTAAATAACAGTCTAATAAAGTTTAAAAAGAAATAATACGAGATTGGGACAATGAATTGACAAGATTCTCAGGAATATATAATTTAATAAAATCATAATATTAATAAGAACTTTGTTTAGCAATTAGGGAATTTCATTCTTGAGTTTTCGAAGTGCCACAGTTAACTTTTTTTCTAATAAATTGTAAACAATAGTCACCTGTATAGCTCGCACCATGCCCACGTGCGCGGCCCCGCGCGCGCCGCCGCCGCCCAGCACGAGCCCGACCGACGTGCCGGTGAGCCAGCGCGCCAGGCGGGAGAAGTCCGAGTGGACCGACGCTTCGGACATCAGCACTTTGCTGTATAGCTCGCTCTGGGAAGGAACAACGATAAAAGTGTTAACAGAGGGTAGGGGAATATAAATCGGTGTAGGCCGCTGCCACGGTAGACGGTAGAATAACTAAGCCATATCTTAGAAATAAGTGCCTACAGCCGCGCGGTACGTAAACATGCGATAGGGCTGCCCGCCTCCAGTATTTTAATTACATTTGCCTACTTTGTGTTTCCATTTAGTTTTGTGATTGTAAATATACTTTTTTTATCTACACAAATAAATAAAATACTTTGTGAATTGAATAACAAAACAAAACACAAATGCCCGAGGTTTTAAAACAAGCGTACCTACCGTATTAATTCATGAACCTCCTATAACTACCTATTTCACTCGTGTTATCACTTTCCTTTACTCTATTCACTTTATTTATTAATCCAGACATCTTTTTTTCGGGAGATAAAAGGAAATACTTATCCATTAAAAATACACACAATATGTACCTACCTACCAGTAAGTAAAATTATTTTATAGTAAGACTATAAAATAATTTTGTTGTTGTTGTTTGTTAATAATAATACCTTTCAAAGTTTCCAGGTAATCTAAAAAAAGTTATCTCTGGATGCGTTATTGCCAAATTCATGCAACCAAAAACAGCAACAATATATCCTACTCGTCATATTAAATATGTACTTGAATTTATTTTTAGTGTAAAAATCGCGCGGTTATTGTTAAAAAAACAACACACCGTTCGTTCGTCACTGCGGCACAGACGCGACTGTCTGCGTACCTCGCGCATACCTCGATCGAGGCGCGTAGGTATAGCTCGCGCTTCGTCCGTTTCTATGAAGTCGGCCTACCGTCTACCGTGCCGCTGCTATTGCTGGTAAATCTTAGAGTATTAAGACTGGAGAGGTACGAACACTTCCCCTCTGTACATGAACAGCAACAAAATATTCGTGTCAGTTCATAAAAACTACTTTCAAATCGATTCTAACGCACATCGGTAATCGTTTTCGAGTCGCGCGGTTCTCATTCAGTGCTCCGTGAAAATGCCTGGTTGTGCTGCCAAAACTTGTAAAAAGCGTTCAGATACGTCAAACTTAAATAAAGACGGAATATCCTTCCATAAGTAAGTATTATTTTTAATATTTAGTTATGTTTTCAGTGAAATTCAAAATCCTCATAATATATTATGACTTTTCACTCGATTCAACCATGATTCAAGCCATGAATCGAGTATTTTTTCGCACATTGCTTTTGTGACGTCACCATGTCGCTACACCTCGTTTTTATGTTCATAAGGTGCAAAATATATTTTTTATCACATCTATTCAAAAAGACGTAGTTTAATCCTCGTAAACAGGGACCAAAATAGCGTTTTAATCCCTAGGGACTAAAAGTGATTTGAATTTGGAATGTGGAAATTGTTAGTAAAAGTTCTATTCACCAAAGAGATCGATCACGAACATTGTATGAATAAGTAACAGGCTGGCAAGAGAGAAAGTGTGAATTTGATCAAAATTAAAATCCAAGATGGCAGATTTTTTTTTTTTTTTCATAGTTTTTGACTGTGGTAAAGCCGGTAGTGAGGTCAAAATTTAAATCCAAGATGGCGGATGCGAAAATTTTCAAATTTTTCGTCATGGGTATCGTTTTCGTAGTTTTTGACGGTGGTAAAGCCGATAGTGAGGTCAATATGTAAATCCAAGATGGCGGACGCGAAAGTTTTCAAATTTTTCGTCATGGGTATCGTTTTCATAGTTTTCGAGGGTAATAAAGCCGCTAGTGAAGTCAAAATTTAAATCCAAGATGGCGGATGCGAACATTTTCAAATTTTTCGTCATGGGTATCGTTTTCGTAGTTTTTGACGGTGGTAAAGCCGATAGTGAGGTCAAAATTTAAATCCAAGATGGTGGATGCGAAAATTTAAAAAAAAATCGTCATGGGTATCGTTTTCATAGTTTTCGAGGGTGGTAAACCCGATAGTGAGGTCAAAATGTGAATCCAACATGGCAACTGCGATTTTTTTATTTTCATAATTTTTTTATTTTGTGTAAATCAGTGAGTAGGAAATTTGTTCCTGATGGGGGTCGGACCGCACACGTTTGTTTTCTCATAGAGGGTGATAAAAAGTAGAGTGTTCACCTCGGGAGCAACACTATTTTAAGCTCGAGTGATGTACTTTGAATCCCTCGCTGCGCTCAGGATTCTACTTTAGAATCCCTCGCTACGCTCGGGATTCTACTCTAGAATCCTTCGCTCCGCTTTGGATTCAAAGAAACACTCTCGCCTTAAAAATAGTTGTTTGCTCCCTTAGTAAACAATCTACTATTTTTGCATTACGAAAATGTACGTCAAATCAAGAAAATTGACATGCACTTGACAAGCGATTATGTCTTCTAGCAAAAATGATAGCGTGACTACCGTAGGGTTGAGGTCATATATGAAACCAAAGTTGACATGTCGATAATTTCTAAGACAAATTAGAATTTTTGTTGTTTAATGAAAATGGTTTTTGGAACGAAGTTCTTTGACACGGCTTGCAGTAGGAGTAAACTGGCAGAAATCGTCACGTGAAAAAGCGTTCATACTTGCAACTGTCTTGTTCTCATACGATAGAGAGAGAGAGAGAGAGAGAGAGAGAAAGTGTGAATTTGGTCAAAGTGAAAATCCAAGATGGCAGCTGCGAAAATGTTCTAATTTTTGTCATGGGTGTCATTTTCATAGTTTTCTAGGGTGCCTAAACAGATAGTGAGGTCAAAATGTTAATTCAAGATGGCGGCTGCGATTTTTTTTTAATTTTTGTCAACTTAAATTTCACTTTTCTATGCATCAGCTGTTTTATTTCTGGGTTCAATCAAAATTCCGAATGTATATAAAAATTGATGGTACGGACTCCTTTTAGTCTTTTCTAGCTTCTAGGAAAAACAACAATAGCTGCACGCCCGGGCGAGCAGCTATTGCTTGTTTTTCCTAGAAGCTACCGCGTCCCCCTTGCGTCCACCGCAAAAATTTACAGACTTTTTTGTTCGGAATATTGCGCTTATGGCTTCTCCAGTCATAAATACTCTAAGTGGTAAATTGACAAATAAAAATGACAAGTAATAATGTCTGTGTAAATATAAAAGAAAACATTCAATCACACCCAACATTATTTATTGATCAATAAATGTCTAATAATTAGGAATTCGTCATAAAATACATTTTATAAAATCCTCGGTTCGTTAAAAAAATCTGTGCGTCTCGGGACGCCCGACAGAAGTGATAACTTAAAACTAATCTTAGTTGAAATATACAGATAGGCGCGGTAACGCGTTACGTAACGAATCGTTTACCCTCCCATAAGAAGTTATCACTTCAAAAAACCGCATTCACATCCACACAAATGAAGAATGCTTCTACCGAAATATAAAAACAAATAGACCCGAATATTGAGTCGGAATGCCGCTTTGAAAAACTTCTGCAATATAGCTAACGCCTGACACCTACATCGACCAAAGCACATACAAATAATTTATTGTAAATACTCACAATGCGGTACTGCGACTTCCTGGTGAACATCCTGTGCGGACACCTCACGTGGTGATGCTGACTGACCCAGGTCCTCATGTTCAGCCAGTGAACTGTTCCTGAAGGGTTCGCGCCCCCCTCACGGTGCAGTAGGACCAGTTCCTTCTGAGTACGGATTGCGAGACGCTCGATTTCTTTCTCGATCTGGAAGTTGCAGTAGAGCAGTGGTTTTTAACCTTTTAGTTGGGGGACCATTTGTCAAAATTTCGGTCTTGCCATGGACCACCAAATGTTTGGAGGTAATGAACAGTAAATGTAAACGAATAACGCGTTGTTGTCTATAAATAAAAGACGCATAACAGTTTTTTTTCTTTTTGTGACTACATATTCTTACGAATACCTTTGTCTTCGCAGTCAGGAAAATAGCGATTGAATGATGTACTTTTGTATTTCATCAAATCGCGTCGGTGTTTCGACTCGTTGTCACTTATTTAATATTTTAGGATGGCTTCGCGGACCACTTGGGATGCTTGCAGGGACCACCAGTGGTCCGCGGACCACCGGTTAAGAACCACTGCAGTAGAGAGATATGAAGTAAAGTTACATCAACAACGCATACAGCGACTGCTTGAAAACTGAGCTTGTTTTGAACTTTTTAGTTGCAATCGGGTTATTCTCCCTCTCATGGGTACTTGATGATACTGCCATCTTCCATCTCTGAGGTGTTAATGTCATGATTAGGACTGACTTCGATGGGTTTAACTTACATACTGGACATGTCCGCATGTAATGAAATAATATCTGGGTACCGAGCTTTGCTTGGTTTTTTTTTTTGGTGCGTTTTCTAAATTTGAAATCTAGCTAGATCGATTTATCGCCCCGAAACGCCCTGCATAAAGATTCAGATTATATGTATACATATATACAAGAATTGCTCGTTAATATGTATTAGGTTTCCTTGACAAGGTGGTAAATGAGAGTACTACAAATAATCGTCATTTTCATTTACCTTGCCAATGCTCGGCTGTTTGTCTCCCAATGCTACGATGAGAATACAATCAGCCTGACGGATACACCTCTGTGTCCATTGTGTCAGACTAGGATCACACTGGTATAGGGCCACCTGGAAATGATAAAATTAAATGTATATCTAGCTTCAACACATATTTTTTTTTTTCAACAAAAAAAAATTTGATTTTTTAACGAATATTTCGCTTGGTAAAAGTGATGTCGTATTGCTTTTATTACAGAGCGTTGAACCAGCAAGCATGATCAAATACATAACCTTCACTCAAATTCTGGTTTAATTTACGGATAATATTAACAATACCTTATGTTTATCCTCTTGTTGTGCTAGCCAAGAACTGAGTCTGTACTCATTGTTAGGATCCATGATGGTCAGACCGAGGAGTTTTCTGATCACGTCAGAAGTCAGACGTACTGTGGGGCCTGGAAATAATAATTATCTAATGAAACCATTTGAAGATACCTTTTTATACATACTTAGTTTTGCTTTTTTGGGATTTCCCGTTAAATTTCATTGTCAATTGAGTTCAAGGAATTATTAGGTCATATTTTAGCTGGCAATACGCTGGCAATACGCTGGCAATACGCTGGCAATACGCTGGCAATACGCTGGCAATTATAACAGTGATAGTCCATAGAGTGAATAGACAATTCTCTCTATTTAATAGAGGTATGCATTGTCTGCCCGCATCAGTTAACGTGCTGTGCTCTATACTGGGTCAAATTAAATTAGCTAGCAAAACTCCGCAGCGACGGGATAAAAAATAAAGAGATTTGATGTTTTTTTGGGGTCAACGACCTCTGGTAAAGTTGTTACTTGATGTATGAGGTGAGAAATCTGTTTTTATTTTTTGTTATATCGTCATGTGTAATCAATACCCATTACGTTAAAATAAATAAATAATTTTTTATAAATAAATAAATTAATTTTTATACTTTTTTTTTGCTTTATATTGTTTAGATATCGAATACGCGAGGAGCTCGTGGCTAAGTAATAACAAGCCGCACGGATCGATCCATCAGGTTAAGCTACGCTTGCCGGGGTTGGTCAGTGGATGGGTGACCATCTTCACATACCGAGACTCCTCCGTGCCTCGGAAAGCACGTTAAGCCGTTGGTCCCGGCTGTCATTTGTGGATCTTTGACAGTCGTTACGAGTCGTCAGAAGCCCGAAAGTCTGACACCAGTCTTACCAAGGGGTATCGTATTACCCAGTAACTGGGTTGTGGAGGTCAGATAGGCAGTCGCTCCATGTAAAATACTGGTATTCAGCTGCAACCGGTAAGACTGGAAGCCGACCCCAAGATAGTTGGGAAAAAGGCTAGGAAGATTGAGATATCGAATACGCAGCACGTCTGCGGAGTTTCGCTAGCTAATTTTATGTGACCCTGTATATGCACAGGGTACCTTCAATATTAGTGTGTCCACAGTCCAATAACCAACTCGATACTTACCGATAGCTGACAAAGAGTGGTACAGTTCGTATGTGAAGGCAGTTAGCGGCACGTCATCGCTGACGGGCACCACGGCCACCGTGGAGAAGTTGTGCTGCGAGGGCCGCGGCTCTATGGCCGCCGCGCCGCCCAGCCCGGCTGTTGGCTTCTGCCATGAACCTAAAAATTCACAGCAGATATTTTTAATTTTTATACATATTACTGAAGGAGATAGAATTGTAAAATGCCAATAGATGTATTGCATGTGTTTTATTAAGTCTAAGTTCTAAGATAATGTTCGAAGGAAAAAAAAGTAATTTACCCAATTTTGTCGTCAAACAAAATATTTTGTAAAATTACTTACAAAATTCCCACAAATTCAGGGTTTTACATTGAGGAACAGGTAACACACAAGTGATATTCAGTCAGTCCGATTATGATTTTATTTATGATTTATATTTTTAATTAATAGACAATACTCTAGAAAGCACTACATAAAATAGAAAACTCACCCAAAATTCGATGCCCCAACAAATTAATCAATCTCGTCACCACAACAGGGAACCTCAGCTTAATAGCATTAAACAGTCCCTCAGGCAGCTTAGCCAGCTCAGAATCCCTGACCGCCATGACAGTAGTACTTCTCCTGGTCTGTGTGACCATCTCGACTATCCCCACTAAGTCGCCCTTGCCGTATTCACCGACCAGCTCCTTCTTGCCGTTCGGGTGAGTGATGACTGAGCGGAGCCGACCGCTCAGGACTATGAATGTGGACCCGGATTCTTCGTCTTGGCGGTAGACGGCGCGGCCTGACTCGAGGAACACCTGCGGAAGAGTATTATTAGATTTTGTTTTTAGGCTAATAGAAGACTAACAGTATGTAAGTAAGAACATATTTAATTGACTCAGGGGTGACTTTGCGGAAATCCATTATAAAATACAGTAGACGACGTATATTTGGTAACCTAATCCGCTTAACTATTCTTAAGGAGTCATAAAGAACCCTGTAAGAATCGACCCGTATTTCACCTCTCAAAGAGGCATCCTCAGGATGACGATTGACTTGTTGCGAACCCGGAACATTTCATACCCATGAACTTCATGGGTATTCCATGATTTGTTCAAAAACATGTTTTTTTTTGCTGTGGCACACCACAACATTTATAACTAAAGTTCATCCACAAACTATGGTTTTCCAAACTGACTTACCCAGTCTAAGGCGAAGTCCACCTGTCTCACGAAGGGTGACAGTCTTCTAACAACAGTGTTGGCAATGTGGAGGACCACCGAAGGTCGCTCCCTCATGATGCTGTAGACTGTAGTCTTGGAGAGCAGGCCGATGCGAGAGAAATGCTTCGCGCGGATAGAGAAGAAGCTTGGCTCGCCTGTTAGCACGGCGAGACCGCCTTCGACTTCACCTGGGGAAAAAAAATAATTATAGACTTGTTATACAGACACAGAGGTTTCAGTTTAGAGGCTTTCATTTTATTTTTCAGTTGGATTCCTTGATTGTATAGAGACAAGAAGTTTTCTTTTCGGTGATAAACATTATAACGACAATCAGTCAGCCCTAAAACTTGGTTTTTTGTGACAAAGCTTGACACGAAAGAAATAATCATTGAGTACCAGTATATATGTAGTTTGACCGAGACCGCTGTACCGAGCCTTAGGGCGGAACGCCGTGAGCGTTGGCGAATGAGCGGCCTGCACTGCCCCCCCTCTCGCAGCGCACATACCTAAGGCGCAGTACATTAAGGGAAGCTCTTAGCCTTCATCCCACCTGATGGTAAGTAATGATCAGGCCGAAGGTGGAAGCGAGCTTCACCTGGATTCCTCAACCACAGAGGAACTGGCTATCTTACCTCTAACTGCCGAAGCACAGCAATGCTGTTAACATTGTTATGGCGATAGACTTAGATATGATGGTGGTAGATAGCCAGGTGGACTTAGAACAAGCTCTACCACCAACCAAACAGAGCAGAATTTTGTCCCAGCTGCGAGTCGAACTTGGTACCTCCGGGTCTGAGACAGGTGGTCTTACTACTCGACCCCAAAGGCGACACGACAATAGCTTATTCTTTTAGCTAGACACGACAATATAGCTTATTCTTTTAGCTAGAAAATAAGAAATACTTATGTGTTATCATTTGTGTTTACCTGGATAAGCAGTGAACATGTGCACTTCTCCCTCTCCTTCCGCAACTCTTTGTGAGACCAGCAGAGCACCGGACAGTAGATATACCAGTGCCACGTCCTATAAAAAATTACATATTTTATTGAATGGATTTATTACGAATATGCCACTTTCAAACATATGTAAATAGCAAATAAACATACAAAGGAAATCGGCCATGAAAAGGTAACACAAATTAGAACATTTATAATTATAAGTTACAAACTCAGAACAAATAAAAAACCAAGACATAGCGCTGCGAACAATACAGTGAAGCATGCAGAACTACACACGCTCACACGCACACATTTACAACCAAACTACACTTCACCGATTAGTTAGAGCTAGTTCGCCAATGAAGCAAAACATAACTGTACGTCAACACTCACTAAGGGCGAATTTCACCAATGAAAATGAACGGGATCTGCACATTTAAATCACGTTTAAGATCTGTCAGTGTCAATATTCCCCAACAATAATGACACTGACAGGTCTTGAACGCGTTTTATATGTGCTGATCGCGTTCAGTTTCATTGGTGAAATTCGCCCTAAGTGCACACATGTTTACGAAACCAGCCTCACATCACTGTTGACAGCGCTGTCTTGGTTTTTTATTTGGTCTGAGCTTACAAATAAAAAAAATTATTTATGTAAAATAGGTGAGATTCTAGTGGAGTTATTCATGAAAACAGTTTTTCGAAATAATTTCAAAGGAGATCTTAAACTTCAAAATTCATAAAAAAGTCATCATTATTATTTGCTTTTCTTAGAAAATTGTTAGCAAGGGCTGGTCTTATCTAGTAATTTCTCTGGTAAACCCGAAGGCCAGTTGCCTACTTATATAATATTTAACCAACTGCGATGCTACTTGTACGCTTACATGGCGCAACTCAAGTTGTATCAATTTTAATATTATCTTTTTGCTCTGACGACAAGCCACACGATAATGCGCCAATTTTATGAATAATTGCGTTGGCAACTACCGAGCGACCTACCTGCCAGTCGCGCGTGATTGGTTGCGTCGCCATTGTAAACTAGTTATCAACAAGTTGCGTCGTGTGAAAACCGTCATAGAAATGTATGTGCTAACGCGATTGGTTGCGTCGGCGTTGAAAACTGGTTTTATTTTGGTCACCTCGTGTGAGACTAGCATAAGTCTCACGTTTTTTAAATTATTGCTGATCTATGGGTTTGATATTGGTCTTTCAACATAGTGATTATGACAGTGATATGGTCTTATCATGGCATGTAGAACTGTCAAAGTATCACACTAAAACCATACCTGAGAAATTTCTGGCTCACCGGGGACACTATAATACAGCTTATGGAAGGAAATTATAAAGCAGTTTAATAATAAAAAAGAATTAAAACTCCAAAAGAGGACGTCTTTAAATTAAGATAATTTGTTGTCTTTTTCACGGGTATTTATAATAAGTAATATTCGAGCTAAAATACTAGTACTTTACGAAAATGAAATATGTTGCATAACTTGTTCCATTGGTCAAGTCAAGTTGATATTTTTTTTGACGTAGGAACGGTATCACGAATAAAAAGTAAAACGCCTAATTGTTGTACCATTGTATCCTGCATAGACACGCACTTAAGCAAATGCCGCCACATCAAAAATTTGTTCTTGAAGAATAATGAATTTCGTCAATATTGTGTGATGATTATGGTAGCAAACATAAAATACTACTGCTCCATATATCTTAATTTGGAATTGACTCATTACCAGCTTTTATTTGATACCAATATTGTTGTAATTTGTTTTTAGAAAAACCTTCCCCTCCCTTTTTTTTGTATTTGCAGATGCAATACATAAATAATAGATAGCCTATGTCACTTCTACGATTAAGACGAATCTAACGACACCTCATATGTTAAAATCCATCAAGACGTTTAGGCTACAGAGCGTGCCAAAGAAATAGACATACATACATACATACATACATACATACATACATACATACATACTCTCGAAAAACATTACCCTCCTCTTGGGGCAGTCGGGTAAAAAATACTATTTTAGGTCATTTAACTTTCTGTTCAGAATAACAAAAACATGAATAAGTAACAAAAACTTTTTAATTTTAATATTAATTTTTATTAATTAATTAATTGTTATAATATCCAAGTAAAATATTATCTTTCAGCACAATTAACAACAGCACAGTAATTCACTAATCTTTACTCGAAAACAATTGAAAACGTTGCAAACAGATTAAAAACACCGCACTGACTAACGAAATGTCGCGCACGCCGGTGCACCGGATCCTATCCCTTTCACACTGCGAGAAACGCACCGTTTTTGTCTCGCTCGCATGAAGATAGAAGATATTAGCTCAAAGTTTTGTATAAAATGAAGTTACGAGATGTTTCCATTAGTAAGTTAGAATATATTTCCTGCCAAAATTAATCAGGTTGTCTGGACCTGAATATAGGAGATATTTCTTCGGTACCTAACTAATTCAATTTTCGGAATTTCAACTTTATTCATATACCAGTAGATGCGCAGTTAAATTCTCTATCGAACTGCATTCATAAGTCGTTTTCGGAAAAAATGTAAGTTAGGAGTTGTCAGCACTTCCCCGTCGATATAGAAGTGAGATGGATATCTCGGCGTGAAAGTTTAACAAGGCTATTTGAACTTAGAGCGGAGTTACAAACTGTGCGAAACAAGATTCTCAACTCAACTTATACAGCTACCACAATAGAGCAAACAAAATACCATTATAGAGTGGATGCCGAAACTGTCATGCCACTTCGGCTCTCTTTTTTGACGTTCAAAAGTGCTTTACAAAGGCCTATTTGAAATAAATGATTTGACTTTGACTTCTATCAATCTGTCTATACAACGTAATTTTTTGTTTATACTAAAGCACTTATGGGGTCATTGTAATGACAACTCAATCACTCATCATTATGAACAACTTTCACTTTGGGAAGAGTTATACAACCAAAGTCGAAATCGCGAAAAAAAATCAGGTATTCCCTACATTTTATGTTCGCGTATCTCGTCAAAATGTAGGGATCAGCTGATATTTTTTTCGAGATTTCGGCTTTGGTTGTGTAACGCTTTAGTATTTTATTTCATTGTGACCAGTATTACAGCCCAATGACTCCGCGGAGCACCCGTCGAGTATAGCTGCACTAAATAACTAGTATTTTAGCTCAAAAGCGTATTCTAAATACCTGTAATATCAGACATTAACATAAATCTAAGCTACTCCAACATACCTTATGACTTTCCTCCTTCATGATATAAGTCCCGGCAGGCAAGTCTCTCACTTGCACGTTCCCGCGCAAAACGGAGTCGCTATCCAGGCCTAGTTCCTTTACGAACGCCTCAGTCGCTATTTGGATTAATGCCTGGAAAAGTAAGATAAATATTTGGATGTGCCGGTAGTCGTAACAGCTTATGGCTTAATAGCAAAGACCCTCGACTTACACCTGAGGAGGCTCTCGTTGGGCAGCTGGTTTAAGGGCTTGATTCAAAAAGCGGTACTTCAGGACATTTGAGAAAAATTCTAACTTAGAGAGATGTATGTATTTGTTATGCAATTCTGCGGGTTACCACTTCGTCTCGAGTTCAAACCCAAGGCATGCACTTCTTGACTTTTCGGATTCAAGTGCGTATTGTAAAACTATTACTTGCTTCAAATACGGTGAAGGAAAACATCGTGAGGAAACCGGCATGTCTGAGAGATATTTCTCGCCGGCATGTGAAGCTTAGTCAGAGGTCCATGGGCGGCTTTAAAACTCTGACACCAGGTTAGTCACTAACCACACGAAAAAAAGAAAAAATACAGATAGTTGGCACTTTGCACTTAAGGAGTTTAAGTAACAAGTGCCAACAATCTTTGAAATCGGTTGGATAACATTAGAATCCTACTTTTTACAGGACTTTTCTTTGGTGATTATTGAAGAAGTTATTAAATTTAAGAAGAAATACGGCGGAATATTGTATGCACCTGTTCATCAAGGTTATCAGTATTGTGTTTCTTGAAGGATGACCCCTCCCGAGCTCTCTGCAGGGACGGCGTCGGCTGGACATCGGGTTGCTGCTACAAGAAATAATACAGTTTAAATATCCATTCTAAGGCGTATTCAATATCTTTCCTCTTCGTCATTTAGTAAAATTTGAGGTAAGTAATTTGAACAATAACTGGACAAGGGTTTGATTTTTCTAAGTTAAGTTCTATCTGAAGAATAAATATGACTGTTTGGTAGCTTTTGTTTATATAATATTACTAGCTGCCCGTCCCGGCTTCGCACGGGTAAGCACTTATTCACGGGCGCCTACCTACCCTAACTACCTACCTACCTGCATACATACATACCTACCTACCCTACCTACATACATACTTACATACCTACCTACCTACCTACCTACCTACCCTACCCTACCCTACCTACTTACCTACCTACTTACCTACCTACCCTACCTACCCACCCTACCTACCCTACCTACCCTACCTACCCTACCTACCCTACCCTACCTACTTACCTACATACATACATACATACAAACCTACCTACATACTTTACCAACATACATACCTACCTCTTGCATACCTACCTACCTACCTACCCTACCTTCAACTACCTATCATAAGAACCATCTCCATACTATAACAAACACAACAAAAAAAAAATAAGCCAAATCGGTCAAGCCGTTTTCATGTTATGTCGTGATAACGGAAAACGGGTTTCATTTTTATATATATAGATTTATATATTTGCTTACATATACAACACTGGAATATTAGGCATATTATTGAGACATGCAACCTGTAAAGGCACTGCAAATCTATGTCATTATTATAAAATTACATAGCATAACATTGATTCTAATATTTACACTTCATTACATTGTTCATACAAAATTTTAATAATTAATTTATAACATTTGTTTTTAAATTATTATTTTATTTTAAAATAGGTCATAATTATTATAGACTAGCTGCTGCTCGTTGTTCGCCCGCGTGGGCCCTAATTCTTTTTCTATAATTAAAGTAGCCTAAGTTACTCCTTATAATATCAGCTATCTGCCAGTCGGTATAAAAAAGACCCATCAAAATCGGTTCATCCGTTTCGGAGATTAGCCGGAACAACAGACATACAAACATTTTTTAATTATTTTTTTGTTATACAAGTTCCCATTTAAATTGATGGGCAAACTTTAACACAGCGTTCATTCAGTACGTCTAACCAAAGATATCCAAGCAAAAAAAAAGTGATTTTATTTTGACCAAAAATAATAAATGGCATGGGGTAACCAACATTTTTGGTGTATTTTCGTTAGCTGATTTATTTTTCTTGTAAGTATCTAATGCGTTTTTCTTATTATTATTTTTACCATTGTCCTTATTTTGGTGGTCTGAATGATTACTAAAAGTTTGTCCATCTATTTTAATGGGACCTTATATACTTTCATATTCATTTAGTATAAGACTCAATTTCACCATACTCTGTTAGATATAACAGACTGTTAACACACATGTCAACTGCTGTGATTGGCTGTTGTCATGTCAGTGAGCCAATCAAAGCAGTAACCTGAGTTTAATGACCTGTTAGCAAATTTTTGTGTTTGGTGAAATTGGGTCTAAAGCTGTTATTTTGACGTTACAAACAGACACTTCAATTTTATTTATTTGTATAGATTAATTCAATCATTTTAGTCATCATTGTAAGAATAATTATAGTATAGAACAAAACACAAAGGTCGATCGATTATGTCAAAACGCAATTTTTATTCTCTAGATAAAAGTTATCTGGCCCCAAGAAGACTTTTTCTATCTACTTGCGCGTGCGCATCTTTTCTATACAGTACATAAGGAAGCTTTTTGGGTATGATTAGTATTTCAAGCCAGTCACAGTACAGTTCTCACCTGCGGCGTGTTGGACGCGATGTCGGGCACCATGTCGGGGCGCGGGCGCCGGCCCGGGATGTGCACGGGCGACGAGCCCGCGTGAGGGCCGTCCTGACATGCAACCACACTGTTAGTTCACACACACATTGTTTATGCCACCATGTACTTTTTACGGGTTATTTGGCTTTTTAAATACAGGGTCAAAATAAATTAGCTAGGGAAACTCCACAAACGTGATGGCTATCAATATCTAAATATGAAAAAACAAAAAAAAAACGGGCGTGGCTAAGGCAGCGTTTCCACCAGAGATGAGCGAGGATGCGTTGCGAGGGCTGTGTGTGAAACTAACCAATAACATCGCTTCACTGTCATAGCTTAGCTAAGCTAGCGTTGTTATTGGTTACTTTTACGGACACTCCTCGCTACGCATCCTCTTTCATCTCTGGTGCAAACGCAGCCTTACAGTAGTCGCATAATTATGATGTGTAACATCTGACATCTTGGCTGACAGTACCAACCTCTCGGAAAATGGGTTGGTACCATCTGACGGCGAACTCTAGCACCGCGCGCGCTCATTGGTCAAATCAAATAGCGCGCGCTACCCCGGCTTCCTGTTACACACTTCCGTCCCTTTCACGACATCACTCCCACAGATTGTAGGAAAGCGAGATGTAAGATGTTACACATAAAAAAATGAAGATTTTTTAAGTCAACGACCTCATTTACTTGGAGTATGAGTTTAGAAAATCTGTATTTTGTTGCGTAAAACGTGATTGTATCAATATCTAATTCTAAACACGATAAAACAAAAATAAACAGATTTTCTAAGCTAAAAAAACATCGAACCATTTTTAGGTTCCGTAAAAAAAAATACTGTCTGGTAATCCTTATCTCCGAAGATGGAAATAGTTTTATTTTTATTATAGTATGTGAAATGTATGAAAATTACAGGAAAAATAAACAATGTCTCTAAATAGCACACTTTTACAGAAATCATCAACAAAAATTACATTACTTCCACTATCGGTCAAGAGATACTGCTATGAGGAGCTCGTGGCTAAGTAATAACAAGCCGCACGGGTCGATCCATTAGGTTAAGCTACGCTTGCCGGGGTTGGTCAGTGGATGGGTGACCATCTTTACATACCGAGACTCCTCCGTGCCTCGGAAAGCACGTTAAGCCGTTGGTCCCGGCTGTCATTTGTGGATCTTTGACAGTCGTTACGAGTCGTCAGAAGCCCGAAAGTCTGACACCAGTCTTACCAAGGGGTATCGTATTACCCAGTTACTGGGTTGTGGAGGTCAGATAGGCAGTCGCTCCATGTAAAATACTGGTATTCAGCTGCATCCGGTTAGACTGGAAGCCGACCCCAAGATAGTTGGGAAAAAGGCTAGGAAGATTGAATCGGTCAAGAGATACTGCTGACCCAAAAATCGCAATATTCTACACCGGAGTGTTATATATGATATTACGGAACCCTCGGTGCGCGAGTGCAACTTAGGGGACAGTCTTAATAAAGTTGTATGATAGATGTACCTACAGCCTTACACAATCCCCCCCCTCACAACAACATGCCAAAAACTAATAAAAAGAGTCTAGTATCACTCACCAAATGCTCAGACATAGCTCTGTCACTGTGGTGGGGCGATTGCATGTTCCCTCCGCTGTCTACGTTATTCATCTTAGTTGTTTTGGCGGGAGAGGACGACACTGTGGTCGGACGACGTTTGTCGCGGCCCTGGAAGGTTTTAAAAATGTAAAGATATTGCTACGAAGTACAAACTAAGGATCGTTTTAGAGAAATAAATAAATACAAAATTAATATCAAATAGATGAGAATTAAATGAATAACGAATAATTTTATTCTATTAATTATTCTTTTCTTATTTTGAAAAGAAAGAAGAATTTTCTTTAATTTATGTGACGGTCGATTAACACCGACAATACGTGGATAAGACGAGTTTTGAAAAAAAAAATAATTGATATATGACTCAAAAATAAAGAAAATATTTACCGGGTTGACCAACTCAGCACTCAATCCAAGATACTGATGTAGAGCGGTAAATGTCACCCTCTGTAGACGCACCATAATAATCTAAAAATATTACAATCGCATTAAAATCCACTTCTCTCTAAGGACATACAAAATACGTTATCTTCCTCCTTCAAGATTATTTGCAGCTAAGGTAGACTCACAATCCTTTGCAACCATAATCAGCCTATAATGTTCCCACCGCTGGGACACAGAGGTGGTCTCAGAGGGAGTGGGCCGTAATCTACCACGCGGGCCCAGTGCGGGTTGGTAGATGTCACATGTCTTCGAATTTTTGGTTCTAGAACATGTGCCGGTTTCCTCACGATGTTTTCCTTCACCGTTTTGAGAGCAGTAGTGATGAAATAATTTACACAAAGTGAAGCGCCTCTCAGGGCTCGGACCTACGACCAACAACTCGTAAGTCGCGGCCGTTACCACTGGGTCACCACTGCTCTTTTGCAGGAACTCAAACAAATTATGAAGACTCATGGCGAAAGCGTCAGGGTAGCCCGCAATATTCAATTTTATTTAGGTTTTTTAGCAATTAGCAGGTCAGTATCAGGTTGTATGTTGATCTAAATATGATTCGCGGCCGTATCAAATGTTTATTTATAGAATAATCATCATCAATACAACTCCCTAAGTTCATATAATCATTATGACATTTGAGGATTATTCTAACTTAAGGAGTTGTATTGTTGATTCTAATGATTATAATTCTGTAAAGCCATAATTTTTATCGTCGCAAAACATATTTTAATCAACATACGACCTGACACTGACTTGCAAATTGAAAAAACGAAAGAAAATTTGAATTTCGTGGGCTACCTTGGCGACCCCCTTAAACTAACCTGTATAACTCTAACAAATATATCCGGATACTCTTTGAACACTTCTTGGAAGGCTCTCATTGGTAGCTTGATGACCTGGGAATCTTCTAACGCTTTCGCGTTTACCGTCTTGTATGGTTGAGAATGGCCCTGTAAAAGAAATTCACATGGTTGAGTTTGGACAACGGCATTGTTCATGTTTACCTCAATTAGCTTGAAGTAATTTTGTTTTACGATTATGAAACGGATTAGAGTTTAAAGGTATGAGGAACAGGGTGTAAAATTCACTCATCTTCTATAGAAATAGAAGGATCCTCCGACCAGACGGGTGTCGTGTCTGGCGGGCAACTGTCCAACGATTGATGTAGGATAGATATACATTCGCGCGGTAAACTCTAATCGCGCGATGCAAGATTTGGGTCGGATTTGGGACGTCAGGATTTTGTGTGACGTCAGCTATATTGGGGTCAGCTTCCAGTCTAACCGGATGCAGCTGAATACCAGATTTTTACATGGAACGACTGCCTATCTGACCTTCATAACCCAGTAACTGGGTATCACGATACCCCTTGGTAAGACTGGTTGATGATTATGGGTTTGTATGACTACATACAAACCCATATTCATCATCTACCTAGCCTTTTCCCAACTATGTTGAGGTCGGCTTCCAGTCTAACCGGATGCAGCTGAAAGTGAATTCCAGTATTTTACATGGAGCGACTGCCTATCTGACGTCCACAACCCAGTTACTGGGTAATACGATACCCCTTTGGTAAGACTGGTTATCAGACTTTCGGCCTTGACGACCCGTAACGACTGTCAAAGATCCAAGAATGACAGCCGGAGGGGTCTTGGTATGTAAAGATGGTCACCCATCCATGGATGGATCAACCACGGCAAGCGTAACCTGATCGATCGAACCGTGCGGCTATTATTACTTAGCCACAAACCTATACCATAAAAAACCGATACTATAAAACAATAACAATATAGTAGATTGTTTACTAAGGGAGCAAACAACTATTTTTAAGGCGAGAGTGTTTCTTTGAATCCAAAGCGGAGCGAAGGATTCTAGAGTAGAATCCCGAGCATAGCGAGGGATTCTAAAGTAGAATCCTGAGCGCAGCGAGGGATTCAAAGTACATCACTCGAGCTTAAAATAGTGTTGCTCCCGAGGTGAACACTCTACTTTTTATCACCCTCTATGAGAAAACAAACGTATGCGGTCCGACCCATCAGGAACGAATTTCCTACTCACTGATTTACACAAAATAAAAAAAATATGAAAATAAAAAAAAATAGCAGTCGCCATGTTGGATTCAGATTTTGACCTCACTATCGGGTTTACCACCCTCGAAAACTATGAAAACGATACCCATGACGATTTTTTTTTTAATTTTCGCATCCACCATCTTGGATTTAAATTTTGACCTCACTATCGGCTTTACCACCGTCAAAAACTACGAAAACGATACCCATGACGAAAAATTTGAAAATGTTCGCATCCACCATCTTGGATTTAAATTTTGACCTCACTAGCGGCTTTATCACCCTCGAAAACCATGAAAACGATACCCATGACGAAAAATTTGAAAACTTTCGCGTCCGCCATCTTGGATTTACATATTGACCTCACTATCGGCTTTACCACCGTCAAAAACTACGAAAACGATACCCATGACGAAAAATTTGAAAATTTTCGCATCCGCCATCTTGGATTTAAATTTTGACCTCACTATCGACTTTACCACAGTCGAAAACGATGAAAAAAAAAAAAACGAATCCGCCATCTTGGATTTTAATTTTGATCAAATTCACACTTTCTCTCTTGCCAGCCTGTTACTTATTCATACAATGTTCGTGATCGATCTCTTTGGTGAATAGAACTTTTACTAACAATTTCCACATTCCAAATTCAAATCACTTTTAGTCCCTAGGGATTAAAACGCTATTTTGGTCCCTGTTTACGAGGATTAAACTACGTCTTTTTGAATAGATGTGATAAAAAAATTATTAAATACTTCAATCACTATGTAATTCGTCGAAAAATAATTAAACTTTAATTATTTATCATTGAACTTCAAACAACATTATTATGGTGTTAGAGTATCACCTTTCGACAAATACTATGCAGGCAGAAGCAAATAGGATTGGCAAAGGTTTATAGAATACCCCATGTGATAGGGGGCGACCGAGCCTTTCCTGTTAGATCCTCAAAAGACCATTTTAGACACGAATCTACATCGTGTGAGGACGACTTAGTGCGGATTTCACCAATGAAATTGAACACGTTCAGCACATCTGAACGCGTTCAAGAGCTGTCAGTGACGTCAGTGCACATATTCCATAATAATTTTGACACTGACAGCTCTTGAACGCGTTTCAGAAATGTTGATAGTGTTCAGTTTCATTGGTGAAATCAGCCCTTAGTGTCTGACATGGTCTGACCAAGATTAAATATGGATTTTAAAAGAGACTGTGACCTCTGAGTTTGTTTCGATATTTCTTCTCAGAGTAGTCAGATATGAAACATCAACCTCTACTAATCTACTTAAAAAATATTATTGAAGTGTTTATAATGTGTTCCGTTTGATGTCCCATAACTTGTAAGGTTGATTTTTGAGATGGGGCAATAAGGACAGGCAAGTACCATAACCGTTGTGGCTACAAGAAAATGGTCTTAGGAGACTGTCCTTAACTATTTGATCTGCATTTAGAATGTGCAGTCAACAAGAAAATGGGCAGTTTTCACAAAAACTTTTTTTGATTCCAATCGATCCTGTTTTTTACAAGGATCAAAAAACTCATCAGACCAACCGAGGTGTGAGTACTAGGAAAGTTAGAAATCGGAAAAACTTTTAAAAGTAAGAAAATGCGACGTAGTAATTTTTTTTATGGACAAAAATAGTCTGAATTATTTGACGTAGGGCTCTTTTACATATTCGTGACTGTGGAATAATTTTGTATGAATAAAAAAAACCAAATGATTCTTTGACATAATTAGGGGATACCAAAGGAACACGTTTTATAAATATTCTCACAGAAATAAAACAATTTATCATTTATTAGACTGCCACAAATCCAGACTCTGGGCTGCTACTAAAGAATACCATAAATAATGAATATCACACATATTTACTTACAGTGAGCACATCAGTGAAACTCAGCAGCGAGGTGACACTCTCGCCCGCGCGCACCACTTTCAGCGAGAGACTGCTGCCGTCCGGGTTCGTGATGTACACGTTGACGCGCCCGTTCTGCACTACGTATACGTTTTCGTCTGTGTCGCCTGTAATGGATAGCGTATTATGTAAGTTACATTTCAGCCATAATTCTCTTGCCCTTATCCGATTTTATTAGGGGTCGGTGCAGCATGTCTTCACTTCTCTATTAGGGCTGGCGTACATCAGGCGAGGCGCAGCGCAGCGCATTCGTCACTGCCAAACAAATATCGACCTTGCACTACTTGAAATAAAGTTGTAAATAAATAAATTTTCATTAGCTCGAGAGCGCGTCTAAGCGGCAAGAGGCACGTGTCTCAACTTTATTTTGAGGCACGCAACGTTGATATTTGTTTGGCAGTGACAACCGCGCCGGCCCTTTGTCGTCAGCTCAATGGTTACCCTCTTTCGAGCCATATCATAATCACACAGTCCGTCCACCGTTTCTTCTTCGTCTTCCCGAACTTTTACAGCTACCCACATTCTTCCTCAAAACTTTCCTCACGACATTTTCCTCATTTCTCCGCATCACATACCCATACCATGACAACTAATTTCTACAAAACTTTTAAGGTCACCGGTGCCACTTGGATCATCAAAGAGAAGTGGGCGAAAACTTTTTGCAATTCTTCGGCTGTGGCATTATATCATTCCAAGAATTTTTTTTATCGTCATGATTATCCATCATATCCAATGTTTGTATAGTACGCAGCCGTTAAATACAGAGTGGAATTAAATTCATGGCATCCTCTTAAGGGGTCATTGTACTCATAATTATGAACAACTTTCATTATGGGCCCAACACTGAAATCGCGAAAAAAAATCTGCTGTTCCCTACACGAACGACGAGCTATACGAACATAAATTTAGGAAACAGCAGATTTTTTTCACGATGATGATGAGTACAATAACCCTTTAAGAGGATGCCCATGATTTCTATGTATACAGGATGGCAGGAACATCGACGCGAAACCGGTTACCATGGATTCAGTACATGATAATAACAGACGAAAATTTCAACGCAGGGGGGTACAGAATCATGTACTGAATCTATGGTAACCGCGTCGATGTCCCTGCCACCCTGTATAACATTGTATGTTATGTATATGCCACGGTAACGGCCGGGTATTGTACGCTTATTTGGAAAACATTGCTGTTAGAACTAATGTAAAAGAGAGCGAGAAAAAAGGAGAGCTTTTAGTTTTAGCACAGATAGTCAACTCCGCAGAATCATTCAAATAAAAAGAAAGTCTTGCTACGACACGATAAAGTGCAATTCAGGTCGGACAGCGCTAAGTACCTACAGTTATATTCACCTAGAAGTTGCCTCTCTTTCTATCGCGGAACTCTTAGATCTTCTGACTAAGTTACATTTACTGAATTAGCCCAAAAAGTCGATCCCGCCTCGTACTTGTAGCTCCTACATATATATAAAAATGAATCCCTATTTCCTTGGTCACGGCATCACGCGTGAACGGCTGGGCCAAAACGCTAATTATTTTTTTGTTGTGTGTTTTATAGTAAGGAGATGGTTCTTAGGATAGGTAGGTGAAGGTAGGGTAGGTAGGTAAGTACGTATGTATGTAGGTAAGTAGGTAGGGTACGGGTAGGTAGGTAGGTATGTATGTATTTAGGTAGGTAGTTAGGGCAGGCAGGTAGTTAGGGTAGGTAGGTAGTTAGGGTAGGTAGGTGCACCGTAGATAAGTGCTTACCCGTGCGAAGCCCGGGCGGGCAGCTAGTACCTAATATGTAGAGTGAACCATCTGTGGTTTTATGGGAAAACAGCCCCTATTTTCCACTCGGGTCACTAACCAAATAAATAATATTCAATGTTAAGTAAACTTACCAACTTTAAACAAGAAAGCACCAGCAGGCAGATTGAGGATCTCAGTATGCTTACAAAGCATGAGGAACACGGGCTTCTCGAAGTGACCAAACACCCTGATGCTGTGCAGCATATACAAGGCATCTGGTGGGACCCTGTCATCACTCGTCAGGTCTTCTTCTAAGTACTCTGCTGGGGGTTCCAGTACCTTAACGAAAAGATGAGGTGGTTTAGCCACTTATTATAATAATTAAGCTTGAAATCAGCGTTATTTAAGGCCAAGTGTCCAAGAAGATAATCTCCAAAACGCCCACTCTTCTCCACTTTCTAGTATTGACGATTTGAAGAATAAAGCGTGCAAAATACATACTCCCTAACAGATCGTGCTGTCTGATATAAATAAGATACTAAGTAAATAAGCAATTTTTATGAGTTTTAGGCTTTGTCAAAATGCAGTCGTTAAGGGCGTGCAATCTTAAAATGGACAACGTCGCAAATAGATGTCAAATATTTCGCTGTTTTTTATTAAGAGCGTTTACGTCGTACGGCTACCTCTTAATTTTGCAATATTACTGTATGGAAATATGAAATATTGCTAACTACTGAACTAAAATATTGAATATGAAAAGCAATACTTAATTAATATAACAACGAATATTTAGTTTTAGGTGTAAAAAAAGTATTTGGAAAGTTTCCAAATGCCTTTTTTACACCTAAAACGGTTACATATAATTACAATTCATTATTAATATTCCAATTCACTAGTTAGCGATATTTATTAATTCCATACAGTTAGCCTACGTACGCACGGGCGCTCTTTTTAACGCGACGTTTTTTGACGCGCACTGAATTGTCAGCGCTCGGCTTAGCGGCGTGAGTTGAAAATCCAATTGTGCAGTTTTACAACGCGCTAGGGATTTACTCTGTTGAATTCTCAACGTTCGGTTTGACACCGAGAGTTGAAAATCCAGAGCACGGTATAAAACACAGCGTTAAAAAAAACGCCCATGCTTATATGGGCTAATATTGCCTAATTAATCAAAACAGGTAAATATTTGACAGCTATTTGCGACGTTGCCAACTTTTAGAATAAATTATGTACTTACAAGAATAAACCCTCTTAAGGTTGATTATAATAAATCAACGTCATGAACATAAAAGACGTCTTGTATACTTTCCACGCATAAAAAAATAAGTATTCAATTTACCTTTCAGAGAACAATGTGTTTATAATAATGATAAAAAACTACGAATAACACCACAAGGTCATGACAAAAATATTTAAACGAAAAGATAACTTCTAATTGTTGCTGTTGACGCTAGTAGCACACCTCCACCGCGAAAGCGTAGCAGCGAAACCGCAGTAGTTCAATTCAGCTGGCTCGCGTCATGTTCCGCTACGCGAAATTCGAGTAGCGGAACATGACGCGAGCCAGTTGAATTGAACTACAGCGGTTTCGCGGCGGAGGTGTGCTATTGGGGTGAATCTAAAAAATTTAAACCTCCCCTAAATGCCGTGATTACCGATTTTATACTCACGTCAATCTTTTAAGATACATGAAGGTTGCATAAAAGTCAAATGATCCCACATAAATATTGAGCTACACTTGCACATTGAACCTACATAAAAACAGCCATTTTACCATCTTTTACATGCCCAAAGAGTTTCTACTATTGCGATAAAGAGGAACCTAGAACCATGCATTCTCAAACTGCCATCATCATCAGCCTACAAGAAAGTCCACTGCTGACATGCTTACCTTCAACTGCTCAGGAGCGGTTTCCTTCTTCAGCTGCAGCAGTTTCCTAGCGAACCGCATGACAGCGCGTCGCTTGCGCCCCTGTCCTGAGTTGGAGATGGACTTGACCTTCCTCAACATACGCCGTCCGTAGAACAGCATCTTGTCTCGTTTACGGAACCTCTTTACTGAGTCTCCTGTTGCGCCAGCACCGCCTGTGGCACCTGCCAGTTCTGGTAGAAAAAACAGTGTCAGTTTTAAGCGTGGTCGTTGCAAGATGGTAACGAAGCGGTGTGATATTGTGTGGAGGTGCAATAGCATTTTGCGGGGTTAACAACGTATTATTTCAATCAATCTGCCTAGCCTTTTCCCAACTATGTTGGGATCGGGATCCAGTCTAACCGGATGCAGCTGAATATCAATAATTGTAACAACGTATTATTTGCTTATAATAAACTAGCTGCGCCCCGCGGTTTCACCCGTATAAGTCTCAATCCTCTGGGAATATCGGGATAAAAGATATACTATGTCCTTTTCCAACTCATAGTCTACCCATGTGCCAAATTTCATCCCAATCCATTCAGCCGTTTTAGTGTGAAAGCGTAAGAAACAAAGAAACAAACAAACAAACAAACATACTCACTTTCGCATTTCAAATATTAGTTTAGATTTTTAGTGTTAAATAAATAAATAAATATTAGTTGGGATTCAATGTTTACTATTAAACTTAATTTTAAGTAAGATAACTTTATCACATTTAGCTGCATATACTTGCTTAATTTTAACCTAAATGGAAGAAGTCATTGGCTCCTGATATACAGTTACTCTAACCTAGTTCTGGAGCCAGGGTCTCAAATTTTTCAGTAACCTGTTTATGGCAATGTTTTTTTTTATTATTATTATTTATGCTTCTTGGTTTTCTTTAGAAGGAGAAAAAATTCTCCTTGTGCTTTAACAGTTTATTATAAGTATAACTATACATTTTATCAGCCGAGTGATAATTGGAGTAAGTGGGTGTAGACATTAACTTAACAAGCATTAGAAAATAATGTTTTGTCAATATGTTTGTGGTTGATAAGTACAATTTAATTACCTTTCGACCTCCATCTTCTATAATAGTAGAAAAATACTACCACTAAGGATACGAGAAGACAACCGCAAATAGACCACATCAACTGTGAACAAAAAAAAAACTTATTTGTGATACACATAAGATTCATATTCAAATCACAAGACGTGTAAGTACCTGATTACAGGTTTTAAAATTTATTTTAATTTACATAATGTTTAGAAATGCTGGTTTAATGTCACGTTCATTGTGAAACTGAAAACATATAAAAGCGATAAAGTGACAATTAATCTACCTATATTATTTTTGTTTCGCGTATGAGGCTCTTTTTTCCGTGGGGAAATTCCTATGTATACCCTCAGTCTGCGAGGGATGGAGAGTTACGTAAGCTCCGGCCGACTGAAACCTCATTGCTCTTTCTACTACCATGAGTCGGGGGCCCGGAAGATACATTTACATTAGCCACACTACCGATTCGCGTATAAGCCTTCGAAGTTTTAGTTTCTGGGTCGTATACGTAAATTACGTGATCAAAGGGGTGAACCTGATACCCAAAGGGCTTACATACGTAATATCCCATTACACATTACATTAGTTCATACAGGCTAGATCCATACATACGCAGTATACTTAAAATTTATCGTAAACTAGTTTTTGCGGCTTCGCCCGCGTGGATGTCTGAAATTATTTGTACTACCGGAATAAAAAGTATCCTATGACTAAAAGTATCCAACGAAATCCGTTCAGCTGTTTCAAACAAACTCAATTACTTAATAAATGCATTTATGGAACTTCGCGAGATAGCCCTGAATGATCACCCGTGCGTGGTTTTATAAAATGTTATAATATATCGTTATACGAGTACACTATAAATATTAAGCACGTAAACCAACCTTCGTTTTGTTTGTTGTTAATTTGGCAAGTAACACATTAATGTACCCTTGAAATAAGACGTGTGAAAACTTCGTATGTGTTTAATTGTAAATGACATTGGTCTGGCTGTATCATAACATCCCATGATAAATAATACATTCTACAATTTAATTGAATTACAATCACTAACTATAGAATATGTCAACATGAAGTTGAAATAGTAACTTATCATGCCAAAGGTAATTAAATTAACACTAATACACATGATCTCACTTGTAACATAATAACTAATTGAATTTTATACTTAGTAGTTTTTTGTCACATTTGATCTCAGCAATAACATTTAATTGGGTATTTTTTTATCGAAATAATTTGTATAATTGTATTTATTTGCATGCAGAAGTAAGCAAAATATGTGGAACCATTTATATTTAAAACATTTTATGTACTACATTGTATGTAAAATAAAGATATTCATAAAAAAGAATCCTGCATGAAGAATACCTAGTTGTAATGGTTTGTGTGTGCAAAGAATTTAAGCCGACGACATAGCAGGCTTCCTGATTTAGCCATACAACTTTATTACTTCCTGCATTGTAGACCTTATTTGAATAATATCACCAACGTTGATAATATGTACCTACGAAACTACCTAGTAATGTGGGTCGACATTTGTCAACAGATCTGTCTGCCTGATATAAGTACCTGCCCACTTACGCAGTTATGGATGTGTCTCATGCAAACTATTTTCTTGTAATGCCTTTAGTATTTTTACATCTTTCTTAGTTCTCGTTCCTATCAACCAATGACTATATAGCTATCAACCCATTACACAGGGTGGTTTAATATTATAGAGTAAGGGAGTTATAAAAGGTCCAAAAATTATTTCAGAAGCCTCCCTTCGTGGGCTTTCCCAAACATGCACAGCTATTATATTTTATAGTAAACGAGCTAGATTTAAAAAAGAATAAGTATCATTATCGCAAATTCGCAATGCAAAAAATACAAATGATGCTTGTACGCAAGTCGAATTCCGATTTTGCGCCGAAACCTTATATTGTGCGCAGTGTCACAAATTTTGAAGCTCCCTAAAAGTATTATATTCTAATCTATAATAGCACGACCTTTTAGACAACTTCTTTACATACCATTTATCAAAGACCACGATAAAATGTGTCAGTCCACACGACCTTGAGAATTTGTTACTATTTTCGCAACGTTTAACCAGTTGTTGACATTGAACTAACAAGAATACTGCCGATATTTACATCTAGAAGAATACTTTTGTATCTGCACGCTTGTTGCGTGATGTTGGATAAACAGACTGTGAAGCGATAGTACCTAATAATAAACAAGATCGTAACAGGCGCGAAAGTGGCGTCACATTCTAAACTAAACAAACACAAATGAGCATATGACATAATAGTATTTCTAGTGTTTATATTTCCTTAATTAAATTAAAGATCTCTATTATATTAAGATATTTAATAATTAACAGCTGGTTTTTTCCAACATCAGATATCTTTTATCCGTGAAATAAAACAGAAGTATTTTTTTATAATTATAATTAAATAAATAAGTAACAAAATTATTTCACGCATTAAGCCATCTGGCGTTGGAAAAAAATCTGCCCCGATGTAATTAAATCTCCAGATTACCCTAACTAATCATTTAGGTAAATAAAGTATTAAAAATTTAATGACCACAAAAACGACCGTTTTTTATGCCTATCTCTAGAACGAAATAGAGATAAGGTTTTCCTTAAAACTCCAGTTTTAGCACTGGGTTAACAATAAACACTCATTAGGGTCATAATATTTAGTTAAATTGTAGATAAACTCTACGTGTAATTAGGTAATTACATAACACAGCATCACACCTCTTTGTAATCCCCGAAGGGTTAGGCAGAGGTGTACTTATAGTACACGCAGTTTCGCCAGTTATGTAGATAAAATAATTAGTAACTTGGTCAGAATATTAAATTAAATTGAAGATAAACCCTACGCAATAGTTCTTCAACATAAAGAAACCATGCAATAAAATTACTACAAATCACATAATCATTACACTCACGCGATTTTGTTCATCTCCCAGCTGGGCAGTTAAAATGACGCATACGCATGCCACAAAGAACACCATAGTCACTTCACAACACACACATATTTTTATTTATTGTACACAAGTTATTTTTATGTAATTAATTATAGTTACACACTTAACAACATTTTTTTAACATCTTGCTCCTACACTATATTACTTATAAAATTACAAAAGTATTTACTATTTTTTCGCGGTAATACGTCCGTCTAATACTAGACAGAATGGATCCACTAATCGCGAATTTGTAAACAAGTTGAGTCCTTGCGTGCGACTTTTCATTTTCTGTCGTAAGCGCAAGCGCAACTACAGCGCGACTAACCGCGTTGCAACACACGAGTTTACTAGTCGTTTGTGTTTCGTTTGTAACAACACTCAACAGCTGATAGTGATGTCGAATTCTGAATATGTTTCCGGCTTATTATCTACGCATTGTGACCACATCGAAAACACAATACCATTCGGTAGATGTTTAAAAAAACTCACTAGAGCTAAACTAGGTTCAAGTTTGTAATAGGGATGTGGACTAAAAATATTTTTTTTGTTTTGACACGTATTTTTTTTTTTTACGTAATCAAAATGTTACGGCAGTGCATAGTAGGCAGTACGTTAAAAACTAACCCCCTTACTTTGTATATCGCCTGTATAGTTACACAACGCTTTGTCTTCTTCTTTCGAATGTCAAATTACTGAAAGAGAGAAATCGGTGTGTAACTATACAGGCGATATACAACATTTATTAGTAAGGGGGTTAAAATGTGGTATGACGACACTGGCCGGTAGATTTTATACCGACTTGTGACGTAGCGAGCTTCCACTCCGCAACTTTACCTAAAACCTAAAACTAAACCATTTTTTTATGAATATGATGATAAAGCAAAAATTACGTGTCTAATATTTTTTTATTATCTGACTGACTGACTAAATAGTTTTTTTTTTTTCGCTAACACGCTGTTTTTTTGTAACATGTGTACCTTTTTCTGTTTCTATGTAAAGAAATGAAAGGTATAATTTCTGTAAAATAAGCGTAATATGTAGGTATAATGATAGCGTGCTTTTGTCTAGCAGATTATTTAATACTACCACGTGTGACTTTCAATAAGTGATAATGAGGTGCAAATGGGTCAAAGTTGTAACAAAACAATGATTCACAAGTTCAAAGACAAAGGAAGTGTGTTTACTGCTAATAACAGGCCTGATAAAACAGGTGATAGCAATTATCGCCACCCAGGGCGATGATAAGGTAAAACTGTTTAAAATATAGCAAATTTAATAGACAGGGTGCCACCCTGTATATTAAATTTGCAAAAAAAAAAAAGCTGCTGTTTCATAGAAAAGTGAACGCCCTACCCGACCTACGCGACCTACGCGGTCAAAATGTATGGAGCAGCCAATGGGAACAGCAGATTTTTTTTTAAATAACCGACGGAAAATTCCAATGCAAGGGGTTCAGAATCACGTACTGAATCCATTGTAACAGTTTTCGCGTCGATGTTGCCACCCTGTATGTATATGTCAATAATCATCATCATCATTTCAGCCGAAAGATGTCCACTGCAGGACATAGGCCTCCCCCAAGCACCGCCACTTCGACCGATTCTGTGCCTCTTGCATCATCATCATCATCATCAGCCTATTAATGTTCCCACTGCTGGGACACAGGCCTCCTCTCGGTGAGAGGGTGTGGGCCGTAATCCACCACGCGGGCCCAGTGCGGGTTGGTAGATGTCACATGTCTTGGAATTTTTGGTTCTAAGACATGCCGGTTTCCTCACGATGTTTTCCTTCACCGTTTTTTGAGAGCAGTGGTGATGAAATTATTTACACAAAGTAAAGCGCCTGCTTGGGTTCGAACCCACGACCTACAACTCGTAAGTCGGGGCCAATACCACTGGGCCACCACTGCTCTCTTGCATATATACATATTATATGTGTGTCAATGGCAAAAACTTGTTTTTATTCTGTACCCAAAGTACAGATAATATTACCGTGCCCAAAGGGTGCCAGCTGGACCCTATTACCACAGTCTAAACATCATATTTTATACTGTGCTGAGGCTCCGCTGGTCGTCTGTCCGTCCGTCTGTCTCAGGGCTGTCATCTTTTGAACCGTATAAAGTGACTTGAAATGTTCACAAAGTGTGTACTTATATTATGGCCGCCGGCTATAACAACGAATAATAAAAATAAAGTAAAAAATTAAACTCGTTATTTACCTAACTCGTTTGTTGTTGTTTTTACAACCTTTATAATGTTGTCAACATAGCGTTTAATTCCGCTTAAGGCCATGCAGAGAAACGTGTTTTTGCCGGAGGTGTGTCGGAGACTACGTCGTCATTTAGTTTACTTTTATATTGATTTCAAGGTCGATGATACAAAAACTTGAGCAAATAAGTTAAGTAATCAAATTGACAGTCGAGACTCACGACCTTGTTTACGGAGCAAAACTTTGAAAATGCAGTATTTTGCACATGCACGTTCTAATAGTATTGATAACAAGATCACATTTATTTGAAAGTAGTGTGTCCAGTGCTGTGTACAAATACTGCAATCATATTCTCTTTTAGGCTGCCTGTTCACTGGAGCGGAAATGAGAGTAGAGGAGCGAAGCTGTCCAACAGTTGGTATCTAAACTCCGCTCCGTTGGACAGGCCGCTTTACGGCTTTGTTTGAGCAGTCTCTAAGTAAATAAGGTTCGAACTGCACTACAGCTACGGGCCGCAGATTCAATTTGCGCACGGGACAAAGTAATTGTATTGCCTACTATTACAAGTACTACCTATACATGAGCCATGAGCAACGAATGAATCCATACTGGAGGAACTCAACATCACCAAGCGGCTATCTACAATGTGCCAGGAGCGTGCCCTCAGCTTTTTCGGACATATTATGCGCTCACCTAAACATGGTCTGGAAAGGCGTATGTTACTAGGCCGGGTGGAAGGAAAACGCGCTCAAGGCAGAGCACCGATGAGATCGACGCGTCGTATGTGGTCGCGATCCTCAGCATTGAGGGAACGACGAAGAAGATACCTATACTATACCGTGCCTATACTCATGTGAGTCATGTGAGTGTGTATATTTGAGTTTGTTATGAACACAGTACAGGAAAATAAGTAATCTCGAGTTCTAAAAACTGTTTGTTACACACGAAGCCGGTATTTTTTTTTGTAAGTTATTTTTTTTCACGTTTTAGTTATGGTAGTAAGTACCAAACTAAAAAAATACTACTACCCACACCACCACGTCAAAGCGCGTATTTTGCGTACGGTACTTTCTAATTTCTATGTAAAAAACAGTGACAGGAAGTATTATAACATCATCAAGATACACAAAGTGGATTAATTTACGTACGTAAATATTATCGAAGCTAACTCAAAAACTACAAAAAAAAGTTATTAAAATGTATATGGGATCACCGCGCAAGTTTCCTCTACCAAATGAACAGAATTTTATGAAAAAAAAACATACATACAGACAAACATAACCTACCCCTTTTTTGAAGGCGGTTAAAAATACCGCATAAATTCCTCGAAGCGGTAGGCAAAGGTACAAAAGTTTACAAAATCATAGTTATACATTCTGTGAACTCACAATTAAAGAATAAAAAATTCCACAATCACGAGAATGTCAAGTTAACACGAATAACACGCAATGCCATGATAACATCAACATAGTTCGATGACGTGAACGTTAAATACACATGTCCATCGTCACTGATATTGTTTTACGCAAATTGGAGCAAAATATTTACACTTATCTCATACTTTATTTCACTTTTGATTAGATATTGTCATTTTGAAGTGCGTATGCAAATATAGGTCAGTACCTACGCTTCCGGGCCGAGTCAAACTTCAACCAATGTTATCGAGGGAGTAGTACCTAGATATTAGGCAGGGTTGGGCAGTATTTGAATTACTTGTAATTGAAATACGTAATTGAAATACAAATACGTAATTGGTATTTGTATTTCAATTACTTCTTATAAATGTAATTTGTAATTAGTATTTCAAATACCTGACGCTGAGGTATTTTGTAGTTAGTATTTCAAATACTTATAGCTCCAAAATACATTTGAACATAAATACATTTAGCGATCTTATGAATGGGTGCGATCTGCAGAAAATAGCGCTCAATATCTTTCGTAAGCAAAATGGCGACCGCTAAATATGTAATATCTTTAAAGTTGGCAACACTGCACTTAAACTGTACTGCAGGTACATACGTCAAATTGTCAATTACATAACTTGTCAATTGTAATTTTCATTCGGCGATGGAGTGAATCCTGTGAATGCTGTGACATATTTAGCGGTCGCCATTTTGTAAAATATGATGGTAAGAATATATTCCCTTTGCCCTAGGCTGGGCTGGATTAGTTCTATTATATTTATATACCTAACCTAACACCAGACTGTATTTTGTAATTTGTATTTTGTATTTTAAATAAAAATAGTCAAAATACTGTATTTTGTATTTTATATTTCAAATACACGACTTAAAAATATTTTGTCATTTGTATTTTAAATAAGTGCGAGATAGTATTTTGTAATTTGTATTTTAATTAAAGCAAAGCATGTATTTTGCCCAGCTCTGGTAGTAGGTACTCTAAATGCTGTTCACAAATCGAAATTTTTGACAGTTTAAAAAACCGAGTAGATCGCAGTTGTTCAGACGGCTATTTGCTGTCGGGGACTAGGCAAATAAGATAACCGAAAATGTGTTATTTTTTATTCAGAAGAAGTAGAATTTGGGAGAAACCTTTGACAAGCAGTGGAACAGAGTTGGCTAAGTAACTAAAAATAAAAAACCTGCCAAGTGCCAGTCGGACTCACACACGAAGAGTTCCGTACCGCAAAAAAACCCATCTGTGTGTGTATTACACTGTCTGTGAAAATTTCAACTCTCTACCTATTACGGTTCATGAGATACAGCCCGTGACAGACGGACGAACGGGACGGACAGCGGAGGCTTAGAAATTCTGGGTTCTGTTTGGCACCCTTCGGATACACAAGCTTATGAAAGAATTAATTTTTTTTTTAATCTGTCCACTATCGATGGACATAAAAAAAAAACAGACGGATAGAACCTCCTCCTTTAAGTAAGTCGATAAAATAAAATAAAAAAACTATAAAACATACCAATGGGCGGCCTTATCGGTTTACTTCCGCCTTCATTTTCCTGTTGATTTAGTAGCCGTAACGGCTTATCAGAGATTTAAAACGATATCATGAATTTACCTTACATAGTTAGGTACTATTCTTTTCTCAACGTTCTTGGAATTTTATTTTGAACTAGCTTCCGCCAGCGGCTTCGTCCACGTGATATCTTTATAAATTATAGCCTATGTTACTCAGTGATAATATAGCATTCTACTGGTGAAAGAATTTTTAAAATCGGTCCAGTAGTTTTTGAGTTTATTCATTAAAAACAAACAAACAAACATACAAAAAATCGAATGTTTCTCTTAGATTAGCAGACCCGACAGACCTTTGGTCATCCTGTCCAAATAATAATTATCCCATAGAAAAAAGCACTTTTATTTTTCCCGAATTTTTCAATTTCCTGGCAAACTTTTCAAATTCACGCCCTCTTACCATAGCGGTAGGCAGAAACTACAGAACGCCACCTCCTACGATCCTTACATACTCCTTTTGCTTCGTTTACATTAAAAAAAAAAACCCTAAAAACCAATTTCCGACTTTTTCTCAAGTGAGCTTACAAACGAACACTAGTTGGTACTTTTTAAGTCAGCTTCAATAATACGTATTTTTCCCACTTAGTCTTTAAGGCTGATGTTATAATAACTTCCTGTCACTGTTATTTACATTAGCATGGTACCTATTCGAATTTGTGTGGAGTAAGTACCACAAACAAAAAGTGAAAAAAAAAAAAAAACAAAGTGAAAATGTACTTTGAGTATTTCGGAAGTTAGCGGCAAAAAACGAAAATTCTAAACCAAAGACACAGACTTCCGAAATTAAAATAATTTTTCACTTTGTATTGTTTTTTTTTTTAAGACGGCTGTTTTTTTTTTTTTGTAAAAACGTTTCATTTAGATAGATATTTCAGCGTAAAGGCCTGTCTGCCAGCGACAAATGGTTTGCACTTTGCATAAATAAATATGACTAATGCTAAGAGTGCAATGTCCTGTGGGAGGGTCAAAGTCACAGAAGCGTGTCGCGAACTCGCGAAATGCATTGTTACAGGACGATATAAAGCTATATTAATTCATTGCTGGCTTTCATAGTGTTTTAATAAAATTTTATTGAAAAAAAATCTCTTTTTTTTTTAATTGACAGTATCTACGTAGTAAAATATATTTTTACTACATGCAAGTACACCTCTGCCTAACCCTTCAGGGAATACAGGTGCGATGTTACTTTATGTTGTTGTTATATTTTTTACAAATTTTTGACTTGTTCTATTCTATTCTATTTTTATCTATGGCAATGGTGCCGATGTCGACAATTCTGCCAATGTCAGATGTGTTATGAGAAAACGTGCGGAGGAAAACAAAACAAGAGAAAAAAAAAAAAAAACAAATTTATATAAAAAAAAAAAAATTCAAAAAAAAAAGAAATTCGAAGTTATTGAAAAGTAGAATTCAATGTTTTTGAACAATGAAGACCAATGAAATATGTCAGCACTTCAAATCATCTAATACAGAATCACAGTGGCTTCACATGTACCTACTAAGATAAGCGCAGAGTACTTGATATGTCAATTTACATTCAATTATCACTAAAAGTCATGAAATTGAATTTAGCTCATTTTAACAGCCATCTTCCTGTCAATTACTTTGATAAACACAAAACCAGGACATGTATGAGATGGAGCTCTTAACTTAACACTATATTTTTCTATGATTTTATGTTGGACTTATGACATCTATTTATTTATTTATATATAATTTATTGTACACCACAAAAATACTGTATAGAAAAAAAAACCACTACAAAATATACAATGGGAGCCTTATCGCTTCCCGCGATCTCTTCCAGGCAACCTTGGAATGGAGTGATTTGCTCAGGCCTAAAACGGGGCTGTCGTTGGTGCAAATAATAAGTATATGTTACATGCTCTGTGAAGTATACAATATACTAAAATAAATATGTTGATAAATCTCCTATCCTAATATACAGGGTGGATTTTTGAGATGACGTAGTAAGGACAGATACCTTAATACATAATACTAAGTTAATAAGAAACGAAAATAAATGAAGAGTATGTTAATATTAGGGTTTGGTATTTGACATGAGCAGTGGATATTGCACAAGTATTGACTTGTGCAATATCCACTGCTCATGTCAAATACCAAACCCTAATATTAAAAAAAGTTACATTCACAAAATATTAAAAGTTACATTGGTACTTATTGAAGTACCAATGTAACTTTTTCAATTCATTGTACTTTGAGTTTATGTTGGACATTACTGACATTAATGAAGGAAAACACTGAGGAAACCTGGACTTTAGTAGTTTATATAAGTCTGCAAGCACGGTGATCAATGCTCATGTCTTCACTATATGAGACGAGACTTTCGCTTAGCAGTGGGACAAAGTAGGCTGGTTATATTATAATCCAAGATATGATGTCTCATGGAAATGTTACATCAAAAGGCTTACGTTTGTGAGTTACGCTGATATTCATTATGTTTACCAGCTTAACTGGATAATGACTCTGGAACTGGATAATGGTAAGTGCAAAGGTCCTTTTGAGATTAATATGAATGAAACTATAGTTTCATTGGCACTTAGTGATAACTGAGTGAAACTATTGTTCCCAAAGAAATTTTTGCCTAGAAAATAATGATAAACCATCAGAAAGGGACAATACTCTCTGCTCGTAAGTTTTATCTATTCTATTTCAATGTGTTGTATTCCAACAGTTCAGTGCCATTTAACAATGTCACCACAGATAGTCCATGTTTTATCAATCTTGTTTATTTATTATTCAGCTAATTGGTTTGAGGATAACATAATACAATTGAATTTTATTATATTTTGTGTGAAAATGAGGGAAGGATGCAAAGACACTATCTTAGTAGGTTGATGACAAGAAAGGCATGAAAAAATTAACATGAACAAAGAAGAATCAATGGGCTGCAAAGCAATGCAACTTTAAAAAAATACGGCCATATGCATGCTAATCAGGGAAGTACCTAACCCAGCAAATTAGACGAAGTTTATACGATAATTGTCTTTCATTCATTGATAATCGGACTATTTCCGAATCTATTCTTAACCGAACACGATAACATTGAATTCAAGGATACCGATTTCTATTATTACAAATCTTTACCCTTGTAACCTAACAAAACACTTCCGGTTTGATAATATTGACACTCCTTATGCGAAATATTTTATTTAATCACATACTTCTCACAGTAACAACGAAATTCGATAAACATAAGACCGAAAAATCAATACTTACTTGGTTGTCTTGAAAATTGTTTGACCACTCGGACGTCCATGTTTTCACTGCAAACATGTTCGAATTGTCGTTTATATTGTTCAACAGTCCTACCACGTCCATCTTCGTTAAGTATATCGATTTTTATTCAACTCTATTCTAGAAATTCATCGCGATTCTATGAAACAATCAGCTGTTTGACAAATAAATAACAAAAAGTGAAGCGGGGATGAGCGGGGACCGGGGACCGCGGGGGAATACCATAGACAATCTGACGGCAGTATCGGCGAGTCGGCATCATAGACAATCGTAAACACAACTATCTATGGTTTTTCGTCTTTGGCCACACAATATTGTTCCGTGGTTCATTCTTTCATGCAAAATTCATTCAATCAATAAAGTGCTTTTCGTTCGTTCTTTAATTTTTCATTCCGATTATTTTCTGTTCACGAGACGTTGTTGCAAAAGGGTGAAAGTTTGTTTGTTTAAAAAATCAAGTTATCTAAGTACTATTCAAGTACCTACTTCCTTCTTTGTATTGCTATCGCAGGGTTAAATAAAAGTAAGTTCAACTTTTTACTGTTTAGATGCAGTGCAGATCGATCAAAAATATCAAAATGGCGTCGTACTAACTGTTACACGTTGCTTTTACGCTTTCCAGATGTCTCGCTACCGAGAGTGGGATCTTTCTTGCAAGGTTTATGTAGGAAATCTCGGTACAAATGCATCCAAATATGAAATAGAGAAAGTATTCTCTAAATATGGAAATATAAGAAATGTGTGGGTGGCCAGAAACCCACCAGGATTTGCGTTTGTGGAATATGAAGATCCACGTGATGCTGAAGATTCCGTGCGAGGGTTGGACGGCACGTAAGTGATCATTGTAATTTTCTACATTCAAATATTCAGTTGACAAGCAATAGGTACATTAAAGGTCCTACATTTATCTGGTGTTTTAGCTGATGTTCATCCGCCATTTTAATTTCTCTTGACCCTTTTGGTAAGTGGTGGTCTTAGAATAATTCTAAGGTGGTGGTACTGCTACCCTTGCCAAATGTACCCGTGAACGAAGATACATGCTGTAGTTAAAATACATAATTCAAATTACCACATGTTATGATGTTACTTATGAATTAAAACCGAATGATTCTATCCCCCGGAAGCGTAATTTAGGCACCTTTTATTTTTGGCTGCAGCTGTTTATTTAAATATCGCTATTACCCACTGAGAATCTCACTTACCTAATTCAGTGACCTTCGTATCTGAATACTAAATTCGCGTGCTTTCTGAAACCGATAATAGCCTAACGGTTATGGCGTCGGCTGCCGATCGATACGTCGTGAGTTCAAATCTGAACTTTCGCTTTAAGTAACTCAATGTTAGTACCTAATTCTAATTAGTTTTCTGCACACTCCTTAGATCCGTTTCACCCTCAATGTGTAACGCTTGAGTCATAAGTGTGCTAGATCATGATACCTCCATACTGAGACTGAGATGTGATGTCCTAAATGGATAGCACTTGTCTTGGAATGGGGAACATTTTCTTTTATTCAATTAGGTACCTACTAATGGTCAGGGAGGACTTTGCCATGCAGAAAGGTAGCCTTCCTGTCAGCCTTTATGCTACTTCTGAGCTAAGATTTCTCTAAATCACACATTTGGGTGCCAATTGTGGGCTGTCTACTTGTGTTTGACTTTTTGCTCCATATACCTATATTATTCTTATTTTTTTTTTAGTCGATGCTGTGGCACTCGCATTCGTGTGGAAATGTCCAATGGCCGCACTAGAAGAGATCGCCGATATTCCAGGTATGTACACTACAACTTATTCATTCTTTTTTTGGTGTTGTTTACCCATATATTTATTTCAAAACAAGGGGAAAAATAATGATTTTGTCATAGGAATGATTATAAATGCACTCTTAAATACATGAAAAGTAACTGATAATATCATTAACAATAATTGCTATATCTTAACAATAAGTGCCTTTTATCTTTGCAAATGGGTTTATTCTGAATATCATTACATTATCATTATTTACCTCTAAAGAGTCTAAGCTGCAATTAATTAGCAAACAGACTTCAAGACTACATTTATTTGCTTTTGACACATTTACTTATAACAATAATTTTAAGATGTTTATTTTATTAATCAAATCTGCTAAAAAACTAGTAGCTAAGTAAGTTGATCTGGAGATAATAAAAGTGGTGGGTGTTGGAACGTTTGCAGGTCCATTTTATCAACCAACCACCAACACACCAACGACCTCACCACATGTCTTCACCACAACTACGGCTCGTTAACCAATCTGACATCCGCGAACGCCGCTCGCAACAACATCCCGCTCAACTTCTGCGATCGGCTCTTCAAACTTCTGCGCGCAGCCGAAGTCTCCAACATCTGCGTCCCTATAACTTACCTCCTGACCGCCATCACCTAGTCCCCAACCGTAATCCGAACCTGGACTTGAATAAAATGCATTATTGAGGCCACACAGTATAGGATCCTACAAACATCCTGAATGTTATTGCAAGTCCTAATGCTTCACCGACTGCACACACTCGTCGTCACCGTGGCACCGAGCTAGAATACAACCTCACGGCGATCAACTTCCCCGTGTTACCGCAATTTTTCTTGAAACTTCCAATTAACGCCACCGTTCGACGGAAGATAACATTGAAACTCGCCTCCGCCTCAGTAATATCCCTTCGGCCTCACTGCAGCCCCACAACGGTCAACCTTCGCAGGCTCACCATGTCTCGGTACTTTTTAAATCCTATACTTAGAACCTTACCTTGCCTAACTTAGAATTAGAGACGTCGTGTTGGCGCTTAAAGGTGTAGGTAACTAGGGATTTGTGTAATGTAGACTGTAAATATTAAATGGCCCCCAATTATGGTAAAATATTAAATCATACAAGATTACACAGAAGAGATGTCAATTCAACGAAGCGGTGAATAACTAAATTGTTTTTATTATAAAGAGGGATAGATTAAATTCAAGCGCTGTTTAATTGATTTTACCCTTGAGGTGTAGAAGTTGCACTGTGTTATTGTTGTAGTAAGACTGGACGTTGTAATGACATGGTTATGTTGCTAGATCCCGCAGTCGCAGTCCTCGCAGGCGTTCATACTCGCGCGGCAGGTCGGGTTCGCCTCGCCGCTCCCCGTCTGTGCGGCGCCGCTCGCCGTCCGTGCGACGCTCTCGATCGCGCGACCGACGCAGCCGCTCTGACAGCAAGAGCAGGTAGGTACGTAAAGCCCACAGAACAGTTTTCTTTTTGTTTTCCCGATGTTTTCTAATTTTGATCCAGCATTTTATTATTAATCCCAAAATATGATCGACTCCAACATACCTACATTTCAGTTTGTTCTTGAAGTTCAGTTTGGGCTTATAAGAAAATTTCTTGAAAATCACAATGGAATGTTAACCGCATTTTATATATTTTTCAGGCTGTGAAGATACCTATTATGGCAGTTGAAAAAGTTAAATAATTGGACAAATATTCTGTAATATAAGTGACGTGAAGTGAATAGAGCGATTGTGTGTATGAAGTAGTAGGTAACAAGTATATTTTCTCTCATATTATGGTACAAGCAGCTTCATAATGTAGTTACTTTAATTCGCTGTAAGGTTGTATATTTTTATTGCTGTAGATACCTTACAAAGTTGTATAATTTTCTTGTTTAAGAATCACTGATACCTATAGTTTACATACAAAATATTTTTAAGATGACTCAATAAATGTGGGATTTTAAAAGCTATAAATTATTTTTATTCCTTAATATAAATATTATATAAACAGACTTTTTTATAAAAATACAGTTTTATAATGTAACTAGAACTACTAGTGTACATTTTTATAAAACATAATTATAATTTTAATTAAATGCAAACAGGTGTATAAGTTAAAAACAAATTATCTAAGAATAACATTAGATAAATTCTAAAAACTTAATAAAGATCTAAAAGTCGGAAAACATGAATCACAATTTTGTCTTCGCTAGAATTAAATGTAAAGGAATGTAAAAATCGGTACTTAAAGACCTAATTAGATTTCGTTTTTATACTGACAGGCCTTTGCCGTTTAGCAGAGAAAAAGTCGAAGTATACACATGTACCAACTGCAACTAGCACCGTACCTATTCCATGATAAATATTCAAATTATTCTTAAACACTACAGTAGAGATCAATAGAGAAGCAAATTTCCTCAAAGTCAATATAAAAGTCACTGTTACTGAAGTTTCTTTGGTCGCTAATTCATGTACTGAATGTGTACAATAAAATTGGGAAATTATGTTCAGTGCAATCAGTAACCAAGCCTCCAATGGCAGATCAGATGACGTGTCCATTAATTGGGAAGAGATTCCGAAAAATACAGGCAATGGAATCGCATGTGTGTAGAACAGCATCTGTAAGAGAAAGACTTAATAAAAGTAAGTACATTGAAAATACTGATGTTCATACACAAGCTAGCTAACCCGACAAACATTGTCCTGTCAAAATTTCAATAAGGTCTTAGAGTTCATAAAAATTACACTTTCGGTTTTTCTTGAATTTTCCAATTTTTCTTTTCATAAAACCTAATTTAGCAGTCACCATACCTGTGCAGCTGTGTTTTGACCCCACAGTATAATAAAGTACTATACTACCTTAGCTCAAATTCACTTTTTAGGCCCTTAAATTCAGCTTGGCCTAAATAAAGTTAAATTATTCTATTTCAAGAATAAAACACATAACAACAGTGTTTTTGCATTAGGTACAAAGTAACTATCTATGTTGTTTATGTAATTAGTACAAACTATGTAATATAAAGATAATTTAAATTGCCCATTCTGTGCTATTGATAAGCTTCCTACATACATTAAAAGATAATAATATGATATCTAGCCATACATCGTCTCATTATTTCGTAACAACACATTTTGCCAGTGACTTGATGATCTAATATCTATAGGTACCCAAAAAATAGCACTACCCGGCTAATAGAGATTTTACCTAATAAGGATTTTGTATATTTTTTAAATTAAGGTTGAAACAACATAATATTAATGATGCAATGACTTGATGCAAAGTCTTACCTCATTTGGATGTTTCCCATACTGGGAATACAACCTCTCCTGTTGGAGACCAGTAAAGGCACCAGTTATCAATGTGGCCAACAATATAGTCACTCCAATGCACCAATATAGGAATGTTCCCTTATTTTCCTCATCTGTAGGGGCCCCTCCATACATGGCCAATGCTACGCCAACACTGATAAGTATTGAGCCAATAGCATTGTTTAGTTTTGGCATTTGTTTCTTTACACAACAATACACTAGCATGCTGGCTGGGGAGGATGCTGATCTGAAAATAGACAGTGAGAAGGATGGTAAGTAACTTGCTTGAATCTGTGATTGACTAAAAAGTGTCAAGAGCGTCAATCCTGAATGGTAAATATAGATTAAACATAACATCACGCCTTGTTTTCCCAAAGGGTTGGACACAGCTGTACCTATAGTACACCCACATTTTGCCAGTCATGTTTTAAGTTCCATGTAACAGGGGGCGAATTTATTACTATCAACCGGGCACAAATCCCTCTCCATGCTGCTACTGAGAAACTCCAGATGGAAAAACTCTAACACACCAGGGACTCAAATCCAGGACCTCAAGCTCAACAGGACGCGTAGCATGACCACCATAGAAACGGGTTTTGTCTACGGAAGAATAGACAAAATGACAGATTGTGTTTGTTTAACTGTCATTTTGTCTATTCTTCCGTCGACAAAACTTGTTTCTACGGTGGTCATGCTACGCGTGCAGTAGTGCTTGCGACTAGTAGACAAACGAGGCAGCTATAGATTTTATCTCTACGTAAAGTAGAAAATGAATTTTAGTTCTGTGCTCTGACTCAATTTAGATTGCCATCAACAGGGTTAGGCAAAGCCTGAGTCAGCTTTCCAATGACCAAGAAAGTCATCAATAAACAGTTTCTTGGAAAAAGATGAATGTAAAAGTGAAAATTATTAATTTTTACCTTATAATCATATGCAATGTAGAAGGCACATGCAAGGCGTAGACATAGTTATTAGCCACAGTAGTTATGAAGAAAAGAGTGACTAGCATTACATACTGTTTAACGGGTATCTTGGGTCCTACCTGAAAGAATATTCGTTTTTATTAGTAAGAATAGATGATCAATCAATGGCACATTTCAATGGAAACAAACAATAGTTTATTACGTCAAGATGATGAGGACATAAATAATCTACTTACAAAATATCTAACAATTCTGATTAGATTCTTTATACTTAAGCACAAGAAAAGAATTTTATTTATTTAAGACTAGAAAAATTTCAATTGTTCTTAGGTAGAATTATGTTGTGTTGTGTGATTTAGTAGGTGCCGACCGAGTGAATTCAGTCACTCGGTGGGTACTAAATCAAAAATGTTTCAGTAAGTCGGTGGGTACTAAATTTATGACTTTCATTGTGATGCAATATCAGGGAAAATTTCAGGTCTAATAAATTGTTACTAGAAAAACTTGGCCCAAGGTTCATGTTAGCTTTCCTGTGGAGTCAAGTTTTGCGATCTGTACATAAACTTTCTAATATGACACAAGATAGAAGTTTGAAAAACTAAATTTGTAAACTTAGATATCACAACAATATAAAATGTAATAGTTAAGTAACAAAATACAGCAATTTTGTCGTAGCGAGAATAAATGAACGCTAAAGGAAAATAACAAAAATAAATACGATGAGAAACAAGAATTGACGTAGGTAAATAATTCTAGGTAAGTAAATGACTCACCGTTCCAAACTTTGTAGTCACTACGAACCCATATAAAGTTATAAAGAAGAATTGTAGAAATGTAACTAAATTAGCGCTGCTAGGCCTCCTTGCCATAAGAATTTCCATAAGAAAAGCGCTGGAACAACATCCTATAAAAACATTCACTGTTGTATGCGAGACACCCATGTTTAATACTTGTTCTAAACTCTCAATTGTGTTTTAAAGTTGTTAAATAACTTTGTGGTGGAATCACATTGATGTATTAAAAAATAAATAATAAAACTGCGGAGATTTTTATTTTTCCCGGCGCCCGCGCACCCGGCTTGACACTTCGAACTTTTGTTTGACACTGACAGTTTATCTGGTATTGTGTGTGACCGATGTGACGTGTGGTCATTCACGTACAATCTGTCAAAATGTCATTGTCTTGGGTCGTGGGGTGACCAATCCCGCAGATTTAAAATACCCAAAATAGTGTTAAAATATTGGTCAGAAAATTACGACCACGGTTCCTTTAGGTTAGTCCCATAAATAATTTAATAGTTAGTTGTTCACCACTGTACCTACTGCCACCATACTTGGACTTTTAATCGTATGTAAAGATTAAAAGTCGATACCTGTTTTTGTCTTAATAAAAGGTTATTAATTAGCCTGTATTGTCCCACTGCAGGGCAAAGGCCTCATCTCCCTCTTCCACACAATTCTGTCTGTTGCTAGTATCGGCCAGTCCTTTCGGTAAGAGTCAAGCTCGTCTCGGCCTGCCACGATGTCGTCGTGCGTTTAATAAATTCAGGTCAAAGTGTCGTCTTGGGGCACTATGAAAAAAATACTTAGCAAAATTTCGCGACCAATTTCGAGGTAGCGCTCGCCGGCCGCTGCCGCGACACCGCTCGCTTCGCTCGCTCGACTCGCGCGTAGTTGGTCACAGTTCTAACCTAACCTAACCTAATCATAATCTAAACAAAAAATATATGACTTTGAATAATAGTGTAAAAGATGGTTATGTTGAGAAAATATAGGAAAACAAATAAAAGTATAATAGATGTCTATTGCTACTGATATTATGAAGTTGAATGCTTCGGAATTATGAACATTAGAGACAGAGTAGTTAGGAATTGTTGTGATTGTTAGGATGAAAAATGTTAGGAAAACATTTTCGGATTTCCAATAAAATTATCGAAGTTGAACGAAGTTGAAAATTTAGGTGAACTTTGGCGCACCCATTTTTTTCCAAGGAACTGTTTATTGATGACTTTATTGGTCATTGGAAAGCTGACTCAGGCTTTACCCAACCCTACTACTTGATGCATTGATGACAATCTAAATCGAGTCAGCACAGAACTACAATTTATTTTCTCCTTTACGTAGAGACAAAATCTATAGCTGCCTCGTTTGTCTAGCAAGCGCTACGGCTGAGCTTGAGGTCTTGGATTTGATACCCAGGTCGGGAAGTGTTATAGAGTTTTTCCATCTGGAATTTCTGAGCAGCAGCAGCAAGTAGTGGATGTGTGCCCGGTTCATGGCAATTGATTCGCGCCCTGTTTCATGGGACTGAAACATAACTGGCGAAATGTGGGTGTACTTTAGGTACACCTCTGCCCAAACCTTTGAGGAATACAGGCGTGATGAAATATTTTATGTATTGTTTAAAAAAAATTAATGTAGTGAATATAATTTGTCGCTTGACCATGTAAAATGAAAAAATAAAGTGTTATTTTGTCATATTATTATAAGGTTATATATTCCAAGTGACCGATCATATTTTTTTGGTTATAGGTAGGTATATTTTTTCAAATTCAACTATTTTTGTAAATTCGTATTTTGCTTTGAACGACCTCTGATCGTTTTTGATTAGGATGCGTCCTATATAGGTGGAATACTAAATAATGCAGAATTAAAAAACACGTTAAAATGAATAATAATATGCATAAAATATATTATGCACAAAACGTTCCAATACCTCATGAGAATATTCTAACTGTGCGTTTGCACTGGCGAAACATCACGACAAAACATGTTGAAATCTCTAGTTACTGTCAAACATTGTATGGGAAATTTACAAAAAATAGAGATCCCAACATGTTTTGTTGGGAATGTTTCGCCTGTGCAAACGCACAGTAAAACACTATACTGGGCAGTTTTAACAAGACCAATGGCATCCCGAAACATTCCTATAGTTGCCAACGTTTTCATAATTTAGTACAGATAGTAGAAAATTTAGTAAAATGAGGAGTATATTAATCTCGTCCTCGTTTGTTACAAAATTCAAATATTTGGAACTGTTCTTCGTATACAATGTATTTGGTCTCGGACTGTACAAACTTTAAGGGAAGGTAGTTTGCTCTATTTTATCAATAAAATTATTCTAGAGGGGGGTCGAAACCCAACCCTTCCTGAATATCAGCCATTTTTGTATTTTGATCGCATTCTATGAAGCGTGGGTACATACTAAAAGTACTTCAACTTTGGAATTTAATGTCCAATTATCGTAAAAAAAAACTTTTAATAAGCGAAAGTGTTAGCAATAGGTTAAATAACTCATAATACTGACAGTAAATGCTGCATCATATTGAAATAAATCCAAAAAAATCAATATCACGTTAAAATTAACATTGTTTTTTTAGTTTATCAAGGTTATTACAAAATTCACCCCGGGAACTATCTTTTTTTATCTACTCTTTACAGTGATGATCAATGATAAACAAAGAACAAGTATCTATTAACTATTATTTAATATTTACAAAAGTAGAAAATTTGCCCCCCCCCCACTATTTTGACGGCACGCAGTAGCTCAGATCAGCCATAGTTTCTGCTGCAGCAACGGGAATACGCCCAGCAGTTTTTCTCTGGTGTTGTTTTTTTTACGATAAATGGACATTTAAATCTCAAAGATAAACTACTTTTAGTATGCACGCTTCATAAAATGCGATCAAAATACAAAAAAGGCTGCCATTCAGGGGGGGTTGGGTTCCATGTAGAATAATTTTATTGATAAAATAGAGCAAACTACCTTCCCTTAAAGTTTGTACAGTTCGAGACCAAACATATTGTTTATGGGTTTCCTAACATTTTCTTTGTTAACTAAGTATAGTTGTTACCTATTGGTTTCCATAGGACATTATTATAACAAGCAGATATTTCGCACTATACCTTGCCAAGGAGCTTTCGAAATCATAATCGTATCTATTTCTTTCGATATGCACTGTTGCTAATAATTGGGAGAACCCGATGTCTGACGTTTGCACGTGACTAATCAGGATATTTTTTTAATTATGAAGCACTCGATAGTGCTGACGGTATTTAATAAAGCACTCGTGCTGATAATGTTCTTACTTATTTGATTTGTTTACCTATGTAGGTAACCAGCCATCTAATTACGCAACACATTTTCGTATACGATTCCGACTAATCTGTTTCATTTTGACAGTTCAACAATATTCATTGCACTATTTACGTTGTTGAGCAGATTTTTTTTCGAACTAATGAAGCAATGGATTCGCAATTTATTTCAATTTAAAATTGATCGTGCATTACGTAATTAGGGTACAGGTATGGTCGACGAAGACTCATATTTAATTTTCTTTGTTAACTTAACACTGGACATGATTTACTTCGACAAGGAAATCATTTTTTGGATGAACACGGGTGAAGACTATAAGAAGACGGCTAGCGAGATTTACAAGAAACCTGAAACGGATAGTAGCGAAAATCTCAGACGAAGACATTGGAAACAGCAAAGAGCAGATGCACCAGTGAAGGTGGACCCTGAACCTAAACCAAGCTGGCGGCGGTGCGGCGGCGCCGTCGTAAAAAGATGCCCATCCATAGATAAATTTCACCCGTCTCTCAACTATTCCATTGCCTACTCAAGGATGCATATGCATATATCCAATAGGTACGGCTCGCAAATTCTTTCTTATTCTAAGGGTACGTCTTCCCTACCATTACCTCGCCCCCCGGTCTATTCCTTGTTATGCAATGGCCTCTGTATCTGTAGCCCCATGAAGCATGAGGCTCTAGGGGCTAGAGCAAATCTTGGGGTTCATTCAGTCGGTGCATTTCTTTCGTTCACTCATTATTGGTCAGTTGCTTTTTGCGATTTTTATTCAAGCCATATTTTCTTATTGGGCTGGCCGCCTCGAAGGATAACGTACGATCTACGAAGGGATGGATTGTTGCTATTTTGCTATGCCTTATATCGTAAGCTTCCCAAATAGGAGTCCAAATACCAAGTCGGTAAATGTCAAGCGATCACAGGCAAAGAGACGAAAAGTTCCCCATCAGTGGTGCCTTAGACCAAATAATGGTCGTAAACCTCTCGCAGGTCCTTCACTGCCTACTTAGCCAGCTAGATGACTACTAACTATGGAGACCCAAAGGGTCACATGAGCTATGTAAACCACGGAGAGATGAACTGAGGGACTTGTCACACGATGCATTCTGCGTCCTACGGTCCGGTCAAATCGAACATAACTTATCATAAATGTTCAAGTTGACCGGACCTTAGGACGCAGAACTCATCCAGTGTAACAATCTTAAAAGGTGGCGCACACACAACCGAGCGTCGAGGCGCAACTTAGGAGAGGCCTATATCCAGCAGTGGTGGTGAAAGATTGGAGGGAGACAGTTGGAAGCATTGTCGAGGATGGCATCACCAAAGTAAAGCTGGTCATGGCATTCAGCTGCAGTAGATACTGTGAGGTCTAGAACCTGATGATCATAAATTGGACTGAATGGTGTGTCGATCACACTAGTCTTTCCGTAGTACGTGAAGGTAGACTTCTCTTGTTTATGCTGTAAAATAACAAAAAATCACCCCGGAAGATTGCCAGAGAGAGTTCATGCGTAGTTGAATGAAGTTGCATAGACAAACAGGCCAGTAGACATCGACCCTTGCTGGTTGATGAAATACAAACGCTTTGAGGTCAAGCAAGATTGGTTATGGAGTGGAGGCGATGGGGAGCGGATTGAACGACTGCCGCGTCGCAACAGCGTAATGGCGAACCGCCCAAACAAGCCTCGCGCCACAGCCGCCGATACCGGCCGAGTTGGTTAATCAACTATCAAGTCCGCTTCGCCGCGTTCAGCCGCGCGGACGTGTTGTTTCGCGCCAAAATGGTCGCACCGCTCCGATTTCACGCATCGAACGTTTAAACATTTTCGATCGCTTTTTAACTGTTATTTTTTACTTTGATCAAAACCAACAGTTTTTTAGTGCTGTGAGTGATAACAAATGTGTGGTGGTGACTGGTGATTGTATTTGTTCTAGTATTTCTTTTCAAACACAATGAAAACGGTTATGGTTTTTGAGTATTTGTCAAGTGTATACGAAATTGCATTGCTGGGAAAATGTTGACAGGATTCCTAGTGTTTTGTGTGCTCGTTTCACTCATATTCCCATCAGGTAAGTTCACTTGTTATTTAATAGTTCAATTTTGTAGTGGCCTTCGTTATTGAATAACTTGTTGTTTTCACACAACTATTATTGCAAAAAAAAACGGATTTTTTTGTTCGATATATACAAAGGAACAGCCAGTGATTATAAATTATCATACCAGCCGGAGAATTTCAACTAAGTATTGAACGGAAGGCTCCTTCGCTTTTCATGCAAACATAAAAAAAATTAGAAGTACTTATACAAAAGTTTATGCTACCTACCTTAGAATGAGAATAAGCACATAAACCAGTAAAAATACAGATGTCCTACCTACAGCTGCTGGTTTTAAATTAAACGGCATAGGTAAGTAATATTACAGCTTGAGGTCTTAAAATTAGCAGTTTTCCAGGATAATTCCCTCGAGAAATTTAATTTCCATGGTTTACATGGAAGGTATTGGAGGGAGGTATGTAGGTAGCTAGGCCACTTACCTTCAAAAGGCCGACCTGCCCGCATCAGCGCGTGACGAAATTATTATTATTCGCACGGTTTGCTAAATTAAATTAACGTAGTTTTTGTTCCGTTGAGAATATGGACTATAAACAACAAAAACCATTAGGTACGTACCCACTGAATAAAACATTGAACTATGATATGGATACTCTAGTTTTTTTTAAATCAGTTTAAATCATTCAATCCAGCATTATTTCCTTAGTATCCACTAAACCCGCACTGGGCCCGCGTGGTGGATTACAGCTTACAGCCCACTTCCTCTCACAGAGGATGCCTGTGTCCCATCCCAGCCGTTATAAGCTGATTATGCTTTGCTTTCCAATGTAAGGCAGTTCATAAAACTAATGCGAACATTAAAATTGGAATTTTTTGTTAGAAAAACACTACTGACACTACATTAGTAAATGTTACGAATTATATTGCAGTTTAGGAAGGAGTATGTCATGTAAGGATTGAAGCAGGTGGCTGTATGTAGTTTCTGCCTACCTCCATAAGGAGAAAGCGTGAATTTATGCGAATAGTCCCAGTTTCAGTCATTTTAAATTCTGTTAAAAAAACACTCACTCAGGATCTCATCAGAAACGACTTTTCCACAATTTTCGCACGAAAAATATTGTTTGTCTAAAGTTTCCTGCCAGACTCGTTAAGAAGCTTGGCTAAAGATGGATCAGTGTTTATAACATGTTTACTGCAATCCTATCAATTAAGGTGTGTCGCTGCGCACACGCACCCAGTTGTTTATCATGCTTGTTTCTTACAATAATTACGGCAACAATGTCTAGTATACGTTCTACCAAGGAAACCATGATAACAGGTTATTTTTTGTAGTTTCATGGTAGGTTGATGAAGATCACTGAATACAAGAGTGTGGGTCTTCTTCTTCTTTTCGTGTTGACAGTACTTTGGTTGATTATTATTATATTTAACCGCCTCTGTGGTCCAGTGGTTAGACCACCTCCTAAGCTGTCTCAGATCCAGAAGTCGCCGGGTCTGATTCCCAATGGGCGCAAAATTTTTGCTCGGTTTGGGTCGTGGTAGGGCTTATTCTAAGTCCGCCTGGCTAGCTACCACCATCTTATCTAAATCCGTCGCCATAATAATAATGTTAACATCATTGTTGTGTTTCGGCAGTTAGTAAGATAGCCAGTTCCTCTGTGGGTGAGGATTCCGGGTGAAGCTCGCTTCCAGCTTTAAAGTCGTGGAAAAAAAATTGTTTGAGCCCAGTAGTTGGTCATGCTGAATGGCATCAGTGGCATTCTTTAGGTCTTCAAAGGTGCAAGTGAACAGGCACTTCGGACACCCCAGCAAATTGGACATGGTCTGGTCAGTAACACCGCACTTGCACTGTGTGTTGGATGGGTCAGTTATTCCCCACTTCTTCGTTAAATTGTATTTATAGCGGCCTAGTGTGGGAAGAATGCAAGTTATGAAGAATGTAAGGTATTTGCTACCGGACGATGCAGCCAACCATTCAGAACTATCTTTGGTTTAATAATGCCGATATGAGTAGTCAAGAAATCGTGACAAGTATGAGACTTGGTTCCGGACACATCCCATTGAATAGTTTTGCTGCATTCTCTTTAGTCTAGTTGGTATACGTGCTGCATTAATGGGCAAAGTTACATCTCCAAACTGCACGGAATGCAATGTGGTAGAAGACGTTTTTCATAATTATTATGGAGGAGATATTTCATTAGAGACCAATTTAATATGAATATTTGTCAAGTGGGAGAATGTAATATTATTTTAGCGTTTCCAGCATCCAAAGCTGCTAGAATATTATAAATATAAATTGGTTAATTTAGGGATTAAGCCAAAAATAACTTTAATTTCGGAAGTCGGTGGCAAAAAACGGAAGTTCAAAACCAAAAACACCGACTTCCGAAGTTAAAGTTAATTTTGACTTAGTAGTGTCTATTTTGGAAGTCGGTTTGTCTGTTTTTGTAATTAAATAATAAATAAGCGTAAATGTTATGCTTTGCATGTAACAAAGGTTTCCTATGAGGGTATGTTCACTATGTGATCAAACACTCGTTAATAAATTAAGATATAAAAAGAATTCAAGACGATGACCCTGTTGATGACAGACTTTGTCACTAAATCATTAACAACACGCAACACCAACACTTAAGTGTTTATGTAATTACTAACAAATTAGATTGTATTTGTTAGGAATAAATGATTATTATCATTAAGATTTTATGGGCACATAAAGCTACAGTTATCTACATAATTAGGTGAGTCCATGCACAATCCTACTACATAAGAAAATGACCAGATAGAACCAAACTCAATTAAAGAAGAATGTGAACTTGTGGAGGACCCTGAATCATGTGCTTACAAACATGATCACAGTGGATTTCGTACGCAAATAACATTAACAAACTAATGAGGTCTAACACAGTTGACCACCTGAAACTTCGCTTCTATGGATATATAGGTACATATGCAAGATAACAGGGTAATACATGCTCTTAATTGTGTGTAATTGATGGCTTTAAGGAAAATCTATTGTTTGTAAATCAATGGGATAGGAAGCGTGTCAGACAGCGCGAAGGTCATGGCGATAAAAAAGTAAAGACTCCTGCACTTAAAAAGTTTATGTTGGTCAGTGACAGTTAACGTTTATTGCACCATTCTTATTCTTCTTCTGAAAGTGTCGAAGTCGGCCAAGAACTCGGTAGTTTGGCGCCATCACTAGCGTCCATCTGTTCCTGTAATCTACACGTTACAGGACGCTACTGATCAGGCCACGCAGGACACGATACCTAGGTGTAAAGTGAGCCATCGTTTCTGGAACAGCACAACATTAATCGCTCACAAAAGTAGTCTTGGTAAACTTTCGATGTACCTACCTTATGAATTTATGATCTAAACATAAGTGTGTCCAAATATACTCGACATAGATACAGAACCTATTTCGCGACAGATTTAAATTTTAATCTAGGTACAATCCATTGACCCAATATCAATATATACATAGCAACAGAATAACGCGTGAAAATTATATTAAAATGCCGAGAACATAAAATGTTCGAAAATAAACTTACAATAACAGTCTGTAGGTTAATCACGTCCCATAGAATTTATGGCGAGCCAGCTATTTTGAAGTTCACACAGATACAAATGGATAATCCCAAAAAATCTTCCTCGAGAAATATTCGGCTCTGGCTCCATATCGTGTATATTTATACACCAAGGGATATCCCAAGTAGAAACGGAAGTTATGAATGCATATCTTAATTGAAATAAGGATCTTATAGTATAAACAACACAATACCTGTAATGAAAATGGGCTATTTCAGACAAAACCATGAAAATAACAAGGAAAAGCAAATAACAATAAAAATTGCGATTGACATATAGCCGTAAAAGCTGTAACAACTTCCAGAAACATGCCTTGTATGATGAGAGACATCTATGAAAAGAATATCCCCGGTTTCAATCATCTAAGACAACTCTTTAATAAGAACGATGGCATCGTTAACAAAACTATTGAAGCTAACAAATTTTAATGTATTAGGAACATATTATTATCAACTCATCACTGCCACGGTCAGTGCCACGCGCCAAATGGCACGAAGAAACGTAGGTAGGTAACATAACTCAAAATAGAAATCGTCCAGTTTTTGGCAATATGTCATCTAAATAGACAGTAAAACTGCTGGAAAGATTGTTAACAAATAAGAAGTAATACAACATAGATAATATTAGGATTATAAAAAAAAAGAGGCATTTCGAAAATTCATCAACACTGCTCTCAAAATGGTGAAGGAAAACAACGGCAAGTCCTATATAAACAAAAATTCAGAGACTTGTGACATTCGATATGCGCTTTACAATAATAGCAATTTCTCTCTTGTCAAAATAAATATCTACTACTTGGTGGGAAAAAGCGTCGAAGTTTGCAGAAGAATAAATTGTACCTAATGTTTTGGTTTGACACAGATTTTCCAAAAGCGTTTGACATCAATAGGTAATAGCAGCAGGCCACAGGAATAAACAATAACGGAGTCAGGTGCACAAAATATTAAAGGAAAATATTGTCGTTTTGGCTCCGATTTTCCAAAAGCGTTCGACACAAGTAAACTGTATAATTTCTATATTAATAAAAGAGAAATGCAGCCAGTATCTCATAGTAAACAACGGCGGTGAGTCGGTTGTGGCAACGCGCTATTTTTACTCCCAAGAGGAGTGAACTCACAATGTTTTCTGCCAAGATTCAATAACAAACAACGTGTTTTGAAACAGTGTAGACAACGCAATGTCTGATTCAACATTGTTATATCAGTGAAAATGTCTAATGTGCAATATAGCATGAGTCATGCATGTGGCGCCTACCCTAACTCTGATATCATTGGCTATAGTCACCACTCGTCACATTTGGCACCCTGATCCGCAGTATTTGGAGAAACTTGCTGATCATCTTAGTTGGTTCTTAAACAATCTAATCGTAGATTATGGTAACCTATTGATGATCCATCATCTTTAGAAAGATCTAACCTTGTTAAGAGGTATAATCTTTTGTAGGTAGTTAGTTTAATGATTTAATCGAAGAAGCCCTAAATCCTTCATAATCGACCGATTTATTTCTTTCATTACAAAATTATATTCAATCATGGAGAACATTGGGTTTTTCGTCCAGTTGCTTGCTTTGCCAAATGGGAAAGCGTGTGTTTTTCGCTTGGAGTTTTTTTTTGCTGTTTTTGCTCATTCCTACAGATAGGTACCTACGCCAGTTTTATTTCTAGATGTGACTTACATATTATGCAGCACTCATTACCTAAATGTGACAGCTTGCCAAATCTCAGGAACTGACAACAAAATGGCTCTGAAGTTTTGCTCTGAAACTGTAATTACTCTTCTAATATTTACCTCAAATTCATGTTGACTGTTGTCAACATGACATTTTAGTTTTGTACTTTAGCTTTCAGTTGTTTTCATAAAAGTTCGATTCTCTTCGATTATTTTGTTTGGCTTGGGAATATTCCGGTAGTTTCATTCAATAAAAACATGAGTAGCCTTGAAATTGAATCAAAGTCCGCTGGCCAAATCATAGTTTGTAATAATAAATTGACCCTAGAAATATAAGGTCAATTGAAGTCAAGACAAAATATCGGGTTGATGCTCTTGAACTAAATATTTACTATAGCTATTTCTTGGAAGATTATGGCTTGTGAAAGAACATACACACACACATTTGTTTACAACAATGCCATCTATATAAATAAAAAATTAATGCTGTTTGTTGAAATGCATCACTTGACAGTGGCTGGACCAATGTGGCTATTTTATTAACCGACTTCCAAAAGAAGGAGGTTCTCAATTCGTCTGTATGTTTCTTATTTTTTTGTATGTTTTTTACGCGATTTCTCCGTCAATTGTGGACCGATTTTGAAAATTGTTTTTTCCTTGAAAGGGTATGCTCCCGAGGTGGCCCCATATAAATTTGATTAACTTTACTTGGATAGTTTTTGATTTAGTTTCAATAATACGTATTTTTTTTAGTTTATATGGATGATATGATAATAACTTCCTATCACTGTTATTTACATAGGTGGTATTCGAATTTTTATGGGGTAGGTACCACAACTAAAAAATGCAAAATTAAAACTTTTTACAACAAAAGAACAACCTACTTCCAAAAAAGACACTACAAAGTAAAAAATAATTTTAATTTCGGAAGTCGGTGGCAAAAAACGAAATTTCAAAACCAATAACACCGACTTCCGAAATTAAAGTTATTTTTGACTTTGTAGTGTCTTTTTTGGAAGTCGGTTGTTCTTTTTTTGTAAAAAGTTTTTATCTTTAAAATGTTCGTAGCAGTTCGAATAAGGTTTTTAGACAAAATAAATAGGTACTACTGAAAGCAATTTTTGTATGAACTGGACAAAGTGTGTCGGGTCTAAATGCTGGTGAAGAACGAGATCTTGCTGGCAAAACAAAACAACGGAAGTTTACAAATGGCTTCAAATAATCCTATTGTGTTATAACGACAGCAGCTGCAAATACTATTAGCTGGTGGAAGCCGACCTGACCGTCCGAAGCCTTTGCAATATGTATCTTGATCTTATGTAAGAATGTTTATGTCTATAAGGAGACCAGACTCCTATCATAATCAAGATAAACTCAAAATTTTATCAACACAAAATTAATCTGCCTAGCCTTTGCCCAACTATGTTGGGGTCTGCTTCCGGTCTAACCGGATGCAGCTGAATACCAGTATTTTACATGGAGTGACTACCTATCTGACCTCCACAACCCAGTATCTGGGTAATACGATACCCCTTGGTAAGACTGGTGTCAGACTTTCGTGCTTCTGACGACTCGTAACGACTGGCACAGATCCACGAATGACAGCCAGGACCAACGGCTTAACGTGCTTTCCGAGGCACGGAGGAGTCTCGGTATGTAAAGATGGTCGGGCACCCACTGACCAACTCCGGCAAGCGTAGCTTAACCTGGTGGATCGACCCGTGCGGCTGTTATTACTTTAGCCACGAGCTTCTCAGTTCATTTAATTACTTAATTGAGCAGAAATAAAACACGCCGGCTATATTTGCCTCCCACACCAGTGTTAAACATAAGAACGGATTATATACTCCCATTCTTCTAAAGATGTTGGAATACAAGACTGCATCCGTATCCATAAGTGTGCCAAGAAACGGTTGACCTGACCGCATGGCGCCCTATTGCTTCGCCTGAGAATCAACACATGGGAACAGAGCCGGTACACAAACCCAGTGGAACAGCATATTGGAACTCTGTGGTGGTGTTGTCTTGGTTTATAAAGCGTTCTAATTAAGCGACATATCGAAATGTAAATAGTTGTACACCGATTTTAAGTTGAAGTTACTGATTAAAAAATGAAGCCCATTTATAAACTCGCATCTTCCATTTGGTAATCTATTCTAAGATGTCACCTTTGACGAACTGAAGAATGTCACTTATGGATACCACTATAAACATGGCCACTTACTAAGAACTATGCTAATAAAAGAAGAAGAGGAATTTAAGGGGTAATTTTAACGACTCAATTCAGCCATTGCTTAACTGCATTATTTCAAGATACCGAACAAACAATGGCTCTTAGCTCAGTTAAAATAAATAAAATTATCATTGTTGAAGCCAACTTGTGTTTGAACACATCGTATTTACATAAAGTAGATATAAATGGCAGAGATAACCTCAACATCGCAGATACATATGCGGCTTTCACTTCAGTTACTTGCGCAATTAAATCGAAGGATATTAAAAAAAACCGACTACACTTGATTTATATTTACTTTTTTTATTTACGAGGTGAACTAGCGAACTGACTCAGCGTTGCCTAAATTGGCACCATCAGCGTCAACAGCCTTAGGTCCAAACATTGAGTAGACAGATAGCATCTCAATCTTCGAACTAGTACCATCAGCTCAATTTCTTAACAGGAGTGCAATTTCTAAGTTCACAAAGCATGAAATCGTAAAGTCCTATGCATCATTTAGAGCGCTAACACACTGGGACGCTATGGCGACGTCCCTCGCCTACCGCAGTCAAATGAGGTTACCAACAGTAGCCAGTAACACGCGGGCGTCCATCCTGGCGATCAGTTGTCCACTGAGGGAGGCGTAACTTGTTTGTATACAAAATACTGGCGTCTTGGCTACGCGTCGCCAGGGTCGCCAGAGTATCCAGTCTTCACGTAGGGACCAATCGGTCGTAGCTACGCTTCCAAATTGGCGACGTCGCCAGACTGTAGCCAAGTGAGTTAACTGTCAGACATTTCAATACTAATTGTTTGGATACGTAGCCGGCTGAGTCGCCATGGCTTCTGCTCTGTCGTATGTTACAAATACCTGAAATAGCTGTAACACAGGAAAAATCTAAATAATATCACACTCGTCAAAAGAGCAAGCAAGTGCATGAATAGTCATCAAAATTACTTCAAAGAAGTAGTCAATAGCTGCCATTAGTGATTCACACGACGCATTCCCGACCTTGGCAGTCGCACGTCCAACCTCACAAAGCAAACTCAATGTCGCTTTGTTTTCCAGCATTTTTTTATTAATTCACTGACCTTTCTGTCCACGTCAATTTGTTATTCACCATCATGTTTTTAATTTATTTTAATCTATAATATTTACGAGTATTTTACCCTCGAGAATTTCACCTTCTAACAAAAATAAATATATCGTGGGTTGATTTTCTATGGAAAAATATGGATGGTTTGATTAATTTTATTAGACAAACTCTAGTTCAATAAGAGACAAGAGTCAAACAACTCAAATGGATGAGAATTCAATTCTGATAGTACTCTGTTAACGTTTCATAATTTTTGTCAAAGAATCAGAGGTAGAATAGAATGCCAGTGATATAGATACTTTGTTTTATGTGAATAAGCATGATACAGATAATAACACAATACAATCAGCGGTCTGGGAAGTAGTTACTATTAATACAAGAATGAAGAAGATTACAAGAAGACACAAAGCGATCATTGACATTCCGATATGAACAGTTATTATAGAAGAATCTGCCCATGAAGTTCATCTTACCTTCAGCATTTACTTCAAGACCTTAGTAAGAGTATCGACCCCTGACCTCAAGTTAATAAATGATTATGAACCCGTATATACAACGACACATCATGCTTATACATATCCAGTATAAACGGTGACCTGACCTCCTCCTTCCGTACCTACAATGAGACGTCATCTTCTACTGGAAATGGTGTGTCGTCATGCGAACGATGCCCTATCCTTTTCATCATATCTCAATGCAAGTCTGGTACAATAGTAAACATTGTACGCAAACAACCTGACGACTAAATATATCTTCATGGCCGAATGGTTATCATTAACGCTCACTGATTATGTCATCTATGTATGAATTTGTATGGCTGCTGTATTGTCCATTTTGTATCGAAGGTTTGATTTTTCTATTGGAATACAATAGGTAGCTTCGATAGTTGGTATTCCATGCTTACCTGTTGAAGTTAGTCCAACTTCAGCCTTATCAACTGTTCAATCTTTATATTTTTCTATATTAACAGTCTCAGTCTCTCGAGGTTTAAAAAAAGTGTTCCGTACATAAATATATTTCAGAAAGATATGCAAATTATACTTGAATATTGCTGCCATGTTGCAAAGGTTGAGTAGGTTATATGATATGCCTGACCTGAATGTCAAAGTTTCACATAATTCAATTTACTCTAGCCATATTTCGAGTAAGTTGCACAGTAAGAAAATGAACATCACAACATTCTTCGGACCAACGCTATCTTGGCTTGTAATGTTTGGCGCCAAGCTGATCACTGCTATAAGATTATAATGTTGATTTTAGTTTTGATTTTATTTTAATTATTTGGTTGTGATTGTAATATTGTTTTTTGATTTTATTTAATACTACTAACATATTTTTCTAAGTGCAAATACTAATACAATATGGATGTTTTTCCGAAATAAATGGTTGAATTGAATAAAACATATTTTAATTTTGACATCAAAACAGTCTTAATCATCGTAATCGCCCACGCAGACAAAGGCTGAACCAATTACCCACAAATTGCTCCAACAATTCGATTAACATATTTTACTTCATATCCTATTTCGTCCATTTCCTACTTTTTTTTTAACAACGATAGGAAGTCCTTGTGATGCAATTAAAAGTTCACGACGATAACGTTAGCGTGGAGGTGCACGTGTGTTATGCGCAGACGCATTTGTTGCACAAGCCGACGTTGACGTCACAATTTTACTAGCTACCTACTAATTGTTAATTGCCCTGCCTGAATAAAAGGTCACGAGGTGACATTAACCTTTGATACTTAACGATAAGGGATTATTTAAATTGATGCTGATGATTGAAGGACTCGTTCATGTTTTTCAGCATGTTACAAGAACTGAAACATGTAGGTATTTAACTATTGATGTAAAGTGAATATTGTTAACGTAAATAACGACAAAATCTTTTTCATCATACCTTTTCGAAAAGCGACAATTGCCTATAGAGGATAGCGGGAGCCAAATTCAATTTTGCTCCAAATTGAATTCCTCGCTACGCTCAGGATTCTACTTTAAAATCCTACTCTTCGCTCTGAATTCAAAATAGCGCTCTGCAAGAACAAATTATTACTTTGTCCCCTTGTAACACAAATAACTATGAAAGTTGTATTATAATCAGTAGTTTAGGAACCTAACAAAATCCTGCTTATCATCTCTTTCATCTTGAATTCCTGATCCCCGACCAACTTTAGCATTCATGACCTTTTCTTCAGATCTCATAAGGATCCATTCTCTTCCTATAAGAATTCTGGTCATTTTCCACGTGAAGCTCAGCAGTTAACCCTCACTCCTCAGTACCGGAAAGGGCTTTTATGCACATTGTGATGAGATGTCGCACAGAATAATGATATCTCGAGTTTTTTCTCGTGTTTGCTCAACGATTTACGCAGTTATTATCACATGATTCATTACACAAGTACCCTTATTTGCATTAAACAATGTATAGGGCTTGTTTGTAATGGTGACGGCTGCAAGCCTCGTTTTGATGCCAGTTCAAGGGAGTGCAGCCAGTGCATATTCAAGACGGTGTTTCGTTGAGTAATGTGACGTTATTATGTAAACTAATGTTTAGAGGACTATGTAACTTGGCATAACAATCTGACTTGTTTAGGATCCTGCGAATGCAAACCTTGGTTCTACCACAATATACATTGTCTACTGTGGTTCTACTAATGATGAGATTGAGATGTCGACTAATAAAGTTATGTCTGCTAAATAAGTCAAACAATTCTAGGGCAAGACTAATTATTATTTATAAAGTTAGGAAGGACTATACATTTTGCCCGATCTTGGAAGGGAACTGTTATAGCAACAATCCTACAATATGGCTCCAATATTCCTAGTTTCCTTTGAAATTGCTGATTAGGATTACAAATGCGCGAACGTATTTATTGAACCAGCAGTACTTAATTATCACACTTCCTTCATTTTCGAGGATATCGCTGAAAAAAATTTACTACACATAAACCTACCTCACATAAATTGTTGCCTACCTAACCTGTATTACTTGCTACTAAAAAAAAGTTGTGGTATTTTTAACGTCGCAACAGCAGCGATTTAAATAGCATTAGTAACTCCTGGGGTCATGTAGGGAACACAATAAGAAAAGTACGCCCACGTTTCATATTGCCAGGTTATCAACCTGCCTCCTACAACGTCTGCTCCGTTCACAGCAAATGAACTGACTCGCCCAGTCCCCACAGAAGTACTAAGGTAGTTTTTCCTTTAAAACTCAGTTGTTGGAGCCAATCCCTTTAACACTTTCGACTCCATCCATTTTCGTCGACGTCATACGCCATACATATGGTAAGTGAACCCTCCGGGAGGGTTCCCGGCATTACGTTTGCATTAAAGCTAACCATCGCAAACGGTCAATTTAAAACCGTGTTATAAAACGCTGTAAAACGAAGTGAAATTGTGTTTCCTGGGGGTCTTGTCGCTGTATGTAGTTTCAAACTTTTAATTTTTTTGTGAATATTTACAAGCGTGAACAAAAAATTTAGAAAATTATATATTCTGGGATTTTAAAACCAACGCATATACTTACTTATAAATCTTGTTAAAATATACCTACATCAGATTTTATTTTCACGGTTTATAATGCTGTATTCGCTAAGAAAAACCTACATATAAAATTAGCCCTCCGCGAGGGCCCCCGGCATCTTATATGCGACTAGGTGAGCCCTCCAGGAGGGCTCCCGGCACTGAACGTGTTAAATTTCGCTTCAAAAATACCCATGGTGGTCATGGCAACAAGTTCAATGACGTCAGTACAGGTCAACGACCGATAGAGTTGCGTACACTATACATAACACAATAGAAACGTACTCACGGAACTCAATACGTAATTTATAAATACAGGGTTCGATTCTTTGTTATGTCAGTGTTTGTGCATTGGTATGTGGTGTGAACGAACTGGCTAAACGGCTAGTACTATTGGGTAATTTGTGGTTTTCATTGCAAATCGTTAAGTTGATATTCAGGTAAAAAGCAGATTCTGTTATTGCTTCACTTTTTGGTTATGTTTGTCTTTCATTAGGCATCTATCACTCGAAGTGAAATGTCTGAAGACAAAATGAATCAAAAGTGAAAAATTAAGTTCACTAACTTTCACTCGCCTAAACATCGAAAAATCTAATGAAATGAGCATGAATGATGAACGTTCATTCCTATGCTATTTTGGCGGTGTCGTGTGAACGTGGAACGAAACAAAAATGGACATTCACTCGAGTGCTTAATAACATCGCTGGTCTTCGGTTCTCCACCTGCATTTGTTTTCATTTGAGGACAGTTATTGGAACTGTGCCCAATCATTTACAATGATATCATCACTAGAATGTTAAGTGCACTGGCATCATTCGAAGTCACTTAGCAGAACCTACGTAAGTGTACGACAAAGTTTGTTACCAGCGGTCTTTGTGAAATCTTACGGCGTCTTGACAGCTGTATGGCTTTTGACTCGATAAACTCCGTTTCCTGGAATGTTAAGAGACTTTGTTTATAATTATGGGCATTAAACAAGCCCTACGTGTCGCGATACTTAAGTAAGGTACGTCTGGCGCACCCTGGACATTCAGCCGGGATATCAAGATGGCTGACTGGCTCATCGTTTCGCCCCTTATATAAGTAGGTGTCATGCCACAGAAAGAAGAAGGTGCTTAAACTTTTTGGTAACATCTTATACTCATAACAGTACCTAATCTTCTGCGTTTAACCCAACCACCTGCAAAAAAGCAAACATGCACATAACAGTTATACCAACACCTATAAGTGAAAACAAGCCTGCAGTTATACAGTATCGATTTCATGCAATGCAGACAGTGTGTTGAAGACGTGTTTGTAGTTAGAAGCGGCTTTCTGCGGTACGTCTTACGCAAGGCGCGTACTGCTCTATAAATAGAATGGCTGCGAGTAGGCTTAGCATAATGAGACCTTTAGAACGGGGTTGGGGCATCAATATTTATGGTCGAGGCTTCTTTTCCCCAGGTGCGCATTTATAGACCAGAAAGATTTATAGACTAAGAACCATTCGCTTGTAAATCCGAAAGAATTGAGTAAAGCAGCAGAATTAGGGATCCAGCAGAATATCAGCGTCAGATATATTTGCCTGGCACTGCTGGACTCCAATTTGGTGCAACCTTGAAACGCACACCGCACTTTTTATTATGTTCGTTGATCCACTATTTTAAAGTGTGTCCATCATAGACAATAGTGTCATCACAATGCAATGTCTTGTTTTTTTTTTGGCGCCTTGTACCTATTACCTCATATTCATGTAATTCATTATTATTTAATCATGCTTTTGTTGTTGTATTGTTGTGATCTAAAGATATTCTGCGCAAGAATTTCGTAGGAGGTAGGTATGTACATACATTAGGCTTTAGGGAGGTCCCTTGTTGTCCTAATGGCCCAAACTTACTAAGGTCCACTCGATAGTTCTGCTAGGCAGAAGACATTACCTGATAGAATATGTCCTAATGGGTAAAACCAAAAAGTAGTAAATTGTTAATTGCGTTAATTTTGCACATCAAAGGCATAAGAATGCAACCTTCAATTTAGGGCTACATCATTTCCTGCTATTTGTACTTTGTCAAAGGCCAAAGAAAGTTGTTTGTTAAGGAAATTACGTACGTTTCAGTTGATTACGTGCCAACGTCCATAATTTTTTTATCCTTTCATTCGTGACTTCGTGAGACGTCCAAAGTGTATTGTGTAACCGACCAGCTGGCTTGACGTTATTCTGACGTCAAGTTATTCTGACGACGGATGAAAATGACTAGAATTTTCACTAACACGTCAAGGTTATTTTTAAAGATTATAGTTATTATGATAAGTTTGTTTGTTTTGCAGCATTTTTGTGCAAATCTGGTTGTTAAAGTCCGTATTATACACACTTGCCGAGAGATATTTACATACCGAGACTCCTCCGTAAAGCACGTTAAGCCGTTGGTCCCGACTGTAATTCGTGGATCTTTGACAGTCGTTACCTACGGATCATCAGAAGCCCGAAAGTCTGACAACCAGTCTTGCCGAGGGGTATCGTATTACCCAGTTGCTGGGTTGTGGAGGTCAGATAGGCAGTCGCTCCATGTAAAATACTGGTATTCAGCTGCATCTGGTTAGACTGGAAGCTGGCTCCAACATAGTTGGGAAAAAGCTAGGAAGATTTTAATGTGTAAAACTCGCTTCGCTTTTCCAAGTTTCCTTTGTTTCTAAGAATTTTGTAAAAAACTAGGCAGTGTATAGAGTGCCACCATTGGCACTCTATCCCTATCGGATAAAGTGCCACTACAGGCACCCTAGTAATACCGCCTCGGTCCGGCTAGAGTGCCGCAAGCATTGGATTGTCATTGTCACTGTCACTAAGTCACGTCACTTGGTATTTTGTTTGATTGTCGAGGTTAGATCGCTGTAAAACACCACATTCCCAAAACATAACATTCTCTTGTGCCTAAACGGACCCTGGCACTTCGCCGGCCGCTACCGCGGCACCGCTCGCTACGCTCGCTCGGCTCGTGCGTTGTGTGGTCACAGTTCTAACCTAACCTAACCTAAATAACAAGTGACAGTGACAATGCAACGCTCACGGCACTCTAGCCGGACCGAGGCAGCGACACTAGAGTGCCAAAAGAAACTCGCGGCACTCTATACACTTCGAAAAAACTAATAATCTTCTTCTTTTGTAGTTTGTAATTTTGTGTTTTGTTTTTTCTACCTCGTAACGTTCCGCGGCAGAACGCTCCGTCGCGTCATATTTCTATGGACGTAACGTTCGGCTGATGTGTCATAGGTAACTTGAAAAACATTAGGAGCGTATTCAACCGAACGTTAAGCCGCGGAACGTTCGGCAGGTGTGTCCCGACCCTAATGGTCGTAAGCGCTACTACTGAGCATGAGGTGTTGTTGGGTTCGATATCCAGGTTGGGCAAAGTGTTATTGGGCTTTCCTATCTGAAATTTCTCAGTAGCAGCCCGGAGTCTGGATTTGTGCCCAGTTGATGGCAATAGGCTCGCGCCCTATTATCTACATGGGACTTAAGAGGGTTTATTCTGAAAGTTGGCAACGTCGCAAATAGATGTCAAATATTTCGCTGTTTTGATTAATTTGATAATATTTCTGTATGGAAATAAAAAATGTGGCTAACTAGCGAACTAGAATATTGATTATGAAATGCAATTCTAACATTGATTTTGATGTTGTACCCGTTTTAGGTATAAAAAATTCATTTGGAAAGCTTCCAAATACTTTTTTTACATCTAAAACTAAATATTCGGTGTTACGATATTGATTATTGCAATTCATTATTAATATTCTAGATAGTTAGTTAGCCACATTTTTTATTTCCATACAGTATTATTGCCAAATTAATCAAAACAGGTGAATATTTGACAGCTATTTACGACGTTGCCAACTTTTAGGATGCACCCTCTTAAACATAACTGGCGAAATGTGGGTGTACTATAGGTACATCTCTGCCTAACCCTTCGGGGAAACAAACGCGTGATGTTATGTTATGAATTTTGCAACCGCCTCGTTTTCCTTAGGGTGCGGTTCGCTTGCATTTCTATGGACGTAACGTTCGGCTGATGTGTCATCTAAGGTAACTTGAAAAACATAAGGAGCGTATTCAACCGAACCTTCCGCCGCGGAACGTTCGGCAGGTGTGGCGCGACCCTTAGAATGTTGTGTGACGTTTTAAGTTACTGTGTTTTCAACTTCATTAATATTTTCAAAAAATTCTAAACGTTACGTTACGTCCTCCAAAAATATGTCCTCATTTTATATTATATCCAAACAAAAATATGTTTTCAATGTCGATGCCCTATTGTTAGCAAAATAGATGACACCCGTAACTAAGAACTCATACGCCATGCCGCCATACATAATGGTAGTGAACCCTCCGGGAGGGCTGCCGGCATTACGTTTGCGCTAAAGTTAACCATCGCGGACGGTCAACGGCATTAAGTTTAAAACCGTCTTATAAAACACTGTAAAACGAAATAATATCCAACCTTATAAACGTGTTGTGACTGTTATAATATATTTAACCGTGAACAAAAAATAATAAAAATGCTTCAATTTTTAAACCAACGCATATACTAATAAATCTTGTTAAAATATACATCATATTTTATTTTATTGTTTTATAATGCTGATTCGCTAAGAAAAACCTACATTTAAAATGAACCCTCCAGGAGGGCTCCCGGCACTGAACGTGAACATAACATAACACCTGTTACAGACTTAGAGGTCACCGAAAGTTGTTCAACAAAAATTAAGAATGAATAATGAATATTATAATAAAAAGGCTCCGGCTGACAGGCGCGACGTGACGGTATGACCGACGCGCCGACGCGGACACTGTTCTACTAGAGTCGCGACATGCCTGTCTGTGGTAGCCTTAAAATAAACTTAAAATTGGAGAGCTCGTTGAATTTGAAAAACACGTTAGACTAGTATTTTAGCTTAGCATACAAAGCATCCTATTTATAGATAAGTTATTGTGATAACGTTGATATTAACTCCATTACGTAACACAAAGCCTAAATATCACTAGAACGACGAAAACGTTCTAGAAAAACCTGTAATCTAGGAGTTAATGAGCGAAACGATTACCAAACGGACGTATGGAAGGCTATTTTCGGCGACCACTTAAATCCATTAAAGCTATTTAATTTAATGTTTTACTAATGAGGCTAGGAATAGGTAGGAATTTTAAATAGTTTTTATTTCTGTCTGGCCAGCTGCCTGCCCTTTACCATAATGTGTCTGCGCATGTATTAGGCTATATTGCCCTATTGCGCATTCATGGCTCATGGCGGTTTTCTATCATTGCGCGTGAGACGGGTTAAGAAAACTTCAAGACGTTGCTTCGACTTAATTGACGGAAAATGTACTCTGGCTACAATTATAAATGTAAGAGTTTGGTTTGATTTTCTTAGGTTTTGACTACTTTACTTTCATTGTTGATTACGATATGATTCAGTTTTTTTCTTTTACAAACTCAAGTCCTGACTTTTGAACCCTTCGAAAGTGGATCAAATTGACACAATGGCTTTTTAATTGTTTCTGTAATTTACACGGCATTCAACCGAATTGCTGTCTGTAATTCTCATATTTGCACAGAAAATAATAGTCGAAGGAGTACCTACATCCTACATGAGCCTATATAAACAAAATTATAGAATACGTGTAGAACCAATTGGCGGAGTGACGACATCTGTACAATATATGCGCAGGCGACTATTCGGCGATATCGCCATCGACATAACTATTGACAAAATCCGGTAACTACGTTTTGATCTGTTACGTAAAACTTGTCAGGTCCGGTGTCTCCTTTACAAAGCCTCAGTCAGATTCAGAATAGATTCATAATCTTCATTCATGTCAACTTCAGCACTTGATTAGTGGCTTTTGTTACTAATAATAACTATTGTTATTACTGCGAAAGTTACTCTTTAGTGTACTGGCATAATGGAATGTCGATTTGTTGACATTTTCTATTTTGTTAAGTACCTGGTAAGACTTGTTGAAAGACCTCCACTGACCTCCCATACCTATTAACACTGTTGTTTGAAAATATTGTAAAAGCATGTAGTTTCTTTCCGGCTCTTCACCATAGGAACCGCACGGTTCCAATTGGTCGAGAAGCTAGGTGCACACCTAGCTTCTGACGTTTCATAAGTGCCCATGTAGATTTATGTGAAATGAAATATTCAGCGAGCCGTTCAGAAGTTTTAGCAAGAAAACGTAACAAACAAACAGTAAATAAACTCACTTTTGCATTATATTAGTGTATTATATTAGTTAGGATACAGTCTTGTTCCCTCAGTTCCCTTGCCAAACACTGATTGCGTATATTTTCCATAGTAGCTATAACTACAACTACTCGTTTGGCTTGCAAATTAGCAATAAAATAAACGGTTTTATCCATTCTGCTTATCTTTATGTTAATATAACGAGTATAGCGACGTAGGAGTCGGCAGTTGGTTTACTCAATTTAGGTGCAGTTCACACGTTGTTACTTTTGTTGCTTATGCTTTTAACTGATCACTTTTAACTTTTAACACGTTCCGGGAGCCCTCCTGGAGGGTTCACCTAGTTGCATAACCTAAGGGATGCCGGATGCCCTCGCGGAGGGCTCATTTTAAATGTAGGTTTTTCTTAGCGAATACAACATTATAAACCGTGAATTTAAAATCTGATGTATATTTAAACAAGATAATAGTATATATGCGTTGGTATTAAAATCCAAGCATATATTTTTAAATTTTTTGTAACGGTTACAAAAAATACACAAAATATTTAAAAAGTTGGAAACTACTTATAGCGACAAGACCCCCTGAAAACACTATTTGGCTTCGTTTTACAGTGTTTTATAACACGGTTTTAAACCTAATGCCGTTGACCGTCTGCGATGGTTAACTTTAGCGCAAACGTAATGCCGGCAGCCCTCCCGGAGGGTTCACTTCCAATATGTATGGCGGCATGGCGTATGAGTTCTATGAAAATGGGTGTAGTCGAAAGTGTTCAAATTGAAAACAACAGTTCGTTTGATTTTTTATTGTAATTTATCATGGAATGTTTATAATTTTGCTTGCCTATTGGTAGACATGATGAACCGCGCATTCACTCAACATCTTGAAATGTATTTATATGTACCTATCTACTGTGTTTACCAATGGAGATTTGATTTTCTTAAAATGAACTTGTAACCGAAAGATGTGTTGTGCAGTCTGGGCATCATTAAGGCTCGTGCAGACCAGCGCGACTTGTCTGACTTGTCGCGCGACACCCGTTATTGTTATACCGTGAAGTTTTCTTAGAAGTTGCATTGTTCGTGTCGCGTCGCGCTGGTACGAGCCTTCAATAGAAAATTATCGTAATCTGGACAGCCCAGATCAATAAAGGGGAATGCCAACTCTCCATAGACACTTCGGCCTCAAGTGCACACAATTCAAAGTATATGGATAGGATAATATGCGATTTAAATAATGAAACGGTCAAGGTCTTGGTTTAGAAAAAAGTTGGGGTTATTTAGATAAAATCGTTTTTTTCAATGAGGCAAAATCTTCAATTTGTGCTGCACTAAATGTTTTAATATGATTATATATTGATTCTAAAAGTAGATTCCAGGGGTTAGGTACTACTTAAATGGTAATAACAGATTCTACAATCCGGCGGTACATAGTAATTGTACTTACAAAAAAGATGTACCCGCAGTGCTGACGGGACAGCGAGCCGATTGGTCTTGTTACAGCCAGGAAAGAAACATTGATTTTGAGTGTTTGGTGCTCTTACATAATAAGGCAGCAGTATACTGTTGGATGTTTTCAAGCTTTGTCCCGCTTGCTATGCACTGTCAGCTACTTCAGATTGCACCGAAGGTAGGTTGGATGGTTCAAATTGCTCCATAGGCAGACTGGATGGTTCAGATTCCGGTTCTGTAGTTGAACATGATGCTGCTCTAAACTGCTCTAACGAGATGATGATGGCAACTGAAATAATAATAAAAATTAAAGCTCAGTGCATAAAGACAGTAAACGTGAATTACTGTGGTTTTGGTACAAATAAATACACAATCAAAAAAATATCTATCACATTTTATATTATTATTAATTAATTTCTAAAAAATCTTTCTCAAGTTTCTAGACAATCTGTACTATGTGAAATATAACTTGTGCGGACACGAAAGAAGTTGAATATTACACTATAGACTCAGAAGTATGTCAGTATCAAATCTCAGAACTACGCTTGTATTAATTCTAAACAGTTGATAACTTACCGCTCTTGGTACAATCTGACAGGCAATCATTTCGAGTTGTTCATGTGGAGAATCAGACCTGAGTGTATGTGATCTTATTCTCAAAAGCAATCTGCCGCACGCAGCTGATGCACACTTGTCCATGATCTGTACATTTTGTTGTTCGCACACTAAACTGTCACTCGACACTTGTACCTAATAAACAAGTCATAATTATTAGATATCCTAAAACAACACTAACTTTGATAGTAGGTACTCTGTCTATTTATTTAAAATCATTTCTCTCTGATACTGACCTGTTGTGTCGAATTGTTGTATAACATTTTGCTCTTTCTGCTATTTCCAAGAAATGCCTTCGTATTCTCGTGACGTTTAAACCACAATTAACACAGCGTAAATGACCTTTTGAATGAATTACTTAGGGAACGGAAGTACTCGGGCCAGCGACAATGCCGGGGTCTTCATAATTTGTGGATATCGAGTCAAAGTTCGTGCTGAGGTTATCGTTAGAAGCGGGAGCGGAATCCATGTTCAGGCCGTGGTCGTCAGGGCTCAGGGTTCAAAGAATCTTCGGAGTCCATTTAATAAGCGTATTCGATGGTTAAAATAACAAATTCGCAAGAAAATAAAGTTAGCAAACGAAAACAAAGAAAGTCGATTTGTGATTTGACATTGACATTGACTTGACAGCCGGCCGGCATAATTCAATGTTGCCACACCACACACAAAAAATTGATAGATCGATATCGATTTTTTTATCGAATCCTAATTTTAATACAAAATTATAATCGCCACTGTGACTCATTAATCTTAACGACGTCAACTCTGATGACGTAACATTATTTGGTAAAAAAAAATGGATAAACAGTGTATTTTAGTTCAAATAATAAAACGATTAAGTACCTAATATTAAAAAATAAAATAAAGTCTTACCAGCGATTACACGACACGAAACACACACAAAACTCAAAATAATCACATTCACTTTTTCACTCACGGGTTCCCGACGTTTTTTTTGGTCGGATCAAAATAGGTATTTAATAAACGATGCTAGTTAGTGCAAATATTTATCTACCACGATGTATGTAGAAACTACTTATGGAAATAACAACACTTCCCGTCGATTTACACACAAAAATAATAAAAAATTACGAAATACGATGCCGAGCGCGCACTCGTGACTATAACGTTTTACCTGCGTGTGACGTGCGACATCAGTCAGTTTCAACATTTTTTTCCAATGTTGGCTATTGATATTTTTGGATATTGGTTTTTATGATAAAAATCGTTAAAAAAGGGTGTATTCCCGTTCGTCCCACTGCCGTCGTCCCCCTGGTGGGACGAACGGGAATTTAATAATTAAATGATTTAGTTGACGAGAATATCCGTCAGGCCATAGAGTTAAATTGCTCAGCGACCAGTTTAGCCCTAATTTCATAGTAGAAATAGAGATTTAAACCGTGTGTACCTGCGTCGGCCGTATGTCCGCCTCGGGGTTTGAAGGACAAATAGTTTGCGGCAGCCTTGCGGCTGCCTCGGGACGGGAGTTTAAAGGTTAAGAAGTTATGAACGTCTTTGTAAATATGTTTTCTTTAACATATTCTATCTTTATTGTGCTGAACAGCTAAAGAATTATATGTAATTAAAATGTGTAGTAGCGTTTTTGTTATGATCCTATGCATTCATTATTATATCAACTATCGCTTGTTCATTTAGTATCAATAGTAAAAACATAACAACGTATTTGTTTGAATACATCGAATAATAAGCATTACGGATCTGATATTATAAGTAAAACATCCATGAAAACATAATCGATTATTTCGTGAACGGAATTAATAATTATTGGCAACACTGCTGATTTTATCCACAAAAGGGAATTATTTTCACGTATTTATCGTTTCGGTACTTTTTATTTGTGCAAAAATGTTCCCATCTTGTTCGGATAAATGAATATCTTGTTAGATAACTAGAAATAACGATGTTTTTTTTACATAAACGTAAATTGGTGGGCGTTCTCGGGCCATAAATGGGCATCCTTCTTTCAAATTAAATATCTAAAGAATGCTGTTAATTGCCAATTGCCGGTTGCCATTGTTGTGTCCAATTCAAGACACTAAAAGTGTCCAAGTTTGCGCACTGTCTAATTGCTATACCTACATGTACACTATGATAGTAATTGTTTATTTTGATATACAGTCTGCTCTTTTATTAAATGAATTGGTGTCAATAAATTCTTAATTGTCTTATGCAGCTGTACTAAAACAATGCTAACATCTTTATTTGAAGAACTCTTGATGGCATTTCCTGATACGCCGTTGTACCTATGGTAGAAATTACATAAGTGACTTAGGAAAAAGCCTTTGAAGAAAAGCATGGTGTGACAGCTCTCCTTCTCCATCAAAAGTTAAAGAATGAGCCAATTGTGGATACTTAGCCCTAGTTTTGTAGTAAAGCATATTTTCTAAGTAAAAAATGAGACTGAAATTATCAGAGCTACCATCATAAGATATCCCATTCAGCGACCACCATGCCATTGCTGGGCATTAATTATAGCGGCTGTACACTCTCGCCGAGGCACACCGAGACAGGCCGAGTACGAGAATCTAGATGAGAGGGCTCGGCCCGCCTCGGTGTGTCTCGCTGTCCATCTAGAAAAAGAAAAGAAAGAAAGAAAATATGTTTATTTGTTGTGTTTGTTTGTTGTGTGTTTGTTTATCTCGTGTCGTTTTTGATTTTTGTGCTCAACTCAAAGGATCTCGCGGCAGTTGTGAGTGCGTCGCTGTGCACTCGGGTCTCCAGTTGCTTGCTGCTGGCACATAGAGCAACGGCAACAGCTAGTTCAAGGTCTGTCCATCCTCTCGGGGTTCACAAGTTCAACTGAACTAGGCGAGCGTGAGTGTACATGGCCGCTCTCGAGCTGAAGACCCTCGTTCGAAAATTTTTCGCGAGACCTAGCGAGAGCACTCGGAGAGGAGTGTACAGCGGCCATTGAGTGTCATTTTTCTTTCCTTGCCAGAATTTTTCGATGTACAGTACAGGTACTATGATTTTTGGTGTGACAATAATATGCTTGTTGCAAAATCTTGATCTTGTTATTTTCTCTTGTCCCAGGGTTGTGTTCTAGTCTGCTATGCGGGCGCACAGAGAAGCTAGAGCTGGGCAGCAACAGCGGCGCGGGGGCTGCGCTCGCGCTTGCGCTAGTGCGGCCCCCTACAGCCCCCCGCACCCCCTGCCAGCTCAGCCTCACCGCCCCTGAAGCTGCTGCCTTCGCTGTTAGGCTTATTGATGTTAAGGTAAGACTTCTGTTCATCTCTTGTATCGCCACAGTCAGTAAGGTCAGTATGGTTGATAAGGCTTAATCCTGCTGGCATAACAAATTATACAGTCATGTTTGATAGTTGTGGAGGCTCTAACTCTATCATGCACCCGAAATGTTTAAGTAATGAAAAACAAAGTTTTTTTGAGAAAGTTTGCTTTAGATATTTTTATTTTTTCCTGATTGAACACTTTAAATTCTGAAATGTTACCCCTCTGTTGTGAATGTTCTGAAATGTTGTTTGATATACATCGTCTATTGTATTCTGAAATGTTTCACATTTTCCAATCTCAATGTTGCTCTCATAAAAAGGCAAAAGTGGTCTATCGCAAAATTTTAATAGCAACACGTCTTTGATATTTGTGTAGGGATATCTGATCTATACCCTTGGGCAAAGTGGCATCAAAACCGTAGGTATGTAAGATTGATCCATAGACCAACTTCCTTCTTTACAGATTTTTTTTTTCAAACCCCAAAAAGAACATTATAATAGAGTTACTCTTGAACAAACTTATGTTCACACAAGTCATGGATTTTGTAGCTGTTTGCTGCTAAATCGCGAATAATAAATAACTTATCAAACAATCGGAGTGAAACCTTTTTTTACAAACCCACTCGTAATAAACCTATCACGTAATATCGACTTCGATGTAAATCGATTACGTTAGCACTTAGCACTTTTATCGTGTCTGTATACTTTGTATTAACAATAAATCAAAAGGTACCGCGAAGCCGTCTATCTTGCTAAACTGTATTTGACAGGCTAAATGTCAAAATAGGAAGCATTTGCGAAAATTTAAAAACTGCTGTGTTGTCATTCGAATAAATGCTCAACTGTTGCAGCTCGAAAACAATTAAAATTTTCCAAACAAAATAATAAAAACAGTTGTAACACCAGTTAAATTCCATTAACCATTTCAAATATTGTTTTTTTATTTGAAGATTTTCTTATTATTTGGTACGCGTACCTTAGGACCAACTCGATTCTGAAACGAAAATTATAAAAAATAAATGAAAAGAATAGGTCGTCTAAAATCCAGAAAAACAAATGCAACTTGCCTGGGTTTCTTTCTGATTACTTCATTACCAGCTTGTCAGTTCTATGACCCATAATTATAATTATTATCCGTGATTCTACGTATATTAATGTATTGACGAGTATGACTACACTACTCGTGTGTAGACTGTGGTTACAAAGTGCGTCTGTGGTTACCTGGTTATACGGAACGAAGGTAAGATTTATTGAAAATTGTGGTTTAACACACTTGCAACAACAACTATATTGCGTGGAAACGTTGCTATAGCCGGGTCACGATATCAATGAGGTTTTAAACTAGGTCCATGACAGGGTAGATTATCAATTCTTGGGGGTCTAAATGCGTCAGACTGTAATCCTCTCTGTAAATGATGTGCTTCAGTTTTAGCTTTGTTTCTAAAGACCAAATTTATCACCGGCTTATCAGCGTCACCAAAGGGTATCGTATTACCCAGTTACTGGGTTGTGGAGGTCAGATAGGCAGCCGCTCCATATAAAATACTGGGATTGAGCTGCATTCGGTTGGACTGGAAACCGACACCAACATAGTTAGGAAAAAGCTAGGCAGATTGATTTTGGTGTTGGAAGTAGGTGGCAGTAATCAGCTGACGTTTGTCGGCTTGCTTATCAGCCGATCAATTTTGTATATGTGAAGTGAGCTTGAAGAAAGTGTTTAATAGTGCCAATCCCAGGCATCAAGTAGAGCTCACTTCAAGGTCACGTAACCTAAAGGTACCAATCCGAATCCGACCGCAAGCGGCAACTGCAGGAAATATGAAATACCTTCCGTAGCTACACGTCGCCATAGAAATAATCATAATTAGCCTATTAATGTTCCCACTGCTGGGACACAGGCCTCCTTTCTGTGAGAGGGAGTGGGCTGTAACTGTAATCTACCACGCGGGCCCAGTGCGGGTTGGTAGATGTCACATGTCTTCGAATTTTTGATACTAAGACATGCCGGTTTCCGCACGATGTTTTCCTTCACCGTTTTGAGAGTGCATTTATAGGCTGATTAGGACATAGAAACCAAGTTGCCGAATGACATTTTTACAGAATATACCGCCTGTAGACATTAAATAAACAGTTACTCGGTAATTGTTCCAAAATCTAAGTGTTAATGGCATTAGCTAATTGCGTAGTGACATAACCAAGTAATTAAATGTGAAATAGGATTTACAAATGACGCTTCCAGTTTAGTTACAGATTTTTGTTACAAAATTACTAGGTCGTTGCTAATTGTTGTGTGCAATAATGTTTTATTACTAATTAGACATCCTTTTTTAAAATTGGACAATAAGTATAAGCTTGTCTACTCAATCCTTGAAATTCGTTGTATGATTAAAATCTACATTTTATCTCGGAGAGTTTTCCAGTAATGTTATCGGAAGTTTAATTTTCCGCATTCTCGCTGGAAAAACTGCTCATTTCTTAATCATTGTAATTGTGACCACAATAGAGGGCGTGATATCTGTCAAGTTTCGTCACTCATTCGTCTAGACATCAAGACATGATCGTTACAGATGTGGTTTTCCTCAATACGGCATTGACCTCCGGCAAAACGGTCACAGCTTTTTTCTTTTCAAGATTTCCCGTTGTAGCATTTTCCTTAAGGATGTCATCTCACGTTTTCCGGTAAGAAATGCGTAGAATTTTTGTGGTGTAGCACGTGTCTTAAACTGTTCTGTGGTTTTACAAGCTTGGATGGGAGGATGACTTTGTAGTTTGATCTTGGGATCAACGGACCAAGGTAATACCTTACATAATAAAAAAGGTAGAACCAGAAGCTCGTATGATTTATAAAAAATCGTTACTTCTTGTTTTACGATTTATTAAGTAATTAAATATTTAATGATTAAAATTGCCATAATATCTTGCTACTTTAAAATGTCTTCGATATTTTTGCTATAAACGCGCAATTTAATAAGTTTTTTACTGAAGAATTTACATGTAGTAGGTAAAATCAATTATTTCATGGTGCACCTAGAGTTACAGGTGACTCAGCGCACGTGTAGCAAAAGCGAATAATCAATTATGCGAGTCGATCAGTTATCGAAGTTTTATCGACAATGTTCGAGGCTTTTGAGGTGCCTATGGGTATTTGTAACACACAATCATTTTCATCTTCCTTAGGGCAAATTTTTGTTAGGAAAGAAAAAAATATTATTTTTACCACGCACAGGACATACGACCAGTAATAAAAACTAAAAAGGTCTGTGCATCTTAAAACGAACAAAAAAGTTCAAATGAACAAAAAGAAAAAAAAATAACGACATATGGCGAGGACAAAAAGGCTCCTATTATTTTTATTTTTTTTATGTGACTTTTTCAATTCATATCGTCACTGGAAAGGCAAAATTACTTAACCGCCATTGCCCACATTGGCGGTTAAGTAATTTTCATTTATTGCCCGTGGTTCGACCGCGTAGTTCTACTAGTAGGACCAAGGGTATTTTTCTTTTCGTTGGTTCTATCAATCAGACCATCTTTATTAAATTATCACATTGTATTGGCACTAGATCTACTCGTTGAGTAGAAATTTTGCCTTTCCAGTGACGATATGTACTTTCTGTCCGAGTTTATGCTGGACATTACTGACATCGTGAGGAATCCTGGACTTATAGTTAATGTAAGTCTGAAATCGCCAACTCGTCTTCAGCAAGCGTGGAGATCAATGCTCGTGCCTTCTCTGTATGAGAAGAGGCTTTTGCCCTGCAGTGGGACAGTAACAGGCTGGTACAGTACGACACAACTTAGATGTAGCATCGGCAAAATTCGTAAAACCGATCACCATCCTAACTGAGTGCGCCTTCAAAATCACCAATCTTTATTACTGTTTCAGGTGAAAATGATCTTTCGAAAACGCAATAACTTGTAAAGTCTCATAGCCAAATACATTCGTAAAATTGAAATGAATTAATGAAAATTTTCAAATCTATGCTACATCTAAGTTGTGTCGTACTGTACTATTATTTATTCAAAAACTTACATAACATCTGCCAAACTACACAGTTTGTCGGCAGTTGTTCTATCTCAGCATTTATGCTTATTCCAAATGACTAGGAACTCTGTGGCTATTGATGGAGTGAAAAATTCGAACATCGCGATCGTCCCTACTTCTCCTTGTTTTCGTGTCTGCGGTACTTTGATTAAATGTTATTATATTGTTTGACCCCGTAGGTGGCCACCTTGACTGCTTCATCAGTGGCATCAAATGTGCAAATGAACGGTCACTTAGGACACTCCAGTAAGTGGGCCATCGTACCTACTTTGAATGTGTCTAATAAGACCTGTGTCAATCTGTGCATTTTGTCATATTATTTTGTATTACACTATTATTTAGTATTTTACTGAGGAGCTCGTGGCTAAGTAATAACAGCCGCACGGGTCGATCTATCAGGTTAAGCTACGCTTGCCGGGGCAGGTCCGTGGATGGGTGACCATCTTTACATACAGAGACTCCTCCGCGCCTCGGAAAGCACGTGAAGACGTTGGTCCCGACTGTCATTTGTTGATCTTTGACAGTCGTTACGGGTCGTCAAAAGCCCGAAAGTCTGACAACCAGTGTTACCAAGGGGTATCGTATTACCCAGTTACTGGGATATGGGGGTCAGATAGGCAGTCGCTCCATATAAAATACTGGTATTCAGCTGTATCCGGTTAGACTGGAAACCGACCCCAACATAGTTGGGAAAAGGCTATACAGATTGATTGATTTTGTATTAAGCTGTTTTCAGACCAGCGCGATTTGTCGCGTGACGCGACACGAACAATACAAAACTTCACGGTATGACAATAACCGCGGTGTCGCGTCGCGCGACAAATCGCGCTGGTCTGAAAACAGCTTTACACTAAATGTGCTGCTACTCATTAGACGTCTAAAATAACAATGTAGCCTAAACTGGGCTTCCTTGTGTTGTATTACTTGTAATTGTGATAATCATGCCCATATTGAATTTGTCACGCACTCACGGAAGACAATTTGCGACTCATTGCGCCAGAATTGTAATAGTCATATGTATTTGGTTTTCGGTATCAGAGGACCATTATTAGCAATACAACATTGACTATGTTGGTCATATTTAATTGTACACTCTACGTAGGTAGTCTTTAATAATGCCAATGAACTGCAGTAACTTACAGACTGTTGATTTTAACGATACACATAAAATATGCAGGTCTGCATGTTACAGATTTATTTGAGAAATCCATGATTTTCTGTCTCTATAAAATGCTTACAAAATGTAGGTTTTCAATCAATCCTTATTTGCTCACACCCTTGAGAAATACATAGTATTTGGCGATACTTCTCAGGATTAGCCATGCCAAACATAGTGTCCCAACTTTGCTGCCCAATTTGTAATACATGTTACAAAATCCCGTCAGATTATGGCGCCATCCCATTGTTTGCATCATCTACTCACGGTGTAGTAACCAGGAACCCATTATAGCCACGTATGGTGGTCAAACGAGGCGTGGGCAATGGTCTAACAACTGATCTTTGGACATCTTGGCGCCTGGTACTTGATGTGTAGTATATGCGCCTCATTTGTACTGTAAAAGCTAGTTTTATCCACTCTGTGTTGAAATTACAAAGAACATGCTCTCATTTCATCATAATATGCTTAGTTTCCTATTCATGTGAATATGGTTTGATTTGATAGGTAGTTTATTCGCTTTGAAGCACTTTGTGTGATGTATGCCTGAGCGATGGCCATTTTGCGTGGATGTGACGCATATTTTCCCTCAACTTATTTCTTTTTTTATTTTGTGTTCTTTCTTTGCCTTATGTTTACTGCAAATAAACGCATTTTCTTTCTTTTGTTCTTTTCTTTTTAATTCAATAATGTTTTTACAAGATGAATTTCATGTCCTGAATCTCGTGCTAAAACTTTACTAGCTTAGCTTTCGTGATTTCCTAAACACAAAAAAGAAACAAAAACACGAAAACTTTCCTTACTAGGAAAATTACTACAGACAGCTGATTTCATTTGTATGTAAATAAGTGCTGTTTTTACCAGAAAAACTGAACGAGGTCGCACGGATACCTAAACCTAACAATAGATCAATGGATCTTGCTTTAGGAAGTAATTGAAAAACAAGGCCACTTCCAAAATCCAAGAAAAGCGTTGAAACGGTTATTGTTTGACGTTTCAAACAAATGAGGACTTGTAACTGCTTCAGTTAGTTGAATTGAGGAAATACTTTGTTGATTTTCTGTCTACGTCTGTTTTGGTGCGATTTCCTAATAAATTTTTGTTAAAAATTATATTTTTAAGAGAAAAATAAGACCTAATAAATAAGTGATTATTTTGTGTATTATTTCGCGAAGGACCAAATAGGACCACAATTTAAAATCAGGATCCTATGTGGCGACATCTGCAACGCCACATGCGATCTACGAATCAAAGAGCTGACGTCACACAAATCCTGCATCGCGCAAGAACAACGTCCCATAATCTGGTCGGAGGATCCTCTCTTTTCTTTGGAGGATGAGTGAACTTTACACCCTGTTCCTGAGGAACAGGGTGTAAAGTTCACTTCTACCTACTTATGTACCTGTATAGTTGGGTACTTACCTACAGTAGTTACAGTTAAGCCATACTAGCTTTTACCCGCGGCTTCGCCCGCGTGGTTGTCGCAAAATATCCCACGGGAACGTACTACCGGGATTACATACCTAATAGCCGAGGAAAAGGTCATTGATTCCTACCGCTGCGCCGCGTTGCCGTCAACGATAATTATTTTGTTACGCGTAATTTTGAATCTGTGATATCTTTTAAAGTTAAACTATTCATTTAAATGGTATGATGTGTTTGCTAGACAAACACATCATACTTTGATCTAAATGCCCAATTTAAATAACATATTTTATTGGATAAGGATTAATATAATGCCGATCATAATAGCTTCGGAAATAACAATGAAATTTTTATCAAATTCTGAACGATAAACATGGTTACTGTGGGTCATCCTTAGAAGATAGACGTCTACCATCGCGGACTTTTTAATTGAACGTTTTATGATAAACCATTCTGTAAAACATATTTTTTATGTACCTTTTACGGTTTACGCGGCGCGAGCCAGTAAAGCTCCGAGTCGGCATGATTTTTCCCGACATCCTCAATAATAATAGTCATATTTCAGCCAATTTACACAAAAACATAATAATTTATAATATATTAAAACCTTCCGCATGAATCACTCCGTCCATTGGTGAAAACCGTTTAAAAATCCGTTCCTTAGTTTTTGAGTTTATCGCGTTCAGACAGACAGACAGACTCGGCGGGGGACTTTGTTTTATAATAATTATTATATTATGTAAGGATTTACCCACGTCAATACCAATTAATTTTAATGCGGTTACTTTATTACTTCATTACAAATAAAATACCTGTACTATTTAGATTTATACTACAAACAGGTATTCCGATGAATCACCTTTTTGCTTGTAAATGATATTTTATATTAGCCATTTAGTGCTTTTGCAACCACTGTTGATGCGTGAACTGCGTGAAGGGTTACTCATATGTAAATGTGAACTTTGATCATGTTTGTCATTAACTGTTAATGAGTAATTCTATGGATACTTTAGTATTTATGTTGCTTTTTTTAAGGTCCATCGCCCAAGGGCAGTTGTTCTTTTTAAGCGGTTTTCTGAAAATAATATGTCTTGCGTACCCCTACTATTACCTATTTACTAGACCACCGAGTGTCTAAATTGCCCAAAAGGCTGACAACTTTAGTTGAAACTATTAATTGGTTGCGCTCTTCAAAGTTTTCAGTGAGTCGAACACCATGTGTAAATCTTACCTAATTCTTCTAAATTACTATCAATAAAATTACTAGCAATTATTACCCTATATGAAGGTCAGACAGAACTGTCGCTTACCCACAAGTTTGTCAATGTCAATATAAGTACCTAATTTTATTGTTCTATTAAGATTAGTTACAAAGTTGTGAGTAGGATTGTGGATTATGGAGCTCTCATTGAATGTTAACCAATCCTGAGATAATGGATGGGGCTCTGATTGAAACTTAAGCAATCCTGAGATAATGGTGGGGCTCTGATTGAACCTTAAGCAATCCTGAGATTACGGATAGCGCTCTGATTGAACCTTAAGGCGACGACAAGCTACTTTTAATGATGTTATACCGGAAATTACGTCTAAACCAGTGGTGTTAATGATTTGGAAAAAATATATGTTAAATTAGAGCATTTTCTTAATAATTTAATCTACGAATATTTTAGATTATGTTTACATTACATAGTGAAATTAATTTGTAAAGATGTGTCTAACGCGGATAAAAAACTAATAATTACTCAAAAGCTGTCAAGCGTATTATTCTGAAACCTTCACCATTTTAAGGATAATTAAAATATGAATCTTTTAGTCTAAGAGTTTTATTAAAATACCTTCTGTTTTTCGTATAATAAATTAATAATGCGTCAAATTGGTGACAGCGCTCCTTGATGCGCGAGTTCTATTACTGGCTGAATGTACGAGGCTTTGCGTGAGCTCAGTACAGAACACGCAAGCTAACCACTCAAGGTCACACAAGGATTGCTTAAGAGACAGATACATGATCTGTCTCTTAAGCAATCCTGAGATTACGGATGAAACGGATACGGATTCATTGCGTTATTTACGTTGTTGAACAGATTTTTTTTTCGAACTTTAGAAGCAATGGATTGGCAATCTGTTTCAAAACGATTCAAATTCTGATTGATCGTGTATTACGTAATTAGGGTACAGAACTTTGGAACATTTTTCATAATGTTACTGCTCTTTCACTTAACCGATATTGGATGTATTATGTAATATACTACGGTAGCGTCGATTACATAGGCCGATTCACAGTTAAACCTAGTTCTAACTGGCTCGACCTAGATTTGACTACCTCTACTTACAATGGGGCTAGCCTGGTTACCAGCCACACAACTGTAATAGCAGATTAAAAAGCTAATGTGTTCTTAAAATTCATCGTATTAACATGAAAACTATGTGTCTATAAAAAGCAGTCTAATTTGCATTTGTTCTGGTTACATACTTACTTAATTCAGAATGATAATAAAAAAAAAACTCTAACTCTTTTTCCCGTGTTTTCGTTCCCGTGGTCTCAAACAAGAAGCGGACATTTTCTAAGATAAGTGTTGCGTACACTCGGGAATAATGTAGATTTCGAGTTTTGTTTTTTAAATCTTATCAGTTTTACCAGATATTACCTCTTACAAACATAATCAATCAATCAATCAATCAATCAAGTTTATTCGCATAAGGGTTTACAAGGATGTTACACAGGTACAGTTTCACCATATTCAGCTTATTTTAGCATGCAAATTATAATATAGTGTCATTCCGTCTTATTACAAAACACGGTCTAAATTTGGTCCAAGCTTAATCCTTTCAGTCAGTTGTTTTATTTCGAACATTATTCCGACTGGTTTAAAGTTCTTAATTCAAAATTGACAACATAGACTCGGATTTAAAATCAGTTTTTGTATTTAGAACTTTAACGATGTCAAAATAAATTTCGAAATTCAAAAATGGCTCACTGGTTTAAACCTGGTTCTAAAGATAAACCTTGTTTTGTAATAAGGCCGATTATGTTTAAACAATTAGATCATATCTTAAGAAAATATAAATTATACATTAACCCGTAGGGTAGTGCAAGTATTAATATTATAAGGAAATACACGTATATTTATATGTATATACACACATCAAAAGTGTCTAGGGATCAAGCATTTTTATGCGGATTTCTTGAGATTGAGATGTGGCTTTGTAATAAATTTATGATTTTATAAATTTATATGGATCCTTTTTGGTGCATTTCATAATTTGAATCAGGAACTGTGAATCAAATTCGAGTAAAAGATGAAAATCAGCTGTCAATATTTTCCCTATAAAAACATACAACGCATTGAAGACATTATTAGTGCTACTGTTTCCCTACTACTGATTAAAACCAACGTTATTATGGAGCAGCGACGTCATTTAAGCAGGGAAGAAATGCTCAGAGCCGTGGGAATGATAGAAGCTGGTTCCCGGCAACGTACTGTGGCTTTAGCTCTGAATACAAGTCAGAGTGTTATCAGTCGACTTTGGACACGTTACCGAAGCACTGGTACCGTGGCTGAGCGCCATGGAGGACGGTATCGCTGCACCACACGGAGACAAGACCGATACATTCAAATCTTAGCTCGAAGAGCTCCAACAATAACCGCCATGATGTTAGCCGTGAGGCTTCATCACTCTTCAGGGAACTTAATTAGCGACCAAACAGTCAGAAACCGCTTGCATGAAGTGAACCTTCATTCCCGAAGACCGCTACGGGTACCACCTATAGCAATGCACAATCGTAGGATTCGATATCAATGGGCTCTTGAACACAGAAATTGGGCAGAAGAACAATGGCGTTTCGTGTGCTTTTCTGATGAGTCTCGTTTTGGTATGAGACCGGATACAAGACGTATACGACACTGGAGAACCCCTGGACGCCAACAGCGATTAAAATCCTGCCAAGAAGTCCATCCTTATAGTGGTGGAACCATCATGGTATGGGCGGGTATTTGGATCGGCGGAAGAACTGAGTTGATTTGGATCAGAGGCAACCTCAACGCTCAAATTTATGCTGAGACGATTGTATCAGACGTCATCGTTCCTCTACAAGTGCAAATCGGTCCCTTATTTCAGTTAATGCATGATAATGCACGACCGCACACCGCAAGAGTTGTAAGACAGACTCTCGCCGCAGCTAACATCAATGTCCTGCCCTGGCCTGCTCAGTCGCCAGACTTGAACCCGATTGAGCATGCATGGGATATGCTACAGAGAAGAGCTCTGCCGAATATGGAGGGTATCCAGTCGCAAGAAGACCTTTTTTTGTTGTTGCAACGAACATGGGCGGCCATTCCACAGCGTGATTTGGATGAACTCATTTTGAGTATGCCAAACCGATGTTCTTGTGTTGTTAGTGTTCGCGGTAGAAACACGGATTATTAATTGTTTAAGTTACCCAATAAAATTTTAAAGAAAACTGTTATTTCAGTCTTTTTTTCGAACTTTAATGTTAGTGGTTCAAATGTCAAAAATCCCTTTATTAGGAAAATGGCAAATTTCTTTATTAATGCAAAGGTGACTTGGTTTATCGTTACTGTGACAAACGAAAACACTTTATTTGATGAATCCTTAAAGAAAATTTTAATTAATATCAATCAGGAGAAAAGTTATTGCAAAAATATATGTTGATCCCTAGACACTTTTGATGTGTGTATATAAATATATATATAAATATTAAATATAATTATATATTAATAATAATAAATATATCGATATTTGAAAGCAGAAATAGTTTTTAAATCACGAATGCTAGCCATATGACATATGCCATAATCTTAAGTGGCACCAAATGGTGCCAGCGGGACGATACCGGTAGTCAATCCATTACAAATAGCCATCATGATGTTAAAATAAAAGGTCAAATTCAGTAACAGTAAAATTATTTAGATTAAATTAAGAATTATGCTGGATACATTACAATTATTTCAACGACAGTAAAATTTTGGATTACTCTTAATTAGTACAACAAACAACTTAATAATATGAAAAATACCTTAACATAACAACTACTGGTTGGAGTCTCCTTTTAATATCTTAGATAAGTATTATTTACTTACTTGTTTTATTTGATTGTATATTACAAATGTAGGTACGGTACTTAAGAAAAAATAGAAGTGTAGATTTCAGTAGATAAGTCGACCCCATTATGATAATAAAAGGTTAAAAAACTTTAAGAAAATTCTAAGAGAAACTCACATTTTTATTTCTAAACTTATAGTACATTAACCGTCTAATCTTTATTGCAAACCATTTGCTATCATTTGAATAAACGAGGCAAGTAAATAGGTTCATATTTGCATTTTGAGTTTAAATCGTCGCGTCTGATTGTCAACACACGACGTCTGCGCAAGAGTGTTTTAAAGTATTGAAATAGCATAGTCTGTAGTTTATGTCTAGTTTTAGTTATGGCAAAGATCAAAGGAAAGAAAATATAAACATGGAGGATGAAATAAACAGAATTAATGCAATGAAAAAGCAAACAGATGCGTTATCGATGGGACTGTTATTTCTAGAGTTGATCTTGTTATGGTCGTCATTTCGCTAATACTCAATTTATATTATAGCCCGTTATTCCTACTGCAGGGCAAGGTCTCCCTTCACACTTGTGTTTTCTGCCAGTCCTTTCGTAAGGAGTCAAGCTGAAGACAAAAGACATGTCAAAGTCGATTTAAAAATTGTTCTTGACGTGTAACAATATGTTTCTTCTCCCTTTCCTGCAATCTGTGGGAGTGATTTCGTGATAAGGGACGGAAGTGTGTAACAGGAAGCTGGAGAAGCGCGCGTTATTTGATTTGACCAATGAGCGCGCGTGGTTCTAGAGTTGGCCGTCGGCAACAACCCATTTTCCGAGAGATTGGTACTGGCAGGCAAAATTTTACACATCTTATGCAACTACTGTAAGGGTCGCTTGCTTTTTAATTTCTAATTCTGTAGGATATCTAGAAGGCTCTCACAGTTTAAGACATAGGTAAAGCATATATTTTTCTAACATCAACAACACACGTCGTGGCAACGAAACCAGTTTCTAGTTAAAAAACTACAAGGACATCTATATATACGTCGCTTGTTCGTTTTATTTTATAGTCTGAGAATTTTGTGAGACAACACGTCTGTCATAATATGGCTAGTGTGATGAAAAAGTGTTGGAAAATGAGCTAGAAAAGCCCTAGGCAGACAGAGGAAAAAATTATATTACTAAATACAGTATGTATAACAATTGACAGTATTCTCTCAACGAATTTCTGAATACTGGCAACTGTCAAAACTGAGTTGTTGACTGTGATGATATCCATGGTATCATGAAATCCCATTTCTGGACTTAGTACCCTCCATAGGAGAAAAAACTCACCTTCTTCATCCCAGTATAACTGTTCCTTGGCCAGAGGCTAAGCATTGCCATACAACGTGGCAATGCCGCCAGTCTCTTGGGTATATTACCAGTCGACAGTAATGCGGAATTTTTCAAACGCCATATTTTAATATTTTTTTTTAGTTTTAGTTTTTTTAATATTTTATTAATTAATTTGGTGTGAGTTGTTATTTTAAATACATTTCTTTTTAATTCTGAATAGAGGAGTCGTATAATCTTGAACTTTAGAGTTTCAGTTGCTTTTCTTAACACTGGACTAACAATTAAATGCCATTTACCTACGTAGGCGTTTATTAATAATATGTCTGACTCTTTTAAAATGCCAAACTGTTGATCCGGGTGCAACCTCCTTACTTGTCCTGATGATTCATACATACGATGATGGTATCATTGCAAAAGAGCATCATGGATTTAAATATCAACATAAAGAACAGCTTTGAAGAATATCCTCATAGAAACTGCCACTAATAGATTTTAACTTTGAGAATATATGACATCACACAATACCTACCTTTATAAAGGTTAACACCAGAAAATGTAAAACCGCACAACTTACATTTACTAGACTTAATTGTGATATCTACTGATACACCTTAAGAAATCTATCATGTTTTATATCAAGCTCTTGACTCAACCTAACTCAAGGCCCCGCAGATGTTGGTCGAGGCTCTTAGCTGTAACCATCTGCTGTAGCAACTAGTAGTACAAAGGTTGCGAAGTCCCTAAGATAATTTCTTTATCCTTTAATATAATTAGATTAGACGATGAAAATTAGATGGTAGAACGAGCTCTGTTTGAATCCTACCGAAAGGACTCACCAGCTCTGGAAAAATACAGATTTGTGTGGAAAAGGTAGAGTACCCTGCAGTACGAATTCGAGTTGACTATAATTGAATATGATAACACTTATTAAAGAAATTGCGTGATAAAGTACGGAGCTCTCCGTGGTGCTACACGTGAGATTGTTGCGACCTTTCTTCTCAGAGTAGTCAGCTAGGAAACGCCGACCTTATCTACCTTATTTTTAATATTTTTTTAATATGACGTGTAAAAGTGATTTCGATATCCTATTTACACTTTTACAGAATACACAATTTCATTTCATTTAATTAATCGCGAGTATAATTATGATGCGACCAATTGCTTCGCAGATGTGCCCTGTGTCTCGTGCCTCCTCTGTAATTTCTGTGGAGGTTATCTCGTCATTGTCTTTGTTTACTTTAATGACAGCTGGTAGGAATGTCTTTTGTTTATTAATTTGATCTGAATTAGTTTATTTATTTGCGTTTATTTCTAGTGGGTGTCATTTTATACTTTTACTAATTCCATCAGCTTGTTATTTAAAACACAATAGACGATGTATATCTAGTAACTTAATCCGCTTAACCGTTCTTAGAGAGTTAGAGAACCCTGTAAGAAATCGACACGTGTTTCGCCTGTCAACGAGGCATCCTCAGGACGACGATTGACCTGTTGCGAACTCGGACACGAAGTGTTATCAACGCGAGCCGAACGCAAAGTCTGACGCAAAGTTTTATGATGGATTTCCGCAAGGTCACGCCTGAGTCAATTAACTAGCTTGTTATTTATCGTCTTTATGAAAAAGACGTTATTTACAGATGTATTACAAAAAAAAATGAAAGGGTTTAATTTGCATATTCCATATATATTATAACTCTAAAATAGATAAAATTTAAATAAAATTTATAACCCAAACCCAACCCAACCACGACAATAAAGTCATCTAAAAAGGAGTAAATAAGACATCACAGACAGACAAATTAAAAACCGGAGTCACACGTAATCTGTTCGATTTATGGCCTAACGGTTAGGCCCCAACCTATGACTCCCAATTTTTAATTTGTCAGTCTCTGATGTCTTCTGTAGTTGGGTTTTAGTTTTCAAACTTAAATTTTTGAATAATATTCTTTTGAGCAAACCAGAGATAATAATATCGGATTGGTTTGAATTTTTAATAAGTTATATAAGAATCCGAAAGTAAATGTTCACTTGACATTGAATGACATTGTTAATATTTAAAGGTTATAAATATAATAGATTTTGGTAGACATGGATATTTAAATCTAGTCTAGTTTTATTTAAAGCAGTGTCATTAAAACTTCTTAAAAAGGTCATGATCACATATCTCTTCCACGTGACAAAAGCACTGAACATGGTTATTTAAAATGCCTCGTAAACGTATTATAGTATTCAATTTTAACACCAGTATCAGTACGAAAGATTAAAGAAATATTAATGTCTATGATTCCAGCACGCGTAGACTTATGACAACCTTAGAAACGGTTTTTCTATGGGTTATGTCCACGGAAGAATAGACAAAATGATAGATTGTGATTGTTTATCTGTCATTTTGTCTATTCCTCTCTCCCTCAAAACCCGTTTCTCTTGTAGTCATGCTACGCGTGCAGAAGATTTCTTATTGTTTCTCCCTTTCCAAGCGCTTGAACGACCTATTAATTTGTTTTATCTCATGAATGGTCTCTCCTGTGATATTATTTTCATGAATTGTCTCTCCTGTGATAACTAAGTACACCTAGACGAAACTCTGACCTGCGGTTATTGATATAAACAAATTAGCAAATAGTACCTGGATTTTCAAAGATTTAGTCACTGCAGTAGCTTCAGTATAACATCATATTCTTGGAAGCAAAGCTTGACACAAACATGACGACGTCGCATGCAAACGTATCATGATCCATGTGCATGAACTCTGCTCAATTTGCAACATACAGTGTGATGATTGCAATTGTATGCATTCACGATTGATCAGTGTCAATTGGCCGGGTCTATAGCATTGGCACACTACGTCTAAGCACTTGAACTCTGATCCTTCGAAATTGTATAAAAAGTTCTTTTCTGGCAAATTTTTCCATTATGATCGGTCATGGCTGCATCTAAAAGGATTTCTGTATGCAGTAACAAATTAGTGTTTACTTAGTTGATGTGGCGGATTTCTACATCGTCGTGTCCTTTACTGTCAAGTCACATATACAAATTATTTTATTTGTGATTTTGTCACCGAATAATCTCTTGCAAATTATTACAAATCCTTTCAATATATGTATTTAATTTCTTTAGGTCTTACAGTTATTATGTCTTTGTCTTCATTGTACTCGTAGAGAGACCATGAGACCTCAAAGAATACACGTTGTGTAGAACACTACACAACGTGTATTCTTTGAGGTCTCATGGCTTTTTTTTCTTATCATTAATACTAATCATCCTATATTCTTTGTGGTTTAAAAGTTCTTCTTCCTCTTTGCTTTACCATTCCCAGAGATTTTCCTAGACAACGAAGGTCGATATAGTTTAACAAATTACGAACAGTAAGATATTCCACTTCGATATAGGAATCAGAACAAGTGGGATGAATTGGATGCAACGTTGATCGAGGTTAAATAAGATCACGTGTGACTGTCATTGCTTCTTCTGTGTTACTAAGGGCCTATTTCAAGATGTCCGAATAGCCACTACTTACTGAATAAATTCAAAAATGGAACAGAATTTGTATGAAATTATCTGCCAATGCCAAGTAAGTTAATAGGAACTTATTCGTAGGTGGTGAAACAGGCCCTTAGTTGCACATTCGTATTGGCTATTTGCCTAACTTGAGACATATACATATTTGCTAAATTCATGAAGTATACATGTTTATGTATATTACAGAAAATTGACTTTCAATTGCCTACAGTCTTTGCCTTGTCCCTTTTATCAGTTGTTGTCGGAACATATTATTTACTATTTTGGTTATGGTTTAATGTTGGGCTCTTCGTCCTTCATAACCCACAAGTAGGTACCATGTGCTGAAACGATGTAAAAGATTCCAAGCTAAATCTACCTAACTTAGGTATGCTAGAACATATTTAACGCCAAAACAGTTCAAGACGGACGAAATCATAACAACAATCATGAGTCAGACATGAAACAATAAAAACAAGAATACCTCAGTAGGCGTCAAACTTGGTCCGTATAAATATATTATTGGTCCTGCGATCCGGAAAATTGCAACTTTATTTTTTATGGACCATGACGTTACGTAGGTTGCCATAGACACAAGCGTGCAAACAAAAGCAAAAATCACTAACAGCTACTCTGTTACAAGTCGATTAAGATGCGGACAACAGCTAAATCTATTGATTAGACTAATAAATAACACTATTACGCTATTATGTTGCTTGTAGAATAATCTGACCAAAAATCTGAATTATTTGCATGTTGTATTAACATGGTTTTTAATCGTTAAAAGAAACTTTTAGAGATACTTATCTTCGTGATTTTTTCTATCGTATCTATATTCTGTATCTACACTCAATATCTAACTAGCATAATTATATCCTGAAGAATATCATATATTTTTCTGATTTTGTACTAGATCATATACTTTTAGGCATTATAAAACTTGCGTTTAGCTCCTCAAAATAAGCTGCCTCCAAGTTTACCAATAACGTAAATACTTTCACGAAAACGTAATATTTTATCAAAAATGCCTTAACCATTAAGACAGGTATTCATATATTGTTATTGAATAACTTAATTGTTTTCCTTATCACGAATGTTTTTGGTTTCAGGTACTTATTCCGTCATAGTTATTTAATCATTAGAACCGATTAAGGCTGAAGTTCTACGCTCTCGTAATCATGTAAGTATAATTAAATATATGTATAAGTAACTACAATTTAATATACATATTAATATATTTTTCGTACAATTATTTTAGAGTGATCCGTGGCTTAATAATGACAGCACGAGTCGATCTTCAAGCTTAAGCAACGCTTACCGAGGCCGGTCCTTGGATGGGTGACCATCCATTACATACTGAATATTACCGAGACCACTCCGTTAGACCCTACCTACCTAGTCAGAAGCCCAAAAGTCTGACAATCAGTCATACCAAGGAGTATCGTGATACCCAGTAACTGGGTTGTGGACGTCAGAAGGCAGTCGCTCCATGTAAAATACTGGTATTCAGGTGCACCCGGTTACACCGCAACATAGTTGGAAAAAAGCTAAGGAGATGAATTACTTTACAATTACGGATTTTGGTCCTACGACCCACATTGGCTTACCCACATAGTTATCATGGCGTTAGTCGAGCAAGAGTTTTTTCCCCTTTGTTAATAATCACGATATTGAGATCTGATAATCAATCATAGTTTAGATCATGAAGGCTCTGTATTACTCAATATCTTTCCTTATGACCAATGGTAATAAGGAAAGATATTGAATAGTAGAGAGATGATGGTCATTGACCATCCTCTACCAATTTACGTATTTCCATTGTTGGTTATCGGGCTTTCCCGACTTCCAGATTATACATTTTCCTCCTTGATTTATCTTTGATCTATATTTTTATCGGTAGTTTATGAAACACGTGGGAGCTTCTCGTGGATACAAAATGGTGCTTCCTAGGTTCATATTAATCTCTGGTTTTATGCGAAGTAACTTCGATCTTTGCAACCTTTATAGGTTTTAGTCACATAAAGCTATGATTATTAAAACTAATAATGCTGCTTCAATCAACTCAGCAGTCCACTGCTGGACATAGGCCTCTACCGGGCTGCACCACAAGACCCTGTCCTTCGCCTTCCGCATCCAGTCTGCTCCAGACACCTTTTTAAGGTCACGGCATAAAAAAGCACAGCGAAGGATATAGTTTTATGGCAAATCGAAATCATTAATAAAATATGACTCAAGCGTCGTGCAACTGACGCGACGAGACGCGACGGCGCGATGCGACTCTAACATAAGAATTTCTAAGAAGACTTCACGGTAGAACAATTACCGGTGTCGAGTCACGCCAGTCTGCACGAGGGTTTAAGTAGAAATAATTTTGGTTGAGCTTTGCCAGTCAAGTGAAATCAGTAACGTCGAGGTGACGTTTCGTGTCTGTCTGTCTGCATGACATTATCTTATTAGTGATGAATCAGCAGATAATGTTCTCCTCGTATTTAGGTTGCTTTCTAATAATATTGTCAGGTACACTCACTTATGTTCAAGCAGCTTTTTCTGCTACTTCATTGATTATTTGATATACTGTTACAGTTTCATTGAAGAGTTCTATTTCGACATCCGTATTGTTACTTTTGTCATTTGTAGTTATTTTATTACTGAAGAGCTGATGTAGGTGAATAAGTAGTATGATTATGGGGGTTAAAAAATCTGTATAAGCTCTGAAAATTGTTAAACAATCAAGTTCAGTTCTCTTAAAATGGTTTTCGTTTTTAACCGACTTAAAAGGAGGAGGATAGTCTTCATAGATATTTTCATCAATTGTGGACCTATTATGAACATTCTTTTTTCATTTGGTAGAGGAAGCTGAGCCCAAATTTTATTAAGTTTGCTTTGATCGTTTTTGATTTTGCTTCAATAATACGTACCTAATATGTAGGTTGGTAGTACCTAGTACGTAGGCACGTATTATTGAAGCAAAATTTAAATCCACTTTGTGTAGGTTTATGATGTTATAAATCTTTCTGTCACTTATTATTTACATAGCAGGTAGTGGTATACGAATTAGTGTGGGGTAGATCTTCTTCTTCCTAGCCTTTTCCCAACTATCTTGGGGTCGGCTTCCAGTCTAACCGGATGCAGCTGAATACCAGTATTTTACATGGAGCGACTGCCTATCTGACCTCCACAACCCAGTTACTGGATAATACGATACCCCTTGGTAAGACTGGTGTCTGACTTTCGGGCTTCTGACGACCAGTAACGACTGTCAAAGATCGACGAATGACAGCCGGGACCAAAGGCTTAACGTGCTTTCCGAGGCACGTGTGGGGTAGATACGATAACTAAAAAGTAAAAATAAAAACCGTTGTAAAAAGTTTTTGTAAAACAAGTTCAAATCCAATGAAGATTGCATTAATAAAACGGCATCCAAGGATCCGGAGGTCAGTAACAGTTACTTCATACAGAAATAAAATAAATACAATCCGCAAACGCATTCTTCAGTTATGACCAGGAAAGGGCACATACCAATCAGAACCGGTACAAGAATCTGATGTTCATCATTATTACAACGTCGAGTAAGTAATATTTTGATGTCTTTATTCAATGGCTTCTCAGATTGCTTCGTTTTTGGAGTTTTGATAACCTTGTAGCGGTTACACTGCCACATACGAACTACGCATCAAAGACATGACACGTCACACAAATCCTACATCGTGCAATTAGAATTTACCGCGCGAACGACTTAGATGACTATCCGACATCAATTTTCGGGCAGTTGCCTGCCAGACCAGACACAACACCTGTCTGGTCGGAGGATCCTCCCTTTTCTATGGTGGATGAGTGAACTTTACACCCTGTTCCTCATACCTCTAAAAGCTCATTGATCGATGGTGGTTGGACTTGCATCGATGGTTGCATCAGCGTAAAAAGACCACGTTGTAAAGAAGTAACTTAAACAGAACAGGCGATAATAACTTGAGCACGATAAACGGTCCTTCCATTAATCGTACTCAAAACGTAAAGAGGCTCAACTATAAAAACTTAAACACCCGTTGAACGTAATTAAATATAAAGATATCAGCACCTATCTTGAGATCAAATCAAGCTAAAATTGGCTATACTCGACCGAACGGCCGAGAAGGCTGCAAAACTCGCCGCAGACCCGCCAATCAGGTTCTAAGATCCAAAAATAGCTCGACCAGCAGCCATTAACGGTGCGTACGCGCAGCACAACACGTACATTTCTCCTTTCACTCACAGAGTAATTTGTACCTTAAGCGATGATCGCTACAAATTATATTTCTGTGCTAAAAATATTTTTTACTTTCAGAAGTGTGTTTGTGCGAAGAAAGAGAGTGATTTTTGTTTTGTGTGTCTGCGCCGGTTTGGCGCAGTTTGTTTTGTTATGCCAATATTGCGTCAAATGCAGTCGACTAGTCTGGTTTTTATAGGCAGTGACTTGAAGGGCTCAAATACTGATCATCTTTAAATACTCTGGTCCTTATCAGCAATTTGCCATTAAAACTTAATCACCTCATTTTTTTATTTATATAATATCAATCGTTATAGTAGTTTAGGGTGATTAAGCCTTTGTGAAATCATCATTTGCCTAGCCTTTTTAGGTCGTCTTACAGTCTTACCAGTAGTTTACATGCAGCAACTGCCTATCTGGCCTGCACAACCCAGTTACTGGGTAACTCGATACCCCTTGGTAGGACTGGTTTATTATTATGAAATAAAAGTTTATAATAATTAAATCTGCCTAATCTTTTCCCAACTGTTAGGCTCCGCTTTCAGTCTATCCGGATGCAGCTGAATACCAGTATTTTACATGGAGCGACTGCCTATACCTGACCTCCACAACCCAGTAACTGGTTAATACGGATACACCTGACCTCCAAAACCCAGTAACTGGTTATACGATACCCCGGGGTAAAGATCCACGAATGACAGCCGGGACCAACCAACGGCTTAACGTGCTTTCCGTTCAGAGACACGGAGGAGTCTTGGTACGTAAAAATGGTCACTGATCCACGGACTAACCCCGGCAAGCGCCGCCGCGCCGTGCGGTTATTACTTAGCCACAAGCTCCTCTAAAAGTTTATAATAATTATATTACAATAATCATTTGAATATTTTTTACAGCTATTCTAACTTAGTAGGAATTTAGCCATTGCTGTTCCATTAAAATCTAAAACGTAATAAATAATGCTCGTAAAACTGTTAAATGATATTCGACACGTTAAATTCTAACTTATGCAACGTTTTCTTGAAAGACTGACTGAGTTGACGTTGTTAGGCCCACATTTAAGTTATAAACCGATTACTTTATCGACCATAAGGCCTTCGAAAATTAAAGGAAAGGTAGGAATAATGAATGATGTAAACACAATACTTATAATAGCGAAACATCTTTTGTGATAGGCTACGAAAACCTTCGCTTAGTAAATTAAACAAGCGGCTTTGGTGAGTTCAATTTATAAAGGTTTTGTGGTAAAGGGAATTGTGTTCAAATGAACGTATCTACTATCATTATAGCGACGATCAATAGTTTTGTAGTTCTGCAGTACTCCCGTGACAGCGGGTATCAAAGGACCAAAAAGTAAATTATTTGTGCAGCGCTACAGTTTTTATTAGTCACTAGCGAATCGCCCCCGCTTCGCATAGATGCAACCTACTGAATCGAGATTCCTGCACTTTACCAGTTGCACAAAGACAAACATTACGTAATGGATCATTAACGCTATTGATTTCATTAATTTGTTCAAAGAACCATTAAAGTAATTCTGTTGCTTTCTGCAACAAGTTAAAGGAAGATTAACATTTAATGACAGCTTTAAAAGTTAAAGTTCGTTTCTGTAACTGGCGGTATGTTAAATATTAACATAACATACAACATCACGCATGTACTCCCCGAAGGGTTAGGCAGATGTGTACCTATAGTACATTGCACCCACATTTCGCCAGTTATGTTTAAGTCCCATGGAATAGGGGGTGAGCCTTTTTATATTGGGGGTTATAATAATAACTACATCCATGTATAGCTAAGAACTCACATAGACAGACATGAAAAGCTTTATCATCGTTTTATACTAACTACCTATTTATGACGATGACTGTCGATGTGAAGGCTTTTGCAGAATAGCGCGACTTGTCACGGGACGCGACACGAACAATACAATTTCTAAGAAAACTTCACGGTATAACAATAACCGGTGTCGCGTCTCGCGACAAGTCGCGCTGGTCTGCACAAACCTTAATACTTCTGCTTATTCTATGAAGGACACAAAACTCATAAATAACCTGTGAATGAAAAGAAGCAGGAAAATCATTCAAATATTGAAAGTTTTCGGCGAAAATCATTATGAGGGCGTTTGCTTCCAAAAACTGACAATGGATCCACTCTTGCACAAGATTTTCTCGGAATTGATCTGTTCGATTTTTAAGAGTCGTGCTCTTTGGACTTTGAATGTGATAATCAGGATTTAACGGTTATGTGACGTCATATTTTTTGTATCATCCGAAAACATAAATACGTCATGTTCAATAAAAGATGTGAAATGTTTTTTACTTATTTGAGTGGATTCGTAGCATGTTTATTTCGTAGAAAAAAACCGCAAGTTTAGAATAATATTTACTTAGGGTGAATACGCAGTGGTAACCGCGAAATTCAACTTTTCTTACGTTTTTTGCAATTTGCAGGTCAGTTGTCAGGTTGTATCATGATCAAAGTAGGATTCGCGACTATAACGATATGTATTGTTGCGTTTATTGGCATTACAGCAAAAAAACAACACTTTAAAAATATAAAGAACGAAAACAATTTGCTTTTAATGTCAAAAGCGTATCAGGATGTCCCAGAAGTCGACGTCAAGCCGGAATCGGGTGATAGGGCAGCAAGTCATAATAAATAACAGAAAAATATTAAAAAAATCTTTGCTATGTATTTTAAAAATGACAGGCTTTTATGAAAAAAATGAGAAAATCTACCACTACTTTTAACTCCTGTATACATAGCAAGATTTTATTTTATATTTTTCTGACCTATCACCCGATTCTGGCTTAACGTCGACTTCTGGGACACCCTGTATAGTTCCACGTTCCTGCCTACCCCCGTAAGTTTATGTACAAAGACATAGGTATAAAGTTTACCTAACATTTAAACGGTAAGTACACAGCGCCGCCGGCGCCAGTTAGTCCGATTACCTTTTTTAGTCATTAATCAATACGCTGCACCTAAGTTATATTTATGGTAAAACCTTAATTTAGACGCGTGCGCATACCTACTACTATACTTAGAACTTTATTTTTGTAACCGACCTTCGTATTACGCTGAACTTATTAGGTAATAAAAATAAGACACGTAGTACTATTTGAAAAGTCACCGCATGTCTGACAGGACCATTTTTAATTTGGCTTTATCAGTACGTTACCCCTTGGTAAGCCAAGGGGTATCGTATTACCCAGTTACTAGGTTTTGAAAGTCAGATAGGCAGTCGCTCCTTGTAAAATACTGGTATTCAGCTGCATCCGGTTAGACTGGAAGCCGACCCCAACATAGTTGGGTAAAGGCTAGGCAGATTGATTGGAATAGTCACAAATTCAAATTCAACATATTTTATTTCGCATAAACCTACAAGGGCACTTATGAAACGTCAGAAGCTAGGTGCACGGTTCCAATTGGTCCTTTCCTATACATAAGAGCCGCAAAAAACTCGACGGTTACTATTTTAAAAATAAATAAGTATATGGTTTTTACAATGTTTTCTAATTACAGTGGTAAGTAGTAGATATGTGAGGACACAAACGGGTATTATTATTACCTCAATTTCAACACCTAAACTTTTCCATTACTAATTGATCTATCAAGTCTAAAGGACCAATCAGTCACTCGATCAGCACATGTCGTAACAGGGTAGGTACACATGTTGGGTCAGGCAGTCAGGCTGTTTGCCCGACCGTATCGGCCGAACGTTGGGCAAACAGTTCAGCCAATTAACTCTTACTAATAAAAGGTGAAGGTGACGTATTGATGACATAGCCGCACACACGTTTACGAGGTAGAATGGCGGATTTGTAGATTGTCAAAGTAATTATTGGGGTTCTTGATTCAATAAATGGCTAGTTATACTGTAGTGTCAGTAGTACCGACGCGAAAATCTTGGTAATTTCTTTACTAACTTATGTACAAAAGTCGTTGCTAGGTTTGCTTTCTATCTGATGTAACTACTAATATTAACTGTCCGTTATATAGTAGCGAATCGTAAATCTAACACTTGTTTGTGATATAACTTGAATAATTATTTAGAATTAAAGATATATTTTACATTTTCTTTTTATTGACATGGCGTTTGTCAGCTCGGGGAGCTGACTCTCAAAACTCTAAATCAATGTTCGTCACCAATCTGCCATTTACTTATATATGCGCGGAGGTTTTGTTCTAAAACTACGTTAAGTTAAAGCCTCTGCAGTACTTAGTTCTTCCATTAAACATAGTTTTACTTGAGACTTGAGTCTCCACCTTCCACAGACAGAGATTATCTAAGATACAAGCATAATTCATTATCAAGTTTAATCGAGTGTGTTCATATTTATATTTTGCTATTTTATTATTATTTCAACTAATAGCTTAGGTACCCATTTGCCAATTGGAGCATTTGCCTTACATTGATAGATTACAAACAACTATCATTGTCATCTTGTGAACAAAGCGAGAGATGGATGTTGAAGTGTGTCTGTCATATTATGCTGTTGTGTACCTTCTATATCATGAAATCCGTGTATGTGTCATTATTTTGCTAGGAAGTTTACACGTTACCACTTAGCACAGTTTCGCACCTTACAAAAATATCGCAAATCTGAAATCCGGTTAAGTACAGTACCTACTAAAGTTGATTTCAATATTCCGAAAACTGCCGAATTGTTTCATACGAAGCACCCTATGACTTCATTCAGCCTAAACTGTCATGCCTGTAATAATAAATAGTTTCGAGTAATTAATATTATTGATGAAATGCTAAAACAATGTATTTTTGCGTACCAGCTGATCAGGAAACCGGATGCTTACTTCACTATAAAATATATATATTTTTTTAGTTAAACTATGTGAATTATTACTCAGTTAAATGTCCTTGGTTTTAAAAAGCCTTTAGAGCATTATCATGTACACTCCATTTATATGCAAATTAGAGTAGTTCTGTAGTATTTATTTACTTAATTTCCAATCAAGCGATCAGTGCCAGATTTAACCGTGGGTGGACAACCATGTACAGGTTATGTTTAATCTGTATCTTTAAGTTGTTTTTACACAATAGTAAGCAAGCCCAAGCGCGCAGCATCAATTGTGGTCCGAGTCACGGCCAGCTCTAACAGGGTTCTGAAAATGATTGCTGAAAGAGTGGAGTGTCCTTATGTCATTCACTGCTGTCAGTTACATGTACCATGGTATCGTGATGTTTCCTAGCTAACACTTAGTTTTAGGGACAATGTTACTAACCCTTTAAGAGTCATCACTCAAAATATGAATTTGAATTAAGTCAATGTTAATGAAATCGTGTTCAGCGTGGCCAAATTGCCTGCACGATGCAGGAGCTAATGGACTCTATTGAAAGTCCCAAACTCGTACTTAGCCAAATTCTGACTTTATATAAAATTACCATCGACAACAAATATTAATGAAAATTACCAATCGTGTAGGAACTCAACACAAAGATCAGGAAATCAAACGCCTAAAACAAATTAACATCAATCCAAAACGCGTTAACTTCATTAATATTCTCTCAAACTAGGAGAGCCATACTTGTTCTGTTGCATAAAGATTATGAAACCTTTTAAAGATTCTTACGATTCTTGTCATGTCACCTATGTATCGACATAGGTGGTGCTCAGGGCTGTCAAGTTTGACGTCTGATCGTCAGACAGGTGCACTGAAAGGCTAACTCTACTACACTTGCTGCGCCCCGCGGTTAAACCCACATAAGTCTCGATCCCGTGGGAATATCGGGATAAAAAGTATCCTATATCCCATTGCAGGTCATGGTCTATCCGTGTGCCAAATTTCATCCAAATCCGTTCAGCCGTTTTAGCGTGAAAGCGTAACATACAAACAAACTTACTTTCGCATTTATAATATTAGTTAGGATAAGTTATTTAGGATTATAAATGTGGCAGTTTGTATGTTTTGATGATGTTACTGAATCACGCAACGCACGAAATTTGTCATTTTCATTGCCGACTCGTACAAATCTACAAAAATCATCTTTAGCCAAGGTCCCAAAACTTGCGGTCGTCTGGCAGCCCTAATCAGTAGTTGGTACCTATGTATTCAGGCTGCGTTTAGTTACTCGTATTACATAAGAGAAGCTAAGAGTACCAGTAATTATGTCACATAGGACCTTCAGCGTAGAACCGTGAATACATGGGCAATTACATAAGGACAATGACATTTTATGCGTTTAAAATACAATAGACGCCGTTTGATATTATGTTATATTTATGTTATTAGTACATAATAAATAAGGCTGTCTCGTTAATCTAGGGTCGCATGCTGAGAGTGGTATCCTGGGTTGATTCCCAGATCGAGCACAAATTGTTATTGGGTGTTTCAATTAGGCATTTTTTTATTAGCAGGCCTGATTCTGACATAACTGCAAAATGTTGGTGCACTAAATACTCTGCCTAGTGCCTACCCCTTTTAGGAGACCAGTCGTGAAATTATGTAAGGTTTACAACGTTGGATAGCAGTTTGCTTATAGCACGCACGAATCTGTCGGAACTATAATTATATGCTGATATTAATCTTATAGCCTGAGGTTATGTAATTAATGTTATTATTGATGAATCATATCGAGAAAATATTATCTTCTCACGCCCCTGGATTTCTCCACGCACTCTTAGATGATAGACATTTAAAGTTTTAACAATTTTTTTTTTCTTCAAAGGACATGACCAGTTTTAGCCTTCGAATTCGGGAACATGCGCAGCATTACAACTTTTACACTAAGATTTAAAAATAAAGATCTAATTTATCATGGTTATATTATTCCGACTAAAGCCCAGATTAAATTATCTGAAAAATCAGTATATTAATTGCTTCCGTTTCTCTCTTTTATGCACTTCCTGATTTTGACGTTCCATTGTATCTTTATTCACCCGGTAACCAAAATAAGCTACACATAATATGGAAAAAAATAAACTAAAAACGAGCTATTTTCGATCAAGTGAATTTTAATGACATGGAATATACATGTTTTGTTTATAATTACCCTACGGGTTATGTTAGGTTTTATTGACACGTGTGAAGTTCGAACACCATATTTTTTTTAATAATCACTGCGTATATAGGAGTGTTACTTCGTTGACTTTAGTTATTACTCTGAGTTCGTTGACAATGCATCTGACATTAGCAGACACCTGTGTAGGGAGGGACCAAAGGGGTAGTAGTTTTTTTCATAAAATTGATAATTCAATCGATTCGAGTCAAAGCATGAAAAATCGATTCACATAAAATGGATTTTGAATTGATATTTTCTTTGACCGTTTTGAACTACTTATATTTAATTTGGATGAATAATAACATAACACCTTCATTTCGCCAGTCCCGTGTAATGCGGGGCGAGCGTTTTACCATTAACCGGATACAAATCGGGACTCCGGGCTGCTATTGAGAAATTCCAGATGGAAAAACCCAATAACACTTTGCCCGACCCGGGAATCGCACCCAGGACCTCATGCTCAGCTGTAGCGCTTGCCACCACTAGACCAACGAGGCAGTCAAATGTTTTCGAATTTTATGTGTTAGGTTCGAGAAAAAAGCAATTGACACTTTATCGATTTCAGATCGCCATTCACCATCCCTACTTGCACATTCAATCTTGGCGTCACGTCAGGTATAAATCTGTACTTTTTATGGTGTACATAATAAAGAATCTTCTATCTATCCATCATTGCCGCCATTTTACCTACATGAGCTCAAAAATATATAATAGAATAAATAAAAATATCTACATCTATTCTGTTACCAGAAATGAATGCAAGAAAAAACTCGACATTTTATTAAAATCTCTTACTTATGATGCAACAGAAAAACTTGTGGAAATTTAACATCTCGGAAAACACACACACATCCCAAAAAACTCACAACACACCCTCACCCTCTCTTACTCAACATTAGGTACTCACATACACGTTACGGCACTTTCTTCAATTTTAATTTTATTTTTTTGTTTTTATCTTTTCTTTAAATAATTGTTAAAAGTTATGTATTCGTCTTGGAACAACCTACCCTCTCATTAGGAGTCGGGCGTTGGTAGCTGCGCCACAGTTTTTAACTATTGCAGCTATCATCGTTTAACATTTGTTTAACTTGTATGTATTTGTTTTTTGTTCCCAATAAATGATTTTTAATTTTAATTTAATTTTAATTGCAGTTCGCGACCCACGTTGTGTTTACGCGTTCGTTGTGTACTGTGCGATTATTGTGTTCTATTTCTACGCCCCTAAGACGACCCACTGACCACGACCATTGCTATTCTTTACGGACTGAAATCTTCAAAACCCGATTACCATTGCTATTCATAAAGGATTCATCTGTTTTGCTCTACGATTCAGATAAACGGATATTATGATGAGGTGCCTAAACTATGGCATATCTGTAAGGCGGGTTAAAAGGCATATTATGAAGATTTATCAGGGAAATGGTGTTGTTATTTTCTTGTCAAAACCCATTTTCCCTCAAGAATCTAGGACAGCCGCTCGGTTAGTATTGAAGTATCCAGATCCTTAGGTGCAGGACGTCACCGCTGCTTGGACTGGGATAGCTTTACAACCTGCATAATCTACGCGTCCAGCGATCACGCCCGTCCGGCACAGTTCGTCTTTCCTACATATTTTATTTTATTAAAGAATATTAAAATAATTAATTCGTTCAAATAATAGTTTTATTTAAATCCTCATGCCTTCACAAATAATAATAACAATAGCCTTATTTTTATTTCCCGAGCCACGTAGAGCCTAGTTGTAGTCAATAGCTGACTGTAACTCTTAATTGGGTTGGCTCGGCCGGGGAGGTACCACACTCTTACAGAATACCAAAGTAAAGTACCAACATTATGTTGCTCCGCTTCGAATAGTGAGTGAGTGAATCGGAAGCCCAGGGTTTGGGGTGGGAAAAGGGTGGCAGCGCATCGGCAGTAACCCTGGTGTTGTAGACTTCTATAGGCGGCGGTTATTGCTTATTAACATCAGGTGATCAGCATGCTAGTTTGCGCCCTTGATGGTATAAAAAAAAAACCTAGCGCCTCGATGGATGGCGTGTCGAATAGTAGAAAATCATTCTTTAACTCGATTACCACAACGCCTAGCGCCATCTCTTAACGAAAAGCAGAGCTATTTAGTGAAAACTTATCTTTATTTTTCTCAGCTCCCTGATCTTTTGGAGTCGTGAAAGTTTTTTACCTGTAAACTGTAGAATACAATAATTGCAAAAATAAAACAATTTTTGCTGCAAATTGATTTTTAACTCGATTACCACAACGCCTAGCGCCATCTCTTAACGAAAAGCAGAGCTATTTAGTGAAAACTTATCTTTATTTTTCTCAGTTTCCTGATCTTTTGGAGTCGTGAAAGTTTTTTACCTGTAAACTGTAGAATACAACAATTGCAAAAATAAAACAATTTTTGCTGCACATTGATTTTTACACCTAAGCAGGCGCCCATCGCCCCACTGGTCATGTCCTTTACCAGTGAGCCTCCGAATACTCTGTCATATGCTTAAATCCATTGTTGTATATAGCCTTATTTCAGAGCGATATTTTTAGTTCAAAATAAGTTCTGTGACTCTGTGAGCCCTTAGCCAAAGGTCTCCTCTATAGTTTAATTCTCCCTGTTCCTTGTCTGTCTAGTCCATGTCTTTCTAGCCGTCCTCACCAAGTCATCCTGACATCTTTTCAAGGGTTTTCGTTTCTTTCTCCATCTCTTTAAGGTTGTTTAATCACAGTCCAATGCTGGGCAATGCGCTACACGGTTCCATGCCTTCCACATCCAATATACTACCAAAGACAATTACTTACTTACAAAAAACTGAAGACTATCTAGTCAGTATGAAAATTATATTATGCCTAGTGCAGACTGGCGCGACGCGACTCTAACAATACAATTTCTAGAAAACTTCACGGTAGAAAACACAAAACATCTATTTTATAGATAACTGCTGTTGCACGCGGCTTTGCCCGCGCGGAGGTTGGGATTATCCCACGGGAATTTTATAACCAGGAATCAGGATAAAGTATACTATGTTCTTTCCTAAATTTCACCGAAATCTGTGCAGCCGTTAAGGCGTGAGACATGTAGCAGATCGACAGAGTTACTGCCCACCTATATTACCTATATTGGTAGAGGGTTTTTGAGCAAGCATATGCAGGGATATGTATATGCATATGGATAATATAAGTGCCGCATTATCCTCTTGTCCAAATGTCTACTGACCTTATTAACTTGTAAAACATTAGTATGACATAATAACAAGCATGTCTATTGCAATGATAGGCTGTCGAGTGCATTATGTCGACTTCTAATGATATACCACTCATACGGTCATGACATCTACCTCAACGCTGTCATTTATGCGTCTATTCGTCCGCCATTTTATGCAATTATGCGAGTTGATTCGATTAGAATAAATGGAGGCTTTTTAGTTACTGTACAGGTTATAGGATGGGTGACCATCTTTACATATCCAGACTCCTCCGTGCCTCGGAAAGCACGTTAAGCTGTTGGTCCCGGCTGTCATTCGTGGATCTTTGACAGTCGTTACGAGTCGTCAGAAGCCCGAAAGTCTGACACCAGTCTTACCAAGGGGTATCGTATTACCCAGTTACTGGGTTGTGGAGGTCAGATAGGCAGTCGCTCCATGTAAAATACTGGTATTCAGCTGCATCCGGTCAGACTGGAAGCCGACCCCAAGATATTTGGGAAAAGGCTAGGAAGATTGATTTGTTTGGTATAATCGTCTTCTCTTAATACTTAGTCAAGCTAATTTCTTCTTCGTTTCAATCGTGTCTTTCCCGGCTGCTGGTTCGTGGTTTATCAGCTTTCAGTTCTGGCTTATTTATTTATAGACGAGTATAAGTAGGTACTTTATTGTACACCAGATAATACATTACAAAAGGTTTAATTAAGGTTTAAGCATTTATCTGGTCTGAAGAACGGTTAAAAATCTTTAAAAATCTGGTCACAATCTCATATGCAGTGATAGCCTAGTCATAGATCTAGAGTTTGAATCCAAGACAGGGATCTCGGAGTTTTCGGATTCATGTACGTATTGTATAATTGTCACTTGCTTCAGCAACGGTGAAGGAAAACATTGTGAGGAAACCGGCATGCCTGAGAGATATTTCTCGACGGTATGTGAAGCCAAGTCAGAGGCCCCTGGGTGGCCTTAAAGCTGTTTTCAGACCAGCGCGATTTGTCGCGCGACGCGACACCGGTTATTGTTATACCGTGAAGCTTCGTATTGTACGTGTCGCGTCGCGCGACAAATCGCGCTAGTCTGAAAACAGCTTTAAACTCTGACACCAGTCATTAACAACACGAAAAGAAGAAAAAGAAGATCTCATCTCAGCGACAACCAATGACAAAAACTGGTAAAAAATTCACGTAAATTACAGGGATACTTGCAAACAGCAATCTACCAACGGATCTCTAGTCATCATAGTGGGTTCCGTAGTGATTGAAACTTACACAATTTCAAGTTGTATTATGTAAGCAGAACGCGGACGACATCCTAAAGCTCACTCTTAGACAAATACTTCATCAATCAAATCACTTCGAAGATTAAAAACACTGTTTGCAAATCCTAACTAATATTGAGTTTGTTTTTTGTAACGATTTCACGCTAAAACGGCTGAACGTATTTGGATGAAATTTGGCACATAGGTAAACGACGACCTTGATTAGGAGATAGGATCCTTTTTTTCGCGATATTCCCACGGGATCGATACCTAAGAGGGTGAAACCGCGGGACACAACTAGTTAAAAATAAAATTAATAATATCCAAATAAATAAGTACATTAAAAACAAATACAAGTGTTCACCACACCTTGTTTGTCAAAGCATAATAATCCTTAATACCCGTACACGACCTTATAGCCATTGTTCGATGTTTACTCACATTGGCACAAATACATTAGCAGCACAGTCTGCGCAAAATCATAAACACACAGTAATTAATATGCACAGTTGCACACAGTGTGTGGGTTACTGTTCGTAGGATAAGCAAAACAAACTGAGCATTATAATGAACTTTTAATTGCATTTACGCTGCCATTATGCTAATTATTCTGCGTTAGTCAGACTTATCCGTCAGTCTAACAGACGTCGATTTACGTTAATGAGACATTCATGATGAATTAAGGATAATGGCTTGTACACAAAACTGCGATGCGGCGTCGCATCGCAAAAATCTTTTTTCCGAAGCTTCTGCGTTGCGAATTCGCATCGCGCCGATTCGCAGTTTTGTGTACAAGCCCTATACCTATTGGTCTTTTACTCAAATAAGTGTGGAGAGATGTCAAAATGACAATTTAATATCGAATAGAGTCTGGCTAACGAAAGTTGGCCCTGGAATTATTTGCGAACTTTTTATATAGCAACTCTGTATGAACGTGAACGTCAATTTGACAAGGTTGTCGTTCGGTATCTCTGGTGTATTTAGTGTTGTCATGCATGTATTTTTTAAATTTGCCGCCAATATTCTGGGGCCAACTTTCGTTAGCCAGACTCTAGTATAGATTCAATCTGAGTTGTTGAAGTTAGAAAGGCAGTCGCTCCATGTAAAATACTGCTATTCAGCTGCATCCGGTTAGACTGGAAGCCGACCCCAACTGCGACTGCCTCGTTGGTCTAGTGGTAGCAAGCGCTACTGCTGAGCAGGAGGTCTTGGGTTCGATCCCCGGGTCGGGCAAAGTGTTATTGGGTTTTTCTATCTGGAATTTCTCAGTAGCAACCCGGAGTCTGGATTTGTGCTCGGTTGATGGCAATAGGTTCGCCCCCTACATTACATGGGACTTAAAACATAACTGGCGAAATGTGGGTGTACCTGCTACAGGTACCTACACCTCTGCCCAACCCTTCGGGGAAACAAGGCGTGATGTTATGTTAAGAATAGAGGCTTGCTGACGACTCGGACACAAAATATTATGACACAAAATATTCGGACAAAATGGGACGTAAAACGAAAATTGGAGCACAATTAGGCTATATCACACTATCGCACGAGAAAATATCGTTTGGGTTCATAGACACGGACCGCGTAGAGTGATATAGCCTCATTGAGCTCCAATTTTGGATAGATAAGAGAGAGTAAACAATACACGTCCCATTTTGTTCGAATATTATGTGTCCGAGTCGTCAGCAAACCAGAATAGACAAAATGACAGATTGTGATTATTTATCTGTCATTTTGTCTATTCTTCCGTCCAAAACCTCAGAGTAATAACTAAAGCATAGAGGGAGTCTATAGATTAGAGAAATGGACGCACCGAAATTGTCAAAACGGTCACAGTTGTTCTTTTTTACACGACCAATTTAAAAAGCACAATAGTTGCTTAGTAAACGGTTAACCGTACAAGTATTTGATCTAGCCGTATATTACGTCGTGAATGTCAGTACGTGTGCTGGTTGAGGTGCTGGTCATTTTTTATTAAAAACCAATAGATTTTTGAATATTTTTGTAAAAACGAAAGGTGCAAAGGACTTATCAATAGTCTGTTCACATGGCTTGTTTTGTGATAACGTGTAAATCACATTCGTCACGGAAAAAAAACAATGAATTTGTAAGCTTTCATCGGTAAGTGTTTTTTTTACATTTTTCGTATAAAATCACCCAAAATATTTGGATGTGATCACTGATAACATACATATTAGATTGATAATGATACCTTCAAACTATCTTTATTACAAATTATGTTGTGATCGCGAATTTATTTTCAAAAAATAAATTCGTTAAATTGTGAGGTTATGTTAAGCTAGTAATGTAGGTTATGTAGATACTTTTTATCGATACGATAATTACATGCTAATAAATTGGAGAAGATATCGTTTTCTTTTCGAGCCATTGCAAATTATACGAATTGATCACAATTCTCCTACAACAAATCATGCTGAAAGTCAAGCACGGTATCTTTACAAGCTGTCCATTTAACATTGTGTCAACTTCAAACTGTAGCTGAAAATCAGACAGTAGGTTCTAAAATACATTATTTGTATTGCACTATCTCGGAGAAAAAATCTAAAGTATATACTTTTTCAGGGTTCTTCAGATGCTATGGAAATAGATGAAAATTAAATGCCAATTTCGATGTCATTCATGAAGAATGAAGAATCGCTGTTGGAAACAAATGAACATGAGTACATTTATGATCCATGTGCTCTTTCAGAATACGCCAGAGATATTATAAATTATATAGCAGGGAGTGTTGTGCGATTTTCAATTTATTTTATTTTTTATCCACAATCTGTATAATACAAATAAATAAAATTGTAGTGTCTAAATAACAGCTTTTTACTAAATGCATATGAAAGTATATGATCCATACAACAAAAATACATTTATACATACATACAGATAAATAAAATTGAAGTGTCTGTTTATAATGTCAAAATAACAGCTTTTTACTAAATGCTTAAGAAAGTATATAGTTACGATCCATTACAAAAAAAAACACTTTTTTTTTGTCTATCTGTCTGTCTGTCTGTTTGTCCGGAACAAACAGACAGACAGATAGACAAAAAAAAAGTGTTTTTGTTGTAATGGATCGTAACTATATCGGCAATCGGATACACCGGAAGTTAGTTTGCCGTAACATAAAGTACGGATGCCAGTGATGGTTCTCGATGTGAGTAACCTGGGTGGTTAGCCGCAAATTTGGAGATATTGGTAAGCTGGAACTTTGAACCCCAATATGGGGATTTAACACTGAGTTAAGGAGTAGGATTCATGACTATATACGTAGTCAATTATAAAATAAGGAAACCGTTGCAAACTGAGACAACCGCGGCTGTAGGGGAGGTCTCACTAGTCACGGGCAAGTGTAGTGGAGCTGAGAATGAGCGACGACGGGAGCGTAAACCTCCCTAGCCAGCATGTGACGGTGTGTCGAGCCGGCGCGCACAGATTGACGGCCGGGCTTGCCAGGACGGTGACGGGGGAGAGGGAACAGATAATCGCTAACCCAAATGGGTTCTTTTGCGACCCAAGGTCACGCATTGCTACTCAACGCGATGCGTGACCTTGGCAATTTGCTTTTATTATTAAAGTAACGTTTGTTTAATAAAACCAAATTGCCAATGCTTAAAAGAAGCCTAGAATTAAAGCTCTAACAAATATTTAATGCATTCCCACTATATACCTTACAAAACGGCACGTTACAACGTTACATCATCCATGGAATATACGACATGTACATCCAATACATTATATAAATTATCTGTCAAAAATAAATTAATATCGATACCTCTGCACCTCTCTGCACATCACTACCGAGACCAAAAAAGTGGACAGTGGTGGTCCTTATAACTATATACCTGTCCTTTTTTTTCACACGGAATGTGTCATATGTATAAAGAGTATGACTAGACTGAGAAATTTCACCCTCCCTCTATGCTTTAGTTATTACTCTGAGTCCAAAACCCATTTCTATTGTGGTCATGCTAAGCGTGTTGGTAGTCTTAATTATAATAAATAGCTACCTCTTCTCTCTATATACTCTATTGTCACCAAATATTGACCTTATTTCCAATAGAGCGTAAAAAATTACCGACACAATGACATACATCTGTTGAAGATGCCAGCACGTAGCAAGTGATAATAGAATTATCATAATAACTATATCCACATGGTCTTCATAATAAAGAGTGCCAGTATGAGTCAATTATTCTGTGACACAACAGCTCTTAGTAAACAGACTCCAAAGATTTCTAACGTGTATCAAGCAAGACCGCCCCAAAAGACCAAAAAATCATGGCGCGATTTTTTGGTCCTTTGAGTTGAAACTTGGCTGAAGTTTATGGTGTTCATATCACTAGGTTATAATCATGTTGACTGTGTGCATGACCTTGCGTATAATCGACACTTGTATAACAAGCATGGATTATACTCATTTATGTACTTGCAATGCGTATATTCAATCAATAAGATGCTAACTGAGTGATGTCGGCTTAAGACGTAACTGTTTATCGCTTACAATCGTCTACTGTCAATGTATTATTAGTAACTAGCTCTTAAGTATGACCATGGCCTGACTTCTTACTATACATCGTGTCCCTACAATGGCGACATTAATTTAACACATGGGTAGAGCTAGTAGCCAGTAATTAGACAAAATAAATTCAATTCAAATTTTCAAACGCTCGGCGACATAGGGTTCAATCTTTACTTCAATTCGCCTACTCTTTGCACGTTATTCGTTTTAATTTTATTGATCCGATGTTATGATTCGTGATTCCGGCAAATGACCTCTGCTCTGTTAAGTACAGGTTGCTTCAAGATACTATTTTAGAAAATTATAAATAAATAATAACGTTTAAAGAAATTAAAATATCTTCATAAATCGAAAACACCAAAGTCTAACGCTGTATACTACAATTCTTTGCATCTATTATTAAAAATCTTAAATATCCTCACTGATAGACAACGCACACGCTAAGCCGGCTGGGTCAAGGAGCTTGATATTTTGTAAAAGAGTTATGAAAATGTAACCCCTTAAAGGGTTTAAAGAGGGGATGAAGCTTTGTATGTTCATCATTTTTGCCGATGCGTATGCCATCGGGCACATGGCTTCTGCTGCAGACATATGAAGTCAACGGTCTGGAAACAATCATTTAGATGTTAATTTAGTGTACATACTATACTTGTTCTTTATGTGGGAAAAAGCGTTTGTTGTTTAGAAAGAACATGTTACGACATTACAATTACCTACGTCAATATGACGTCAAACTAAGGCCTTTTGTCCGAAAAAAGATAAATTTTGCAGTAACGCGTGCACGACTACACCTGTTCAAATAGGTCGTTTGTGTGTCCCAGTACGTAAAAGATACCACCAAACCGCAAATAAATAAATAGAAACTAGTAGGTTTTTGTATTTTTAATAACAATAGTTTAATTAACAAGATATTTCAGAAACATTATAAATATAACATCCCAATAAAAAACTTCTCATACCATCCTCCACCTGATTCCATTGTTAACTCAGCTCGTATTTCCATAACTATAAATTAGATGTCTAGTCTTTTAACAATAAGTCGACAAATTTTATGAACATCGCCTAATCGCTCGCTGAATGTTTTTCCTTCAAATGAATAGTCATCATAGTTAACTTCCAGAACATTATCATAGCCGAATTTGTCGCCGAGCTTTTGCACATATATTGAAGTTGACTGTGCAGATATTACACTCGGAATAGCATCATGATTAGCTATCTCTTCATCTTCAATGTCTATAGGAGTTTTAACATTTTCACCATTGTATATTAGCCGTCCCATTTTATACGTAGATAAACCCAATAAGCCACCAATATTCCTTTGCTTGAAATATGGCAAAGTTGCTAAATACATTATTTCCATTTGACAGTTTGTATTGTAGCGTTCAAATATGTCAGCTTTTGTTTCAACATCTATGGTAAAGTCATAGAAAGCTTTCACAGCTTTGTGTTTGCAATTTTTTCTTAATTTCTCATAGTAAGATTCACCTTTTGGGGCTAGTACCTAAGTATAGAGAAATGACACGATTAATTTCGAACCAAAACATTGCCCTAAAACAAATCACCCATTGGCTTGATATAATGTTGCAATAACTTACATGGATCTTGTTGAAAATCACGCCAACTATTTCATTTGTACTCGTATCATTTGCCACAATACTGACACCATCTTTGGCAGCGTCATGACACGTTTGGAGAAGTTCTTCAGCAGCTCCAGGCTCATGAAGTAGACCAACGGCTTTGCAAAGTGACTCCGTCCTTATGAATGATTCTCGTATCACTTTTAAAGCTCCATCTAACGATTTGTTCGTTAGGGATTCGAATTTCACTACTCCATCTTCTGATACTGCCCATAGTTTCTTGTTGTTGTGCAATTTCTTGTATGTGCTGAAATTATCATAATTAATTACCACGTATTATTTGCTTACACTAATTAATTAAAATTGTTTATCTCGCACCTAAAGTATCTTCGAAACATTTTCACAAGGACTTAATCACAGCAAGTTGAACTGAACACTATTTAAGACACCACACGCATGATGCCTTTATATCTAAAACGTTTAAAGTTACTGGAAAATCTAATTGTATAAGTCTGGTTCCCACATTTAATGATATAATAAAAAATTGTTTTTTATTTTTTATTATTTTAATCTATACAATCTATCTACAAATAAATAAAATTGGAGTGTCTGTTGTAATGTCAAAGTAGCAATTTTTTTATTAAATGCATATGAAAATATATAAGTGTATGTATACGGTATTGTAAAACATTTTAAAAGAGTAACGGTGGAGTTTCTTGCCTATTCTTCTCCATACGAAAACTACCTTTTAGAAGGGGCGGTAGAATCAATACTATATTTTGTAAATTTTGACGTTCAAAAGTGCCTTCAAGGGCCTATTTGAAATAAATGATTTGACTTTTGACTTTGACTTTGACTATGTATACTTATAAAAAAAATAGTTTTTAGAATTTTTGTCTGTTTGTCTGGATGTATGTTCCGGATTGGCACAAGAACGGCTGAACGGATTTGGATAAAATTTGGCACACTGATAGTTTATAGCCTGGATTAACATTAGAGTGGAATATTTTCCACCTAATAGATATGAAAATATCGTTTGGGTTCATAGACACGGACTGCGTAGTGATATAGCCTAATTATTTATTGTGCTCCAATTTTGGATAGATAAGAGACAGTAAACAATACACGTCGCATTTTGTCCGAATATTATGTGTCCGAGTCGTCAGCAAGCCGGAATAGACAAAAAACAGATTGTGATTGTTTATCTGTCATTTTGTCTATTCTTCCGTCCAAAACCCATTTCTATTGTGGTCATGCTAAGCGTGTTGGTAATCTTAATTATAATAAATAGCTACCTCTTCTCTCTATATCCTCTATTGTCACCAAATATTAACCTTATTTCCAATAGAGCGTAAAAAATTACCGACACAATGACATGAAATCTGTTGAAGATTTAGAATCACGTAGCAGGTGATAATAGAATTATCATAATAACTATATCCACATGGTCTACATAATAAAGAGTGCCAGATGTAAGTCAATCATTCTGTCATACAACAGCTCTTAGTAAACAGACTCCAAAGATTTCTAAGGTGTATCAAGCAAGACCGCCCCAAAAGACCAAAAAATCATCGCGAGATTTTTTGGTCCTTTGAGTTGAAACTTGGCTGAAGTTCATGGTGTTCACATCACTAGGTTATGTTGACTGTGTGCAATCGACACTTGTATAACAAGCATGGATTATACTCATTTATGTACTTGCAATGCGTATATTCAATCAATGAGATGCTTACTGAGTCGGCTTAAGACGTATCTGTTTATCGCTTACAATCGTCTACTGTCAATGTATTATTAGTAACTAGCTCTTAATGACCATGGCCTGACTTCTTACTTATACAGGTCCCGTCACGTAAAAAGAACGCTGGCTGTTTACCTGCGCACTGAGCGATTGATCGATTCCAACCTATTCCGTTGTACAAAGTAGCTAATAAAGTACCTATTATGATTCTACAATAAAACAATTACGCTTATAATTATAAAACAATAGCCTAGCTAGTACTTTAGGATGCGACTGTATCCGTGCGCAGACACATCCCGTGCACTGTCGCTCAGCGTTCTTTTTACGTGACGACAACTGTACATCGTGTCCCTACAATGGCGACATTAATTTAACACACGGGTAGGGCTAGTGGCCAGTAATAAGACAAAATAAATACAATTAAAATTTTCATACGCTCGGCGACATAGGGTTCTATCTTTACCTCAATTCGTCTACTCTTTGCACGTTATTCGTTTTAATTTTATTAATCAGATGTTATGATTCATGATCCCGCGCAAATGACCTCTGCGCTAGTGCTTTAAGTGCAGGTTACTCCAAGATGCTATTTTAGAAAATTATAAATAAATCAATAAATAATAACGTTTAAAGAAATTAAAATATCTTCATAAAACGAAAGCACAAAACCGTTTACGTGTGTTAAATTAATTTCGCCTTTAAAGCAGGACGCTGATGATGTTTACTACAATTCTTAGCATATAATTATTAAAAATCTTAAATATCCTCACTGATAGACAACGCACAAGCTAAGCCGGCTGGGTCAAGAAGCTTGATATTTTGTAAAAGAATTTTTGTAAATCCATCCCCTAAAGGTTTTAAAGAGGGGATGAAACTTTGTATATTCATCATTTTTGCTGATGGGTTTGCCATCGGGCACATGGCAAAAATGAAGTCAACGGTCTGGAAACAACCATTTAGATTTTAATTCAGTGTACTTATTATACTTGTTCTTTATGTATGAAAAGGCATTTGTCGTTCAAACATGTTACGACATTACATTTCCTACGTCAATATGACGTCAAAGTTAAGCCTTTTGTCCGAAAAAATATAAATTTTGCAGTAACACGTGCACGACAACACCTGTTCAAATAGGTCGTTTGTGTGTCCCAGTACGTAAAAGATACCACCAAACCGCAAATAAATAAATAGAAACTAGTAGGTTTTTGTATTTTTAATAACAATAGTTTAATTAACAAGATATTTCAGAAACATTATAAATATAACATCCCAATAAAAAACTTCTCATACCATCCTCCACCTGATTCCATTGTTAACTCAGCTCGTATTTCCATAACTATAAATTAGATGTCTAGTCTTTTAGCAATAACTCGACAAGTTTTATGCACATCGCCTACTCGCTCGCTGAATGTCTTTCCTTCAAATGAATAGTCATCATAGTTAACTTCCAGAACATTATCATAGCCGAATTTGTCGCCGAGCTTTTGCACATATATTGAAGTTGACTGTGCAGATATTACACTCGGAATAGCATCATGATTAGCTATCTCTTCATCTTCAATGTCTATAGGAGTTTTAACATTTTCACCATTGTATATTAGCCGTCCCATTTTATACGTAGATAAACCCAATAAGCCACCAATATTCCTTTGCTTGAAATATGGCAAAGTTGCTAAATACATTATTTCCATTTGACAGTTTGTATTGTAGCGTTCAAATATGTCAGCTTTTGTTTCAACATCTATGGTAAAGTCATAGAAAGCTTTCACAGCTTTGTGTTTGCAATTTTTTCTTAATTTCTCATAGTAAGATTCACCTTTTGGGGCTAGTACCTAAGTATAGAGAAATGACACGATTAATTTCGAACCAAAACATTGCCCTAAAACAAATCACCCATTGGCTTGATATAATGTTGCAATAACTTACATGGATCTTGTTGAAAATCACGCCAACTATTTCATTTGTACTCGTATCATTTGCCACAATACTGACACCATCTTTGGCAGCGTCATGACACGTTTGGAGAAGTTCTTCAGCAGCTCCAGGCTCATGAAGTAGACCAACGGCTTTGCAAAGTGACTCCGTCCTTATGAATGATTCTCGTATCACTTTTAAAGCTCCATCTAACGATTTGTTCGTTAGGGATTCGAATTTCACTACTCCATCTTCTGATACTGCCCATAGTTTCTTGTTGTTGTGCAATTTCTTGTATGTGCTGAAATTATCATAATTAATTACCACGTATTATTTGCTTACACTAATTAATTAAAATTGTTTATCTCGCACCTAAAGTATCTTCGAAACATTTTCACAAGGACTTAATCACAGCAAGTTGAACTGAACACTATTTAAGACACCACACGCATGATGCCTTTATATCTAAAACGTTTAAAGTTACTGGAAAATCTAATTGTATAAGTCTGGTTCCCACATTTAATGATATAATAAAAAATTGTTTTTTATTTTTTATTATTTTAATCTATACAATCTATCTACAAATAAATAAAATTGGAGTGTCTGTTGTAATGTCAAAGTAGCAGTTTTTTTATTAAATGCATATGAAAATATATAAGTGTATGTATACGGTATTGTAAAACATTTTAAAAGAGTAACGGTGGAGTTTCTTGCCTATTCTTCTCCATACGAAAACTACCTTTTAGAAGGGGCGGTAGAATCAATACTATATTTTGTAAATTTTGACGTTCAAAAGTGCCTTCAAGGGCCTATTTGAAATAAATGATTTGACTTTTGACTTTGACTTTGACTATGTATACTTATAAAAAAAATAGTTTTTAGAATTTTTGTCTGTTTGTCTGGATGTATGTTCCGGATTGGCACAAGAACGGCTGAACGGATTTGGATAAAATTTGGCACACTGATAGTTTATAGCCTGGATTAACATTAGAGTGGAATATTTTCCACCTAATAGATATGAAAATATCGTTTGGGTTCATAGACACGGACTGCGTAGTGATATAGCCTAATTATTTATTGTGCTCCAATTTTGGATAGATAAGAGACAGTAAACAATACACGTCGCATTTTGTCCGAATATTATGTGTCCGAGTCGTCAGCAAGCCGGAATAGACAAAAAACAGATTGTGATTGTTTATCTGTCATTTTGTCTATTCTTCCGTCCAAAACCCATTTCTATTGTGGTCATGCTAAGCGTGTTGGTAATCTTAATTATAATAAATAGCTACCTCTTCTCTCTATATCCTCTATTGTCACCAAATATTAACCTTATTTCCAATAGAGCGTAAAAAATTACCGACACAATGACATGAAATCTGTTGAAGATTTAGAATCACGTAGCAGGTGATAATAGAATTATCATAATAACTATATCCACATGGTCTACATAATAAAGAGTGCCAGATGTAAGTCAATCATTCTGTCATACAACAGCTCTTAGTAAACAGACTCCAAAGATTTCTAAGGTGTATCAAGCAAGACCGCCCCAAAAGACCAAAAAATCATCGCGAGATTTTTTGGTCCTTTGAGTTGAAACTTGGCTGAAGTTCATGGTGTTCACATCACTAGGTTATGTTGACTGTGTGCAATCGACACTTGTATAACAAGCATGGATTATACTCATTTATGTACTTGCAATGCGTATATTCAATCAATGAGATGCTTACTGAGTCGGCTTAAGACGTATCTGTTTATCGCTTACAATCGTCTACTGTCAATGTATTATTAGTAACTAGCTCTTAATGACCATGGCCTGACTTCTTACTTATACAGGTCCCGTCACGTAAAAAGAACGCTGGCTGTTTACCTGCGCACTGAGCGATTGATCGATTCCAACCTATTCCGTTGTACAAAGTAGCTAATAAAGTACCTATTATGATTCTACAATAAAACAATTACGCTTATAATTATAAAACAATAGCCTAGCTAGTACTTTAGGATGCGACTGTATCCGTGCGCAGACACATCCCGTGCACTGTCGCTCAGCGTTCTTTTTACGTGACGACAACTGTACATCGTGTCCCTACAATGGCGACATTAATTTAACACACGGGTAGGGCTAGTGGCCAGTAATAAGACAAAATAAATACAATTAAAATTTTCATACGCTCGGCGACATAGGGTTCTATCTTTACCTCAATTCGTCTACTCTTTGCACGTTATTCGTTTTAATTTTATTAATCAGATGTTATGATTCATGATCCCGCGCAAATGACGTCTGCGCTAGTGCTTTAAGTGCAGGTTACTCCAAGATGCTATTTTAGAAAATTATAAATAAATCAATAAATAATAACGTTTAAAGAAATTAAAATATCTTCATAAAACGAAAGCACAAAACCGTTTACGTGTGTTAAATTAATTTCGCCTTTAAAGCAGGACGCTGATGATGTTTACTACAATTCTTAGCATATAATTATTAAAAATCTTAAATATCCTCACTGATAGACAACGCACAAGCTAAGCCGGCTGGGTCAAGAAGCTTGATATTTTGTACAAGAATTTTTGTAAATCCATCCCCTAAAGGTTTTAAAGAGGGGATGAAACTTTGTATATTCATCATTTTTGCTGATGGGTTTGCCATCGGGCACATGGCAAAAATGAAGTCAACGGTCTGGAAACAACCATTTAGATTTTAATTCAGTGTACTTATTATACTTGTTCTTTATGTATGAAAAGGCATTTGTCGTTCAAACATGTTACGACATTACATTTCCTACGTCAATATGACGTCAAAGTTAAGCCTTTTGTCCGAAAAAATATAAATTTTGCAGTAACACGTGCACGACAACACCTGTTCAAATAGGTCGTTTGTGTGTCCCAGTACGTAAAAGATACCACCAAACCGCAAATAAATAAATAGAAACTAGTAGGTTTTTGTATTTTTAATAACAATAGTTTAATTAACAAGATATTTCAGAAACATTATAAATATAACATCCCAATAAAAAACTTCTCATACCATCCTCCACCTGATTCCATTGTTAACTCAGCTCGTATTTCCATAACTATAAATTAGATGTCTAGTCTTTTAGCAATAACTCGACAAGTTTTATGAACATCGCCTACTCGCTCGCTGAATGTCTTTCCTTCAAATGAATAGTCATCATAGTTAACTTCTAGAACATTATCATAGCCAAATTTGTCGCCGAGCTTTTGCACATATATTGAAGTTGACTGTGCAGATATTACACTCGGAATAGCATCATGATTAGCTATCTCTTCATCTTCAATGTCTATAGGAGTTTTAACATTTTCACCATTGTATATTAGCCGTCCCATTTTATACGTAGATAAACCCAATAAGCCACCAATATTCCTTTGCTTGAAATATGGCAAAGTTGCTAAATACATTATTTCCATTTGACAGTTTGTATTGTAGCGTTCAAATATGTCAGCTTTTGTTTCAACATATATGGTAAAGTCATAGAAAGCTTTCACAGCTTTGTGTTTGCAATTTTTTCTTAATTTCTCATAGTAAGATTCACCTTTTGGGGCTAGTACCTAAGTATAGACAAATGACATAATTAATTTCAAACCAAAATATTGGAAATGAAACGAAATGAAATTGTTTATTCTGTAAATACTAAATAGGATATCGGAATCACTTTTACACGTCATATTAAAAATAAGCTAGATGAGGTCAGCGTTTCCTATGTTACTACCTTTCCTAGGTCTCTTTTAAAGTCCAGACATAATCTTGGTCAGGCCATATGAGGACCCTGTATTAGTGTCTGAAATGGTCTTTTGAGGAAAGAACCACACAGATTTGTGTGGACTGTCAGAACAAGTATTTATCAGTAATCGTGAAGCTCAACTCAGAACTTAAGGAGCTCAACGACTCGACGAACAATACCAAAGAAAGGACATCTGGGGTAGGCCGCATAAAGTACTCAAAGTGCCAGACCATAAAAAAAAGAAAAATAAAGAAAGAAAATTGATCCACATAGTAGTCCTCACATTCACAATAATTAAATTCATATAATACTTTATAAAGGGTCTAAAACAAATCACGCAGTGGCTTGATATAATGTTGCAATAACTTACATGAATCTTGTTGAAAACCACGCCAACTATTTCATTGGTACTTGTATCATTTGCCACAATACTGACACCGTCTTTGGCAGCGTCGTGACACATTTGCAGAAGCTCTTCAGCAGCTCCAGGGTCATGAAGTAGACCAACAGCTTTGCAAAGAGACTCCGACTTTATGAATGATTCCCGTATCACTTTTAAAGCTCCATCTAACGATTTGTTCGTTAGGGATTCGAATTTCACAACTCCATCTTCTGATACTGCCCATAGTTTGTTGCTGTTGTGCAATTTCTTGTATGAGCTGAAATTATCATAATAAAATTAATTTTCACGCTTACACTCATTAATTAAAATGTTTTTTATCGCACCTAAAATATCTTCGAAACATTTTCACACTGGACTTAATCTCAGGAAGTTGAACTGAACACTGTTTTAGACACCACTCAAATGATGCCTTTATATTTAAAATGTTTAAAGTTACTTAAGTTACTGAAAAATCTAATTGTATAAGTCTGGTTCCCACATTCATAACAATTATCTATTTTTTATTTAATTAATCTATACAATCTGTATACAAATAAATAAAATTAGAGTGTCTGTTTGTAATGTCGAAATATCAGCTTTTTATTAAATGCATAATATGAAAGTATAGAGTACTTATAAAAAAACAATGTTTGTTCCGGCTAATCTCCAAAACCTAGATTCCAGAAACAACCAGAATAGAATCAAATGGGGCACGCGCACCAAAGAACAAATTAACGCATACCAAAAACATTGTTCTGATAAATTAAGTGACGATTTTAATATGTATAAGTGTGACTGTGATAATAATATAAATTGCGAACATTATGACAAATATTGTGAGTCAATAAACTTGTATTATACTTATATTGTTGATACATTACAGACTGCTGCTGTACTGAGTTCTCGTTTGGGTGAACAGAAGCGATGCAAAAAGGTGATTGGATGGAACTACCACGTCAGTGACTACCATCAAACTGCTAGGTACCATTTCAAGGTTTGGGTGGAGGCTGGTAGGCCTTTACAAGGTTTGATTTTTGAAAACATGCGTAGTAGTCGTTCAATGTTTAAAAATAAAATCAAATGGTGTCAGAACAATGAAGATAGTATAAAAATGAATATTTTGGCCTTACATAGAAAAGAAAATAATTTTGTTAAGTTTTGGAACGCGACTAAAAAATTTAATTATAAACAGAATCTTCCTGTCTCTGTTGATGGATTGCAGGAAACATGTAAAATAGCTGATTTATTTGCCAGTAAATTTAAAATTGACCCCTTGCATGTGGATTGCGAGCTCAGCAATGATACCATCGTGACTGAGTCACTGCCGCCATTTACGCTAGAAGAAGTAATCTCTGCAGTGAGGAATATGAAGCGTGGTAAGTCACCAGGACACGATGGTCTCAGTGTGGAGCACCTTGTCTGGGGAAGCGCCATCTTGTTTCCACATTTATGTGCGTTTTTTAACTTATGTGTCAAACACGCCTACCTGCCGGAACTTTTAATGAGAACTGTGGTAGTTCCAGTCGTCAAAAATAGAACAGGCGATTTGAGTGCATCAGGTAACTACCGACCAATTTCACTTGGTACGGTTATAGGCAAGGTGCTGGAGCGTCTCATACAGCCTGAACTGCAGAAGAATTTAAAAATTGGCAGTTTGGTTTCCGACCCGGACTCTCAACAGACTCTGCGATTATTAGCCTTAAGAGTACGATTGCCTACTACACTCACCAGAGAACCTCAGTGTATGCTTGCTTCTTAGACCTTAGCAAAGCTTTTGACCTGGTGAATTATGAAGTCCTCTGGGGCAAGCTAAAAAAGTCACAAGTACCCCACCAAATTGTAGATCTGTTGAGGGTTTGGTATGGGGGCCAAACTAATCAAGTGAAATGGGGTGACAGTTTATCTTGTAGTTACAGGTTGGATTGTGGTGTTCGCCAGGGGGGATTAACTTCTCCGGACCTCTTTAACCTATATGTCAACGATCTGATTGCGGAACTCAGAAGAACCAAAGTTGGCTGTCACCTAGGCAATGTCTGCGTGAACAGCTTGAGCTATGCTGATGACATGGTTCTTTTGAGTCCCTCGATCAAAGGATTGAGGAAACTTTTATCTGTTTGTGAGCATTATGCTGATGCTCATGGACTGAAATATAATGTACTCAAAACCGAATCCATGGTATTCAGGTCCGGAGTTGGTCCGAGAAATATACCCAGTCTGTACTTGAATGGTGCGACCATAAAGGTCGTAAAGCAGTTCAAGTATTTAGGGCACATTTTGACGGACAGACTTCACGACGACTGCGACATAGAAAGAGAGCGTAGGGCCCTCTCAGTGAGGAGTAACATGCTCGCGCGCAAATTTGTGAAGTGCACCAAGGACGTAAAGAACACTCTGTTCAGAGCTTATTGCTTGTCTATGTACACCTGCCAACTCTGGTGCAACTTCACAAAAAAGATGTACAGTTCATTAAGGGTTCAGTACAATAATGCTTACCGAACCCTTATGAAACTGCCAAGATGCTGTAGTGCCTCGAGCATGTTCGCCGAAGCGAGAGTCCCGGATTTTTACGCCATCATGAGGTCGAGGGTCGCGTCTTTTTGGCAAAGTTTGAGGCGCTCCAGTAACAGCATTTTGAGGGCTGTCTCGTGCAACCTAGCAAGCCCCATATTTGTGCACTGGATCTCTGTTCACCTAAACGAGAATAAAAAATGACGAAAGACTAACTTTGTTTTGAAGACAAATAATAATTTATTGTGATACTTAATCTTATTTAATGATAATTTTTAATGATGATTTTTAATGATAATTTTTTAATGATGATTTTTAATGATAATTTGTAATGATAATTGTATTGATAATTTTTAATGATGATGATTTTTAATGATGGTTTTTAATGTTTTTAATGTTTTTACTTATTTATTCCATTTTAATTTCAATTTGTATTTATATTTTTTGTATATGGGTATTTTGCCTGAATTAAAACACAATTTATTTATTTATTTTATTTTATAAAACAGCTGGACCGATTTTGACGGGACTGTCGCTGGCAGATAGCTGATGTTATTAGGAGTAATTTAGAACTAGGGTCCACGCGGGCGAAACCGCGGGTAGCAGCTAGTTAACGATATAATAATAGTCCTCCAGACCGTATTTCGGCCATGGCGGCCAATCTCAGCCTTCGGCGCGGGAGAAATTATTATTATTATTAATTATTGTGCAGTCGGATCCCTATTTACTCGTCAATGGAATAGACGAGTAAATAAAAATTATGCCCGCTTTAAGACATGCGCAGACAGGCGTGACGCGACACCGATGAAGATTTTATTTCACATCTTTGTAGGCGTGATTATAAGGTATGTACATATAACCATGCCAAATGACAACTTATTAATACCATGGAACGAGTTAAAACTACAGACAGACAGACAGACTTGGCGAAACTATAACATGTAGTAAACTACGGAACAGAACAAAACTGACGTCATCGTAAAGCCTGTTGTGGAAACCGTTATCCACGCATGACAACACACCTGTTCAAATGGCTTCTGTAGGGCACAAACGATAAGGTAACAATGTAAAAAGACCATCATTACATACAGCAACAAACAATTTACAAATGAATGAAGTGTTGATAATTTGTCCTATTTGCCAAAGGGCAGGAACGCAATTCGGCTCGAAGGACCAGAAAAGATTCCAGCATTTTGAAGAAACAGAATAATTTATTTGGATATATTAAACTGTCCTACCTGTAGGGACCTACTTAGGTCCCTTTGGAGAAGAATGGGCAAGAAACTCCACGGACAGTTTATACGCTTTAGAATGGGCAACTAGCTTCAGTAGCTTCATCTTACTGACTGACTCCTTCTTCTTCTCAGCGTGTCTATGGCAATCTAAATGAACTTGGGCTAGAATTCGACTACGTGTTTGGCGTCACCGACTCCTTGACAATTCAGAAGTGCCTGTAATTGGTGAAATAAATTCTTTGAATTGGAGCTAGAATGTTTACCAGTAGTCTGTGAAGAATTTATCAATAGGCTTCCCGGTATGTCTTTCATTGACTTGCCCTGGCGGCTGAGAGTATGTCATGTTCACTCTAATGTCTCGCTGATGATGGCGTGAGTGTTGGATCATTTAGCTCCCTTCAAAATGGTTGAGCTGAATAGTGCTAATCCATGCGTCATGTTCGTGAACGGGGGCGCCTCGGAGGGTCTGGTCATCTCTTAGCTGCCACGGCTATTTTAATTAACCCTTTCCATGTCCCATGAACCACATGTGGTTCAGGTTAATTATTTAACTATTGTGTCTACTTTGAGGACAATTTTTTTTTTTCTATTACTGACGCTTTTAACGTTTTGCATCGTTCTCACATGTATAACTTCAACATGACATCATGTAACCAATATTTTGTAACCGTATTTTGGTTTAAAAGAGTGTCCGTGGAGTTTCTTGCCCGTTTTTCTCCATAGGTTCCAACTACGCTTTGAAATGGGCAATTGGGCATCTAGCTTCATCTTTCTGACTGACCGACACCCCTTTTAAACTCAAAAGTGCCTGTAATTGGTTTATTTGAAATAAATGGTTTGAGTTTGCTTTTGTCTGCTGATTTACACAGATCTTTTAGATGTTGTAAATCGGTTGGCACCATAAATTAGATAATAATCTCTATGCTAGGTACATGTTTGTTGTGCGAGAAAGTGGCGCCTACGCAGCCTGCGGCGTTTTGACGGTGAAATCTGATGACGTATGATATGGGCTTACTTTTGTGAGTTTCTGTGGTCCAAATATTATTTTTAAATTAGAAATACCTTTGAAGTTCTTCTTAGCATTTTAGTTAATGAAATAGAAGTCTTAACTCCTCCTTTGGTCACATGTTTGTTTTGTGGTATAAGTACTTCACTACAATTACATATTAATGAACTAGCTGTGCCTCACGGATAAACCCGCATAACTCTCGATCCCGTACGAATATCGGGATAAAAATTATTCTATGTGCTAATCCAGGTCATGGTCTACCCATGTTCCAAATTTCATCCAAATCTGTTCAGCCGTTTTACCGTGAAAGCGTAACAAACAAACAAAGAAACAAACTAACTTTCGCATTTATAATTTTAGTTTGTTTGAATTGATGCATATACTCAACATATTTCTCCAGTAATAACGATTGAGGGAGCTAAAAAACATATATTGTGCGAATATATTTGTACTCGTACAGCCCTATGCCTACGACCGGCGGCTATTTTGTCCCATCCGCTGATTGAAGCGCAAAAAAGTTACCTAGCGAGGTTTTTATATACTGCTACTTACGTAAAAGTAGGAACTTATATACATATATGAAAGTTTAATGGTCAATTTGGAGGCCAACGACTCTGTTACGCAAATAAGCGAAAATTGATAAAACTGATCATTTGTTGAGGGTCGGCGCAACATGTCCCTTTCTTCCATACTTCTCTATTAGTCGTCATCTCGGTAGTCACTCCCTTTCTAGCCATATCATTTTTCACACAGTCCATCCATCGTTTCTTTGGTCTTTCCCAACTCTTCTAGCCATCCTCTTCTAGCCTCTTCTAGCCATACATTTAAAACTTTCCTCACGGCATTTTCCTCTTTCCTCCGGATCACATGCCAATGCCATGACAACCCATTTACGCACAACTTTTCAGTCACCGGTGCCTCTTTCAGACTTTCTCTTATAAACTCAATTCTTATTAACTATCAATAAACAAAAATATTATAGAAAAATCAGTCCTATAAGGAAAGTACATCGTTAAAAATCAAACGCATTAGATGGTAATGTCCTAACCACGATTTTGTTATAAATTCTATGGAGTAAGTCGTGCCTCATCAATTTGTCGAGCTACGTCAAAATATTGTTATTAACTATTTTTATTGTATTTCTATTTTCAGCTCCTAGTCCTATGTCATACAGTTATGCTGTGTTTGAAACTGCCTCTACTGTGTAGAAATATGGCAAATATTTACACCATGGTAATTCAACTGTATTTTATTGACAGTCTGTCAATCGTGGTTGTATTTTATTGACACTCTGACAATCTTGGACCGTATACATAACCTTAGTAAGTAACAGAAACTTCCAATCGTCACCATCTTGGACAAAAGGAAATATTTACTGTTTATACCTTTGATATTAATAAATGAAAAATAAACTAATAATGACCACATAAACACTTCCTTTACGTCAAGTCAAACTTAACAATAAAACGGGAAATATCTGGAAAGAAAAAATTTCGATGGCTATAAGAGTAGGGGAAGACCAAAGAAACGATGGATGGACTGTGAGAAAGATGATATGGGTAGAAAGGGGTGACTACTGAGATGGCGACTAATAGAGAAGTATGGAAAAAAGGGACATGTTGCGACGACCACAAATAAAATTGGGATAAGAGCAGGAGAATGATGATGATGATCTGGAAAGAAAAAAACATCTTTATAGGGAGTCTAAAATTTTATGTGGATTGAATTTAAGTAATCCTATTACCCATGAAGCGGATCGGAGGACCAAATGTTTTTGCCACAAATCTTAACCTCACTACCACTTGTTTATTAATATAGAGGGTAATAATGTGCTGAATTCGCGAATGAGCTGGTTACAGTTTGCGCATCGACATCCTTGCCAGCCTGTTTATAAGGTGTTTTTTATATCCCATATCTCTAGGGTAATGAGACCATATCAAAGAATCAACTGGCATGTTTTTTTTATTCGTTTTCATTCATAATAATTCGCCAGTCACGATTATTTATGTAAAAAAACCCAGTGAGAAATAAAAAACCGTTAATTCAGACTATTTTTGTTTATAAAAAGAAAATATGACAACGTCGCATTTTCTTAGCTTTAAATATGTATTTATTTATTTATTCAAAAGACCAGCTTTGGTCCACAGTAGCTGATGTTAGTCCTAAAGTCTATTCCATATAACCAATACCTAAATAAAATACACAAAATTGGAAGTAAGTACTGTTATTTAAATAGTCTCTCTGGGCGGAAAGGTTCTGGAGTGGCGACCGCGTACCGGAAGACTCAGCGTTGGAAGGCCCCCCACAAGGTGGACCAATGACCTGGTGAAGTAGAATTCCTGCGAATCCGCTGGATGCGATAAGCATAGAACCGCTGCCTAATTACGTAATGCACGATCAATAATAAATTGAAATGAATTGAAACAGATTGCTAGTCCATTGCTTCATAAGTTCGAAATAAAAATTGAGCAGATTTTTTTTTCAAACTTATGAAGCAATGGACTAGCAATATGTTTCAATTCATTTCAATTTATTATTGATCGTGCATTACGTAATTAGGGTACTGGTCGAAGAAGCGTTGCTTGGGGGAGGCCTATGTTCAGCAGTGGACGTCTTGCGGCTGAAATGATGATAACGAAATAGTTTCTTCTAAAACGTACGTATAGCAGTATAATTAGCATTAATTAGCATAATTATTGAATAATATATCAATAAAATTTCCGCTTATCGAGCAAATGTAGGAAACATCACGCATTCTCTGAACTTGACCGACTTTAATAACTGCTAAGGCAATCCATTTCTGATTAACAGCCTTTGAAACTTTATTATACACAATTATGTACCATTCATTCTCAATGTAGCTTTAATTAATTATTTATTCGATACAGACGTCATTCATCCTGTTCTTCACTGTCATTCTACTGTTTAATCTACACTAATAAATAGTTTATTTATTTATTTTATTTATTTAAGCCTTTTTCTCAAAAAATACATTTATATCATTCATTACATTATAACTAAAAATATTCATTCATTAATGTTACAATATAAACATGCATTTTAATAATAATTATATGAACAAGGATAGATCATTAAATACTTAAATAAATTGATTTAACAGACTAAATAAATTAGCATTCTTTCCATTTAGTCCACTGGTAAGAAATTATCTTCCTAAAAAATAATATTTGCAAGTTAGATTTATTTATTTATTTAAACTTATCGCACACAATGAGGTACAAAGGCGGACTTAACCAGTCAACCAAGGGTGGTGATGAGATAAGATGACAGGTGCTCTGAATGACATAACAGTAAAAAAAAAAAATCAAAAGATATCAATAAATAGATTTACTTGTCTCTTATGGTTTTTGTCATAACTGACTGGAAGCCGACCCTTACATAGTTGGTAAAAGGCTCGGCAGAGAATGATGATAGCAGCACAGAAAGCCAAAATTAGATCAATTTCATAACAAACGCGATATAAGCTCTATGACCCAAAAACTGCCAAAGAAGGTTGCTTTGCACCAATGAGCAAATTAAAAGGACCTTGACAGCCTGCACCGACCCAAAGAACCGCAATTCACATGATGTGTCGCAAGCGCAACATTCGTTAGTACTTGCTGCAACTTGTGCAAGAACGTGCAAATTGTTTCGTCAGTGCATCTTCTGCACAATAATGGGTGCTGTTATACTTTTACAACCGATTTGGTAAATTAAAGTTTTTCGTACTTCATGTTAAGGTCGAAGAGTATATATGAGGCAAACTCAGAAGCAGATTCTTTGTCGTGTGAATTGGTAGGATTTTTTTTTTTGTAACAACTGGATTTTGGCCGCGGCTTCGCTCGCGTGGATGTCGGAAAATATCCCAAGGTAACGTACTATCGGGATTAAAAGTACCCTATGTATTAATCCAGATAAACAATGCATTAATTCCATAGTAGGTACATTATTTTCATATAACTCTATTGGTTTATGCGGCTCACGCCACCAAAGCTCCAGGAAAAAATCATGCCGACTGGGCATGATTTTTTCTGACATCTTTAACAATCATCGTCATATTTCAGCCAGTTTACACAAAACTTTAATGATTTATACACCTGAACCCTCCTCATGAATCACTCCGTCCTTTGGTGATCGTGAAACCCATATGAATGAAAATCCGTTCGTTAGTTTTTGTTTTTATCGCGTTCAGACAGACAGACACCGCGGGGGGCTTTGTTTTATAATATGTAATGATCATGATAAATTACGGAATAAATCGTGTCCTTGTGTTGATTTTAGAAATCTTGCAGAATCATTTAACTTATTAAGAATTGCAGCTGACCAGTTTTAGCTCGTTATTCGTCAATTAATGTTATAACAACTGTTTTATAAATCCTTTATAAAACGTAGGTACCGACTTTAAAAATACTTAATTGAACATCATAATCAGAAAAATAAATATTTGAGAACTTACTTAACAATGAGGTACCTATTACTTATTTGTTTTTCTACGCTATGAGTTGCATTAATTTGGGGTTTCCCCGGCTACTTATGTACGTAATCATTTGCACAGTATTATTGATTTTCCTTTCAATAAAACAATATCAAAGTATCAATATACAAGCTCATCGTCATTACGCATTGAATTTACGAAAAACATATTGAAATCCACTTCAATAGCTCAGATATTTTTTCGACAATATCTATAAATTATAAGTAGACTGGTGTGTGTCAGGGTACAACTTAATCTCTCTCTCAATCTTCTGTGAATCTGGAATCCTGCCAAACAATTTCCTTTTCAACCTCTATATTCCTCTTTTTAATCTACCTACCTTTTCCTAAATATGTTGGGGTGGCTTCCAGTCTAACCAGATGCACCAGTATTTTGTACGGCGCGACTGGCTAGGCTATCTGACCTCCACAACCCAGTTACTGGATAACACGATACCCCTTCCTCTCTTTATTGTTTTAATTTTCACTTTTATAATCTGTACCCAAGCCATAGTATAATAAAGTAAGAGTATTATATCTCGGTAGTGACCTTGAAATAATTACCTACGCTCTGTAGATAAATAAAACTTCCGCGTTAGTACATATCTGCCGCGCACTCGATACTGTTGCGTACTGATATACACAGAGATTTCGAAACGCGTCGTTTCGCCCGTTTTCTATGAAGATGTAATACTGTTACTTTTTTTTTCTGTTAATTTATTCAAACTGACACACAATTCCCTGTCTTTAATATTCTAGCGTATGGCACTCGTGGGTTGCAGCTGAAAATTAGCGTCAGGTGATACACTTTGTGTTGCCATCTGACATTTGGTTGGCATTATAATCATTGTTTTCTGTTTTTTTTAGTTATAAGGTGTACTTTTCTACTGCAATGCACGCAAACGCATTTTTCTTTTTTTCTTTATTTATACTGTGCCAAAACATACACTATCTCCAATAGGAATAAAGGCTATCTTTCTGTCTATCTATCTGCCTTCAGTCACGAGACGGAGTCATTTAGATAAGCTGGGCCACTGACCGTGTAACATAACGGCATAGGTCGCAAAGTTATTATTGTCCTGCTTTAAGTAGATATTTTAAAAATATATCGCAATCATTATTAGTTCAAGGGTTAGCTAATAAATTAATTGTCTGATAGCGAAGGTCTTCATAAATAAACCAATATAGAATTTTGTACAAATCATTCTAATGACCTACCTAATGATCTTCACAGCAATGTCTTCATTGAAAAAGCGGCCTAACAACCCAGGCCGACTACTTCTGTTCTGTGTTCGTGATTATAAATCCATTTTTTTTCTGTATTGTGCGAGTTAACTGATCTTTTTGTATTCACGTGTTTCTGTGACAGATAAACCTCATTAACTCTTCCATAGCTTCTTTTGTGGAACGAGTTCCATAATGTTACCTTTTTTTACACGACTCTTAATGCGAAGCATTAGAGTGTGCTCTACGATCGAAAAAATTTTTTTGCTCCATTTCTGTAACTGTTTTTATTGTTACACTCCTGCTAGTACACAGAACCTACTTAATTTATATACCATTGTATAGATGATTAAATGGAGATTAATACTGTACTTTTCAACAATTGATTTAATGCAGCAGGAATGGAAAAAGCATCAAAATAGTTGAAAAAAAATTCCTGTCCGTCAATTTATGAAAAGGAATTTTTTTTCAACTATTTGTACTATGCCCTGAAAACATTGTAGCTTGCGATAAAATTAATTAATTGAGTCAATTTTTTTTACATTCGTTTCAGCCGTAGAAGGAACCCTATTGAAAATGGCTCTTTTATTCAAAGTAGTTTAATTATAATTAATAAAATACTAACTAAAATATAATATCTTTATCTAAATATTTCCAACCTTTGACTTGATGTCCGTAAATTGCCTAGCAACCGCCAAGTAAATATCTTTGTCAGTCTTTGACATTACGACTTCATGAAAAGTGATAAATTGTTCATTTTTATTAAAAACTATGTTTTGAATTTCTTTTTCGTTTATGAATGAGTGTTATGTATGAGGCGTGCACTTCTGGATTTTCCAAACTATTTTTACTAGCTTGCGCTGTCCCAGTGTCCCAGTCCAGGAGGCCACCCTCCACTACTCCCATTTTTCGCGAGCCCGTGCGTCCTCCATCGAGTTTTGGTGGAACCTATACTGCTCTTCCCGCCCTCTCTTACATGGCCTGACGACCCCACCCGTCTCTGGGCACCAGTTCTGTGCTATTTCGGCCTGGAGCCTGTCTGTTCCTTCTTATTTGATAAATTAAAACACGATGAGAGTGATTCAGCCGTTGCAGCTCTCCCTTCCAAGTTCCGAGTACACAGTCAATTGAAGGAAATGGGTAAATTGGTCTTGCATGCGATGAACTCTCTGTCATTTGTTGCTTTGTGTACTCACTCCGAGGAAGGTTTATTATCGTTATGTTATTTATGTGTATTCATGATTCTTCTGCACTTATCCCAATTTATATTTATTCGGGGTTCTGTGTATTCATCCGACAAACTAATACACATTATCATCAGGATATAGGTATTTTGAAAACCCTCTAGTTTATAAATATTGGTCCTTATGTCCGGTTTATTTGTAGTTTATTGTAAGTATTACAATTTATTTGATTATACTATTTGGACCCAGTAGGTGACCACGTAAATTGTGACGACATGCGACATTGGTGATTGCAATTTCCTAAACTCTTCTTTAAATAATTAAAATTCAAGTGTCTCTTTGTAATGTCAAAATAACAGCTTCTAAATGCATCTATGAAAGTGTGTACCTACGGTACTTATAACAAAAAACTTTTTTACATTTTTGTCTGTTTGTTCCGGCTAATCTCCGAAACGGCTGAACCAATTTCGACCGGACTATCACTGGCAGATAGCTGGTGTTATAAGGACTAACTTAGGCTTAACTTACATTGATTTTTTTTAAAGAATTAGGGCCCACGCGTGCGAAACCGCGTGTAGCAGCTAGATAATAATAATGTTTACTATTGCTTTTCACTACAGCTTCTAAGACCCATTAAATAAATAGCATCTTCTATAGGTTTTTTAATCAATTTCATGCCTAGTCCATGCCAACAATCGATATAATAAGCATTCATAGGAAAAAACAAATAAAAAATTACCGAAGTAAATAAAATACTACTTACCTAGGAATTTTATCGTATTAATTGGTCCTACGCCGCTATGGTCACGTACCAATGTACTGTACAAACGAATTCGGAATTGGTCATATTTAATTAGCGTCGAGTTTCGCTAACAAGATTTTAAAAACATGTGAGCCCAGGTTCGCATGATTTTATCGCGGCGATTTTTTTTTTCGTACACAGGATTTTCCACTCTCGGTATTGGGCCGAGCTTTGAGAATCCAACAGAGCGCATCCAGCGCGTATCCCAGCGCGTCAAGAAAACACACTTTTGGATATCCAACCCTGGCGCTAAGCTCGAAAATCCAATACGCGAAAAAAAACACGCCCGTGCGAACTTGGGCTTATTCTTATCTGGTCTTATGTCATTTGTATTTTTGTAATTCACACCCAAGTGTCTTTTTCCTTATCGATCTTTTTTGGAGGACTTTTATCTTTATTCTATGATGATTTTTTGAATTATCTGTTTCTTCTTTAATAATGTGTTTTCTTTGTTTGTTTCAGGTATGTCGAGATGATAGTGATTACTTTGGTTACTGCATGCAGGATGACAAAACGAGGCATCTCTAAACGGTGTATGTATAACAATTTCTTTGTCTTCAAAGAAATCTTCTGTCTCGTTAATTCTAGTTTTTTTGAAAAGGTTGTTTCTAAATCACATCACGCCTGTACCTTATCCTAAAAAGGTAAGGCAGAGGTGTACCTACATATCGTATACCCGCATTTCGCCAGATATGTTTAAGTCCCATGTAATCAGGCGCGGTCCGAGGGGGGGGGTCCTGGGGGTCGTGACCCCCCCCAAAACCATTCAAGCTGTCGACAGCTTGAATATTACGTACCTATCTTACTAAAAGCCTGTTAAGCAAACTCGGGAATTTGGGCACCACTACGCTCAGGGTAAGGCCACATTTGAAAACCTAAACTGCTGTGAAAAGAGTTTAAGCTTTTCTTCTCGACAAAGTTATCGAGATCTTCCTGTATAATGGTCAAAAGAAAACAAAACGTATTCAAGGCAGGCTGGCTTGTCTTGATTCATGAGCTTTTCTTAATAAGTCGACAAAGCAAGGAATTCTTAGTTCTTTTTGTATGATCAAAAGAAATACGAACGTAAAGTGTGCAAATTTTTTGAGCTCGCTTCGCTCGCTCTTGTATTCTACATTTTCATAGTTACCTGGCCTTTCCTGCATAAGTCGACAGTGTAACTCCTATTTCTTTTTCAAAGTGTAAATGAAATCCTAACAAAACAACCTTTTCAAGGCGCAGTGCTAAAATTTCGAGGCTCGCTTCGCTCGCTTGTCTTGATTCTTGACCTTTTCTTCAAAGTCTACAAAGCAAGTCCTTCTTGGTGTTATTGAAATGATCAAAAGAACATGTAACTTATCCGAGAGAGTGCAAAGATTTTGAGCTTGTTTCGCTCGTTCTCCTATTCTACATTTTCATAGTTGTTTGGCCTTTCCTGCATAATCCTCTCCGAGACGGGGTATTAAAATTATCGAGGTAGCTTCGCTCACTCTTCTCACTCTACATAATCTACTGTCCTAAATTCCTAATACCTACCTACTTATTATTATTAATTTATTTGTTAAAAAGCTGGCGACCAATTTGGCAGCTTCATAAATACATTTTTTAATCCCCTGTTAAAAAATATTGCTGCGTGTCTGAACAGCATAAGTAATGTCAATCTGAATTCTAAAAATATGACATGTATTGACAATTTAATCGAACCCCAAATAATTCATATTTTGGGGTCCTTAAAATACTAAATAACTAACTATTTGCGACCAAATTGGATGTAAGAATGCAAGCTATAGCCACGGTAGACGGTAGGCCAACTTCATAAAAACGGACGAAGCGCGAGCTATACCTACGCGCCTCGATCGAGGTATGCGCGAGGTACGCAGACAGTCGCGTCTGTGCCGCAGTGACGAACGAACGGTGTGTTGTTTTTTTAACAATAACCGCGCGATTTTTACACTAAAAATAAATTCAAGTACATATTTAATATGACGAGTAGGATATATTGTTGCTGTTTTTGGTTGCATGAATTTGGCAATAACGCATCCAGAGATAACTTTTTTTAGATTACCTGGAAACTTTGAAAGGTAAACAAACAACAACAACAAAATTATTTTATAGTCTTACTATAAAATAATTATACTTACTGATATGTAGGTACATATTGTGTGTATTTTTAATGGATAAGTATTTCCTTTTATCTCCCGAAAAAAAGATGTCTGGATTAATAAATAAAGTGAATAGAGTAAAGGAAAGTGATAACACGAGTGAAATAGGTAGTTATAGGAGGTTCATGAATTAATACGGTAGGTACGCTTGTTTTAAAACCTCGGGCATTTGTGTTTTGTTTTGTTATTCAATTCACAAAGTATTTTATTTATTTGTGTAGATAAAAAAAGTATATTTACAATCACAAAACTAAATGGAAACACAAAGTAGGCAAATGTAATTAAAATACTGGAGGCGGGCAGCCCTATCGCATGTTTACGTACCGCGCGGCTGTAGGCATTTATTTCTAAGATATGGCTTAGTTATTCTACCGTCTACCGTGCTATAGCGGCGGCCACTACCGCGGTACCGCTCGTTTCGCTCGCTCGGCTCGCGTGCTGTTTATCACTGTTTTAACCTGACCTAACCCGTTTGGTCGGGGTACCCTAGCATGGTTACTGCGACCAACTGTGCGATAAGATCAGAAAGTTAAAAAGAGGTTCAGTTATTTATAAAGTGTGCATCATTATGAAGGTTAAAAAGTTTTTAGAGTATCAATTAAATATTTCCCTAATAATTCATGGTGACCCCCCCCAAAATCTTAGGCTGCGACCGCGCCTGCATGTAATAGGGGGTGCGCCATTTGCCAACCGGGCACAAATTCTAACTCCACGCTGCTATTGAAAAATTCCCGATGGACAAACCCAATAACACTTTGCTTGACCTGGGAATCGAATCCAGGACCTCATGCTCAGCAGTAGTGCTTGCTGGTCGCAAGCACTACTTATACCAACGAGGCAGCCAATTGGGTTGTTTGAGGCATGCCTCAATTGATGATTTAACCGATCCCTTCGTAGGGCATGCCAACGATTGAAGTCGGGGGGCTGTTCACGCCGTAAACTGATTTGTATGACGTAAGGACTTTGATGCATAATCCGCATGTGGCGATGTAAATGCCGCCACAAACCCATTAAAACCCAGATTCTGAAAAACATGCATGCAAAAAGTTGAAATTAATTCGTCTCAATTTGCTCATGTTATACCTAAATACATTAACTTCCGTCTTCCCACAGCCCAAACAACGGAGATCAAGCCAATTAATAGCTATTATCTACGTCAGTCATCTGAGCGATAAATTTTTTGCATAAACTTTTTCTTGAGATTCTGCTGCTATTTTATTCTAATAAAGATATGAGCATTTTGGTTGGTTTGATAAAGATTATACTTAAAGGATATGTCTGGTGGCACAATGAACGATTGCCTAGGTAGTCAAAACCAATGTTCAGTAATGATTGTTATATTATTGTAATTGTTGTATTTAATAGTTTATCAATTAATAAGTTATAGGTGTCAGGAACTTACGCAAACCGGTCAAATTAAGGTTTATACACTCAGGATTTTTCTTAGTTTTTTTTATTATAACGCCATCTGTGAGCCACCACAGGTACTAATTGGTAGCATGCCTTTGTGAGGTTAGAGAAAGATTTAATATTTTGTTGGTGAGATCAGATCTTGCAGTATTTTTTAAATATTTGTCTTTGAGTGCACCTATTATAATTGTATATCACAAAGTATTTTTTAGTGAACACATAATAATGTGTATTTATGTGTTCACAAAAAAATACTTTGATAAATACTAAAGATGATAAAATGATATTTTTATCATCTTTAGTTCCGTACATTTTCTATCTTCAATACCCATAATATTATTTATCTTTACCTACTTGTTCGTATTGAATGGGGATAAAAAAATAAACTATGTAATTATTGCCAAATTCTTTTATCGTCGGTACATACTTAAATAAAATGATAAAAAATTCGCTGTCTTCTAGAGTCACCAAAACATTGTCCAAAAATGACGCTGGTGCTAGCAGTTTATCTTGATGTCTTGCCCAGCCAAGATACCATACTAGCGACATGACAGCAACAACCGGTGTTGGTTGTAGAGACAGTGGTGGCGGCGGCAGCGGTGTTGATGACCCATGTTCCACGGATGTAACAACTTGTAATACCTTTGATGAGTCATGAATCAGGTGTCGATTCACTCCAACCCAACAGGCTTGACATGCATATATTTTTGCCATATCCTGAAAATATTATTAAAATACATTACCTATATTAAAAATGACAGGACCTAACTGGCGAAATGTGTTGTAAAAGTAACACAGAATCCTACAATGAAGTTATTGTATTTCACCTCGCCCAAATCCTTCGAGAATCACTGGGGCGTGATGTTATATTTATGTTGAGTTTTTACATGACGAACACTCCTTCTATCTTTCCTGATCGTCGTTTCCATCGCTCGTCTATCCAGTTTTGAGGGATCTATCCCATTCGTTATACCATTTTCTTTCAAAGACGCCTTTTTTATTTATTATATAGATTTTCTAGCCGGGTAATAAATAATTTACCTGATAATTATTATCATTGGAAATAAGGGTGAATAAAAACAATGGCTGCCCATTGCAACAGTATAAAAACGTCGACGTCTTGGTTTTCTGAGCCCGACTGAGATACCACATCCACGGCAGACCATTGTATGACACAAAAATCTCTCTCATTGTCAGCAGCTTCAGTATTTAATTATTTATAACAGTCGAGACAAGCGTATCCATCTAATAGGAGCTGGAACAATAACAAAAATATCATTGTATTTTCAAATATTATAACACAACTGCTCAATATATTGCCACTACTGCATGGTTCACGCGAATGCCATACTTCGTACCTGATTTGTTAACCATCGAGCGAGTCTCACTTGCAGGGGTAACACCAGGTTTCACACGATATGTCTACGAATCCGCTGCACAGCGATGCCACAATTGATGCACCTTATCATAATATCCAAATCGAAAAGTAACACAGAATCCTACAATGAAGTTATTGTATAACCTCATTGGGATCCTTTATGAACAGCAATAGTAATCTAGATGATATCAGTCTATAGCAATGGTCGAAAACGTCGAAAATAATCGCACAGTAAGCAAAGAACACAACTTGGAACTGCAATGCAAATAAAGCAAGCAGAAAATAACTGGTCAATTCAAAATAATATGTCAATGTCAATGGTCAATGTCATGTCAAAGAAATAATAAATACTTACTACCTTCATTTTATTAAGAAATGGGTAAAGCCTCTCCCCACGTGCGCGTTTTTATCACACGATAATAACGCAAGCGTTTTTGCTATATCTGCTTTCAGTACATTTTGTGTTAGGACGGCCACGAATTTACTCACTCCTGCGATTATAACGACGCAATAGAAATAGGACGCTTGCGTTCCTCCGTCTTGAGATATTCCGATATGTTTACTTTGAACATTTTGTATTAGAACGCATGCGATTTCACACACACCTGCGTTTTTACACGACACGCAGACGTTAGAAAATATATCGAATGATAGAAACGCAGGAATCGGGACGCATTATTGCAATAACGCTTGCGTTATTATCGCGCGATAAAAACGAGCTTGTGGGGCAGAGACTTAAGTATTTTTTTTCAAACACGTTAGATGTGTACACAAAAATGTTATTAATAATGTCGTATTTTATAAGCAATTACATTACAATAATTACATACATTCGTTTGATCTAAAATAAGCGGGTTGTAGTTACTGTTCACATTCTTTAAAGGTAATTAAGGGATAAAATGGAACGTCAAAAATCTTTTTAGTACTTCCTGTTAAAAATGGCAGGGCGGAAGCTATAATATTGAGTATTATTTATTTGAGAATTATGCTACGCAAGTAATACTGAATTTATAAATCCATAATAATTTAAATCTAAATTTTTAAATCTTATTGTAAAACCTTAAATCTTGAACATTTTCGATTCAGAGAACGACCAAAGGGCAGAAACTGAACATGTCTTTTGAAGTAAAAACATCCCCAGACAGGATATCGTAATGTCAAGGAAAAACTCGTCTAAATTATTCAAACAAAGATTAGGTAACTACGACTCCTAATCGATCTAGATTTTATGCCCAAAAAATGTAAGGAAAGAGAAATTCAACCTTTTTAGAGCTCCGTAGCCTAATGGCAAAAATGGAACCCTTATAGTTTCATCCTGTCTGTCTGTCCAAATGTCTTACAGCCATTTTACTCGAAGATTATTGGCGCTATATCGATGAAATTTGGAAGCAAAGTATTCTATGGATGGACGTATTCCACATTGGGCACCCGCTTAAACGGCACCTGAGCAAATGGCACCTGAGGTATTCCACTTACGGCACCTATCGATATTTTTAGCAGGTGCCATTAGTGGAATAATTTGTTAAACTTTTCTAAAATAAAAATGAAATTCAGTTTACTACGCCATTTGTTGTTTTTTAATGTCATTCGTCATTGTCACAGAGTCTGTAATTCCATCCAAATAGATGTTTTATCGACTATAAATCTTAACTACCTATAGAAATAAAGAAGTTTTACGATTCGTTAATCATTTCTTATGTCCACTTCTATAATACAACACTCAATACTATTGAATTATTAACAATAGACTCTCTACTCTGCTGTAACGAGATGGCAAAAAAGTAGGTGAAACTTTTGTTTCTTACGTTTACTTTCTCTATTGTTTGCTAAATGTCATTTGTTGTTATGGTAATTACAGTCCAGCCGCCGAGAGAATGCGTTCTTGACATCTGTCAGTTTCATACTTACGAATGTGTTTTGTATTGATCCGTATGAGCGTTTATTCAGAAAGTGGGCAACGTCGCATCTAGCTGTCAAATATTTCGTTGTTTTTGTTAATTTGGCGATATTACGGTATGGAAATAAGAAATATATATATAGTGGTAACGGTGTCTCTGGTTTTGAATTTTCGATTTTTTGCTATCGTATTTTCTTTTTTCTTTTTTTTTGTTGTGGTACCTACCCGAAACAAATTCGAATGCCACCTGCTATGCAAATAACAGTGACAGGAAGTTATCATCATATCATCCAAATAAACTAAGTGGGAAAAATATGTAGGTATTACCTATTGAAGCTAACTCAAAAATTATCCAAGCAAAGTTAATCAATTTTATATGGGACTACGTCGTCGGGAGCTTACCCTTGCAAACAAAACAACAATTTTCAAAATCGGTCCACTAATTGACGGAGATATTGGTGGCCAGATATGAAAAAAAAAAAAACGCTACGAACATATAACCTCCTCCTTTTTGGAAGTCGGTTAAAAATACTTTATACGAAAGTTGATTCTTCGACACGGTCTCATTAATACCCTAGAGCCTAGAGTTATGGGATATCAAAAGGAACACCTGAGCAGTGGTGGCCCAGTGGTAACGGCCCCGACTTACGAGTTGAAGGTTGTGGATTCGAACCCAAGCAGGCGCTTTACTTTGTGTAAATAATTTCATCACCCTGCTCTCAGAACGGTGAAGGAAAACATCGTGAGGAAACCGGCATGTCCTAGAACCAAAAAATTCGAAGACATGTAACATCTACCAACCCGCACTGGGCCCGCGTGGTAGATTACAGCCCACTCCCTCTCACAGAGAGGAGGCCTGTGTCCCAGCAGTGGGAACATTAATAGGCTGATGATGAAAAGGAACACCTTGTATAGGTACGCATGGCATCTCCAGACTCAATAGTCTATGGACGTCATCAAATGAGTCTCATAAGTGCGCTGTTGTACGTACGTCGCTTGATAAGACTGATACTCTGCAATTGATCTAGTTGATCATTGGTTTGCATGTGAAAATCACGCTCTTGGCTCCTGATGGGCTCAATAAGATACAATCGATGATTTGTAAGTACATGAAGAGTTCAAGATTCAAGATGTGAATAAATGTTTAGGCCCGATTTTTCAATGGCAGAAAGTAAATCTTAAGAAAAAAATCAATTTTCCTAGCCTTTTTCCCAACTATATTGGGATCGGCTTCCAGTCTAACCGGATGCAGCTGAATACCAGTATTTTACATGGAGCGATTGCCTATCTGACCTCCACAACCTAGTAACTGGGTAATACGATACCCCTTGGTAAGACTGGTGTCAGACTTTCGGGCTTCTGACGACTCGTAACGACTGTCAAAAATCCACAAATGACAGCCGGGACCAACGGCTTAACGTGCTTTCCGAGGCACGGAGGAGTCTCGGTATGTAAAGATGGTCACCCATCCACTGACCAACCCCGGCAAATGGATCGACCCGTGCGGCTTGTAATTACTTAGCCACGAGCTTCTCTAACTTTCTTTTGTTCTAAAGTAAATCTTAAGAAAATGCTGACAAATCTTCAAGTTTTTCTTCTGTTGAAAGTTATCTGACGATGAATTATTTGTCCTTTAGTACTATGTGGAGTGGAGACTGCAAGGACCAAAATTCTAGGGCCTTCGGGAGGGCCTTTTCAGTAGAATTTCGATATAAACAAATTGAAGAAAAATCCAAATCTATCACACAGCATCCTCCACTTTAAATAAAGATTTTACAACTTTGTAAACTTGTTATCATAAAAATATTGACGTACGAGTAGGTAGGTACTTAGATAACCATTAACAATTTACCATTGTCATTATTATGCATATTCATTTTCCTTTCAACGATAAGAATAATTAACTACTAAAAGGTTTATTGATTTTCCTGTTTATTCTAGATATGTTGTATGAAAAATCTTACAAAGAAAATGCAGCATTCTCTTTAAAACAAAAGAAAGTTTAAATGCTTTCGTCTCTACCTTTGTTTTTCTGTTTTTTTTTCAAAGATTTCCTACTAATCCTAATCCGAACATTCCGAACTAATACATGCGAAAGTGAGTTTGTTTGTAACGCTTTTTATGCTAAAACAGCTGCACGAATTTAAATGAAATTTGGCACAGATGAAGACTATAACTTGGGTTAGAACATAGAATACTTTTATCCCGTATTAGGTACGTTCCCGTGGGATTATTTCCGACATCGACGCGGGCGAAGCCGCGGTTCAAAGCTAGTTCCTTATAAATATTTCGTTTTACACGTTCGTTGCCATTGTCACCATCATCGAAAAAATATGCTCATTGTTATTTCTTATCCCTTTGAAAAATACAATCAAGAACGTGACTTACGTATAAAAACTCCAATATTCTTTAATATTCTATACAAATATAAATCTAAATGCCTGCGTAAATATGATGACATTCCTTGCTAGCTCTAACACCCGACCAAATTTGAAAGCCTTCATCGTCTATGTTCATTTCAGGAACTAGAGTTTTTTGTAGTTGGTCGGTTAGTCATTGTTGACTGTCTACCATTGCCTCCTACGATCGAAACCAGTTTTGTTCTGAGTCAACATCACACAAAAGGATTTCCGACGCCATGTTGTGCCATGGAAACGTAAATTAACGCTGTCAGACTTGTGTCAGTTTTGCATATCAGTTTGTCGTTCTAGATTGGTGTTACGAGTACGAGTTTTGTTACTTTGGATAGGTACTATAGTTTCCTAATTATTTAAATAACTACAAACTATTTCTGCAATTCTGCATAGAATTTTGTTGGAGTATATTAGCACAAAAACAAATCCATCCTTCAACATTACAGTTTTTCTCATTCTAACTTAAAAATATTTTTTTTTTTATAGCCGAGCCCGCCCTTCCAACTTGACTCTTATCCTTACTTTCTTATATAGTTACTGTGCTATTCTTTTGCCTTATGTGGGATCACACGTCTCACGTAATATAAGTAGAACAGACCTTCCAATGTATATTGAAAAAAAAAGGATAATAAACTTATTAATGAAATCTTTAGAACCACCTTTCTTTTGGTGCCCCCTTTAACCCCCTAAACGGTTTGACAAATGAAAAACATCATGAGTATTCACTGCTTTAGATGTATAGAGGAATTTCGTCCTAACAGGAAAAACACTGTCTGAAATTCACACACACACATATTTGGTTCTAGGAATAATTTAGTAAGTCTTGTATTAATAGTGCTAAGCTAATATGTTTAAGTTCTAGGTGACCTTTGATTATTGACTGATGAATTCACTATTCAATAAGAGACGATACAAAAACTGACAACATTGTGTAAATATGTCACCGTTTTTTATAATTGTTTGAAGTGAATAAAATAAGACAATAAAAAAGAAACAAAAAAAAAAAAAAAAAACATGGCAATAAGTCTGAGTTCTTGTAGTTTTATTTTAATGCATTGAACACATTCTTTAAGGAAATAAATAATATTTTTCTAGAGTAAATGCAGACAAAAAGGAAGATATGCTCATACATAACTATATATTTTTTATTTAATACATAATACGTCAATATGTTTCCAAGAAGTGTTGATCGTTTTATGATTGACTCATGTGTTATCTTGACACTAATTAGGTTAACGCGGTTTGAAATAGTTCCCCCTTTAAAGTAAATAACATGGCTAAGTACATATTAAGTTTTTAGGGGAAATCCCAGGTTGGTATTTGGATAATTGAAAAGAACCTATTCTGGATATTCCTCTGTACTTCTGTTGGGGGGGAAATCTTTTGTGGAAAATAAATCTATACTTAAATTAACTCTTTGACATCATCGTCAGCAAATAGTAAAATAAAGGTTAAGAGGGTGCATCCTAAAAGTTGGCAACGTCGTAAATAGCTGTCAAATATTTACCTGTTTCGATTAATTTGGAAATAATACTGTATGGAAATAAGAAATGTGGCTAACCAATTGACTAGAATATTAAAAATGAATTGCAATTATAACATTGAATTTCATTTTGTACCCGTTTTAGGTGAAAAAAAGGCATTTGGAAAGTTTCCAAATACTTTTTTTACATCTAAAACTAACTATTCGGTGTTACGATATTTATTATTGCATTTCATAGTCAATATTCTAGTTCGCTAGTTAGCCACATTTTTTATTTCCATACAGAAATATGATGAAATTAATCAAAACAGCGAAATATTTGACATCTATTTGCGACGTTGCCAACTTTCAGAATAAACACTCTTAAATAAAATAATAATTAAGTAGGTATTTCCTTGTCTTCGCGTTCTAGTGGTCGCAAGCGCTACTGCTGAGCATGAAGTCCTGGGCAAAGTTTTATTGGGTTTTTCTATCTGGAATTTCTCAGTAGCAGCCCGGAGTCTAGATTTGCGCCCGGTTGATGGCAATAGGCTCGCCCCCTATTACATGGGACTTATAAACATAACTGGCGAAATGTGGGTGTACTATAGATACACCTCTGCCTAACCCTTCGGGGAATACTGGCGTGATGTTATATTATGTTTCCATATAGAAACTGCTAATCAAATATGGTAATTAAGGTTTCATTCGGACTACTAATTTTGCAATTTGCAATCATTTCACATTAAACTAATCAATTGTTGCTAAATGATTACAGTAAACTAAACTAACCGGTTTGTTAGCCAAATAAAATATTTGACACACGAGTTAATTACCTAAGTCCTAATGCATTAGAGGTGTTAACATTAGGGCTCTTTCAATTTATGCGTTTCGTGTCGGACCGCTGACGCACGCTCAATTTAGGCGTTCGGTGCCGGACTGCTACCGTTTTGCAGCGGCCCGACAGCGAGATATAACCTGCGGCACGGTAAACGTGCGGTAGCGGTTCGAAAGTGTGTGGCAGCGGTCCGACACGAAACGCATAAATTGAAAGCGCCCTAATACTTTTAGTACTTACTTAGAGTCTCGTGCGGCAGCGGTCCGACACGAAACGCATAATTTGAAAGCGCCCTAATACTTTTAGTACTTACTCAGAGTCTCGTGCGGCAGCGGTCCGACACGAAACGCATAAATTGAAAGCGCCCTAATACTTTTAGTACTTACTCTCAGTCTAGTACTCTCACAGAGAGGAGGCCTGTGTCCCAGCAGTGGGAACATTAATAGGCTGATTTGTATGTTATGTTATGTATGGCACCTACGGATCAGTACGTACCTACTAGTGTTGGGACGTTTTTTTCTTTTTTAGGACCTCAAAATCAAAAATTCGATGAAAATCAGTGGAAAGTTTAATAACATGATAAAAACATAACTTCTTTGTTTTTAGTAATTTTAATATCACAATCAGTTTTCTTAATCACATGTATTGCAAAATCCGCCTCGAGTACCAATAGAATTTAGAAACAAATACTTTTTAGGTTCATTTATGATTATTTCTCTTCTTAGTAAACTTTGTCATTTTAATGTTTTTTTTTCTATTATGTTAAGACACACAATCAATAGTTGACACTTCTATTGTAAAATCAGTCTTGACTTCTTGAGTTCTTATAGGTATTCTATTCTATTTTTAATAAATGGCAAGCTAAGCCGATGTCGACTATTCTGCCAATGTCTAAAGTGAGTTGGAAAACCAAGTGTGTATGAAAATAAAAAAATAAATAAAATAAATCGGTCAAGTGCGAGTCGGACTCGCACACGAAGGGTTCCATACCATGTCGTACAAGATTTAACACTATGCATTTTTGTAATACTTTCGTAAAGGTAACAACAGAGGCGCTATAAAAAAACATAAAGATTTATAAAGAAATTGTCTAATTTTAATGAAAAAATGTTGTTGTGTTAAATTATAGGTGTAGAAGTTTATTTCATTTATTTTAGTAACATGCATTAACTAAATTCAAAGTTATTTATTTGCTACTAACATAGTATTAGTAGGTATAAATAGGTATATGTGTTGTAACAGTAACTGGGTTGTGGAGGTCAGATAGGCAGTCGCTCCATGTAAAATACTGGTATTCAGCTGCAACCGGTAAGACTGGAAGCCGACCCCAAGATAGTTGGGAAAAAGGCTAGGAAGATTGATTGATTGAAATAGGTATATGTGGTAGGTAAGCAGGTAGATATGTAGGTTAGGTTAGATAGGTAGGGTAGGTAATTAGGTAGAAATATGTAATTAGGAAAGGTAGGTGCGCCGTAGATAAGTACCTACTTAGTGCTAACCGTGCGAAGCCGGGCCGGGTAAAGCTAGTTATTTTAAATAAAAGGATTTCTCTTGCTACATCAGACTATATTGTACAAAATAGAATGTAAGTAGTACGCCAAATTTTAATTACAACATTCCGTCAATACAGGTATTACGTTATTTTTGATAGTCATAATTCAAATTCAAAAGTCATTTATTCAAACTAGGCTGAGAATCAGCACTTTTCGAACGTCAAAATTACATAAGATAGTCCCCCAAAAACGCCCGCCCTTCACCACTTCCTAGCGCTTTTGCTGGAAAGAAGAAGTGGCACAACAAACTCGCCAGCAGCGCAGCTGTCTGTTCAGTTACGAAAAAAAACTTGATTCTATACAATAGTATGCAAATATTTTACATTACTCAACACAAAACATTAAATAAAATATATTTGCCATAATGACAGCTAGCACACGCCAATGTACCAACAAAAAAATTTATCGAAATCTAAACTCAAGCGAAAATAAAAATTATTTTTACACATCCCATCGGACTATGAGAGTGAGGGAAGAGAGAGTGCACTCGTGTCTGCGCATACACTTGTGCACTATAATATCTCCCACGCCGAAGGCTAGTCTCCATTGAGATTGGCCGCCGTGGCTGAATATTTTTACACAAATAAGTTTTCTCAATATGAAATTGTATCCACAACGGTTTTAAGGTAACTGAATAGTACCCTGCTTCATTTCAATGTTACTGAATATTATTGTCTATTGGAGTGTAGTATTAACATGAGGTACGAGTACACACATCAAGACCGTCTAGGGATACTTTGAAAAAAGTCGATAAAGTTCTTAAACTCAAAAAATACTGGCCGGTTTTAAAATCTTTTGAAGAGAGCTTATTTTGTAGACCTTTTTGGATGATCGAAATTTAAATGATCGAAATAGTATATGCTGCCATGATAGTAGGTACTTACTAATTCCATGTCATTACTCCGACTAGTAAATAGTTATCTGTGGAATTTTTATCGCATAATATTAGCATGAAATACAAAATATTATTTTTAAGTTGCAGTAAATCGCCCATATTATATAAAATACGTTATTAATCGGCGTTTTTAGTATTTGTTGATTATAAACAGTATATGGTACATGATACACACAAGTTTCAAATTCCTAATTTGTTTAGTTGTTGAGATAGAGCTCGTACAAAAATGGTCTAAAATAGACAACTTCTACGGCCCCCTAATTCATCATTTTTGAAGATAAAAACAAATAAAAATTATATTTATTTTCTACTTGATGAGCTCTAGACAATGATACCCTACATGCCAGGGACAGATTATTTTTTTTTCAAAATTTAATTTTATTGTATGGCGACCCCCCTTTATTTTTTAATTTTATTATTTGTTGCTCTTGCGGCAATAGAAATGCTCAATCCGTGAAATTTTCAACTGCCTACCTATTACGGTTCATGAGATAGAGCTCGCTGACAGACAGACGGACAGCAGAGGCTTATGAATAGGGTTCCGTTTGTCACCCTTCGGGTACGGAACCCTAAAAAGAGTTAAAAAAAAATTAAAACTGATACACAAAAAATTGATACAGTTGAACACAATGTAGATCTTGTTGGGTTAGTACGGGACGACTTCTTGAGTTATTTTTTATGTACTATACAGGGTGGCAGGGACATCGACGCGAAGCCGGTTACCATGGATTCAGTACATGGAGAACCATGTACTGAATATAAAATACTTCAACATAGATTACGCGTCACAAATATATTTTTTAAAGGTCTAATATGAAACAATAAAATCGCGAAAAAAAATCAGCTGTTCCATACATTTATGTTCGCATATCTCGTCAAAATATAGGGAACAGCTGATTTTTTTTCGCTAGTTCTTCATTTTGGTCCCATAGTAAAAGTTGTTCGTAATGATTACTATAATATTAAATATAGTTATATTATTTTTTAATAACGCAATATTCCATAAAGTCCGAGTTTCATTTAGCCTACCTATATCGTGTCCGACTGCTGAGCAAAAGCCTCCCCTTTACCTTCCAACCTGTCTATCTTCTGCGACTTCGGGCAATCCATGTTCAAATCGTCACACATATTACCACAGATAAAAAATACACCATAGATAAATAATAAAATATTTATGAGGAAATACATAAAATTATTTCCGACCAACTTGATTTGATTAGCCGCCGTCTGACGTCAGAGCGGTAAAGGCTTTTAGCAAAAGATTGTCGGTGTGTTATGTCACCTACCTTCAAGGCTTTGTGGGTGTGTCTTTACCGTCACAAATACATACTTATTAAATGCGTAGTAGTAGTAAAATAGGAGAGTTTTGTATTCGTGACAGAATGTATATAATATGATGGTGTCTTTCTTGTTTTTAGACAAAAAGCCATGTTTGAATGAATATCATGTTATCGAGTTCAGGCTACTGCACTGTTATTAGATTAATACATTACTGCACTGTTACTGCACTGTTATTGGTTTTGAAATGGTCTTTTTTTTCTATGCAAGTATGCAATAGTTTACATTTTTTTAAATACAAGAGACTCATTTACATAAATTGCACACAACACACACATATTTATGTCGGTAATTCTTATGGTGTAATAGAGAGTATTTTATTCTATTTTAAATTATTTTGGTATCCTCAAACTTTTTGCAGAATTATGTTTGTCAATGAAACGAACAACGAACGAAAATGAACAATGATTATGTAAAGTCCGCGCCACCACTCAAGTCCGATAGACAAGGAGCTAGTGTCTATGTTTTGGATGACTCTGTAATAGGATAATCTGAAATAAAGTTATTATATATATATATATATATATATATATATAATGTCATTGCATCAAATTGCATTTAAAAAAACGTAGTTCCACTACCGTCGGACTTCAGTGGTGGCGCGGACTCTAGTTTAAATTATATGAAATGAGAAAGTATACAATCATTAAATTTGAATTAATGATCGTTTAACTAAAGCCTTGGGGCAATCTATCATCCAAATTATTATTGTACCGTTAATAAAGTTCCTTTTATAAAACTTGCCCAAATCATCATTATTTTCATATTTCATACTAACTGTTATCGTTAAATGGCGTGCATTGCATAAAAGTTTAAAAGCTTTATACATTTTATTTAATGAGGTTTTAAATTGCGCCTTGGATTGTGAAGATACTTCATCATTATTATCTTCATCATCGAAAAGAAGAATAAAGAAAAGAAAAATATTTTTTTAGGACACGCACAGCAAAGAGTAAGGGCAGGGCCCTCGCCCACGGCGACTTTCTGTTGCAATGCAGTAGCGATGCTGTCGCGCATGTGTATTTCTTTTATCAAGAAAATGCCTTCAATTTCCTTATTTTAACTTTTGTTGTCCACCTGAAATTAGCCTTCAATACAATTCATAGAAGCTCAATTATAATATTTACACAATTTATAAGCTAACAGTCTTAAAATAATAATATTCCATACCAATTGTAGAATATTATTATTTTAAGGCTGCAGTTAGCTACGCATAAAAAAGGGGGGTATAGACCATAGAGCATCAAACAATCTAAGTAATAACAGCCGCACAGGTGATCATCAACGGATCTTTACATACCAAGACTCCTCCATGCTTTGAAAAGCACGTTGGTCCCGGCAATCATTCGTTACGGGTTGTCAGAATCCCGAAATTCTGGCAACCAGTCTTACCAAGGGGTGTCGTGTTACCCAGTAACTGGGTTGTGGATGTCAGATAAGCAGTCGCTCCATGTAAAATACTGGTTTTTAGCTGTATCCGGTTAGACTGGAAGCTGACCCCAACATAGTTGGGAAAAGGCTAGGCAGATTTTTTATAGCTTATTATTGAATGAGTCATATTGTGAAACTACTACTAAATAAGTACTAAAGCAATAAGTACTATTAGACTATTAGTTAGTAAATTGATAACTTTACAACCATTTGCAGTCAGGTCATCCGTCACTCATTCAATAAGTTTTCTTGACATTTTCCTTTTAGCAGACGTGCAGGAATTTCAACGGATATTTCTATTCAAAGCCACAGTATATAATAGTCTGTATACAATATACAGTATACGCAAACGATATCATATTATCTATTCTGTGGATACGCTGATTGTAGCTTTTGACTGCTTTCCCTTTCAGAAGAAATTAGAACGATCTAAGGTAGACTAGCTTTTGCCGTGCATGGAGGTCGGAAATTATCCTCCGGGAACGTACTACTGGGTTAAAAACTATCCTGGGTCCTAGCTGCGGTCATTGTCTGCCCATGTGTCCATCGAAATCGGCGTCGTGAAAAGGTAACAGACAGACTGAATCACTTTCGCATTTATTTATAATATTAGCATGGGATGTTATTGAAAATGCAGACACTAAATTAGAAATGAGGAAGAACTTTATAATTTCCAGTAGATTAACATACAAAGGCATTGTTATATTTTTTCCTTCACCTGAAGGAATTCACAGCATTTAAAAGAGCTAACCGGCAAATAATATTGTTTACAATTAAGTAGTTACCTAATTCCCTCCTCCCGTCGTCCCCTCCCGGCGTTTCCACTCACATCTGCCTTGGAAATACCTCACACACAAAACTTTTCCTTGTTAATAATCGATAAAATATTTATCCTGTTGGTTTAGATCATAAATAGCAGTTTGTTAATTAAATAATTTGATTAGTATTAATTTGTGCAGTTTTACAGAAGCCAGATTGGAAAACCTAACCTATGGATTTTGCTCTAGCGTTTGATTGACATAAACACATATCCAATCAGTCACAGCCGTACTTTTTCGAGAATTCCTCCAGAGACAACAGCATCATCGTCATGTGCAACCTTGTCCCTCCCTTTTGTGCAATGCTGCCCTGGTCTATACGTGTCTCATCCAGAGTTTCCCCGCAAGCTTCTGTCGTTCGTCTTCTGGAGTGCTTCCTATTATTTTATAGCTTTGAACTTGTTGATGTGTTACATCTTTCGTTTTAACCTCTCGCTTTCCAGCAATCAAAATCTGTAGGGAGTGAATTCGTGAAAAGGGACGGAAGTATGTAACAGGAAACCGGGGAAGCGCACGCTATTTGATTTGACCAATGAACGCGCGCGGTGCTTGAGATGATGACAACGATGACGGTGATGGTGATGAATATTTTTATATCATATACATATACGTCACCCAAAATGTCAGATGTTAACATCATAATATGCGACTACTGTAAGCCTCGCTCATTTTTATTTACCTTGACCTGTTTGATACCTACACAAGAGTGTACATTACAACTAACCGCAGAAACCGTATCTATAAATGATCGTGCAACCCTACTAGTCATGTAGTCATGTCACATTGTCTACGTCACGTTGCAGTTTTTTCTTACATAGCTGGAGGTCACCCGGCTGTAGGTTTTTCTTATCTAAGTAGGTATGTAGTTTTCTGCGTTGTTGGTCTAGTGGTCATAAGCGCTACTGTTGAGCATGAGGACCTGGGTTCGATGTCCGGGTCAGGAAGTGCTTTTTTTTATATATTTTTTTGTTGCGCTGATATAAAGCAATTTATGAGGACTATGATGGAACGAGCGTGCCCAGAAGATGCCTGTTCAGTCGTGCTTTCAAGCAAGCGCTTGCTTGTTTTATTAGGTTCTTCCGTCTGGAATTTCTCAGTAGCCGTCCGGACTCCGGAGTCTGGATTTGTGCCCGGGTGAGGGCAATCGGGCAATTTTTACTTTGTTTTATTTTTATTGTTTTTGAAAAAAAAAAAAATGATCTTTCTATGTGTCTTAGTTTAGTTGGTGATCTCCTGTGCTTGTCTCAATAAATACTTTTTCTTTCTTTCTTTCAATCGGCTAACTGGCGAAATGTCGGTGTACTAGGTACACCCCTGCCCATCCCTTCGGGGAATACAGGCGTGATGTTATGTTATGAAATATGATGTAAAGTATTGAACAGTTAACTGTCGGGTTAACAGCCTTGGATTGTAGGTACGGTTCTAGATTCTACTCTAGATAGTACAACTGAATACCTTTGTAACGAGTTACATAAGTTGATATCTTGTTTATTACTTTGATAAATGTAAAGATATAATTAATAATAAATAATAATTGATGGTATAATTAATAATAAATAATTATTTGTAATAGTTTTTTTATGAAAATATTTAAAAATGTAATTTACTTATAAGTATGAAAATTTAATAAAGGAAAATAATAATAATTATTTATTTATTTCAGACATAATTCTAGTCCATAGTTTTACACTCATATTTGTGTAAAACTATGGAACATCTACATTTAAATTATAAACTATTTTAAATTCAAAACAGATAAAAACCCAAAATAAAATTGTGACTAGTTAAATTTAAATATTCAACAACTCATTACTTAATAAATAATAACTAAAATTGTCAAAAAATTATAAAATGTCAGAATCGTTTATAAAATAAAATGTCAAATATTAAAAGGTTTGCACGATAAATATATGTCTTTATACCATTCCCCCTCTAAAAAGCTTATTTTATTCACTGAAAACAGTGAATAAAAAGCTCTTTTAATCACTGTTTTGGTGTTTGAATTGAGAACACACCAATGTATTCGACCTCTATCTCAATGCTATACAACCTCCTTAACACTTTCGACTCCACCCATTTTCATAGAACTCATAACTGATCATTCTGCCATAAAAGTCTATGACTTTTATTATTCGTAGTTGGAAGTGAAACCTCCGGGAGGTTTCACTTCCAACGTCCGCGAGGGCTCCAGGCATCCCATACCCAAGTAGGTGAACCCTCCAGGAGGGCTCCCGACACTGAACGTCTACATTTAAAATGAGCCCTCCGCGAGGACTCCCGACATCCAATATCCAAGTAGGTGAACCCTCCAGGAGGGCTCCCGACCCTGAATGTCTACATTTAAAATGAGCCCTCCGTGAGGGCTCCCGACATCCCATATCCAAGTAGGTGAACCCTCCAGGAGGGCTCCCGACACTGAACGTGTTAACCTTTTATTAAATGTCTATTGTCGATTAAATCTTTCTTTTTCTCGTAGTCATGGTATAAAGTATAGTATGCAACTCTTGAATAAAACGGATTTATATCGAGGGCCATGAATCACTCGCATCGCTCAGGATTCTAACACTTGAATCACTCGCTGCGCTCGTGATTCAATCATCATGAATCACTCCCTACGGTCGTGATTCAATCGTTAGAATCCTTCACTTGATCGTGATTCATCTATGGCCCTCGCTTTAAATCCGTCCTTTATTCATTAGTTGCATAATATACTATTATTGTCCAATTCGTAAATTAATTAACATTACTAAAAGTGAAGTGTAAAGGGAGCCACTCTATGATTTTAAGAGACTAAATAGCCCTAAGTTTTTGTAAATCTGATTTTACGGAAATTCAATCAACATAAAGCTAACTAACTTCATATTATTATCAATTAAGTAAAAGCACGAACTCATTCATTAAAACGTCATTTTTAAGGCTTATCGACATGACCCTACGCACCTGTGACCATGCATAAAAACCAATGCCTACATCACACATGCATTATTCAAAGCTTACTCAGTCCTCGGAAACCGCATGTTGTGTGAAAAAATACAGAGTTATAATATAAGGAATAAATGCATAAAACACAGTTTTAATAAGAAATCCAAGTTTATATAGAAATGCAAACCTAAGTCGTGTATTTGAGCTCAAGGTCCTTTGGATCACGTCCGCTCAGACCTTGCCGTTGCCTCGGTGTAGGCAGGCTTTGGGCCACATACCTAGAACCTAAAGCATAGCTGTATCTATATCTTGATCAATATGACAGATTATGAGTAGGTTTTGAATGATCAAGCTAAGAAATCTTCTCCACAGCATTAACACAAAGACTTGTTAGCTTCTATAGTTGCCATTTAAAAATAAGTTCTTTTATTTAGTCCTAGTTTCTAGAACCTGGCGAGCAGTAGTGGCCCAGTGGTAACAGTCCCGACTTACAAGTTACTTTGTGTAAAATTTCATCACCACTACTTTCAAAACGGTGCGGTGACGGAAAACATCGTGAGGAAAACGGCATGTCGTATGTACAACCAAAAATTCGAAGACATGTGACATCTACCAACCCGCACTGGGCCCGCGTGGTGGATCACGGTCCACTCCCTCTCTAATAGAGGAGGCCAGTGTCCCAGCAGTGGGGTGGGGTGATGATGAGTCCCAGTTACTAGAATTTAAGTGGGTAGACAAAAAAAAAATCATCTTTGAAGTAGGCACCACTAAGGTTTCATTAAACATTAGGAAACCTTGTTCGGCACAGCCAAAAGACAGCATGCAACTTATAAAGAAAACACTCTTTTCTTGCTTATACTTTTAATCAACACAACTGTACTATTTCACAATCAAACGAAGACTGCACCATGCATTACATTTTTTTATTTAAAACGAATTTAGCCCCACGAGGCCCCACCCAGAAATAACGATAAATATCATAACCGTTATTTCTAAGTGTTGCGTTCTAGGGGATGCGCCAAGGTAGCCCGCGAAATTCTAATTTTCTTTCGTTTTTTGCAATTTGCAGCTCAGTGTCAGGCTGTATGTTGATTGAAATATGATTTGCGACCGTAACAAATATGGCTTTACAGAATTATAATCATTAGAATTAGCAATACAACTTCTTAAGTTAGCAAAGGTGTCAAATGTCATGATTTAATGAAATAGTCATTCAATACAATTACATGAACTTAGAGAGTTGTATTGATGACTTTATGATAATAATTCTATAAATAAACATTTGATACGATCGCGAATCATATTTAGATCAACATACACCCTGACACTGACCTGCAAATTGCAAAAAACGTAAGAAAATTTGAATTTCGCGGGCTACCTTGGCGCATCCCCCATAATGAAAATACATTAAAAAGTTTCTGACATTCTTGCAGGCAGCGTTTTCTAAAGACAGCTGGTGATTAATCTCGCCTGCGTGGACGTTGAAAATTATCCCACGGGAACGTACTAACGGGATAATAAGTGTTCTATGTGTTATCTAATACAGTTATCAAGTATCTGAGTGGCCATCTTTCAGCCGATTTTGCGTGATTAAATAAGAAACATCAAAACTTTCACATCTAAACTAATAATCCTAACTAATATTATAAATGCGAAAGTGAGTTTGTTACGCTTTCACGCTAAAACGGCTGAACGGATTTGGATGAAATTTGGCACATGAGTAGACCATGACCTAGAAACGGACATAGGATACATTTTATCCCGATATTCCCACGGGATTGAGACTAAGGCGGCCCATTGGAGCGGAGAGGAGAGGAGAGGATCGGAGATGTGCCAATATTAACCAATAGAATCTAAACTCCGCTCCAGCAGAGGTGCGATTCTATTGGCACATCTCCGCTCCTCTCCTCTCCGCTCCAGTGGACAAGCAGCCTTATGCGGGTAAAACCGCGGGGCGCAGCTAGTAATATTAAAGACAAAAGATTAATTTTTTTGTATGATTACACTTTCACGGCTAAACGGCTGACCCGATTTTGATAAAATTTGGTATGGGGATACTTTGAACCTTGGGGAAGGACAGATGACATCTTTTCGACATAACATGCGGGCGAAGCCGCGTGCGGAAGGTATTGCATAATATTATGTGTTCATTGTTTTCTTGCTTCTGGTTATTGTGTCATCTAATGCCAATGTTATCTATTATTTATTACCATGTATTTAACACTCAATTAGCGGTCAATTAGTTAAATCGTTACTGGTTATAAATCTTCTTATAACGATGCTTGTAATTACCAACTATGATGCATGACAAAGAACTTAGATTTTCTAGTAGAAATATAACATGTATGTAAACATGTGTGTTTTCTAAGATTTCTTAGCAGGAAAACAGCTAATTATCTATACATATAATTAATTAAACTCGCTTTTCGTGTTTGTCTGTATGTCCGCGTTGTTTTTCTAAACTACGCAACAGATTTTGATGAGGTTTTCACCATTGTTTAGAGAATTTCTTCCGGAAGGTTTATGTGTTTATTACGATAGTATTAAAGTCATTTCGTAAAAACCATGCGAAGCAGCTATCTAATTACGCAAAACATTTTCGTAAACGATTCCGACTAATCTGTTTCATTTTGACAGTTCAACAACATTCATTGCGTTATTCACGTTGTTGAGCAGATTGTTTTTTCGAATTTATGCAGCAATGGATTAGCAATCTGTTTCAAAACGATTCAGATTCTTGTTGATCGTGTATTACGTAATTAGGGTACAGGAGCGGGTCGCTAGTGTAGTATAACTTGATAATATTACCTATTGTGCAAACAAAGGACGATATAAATGTTAATTATACGAGTAATGGAATTTTATCTCGATTACCAAAGCTATCATTTGCTTGTTTGCGTTAGTATCAGATTAGCTTCCTGGGAAATTATTGAAGCCTGGACAAACAGTGTTCGATTCCAAATTCAAAAGTTATTGGATACGTAAAGCCGCCCTCCCACGGTGCGCCATATCGCGGACGCACGCGCACGACGCACCGTGGGAAACCTAGCGTGCGTGGTAGCGCAGACGCGCGTTGAACGCGTGCGTGGCGGTGCGTCCTCGTGCGGGCTGGTGCGCGTCCGCGATATGGCGCACCGTGGGAGTTGGCTTTAAGTGGCATATAAGGCACATTAGCAAAAACCTGCACAAAAAAAAATGCAACAGACGTATAAATCTATACTTAAATATATAGTTTTTTTGTTTGAGGGAATCGCGGACGGAAGCTAGTGGGATACTAGTAAAAACAGGATCTATCGCAGTCCACTGTTGGACATAGGGCTCTCCCAGGCTGCGCCACAACACCCTGTCCTCCGGTTCGGTCGGTCCATCTAGCTGGGGGGCGTCCCACACTACGCTTGCCGGTACGCGGTCTCCACTGCAGAACTCGTCTGCGCCACCGCCCATCGGAAATTTGTCGAAGGACCACAATTGTTACACCGTCACAGAACTACGATTCATAAATCTCATCATCCTTAGTTGCCCGCTTTTTTATATGCCTATGAGCTGCAAGGGTATTTGAGTATGAACGAAACGTCCTGCCAGCGATTTTTAGGAAATAACGTTTCTTCTCTTCGCTCAAATCACCTTGCTTATTTTCCCCTACACACAGACAATCGCATTTATAATATCAGCCACTTAGTGAGTCCTTTAATACCCATTACTCATACATAATAACTAGATCAGCTAATCTATGGACAAGAAACTGTGTCTAGGTGAAGGGCTGAAGGTCGCATGGAAGGCGTGACGGTGCGATTAACTTTTATGATAATAATTGTGTTGCCACCCTATTAGTGTGTGGACATAAGAGATTATGTGTTCTAATAGGTTTTTCCGTGGTTCCGCTCCCCTTCTTGGCTTTGTATAGAACTTCGTGCAGACTGACGCGATTCTAACAAAACAATTTCTTAGAAAACTTCACGGTAGAACAATTACCGGTGTCGCGTCCGCCAGACTGCACGAGTCCTGGGGGTAAAATCGGTCTATCTATCTATTTAGACCGTGATGTCCCACTCCTGGGCAAAGGCCACCCTTCCTTTTCCTACACATGGGTGTAATCTGACATTGTGGGGCAGTCCTTTCGGTAGGAGTCAAGTTCACCAAGTTCAATAAAGAAATAGTAGATTGTTATACAAGGGTGGAAAGGAATCAATTCCCATACGAGGTATTTAGACGCCCGAGCGCAGCGAGGGCGACTATAGTCCGAGTAGGAATTGATGTCTTTCACCCGTGTTAAACACTCTACTTTTCATTTCGAATATAAGGAAAGTAAAAATCAGTGTTTAAAATATTTATTCATATTGAATAACATGAGTAGTACCTATTTAAAATGAACTAACAAGTTAGAACAATTTGTAAAAATGTTTAAATATGGAACGCACCGCATTACCGCTGCGGGCCGTCCCGCGTGTAAGTTTTTTTTTTTTTATTGACACTGGCTGTTTATAATATACTCACAAGACCGGAGCCCAGTGCTTCCACTTTTAGGGATTTCTCCCTTTTTTTAGGGAAAACGGCTAATAATAAGCATGGTTTACTGATATTTTATTTTGGCAGGGATTTAGGGAAAAATTTAACTTGAGTTGTTAGCCCTATTGTTTAATTAGTAGGCAGAACCCAATGTACTACTTTACTCTATGGCACCACCGATTGATTAAAGGGGATTTCCTGAAACTTGTAATGATTGTTATTCGTCTAATTTTAGTTTACCATGTTATTGTTAATAGTACTATTTCCGTGGCTAAAGACGACATCAGAAATAAGTCGCATTAAACCTACAGTTGGTTTGTTTCGTTTGTCTCGATTAATAATGAATGTTTTCTAGGTATATGACATAAAAATTAAAAATTCCCTAAACCAAGGAATTTTTATATTTTTTAGGGATAATTCATTAAGAAACTGGGGAAAACCAAAAACGTAAGTGGAAACACTGCCGCAGCTTTTATTTTTATTCTATTCGATATTTTTCTTAAAAAGTTTCGTACCCACAGATATTAATCTAACTAGATGATGCGATTGTACGTAAGTATGTACTTCGCGTGTCAATAAACGGAGTAAAATTACGATCAATGATCGTAATCTGAGATTTTCATTTAGCATTATCGGCACCGGAAATCCACCAAAATCTAGAAAAATGTCTTTTTAAGCCATATTGAGCTGTATAGAAAAAGTGGCACGCTTGGTTTTCATAAAGATGGAGGGACTTGCGATATCTAGTTAGATTTATATCTGTGTTCGTAGCCGACTACCTAACCATAAGTTCTATTTTTTAAATTCATTCCCGCCCTAGGGCGGGAAGCAATTACTATGAGTCTTTCCCGCCCTAGAGCGGGAAGCAGCGTCTCCCACCCGCTACTCGGATCAAACAAACACTACTTTCCGAGCATGAGATATGAAAAACACTTTTGAAATGGCAGATAGGCGATACTTAAATCTTTAATTTAATCTGGGCGAGGGAAACATTAGTATTTTTTTGTTATCCTAAAGGTATTGGCCAGTATAACCTGTTTAGGACTACCTACAAATGCTGTTTAAGAACATTTATGGTACGTTCACATTTCGGCTACAAAGTCACATTCACAGGCATTCTAAACGGTACCTGTACTTACCCACAAAAAATCATGGCGCCGAGCCCCTTATTCTGAATTCCACAATGGCTACGCTATAATGTTTGGTAGTTGATCCCTAGCTTCTTAACAACCCAAGGCCTTTTTAGGAGTCAGAAATCTTAAAATAACTTCTCCCGTCCCGCTCTGGGCGGAGCGGGAGGGCGAGTCAGACTATTACTGATTAAAACCCACCCGTGTTACTTCAGTTGTCTGTACGGGCCACGGTATCTCTTTAGGATTTTCCCGGAACCCCGGCAAGCATCGGCCCTAGCGGACGCGGTCAGTTGTGCTGACATCTCTTTGAGACGCGCGTGGAACACATCGCGCCGTCGCCGTCGACCCGGGCCTGGTCCTTATCGGACGGCGAGCTACCCATTACTCTCCGTCCGCAAGCCTGCGACAACCCAAGCCCTGCAGTCTTGACATAGATAGTGATCGCTTTACGACCGAATTCGGTTGCAAAGTCCCAATGGCGTCCCTAGGGGCGACGTACTTGACAAGCACGTCATTTTTTCGTGCTTGTGAAGTAATTTTGACCGTCTGTCTAGGGACGCCATTAGGACTTTGCGACCGAATTCGGTCGTATAGCGATCGCGATCTATGTCAAGGCTGCAGGCCCTCATTAATAAAAATTGCAATAGTATCATTGAAATCGTCAAAAGATGTTTGCTTGATATGTGAAGAAATATGGCTTAATAAAAGAATAGGATAATACTGTATTTAATAATTAAGTACTATTGCTTTCTTTTAATATATCCACATATCCAGTGGATGGGTGACCATCTTTACATACCGAGACTCCTCCGTGCCTCGGAAAGCACGTTAAGCCGTTGGTTCCGGCTGTCATTTGTGGATCTTTGACAGTCGTTACGAGTCGTCAGAAGCCCGAAAGTCTGACACCAGTCTTACCAAGGGGTATCGTATTACCCAGTTACTGGGTTGTGGAGGTCAGATAGGCAGTCGCTCCATGTAAAATACTGGTATTCAGCTGCATCCGGTTAGACTGGAAGCCGACCCCAAGATAGTTGGGAAAAAGGCTAGGAAGATTGAAGATTGAGCTTTCTTTTAATAAAATTCTAAAATTCAGAATTGAAAATATTTTATTTCACATAAATCTACATGGTCACTTATGAAACGTCAGAAGCTAGGTGCACGGTTCCAAATGGTCGTTTCCTATGGAGAAGAGCCGGCAAGAAACTCCACGGTTACTCTTTTAAAAATGATTGGCTTTTACAATGTTTCCAAATAACAGTGTTATTAGGTTTGGGAGGACAGTGTAGTGCTTTCAGTGTAGGTCTTTATTTATGAAGCAGTTACTCTAGAGTGTAGGATACATTCAAAGCGTGAGGCTTCACTTTCTCGTTCATTCGATTTTGTGCCTTGATTATCTTCATAAACCTCAATAAATCTATGTTTTGAAAGACTATAATCCACTGCAATTGAATGTTCTATACCCTACAGAAAGTTATAATATACGTTATCTACTTAAAGTTACGTGTACTTTCCGCTTCCTACATTTTCACTTTTAGACTTCATAGACAATTGATAAGTTGTCTATGAACAGGAAGTGTCTAGTCTCTCTAGCCCCTGCCCCAACCGGAACAAACAACTGGCCAATTACTCTTTATGATTGTTGTAATAACTATACTAATTAATCAACTGGCTTTATGGACTAAATTTAATCATTATAGAGAACTTTAAAGGCCTCTGTGAAGGTGAAAACGAGATTATAATCTTTAAGGTTCTGGGTGTCCTTATTTTGCCCTTAGGTAAGGCTTTATTTCTCTTTAACTAATTGTTATTAAAATACCTACTTATAGATAGAAATCATAGATTAAGTATCACAAACATAGACTTTTCCTTCGGTGTAAGCAATAACGTCGCTTTCCTGCAATCTGTGGGAGTTATTTCGTGAAAAGGGACGGAAGTGTGTAACAGGAAGACGGGGAAGCCCCGTAAAAATAATTATTCTTCGTTACGAAAAATAATTTCGAATAATACCTGAATCATTTTATTCAGAATGTAAAATGTTCCTTATTACCAAGAGATGTTAGATGTTAATCATAATATATGCGAATACTATAAGGCTTGCTCGTTGATTTTTAATGACTGCTGTAAAGGAGGATGTTATGTATTCAAAGAGTTTCTATTTTCTATCCCTTGTATAAAATATGGGTATCTATGTTCTATGTTCTAGGGTTTGGTTTCCGCACTTAGTCCTTCAAGTTAAAATATGTGTATATATCTTGCCACATATACTCGTAATATACAAGGGATTTGTATGTCTTGTGTCTTGTCCTTGTGTATCTTTCCATCTTGAAATCATGATTACCTATTAACCATTATACGTGATCTCGTCCATAATGCTAAAAATATCGAATTGTTCTAAGAGCTCCCGTAGACAACCAATTGTAAGCTGGCCAACTATATTAACTAAGATACATATAGATTCTATACAGATTTAGTTAGACAAGATGTGCGGGCTAGCATATGTCACTATAATGTAGAACCGATTTAGTCGGCCAACTTACAATTGTATGTCTGCGGGAGCTCGAAGCTGCATTCGGAGTCAGTCATCTCACTAGTGAAGCAACAATTAATTGCCTACATAACATCGTAGTAGCGTCAAATACTTCCGACACGTAACATGAAACGGTGATGCAACTGCACTCGCGTTAACTGTTCCTTTGTCTCACACGCCATGTTCGTGTCACAGACGATAAGCAGTAACTCAGCTTATCGCAGCACTCTGGAAATGTTAGAGATACAATAAATTGTGCATTGAAAGGACGGGCGATCAAGTAATTCCCTTGAATCTTTAGGAAATTAACAGGATACATCAGATACATGGAAAAAAATAGCTCGTTGAATGCATAACCTACTCTTCTATATTGTGTAAATGATTGCGACGACATTCAAGAATTAGACCATTGTCAACTCTTGAATTTAATTATCTTGCCTGTGCATCATTTTCTTTGCACTATTCTTCTATTCCTAGTCTTGTCCAGTTATCAATGAGATCGTTGTCAACTCTCCTTGTCTACCTTCTTCACTTCTCTCTATTAACCGCTTGAACCACCTTTACGATCTTCATTTTCCCTATTACCTTGCTCGGTTGATCCCCCTTTTCCATCTATGATGCTCTTTTATTATCCCTTAACTTTATTCAGTTTTTTTTCTTATCATATTTGGAGTCAAAATGCCATCTTCCTTAGTCTTTCCTCAGATTCCAAATTCTCAGATTTTCAACTCAGTAACTTAAGACAATGGTTTAATTGTTGGCTCACTACCTCATGTGCAACATACTGGTTACCCGACCAGTTGGGTAAGAGATCCCATTGTTAGGATTTTCATAACACCTATTGTTTAGCGTTTCTAATGTTTTATCATGTGTTCGACGGTTTGACTAGCTGTGTAATGTTATGGAGTTATGGCGAAAATTCATGCTATGTGGTTGTAGTTTACGTGTATAGATAAGACATCATTCGCTTTGCTAACCGTAGGTCTGGTGGACATATTCTGATTCTAACTGTCTTGTTGTCTATAACTAAATTTTCAAGTCCATCATCACCTTTTAGAGGTATGAAGAACAGATTGGAAAGTTCTTCATCCTTTAAGAAGGGACAAGTTCTAGAAACTAGGGCCTATTCTTCTGCAGTATCCCTAGAAGTTTTTATTCAAGTAGGTAGTTGAACATATTGTATCACTGTGTATATTTTGTCTAAAGAAATTGCATTGCGGTAGACACAACATTGCGTTGCGAAAATCAACCTGTGATATGATCACATCTGCAGCCGGATTTCCTATCTTAGCATATTCTCATCGTTTTACAACAAAGCTTACATAAAAACAGTACCTATTTATACTTTATTTAAAGGAAGCAGAATCATCGTCCGTGATTACCGTACTAATTCTGAAACTGGTACAAAAAATATGTGCAATTCGAATCGTAAATTCTTGCATTATTCGACCTTGCTTGCATATAGAATACCAAACAGGTCGTCAGTTCAGTTCCAACTTACGTTAAAACTGATTCTTTATCGTCTTTTGGGGGGTTTGGATTGGTTTAATTTCCCTGTTCTTTTATGCCTTTTAAAACTCTGGAGGCCTTCTTTGTTTTCATAGACATCGTCATGGGAAACTGTCGCAAAGGAATTATTTCTATAATCACTACAGTATGGCTGTGATGTATTCAATCTGCGAAAACTGAATTCTGAAACGAAGTCAAACTTTATATAAAAAGAAATGAGTTCCAACCTGAAACATGCGCCTGAACATCTTATTTTAAGGCAGGTAACCTTATAGGTTCGGTAAGAAACGCTCTTATTGGCACTCGGCAGTGCTAACGAACAGTTCTTCATCTATAAAGTATAAATAGGGTATGAATGTAGGTCCACCGCGCTACAATAGTTTTGAAACAATGGTTTTTAAACAATTCAGTGTACGTACACTTGCTATAAATATTTAGATCTTGACCAAATTGGGCAATGTTGCAGCATACTTCAAGAAGATATAAAACAGGCTCATTTTATCGTTGCTATATCTTTTTTCAGTCCTATTTTGTATTCTCATATGATCCATTCTATTTTCATTGTGTCTACGTTTAGACTTGTATATTTTTTTATGGAATGAACTTTGCATAGCCGTGTTCTAACTTTTATATTTGTCTGCATGAATAAGTTTATCTATGTTAAGAATAAAGTAGATATAAGGAATTTGGACTTGCCAACGTTTTACTGATGACTCAACTATCCAACTTTGATTTTAAATCCTTTATTTCATTTTAAATGTGACTCGTCATAAATATGAAGCTAATATACTGATTGTCGTCAGGCACAAACATCATTACCAGAATGACCAATCTTAACCAACAACAGACTAAAATAATACTCAATAATCATCTTCTAATAACTTTGACCATTATATTGCTTAATCGCTTGCTCGACTCTGATATTATTTTAATAGGAACAATTATCGTGTCTTTTGAAACAATCGTTTTAGTTTTATTACTTATTTTTCTGAGCTAAAGCGTTCTAATTCTTAGCTTGTCCTCTAAAATTATGAGTTTACTTCTGTAAATAGAACTCAACTTAATCTCTGCTCTGGTCGTATCGATAAGTTAGCGTCTTTAACTATATTTACTGAAAGTGTTGTTTTATTTGTAAGATTGTTTTCTTTCATTCTACTTCTACCGCCTTTTTCTCCCTTTGATGTACCTATCCCAATTGCACGACTCATAATGCGAAGCATTAGAGTGTGCTCTACGATCGAAAAATTATTTTTGCCCCATTTCTGTAACTGTTTTTATTGTTACACTCCTGCTAGTACACAGAACCTACTTAATTGATATACCATTGTATAGATGATTAAATGGAGATTAATACTGTACTTTTTAACAATGGATTTAATGCAGCAGAAATGGAAAAAGCATAAAAATAGTTGAAAATAAATTCCTGTCCGTCAATTTATGAACCCTGAAAACATTGTAGCTTGCGATAAAATCAATTAATTGAGTCAATTTTTTTTTTATACATTCGTTTCAGCCGTAGAAGGAACCCTATTGAAAATGGCTCTTTTATTCAAAGTAGTTTTATTATAATTAATAAAATAGTTTGGAAAATCCAAAAGTGCACGCCTCATACTTATCACTCATTCATAAACGAAAAAGAAATTCAAAACTTAGTTTAAAAATGAACAATTTATCACTTTTCATGAAGTCGTAATGTCAACGACTGACAAAGATATTTACGTTGGCAGTTGCTAGGCAACGGCACCGGATCAAGGTTGAAAATATTTAGATATTGATATTATATTTTAGTTAGTATTTTATTAATTATAATTAAACTACTGTGAATAAAAGAGCCATTTTCAATAGGGTTCCTTCTACGGCTGAAACGAATGTATAAAAAAAAAATTGACTCAATTAATTGATTTTATCGCAAGCTACAATGTTTTCAGGGATCATAAATTGACGGACAGGAATTTTTTTTCAACTATTTTGATGCTTTTTCCATTTCTGCTGCATTAAATCAATTGTTAAAAAATACAATATTAATCTCCATTTAATCATCTATACAATGGTATATATTTATATAAATTAAGTAGGTTCTGTGTACTAGCTGGAGTGAAACAATAAAAACAGTTGCAGAAATGGGGCAAAAAATATTTTTCGATCGTAGAGCACACTCTAATGCGAAGCATTACGAGTCGTGCAATACTAACTAAAATATAATATCTTTATCTAAATATTTTCAACCTTTGTCCCTAAGTTGCCTAGCAACCGCCAAGTAAATATCTTTGTCAGTCGTTGACATTACGACTTCATGAAAAGTGATAAATTGTTCATTTTTAAACTATGTTTTGAATTTCTTTTTCGTTTATGAATGAGTGATAAGTATGAGGCGTGCACTTTTGGATTTTCCAAACTATCCTATTTATAATTTCTATGAAATTTTAATCGTAATTGACCGTAAGTTTTGCTTGATGTTCATCATGAGTCGTCGCTCATAACGAAATTTATCGACTCCTCAATGAATCACTGTTTTCTGAATACCCTAACTAAATACATATCAGTCTCTGTCATGCTGTGATTATTGTATTCCTTCATCGACTTGACCGATAATTATACTACCACTCGGTCAAAAATGAGTAACAGTCACCATGACTCGGTCAGCTATTTACGTATTCATTCAATTTTTGGCAAGTATTGTGCTCCTGTCAAAATTTTTGACACCTCTGACGCAAGACCAGCGCAAGACGATTTTTTCTTGCTTGTAGCAATTATTTTCGTGATTATTTTTAACTGAATTGTATTTAACATTGAAGCAATGTTAAGGTCGGTCATAGCACTTAATTATGAGAAGTAAGAAGCCACGAGATGAATAAAAATTCCCATGTCAATTAAGTCGGCACGGGCCATGGCATATTAAAGTGATGAACAAAAAAATATATCACGAAATTAATTATTCTCATTTAAAACACTTAGGGCCTGTTTCACCACTTTCGATTAAGTTCCTATTAACTTACTTGGCACATAATTTCATACAAATTCTGTTCCATTTTTGAATTTATTCGGTAAGTAGTGGCTATTCGGACATCGTGAAATAGGCCCTTACTTTACCTAAACTTTAAATTGGGCTAAAGAACAACGACATTATGAATAGACTTCGACTTGTCATTAGACACGCGAAAGATTCATTGATTTAGATTCATTTTAAATTCATAGACTGCATGCCTCGTTGGTCATGGATAGTGGTCGCAAGCGCCACTGCTGAGAATCAGGTCCTGGGCTACCAGGTCGGGCAAAGTGGTATTGGGTTCTATCAGGAATTTTTCAGTAGCAGCCCGGAGTCTGGATTTATACCCGGTTGATCATTGATGGAAATAGGCTTGCCCCCTATTACATGGGCTTTAAACATAACTGGCGAAATGTGGGTGTACTATGGGTACACGTCTGCTTTAAACCTTCGGGAATTACAGGCAGTTATCCATAGATTTCTTTTATAAACACTTTTGCGAAAACAAAAATGAAGAAATCTAACTAACTCTGCTCCTTTATTTAATTTCAGGAGTCACTTGCAGAATGGGAGAGAGGCATCACAGGCATGACCGACGTCCAGGTGCCTCCACAAACAGGGGCGTTAAACCGCAAGTGGAGCGCGAGGACAGCTGCGCATGCGCAAGACACCGCCACCGACCAATCAGCGCCCGTTAACAACAGTACTGATGCTTGCAAGCTGCTTATTGTAAGTATAACTTATGAAATAATCTGGTTTTAAAGAAAATATCTAGGTAAAAGATTGCTGTGACCTGTATTGTATAACTGCACTGTGGCATCACAATTTTTTCATCTACTGTTGGATACTCAATGCTTCCGAAGGATGCTGCTCTTCATAAATTTTAATGGTTTTCACGATTATTAAGACAAGTCATCGAGGCAACTTGTTCATTGCTTCTTCTATATTCTGAACATCATCAAGAAATCCTCTTCAAGCTTTATTTTTTTTGCTGCTGTATTTAAGTACCGTCAACTGTGGCATTATTACTTTACATGAGCAACTTTACCCATGAGTTAATATTTCTGGATTAAGTACTAAAAATCTGTTACAAATAGTCGATTTTTCTACTCTTGTATCTCTTTGATATTAAATGGCGGCAACGTACAGTACTCATGGGTAAAGTTACTCATGGAAAGTAAAGATGCCACAGTTGACCGTACCTATACTTGTGATATTCCGACCTTCACAACTTCATTAAAATTACTCGCTACTTATTAATAAAATGAGGTCCATACAATCTCTTTCCGTTATCTTTTCAAACATAACTTTCGAAACTTTACTTGGGATTCAAATCTCATTGTTTTATACGAGTAACGCAGATATTACACCAAAATTATTTTGACTAAGAAATGTTTTTTTTTCTCATGACTGTGCCAGATATTCTCAACGGATAAAAGTATACTCCATTTGAAATAAGATTACACATATAACTAAACCTTTTTCCAGTAGGTACGTTCAACCAATTTTGACTTCTATTGCGTTGGTGGCATCACAAATGGCAGCTGCAGTAAATAGTTGGTATTGTAACCACTTTTATGCTTTTAATGCTCCTTATACTTACAGCATAGAAGTCAAAATCGGTTGAACGGACTGTAAAAAAGTTTATTATTTCAAATTAAGTGTATGTGTATTTCGCACACGGTCCACGGGCCACTAGTAGCTGTGCAACGTGGACCGTGTGCGGGAGCTTTATGCGTGGTGGTACACTTATTGTATTACAAGAATATTCGGGTTAATTGGAGTCAAATGTCTTCAATTATATCTGCAAGTACTATGTTGTTGTTTTCCGACGGACTAAGGTACCCGTTGGGAATGGAACCCACGCGCTAAAGTTTAAAAAACCCATTGGATCCTTCTTCATCATCCCTTTACTAAGGGCTTGTACACAAAACTGCGAATCAGCGCGATGCAAAGTCGCAACGCAGTAACGCAGAAACTTGGCCCCTGGCACAGGCAAGGGAAGGAACACGGGTGGGTTTTAGTCAGAGCTGGAGAAGTCATTTCATGATTTCCAACACAAAAAAAAAAAAAAAAAAGAGAGCCTTAGCTGATTTTTGCGATGCGACGTCGCATCGCAGTTTTGTGTACAAGCCCTAAAGCGAAGATGTATCACTCAGTTGAGTGCCTGCATATTATTAGGTGTTCCAAATTAATAAGTTACCTTTTTCCATTTCCAGTATATCGGAGACGCCAAAACCCCAATGTGGCGTCTGAACCTCTGCGGAGGAAACGCGGCAGCTGTGGCAGCGAGAGCCGGCACCAAGCTGCTGCCGTCGAAGCTGAGGATCGTCTGGAACCCCCCGACCTCTCCCTACCAGCATACTGAGAAGTTGCGGCTGGTCGTCACCGCGGTTAATAGTGGTAGGTACCATCTAAGGCTGACGCAGATTTGGGCGGACCGCACTGTATTGCGAAAAATCTCCTTTTCAAGAAACATATTTTCGTATAGTGATGCGGTGCACCGTGCACTGTCGTAGTTCTTGTATGAACGAACGCACACCTAGGCGGGCTGCTCAAGTGCGATGCGCTGCGGACCCGATGCGGCTGTTATGTGCGCGTGCGTTCAGCTTTACTCAACTGTTTCGACAGCGGCAACATGGCGGCAGCGGTGGTGTGTCAAATGAATGCGTGACATGTTTTAATGATTGAGTGTCATAATACGTTGCGAATGTTTCTGTACAAATCTAACGATAGTAATCTGCTGGTTTAACAGGATAGAAATTGCTACAATGCAGAGAGAGAGATGTCAACTCATTATGACTTAGAATTGGGGCTGCCCGATATAATGTCTACATTTTTTTTTTAAGACTGGCCCTTTTTCAGTTTGTAGGGCACAGTCAATGGGTGGCACCCATAAGATAGGGTTTAACCATAACAATTTTATCGTTTCTATAAAAGAGTACAGTACGACACAACTTAGATGTAGCATAGATTTGAAAATTTTTATTCATTCATTTCAATTTTACGAATGTATTTGGCTATAAAACTTTACAAGTTATTGCGTTTTCGAAAGATCATTTTCACCTAAAGCAGTAATAGCGATTGGCGATTTTGAAGGTGCACTCAGTTCGGATGGTGATCGGTTTTACGAATTTTGCCGATGCTACATCTAAGTTGTGTCGTACTGTAGTCATGTAGATTACCCTAGAATCCATAAATTTTATCAATGTCAGTCAGTGTACTTCTTAGCATTTCCATTTTTCTCATTTCTAAACTCAGATTCAATATTCTTCATTCCTAACTCCAGGTTCAATCTGCAACAACGACTCCCAGTTCATATGCGGGGTGACCAGCCTTTGCATATCCTCATATCTTGTCTGCGATGGTGTGCGCCACTGCCCAGGGGGTGAAGACGAGGATCCTAGCGCCTGCTCCCATCGCCACGACCCCCCACTGCTGGAGCTGTTGAGAAGGTTTGCGGCAAGGAACCAGGAATTGCTGGGCTTGGACCAGCCTGATGGGATGACGAAACCTTCTGTTATAAGTGAGTATTCTTTTTAAACGAATTCAAGAAGTTCTGGTCATGTTAGGTAGAAATGTTTATGGCATAAAGGCATTGGTGGATTTTGTAACAATATACATACATATACATAATCAGCCTCTTAATGTTCCCACTGCTGGGACACAGGCCTCCTCTCTGTGAGAGGGAGTGGGCCGTAATCCACCCCGCGGGCCCAGTGCGGGTTGGTAGATGTCACAGTCATGTCTTCGAATTTTTGGTTCTAAGACATGCCGGTTTCCTCACGATGTTTTCCTACACCGTTTTGAGAGCAGTGGTTGATGAAATTATTTACACAAAGTAAAGCGCCTGCTTGGGTTCGAACCGACGACCTACAACTCGTAAGTCGGCGCCGATTCCACTGGGCCACCAGTGCTCAATTGTTTAATTTAAAAGAGTGTCCTTGGAGTTTCTTGCCCCTTCTTTTTCATCAACCTACTACGCTTTGGAATGGCCCACTAGCTTCATCTTTTTGACAGACCTACTCCTTGACAATTCAAAAATGTTTTTAATTGGTTTAATTGAAATAAATACTTTTAGTTTGAGTTTGAGTTTGAGATTTGGGCAGGTAAATATTGGTGTTTATCTTCCCTTGCCTCCGAACATTTGAGATATTATTTATTATGAACGGAACAACCGCCATTTCATAGTACGCCAAGTTTGTCTACTGCCTGTTTCAACGAATTCATTCATTAGCAGGTCTCGATCAATTTCTGTGGTCCCAATTATTTCAAATCGAAACGGATATCCGTTTCGCTGGTTACATTTTTATGACACGGGAATGTCCCCGTAATGTCATCAATGATCCGTGTTCTCAAAACAAATCAGTCTATAATAATATTGTAATAAGTTTCCTTATTAGTTGCAATACAAAACAAAAAGTGCTATTGTACTCTACATGTTTCCCCGCTATTGTTGAATGGGAATATGTATTTGTCACCAATCATATATGGGTGAAGGGATATGTGAATATATGGGTCATAATGCCCATTAGGGAAAACCTTACATCAATACCATTATTGTTTTCACATACGCATTCGCATACTAACGTGTGCAATATTTATTGAGGAAAATTAAATATTTAAAATTTTCTGTTTAATTAAATACTTACCAGGTACAACAATAGGGTCTTTCATAATACAGATAGAGATACTTACTTATACGGCCAAAATCCAGTAACGTTAGCTATACATCGATAGAAGGCTCTTTTAGCGCGTGGTCCGCTGTCAATGTCATTTAGGCGCCAATAATCAGCGCCGCCACCTTGACCAACAACGCCCCGCTATCAATGTCGTTCAGGCGCCAATAGGTCCTTGTAGTACTCCAAGACCCTAGATAACGATTGGTTGATCGTAACTACAAAATTATCAAAACTCTTGCGTTTTGGTTTAGATCACCATCTGCCATAAAACATCGATTTTTACTTCTAACCCCAAATCATAAAAAAAATACTCCTAAAATTCATGCTCTGGCTCCAGCAACAGATGAACCTAACTGACAACAGGCGACTTGACTCTTTCAGTGAAGATCGGCGAGAGTGAGAAGTCTTCTAACGCCTTCATGGAGTTCGCAGCCGCCCTGAAGCCGTATGGACCCTGGAGTTACCTGGTGGTGGGCATGCTCGTCTGCGCCACCATACTCATGTTCTGTTTGGCTTGGGGTGAGTGGAAATCAAAATATTATATCTTCGTTATTAACCTGTAAGAAATCCAAAAGGGCGCACGGAACCTTGGACAATGGCAGATAGGACAGGAGGCCTATACCAAATTATAAATATGGACAGTATGGAAACTCGGCCTATAGTCTCACAACCAGTTTTATCAAGAGGTATCGTGTTACCCAGTAACTGGGTTGTGGAGGTCAGCTAGGCAGTCGCTCCATGTAAAATACTGATATTCAGCTGCATCCAGTTAGACTGGCAGCCGACCCCAACATAGTTGAGAAAAGGCTAGGCAGACTGATTTGATCTTCATAATAGATAGCAAAATTAACCAAATTAAAAACAATGTTGGACGTATCCAAGCTTTTAAGACGGATAAAAATTATACGTCTTGACTGACCCCTACAAAACAAACAAAAGTCCCGTAAGACTTTGCTCAGCAATTTTCATTTCAACAAGTACCTAACACAATATTTCTCCTCACAGAATGCTGCTGCAAGCGCTCCAAGCCGTCCGACACGCCAATGAACATCCCGCCATCTTGCATCGACCTGTCCCCCACCGTGACGGTGACGGCGGCGTCCCAGCAGCTGTTCACGCAGCCCCTCCCCCCCTCCCCGCCAGAATACGAACCACCCCCTTCATACTCCTCACTCTTCCCGAGAGCCTTCAAGTCTTCGCCGACGCCGGTACCACACTGCTCTCACCAGCAGCCGCCGGATTGAAGCTTCTGACTTGTTCTTAGTTCGTACGGTTATTAGGTAGACTATTACAATTTTAGGGTTATGTGTAGTGGTGACGTAAAGACAGTGTTTGACACAGGACATTATTTTAATTAAGATAAATTGTAAAATTATTGGCTGGCTATGCAATTCAGCAAGGTAGCTTTGTAGTGTGAAAGGAAATAATTCTTTGTACAGAGTCACAAGACACTAAACTGTGCCCCATAAAGTACATACTTTACAGGGCTGTAACTGCCTCTATGGTCTAAGCATTAGAAAGAAAATTTGGCCCCCAGTGGGCACTGGGCACTTCTGCCCGGCTAGGTGAGTGGAAGGGCTTGTTCTAAATCCACCTGACTAGCTTCCACCATCTTAATTATGTCTGTCGCCATAACAACAATGCTAACAGCATTGTTGTGTTTCGACAGTAAGAGGTAAGATAGCCAGATCCTCTGTGGTCGAGGATTTCGGGTGAAGCTCGCTTCCACCTTCGAGCTGGTCATCACTTATCATCAGGTGAGGCCTAGAACTTAGCCGATGTGGAAGAAAAAACGGCTGTGCCTTATTACGCAGCTATCTTAAGCCCATAACTCTCGAGTAGGTACAGCGCCAGTTTTAAGGGGGATGCGCCAAGGTATCCCGCGAAATTCAAATTTTCTTACGTTTTTTGCAATTTGCAGGTCAGTATCAGGTTGTATGTTGATCTAAGTATGATTCTCGGTCGTATCAAATGTTTATTTATAGAATTATAATCATAAAGTCATCAATACAACTCTCTAAGTTCATGTAATTGTATTGAATGACTATTTCATGAAATCATGACATTTGACACTTGCTAACTTAAGAAGTTGTATTGCTAATTCTAATGATTATAATTCTGTAAAGCCGTATTTGTTACGGTTGCGAATCATATTTTAATCAATATACAACCTGGCACTGAGCTGAATTTCGCGGGCTACCTTGGCGCATCCCCCCTTAATGCGTTCGGAAACGGTGTTTTGCTTTTATAGGTACTAAGTATTATTTTCTTTTTCAATTATTGTTAGTGTGCCTAGCTGGCGTAACTTTCACGAAACATGTTGAAATCTCTATTTCCTGTCAAACATTGTATGGAACATTGACAGAAAATAGAGATTCTAACGTGTTTTTAAACGCAAGACGTCTTATGACGTAATTTCAATTAAAAATGTCTCGACGCCGACAATCTGTAGATGAGTAATCTGTTGACTTATAACCACTGTACTAGACGACCAATGAATAATTACATTTTGAATTCACGGTGAGGTTGACGCATTTCCTAACTATTGACTAGACGGAACCTTTGTTTAGACTTGGTAATTCCAAATGTAATTAGCTCTTCGCATTCCATTAATTAATAAAGGTCATTTTACTGTGAACTATTATATTAAATCTAACTCAGATTTGCCCTGTATACATACCGTGTGTTTCTTCACATAAGGAAATTCGTTAGTACCTAAACCAACCTGTAACTCCTGTAGGTAACTGGCCACAGAACATATAACTAAATACACATTCATATGCGTTTAATAAACAGCTGTTTACTAAATGCATATGAAAGTATATACGGTACTTATAACATTTTGACTAAAACAACTTTTTTTTTACATTTTGTCTGTCTGTATGTTTGTTTATTCCGGCTAATCTCCGAAACGGCTGGACCGATTTTGACGGGGCTTTCATTGGCAGATAGCTGACATTATAAGGTATATCTTTTAATTCAGAAAAAGATCGCGAGCGAAGCCGCGGGAGCAGTTAGTAAAATCTAAACCTTTAGTCATTTGTTCTGTGGCCAGCCATGAGCTTATTTATAAAATAAAAACATTCGTTACATAATTATAAGAACTGATTTATTAATGCTAAAGAAAGTCTAAACACAAATAAATTGGCCTTCAAGTTATAAAACTTTGGTTACTGGAATGCAAGAATTCATAATAGGTACATTCTAAATAGGTAGGGTACGGACCTATGGGTTACAGACCAATGAACAGACATTATAATATTATATCAACTAGTATATATTTTGATATAAGAAAAGTACAGACGGTAGCTAATACAAAAGCCATGTAGTTACAAGTACAATAGGTTAATGTTAATTTTTAATCATTTTTCACGTTTATCACGTAGGTTGGCATTATAAAATAATACTAGTGCATTATGTTGCTAATTTAAAATAAAAAACTTGTAATGTTTTTGGGACCAAATACCTTCGTCGAGATTTACTCATTATAAACTCTTCAATATAAGTTTTTAAAAAAATACCTAATGTGTGTCTGACAAAAAGTGCCTTAGTATTTGTAGTCCCCGATAAAAAGTTGAAATGTAAGATAGAAATTAGAATAAAAGTTAGGTGTGGTGTATTTGAATGATTGGCGGGAAAAACTATGTTCCATAAATGACGCCATAATTTTTTTGTTCAATTTTTAATCTGAGTAATGTTTTTGAGTTCTATAATATTCTTGGTAATTATACGAGGACATACTATTGAACTTTGGCATCATTAGTGGAATAGAAAGTTGTTTTTTAATAATTACAGTCAGTTCGTAACTGGAGTCTAGAGATTTGAACACATTTCTATTAAATGGCTCATCATTTATACAATGGAGATCTACATAATAATATATTGTGTATTCGAGCCAACAATCCAACAGATAAATGTTGCCCAGTAAATCTTGGAATGAAATAACATAGATGAGTATTGAGGACCTAATGTTACAAAATTTACTCTGCTTCGCCTGTCAAGATATACTGGGCACACTGTTGTAATTTTAATGACTGTTTTATTTTATGTGGTTATTTGACTGACTGATTGTATTGTACATTTAAAATAATGTGTGTATTTCTGTGGTATGTGTTTTCTTTTAAATATGACGGTCAACAAAAAAAGTGTTTTCAAATAAATAATGTAAAAGATATTGCATTCAGCTAATACTTAGATCTATATGTTATTAGATCACAAACATTAATCATTATTTTGATTTTCAATTTTGTCAGCAAGAATGTATTCATTTAAAAGTAGGAAAGCGTGTCTAAATAAAGTTTTGCTAGTCTTCTTAGATTCTTTATAACTTTCGATATTTTATTAGTATTTTACTTTAATACTTATAAGTTGTGTTATATATTAGTTAGTAAAACTGAATTCCATTGTAAGAAAAAGTGATATGTATTATAGTAAAATATTAATACAGAAAAGGTAAAAAATATTTATTTTACAATTTGCGTTTTATTTCTCGTTTTTAGTGAATACACCCCTGCGACTTCCATCAAATCTGAGTTTAGCGAAATAGCGTAAGTTCTCCAAATGACCGATGATCCAAAGCTATTCACGAATTTTAATTAACGTTCAAGCATGGTTCAAGACAGTTCAATCGTAGGCGAGCATAGAATGCGCAATATAAGTCTGCGCGCGACTGTTGGCGTACTTATTCTGTATTACCGTAATATTTAAATTTTGAAATATAATATCTAAAAATAAAATCTTTATCATTTATATTATTTTATATTAATTAACTACCTAATAATCTAATGTGATAGTGAGTTTATCTGTTTGTTTATTTTTATTTTTGCTCCCGCTAGTACGTTCCCGTGGGATAATTTCCGATATCCACGTGGGCGAAGCCGCGGGCAAAAGCTAGTAATTACTCGGTAATCTGGCACCCATTTTTTTTCGCCCATATCCTTCGATCAATAATGCCCTTATCTGATTAATGGAAACGCTGGATTATTGGATTCCTATCGGATTAGTGAGTGACGGATGACCGAGCGTCTACTGTACCTTGACCCTTACATAAACGACAAGACGGGGGCGACATACGATTAGTTCCGATTTCAGCCGCGCATAGACACGAACACTAGTAACTGAACGCAGCCCTAACGTGACAGCGGACAGCACTGACATGGCAGCGTCACCCGTGTGTCAGTCTCAGTGTCATTTCATAATGTCATCTTAATCTACTGTCACTGTCACTCTACTGAATTTAATTCTACTCATAAAATAACAATTTTACAAAAATTTAAGATTTTGCTGTAATCCCAGGGTTTCTCTTCGTCAAATGTGATTCTAACGACAAGAACGAAATACCTTTAATGTTCAATACGTAAATAATTACAAGCCTCATCAATTTATTTCCATTTTCATAACAAATGATGGAACAACAAACCCCTGATAAACATTGGATAATTGAGTTTGGTGATTATTTTATGTGACTATGTACAAATAATGGGCGAGCAAAAGAAGAATATTAACTGTCGAGTTTGCTTACGGTATGATTTAGAAAGATCCCAGAAATGTTTGTCATTGTTTGAAAAATACAACGATTCTTTGATAGCAGAAAAAATTAAATATGTAGCTAACATTGAAATAAAGGAAAGCGATGGACTACCAAGTAAAATATGTCCAGATTGTTTATTGCAACTCGAAACGTCAATCGTTTTTAAACAGAAGTGTGAAACGTCTAACAAGATCTTGCTAAGCATAGTCCAGCAGCCATCTAAAATATGTAAAGTAACCTTTAGAGTTCCAGTTAAAAAGGAAGTAGATGCAGTTTTTGAAAATAGAACAGATGACTATTGCATACAAAATTATAACTCTAAGACGGAAACAACACAACTTGAAATATCTAAAAAAGGAATACCACAACTTGAAGTGCCCAATAATGTATTACCTGATATTGAAAAACTAGGTGATAAAGCATCTCATATTAAAAAACTTGTTTTAAAAACATCTCAAAAGGAAAAACCTGAAAACAATGAACCCGTAACTGTCTTACCCGTTAATATAATACCTAAAAATGAAGAACCGGAATATCAAATATCTGATGATGAGGAACTTGTAATCGAAACACTAGATAATGAAGAAATTGAAATTGAAACACTTGAGAATGAAGATGACATTCATGATTCTCAAGATGCAGGAAATACAGAACTACTGAGACCCAGTAGGGCCATTGATTTAAAGTTGATATGTGATGATTGTGGTGGATCCTTTAAAAGTAAGTGTAAGCTTGCTGTCCACTGGAAAAAAGTTCACTTACACACCAAGTTAATTTGTCCAAAGTGCAAACGAATGTTTAAATCTTACAAAGCTTTCCATGTGCATAAGAATAAAATCACAAGAAGCTGTCAAGCAGCCATGAAAGTCCGCATTGAAGGTCTGGGTCAAAAAAGAGTATTTCACTGTAAAGAATGTATCTATAACACCAAAAGTATCAAGGATATGGATGCCCATCTGGTAACTCACAGTGGAATCAGACGGTATCAATGTAAGGATTGTTTGAAATGTTTCACTCAGCACGCCTCACTACAGGGACACCGAGAATCTAAACACAAAGACTATCGAACCGTGGCAACATGCCAGTACTGCGGCAAAATCATAAAAGGGCGAAATAAATTATACAAACATTTGCGACAACATGAGCCTAAAAGTGTACAATGTGAGGTCTGTAAGAAAACATTAAGGAGTCGTACAATTTTAATCAATCATATGAAAAGACATACTGGCGTTCGAAGCTTTACATGTGAAACATGTTCAGCTAACTTTTACACAATGGGTGAACTTTGCAATCACCGAAAGAGAGTACATTGTAAGACTAAAAAATTCAAATGTGACATGTGTGAATATACAGCGTACACACCAGGCTTATTGAAAACACATAAATCTAGGCATACACATAGTAATGTAGTATGTTTGATATGTGGCATGTTTTTAGAAAATACTGAGAAGCTGGCTGTACACGAGAAAAGACATTCTGAAAAGAATTTTAGCTGTCCGTATTGTGATAGAAGCTTCTTTCGTAGAGATTCAATTCGCAGGCACATATTGAAAAAGCATGCGGAACCGAAACCGGAAAAGTTAGGTAATTTTGTCATAACTCTGAATCCTATTCCATCATAATCTCAAATCTAAATACTTACCGATTTGGTTTTGTTTATATTTTCTGTAATAATGATTAAGTTATTAACGAAGTTATCAAAGCAGTAATGTTTAGTTGTTAGTTTTGAATAATTTGAATAACTTCTGTAAATTTTGAGTAAAGAAAGAAAAAGAAACGAATAATTTGTGTCATCCCGTTTTTCAAGGTGTCTGTCTCATTTATATTTTATTTACTTTTTTTATATTTAAGTACAGTACCTACTTATAAGGAATTTTTGCAACTGGTTGTTCGCAATACATGCAATTTACAAATATGAAATTGATTACTTAAAATTTTATTTTATGAATATGATACAAGTTTATACGATTTTTTATTAATTTGCTAGGATAAGGTAAGGCTGTAAGGCTGGCTGTTAGAGGATAAGATTTTTTTATTACCTACTGGTTAATATTTACAAGTATTGATTGTTACAGAGCTTCTACAATATGTTACAATACAATACCAATAGTCTGAATTTGTGATGCTACATAATTATAAACTTGATAGTTTTAAATACAAAGTACAATTATAATTTTTCTATGTATACTGCGTTCGCATCTATTTTCCAAACATGGTAACAAATTGAGTTTTTGGAAAAAACTAACTTTCACACCCACACCTAAAGTTCGGTTTGCGCTGTAACTTCAAATATTTTTACAACTTTTTCAATAATACTAGTAATTCTGAAATCACCTTAATTTGCACGACCATTAAGTTGATATTCCTGTGTGGAAATAAAAGCATACCAAACAGCGAATATCAAATTAATAAATAAAAATTTATCAATAAACAAAACACAAAGAAAACCGCAGTTTGTTTGTATGTACAGACGCCAGCCAGCACATCAATTTACTCCAATCTGTCAAATTTTCCCAATCACCTACTACTCACCTACTCCTCTTCTTTATGTATTTTTTTTTGTTGTCAAAGTTTTTCACTATTTCTGGCAACCGGGTAGCCGGCCGCGGCGCTGCGGTGGTGAAATTTACGAATAGCATGAAAGCATCCAATTCACCCGGTTGAGCCATTGGCAGCCTGAAATTGTGAAAAAAGGCAAACTGTAAGTACAGAATAGAATATTTGAAAATATAATTATAAAAGCTAACAAATATATATGAAATTAAATTATGTATTCTTATGATTTGTCTTTTTTCTTCACTTATAATACCTATTAATATGTCCCTTTGTTAAATTGGCCCCCTATGACGAGAGTAGGTACTCAAACAGTAGCGGATCCAGGATTGTCGTTTGGGGCTGGACCTCGCTGACGGTAGGTTTTAGCAAAGTAAACACTAAAAAAGCACATAATATTTTAATTTTCTTAACACAGTTATGTAACAGATTACTTTTCTTCTTTTCAATGACTTCGTTAGGTTGTTGACCCAAACCGGGCAGCGTGAGTGGCAGAATGACTGGCGCGCGGATTCAAAATTCGTCGCGTAATAAAAATACATATATATATATAATTATATAATCTTATAGAAATTTAAAACTTGAAATCATAATACTTATTAAGTTAAGAATAACTGCTGATAATGACAATAATTGTGCCGTATGTAGAGTAATGCTTGCTAAAAAGTTTAGGTAATTAGAAATTAGAATAATATCAAGTTCACTTTTTCATGGAAGAACTCAGATGCTTTTGGCTTGGCTTGAGCCCCTTAGCTCCCCGCTGGATCCGCTACTGTACCTAAACATGGGCTACGTAACACACATAAAATGGCAATAGATCGCAATGTCTTTCATTTTGACATTTCAATCACGTTCATTGCGATAAATAGGTACATTGTTGAACAGGCGAATTTAAAAAAATGGCATATTGGGCAATTAGCACGAATTTACTCGCCCGAAACGGGCGATTCGTCACTTTACATAACATACATAATCAGCCTATTAATGTTCCCACTGCTGGGACACAGGCCTCCTCTCTGTGAGAGGGAGGGGGCTGTAATCTACCACGCGGGCCCACTGCGGGTTGGTAGATGTCACCATGTCTTCGAATTTTTGGTTCTAAGACATGCCGGTTTCCTAACGATGTTTTCCTACACCGTTTTGAGAGCAGTGGTGATGAAATTATTTACACAAAGTAAAGCGCCTGCTTGGGTTCGAAACCACGACTTAGGTACAACTCGTAAGTCGGGGCCGTTACCACTGGCCACTGGGCCACCACTGCTATGTGAATCGTAGGTGTTGAAATAGGCCCTAACTGTGCTGTTTTTATTGATTAGGTATGGCATCATTGGCATCAGCGTGGTAATTGCGTATACCCGCTAATGCCGTATCTAATCAATAAAAAAACTTAAAACAAAAGAGCATCAAGCCTCTATTGTTCTGATTAAAATCGATACTGTCTGTGACTCGCTTTATTAAAATTTTAAACTATAAGTAGTAGATAGAATAGTCTGTTAGCTGGCTCGAGCCGTGAAGCCCTCGATATTTTTAACGTGGCTTGATAGGTACCTAGGTACCTACTTTACAAGTTTATGAACAAAGATTGGGTTTCACTTTTACTGGAAAATTTGGAATATAAATACGGACGATGTGAAGAAAGAACTGGGATAGGCTAAGTAACTAGTACCTACCTAATACCTTTACCTACTTACCTAGGTAATAAATAAAGTTTGCCTTTAAAAGTAGGTTCCTACCTAGGTACCTTACCTTTACAATAGATAGGGTAAGGACTACCTAACCATTTCTCATTTTAAAGATAATTACTAAGTTACCTATCTTACTTAAAATACTTACCTACCTCTAAATGGACAGTACTTATAATTAAGTAATAGGTACACGATCAATCAGAATTTGAATTCTTTTGAAACAGATTGCTAATCCAATGCTACAAAGGTCGAAAAAAAAATCTGTTCAACAACGTAAATAACGCAATGAATATTGGTGCCGATTCTCTTGTACACCGAACTAAACTACGACTAAAATACCTTACTTTTGGCTATGAGAATCTAAAAGCTATTCTGCGGAAAAATATCTCTAAATTAAAAAATAATTTTGACACATCTAAAATTGAATTTGACAGTCACGTCGCGACCCACGTGGTACTTGTTTGCTCTACCCCGTGAATTTTTTTAGAGCCAGAGGCGCGCGGGCGGGGGTGGGGCAGCCTTGACATATTTTGTATGGAATATTAAACTTTTTTTATGGAAAATATGAAAAAATATTACCTGTGAGTAGGGGCATATGGGTTTAAGGTTGGCAGAGGGGGTCGAAATTTCCATTATTTTTGCGCTAGGACGCACCGTTTTCGAGATAAAACCAAAAAAAATAAAATAAGATAAAGTTTTTGCAGCTGAAGTGTGTGAATTTTAGTTCATGCAAACTAATTTTATTCCACTCCTTTTTAATCGCGTTTAAAAATAGACTGATTTAGTTGGATAATCTAAATTTTTTGGTGAAAAACGTCAAATTCAGAATAGCAAAATTGCCATTTTCACTAAACTAATAACTCAGTGCAATCTTAGTGCTGTCAAACTAAAATATAGTTAAGTTGTGTCACTTTAGACTATTTCAGAATGGGAAATGCTCGTTTGACAGGACTAAACCAAATTTTTGTGATTTTTAGTCTAGTTTAGAGGCATTTGTGACAAGAGAATCGGCACCATAGTTGAACTGTCAACTTGAAACAGATTAGTCTGAATCGTTTACGAAAATTAGATAGCTGCTTAATTTAAACAAACTCACAAGTCACATCCATCTATGAAATATTTCATTGTAGGTACCTACTGAAAAAACTTACAGGGAAAAAGGCAAAAAATATATCGTCAATGAATCAGATGGATCGCCTTTATAACCAATCCAATCCGCTTTCGACCTACATTTGAACCTTTGAATGCCTTTCTGAGTTTTGTAGAATAAAATATTCGTCTCTCAAATCATTTTGGATTTTCGGCCAATTTCATGTCCATTCGTCTCTCTACGTTTTCAAATAAATCTGCAGCTGAATCAACCGTTCATCAAAGAACACTGAAATATTATAAAATCGTTTGGCTTGGTATGGGCATGTGCTAAGGAGATGTACGATCACGAAACGCATGTAACTAAAGGTAGCTTCACACTATGAGATATAATATACAGTATAGTAGTATACGTATATCCCGAGATAGCAAAAGAGAGATGTAGGTAATATATTAGGTACCTATATCATGTGTAAACGGTTCCATTTAAAAAACTTTTTACAAAAAAAGAACAACCGACTTCCAAAAAAGACACTACAAAGTCAAAAATAACTTTAATTTCGGAAGTCGGTGTATTTGGTTTTGAACTTTCGTTTTTTGCCACCGACTTCCGAAATTAAAGTTATTTTTGACTTTGTAGTGTCTTTTTTGGAAGTCGGTTGTTCTTTTTTTGTAAAAAGTTTTTATTTTGCACTTTTTAGTTGTGGTACCTACCCCATACAAATTCGAATACCACTAACCTGCTAAAATAACAGTGATTGGAAGTTATCATTATATCATCTATATAAACTAAGTGGGAAAAATACGTATTATTGAAGCTAACTCAAAAACTATCCAAGTAAAGTTAATAAAATTAATATGGGACCACCTCGGGAGCATACCCTTTCAAACAAAAAAACAATTTTCAAAATCGGTCCATAATTGACGGAGAAATCGCGTAACAAACATACAAAAAAAAAAAAAAAAAAAAAAAAAAAAAAAAAAACATACAGACGAATTGAGAACCTCCTCCTTTTGGAAGTCGGTTAAAAATTACGGTGAGCGATATTAATTTATATCTCATAATATGAAGCCACCTTAAAAAGAGTGATGAATGAATACAAATGTTGATAATCTGATGGCGAGGAGAGGAAGGTCAAAGAAAAGATGGATAGATTATGTGAGGAATCGGGAATGATACCGTGCCGGTTGTCGGGGAAGAATGGAAGAAAACGTGATGCCGGGAAGTAACATGGGATGGTGGGCAGGAAAATGATGAGTGGGCAGTGGGTGCACGCCTGAAGACGGACGCCATCACCGAGGAAAGCCTAGAAACCGGTGCCTGGTGTGACTATTTGGATTCATTCATTGGATTGCTCAGAGAAGGGAGCAAAGTTATTTATGCAAGTCTATGGAGAGGAAACCTTTGGCGCTAAATAAAAAAACGAAATGCAAAAAAAATGGACCCGATGTAAAAAATGTACGGAAATACTAGCACGTAGGTAGGTACGTTATCGCGAGCAGTGGTGGCCCAGAGGTAACGGCCGCGACTTACGAGTTGTAGGTCGTAGGTTCGAACCTAGACTGGCGATTTACTTTGTGTAAATCATTTCATCACCTGCCTGCGCCTGGTGACGGGGACCATCACAGGACACTGCTCGCTAAACAAACATTTCCACACGATAGGCATAACGGACAGTCCTCTGTGCAGGGCTTGCATGGAGGCCGAGGAGACCGTCGCGCACGTGCTCTTTGAATGCACAGGCGTCACCCAGATTAGAACAGAAACCCTCGGGTCACCCAGATCTTACACTGATGTTCTAAACAAACCAGGAGCTTTAATTAACTTCTGGAGGGAGGTGGGCTGGATGGAATAACCCCCCCAAACGGCCGCCATGGCCCACGTACAACGGTTCATTTGACGGACTAAGTGCGGAAACCAAACCCTATAACATAGAACATAACATAGAACATCATTTCATCACCACTGCTCTCAAAACGGTCAAGGAAAACATCGTGAGGAAACCGGCATGTTCTAAAATCTAAAATATCGAAGACATGTGACATCTACCAACCCGCACTGGGCCCGCGTGGTGGATTATGGCCCACTCCCTCTCACAGAGAGGAGGCCTGTGTGAGATCATTAATAGGCTGATTTTTTATTTTTGCTTTTTAATTTTAGCCTAATATAATATAATAAGTGTTGAACGCTCTGTCAGTTCCGCAATATTCACTCAAAGTTTAGAGCTGATAAATTTGCTACATTATAAAAAGTTTGTCGGTGATACTCGCTTGTTAAAAGTTTGTAAAAGTACCTACTTAATATTATTGTTATTTGTTTTGAAAGCACAAGTCTATTAAGTTTAGCTCCGGCTTTTATGTTTACATAACAGATAATTATGTTATCCTTAAATAAGTAGTTATCTACCTGCATTTTGCAGCCATTATTATGTAGTTTTTTGTTTTCAAAAACCGGTTTTTGCAGCGCGGTAGCACTGCACTGTTGCTTGCGCCATAGATTAAGCTAGGTAATGCAGAGATGCGTCAAAGAAGCCTATAGCCTAGATTTAGGGACTTTTTATTCCAGATTAAAAATAATATTGAATTATATAAAATTTATCATTCATTATTACATATTATAAAACGAAGTCCCAATTAGGGATTTTTTTTCGAGATTTATAATAAAGTGCTTTCTTTTGACATAGGTTTAAAATAAATTTAATATAATTCAATATTATTTTGAATTATATTAAATTTATTATAACATTATTATAAAATAAAGTCCCCCGCCGGCGTCTTTATGTCCATCTGACCGCGATAAACTTAAAACTACTGAACGGATTTTCATACGGTTTTCACCAATGGACGGCGTGATTCATGGGAAGGTGTAGGTGTATAATTCATTAAAGGTTTTGTGTAAGATTTATGATGATGATTGTTGAAGATATCGGAAAAATTCATGCCGACTGGGAGCTTAACTGGAGTGCGCCGCGTAAACCTAGAGTTATATGAAAACAACAATGTATTACGAAATTAATACATTGTTTACCTGGATTAACACATAGGGTACTTTTAATCCCAGTAGTACTTTCCCGTGGCATATGTTCCGTCCGACATCCACGCGGACGAAGATACGGGTAAAAGCTAGAACCTAAATCATAAAAATATTGTAGAGTGTTACTTTAATTTTTTTTCAAACCGTGTTGGCCGTCTGGTCACTCTAGAATTTCTAGATAGAATCACGTCATAAACTTTCTTTGCACGAGAAACAAAGAAAATCGGCTGCCCGAAATCTATTTAGTGGGAGTTTCTCTCTATTTGATACGTTGGCTTTCCGAAAATATTTGTACAATAAAAAGGTACTTACAGGCTATCCTTTCTGCATTTTGCTACCCTCTGAAACCAATAACCCGACTTCAAACGATTGCATCTGTTTTAAGCAGCTAATTAAATTTACTCGTATCATTACTCTACCTGTAACATACATAAATTCTCTCACCTGTGCACTGCACGCATGATCTTTGACTGCGCGACGCCGCGCCGTTCGTCGCCAGTCGACCGGCCAGCCAGCCGCACCGCCATTTTTGCTTCAGTCCAGTTATACCCGCGCCGCGAGTACACGTGTCAGTGCCGATTTTACCGCCAAAAACGATCGTCAACAAAGATGAATCTGTTTTAAAAGTGTACATATTTAAATAATCCCACGTCCTTAATTGTGTAATAGCGTCGAAAATTTACTTTACGTGTGTTTAAAGTAATTAAATGTTTAGATTGTATGCAAAAAAGTAGTGTTGCAATTTCTTTTTCATCTAAAACTTTTCGATTGGAAGATTGTTCTGATCGCTGTTGTGATTCGATAAGTGTTGTTAACAGTGATTTTATCTTATAATTAGTGTCGAGTTGGATTCTAATTGGAGCTGTACCTGTCCGGAGCTGATATTTCGCCGTTCCCAGGCGTTCTTTGGCAACAGGTTAGTGAGCGTTCAACCCGTATGATTTCGGTTGCATGTAAACTGTTTATTTATAAATAACGGTGATTGTTACACCTACGTTTGTTTGTTTCTACGATATTTCACGTGTTTTTGATGGATTTTATGGCTAAGTCCACCCTTCTGAGGCTCTGACTTACTCTTTATCAGCCGGTACCTATAATCTTACGTATGTTCGTCAGACTTGGCAATGATAATAAAGTTTTTTTTACCTCCCTAAGTTGTGATTGTATATAACACACGTACACAGACGAGTGTAGACAACCATATCGTCATAGAGTAGGTAGGTACCTACATAGAACATCCAATTTGATTCTAAAATAATACCTACTAGGTATCTAAAAATAACAATCTTAACATAAGCAGGTACAGAATCAGATTTGAAGCATCACCGGCCTATGGCAGTCCACTTCTAGTCATGCCTCTCACAAGGCCTTGCCTATTCCTATAAGAATCAATCTGCCTTGCCTTTTCTCCTTTTCTCATTATGTTGGGGTCGGGTTCCAGTCTAACCGGATGCAGCTGACTACCATGCAGTATTTTACATGGAGCGACTGCCTATCTGACCTCCACAACCCAGTAGACAACCCGTAGCGACTGTCTCTGTATGTAAAATAACCACCCATCCACGGACCGACCCCGGCAATCGTAGCCCAACCTGATGGATCGACCCGTGCGGCTGTTATTACTTGGCCACGACCTCCTCCCTATTCCTACAACACTCGTTCTCCTTTTCCCGTATCCAGTTTACTTCGCTCGCCTGAATGTTTAGGTAAATATTAAAATTCTTGACATTCTTCATTTCAAACATAACATTGTCTGTTTTGTTAACTCTTTAGGGTGTACTTCCTAGCTACTACTGTGTAAATTGAGGCTGTTCCTTTTTTTATTTTAGATAAAAGTATGTAAGGCATTGATATATTCATAAACTAGTTGTTGCCAGCGCCTTCGCCCGCGTGGACTCTTTTCTGTACTATAATAATGTATGTATAATGAATGACTCTATCTATTAAAAAAAACCGTATCAAAATCCGTTGCGTAGTTTTAAAGATCTAAGCATACCTACATAGGGACAGACAGCGGGAAGCGACTTTGTTTTATACTACGAGTACGAGTATGTAGTGATGATGATGTAAGGGCTCCATTATATTTAGTTACCAGTAGGTAGGTACCTACTCCGTATTTTATTATTTGATTTTGGTATTTCATAGCAGGCAGCCATTATTATTAGTACCTACCTATCCGACAGTCGTTGTCCTGTTCAAATTTTAATAGATCATTTAAAATTCCCGTAGATTACCTACTTCCAGTTTTCCCGAATTTTTAAAGTTTCTCGGCAACTTTTAAAATTATTCTTTTTCTTTCAAATACAATTTTTAAATGTTTAGTTAATTAATTTTAAAATACAAAATTACTCGAAAATGGTTGATAAATTATTTGCAAAGGGGTCATTTAGTTGCAAATTACCTCTCCTAGGTACATCATCTTAATGGATTGCCGACTTGATACCAATAACCGAGATCTGTAGATAAAAATAATGTACTGAGATTACGTATAGTTTCCTAGAAAGTACCTAATCAAACACCGTGTGTGGTGGGTGCCTATGTGGTGTGAAATAAAGTTGAACCTTCTAAATAAAGATGAATATTTTACGAATTCCTTCAGTGAATGTTTTTGTAGTAAATAACTTCACCTAAACCAGCACCCTAATTACGTAATGCATTTTCAATTTTATTTTTTAATTTAAAATTGATCGTGCATTGCGTAATTGGGGGGCTGATTTGTTTACACTTTTTTTTACCAGATACTTTGAAACAGACTTTATTTACTAGGTAATTCTATTACGACGCGACGTCCGTATTGTACAAAAGAGGCTCAAAGCTGCTCAATCCTATCGAACACTGTTATGATCGGTGATCAGCGAAACTTCTTGGTTCCCGGTTCAACCCGAAGATAAGTTTATGATATGATAATATATGAGAACATAGCAGGTAGTGGAATTCGAAAATAAACACCACTATGTGAAAAATTACTTTCAGAAATCAGTCAAGACTTTCGGTGGAAAAAAACGAAAATTCAAAACCAAAGAAGTGAAAATTAACTTTTCGGAAGTCGGTACTTACTTCCGAAATTAAAGTTTCACGTTTTAGTATTTTTTAGGAAGCCTTGTTTTTTTTTTTTGTAAAAAGTTTTTTAAAGAATTGTATTGATGAATGAATTCCTACATAATTGTTACAGCCGCGAATCATATTTTTGTTATAGACCTGTTAATTTAAAATATAACTTTTTTTTATTATCTCAAGTTTCCCTGGCTCTTTCTCCTTAATAAAACAAGGGCGATAATATATTCCAGGAACAGCCAACTCAAACATTACTGCATCTGTTATTAACTTCTAAAAGTTGTCTAGCTTATGAACGAACTTGTTACTAACTTGGAACTCAACGTGCCGGCTTATGAGTTTCAACTTAGAATGAGATGTTATGAAAAGTAATTCCAACATTTTCAATCAAACTTACTGCAATTCTCGTGATTTCTTTTACTAGCTTTTCTCAGGGTCTTCAGAGCCTTTTTTCAAGGTTTACCTTCGTTACAAGGACTCGCCGTAAACTACTTTTTAGTTGCGAAGAGAAAAGTTGTTTTAGGGCAGGCGAGTTTTTTATTTTATTTATTTGGGTTACACATTACAGTATTAAGGCTCGTGCAGATCAGCGCGACTTGTCGCGCGATGCGACACGAACAATACAATTTCTAAGAAAACTTCACGGTATAACAAAACCGGTGTCGCGTCGCGCGACATGTCACGCTGGTCTGCACAAGCCTTTACACACAATTTCAGCTACAGCGTGAATAAATGTATTACAACCGAGATTTTCCACATCAACCATTGTAATAAAATGGTAATGCCCTTTGTGGTAATGGTTTGGTTGGTGGTAGGGCTTGTCCTAAGTCCGCCTGGCTAGCTACCACTGCTACCACCATCTTAACTAAGTCTGTCGTCATAACAACAACACCATTGTTGTGTTTTGGTACGATAGCCAGTCCCTCTGTGGTTGAGGATTCCAGCTGAATCTCGCTTCCACCTTCTGCCTGATCATCACCTTCTTTCTAATATCTATGAGGTATATATACTGTTGCGAATACTCCCAAAAAATTATCGCAGTCGGTAAGAAACGAGATGTCTCTTGAAGAGACATCTCGTTTCTTACCAACTGCGATAATTTTAGCCTGGAGTATCCATCGTTTTTCTTCTTCTTCCTTCTACACTCTCATCGGTGTAGCACCTTACAGCGCTTTATTACTGGCCAGCTCCTTGACCCGTCCAAACAACTGTTCGAAATTCAATTTTGTTTAAAACCTCATTCGTATTTTGTGCCGCAAATGTACACAATTTCGAACACTATTTTAAAAGCAAGACTTGCTTCTTGGAATTAATTAACGACGCAAAGAACAGGATTATTGAGCAGTCGTCTGTCGGCCCGTTATATCAGAATCACGTGTGCTGCTACATAATATGTACTGTCCTGACTGACCGATATTATCGACTATCTATCGATAGTATCGCAGCACTATGCTAATTGGCTCTGTACGGTTTTAAGATGGCTAGTTCTGTGATACAGGAGAACATTGTACGGGATACGGGAATAAATATAATTATTTCATTGATTGCTACTGGTTCTGCCCCCCAATTACGCAATTCTCGATCAATTTTAAATTGAAACCAATTGAAAAAGATTGCCAGTCCATTGCTTCATAAGTTCGACAAAAATAATCTGCTCAATTTTTTGTGTCGAACTTATGAAGCATTGGACTGGCAATCTTTGTCAATTGGTTTCAATTTAAAATTGAAAATGCATTTCGTAATAAGGGTGCTGATTATATTTACATTTATATGGAAGGAATCAAAAACATTTTCTTGATGTTATTCACACATTAAGTAAAAACAATGTGTGTGTTGTGTAAGCGATTCGAAAACATAATTTCAATCATTTCAACACCTACTTACATACTTAATTTGTATAATATTTACATCGTTTTACATACTATAAATAATAATTATATCGTGACATTCACATTAGTCTGTTCTGTGGCTGTGAAACGTATGATATAACGCTGTAGGCAATACCGTAAGAAGATTCTATATTCCCGGATTCCCGTTATTAATCAACAGGTTAATTACATGTCACAAACAATAGGTACGAGAATAATTAAGTAGGTATTACAGGGGAGATGATAGTATCGACAATCGGAATAACAATGGCATAACGTTGGTACTACGAATTTACTTTTATTATTCGTAGCGTTGGTAACTGTGTTCGAATGTTTTTATTCTGGTAGGATATAGGGTACATAAGAGGGCCTGGACTGGACAGAAACCATCGGCATTGCCACCGCACTGCCTTGCTGCCAAATTTTTGCCACGGCAACAGTTTAAAGTTTATGCGTTTTCTAAAGTCCTACCGTTGACAATTAATTCGTGCCGATAGGACAGAAGAAAAACAAAAGGTAAGATATTTAGAGGAAATGATAACTGAAAATTCTGCTCGTAATCTATCTATATCTATTTATATACGAGTATATAAAAATCAATTGCTGTTCGATAGTCTCGCTAAAACTCGAGAAAGGCTGGACCGATTTCGCTGATTTTGGTTTTGAAATGTTTGTCGTAGTCCAGGGAAGGTTTAAACGTTGAGAAAATTTGGAAAACCTGCTAGGTAGGGTAGGTAAGTAGGGTAGGTGCGCCGTAGATAAATACTTAGTGCCACCCCTGCGAAGCCGGGCCGGATAAAGCTAGTTCAAAATAAAATCATATTTCTTAAGTCGTGGAAATTATGAGAACAGTCAGACAATTGTCGTGATTTGTTCTCTTCCGCATAACACATGTTTGACGAAGTATTACTTAAGTGTCGAAACTGTAACAGAGAGAGGTGACAACGACCTGGCGGTAAAATCAGATCAGACCCACTTTACAACCCAAATAAGAAAACTAATATGTTTTGGTAATTCGTTAAATAGTTTCGTGAAACACTGCCTATATTATCTGGTAGCTGGTAGCAATGCCGGCAGCCCAAAGTGTCTACCAAATTAAAATTATCCGTATCTACGTTGTAATACAAATAAATCAAATACTTATTTACTCGCCCAAAACGGGTGCATCGTCACTTATTTTTTTTGTTTCTATACAATGTGGAGACTACCATACAACAAAAAATTAAAATACTGGCACTACTAATGCTTAAGAGTATTTTGGAACTGTCAAATAAATCCTAGCTTCGAAATAAAAAAATGAGTTTTTCAAACAAATTAAATGTAATGTCTGCGATCCACCCTAAGGCTATAACTTCCGTTTATCCAAGTAGGCCTTGGGTGAATTCTCGGGCACACATTTCAGAAGATCCACTTTAGAGTGGATAAACGGAATAGCCCGAGCCGACTATGGATTTTGCCGAGCTATAATGACTAAACTATTGAATATATTCAATTGTTTTTTTTTAATACAGAATGGGAACGTCATTACGGCTGTCACACGCTGTTTAATTTTTTGTTGTATTGTCGTCTCCACCTTGTATATAATGTATATAGGTGATTAGCACGTTGCCGCGTTGTTAATTTATTTGTGGGCAAATCGACAACTCCAGAAATACGTATTTAGGCAATTGTCACATTTAAATTTTATGGAATAACATAACAATAAAGTTAAGAAAATGGTAAATTCGTGCGAATCGACTAATAAGCCGTGCCTACGTATTGTATGTGAACATACAATACGTAGGTAATCACAACTGTCATTCATTGACAATTAGGTGTATGAAATGGTTATCAAAATGAGTGCCAATTCGCTTAATATTTAATTTCCCTAATAACATAATGTTTGAATTATCAAATTATCACATTTGTCACACACAAGTTTATTATTTGCCATTGATAAGCTAAGAAGAAAAATTTATTTCCCTGACTGTTAATTTAAGGGGAGGCTATGCACCCTATTTGTTTTTCCCATCATCTTGCTTGACCGTAAAACAAGATTTATTTAAATCTTACCTCGGAAGCAGGTAACTTAAGTAAGAGATAACTTATCTCACTTTTATTTCCAACAAGACAAGTTATTGAATTTATGAGATTCCGGTTTTGTATAGTTTCTGCAAGAATACCGTGCTTAACGCTCTTTGCCAACTTCATTTAAAAGTCAGATGCTGTTGCCTCAACAATGATGAAAGTCAGGTCTCGATTTGTAAGACAACATCTTAGTTTGTTAGACTAGCCAAATGATTACATTATTAGTAATTGCTTGGGTTCCGGATGTTACATGGTCTATCGATTGAAGGCTCTCGCAAACAGGCGCGAGGCGACACCGGTAAATTGTTCTACCGTGAAGTTTTCTTAGAAATTGTTTTATTAGAATCGCGTCGCGCTTGTTTGTTGGAGCCTTAACTTTTGATCTTGATATACGTAGTTTAATGACCTTACAATCTTTGCGAAAAAAGTTTTCAAAACAAGACTTTATTTTAAGTCCTTATTTTATTAAACGGTATGCTTAATCCTAGATTTTCATCTAGAACCAACTAGTAACTTGAATTTCGTCTGTATGTGGCCGGTCTTTTGTATGGATTTGCTGCCTTCTTCACTAAGATTTGTAAGGAAAAATACATTGTACATTATTCTGTTCACCCATTGTCATGCTGAATGGTTAATGATAAGGCTCAGATATCTGTAAGTATTCGCTCCATTGGAGAAGAAATGAAGGTAGCGTGCGTTGTCAATCGGTCGGAACACTACACTATTTATTTAGTTTGTAAATGTACGGTACAACAGCGTATTTACCTTATGTTGTCAATACTAATGCTTTAAGATGTTGGCACTGGCAACTCAGGGAAATAAATTGTTAAGCAAATTGACTACCAATTTAAATTATTCGTATTTTCGAATCACTATCAACTCTGTCTATCGCAGTCTACTGCTGGACATAGGCCTCTTCCAGGCTGCGCTACAACACCCTGTCTTCCTCCAGTCTGTCCCAGCCAACTTTTTAAGGTTGTCGGTCCATCTGGCTGGGGAGCGTCTCTCACTACGCTTGCCGGTACGCTGCTCCAGGACTCGTCTGCTCCACCGGCCATCGGTCCTTCGATAAACTTCAGCTTGCTTTGTTCGAATGATTATAACACGGCAAAATGACGTAGGGTGTCAATTTGCTTAACAATTAATTTCCATGATTGTACGCACAAGGTACAACATAAAAGAAAATGACAAAAAGTTTTCACCAACTTGGAATGAGATTAAAAAAATGCCTGATGATAATAACATTTTGAGTTTACTTATTAAGATAATACCCTAGCTAACTTAAAAATTCTCAAAAGCAGTAGGTACTTACTTATCTACGATAGCAATTTTAATGCTCTACAGAGCAAACCGCTATATTATTTATAATCTCCCTTCGACAAAGTTTTCTATATTCAAGAACATTTTTTATGCCGTAAAACTAAGTACCTACGAGCATAATTTAAACTTTACGACATCACCGCGATGAAGCCTAGAGCTCGTAAATAATATAAATAGGAGTGTTACAAGCAGTTCATTGTCCCAGCTGCAAAGGTCACTATTGTCACAAGCTATTAAAGAAACAATAACCCTGAATAACTTTAATCCATATTTGACAACAGCCTCTATGCATTACAATTGAGGGTACTTATAAAACCATTTGTTGAGGTAGTTATGGAACCACAGCCCTTACAGATTTTGCGTATATAAGCACTTTTGCTCAGCACGATCTGTGTGGTCGCTGAGCTTGCATATTTGACAGATAATGATTGTTTAGTTTAAGTTTTAGTTAGTTAGACTTACTTCGTGACTTACATCCGAATCTGTAGCACGTCTCAATATAGAGTAATTAATTAATTCATTTTTTTATTTTTAAAAAGTCCTTTAAGGCGCTCCCAATCCTGACTGGCGCAGCCGGTAGGATCACTGAGGAAGCTGTCCCGCGTTAAGTGATTTTTCGCGATAAGACTTTTCCCGATTTTCACAACGGTACGCGTGGTGCGGCGAGGTGATCCAACGAACCAAACAAATATCGTCGGTGACGAGGAGTGCTGGGAGGCGAGCTGATGATGGGCGTGGCAGGCTGGTGAGTACGACTTTTCACCTCCTTTATATCCGTGTCCATATCCTTTCGTTAAACTTGGAATTGGAAGTTTTCCATTTTGACTGTTGATGGTTTTCTTAAATAATTAAGTAGTAAGTGTAAAGTAAGAATACTTAACATATAACTGTTTTGTATCATAAGTTTTTATCCCACTTTAAACATTATTACTATAAAAATATTGAGTTCAGAAACACTTAATAACTAGTAGTAATTATTGTAATAAGTTGTATTGGTAGAGTTCATAGAGTTAGTTATTACATAAGTACCAGAATGTCGGAAATAAAACTTATTCCAAATGAATTATACAAAATTCTACCCAGTTTTGATGGTAATAAACGCCATTTGAATTTATTCTTACGCAAATGCGAGTATATTATTGATAAGCTTAAGTCATCGGAATTGCAACAGGAATATTTAATGCATGCTGTGACTAGCCGCTTAACGGGTGAAGCAGCCGCGCTTATCAGCGAGCGTGCAGACATAATATCGTGGGCGGAATTCAAGGAATTGTTAGAGTTACACTTTGGCGATCCGCGAAGTGAAGAATGCTTGGCTATTGAATTAGAATGTTTAAAGATTAAAAATAATGAGAGTCACAGTGATTTTTGTGCACGAATTCAAACAGTAAAATCAGTTTTGTTGTCGAAGGTTAACCAAATTAGTGATCAAAATTTACGAGTAGGTAAGTAAGACTACTATTTGTAACAACTTAGCCCTGCAGGTATTTTTATATAACTTAACGGAAAACATGGTACGCATTGTGCGTCTGAAAAATCCACGCACATTGGAAGAGGCCTTATCTGTAGTTTTAGAAGAAGTTAACTTCTATGATCAGTATCAGATGCGCGGTAAAATGTTAAATTCAAACCATAATACTAAACCGCAGCCCAGCGGCACAATTGCACCACAACCAATATTTAAATTTGGTTTACCCCCACAACCACTAGGTTTCAGACCGATGCCAATGATGCAACAAAATCAGCCATTTAAATATAATATTGGTGCAACACCTAAATTTAATTTCGGTATTCCACCTAATAGGCCAATTAGCATGCCAGGGCACAACCAAGGTCAATTCGGTATGAGTAAACAAAATTTGGTGCCACCGCAGTTTGGATACCGACCTAATTTTGGTTATAGACCCCCTTTTTATCAACAAAGGATGCCAATGCTTCCGCATCAGTTTGGTAGCAATAACCGTTTTCCGATTCCTCAACAAAACACACAAAACAAACCTCAACCAGACATTACCGATGCTACTATGAGAACTGCTCCGCAAAGAGCACCTCAGCATGGTTTCCCTGTAAACGAATTAGAACTCTACCCATCTTATGATGACTATTTTACTTACCCTGCGGAATACGAATATTGTTATGATTTATCCGAATATTTCCCTAGTGAAGAAAATGAGTTTCCAGTAGACTCAGTATCTGAAAACCCTACTCAAGTTATGGATAGAAACGAACAGATTAAAAATAAAGATAATACTACTGAACCAGAAAACGTCAAAAATTTTTACATGCGAGCCTCCAGCACACACCTGAAAGAATAATATTAAATCATAATACTGTAAAATTAAAATTACCACATATTTACATACCGGAAATAGACGGAAAATTCATGATCGACACTGGTAGTACTCGTTCATTTATACACCCTAGAATAGCGACTACCTATTTTCCGAACGACATATCATACGAACCATTTGAAGTAGTAAGTACGCACGCCTCGAGCAAACATAATCAGGTATTGAAAATTCCTTTGTTTCCTGTATTTCAGAGTAAAGATCACCATAAGTTCTACGTATACAATGTCGATTCATTATACGACGGGCTGATAGGAAATGATCTTTTAAAACAGTTAGAAGCCGTAATAGATTTAAAGAAACATGTACTACTAACGAAGTCAGCTAAAATACCTATATGCATAGATACGGATATTAATGTTATACATGTTGTATTACTTCCACCGAGATCAGAAACTAGAGCAAAATTACCAACCAATTTATTAAATGGGGTAGGAATATTAAATTACACAGAATTCGGTGAAGGAGTACGAATGCCTACTGCTCTTGTGAAATGTGTAAATGGTTTTGCAACAACCATCATACAAAACACTCTTGATAAACAAATAGAATTATGTGTCATCAAACCGTTCATAGTATCTAATTTCGAGGAAAACAAATGCCATGTAAATTCCATAGATGACAAAAATATTGAGACTGACCAATTATTACTTGACAATCTAACTAAATTACGACTAGACCATATGAATGATGAAGAACAAGCATCCATACGACAATTATGTGAAGAATATAAGGATATATTCTATTGTGAGCAAATACCTTTAAGCTTCACTAATCAGGTAAAACATTGCATTAGGACAAAAAATGAAGATCCGATTTATACCAAAGCATATAGACAAGCCCCTGCTCAAGCAGCAGAAATTAATAAACAAGTTGAAAAACTTTTGAAAGATAACGTGATCCAAGAATCCTTTTCCCCTTGGAGCTCACCAGTCCATCTCGTCCCCAAAAAACCAGATGCTTCTGGTGAAGTCAAATACAGAATGGTAATCGACTATAGGAGACTTAACTACATTACAGTTGACGACAAATACCCCCTTCCTAACATTACTGACCTTTTTGACAAACTGGGCAAAAGCATCTATTTTACAACCCTCGATTTAGCGAGTGGGTACCACCAAATTGAATTGAATAACGACGATATACCAAAAACTGCATTTAGCACACAAAACGGACATTATGAGTTCTTGAGAATGCCGTTTGGACTTAAAACAGCTCCGGCAACCTTTCAACGAGCCATGGACAACATTATGAGAGGTCTCCAAGGAATACATTGCCTCATTTATTTAGATGACGTCATCATCTACTCTTCTAGCCTTCAAGACCACCTACAGAAACTTAGAGCCGTCTTTGAAAGACTACGACAGACTAACTTAAAAATACAACTAGACAAATCTGAATTTTTACGAAAGGAAGTTTTATACCTAGGTCATACGATAACAAGAGACGGACTAAAACCAAACAATGATAAAATTGTAGCTGTTATAAATTATCCTCTTCCTAGAACAACAACAGAAATAAAAAGTTTCCTTGGGCTGGTCGGATACTATAGAAAATTCATTAAAGATTTCGCTAAAATCACCCATCCCTTAACGTCTTGCCTTAAGAAACGAAACAAAATTATCATAGACCAAAACTACATAGATGCCTTTGAAAAATGCAAAGAAGTACTGACTAATACTCCTCTGCTACAATACCCTGACTCGACTAAACCCTACATTTTGACAACTGACGCCTCTAACGTGGCACTCGGTGCTGTCCTATCTCAAGGACCTATCGGAGCAGACAGACCAGTCGCATATGCTAGTCGAACCCTTAGCGACACTGAAATGCGTTATAGCACAATAGAACGAGAGCTCTTAGCTATTATTTGGGCCGTGAAACACTTTAGACCCTACTTGTACGGACATAAATTCCAAATTTTTACAGATCACAGACCTCTTGCTTGGCTTTATTCCCTGAAAGAACCCAATAGTAAATTGACTCGTTGGCGCCTCCGCCTTCAAGAATATGACTTCACAATTATTTATAAAAATGGCAAACAAAATAGTAATGCAGATGCATTGTCACGCATAAAACTTAACGCTATTCCGAAGATGACACATCAATGAATGTTAATGTAGATGAATCTGAAATACAAAAAGTAATAAAACAATTAAAGGAACTTGAAAAGTTTACAACTAAAGCTGAAATAGAAAATGAATCAGAAATAGTAACCATTTCAGATTCTGACTCTGACGTGACTACACCTGCAGACCTTTTTCAAGATAACTTCCCTATTCGTTCCATAACCAGTAGCAGTAAAACAGATACAGTAGCCTCCAACATAGAACCAGAATCATTAGGGATCCCAATCTTAAGAGAAGCAATCGACACCAAACCGAACCAAATATTAGTGTTTACCTGGTTTCAAAATAAAATACAAGTTCAAAATTTATCTAGAAAGAATCAAAAAGTTTTAGAAGTATTTCTTCCATTAGATAATGAAGAATTAATTAAACAATTTTTAAAAGAATATGTCATACCCAAGCGTAAATATTTTATTTACTTTGAGAATGACATACATAGACGGCTATTTACTAAAGTTATTATAGAAATTTTTAAGAAAGATTCAGTAGAGTTCTTTGAGTGTACAGATAGAGTCATATATATAGAAGATGAAAAAGAACAAAAGTCTGTTATACTAAAACATCACGAAGGAAAAACGTGCCATAGGGGAATTAAAGAAACTGTGGTTAGAATTCGCAGAAACTATTATTGGGAAAACATGCAAGATACGGTAGCAGCAATTATAAATATGTGTGAGCCTTGCAAACTAATGAAATATGATAGAAAGCCCATAAAACCAATGTTACAATTAACACAAACACAGGATGCCCCTTTCCAAGAAATATTCATTGACTTATTTAATATAGAAAGTAAATATTACCTAACACTGGTAGATGCATTCAGCAAATTAGGACAGGCTATTGAAATTTCAAGTAGGCAAACGACAGAAGTAGCACGAGCCTTATTAAAGTATTTTTCAATATACGGTGTTCCCAGGAAAATATCCTGTGACCCTGGCACTGAATTTAACAATGAACTTATGCGCGAACTTTTGTGTATGTATAAAATAGAAATTCACATAACAACGCCAAACAATCCTAACTCCACTGGTATCGTAGAGCGATTTCACTCCACCATAATAGAGATATATAGGCTTGCAAAATATGAACGTAAATGTACGGACGCCGCTTCCGTCATGACCTATTCCATAATGGCATACAATCATACAATACACTCCACTACTGGATTAACCCCTTTTGAAGTAGCATTTGGACACACCGACTCCAATAAAATATTTGATGTAGACTTAGAAAGGGCATATACACAGCAGTTAGTTAAAGATCATGCAAAACGAACAAAATATCTGTATAAGTACCTAGCCGAAAAGATTCTTAACACTAAACAAAAAGCCAGAGAGAAGAAAGGTGGTGAAATTGAGTTAAGCTTACAAGAGGAAGATAATATATTTGTAAAGGACATTAACATTAGGAAAAGTAAAGATAAACCTAGATATCATAAAGCAAAAGTAACAGGAAAAACAAATAGGAACGTAGTACCAGTACAGATAGGTAAAAGACAAACTAAAGTGCCTCTAAAGAACGTTAAACGTCCTTCACAGGTTGTGGCTGATCATCGTGATCTTGAAACTGACGGTCAAGACCCAAGGCCTTCAACTTCAAGAGATTAAAAATAACCCAGGCATATTACCTGTTAAACAAGGACAGGCGGTTATAGAGAAAGATAAGTGGACCATAGTTAAGATATTAGATTTTAAGGAGATAGATTATGATTTAGCGTTAAATATTAATAGATATAAAGAATTTAGTAATATAGTCGACATTCATAAGCCCTACGCAGATGAGTTCCAAAATATGAAATTACAGGTAGAATACTTACGCAATTCGACAGTCAGAAAATTCAGGCAGCTTATTCCATCAAAACGTTTCAAACGCGGCCTCATTAATCCTCTTGGCTCAATGATTAAAATACTTACCGGTAATCTAGACCACGAAGACGCGATTAAGTACGATGCTCAAATTTCACAGCTAAAAATTGGTGAAACACACGTAAATAAGAAAATAACCATAATTTCAGAAATGCTTGACTCTATTATTAACAAATCTGCATCTGTACAGGACAATATTCTAATTATGGATGAACGCATGAAACGCATAGAAAGAATAGTAAAAAATATTGGTACTAAAGAAAATAACTCTATTTACTCTGTATATGTCTTAAGTATGTTTGATATGTTTATAAGTAATTTTAGGTCAATTTATATTGTTTTAAATGAGATTGAAACTGCATTATCATTTACAAAAGTGTCTGTTGTACATCAAGCCCTTGTTGAGCCATCTGAACTCTTAGCACTGTTAAGCAATATTTCTGAAACTGAAAGCCTAATATACCCTGTTACAGAGAAAACGTTATTAATGTTAGAAAGAACAATGTCTACTAAAGCTTATGTAAAAGAAAACCAAATAACATTCATTATGGAAATCCCATTAATAGATAAAAATAATTATAATTATTTCAAAATATATTCACTACCAATTTTCAATGGAAACGTAACTACCACCATTATCCCTAAATATCCGTTCCTTATGGTGAAAGGTCCTACATACTTACCGCTAGCCAACCCATGTGAAGAGATGGCAGCTAACCAGTTCCTGTGCAAGGAAAACGATGTTGTATTGTATCCTGAAAGTACGTGTATAGAACAATTAATGAATTTTGCTTCAAACCTCAGTTTATGTAAACCCCTTGCAGTTAACCTGGAAAATCTAAAAGTACAGCCTATTGACTTCTTCAACTGGATTATTTACACAAGGAATGAGATAATGCTTACCGAAACATGTGCCGGTGATGTTATCAGGAAACCGATCAAGGGCACATATTTATTGGAAGTTGACGAAAACTGCAGTGTCTATCTGAAAGACATTAAATTACACAAAATGCAACATTATTCAGGGAAAATACAATATCGAGTAACTCCAATCGCGGTTCTACCCAAATTAAAGGAAACATCTATTAATTGGAACAAAACAGTTAATCTAAACAACTTGGACTTTGACGATTTAAAACACCTATCCTACACATTAAAAAGTGAAATAGTGGAAAGTGATAGTGCAGTGAAAACAAATAGTGTTAGTTTAGCAACTGTATTACTCTATGTAATTTTAGTTATAGTATGTCTTAGTATAGTACTTTGGAGGAAATTGTCCTGTATGCGGAATCATCGGAATCCAAATATTACCGATAATTTCGCACTTGGTGAGGGAGGAGTTATGGAACCACAGCCCTTACAGATTTTGCGTATATAAGCACTTTTGCTCAGCACGATCTGTGTGGTCGCTGAGCTTGCATATTTGACAGATAATGATTGTTTAGTTTAAGTTTTAGTTAGTTAGACTTACTTCGTGACTTACATCCGAATCTGTAGCACGTCTCAATATAGAGTAATTAATTAATTCATTTTTTTATTTTTAAAAAGTCCTTTAAGGCGCTCCCAATCCTGACTAGGTTCTTGCTGGATTTAACTGCTTTAGCCGAACAAAGGTGTTGTCTGCTGATGCTTAAGTGCTCGTGTACACGGCACCGTGAACCGCTCCACTTTCCTTGGTGGTCTGTAAGTAAACTCGTAATTTCAATCAGTTTATACCTACAGGATCATAAGAAAAACTTCCCATCCATCTTGCTGTACGTCGCGTCAAGGTCACGCATTAAGGCTTGTGCAGACCAGCGCGACGCGACACACACCATTGTTATGACCGTGTACTTTCTTAGAAATTGTATTGTTCGTATCGCGTCGCGCGACAAGTCGCGCTGGTCTGCACAATCCTTTATGCACGACGCATTAAATTATTATTATTAATTGCTGCAAGTACAATGCCAATACAATGCGTGGTCTTGTTATAGGGACGTACAGCAAGATAGATGGTAAATAAGGCGCTTTACTTAATACTTCTGTCAGTGCTGTACACATAATAAACCTAGGCATTTCAATAATCATATTATGACTAGTGACTGCCTCGTTGGTCTAGTAGCCGCAAGCGCTACTGCTGAGTATGAGGTCCTGTCTGGGTTCGATTCCATAACCGTCAAAATGTGGGTGTACTATAGGTACACCTCTGCCTAACCGTTCGGGGAATACAGGCGTGACGTTATGTTATATTACTGGTCTATTAACTAACAAAGCTGGACACAGTAGCAACAAGCTCGCAAAAGGACGCAACGGCTCACGGCACCAGCGATACAGTTAGCGAATTTGTCGTAGCCATAATTAGTTGCCTAAAGGGAAGATGAAACTATAAATTGGTTTCCAACTTCCTGGGTGAGAGTTAGGAGTTCCAGGTAGGCTTTAGTCACGGCGCGATTAGATTTCATAACTATTTCGCCGTAGAGCCGTAGAGTTGTGGTAGCGGGTATGTAAAAAACGTGGCGATTTTTTTTTTCCTTTTTGGTGAAATTTCCACATAAATATACTCTCAGCACGATATCTAACAACACCCTCAGGGATCGGACAGTGTTTGTTTTACATGTTGTATGTGTAATAAATGTAAATGTGTTTTATTAAGACGCAGATACATGCCAATAACCTTGAGTGGTTAGCTTGCGTGTTCTGTACTGAGCTCACGCAACGCGTTGTACGTCCAGCCAGTAATAGGACTCGCTCATCAAGGAGAGCTGTCCCCAATTTGACGCATTATAAACTTATTTAAACACAAAAGACAAAAGGTATTTTAATAAAACACGTATTACTAAAAGATGAAAATTTTAATTATCCTTATAATGGTGAAGGTTTCAGAAAAATACGCTTGATAGCTTTTGCGTAATTCTCAGTTTTTTATCCGCGTTAGTAACAACTTTACAAATTAATTTCACTATGTAATGTAAACAATCTAAAATATTCGTATAATATTTTTTCCAAATCATTAACACTACTCGTTTAGATGTCATTTTCGGTATAAAATCATTAAATGTAGCTTATCGTCGCCTTAAAGGAAAAATAATTACTTATTATATTTCAAAACACTCGTCATAATGGTGGTCGTGTCGTAAGATGAATCTTTCTCTTAATAATTTTCTTACACTCGATTATGTTGCAAGCAAGTTTTTAAAAAACATTATATTTGTCGGGATAAATTGCATACGCTTGTACCTTGTCAGATTATGTATTAAGCTGCCTGGATACATGTAAATGCAATCTGTCAACCGATAAGTATGTCACATAAAAGGCTCGAGGTTTTAACTCTTATTTTGGTCTTATAATTGACGCGATTTATCTTGGACAAAAATAAATATTGAAAGTGGGTCATTGTAAATCGTTACAAAATTGTCAAATGATACAGTTATATCGATACAATAATTGGCAATAAATTAAGGAGTGTCGCAATAAATTGCCGTTTATTTGTATTGCCGCAATCATTTTAAAATTCGCGTGAATGTTCGAAACTTGAACACTACGTATTTGAGGGAAAAAATGACATAAAAAGTCAGTTTTGGCTTGTGCAGACCGCGACACGAACAATACAATTTCTAAGAAAACTTCACGGATAACAATAGCCGGTGTCGCGTCGCCCGACAAGTCGCACTGGTCTGCACAAGCCTTTATGAAGTGTTAAAACAGAATGATGATTCGTTCGATTCGACATTGAATACCAGCATCCCAAATACCTACTTCTTTAAAAAACTTCCATGTAGTCGCATTATAATATGAGGTGTAACATTTCTGACACCTCACATAGGTAATAGATTAAGGTAATTAGCAACATTAAAGAGGTGGGGCCGTTTCTGACTGCCAACTCTAACATCGCGGGCGCACATTGGTCAAATCAAATAGCGCGCTCCCAGCTTTTCCGGCTTACTGTAATACACTTCCGTCCCTTTTCGAAATCACTTCCAGTAGGAAATCGAGGGGAAAGATGTTACATAAAAAAATATAGGATAAATCATATTCGTAAATTTTTCCCTTGTCCTTTCACATCCCTAATCAAGTCACTCCGGAAAATAAAAGCTCAGTAGAAAGCCAGTAGTTGTGTCCATCCGTATGTCCCAGTATTGTCGTAACATGGGCTCGCCCACCCGCTGCGGCGCGGCTACCATTATGGTAGTTTATGTAACGCCATTATCTCAACCATAACATAAACTGAGATGAGAGGAATATTAGATTTCCAGGACATGTCGTGTTCTGCCGTGATTGTTTTGCTTGTTGGACGTAAAGGTTTTATGGATTTACCGTTAAAGCCTCGTGCAGACCAAGTGCGACGCGACAGCGCGCGAGTGACGCAACTGTATCAATACAATTTCTAAGAAAAGTTCACGGTGTATATAGGGTGACTGGTAATTAGTGACCGAAACTTAAACACGTGACTTTACTCATCATTATGAACAACTTTTACTATGGGACCAAACCTGAAATCGCGATAAAAAAATCAGCTACACTTTGACGAATTTTGCGAACATAAATGTAGGGAACAGCTGATTTTTTTTTCGTGATTTCAGGTTTGGCCCCATAATAAAAGTTGTTCATAATGATGAGTAAAGGCACGTGTTTAAGTTTCGGTCACCAGTCACCCTATATAAATTACCGGTGACGCGTCACGTCAGTCTGCACGACGCCGACGCTCAGACCAAATAAAAAAACCAAGACATAGCGCTGTCAACAGTGACGTGAGGCCAGTTTCGTAAACATGTGTGTACTTAGTGAGGTGTAGTTTGATTGTAAATGTGTGCGTGTGAGCGTGTATGCACAGAACGAAGGTGTAGTTTTGGGTGGCATGGAGGTGTAGTTTTGGCATGCTTCACTGTGTTGCTCGCAGCGTCTTGGTTTTTTATTTGGTCTGAGGTTAGTTTTTTTTTTTTTTTTTAATTTTGACAATTAGGTTAGTAGTACAAGCTTATTTTAATATGAAAAACAAAATAAACTGCAAAACTTATATTAAAAGCAGTCGTTTCAAATGGATTTAAATACCTGTATGATAAACTAGCTTCTGCCCGCGACTTCGCCCGCGTGGGAGTCAACTATAGGAACCTACCATAAAATAGCCTATCACACTCAGGGATAAGATAATGTAGCTTCCCATTAGTGTATAGACTATTGAGGAACAGGGTCTAAATTTCACTCGTCCTCTATAGAAAAGGGAGGATCCTCCGACCAGACGGGTGTCCTGTCTGGCAGTCTGGCGGGCAACTGCCCAACGCTTGATGTCGGGGAAGTTATATGTATACATACCTATATGCTGTTCGCGCGGTAAATTTTAATTGCGCGATGCAGGATTTGTGTGACGTCAGGTCTTTGATGCGTAGTTCACATGTGGCGATATAGATGCCGCCACAAGTGAAAGAATTTTCGGAATCGGATCAGTAGTTCCGAATATTAACCCTTACACACAAATTTTAGATCTTTATAATATTACATACATATAGGTATTCTTGTCAGTACGGATAACTGCATGAAATCTAGAAAGAAAATGAAATCTATTCAATACAGTATTGTATTGGCTGCACTGCATCCATATTGCCCATAAATCCAAATTGAACCCGTCAATACTTGAAATACGTTACGATATTCAGGCTTGCAGTCAATCTCCAAGTCTCGTTCACCTCTTCTTCGGGGTCAAAATCCAGAAGCTAACTAAAACAGAGCACACACAAAAGACAAAACATTGATAAGGCAAAACATTTTTGTCTTTCGTCTAAATTCGACTATGAGACTGTTTTGTTGCAAGTGTGCGCGCCATTGTAGTGTTCAATGAGCGATAGTCTGCCCATACACAGACAAATTAATCTGAACAGACGAACCTATCGACATCAGTCTGACCGACACGGAGACACACACACAGAAAATGGACGAAACAACGATTCTGTCTCTAGGAGTCGTTCATACAAGGCCGTATGAGCCACATTTTTTTTTTTTACACTCAATGGGGAAGCTCTTGGCCTGCATCTCACCTGATGGTAAGTGATGATCAGGCCGAAGTTGGAAGCGAGCTTCACCCGGAATCCTCAACCACAGAGGAACTGGCTATCTTATCTTTAACTGGCGAAACACAACGATGCTGTACAGACTAGGATAAGATGGTGGTAGCTAGCCAGGCGGATTTAAAACAAGCCCTACCAACAACCAAACCGAGTAGAAACACCGAGCATTATGGTACAACTGGGGCGAACTTTGATAACGTATGACGTACCTATCAGAACTCTCAAAGGGAGAATTGAAAATGTATGGTGGTCTTACACAGCCTTGACTCAGTCTGCGCACATTCTAAAGCCAAAGCTAATATTTGACGAAGCAATCTCGTAACGGCTGCAAAAAGGAAGGCATTTGGCTGAAACGGATCTGACCGGAGTTATAACCCGCATTTACTGAACTGAACGCTAGCTAACTTATTGGAATTTGTTACCTGACTTTTACTGCGGTTTTTCTCGTTCATTTGACGAGCAAAAGTATTTTAGTTGCTCGGATTTACTGTTACAAGATTTTTGTTTTGGCATGTTGTTTCTCCGAGACCTTGATTTATATTATAACATACGCTTTTGGGAAATGCTCACATATTCAATCACAAAGTCATCAATCTCAATTCAGTATATCCGAGGGGTATTTCAAGTTTTGTTAGAGAATTCGGAAGTTCTCTTGCGCATATCAATCGATATTCGCGAACTTTTCATTATATATCTGGTATAATTATCTGTTACTATTTGGCTATCATTCAGGATTAAGCTGTTTTCAGACCAGCGCGATTTGTCGCGCGACGCGACACGAACAATACAAAACTTCACGGTATAACAATAACCGGTGTCGCGTCGCGCGACAAATCGCGCTGGTCTGAAAACAGCTTTACAATTTATTAAGAACACATTGTATTTAATCTTCTTATTTTTCTTGGAGGAGATCGTGGCTAAGTAATAACAGCCGCACGGGTCGATCCATCAGGTTAAGCTACGCTTGCCGGGGTTGGTCCTTGGATGGGGAGACCATCTTTACATACCGAGATTCCTCCGTGCCTCGGAAAGCACGTTAAGCCGTTGGTCCAAGCGCTGTCATTCGTGGAGCTTTGACAGTCGTTACTGGTCGTCAGAAGCTTAAAAGTCGGGCAACCAAGTCTTACCAAGGGGTATCGTATTACCCAGTTACTGGACTGTGAAGGTCATATAGATAAAATGTAAATAAATCCATGTAAAATACTGGTATTCAGCTGCATCCGGTTAGACTGGAAGCCGACCCCAACACAGTTGGGGGAAGGCTAGGCAGATTGATTTTTTGTATTAAGGTAATCTTCTAGCGAATATCTGTCCGCAACTAAATATCCGACCGCTAATATTACTACAGTCCGGCCGTAAAGAGAATGCATTCTTGACACCTGTCAGTTTCATACTTAACGAATATGTGTTTTGCGAATTTGATCCTTATTACTACTAGAAATTGTCCAATTGACAGGTGTGAGGAACGCATTCTTTCGACGGCCGGACAGTAATCTCTATAGTGTGCTGTTCTTTCTATGTATTGTGTGTAAACTGAATGAAAACTCAATCATGAAAGTGACATTATTTATTCAAGCACTAGAGTTGCCCCTGCTTCGGTTTTTACGACTTGACCAAACATCGAGATTCCTTTATATTTTTTATTTTTTTTGTTAGTTTAATAATAATATATTATCGCATAAACCTTCCCGAATAAGTTCTCTAAACGAGCGATGGTGAAAACAGCATCAAAATCCATTGCGTAGTTTAGAAGAACAAAGACACGAACGACTTTAATTTATAGATTTTCCATACTTTCGGTAATACTTACTTCGGTACCAACTGCAGATTTTTATTATTATCTACCTGTGGCTTGCCTTCATTAAAAACATGAACCTGACCTCAGCCAGGTAAATGAGGACCATTTGGAGACAATTTGAGGCCGTCGGCCATTTTGTTCAGTGTTCGGAATGGCGCGAAAGGACCAACGTAATGGTCGTAATCGTAATATTAATAACGCTTTGTTTTCTGATCATGAGCTGTTTTAGTGTTTGTGAATTAGCTGTTTATTTTTGTTGTTCAAATTACGATTTTGTCTTGCAGTGGACGTCTTTTGACTGAGATGATAATCTTAATCTTAGTGATTGTTAGAATTTTAGAATCACTAAAAACTAAAAAGTACTCACTACACTACTCACTATGGGGTCCGTTAAAAAAAAATACTATGACTGTCGCGATCCATTTGGTAGATTACTAGCAAGCAACCTAAGATTTAAAATATTAATTAAATAATAATACGAAATAAACCTGAATATTTTTTATTAAGTAAGTAATAAAACAATATTATGTAATGAACGAAAATAACAAATTAAGTAATTATACTTTATAACATTATCGTGAAAAAAATTTTTTTTACGTTTATTGTACTTATAAATACTTTTTTCAAGGTCCGCACACTACGCACCAAATAAGGGCGGCGCGGGCGATTGGGTTTGCGAACCGCGGTCCGCCATTTGGTTACTCCTGCATGAGGGGATACTCCTGCACAAGTAGAAAAAAAAACATTTGAGACGATTTGTAACTACTTCTTTACTGAAATATTCCATTTACCAACACGTTTTGCTTCTAGCAAACAGTTTAATAAATTAAAGCATTTACGTTGTTAATTACAAACGGGAAATAATAAGTGCAGCAACAAAAGTTTTCTTTAGCACCTGCAACCTAGCGTCTTTTTTTATATGTAGGCTACGAGTTAATAGAACAGCTTCAATTATATTAATTCATCATCTTTACTATTCCAACAGAATATCAAAAAACCAGCGTCAATTTACGAACGTAAATTAATATGACTCAGCTACCGATAACTGTATTTACTTCTGAATTGATAACTCAGCGACTAATGTTGTAAGTGAGCTACTTTATATATTTTAGAGATTCAACATCTGTCTGCTAATAAAATCAAATTCCAGCCTCAAAATTAGCAATCAAAGTTTTTTATTCAACAACTAAATTAATAAATCATATTCTTTTTTCGTGAAAATTAGCAATACAAGCGAAAGAATATGCTGTGCACACGCTAAAGTTATAAAATTTAAACAAAAAATACGTAAGGCGACAACCTCATTATACACCGGCTTGTAGTTAATAGGTTGAATCTGTTCCAAAACCGAATCGGGGCACCCCGACTTTACGTAGTCTTTTGGCTCCTACCCCTAGAGTGTATATAAAAACCGGAGGCGCGGAGGGAGAGCAACCCCCGCCCGCTGTAACAAAGCATAGGCACCCGCGGCTGAGGCTGGTCGCCGGAGGCGACCAGCAAGCCGAAGCTGCGGAGGTGAGCATGGGTGCCTATCCTTTGTTACGTAAGGGCGAAGGGGTTGCACTTCCCGCAGCGCCGGAGACGATGCAGAAGCAACTTACTGTTTAGAGGTTAGGTTAGGTAGGTAAACCTATGCTACTGCCATTAAAATTATCCGATTTATGAATAAAATGGTTGTTTAGTTTTAATTTTCCCTAAGGTGTGTCCAAACACAAACAAACACAGAGTTGCAGATGTTTGTTTTTGATGACAATATAAAAATATTTTCTGACTTGACTATTGTCAAGTCATCAATTACATATGGTAACATTATAATTAGATAGGCGAATACATGAAATTAGAGCTTTCATTGACCATTATTTGATGACAATAACATGGTAATTTAATGTTCAAATATAGTAGATTCTGTCGTCAATTACTTTGCTAACGTATAAAAATAAAGGTGACTATAAGAAATTAGAGTACGTTGATATTATTTTATAGATGCAGTTGATACACTTATTAGCAGCTGGCAATGCGTAAACATATCACAAATTTTGTTGCTTAAGAATTATCATCAAGCTGCGTCATATAAACAGTAGCTTGTTTTACAATATATGGTCGCTTGAAAATCATTTATTAGACGCTAAAAATTTGTCGCTGACCTATTAATTCATTAGACAACTAAATATATCTGAAGACGAGAATGACATTTTAAAGAAGCTGCATTAATTAGCACCCATTACAAACTATTACAGGATTTGTAATTATGTAACTGATTCTCTCAAACGATTAGGACTAGTTCGTTCTCGTTACTACTAAACAATTAGTATCTTGTCTGCTAGCGGCTAGATATTGTGTTTTAGACATAGAATTTATGCCTTATATATACAGGATGGCAGGGACATCGAAACTGTTACCATGGATTCAGTACGTGAATCTGAACCCCCGTGCGTTGAAATTTTTTGTGGGTTATTTATTAAAAAAAAATAGCTGAACCATACATTTTGACCGCCGCGTAGGTATTGCACTTTTCTATGAAACAACAGTTTTTTTTTAATAACCGACGGAACGATTCAGAATCATGTACTGAATCCATGGGTAAACATTTTCTACCCTGTATATAAAATCTAATGACAAGCGCGACTTGTCGCGCGACGCGACACCGGTTATTGTTATACCGTGATGGTTTCTTAGAAATTGTATTGTTCGCGCGACATGTCGCCCTGGTATGCAAAAGCCTTAAAATATATCAACTGTCACTCTGAATGCTGTAAATCGTAGATTTAATATATTATGATCATAGAAATATTATATCTATGATTATGATGCTTATGGCGCCCAAGTCGATTGTCATTGTCGATTGGTTGCCGTTTTCATGAAATCAATATCTTTTACTTAAATCGCAAGTAGGGGTTACTATCCGTCCGTATTTCTCCGAATATGAACGGCTTTTTGGCGCCCTGTCCCCGCTATGTCAGGCCAATTCGAATGAAGGGGATTTTCTTTAAAAAAGATAAAGGATTAAGTAGGTACTTACTGAACAGATGAGTCACCAATAAGCCAAAATAAGATTAAAAAGTTGCTTAAATGCGGACTTTTTTGCAACTGTCAGGACTTTTTAAATTTCGAAATGTTAACCCTAGTCGCAAGGGTTTTCATTACTTAAGCAAGTAGATTGGTTAATTCACCTTCGTTATCAAGTGTTTGCTTTCAAAAGAGAAAATATGTGTTGCAGTTGATGTTGCGAAATAGTGTTAAATAAAGACCCTTAGCCACGGCAATTTTTAGGTGTCTCTTGCAATAATGTGCATAATTATTTTCGTTGCTGTCACTATGCCACAACAGTGGAATAGGATTCATTTTACCATTCTGCATGCCTCATCCTTTTTGTTCCACCATCTATTCATGCAGGAATGCGTTCCATTCCGCACTACATGACGTACTTAGATGGCTGGTGCATTTATTGTCAATGAAGCCAAAAGGTGGACCGGATTCTGAAAGCAGAAAAATTGGAAAGGTATGTGGGTGGGTATTTTCTTTTTCATGATTGCGCCGTGCTCAGTATCGAGCTCTGAGAAAATAATTGAACTGTGCTAGACATGAAGACTTATTGATGTTGGTATGGCAACAAACAGTATATTTTGCTCTCAGTCAGCTTGTTATAAATATTATGAACAACCATTTCAAGACCTATTAAAATGTTAGAGGTAAGGGCTCCCCACACAAAACTGCGAATTCGCATCGCATCGCAAAAATCTGCGAGCTCCTAAAAACAAAGCTTCTCTAAAAACCTGCGATGCGGCGTCGCAACGCAGTTTAGTGTGAGAGCCCTAACAGATGGGCGATGGTAAACCTAAACTTTCGAAAAGATAAGGCTCTAAAAGATGACGTGATACGTCCATGACAGTTAGAATCTTGACATGACATAATCAGCCGTAATGCTGGCGCCACACTAAGCTTTAATGCCGTTAATTATGCGATTGTTAACGGCATTAAATCTAAGTGTGGCCCCAGCATAATAGAGTTCTACGTCCCGCTCTTTCAGATTGCATTTGCGAAGTCATCAGTATAACATGATGAAAGGGTCATACGTTCAGTCGTCCTCGTTAGATGCGTCTATTGTCCACGTCCCATCCTCTGTGTGCATTGCGCTTACGCAGACAACTACATGAATCAGTTCAATTTAAACAGGTTTTATTACAGCCAAATGCATTGCACAATTTTCTTCCACATGCAATCTAATGTTTCCTTTAACTAGTAAACCAGGAAAAGGAGTTTTATTACAGGTATTGTGTTATTTGAATTGACAGATCGTTAGAGTATCGTTTACGAGCACTAAATTAAGCCCTTGTCGACATTTACTACCTGTGCTGGATGAAATACGTGCCCTCCTATCTATTGTAATGATATCGTTATGTTTTCGCAATTGTGTATTATACAGCATGTTTCAGAACGGTGTGGTCAAATTAAAGGGTGTACCATCAATCTGAACAACTTTTTTCAGAGAATCAAAATCGTAATCAAGAAAAAGATATCAGCCGTTTGTAATGTATTTGTTGATGTTTTGTATGGCCCAGTTGATATTTTAGCCCTTAAATCCGAAAATGCTGAAAGTAGTGATGATTTATCAGTTTTCATCTAAGGGCTTGTGCACACCACGTTCTTCAAACGCGCCGTCGACGCGCGTTTAAAGCACGTGGTGTGCACATGCCCTTTTATGCTACAGAGCAGTTTGTAAGGTCTACTGGGCTGCGTCTGACTAGCGTATCGCGTCTGTATCGCTACAAACGCGCCGTTAAAAAACTTGGTGTGCATAGGCCCTTAGTGTTTCAATAATGACGATTGTGCAACTTCACCTTATCGCTACAAACGCGCCGTTAAAAAACTTGGTGTGCATAGGCCCTTAGTGTTTCAATAATGACGATTGTGCAACTTCACCTGGTAGCACCCCTTTTCTTCTTCGCTTGATCTCGTGGTTTAAACGAGCATGCCTTATTCGGGAAGCATGAGCAGAAGTATTCTAGTAATTTCCACTCCTACTGCATTTGGTAGGCGTCTATTCATCGGCTCTGCTCAATTTTACAGTCCCAAGTTACGCCATCTTATCTGTGCCAAATGCCTCCCTGTTCCTCTGCCTTGTCTACCTATACCTCTTCTAGTTTACTGGCGTGATGGTTATTAAAAGCCATGTTCCACGAAATTGTAAACCATTAACAATTTAACTTTGTTCTACGTTTGGATTGTGTTTCAAGCGTGTTTAATGAAACAACTTGAGCTGCTATTCGATGAACACTTCAAATTATTTTGTTAATATTTGACATGTAATTCAGTTCCTTTTAAACACAAAATCACTTTAGTTCGAATTTGGTGGAAAATATGACGGTATTCACTTAGAATCCACTAAAACTGGGCTGGACTCGAAGACAATCCAAATATGAACGGTAAAATCTATGACGTTATCAATGAAACGTTTACAAGAAGCAAACATATTATAAAAAGCAATCATTTATTAAAATTCTTTGCTTGAGGGTACTTGTAAAACTGCGCCATTATCTTGTAAAAGCGGAGGGTATTAGTGCTTTTACCAGCTACAAACTAATCGTTGTACTACCTCTAGGTATTTGTTGCTCAATCGTTTACTGAAGGGCAATTTGCATGAAATTAGTGCTTGCGGTTCTGATCAACGTAAATGAGCCCTGCTTTAAGAACGCGGCGACCTTTGAATTGTCCATACAAACGTAATACCTAAATCATTTCCAATTCGAGCATATTTCCACCAAATAAATTTGATATTCGGATTGAGACAATAATTATCTAGGCTTCCAATTCTTTTTTTTTTCAAAAACCTACCTCTACATGAAGTATTAGCGAATTGCATTTCGTACATTTTTACAGCGTAAATGACTTGTTTTCATATTGTTTTTTCTTTATTATAAACAACAATATTTGTAATATTGTTTCATCACAAGCATAGCTTATATTATCAAGTTACAAATTATAGAAAAAAAATTGGAAAAACATTAAGTTTTCATTCATCATTTTTGGTATTACGGAACACATCCAAATTTCTCATAATTTCAGATAGCTAGTAGTGCTATCGCGTCAAGCAATAATTGTCAATGTGTGTGTGCTCCCTGTAGGTGTTTATCGCTCCGACAGGCACAAGGCACACTAACGCAACGTGCTTGGTTGGAGTTCGTTCATAGTATTTTTTGTCAACTTTAGACGATTAGGTACTTTACAGTGTGCTGTACCTGTACGCGCGTACTTATTTGTTTGCTAAATTGTATTGTATTTGTATGTAATATTTCTGACACTCCTCTTGACTTGACCTATTTTTAACCGACTTCAAAAAAAGGAGGAGGTTCTCAGTTCGTCCGATTTTTTTTTTAATGTTTGTTCCCGGAATACTCGAAGACGGCCGGACCGATTTAGAAAATTATTTTTTTGTCAGAAAGGGTATACTTCACAGGTGGTCCCATTGTCATCAAGTCAAGATTGGATGATGGAATCCTGGAGAAGTCGAGGGAACTCTTGAAATATTACAGGCGCACCTATAGCGATTTAGGTTTTTTTTTATAGTTACTCTTGAATTTGATCTCGGAAAGCACCATTTAGTGAAGTGGAAGTGATGATGAAGACCACAGATGGCCACCGGAACTTATCAATAATACGTATTTCACGGGTTGCGATTAGAGAAGATTACTTTAATATGGTTGCCAAGCAATTTATGCCCGTCACAATACATAGGGTGAAGTGGAGCTAATGGTGAAGTACCAGGAGAACTCCTCAACAATGAACGTCCCTGCATCGGGAAAAGCAATATTTTGTAAAAGGTGATAAGCAGTTGACATTAGGCTATTGTATCTTAGATAAATTACAAACCGACCCACTAAAAAGGAAGAAATAAAAATTTTTTCACTCTTCTTGCTCAAAAAATCCGTCATTGTAGTGTACCAAAGCGGAGATAAAATAGCATATCATCCTCTAGGGGAAAAAGTTTTTTTTTAATTTTTGTCTGTTTCCAACGAGCCTACCACCCATAAACGAAAAAGTCTTTGTTTGATCTATATAATTATATTATATAAAAAAGAATCCCTATTTCCTTGATCACGGCATCACGCGTGAACGGCTGGACCAATTTCACTAATTCTTTTTACCCGACTGCCCCAGAAGGAGGGTAATGTTTTTCGAGAGTATGTATGTATGTATGTATGTCTATTTCTTTGGCACGCGGCTTTAAACGGCTTGATGGATTTTGACATATATTATGAGGTGTCGTTAGATTCGTCTTAATTGTAGAAGTGTCATAGGCTATATAATATTTATATATTGCATCTGCAAATACAAAAAAAAGGGACGGGAAGGTTTAAAAAAAAAAATTATAACAATATTGGTATCAAATAAAAGCTAGTAGGTAACGAGTCAATGCCAAATTTTGATTTTTATTAATAAAACTAAAAAGCTTGAAATAAAGAAAATTATTCAAAAAATTTTGAATAATTTTCTTTATTTTGTTGTGTTTGTTATCTAGTAAGGAGATGGTTCTTAGGATAGGTTGGTGAAGGTAGGGTAGGTAGGTAGGTAGGTATGCAAGTAGGTAGGTATGTATCTTGGTAAAGTGGGTATGTAGGTAAGGTAGGTAGGTATGTATGTATGTATGTAGGTAAGTAGGTACCTACCTACTTACCTACATACATACATACCTACCTACCTTCCTACTTAGGAAGGTAAGTAAGTAGGTAGGTAGGTAGGTAGGTAAGTAGGTAGGTAGGTAGGTAGGTATGTATGTAGGTAGGTGTAATTAGGGTAGGTAGGCGAACCGTAGATGAGTGCATACCCGTGCGAAGCCAGGGCGGGCAGCTAGTTACTAATATTATTCGATAGGTACCTACTTATGTGTCTAAAGAGCCTCAGCTATGGCCTCAGCGAGTATTTTGTAGTTTGTAAGTTACACAATTGACATAAAGTTCATTATGTTTTGACCCAATTTCGTGCCAAAAACTCGCTTCCATTCCGTTCCTTCTGCGCCAATGTAATATGAGCCGTAGCGTGGTGAGTATTGGCCGAGACGGTATAAGCTAGTTGCTCTCCGTACGCGACGAAGCCATAGCCACCACCAAGTTGTAGTATTGTAAGTACCTACCTATCATAACGCGGTTGTACGAAGTTTTGTCATGTCATGTCACTGTTCCTTTTCTTTACTTATGTGACCGAGCGGGCGTAATTATTGTCTCAAGGACACTATTGAGAACACTGCTCGCTCTAAATTGAGTTCGCAATGTATTTGCCAAACATGTAAACAAACACGAGTTTTCCACTTAGGCAAATATGAACTTTATGCTAGTGTAAATAAAGTTGATTTTAGACTGACTAGTAATGTTGAAAAAGTCATAAAAAAAATATGAAGTTGTAGCGCAAACTGAACCTTATGTGTAGTCCATAACAGTTATTTTTCCAAAAACTCGTGTTTGTTTAGATGTTTGGCAAATGAACTGCGAACGCAGATTTTTATTTGTCGGTGCAGCAGCGGTGCGAGTGACATCAGTATGTCTATGTTCGGATGATGAAAATATACCGCCACCACGTGTCGCTTGCACTTACGCACATGTCGGTAAAAAATTATGCAGAGCTGCTTGTGCCGTCGCAAAATAATGTCGAGTTCGCCCAGGTTCGCACCGCACGGGCTGTTATTTTCCGCGGGATTTTTTTTTCGCACACTGGATTTTCAACGCGTGTTTTTTCAACGCGCTAGGACGAGAGTGTCCCAGCGCGTTGGATTCTCAACGCTCGGCTCAACACGGAGAGTTTAAAATCCAGTGCGAGACCACCAATAAGAAGTGGAGACCACTCTAAAGGAAATAAATAAACACAAACAGACTTAAAATAAATAATGACAATAATAATAGATACTTATCCCTATAATTTATATTTACGCGACGTGCGTATGACTACTCTAGCGTCGTCCGTCGGTCCGCCGATCTACCGTGCCACAAGTCCATGCTCGATAACGAAGTATAGGTACCTACACTTCGCGTCAAATAACTTTGCCGCTCTGAAGTTAGGTTGCGCATGCGTACCTACTGGCATGCGCGCAGTCATATAGAGTCTACTTCAGAGCGGCAAAGTTACCTCTTCTTTCTACCTACCTACCTACCTTATTTGTATGACGTATCTACTAGCTAGGTTTTCTCTACAAGGCCTTCTATCTTGAGATTAGTCGAGATATCCTAAAATATTGAGACATCGGCATGGTAAAGAAATTTCCAAAAAACGCATTACTAGTCTGTACATTCACTAGCGATTCCCCAAATTAGTCAACAAAAATAAAGCAAATAATGAACATACCTAATGAGTAATAACTCATAATAAAATAATATTTATGATGTCGACTCGCTATGAATGAATGGCATACAGTACCTACATTAGTATTATCCGCTCACACACACTGCGAAGCGCGCCCGTAATCTGTGGCCCCGCCTTCTTTTGTCGAACAGAGATAGCAATATTCCAAACGCATTTTGCTCACGTCTCGAGTTTGCATTTCGTGCCGTAGTACGTCGGCCTCTTAAGCCATTTATCCGTAAATTAACGAGAGGAACGTACCTATTTATTTAAAAGTATGTAGTTACTAACTGTTTTCTCAAGCTGCGGCTTATTGAGTATACAGTTTAAACTGTTTTGCTGTAAAAGTTAAAGCGGTATTAAAACAACTACTTATGTCTTTACTTGTTGAAGCTTGAACGAGGTAGTTAGATAAGTATTAGCTTGAAGGCCTAATGCTTGAGGTCTTGAATTTGCTGAATAACATTATGGTCATAAAATTACCACGGTTTATGGTGTTCAATACTTACATAGTTTTTAGCATGCCGAAGAATATAAGCGTCCATTTTCCATACTTGGTCTTCCTTAGTCCTCTGACAGGACCCCACACCTGCAGCACGCGTAGCATGCGCTTTCTATGTCTACGAAGAGTAGACACAGCTGTTTCTATACAAAGTGACATTTCCTTTCTTCATTTTTGACATTGCACCGTAGAAATCTTTCTTCAATCTGTCACTTTGTCTTTCGTTTCTAACTATCTTTGTCTAGGTCATTTTATATGTAGACTATTTCAGAAGAAAGTTTTCTATACCAAATTGTCAAAATCACTCTGACGACTGACAGTTGTCTATGGTAGTGAAATATTCTACTCGACGGTCACAAAGTATACAGGGTTATCTGCAAAATCATAATTTACAGAACAGCGTTTTAAATGCAAAACTGTGATAACTAATAGAAGAAGAAAGCTATCTTCTCCTATTTTACATCATTTAGTTAATATTACCAAGGAAATGGTTAAGGCCAATATTACTGTAATGTTATTTGTTCCAAAACACGGTACTTCGACACACTGAAAAAAAAAAGCTGTACGTAGTTGTGTTTAACGTGACTTAATATCAGTAAAAATTGACAATCAAACAGTAAAAACATCCTATGACAAAACAAAGAATTCTGAGTCGAATTATGTTAAAGAGTGAATTTCGTAAAAAGTGCAGTTGCCTCTTTCTACTTTGCTGCCGTCGTACTGTCTACACGGAACGTCATTTTTGTCTTCTCTTCCGTCGACAAAGCGGTGCTCATGCTACGCCTGCAGGAAAAATTTTGGTCCATTTTGACCGGGAGCAAAAACGGCACAAATTAGTCTATTACCCCGGAATGGAAAATACTCAGGAATGTCTGAATGTCTCAATTTTTAGGAACCAAGTTTTCAGTTTCCATACTAACTAAATAATCAAAACAGGTAAATATTTGACAGCTATTTGCGACGTTGCCAACTTTTAGGATAAACGTACATGGTGACAATTGATTGTAGGTTCTTGTTATCTTCAGGCGTCACTTTCTTCGTATAAGACAATACAAACTGTTTTCTTAATGTTGATTCTTTGTTTAATTCCTCTTATTCCACACTTCTGTAGTGGTCCATTTTTTCTGGTAACTTTACAATAGGTATTCTCTTGAACGCACGCGCGATCCTACAACTACAGTGAACAACGAGTAAAAGGAAACATTCAGATAACCTCTTCCTACTAAGCTTATATTATTGTAATTGTGTGCGTAGTTACTTTTTTAAACTGAGGACACATTATAGGTTTAGGTAGTTAATAAAGGGGTTTATATAGATGACACTTTCTTGTTTAAAAATACGTTATAACCAAATTAAGATTTTTACAATAGTTTCCTCTTTTATTCATCATTATCATCATGTGAGCCGAAAGACGACCACTGCTCTTCCGTTCCGCCCAGAGCGGGAGAAGTTATTTAATAATTTCCCACCAAACGCCACTTCGACCGATTCTGTGCTTCCCGCATCCAGCGGATTCCCTTTACAAGGTCCTCTTTTATTAATGAATGTTAATTTTTATTATCTTTATTTAATCTTCAACTACTCTTCGTAGATCATTGTATTTGTTTGAGCACAATTTTTAAGCTATTGCATAGCTTCTATCGCGGGCCTTGAGCGTGGAGACCTAATCCAGAAATTCCGTAACGAAAACAGTGTTTTGTTTTTCCTAAGAAAAGAGTGTTTTGTATTGAAAATTATGTTTAACTGCTTGACAACAAAGTACAAATTTACTTAAACGAGAGTGTTGTATTGAAAATTATGTTTAACTGTTTGACAACAAAGTTCAAATTTACTTAGACGAATGATCCTTGACTATTAATAGTTAAATTAAAACCTTTTTATTAGTTTGATGTTCCCGGCCATTACGTTGTGTCAAGTTTTAAAAACTATAAATGTGAATAACAGTTCCTGTCAATGTCATCATTGTATATGTATTTCTTGTATTCGGGTTAATATTTTACAATTGCGTAAGTTGATAAAAAATGCTATGCAATAGCTTCGCCGGGGCAGTCCCCGAGTGCCACACGTCTTTTTTTTATTAGATTCAGAAGCAAAGCAGCGTCATGCACGCTCTTTTAAGCCGTGTGAGTCGTGTGACCGCATGCAATATAGCTTGAATAAGCCTGAGTTTAGCTCTTTGTCCTGACAATATTTCGTTAGCTAGCTAGCTAAATCTATTATGCCTAGAACGTCGACGAAACTACGTTGCTAGGTACTAATTTAATTCTCTGCCTCTGTCTCTGCCTATAGACTTTGTTCATCTTCTGCTATGCTCGCTTTGCCTTATAGTTTTCCTTTCTTTGTTCTAAAGAAACTTCTAAATTATTCCATTTCATCACAAGATATACCTAGTAAACTACAACTAAGACCTAAAACTTAGGCGATACGAGGATGTAGTTTTCATGATATCTCGCCTAACTTTGTGTGGCTCAGAAGTTTTAATACTAGATAGTCCAGTTAAAAAGTTTTGAGATTTACGATCGTTAAACGGGAAAAAGCACCGAATCGAAATTGGGACTTGACATACATATAGTCATTGCATACAATAGTATAATACAGCATGAGGTCAAGAAAAGGTCTTGAAATTGCCTTCTTTTAATATATATCTCAGATAGTTACTGTAATAAAGTGTAGTAAAAACCGAAAATAATAAAATATTCAACAAAGCTAATGGATACCTAGTAAAAATATTCTGCCAACTTGGTATTACATAAAATGTAATCTCCAGATGCGACTGAATACATTAGGATTTTTCGAGGACTGACCTGCGCAACTAAAGAAATCTTACCAAAAATATCAACGAAGATATAACAAGAACACTACACTGTTACGCACTACACTGCGCACTATACTGTTTTAAGCTTTCCATGTTTATTTTTGTTCTTGTGTGAATATTTTGTGCCTTAACCTGTGTCAAATAAATTTATTTTCTTTCTTTTCCTTTTCTTTCTTATAGGAATAGAATAGAATTCTCTATATTATGTACACCATACAAATGTAGAAATTTTACTTAGGGTGACACAGGTTTTTTTTTTACATTATTTATGGACATACTGGAACGAGAAAAATCATTATCGTATCAGAGAATTTTAATAGTTAACAAGGCACAGGGCAACTTTTACTGTCTTGTCTTGCTACATATTTGCCTAACGTAAATAAAATAGACTGACCGCAGCAAGCGCAGCTCTGATCCACCGAACCTTATGGCTATAAAACCGCAAATACATCCGCTTCCGGCGGGTTGTGCATAACCGCAATAACCTTTGAAAATATAGGTATCTTTTTGAACATACATAACAAAATCAAATAAATATAGCAAATTAATATCTAACAATTGAAATATAAATTACTATTATTATTTTACACAAACTTATTTTATTTTTATTTAAATACATACACACATTACAGTATAAAACTGATTTACATCCGTCACCTCACCACCCTTCAGGTCCAGTTGAAAACCAGCGTCAGGCACTAGTTGTCTGGCATTTTTGCTGAACTGGGCCTTTTTGGCGCAGCCGGGAGGCACACATTCCTGCCAAATCTTACAACGCGCTTTACACTTTTAACTTGTTTTTATTTATTTTAATTTTTTTTTTAATATCTTTTACTTGTAGTACAATATGTTTTGTTGTGTGCCTTTGTCTGTGTCTGTGCTAAATAAATTTAATTTCTTTCTTCTTTCTTTCTTTCAAAATATAACGCCTGGTTTTTCCTGATGGGTTAGGCAGAGGTGTACCTATCAATACACCCACGTTTCACCAGTTATGTTTAGGTCCTATGTAATAGGGCGAGCCTGTTGCCATCAACCGGGCACAAATCTAGACTACTCAGTGAGCAATTCGTAATGGAAGAATGCTTCACCTTTTTTTGGGTGGGAAATCATCAAATAGCTTCTCGTCTGGGCGGAGCGGGAGGGCTTGCCAGAATTTTACTGACTAGAACCCACCCGTGTTCCTTCAGTTGCCTGTACGTTGCCAGAAGAATGCTTTGCCTGACCTGGGAATCGAGGCACAGACCTCATGCTCAGCAAGTCAGTAGTAGCGCTACCTGCACTACACCAACGAAGCATGTTCTGAACATATCAAAACATCCTACAGCTGATTAAAAACAATTTAAAACTGGATTGACATGCTCATATTCCGGATTAAGCAGAAGGCATATAAAATGATCCTCGGCCATCAACCTGCTTATAAATGCAAAGTGCTGTAATAGGTGAAATCGATACAAGTTATGTCTTTACTAGTGCTTGACTCTAACTTGTACTTGAATATTGTGTTTCCTGGCTGGGAACAGCTTATGTGTTTATCCTGCAAGGGAACAAAAAATCAGAGCCCTCAAAACAGGAATAGACGTGCCTTTGACCTGAACCTTATACTGTCTTGATCACAGATTTTGCTGAATTGGCCAACTCTGATTCCAAAACAACTTTAGCAGCTGCTGCTCCTCCAGCTTTTTGTTTGACAGTTATATTATTAAAATAGCAAAAGTTTCATTTATCATATTCATTAGAACGCATCTCAAAACGCGGCGTTGAAAGAAAACATCGTGACGACCAAAAATTCGAAGAAATGTGACAATTACCAACCCGCACTGGACCCGCGTGGTAGATTACAGCCCACTCCGTCTTACAGAGAGGAGGCCTGTGTCCCAGCAGTGGGAACATTAATAATAGGCTGATTATGATTAGAACGGTAAATCTCTTCTTCAGATATTCCTTCTTTTAGTTTCTTACTGTGCCTCGGAAAGCACGTTAATCCGTTGGTCCCGCCTGTCATTTGTAGATCTTTGACAGTTGTTACGGGTCGTCAGAAGCCCGAAAGTCTAACAACCAGTCTTACTAAGGGGGTGTCGTGTTACCCAGTAACGGGGTTGTGGAGGTCAGATAGGCAGTCACTCCATGTAAAATACTGGTATTCAGCTGCATCCGGTTAGACTGGAAGCCGAAGCCAACATAGTTGGGAAAAGGCTAGGCAAATGATGATGATAGTGACATATATCATGTCAAAATAGCTCGCAATTTGCTTCGTAAGTTAAGTTAGCGATTTTTTCTGTTCTATACGTTTTTATATTGTCAATTTTATCTTGCTGATTAGCAACCAACATTTTTTTCTTTCCTCGTACATCTCACGGTTTGCAATCAGTAGAATCTCTTCTTTGAACGAATCTGTAATCACATCATAACCGGACATTCCGGTCGGAAGCCGGTTGCTCACATAACATGTTAGTCTTCTTTACTATGAATATTTAAACTGTTTTTATGTGATGAGCATCAAGACCGTTACCGTTTACTTTCATCGTCATTTGCTGTAGATTAAGGGCCTCGTAAAAAAAAAAGTGGAAAGCCTTAAAGGAGGCCTTTTGTCGAAAGACAAGCTGTTAAGAGGGGCGACTACCCGAATGCCGAGGATAGGATTTAGTTTTAAGCTGTTTACAGACCAGCGCGATTTGTCGCGCGACACGAACAATACAAAACTTCACGGTATAACAATAACCAAATCGCGCTGGTCTGAAAACAGCTTTAAGTAAATTAGCTCGCACCTCTCTCTATCTGAAACTATTTTGCCTTTTTTTAAGATAACAGTTATAAAGGCTTATTTTATTTTAAGGGCCTCCTATATCATTACTCATTACTTGGAGGACGATGCTAATATTCAAAATGAATCGTCAGATCGTGTTCGGGTTTGGTTACGTCCATCTTGTATGCTGGCTCGTAGATATTAGAAAACGATTATCATTAGGCTCTGTCACTGAACACAGTAATATACGCCGTCAATTGGTACCAACCAAAATTTTTGTCATTTGCTGTCAATCTCGTAGTAGTCTCGATTGTCAATCGCTTCAATTGTATTTTGTAGACGATCATTTTGCGCTTCAATATGTATCAATCACGTAAACATTGACAATTGCAATTGATCGTTTCGGGGACCTATGCCTTATAAGAGCTGATGATTCATTCATTAAAATTCCTTTTTGCTTTTTAAAGTTTGTGCAGACTGGCGCGACTTGACGCGACACCGGTAATTGTTCTACAGTGAAGTTTTCTTAGAACTTGTTTTATTCGAGTCGCGTCGCGCCTGTTTGCTGGAGCCTTTAGTTATTACTGTACGCAGGCTAACAAGCTTTTGGTCTGATTAGTCTAAAACGCTTTAAACGAATAAGTACCTACACTAAACGTTATTTTGTTATCATTTAGTCACTTGTAAATTCATTCTTGTTCCCATAATTTAGCCATTCATTTATTTCATGACTGACAAAAGACTTTTTCTTAAAACGACATCGTTTGAGCCGTTAATTAACAGCTATACATTAATGAAATGGGAAAAAAGCTATCACAAAAAAATTAAACTCGAGAATTTTTAATTTATTATGAGAATCAGACTTTCGCGCTTTTTTGTCGATTGTTCATCTCAAGTTGGTGTAGGACAGCATTCTTGTCAATTAAGCCCATAATTGCGTGACACATCGAATCGTTTAGTCGCAGCATAGAATACCCTAGCAGTAAATCCATTCCAGGCAGACTGCATTACTTGAGCTGTGTATTCTTCCAAGGTCTTCCTGTTCTTGAGTCCATTAAAATAACCTCCCCAATTGCTAAATGTGCGTCTGGCGCACTTTGTGCAGTCAGCCTCACTACCTTCTTCCTGACCAGTGGGCCTGAACACTATATTTTTGCCGTGGCATGAGGTGTTGTCACATAATTATGTGGCAAGAAGAAGGCCTATTCTGTAAAACCTCACTTGGCAGATTCGATGGTGAGGCTCAAAGCATTTATTACAATTAAACTATTTACCAGGTATTTTTGAATTGTCAAAGTCGGTAAGTGATGCTGGGGCCACACTAACGGTCAACGTCAATGCCCACCATCGCCATAAACAACGCGGTAATTATTCCGATAATTATTGTGTTAAATTGGGTGGCCACTGCCCACACTTGAACGGTCCACGTCAATGCTCATTTGCCGCCACCTGAGTTATCGCCTAACGTCAAACGCCAATGTGAATGCCGTTGTCAAATTATCGCGATAAGTTGTAGCTACACCTACGATTAACGTCCATCATCGCGATAATCAACGGCGTTTCCCGTTGGTGTGGCCCCAGCATCAGAAAGATAAAGCTTGGTAATATTCTGTCCACATTGTCGTGAATTGAGCGCGATCGATCAAGACTTTTTTCGGTGAAGTACATCTGTTCTTTCGTATTGACCTTCTGTTCCTATTTTTATAGCCTAACTAACTTTTCTGCCTCTCAACTTTTTTGCCGCCATTACCTACCTACGCGTGACGCGCCCAATTGATTTTGCATGCAGTATGTACACCTGCTGTGTTGACAAACGGCCCAGTGTATTGTTTTCGCTACATTACGTGATACATATGTATGGCCATGATTTCCCTGTCGCGTAAGTAGTTGTCCGAACGAAAGTGATTTATTGTATCCGCTTATAGATAATAGATCATTTACATACTGTATTTATTGAAATAATTGAGCCTCTGGCTATTCACGTGTGAAGTTATGATCTGTCCTTGATAAATAATAATTATCCAAAACAGGTCTTACATTATTTTTTGCCAAATATAACTTCGAAAACCGACCAAACTAACTTCCTAGTTCTAGAGAAAACATAACATATAAATAAAACAAAAAAAAATAAAAAATATTTGAGACATAATTATTCTAATCAATAGTTATATACATATTTTTAAAATTCTAAACAGACAAAAACCCAAAATAAAATTGTGATTAATTAAATTTAAATATTCAACAACTCATTAAAATAATAATTATAATTGTCAAAAAAAATTTTTCAAAATCGTATAAAAAAAAATAGTAGATTGTTTACTAAGGGAGCAAACCACTATTTTTAAGGCGAGAGTGTTTCTTTGAATCCAAAGCGGAGCGAAGGATTCTAGAGTAGAATCCCGAGCATAGCGAGGGATTCTAAAGTAGAATCCTGAGCGCAGCGAGGGATTCAAAGTACATCACTCGAGCTTAAAATAGTGTTGCTCCCGAGGTGAACACTCTACTTTTTATCACCCTCTATGAGAAAACAAATGTGTGCGGTCCGACCTCCATCAGGAACGAATTTCCTACTCACTGATTTACACAAAAAAAAAAAAAATTAAAATATAAAAAAATCGCAGTCGCCATGTTGGATTCACATTTTGACCTCACTATCGGGTTTGCCACCCTCGAAAACTATGAAAACGATACCCATGACGATTTTTTTTTAAATTTTCGCATCCACTATCTTGGATTTAAATTTTGACCTCACTATCGGCTTTACTACCGTCAAAAACTACGAAAACGATACCCATGACGAAGAAATTGAAAATTTTCGCATCCGCCATCTTGGATTTAAATTTTGACCTCACTAGCGGCTTTATTACCCTCGAAAACCATGAAAACGATACCCATGACGAAAAATTTGAAAACTTTCGCGTCCGCCATCTTGGATTTACGTATTGACCTCACTATCGGCTTTACCACCGTCAAAAACTACGAAAACGATACCCATGACGAAAAATTTGAAAATTTTCGCATCCGCCATCTTGGATTTAAATTTTGACCTCACTATCGACTTTACCACAGTCGAAAACGATGAAAAAAAAAAAAACGAATCCGCCATCTTGGATTTTAATTTTGATCAAATTCACACTATCTCTCTCTCTTGCCAGCCTGTTACTTATTCATACAATGTTCGTGATCGATCTCTTTGGTGAATAGAACTTTTACTAACAATTTCCACATTCCAAATTCAAATCACTTTTAGTCCCTAGGGATTAAAATGCTATTTTGGTCCCTGTTTACGAGGATTAAACTACGTCTTTTTGAATAGATGTGATAAAAAAAATATTATATCACGCCTGTTGCCCTAAATGGGTTAGGCAGAGGTGTCCTATAATACACCCATATTTAACCGGGCATAATAATATAGACTCTGGGCTGCTAATGAGAAAATCCAGATGAAAAAAATATGTATTTAATCTAAGTAGGTACTAAAGTTTCACTGCCTACTCAAATATTTAAATTGTTCCTATGTAACCTCAGAAACGGTTTTAATCGTTTTAATATTAGTAAAACAATCAGTTTTATCGTAACAGAAGTCGGGGTGAGGGGTTGTAAAGTTTCGTTGTCATAAAAGGTTCGTTTACCATCGGAACTATTGATCTAAACGGAACGTGGTATCGGAAGCTCCGAACTTTGTATGCGTTCCTAGTACTTCGAGAGAATTATGTTTTTGTTTAAAACGAAGATTTTGTTATAAATACTACACTGTAGGATCTTTCCTATCTATGCAGTATCTGGTAAATACTTTGTAAGCAGGTATTTATTTTCAGCAAATAGGCTTGTAAAAGTTTAGATGACTAACAAAGTACTTAGGAGGTACTTAATAGGTCGATAAAATGCCATGGTAAAGTTAAGTGGAACATTAAAACTTTAATTAACCGACATATTATTATTTGGTTTTCGATCTTTTAACATAACTTTAATAAGGTAGGTAGTGTAGTGTACGAAGATCAGCTTTTGCCACTTGTTGAGAATGCTTGGTGAGAATCGAACTCACCTTTGCATTAGTCAAACTACGTATGAAGAGAAAGAACAGGAAATATTGATTGGTATAATTGAATTACAACTTTAAAAATAAAAAAAAAACAAACAATTTGATATAAAAAAAAGGATAAAATTTTATATGTGAGCCGCCTATAACTATGGTTGTTTTTAGGGTTCCGTACCCGAAGGGTGACAAACGGAACCCTATTCATAAGCCTCCGCTGTCCGTCTGTCTGTCAGCGAGCTCTATCTCATGAACCGTAATAGGTAGGCAGTTGAAAATTTCACAGATTGAGCATTTCTATTGCCGCAAGAGCAACAAATAATAAAATTAAAAAATAAAGGGGGGTCGCCATACAATAAAATTAAATTTTGAAAAAAATATTATCTGACCCTGGCATGTGGGGTATCATTTTCTAGAGCTCATCGAGTAGAGAATAAATATAATTTTTATTTGTTTTTATCTTCAAAAATGATGAATTAGGGGGCCGTAGAAGTTGTCTGTTTTAGACCATTTTTGTACGAGCTCTATCTCAACAACTTAACAAATTAGGAATTTGAAACTTGTGTGTATCATGTAACATATACTGTTTATAATCAACAAATACTAAAAACGCCGATTCATAACGTATTTTATATAATATGGGCGATTTTCTGCAACTTAAAGTAATAATTTTGTATTTCATGCTAATATTATGCGATATAAATTCCACAGATAACTATTTAATAGTCGGAGTAATGACATGGAATTAGTAAGTACCTACTATCATGGCAGCATATACTATTTCGATCATTTAAATTTCGATCATCCAAAAAGGTCTACAAAATAAACTTTCTTCACAAGATTTTAAAACCGGCCAGTATTTTTTGAGTTTAAGAACTTTATCGACTTTTTTCAAAGTATCCCTAGACAGTGTTGATGTGTGTACCTCGTGTTAAAACTACACTCCAATAGACAATATATTCAGTAATATTGAAATGAATGCTGGCACATACAGTGTACTATTCAGTTACCTTAAACCGTTGTGGATACAATTTCATATTGTGAAAAATTATTGGTGTAAAAATATTCGGCCACGGCGGCCAATCTCAACGGAGACTGGCCTTCGGCGCGGGAGATATTATAGTGCACAAGTGTGTGCGCAGACACGAGTGCACTCTCTCTTCCCTCACTCTCATAGTCCGATGGGATGTGTAAAAATAATAAGTAAGAAATAATAGATTTCTGTATGACTATCAAAAATAACGTAAATAAATACCTGTACCTATTGACCCGTGCGTTTGCACTGGCGAAACATCACGACAAAACATGTTGAAATCTCTAGTTCCTGTCAAACATTGTATGAAAAATTGACAGAAAATAGAGATTCCAACATGTTTTGTTGCGAATGTTTCGCCAGTGCAAACGCACAGTTATAATAAAAATTTGGCGTACTACTTACATTCTATTTTGTACAATATAGTCTGATGTAGCAAGAGAAATCCTTTTATTTACAAGTAACTAGCTTTACCCGGCCTGGCTTCGCACGGTTAGCACTAAGTACTTATCTACGGCGCATCTACCTTTCCTAATTACCTATTTCTACCTAATTACCTACCCTACCCTTCTTACCAGGGTAGGTACCTAACCTACCCTATCTACCCTACATATCTACCTGCTTACCTACCATATATACCTATTTATACCTACTAATACTATGTTAGTAGCAAATAAATAACTGTTAAATGTTACTGGATAAAGTTAACTTAATATTTTTCTCTTAAAATAAATGAAATATACTCCTACACCTACATTTTAACACAACAAAATTTTCTCATTAAAATTAGACAATTTCTTTACAAATCTTTGTTTTTTTATAGCGCCTCTGTTGTTACCTTTACGAAAGTATTACAAAAATTCATAGTGTTAAATCTTGTACGACATGGTATGGAACCCTTCGTGTGCGAGTCCGACTCGCACTTGACAGATTTTTTTTTTTATTACCGAACGGAGAATTATGTGGTTGAGAGTTACGTGTACAATCGCACGCGGGTTAAATAAGTATAGGCCTTTACTAAGTTAATCCCGGAGACGCGAGGTCGAACAGAGCATTTAAACCAGCAATAAATCTGAGTTCAGCGCGGTCGATGGATTGCCTAGCTTAAGATTTGAAAATAAAGTTAAGACTAATCCGATGAAGATTTTAAGCCGATGAGTCCTGAACACCGAGCGCCGTCCTGCTGCCGTCTGGTACGATCTCGCCTCAGTTGCCGAAGAAGCCCGACGTGGTTGGGAGGTGTGGGTCTGCGTTGAAGCAGACTGGGACTAGAGAACACCAGGATCCTGTCCACGCGACGGATCGGGGTCCCAGAAAAGGCCTTGCGGCCTTGCTTTCTGTCAAGGTCCGAAAACGGGAGAGCTTTAGAAACGGCATAGGCTAAATTACGCGGGTAGTGGGACGCGAGAGTGTATAATTTGATAAATGAGAAATTGGTTGAATACTCACATGTTTGTACAATAAATACTTCACCTATAATACTGGTTCTAGACGTTCACTAGACTGGAACGAACTATAGATTTAGCTTGAGGGCTAGACAAGACACCACCTCGAACTCGATATAATTATAACTGCGACCAGCTAGAACAACGATACTACCACGATTTGAATTTATTTATAAATCTGGAGCGTTTGAAAACTAGCCGCTTGAAGCAGAAAGAAAAATTATTTTATTGACATGTCGTTTTATCCAGCGCGACTCACAATTGAATGACTCAAGTCAAAAAAAATGTTTTTCTTCGAACGATATAATTTGAAAATGTGCTCAATTCAAAATTTTTAAAAGAAATAATAGTTTATGAAACTTTTACAACTACAAAAGAGGCTTGAACGGCAGCGCAATACTGCAGTAGGTAGGTACCTACCACTACATTGTTAAAAGATTTTATAAAGATTAATAAATCTTTTATTTTAAACAAAAAACTGCCTCGTTAGTCTCATAGTCGCAAGCGCTACTGCTGAGCATGATGTCCTGGGTTCGATTCCCAGGTACTATTGGGTTTTTCTATCTGGAATTTCTCAGTAGCAGCCCGGAGTCTGGAGTTCTGCCAGGTTGATAGATATAGTCTCACCCCTTATTATATGGGACATAATTAAACATAATAGGAGAAATGTGGGTGTACTATACATAATTATAGGTACTCCTCTGCCTAACCATTCGGGGAAACAAAGCGTCATGTTATGGTATGTTGTTTTAAACATTTATACAAGTTAAGCAACACGTCCTTCACGTACAGATTATGTCAAAACAATAAAACAAATGAAAGAGACTGTCAATTAGTAAAGTTGTGAACAATATTAATTGCCATATTTACAAATATAAATAAACATACGTATATTTTATTAATTTTGAACTTTCAACTGTTGTTTCGACAAGGTGTCGCAAACTTTTTGCTTTGCGCAAGTCCCTTCACAATTTGTGTGTCATATTAATTATTTTAATTAAGGAATTATTAATTGCTGCGTGATTGTAAATTATCTTATTGTTTCTGTAAGCCATTTTGATTTCAAAGACTTGGTTAACGAACAGCATTTAAATATTTCCCGTCGAAAATGTGGCTAAATGTGAATGTGATAATTATGTCAATATCATTCTTTGGCATGTAAATCAAAATCAAAAGCCTAGTTTGAATATATGACATATTCAAACTCTCAGCCTGAGAATCAGCACTTTTCGAACGTCAAAATTACATAAGACAGTCCCCCAAAAACGCCCACCCTTCACCACTTCCTACCTTTAGCTGGGAAGGAGAAGTGGCGCAACAAACTCCCCAGCAGCACAGCATCTCAGGGGTTAGGCTCATCTTCTTGCTGCCAACCAATCTAATATATAAAATTCTCGTGTCACGGTGTTTGTTGCCAAACTCCTCCGAAACGGCTTGACCGATTTTTATGAAATTATTTGTGTATATTCGGTAAGTATGAGAATAGGACGTAAACTATTTTTCGTACCCCTAAGTGATAAGGGTGGTCCACCCCAAGTTTTTTTTTCTCTTTTTTTGGACTAATCTTTTTATTGTAATTTTTTTATGATTTGGCATTAAAAAATACATACGACCCTAAATTTTCACCCTTCTACCACCAACCCCTATTTTTTAATAGCGATATTAGTACTTTAATAATTTTCTTCTCTTGGCGGTCTATATATAATAATTGATCAGTTACCACTCGATCAGTTATTCCCGTCAGGCCTCTACCGGTGTCACTTCTCATCCCGTAAACAGCACAGAGTAAGGATGAGAACGAAGCCGGTCTCCTGTCGTTCTCACACAATAAGCTTTCTCTCTCTCACTCACTAAAGTTCAGGGCCTAATATAAAGTGAAACCCTATTTGAACACGCGTGAACGGCTGGACCGATTTCACTAATTCTTTTTTCGTTATTGTAAGGAGAAGGTTCTTAGGATAGGTAGGTGAGGGTAGCGTGTAAAGTAAAGGTACGGTAGATAGGTAGGTAGGTAGGTAGGGTAGGTAGGGTATGTAGGTGGGTATGGTAGGTAGGGTAGATAGGTAAGGTAGGTAGGTAGGTAGGTAGGTAGGGCAGGGTAGGTAGCTAGGAAGATAGGTGAAGGTAGGTAGGTAGGGTAGATAGATAGGTAGGTAGGTTAGGTAGGTCGGGCAGGGTAGGATAGATAGGCCGGGCAGGGTAGGATAGATAGGCCGGGCAGGGTAGGGTAGATAGGCCGTGCGGGGTGGGTAGGTAGATAGGGCAGGATAGGTAGATAGGAAGATAGGTGAAGGTAGGTAGGTAGGGTAGATAGGTAGGTAGGGTAGGGTAAGGTAGGTAGGTAGTTAGGGCAGGGTAGGTAGGTAGGTCGGGCCGTGTAGGGTAGGTAGGTAGGGCAGGGTAGGTAGGTAGGTCGGGCAGTGTAGGGTAGGTAGGGCAGGCTAGGTAGGTAGGTCGGGCAGTGTAGGGTAGGTGGGTAGGGCAGGGTATGTAGATAGGTAGGTGCGCCGTAGATAAGTACTTACTGCTACCCGTGCGAAGCCGGGGAGGGCAGCTAGTATTTTCAATAAAATGCAAAGCTTAGGTTAATCATAATTTAAATATTTTAATGAAAATGGAATCATGCTGCAAAAACTGATGCACGAACTTGGTTCTATTCTCCAAGAAATACGGAGATTAAATAGGAAGAAACAGTTAGAAAGGTACCTGATGAGGACAGAATTATATTATATTTAGCACACGCATAAGATAATCTGACTTATTAATTATACAATTTTAGAAAATCGTCTATTTTTACAATGTTTGTAAATATGTGAGCACCATGTATCTATCACATAATTAATTTATCACATAATTAATTTATCTGTCGTTGCTTTATTTTTTATTCGTTTTACCTATTGTGGTATAGTAATTTTATTCGAGGTGCATTGTCTTCATTACATAAAATGATATAACTAATGTATGTATAGATACAAAATATTGTAAAACATTGAAACAATGTGGAGTTTCTTGCCCATACTTCTCCAAACGAAAACTACCTTTGGAAGGAGCATTTTTTTTGTAAATTTTGACGTTCAAAAGTGCCTTACAGGGGGCCTATTTGAAATAAATGATTTGACTTTGACTTTGAATCCAAAGAAAATAATAACTTATTAATGGATTCATATTTCTCGCGTGTAATAGACCCAGTGAAGCAGTGTCACATGCCACACGATTATCTATTAGTGTCAGTTTTTAGTATCCAAGTCACAGTGCATGTGAATGCTAATATCCAGTGTTTCTCACGATCCTGCGAACTTTAGAGTGGCACAACACCTGATGTGCAGATAACGTTGCAATGTGGGCTGTAGGCCTTTGAGGATGAGGCTGGAAGGTCAAGGATGAAGAGGATATAATCGTAGAACAGTAGCATTTGTGAGGCGGTGGCAAACGGATAAGTGTCACGAGCTCACGAGTACAATGATACACAATCATAAAGCATTTTTCAGACCAGCGCGATTTAGATATGCGAAGAGATAGGCGGCAAAAACACCGTGAGGAAACCGGTATGCCTGAGGGATATTCTCGACTGTGTCAGAGGCCCACGAAAAAGAAGAATGTCGCTGCAAGACCTAATAATTTTGAAGTGCACTTGACTGCACTTTACATTTCCTTCCAGATACCAAGCTAAGCTAGTTTCCTTGTAAAAGGTAATAAATTCAGTAACAATTTATTAATAAAAAAATACAACCGAATTGAGAACCTCCTCCTTTTGGGGAAGTCGGTTAAAAATAACCTTCTCCAAGTATATCTTGAAACGGGTTTCTCGGTGACGTGTAAGTACGGGAAATGTCCATAATTACCTAACGGCTATTAGGCTATGGTGTAACAGGAAAACGCGTCATTTAGCCGTAGGATTATGTCAGATAAAGATGTAAGTGATATTTATAGATGACAAATGTAATCTTATTTTAATTAATATGATACCTACTGATTATGATGACGTATGAATTTGCTTTCTTATGCTTAGTTACATTTTGTTACATAAGCTGAGAACCTGGCCGTGGATGTGACGCATAATTTCCCCCAAATTGTTATTTTCGTGTTTCGTTCTTTCGTTGCGTCATATTTACTGCAAATAAACGTAATTTCTTTCCTTTTAGAACAAGCTTTAAATAATAACAGTTTAATATTTAATTATCATTAGCTGCTGCCCCCGTGGACCCATTTTTTTTCCGTAATAATGCATCCTTATGACATCAGCTATCTGCTAGTGAAAGAATTTTCGGAATCAGATCAGCAGTTCCGAAGATTACCACCTACATACAGGCTCATAAGCTCAGCTAAACAGTGTTTTAATAATACAAGGAAGAAAAATAAGGAAAACCCAAAGAAACACCCGAAAAATCGAAGTTGAAATTTTTACAGTCCAACGTCTGACGGCCAGCTAGTATAGTATCATAAAACAAAGTAGCTTTTCGCGTTTGTCTGTATGTCCGCGTTGTTAATTACTGTTTAAACCACGCAACAGATTTTGATGAGGTTTTCACCATCGTTTAGATAAATTATTCCGGAAGGTTTATGTGTATAATATGTTAGTATTAAAGTTACAGTTTACTAAGAAATCTCGATGTTTTGTTAAGTCGCAAAAACCGTGTGAAGCAGGAGCGGGTCGCTAGTATATGTATATACTCGTAGATAAAAGTTACAACAAAGCAAACTAAATGTAAATAAGTATTAATAAAATACTCAAGTTTATCCTAATTGTCTAACATAATTGAAAATGTTAAGCATTTATCGTTTGCAATAAACAAGTTTGTTTTGCTGAAAATAAATACAGTAACTTAAACTTATTACTCGCTTTCAGTAGATATTAATTAATTGTCTTACTTAAATACTTATAATTGCTCGTCGTTAAACAATGTAGACAATAAGCAGTTTGAACTTTTGAGTGCGAGTCATTTCGCACTTCAGCTCGTGTTTGATCTCGTGCAAAATCTAACCCCATAACAATCTACCTATGGTAATGCAAACTACCTATCTTTGATATTGATATGTCAAAGCTTTTGTTGTTATCAAAGAATTTGCAATACGCAGATAGATAGCTTGCATTTATATTTCCGTTTCACAATACAATAGGTTCCTACAAAGCAAACAATCCTTCAATACATTATTATCTAAGTATAGAATTCTAGGGTAATCCTAATTTGATGCGCCTAGTTTTTCAATTCGAAGATTGAAAAGAGTCAGCCCTTGCCCTCTGGAGCAAGTCCTCCACCTTCCTATCTTGGCTACTTTTTCATAACGTCCATATTCCCAATTTATTCACTATAGTATGTCATGGACTGTACACGTTCTGTTCAGTTGCTAATCTGTCCAGCTGAGAATCTGTCCAGTTGCTCTGGAAAGATGCAAACGAATAGTTTAGTTCTGAAAAAGGGATTTTGCTACATAATATAACATAACATCACGCCTGTATTCCCCGGAGGGTTAGGCAGGGTTGCACCGATAGTACACCCACATTTCGCTAGTTATGTTTAAGTCCTATGTAATAAGAGGCGTAGTAGCATGACCACCATAGAAACGGGTTTTGTCTACGGAAGAATAGATAAAATACCAGATAAACAATCACAATCTGTCATTTTGTCTGTTCTTCCGTCGACAAAACCCGTAGAAAACCCGTTTCTATTCATTATAGCAGCACGGCTCCGACACGGCAAATACCTTGTCATTCAAGTTAGGATTTTAAGTCAAATCCATTAAAGTCTATTTTACGATGGCTATACAGAATTGTGGACGGCTCGCCGGCAGTGAGCAGCCCGCGAGCCGACAGCACGCTTGAAGCGAGGAGCCCGCTCGCCGGCGCCTCGCCGTCCGTGCGGTGACGCCTCTCAGTCCGCGCGGTGAGCCTCGCTTGAATAAACAACAAGCTTTCACCTCACCGGTGGCGTGCCGTCAGCGAGCGGTCGCCTTGCTTACGGCGCGTTGGTTGGATGCGGTTGCATATCAATATCACTAATATCACTATTCTTCACGGTGTTTCCAGGTTGCCACACACACCGACCCAAATACTGAACCTACAAACACGTCTTTTCATGACGATTCGTTTGCCAATAGGCCAAACCGTTGCAGCATCTTACAAAATTAATTGCTTAGCAATCGTTAAGTAATTAATAATTATCTCATTGTTTTACGCTAGTTTTTGTCCTCCCCCTCGTCTAAATAAATGAGTATCGTATCAAAAGATTGCTCAATGATATGCCTACGTGATGGAGTGTTACAAAAAGTGATTCCATATTGATCTCTTATCAGTTTGCTCAGAGGCTCCTTTGAGGTTAGTGGAACTAAGATGTAAGATCGGAAAAAGTTTTTGTTCTGCATATTTGACCCGCGACCTTGGCTTTAGATGTTGGCAGAGTAGCAAAAAAGGAGTTGGCTAGTTTCTACTACGGGCGAATTTCACTAAACTGTACTAGATCAGCACATCTAAACCGTGTTCAAGAGCTGTTAGAGTCATCATTGTTGGGCCGCCCTTGAACGCAGATTACATGTGCTAATCGTATATTCAGTTTAATTGAAATTCGCCCTAAGAATCATCAGTATGCTTTACCATATCATTTTTATTCGTGTAATCGTGTGTAAGGTACTGCCTAGATACTTTCCTGAAAAACTGAAGGGCATGTCGACTGCTGACTAAAACCACGCGCTGACCGTGTGTTAGTCCACCGCACGTTACGGTCCGAAATCCAATGAAACTCACTATAGAGCCTCTAATGTCACTGCGAGTTATCGCCCACTACTGACATTGAAATACAAATCTAAAATCCTTGTTTGAATTCCTAGGCAGATGTGTAAAGTAGGTACACACGGCTACACATCAAGCTATACATTTCCAGTTTATGCTGATCTCGCATCGTTTAGGATTTTCGTACAATGCGAGCTCAGCTTATACTGGAAATGTATAGCCTTGCGTACTTACACCCACATACTAAGAGATATAGGTATAATAAGTCCCATCTGTCCCATGTAGAAGAAAGCGAGCCCAATGCTAAATAGCTGGGTACACACCGAACGATCCAATGCGCTCCGATCGCGCGGCAGGAGCGCGATCCAAATGCTGCGCACCGGCACCCTAATTACGAAACGCAAACTCAATTTTAAATTGAAACCAATTGAAAAAGATTGTCAGTCCATTGCTTCATAAGTTCGACAAAAAGAATCTGCTTAATTTTTTTTGTCGAACTTATGAAGCAATGGACTGGCAATCTTTTTCAATTGGTTTCAATTTAAAATTGAGTTTGCGTTTCGTAATTAGGGTGCCGGTGTGGACGTGCCACGCACGAGTACACGCGGTGGAGTACTCCGAGAAGCGGCCGATCCAAGCGCTGTCGGTTTTCAACAAGGATCGGGCTGTGTGGATCGGGCTATCGGGCAATATGGATATTGTGATAATGTTTCTAGCTTAAACGTGGATTCCTAAAACGGATCGTGCGACATAATCTCCGATCAACGATTGGCATGATCGTGGATCACCGATCCAAATTTGGATCGTTCTGTGTGGACCCAGCTATTAAACGAGCTTAAGATTTCGGGCTGTTATGAAGTATTTCCTAATGAAGAAACCTAATAACATTACTTCTGCTCGAGCCGGGGATCGATCCTAGTCACTGAGTCGAGAATAAATAGAGGTAAATTCAAAACCGTTTAGACAACAACTCATCGGAAATATATATATTCCCACGAACATCGTTTTTAATTACTAAATCAAACATAACACCTCTTCTAAATTAACAGGAAAATAACACCGAGTACATAAAAGCACTATAAATCTTAGATCCTCGTTATGGATCGAAACGATTAACAAGATTGCGTCGGAGTATCGAACCGGCGACCCACGCGGTTCACTATAACCGGTCGCTGTTTGCACTTACCGTGAGAATCATGTTAATTGTTAAGATCTGTTGGTACGAGAGTTTTTGGTAAATTTTGGGGTCAGGATATTCGGTTACAATAATTATGTTAGCAGCTTGTATTATCCTACTTTTGGTCAAAAACCTCTTTTCATACATACGAGATTTCCTCAAAAGATTAACTTTTAAACACAGCACATTTAAACTAGGGGTGCATCCGATACCGATATATCGGCGATACTCTAAGTTTGCCGATATATCGGCATCGGCGATATTTTTATGGCCGATACAACGATACTTTTCAAAATTCGCGCTTTAAAAATGTAATGTAAACGCGCGTATTGTCGCGTCTATTTCGTTGCAAACGAGGCACAAACTAACTATGCTCGGGGAAACCCCGCACTTTATTCAGTGTCTTATTTTGCCCGCCCACTTTGGCCTCGCACTCGCCTATCCCATTTCGCTAGTTTGACTGTTGTCGTGCGTCTAATCTCAACCAGTCTACGGTTTTATTTAGTTTGTCCTGTTATTTGTTCTTTTTATATTAATTAGAAAAATAACCCGACTCGTGTTTTATTTATTTTACCTTCATTTTTTATTTCGATAAGCGTATCGGTATCGGTATCGCCGATATTTTTATAAGAGTATCGGTATCGTATCGACAAAAAGGCGTATCGATGCATCCCTAATTTTAACCACGTTCAAGAGCTGTAAGTGTCTTTAATTATTGTTGTGAAATATTGACACTGACAGCTCTTGAACGCAGTTTAGATGTTCTGATCGCGTTCAGTTTGATTGGTGAAATTGGCACTTAGTAGGTGTCAGTTATTACTTTCCGAAGCTTACGGCTAGGTGTTAAGCCTCGGGTAGACTGGCGCGAAAGTTGAGATGACGTTGCCGTCATCACAGGTCAGGTAAATTAATAAATAACCTTGGCTGTTGTTGTCATCATACAGCCTCGTGCACACTGGCGCGACACCAGTAATTATTCTACCGTGAAGTTTTCTTAGAAATTGTTTTGTTAGAGTCACGTCGCGCTAGTCTGCACGAGGCTTAAAGCCACAGGGACAGTAATATTATACAGTCCTTCAAAAGACAAAATAGAAAATCAGAAATATCAGAAAATACAATTTCGTAGTAAGATCGCAGGCACGTCAAGTTATCTTTGTGCTACCAGAGTGAGTGACATTCCATTTGGCTGTCCCAGTCTGTCCCCTCTGGGAATTCTAGCAAGACAATACTTTTAGCTATGCTGGCCTTTCGTGGTTAGAGGTTTATTATTTTCTTCTTTATTAATAAATACTTACCTTATTTTCTCTGTAGAAGGTACCTATATGAACTTTGTAAGGTCGATAAATTGGCGAGAGCGAGGAACTGTGCAGAAACTGACGTTTAAAGGCACGTACAGACCAGCGCGACGCGACTCGGACAATATAATTTCTAAGAAAACTTCACGGTATAACAATTACCGGTGTTGCGTCGCGCTGTCGCGCCCCACTGTCACGTCGCGCACTCGCGCAGTCGCATCGCGTCGCGCTGTGCGTCGCGCTGTTGTTTGTAGTTCCGGAGATTACCCCCTACATACAAACTTACAAACAAACAATGAAACAACCAAATAACAAACAATTTTACCTCTTTATAATATTAGTATAGATTTACTATCAGGTCTTATTCTTATTATTCCTTTACACGTTATAAAATTTAACTTACAGCCATTGATATATTAAAAGGAGGATGCTTACAGCGCCATTGTTATTGTCACTGCTACCAATCAAGTTTCCTTGAATAATTTAGAACAGAACTAGTGTGAAATAATTTGCTTAACGTTAGTCGAAATAGAATTCTTAATTAATTAGCGTTTCTCGTTGCGTGAACATGGAAACGTGCTGCGGTGTTGTGTGCGAAGGGTTGAATACGTTTATACTGACTAATAGAGAGTAATGAAGGAATATGGACTAAACAGACGGTGGAATTTAGAGAGTGGATTTTTAAATAAGTACCTACATCCAGCACATCAAGTTACTACAATCTGTCAAATTTCTTTAATAGATTTTCATCTTTATCTCTAAAGAATAAGGTTCAATGTTGATTGGGGAAATTTTACAGATTGGAGTATGCTGGCGATGTATGCATGTAATTATAAATACTTTTCTGACTTTCCATCTGTGACGAATAATAAATGAATTTGAATTTGAGAGAACTGAATTGTAAGGAAACTCGAAAAGGCCATCAGTGGATTGTGACTGTGATATTGTAGAAGGAATGTTCTCAGTTTCTGTATATTTTCTTCGTTTTTTCTATCTTTGGCCCGCATTGCTTAAAGGAGATGGTGTCGGCTCTATCGGGTTTTCTGATCTATTGCCACAATGGGGATGTTTACTGCCATTTTATCACGATAGGTGCCGCATCGTCGACATGGCCATTGACCCCAAGTAACATTTTTACGAAGCCAAAGTTTTGAAATATGCTTCTAAGTCCTAAAATAGTAATTTTCTGGTTTCTGATTTTACTTCAGGTCTTATTTTGGTTTTTTTTATCGCTAACAGGTCTTAGGTCTGAATAGTAATTTGAAAAACCAATTGGGCTTGCACAGGAGGTTAAAATAACGTTACGTTTACCTGTTATTATTACTAAATTGTTCTGAGAGCTTCAGGTTCTAAAAAGTTTCTGCTTAGGTTTTATTTTGGCATTCCATAGGCTAAAGCTTGGCCAGTTGGTCGTACATGCAACCCAAGCAGGGCCTATTCAGAAACACATTTCGCTAAAACTTCTGAGGATAATTCAAAACCTTTGCAGGGCTTTTAGGTTTTCGTGCTAACCAATCTCAGTCCTTTTGGCATAATATGAGACTAATTTGAATTTTCATATTCTTTTTGATATTTATAAAGATAGTTTCTAGTCCTAAGGTATTAGGACGAGCATTGTAAGACTTTTTTTTAATGCTTTTTGATTTTTTGTTAACCACTTCGCAACCTTGTCGGCTTCGCGAGTGCCTAATTAAAACTCCAACAATATCCATCAAAACTATACAGGATGTCCTGGCACAAGATGACCAACAGTGGCAATTTGAAACGGAAAGTGATTTTTTTATTTGAGAAAATCATAAGAGAAAATAATTATATGGACATTCCAATATATTTCTAGTCTAATAACATTGTGTTTTGTAATATGCACTATTTTTCTAACATGAATAATCTTATCATTTAGATACATATTTACAATGAAGATCCTTACAGAAATGTCCCCAAATACCCAAGAACCTTTTTGTCTACTCCAGCGAAAATAACACGCACGGCAATTCATTTGATTTTTCATTATTTTTTATTTCATTTCATTTAAGTTTTTCATTTCATTTCATTAACGACATCAGGGGGCAATATTGGCATCAAATGTATCGAAGATGTTTTTACTGTGACACAAAAACGAATCATGATATTTCGATAAATATTAATATCCATGGATTGTCAAAAGTAAACAGCCTGTATGCAGAAATAAATCACTCACAATTTTATATCTCACTGGTTTCAGCAAGCTTTGGGTACTGGTTAGATTGGCAACAGAAAGTTCTTCATTGGGCCAATATAGCCCTCAAGTATACCAATAGCTCCTAGTTTAGCATAGTGAAAGTCCTTTTGGTAATTTTCAAGTGCAAAAGGATTTAAGCCATGGCTTCTTTATCATAAATTAGTTAAATCCCAAACTTTTAAGTTCTAGTATCAAGTCGGCCATTTTATGATATTAGAATCTAATTTTTTAACTAAATGTACTAATATTTCTACAATATGACAAGGTTTGAATTACATTTCAGTGTTATACGTAGAAACTATGTAATATTCCAAGCATTACAACCTTTTCCGGATAAAAAAATATTTTTTTTAATTATTATTTTTTATCAATGTAATACTTAAATCATATCAAATCATGTATTTTAAAGGGCCCGTGAGTTTTACAGACTTATCGGGACCTATTTCATCAACAAAGTAACAGTCGCAATAGAACTGACAAAAACATTAAGTAATAACAGCATCTCATTACCTACCTATATAAATATCATTACGAAAAATTAATCGCCATTATTTATTTATTTATTCCATTGTCATTGAAAGCTCATTCAATCAGAGACATCTTAGAAAACCTACTCGTAAATATAACTTTAAGAACCCCAAAATATCCTAATTTAGATTTTCGTAATCCTTTATGAACTCAGAATGGCCTATATTCAGAACTTGAATCTGATTAACAAGACTTTTTCTATGCCAAATCCAGTCTAGTTCAGGGCTTGCATGTAAGTTCTAATTTAGACTTAGCAAGGCCTATCAGGTTTTGAGAAGGTTAAATTTAGGTTCTGGGATTTACTATTTCATCTTGACAACTTAAAGCTAAAACGTTAGGCGGAGGTTCTGTAGGTCGGGCCCTTTTGGGATACAGAACGCAATAATAAGGTTATTTTAGCGTTGTGTAAACTAATCACCCAGAACCTTGAGTAATTCTAGAAAGGTTCTAGAACCTTTGGTAAACCTTTTCAGAACCTAAAATGTTACTTGGGACAACTGTCAATTCCATACATTTTATAACCTATTATTCAGTAAATTCAAATTTTCTCGAAATATGCATAAGTGTGCTTTACCACGATGTACTAAAATACTTACGCCGGTGTTCATTTATTACCCAAAGATACTACGCAAATAGAAAGTGGGAAACTAAAAGAGTAAAACTAAAAGTAACTTTGAGTATTTTGATTGGTAATTTTCGGCAATATGGTGTTGCTCTGGTGGAGCTATTAACGTCTTGGTAAAGTTCTAGAGCAGGAACGTCAATTGCTTGGCTTTCAGAAGCTTGAGGGCTTTGATTGCTGAAATAAAAATTTCGGTCATAGATAACCTAAAAAATAAGGAATACCATTTATTAAGTAAGTAAATGATCTCTCAATTTTCGTAAATTTCCCGACCATGACTCAAGTAAGAATTAACACGTTACAACTAAAAAAATACCCAAATCTAGAGCCTAGCACTAATGAAAAATAAACCTAACCTAAACAATAAAGAATACCATTTATTATTAAAGTACGGTTCTCTCAATTTTCGTAAATTTTCCTACCATGAACCAAGTAATAATTAACATGTTACAATAAAAAAATGATCCAAATCTAGACCCTAGCACTGATTAAAAATATTTTATTAGATAGAAGTCTACCTCGTAATAATATCTCATTTCTTTCCAGTAATCCTTGCTCCTGGTTTGTTAAGGTCGTCTTTCAATTCTATAAGCTTCCAGGAACAATACATGTTAGCAATAACCATGGTGGATCGGTTTCAACACAAAAAATAGCAAAAACCACTAATGTAAACAATGCGAAAATGATTTGACAGCGGCCATCCCGCCGCTCTGGCGACATCTACGCTGAGCTTTGCGCGTGGATCCCCATTTTTGCCAATTGATCAAACCGAAAAATGGCGAAGTTTAAAAAATGCATTATCAGCCTACGGCGTTTAAATTATTACTGAAAACAATTCTGTAAAATAGGCAGGGTTTCATTAGGTTTTTAATCTATTGTCCCAGTTTATGACGAGCGAGCTGTAAAAGGGCAAGGGCAAAAATGCATAGGCGTAGATACCTAATCTGCCTACTGCGTCAGGAAAATCACAGAAAACAATTCTATAAAACAAGCAGCAACCCTACATTGGCTACATTATTCTGTAAAGGCTTACTCACTAAAACTAGGACATCTTGGCAGCCTAGTTGTAAAGCAAAGTAAGACGCGCGAGCTGTTTTGTAAACACGTCTTTGTGCTCGAATTGTCTGAATAGAAATGGCCACTTTCGCGTAAAAGAATGGTGGGGCTGTACAAGAAACTTCTTTGCTTTCACGTGATATTTATTTAGATGGTATAAAACAACGTTTTCATCCAAAAAGGAGACTGAGAAAAAGTGGTAAGTATATGGACCAATAGCGATACGGATTCAATATTTGTGTAGAACCTCACTTCTCCCTCACCTGCTATTTAGATAGCAGGTGGAAAATGTGTTGCGTAATTAGTTACGCAACACATTTTCGTAAACGATTACGACTAATCTGTTTCATTTTGACAGTTCAACAACATTCATTGCGTTATTATAAATTACGTTGTTGAGTAGATTTTTTTATCGAACTTCTGAAGCAATGGATTAGCAATCTGTTTCAAAACGATTCAGATTCTGATTGATCGTGTATTAATTACGTAATTAGGGTACTGTCCTTGTAAACCCTGTACATTCTACAAGTATTATATTTTTACCGGGGTAGCAAAAGGACGTAAGGATCGAGTAGGTGGCGTGCTTTGGTTTCTGCCAACCTCCATAAAAAGAAGGCGTGAGTTTTAATTTTTAAATTAAATGTGTAAATTATGTGTAGGTATTATATTTGTCACAAAATTACAGGTCAGATTTTGATGCCCCTTTGCATAAAGGCTTTTGCAGACCAGTCCGACTTGTCGGGCGACGCGACACCAACAATACAAAACTTCATGGTATAACAATAACCGGTGTTGCGTCACGCGACAAGTCGCGCTGGTCTGCGCAAAGGGATACCTTATCAGCTATACCCTTAAGGGTATAGCTGATAAGGTATCCCTAAACAAATATAAAAACCGAGTCGCTATTAGTCCGTAGACTACTTCCTATACAATTTTTCCCAGTCTCCTTTATTACGTTCGTTGAATTACCTCCGATGTTAGTTAATTTTGATAATGATAAATAAATTAACGCGCATGTTTTTAATCGGTAATAAAATTAAAACACTTCTGTTGTTTAAAGCCAATAAAGGCTTTTACCAGTAAAACTAAAAGTAGGCCAGTTTATTTAACATCGGAGCTAAAATCAATAGTGCTGAAAATAATTGCCATGTAAGCCAATTTAACATTGTTGGAAATGTTAATTGGTTGCCGGAAAAACAGAACATAACAGTAATATGAGCTGTAGCTGTTTATGTAGGTAATATTGGTAGGTATTTGTTTATTGAAAAGGAAACCTTTACGCCTCGTGCAGACCAGCGTTACGGGACAGCTCGACGCAACTCTAACAAAACAATGGCTAACGGCTGATTCCACCAATGAAACTGAACGCGATCAGCATTTCTATGACGCGTTCTTCTAGAGTTGTCAGTGTCAAAATTGTAATTTAATGGAATAATTTAAATTAAAGTAATTTAAACAAACGTTTAATTTTATTGGTGAAATCCGCACTAAGAAAACTTCACGGTATAGCAATTACCGGGGTCGCGTCGGGGTCGAGTCTGCACGAGCTTCTTTTCTACCTGTAACCCTTTCATTCCATCCTAAACCATTTGACCACTTGGCTTAACACACATTCATCCAAAAATGTTTATTTAAAAAATCGTTACAAGAATCAAGATTGGCTCGATGAAAGTTATACGCAATCAGAAACTTTGTTTTACAATTTCATAGATAACATCCAATTCTAAACTAGTTTATAATCCAACCATAATTTAAACTGTCAACAATACAATCTGCTGACTCGACAACAAACTGTCGAGATTAACAGCGCAATGAATAAGACCAGCTTATCTTGGAATTTCGGGGTGGCGCTAGTTGCAAAGGCTCGTGTTTAGTAATAACAGATCAGAGAAGATCAGGTTGAGACACTCTTGCCGCGGTTGGTTCGCGGATGGGTGACCATCTCTACATACCGAGACAACTCAGTGCCTCGGAAAGCACGTTAAGCCGTTAGTCCTGGCTTTGAAAGTCGATACGAGTGGCCAGAAGCTCGAAGGTCTTACAACCAGTCTTACAAAGGAGTATCGTTTTACCCAGAAACTGGGTTGTGGAGGTCAGATGGCACTCGCTCCATAAAAAATACTGCATGGTATTCAGCTGCATCCGGTTATCCAGATATATTTGGGACACGGCTAAGCAGATGTAGTACTTCAAAATTTTAGTTCCAATTTCCGCCGCGTGCCAATTTATCCTGGTTTTAATTTCATTGAAGTAATCGGATTTTAATTAAGCGTTGAGCTGACAGCTTCATTTGCTCAGACAAAGGGTTACATAATCTGATACTTCTGATAGTGCTGTAGCCAATCAGTGTTGTAAGGTTTTTTACCCGGTAGTAATTTGTTTGAACATTGTTCTTGTCTTTAGGATGGGTCTATTAATTTATTCGTCACACTTTAAGTATTGCTCTGTGGTTTTAATAGTATGATTGATGTTTTAAACGGTCTGCTGTTAGCTTCCGTATGTCGTGGCATTTTGTGAAATATCCAATTGAAAATTTCCTCTTTGCAATGTTACCACAACTTTGTTATTTGAGTGCCAAGAAAGTGTGCTTGTATTTGGTATCCATTATTTTGTTTTCTTTAGAAAATATTCAATTGAAGCGATCAGCAATAATATCGAATTGGGTATCATCGCAATTTGATTTCACTTACCTACATTGCCAAAGGTAAATTCATTGAATCTTGACATTGTAATATTGCATAAATTATAAACGTAATAGAAATGGATGGCTGGATGTTTGTTACTCTTTGACGCAACAACTTCTGAACGGATTTGGATGAAATTTTTCACACAGATAGTTAATAGTCTGGATTAACATAGGATAATTTTATCCCGATATTCCCACAGGATCGAGGCTTATGCGGATCAAATCGCGGGGCGGGGCGCTGCTAGTATTGCTTAATCATCAGTTTGTCGATATATTATATCTTCTTACTTCTTTAAATATTATCTCTCCAACGCATCAATATCGATAGTTCCATGAGCAACTTTACCCATGAGTACTTTACTTAGATATCCCTTTAATACTAAAAATTTGCTGCCACCATTTAATACCAAGAGGAGTAGAAAATCGACGATTTTTAACAGATTCTTAGTAATCGAAAGATATACATGACTCATGGGTAAAGCTGCTCATATAGGTACTAATTTGATTCAAAGTTTACGAAACATAAGTGCAATCTGCAATGTCGTAAAATTGCATACACATAGTGTTTTTACCACTCATCCTATGCCACATGGTTGTAAGATTGCGCGGCAAATTGTAAATTACCATGGCGGTTAACCAACAGTGTTAACATCGCTATAATGATAGTCATTCTGCGGACAGCTAAATACACCTAGACTGTGGAATAGAGAAGCAGAAGGCTCACTTCTTACGACGTTACAATCAGCCAAATTCAAAATGGATCCTCCTCCAAATTAGAATATGGTGGACGGTTGGTAGAATTCCGGCTTCACGAGACGGAGAGTATCTATGAAGATTAACACACCTTCAAGAGCCTTCATGAAGGTGTGTAAATTCTCATAGATACTCTGTGTCCAAGACAAAATATGATATTCATGTCTATCGTATTTCGTATTGTGGTTGTTAGAAATCGGGCAGCTGATTCTCCGTATAAAATCAGCTCCGTTATGGACAGACGGGTTCCCGACATAAGCAGGAACCCCACAGATTTCTAATCGGTCGTATTCCAATAATCGTACGTTTAAATCCTCCTTCTCCAGAGCGGGAGCGAAAAAAACACTATATTGTGCCCGGCTGATGGCAATAGAAAAGGTGGACCGATGACCTTGTGAAGGCCGCAGGAATCCGCCGGATGCGGCAAGCACAGAACCGGTCGAAGTGGCGGAGCTTGGGGGAGGCCTATGTCCATGGACGTCTTTCGGGTGAAATGATGGTGATAGATGGCAATAGGTTCGCCTCCTATTACATGGGACTTAAACATAACTGGCGAAATGTGGATTTATTATAGGTACACCTCTGCCTTATGTTATTGTGAGGGTTATGATTGCACCGCGATGATTTTTTTTGTTTTAATTTTTTGTTTTTTTTTGGTTTTGCACGTGAGCTAGATGCGAGCCGTGAACCTTCTGTGCCTACAAGCCTATGTTACGTTAATGTTTTGAGGTGTAGAAGAAGTTGTATTCCAACTTAATTGGATTTTAGAGTCCCGTACACCTTATTAACCTACTTTGGACTGACTAACATGTGTGCTTCCGAGTACTAAGGTTTCTTCGCTTTTCTTTTAATGCTCGTGTCTGCAAATTACTAGATTACTAACTTGCACGATGGTGGTTGTGTGTTTAGAAATTATCCCCGTAACGATCTTATTGTTGTCAATCGCTTCAATTGCATTTGGTTTGATACCGCGAAAAATTTATCTAGACGATCAATTTTTTTCATCAATGTGTATCAAACAAATAAAAAAAAATTGGCAATTGCAATTGATCGTTTCGGGGACCCTTAAGATTTTGGAATATACAATGAAGAGCTCAGAGGCATATTTAAGGCTTTATTTTAGGAAAACCACACTTCAATTTCACGGTCCTTACACCGAGGGACGAAAACCCCTTTAGTTAAAGTAGACAAATGCGCAGTGCTACGTAAAAAAACAAACTTTTTAAAATAAGATATATTTATTTGCTCAAACATGTGTACAATAATAGCGTAAGTAGGTACATTCAGGATAACATTAAAAAAAAAATACAGGCTCGGAACATGAGGCGAGTCGCTGCGCAGTAACAAATTCATGGGTCAGCGGGGGTGAGGGGTGGGGTACTGCGCAGCGAGCAGCTAACTTGCGAGCCGCCATTAACTTTGAATAACGAACTATGCCATTTACCCTCCACTTGAGTTGTAAATAGAACCTAGTTACCTTTGAGCTAAATGGTTACTTACTAACTATTCGTTCAATCGACGTAATCTGTAGGTTACTATGTAGGCACGTAATTATCAATTTTACGGCCTATCCTAGATTAAGATTAGGTATGTTGGAGAATGTCGGAGGCTGTTGCCTCGTTTGCATCTTACCTAACATTGCATGTACGCAAGAGGCTGTCAGTGGTACCAATCAATCTGCCTAGCCTTTTCCCCACTAAGTTGGGGTCGGCTTCCAGTCTAACCGGATGCAGCTGAATACTGTATTTTTACTTTGAGCGACTGCCTATCTGACCTCCACAACCCAGTAACTGGGTAATACACCCCTTGGTAAGACTGGTTGTCAGGCTTTCGGGCTTCCGACAACCCGTAACTACTGTTAAAGATCCAGGAATGACAGCCGGGTATTTTCCTACTGGCTTTACTCCAGGCATTGAGCAGTGGTGGCTCAGTGCAAACGGCCGCAACACAAACTAAAGCATTTTAGTTTGTGTAAGTTGGTTGTTATGGAAGGATCGCAGTAGGTGACGTTCTATTTCTGCCTACTCTCGTAAGAAGGAGGCGCGAGTTTGTAAGTCATCATAATCAGCCTATTAAGGTTCCCACTGCTGGGACACAGGCCTCCCCTCTGTGCGATCTGGGCTGTAATCTACTAGATGTCACATTTTCGAATTTTTAGTTCTAAGACATGCAAATTTCCACACGATGTATTATTCCTTCCAGTGGCGAAGGGTGCCGTAATAGAAAAGGTAAGCCGGAGCCAAAACAAAAGGAAAAAAAAAAAAAAAAAAAAAAAAAAAAAAAAAAAAAAAAAAAAAAAAAAAAAAAAAACCAGGGGCTGCAGCCGTGCGTGAAGTCTAGTTACTTACAATTTGTGGCTAGCTTTCTGGCTCTTCAGTCTTGTACAGGCAGATGTTACTATTTACTATATGATAAGATGATACTATTTACGTGTCCAAAAAACGTTTTCATTTCCTGAATATTTTCAAGGGAACGGCTCAGTACTAAATTTAATATATGAGCGTAACATGGGACAAACATTGCCATATGGACATGCATCACGAATTTTCGCTTGTACTCCACCGTGGCTCGCCAGACATAACTGCCGCGCCGTCGTAAGATTGACCAACTAACTTATTTCTACAACGATACTGGTCAAGTATTTCTAACAACTGTTTGGATAAAACTTCAGCAGTTCGACTTTCGCTAACATCGTAAAAACCCAGGAATCGTTCTTCAATTCCAGTTTCTGATAAATATCGAAAAATTACAGTTAATTGCTCCCTATGACTGACATCTGGAGTTTCGTCAATCATTACAGACAGAAATTGAGCTTTATCTATCTCTAATCTAATGTGGTCTCGTAAAACGGATGCAATACAATGTATTAAATCATTTTGAATATCACTAGAGAGACCAGAAAACACGGGGTTCTGAACTGAAGATCATAGTTCTAAATGCGAGTTCATTACGGATCATATTTCCTCAGATATAACAAAGTTTTGATATAGTTACCGCGGTTATTGGAATTCAGACCTTCATCGTGGCCGCGAAAAGCTACTTCTTGTGTATCTAACAAAATAATGGTGTCAATAAACCGTTTCTTAAATTCCTATTTCGATTTACTTTTCTAATAGGAGCTTCATACGAATTAGCGAAAAATAATCAAGTTGTTCTGTGATTCGTTTAACGACATCTGTCGGCGAGTAGAAATACTATTTTGAGATTTGTGAAGCTAGTTTGGCGTTTCAACACAAGATGACAGCACATCTGATTTTACTCTAAGAGTGAAATCAAATGTAATTATAATACAAAAAGTATTTTTAATTATGGAATTTGTTTCATAATGTAGGTATTAATAAAGAATTCAGTATTAATTATGTGTTTCTTATTTTCAAACCTTGAAAAGCATGTTTCCTCACAAAGTAAATAATTCGTCAAGCAACAATCAAAACTATTTGCCGCCATCCTAATCCTACTGATAGTACTAATCATTTTTCAAATCTACTCTAATGATGTAAGTTCAACTTATTAAACTTTCTACTTACCCCAAATACCTAATTACAACGTAGTTCAATCAACGTACGTTTCTTTCACTAAACTCATAACACAAACACTATCTTAATCACTTTTCTATACCTGAAAACAAATATTACTCGTACTAGTAATGATAAACTAATGAATACAATGAATACAAAATGCAAATTAACTACTGTAAACAAATTATATGGTTGCGATTACGACAAAAACCAACACATTGTCAATCGAATGATGAAATAATGTTTTGATTTCCGAACACCGAGCCGAACGCATTACGATACTCAACGACAACAACCGAATATCAAATGCGAGAACGAGTGAGTAATAGCAATACATAGTTCTTTCTCGTTCACACGAGCGCGTTTTCGCCTACTGTCCCTATAGTAACTCGTTGCAAACCGGCTTACTCGGCTGCTAAGAAAGGGCGGTGTCACGTGACCGAGTGACGTCAAGACGGACTATATTTTCTATAGAAATTAAATTCACGATAACCCGTACGCGCCTACGAGTTATTTTAGAGCGAAATGTTTTGTTGTTGGGATATAAAGACAAAAATTTTTATGTAGGCGTTTTGTAATGTTTTAATTGTATTCAAATACTTATAGTGTGATTATTCAATGACGATAGAGTGGTTGTGTTCCGAATTACCGAAGGGAAGCCGATAGGAATCGGCTTGTACGGAGTCTACGCCCCTGATTCCTTCACCGTTTTGAGAGCAGTGGTGATTTAATTATTTACACAAAGTAAAGCGCCTGCTTGGGTTTGAACCCACGACCTACAACTCTAAAGTCCGCCGTTACCACTGGGCCACAACTGACTGCTCTCATGTGTAAGTAAATTGTTATAAATCGTACTAAGTAAGACATAGCACTACATCAGTTTTATCATTTACTTTTATCGATTCCATAAATCTCAGTTAAAATCCCCATAAATTCTAGTGCGTAGGTGAACAGAGACAGAGTTCAACTGCGTAGGAGTGGATAAAAAGATCGCTCTAAAACATTGCATATAAAGTTAAGTTCAGGACCTCGAGAGCAAGGTCTACTACCTTACTGTACTGTAGGTACAGTAGACAGCACTTCGATGGTAACACTTTGACACCTTAAGCCGGTCTAGCATAGTACGGAGTTTCAATAGAATCCGAGGGCAGCTTAAACAAGTTTTTACCACTGAGGAGCACAATGACAGTAGGCCACTGTACCTAAATATAACTCGGTCGATTTCGGTCGGTAGATTTAGTTGAGATCTCTAAGAAACGATCATTTACCACCCACATGCGTTTAGACACCCGCAAAGTCAGGATACATACTCTCAAATGCATGCGGTTGAAAACAATTGAGCGTCGTCTTAGTGCAGTTCTAAATCCAAACAGCTATATGGCAATCTGGTTTTCAGTTAGTAAAGGTACCCTTTCATCACACCTATTCGAAAAACAACAATTGCCTATAGAGGATAGCGGGAGCAAAATTCAACTTTGCTCCCTAGGGAGTTTGGGGTTTCTCTCTTCTGATTGGTTCACTCCGTGCTTTTGATAGCGTTCTGATTTGTGTAGTTAGGTTGGAGGCGCTCGCGTGAAGGTTTAATGTAAAAAAAAAAAACGAGTACGTGGCTTTTTATTTTTCTCATAGGTAGTGATCAAAAATAGTGTGGATCACTCGGGGACAAAATATTTTGTTCTCGGGCGGCGTATATTCAATTCCTCGCTAACCTCAGGATTCTACTTTAGAATCCCTCGCTAGGCTCGGGATTCTACTATAGAATCCTTCGCTTAGCTCTGAACTCAAAAGAACGCCCTGGAAGCACAAAATATTACTTTGTCCCCATGTAACACAAATAACTATTCCGTACCCAACCGCAGGCGGCAGCAGCCCGTATTCTAGTCCGTAGATAGAAGATAGAAAAACGTGTTGTCGTTCGAGCGTTGTAGGCACTACTGGTCTGCGGTCGGGCTACACGTGTCGCCTGTCCCTCGCCCGTAGCGCCAACGACATATCACTAGCTACGGAAGGTATTTCATAGAAATTCATAGAAACCAGTCGCCTGCAGTTGCCTCCTGCGGTCGGGTACGGAATCGTACTTTAAGCTAGCCAAGATCGTCAATTTACGGACTTGCTCTAAAATAACAGCAAAGTCATCCTGTCGAATGGTATTGTCTACAATCACTTTACGACGTTCCTCGCTCATCTGACCTAAACCTTTTGTAAAAGCTCGGTGCTGGCCTTATTTTTACAGGCCATTCGCAGTCCTGAATGCCCTCGTCCCCTCTCGTTTAGCAACAGGTCTATAAGATGCCTCTCACAGATAACACGACCCTTACTATGTGCTTCACATTGTTAGTATTACAATAGACTTTTGGAAGATATCTTTTTTTTTGTGTTTCAAGTTGTGTTTTGTGAGAAAAGTTGACGAGATATCATGGTGAAAGACACGGTTTTTCATTGCTTCATTTTAAGTCACACTAAATGATTATTGTCCTATTTTTGGAAAAGACAGTCTCTCTCAAAGTAGGTGTGTCTAGGAAAAATTTATCATATTAATAATAAGCCCAATATTATTGTCCCACTGCAGGGCAAAGGCCTCCCTTTCCTTTTTCCACTCGACTCGATCCTGAGCCAATATGGACCAATCCCTCCTATAAGCGTCAAGTTCGTCCCGCCATCTACGCCTGGGTCTTCCACGATGCCGCTGGGCGTTTTCAGGAACCCACGTAGTAGTGGTCTTAGCCCGCAATGCGATTTGTGTCTATAAATATATATATTCCGGAAATTAAAACTGATCCGGGTGTAACACTAATATTAAAATAATACCAACATTTCGGACACGCTATTTATCATGTGTCCATCGCATCACGCAAATGCCAAACTACCCTACGTAATCACTGGTGAAGTTTCCGACTCATCATGATGATCACGACATACAAACGAATCGTTAAAATGTTATTTCCTGCACCAATTAACGTTTACCGACCGGTAACGAGAACCGATAGTAAGCCGTACTTCGTGTTGTTCAAAGTCGTGATTTTAATTCCGCTCTCTCAGTAAAAATGGGTACGGAACCGTTCGATGGTTAGATCGTGACTGATCCTGCCTTTATATTTTATACCTTCTCTCGATTGACGAGCAGAGGTCTGACATTTCAAAAGAGGGGAAAATGTTGCTATTTCACTATTTTACGAAATACGGTACTGAGTTTTCGCATGTGGCTTTTGCGACCCGCATCTTTAAACGTCGTTCGTTACTTCAAGAAAGACGAACATTATACAATATTATGTGGGAGTAAAACAATTCTTGTGTAGTATTTATCTAACTGTCTCACTGTATTTCTTGTTGTAATAATAACTAGAACTATGAACAACAGCCCGCGTAGCATGACAAACATAGAGACGAGTTTTCTACGGGTTTTGTCGACCGAAGAATAGACAAAATGACAGATTGTGATTGTTTATCTCTCATTTTGTCTATTCTTCCGTAGACAAATCCCGTTTCTATTGCAATCATGTTAAGCTGTTTTCAGACTAACGCGATTAGTCACGCGACGCGACACCGGTTATTGTTATACCGTAAAGTTTTGTATTGTTCGTGTCGCGTCGCGCGACAAATTACGCTGGTCTGAAAACAGTTTTAAGCGTGTAACCGACGATGTAACAATTAAATAAAGAATTGATGATTGCAAAAAATAACATGGCAATTTTGCCAGCTTTGGTCCATAATTTTATTGACAGCATCTCTTAAATTCTCTGTGCAAGCTTATATTACATATTATGATACTGCAAAAGGTTTTGTATTGATTTGGTATTCAAACTTTGATCATTCATTCCACAACGCTATGCACGTGACATATGATTTCCAGTAATTTCTTTGATATGGAGAACGTTATTACTGAAGCAGAATTCAAGGCACATTAACCAGAGACACGACATTTGATTCCGAGCTATCCCTTTGACATTAGAACCCGGAAACATTCTTTTCCGTTAGCACAACAAACACCGTTGCTTCACAAATAACACCCACACCACATAGCTCATAGGTACCCGAAAATTTCCGGAATAAAACGAAGTTTTCCGAACTAACAGTAACTTTTTTTGTTTCAGGTATAAATCCAGTTCTTTTTGGAGGTCAGCACCAGGTCCTTTCAGGATCGAAGTGAAATATATTCAGGGGCGAGTCGTCAAGGGTATTACAGAGCTTACGGACCATTCATTGAACTGCCAGGTTGGTACAAAATAATGAGAAAAGGGTTTATGTGAAAAAATACGTTTTTTTTGTGCGTTTTGTTATTCTGTTTTTGAAGGCTGAAAGGTCTGGTTTATCTCGGGATAACGTTTTATTGTGTGGAATGATTAAGTTTATTCAAATGAGATAAAAATCTTATCCCATGTGACTAAAAGAGTAATGAATGTAAATGTTGATGGATGGAGAGGGAGAGGGAGGGAGGTGTGAGGAATGATATGAAAGAGAAGAGAGTGAATGATAGGGTGATGGTTGTCAGCAGAGTATAGAAGAAGATAACGTAGAAAGACTATCACTGGTTTGTATATTCCAAAAAAATCTTCTAAGCTCGCGTTCTCAAGTAAAAGAGAGCAATAACTTATTTTTTATTGACCAATATTTAGGTCAGAATCAAGGTCAAAACACTTAAAACCTTTATTGCCTAAATGAGATGTCTAGACTGCGTGAAAATAATAAGATTTTATTAAATTGTCGTGCTTTATCTACCTTTTGTCCCGTTTATGTAAACTTGTGAACCATTTTTTTACCGTTTTGTCCACAGTCCTTTTTGTCCTCCATAGCTTTCAAAAAGATGGCTAGCTGCTTTGTACTAAGTGCTGTTAAATACAGCCTTTGTAACTGTATATTAATTACCATAATCTGACAGTTTTCATAACAATTATATTTGTGTCAAAAATAAATAAATGAATTTATTGTGCTAAAATTATTGTGTATCAATAGGTAATAAATAATTAATTTAGAAACAGGCCCGAAAATGCATTTTATTGTCAGCTGTTCGAATTTCAACAACTCTAACCTTGTTATCGGAAGCTGGAAATATTTTTGCTATTCTGCCCAGGGGTTGAAAGCGGTAGAGGTATAAGGGTATGGTACCGGTATAGAATTACGATACAGCTTCGATTTAAAGGTAGAACCAAAACGGTTGAGAATTACGGTTGTGGTACCGCTATTACTAATACCTTTACCGAAATCATTTCGGTACCGAAAAAAATGATGCGACGAAGAGCGAGCGCGACGCGGTGGCAGCGCCGCTGGGCGAGGGGGAGCGGTGCGTGCGGCGACCGACGTTGCTTGAGTTGCCAGCCCGTTGTCAACGCGATCGTGTCGAGACACAGAGCACTATCATCACAGTATAAAAATATACAGTAGGATGACGCCTTTGATCTCGTGGTTAATGCCGACAACGTGTCGGCATTGTCGCGACAGCTAGGGTTGTCCCAAGTAAACAATATTAATTAATTCGTTTATTTTAAAGCAACATCGTTATCAACATTATTATTTCCTTTATTTAAATTATGTACATATAATTTACATTTTTAAATATTTTTATAAAACCAAAAACATTTAAAAATAGTAGCCCACCGGTATCGGGAACAGGGTCCAAGCTACCAGTGGTCAGGGCTCGGCGCGTCTCGTTAGGAGATTCCTTTCTCAGAAAGGAATCTCCTAACGAGACGCGCCGTGTCCAGAAGTACTGCTTTCTGGATCAAACTCGTGATCCAGCTGCCTAACGAGAGCCTCCGCATATTAGTCGAGGCTCTTGGCTACTATGCAAGTAGTCTCCGTTAGTCAGACGAGAACAGTCAGAAATAATGTGTCGGAGTGATTCCCCCGGACGGTGGCATGCCCGACAGATGTCAACCGTGTCGTCCTTCACAATATATTTCCGGTAGTTGTTCGTCATCATAACTTCGTCCAAAATCGCAAAAACAAAACTTTCGGTTTCCCCAAAGAGATCACCGAATCGCAACCAGGATACGGACGCTAACAGGTCTACATCGGGCCCATGTAAGGCCCGGTAAAAGCGCCCGTGAAGCTCTTTGCTCTGCCATACCTCCCTGCGGTCATTAGTTTCTAATACTATAGGTTTGCGCCAGTTCTCGTTATCCAAGGGTAGCGGGGTAAGGCCCTTGTCCACTGAGCCCACATCTCGGTGCATCCCCACATCGGCTTCAAGGAAGTATTCCCTGACACTGCATACCTCATGGCTGGCAGGGTCTTAGCATTTAAGAAGACTCGACCGCCGCACTTCCGCGGGATATACAGTCTCATCACCGATGAACGTGGGTGATGCATCCGATTTGCGGTCAGCAGTGTGCGGACCCTCCGATCCAGGGCGTCAAGTTCCGTCAGAGTCCATTTGAGCATGCCGAAAGAGTTCATCAAAACTGGCATGACCCAACCGTTGAAGGCGCGCACCTTGTTTCCGCCTGATAAAAGACTATTTAGGACTTTATTCAGGCGGCTAAAAAAGCGCTCCCTCAGCGATTGCGTCATGTCGGCAGCGTTGATACCTAACGCTTCCGAAATACCCAAATACTTGTAGACCAGGTATTGATTGAGGAGAGGGATCTTAGGTGTATGGAATCCGAGAGTTGAGTTCCCACGGATTCCACAAACCCCCTCGCTTTACATGCATGACCGCAAATTTGTCCACACTAAATTCCATCCTGATGGCGCTACTGAAAGTTTCAGTTACCTTCAGTAGCTCCATTAGTTTAAAATTCAATTCAACATTATTATGTCGTTTATTTATTTTCTTTCTTAATTACATTTTAAAATATTTCTTACATTAAAAAGATATAAAAAACGCATCTAAAAATAAAAAAAATAGAGGTCCGGCGGTGTCGGGAGCAGGGTCCAAGCTACCGGTGGTTAGGGCTACAGAGACAGGAACCTCTTCACAATGCGAGCCGTATCGAGGAGTACTGCCTTCTGAATCAGGCTCTTGATCCAACCGTCTAACGATAGTCTAGAGAGATGTTGGTCGAGGCTTTCGGCCATCAGGCCGTTGGCCGTTACGACAATCGGTACAATGATAGCCAAGCTTACATTCCACATGTCAACAACCTCGTGTCACGTGTGCTAAGTCGAGATATTTTATTTGTTTCTCTTTCTCAGCTTTCACGAGGTTCTCGTCATGTGGGATGGTAACATCGACTATATATCATTGGCGGCGTGTTGATCGATCTATCACCACTATATCAGGCTTATTTGCTACAATAGTCCTGTCAGTAATGATAGACCGTTTCCAGTACAACGTGAATTGGTCATTTTCAAGAACTGGGTCGGGCACATTTTTGTAATACGGTACCTCAGAGTGCACAAGTTTATATTTCAAAGCAAGTTGCTGGTGAATAATCCTAGCCACTTGGTTATGCCAGTGCAAGTACTCGCCGTTAGCCAGACACGAACAACCAGAGATAATATGTCTGATGGACTCACCCGGACGATGGCATGCCCGATACACGTCAACCGTACCGTCCTTCATAATATGTCTCCGGTAGTTATTCGTCAAGATAACTTCGTCCATAATTGCACAGACGAAACCTTCAGTTTCCCCGAAAAGGTTACCGAAACGTAGTCAGGATACGAACGCAAAGAAATCTACACCGGGCTCATGAAGAGTCCGATAGAAGCGCCCGTGAAGTTCCTTGCTTTGCCATACCTCCTTGCGGTCATCTGTAGTAAGTACTACAGGTTTGCGCCAGTTCTCTTTAGCCATGGAGAGCAGGGTGAGTCCCTTGTCCACTGCGACCACATCACGGTGCATACCCACTTCGGCTTTAAAAAAAAATTCCCTGAGGCTCCACACCTCGCGGTTGTGGAGGGTTTTCGCATTTCAAAACCCTCGACCCCCGCTCTTCCGCGGGATGTACAGTCTCATCACCGATGAACGTGGGTGATGCATCCGGTTTGCGGTCAAGAGTGTAAGGACCCTCCTGTCCAAGGCGTCGAGTTCGGTCTGAGTCCATTTGAGTATGCCGAAAGAATACTTCAGGACCGGCATGACCCAACCGCTTTTGGCGCCACCAGAACCAAAAACCAGGGTTCGATATACTTTAAAGTATTTTCTTTCTGCATCAAAAATTGATCCGTAATCTCATACAAATAAGGACTATAAACGCGTATGTAAAAAAATATATTCCAATATCCAAGCGTTGTTAAAAGAAAAATTCCTGCATAGAAGATTGATCCCTAACTGAATATAAATAAGGACCAGAATCGCGTCGAGGTCAACAGAGCGTGTAGCTAAGTAAAATACTTTGATGAAGTTTCCAAGCCTTGTTGGAAGACAAAATGCTTGAATAGAACATTGATCCGTAACTAAACATAAATAAGGAGCACAATCGTGTCGAGCGAGCGTCAACGAAATGAGTAGCCGAGTAAAATACTTTGAAGTCTTGCATGTATTTCGGGTCGGCAGTTAGTACTTGCAAGTAAAAATCTGGTATAAAAATTTAAAAACTTAGTCGCGTAAATACGCACCTTCCCTATTAAATAAACAAAATTGATTTGTTGACCTTTCATCCGTGCGCGGAAATTGATATTTGTCGCGACTGTCTACACGTTGTCGGCATTTACCACGAGATCAAAGGTGTCGTCCTACTGTATCTTTTTATACTGTGGTGCTATTGTGTCGAAACTTGAACGTAATATGTGCTTGAACGAACTGCGACGCGTCAGTTGTATTGTTTTTATTTGCAATTTTCGTGCCTTTTTAATTTCACTGTTTTTGACGTGAGCACATTTGTGATTAAGTTGACAAACAAAGTAGACGCGGAAACATAAATGGCGGAAAAATGGCAAAACAACCTGCTTTGTCTGGCTGCCGAGGCACGAAAATCAGTAAATTTTCGATCAAGTACCTACTCCCTTACCATTGCGGCCGACACAACGCGTGACGCCACGGCGCGGCGCGGGCGGCAGGGTACAAAGACAACCTTTATTTTATAATTTAGATACTGGAAAAAGTAACGATACCGCAATATTACAATATCGAAATATAAAGGTACCTTTATTTTAAGGTATCGAAATTTAAAGGTATGACGTCATACCGCTTACTTTTGATACCATAATTTTTTCGGTTATTCAATCCCTGTAAACTCCACCTTTTCACTGGCCTTTGGGCAGACTGCCCAAAGGCCAGTGAAAAGGTGGAGTTTTTGGGTTTTTAAGCAACACTACCATATTTTCCTTTTATAACTTTAATAAATTAATGTAAAAAGAAGAACAGTCGAGGTCGTGAGATGCAAACGGCCACGATTAGATGTGGAAATACATAGTTGAAATGAAAATTGTATAAAATATTTTTCAAAAGTCTGACAAATTAATAATTATTCAACCGACGATATTATAGAAAAATTACAGTGATGAATAATTTCTATAATATTTAAATTGTCATCTTAGCCTTTTCTTAAAAGCGGCTTCGTTGTACCTAATTATTCAGATTTCATTAAAAACCATTGACTACCTAATTAGGCACCAATTCGCTAATTATTGCATTCAATAATTCATTAACTTCAGGAAGATATCCACCACGCTCTATTTTGTATGATCATCGTGCACAAACTAATCGTATAAATTTTGACATTAGGCCTACGTTACACAGTCGCGATATCACGCGATAATATCCTACTCCAAGACCGGTCGTTGTGACTGGCACTTCGCAATCGCGCGTTAGCTATGTGGACTCTGTGGAGAGTGAAAAGTAGCGTATACCCGCGTTGTCGCGTCTATCCGAAGTTAGCCTTATAAATCGCTAAGTAGTAAATAAAGTTATATCGCGTCGCGTGTTGTCTACCGTATTTGTCGTCACGCGATCACACGTGTGTTTAAATAAACATATCTACAAACGATTTCTTTGTTTTGTACATTTTGAAAGATGATGTAATAATATATTATAAAAGGTGGAGACGACAATACAGCAATAAATGAAACGGCGTGTCTCTAATGACGTTCCCATGCAAAAAGTCAATCGAGTATATTTAATAGTTTAGTCAATAATAGCTAGTAGAAGATCGGCAAAATCCATAGTCGGCTCGGGTTATTCCGTTTATCCAACCCAAAAAAATCACCCTAAGGTGTATATTCGGAAACATATTTATAGGCTTAGGGTGGATGCCATATAGTGCGGTATTTAGTGTCGTCAACCTTGCAAATCTTCAACAAAGGAAGCCGCTTGGCACAGGCATACCTAGTGGTCGTCTGAGCTGATTTAGCCCTGTACCCACGTGGTACCACCCTGCAGGTAGGTGGGGGAGGGGGGTAAAATCCCATCTACCACGCTGCACTCTTACGTCGATATTTGCAAAAGTTTAGCAAATATGTCGTGTTTGGTATCGTTTTCGTATAATTCAAGGACGAGGAATTCATTTCTGGAACAACATTTTCACTCGTTCATAGAAAAAAAAGAAGTTCGGCGCAAAAAAAGAAATATAAGAAATAAAAATTCTTACAAAATCTATGCCTAAAATTGAACCACGAGATTATGCTTTATAAAAAAAATAGTTATAAATAGCCCTGTTTATCTAGAATATATAAACATAAACTTTTTTATTTGTTGGTTGTTTAGGAGTATGAGGAACAGGGTGTAAAGTTCACTCATCCCCCATAGAAAAGGGAGGATCCTCCAACCAGACGGGTTGTTATGTCTGGCGGGCAACTGCCCATATGTTGATTTCGGATAGTCTTATCTATGTTTTTCGCTTGGTAAACTCTAACTGCGAGATGCAGGAATTGTGTGACGTCATGTCTTTGCTGCGTAGTTTGTATGTCGCGGTGTAACCGCTACATCACTCCCCTCCGGAGACCGGAGGTCGATAGTGGGCTGAGTCTTGGATCTTGCGATGCTTCACAGTGCCAGCTGTGGTTCCAGTGAGTCGGAACCGGGTGCCGCTCAGTTCACAGTGGGTCGGAACTGTCTGCAGTGATTGCGGCGATGGTGATTGTGGTTCCAGTGAGTCGGAACCGGGTGCCGCACAGTTCACGGTGGGTCGGAACTGTTTGCGGTGATTGCGGCGATTGTGGTGATTGCGGTGATTGAGGTGATTGCGGTGATTGAGGTGATTGCGGTGATTCCCCAGTGAGTCGGGGTGATGTGGCTGAGGGTGATGACCAGGAATGCGCGTTCGCTGCATGCTGGTGGTCAGGATACCCGTTGAAGCCGTGGGTGCTGGCTGGCTGTGTGACTCGCCTCACGAAAGCTTGCGGGAGTGATGATGATGACGTCACGCTGAAGTAGTTGCACGAAGGCTGCGTTGACGTTCATACTCGGGGTCACCAATTTAGGATGAGGAACAGGGTGTAAAGTTCACTCATCCACCATAGAAAAGGGAGGATCCTCCAACCAGACGGGTAGTTATGTCTGGCGGGCAACTGCCCATATGTTGATTTCGGATAGTCTTATCTATGTTTTTCGCTTGGTAAACTCTAACTGCGAGATGCAGGAATTGTGTGACGTCATGTCTTTGCTGCGTAGTTTGTATGTCGCGGTGTAACCGCTACAGTTGGGCCAAAAATTATGGTATATAATGGGAGCCTGTATGGACCACCCTACCACCAGCAGCCGTTGCTTGCATGGAATTAACAAGATGTAGATGCAAACAAAAATGCGCAGGGAGGTGCAATTGCAACAGCTCAGGTGCAACAGCTCAGATGACCACTAGGTATGCCTGTGCCAAGCGGCTTCCTTTGTTGAAGATTTGCAAGGTTCTAGTACAAATCATGACACTAAATACCCCACTATATTTAATTTGTTTGAAAAACGAATTATTCTAATTTCGATGCTAGGATTTATTTGATAGTTCCAAAACACTCTTACGGCTTTTGCAGACCAGCGCGACGCGACATGAACAATACAATTTCTACGGTATAACAATAACCAGTGTCGCGTCGCGCGACAAGCCGCGCTGGTCTGCACAAAGGTTTATGCATTAGTATTGCCAGTATTTTCATTTATTGTTGTATTGTATTCTCCACATTGTATAAGTACTATGTGCAGTACCAGACAATACTACCCCACCTTATACACTCAACGGTATTTAGAATATCGTCACCAGCAGCACAGATGAATGTTGTCGAATTTACGATGGCTATACATACATAATAATTTTAGTTGTTTTTTGTAATTATTGTAATTAATCAATCAGATTTATCAATGATACTTCTAATCAAAAACTTTTGAAGAAAACAGTATTTAATCCTATTCATTTAATCAAAAACCAATCAAATTTTGAAGTTAAATTAAGAGCTTTAGCCCAACGAATTAATTAAATTAAGAATTCAATATTGATAGCAATTTAATCCTTTAACAAGCATAAAACTGAAAATTAGTTTTTTACTAAGAAAAAGAAAATTGTAGGTAAAGAGCTTCAGTTACAAATTCACGATAGGGGGCAATTAGTGCAGTTGGGTGGATTTGACCTTATAAAGGTAACCTTGTCAGAGGGATGAAAGTGACCGGGCACAGAGACGCGAGTCCGGGTTGCTACTGAGGTCTGAGAAGTAAAAATAAACCCAAAACACATCGCCCAACCTGGGAATCGAACCCCGGACCTCATGCTTAGCAGTAGCGCTTGCGACCACTAAACTAAAGAGACAGTCTAGCTAGTGTGTTAACATTTGTGTTGACAATCCAGTTTGTGTTTATTCTAAGCCTAATTGGTCGCAGTAATTATTTAAGCCAGGTCACCCCGACCAAAATGGTTAGAACTGTGAACAATCGCGCGCTAGCCGAGCGAGCGAAGCGAGCGGTGCCGCGGTAGCGGCCGGCGAGCGCTATCTCCAAGTTAGATTTCTTACCGACTAATTCCGATTTGTTACCTGCGCACACGTAACTGCCCGTTCAGTCATTTTACTGCTTAATTATTTATTTAATTACCCATTTAAATATTTGTTATGACTATATATGACTAATTTTTATTTAGTTTACTGCTCAGTTTTTACTGCCGAACTTATTAATGAACAATTGAACATACATTTTATAATTTTGTGTTTACCAAAACTATAATAAACAACTGCCGCTATAAATCAGTGCCTTTATTTAATAATTGCCTTTTTATACTAAGCTTTTCCTTAATTTTTGTTACTAACGATGTAATTTACAATGAATGTCGCTATTATTTATAATCTAAACTTAATACAGCCTTGGCACATTAGAGAACGCCACATAACCTCTGAACATTTTGTGTTTTAATGTCAAATTCGTTCACAATAGTGACGCAAGCGCAACTCTTAAGGTCGATACACATTACGCCGCGATTAACCGCAGGCCTGTTGCACATAATGTGAGAACTGAATTCTGTGAATGGGTCATTTTAACAATCATGGCATGTAAAGCTTTTGTAATTTAATGTGTCACTTTTCAAGGTGAACTGATTTGAAGTTAACATCGAGCCTGTATTCTCCAAAACTCCCATAGGTTTAGGTAATTAAATAAAGGTAAACAAATCGTAAAAAGGGTTTTAATAGAAGTCACTTTCTTGTTTAAAAATACGATAAAACCAAATTAAATTTATTTTAGATTTTTACAATAGTATTCTCTTTTGTTAATGTATGTATTCTATAATTATAATGTCTCTAGCTCTACCTATTAAAAAATTTGCTGTGCCCGACAGGGTCCATAATTGTTTATATATTTTTATTTATTTACCATCTGTAATTGTACATTATGGTTTGCAATAAACCCTTGTATATTCGTAGATGTAACTGCTTGAGCACAATTTTTTTGTTACATTTATAATAATAATATAATATTTTGTAATCTGTCTATTGTAAAGAGCCCAAACTCAACGTCAACGAAATATATCGTTACTAAATTGAAGAGTACAACTGTGACGTAGCAATCGTAGCATAGGTAACCTGTGGCATGACAACTGAAGTGACAGGTAGTAAGTTTAGTCGGTTACTTGATTGCTGTCTCGTCACGTGCTTTTTTTGTTTACCTATATTTAACTACCTAAAACTGTGTTATAGATATAATTGTTTAGTATTTAAAACCATATTTCGGCAGGTATGTCTATTTTGGGGCGAGGCTATTGTACATACATACACATACACTCACGCCTCCTTCCCATGGGGGTAGGCAGAAACTAAAGAACTCCACCTGCTACGATCCTTACATATTCCTTTTGCTTCGTTTACGTTCATACATCGGTCATACAACTCATACACGCACGCCCGGTTACGAGCTTGCGAGTACTACGCACCTGACCTTTCTAAAGAACATCATCAATGAGGCAGTCTATTGTATATTGCCATTAATCAGTTCGAGATTCCGGGCTGCTGAAAGTTCCCTAATGGAAAAAAAAAGATAGCCTATGGCCACACGATATAAGTGAAAACTTACGACTGGTGCCAAGTATACGCGATTTATCGTCAACGTACGGAGCCGAGTATACCGACTCGGTGTCACCGACCTGAGCGTGACGGTTTAGTTTCGTTCGCTGTTCAGAAAGAGCGCAAAGTGCGCCTAAAGAAGATTTCACTTCAAAATGACGGATATGTCCCGGAGATCGAATTCAAGATCCCACGCTCAATAGTAACTTGTGACCTTGCAAATTATTAGTTTTGCCCGCGGTTTCGCCCTCGGGAATGTAGTGTTAACCCAGGTTATAAACTAAAAATAAGTACCTACTCATTTGTAGAAAGATAAATAAATTATGTACTTTATTTTTATAGGCAAATTTTTGGTGGTTACATTATTGCTAATTTCGTAGGGATCTCAATAACATAAAATTAAAAATAAAATAATGTAATAATTGAAAGAATTTTTAAAATTGGTTAAGGTTTTTTTGAATTTATCCTTTACAATTATTATAGTTTAGAAAAGCGTTAGAAAACCCATGAGCATAGAGCAATAGCACACTTTTAATAAAGGTCACTTTCCCATAAAGGTAAAGAAACATAAATTTTGCTTTAACGACTTTTGGTACGGGACGAAAACATAAATAAAAAGATGTTTTCTTTTCATCCTTTTATGTTTTTCAGTTATAGGTAACTCCATTTTCTTTTACTGGCAAGTCGTTACCGGACTATACTGCGTGGATTCTGACAAGTATTGCTATCTACAACTGCCGTTATAATCCCCATGGATACACCCACATGTTTACCGCCATTCCCAATCCTTACTACATCTGGTAAGCCTGATATAACTTCGTACATAAACGGCAATAATTTCGTGCGGATTTTTAACCACCACATGCGGTGCGTTACGAAATAGTCTGCGTTGACCTTTAGTGCATTTGATGGATAATTGATGTCTATTTGAGTGGGTACTAATATGTTGAAGGTTACCCTTTTAAGATAATATTAGAAAAGTATTATGATATTATTACGCTTCTGTGCTGCATAAATTAAAAAAAAAAAAATCACAGACATGTATTTTTTTTTGCAAAATATTACTTTTGTCGAACTGCGATGTAGTCTGCAGACGTAGCTCTTTAAAAAAAAGTAGGTACTTACATAAACAAAATTACTGCAAGTCATACTTGCAGTAAGGTTTAATCTGGATATGTTACCATAAAATCTACAATTTCGGTGGTGCTCAAACTGCGACATGTGATTAGCACTGTTGCCGTTTGTTGAATGAGTCTTGCAACAGAGCGTCTCGATCACGAATAGCTTTTTCATTAGTCCACTGAGTTTCCATTTTTGAACACAAAACAACAAAAAAATATGATTTGTAGAAACAATACAATATTGTTGAATAACAACAGCTGTGCAAGCAACGCCGTATTTTGTAGACCGGTCGACGCTCTGTTGCACTTGCAACACTCATTCAACAAACGGCAACAGTGTTGCTTTCCACAAAATCGCGACTTGTTGAAAAGATGTAAATGCAGCTTTAGTATTAGCCATTAGCCACTTTCCATTCATCAGGTGAGCTTGTTCATCAGCCTAGTTACTAGTGTATTTTGTTGTTCCGCTGCCAACAAAATGCACACGCTATAAACACAACGCACACTTTCGCCAAGTGAAAAACCTCAATTAAACGTCATTTAACAATATGTTTTGACGTTTTCATTTTTTTTTAACTCAACATTCACACACTATACGAACTTAGCCGAACTGTCACCTTTTAACCCGGACACTGCCTTAATGGTCTAAACTTTTAAGACAATAGTTATGGGTACCACCATAACCTTAGTTGCACGACCAAATCACCGTAATTATAGTTTTTCGACGCTAGTGAAAGTAGTGGGTAATGTCGGACGAGTAATGTCTTGCCACCATCTTGGATTTTTTTCGTGCGTTATGTCTGTGACGTAACGACATTGTTTTATTGTTTCAATAGTTAAGTTACTGTGAATGGAATGTTTAAGGCAATTAAATTATTGGGGTTATTGATCTGTTTGAGCAAAGGGAGATGCAGGTCGCCATTCGATTGTTAAAAAGAGACCTTAAAAATAAACTTGAAGATTTCTTGTGTTTGTATCTGTTTGTAAAATGTCTAAACATTAAGGTATGTAGGTATTACCGTGAATTCATCAGCGTGAATGTCATGAGAGATTAAAACTAATCGACTTCCCATACGAACTTGGTGAATGTTGTGACAGTATGTGTAACAACCCTAGTCACAAGATTGTCATTGATAAACTGTATGTAGACATCGTACATGCTTTAGGAGAGGCGGCTGTGATAGGTCGGGGAAGCGGCAATAGGTGCTCTAAGCGGGTTGTAGTTGGCTGGAACAAACATGTTGCAGAGGCTCATAGGGAGGCTAGGCAGAAATTTATAGTGTGGACGTGGTATGGCAAACCTTCTACTGGGTTGCTTTATGACGAAATGCGTGAGACTAGAAAAGTCTTTAAGTCAAGGCTAAAGTGGTGCCAGGATCATGAGGACCAAGTTAAAATGGACATTCTAGCCTCACACCACGCTAAAAATGATTTTCGTAGTTTCTGGAAACACACGAATAAATTGAAAACCAGACCGGGAATCCCTGTGAGCGTCGGTGGCTTGAGTGAGCCTGAGGATATAGCAAATCTTTTTAAAGAAGCTTTTTTTGTAAAATCTCCTCTAGGACCCTCACGGTCGGTGGTCGATGTTGTGCCCGGCATGGAAAGAGAGGTAAAATTTAAGTCCCCGGAGATTGCTCGGACTATTAGAAGTATGTCAAGGGGTAAGTCCCCCGGTCATGACGGGCTTAGCATCGAGCACCTACGATATGCGGGCCCTCACTTACCTAGGGTGCTTGCTATGTTGTATGCCTTTTGTATGGGTCATAGTTACCTGCCCGGTGAGATGATGCGAACAGTGGTAGTGCCAATTGCTAAAAACAAAACTGGTGACCTCGCCGACAGCGGTAACTATAGGCCCATTTCACTAGCTACCGTGATTTCCAAGGTATTTGACAGCATGCTTAATACACAATTAAGTAGTTGTACTACTATTCATGATAACCAGTTCGGATTCAGAGCTGGGTTATCAACAGAGAGTGCGGTGTTGTGTCTTAAGCATGCTGTCACGTACTATGCGAGACGAGGGACGCCTATTTATGCTTGCTTCCTGGACTTGTCAAAGGCATTTGATCTGGTTTCCTATGATTTGTTGTGGAGTAAATTAGAGCGGGTTAATTTGCCCACAGAACTCATTAACATTTTAAAGTTTTGGTATGGAAACCAGATCAACACAGTACGTTGGGCTGGGGCGTTTTCTCTTCCGTACAGGTTGGAGTGTGGGGTGAGGCAGGGTGGATTGAGCTCACCTACGCTTTTCAACCTTTATGTGAACGAGTTGATTGGCGAGCTCAGCAGTACCAGGCTCGGATGTTATATAGACGGTATCTGTGTCAATAATATTAGTTATGCAGACGACATGGTTCTGCTGAGCGCGTCAGTCTGCGGCTTGAGAAAATTGGTTGCTCAGTGTGAGGCGTATGCTAAAGTTCATGGCTTGGCATACAACACTAAGAAGTCGGAAGTCATGGTTTTTGAGGCTGGGGGTAGAACTCCTGATGCGGTACCGCCTGTATTACTTAATGGTACACCTTTGCAGAGAGTTTACAGGTTCAAGTATCTTGGTCATATATTGACTCCCGACCTCAAAGACGATGATGACATTGAACGGGAGCGGAGGGCGTTGTCGGTTAGAGCGAACATGCTGGCTCGCAGGTTTGCACGATGCTCACTTCCGGTTAAAATCACGCTCTTTAGAGCCTACTGTACTACTTTTTACACGTGCAGCCTGTGGGCTAGATATACGCAAAGATCGTACAACGCTCTCCGCGTTCAGTATAACAATGCGTTTAGGATACTGGTGGGGTTGCCCCGTTTCTGTAGTGCGTCAGGGATGTTCGCAGATGCGCATGTGGATTGCTTTTACGCAACAATGCGTAAAAGGTGCGCTTCCCTGGTGCGCAGGGTATGGGGAAGCTCCAACAGTGTCTTAAGCATGGTTGCGAGTCGCCTGGACTGTGTATACGTGGGTCACTGTTGTGCTGTATCTCATGGGATGTCGCAACGGTGACTAACCGTTATTTCATGTTATTTGTTGTTATTTCTGTATTGTTTCCCGTGTTTTTGTTTAGTGTCTGTGCTTACTAACATAGTTGTAAGTTTACTAACAAACTTGTTGAGTCTTGGTTACTCCAATAAATAAAAATTCTATTCTATTCTATTCTATTACGTTTGTTACATTGCAACTCCCACATAGTGCACTTATTCAAATTAGTCACCTGCCCTTGCACTCCAAAAACATCACTTACTCTATTATTAAATCTGGCAGTCATTGTTCCACAACCTTACCTTCCCAAATATGGGTGCAGACAAAATTCGTCACATCGCAGACACTTATTACGTAGGCAGTAAGGTCTAGATTCCAATGTCAATCAAAATGTCGATCAGATGCATTGTTACGAACGACGAGACGTTTCCGGTTAATTTTATACGGCTTTACCAGGCTCCATTAAAGTTAGATGCAGTGGGGTTAGGACCGTATGGTGTGACTGGCTTCCGTACTTATTTCAGGGAAATGGCTTTTATAAGTAACTTGTCAGAGATTTTCTCTTCCTTTTGTGTTGATGTTATAGTCCAAATGAGGTTTTCCTTGTTGGAATACGACAGTTTCCTTAGGGTGGTCGCTCATCTGATGGAAGATGCGTCGACCGTAACTTCGTTAGCGTTTATATTCGCTCGACGCACTAAAGCATCATTCGGTTGAGTGTGTAAGGTTAAATGTTTTATTACCTATTTTTCCGTTCTTTCGTTACGCGACTGATGATACGCGACCCTGCTTCTGTCAGATGTGCGACCACCCTTAAGCCAAAAGGGCGATTTGTCGTTCAACCGAAAATGTAATACCCGTTTTCACTAACACTAGGCTACACTTAAACTAATGAGTAAATAAAAGCGTCTGTTGAATATTCAACACTCGGCTCAGTATCGAAAGTAAAAAATCCAAGCGATTTAAAACAGGACGGATAATTAATGATTGTTGCCTGACTACGAAGCCTGGATCTCCTCAGAAAAAAAACTCTTGGCTTCCATTTAACTGGAGTAGAACTTGCGATATTATGACAAAGTAGATAGTTCAACATGACATTTGAAATCACGTCTTCTTTTTGGCGTCCTGAGAGGAGAAGTCCCACGAAATAAGGCCTAACACGCACTGCGAATAAAAATCGCGCGAATTTTTTATCGCTAATCTGTAACACAATGGTATTTTATGTATCTACACGCACTGGCGATTTAAAACTCGTGCTCGTTGAAATGCACTGAATATAAACCGCGGGGATAAAAATCGCGCGAATAAAATACGCAGTGCGGTAGCCCTTATCGTAAGAGACATATTTACAAAAATGCTATTTTAATCCTAAAAGATAAATAAAAATCAAAGTGGTAAAAATGTCGCTAATGTTATGTCGGTAGTCAGGTCGACACATTTCTGCAGTTAGTTACCTACTGCCTACTGTAAGAAATATTAACACAAGTTATTTGAAATCACAACACACATTATAAACAGACGATATTGCCCCAACTGTGCTCGTTGCTTTGAGAATTCAACTTCATTCGTGCAGTACACTCGAGGACAGTGCACAATAACACGAAGGACATCTGTTATCAAAAGTACACTTACTGCCTCGTATTAATTCACACTCGAGTTGCAAGCATAGAATCGTCGAAAATAACAATATGAGGGCTATCACGTCACCTCGCCACCGCAATGTGAAGATAGCGTGATCATAGTGACAATTCTACTGGTACAGTCGAGGGCAGAACCCATTCACTTATTAGAAAAAAAAAAAAAGTTAATTGGTGGTTTGTGATTTCCGAAAACTTGATCAGGGCAGTAAGTCTGGAGATGCTGTGGCACTGCTTGCTATATTGAAAAGACCGTAAAAAACCGGGTATTTGTATCTTACCCTTCATAATTATTTGGAATCTTTTCATGTTCATGCCAATTTTAAATTTTCAATACCGAATACATACATGTATACTATATTTTGGGTACATCTGGCCTCAGAATATGAATTACACACTTAATTACCGTTGCGACGGTTCCCGCGTTAGCATTATTTGATGATAATACTTATAAATAGTTTGGAAAATCCAAAAGTGCACGCCTCATACTTATCACTCATTCATAAACGAAAAAGAAATTCAAAACATAGTTTAATAAAATCTGTCAAGTGCGAGTCGGACTCGCACACGAAGGGTTCCATACCATGTCGTACAAGATTTAACACTATGAATTTTTGTAATACTTTCGTAAAGGTAACAACAGAGGCGCTATAAAAAAACAAAGATTTGTAAAGAAATTGTATAATTTTAATGAGAAAATGTTGTTGTGTTAAAATATACGTGTAGGAGTATATTTCATTTATTTTAAGAGAAAAATATTAAGTTAACTTTATCCAGTAACATGCATTAACTAAAGTCAAAGTTATTTATTTGCTACTAACATACCTAGTATTAGTAGGTATAAATAGGTATATATGGTAGGTAAGCAGGTAGATATGTAGAGTCATTCCACTAAAATCCCCTAGACCAGTCCCCCAGGGGACTACACAGCACTCCAAGGGTAGGTTAGGTACCTACCTACCCTGGTAAGAAGGGTAGGGTAGGTAGGTAGGGTAGGTAATTAGGAAAGGTAGATGCGCCGTAGATAAGTACTTAGTGCTAAACGTGCGAAGCCAGGCCGGGTAAAGCTAGTTACTTATAAATAAAAGGATTTCTCTTGCTACATCAGACTATATTGTACAAAATAGAATGTAAGTAGTACGCCAAATTTTAATTATAACTGTGCGTTTGCACTGGCGAAACATTCACAACAAAACATGTTGGAATCTCTATTTTCTGTCAATTTTTTTCATACAATGTTTGACAGGAACTAGAGATTTCAACATGTTTTATCGTGATGTTTCGCCAGTGCAAACGCACGGGTCAATACAGGTATTTATTTACGTTATTTTTGATAGTCATACAGAAATCTATTATTTCTTACTTATTATTTTTACACATCCCATCGGACTATGAGAGTGAGGGAAGAGAGAGTGCACTCGTGTCTGCGCACACACTTGTGCACTATAATATCTCCCGCGCCGAAGGCCAGTCTCCGTTGAGATTGGCCGCCATGACCGAATATTTTTACACCAATAGTTTTTCTCAATATGAAATTGTATCCACAACGGTTTAAGCTAGGTAACTGAATAGTACACTGTAGGTGCCAGCATTCATTTCAATGTTACTGAATATATTGTCTATTGGAGTTGTAGTAGTTGTAGTTTTAACATGAGGTATACACATCATGTTCCGTCTAGGGATACTTTGAAAAAAGTCGATAAAGTTCTTAAACTCAAAAAATACTGGCCGGTTTTAAAATCTTGTGAAGAAAGTTTATTTTGTAGACCTTTTTGGATGATCGAAATTTAAATGATCGAAATAGTATATGCTGCCATGATAGTAGGTACTTACTAATTCCATGTCATTACTCCGACTATTAAATAGTTATCTGTGGAATTTATATCGCATAATATTAGCATGAAATACAAAATTATTACTTTAAGTTGCAGAAAATCGCCCATATTATATAAAATACGTTATGAATCGGCGATTTTAGTATTTGTTGATTATAAACAGTATATGTTACATGATACACACAAGTTTCAAATTCCTAATTTGTTTAGTTGTTGAGATAGAGCTCGTACAAAAATGGTCTAAAACAGACAACTTCTACGGCCCCCTAATTCATCATTTTTGAAGATAAAAACAAATAAAAATTATATTTATTCTCTTCTCGATGAGCTCTAGAAAATGATACCCCACATGCCAGGGTCAGATAATTTTTTTTTCAAAATTTAATTTTATTGTATGGCGACCCGCCTTTATTTTTTAATTTTATTATTTGTTGCTCTTGCGGCAATAGAAATGCACAATCTGTGAAATTTTCAACTGCCTACCTATTACGGTTCATGAGATAGAGCTCGCTGACAGACAGACGGACAGCGGAGGCTTATGAATAGGGTTCCGTTTGTCACCCTTCGGGTACGGAACCCTAAAAATGAACAATTTATCACTTTTCATCATAAATCGATGCTTTTCATGAAGTCGTAATGTCAACGACTGACAAAGATATTTACGTTGGCAGTTGCTAGGCAACGGCACCGGATCAAGGTTGAAAATATTTAGATATTGATATTATATTTTAGTTAGTATTTTATTAATTATGATTAAACTACTATGAATAAAAGAGCCATTTTCAATAGGGTTCCTTCTACGGCTGAAACGAATGTATAAAAAAAAAATTGACTCAATTAATTGATTTTATCGCAAGCTACAATGTTTTCAGGGATCATAAATTGACGGACAGGAATTTTTTTTCAACTATTTTGATGCTTTTTCCATTTCTGCTGCATTAAATCAATTGTTAAAAAGTACAATATTAATCTCCATTTAATCATCTATACAATGGTATATAAATTAAGTAGGTTCTGTGTACTAGCAGGAGTGAAACAATAAAAACAGTTGCAGAAATGGGGCAAAAAATATTTTTCGATCGTAGAGCACACTCTAATGCTTCGCATTACGAGTCGTGCAATAAAGATTTTATACAAATTTTGAAATTGATCACAATAATTTTGGGAAACTGTTGTCAGGGCTCTTGCATTTTCTCTCGTGTTCGAGTTGCAACTCACTAGCTCATCTAAACTTAGTAAGTATTTCAAGACAGAATTTTTCACAACGCACAACACATTTTTCAGACTATGCGACTACACAAGGTTTCGGTGGCCTTTTAAAAAAACTTAAAATTGCGAGTGTGTTCATGCCCGCATTTTACTGGTACGCTTAAAATTTACAATATACCGCAATGCGTAACTTATATTTTATCATATTACTAAAAGAACTTGAATGACTCGTGGGTCTGATAACAGCCGTATGGGTTGCTCGAAGGTTAAGCTATGCTTGCTGCGGTCGGTTTGTGGATGGGGATGGGCATTACACATAACCCTTCCGCTCTCCGAAAGCACGTTAAGCCGTTGGTCCCGGCTGTCATTCGTAGATCTTTGACAGTCATTACGGGTCGTCAGAAGCCCAAAAGTCTGACAACCAGTCTTATCGTGGTATCGTGTTACCCAATGACTGGGTTGTGGAGGTCAGATAGGCAGTCGCTCCATGTAAAATGCTGGTATTCAGCTGCATCCGGTTAGACTGGAAGCCGGCCCCAACGTAATTGAGAAAAGCCTAGGCAGACTGATTATTAAAAGAACTTAGATATTCACCGGTGTGATAAAGTTTTGTAGACTTTACTCTAAAGTTTTCTGCGGTAAGGTAAGTAGTACCCAGTAAGTTATGGAGGAAAGGGAAACACCTACAAAGTTTGAACAGCTAACTTGTAAAGTTAATTTTATGTTGACTGTGTCTGTTTAGCTCATTAAGCTTTATAGCTTTAAACACACTGTTTTGAAGAAAAACAAACATTGCTGCATGTACACTGAGCAATTTTAAAGAATGCTGATGCAGTAAAGTCTGGTTTTATGAAACAAAGAGAGTTCGCACGAGTAGTTTTCACAATCCCAATGCCAAGTTCAGATTTCTAAGTTGCAAATAAGTCATTCTTTCTCGATTAGTTTTGTACTCATAGAACTTAAAACCAACATTATTTAAAAATCGCAACGCAAAAAAAAAAAAAGCGTCATCATGCCTGTATTCCCCGTAGGGCTAGGCAGAGGAGTGTGAATGTGGGTGTACCCATAGTACACCCACATTTCGTCAGTTACTTATGTTTAAGTCCTATGTAAGAGGGGGCGAGCCTATTGCCATCAACCGGGTAGAAATACAGACTGCTGTTACTAAGAAACTCTAGATGAAAAGACCCAAAAACGTTTTGCCCGACCCGGGAATCGAACCTAGGACCTCATGCTCAGCTGCAGCACTTGCTACCACTTGACCAACGAGGCAGTCAAGCCTAATGTCATAGTTTACCTAACGGGATGTCTTTGACAAATGACTTCTTGTGACGCAAGAAACGGCCGCAAAAGGTCGCGGTTATCCAAAAGACCAAAAAAACAAAAGTAAATTACCAAGATGGCGTTTGCTCAAAGAACAAAAGCAATTACTTTAATGTTTTTATCACGTTTCCTCAAGCTCGGTTTTTTGACGAGCACGAAAGTAATTTATCATTAAGAGAGGGTTTATTGTCGTGAATGAGTAACATCCATGTGTAGGTTTTGTTCTAAAACTGACAAAACTTGAGGAGGACCTGAAGATGTTACTTAATAAAAAAAACATTGATGAGATGGCCGTCGATTTATTTCAAACAAGGGATCCGAAGTTACTGATTTTTTATTGCTATCTGTTCGTATCTCTAGATATAGGTTGTTCCCATATAGTCAGTCAAAAACTCATAAAGGGAACACAATTGCAAAGTAAAAACGCAGGCTTTTGAAAGCAAGCAAGCTAAAAGCTTTGTTTTGAAAACAGCTGAACTCGCAAAAGCAAATCCAGTAGGATTTATTGTTATCACTTTTATGCTCGCCAGTACACGACATCTATGATCGTGTGTAACGGGTTATGGCTAACGTTTTAACGACTACCCGCACGCGACGCCGCCGTGATATTTTAACTTAATTACATTGCTTACTGTACATAACTGATTTTTGTAAGCGTTTTACTGTAGATTTATTAAAAATGACAGTTTTTGCATTTTTTTTGGATCTTTGCTTTTTGTCTGAGCTGGCAAGAGATACACTATAATTTAATTTTTTTATAATTTCATTTTCGAACATAAAGCTTCGTGCAGACAAGCGGGACGCGAAACCGGCTATTGTTATCCGTGAAGTTTTCTTAGAAATTGTATTGTTCGTGTCGCGTTGGTCTGCACAAGCCTTAAAGGATTTGTAGTACATGAGGGACTTACAAAGTATTCATTATTAATAACATGGTGTATCTGTACAATGGATTGTTGGGTGAATCGCTGCTCTCCTAGCTAGATCACTGACTAATCTGTATCTAGGAGAGAGGACTATCGATTACCACAAGCTCATACTATCGACTCAAACGAGGGGCTCGTGGCTACATAATAACAGCCGTACGGGTCGACCTTTTGAACGCCATATAATCGTCACATAATTATACGTGACAAGCAAGCGCGTGCCCTGTACGGGTATCGTACAGGGCACGCGCTTGCGTTTATGCTCTGGCGTTCAAAAGGTTAAGTGGGTTGGTCCGTGGATGGGTGACGATCCACTACATACAAAGACCCCTCCGTGCCTCGGAAAGCACGATAAGCAGTTCGTCCCGGCTGTCATTATTTATTTATATTTATTTATATATACTTTATTGTACACCAGATAATATATTACAAGAAAAAAAAAAAGTTATACACTACAAAATATACAATGGGCGGCCTTATCGCTTACTGCAATCTCTTCCAGGCAACCTTGGAATGGACAGTGATATTATGGACATAAAATGGGGTTGTCTTTGGTGCAAATAAAAAGTATAATATTAAAATATACTATAATAGATATATAGATAAATGCTATATAATAGATACATACATATTAACTATAATTATAAGCAACGAAAATAAATTCATCAATTCATCATTTAAGTCATTCGTAAATGTTTGATAGTCTTACCAAGATGTATCGTGTTACCCAATACTTAACTGAGTTGTGTGTCAGTCGCTCCATGTAAAATATTAGTATTCAACAACATCCGGTTAGACTGGAAGCCGACCCCATCTTAGTTGGAAAAAGGCTAGGCAGATGATGACTTTCGACTCTATAAAAGGCGTAAATATAATTGATGTTTTGTGGCGTCTATGTACTTCCGTATCGTTCACGATATAAAGTCCGAGTTGAATGTTTCAAATCCTTATAAGGTCAGTTTCTAGCCTTAGGGGCAGATTTCCATTACCATATTCGTTAACTTTTGACAAACTATCGTTCCCAATCTTCTTACCACAAGAGGTACTGCAGGGTATCATCCGCACTTTGGTCGATATACCGACTAGTCGTATTACTCAGCGGTTTTCCTCCACATTTATAATGCGCACAGCCAAAGTGTGGAACTCTGCCAGCGTCTGAGTTCCCTCCCTTCCACATATAATACATCGTCAACCTTCAAAGCAAGAGTGAATAGAAAAAAAAAAAAGAAAGAAACAGAAGAAAAGAAAGAAAAGAAAGAAAAGAAAAGAAAAGAAAGAAAAGAAAGAAAAGAAAGAAAAGAAAGAAAAGAAAGAAAAGAAAGAAAAGAAAGAAAAGAAAGAAAAGAAAGAAAAGAAAGAAAAGAAAGAAAAGAAAGAAAAGAAAGAAAAGAAAGAAAAGAAAGAAAAGAAAGAAAAGAAAGAAAAGAAAGAAAAGAAAGAAAAGAAAGAAAAGAAAGAAAAGAAAAGAAATCAAAGAAAGAAAGAAAAATGCGTTTCAACATAGACTTTTTCATCCATCGCTTCCCACTAGGCGAGATTAAGATCAAAAGCAGGCCCGATCCGCAATAAAAAAAAATTAAGAAAAAGAAATGTCACTCTTGTCCTACATTTTAATTATTTAATCTGTCTTACATAACTACGCCATTTTAATCCGCGGTTATGTATTTGTTATGTAAGTTCAATTTACGGTGGTGATTGATTATGTTAACTCTAATAATGCATGATTTATTCGTATTTGATTGCATATGATTGCTTGTTGAGATGTATGAGGTTATGCGAAGTTATGGTAATTTTAGCGCCATTTTGGGCCAGTGGAACTTGATAATTGTTGTTTTTTGTGACACAGTTTTGATAAGGTCGTTATGTTGCGGAAGTCTTCATATGCCTTTTCCCAATTATGTTGGGGTCGGTTTCAGTCTAAACGGATACAGCTGAATACCAGTATTTTACATGGAGCGACTGCCTATCTGACCTCCACAACCCAGTTACTGGGTAACACGATACCCCTTGGTAAGACTGGTTGTCAGACTTTCGGGCTACTGATTACCCGTAACGACTATAAAAGATCTACGAATGACAGCCGGGACCAAGGGGTTTCGATGTGTACCTCATTGATGGTCACCCATCGACGAACCGCCGAGGCAAGCGTATCTTAACCCGACTGGTGCGGCTGTTATCATTTACCCACGAACCCGTCGTTTACTTGTGGCCTCGGTTGCTTGCGATCACAAATTAAATATGTATGGCGTAACGCAATCTATCAAAATGAATAAATAACTTGTGGTTCTTCCCTAAGGATCCCCTTCATCATTTACATACTTCCATACTTTATATCTATACTTATATACTAATATTATAAAGAGGTATTTGTTTGGTTGTTTGTATGTAGAGGGGGTAATCTCCGAAAATACCAGTTGTATTTGAACCATATAATCAAAGAATCGACGAAATCGAGAATGGAATCGACATAAAATATGAATTATTTTTCAATTAATATTTATTTTCGTCTTCATTTTTCATCTAGAAGTCCTTATATTATAAAGAGGTAAAACTTGTTTGTTTGTGTGTTTGTATGTAGGGGGTAATCTTCGGATTTGAATAATTATTTTTGCTTTGGATAACCTAATTCTTGAGAAAGGTTATATATAGACTCGCTCGCAGACGAAGTCACGGGCAGAAGCTAGTTATAAATAAATTCGAAAGTAACTCTGTCTATCTGTTACCTTTCACGCCTTAAAACTGCTGAACGGATTTCGATGAAAATTTGGCACACGGTTAGGACCTGAGAAACATAAGATCTACTATTCCGGTAGTAGGTATGTTCCCGTGAGAAAATCCGCGATCTCAATCCAAGTGGCGAAGACGCGGGGAAAAGTTAGTTTCTTGTAACTAGAAAATATTAGAAGGTTCAATTCTTCGATAAATAGAAACGACTACAAATATGTACCCTAGGTAGAGTGTAAATAACGTGTAGGCAGCAAATTCAATTTCCAACAGAAAGTAATTTTCAAGTTCAAATCCAATAAAAATATTAACACCGTAAACAATTTCACACGTAATACATCCTCAAGAGAAACTTCACGAAACCCTGAAAAGGATCTAAAACCGCTGACAAACAAGACAAAAGCTTCCTTCATTAGTCCAATCTCGGGTTTGCAGGTATCCGTACATATATATTTATATATTCCACACTGTTCTTAAGGGTACCCTAGTCGGCCATTCTTCCATAAATGTAGTATAGTGATTACTCGTCGTTAAATTATTTATTTACGCCGAAAGATGAATTAATATTAGTGTTGAAATATGGAACGAACTTCCTAATTTCAACACTAATATTATGAACTCATCTTTCGGCGTAAATAAATAATTTATGTAGTAAGAAAATAGCAAAATAGAAACCGTATAGGGATAAGTAATTTATTCAAAAGTTCAAATAATTTTATTTTGAGTAAATACATACAGTAGTTTTTTCATAATATCTATTGTTAATGAAATTTTACGCGCTCGTTTTCTTTATAAATCATCATCTATTTCACTAAATAACTTAGTAAATATGTTAATAAATAAAAAAAAACTAGATAAATAAATACTAAATAAATAAAACTAAATAAATATATAATTAGACTAATTATCATGCAAATTAGTCACCCCACCAACGAGTTCGAGCCACAACTAGTGTACACTTAAAATATTGATTCTAAGGTTTTTGGGGTCTGGAGGGTTTCTAATCAATGTTTTATGGGTTTCGTGTGGAATGAAAGGTGCTACAGTTAATTTTAAATGGGAATAAAAAAGTTTCTTTCGAAGTCTAAGTTTGGTCTCCAAGGACCAACTTTCTGGTAGTTGGTCCTTTGAAGAATAAAGATGTAGGTAACCCACTTAAAACAGTTTTCTCACTAACGTAAGAGAAATTATGCTAATGGGCTCTTGGCTAAGTAATAACAGCCGCGCGGGTCGATCGATCTGGTATTCTGGTTAAGCTGCGGTTGCCGCAATCAGCCGTTGGTGCCAGCTGTCATTTTTGGATCTTTGACAGTCGTTATGGCTCGTCAGAAGCCCGAAAGTCTGACAACTAGTCTTAAGAAGGGGTATCGTGTCACCCAGTAACTGGGTTGTGGAGGTCAGATAGGCAGTCGCTCCATGTAAAATACTGGTATTCAGCTGCATCCGGTGAGACTGGATGCCGGTCAACATAGTTGGTTTTGGCTAGGCAGATTTATTGTAAGAGAAATTATGCATATTTATTACAATTAGTTAGGTTTAGTTATGGTCATGTAAAGCAGCTCTGCACCTAGCACTTACTATAATTAATGCACATAATAATTAAACACGGGTTTTTTAAATAAACGCCCGTGGGCCAGGATACCGTTAAAAACTTGAAACAAAAAGACCAAGATGCAATCAGTCATTTTCAGACCAAAAACCAGTTCAAACTAGTTCATAGCCCAGTTAAATCCAGTTTTTAGTCTACGTAATTATTTATTCTGAGTTTAATTGAATCGATTGTTATGCATTTTACATTTTGACACCTGGATTACGTATGTGGTTTTTAGAGCAAGTTTGTGAGAGGAACTGACAGAATTATACCACTTAAAATGACGAAATATGTACGAATAATTTGCAAAAACTTGAAGCTGCAATCACTTCCTCCGTTTTTTAGGTGCCAGGTAAGACAGGACAGAATTATAACACGTCTGTTCTTCGTTACTTGGAAGAAGACGCTACGATTTAAATGCAAAACCTGTGTTAGATGTTTAAGGTACATTTTCGAAATGTCTTATTAAAAAACAGATAACTGGAAATCTCTGTTTCTATAGAAAATTTAAAATCAATCTAATTTGGCTAAAACACAATTTTTCGAAAATGTTCTTGACTAAGTTTTTAGACCTTTGTATCCTGCATATGCGTATGAAGTTTCATTAAAATCGGTTCAGTCATTTCGAAAAACAAAGGCTTGAAAGTTAGTATGAAATGCCGTAAGACGTAAACCCTCTAGATACGCTTAAAAATTATAGCACAGCACTTGGACTTGGACACTGCCAACATGCCTACTGCCACCCTCAGACATTAGTTCAGGATACCTATTTGATTTTGTAATGGCACCCCTGTCATGTAACAGAATATCTTGGGGACTACCTAACCTATGTACCTAAGTCCTCGAGGAGCTATCTGGAAATTAAATGGTCGTATAAGCACACTTAGCAAAAAATCTAATGTATCCTCCTTTGAGATATGTGGTAAATAATGAACCCATTACGTAAGCTTTATGTGGCATGGCGCCTAAATTATCATAATTATACTAATGAGTTTCGAATTTGGTATAAACATCTTTTCTATATTTGGCGTTTCTATGTTTGGAGTATATTTGGCTTTTTGTCGATCCCATGTCTTTATTAAAAATCTGTTACGCATAACTTACCATCAAATTGTACATTAGTATGCACGTCAGTGGTAACAAAACCAGTGTATGCTGTCTTCGTATAATAATGAATCTCCGTACTACGCTAGACCAGGTCAGGGTCAAAGTGTTAACAGTCACATACGGACGACTGTACTTCTAGCTGAAGACAGGTCAAGATATTTAATACTTGTAGGTTAATTAGAAACTTCTTCGGTTCATAGTGAGAAAATGATTTATTACTATAAATCATTTTCGTAGTCTGGTGCTCGAGAACAGAATTCCAAGTTTTAATAGTCTCGTCTACATTTGAGGGCCTGAATTGGTTTTCTATTAAAATAAGCATCTCAAGAATTCTACTTGAAGAAATAAGAATCTCAAGAAATCTACTTGAAATGGAGCCGTCACCGTCAAATTATAATCGTTTTATTACTAAGAGCTTTAGAGCTTATATTATCGATATCGGTAACCATATAAATACCTCTATCGATATTACGAAACAGCTATAACATTCTGTATCCGATTGATATCGTTTGCGAAACATTAGGTTATATGGTAGTTATAAATATTTATGACAGTTTGGACTCGGGAGTTAATGAGCTCTAATATGTAGCCGGTTTATGTTCTACCTACATATATATATGTATGTATATATATATATATATATATATATTATACTATATACAATGTGGAGACTACCATACAACAAATAATTAAAATACTGGCACGACTAATGCTTAAGACTATTTTGGAACTGTCAAATAAATCCTAGCTTCGAAATAAAAAAATGGATTTTTCAAACAAATTAAATGTAATGTATGCCCGAGAATTCACCCAAGGCCTAGTTGGATAAACGGAATTTATAGGCTTAGGGTGGATTTTTGGGCTGGATAAATGGAATAGCCCGAGCCGACTATGGATTTTGCCGAGCTATAGTGACTAAACTATTGAATACGTTTCAATTGAATTTTTGTATACAGAATGGGAACGTCATTATGGACACGCCGTTTAATTTTTTGTTGTATTGTCGTCTCCACCTTGTATGTCTTTATCTAGTTTAGAACTATAACGTTCGTGTTAATTTTTGTGTTGTAGATAAAAAAATTAGTACATAAGAGGAAGTCTGAAAGTGACACCGGTGACTGAAAAGTTTTGCGCAAATCGGTTGTCATGTGATGGAATGAGGAAAATGTCGTGAGCGAAGTTTTGAGTGTAAATATCGATGGCTAGAAGAGCATGGGAAGACCAAAGAATCGATGGATGGACTGTGTGAAAGATGATATGGCTAGAAAGAAAGGGGGTGACTACCGAGATGACGACTAATAGAGAAGTATCGAAGAAAGGACATTTTGCACCGACCACAAATAAATTGGGATAAAGGCAGAGAATGATGATATTAGTTTTCTATGTGGAAGGCTTTATTGGCTCGTGTGTTTTTTGTTGTTTTATCTGCCGTAGTTAATCTTAGTTTGAGCGTAAAATATGTTTATAATTTTCTATGGTTACTATTGTGTTTGAAAATCGAGAATTCGTGAAACATGAATAAGATTTTATTTATTTTATTGGTTCACTATAAAAATATATTATTATGTAACAATGCAACAATTACTGGCGAACTCCGCATGCATAAAGAAGTTGAACAACAAAAAAAACCTAATCTAGTTTTAAATTACGTATTTCAAAGACTAAATAATAATTATGAACATAAAACACAATCTAAAGAAGTATCTCGTGTAACTATTAAAAAAATTACTACTTTAGGTTTTCGTCGTTTTGAATTTGGTCCTTATGGGCGAATCAAATGTTTAATACTGAACTTTAGAAGGTCATGTCTACCATTAAAGTTTACAAGTTATTGAATCTAGCGAGCAGAATATTTGACCTACAGACTGTATTATATATAAACTTTGCATATTACGAAGACTCGATATTGTGGTCAGTTTACATATTAACACAATATAGGCTATTAATTTTATGTCGAATTTCATCCCGAAGTCCAAAACTAAATCGGTCTTAAGTTCTCTGAAACTATTTCGATTTAAATCTAAGTTATAGTACTGAATTTATTACTGTTTATGAGAGTCATGTAGAACCCAAAATTCTTGATAATCGACTTGACAAAAGGCTTGGGTCTAGTAAGGGCGAGTGCCCTTGCAAGAAAAGCTTTTCTATGAGACCGTTGTTTTTCATTATACTTACCTACATTAAAAACATATTAAGTAAATAAGTATGAATGAAATAAATCATGTGAAAAAAAAAAGGTTTTCTCAGTTTTTAATTTTAGACGAGAGACAAAGATTTGAATAGAATAGAATACTCTTTGTTGATTTTCATTACACTTACTTACAATAAAACATATTACTTAAGTACGAATTAATTAAATATAATGAAAATCACTAAAGTTTTACTGAGCTTTTAATTTTAGACGATAGACAGACATAGATACATTATATAAATGTAGACATTTTTACATAGGATTACACAATGGGCAGTCTTATCTCTAGAAGCGATCTTTTTTAAAGACAACCTTGGATGGATAAAGAAAAAGGAGAGAAAATACTGCAAGTAATCTGTCTGTGGAGTACCATTTACATAATAGATACATGTCGCAGTAAGATGGTTGAAGCCGTGATATAGTCCTTTGCGGTTTATAACTGTCTTTCTAGGAATAACTAAAACACGAGAACGATCTAGTAATATAAATATACTAGTACTCCAACCAAATAGGTTAGGTCAGAACTGTGACCAACTATGCGCGAGCCGAGCGAACAAAATTAGGGCACTCCGACAGTTATGAACCGCTTTCATATAACTATATTACGGTATATAGCTATATCCCTAGGGATATAACTATATCACGACTTCAACTATCTTACTGTGACATACATTCATAAAGCTTATACTTGAGATGATTCACAAACGTTAATTGACGTCTTCGAGTGCGGAGGTAAGACTAAAACTTTCTGTAATTAATTAATCCTTACTGATTTAATTCTAAGTAACAGCTGACCATTAAAGCTATTCCTCTATGGATAATAGATAGACAGTAAACGAGTCTAGATCTAGTAGAAAGTTAGACAAAACAATGGGCCGTTTATTCAAGTACTTTCTCTTAGCCTGAAACAATGAGTTTAGTGTAAATGTAGGTACGTACCTAAGTGTTGTTACGTATACCTGGTTAGATAAAAGTGATCTGTGCACATCCTAGCACTTTCACAGGCTTCTGGTACATAGTTTGTTAAAAGGAAATAATTGTATCTTGATAAGGAAGTTTCTTGTTCCCAGCGACTGATTTGGGCTTACAGTGCCTGTCTGTTGATGTTGGAAGGAAGGAAGAGATCGTCAAATAGCCATCCTAACTGCATCCTACCTAGGGGCCATCCTCAAATTACCTTCTTTCGATTTTCATGATCTTTGGACTCCCTCGTCCTTCCTTGTCACATGCATTATATTTGTGTGACTATGATGTCACATATTTTGCAATTTTAAATTAAACCTTATAAGAATATAGATTGAGTTACTTAGTTATATTTATTAAAGGTTTTCGTTAGAGTTTTAATACTTTAGATTAATTACACCCATTTAGATTTATTATACCCCTCCGTCTTTGTCACATGTGATCATATTTGTGTGACCCCTGGTGTGATGTCACATATTTTGCAATTTTTAATTAAACCTTATATCTAATAAAGAGTTTAAATACTTTAGATTGTGTATATGTTATGTCACGAAGCTCATGACTCGTTTACCCCCCTTATCACATGATGTCACACTTTGTTGATCCTCCTCCTTAAGTGTGACGTAATTTTTATGGATGTTACTGTCTGCTAAATGCAATGATCATTAATCTGTCAGCCAAATGCGGGCCATCCTCTTTTGACCTTTAATTGTTACGGTCATTAGGTTACATATTCGGAACAAATTCGCAAACTAATTTCCTAGTGTTTTGTTTTAAGATAAGATAATATTTATTTTGAAAAACATGCGTACAGTATGAAGGTATTATAATTAATAAGAAGTGGCTACATGTTTTGCCATTTATGGCGTACAAAATTAGTTGGAACTTGCACTAGACATACAACACAAAAAAAAAAAATTACAGAGACAAAATTTTAAACAAATTGAAAATACAATGCCAAACTTTAAATTTCATTCAAAATTACAATGTTAAAATTTAAATTCAATTCAAAATTACTTTGTTAAAATTTTAAATTCAATTTGATTAAGACACATACAGAAAGGAACAAAAGAATTGACATAAGATTTTTATATGAATAACTACTAAAATAAAAAGCTAAAGCATGACTTGACTTCTTACTTAAAATAACATAACATCACGCTTGTAATCCCCATAGGGTTAGACAGAGGTTCTATAGTACACCCACATTTCACCAGTTGTGTTGAAGTCCCATGTTAATAGGGGGCGAGCCTACTACCATCAACTGGACCACAAATCCAGATTCCGCGCTGCTACTGAGAAATTCCTGGTGGAAAAACCCAATAACACTATCCAACCTGCACTATCTAATGCGAACACTAGACCAATAATAGTTATTTATGCTACAAGTGCGGAAAGTAGGTGATTTCCGACGAGTGTATAAGTCGACACGAGTCGGAAATCATCTGACGCACGTGTATCATACAACGTTTTACTATGCATTGTGCGAGGAAACAAAAAAACTAGCGACCTTCACAGTAGTCGCATATGTTTAACATCTATTGGCTGACATTTTTGATATAAATGATATAAACATTATTTATAACTTTGACTTTTTGATTTTGACTTTGACTTTGCCTTTGCCTTTGCCTTTGACGTTGACTTTGACTTTGACTTTGACTCTGACTCTGACTCTGACTCTGACTCTGACTCTGACTCTGACTCTGACTCTGACTCTGACTCTGACTCTGACTCTGACTCTGACTCTGACTCTGACTCTGACTCTGACTCTGACTCTGACTCTGACTCTGACTTTGACTTTGACTTTGACTTTGACTTTGACTTCGACTTCGACTTCGACTTCGACTTCGCCATCGCCATCACCATCGCCATCGTCATCGCCATCGCCATCGCCAACATTATCTTCACCACCAACATTATCTACATCGCCATTGTCATCGTCATCAACATCATCATCATCATTTAATTTGTAAAACTTTTCTCAAATAATGAAAACTCTTTGCGTAGCGTCGGGCAGACGTCGGATTCAAAAATTAAAAAAAAACTGAAAAGTAAAAAGCCCTAGTCAAAAAAAGTGATACTTTCCGCACAAATTGACTGCTTGGAAAACGCCCTTTTCGAGCAAATGCATTGTAAAGGCTTTTGCAGACCAGCGCGACACGAACAATACAATTTCTAAGAAAACTTCACGGTATAACATTAACCGGTGTGTCGCGTCGCGCGACAATTCGCGCTGGTCTGCACAAAGCTTAAAGCAGTTTTACTTCTATTTATTACATCTACTACTAAAGCACTATGCTACTGTGGCGACATCTACATCGCCACATGCGAACTACGCATCAAAGACCTGACGTCACACAAATCCTGCATCGCGCAATTAGAGTTTACCGTGCGAACGACATATATAAGACTATCCAACATCAATCATTGGGCGCCCCTGGCTGGAGGCTTTGAGTGTAGAAGCTTAAGGCAGCCACAGGAATGTCCGTTGTGTTATGTTAAGTAATCATGACCTCAGAGGCCAGCTACGAGATGCCATTAAAAAAAAAAAACATTGGGCCCACCAGACACGACACCCGGTCGGAGGATCCTCCCTTTTCAATAGAGGATGAGTGAACTTTACCCTGTTCCTCATGCCTCTAAACTACTATTGTATTAAACTTACAATACGTTTATAAAGTCCTAGTACAATCTTTACTCAGTGCAGACGTGGTTTCAAAAGAGATTAACACAGCTTTCTACACATCTTGCCGGGAAGCTGACGGTACAGTAAATACTTGTATGTGATACAAGCTTTGTTGGTTATCCTGTGAGAATAGCTTTGTTGGATTCTGTGTGCCATTTACATTGGTCCTTGTTTGCGCGCTTTGAATGGAATGGTCCTTTGAACGACGGTGACGTATAGGGTTGGGTGATTTTGAATTATGAATTTGACGTTTAGGTCAATCATAATCAGCCTATAATGTTCCCACTGCTGGGACACAGGCCTCCTCTCTTCGAGAGGGAGTGGGCTGTAAATCCACTACGCGGGCCCACTGCGGGTTGGTAGATGTCACATGTCTTCGATTTTTTTATTCTAGGACCGTATTCCTTATGATGTTTTCCTTCACCGTTTTGAGAGCAGTGCGGTGGTTAAATTATTTACACAAAGTAAAGAGCCTGCCTGGGTTCGAATCCACGACCTACAAGTCGGGGCCATTACGAGAGTCAGCCACGACGGCAGACTGCGGTGTATTTTATTAATATAAGTAAGTGGTTTATCCCCAACCTGACGCTACATAGGTACAGTTTGCAGTATCAATTTTACTCTCCATGTTCTTCACCAAAATATCGCATAAATTCGAATCCATTAACTAAGACATCTTGCTTCCGAATATACACAGCAGCGTTCTAACAAAGATAAACTATCCCGATTAACACCCAATATATCCTACAACTAACCGGGTTACATAACTAGAACCAGGATAAAGTTCGACAAGATTTATTAACAACTTTGTCGTCCCATATTAGTCACAGCTGGGTATTTGTAATCTATGTCATTGGTTCAGTGCTCATTGCGTATTCTGCCTATGTATTCGTAAACAGTCGGGCGACAAAATCGCGCTATGTGAGTAGCTTCCATAGGTACATGGTGAGGTCCACTCAAATCTGTGTGGTTCTTTCCTCACAAGACCATTACATACACTAATCTACATGGTCCTCATAATTATAAGCTGACCAACATTATGGCTGGACTTTAAAAGAGACTGCGACTTCTGAGTTTCGGCCTTTCTTCTCAGAGTAGTCAGATAGGAAACGCCGAACTTATCTAGCTAATTTTGAATTTTTTGAAGTGAACTACTTTAGCGGCGTTGTGCACTTTTTTTGGGATGGGTAAATAATGTTAAACTTGCTTCAGAACGTGCCGTAAGATCCGTTGCCTAGCAACCGTCCTGTTTCGTGCTGTTTGTCTCTGCATCACCCTAAGGTTGACTGGTAGAAAATGCCTATGGCATTAAGTCCGCCTCTGTACATTTCTGTGCTTGAAGTATTAAATAAATAAATAAACCGTCAAAGTAAATATCAAAATAAATAGTCTTTTACATTACGTAAAGATTGCGAGGTAAGAAATTTTACCCATATTGATGGGTAAAAAAAAAGCAGTCAAAACCTACTTCATGAAAAGTGTTAAAATAAATTGTTTATTTTTGTTAGACTATATTTTGAAAATAAAATATGTCTACTACTAATGAATATTGTATTTAACTGAAGTTATTGGCCAGCATCTCTCCTCATCTATACTGATAAATAAAGCTAAATTATTCCCTAACCATTCCAAAATATTCAAAAATGCACAACGTTAATGTTCAAGTTTTCACTTCTGCCGGCACTCCCGGAGTGCACTGTGCAACCCGTTGTTTCTTATTTTTTTATATGACGTGTAAAAGTGATTCCGATATCCTATTTACATAATAATATGTTAAGAAAATATTTTGCTATGGCGTTACGCGGATGGATAGAATAAGAATTGAGTATATGTACCTATAAGAGAAAGTCTGAAAGTGACATCGGTGACTGAAAAGTGGTGTGGAAATGGTTGTCATGGTATGGACATAATGCGGAAGAATGTGAAAAATGTCGCGAGGAAAGTTTTGAGTATGACTGTGGATGGCTACAAGAGTAGGGGAAGACCAAAGAAACGATGGATGGACTGTGTGAAAGATGATTTGGCTAGAAAGATGGTGACTATCGAGATGAGGACTTAGAGAAGTATGGAAGAAAAAGACATGTTGCGCCGACTCCAAATAAATTGGTATAACAATGGTATGGCAGGAGAATGTCGATGAATTATCTATGTGGTTAATAATAATAAAATAGGTACCTATGATGGTCAATCGTTCATGATATGAATATGACACGGCCTTAAAAAAATCCTCTGCAGACTAATAAACGGCGTATACAGGACCATAGACGTCTGTACCAAAGGACCATAAATCAAGTTTGCTGTTTTGACATAGAGGCGTGCCTCTAAGTTATTTGATTAATAGCTATATGTTTACCCCAAAAATTGCAATGTCTGAATGACTGGTGTGCAGATAATATATATCAATTGATCAACGTTTTAAGAGTCTGCTGTCACTGCAATGTGTTGAGAAAGTTGCTAAAGTAATTAAATATAATCTATTAAATTATATGTATTAAATCAATACTTAAAAGTATCTATGAAGTATACAAATTAAGGGTGTGCTGTATAATCAGCCGATAACGTTCCCACTGCTGGGACACAGGCCTCCTCTCTGTGGGAGGGAGTGGGCCGTAATCTACCACGCGGGCCCAGTGCGGGTTGATGAAGGGCGTTTTTCCTGTGGTTAGTGACTAACCTGGTGTCAGAGTTTTAAAGTCGCCCCTGGGCCTCTGACTTGACTTTTAATTCCAAGAAATATCTCTCAGACATGGGTTTCCAAGCGATGTTTTCCTTCACCGTTTTTGAAGCAAGTGATAATTATACAATACGCACATGAATCCGAAAAGTCAGAGGTGCCTTTGGTTCGAACTCGAGACCTATGTCTTGGCAGTCTGACGGTTACACGACTAGGCTATCACTGCCACTATCTATTTACTTGACGCTAAAACCTAAGAAAGCGGCGATCTCTCACTCCATAATGTCAATTACTGGTCATAATTTCAAAAAAGATTTTCATGACGGCCATTTTAATATGACGTGCTGTCTCTTATAGGAAACCGTTAGCAGTAGTGTCGAAGTATGTATTATGTATTTAACACCAATCATAAGTCTCTAAAACTATAAAATTACTAGCTATTCCCACGACTTTAAAACCATTTTGTCAGACATGTTTCCGTTGAAATCTCTTCATAATATAGAGGACAAACATTATGAAATATGTTCCCACGCAACAAACGTGTAATTACAAAAGTTTTGCGGTAAATATACCTAGATATATGTGTTCATATTATGTAGATATTGAATCGGCGATCTGTTGAGAGTTGAGATTGTGTGTTCGTTGGAGGATACTTTGATCATTTATTTGTGTTGAGATTGTGTGGTCCTTTCTAAGAAGAAGGACCGTTTTTCTTGTTGTTGGTTGTCAAGAGAACATAATGTATTTTTACATAGATACACATACATAAACTCACGCCTTCTTCCCATGGGGGTAGGCAGAAACTACAGAACGCCACCTGCTACGATCCTTATATAAGGTCCCATTAAAATAGATAGACAAACTTTTAGTAATCATTCAGACCACCAAAATAAGGACAATGGTAAAAAAAAATAAGAAAAACGCATTAGATACTTACAAGAAAAATAAATCAGCTAACGAAAATACACCAAAAATGTTGGTTACCCCATGCCATTTATTATTTTTGGTCAAAATAAAATCACTTTTTTTTTTTGCTTGGATATCTTTGGTTAGACGTACTGAACGCTGTGTTAAAATTTGTCCATCTATTTTAAAGGACCTTGTATACTCCTTTTGCTTCGTTTAATTGCTGCATTGTTAGGTTTTTTATTTCTAAACTATTGTGGTATAGTAGTATCTACATCGCCACATGCGAACTACGCATCAAAGATAAATCATCAATCATCTGACGTCACACAAATCCTGCATCGCGCAAGAAGCGGTTACCGCGCGATCAGCATATACAAGGTGGAGACGACGTTACGACATTACATTAAACTCCGTATATCTAATGACGTTCTTAGTCTGCTTACGAAAATTCAATCAAATATATCCAATAGTTTAGTCACTATAGCTAGTCAAAGTTTGGCAAAACTCATAGTCGGCCCATTACTACTATTTAGTTTGAGTTTTTTTAAATTTCGATGCTAGGATTTATTTGATGGTTCCAAAATACTCTTATGCATTTAATATTGCCAGTGTTTTTATTTATTGTCGTATTGTTGTCTCTACATTGTATAACTTCCCGACATAGATAGTTGTGCAGTAGCCCACCTGAGACACAACACCCGTCTGGTCGGAGGATCCTCCCTTTTCTATGGAGGATGAAATAACTTTACACGCTGGTCCTCATGCATCTATAGTATAAAGTGATTTGACAGATAATTATTAACTAGATGCGTGCGGGTAAGCCTGCATCTAATCTTTTTCACCAATAAATTATAAAAAGACCGCTTTAAAATCAGTCATGTCCTTTCGCCCTTCAGAGCAATATGTCTGCTACTAATCTAATTTGATCACCATCACTAATCCTCTAAAATCAAATCGGTGATTGATGTATTGAATTATTTGAAATATGGATCCAGCTGCATCAATCTGATGTCGTAATAAATTGGATGACCTTTACCGCCTACATCAGGTATGGGTTCAGCTTTGTTTCCAAGTATTATAATGAGAAAATATCAAACAGTTTGCACCAATTAATGAATATATTTGTAAATACTTCATACGCCCACACAGTTATTTATTGACATGTAAATATAGCTTCCAGGGAATAAAAATTATCAGTACTTAATTAAATCTTTTGTCGTGTTGTGTGGGAGATTGTTATGAAATAGCATCTTCATTCTTTATATTTTATATGCGGTAAGCAGATGTGTAGGTGTCTGTCAGACGAGGTTTAGTTAATTAACTTTTGCTTTTATGCGACGGACGGATTAATTGCATCTTTGCAGATTATGTAACTTAATAAAAGGATATTTATAAAGAACAAAGGTGCTTGTTATAAATTCGCGTTTGAATGAATCTTTTGTTGCTATTTTGCCATCCACAAAATACATAATATTAATTACTTATCAAATGGAATATTTTTTTTGTCGTTGGCTGGCTTCAACACAAAATATTGTGAAACCATTTTAAAAGAGTAACGGTGGAGCTTCTTGCCCATTCTTCGCCATAGGAAAACTAGCTTTTGGAAGGGGCGACTAGAATCAATTCTATTTTATGTAAATTTTGCCGTTCAAAAGTGCCTTTTATGGTGCCTAATTAAAGTAAATTATTTGATTTTGACTTTAACAGTAAATTACGACAAGCCATTTTCGAGCCTAGTTATAATATGTACTTACTCAATACTCAATATATAATATATATTTATATTGCTTCCACATGTGAACTTAGGTGGCAGGTTTTACAAAGACTTGATCATTGTGAACTCCGCCAGCAAAGCCAAAGTAGGAGAGAGAAAGAGGGCTTTTATTTAGAGTCTAAATAAAGGCCGTTTGTTCGTTCGTGCGTATACGCCACACCACAGATATAGATAGACATAGATAACGCAAGTATCACGATCTGTATGAAAACCAAGCGTGCCATTTTTTGACTACCTACTATGACGTCACAAGCATTATTTAGTGATGGGAAAATAAAATCCGCCGCACGCGGCAGCGTCTTTGAATCGATTTTATTATCTTTGAATCGATACTGCTCGCTCACCCAGCCAGCAGTACGCTAACTAAAAGTCTTCGCATTCTGAGGTTGTGTGCTCGTGCGCGTTCCGTCGACGTTCACACGTCGTTTTTGGATACCTTTTCCAAAATTTCAAGTAAGTTTACCATTATAAATACGTGAATATTCGATTGAAATACCTTATATTCAATTTAGTTCTAATGTTTACAAAAGCAACGAGATTCTACCCTTTTTCATCTCAATTTTGAATAAAGATCGCCTTTTTATTATACCATTTCTCTATTTATTGAGTAATCGTGTACAGTAAAGAATTATTGAGAATCGCTTAAATAGATTAATTAATCGATTTTGTGACATAGTAATGATATAGACAGAAGAATGAGATAGACAGAGGAATGAGATATACAGAGGAATGAGATAGACAGAGGAATAAGATAAACAGAGGAAAATAAAAATTTCTGATCTGCTTAGTAGGCAGTAAGGGATTTATAATTTCTTTAAATTGTTAGTATTTCCCTACTTATTCCTTGTAACTGTTGTAGATTATCTTTCAGAAACAAAAAAAAAACCAGAGAAGAAATTTTAGAAGGTAAACGAAAACCCAGTAAAATGCGATATAATAAAATTAAAATGGATGCAAAATTACTTGAGCTACAACAGCAAAAAGATAAAGAAAGTTGTGATCTTCAGTACATCAATAGTCGGATATGCTGCTTTTGTTAATATTCGTTACTTTTTCCCTTCAACAAAGCATGCTTCCTCAAAATGTATTTAACAAATATTATAATGCTATGCTTTGTTGGGAACCAATCTTTATTTCCCGTCGCCTCAATCCATTTTTCTTTTAAATTGGGTTCATGTGGGAAACTAAAAAAATCACTAAACGTTACGATAATTTATTAAAATTGTCTACATAATTACTAGGTACCTATAAAATACAAAATCATTCCTCTGTTTCCGAAATCGATTCTTGAGAATCGATTTGTGTTGCATACGATGAACAGCACTAATCGCTAAAATTGACAGAAAAATGATAAAAGCTCCTGTACTACGAAACCGATGCGATATACGATAGTATCACTTGCTTCGATATTCATCACTTGTTAAAATAAAACGTCGCATCAACCGCTTCAAGTAAAAGCCGCAATGTAATACGAATATTCAGTTTACGTTTGATGACCTATGTTTTTCTCAAATTTGGTATTACAGAGAGTATTAGATTAAAAATAATTGATTTTAATATTAAATACGCATAATATTAATCACAAAATGACTTATCGATGGAAGGAATCGTTTCCTTTATTTTTTCTCCTCACATTTGTAAAGTTTTTACAATGTATAACTGAGCAATTAACCATTTTAAATTATTTTACTGACGTCCGTCTAGCGTGGCACAACGATGCAGACTGAGCGCGAAAGTGGCAGCTTACGATTATTGTACGTAAGCTGGGCACGCGAAGTAGTTGCTCTTGCGTTATCTATGTCTATCTATATCTGTGCGCCACACACTATAATAGCAATATCATTTCAGAATTACCCCTGTGAATTAATTCGAGAGAGTTATGTATCGTGCGTGTTCTAAGCGGTATTCTACCAGCTGTTCCGCCGGTCCTTGGAGACGTGATTTACAACCAAAAACATCGTGTGACCGTGAAGGAAAAACCGGAAAGGCTATATTTTTTTACTCTTATAAAACATAAAGGCTGTCTTTTGCAGGCTGAAAATATTTTTTTACACTTTTTCTGTCCTTCGTGCGACATATGGTGCCTACCTATTAGAACAAGGATGAAAGAACGATTAAATTTTGTATACCTATACTTAAAGTGACGGTATTACCCACAGATTAATACAGATGGACATGCAAAATTTATAAAAAGCGTCTCTTGCTACGACAAAATAAAGTGCAATTCAGGTCGCACAGCGCTAATCACCTACAGTTATATTCACTCACTGAATTGGCCCAGCAAGACGGGCCCGCCGCGTACTTGTAGCTTCATACGTAAACTGCGAAGTGTCCCATCTGTATTAATCTGTGGTATACCTAAAGTTTTGATTCAGAGGTACCTATCAATAAAAATTCTTAAAATTTTGTTTGACGTTTCCGGGCGCCCAAATAAATGAGTTCAATTCCCACAGGCAAATAGTTCAAGAAAACAATGTCAGTACCACCCCTAACAAACATGCACATAAAATAAAATTAGAAGCACAAAATATAGCGTAGGTTTACCGAGACAAAAGAAAGATCCAATTTGACACAAATTTGTTTTGAGACGGGAAATATACAAGATACATTAGGAGAACACTTTTAGTGAATTAAATGAAACATGTGACGACATTTTATGAGAAAAACTAGAGGTTCTCCGCATTTCCTGGTAAATTCAATTTATCATATAAAATTGCGAGGTCTGTTGGAATACGTGGAATAAAAAAAAGGAAGAGAGGATGAGGAAAAAAAAATGAAAATATCTACATTTTATTTTACAATTTAAAATATTTACAAAAGGATCTTTAATTAGCATAAAGGGAAACTGTTTTCAGATATCACGTTTAGGGAAAATTTTGGACTTTAGAAGAAATGAAAATAAAGCTCCAGTTTGCACATAAATTACAAGATGATAATTGTTTTATATTACGAGTATCATGATCATTGTTTCTTATATTTATGGTCTCTTTTGCTGTTATATTATCGACATATATTTTTATGTGTGTAGACAAAAAAGACAAGGTTACATCTTTGTATTCATTTTTGGTCTCTTTATCAACTAAATAAAGTTCTATGGCCTAGAACCGAAAAAAACGCAAAAATGCAGAAGATTTGCGCCAAATATATTCTATGGTACAGCACTACGGCGCGAGCATGTCGGTGACGTGAATCCATAAGTTTATCCTTTACCAAAAATCGCTCAATGCGCCTAAAGCCTCGTGCAGACTAGCGCGACGCGGCATCCACCGGTAATTGTTCTACAGTGAAGTTTTCTTAGAAATTGTTTTGTTAGAGTCGAGTCGCAACAGTCTGCACGAGGCTTAAATAAGTGTACACTTCAAAATCGATCACAATAACGGGAAGAACCACTGACTCGGCTCGTTAACGGTTTTTTTACACCTGTTAATCGATTTTTCCATAAGATTTTCACACCCTGCCTTCGTTTTTAACCATGTTAACAATTTCAGCATGTCTAGATTGTCCTTTCAGCAATCAAATTACCAATCAAACAGCCTCGCAGATTGTAAGCCTATATGCAGGCTTTATTCGACCCATTCAGCCTGTGAGTTCTGGGCCGTATTGTCCTCCAGGCGGCCTTCGGTTAGCTATTCTCTTAGTTGTGCTAGCTGTGACATGTAATAGCTAGCTATTGTGTGTGTGTGTGAGGGTGTGTGTGTGTAACTGCGTTATATTGTGAGCCCTGGTCTTTGTTATCAGGGTAGATGTAACTTGTGTTGTGTTGTTTGATTTTGTGCATATTCTTGGAGAGATAGTTAAATTATTATTCTAATCTTTCAATTGGTAATGAAATTTCAGTAAAATGTAATGTGCTAAGTAATAACAGCACGGTTTGATCCATCAGGTTAAGCTACGCTTGCCGGGGTTGGTCCGTGACCATCTTCACATACCGAGACTCTTCCGTGCCTCGGAAAGCACGTTAAGCCGTTGGTCCCGGCTGTCATTCGTGGATCTTTGACAGTCGTTACGGGTCATCCGAAGCCCGAAAGTCTGACAACCAGTATTACCAAGGGGTATCGTATTGCCCAGTTACTGGGTTGTGGTGGAGGTCAGATAGGCAGTAGCTCCATGTAAAATACTGGTATTCAGCTGCACCCGGTTAGACTGAAAGCCGACCCAAATAAAGTTGGGAAAAGGTTAGGCATATTGATTGATGCAATGTGCAACCCTACTGCATTGTTAACAAAGCATATCCCCTTTCTTTATTTTAGTAGGATTGGTGAATGTGGTTCGAACTGTAGATATACAACTGATACAATTTGATTTACTGCCCCAAGCATTTCCGCCACTTATCTGTAGGAAAATTGCCACTTTTTGAAGCTTTTTACTTTTACAGAATCGTACTAATTAATTTATCTTTTTTTGTTTCAGGTATGGCTTTCACTTCGACTTGTATGTAGATTGGCGTAGAATATATAAATAAAATGAGGTAAGGTTCCGCATAACAATGAGTTGATGTGGTCCTTAGTTGATAAACGTGTCAAGATTATTTTTACTTATGGTGCTAAGGGATCGGTCATTAATCAGGTGAGGCTCGAAAGGGGGGAAAAATTACGGAAAATAAATCTCGAAATATCACAGGGGGGCAGGGGGGTGTACTGAAATATCACGTGTAATTATTTCTACGTTGAACGCCCGATTTCTAAACCGAAAAGCGGCCTGCTGGACGATCCCTAATAGATTCGCCAACGATATTATTATTAGAAATCACTTCTTGTAAGCGCTCTATATTTTCGTTGTTGTTTATGTACGAGATAGGTATGAACTCTTTTAAAAACAAATTTTGAATGTCGATCTTCATACTGCAAACATGAACATAACTCATGTTTATGATCCCAGAAAAACAGTTTTTGGCACACTTCCACTATGTACACCATTACTTTGTCGACTGAAACACCGCCTTTAAAAACGTAATGACCCCTTAAATTCCTGTTATTCTCGCCCCCGGAAACGAGAAAATCAAGAATTCTCTCCGAATAATATAACTTTGAAGTCGTAAATTGACGGTGAATTGTTTTCTGTTTTTCCAAACGGAATAATAAAATAATCAATGATTTTAACGTTCGGAAACAACTCTACGTGGGTAGGTAGGTAGGTAGGTAATAATTTCGATTCTGTTTCTCGTTAACTGGTTGGTACAGAATTTTAGATGCAGCGTTTTATAATAATAATAAAGAAATGAAACAAAGATTTTACCGGCATTTTAGACTCTTCACTTATAGTTGTGGATGTAGCTCCGGATAATTTAAACTAGACAGTAAGACAACAGAAGCTACCACATCAATTAACCAATTATTATTAGAGAATAATAAAAAGGTATCTTCTGGCAACTTAACTCATATTATTAAACCAAAGGGAGTGCAACATACTTTAAAATTATTTAATCAAAATATCCAAGGTTGCTCTTCCAAATTATTAGAAATAGAATTGTTTTTGGAAAATACCAAGTTTGATGTCATTTGTTTAACAGAACATTGGTTGAAAGATCATCAAGTGATGTCAATTAATTATGAGAATTATGGTGTAGTTAGCCATTTCAGCCGAAAACGTATGATGCATGGCGGGTCATTAATATTAATTAAAAATTCTATTAAATCGAAAGAAAGAAAAGACATCACCGGACTGTCTGTTGAGCACAACATTGAATTGTCCTGTGTTGAGCTTGATAAGCATGTTATAGTTTGCGTATACCGACCTCCAAGCTACCAGAATCTATCCATGTTTGATTCTGTAATGGAAGATGTATTAAAGAAACTCAGTACTAGTAGTAAGTCAATAATCATATGTGGTGATTTTAATATTAACTTATTAGAAAATAACTCTAATACTGTTAGATTATTAAGTCTTTTTAGGTCATTTGATTTATCAAATGTTTTCTTTGAACCAACCCGAGTGACAGCTTCTTCTGCCACTTGTATAGATAATATTTTTTGTAATTGTGATTACTTACACAAACAAATTGTAAACAAGTTGCCATCAGATCACAGTGGACAAACAATAACATTTTGCTCCTACATACCTTTACAAAAAATACAAATAAGGTTTAGGCCCATTACATGTAAAAGTTTACAGAAATATAATAATTCGTTAGCCAGTCAATTATGTGTTCAGAATTTTAATAATATAGGTGACCCAAATGAGTTCTACGCCGAGTTCTTTTCAATATTAAACACGCAATTTAATAACACTTTTCCACTAAAGACTAAAAGTATTTACACAAAGTTCTTATTTAGTGATTGGGCGACTCCAGGTATTCGTAAAAGTAGGGAAAAACTATTTGAACTTTATGGACTAAAGCAACATATGAACAATACAAGCTTTCATAAGTATGTTGCAAAATATTCAAAAACGTTTAAAAGTGTGTGCAAAATAGCCAAAGCTCTTTACATTAGTAATAAAATAAAATCAGCTGAGGATAAAATAAAAACTACCTGGCAAATAATAAATAATGAAACAGGTAGGAAAAAACAGCGAAATACTGAATTTAATTTAGAGACTGCACATGGCCCTATCAACTCAGATATAGAAATAGCTCAGGAATTTGAAAACTTTTTTACTAATATTCCCCTTAAAACTACTGAAGCATTGAATTCCTCACCCGCGCTTTCTGCTGCCTTACTTAGGCAGAATGTGAAGGCATGCCCTTTGGATTTTAGGTTTCAGCATACAAACCCTCAGGCTGTTATAAAAGCTTTTAAAGATCTTAAAATTAAATCAACAGAAGATCTCTGGGGAATGTCTGTAAAAGTCTGTAGATCTATTATCGAAACCATTGCGCCCTATTTAGCTTTCATATTTAACAACAGTGTGGACCAAGGAGTCTTTCCGGATCTCATGAAACACAGTAAAGTAGTTCCATTGTTCAAATCCGGTGATAGTAAAGAACACAACAATTATAGGCCTGTGTCAATTCTACCAGTTCTCAGTAAGGTGTTTGAAAAGTTGATGCTCAATCAAATGTTACGTCACTTTAATAAAAACTCCATCTTTCATGAACAACAGGTTCAAGGTTTCACCAAAGGGCGTTGTACTACTGACGCCGGTGTCACCCTAATAAAGAACATTTTTAATGCCTGGGAAGAAGCACAAGATGCCATTGGAATCTTTTGCGACCTCTCGAAGGCGTTCGATTGCGTAGACCATGAGACACTTCTGCTGAAACTGGAGCATTATGGGATTAGGAATACAGCTCTTGATTTACTAAAATCTTACCTGAAAGATAGAAAGGTTAAAGTTCAAGTAAACGGCATAAACTCATTAGGGTCTGAAATGGCAATGGGCGTTCCTCAAGGTTCGATATTGGGTCCATTCCTCTTTTTAGTTTATATTAATGATTTACCCCAATTACTTCAAAATCAACCGAAGATGGTGTTATTTGCAGATGACACATCATTGATCTTTAAAATCAACCGACGGTCGCAAAATCTTGACGACGTGAATAGCTCTATTCTTCAGGTCCAAGATTGGTTTACGGTAAATAATTTGGTACTGAATAAAAATAAAACCAAATGCATTAGATTTAAATTACCTAATGTTAGAAGTAGCGAATGTGACATTATATTGAATGGAGAAAAACTGGAATTTATTAATCAAACGGTTTTCCTGGGAATCACGCTAGACGAGAAATTACAATGGGGACCTCATATAACATCTCTTGCGGGGCGGCTAAGCTCGGCCGCTTATGCTGTTAGAAAGATCAGACAGTTAACAGATGTAGAAACCGCGCGTTTGGTCTATTTTAGCTACTTCCACAGCATTATGTCGTATGGCATTTTACTGTGGGGTCGGGCTGCTGACATTGAATCTATCTTTATTTACACAGATACAGCTCGATTAGTCTATTTTAGTTATTTCCATAGCGTTATGTCCTATAGTATTCTGCTGTGGGGCAAAGCCGCTGACATTCAAAATATATTTGTTCTTCAAAAACGAGCTGTCCGAGCAATTTACCAACTAGGTACCAGAGTCTCTCTGAGAGATTTTTTTAAAGATATTGGTATTCTTACAGTGGCATCACAATTCATCTTCGCCAATATCTTATATATTAGGCAAAATATACACGTATACACTAAAAACAGTGATATCCACAATATCAACACCAGAAATAAAGACAAATTACGAGCTCCTTTTCACCGGCTTCATAAGGTTCATAACTCATTTGTTGGGCTTGGTATAACCTTTTATAACAAGCTACCCACTTCTCTGCTAGATTTGCCTTTTAATGCGTTTAAAGCTAAAGTAAAATCCAACCTTTGTTCAAAGGCATACTATTCTATCAATGACTACTTAAGCGATAAAAATAGTTGGTCGCTGTGATTAACTCAAGACAATGTTTATGTTCTTTCTCCAGTTTTAGCTTACCTACTGACAGGTTATATGTTTATAGAATGTTTAATTTATTTGACTTTATTATACAATTTTTTTTATTTTTATTTATTGTTGACATGATCTACTCATTACAATGTTTTCGTATGAGTTGTATTGCAATATGTGATTAGCTAGCGACCTCGACAGTAGATTATATATTATTCTTGACTAACTGTTGATCTATTTTTGATTTATTTTTACTTCAATGGTCCTAGTTTATCATATCTAATTATGTGACTTCGAGTTACAGCTTTATTAGCTATATGTAAGCGGGCACGCCCTTTATGCCTGGAGGCTTTATAATTCGGGTATTAAGTTCTGTTTACGTTTTTAGTTTTTATTTTTGCTTGAGTTTAGATTTCGATTTTTTTTTTTTTTTTTGTTGGTACATTGGCGCGTGCTAGCTGTCATTATGGCATATATTTTATTGAATGTTTTGTGTTGAGTAATGTAAATTATTTGCATACTATTGTATAGAATCAAGTTATTTTTTCTAACTGAACAGACAGCTGTGCTGCTGGGGAGTTTGTTGCGCCACTTCTTCTCTCCAGCAAAGGCACTAGGAAGTGGTGAAGGGCGGGCGTTTTTGGGGGACTGTCTTATGTAATTTTGACGTTCGAAAAGTGCTGATTCTCAGCCTAATTTGAATAAATGACTTTTGAATTTGAATTTGAATTTGAATTTATTTTGCAAAAGAGAGCTGTCAGAGCCATTTATGATCTCCGTCGTCGCGAATCTCTCAGGGAACTATTTAAAAGGATTAATATTATAACCGTTCCTTGCCAATTCATTTATGAAAATATTATGTATGTAAGGAAAAATCTACATCTTTTTAATAAAATAAGTGATAGACATAATTTTAATACTAGAAATAAAGATAAACTAGATCAACCATTTTTCAGATTATCTAAAGTACATACATCTTTTATGGGGTACTGTGTTAAATGTTACAACAAAATACCTTGTGATATATTACAATTAAATGAAAGAAAATTTAAAACTCATGTAAAAAGTACACTTTGTAAACAAGCATATTACAGATTAGAGGATTATATCCAAGATAAGAATGCTTGGAAACATGCTGGTCCTGCTCCATAGGACAATTTAGAGTCTAAACAAAATCAAACTGGTTGCTTACTTAATTGTATTTATTTTTCATTATATGACATTGATTTTACATCCTGTGATTAGTTCCTCACACACTGACTTATTAATTGTAAATTTTTAGTAGATTCGTCTATTTTTACAATGTTTGTGAATATGTGAACACCATGTATCTACCACATAATTAATTTATCTGTCGTTTGCTCCAATTTAAATTATTCTTACTGTATACAGTAATTTTATTCTAGGTGCATCGTCTTCACATATTATAATTATATAAATAATGTACTTATACAAAATATTGTAAAACATTTTAAAAGAGTAACGGTGGAGTTTCTTGCCCATTCTTCTCCATACGAAAACTACATTTTGGAAGGGGCGGTAGAATCAATAATATAATAACTATAATTTGTAAATTTTGACGTTCAAAAGTGCCTTCAAAGGCCTATTTGAAATAAATGCTTTGACTTTGACTTTGATTAACACTACAATTTCAACACAGATTAAATACAATTCTGAAAACGCAGTTATATTCTCGAAATACTGTCAAAGCAATTAACACCTTCGCTGTACCAGTTCTAACATATTCTTTTGGAATAATCAATTGGACCAAAACCGACCTGAAAAACCTTCAACGAAAAATTAATACCACAATGACCAAATTCCGCAAACACCACCCACGATTATGTCTGCAGAGATTGACACTGCCACGGAAAGAAGGAGGTAGAGGACTAATTGACATTCTAAACCTACACAATAGACAGATAAAAGCACTTAGACAATTCTTTTTTACAAAAACGGAAACTTCTATTCTTCACAAAATTATAACACACAACGACCAACAGTTTACACCCCTGAACTTAAAAGATACATCTGAACAGAGAAATGAGAAAGTAATCGACGACAAAACTAAGCTTTTAGATTGGACCCAGAAATCGCTACATGGAAGACATCGCCAAGACTTATGCCACATAAATGTCGACAAAGAGGCGTCGAACGCGTGGTTAAATCGAGGCGAACTCTTCCCGGAGACTGAAGGGTTCATGCTTGCTATACAGGACCAGGTAATTGAAACCAAAAATTATAGAAAGTTTATCATAAAGAATTTAAATAATGACACATGTAGGAAATGCAATAGTTCTCCAGAAACGATTCAGCATATCACAGGCGCGTGCAAGTCAATAGCCCAAACAGATTACAAACACAGACACGATCAAGTAGCCAACATCATACACCAAAAATTAGCAAACCAGTACAAACTTATAGATACCGTTACACCATACTACAAATACAATCCAGAAACTGTATTAGAGAACCCCTCAACAAAACTATATTTTGACCGTGCCATTCTTACCGATCGAACGATCCATTTCAATAGACCAGATATTACACTTATAGACAAAATTAACAAAACTGGATATTTAATAGATATTGCTATCCCAAATACACATAACTTGCAGACAACAATAGCAGAAAAACTGAGCAAATATATTGAATTAAAAGATGAAGTAGCCCGACTTTGGCATCTGCAAAAAGTAATAATAGTACCAATAGTATTGTCTACAACAGGTGTAATACCGAAACAACTTCACCAGTCCCTTAACTCTCTTAATTTACCTCCAAACACCTACCATCTGCTGCAGAAGGCAGCCATACTAAACACATGCAGACTTGTGAGAAAGTTTCTGCAATGTGAATCAGAAAACCCATATCAAAACAGGAATACGCTTCCATCTTCTGTGCAATCCTCTGCACGTGACCGCACTTAATCCAACTGATAATCACTTGGCTTAGGCCCGTGTTATCAGCTCTTACCGGCTAGCCGAGAATAAAAAATAAATGTCAAAATAATAATAAAAATTTATTTACTCAAAAAACATAGAATTGTAGTACACGTTAAAAGAAAATACAGTTTTACATGTTAGGTACTATTTCTACAAACGTGTGGGTGAGCACTGCTCTCCTAGCTAGGTTAGGAAAACCTGTGTTAAGGAGAAGCAGTCCGGTCCCCTAAGGTATAATGACGTAAAGGTTACATAGTGCTTGTGATGTTACTGTTACAATTGGTTTACTGGAGTATTGAGATGAACAATTATATTTAGATACTTTTTAATATGTACTTGTAAATAAAATAATTTAATTTTTAATGGTAAATAAATGTGTGTGTGTGTGTGTGTGATTGTGCGGTTTGGGTGTGCGTGTGTGTGTGTATGTGTGTGTGTGTGATTGTGCGTGTGTGTGTGTGTCTGTGTTTGCTTATCCATGTTATTTATGTTAAGATTTTTTCTGTTTCGTCATATGACTTATTTTGGAGGTACGATTGCACCAACTTTTTACATTTGTAATACGGTAGTCCGTAGATATGACACTCTTCGTTTATCTTGTTATATAGGAACGGACCCAGAAAATGAAAAAATCTCTTTACAAAAGTTGAGCGTACTCGCGGCTGGATGCATATCCTATCTTTTCGACGTTTACTACGTTTTTTATTTTCTATAATTCGGTATGGGGTTTTGCGGTGTTGCAGAATGACTGTCTGTAGTATGAAGTGTTGCCGAACATTTAGAACTTTGCAGTGATTGTATAGTTGGTCGGTTGGAAAAAGAATAGGACGAAAAGTGGCCACTTTTAAAATTGCCCTATGTGCTATTTCTAGCGGCTTGAGAGTGGTTTTTGCTGCGCCGCCCCAACAGGAAATACAATAAGTTACGATGGATAGGCAGAGTGCAAAATAGACATTGCGTATTACAATAGGATTGGCAATATACCGAAGAGTTTTAAAGATGTATATCAGTTTGCGAACTCGTCCAGTTAGCAGACCGATGTGAGATTTAAAATTGAGATTCCTGTCTAAGACTATTCCCAGGTATCTGATGCTTTCAACAGATGTTAAATGTGGACATTGACAATGTGAACCCTGTATTTGTGGATGACAAGTGTGAGCTTTGATTAAAATTGGAGTCTGTGGTTGAGAGACCGAGCTGTTAGAATAGGTGAGAAATTTGGTTTTGGAGGTATTTAGTGTGAGAGTGTGAGAATTAAGCCAATTTAACGCAACGTCAAAGCCAAGCTGAGCTAGATGCTCGAGATGTGACCAGGAATCCGCGGTGAAGGTTATTGCGGTGTCATCTGCAAATGATATTACCCTTGCATTATTGATATTGAGATCACACAGGTCATTAATAAAGATTAAGAAAAGAGTGGGGCCCAAAATGCTTCCTTGTGGTACCCCATAGTGGATGGAAAGTTCTTCGCTGTCATGGCCATCGATCCTGACTTTTTGTGAACGATTTGAGAGGTAGCTTTGGAAAAAATCTAGTTGTATCCCCCTGACGCCTATCTTCTCAAGTTTGATTAAGAGTGTGGAAACGGGAACAGTGTCGAACGCTTTCGCGAGATCTAGGAATATTGTAAGGACTTTTTTATTTTTATTCATCTGATCTATGACAAAACTGGTTAGTTCATGAACTGCGTCGCAGGTCGACTTATTTTTGCGAAAGCCGTATTGATGCTGTGAGATTATCTTACAATGGTCCAGGTAATCAATCAATCTTTTGTTTATCAAACGTTCAAGAACCTTGGATAAAGCACTTAGAACAGCTATAGGACGATAGTTATCCGGCACTGCTCCGTCACCCCCCTTGAAAATTGGATAAATTATTGCCTTTTTAAAAGAAGTTGGAAAAACAGCTGTTTCAAAACAAATATTGAATATATGGCATAAAATAGGCGCCAGGGTGGTGGAAAATTTCTTTAATATTGTAGTTGAGATACCATCCCAACCAGTAGCAGCAGTTGGTCGCAGTGAATTTATAGTAGATATAATTTCTTCCGGGTCGGTTTTCTCCAAGACAAAAGAGGTTGATAAAGAACTGTTTTGTGGGATAGGTGGTTGTTGTGAGGGTCTTGTTTTTATGACGTCATCTGCAAGTTTCTTGCCAATGTTGACAAAAAAGGAATTAACATTGTTACATACCTGAGTGGGTGTGGGTGATGAGGATAGCAATTGCGTGGATGAGTGTGTAGTTTTTGTGGTGTTTGTTATTCGTTTTATGGTATTCCAGAGTGATTTTGGGTTATTGCTTGCTTTGCTGAGTTCTTCCGCATCGAAGAGCCTCTTCGCCTTTTTAAGAACCTTTGTACAGAAGTTTCTGTATCGCTTGTAGGTTACATTTAATGTTTCGTTATCTGGAGACTGCTTGAGGTTTTTGTGCATGGCATCTCTGTTTCTCATGCACCGTAACAATCCGGGAGTTATCCAGGGTTTGAGAATCTTCCGTTTTGCACCCACTTTTTTAATTACGGTGTGCTCCGCTATGGCTGAAGTCAATATTTCAATTAATTTGTCGGTAGCAGTATTTGCGTCTGTTGTAGTGAAAACAGGGTCAAAGTCTATGTTTGAGATTGATGCACCAAGTGCCTCATAGTTAATTTTTGTTATGATAGACGTAGTGGTGATAGGGACATGTTTGCTATCCAGACAAAGTAGTGAAGAGCCATGGTCGGTAACCGTAGACTCATAGACAAATGTGAGTGCGGGCGTCCTTGTTCTCAGAAAAATATGGTCCAGGCAATTTTGGCCCCTGGTTGGGAGGGTATGCGCTGGGAGAAAACCATGAAAAGCTAGACAATTCAAATAGTCGTGAGACCGAATATCAGGAGAAGAAGTTTTGATGTCGAGATTTAGGTCACCCGCTATCACAACCGTTCCGAGGCGAGTTATGCTAGCCTTTATTTATACTAAGTAGTATTTTTTTTATACGACGATCCGATATCCTCTCCTTTGCTTTCTTATAATGCCTGATCATTGATTGAGAATAGAGTTCTTGTGTTTTTAAGGTAAGGCAAGTTTATGACCGCGGATGTGGCGCATAGATTTCCCCCATTTGTTTTATGTTTCCCCTTTTTTTACTTATTTTTAACTAGCTGTGCCCCGCAGTTTTACCCGCATAAGTCTCAATCCCATGGGAATTTCGGATAAAAAGTATCCTATGTCCTAACCTGGGGCATGGTCTACCCATGTGCCAAATGTCATAAAAATCCGTTCAGCCATTTTAGCGTAAAAGCGTAACAAATGCACAAACAAACTCACTTTTGCATTAATAATATTAGTTAGGATTTTATGCGTTGTTTCAGGCACAAATTACTTTGTTTCATTTCTGCCTTTCTATGTTTAAGTTTTAGGTTTAAGTTTTCATATAATAATACCTAATTATAATATGCATATTTTGGGGATGAGGGATATAAAAAAAAAAATAGAGTAAAGACAGTCTGCTTTACTTTCCAACTGCTATTAATGCAACACAAATAAAATGCTTCGTTTGGGACATGAAACAGCTATTGTCTCAAGACTCCTTGAATGTGCTGTGGGCACAGCATCGTGTTTACCGATGCAAATGCAACACAAATTCAATAATAAGGAAACGGTGAAATTATCTAAGAAAACTGTTTGCATCCGTGCAAAGAAAGACATTGTTTGTTTTGCATTATGCAAGAATTGCTGCATGCATTTTTAATATTCCCAGAGCGTTTCTTGGAAAAACATATTGAGTTTTAAAACAATTATTTTGATGCTTGAAAGCATATTGTTAAGCTTTGCGGAAAATACAGAAGATTAGGACGATTCGCTGATCACCAATTACTAGGAGAGTATGAAAGACCAGCGGTCATTTAGGGAAGAGTTAAAATCGGTTAATGATGACTCATTGCAAGAAAGAGATACTACCAAAAGGACAGGATTGCGCCATGCTTTTGACTCATCTTTTATTATACTTTAGAAAGAAGCGCAAAGGTAGCCCGTGAAGTTCCAATTTTCTTACGATTTTTTGCTATGTGTAGTTCAGTGGCTGGGTGTATGTTGATTAAAGTATGAGAGAGTTGTATTGATAATTTAAATGATTATAATTTATTCTATACAGCAAAGGACAGGATTGAATGGAAATCTTTAGAGGAGGAGGCCTTTGTCAGAAGACAAGCTGTATCAGAGTAACAACCATTTGCCGATATTTATTCACTTTATTTAAGTATCAGGCACACTTCATATTTTAATTATATGTAAATAAGTACAGCAAAAAAGGCTTTTTATTTGTATTTATTTTTATTATTCTTTAAATAAACATTTGTTACGGTCGCGAATCGTATTTAGATCAACACGCTGACCTGCAAATTGCAAAAAAGTAAGAAAATTTGAATTTCGCGTCCCCTGGCGGGGACGGACTTGATGCGATCTGCAGAGAGGTTTACGAACACTCGATTTTTTTATTGACTAATGAGCTCTCCCCTTTCGTTAGTGTTAGCTTGTATCTTGTAATTAAAATTTGTCAAAATAAATTACTGCATTATCGGAACATGAGGCAAAATAGCCAGATGAGCAGAAAATTCATATTGCAACCAATTCCTTTACAACAGTTCTGCAAAATAACCAAACAAGAATAAAACATCGAAGAAATAATACCGTCTTTCGTCGTACATGTCTTGATTTCTTAGATAGTTGTACCACTCCTACGCATGCATGCATGTTTCACGCGAATTGGCGACAGCTCTTACTTTCAAATAACGATATAACAGTGAACACGTAACGATATACGATAGTATCTGGCGATCATTTTAAATATCTAGACTTCTTGATCTAATTAGCATGAGCTTGGATTATAGGTAGATACTTACATAAAAAGTGAAGTAAAATGCGATGTTATCTGTTAAGTAGTGTCATTTCAGATAATGTTAGCGTATCCAATGGATTAGCCAAATGTACAGTTTGATCGCGTTTTTTGTGCGAACGGCAGAGCTTTTTTAAAACAAGTGATGTAATAGGTATTTACAAAAAAAAGAGGAAAAGCTTTAATATATTTTAAATAATTTTAATATACTTTGCTTTTGCTTTTTTTGCGCAATTTGTAACGCACTAGAAATATATATTATATCGCCGTCTGAGGTCACTCGAAGATTACTATGGAAAATATACATAATCAGCCTATTAATGTTCCCACTGCTGGGACAAAGGCCTCCTCTCTGTGAGAGGGAGTGGGCCGGATATGTCTTACTAATATTATAGCTATGTCTGTGATGGGCTTTATGGGCGTAGCTAACGGTCAACTCATCGAGTGCCTGTATTTAGGACTAGTTGCTGCCCGCGACTAACCCCGCGTGCACCCTAATTCTTAGAATTTTTCTAAAATAAAAATTAGTTACTCCGTATAACATCAAGTTACGCTTGTTCGTGTTGCGCCATCGCGTCGCACTAGTCTGCACGAGCCTTAAGACTCACATTCGCATGCCAGATGCAGATAGAGCTGCAATTCCACGCTCTGCTCACCCTCAGAGCAATCACGAACGCACCCTGAGTAACAAGTGACACGGCAAGCCTTTGAAACGCATAACGGAATCGATTCAATCGATTCAATTCGAGTGCGCGTTGGAGCATCGATGCATCGATACATCGGTACCGGTTAGAGTCACGCTTCGCTCGCTGTGAGATGAAGCGACGACTTTGCTAACTGACATGTTGGATTGGAACTGTTTTGTAGAGGGAATTGAGTAGTTAGTAGTGTGAGTTTTCTTTATGACTGTTAGTATTTTAGTTTGCAAGTTGTTAGCTTGTGCTAGGAGCGGGTCCACGTCGATATAGTGCTGCTGTTTAACTAATTCCGTGGTAAAATAAACATTTTTTTTGTTTTTTTTTCTAGTCTTCTCCATCCTTGAAGTTATTCCCTGCAAAGCTAATAGGACTGACTTCTTAGGGCATAACCGTACCGGACGTTTTAACTTCCATTAGTGCAAATAATATGTGGCCTAAAAAAAAAACTATTTAGTCCGTCAGTCAGATACTTAATAAAAATATATTTGACACGTATTTTTAGCTTTATCATATAAATAATAAAAGTGGTTTAGATAAAAAGCATTTAAGTTTGGGGAGTCCTGCGCGCTACGTCACAATTCAGTATAAAATCTACCGGAGAGTGACGACATGCCACATTTTAAATCAATATTGCCGTAATCTTTAAATTACGGAAAAAAATAAAAAATATATTATGTCCAATATTTTTGAATAATCAATCTGAAGGAAAAGAAAAGGTTTTTTTGTCAACGTCGATATTGAGAATGTTTATGCCTAATGTCGAAGTTAAGGTCTAAATACAGTAAGATTTTTTTGTCTTCGTAAACTTTTGTTTAATAACATAAATAATTCTTACAGTCGACCCTGATGTTGATACGCGGTACACGCTTGCCTAAAAGTACCTTACCCATTTTTATCAGCCAGAATTGCCTCTCCACCGCGTCAGTTTGCCCAGAGCGTCAATGTTACGTACTCCAAACTCCATTAGTTTACAAGTGGTCAATCACCCAGTACTAACTACTAACTGACCCATTTCCTAGTTGCCTGGAAACTCTTGTTAATTCTGATTTCTGTTTAATTGCTTTCGGTTTAATTAACGTGTATGTCGGTCAAGTGGGAGTCGGTCCTGCTGCTGAAATAATTGGTGCTTTTTTAAAGCATGTTGTTTTGAGTCTTTTTGAAAAATTATGCGTATTTATTTTATTCCATTTACATGGCTATTTTTACGTGGCTAAATAATAACAGCCGCACGGGTCGATCCATCGGGTTAAGCTACGCTTGCCGGGGTTGGTCCGTGGATGGGTGACCATCTTTATATACTTACCACAAGACCCCTCTGTGCCTCGGAAAGCATGTTAAGCCGTGGGTTCCGGCTGTCATTTGTAGATCTTTGACAGTCTTTACGGGTTGTCAGAACCGAAAAGTCTGATAACCAGTCTTACAAAGGGGCATTGTGTTACGTTGGGGGAGGTCAGTCGCTCCATGAAAAATACTGGTATTCAGACAGCGGTTAGACTGGAAGCCGACCCCAACTTAATTGGGAAAAGGCTAGGCAGATTGATTGTTGTGTAACTGTTTACTTACAAATTCATAAGTGCAGAACGTGACTGCATGAAGTGTCTTCCGATTAGTTCCGATTACTTCTGATTGCCTATTCGTATAAATCAACCTTGATTGCTGTATCGTAAGTCGTAACCTAATCATGCTTATTGCCATAACGAATTACCGAGGGATTCTTTAAAACACTAGGTTGATAATGAGAATTTTTCCAAAGAAATATCCTACTGGTATTATTGGTACAGCCTCGTTGGTCTAGTGGTCGCAAGTAATACTGCTGAGAATGAGGTCCTAGGTTCGATTCTCGGGTAGGGCAAAGTGTTATTGGGTTTTTTCATCTGGAAATTTCTCATGGTAGCAGCCCGGAGTGAGGATTTGTGCCCGGTTGATGGCAATAGGCTCGCCCCCTATTACATGGGACTGAAATATAACGTGTGAAATCTGGGTGTACTATCGGAACACCTCTGTCCCGCTTTCGGGGATGGCAGGCGTAATGACAGATGTTTTTAGTTTCGCTTGAGTATAGATTTCGATGTTTTTGTTGGTATATTGGCGTGTGCTAGCTGTCATTATGGCAAATATATTTTATTTAATGTTTTATTTTGAGTAATGTAAATTATTTGCATACTATTTTATAGAATCAAGTTTTTTTTTAAATTGACCAGACAGCTGTGCTGCTGGGGAGTTTGTTGCGCCACTTCTTCTTCCCAGCAAAAGCACTAGGAAGTGGTGAAGGGCGGGCGTTTTTGGGGGACTGTCTTATGTAATTTTGACGTTCTAAAACTGCTGATTCTCAGCCTAGTTTGAATAAATGAATTTTGAATTTTTTTAATGTTACATAACATAACATCACGCCTTGTTTTCCCGAAAGGTTAGACAGAGGTGTATAGGAGGTACACCCACATTTCGCCAGTTATGTTTAAGTCCCATGTAATAGGGAGCGAGTCTATTGCCATCAACCGGGCGCAAATTCAGACTCCGGGCTGCTACTGAAAAACTCTTAATGGAAAAACCCAATACCACATTTCCTGACCTGGGATTCGAACCCAGGACCTCATACTCAGCAGGCAGTAATTTTATGTTATGTAATAAGTAAATAAGTTGTTACTTTTTACATAACACTAACTAAAATCATAGGCACACTGCCAAGATCTCTCCAAAAACATGATTGCTTCACAAACAAACTTACAGGCGAAACTAAAAGGCGTACAAAACTGTTTATTACAGCAATAAATAGTGTTTATTATAGTGTAGATGTTATTAATGTTTCTGACGAGTGCTTGAGATGTGCCCATTGAAGACTGAAGAGGTCGATTCAGGCTTAGTATTGAATGTTACGTAAATAGACGCGAAAATAACTGTTTGTGCTAAATTATTTTTATTGTAGTAACACATAACATAACGTAACATCACGCCTTCTTTCCCCGAAGGGTTGTGCAGAGGTGTACTTGTATTACACCCACATTTCGCCAGTTATGTTTAAGTCCCATGTAATAGGGGGCGAGCCTATTGCCATCAACCGGGCACAAACCTAGACTCCGGGCTGCTACTGATTCCAGATAGTAATATGTACCATTTCAGACCATGCTTGACTTAAAAATCCTAGTCAGATCACCCGGATCCTCACTAAATTTTATGCCTAAGCCGGGGGTCTATCGCATCCCTTCATGCTGAAGGGATCTTTGAATAAAAAGTAACTCACAGTTCCTCCTTCACTTTTTAAGGAAAATCATGACCACAATACTTCAACAATCATTCCAATAAACCGTCTATTTCGTAACTAAACACTTATACTTACAATTTTAAACGCGTTATCGTAAATAAAGTTTACGACATGACTTCGAAAGGAACCCGGAACTCGTGCGATTACGTATCATTACGTGCGAGTCCTTTTGTGACCCTAATACTTTGTATCTTTGCTTATTTGGAGGTGCATTGTGCTTCCTATTTAGGTTTGAAAGAATTACATTGTATAACTTTGGTACTTAGCATACTGCGTAGAACATAAATCAGGTGCTCGTTGTTCGGGTCTACATTAAGTTATGCTGATGGCGGCTTTACACTCTCGCCGAGACACACCGAGACAGGCCGAATGCGAGAATATAGATGAGAGCACTCGGCCCGTCTTGCTTTGTTTCAGCGTTCCTCCCTCGCTCTCCGTCCCGTGTCGAGTTTTCGTTCCCGAGTCAAAAGATCTCGCGGCAGTGGCGAGTGCGTGGCTGTACACTCTCGTGTCTCTAGAGTCTAGAGCAACGGCACCAGCTAGTTCAATGTCTGCGTCCATCCTCTCGGGGTTCACAACTTCAACTGAACTTGGCAAGAGTGTACATAGCCGCACTCGGGCTGAAGCTTGAGACTTTTTCGCGAGACCTAGCGAGAGCACTCGGACAGGAGTGTACAGCCGCCATCAGAATTTTCGGCTCTAAATGTGCGGTCAAATTCCGGGGTCGAAATATTTACTTACAAGTTTGGGATCAAAGTACTTTCTTTAGGGTATTGATATTGAAAGTTGTACCCTACCCAAGTAAGATCATTAGGGGGCAAATAATTCCATTGGATACCTACTAATGGAATAACTTTATGGGGTCAGAAAGTTTCCTAGTATACTTTGGAATGTTCTTCATTTTCTTATCGCGTCCTGCCTACCAGTAAAGATTAGCTAAACGGCCTTTAAATATTTATATATATTCATCTCGAAAATGTCCACTACCTACCTCATGAAAATGATGAAAGAATTTTATATTTACCCGACTGCGGCGAAGCCAAAAAAGGAGGGTTATGTGTTAGACCTGTATACATCCGTCTCTATGTTCCCTCGTAACTACTAAACGGTTGAACCGATTTGATGAATGATATGTCGTTAGATTTATCTTAAATGCGCGAGTGTCACTGGGTATAAAAAAATTAAAATGGCGGTTGGCCCAACAGTATGTTAAAAAAAAAACTTCCACACCTATCGATTGGGGTATCAAAATGAAAGGTGGTTAAAAAAACATATAAAACTTATAAGTTAAATGTAATTTGGAATGAGAAATAATAAAAAACGAATAAACGGAAGAAAAAAAAACAAAAAATCCGACTGCTAAAACAATAACTGAAAAGAGAATAACTTTTTTTGCTAGTCTATATTGTCTGAATTGTGTCCCACTGCTGGGCAACGGCCTCCCCATTTTCCTTCCAAACCTCGGATCTGTCGGCGATCTCTGGCCCTGTTAGCCCTACAAACATGATCAGGGGGCCTACCACAACCACTAAAAGCAGTATTATTTTAATCTTACTTCAGTGGGGGAAAGAGATGGTGCTATACGTCCTGTAGAGCTTCATCTCTTTCCCACACTAAAGTAATATTAAAATAATACTGCTTTTAGAGGTGCTGGTAGGCCCCCAGACCGTCACACCACCTTCGCCGCAGTCTACCTCGACTTTTTTAGTCTCTTTAACTTTGTCATACCGATATTTATCGTCTATGTAGTCTCTGTAGACTCAGCCTCAAAAGAAATATGATATTAAAAGTGCCAAGCTTCGAATAATAAAAGTCGTGCCAAGCCTTTCAGAGTGCTTTTAGAGCTAAATCAACCCCGTAACGATCGCCGTTCAGGCCGACAATAAATTATAATTAATACAAGCCAAGACTGCTTTAATTGGCTTTTAAATTGGGTTTAGTAAATCAAAATTACTCATTATGAACGGTATCATAATTCTTGATACCTTAATGTGGTAGATTTTGCTGTCGTTCGTGAAAATTTCTCCTTTGGTATGCCTAATGAGTTAGGTGGGTCTCTAGGGAATAGCCTTTTTTATGTTTTTCTGCATTCTCGTGTTTTTACGTTTTTCCGCCCCGTGTCTGCTTTGAATAAAGAGATTCTACGCTCATTAGCTTGTGCTTCCAGGGTACTTAGCTTTTCCAGTCTTTGTTTTTAATCAAAGTTGAACTGTGTGGTTTAATTTGTATTCTGCTATTAGATACGTTGTTAGATGAAACTAAGGACTCTTTGAACAGTTGCCTATTACCTCGCGTTTACATCAAAGTTTAGAAATAGAAAACCTGTAGTCTACATGTTGTGTATACTGTCTTCGATTATCTTCTCGTCTCTCTCGTCTTTATTATTTTATAAATGTTTAGAGACGTTTAAGGGATCTCGCGCACTAGACGGCCACGGCCACGACTTGTTGTCGCAGCGACCAGGTAAACTATAGAAACCGATACGAAGCGCACACTTGGTTGCAACGGCTAACTAGCTGTCACGCAGACCATACAATAGCACTAGACGGCCACGAGTACGACTACCGGCCGGAGTTGTGGCCATCTAGTGCACGAGGTCCATAAACTTTAAAAATTATATGGTTAAGCAGATGTTAACCATTACCTTTAATGAACGTTTATAAATAAGGGGCTAGTTCTATAGAAAACTTGTCAAAATGTCATAAAGGTTTAGTAACAACACAGTCATGTCTGAAACAACGTCAATAGGTACTATCAAAACCTGTACCGATGTAAACGCAAGGTATGATGATTGGTCTCACTCTCAAGGCATTGCAGAATTGCGGTAGTAACAATTCCAACAACCCTTTGGAACCCTCCTTTGAAATCATGTCGTAAGATAATAGTGTAGCTTCTGCAAGCAAAACGGTCACACCCAAAACTACCCTTCATAAGGAAATCGATTTTGTTCCAAAATTACCACAATAGTATAGTCATATTATTCGGTAAAAGTATCCAAAGAATTACTTTTCCGGACGTGTTTGTTCGATTTGTCACTAGCCCCAAACGATAACGGAAAAAAATGAGTGGAATGTGATCGTATTTCTGATAGTATACATCTTTATCATTTTGATAGACTGCCTCATTATTATCAGAATATAATATTGAGACTTCGATTCCGCAAGTATTTGGTTTCTGTACCAAACATTTCTAGGTTTTTATTCTTGATTTTCGCATAGTTTTAGAATCTCGCGCACTAGACGGCCACGACCACGACCAGTGGTCGCAGCGACCCGGTAAACTATAGAAACCGATACGAATCGCGCACCTGGTCGCAATGGCCAACTAGCCGCATATCATACAATACCACTAGACGGCCACGACTGGCCGGAGTCGTGGCCGTTCAGTCGCGAGATCCCTTATTGAAATACTTTTTAAATTACTTACTTAAATTACTTAGAAACACATTATGAGCCACTTTCGCCCGTTTTTACGAACATTTAGTAACACCTAATGATTGCGTACATAACAGCGCGCTGTTGGATTTTCAACTTTTAACGTTCAGCCCAGCGTTGAAAATACAACAGCGCGTCAGTGAAATCGGGCAATAGTGTACAAAAAAGATAGAGATGTCTTTATTTTGTATCTAAACCTATTGACCATAAACCCACACTTGGCCCGTAATCCACATTACGGTCCGCTAAGTCTACCGTGGCTAAGCTTCCCACAAATAGTAGACCTGAGTCCCTGCGGTCCCTGCTTTGTGCCGATTAATGATAATGTTAAAGCGCGAAACGGATGGTGACAAAATAGAGAAATAAAATGGATTTCATTTGTTTTTGAGTTCTTTTCTTGATTGATCCCACGTGGTCTTTTTACTCTAGAATCTTTATGGCTTCGTCTCGGTGAGAGTGAGTGGTCCGTAATCGTCCACGCGGCGCGGGCCCATTGCGGGTTGGTAGATGTCTAGATTTTGGTTCTCATGCTGGTTTCCTCACGATGTTTTTCTGCACCGTTTTAAGAGCAGTGGTGATGAAATAATTTTCAAAAAGTAAAGTTGCTTGTCTGGGTTCGAAACTACGATCTACAACTCGTAAGTCGCGGTCGTTACCACTGCTGGGCCATCCAACACTGTTCTACGATTATAATATAATATTTAATAACAGGAAAAAATGTCTCAATTTTATTCCAAATCGTCTGATCATCAGTCAATACTCCAAAAAAGCAATTCTTGCGATTATCGAAATCAATAGCTATATTCACAGAAAATCTATTTGTTTTTATCACTCTTTGTAATCCCATTGTTGTGGCGTATGCGCATCGTACAAATTGTTTGCCTCCATTGAATATTATGACTGGTAACAAATTGGAGAGAGCTGGTTCTACACCAATAAATTGTTATTTTATATTGTTTTTAGACATCACAATATGTTGTTAAAGCGAAAAGACTCGTTTCATGATCTTAGGTGACGGTTCGAGGTCGCATTTAGATATGAATGTAAGAATGGGTAGCTCGCCGTCCGATAAGGACCAGGCCCAGGCGGTTGTGTTCCACGTGCGCTTCAAAGAGATGTCAGCACAACTGACGGGACTTTCCCGCAACCTCGGCAGGCATCGGCCCTACCGATGCCTGCCGAGGTTGCGGGAAAGTCCTAAGGGGAAACCGTGGCCCCTGGCAACGTACAGGCAACTGAAAGAACACGGGTGGATTTTAGTCAGTAAGAGTCTGACACGCCCTTCCGCTCCGCCCAGAGCGGGAGAAGTTATTTGATTAACCCCAACCAAAAAAAAAAATGTACTTTTAGTGCAATACCCACCACGAAATTTGAGACTTTACCGCTCCGATGACGCCCCGGCGCACACCTCATACCACTAAAGAGACCCAACAGGCTAAGCATAAGCTGAGAAGCAGGTCACGCGGCACAACACAGTACAGCTGTTGCAGGATAGGGCAGGCGAGGCAGACAGGCCGCGAGTGTATGTTGCGACACAGGTAACACAGACACTGCAGACACATGTCTGTGTCGCACGTGCCTGCGCCACAGCGTACGCAGCTGTCAGTACAAAATGTGCTCTGCCCTGCGTTGCGTGGGCCTGCGTTACCTGCGTCTCAGCATACGCTTAGCCGAAATCGTCTACTACGCGAATCAAACCAAATTTTGGCTCAAGTCTCATCTTTAGTAGTTATTTTATTTATTTGGGAGCTGACAAAGTCGTGAGGATCTTAGCCGAGCATTTCGACAATGGAATTTTAAGAGATAAAATTGTTTCGTAGTGAAATAATTGCGGAAGCATTTGCTTCATGCTTTCCTATACAAATGTCTTCCATGTTTCCTACATCGTTGTTCACAGATTTCCACGTGATTGTACTGAGTTTTCTAGGGTGAGAATTTCCTACATCTCACTTGAGAGATTGTGTTTGTAGATGCCTTGGATTCCAAGACAAATCGCGGCATTTCTTTGTGACTAAAGGAAGCTTACCTAATGGTTGATTTACCGGGAAAAAGATGGGTCCCTTTATATTTTCAGCGGTGTTGGTCGAGAAATAAATAACTACGTCTTTCAACGTCTGATTTTCCACGAAAGTTTTTTATAATCTTGGAGAGTTCTTTTGAAATTACGGAGGTTTTATGTAACATGAGAATAGTGGATCATGTGAAGCATCTTTAATTACCCAGAATGAAAATTAAATTCGGGTGAAATAATTCTGCTTCAAAGTCAGAGGGAGACTTTCACATTTGTAATAATTTAATGTCCGTAGACCGTAGATATGAAATGCCAGTGTAAAAAATTACAATAGCAAACTGAAAATATGACATCGAAATGAAATTAATAAGCGGTTCTCCTTTATGAATAAATCTAGATAGGAACTATTTGTTACCTCTTTTGAGGCACTATTCATTCAGCTTTCTCTTCAGGCTATTTATCAATCTGTGAATTTATTGCTTAGGTCGATATCAAGACTTAATTATTGTTATATCTAGCTCGGGATAAATCGTGGGATATTTTAACGGATATCGGAAGATAAGATCGGGCTATAATTAAATTCCCTTGTCGATGAATCAAATAGTAGCCAACGGAGATCAAGTTTTAATGAATCGCGCTGTAATATTTCAAAAATCAAATCAAAATCAAGGCTGAGAATCTGAGTCTATTTGAACGTTAAAATTACATAAGACAGTCCCCCAAAACGCCCACCCTTCACCACTTCCTATAATAGTGCTTTAGCTGGGAAGAAGAAGTGGAGCAAAAAACTCCCCAGTCCCCAAACAAAAACAAAGATTGGAGTTCCGGAAGTATTGTACTAGTAAGAGCGGTTTCGCACCAGGTCCGATCCGAATCCGAATTCAAGATCCGAGTTCAATCCAAAATGGGAATAATATTCTAAATTCGGACGGACAGAGCTCGGATCTACAACCCCTCATACAAATAGGACTATGCTCTACGGCTACTTTGGAAGTTCCGACCGACATTTCTAAGATTCGGATCGGATGTAGTGCGAAACCGCTCTAAGGCTGCCTGTCCACTGGAGCGGAGAGGAGAGGAGAGGAGCGGAGATGTGCCAATATTATTATTAACCAATAGAATCTAAACTCCGCTTCAGACGTGCGATTCTATTGGTTAATATTGGCACATCTCCGCTCCTCTCCACTCCAGTGGACAGGCAGCCTAAGAGTCATCGGTCCGAAAATGTTTACGACTAAGCACTCGCTCCTAAGACCTATTCTATTTAAAGGGATATAACAGGTCCTAAAGGGGGTAAGGGAAGTGTTTAATTTTCATTATTTCTTACGATGCTGTAGATCTCGTTTCTCTCATGCGTTTCTGATGTTATTCCTACACTTCAAATTTTTCTTTACTGTCTCGCCGGTCCTGTCGTCTTTAGCGTTGCTGCTGAGCATAAGTTCCTGGGTTCGATTTCCAGGTCGGGCAAAGTGTTATTGGGTTTTTCCATCAAGAATTTCCCAGAAGTAGCCCGGAGTCTGGATTTGTCCCGGTTGATGATAATAGGCTCACCCCCTATTACATGGGACTTAAATATAACTGGCGGAATGTGGGTGTAGTCAGGTACTATAAGGTACAACTATGCCTCTGTGTGTGTGTGTGTGTGTGTGCGTGTGTGTGTATGTTTTCCGTCTCATATTATGTACCTGTACATGTGCCTGTACAAAAACCTTTTCTCAATAGTTTTGTAGCGGGATTTCTTTTTCTATAAATAAGTATTATCGGAATGAACAGTTCTATAAAAGCCTGCATTGAACAGAATTCAATAATTTCCAATATGAATTATGAGAAACTTGTAGGTATATGTATAATGTACTGTATATCGGATTGCAGCTGGGTCGTAGTATTGCGGTCTATTTATAAACCTTTTCATTGAAGTCTCAGACCAATACTTCTTTATTGGTCTGAGATTGAAGTATGGATGTTTCGCGGACTTTGAGAACGCAAAAATGAGGGTTTACTACGTTCTGTTTAAAAACTAGTTTTTTAAATGTATTATATTAATACCGGGGTGAATTTATTTTGATACCATAATTATTTTGGTAAATGGCTCGTGGCCTATATACTCGTATATAATAACAGACGTATCAATCGATCGAAGGTTAAGCTATGCTTGTTAAGGTGGGAGGCGCAGTCAAGTCTCAACTTACTAATGACTCTTGTCCATAGAATATTTCTATGCTCTTATTTTCGCCTGTATTTTTGCGAATGACAACCATCCCAGTACCAATTTGATTTAGTTACCCACTGAGTCACAAACTAAATTAAATTCATCCTGCTTTTACACATTGTTTATTAAATTCATTTGTTTATTATAAAAGCTTTGTGTAGCGAGAATTCATTTCTGTAGTGATTGTACTCGTATTCTGTGTCTCCCTGGACACAATAGCTTTGTTCTGTTCTTGGAATATTGTTGAACTAGCTTTAGCCCGCGGCTTCGCCCGCATGTATCATCATCATCATCATCATATCAGCCGAAATACGTCCACTGATGGACATAGGCCTCCCCCAAGCACCGCCACTTCGACCGATTCTGTGCTTCCCGCATCCAGCGGCCCGCGTGTATGTCGGAAAAGATCCCACGGGAACGTACTCGCGGGATTAAAAGTACCCTTTGTGTTAAAGCTTTGTGCAGACCAGCGCGACTTGTCGCGCGACGCGACACCGGTTATTGTTATACCGTGAAGTTTTCTTAGAAATTGTATTGTTCGTGTCGCGTCGCCCGACAAGTCGCGCTGGTTTGCAAAAGCCTTAATCCTATCCTAAAACTATCAAATCCGTTCAGCCGTTTTTGTGCCAATCCGGAACATACATCCAGATAAACGGACAAAAATTCTTCGTTACCATTTTATTATACATAGTATAGATTATTAATAATTATATTTTCACGTGACTGAGTAGTAAGATTTTAATTAAGTACCCTATGTGTGAATAAATACACGAAAGTTAATTGAATTTTCCAACATGTTGAGTTTTTAAGAGGGTCATAAAGAGGGTATAATTTCAGGACTTTATAATCCTGCCTAGTAACCAAAATAATCCCCTAAGTACAAAGAAGAAACAAGTATTACTTTCATTTATAGAGCAAACAATATAATGTGTTCCAACCGTACTTACCTTTAACTTTATTTTCTTGAAGGCCTGGGATTCCCGATACGTCACTCTCAACCCGTATACTAAACGCAACCCCTGTCACATTACGTTTAAATACAAAACTAGCAACCCGCCCCAGCTTCGCATGGTTTATACGACTTGACAAAAAATTTCGATTTCCATTATTATAACATTACATATTGTTTCCCCGATGGGTTTGGAGAGGTGTACCTATACTTATAGCACACCCACCTTTCCCCAGTTACTTAATGTTTAAGTCCCATGTAATAGGGGGCGAGATTATTGTCATTAACCGGGCACAAATCCAGTCTGGGCTGCTACCAAGAAAAATTCCAGATAGAAAAACACTTTGCCCAACCTTGGAATCGAAACCAGGACCTCATGCACAGCAATAGCGTTTGCGACCACTAGGCCAACGAGGCAGTCCATTATTTATATCATTATTATATGTAAGTTTAAATAAGTTCTCTAAATAATGGTGAAAACTACATCAAAATCCGTTGCGAAGTAAGTTTAAAAGAACAATGAATGATGTAACCAATAAATCGTCGAAAAAAAAAAAAAATTGTGTCCGTGGAGTGTCTCTCCCGTACTTCTCCATAGGTACCTACTACGCTTTGAAATGGGCAACTAGCTTCATATTACTGACTGACCGACTCCACATATTACTTGACAATTCGAAAATGCCAATGGTTTAATTGAAATAAATGCTTTGAGTTTGAATGCGGTCACACAGACATACATGGAATGCAACGCTAAGTTCCATAGACAAACCACAATGATGGACGTCCGACTTAGATATACTGTTTACCCGCAAAAGGGTTCATTTTCGGCTTACAAAATTAAATTCGGCATAAAACGACATAATTTTGTACATTATTTAGTCAAGTTTGCTGAGATTGGATTACTTCGTCTCAAACGGGTCGTATAATCTTATTTTAGGTTTGTTATAAAATTAACCAGTTTGCGTAGAGTTTATAAATATTAAATATCTTAAAACATATCTGTAAAAAAAAATTACTGCTGTATTAAATCAGAAAATAATCTACAATACGAAAATAAACTGACTACTTCTTTGGTATTGTGGTCCCAAGCGCTGCTACTGAACATGAGGTCCTAGGTCGGGAAAAGTGTTATTGGGTTTTTCCTTCTGGAATTTCTCAGTAGCAGCCTGGAGTCTGGATTTGCACCCGGTTGATGCAATAAACTCACCCCCTATTACATGGGCCTTAAACATAACTGGCGAAATGTGGTTCTACTAAGGTACACCTCTGCCTAACCCTTCGGGGAATAGAGGCGTGATGTTATGTTATATAAGCAAATAAAACAAAAACTAATTTAGCTTACTACATTTTTTTATTCTGTGGTATTTGTCCGTGGTCCCAGTCGTCGTAAAATAAAAGCTATACAAGAACTCATTAGTCTGCGGCGTGTTAATCAAACGGTATTGTGATTATTCTAAGCAAATGTAATGCGAATGAAATTCTAAAAAGATATCACAAGAAAATAGGGAAAAACTACGTTCTTTTCAATTGAGTGTGCACCCACGACTCGCTCTGTTAGAAAATTAAATAGTGCTTCAAAATTAAATCCAGTCTACAGTTCATTGAATATTTAAATATTAATTCTGTACTGCATATGAGACTTTTTTCTATTTCTTTCTACACAAGCATTGGTTTTTAAGATGCTGTGCTGTAGTAAAACACAATCATTCTTATTTTTTCCGTGTTAGTGGCTAACCAGGGTGTAATTTTTTATGCCGCTCCTGGGACTCTGACTTGGCCTCAGATGCCGTCGAGAAACAGAAAACATCGTGGGGAAATTTCCCCACGATGTTTTCCTTCACCGTTTTAATCATTATTACGTTATGTATATAAGTTCTTAAATATTCTAGCTGTTTTTCTTTTTTGCCACGTTTCTGTTCAATATTTATTTACTTAAGTCTAGGTTGACAATATTTTTCGTTATTCAATTCTATTTAGGTAATAAATCTTCATCCCTAAACATTTTGTTTATTTAATAATACTTACGATACAAAAAATAAAAAAAAATGCGCTTATTGGCATCGGAACAAAAGAACACTTTATTAAAGACTCTTGCAAACTGGCGTGACGCGACTAGCAATACAATTTCGAATAAAACTTCACGGTAGAACAATTACCGGTGACGCGTCGCGCCAACTGCACGAGGCTTATAGGTAATAGGTAATACGGGCTGGTATCCGCAACTCCACGTCAAAGCGCGTATTTTGCGTACGGGTGGGAATATTGGTTATTCGATCCACCCCAGCTCCTCGAAGAAGGCCAGCAACGACTTGGTGTCACTGACAATCTCCCGTAGGGTACCTGGGTTACCGAAGTACTTTGCCCTGTAAGCGGCGACCACCGGGCAGTTTAACAGCACATGAGCTGCTGTCTCGTCGTCCTCCATGCAGGCTCTGCACAGCGGACTGTCTGTGACTCCTATGACAAAAAGGTGTTTATTAAATGACCCATGGCCAGTTACGGCTGCTGTGACTATGCGCAGCTGTTGTTTCGTTAGTCTGAGAACCTTATTCGTGAGGCGGCCATCGATTGTAGGAAGTGCCTCCTTGGCTTGCCTACACTCAGTGTGGTCAGACCATAGTTTGTGGTGTTGGTCCCTGGTTCGTTTCCTTACCAGAGTGCGTAGGTACCCGAAGGGGAGTGGCACAATGGGTTCTGGCCCCACTGGTGCCATGCTCGAACCCCTTCTGGCAAGTTCGTCAGCTGCATCGTTGCCCCGCGAACCGCTGTGTCCTTTGATCCATTGAATGGTTATATTATTGAGGCTACCCACCTGGTTAAGGCGCTGGTGGCACTCGTATATCAGCCCGGAGTCAACAGTGTGACTGTTTAGTGCTTGCAGAACAGCCATGCTGTCCGAGAGTATGCGTATCGAGTGGTCCTTAACTTCCCTAGCCATAAACTGCACGAGGCTTTAAACTATTTAAAAAAACACAGAACGAAAACAATGCATAGAATGCCTAAATGGCCTCAGCTCAGCAACATACACACACACACACACACCTTCAACAACACTTTTAATACCAAGCTAATCGCTCCACAAAGGCTGAAAAGAGAAATACCATCCATATTCCTCTACTGTTCGGAGCGGGTAAACCGTAAAGCCACCGGGAGTACTGTGTGCCTACCCGTACGCACCAGATCTCTCACCGTTCCACACTGTCTGTGAATGTATGAAGTCTGACTAGGAATATAAAGGTGCATACATATGTAGGTGACGGAGGGACGGAGGGGGGGATTATTACGTAGCCACAAGGCTACGTAATAACAGCCGCACGGATCGATCGTTCAAGTTAAGCTACGCTTGCCGCGGTGGTCTGTGGATAGGTGACCATCTTTACATACCAAGACCCCTCCGTGCTTCGGAAAGCAAGTTAAGCCCCGGTCCCAGCTGTCATTCGTGGACCTTTGACCGTCGTTACGGGTCGTCAGAAATCCCGAAAGTCTGACAACCAGTCTTACCTAGGGGTATCGTATTACCCAGTGACTGGGTTGTGGAGGTCAGATAGGCAGTCGCTCTATGTAAAATACTAGTATTCAGCTGCATTCGGTAAGACTGGAAGCCGACCTCAATATAGTTGGGAAAAGGCTAGGCAGATGATGGTGATACATATAATATGTACTTAGGTGACGGAGGAGGGTAGGTGTCTCTTTCGTTATTATCAGCCATATTTTAACTACTGTGGGTAGTGTTTTTTATTGAGCAAAAGCAAAACCCTTTGCAGTTCTGATCAAATTATAATTTATTCTTGATCAAATTAATTACACTAGCAATACAAAAACTGTAGGTACACAACATAACTATTCGGAACGCACGACAGTTTCTAAACGTGTTCACTGCTTGACTGCCACCGATGAACTCTGCTTAGCTCCGGCTGGTCCGCGCGTTATGTTAAAGACTCTGTCGAACGCCGCTAGCCGCCTAGCGCTCTGATTACTCAAATCATTGACGTATATCCGACATAGGTGTGTCCAACTGACTAATGTAGTAGGTGTAGGATCCTAGGTGGACCAACAAGAGGACCCACCGACCAAGGGGGGAAATGGTCCTAAAAATAACATTTGTAAATGAAACTGTTCAGCGTCAGAAGTCGCTATAAGCTGATGATTATGACGACAATGTATTCCTATTGTAAAAGCACAACAATTTCAATTTTGATGGGATACATTAACGCCCAGATTCAGGAACACAAAAATGAATAAAAAATTTGCTAACTAATTGTGAAACGCCCGTAAACTGTCGCTCAGCGTTCTTTTTACGTGCCGAAAACTGTGTTGAAGTTTTGTAAGGGACATCTTCCAAAAAGACTTACCTTTTAAAAGCACTGCATAAGTTCATGCAGACTAGAGAGACGACAACCAATTCTGAATTCCATCTGGTGATTAAATGAAAATTGGTTGATCTAAGATATTGGTAATCCGTTTGATTAACTTACGGACACGATCCGTTTTGCTGTAACCCAAATCAGTAGCGTGGATTTGGTGTCAAAGTGGATTTGGGTACATCGGATCTTTCAAAGATGAATAACGATTTTGCGTTAAGCTTTGTGCAGACCAGCGCGACACCGGTTATTGTTATACCGTGAAGTTTTCTTTGAAATTGTATTGTTCGTTTCACGTAGCGCGACAAGTCGCGCTGGTCTGGAAAAGCCTATTATGGTGCCGTAAAATTAAGAGTGATATCTTTTTTTATAAAGATATCACACACAAGCATAATAATGGATCTTAAGTAAAGCATCGTGCAGATCGGCGCGACGCGACACCGGTAATTTTGCTACCGTGAAGTTTTCTTAGAAATGGTTTTGTTAAGCCGCCCTCCGACGGTGCGCCATATCGCGGACGCACGCGCACGACGCACCGTGGGAAACCTAGCGTGCGTGGTAGCGCAGACGCGCGTTGTACGCGTGCGTGGCGGTGCGTCCTCGTGCGGGCTGGTGCGCGTCCGCGATATGGCGCACCGTGGGAGTTGGCTTTTAGAGTCGCGTCGCACCAGTACACACGAGGCTTTAAGTAATCGACCTGTTGAGAATAGAATATTTTATAATACTCTTTTTGTCTGTAAGTACCCGTTACTTTTCATTTAAGTGCGGGTTGGCCGTACACATATTATGCTGGAACCTGTTAAAATTGTGATATTTAATTCATACACATAATGTGCACTGCGGCTTATAGCTGCGGTTTCTATCTTTTGTCTGAAAATCGACTCGCACCGGCTCTTTCAGAGCCACAGCAGCTGTGAATGCCTTTCATTCTGTAGCACAAACGTAGGTACTGTATTTAGATACACTTTCGTGCACAGGTTAGGTACCTAGGTGTTCTTCACGTACGACTTTATCATAAACTAACTGCGCCCTGCGGTTTGACCCGCATAAGTCTCTAGATCCCATGGGAATATTCGGACAAAAAGTATTCTATGTCATGTTCATGTCCTAACTCAGGTCATGGTCTATCCATGTGCTAAATTTCATCCTAATCCGTTCAGCCGTAGCATGAAAGTGTAACAAACAAAAAAACAAACTCACTTTCGCATTTATAATATTAGTTAGGATTAGTTAGATTAACACCCAGTTGCACAAAGACAAACATTACGTAATGGATCATTAACGCTAATGATTTCATTAATTTCTTCAAAGAACCATTACAATCGAGTCTAATGGTAGCCACACACGTTACGATTTGCTTGCGCAAACTTAGGCTTGCGCAAATTTGCTTGACGTCGGTATTGACCACACACGGCTCAAATTTGCTTGTGATATCATTTCTGTTTAGAGACCGTCCAGGTGTGTTACGCGGTAATGGCATCAATTGATGACGCTTTGGCAATAGTTGGAGGAGGCGGAGCGCGCGAGGGAGAGACAAATGTTGCGACCTCGCGCCCCTAGCCGCCGCCGTAGGAGACGCCCTGGGTGTCGGGAATCGCGAGCCGATTTCCGGCCACCGTAGGCGCGGGCTTGCGGACGGAGAGCAATGGGTAGCTCGATCGTTGATAAAAAAACACATGAGGGGCAGTCTTTGGGGACTGCCGATGGAAGTGAAAACAGTATCCTATAATATTACGTTAATCCAGTTAATAAACTATATATCTGCCTCATCCAAATCCTATTAGTAGCATAACATAATGATTGAATACTATCGTGAATTCATGCATGCCTAGTACTTTTTGTTAGGTTTCTCTCAGATATTGTGCACAACGTCTAATGATTGAAATACTATCTTGAATTCATGCAAGCCTAGTACTTTTTGTTAGGTTACTAACAAATTCTACTCTCCCTCCGTCTTACGAATTTTCGATCAGGTTACGTGTCCTGACGCAAGTTTAACATTTTTTACCCATCCCAAAAAAAGTGCACAACGCCGCCAAAGAAGTTTTTGCTTCAAAAAACTACTGAAATTGGAACACATGCCCCACACACGCTCAAGCGCGCAAACTCAAATTTGCACAAGCTTGGAATCGAAAATTGAAAATCACACAAGCCTAGAAATTTGCGCAAACTTCCCACACACGTAACGATTTGCTTGCGCAAGCCTAAGTTTGCGCAAGCAAATCGTTACGTGTGGGGTCACCAAAAATCGCTACAAAAAAATATATACGTAGGTACAATAAACAGAACCATGTGCGCCGCGACACGACTGATTTCAATGAATTTCTATGAAGTACCTTCCGATGCTAGCGACACGTCAGCACGTCGCCTTCTTAAAAATACATAGAAACCAGTCCTGTCGCGGCGACACGTCGCCTGCAGTTGCCACCTGTGATCAACTACCGAATTGTACCCGGCGCATTAGTAAAGCTCCCAGACGACAAGATTTTTTTCGACACCTTCAATTGTCTTCATCGTCATATTTCAGCCAATAAAACTTTCTCATGAATCACTCCGTCCATAGGTGAAAACCGTATGAAAATCCGTTCGGTAGGTTTTGAGTTTATCGCATTAGATAAAAGAAATCTACTGAAATTTGAACACACGCTCAAGCAAATTTGCGCAAACGCACAAGCTTGGAATCGAAAATTTAAAATCACACAAGCCTAGAAATTTGCGCAAATTTCTTCCCACACACGTAACGATTTGCTTGCGCAAGCCTAAATTTGCGCAAGCAAATCGTAACGTGTGTGGCTACCATAATGTTGCTTTCTAAAACAAGTTAATGGAAGATTAGCATTTAATGACAGCTTTAAAAGTTTTTAGATCGTTTCTGCAACTGGCGGTAATAGGAGTTTCGATAAACCAGAATGCGAAATTGAAAAAGAAAATAGGAAGGAGAAAAAAATTAAGAAATTCGGTGAAAAACTCTTGACAAAGTTCACAAACAAAAGTTATAAGATCGGTCAATGTACCTACTTAGATTTTCTTTTTACCGACTTTTTATTGTAAGTGGAAAGCGTTTAGAGATATTATATACGATATTAATATTATATATGTGACTGTATCAAAGAAAACATTAATATTCGTGTTTCTCATAATAATATATACTTAACTTTGCTTTGTTCATTGCAATCAGAAATATCTGCTATAAATAACTATCAAAGCTCTATAAACGATGTCATTGTTTTGAGCTAGCCTCATCTATTCGCCGTAGATTAGGTACGTCTGCCTTTTATGGTCCGACCACAGATTAGTACAGATGGTTCATTCCGCAAAATCATTTAAATAAAAAGGGACTCTTGCTACGACACAATAAGGTGCAATTCAGGTCGCACAGCGCTAAATACCTACAGTTATATTAAACTAGAAGTTGCTTCTCTTTCTATCGTAAAGCGTTTTGCAGACCGCAGCGACGCGACTCTAACAAAATTATTTCTAAGAAAACTTCACCGTAGAACAATTACTAGTTTGCACGAGCCTTAACTCTTAGGCTAAGCGCATGCTGAGACGCAGGTGACGCAGCTCAACACAGTACAGATTTTGCAGAGCGCGTGCTGCGACACAGCTACACAGACAAATTCGCGGCCTAGCTAGTACAAATAATAGACGGCTGTGCTGCGTTACCTGGGTCTCAGAGGGCTTAGTGTGAGTTTCATTTTATCAACTCGATCAAACGCATGCAACGCGGCCTTCACCGGTGAAGGGCCAATCGGAACACCGAACGCGCTCGATGCGTATGATCGAAAAGGTTAAATGAAAGTCACACTAGGCCCTCTGCATACGCTTAGCCGTAATGACTACGGTACGCCCACTGAATTTGCCAAGAAGAGCCCACCGCGTAGCTTGTAGCTTCATATCTAAAATGCGGAGTTAACTATCTGTGTTCATCTTTGGTTCGACGACGTTTAACATCATTATATCCACAATTCCTTGGAAATATACGTTTAGTGTTCGCTGTGGCTGCATTATTCCTACAATTATAGCAAATGACAACACAGAAACTCAGATTACGCAGAAAATAGAATCAAAGGCTGATTTCTTCAGATGGAAAATAGTTTATCTACTTTAATAAATACAATTATGGACAAATTGCTGTCTTTCTTGTGCCAAGATAATATTTGTCATAGGTACTTTTTCTTCTCGTTGTTGTATTAGAAGCGGAATACTAATTCGTTGGTTTAGTGGTTGCAACTCGCAAGTCCTTCTGCTGAACATGGGTCCTAGGTTTGATTGCTAGGTCCGACAAAGTGTTTTTGGGTTTTCCATCACGGATTTTACAGTAGCAGTCCGGAGTCTGCATGGTTTCGTGCCTGGCTGACAGTAACAGGCTGAAACCCTATCACATGGGATGTACTACTGTGGGTGTACTATTGTACGTACTTTGAAATAAGTACACTTCTGCCCTACCCTTCTGGGTAAACAGTCGTCATGCTATGTACTAATTTATCATTTCTTTAAATGTAAATTACACATTTATCCAATAAAGAAATCCTGTTAAATAAAACTGTCCTTTCATCAACATCATAAAGATCATCGTCCCTCATTTTCATCGCTTTTTATAAACAAAAGAAGTACAAACGTTTAATTTCCACAGTTTTTCTAAAGAGTCTCGTTCAGAAGTCTTTAGAAACACAACACCTCGGATATTGTGCTGCAGGCAAACGATAAAGAACTCCTTTGTCTGACGTAATAGAATACTGGCTGGAACAGGTGTCATGGCGGTCTGTCTAATTGGATTCCACCGTCTTTTGATTTTTGAGGATTCTTCACGGATTTTGTTTTAGTTTATTGTGATGTTTTCTTATAACGCTTGTGCGCTTTTATAATTTCAAACGTGACGAATATTATCGTGAACGCACGTCCACGTCCTGGGATCACGGTTCTTCGCAAGCGCTACTGCTGAGCATGAGGACCTGGGTTAGGTTCCCGGGTCGGGCAAAGTGTTCTCAGTAGCAGCCCGGAGTCTAGATTTGTGCCCGGTTGATGGCAATAAGCTCGCCCCCCGTTACATGGGACTTAAACATTTAGTTTTATTACCTTATGTGGAATATTTTTGTGATTTTGTATGGTTGTATTGCTCTCATGCAATGTGAGGAAATCTATTATTTATTATTTTATTTTATAATCAAATCTATTTTGTCAATTTTATGTATTCAATTTTATAAACATTGTAATGATTTAAGCTTTAATTTTTAATAACAATGTTGTGCATGCCTCGTTAGTGATATATTTACACAGTATTGAAGATTTGTGATAACCTATTGTTTATTCTTGTAAATATGTCGTTGGGGTTGGTGTGCCTTGCTCAATAAATAAATAAATAAACATCACTGGCGAAATGTGGGTGTACTATAGGTACACCTCTGCCTAACCCTTCGGGGAATATTGGCGTGATGTTATGTTACAGTAGTCAATAAACTCGACCTTGGCCCTTCATCTCTTGACATCAACAGTGCCCACGGTGACGAACTTTCGTAGAACAACCTATAACTGTTGAATATCAAATTAGTCTGATCAGGAACTATGTACATCTATCTTTACGAAGTTTTAGTTCGAGGAATAGTCATGATTCTCGCCCTTGGGTCTACTTTAGATAAGTGCTGGAAGACTTCCATTGCCATTTGTCTTGATGGCTAAACGAAGAATTATGTCACAGTCTGATAAAATGACCTCTAAAGGTGTCAAACGCAGCCACAGTCTAAAAAATTTAGAGTGACATATCTGAAACAGTTTGACCTTTGATCTTTTTGTGAAACTATGTCAAGTTTAATTGAAAAAAGTTACCTCTAAACGGTCTAGTTAGGTATTCTTCGAAGCATCTGACAAAAAATTAAAAAATATATATTAGTTTTAATATCTAGGTTGAACAAACCTCGATATCCCAGTCCAATTAATTACGCATTTTTGTTACAATGCTACAAATATAACGTAATATTACACGTATCCTTTTCACATTTATCCATGAGATATTCTCATGATGTATGTTTTATTTAAAATGAATTGTTTTTTTATTCATGTATTTTGTTTTCTCTTCTACTGTTTAAAAAAAAAAAAACAACACTTCACATACACATTGAACGAACTAAACAACGTCCTCAAAGAAAACCTTCTCGCGTCAACATCAGTTAGCCTCACATAGCCAATCCACGTCACAGGAACACACGATTTTCCATATAATGGTAGCCAAACAGGCCCCGAACGAGGCCAATGCTTATTTATCTCAAAGCAGCCTCTATCGATCCTTTTTAGACACGGTAATGGCACAGAGTATAAATATCCAAATACAGACACGGACTAAATCGGAAAGGTCTGGTGTCTAGTTGCGAGTTGCGACACTCGGGTAGGATTTGATATTAGATACTGAAGCCGGTTGAGTAATGTTATGTTTAGTATATGTTGTTCAATGTGTTTTTAAAGTGATATACGTCTACATATCATCACGACTGTATTCCTCGAAGGGTTAGGCAGAGGTGTACCTATAGAACACCCACTCACGTCGTCATTATCTAGCAATATAAACGTCACAAAAGTTATTTAATGGATAACAGAATGCAACTTAGCAACTAAGAGAGATTAAAAAATAACAGCAAAAAATACGACATCCAATGGCGTCGTAGGGGAGGGGGGGGGAGGATGGGAAAAGAATGATTTGTAAGTACTTACAGTCAAGAGTCAAGAGCACATGAAGCCACTAGCCACTGTTGACACTAATAGTGCGAGTTTTTCCTCTACGGCGCAAAATGGGGCAAAGTTGATGCTGGTAGACATTTGATTTTTGACAATGTAGTCCCGATAGGAGCTGAGAAAACTCAAGCATTTATTTCAATTAAACTATACAGGCACTTTTGAATTGTGAAGGAGAAAAATAATAATTTCCATTTTCAATGTGTGGATTGGAAACGGATCTTTCGTGCCGTTGTTCCCAAAACTATTCAGAACTGTAGAACTGTAGAGCTGGTATTATGACTCGGCCTACCACCAACACATAGATACGAATTACGTCCCTGGACTCCGGATTAGACCCCTTTTAGGAGATATGGAACTTTAAAAAACCAAATAAAAGTCGTCCAAATAAACAAAATTGGTTTGTTAATGTTTAATGTTTTTTTTAATAAAGGACACTCAAACTCAAAGCATTTAGGTATTTCAATTAAACCAATCCAGCAACAACTGAAGCTAGTTGCCTACTTCAAAGCGTAGTAGGTTTTTATGAAGAAGAACCTCCACGGACACTCAAATTAAAATATTGTTACAAAAATACTGGTTTATTCATTCATGTTGAAATTATACATGTGACAACGATGTCGAAACGTTAAAAGCATCCGTAAAAAAATATATTAAAAATTTAAATAAGTTGTGACAGCTAAAAGATCACCAGTCCATCTGACGGCGCCCGGTCACGAAAGAAGATTATAGTAGTATTATTTTATTACTATATTTCTAAATAAGAAGAAGTTTTTAACACTGAATTGCGATAGCGCTCGTCAGTGAAGAAAAAGATAAAATTTCTTGGCATCCAACTAAAAAGCCAAGATAAAAGGACAGTCAAGTCAAATTTCAATAGACGGATATTAACCAAAATGTAATTTCTGGTGAGATAAATCATTTTCCTGAAGCTTTCTTTGATGTCAAAATGTTAGAAAGAATATTTGAGGAATATTAGACAGAAGAATATCGATTTCTATGATGAAAGGAAAACAGGGTTTTAAAGTTAGTTGTTTATTTTACAATGTTCGTTTTGTGATCTGCCATAGTGTTTAACTTTGTGAATTTCTTGTAATAATTTATTCTGCTCGAAAAACTTACTGCTAACTTATTAATCTTCTTAAAAAATATGAAATTATGGCCAATTACAAGTTTTCGCTGATAAACACTAAAATAAAAATTTCCGACACCAAAAACGTGATTTTGTATCGTGTCGATCACGAAACATTTAATTATGTATGTTAAATAAGTATTTCGTAATGCTTAGATATTACTCTTTCAAAGTTTCGTAAAAGATTGAGGATTGGTACCTCAAAAAATAATCTCATATATTTTTTGAGGATTTAATAAAAAATTAGGTACTTACCAATCCTCAAGAAACTGTTCTTGAGGATTGGTACCTAAGTAAAGAGGAAGGATACCAAAAAATAATCTCATAATCTTTTAGTTTTGAAGTCACTGGACTTCACTATATTTATTTGCGAATAGTAAAATAACACTATTATCGCCAGAACCACAAGAAACTGTACAACTTGTACAAGTGTTCACCATTTGGTAACTCAAACCACATCAAGCTCTATAGTAAGTATTTGTTTTCAAAGCTTCACGATTACTGACTAATGCGTGCACTGACTGGACAGGTTCACTCATATAGAATCTGTGTGGTTGGTGGTCCTCAAACGACCATTTCAGACACTAATCTAAGTGGTCCTCTCGTGATCTAACATAGATTATTTCTGGACTTTAAAAGAGACAGACCTCTGAGTATGTTTCGGTCTTTCTTCTCAGTCCTCAGAGTAGTCGTTTAGAAAACATCTAACTCATCTTGTTTTAAAAAATAATTTATTTTTCAATCAAACTTTAAGCCACTTGAAGCCTCTCTAATATGGCGTATCATATTAAAATATTACAATAACAGTCCCCAAACAGAATATATTACCATACAATTACTGTCAAAAACATTTAGCGACCGAAAAAGACGCATAATTTCCATTGATGCCTAGTACTGGTTAACTGGTAGTGATTAGCATTTACCAGTAAATTCACGACATTAACAGGAGTGCGCATTCATATGTCTAGCTAGACAATCGAGGTTTGTGCGACAACTAGAGCATGCAATTATCCGCCCATTTTACTATTCGGATATTTCGGATACTGCCAGACAACTATTCGAATATATCCGGATAATATGGATATTTTGGATAACACTGTAAAAGAGGTAAATCAAACTTATTATAACTTATTATATTATAGTTAATATGTATGTATGTGTATTTTAAGCTTATAACCTATATATGTACTTGTGTGCCTATTTTATTTATAAGGCATTTAGATATCTTTTTAATATTTTTTTTACGGTTTCTCCTCTTATTCAGAGCACCTGCCATCTTATCTCTTCACCACCCTTGGTTGACTGGTAGAGAATGCCTAAGGCATTAAGTCCGCCTTTGTACCTCAATGTGTGCGAGAAGTTTAAATAAATAAATAAATAAATAAACTTATATTCGTTTACAATCGACATTTTTATAACAAAAACTCTCCAACATCGTATATTAAAGTATTTCAGTTCGTACTAAAAGCAAAATCTGTCCGATCAGAGTTGACAGATACGAGAAAAGCTATCATAAAAGATAAAGATAAAGATCATTTATTTGTTGCACGTCATATGCACATCATCCACGGGTTATCTACCAATATGGTATAATAGATCGTGAGCTGGTCAAATGCTATCTTTGTTAAGATGGCTAGAACAATTGAAAGCACATTAGATGAAGACTGGAAATCTTACAAAGTAGTGCTTGGTAATAAATGAGATAAAGTCACACCACTGAAATTGCTTGATGTCAAAGTATCTGATGTATAAGTTGGATCAGCACAAACTAGTAGCCGCGAATGACATATACTTTCATCGATTCCCTGGATATGAACTATCTTCTGTGCGTTTCGGGTCTTTCAGTTCTCGTTATCGCGATTGTGCAGTCCTATCTTTCGTTGGACAAATATGTGAAACTTTGGGTATTCCTAAAGAGGACTTTCCGGATTGGGTTTTACGGTCCAGGCAGGAAACCAATTAATGCATATCATGAATGACGAGAATCATGATGAGGCTCTGCTCCACATTCCTACTTCCCATATCAACTTGATTTTGGGTTGGTTACCAAAACATCTTATTCAAGTGTAGCAAATCCTAACCTTTTCTTTATGTTGCATTTAGCAGGAACTCTATTTTGGTTCTGTGAGATCTCGTCAAGCAAGACACAATATCGAGATGAATCTAGAGAACAACACTACTAATCAAAGCCATCATTCCTGCCAAAAGTAAATGTCATGCTTGTCAAAGCATTCACTGTTGATGGTCAACCAGAGTCCTTCCGATCTCTTTGCTTATTTTTCTCTGTTAAAGTAAATGATATTTCGGTTTCTGCTGCTTGTAATCACTGGGTGCTACTGCTACGTCATCACCATCGCTGTCGTTAACTGAAGTCGAGCTCTGTGCAAAAGCTTTTTTAAATTTTCCCTATGATGAATCTACATAGTAATTGTGTCATTAATGATTTTTTGAAGATATAGCATGAATTGTCACGATTGTGAATACCTATTTTATTAAAACACAACGTTAAATGTTATATTATCAAAAGGAAAATGGAACAAGAGTAATTATCCGTATTATCCGTTTTATCCGGATAGTGGAACAAATTATATTCGGATAATATTTTCAACGGATATCCGGATAATTCGGATATCCGGATATCCGAATAATATGCCCTAGCGACAACCGACCTTCTTTATCTTTAAAAACCTTATTCTGAAAGACATAAAGTCTCGTTTCGTGTAGCCTTTCCACCTGATTTGTTCAAGACTTCATGTCTAAATTGACCTTTGTTTTCAGATTAGAATTTAAATAAACTTCACCTATTTTGTTAAATTGGAGCGTTAAAATATGAAATCCTTTTTCAAGATTGTGTCTGTTTATTATTTTTTATGTGTATCTTTCCTCTCGCTTTCCTGCACTCTGTGGAGTAGGAAATCTGTGGGAGTGATGTAATGAAAAGGGACGGAATTGTATTACAGGAAGACGGGGAAGCACGCGCTATTTGATTTGACCAATGAGCGCGCGCGGTGCTAGAGTTGGCCGTCAGAAACGACCTTGACGAGACCCCGCCCCTTTAATGTTGCTTATTAACACGGTAAGATGTCAGATGTTACACATCACATTTTATGAGACTACTGTAAAGCTTCGTGCACACTAGCGCGACGCGACACGGTTATTATTATACCGTGAAGTTTTCTTAGCAATTGTATTGTTCGAGTCGCGCGCTGGTCTGCACGAGCCTTCAGGCTCGCTCGGTTATCCTGCCTGCCTCGTGGCTAAGTAATTAACAGCCGCACGGGTCGATCAATCAGGTTAACGAAACTCTCCGGGGTTGGTCCGTGGATGGGAAGTCACCCATCTTTACATACCGAAAATCATCTCCCCCGGAAAGCACGTTAAGCTGTTGGTCCCGGCTGTCATTCGTAGATCTTTGACACTCGTTACGGGTAGTCAGAAGCCCAAAAGTCTAACAACCAAGTCTTACCAAGGGGTATCGTGTTCCCCAGTAACTGGGTTGTGGAGGTCAGGTAGGCAGTCGCTCCATGTAAAATACTGGTATCCAGCTGCATCCGGTTAGACTGGAAGTCGTCCCCAACTTAGTTGGGAAAAGGCTAGGCAGATTTATTATTTTACTGCCTGATTTATTTTTAGCTTCAGTAGGTTTTCTGTGAAGGTCACAGGACGTGACATTTTCCAATGGAGGATGTCTGAGTTAATTTCCTAAAGAGTTTTTTCTTTATAAACAGCTTGGAAAATACGTGGTCGTGACTCATGAATGATGATGTGTCTTTGGCATAGGTATAACGGAAGGATGTATAAATAAAACCTTGTTTCTCTAAAAGCCTTGTGAAATCAATGTACTGGTACTGCGTAATTAATTAGGAAAGTTTGTGGTAATTAAGAAGGTAATTAAGTTTCTTATTCTTTGGTTCGGAAACCCGTCGAGATCAAGCGTGGTGATCAATGCTCGTGCCTTCTCTGTATGATAAGAGACTTTTGCCCTACAGCAAGACTATAACGCGTCTTGCAGACTTTTACTAAGAAAACTTCACGGTAGAACAATTACCACAGAACAGATAAAAGAGGTTAGAAAGGAAATAGTTCCTGATTTGTATCAGAACGCGTGTCGCCAGGAATACCCCTTCCTTTAATTCCACCACAAGCAAGAGACCAATACGTACGCGCATTACTCACACAAAGAAACCACTCGCACTTAGATCGCGAGTTTGCTATTGGTTGTCACACTAACGCAAACATTGCGTTTGACGTACACTCACACACGCGTTAATTTCTCATACATGTTACGGCGACCAAAATGTCGATATCTATATCGATAAATTTTTAAGTTTGTTATTTTTTCACTATAATTTCGGGAAGTGGGACAATTAGTGTGGACTTCCTTAATACATAAAAATAATAATGTAAAATTAAGGAGGAACATCCGATATAGCCGCGAAATTCAAATTTTCTTTAGTTTTTTGCTAATTCTGTTTTACGTCATTCGTGCTTATACAGACGGGCTTCAGGTAGTAAGAAAATAAATGACACAAGTAAAAAATACAAAATTCAAAAGTCATTTATTAATAATCAATACACCAACAAAAATCATTGAAATCTATACTCAAGCGAAAATAAAAAGTAAACCCGAATGATGATAACCTCCAGTCATAAAGGGCGTACCCGTTTACATATAGGTAGCAATTAAAGCTGTAACTCGAAGTCACAAATGATAAACTAGGACCATCGAAGTAAAAATAAATAATATAAATAAACAGTTAATTACTAATAAAAAAAATAATAAAACATTATAACACTCGTTTGGATATTATGGTTACTATGACACTCGTTTTAATGTTGGCAATAAGCTAACTGTTTCAGAAACTTTTATAGAGGACTAGCTTCTGCCCGCGGCTTCGCCCGTGTGGATGTCGGAAATTATCCCACAGGAACGTGTAACATATCCTAAATCAGCGACTTTTATTAAGAACTTTTTAAGATAAACAATCCCACAATACATTTTCTTCATGTAACTCTAGCGGTTTAGGCAGCGCACGCAAAGATAGATCTCAGAGGGCAGGAATTTTTCCGACTTACTTCATACTTATCGTTATATTATGGCCAAATAACATAAAATCTTTATAAATTGTAGTCTATGTATTATTCTGATGTATAAGCTACATTACTGTAAAGTTTCATCAAAATCCGTTTAGTAGTTTTTGCGTGAAAGAGTAACAAACATCCATCCATCCATCCATCCATCCATCCTCACAATCTTTCGCATTTATAATATTAGTAGGATTTATAGCATGGGTATGGATTAACAATGCAGATTTTATTATTGTCCCTGAAATAATACGATTTTATTCAATAACATGCGCTTGCTATCTTTTAAATTCGAATTTTTCAAAATAAAGTGCAATCTTAAATGAATATACTTTTCGATAATAGCCTTAGTTAGGTCATTTTATTTTAAGGTAAAAATTTGGTAGGTACGCAATTCAAAAATCAGCAACAAAGTTTTATAAAATATAAATTATACACTACTTACTGAAAAAGGTATAACGATATTTATGTGCGGAGAAGCTCCTGATTTTAAGTATCTTTTCCCTGATTTTTTTGTTACGTACTCGTAATCATTTTCTGCAAAATGATGCGAACAAATTGTGCTACATTTAGTAGGTATCCATTCAATTCTACCAGTTGCCTCAATCCACAGTTTTCTAGTATCAGGATGTGTTGGAAACCTAAAAATAAAATTATAGTATGTTTTCATTATAAATGGCTTACCTGAAACACATACTTGATATCGACATTGTGTACAACTTGGTGCAACACTATCGATATCCATGAATTTCGCCGAATTTCAGCACGCGTCGTTCGCAGTGAACGCAATACATTGCGCAATCACTCATCTAGTACAAGATCGTACCCATGCATTGCAAGTAATGTATAATTTTAAATCTGCTTGCGATTGTATCGTTTTTTTCTACAAACTACATAATATTATTGTAATAATTACAAATATCACTTGTATTTAATGGTTTTTGGACTTACCGGTGAAAAGAAAACCCTTCCCGGGCTACACTACAAACCTGGCTTCTTTTCCGACACGTTATAATAGCACAAGACGGCATAATTCTTATTTTTTCGCGGAGCGGCGCACGTTGTCACAATATGAGCGCGACTGTTGACAGGTGAACCAAATTTCGGTTAACATAAGAGCGTCTGCTCATATGTGCGGCGCGCCTGCCCCGCCCACAAGGCCCTTCTAACCTCTTTTATCTGTTCTGTGACAATTACTTACCGGTGTCGCGGCGCGCGAGAATTCGCGTCGCGCTTGTCTGAACGAACCTTAATAGGCTGTTATATTACTATTCTGTTTTTATTTTAATAAATCATTGAAATATAAACATCAATTTTATAGTATTTTCTTTCTTTTTTAATATTAAAAATATTCGATAAAAAAAGTTTGTGCAAATAACATTTTAAATTCATTTCAGTTATTGCGTGTCTATCCATCCTATTAAGGACTAATAGCGTGAAGTGAGCTTGAGCTTTAGTGTCGCCCGACCGGATGCGCAGACGCAGACCCAAAGGACACGACAAGCCGTTAATGTTTCGCCTACGTGCTTTCTGAAGACAATAACTTCCCACGTAATTTTGTTAGTATTAAAACCCGAGGAAATACAAAATAAATTACCTACTTCCTCTAACAAAATGAAAATGGGAAGATTATTGCCTCACGAAATCGTGATTTTCTTCAATATAGAGAATGATAGGCGAATGCTTGTTCACCGACTTCCAAAAGCGATGACTTCGGCAATTTTTTACGGATTTTTATTATTCTTTTTTTTGTTTTGAATAGTACTTACTCTCCCGCGGTGGTCCCGTTTAAAGGCTTTTACAGACCAGCGCGACTTGTCGCGTGACGCGACACGAACAATACAATTTCTAAGAAAACTTCACGGTATAACAGTAGCGCTGGTCTGCACTAAGCTTAAGATATCTGTTAAGATGATGTTTAAAACCAAGACATCAACTTCCGAAATTAAAGTTATAATTTCACTTCAGCGTGTTTTTTGTAAGTCGGTTATTCTTTTGTACAACTTTTTTTTTAAATCGAAATAAAAAGACAAATATTATAATTATAAAGTGTCCCTATGTTAAGGAAAAAAAAAATTAAGAGTTCGTTAAGACTAAAGATCAAATTATTGTTACATAAATATGTTAAGGATGAAGGATACGATATTATGCAAAGCAAATAACATAAAATTCGGCTGAAGGTCAAACGTAAGCAAAACAGACAAATCGTATTTGTTAGAACTCGGCATATTCAGGTAAATATTTTATTACCTAGGTAATAAAATATTTACCTGAATATGCCGAGTTGCATGGGAGCAACGCTGACATTTACGAGAAAGTACATTGAAATGTTCTAGATCTTAATAAAACTCTCTGTAATCCACAAAAGTAATTCCATTTCAACGATTTCCTCCTGCCTGATAGGAAATCTTCAGTACAATCTTATTCGCAACTTCGCTGGCATGGAGCCACGTACATTCAATCTCGCTAGTATTGCATTTTATTTCGAATCAGACAAATTTTCCATTTCCTTTTAATGAAAAACAAAATAAAGTTGGTACGTTTTTGAAACGGGCCCATTTTATTTCCGTGTAAGGGTTTGTTTAGACGGACCACAACTATAGTCACACCACCGCCACTTAAGACCGCGGCGACCCTAGAATTTTCCATACAAACGTAATACCTAAATCATTTGCAATTTGAGCATATTTCCATCATATTATGTTAATATTCGGATTTAGACAGTATTTATCTAGGCTTGTACATCTTTTTTTTCCAAAAAAACTTACCTAAAATAAAGTTTAAGCGAATTGAAATTCGCACAATTTTTAGAGCTAAATGACATGTTTTCGTACTGTTTTTTCTGTATTATAAACAACAATATTTGGAATATTGTTTCGGCAGAAGCATAGCTTATATTATCAAGTTACAAAGTATAGAAAAAATTATGAAAGAATATTAGGTTTTCATTCATCATTTTTGGTATTACGGAACACATCCAAATTTATCATAAATTGCGATAGCTAGTAACAACGCTAAACAGACACAGACAACAACAACAACACAAAAACACAACAGAACAGAGATAACAATATTCCAAACGCATTTTGGAATATTGTGTTCGCCGGACCCTTAACACAAACTTATATGGAAACGTATAATTTTATTATCACGTTCTTATAAGAACGAATCGATTCGAATCGAATCGTTTCTTTCTGTATACAGAAAGAAACGATTGAAAAGAAAGAACGATCATTTGCAGTAAAATATAACGCAAAGAAAAACAAAATAAAGAACAAGGAAAATAAGCGTCGCTTCCACGCAAAACGGTCATCGCTCAACATAATGCTATGACTCTATGAGAGACAGGGCCACAGCGCTGGTAGGTTAGGTACACGGTATTGCCAATTTGCTGTAGCTTTCAACGGCAATTTTGAACTTGTGGTCAATACCGACGACATTGAGACCACAAAAGCAACCTTTGTCCAGACAACATCACTTTCTTTCTTTCCTAAGCTGTCAGTGTCCATATTCCACAGAAAATAATGACCGCCCTTGAAACGTAGTTTAAGTGCTGATCGCTTCAGTTTCATTGGTGAAATTCGCCCTTAATTTCTTATCCCCAAATATTTAGTGGCTGCCACAATGCAACTTATTGCCTGGCGACATTCTGGCCACGATAGTGTGGTTGTAGCCCGTCTGTACAAACCCTAAGGTCTACAAACAGTAATGACTTTTCCATGAGAAATGCATAGCATATTGACTATTTTCAATATAAATAAGTTTTGATTCTATTTCCTTTGACTGCCTTTGGTATTCAAATGTTTTCCTTTCATTTATCCCGTATAACGTCAGAGAGATGGTTTTAGATGGAAATGGGTACAAATAATTCTTATATCATGTTTACATAGTTACTATAATATGTATGTGGTTAGATGTTTCAGGTAGGTATTGAAAGTTTAAAATGTATAATAAATTAAGAGATGAAATGAAATTAAATTGTTTATTCTGTAATAGGATATTGAAATCACGTTTACACGTCAAATAAAAAAAAAAATAAGCTAGATGAGGTCGGCGGTCGAGGAGAAAAGGGCTGATCGTAGAATGTTTTTTTAGACTTTTAACATTTTAGATTAATTCGATTCTAAATTACTTATAATTTTTTCTTGTTAGGTTAGGTTTAAGTTTTAAAGTAAGTTTAAAGTTTAAGGTCCGCAATTATAGCCCGCGAACTTGTCGATATGAGAGTTGTTCTTATGAAACAAATCTAACTTAGAGAGATGTATTAATGATTATAATTCTGTTAATACATATTTGTTATGATCGCGAATCATATTTGAATCAAAATACAACCTGACACTGACCTGCAAATTGCAAAAAACGTAGGTATAAAAAAATTAGAATTTTGCGGGCTACAACTGCGGATTCACCTTAATGGATTGCGACCTCATTATTCCTTGAAAGCAAGGTTACATTATCTAACCTTGTGGGTGTCCATGTTACTTGATTCAAGAATTATTGTAGAAAAGATTGTCTGCAGTGTTCAAACGGACACCTACATGCATGAGCCGCTTCGATTTGTGTAGGTATGTCCAGTAATGCAGTAAGTACTTGATGAATGACTAAGTTACAAGTACCTATAAAAGGTTGATGGTTGTATACGGGTACTCTGTTATCTGGAAGCTAAGCCATTGGCTCTACACATCGACAGCAGTGATAACTCAGTGGTCACACCACTAAGTTATTATTCAATTTAGTGGTTATAAATTCGCAGCATCTTACTGCCGTAGCACTCGAACAGGTGGAGGAGTCTGTATCCTACTTCAGGATCATATAGACTGCATCCAGAGAAACGACATTACGGACATGTCTATAGAATATGTTATAGAGGTATGTGCTACTGAACTACCTAAGGAAAATCTGTTAATTGTAACCATGTATTGGAACAAAAGACAAGAAGAAACTTTCTATCAACAAATACGAAAAATTCTCAGATATGTAAACATTAAATACCCTACCCTTAACGTTATTATTGGAGGCGATTTTAACATAAACATCCTGTCTGATAACTTAAAATCAAACCAATTTTTAAATCTTATGCAGGAATTTAGACTTACACAGCACATAAAAACCCCGACACGCATAACACCTACTACAAAAACATGTTTAGATCTCATATTTACAAACTTTAAATACAAAGATATGTACACAACGGTAGAAGAGTTGGGTTTTTCAGATCACAATAGCATAATTTTACACTTACAATTACCCAAACAAACAAAGAAAATAACTTGGTACACAAAGAAAAGGCGATTTAACAACACAAATATACTAAAATTTAAATCAAAATTGCAAGAAATAAACTGGAACGATATAATAACGGCTGATAAAAATATTAATGAAAACTATGAAGCTTTTAACGAAATCCTAATTAGCATTCTTAATCAATGTATCCCATTACAAAAAATAAATTAAAAACAAATTATAATAAATACTGGCTCTCAAAAGGTATAAAAATCTGTTGCAAAAATAAAAGACTATTAAAGATCCTAATTACCAAAACAAAAAACCCTATATTAACAAAATACTACAAGAAGTATGAAAAAATATTAAAGAAAACTGTAGTGACAGCAAAAAAACAACATTTTAAACATAAAATGATAAAATCAAGCAATAAGGTTAAAACAATGTGGGGTATTATAAACGAACGTACAAACAAAAAAATGAGACGCGAAAAACAGAATATAACTATACAAACAAACAATAATAATATGACTTCAGAGCCCAAAGAGATAGCTAACATCTTTAATAATTTCTTTGCTTCTATTGGGAAAACTAGTACGAGCCCATCTGGCAGTAAACCAAAAGAAACACCTATTATGTCTACAATAGAGAATTCGATCTTTCTGAGTCCAGCAAATCCTTATGAGGTAAATGCATTAATTAAAAACTTAAAAAATAAGTCGAGCTTTGGCGTTGATGAACTTCCACCTACATTACTGAGACAATGTGCGGATGAGTTAACTCTACCATTCTATAATCTGATAAATCAATCTTTTGAGGAAGGTGCTTTTCCCAACCTCTTGAAAAAGGCTCTTGTAAAGCCAATTCATAAGAAAAATGCTAAAACTGACCCAAATAACTACCGCCCTATCGCTCTCCTACCAACTGCATCAAAAATATTTGAAAAAGCCATGTGCAACCGTGTCTACGCTTATTGTGAAAAATACAACATATTTAATGACTGTCAAAACGGCTTCAGAAAAAATCGATCCACAACCCTCGCCGTCTATAAATACATACAAGAAGCCCTCGATATCATTAACTCAAAAAAATATGCAATAGGATTACTGCTGGATATGACGAAAGCTTACGATAAAGTGCAATTTACCATCTTATTAAACAAACTATATGGCATAGGGATCCGTGGTAAATGTCATGAATGGTTCACGTCGTATTTACAGCATAGAGAGCAATTAGTGGAAATAGAATATTTTAACCAAAAAACTAACGAAATAGAATTGTTCCGATCCGAAAGCATACCAATAAACGCTTCAATCCCACAGGGTAGTGTTATAGGCTGCTTCCTATTCTTAGTCTACATTAACGACCTCCCGAAGCATATTAATGAACCTTGTGTTTTGTTTGCGGACGATATATCCATTCTCGCCTCATGCGAAACAAATCTCAACCTTGATGAGAAATTAGATTCAATACTTGACGCCACAACTCACTGGATGAAGGAGCATAACCTAGAAATTAATTTTAATAAGACAAAAATAATGACATTTCACCCACGACAAAAAAAACCTTTACACATAAACTTCAGTTTTAAAAATCACAAGTTGGAAACAGTAAAAAAATTCACCCTATTAGGACTAGACATAGACACACACATAAATTGGAAATCGCATATCCAAAAATTAAAAGCAAAATTATCAAAATTTTCATACGCCCTTCGGGAAATCAAAAAAACTACAGACATAAACACTGCGTTGGTAACATATTACGCATATGCCTATGCATGGCTTAAATACGGTGTCATATTATGGGGTAATAGTACAGACTCACTCACACTATTCACACTACAAAAAAAACTTATTAGAATTCTAGTCAATATTGAACAAACGGATAGCTGTAAGCCCCACTTCCAAGAACAAAAAATTTTAACCCTACCATGCCTCTACATCTTTGAAATTTGTAAATTTGTACGTAGATACCCGACGTTTTACACAAAAAGAGAAGACATACAAACCACTATTACTTTAAGACATAAAAATAGATTAAACATACCTAAATCCCGATTAAAAATGCACTCCTCCAGCACCTATGTCATGTCAATAAAAATATATAATAAGTTACCGGAAGAAATAAGAAATATAAATAACAACAATATCTTTATTAATAAATTAAAATTATTTCTATTAAACAAAAGTTATTATAATGTGAACGAATATTTGAATGAAAGACCATAATTACAATGAATACATTACATGCGTATATATATCAGGAATATTATTTAATTAAACATGACACCTACTACTTAATACACAATTATTTAATAATTATAAAATTCTACTAATGAATCTATGAATTGTCTAAAACTTATCTCTTTATTATTAATTTGTAACCATAGAATATGATCTCTAATTAAAGAAGTGTTATGATAATATTATCCAAGTAAATAGTTATATTTACTTAGGTAATATTACTACTTAGGTTATTTATCTAAATGTAATAATAGGTAGTATTTTAAGAAAATAGTTACGTACTTACTAATAATGGAATTATTTATATTATTGTTATTGAATTTTTATGCGAATGTTATTTATTCAGTTTTAAGTACAATTTAATTTAATTTTAATTTTTAGTTTTCTACAACTTGGTTTTTTCTTTTTTAATTTGTTAAAATAATTTTTGCTGTGCCCTAACTGGGTCTACAACGGCTCTTAGCTCTAAGCCTTTTGTTAAACATCTTGTTTTTACCTTGTGGAATGCAAATAAATGAATATGAATATGAATATGAATACGATCAATAAGAAATTGAAATCAATTGAAACAGATTGCTACCTAGTCCATTGCTTCATAAGAAAAATCTACTCAGTTTTTTTTCGAACTTATGAAGCAATGGATTAGCAATCTGTTTCAATTCATTTCAATTTCTTATTGATCGTGCATTACGTAATTAGGGTACGGGTTCACTCCACAAATTGTGATTAAAGAAGTTTCAGAACTCCTAAACTAATATACGGTTTCCGAGGTCCGCAAATACTTACAATAGCTAGATAATGATGTGTCATTGATAAAGATATTGAACCAAAAACAAGTCGATAGTAATATTATGATAATCTCCGATGGCATAAAACACTTGAAAAGGTTGCCAATCCATAAATCGAGAATTCATAAACGCCAAATAGCCTCTTTCTCTTCTTTGATAACTTTAATATTAATATCATCTTTTTACCACCAAAGCCGTAAAATGTGACCAAGAGATATTTCAATGAAAGGCAGTTTTCAATTACGTTTTAGTTACCCACTAGCTTTTCCCGCGTTTTCGCCCGCTTGGATGTCGGAAAATATCCCACGGGAATGTACTACCAGGATTAAATGTACCCCTGTGAGCTAATCCAGGTTATAAACTATCTGTATGCCAAATTCATACAAATCCGTTCAGACGTTTTTGCGCCAATCCGGAACATACATCCAGACAAACAGACAAATGGACAAAAATTCTACGTTACTATTTTATTATACATTATCAAAGCCTTTGATTGATATTGGGTATTTTACAGCTTGTAACAGATACCAGAATCCATTATACGAAAGAGTGATGACACCCGATCCGTTTTACTTTTAATAACGGATCATCATTTAAAACGACCTTCATTTACAGGGTTTATTGAAGAACAGTTATTTGGTTTTACGAGGAAAAAATTGTGAAACATTTTTCGTTTAAGTTTCTTCCATTAAGGTTTTTTCTTTTAAGGTTCTTCATTCTGAAAGTTGGCAACGTAGAAAGTAGCTGTCAAATATTTCGCTGTTTTGATTAATTTGTCAATATTATTAAATGAGCTGTCTCGTTGTTCTAGTTGTCGCAAACGCTATTGCTGAGTACGAGGTCCTGGGTTCGATTCCCGGGTCGGACAAAGTGTTATTGGGTTTTTCCATCTAGTATTTTTCAGTAGCAGCCCGGAGTCTGTATTTGTGCTCGGTTGATGGCAATAGGCTCGCCCCCTATTACATGGAACTTAAACATAACTGGCGAAATGTGGGTTTTCTATAGGTGCACCTCTGCCCAACCCTTCGGGGAATACAGGCGTTATGTAGTGTGTTATTGCAATTCATAATCAATATTATATTTTATTATATTTTTGTAGTGCACTACAATATTGATTATGAATTGCAATAATAGCGCTGAATTATGTGTTTTAACAGTTTTAGTTACACGTCTTATAAACTTAATACTCCGAGTTGCGATATTAATTATTGCAATTCATAATCAATTATTTTATTTTACTATTTGCGACATTGCCAACTTTAAGAATGGCATTTTATGTTGTCTCTATCAAAATAAAATATTATTAACATGTCAATTTCTTTATTGCAGGTAAGCTCTGCAGTTTGGTCAGCTGACTAATTACAGACCATCTCAAGATCATCGAATTTCAGGTAGGAGGACACACCTTATAACTCATATAAGTTTACTACTATAAGAGAATCATTATACAAAATATTGTAAAACATTTTAAAAGGGATTTTAATATGGAGTTTCTTGCCCATTCTTTTCCATACGAAACTACCTCTTGAATGAAAGAAAGAAAAAAAATACGTTTATTTGGACACAGTTTGTGAAACACAAAATACAATTAACAAAATAAAAAAGTGAAAAAAATGTTTTAACAACAATATTGTGTTGGAAACCTACCTACCACCTACTACAAAGAATCAACTCTATTTTCTTGCAAAATGTTGACGTTCAAAAGTACCTTTCAATCGCCTACTTGAAATAAGTGATGTGACTTTGAATAATGACTAGTTTCTAAACAGTATTAATAAATCCTTCAAGCCCTTAAGCGTTGCCTATTCCGACACCCACGGAGATATAAAGTTAGGACCACATTGTGGTAATATCAACTTGCGTGGGTGTCGGGGATGGTATTCAACAATTGGTTCTATTTCTGTCCGAGAAACTTGTGGAAGCAATCACATAGGACAAATATGGAAGATGGGTATTAATTAGGAAAAAGTCCCTGAAGGCCTCCTTATAAAATTTTGGCATATTAATAAATCCTAGCGCTGTCTATTCCGACACTCACGGAGATATAAAGTTAAGACCACATTGTGGTAATATCAACTTGCGTGGGTGTCGGAGGTGATATTCAACAATTGGTACTATTTCTATTCGAGCTACTAGTGGAAGCAATCACATAGGACAAATATGGATATTTCAAAGAGATTAGGAATAAGTCCCTGTAACATAGGCCTTTTTATAAAGTTACCCAGACAAAAGGGATTAGTAATTATAGTCCTCAAATAACGCTCTCAGGAGTCTCAGTCATTATTATTTAAATAAGTATAAAATACTATACAGTATGTTAACTAACAGAGGGCGTTCCCGTTAACCCGCAATAGTATAGCGTCCATACATGCCAGGAAAAATATTAACATTGAAAAAAAAAGAAGTTTTTTTATTTATTTTTTATGAAATTCTTCTCAATTTTTTTTAAATTGATACGTAATTGTAACACTCTGTACACGGGCACTTGTCTTTCAACGTGGAAAGACAAGTGCGACAAGTGTGCGTGTACAGAGTGTTTGTTTTTACGTATGAAATTAATATTTTTTGTGAATATTTTATGATAAAAAAAAATAAAAAACGTTTTTTTTTTTCAATTTTAATATTTTTTCTAGCATATATGGACGCTATACTATTGCGGGTTAACGGGAACGCCCTCTGTTAGTTAACATACTGTATATTATAAGGTATAGAATACTATAGCATTTGCCCGCGTTTTGCCGCATGTCGTCGCAAATTATCCCGCGGGACCACACTACCGGGATATAAAGTACCGGCATGAAAAGATAACAGACATGACATACAGATCTTCTAATTAATTTCTAAGCTTAGTATGGATTTGAGGATATTTTAAAGGTACAGTACCTACTTACCTAAAAGAAATGCAAACAAACGGACGAAATTAAATCTTCGGGGAAGCAGACGTGATGTTGTGTTATATCTTGAAGATTTAGTTTCGTCTAGTTTGTTTACATTTGTATTAGAAGGTATTTAGAACAGACTAAAAGACACACAGCAGAAAAAAAAATACAAATAAAATTGTAAAGTGCGCTGTGAGATGTAGTATTAGTAGCTGAACTGGGCCTTTTTAGCGCACCCGTGACACACACTCCCCTGTGTGCGTCACGGGTGCGCTAAAAAGGCCCAGTTCAGCTAAAATGCCAGACAACTATAAGTGCTTAAGATAGTAATTTATTTATTTGCTCTTATGCACATCACACATTTTACATACATTTATTCAAACTCAAACTCAAACCATTTATTTCAATTTAATCATTTACAGGCACTTTTGAATTGTCAAAGAGTCGGTCAGTTTGTAGGAGATGTAGATGTTGTGTGTGTCTTCTCTTCGTGATGGTGTGTTGTCTTCAGGGAACACAATTAAACTACCATGACACTTCGACAACAGTTTATTCTCCACACTAATATCGTTCACAATAAGCACAAGCGGATAGATATAGCGAAAAGATATATTATAGCTTTAAAGCGTATGCGGAAGGATTATGTTCGCGCAGCAAGCGAGCGTGCGTCTGCCGTGAGGGTGCGAGACGGACTATGGACCGCGGGCGCGCGCGTCAGTGCGCCGGCGATCATTCTAGGCTTCCTTTGTTTCTGTGAGTAGCGGGACTTGGTGCGCACTTACTCGGTACGACACGAGGACGATGCGATGATGCTCGGGGACTCGACGATGCGGCTGTACAGTACTGGTAAGTTTGTATATTATTATGTTATGTGTTATTGTGCATGTTTAATGTTTGTGTTAGTGTATTTAGTATGTAAAGTATATTTATAATAGAATATAAATATATACCTATATATATTCTAATACACATTTATGATATTTATTATAAGTATATAAGATTGATTTAGTTTATGTAGTTTTATAATAATAATGTATTGTGGCTACGCCACATGACTCCCCCCTTGAGACCATCCTAGGATGGGCGATAATAGTCAGGGAATCTCACTCTTCTTCCTGAGCGAGTAATTCTTACTTCTTTATCTTTGCTTACAGGGTTTGGAGTTTCATTTTCAAGCAAACGGGTCTCTGAACGAGTATCTGGTGTAAGTATATAGGCTGGTTTTAACCTCTCTATCGATACTGTCTGTTCTTTTCCTTTAACAAGTAGCTTAAAGACTTTTGTGCCTCGTTGCAGGACTAAGTATGGCCCAGTGTATGCCGGCTGAAGGGATCCTCTCACGGTGTCATCTCGGACGTAAACGTGAGTAGCAGAAGGTAAGTCTCGGTACACGAAGATGTTACGTCTGCTGTGTCTTGCGGCTGGTTGAGGGCGGATATTGTTCATAATGGAACGCAGTCGTGCTGAGTATTCGATGAGGTCACTGGTTGTATGCTGGTCGGTGATTGGTTGCAGAAACTCTCCGGGAAGTCTGAGGGGTTCGCCGTAGAGGAGTTCAGCGGGTGATGCTTGTATGTCCTCTTTGAAGGCGCTTCTCATTCCTAGTAGTATTAGAGGTAAGCTTTCCGTCCATTTTAGACTTCCATGGCACATTATGGCTGCCTTAAGTTGTCTGTGCATCCGTTCCACCATTCCGTTGCTTGCAGGATGATACGCAGTGGTTCTGTTGCGTTGAAATCCGGCAAGTTCTGATAACTGTTTCAGCAGTGCAGACTCGAATTGCTTCCCGCGATCTGTCACTACTTCTGTAGGGCAACCGTAGCGTGATATCCAGTTGCAAACGAAAGCTTTGGCGACTGTTTCAGCGGTTATATCTTGCAAGGGGATTGCCTCGGGCCATCTAGTGAATCTATCTACGGCGGTGAGACAATAACGGTAGCCATCCGAGAGAGGTAGTGGTCCGATGAGATCAATATGTACGTAGGTAAATCTACCGTTTGGTAGCTTGAAGGTGCCCATCTGTGGAGTTACGTGCCGAGTGACCTTTGAGCGTTGACATGGATGACAGAGCTTGGTCCAATCGCGACAATCTTTGTTTACTCCTGGCCATACTTAGTCCTGCAACGAGGCACAAAAGTCTTTAAGCTACTTGTTAAAGGAAAAGAACAGACAGTATCGATAGAGAGGTTAAAACCAGCCTATATACTTACACCAGATACTCGTTCAGAGACCCGTTTGCTTGAAAATGAAACTCCAAACCCTGTAAGCAAAGATAAAGAAGTAAGAATTACTCGCTCAGGAAGAAGAGTGAGATTCCCTGACTATTATCGCCCATCCTAGGATGGTCTCAAGGGGGGAGTCATGTGGCGTAGCCACAATACATTATTATTATAAAACTACATAAACTAAATCAATCTTATATACTTATAATAAATATCATAAATGTGTATTAGAATATATATAGGTATATATTTATATTCTATTATAAATATATACCTATATATATTCTAATACACATTTATGATATTTATTATAAGTATATAAGATTGATTTAGTTTATGTAGTTTTATAATAATAATGTATTGTGGCTACGCCACATGACTCCCCCCTTGAGACCATCCTAGGATGGGCGATAATAGTCAGGGAATCTCACTCTTCTTCCTGAGCGAGTAATTCTTTTGTGATGGACTCAATTTACGGCTAAAGAAGGCGAGGGGTTGCCATTCTCCGTCTTTCTGCTGTTGTATAACACCACCGATTGCGACGTCTGATGCATCTGTGACTAACGCTAGTTTGGCGTCCATGTCTGGGTGTGCTAGGAGAGCTGCTTGGCATAGACTCTTCTTGCAGTCTTCAAATGCTTGAAGTGCTTCTCCGGTGACGTTTATGGGGTGATTGCCTTTTATGGATCCAGTAAGTAAGCTATGCAATGGCGTCTGGAACGAGGCAGCGTCTTTGATAAAACGACGGTAGAAATTAATCATTCCCAAGAACCTCCTTAACTCTCGAACGGTTTTCGGGGTGGGGTAGTCCTTTATCACTTTGACCTTGGTATCTAGTGGTTTAATACCTTCTTTAGATACGCCACAGCCGAGGAACGTTACCTCTTGTGCCCCAAAAACACATTTGGATGTGTTTATGACCATACCGTACTCCTTTAACCGCTCGAAGAGGAGGCGTAAGTGACGGTAATGGGTATCCTCGTCGGGGGAGGATATCAAAAAATCGTCTAAGTACGTGTAGCAAAAGTTCAGGTCGCGAGTCATTTCATCTACAAATCTTTGAAACGTTTGACCTGCGTTGCTTAGGCCAAACGTCATAAAAGGAAACTCGTACATTCCAAAGGGTGTGGTTATGGCCGTTTTGGGGATATCCTCGGGGTTCACTGGAATTTGATTATACGCCTTGATTAAATCAATTTTTGAGAAGATTTGGCAGCCAGCTATGTTCTGAGTGAAGTCCTGGATGTGCCGGATAGGGTATCGGTCGGGAATCGTGCGTGCGTTTAACATCCTGTAATCGCCGCATGGCCGCCATCCGTTGTCCTTTTTTGCAGCGAGGTGAAGGGGCGACGACCATGGGCTCTCTGACGGTCGTGCTGTCCCTATTCTCAGCATTTCTTCGAATTCCTGTTTTGCGATCTTCAGTTTGTCTGGGGCAAGTCTTCTTGGAGTGCAATATACGGGCGGTCCGGCGGTTGTTCTTATGTGGTGAACCGTGTTGTGACGTATGACCCGATGTGTACCTGCTGGTCGAGTGATTTCTGGAAAATCTCGAAGAAGGTTCAAGTACTTGGACTCGCCTGTTATCGTTTTGACTGAAGTTATGGCATCAGATGCAGGAACTGGATTTGCGTTTGCTGACAGGCTGGTCTTGCTGTCGATCAGGCGTTTGTTACGACAGTCTACGATTAAGTCGTAGTACGATAAAAAATCGACTCCGATAATAGCCTTGGTAACGTCAGCTATTATGAACTGCCAGGAAAATGCACGCCGAAGACCTAAGTCAAGTTCCATTTGTTGGACACCGTATATGGCGATTGGTGTTCCGTTCGCTGCGTAAACGTTGAGTTCGGTTGTGCGTGGTCGCCTTTGCTTCAGGGCGGAGCGGGGAAAAACGCAGATGTCACTCCCAGTGTCGACTAAAAACTGCGTTTTTGTTCTTCTGTCCGTTATGAATAAGCGACCAGTAGTAGGGCTACGGCAATCATGTGTCGCTACTGATGACTGCCTTTGGCTTTTCCCGACCCTGATTTATAATCACAAGGTTTCAGGCATCTTCGTGCCTTGTCTCCATATCTGTGGTGGAAAATACAGGTAGGGAACTTCCTATAACTTGACTGGGAACGGGTGTTGCTTCTTCCCCGTTGACTTGTAGTCCTCGACCTGGATCTAGAATCTCTTGCAGAGAGGGCCTGCACTTGGCGACTGAGCTCTGCAATCTCCTTTGACAATTTCTCGATCATTGAATTAGGGACTGCGTCCGTGGCGGCCACTTGTGGCGCGGGTGGTACAAGGTCATGCACTTTATCGGCCAGGTCTGCGAGTGCTGAAAGTGACGACTCTGGCTGCGATGCTACGACTATTTGTATGTTGCCCGGTAAGCGGCTAGTCCACACGGTCTTTATGAAATCGTCCGGTATGCTTGGGCCTGCTAGATGTTGCAGGTGCCGAAGAAACGCGGATGGTCGCCTGTCTCCTAATTCCTCATGCATCAGCAACTGGGTTAGTTCTTTTTCACGCGACGCTGATAATCTTTTAATAAGCTCACTTTTCAGCTTTTCATATTTGCCACTTGCTGGAGGATGAATTAAAATATCTTTCACCTCTGCGGCGTAACGGTTTTCAAGTTGGGCACTGACGTAATTATATTTGGTGTCGTCATCTTTGACACCTGAGAGTGCAAAACTTCCTTCTATTTGCGCAAACCAGACTGCAGGTTCTTCCGGCCAGAATGGCGGAAGTCGTACCCCGACACGACAAATGTCGGAAGGTATAAGTGTCCTTTCTTTGGAATGCGACCTGCTTTCGTCACTTTGTTGGTCGCTTTTAGGCATTTTTAAATCTGGTTTTCACTAGCTTACGGTTTTAATGCTGCTCCGTGATATGTTCAAGATTCGGGGTCACCAATGTAGGAGATGTAGATGTTGTGTGTGTCTTCTCTTCGTGATGGTGTGTTGTCTTCAGGGAACACAATTAAACTACCATGACACTTCGACAACAGTTTATTCTCCACACTAATATCGTTCACAATAAGCACAAGCGGATAGATATAGCGAAAAGATATATTATAGCTTTAAAGCGTATGCGGAAGGATTATGTTCGCGCAGCAAGCGAGCGTGCGTCTGCCGTGAGGGTGCGAGACGGACTATGGACCGCGGGCGCGCGCGTCAGTGCGCCGGCGATCATTCTAGGCTTCCTTTGTTTCTGTGAGTAGCGGGACTTGGTGCGCACTTACTCGGTACGACACGAGGACGATGCGATGATGCTCGGGGACTCGACGATGCGGCTGTACAGTACTGGTAAGTTTGTATATTATTATGTTATGTGTTATTGTGCATGTTTAATGTTTGTGTTAGTGTATTTAGTATGTAAAGTATATTTATAATAGAATATAAATATATACCTATATATATTCTAATACACATTTATGATATTTATTATAAGTATATAAGATTGATTTAGTTTATGTAGTTTTATAATAATAATGTATTGTGGCTACGCCACAAGTTAGTCAGAAAGTTGAAGCAGTCGCCCATTCCAAAAAGTAGATCTCTGTGGAGAAGAACGGGCAAGAAACTCCCAGGAAACTCTTTTAAATAAAGTTATTACAAAATCTGGGTACATTATTCTTGTTGCTTCTATATGTGAGAACAATGTGAAAAAAAAAATAGAAACAATTCAAAGTATAACATTTAAAATAAGCCTTGGCAGAAACGAGATGACCAGTCTCTACCGACGGCGCCCGTTCACGAACATATTGTTGGTTTTAACCTTGTCAGAAAAGCACTGCAAAGCACATTGTTGGATTACAATGGACATTAACATAAATTGAGTCAAAACTTATAACACAGCATGGAGTAAAAGGTAGGTTCTGTAGTTAATTTTATTACATGTATCTAATAAATTCCTCCTAATTACGCTATTACGGGCAATATTTGCTGATTACAAACAATAAAACGTTTTATTATTAGCAATTTATAATTATTATTTCGCAATCATGTGGGATGGTAAATTAATTGTGTAATTTCAGTTTATTACTAATGCATGCTTGATTTAATTTGAATACGTACGTAGCTCTGATACTAATAAATAAAATAAAAATTAAGTTATAAAACTAAAACGCAACTACGACAAAAAACGTCGAAAATCCGGAGTCACACGTTATTTGTTTGATTTACAACACGTACAGTCACGAGCACCAATATGTATCCACTTAGCAAAATTCTAAAGCGATTTTCTCGTGGAATATTGACTGCAACTTTGAGATAAGGCCTTTTTCATATTAATACGGGTTCCAAAATACTAAATTCGTAACAACATAAAATAAAAATCAACACAGTAGTAGCAAATCACTTTTAAAAGTTGCTAAGTGTATACATATTGGTGCTCGTGACTACATACGTGTGACTCCTGATTTTTAATTAGTCTGTCTGTAATGTCTTGTGACCTTTTTAGATGAATTTTATGTCGTAGTTGGGTTTTAGTTTTATAACTTTTGTTTTTGAAATGTGCCATGACACGTTTTTTTATTTCATCTCTTTTTGTCCTCATGTTATCTCTTCGAAACTTAACAGACCTTATGATGACCAGCGGGGTAATTGCGTAACACATTTACAATCTCATTTTGAGAATTCAACAACATTCATTGCGTTATTTACGTTGTCGAGCCTACGAATTTTTCAAATATTTGAAGCATTGGATTAGGAATTTCCTTCAAAATCCTTCAGATTGTTAATGAAACTGGGGTTCTGGGAATGATGGTAAAAATAATGTTAAATTCAAAACTGTGTTCTTTTTAAAAATAACCCTGCTATGGCATAGAAATGTTAGAAAACGCCCCGTGAATGAAACCTTTCATCCAAATATCCATATTGAAATATTGATGGATGACTTGTTACCTCGACAGCCTCCGAGATTGGAGGATTTAGGATGTCATACATTTTATTTATTGTTACTGCTGTTAGGGAAAATATTATGGTAATAAAAAATATTTATACATTGTGTATTTTCGGGAAAAGCCTGAATGAAAGGTACTTTGTACAGTTGGAATCAGTAATAAGTATTTGCACAGGTAATTTTTTTTCTGAATGTATTTTTTTGTTTTTTAAAGGTCTGTTACATTTAAATAAGTCATTCAGAAATAGGAAAATAATCGAAACAATAATTTCTTTCTTTATTTCTTTAGAGAGATATATTTCATACCTAACCTACACGCTGTAACATGGTTTATTCGAACAGGCAGAACTTTCTGTGTTGGTCACCGTAGAAAATCTAACTTGTGCCTCATTAGCCAAGACTTGACAGGTTAAGCATGAATTTCACCAATGGAACTGAACGTCATCAGTTTGCATTTTAGTGTAGCGGCACACCTGCGGAACGTTCGGCGCGGAACGTTCCGTCGCGTCATGTGACGCTTGCTCATGAACCGACGTAACGTTTGGCTGATGTTTCATAGGTAACTTGAAAAACATTAGGAGCGTATTCAACCGAACCTTCCGCGCCGAACGTTCGGCAGGTGTGGCGCGACCCTTAACCGCGTTCAGAGCTGTGTGTATAATTTCACGACAATGAACGACTTGAACTCGGCCTACATGTGCTGATCGCGCTCACTTTCGTTGAAATTCTCCCTAAATCTTTGTTAAATACATTTCATATTTACCTACCTACTTTGAATTTTACTCTACTCTTAAGACCCCGCTAATTTCTTATACAAACAAACTTTACCCAAGAACACCTAAAACCTTTCAAAGTTTCTATTCAAATTGAGACAAACTCCTTTCTTAATACCTTCAAAGCAAAGTGTACTTACACACATATCATTACTAATACATACAAATTAACTCTTTGGGCAATTTGATAGCCGTTTTAATTAAATTGTCAGCAACAAGATTCTCTAGAGGTGAGACTTACTAAGGCCCCGTTCACGGCCTCGAGCGACGCGAAGCGATTTGCGACGCGACTTGAGTCAAGCGAAACGCGCGCGTCACCTGTTTCCGTCCGTCGCTCCGCCACTCGTGTCGCTGTCAGTCCTGGCACGCTCTAAAGCTATTTCCCTAAAAGAGCGGTGTCCGACACACAATGGCCGCAGTGATGGCTGTACTGAAAATGATGCCAGCGGGGTTATGCCTTGACGGAGTCAAAAAACGCTCTTTAGGAAAAGACACCAACTTAGAACGTATATAATAAATAACGTTTCAGTAACGTTCTAACGTCACCAACCCAAGGCACGCATGTGTGACTTTTCGTACTCATGTGCGTATTGTATAATTATCACTTGCTTAAAAAACGGTGAAGGAAAAATTCGTGAGGAAACCGGCATGCCTGAGAGGTATTGCTCGATGTGAAGCCAAAGGCCCATGGGCGGCATAAAAATTCTGACACCAGGTTAGTCACTAACCACATGAAAAGAAGGAGAACGTTATTCGCCGGTTTTCGTAAGTACTATGTGGCGGCAACAGTGGAAACCGTAGCTTAAACCACTTCTTTCATTTGTTTTCCCCGCAGTCGCCTGTCGCAAAACGCGTGTCGCTTGAGCGTGTAGCTTGTGGCCACGGGCTAATAATCTTAATCCTTTGTCTCCCAGATGTCAGATGTGAACGAACTTGATATAGGAGAAGGAGAATTCTTCATTATTTTAACTAAAGTACGGCGTTTGAACAAGGCCTAAAGGACTATGAGGTCGCTAGGAGTCTTGGGTTTTGTGGGACCGGCTTAATTTTTATCTTATTGAGGAACGTTCGATTTTTATGTGGTAACGGTTCCATATAATTGATTTTTATTTTGATATTTTTGAAAATGTGAGGTTAATTAAATTCTACAATGGTTAGTCATACGCCATAGCATAGAGATATAATTAAATGTTCTATTTATTTTAGTCTAAAAATACAGCAGACTATTATCCCATTTGAAACATGCTGCGCATTTTAATGTGCTCGGGGCAATGTCAGCAATTTCGCACAGGTGGCCCCAACTATTCATATTCAAGAAAATACAGATGGGTCTGCAACAGGTCCATTGTGCATTGAAGTTGAAACATTTACCCCGCAGCTAAAATTCTGAGCTGAAATTCAGCTAGATGATAAATGAATGGCTGGTCGTTCAACCTGTAGAAAATGAAGAAAGAAAATGAATTAATTTAATAGAATTAAGATACACACAATAGCAATGCAATTACTATGTCTACCACAAACTTCTGAAAGCATGATCATTGATCAAGATTTTGTTCAGATAATCTTCATCATCATCATATCTTATGTTTGCTGTTGTGTTTGGCTGTCCGAAAGGACGTGCTTTGGAAATGACATAAGTCAGACAAAAGTGATTCTTTCTTAGGATAGCTTTTGTTTACTAGGCAGTTTTTGACACTACCAGAGAAATCTGAAAACCTGATGTCTGACTTTGGCTTGTATTATCTGTTTATTGTTGTCCACTTGTTCGAAAGCCATGGTTTCTGTCGTCTGTTTGTTTATCCTATAAACTCTCAACCACATTTAATTTCTTTGTTTTTTCTTTGCGATACAAAGCCCCATTTACACGGTGTAAGTTTCTGGAACGTTTCAGAGCAATAATCGCATGCCATAAAGAACGTTAATTAAGTAATAGCAATTAATGAACGTGCTTTATGGCATGGTATTCAAGAATTTCATGCAAGGATTTAAACGCGTGCGATTTCCATAAAATGACTTACTTACCATAATTAAATGCGACTTCTGTTTACACCAAGGCAATTATTGGAAGACGATTATTGCACGCAAGTTTTGCTTCGTCTAAATACAGAGTTGCACGTCCTTATACAATTTATTCAAGTATTGAATGCGATTTTATTGTAGGTACGTGTGATTTAATTGTACGTGCTGTTTACACCTGTACCAGTTATGAACGGTAACTAACTGGCTCGTATCGTGCAACAATTGTACGTGTTGTTTAGACGGTGCCAGTCAAATGTTGCTTCAATTTTATGGTAAGCCACAGGCAATAAACTTGCACCGTGTTACCGGGGCTTTACGGTTTACATTCGCAAAATGCCAACTTGCAACAGGTATATACTGCATGATACTGTTGCGTGTTGCGCAGAGCTTCATTTGTTTTTGATAAAACAATGTTCTTCTGTTTGCCAGCTGTTCATATTTACATAATGGTGATGGGTCTTGCAACAGGCTGGTAACGGCACTATTGCATTGCATGCTTTGTGTCTGTGAATATATTTGTGTAGCTTAATTGCCATGTTTTGATGTGACGAATATTCTTGAGCATGTCTGTCGTTTATTTGATCATAAAATAAATAGTTGCTAATAGCCGTTGTAAACTTTGTTTTGTTACTGTAACTAGGTTTTATACAAACACTTTTACACGTCAATTATATTTTTTAAACTGATAAAATCGCTGTTTCTTATGCGACAACTCTGAAAAGAAACATCGAAACAATTTCATTGATTACTTGTCCCTATTTTGCTGTTCTATCAGTTTTGGCTAAGCGCGCTAACACGGCATACTTTTTGTAGGTCTTAGGCCGCTTGCCCATTGGTCGGTATTTTACCGCGCAGTACTGTACAGTACTGCGCGGTACTGCTTATGTTTGCTCACTGGTCGGTAAGCACTCTGTACCGAATCGGTACTGCACACAAATATAGATATACCTAGATAGCGCAAGAGCATCTACTTCGCGTGTCCGAACGTGGCTCAGTGTGTCTCATTTTATATAATATAGTCTATGGTCTGCGCCTGTCCGCCGCGCTAGTCGGACATAAATAATAAAATAGAAAATGCCTATATTCGTGATACTTTACAGCTTTTTACTAGGAACGGTTGATGTGACGTTGAGTGTTAATAGGTTATGACTATCGAAACAAGTGATACTATCGTATTTCGCTTCAGTTTCATGGTATAGGCGCTTTGATCATTTTTTTTAAATGCCACGCATGGTAATCATACAGATTGTGATACTTGCCTTATCTAGGTATTATTATATATCTATATCTGTGTACTGCACTGCTTTCATCTAGAATTCCAAATTCAAATTAATTCAATTAGTACGAGAGCGCATGACCAACATTTTTGCCTTATCGTTTTACGAACATTATCGTACAAAAACGATAGATTTGGTTATTCTTAAATTCAAAAATCCTATTTTCAGAAATTTTCCACGTCACATCTTGTGACCTGACCGCATTTTTAAATATGTCGCTAATTCTTTTTTGTCATGTTTAAAAATGATAGATTTTACATAAGTACCGAAAACACCATTTTCAGAAACCAGTAGCTTCGAGTACGTACCCAAGAGACCATTTGAGAAAATTAAATATGAGGCAAACAATAAAACCCGTATTCAATCCATCTGAAAATGTTTTCTGGTGAACATTGGTCAGTTGATTCGAATACGTCATTTTTGGAAATGTGCTCAGGCCACATTTGACACGCAAAGTGACGCAAATGAAATATCTGAAAACAAACTTTTTAGTAATCAAATTACGAAATCTTTGTATATTTTTATTATCAGACATATTGTGATGAAACCGTCTGCCAATTTTTTTTGACTTAACAGAAATAGGCTCCCATAAAACTGTAACGTTTCTGACCGGTACTGTACTGCCCACCGAGTCGGGTTCAGAATCATCAAAACGTAAAGATTTTTTTACAATTATTCCAGTAAAACGATGTGACATGGTTTTGGTCATGGGCTCTCGTACTATATAATTCACTTGTTTTTTGTTTTTCCCCAGTTTGAATGAATTATCTCTAAATTTCCCTAAAAATCTTCAAATTTCCTTGGTTTAGGGAGCATGATTATAAATAATAAGGTAATGGCACAATTAACATGGTAAATTTGATGAATTGCATTCATTATGGGTTTGAGTTGAGGGAATAAATCGGTGGTGGAATAAATCGAATCCTTTAATAAATCGGTGGTGCCATAGAGTCAAGTCATATATTGGGTGCTGCCTACTATAAACAATAAGGTTACCAACTTAAATTCATATTAACCCCAAAATTCAAATCCCTGTCAAAATAAAATATCCCTAAACCAAACTTAGTATTGGTATTTTTTCCCTAAAACAGGGAGAAATCCCTAAAAGTGGAAACACTGCGCGGTAAGCATCCAGTACCGATGCAGTAAAATGCGTGACGTCACGCAGTACCGAAACGATATCGCCCCGCACACTTACCGACCAGTGGGCAAGCGGCCTTATACTCGGTCAGTTTTTTTTTTCGCCTGTATTACTTTTTATAGGAAATGTGCGTTGAGTACTGATACATTTGATCTCTTCTGTTTCATTTGTCTGCTACAAAAAATCGGCCAACGATTGTATGTCGTCGGCGAACCCTCTAAATAAGAGATTTACAAGTTCTAATGCCATCTGAGGTGGTGTGTACAGGTAAGTACCTACACTGTTAAAACACTATGTATCTATTTGTTTCTCTATTAAGTTTCACGGCAAAGGAAACGAACATTAATTTTACTTAGCTGTACTGTACCTACTCGTAACATTCTAAGACTCTAAGTTAATTATGAAGTAAGTATTAAATTACTTTATGGCAACCTCGCTTCATTGCCAAGGTCTTTCTTTGCTAGCCTAGGTCCTTATTCGTACTTTATCATTTTAATTATGTATTATACCTACAATCTGATCAAGTGTATCTTGTCCCTAGACGTTGACACAGATTACCTTTCTGCAGACCAGCGCGACTTTTACGCGCGACGCGACACCGGTTATTCTTATACCGTGAACTTTTCTTAGAAATTGTATTGTTCGTGGCACGTCGCGCGACAAGTCGCGCTGGTCAGCAAAAGCTTTTACGTGTAAAAGTAATACCGATATCTTATTTACAGAATAAACAATTTAATTTTCTACCTTTATTTAATTTTATACTTCCAAAAAGGAGGAGGTTATACATATATGTTCATAGCATGTGTTTTTTTTTCTATGTATGTCCATTTCTAAATGTGTTGTGTTAGGTACTCCAGTCTGTTATAAACTTGTGATGTGCGCCAAGTGATGCTGATATGAGGTACCAGGCGTTATAACTGCAACATCCGTTCTGATATAATTGAAATATCCGTTCTAGAAAGCCCCTATGAGGTAGTCCATAACTTCAACGGCTTGATAGAATTTACCTCTTTCATAGAGCCAGTAACAGTTAATCGGTAGTGACATTAAGGCTCCCGCTGACAGGCGTGACGTGACTCTGGTCGAACAATTACTATGAACACTCCACGGAAATTGGCCGTTGTCGCGCGGCGCCTGGAAGCCTTTACACGCTATTTAGTTCCAGAAGTCTTGTTCTTTGAAATGGAATATTACTTTCTATTTCCTTTAATAATCTCTTTGTAGATAGTAATATTTATGACTGAACGGTTCAATATTCATATCAAAGTGTGAAATCAATTCCAAGTGACAGACTGTTCTGTCGTAAAACGATATTAGATACGATTGTGAATGTATGAGAAGTATTAAAAATAATTCCGTATTAAAATCTAAGTTTTCTGCCGTAGGCTTGGTTTCTTTTAAGCTATTGCATAGCTTCTATCGCGGGCCTTGAGCGTGGAGACCTAATCCAGAAATTCCGTAACAAAAATACCTAAGGAGACTGTTTTGTATTGAAAATTATGTTTAACTGTTTGACAACAAAGTTCAAATTTACTTAGACGAATGATCCTTGACTATTAATAGTTAAATTAAAACCATTTTATTAGTTTGATGTTCCCATTACGTTGTGTCAAGTTTTAAAAACTATAAATGTGAATAACAGTTCCTGTCAATGTCACCATTGCTATTTCTTGTATTCGGGTTAATATTTTACAATTGCATAAGTTGATAAAAAATGCTATGCAATAGCTTTACCGCGGCAGTCCCCGAGTGCCACACTTTTTTTTTTTTTTTTTCTCCTCCTGGGGAAATGTAGGTGTGCTATAGGTATACCTCTGCCTGACCCTTCGGGCAATACAGGCGTGATGTTATGTGCGTGTGTGTGCAATAATCGATTTAGAGGAAAAATATGTTGTGGCTGGATAATAAACTGTTTTCTTATTGTGAATACTTATTTTAGACATAAAAGCCGAGTAATCTTCATTTTATTTAAATAATCTTTAAAAAAAGACATGATATTAGAATTGATGATTGATATTAGATGATTTTCGAATAAAAAATGAATCGAGCGAAAATTGTACAATTACGTATCTGTCTTTCTACATGGAAAGAAAAAGATCCAATAAATCATATGCTAAACTTCCATTTTGATTGTATGTTTGACTGTTTCAGAATATGCAAGTTAACATACAGTTTATGGAGCCTCCTCTGGTATTGCTACTATTTGTTTTTCCATTTGGTGGTGTTCTTCAGAAAGGACAGGTGCGTAGTACTCGCAAGCGGCGTGCGTGTATGACCAGTACCCTAATTACGTAATTACGTTTTGAAACAGATTGCTAGTCCATTGCTTCATGAGTTCGAAAAAAAAATCTGCGCAACAACGTAAATAACGCAATGAATATTGTTGAACTGTCAAAATGAAACAGATTAGTCGGAATTGTTTACGAAAATGTGTTGCGTAATTAGATAGCTGATGTATGAACGTTAACGAAGCCAAAGGAGTATGTAAGGATCGTAGCAGGTAACGTTCTGTAGTTTCTGCCTACCCCCATGGGAAGCAAGCGTGAGTTTATGTATGTAATACATGTATGTATTTGTCCACAACATAATCGGCGTCAGTCTGTCTGCTACAAACAGAACGCTTTCAACTAAAAACGTTTTAGTGCAGTTTAAGTTCCGCTTAACTTTGTCTAGTGCTCCTAATGTAATTACTATTCCGGTTTACTGCGGCTATTTCAATAGACTAACAGTTAGTCAAGTTAGTCACTAACTGTAAAGCTCGGATTGTTTGAGGATAGCTTTGTAGGGTCTAGGAAACAAATGAGAATGATTGTGGTGTTATTAGCAGCTTTGTTACAACTTTATTATATTATTACAACTAGCTTTTGACCGCGGCTCAGCACGCGTTGAGATAGAAAATTATCCCATGGCAACGTACTACGGGGTCTAAAAGTTATATTCTATGTCCTGATACAGGTAATAATCTATTCGTGCGCCAATTTTTATCCAAATCCGACAACCGTTTAGGTGCTAAAAGGTCACAGACAGGTAACAAAGTTACTTTCGCATTTATAATATTAATTAGTATGAGTATGGCTGAGAAGAGGATGGAAATTAATGTTTTCCTTCACCGTTTAATTTAAAGTATTAACGTAGAAATCCAAAAGCTGCTTGTCCGGTGTAACTGTCAGTTAGCTCCACAGTGAAGTCCTAGTTAACTGACTAAACTTTAGACCGCGACATTAACATTGAACAGTGATCTATTTTTCCGAGTACCGAGCTAAAAAAAAAACATTTATTTCAGACCCTTCACCCATATTAAGTACAAAACAACAATAACAACACTACACACATAGTTACATAAAATCACAAATTAAAAATTACAAATCAAGCACCAGTAATATGCCTGCTACAACAATGCCCAACGTAGGGGCAATCCAGTCGCTGAGCAGTCATCGCCAGGACAGTGTTGGAGCTAGCCCGCACCCTGCGCACCAAGGACGCGCACCGCTTGCGCATGGAAACAGTCGGTGTGCGCTTCCGCATAGATGCCCGAGGCGCTGCAGAAGCGGGGCAGCCCCAACACTGCCCTAAACGCGTTGTTGTATTGAACACGTTGGCACTGTAAGCAACTTGTGAGTATTAAAACGAGCGGTCCATAATCAGCTAATATTGCTAATCTAGTTGTTAATGAAAGCTTTTAGAATTAAATGCAGTAATGACAGTTCTTTGTACTGTCGTGGGTGAAGATAATTTCCGAATCAATCGATTTGAAGGTTCACGTTTTCATTACATTTACGAAATATCACTACTCAGAGATACATTGTAACAAAACAAACATATGCGGCCGCATTGACGGCTGTTATGAAAATGAAGGCAGCAGGGGATGACTTTACGGTATCAAAAAACACTCTCTAGGAAAACACACCGACTTATTTTCATAAATAACGTTTCTGTGACGTCATTCGCCTGTAAATTGCAGACGCTTTGTGACGGGCACCGTTCTTCTTGGAAACTTAGTTTTAAACTTATTAAAATCACTATTTCCATCCCCAGTCATCCGTATGATAAGAGTTTCAGATACCAACTACCTAGCCATTGTTACTGGCAACGTTATCTAATACCTTTAAACGAGCAATTCTTGTATTGTATACGTATATAATAATCGAATCTCTGAAACGGCTCCAACGATTTTCATGAAATTTAGTATGCAGGGGTTTTGGGGGCGATAAATCGATCTAGCTAGATTTCATTTTTAGAAAACGAATAAAAAAAAAACATGGGGCAGTCTTTGGCGACTGCTGATAGAAGTGAAAACTAAGTAACTTTTTGATTCTCGCATTGATGTCTTTCGTTCGATACATATAGCCTTCGGTGACGATGACGCAAGTTCCATGATTTATGTTCACCCAAAAAGTGTTCACGCGCCCAAAATACCGAGCTTTTACCCAGATATTAATCTCTTAATCACAAAATATTGCACATAAAGCTGTTTGATAGAGCAGCTCGATGCTATAAACTAATTATAACGCCGTCAAAGCTATCAAAGGCGATAGTTTCAATCTGCGACCGGCATTAAGGAAGGCTCCCACGCGAACGCTTTGACTAAACCTATTATCGATAGGGAATATTGATGGTTACGATAGATACTAGGGTAATAATGTTGGTATCGGTAAACGGATTGAAGCGTGTTTGTTGTATGAACGGATCCTGATTTATGTCCTTTGTAACCCAGAACGGAAACAGAGGGTGTTATGTGATTATTACATCACAAAGCGCTTCAAAGGGTTTGGATACAATAAGAACTTGATAATGTGGATATGTGCATGCTGAGGAGTTTGTTGCGCCGCTTCTTCTTCCCTACTAAAGCACTAGGAATTGGCGAAGGCGTTCTTGTTTGGGTCTGTGGGGGACTGTTTTATACATAATTTTTAACGGTAATTCTTAATAAAAAAAATGTTTTTTTTTAACCGATATCCAAAAAGGAGGAGGTTCTATGTTCGACTTTATGTATGTTTTTTTTTTTTTTTTTTATGTATGTTCACCGATATCTCCGCCAATTGTGGACCGATTTTGAAAATTATTTTTTTGTTTGAAAGGGTAAGCTCCCGAGGTGGTCCCATATAAATTTTATTGACTTTGCTTAGATAGTTTTTGAGTTAGCTTCAATAATACATATTTTTCCCACTTAGTTTATATGGACGATATGATGATAACTTCCTGTCACTGTTATTTATTGCAGTTAGTGGTATTGGATATTGTGTGGGGTAGGTACCACAACTAAAAAGTGAAAAATAAAAACTTTTTACAAAAAAAATTAAAACCGACTTCCAAAAAAAACCACTACAAAGTGAAAAATAACTTTAATTTCGGAAGTCGGTGGCAAAAAACGAAAATTAAAAAAGAAAAACACCGACTTCCGAAATTAAAGTTATTTTTCACTTTGTAGTGGTTTTTTTTGGAAGTCGGTTTTAATTTTTTTTGTAAAAAGTTTTTTTTTTTTTTCGTTTGTGTGGTCTTGATCATGCCAGTCAAAATACGTTGACGTGACTGACCTACGATTACGAGAGTCGCCAGAATAGCCGGTCATGCGCTGCCAGCATCCAACTGATATTCGTGATCTACCAAGTGGTTAGTCTACCTTAAGGGGGGCTCCAGAAGTTGTCAGTCCCATCGGCAATCTGTTCTGCGTCACACTCCGCCCACTGCCACTTAAGTTTACCAATTCTTCGGGTGATATCGGGTACCTTGGTTCTTTTCCGCATCTTCAAATTCCCGATTCGATCACGCATCTACTCCAGCTGTAGCCTCTGAGGCTTTAAGGTTTATAATATTGTGAATTTAAGGCGAATCATGCAATAGGAGCCCTTGGGTAAGTAATAAAAGCTGCACGTGTCGATCAGGTTAAGCTACGCTTGCCGGGGTTGGTCTATAGATGGGTGACCATCTTTACATACCGACACTCCTCCGTGCCTCGTCAAGCACGTTAAGCCGTTGGTCCCGGCTGTCATTAGTGGAATTTTGACAGTCGTCGTTACGAGTCGTTAGAAGCGCGAAAGTCTGACAACCAGTCTCTTACCAAGGGGTATCGTATTACCAAGATACTGGGTTGTGGAGGTCAGATAGGGAGTAGCTCCATGCAAAATACTGGTATTCAGCTGCATGCGGTTAGACTGGAAGCTGACCCCAACATAGTTTGTAAAACGTGAATTTGAGCGACCACGTTTCAGTGTCGTAAGTTATCACTAAGTAGCTATTGTAGGTACTCATATTTTAATATAGAGTCGCTATTTCTTGCTAATATTAATATTTAATGTCAGACGCCTAGCTTAATGTGTCTCACAGGCTGAAACAAAGAAACTTTACGGCCCTTGCTTGCTAAATACGCAATTACGTTTAGAGCTTATTACAAAACTATAATTAATGGTAGTGCCACTGACAGATGGTGTTTACGTTTACTTATAGCTGTTTTCAGACCAGCGCGATTTGTCGCGCGACGCGACACGAACAATACAAAACTTCATGGTATAACAATAACCGGTGTCGCGTCGCGCGACAAATCGCGCTGGTATGAAAACAGCTTAAAACATAATAAGACGCCTGTATTCTTCGAACGGTTAGGCAGAAGTGTAGGTACCATCGAAGGACTTCATATCTATACACCCTAAGGACTATTTCTGCTTGCAGCGGCCGGCGGCTACAGAACCGGGGCGGTAACAGATGTGGTCATCGTGTTCACGGGTTTTTTTTTTCAAACTGCTTAAACGCCTGCTACACGATCGCCAACCGCGTCCCGACAGCGTGCCCTTGGTGGTTTACAACCGTGTAGATGATGGTTTACGACTTTACGACTACGAGCTTTGCCGTTCGCCAGCCAATGTCACCTCTGTCGGGGACGCGGTTGGCAACCGTGTAGCAGGCACTTTAGATATGAAGTTCTTCGATACATACTGTAAGTACCATCGCCCTCACGCATTTCGAACCACTTTGAAAACAAAAACCAAAATCCCGTGCACACGATGACCAAATCTGTACCACCCCTTTTTTTCTGTAGGTAAGCGTTACTATAGCGGCCGAGCGCTGCAAGGAGGAATAGTCCTTACGGTGTTCAAATATACGTGTCTGCGATAGTACATCCACATTTCGCCAGTTATGTTTTCAGTCCCATCATCCCATGTAATAGGAGGCGAGCCTATTGCCATCAACCGGGCATGAAGCAGACTTCAGGTTGTTACTCAGTTAGAAAAACCCAATAACACTTTCCCCGACCTGGGAATCGAACACAGGACCTCATCATGCTCAGCAGTAGCGCTTGAGACCACTAGATCAACGAGGGGTTTACTTTTAAGCTGTTTTCAGACCAGCGCGATTTGTCGCGCGACGCGACACGAACAATACAAAACTTCACGGTATAACAATAACCGGTGTCGCGCGGCAAATCGCGCTGGTCTGTAAACAGCTTTACAGTTTTTTAAATGACGACACGAAGGTCACAAAATAAAATAACTGAAAAAGAGTGACATGTTGCCTCGTTCGTTCATTAATCAAGTTTTCGCTCGACAGTTACCTACAGGCTCCATTTTCAGTCCCCAGTAAACATGTAGGTACAAAGTTGATTATGAATTTTGAACATAAAATTGTTGTTCCCTAGTGTTAATCAATCAAATATCGAAATAATTTTACGTGGAGTACGTTGCGAACAGTGACAATAATTCCCTACCTACTTGGTCGACCGAGCTCTGCGCGGGTGGTAATAGATAAATAGAGAATGCTTATTTAATAATAGGACAAGATAGTTCATACTTATCCCATGCTGCCATGATAGTCGGTACTTACTAATTCCATGCTGCCATGATAGTACGTTCTTACTGATTCCATGCTACCATGTCATTATTCTAAGGTAGGCAGCCATCTTGTTCTAAACTTTAGGATCGAGTACTGTTCGGGTGAAAATACGGAGAAAATTAATTTTCCTAGATATGAAACTCAGCTAGATCGATTTTTCGCCTAGGTAAACCTCTACTATTCAACGCAACAACATCTTTCATCGAAATCGTTGGAGCTGTTTTTGAGAACGTGATTACAAATATATAATAGCTTTCGCCAGAGGCTTCGCCCGCTTGATAACTTTATATTCAATGATAATACCATTCTTCTGGTGACATAATTTTTAAAACCGGTCCAGAAGTTATTGAGTTAAAAATAAAAATACAAATCTTTTCTTTATAATATTACTAGCTTCCGCCAGCGGCTTCGCCCGCGTGATATATTTATAAATTGTAGCTCACTATATTATGAATGTATTATACATAATATAAACCTTCCTTGAATCACTCTATCTATTAAAAAAAAAACCGCATCAAAATCCGTTGCGTAGTTTTAGAGATCTAAGCATACATAGAGGAGACAGACGGACAGCGGGAAGCGACTTTGCTTTATAATATGTAGTGAAGTGTAGATGTAAGGAAAAGGATTAATTAATAACCGTTATAAAATAATAAATTTTGTGATTAAGGATTTAAAGACTTCCTCCTACTAGCTAGATTCTAGACTAATGCTTAAATACCGGTAATATTAATATTTTTTTATTAGTAAAGGAAATAGGATTAAATTAAATTAATTCTGTACCGTTATAATCAGTAACTAAAAGGGAAGTGAGCAGCCATGAGTTGGATTAGTTAAGCTACACTTGCCGAGGTTGGTCCGTGGAGGGGTGAATATCTTTTGTTTTTTTTTTTTGAGACTCGTCCTCGTGCCTCGGAAAGCACGTTTAGCCGTTGGTCCCGGCTGTCATTCGTGGGTCTTTGACAGTTGTTACGGGTCGTCAGAAACCCGAAAGTCTGACAACCAGTCTTATCAAGGGGTAAGTATCGTATTACCCAGTAACTGGGTTGTGGAGGTCAGATAGGCAGTCGGTCCATGTAAAATACTGGTATTCAGCTGCATCCGGTTAGATTGGAAGCCGACCCCAACATAGTTGGGAAAAGGCTAGGCAGATTGATATGGTTATACGATTGTTTACGTCAAAAGCATTTAATTTTGCAGTCATAAAAGGAAGCTAGATACAGCAATCAATTGTTTAGTCAATCTAAGTTTTTTTTTTTAATTCTTTTAGCAGAATTAAATAAAACATAGGTTTATGTTCAGCACTGACTGTCTCGTTGGTCTATAGTGGTCGCAAGCGCTACTGCTAAGCATGAGGTCCTATCCTGGGTTCGATTCCCGGGTCTGGCAAAGTGTAATTAGGTTTTTCCATCTGGAATTTCCTAAGTCGTAAAATATTAAGTTAGAATTAAATTACTTATTAGATTATTAGGCTAGACTGTAATCAATTACTAAGATGGTTAGTTCTATAAAAAAAAAAACTGGAGTTTCTCCATAGCAGCCCGGAGTCTGATTTAATGCCCTGTTGATGGCAATAGGCTCGCCCCCTATTACATGGGACTTAAAATCGAAACTGTCGAAATGTGGGTGTACTGTAGGTACCTACATCTCTGCCTAACTCTTCGGGGAATACTGGCGTGATGTTATGTTATGATTTGACATAAAGTCATAAAGTCCTGAAAACATATCTATTTCCCTTATATATCGTCGCCCTCCCAGCTAACTGTCGTAACTAGCTATTGATATTTTTCCAGGGCAACGGTTTTTCGGTCGGGCGCTACAATCGTGTTACTGTAGTGGCGTTAGTTGTGGCTTTATTAAATAATTAATATCGTTTTTATATTGCTCTTTGCTCACTCTTTAAGTTAGTAGTTTCTTTAAAGCCCTAAGGTATCTATTTATTTAGTTATATTCATTTGAAACAGATACGTCACTCTGTGAGAAATTTGTTTTAAAACTTGTGTCTGTTACGACTTCATTATTTTGTATAAAAATATAAATAAGACTCTATTAATGTTATATAAATTCATTAAAAGTAATAAAAATGTTCGTTCGTTAGCGTAAAAAGCTACAAGTTACGTGCAAGTAGTAAAAAAAAATGTGTTAATATTTTTGGCAATTTTGGTATGTTAAACTATAAGTAATGAGATGATTTGACAAAAAGGGCCAATTTTCCAAAAGGGTTTCATATTCGTACAAAAAGCTTTTGATTTGGATAACATAAATGAAAAAAATAATGTGTAAACATTATAGACAATAATTCTAGCTAAGTGCCCTATGTGGAATAAAAATCTCACTAACTGTAGTATGTGTGCATATACGACAGTTAGTGAGAATATTTCTTCCCTTCTTTTGCACATACGCAAAACAAAATACGTGATTATCTTCTAAACGGTAGATGACACAGATACGACGATTAGAGAGAACTTATTCGAAACAAAATTATGAACACGTAGGTAATGTCAGTGCAGATACGTCAGTTTGTGAGATACGACAGTTAGCGGGGAGGGCGACGATATGTGAATGAAATAAGCCTTCCAAGGATAATTAGAAATTAAAACGTTACAAATGAGCCCAACACCTTAATTTCTCGTGTGTAATTAAGTTACTAATCGTCTCGGGCGCCTGCGAAACTTCGCACAAACTCGCACGCTCACACCGCGGGCTAACACTTGAGTTTCTGAGGTCCGACGTTCATTTATTAGGGTCCCGTACCCAAAGGGTACCAAACGGAACCCTTTTACTAAGCCCCCGCTGTCCGTCCGACCAAAATGTTCACAGATTGTGTATATCTATTGCCGCTCGCGCTATAACAACAAATAATAAAAATTAAATAAAGTTGATAATTAAAGGGGATCTCACGATAGTCACGATACAAGAAACGTGTATTTTTCGGCGTTTTTTGCTCAATCCTAATCGGTAAGGAACCTTTCACCCACTCACCACCACCTCAACCTCAAAGACTCACCCCGCATAAAGCTTCGTGCAGACTAGCGCGACGCGACAACGGTTATTGTTATACCGTGAAATTTTCGTAGAAATTGTATTGTTCGTGTCGTGTCGCGTCGCACTGCTCTGCACGAGCCTTAATACGGCTTTGCTGTCTTGTAGATTGAAATTTTGGGAATTGACCATGTCTTCAGTTGTAGGTAATTTTCCTAATGTTTGAAACCACTAGCACTGGAAGATTGGTAACGGAAACAGAACCCTTGTTTTGCATAATAATAGCATAATCAACCTATAATGTTCCCACTGTTGGGACACAGGCCTTCTCTCAGTGTGAGGGACCTCTCAGTGTAGTAGATGTCACATGTCTTCGAATTTTTGGTTGTAGGATAAGCCGGTTTCCTTTTCCTCACGATGTTTTCCTTCACCGGGTTGAGAGCAGTGGTGATGAAATAATTTACACAAAGTAAAGTGCCTGTCGGGGATGGCGGGATGAGCTCACAATCGCAGTAGACCGGGAAAAGTGAAAAGAGACAAGGGAGGCTTTTGACCTGCAGTGGGACATTAACGGCTTATAATAATAATAATAACAAAGCGAGTGTCTCGGTTCGAACCTACGACTCGTAAGTGGAGAACTGAGAAGAACAGTTGTGGCCCAGTGGTATCCCTTGAATTCCTCACGACCTTACGACTAGTAAAGTTTGGTATAGTTTTAGTTAGTGACCGACCGAAGGTTCGGTTTCGGCAGAAAATGTGCCGAACCTGTGGCCGCACCGAAAACACACGAGTTTTAGTGTGACAATCATGAATTCATCTTATTTAGCGCGTGCTAAAGAGATTACCTACTTTTCTTTTACGAACAAAAGTTCCATAAATATCTTTAGTGGGTTTTACTTTTACGCCTCTTAAGTACCGAGCCATGCAAAAAGATCAAAGTGCGATAAATGCGTCTGCGTTTGCCGTGGCTGAGTAAAAATGTCATTATTGCGATTACTATTCTGTATGCGTTCCGCACCTACAACCTACAAACAAGTATTTATTATGTTAAAGTAAAAGTAACGTGTGCCAGTAGTTTCTTTCTTTGGATCATGTCTTTAGCCTACAGAACAATGTATCGAGTACGAGATGTTACGTTGTAGGTCGTGGGTTTGAAACGAGGCAGGCGCTTTGCTTTGTGTAAATATCATCACCATTGCTCTCAAAATGGTGAAGGAAAACATCGTGAGGAAACCGGCATGCCCTAGAACTAAAAATCCGAAGATATGTGGCATCTACCAATCCGCACTGGGCACGCGTGATAGATTGCAGCCAAATCCCTCTCGAAGAGAGGAGGCCTGTGTCGCAGTAGTGGGAACATTATAGGCTGATTATGCTACGCATGTAGATTTCTAGTATTACTGGTAATGTGGTTGTTTCTGAAGTTTTTGTAATGGGTTCATGGGGAAGCAGAATCAAAACCTCATTTATTTTTTCTCTCCCTTGCGCGCCCCGCCTCCTCCTTCACGAGCATTACTGCTTCGCAGAAGGAGGAGTCGGCTTGCCATGTTCTCTCGCTCCCGTTTATGGAGGGTTATCAAACGATATTTGTTTACATGTTTGGAAATTAATTTCAAACGCAGTATATTTAGAAACGACTTCCACGTGCCACAAACTTTTCTTACTTCCAGCGAATACATAACTGTTTTGAATGCAAGGTTAGGAATTTAAATCTGAAATACGGGTATAAACTGAGCTATTTTCGCACGATCGATGTCAGTTGTGTGCCAAGCTCCAATCGCATATGCATATATATTACTCGTATATTGATTCTGAAACTTCACAATGCCGTTGATGTATTTGTAAAACTGTCTTTTAATGCTCTTTATGTAGAAAGATAAGTTTGTTGGTTTCACAGTCAAAATATTTTATTTTACCCAAACCTGTGGGCAAGGGATCTCGTGCTCTATAAGATGGCCACGATCACGACCAGTGCTCGCAGCGACCAGGTAAACTATAGAAACCGATACGAATCGTGCACTTGGTCGCAAGTCGCAACGACCAACTAGCCACAGACCGGGCCACGGTCCATAACTGGCTAGATTTATGGCCGTCTAAGTAATCAGCTGTCTGAAGATGAGCACATTTATACTAATCATTATTAAAGCAAATGTGTCTTTCTCTGTCTGTTTGTTTGTTACATTTTCAAGGCGGAACCACTAAACCGATTTTGATATATTTTAAGAATATGAAGAAAGACATTAACCTGAAGAAAAATTTTAAAATTAGTTTAAAATAATGGGATATTCCAAAATAGACACGGATGTAGTCGGGACTTAGGGAGCAAAAATTAAAGCTCTCAATCAATCTTCCTAGCCTTTTTCCAACCATGTTGGGGTCAGCTTCCAGTCTAACCGGATGCAGCTGAATACCAGTATTTTACATGGAGCGACTGCCTATCTGACCTCCACAATCCAGTAACTGGGTAATACGATACCCCTTGGTAAGACTGGTGTCAGGCTCCGGGCTTCTGACGACTCGTAACGATTGTCAAAGATCCACGAATGACAGCCGGGACCAACGGCTACGTGCTTTCCGAGGCACGGAGGAGTCTCTGTATGTAAAGATGGTCACCCATCCACTGACCAACCCAGGCAAGCGTAGCTTAACCTGATGGATCGACCCGTGCGGTTGTTATTACTTAGTTACGAGCTCCTCTCAAATTCAAGCTCTATTAGGTACATAATATTATACAATAGAGGATTCAATCTTCATTAGTCGACTACACGACGACAGCGGTACGGTGTCCGTGCGGATTGAGGAGCCAGACTCATAATTAAACGCGGGTACTACCAATATTTAGTAGTAAATCAGCCGATTTTGTAGGCCCGATCCTGGAATTTGTAGTAAAACCCTTCAGAAGTTACATGACTTTAAAGGTGGCTCCTCAATTCGCACATGCGGATTGAGGAGCCACCTCAGAACTCGAAAACTAGCCGACGGATATTTTTGAAAATTTGGTAGGATTTAGTAGTACTTATGCGTAATCTCTACAAAAAAAATGGGGTTTGTACGACTGGATTTGAGAGAGCTACAATGCTTTGATTTTTCATAAAAAAACGTAAATTTCACCGCGCTGTTTCTCGGAAAGTTACTAATCAATTACAACATATTTTCAGTATGATTTAGTAGTAAATGAGTTTTAATTTGTAGTATAAAAATAAAAAGGAAAAGCTATATAGTTTCGGTAATACAACACATTTTATGTGGCTCCTCACACCGCACGCTCTAGAGAAAATATATGGACGTAGCTACTAAAGTAGCTGATCAAATCGGATAAAAATAGCATCAATATTTAGTAGAAATTTCTACTAAATATTGGCGTACTCCAACATCCTGCGCATTCAGTATTTCAAAAGATATTAATAAAATAAACATTCCTTAACAAATTAGTAAACAGGGTGACCATAAATAATTCAAACAAGATCATTGTTTGAAATAAATAGTTTTATTTGCTTATAAATCATCCTACGAGTACGATTACCTACGTGTTACATATGTAATTGCAGTTTTAAATTTTATGAGATACTAGCTGCGCTCAGCGGTTTCACCCTCATAAGTCTGGATGCCGTGAGAATATCGGGATAGAAAGTATTCTATGTCCTTACCCAGGTCATCAACTACCCATGTGTAAAATTTCATCTAAATCTGTTCAGCCGTTTTAGCGTAACAAATAAACCAGTAGAAAACCAAACTCACTTTCGCAATTATAATATTATATTACAGTTAGTATAGTTATATTATGTACCTACAACAAAATTAACAAATGAATTAAAATTCAGTCACTGGTGATGAATTGAATAATACTTAATTTGTACAAACTTATGTTTAGGTACGTAAGTACAATAATACCTCAATGTGTTTAGTTTGATTATTTAAACGATATTTTAGTTCCTGATGTACCGATAGATGGCGTTGTAAATTTTGCACTCTCCGGTGAATCGCGGTGATAGGGATCTCCGTAGAAACGTGTCCTCTTTGTGTATAGTCAAATAAATTGTCTTCGTCAAAGTAAACATTAGTTTTTATTCATACGTTATGATTTTAAATTCATTATTGTTTCGCTGTTATTTTTGACAACATTGTTGCTACAGTAACGTAAAGAATGTAATAGACAAACAGCTTAGAAAAAAAATCGAACGTCAGTAGTGTCAGTCATCTTCACGTCTGTGGCCGCATTCCGAATTACGAGCTCTGAAAGTGGGCAAACGTCGCAAATAGATGTCAAATATTTCCCTGTTATGATTACTCTGTTTTGACAATATTACTGTTTCGAAATAAGAAATGTGGGTAACTAGCGAACTAGAATATTAATTATGAAGTGCAATAATAATTTTGTGTTCCGATTTAGATAACACGATTATTACAGCTAAGAGCTGTCAATTTGAATCGAAACGCTCTTGAACGCGCTTACAGTGCTCGCTTAACGTCCAAACTTATTCCATATTATATTTGTTTGTTACCAATGTACAAAGAGAAATGTACAATGTACAAAGAAAGAGATGTGTCGCCGCGACACGACTGGTTTTTATGTATTTCTATAAAAGCGATGTGTCGCTAGCTACGGAAGGTTTTTTGTGTCGCGGCGACACATTGCCTGCAGTTGCCGCCTGCGGTCGGCTACGGATTGGTAACTTTAGTTTAAAGATAGGATGCGACTCAAAACAAAACAGCACAACTGTCATTTTTGATCACTGTGAGGTGATATTAATTTAGGGCATGCGTTATTGCAAGATGGCGCATGTCATGACGTCATCTATGACAATTCACCGGATATTCTTATTGCGCACACACTAATTTGGACAGGTGTAAGCACGCCAAAATGGATTACAGCGTAATTCGGAATGCAGTCTGGGGTAGAGTGCTCGCAAGATAAGTCTGCGCGTGGATGAAATTGGAACTAATAAGTATGCCGCCGTCTTGTCGTATAAATAAGGTCAAGTTAAATATAGAATAATTTAATTAACTCATATATAATATAAGATTAATTATTAATATAGATTTAATCTTTTATATATTACACTATAGAATTAAGCACACCAGCGCCACCAGTCGCACGCAGACTTATCTTGAGCGCATTCTAGGCATGGTGCCTCTATCGTTAACGCGGTAAATTCAAATTTAAGAAGAGGGACGACACAAGTATCTGAACCTCATAGGTAAACATTCGGTATTTAGTCATTCGTCATAGCAATATTTTGAAGTTCCGTACATCGCGCTGATGAACATTCTCAATTAAGTAATTCGTCATAGCGTACATTCTAACTCACGTAAATCGTACTTTACCCCCGACGGAAAACGAAGGGGTGTTATTAACTTTATAAATACAGTACATCGGTATTTTAAACATCGAAGTTTAGTAGTTCAAAAAGAAAGAGTAAACAAAATAGAGAGCAGAAATAGTCGGTAGCTGCACGTCATGACTGTGACAAGAAGGCTTTCACTCAGTATAATGCAAAATCAGCGCTGTGCTGTGGGGGACCCACAGCACAGCGCTGATTTTCAGTGGTCTCCCGCAATGAATGATGAAAAATGAGAATGTTTTTTGTTTATTTCTTACAAGCTCTAGAAAGAATTCATTTTTGCCATTAAACTTAATATTCTTTCAAATTTTGGCATCCGATGTTTGGAAGATGCAATCTGCATTCAGGAAGAAAAATACACTTGTATTTTTTGCGGTGATGACGGAACTTCTAATTATGTGCCATCCAATATTGTGTCGTTTGATTTAGATGGCAGCGACGAATTTATTTTAGAAGATATACCGCATCACATTATAGTTAAAGGTATAACATACTCTCTCATTGGAGCTATAGAATTTATTCTAGTGCTCAGTGAAGTTGGTATGGGCCATTATAAATGTCACTACATTGTGGATAATATTTTTTTTTGCTACGATAATTTTGAAAACAAAATTCGCAATAGTATAAAACTACCAAAATATTTTCATTGTTTATGGCAAAATTTGAAGTTCAAAGTTGTATGGGAGAAAGTGTTTTTCAATTACATACTTACAATGTTAAGTTTGTTCTTGGGATAACGCACTTGGCCCGTTTTTGTATCTCATTATACGCTGCGCTCGGTTTGCGTTGTATTTTCTGTCATTGCGTCATGTTTACTGGGCATTCTGTATCACATCTGTCATCCTTCTTAGAGGTAGACATATTATGCTATCGCGGACTTTACTTTTGATATTTTTGAAATGTACAATCCTGTAACACTAACTTTATATTTTAGTATCGTATAAAATAAAACCTTTAACCCTAAACTGGGTAACGACATAGAATAATTTTTATACCGATATTCCCACGGGATCCAGACTTATGAGGGTGAAACCGCGGAGCCCAGCTAGTATCTCATAAAATCTAAAACTGCAATTACATAAGTAACACGTAGGTAATCGTACTCGTAGGATGATTTATAAGCAAATAAAACTATTTATTTCAAACAATGATCTTGTTTGAATTATTTATGGTCACCCTGTTTACTAATTTGTTAAGGAATGTTTATTTTATTAATATCTTTTGAAATACTGAATGCGCAGGATGTTGGAGTACGCCAATATTTAGTAGAAATTTCTACTAAATATTGATGCTATTTTTATCCGATTTGATCAGCTACTTTAGTAGCTACGTCCATATATTTTCTCTAGAGCGTGCGGTGTGAGGAGCCACATAAAATGTGTTGTATTACCGAAACTATATAGCTTTTCCTTTTTATTTTTATACTACAAATTAAAACTCATTTACTACTAAATCATACTGAAAATATGTTGTAATTGATTAGTAACTTTCCGAGAAACAGCGCGGTGAAATTTACGTTTTTTTATGAAAAATCAAAGCATTGTAGCTCTCTCAAATCCAGTCGTACAAACCCCATTTTTTTTGTAGAGATTACGCATAAGTACTACTAAATCCTACCAAAGTATCAAAAATATCCGTCGGCTAGTTTTCGAGTTCTGAGGTGGCTCCTCAATCCGCATGTGCGAATTGAGGAGCCACCTTTAAAGTCATGTAACTTCTGAAGGGTTTTACTACAAATTCCAGGATCGGGCCTACAAAATCGGCTGATTTACTACTAAATATTGGTAGTACCCTTGTTTAATTATGAGTCTGGCTCCTCAATCCGCACGGACACGCGGTACGACCATCATTTGTTTGACGAACGTTTGTGACATTGTGGTCCTGACAAATGGAGAAACAAGGTAAATATAAACCCAATTTCTCGGAATTAATATCTGAAGAGGATATTGATTACTTACCAATGTTGGCACAGATGTGGCTGGAGAAATTCTAGCGGTACAATCACGAACATTGTTAAGACACAGACATATGCTAGTGACCTTGAGTGCTAAGCTTGCGTGTTCTGTACTGAGCTCACGCAACGCATCGTACGTCCAGCCAGTAATTGAACTCGCCCATCCAGGAGCGCTGTCCCAAATTAGATGCATTATTAATTTATTATACAAAAAAAAGGGTATTTTAATAAAACGCGTATACTAAAAGATCAATAATTAAATTATCTTTAAAATGGTGAAGGTTTCAGAAAAATACGCTTAATAGATTTTGCGTGATTCTCAGTGATTCTCAGACACACAAATCAACACACACATCTCAAATCGATTTCACTATGTAATATAAACATAATCAAAAATATGCATATATTAAGTTATCAAGAAAATGCTCTTATTTTTCCAAATCATTAACACTACTCGTTTAGACGTGATCTTCAGTTTAAAATCATTAAAAGTGGGTTATCGTCGCCTTAACAATTTGAGGGTGCCTACTTACTTTTGGGAAAAGGTATGAAGAACATGCAATATACAATTTATCATATCTCGAAGTCTAGACACGCTTTTTTATTGGTAATATTTAATTTCGTTTTGGATGCGAACGAGTCTCTTTGATTCCCTAAAGTGGATAGGCTAATAATATTTTTTTTGCCTCATCCTGGATTTGGGTGCCTGTAGTAGGGTAGGGTCTTCGTCTCTCGCATTGGCACGAATCATGAGAGGATTCATGCCAAAGCAAAATAAATTGCCAGTTAGTACTTAGGTGGTAGCGTAGCGTTGTTAATAAAGATGGAATTCGGATGAAAGAAAAAATTATCTTGACATTTTTAAAGAACCGTTCAAACAATTTCTTTTATCAATAAGACCTGCAATAAAAGACGGGAAATACTCCTAAATTGCGAGCTACCAAACAAACGTTACAAAACAAACATTTTCCGAGGATTTTGATCACTTCTGCCAAATACCACTGAATAGATAGGTACAGAAGGTTAGCATCGAACAGCAAAAACGCACGCACAGACAGGCTTCACGAACAGCGTGTGCAAGCGCACTCGCGATTTGCGACTGACAATTCTTTGAGACAGTTTGAGATCTCCGTATGCACGCGTCTTTAGTCTTTTCCAAAAGTTTCTGATGTAATTTAAATAAATTCAGAATACACACCTGTCGATGTCAATTTGTAGTGCCACCTACAAATTGAGTGGTTTGATTTGATTATGTAAAATGAATACTTCAAACCCAAAATTCTAATGTTATATCGTCTAAAAAGATGTTTTTCATTTGACAATTTTATTCAGGTTAATAATTTTCGTTGATAATTTTTCAATTTAATATTATTTAATTGAATAATGTTTAATCAAACAATGATTTACCAAGAACCTTCTTAATACAGATGAATGTTATTGTTATTAATTCCCTTTAGTGAATGTTACTAAACAGAATTGTTACATTTGCATCACACTTTTACAACAGACCATGATGTTTGCCTGTTTTCACTCTTTGTATGGAGTTTTCCTTCTGTACCTGCCTATCTATTCTGTGCGTTTACTGACGGAGCGTGAACCGAACGATCCAATCATACAAATTGATCCCCTGTTCGGGACTTCGGGAGTTATTTAGAAGCTGTATGAATGGGAGCCTATTACTAGTACATTGGGTCTAAGGAAGGATCCGTGTAGGTACGTTAGAAGAGATAGTTTCGGGATGATGATAGGATTAGAAAGATAAGGAGTTTGTTATGAGATGTCGTTCAGATAAGGGAAAATATGGGGACGATATCAGTCGTGGAAGGACGGTAATTCTTGAAGGGTTTTAGCGGTGGTCAATTATTTTTCTCATGGTTACCGATTTATACGAGTATGATGGGGCTGCATTGTCGCGTTATCGCGAAGTATACATCGCACGCTCTCTGTTGCTCAGCGAGACGTCAAGCGTAAGCGGTGTGCGACAGTGCGAGACTGTAGCCCCAGCATTAAAGTTGGTAAACGTATTTTTCCTACAAAATCTGGTGACTATCGATAATGGACGTGACATTTAAACCTGTTAAATGAAACGTTTCTAGTTATTTAAATAATAAGGGCAATGAAATCTGTGAATTTTAAACGTTTCGAATATTTTATTATTTTTAGGAATCCACTTCTATTGGAATTGCATGTTTTTTCAAGCACCCCCAGAATTTTCATTCTCTCAAAGGTTAAGCCCACGTCCGCAGTGAATCGCGTGGGATCCTCCAACGGCTCTATTTTCTGTCGCACCAGCTTTCAGGACTATTTCACTTTCAATGATGACGTTTAAAGGTTTTATTTATTATACCAACAAAATGTTACATTAACAGCCTAAACTGGCTAAAATATACATATACCGCTTTAGTAAAAAAATAAAAACAATTGTCAAAACTGAAAATATTTTAAAACGTTGCCTTACGTCCTAAAAGCGCGTTTGAGTACTAAAAGCTTCATTTACTGTGCTTTAGAATTTACGTAAATAGTATATAAGGTGGCTCTTATATTTTTAAATGGAGCGCGATGAATAGGTCGACGTGTAGCCACTAATGTGGCCATAATTTACTCTTTTGAGTGGGACTTTTGGTGTTGAATCAACATGGAAAAAGTGAATTTTTACGTCCATTTTAACCTTTTTCAAGTGTTTTGGGAGCGGGCTTTTACTGTGACCAGTGCTGGTTGAATGTCAAACTATAATATTGAATTACCGATCGTCCTGAATATCGGATATCATTAAATTAGGTACTTAATTTATTTATTATTTATTTATTTATTCATATAACAATTCGCATTGTGTCTGAAATATTTGTAGGTACATTAATTAACATAATAGATATAGCAAAAAAATTATAAATTATGAATTTCAAACAGTAGTTTCACCAAAACAGAAAATGTGAACAAAAAAAACCAATAATATGTGCAATTATGTCAAATCGTAAACCGATAATATGTCAATGTGTTAAATAAATGATTGTAAATGTTATTGTGTCAAATCATTGTAAATATTATTATGTCAATTGATAAAAATAAAAGAATTCTCTATAATGTATAAAATCTAATAGCATAGCATTTAATGTCATAAGCTAATTCCTAAATATTAAAACTATCTACTATCATTCGTCACCAATTCAGATACAGAGTATAAACATTTATTTAAGAGGAATGCTTTAAGTTTAGCTTTGAATAGAGTACCTTTGTAAATCAATCAAATAATTTAGATCAAGCTCATAGACAAAATCAATGTAACTTATTTCTATTTTTTTCGTGTGGTAAGTGACTAACCTGGTGTCAGACTTTTTATACCGCCCATGGGCCACTGACTTCGAGGTTCCTGAGCAGTAATAGATCATTAATATCAATGATTATGCTTTCAGTAAAATAGAAGGATTATCCCATAGTCTGAGATATTTTCAGTCATACGACATGCGGGTACCATTAAAGCCGCTACACACTCCAGTAATGATACGTTTTGTTCCCTCAACTGTCAAGCCGCAGGTGACATAAAGGCTAACTAGACTGTGTTCAGTGCTATAATATTTACTGTAAAGGGTGTTTTGTAGAATGACCGACACAATTTTTTGAGGGATATTGTCATTTGCTAGCATAAAATGGTTTTATTATTTATTTGTATTGATATTATAAAATTTTCGTACTCTAACACCATTTTAAAACTGGAAACACATAACTAAGACATTTTCTAGAACCAATCGTAGGTATGTTAAAATCAATCAATCAATCAATAAGCCCTCTATCCTGAACTTCCATAGTTTTACAGTATTTGTTTTCCTCATTTAGAGGATATCTCTAAGTTCAGTGTGCCTCTTGGCAAAGGCCTGATCTAACATTTTCCACTGTGTTCTATCCCTGGCAACCCTTCTCCAGTAAGGGCCCGCTGTAATCTTCCACTCATCTTCCCATCTCTTAAGTGGTCTTCCCTGCTTCCTTTTTCCATCTCTGGGATACCAGTCTGTCACAATTTTACTCCACTTTTCATGAGTGCTCCTTAACATGTGACCTGTCCATCTCCAGGGGGCCAAGTCTACTAATTTACAAACGTCATAATGGTGTCACGATGGTGAGTTTTTGACAAATTTGCCATACAAAATCTGTCAAAAACTCACCATCGTGACACCATTATGACGTTTGTAAATTAGTAGACTTGGCCCCCAGGACGTATGTTAAAGGTGCATTGCAAATATAACATCAAAAGTTTATGACGTTCTATAACGACGATAAGACGACATGAAGAAAAACATATCTCAATTACCGGGCCACTTTAAATATTGTTTCTATGGGTGAAAACTTATAGCATATAGAGTACACCTATACCTAAGAAAATTATAATGGTCCTTCTACCAAACACCCTGAATAATACATTACACAGTAAGTAGGTATAATTATTGGTCAGAACAATTTTTTTTGAGTGTACATTTAGAGCTGAGCGACTTAAAACTTTCCGAATATCTAAATTTTTTCAGTTCTTCTGAAACGACAATTTGGTCGGTCTATGATGCTCTAAGTTTCTAGAAATTTATATAAAATAGGAAAATGCAACGGTTAAAAGACAACAAAAAAAAAACAGAATATAAAATATAAGGGTATGAATAAGATACCTATAGAAGATACCATTTATTTGAATTTTATTATTTACGTACTCATAATAAAATACATATATAGGGATATGACATTTTTTTTTTTTTTTATTTTGAGTACAAATGTACAGCTTATTTCTTAAGAAATTACTTCCAGCGATCCAGATCTGCGAAAAATGTTTAATAAGTATTAAATAAACTCACTCTCTGCGATTAAGAAAGTCAGATGCTTATTCATTCCCGAGACTGCAAAGAGCTCAATTATTATAAAAAGTCGTCTTCAATAGAGGTATCAAAGATATTAAAAGATATTCAACCTGAATATCTTTCTTTTGAAGAGGCCGGGAAGTTACAGACACGGACTTTCTTAGTAAAAGGCTTGGATGATTTAAAATACTTCATTTATCACTTGCTTTTGCATTGTAGAATGAACTTAAAAGGTACCTTTGCAATGTTGATAGCTAAGTATAATTTGATGGTAACTGTAAAAAAGAAAAAGCGGCCAAGTGCGAGTCGGACTTGTACACGAAGGGTTCCGTTTTCCGTACCTCCGTACTCTAATTAATAGTACATTACTGTTGCGGCATGCAACAGGGGCATTGATGGACGATCGTGAAAATACGTGAGTCCATCAATGCCTGTTTGCGGCCAAGGCTTGTATAGTACTTTTTTTAAATAAGGGGTGGAAATTGAAAATAAGTAAATTAATTATAAATTCCAGAATCTATGACGAACAACGATAATTTTTCACGCGCCAATATATTCTGTTGTTTCTTATACATTAAACAGCTATATTTGCACGCCAAATCTAAAATAAAATCTTTGATAATTTACCTCCTTGGTTGCCATGTATTGCAGTAATTTATTCGGCTGCTAAACACGACAGATACTTACTTATGGATTTTCATACAAACATTGCCGGCCGGGCGGGCGCTCGCATGTATTCGACCATTACAAAAGAAGGCTGTCATAAAAATGCTCGAGTTTCCAACCATGTTTGAGAAAAAAACTTTTATTAAGTATCGAAGTGTTGCAATCATGGAGTATTATTATAGGTACTTACTATAAAAGAAGAGTGAAACTAGGCACTATACCTAATTCTTTTAATTCATACTAGAAACCAAAGCTATCTTTGCACCATCTTAAAATTACTAGGCAAACATAAAATCTAGCTGCTATCGAGTCAAAGCTCAGAACGTAATTATATACCGTTAGTCGGATACAGCTTGCAATTAAATTATCAGAATCTGTCGTCCACATTACAGCGAGATTGATAATATTATGATAGGAAACACGCGATTTTAGCATTAATTGCTATGCTGCTAGGCGTGGATAGAGATGGAAATTCCTTGGAGTGATATGAAGGCTAAGCACGCAAGACATGTGTGTCACAAATGCTGGCGAAAATTGTTTGTGAGAGTTGGACAAAAGCTGACAACTAGTTTTACCAAAGGGTACCCAGTTACTGGGTTGCGGAGGTCAGATAGGCAATCGATCCATGTAAAATTCTGGTATTCAGCTGCATTCGGTCAGACTGGAAGCCGACCCCAGCATGGTTGGGAAAAGGCTAGGTAGACATATTTAAAGAGAAAATGGCTTTTGTATTTTGGTAGGTGTATTTGTTCGGTTTTGGACCAACCTTTTTAAGAAAATATTTGCTGGCGGCTTGTGAACCTTAGAATGTTGAAAGTAGAGTATTTGTGGGTGGAAATCGTCCTTTCCTACTATCTCCAAGAAGGCAATTGAACACCACCTACCTTGTCTCAAATCACGGATCAGCAAGGGAGCTTCAGCGTGCACAGCACTTCACAGATAGGCAGTTCAGATGTAAGTACTCTGTGTTCAAAAGTCTTGAAGATCGCACACCACACGGTAGTGAGTCCACAAACACTATAGATGCTAAAACGTTTAGCTTGGAACACGATCACAACAGGAGAGGAAGAAACGTTCATCCAGCTCAGGGCGTCAAATCGTACTGGCCGTCACGGATGTATATCACCGCGACGTAGGTAGTGAGCAGGTTTAGTGATGATTTACCAACTACCCTCAATTCGATAATAAGGATCGAACATACCCCCCACCGAAATCAATATGATTGATTTCCTTAAATGAATGATGAGTGTGGAATATGTTACACAAATAAAAGTTACTTAAACATAAATAAACTTATAATTCTACATGTAGAGAGTATTCTAAATGTAAAGTGTATACTGTATCTACAGAGAAAACAATAAGGAAAACTTAAATAAACTATTTATAATAAGATAATTGTGAAAGTAATTAATTTGCATAGGGTAATGGACAAACTTTGTTTGTAGGTCTTTGGATTAGTCCATTTCTAGTTCGTAGAGTCAAAACGCGATTTACTTTGTCGACACCACTATGCACCTTCTCAACCCGGGCTAAATTCCATTGGAGGGGCTTAGTCAAATGAGACTTCATCAAAACTAAATCTCCGACTTTTAAGTTAGGCGGAGTTGAAAACCACTTCGCTCTCTGCTGAAGAGTGTGAAGGTAGTCATCTGACCAACGCCTCCAAAAGGACTGTGAAGCCTTCTGAACGAATTGCCAACGTGACAATCTATTTTGAGGAATGTCCTCAAAGTCGTATTCCGGTACAGCTAATAAACTCTGACCTATGAGAAAATGACCTGCGGTCAATACTTCGAACTCGTTTGGGTTGTCCGATAAAGAACACAAAGGCCGTGAATTTAAAACGGCTTCAATCCTACAGAAAATTGTACTTAATTCCTCAAAAGTGAGTGATCTGTCACCTACTGCACGATAGAGGTGATGTTTAGCAGATTTTATTCCTGCTTCCCAGAGCCCACCCATGCTCGCAGCGTTAGGAGGGTTGTTACGCCATTCTATGTGACGTGACGTTAATCCGTTAGAAATTTTATCAGCACTAGTTTTACTATTCCAGAAGTTCGCAACTTCTTTTAAATGTTTAGCTGCTGCAATAAAATTGGTGCCGCAATCAGAATATAAACAACTGCAAAGTCCGCGGCGAGCTACAAAGCGGTCGAATGCCGCCAAAAAACAATCACAACTCAAATCTGTAAGAACCTCTAAGTGTACAGCCTTCGTTGAAAAGCACACGAACAAGCATAAATATGACTTGTGGACCTTTGCATTGCGTCTCAAACTCTCTTTCACAAAGAAGGGGCCACCCAAGTCACAACCAACGTGGTCGAAGACTTTACCAGGCTTTAGTCTAGGTGCAGGCAACTGACCCATTGCAGGCTGAATTGAGCTAGGTCGGCATCGAAAACAATTCTTGCATTTCGATAGAACGGATCTAATCATTCTACGTGCACTAATCACCCAGTAATTTTTACATAATATGCCTTGTAAGGTACGAGGCCCAACATGCAAATATAACTTGTGGTAATACTCAATAATTAAATTAGTCGTGTGACATTTAGGCAAGAGCACAGGGTGCTTAGTGTTATAAGGTAGATCGGAATGCACGAGTCTACCCCCCACCCTGAGGAAATTTTGAGAATCTACAAAGGGTGAAAGTTTACGAAGGGAAGCAATGTTTTTATTTTTATCTTCTAATAACGATTCGATTTCAGTATGAAAATGATTTAATTGTATCACTCGTATTATGGTATCACGAGCTTTCTTTAGCTCTGAAGCACTGAGAGGCCCATATGCCCTTAAAGGTGCCTCAGACTTGAGATTATTCATATACCTCTGCCACCAAGCCATAAGACGTTGCAATTTATTAAAAGATGAAAATTTATTAAATGTATCTTCTAAATTATTTTTGAATGATGCATTTTGATAGTCACACGTTGTTAAAGCGAACGTATCACAATTAGTTTTACTATCAAGAATGGTGAAACCTTCCTTTACATAAAATGGTTTTATTGGCCATTGTTGTTGGTTTTCATAAAGCCATGTTGGACCGTGAACCCAATCCGTAGCATTTTTTACGAAACGAGCTGGCATCGCTCCGCGCGAGCAAACATCAGCAGCGTTATTTTCGCTGTTCACGTGAAACCAACAATTTGGTGGCACCACGGCGATCACTTGACTAACACGGTTAGCCACAAACGTTTTTAATTTATAAGGTGGCGTTTGCAGCCATGCTAAAACGTTGTTCGAATCACCTAACGCAATAATAGAAACCTTGAAATCGTTTAAGTTTTGTACGACAAAACTAACTAGTTTTGATAATAGAACCGCAGCTTCAAGCTCAAGCCTCGGTATTGACATGATTGGATTTAGTGGTGCGACCTTAGATTTACTCATCAGCAACCTAACTTTCACGTGACCATCATTATCTTCACTACGCAAGTAGATGCAAGCTGCATAGCCACGCGATGACGCATCGCAGAATCCTATTAGCTGCACTTGATTGAAGTGAGATATTAAAACATGACGCTCAATTCGCAATTTACTTAGAACTGGCAATTCGGAAATGAACTTATTCCACTGGGAGGTCAGTTCAGTTGGCAACTGATCATCCCAGCCAAGGCCGAGTTTCCAAAGATCTTGCATTATGCACTTTGCGACAAAAGTACATGGTGCGATAAAACCTACTGGGTCAAAGATGCTCGCGAGTAGTTTTAAAACGGAACGCTTAGTTTGTTTTGAGTCAGTTAAATTATAATTAAAAGAGAATGAGTCACACGAGGGTAACCATGTCAATCCCAAAACCTTGAGAGATGACGATAACGTATCGTCCTGAAAGTTGATGGTAGAAACCTGGTCTGATTGCATTCTTGTTAGCAACTCAGGACAGTTACTAGCCCACTTTCTTAAATCAAATCCACCACTTTTAAGTAAAGAAATTAAATCGTCTTGCAACGTGCAAGCTTCTTCCAGGGTTTGGCAAGACCACAGGACATCATCGACGTAAAAGCCTTTGGTTAGTACGTATGCTGCCTTGGATCTTGGCTCCGCATGACCAGGCGGCGTGCTTTGAGCTAGCTCGTCCGAGGCTAACTGGTGTAATGTACGTACCGCAACAAAAGGTGCACTACGAAGACCGTAAGTATTTCGAGTTAACTCAAAAACACATACCGGGTCCATAGGATTATCACGCCAGAGAATATGCTGGTACTTCCTATCAGCAGGATCTATCAGTACTGCTCGGTACATTTTTGACACGTCGGCAGTGAAACAGACATCGTAAAGTCTAAAATTAAATATTATGTTTAATATATCTTGATGTAGCTTTCTACCTGTCAAAAGTGTATCATTTAGCGAAATACCAGAGCTTGTTTTGGCGGATCCATCAAAAACTACACGCAAGGGCGTCGTAGTACTAGACGGACGCAACACACAATGGTGTGGGATAAAATAACCCGAAGGTTTAGTACCAGTGTATGGTACCATGTGTCCAAGCGACTCGTACTCTTTCATAAAATCGACGTAGGCCTTACGAAGGTCTGGAGACCGAGCCAGACGACGCTCAACCTGAATAAGTCGTTTGAGAGCAGTATTATATGAATCACCGAGCGCCTCAGGCTCAGGGTTCAATAAAATTGGGGAAACATATCTACCGATTTCATCACGATAATGTTTTTCCATGTATATTTTTTCCGCTAATTCCTCTAACGGATTAATAGGAACTTCACACGGTAAAGATTCCACTTCCCAAAAACGTTTGAGAGTTTCATTTAAATTATTTTCTTCGATAGTATACGATACTAACGATGTTGTAGACGCTACAACATTGCAATTGCTAGAGGATTGCATCTCTAGTCTTCCCGTTACGACATAACCAAATACGCTGCTTAACGCGACTGGTACATCGGGGTTTATAATCATCTTTTTTCCGTCGTATATGTACGGGAAAATATCACCGGCCAAAATAATATCAATTGGCGACTTTCTATAAAACCACGGATCGGCTAAGTCTAAATCTTTAAATTCATGAACTACACTTTGAGGTATTTTAACGGTAGGCATGTCCGAAGTCAGATGAGGTAAAATTACTGCATTTAAATTAAAACAAGAAGTCCCACAACGTGGCTTTAAAGTTAACGATACCATGCCATTATTCTTGACTAGTTCGCCACCGAGGCCTAAAATATTATAAGGACACTTGTTAGCAGATAATCCTAAACGTTGAAAGCAATTTTGTGTAACAAAGTTCGATTGCGCACCTGAATCTATTAAAACACGAACAGTTTGGTAGTTGTTAAATGAATCCAACACATGTACAATAGCTGTTCCCAATATGACTGCATAGTTAAGTGTGGATGCTAAGTGATTATTAGAATCATTGATAACAGCGGACGCTTGCATTTCAGTTGATGACACCGGCGCGGGCGCCTGTCCGATTGCGGTGGGAACAGAATAACAAACCGGTTTAGGTCCACTATCGCTCGTTTCGCGATGCAATAGAACATGATGCGGCTCCTTACAAACATAACATCTAAATTCACTTTTGCAGTCTTTCATTGTATGATTCAGTTTTAAGCAATTGTGGCATAACTTTAACTCATTAGCACGGCTAATGCGTTGTGTATTAGTCAGATCACGAAACTTATTACACCTAAAAATCATGTGATTTTCTCCACAATGTAAACATGACAACTTTGAGCTTGAAGTTACATGCGAATAATTATTTTTATTCTGCCTACTAGGCGGTAGTTGTTTACGCTGATTCGTTTGCTGTGCACTTGAACCCGATGAATAAGATGCAGAATGACTTAAAACTTTTATATGATTTTGGACAAAACTAATTACATCTGAAAAATTTGGAATAGTTTTCTGATTTACATTTTGTTCAAAGATTTTACGTGTATGGGGATCTAAAGCCCTCAAAGCAATATGACAAATTATATAACTATTCAAATTCTCAATATTCAATGCTTCTATAGCTTTGTATGAATGGTCAAAGGTTTCAATAAATGAGTTCAAATGATCAGCCGATTCTTTTTGCAGCGGCGAAAAGGTTAACATTTTATCTAAGTACCTACCAACTAACATTCTGCTATCTTGATATTTATCAAGAAGACTTTGCCAAACGAGTTCGTAGTTATTCGCAGAAATAGGCACACTCTTTACAATATTTAATGCAGAATCTTTTGTGCATGACAATAAATAGTGAAATTTATCTATTTTTGGAATACTTGTCTGATTATGAACCAAAGAACAGAATGTCTCGAAAAATGTATTAAAATTTTCAATGTTTCCATCGAATGTGAAAAGTTCTAACTTAGGAAGTCTTGGTCTAGACTCCACAAAGCGCGAAGTATCTTCAACCTTATTACTATAGCCATTAGGTTCACATTTCGATGCACATAACTTAACACGGAAATACAAATCATCAAAACTTTTCAATTCATGATTACGAAGGGATGACTTAGGGTCATATTCAAGTTCCTTTTCAAGGATTTCAATGATTAGACTTTCAAAAGAAGTACGTAAATTATCAATATCAGCCACGTGCATCAAAAATAATTCTTTCGATGCGGGATCTGAAATATCTAATGACAAATCATAGGCATTTTGCATTCGCTCAAACATTCGTTGTTTTTTATGAATAAGCACTGTTAATTCATTACTTTGGTACGCTTCAGCCCCTTCTTTCGTTTCTTTACTTTTGATGACTGGAGGCGCCATTTTGTTATCTACGACGCAGATATGGCGTGGTCAAAGCAAAATGAACGAATATGGAATACGCGAATGTTTTGCAAATTAATTACTACAAATATTATGTAGGATTAATAAATATATAATGTGTATAATGTGTAAAGATGAAACTATAGGTGATAGAATGAATATGACACTGATACGTGTCTGTAATTATTTACGCTAACTACGAGTTAGGTAGAAAATTATCTAGCACGGCTAGAATCGAACTACGAGTTCGAGGGTTCATAAACCATCCGAGCTCGAAGGACCACTTTGTTTGTTCGGTTTTGGACCAACCTTTTTAAGAAAATATTTGCTGGCGGCTTGTGAACCTTAGAATGTTGAAAGTAGAGTATTTGTGGGTGGAAATCGTCCTTTCCTACTATCTCCAAGAAGGCAATTGAACACCACCTACCTTGTCTCAAATCACGGATCAGCAAGGGAGCTTCAGCGTGCACAGCACTTCACAGATAGGCAGTTCAGATGTAAGTACTCTGTGTTCAAAAGTCTTGAAGATCGCACACCACACGGTAGTGAGTCCACAAACACTATAGATGCTAAAACGTTTAGCTTGGAACACGATCACAACAGGAGAGGAAGAAACGTTCATCCAGCTCAGGGCGTCAAATCGTACTGGCCGTCACGGATGTATATCACCGCGACGTAGGTAGTGAGCAGGTTTAGTGATGATTTACCAACTACCCTCAATTCGATAATAAGGATCGAACAGTATTGCATATTTAGTACCGTGACTGTAGGTACTCTCTTCTGTGCACAACAGTAATGAATAAGTGTCCTTTTACTGCGAACAGTTTCCCATCTTCCATTTCTTTTCAAATGTACAGCGCGGAACAAATTGCACACAGGAACACAGGTGCGCGGGTGCGCCGCAATTTGTGTCGTCCTCTACATTAAGGTGTCTTTTAATAACTTTTATACGAACATACACCACAATAAATGATGATGAGATGAGATAAGATCATCATCCCATAGATTCGAAAAACTACTATATTCGTAACAACAATTTTCATTCAGTAATTAAAGTGAAAATGAAGAGCTCGTGGCTAAGTAATAACAGCCGCAGGCTCGATCCATCGGGTTAAGCTACGCTTGCCGGGGTTGGTCCGTGGATGGGTGACATTCCACCGTGCCTCGGAAAGCACGTTAAGCTGTTGGTCCCGGCTGTTATTCGTGGATCTTTAACAGTCAGAAGCCCGAAAGTCTGACAACCAGTCTTACCAAGGGTATCGTATTACCCAGTTACTGGATTGTGGAGGTCAGATAGGCAGCCGCTCCATGTAAAATACGGTATTCAGCTGCATCTAGTTAGACTGGGAGCCAACCCCAACATAGTTCATTTTGGGAAAAGGCTAGGCAGGCAAATTGAACTAATAAGGGTACGAAATCTTGAACATAAACAAATACCTATAATTAGTAAAAGAAGAAAGAAAAATGGTTTATTCTGCACAAAAAAATATTATACTATACGAGTATAGACTACACGAAATATGAAATAATTATACTATATATATCGTATGCTGACTGTTGTGGTAGTTATGATACAGCTATTAACTGCAGACCCTCCTTGAGGCGAAGAGGAAAAACTAGCAAATAGGGGTTGAAAATAATGGTTTAGTAATCCAATCGGAATCCCAAATCTCGTTCATATAGTTCTTGCTTCCTCGGTCCATCTTCGTCAACGCGGATTAAGCAAAGAAAGCGCTTGATTAATGAAGAGGAGATACCCTTGATTAGAAGACCACGCCTTCTTGAGTTATCAGTTATTAACTAAATACTTTATATCCTGTCATAGATGGTGTAATTACAGTAGAAACGTATCCGACAAGTTGACGAGAATTTCTAACGTTTATATCGTAATTAATCTCTGAGTTAAACGGTCATATTTCTGGTACTTCATACTTGTGGCTGTCACGGATATGGTGGCACTTGAAGAGCAGTTAAATAAACAGTTCGTGAAACTACTCCCTTATGTAAAATACGTTGAGGAACCTTTGATAAAATTAGTTTCCGGTGGCTTTGGAACAACAAGTTTATAAAAAAAAATATCGGTCAGTCTTTGGGGACTGCCGATAGAAGTGAAGACTAAGTAACTTTTTGATTCTCGCGTTGATGTCTTTCGTTAAGTGACAATGACGCAAGTTCCATGATTTTTGTTCACCCAAAAAGTGCTCAACGCGTCGTAAGAAGTTTTCATTTAAAAAATCGGTAAATTATTTTGTACTATTAATAGCACTATTGACATAACTTTCTGATATGTCAGCACCATATTATGTAGGTGGGAGTTGCCTTTTTTAATGCAATCGTTAGCTTCCTTTCGTCCTACCAAGAACTCCTTATAATGTTGAAAGTCTAAACCTGAAAACCAACAGCAATCTTGTTTGAATTAAATACAAGTTTCTGACGCTTTTCATCTAAACCATAACAAAAGCAACATGAAGACTTATGTCAAATCAATGTACGTAACTCTTCTCAACGAGAACGCACTCCTAAAGGAAACAATGCTGACGTTATGATTGACTGTGACAGCAGACAGATCGAGTTGTGAGGAGCTGCATTGTGTTTATATTATACTAGAGCTTCTGCCCGCGACTTCGTCCGCGTGGAATGGTTACTTTGGGCTAACGCAAAAAAGAACCCCGATTTTGAAACATTCTTCATTGGTACTCCGCTCCTATTGGTCTTTGCGTGATGATATATATAGCCTATAGCCTTACTCGATAAATGGGCTATCTAACACTGAAAGAATTCTTCAAATCGGACCAGTAGTTTCGGAGCCTATTCGGTACAAACAAACAAACAAACAAAAAATCTTTCCTCTTTATAATATTAGTATAGACAAGGACATATAGAGATATTTTATGCATATGGTAGGAATGTGATGAAGCCTCAGACGGGGCTTTGTTTCGATAATTGTTTCTTCGTATTCAGGTTGAAGTAAGTATATCTATGTGCTATTGTTAAGGTACCATTCCGTCCCCGACCGCAGGAGGTAACTGCAGGCGACATGACGCCGCGCCGCGACACTACTGGTTTCTATGATTTTCTATGAAATACCTTTCGTAGCTAGCGACACGTCGTTGGCAGCTACAGGCGTGCGACAGGCGACACGTTTAGCCCGAACGCAGACCAGTAGTGCCGCCAAAGCTCGAGCGATAACACGTTTTTCTATGTTCTATCTAAGTACCAACTGGAACACGGGCTGCTGCCGCCTGCGGTCGGGTTCGGAATCATGACTGCATGACGCCGCGCCACGTCGCCTGCTGTTACCGCCTGCGGTCGGGTACGGAATGGTACCTTTGAGGTACTGCCTTATATTATTTCTTCAAATTACGAGGCCTATTCTGGCCGTGACTGACATGGTCGTCAAAGAGATACCCATTTACCCATGTAATGGAAAACGCTACGTACTGACCATACCAACCCTTAACTTTCTGTTTCTCCCTAAATCGCTTTTTTGTCAAGGGGTATTCTATAAAAACATCATGGTAAATATTTCAAGTCCACGGTTGACGTGTGCGCCAACCCCACGTAGCATGGAACAAGGGCAGGAAGATGATGTTGATGGTATTTAACCCACGTACTTACTTGTTAATGTAAACTAAAAACCGTCAATCAACAAATCAGTCTAGGCAGATGCTGCTGAATACCAGTATTTTACATGGAGCGACTGCCTATCTGACTTCCATAACTCTGTAACTGGGTAACACGATACCCCTTGGTAAGACTGGTTGTCAGATTTTCGGGCTTCTGACAAAGATCCACGAATGACAGCTGGTACCAACGGTTTAACGTGCTTTCCGAGGCACGGAGGAGTCTCGGTATGTAAAGATGAAGATCACTCGTCCACGGACAAGCGTAGTTTAACCTGGTGTATCGACCCGTGCGGCTGTTATTACTAAGCCACGAGCTGCGAATGTAAAAACTATATGAAACAAATATAAAATCGTTGATTGAGTCAACAAGGGAAAAGGTTACAACGCAATCATGTGGCTGCCTTTAGGATTGGCCATCAAACTGGAACGACTCGTGAACACTGACCACGCTCTTTTCAGCTTTTAATTGAATTTTTAACACTGGTATTTCTACCGTAGATGGATTATGGATTTAGGAACTGAAACACGGCAGTGAGTAAGTGAAAAGTATTTTTTTTTTCTAATCTTTCTAGTCCAAGCAAAAGTAAAATCGTAATTAGAGAAAATACTATTTTTAGCATTTAATAGTCAATGTGTTAAATTGTGTTCTGAAGTGTATTGTGTGGTGTATACGTATTACTTACAAAATAAAGTAGTTTTTCGTGTTTGTCTGTGTGACCGCTTGCGGTTATATCTTGTAAACTCCACAATTAATTTTGATACGGTTTTCACCCATCTTTTAGAGCATTTACTCTGAAAGGTTTATGTGTATAAAAATACATATTATTCTTAAATGTAATAAAGAAAATGGAATTGAAAAAACTCGTTTCGTACATAATATCACGATGTCCGAATAGCCACTACTTACCGAATAAATCCAATAATGGAACAGTATTTGTTTGGAATTATCTGCCAAGTAAGTTAATAGGAACTTTATTGTAGGTGGTGAAACAGACCCTTAATTGTGTTTGCCGCATTTTACACATTACATTAAACCAAAATGCTTAAAGAGTAGTTATATTTTCGAGTAGAATATCGTTCACGTTATGTTTACTACGGCGTATTGTTTTGATTCGTATTGATCTTTCCTGCTGAAATAGATATGGCTGTATTACCCGGAAAATCCATTTCACAAACTTCACAAGAACCTTTGAAGGATGAGAGTATTAGTATCACACCCAACTATTTCGTAACGGAGAACTCTGACCATGGAAACTCGAAACTTCATTATCTCCGAATCCATACATGTGTGTGTGTATAATGTTATACAGGGTGGCAGGGAAAAAAACTGCTGTTTCATAGAAAAGTGCAATACCTACGAGGTCGAAATGTATGGAACGGCAGATTTTTATTATTTTTATTTTTTTTTATGCAGGGCGTACAGAATCATGTACTGAATCCATGGTATTAGTTTTCGCGTTGATGTTCCTGCCATATATAATAAATAAAATAGTAACGAAGTCAAAACTGAACATTGAATATTTTTGAAAATAAAAAAAGTAATTGCTACGAGGTGTGGGAACGACAAATGCCGAAAATATAGTTTTTTTTATTTTTTTGTCCTTTTGTCTAGATGTTTGTTTCGGATTTGCGCAAAAACGGCTGAACGATGAAGGCACTTAGATAGTTTATAACCTGGATTAACAAGACAGATTTTTATCCCGATAGTACATTCCTGTGGCATAATTTCAGACATTCACACGGGCGAAGCCGCTGGCAACAGCTAGTTCGAAATATTTCAAGAAACTTCTCTCCTCTTCGACATTCAGATGGAACTGTCGAACTTTTGACTTCGATTTCGAGGAATTCGATTAAGAGAAGGCACAAAATCTACGAAGTTCGTTTGATCGTCAACGTATCGGTTACTTACTTGTGTTTCATACGATTTGGAGTATCTTTTGAAGGGTAGGTATATTGATTAAAGGTTGTGAAAACGTTCAGGGAATTAGAGACGAGTATGACTGGAATTTATCTTCATTTATGCTAGCTTTATTTGTAAATGAGAGGTGGTGAATAAAACAAAATGGTACTGTAATAAGAGGCTGATTATCTGATACTTATCATGCAGCTTAGTTATATTCTGGGGGTTTATCTTGAACGTGAAAGACAGCATATATATATATATAAATCTATTCAAATATTATAAAGAGGTAAAATTTTTTTGTTTGTAAGTTTGTATGTAGGGGGTAATATCCGGAACTTTCAGTTGGATTTGCGGGTATAAGCTAGTTAGGTAATAAAGATGGTTAAGGTACCAAAACTAGACGTTACTGTGTGTATTACTGATCTACATAAAAAATTAAGTTTCAAAAACTGTAACCCGACTACGGGAAAATAAAAGTGATCTAAAAAGTACGAAACAAGAAAATCTTTCAGACAGAAATCAAGACATAGATACAAAAATGGTCAAGACAAAGCCGTTGTCGCATGCCATTATAATTTCGTTGGTGTTCCTGGCACCCACATGGTATACTCGTACAGGCATGCGACCACGGCTTTACCTTGGCCATTTTTGTACCTATGTCTTGATTTCTGTCTGAAAGATTTTCTTGTTTCGTACTTTTTAGATCACTTTTATTTTCCCGTAGTCGGGTTACAGTTTTTGAAACTAAATTTTTTATTTTATACTTTTCCGTTTTAACACTTGATAAACGGTACGACAATGCAAATAGCATTGCATAGTGCCTTGAACGAAACCATTGCCCGATTTGTTTCGACGCCATTACCATTTATCGATCTTCGAAGAAATTTAAAATATAAATATTTTGTTGTACTTGTTTTTCTTCTGTAGCATTACAAATCATGAAGACTTACTTAGTTCATTGTGGATCTTCCGATCCCACACTTGTGAATCCCTTGAAGGCAAATAGAAACTTACTAGTACATCTGCATATTTAAATATCCAACAGCTAATATTATGGTTTTGCTTGGAGAAAGCATTAGGTACTTATGCCCTGAGGATAGATGCAAAAGTTCGCACAGTTTGTGAAAACATGTAACGATTTAATTTATGCTAAAGATGTTGTAAAATTTATTACCAACCTGTAAAGGTTGGTAATGGCAATCAATTCCCACATGTACCACAGATGAACACAGATAGTTCACTCCACAAAATCATTTAAATAAAAAGCGACGCTTGCTACGACACAATAAAGTGCAATTCAGATCGCACAGCACTAATCACCTACAGTTATATTCACTTAGAAGTTGCCTCTCTTTCTATCGCGTAACTCTTATATCTTCTCACTACGCACACTCTGAATTGGCCCGAAAAGACGAGCCCGCCGCGTACTTGTAGCTTCATACCTAAAATGCAGAGTTCAAACTATCTGTATTCATCACGTACGCAAAATACGCGCTTGGGCGTGGAGTTGTGGTACCGGCCCGTTATTGTATATTACAATATCACATCAATCAATTGTTTAGAAGGACAAAATATACAGCAGAAATCGATACTTTAGGTTAACCGAAATGAAGCCATGATGTTGTAATGAAAGTTGACATAAAAGGCAAACGACAAAGGTTTGACTAGGAACATTTTATCAAAAACCGAAGGGCATTCAAGAGGATATCAAAGATGAGAAAGATAAAAGTGAAAAGAGCGCAATACCTTATAATGAATAAAGAAATCAGACTTGAAACTGTCTTTTCAAACCAATATTCAGTTTCATCCGACACTTTGATTCCTTTTGACTTGCATTATACCGTTATTCAAAAAATCTATTTCATAATAAATTTTCATAATTAGACTTGGCTATAGAAATCTACTTCAGACCGGACCACTCGACATCGTTGTAACTGGTTTTGGTAAACATACACAAGTGTAACTCTGTGTAACACAACTAACAACAATTTTTGTGAATATTAGTTAATTTCCTAAGAAACTTATTCTTAGAGTTAAAGTTTATTTTTTAATCTCAGAGACTAATTTGACATTTCAAGTGATTGTTGTTTGTTTTTTTTATTTTCAATTTGGGGTTTGACATTTGCACCTGTCAAATTAGTCTCTGGAATTAAAAAACGAACTTTAGCTTTTGCAAAACCTGTAGGTACTTACGAACAACTGTACGTTACAGTCGATTTTGATTATTTAGATTATACCAAAAACAGTATTTGATAAAGAAACCCATTAAAGCCTTAAACTAAGGGCCTATTTCACGATGTCCGAATAGTGGCTATTCGGACATCGTGAAATAGGCCCTTAGTTTATCGAATAAATTCAAAAATGGAGCAGGATTTGTATGAAATTATCTGCCAAGTAAGTTCGATCCCCGCACGGAACAAATATTTGTATGATCTACAAATAGTTGTTCCGAGTCTGGCTGTTTGTGTATGTGAATTTAAATGTTTGTAAACGCACCCACAATACAGGAGAAATTCCTAGTATGGTGTTAGTTAAAAAAAAAGAGAAGTTAATAGGAACTTAATCGTAGGTGGTGAAACAGGCCCTAAAAATATCAAACCACCCGTTATTCATGACCATGACGTGCATAAACGCCCTCATTCTCTGCGTCACTCTTCAGTGCTATCATATCCTCATTGTAATCGCCATCTCCCTTGACTTACGCCAGTCGACATTGAAATGTCGATATAATCTGCAGCTGCCCGTGAGTGCCCGTGACAAGAGCTCTATAGAACTGCTCACTATTGTTCAGATTTAGCAGTATTGTGATGGTATCTAGACTAGAGGGGCTTGTGGCTAAGTAATAACAGCCGCACGGGTCGATCGATCAGGTTAAGCTACGCTTGCCGCGGTTGGTCCGTGAATGGGTGATCATCGTTACATACCAAGACCCCCTCCGTGCCTCGGAAAGCACGTTAAGCCGTTGGTCCCGGCTCTATTCGTGGATCTTTCTTTGACAGTCGTTACGGGTCGTCAGAAACACGAAAGTCTGACAATCAGTCTTACCAAAGGGCTATCGTACTACCTACCTAGTTACTGGGTTGTGTAGGTCAGCTAGGCAGTCGCTCCATGTAAAATACTGGTATTCAGTTGCATCCGGTTAGACTGGAAGCCGACTCCAACATAGTTGGGAAAGGGTTAGGTAGATGATTTGGTGGTAACTAGTGCTGGTTATGGCAGCTGTATTATGAAGCTATTTGATGGAAACATGGACAGGATTGGCGTGGTGCGATGCGACCATTGTTTGTTCTTTTTATGCGACTACGGGCCTTCGATGACGCCAAAAGTTAGGGTTGTACAGTTCGATTCAAATTTAATGGCGGCTTGGAAGTGCGCTACTCGCTGCGCAGTGTACCTCACCCCTCACCCTCGCTGACCCATGAATTCGTTACTGCGTAGCGACTCGCCTCATGTTCCGAGCCGCATTTAGGTTTGAATCGGGGTGTACTTATGTGAGTTTGTTATAATTATAAGTACGTACATGATAACTTCAGTAAAAAAATAAAGTATAAGCCTACGTTCGCACGGAATTAAAAATATCGCGGCGGGATTTTATCGCGCAATGGATTTCCAACTCTCGGCACTAAGCAGTGCGTTGAAAATTCAGTGCCCGAAAAAAATCGCCCGTGCGTATCTTGGCTAAAACGTAGTAGCTGCTAATATACCACTAGCGATGTGTCGAAATGTGTCCTAAAGGAAATCAAAGGAGAAACGGGAGTTTTTCAGTTCTTTTTATTCAGTTCAATTAATTCTAATAATGAAATTAATTCCCCTCGCTTCCTGGTATTACTTGGATCGGCTTCTGTCGGAAACATCGATACACTGTCGATGACAGCGCGGTCGGGGTTCGACGCTCAATCTGCGAACTTAATGAAAACTGCGGAAATTGTTCGTGAACCACAAAATGGTTCTGTCGGTTTTACTTTGAGCGTGTTTAGTGGTTAGAATTTATCTTATGGCTTGAAAAACTTGTTTGAAACTTTATGATAGGAACGTGTGTGCTGTGAATCCTGTAGATCTGAATCACCGTGATTTTACGGTCTGTTTATAATGGCAAAATAACAGCTTTTATTAAATGCATATGAAAGTACACGGTTTATACGGTAGTTATAACAAAATGTTTCTTAAAAAAAAAAACTGTCTGTCTGTTTGTTCCGGCTGACCTCCGAAAGGGCTGGACCGATTTTCATAAGGAGTAACTTGGGATACTTTTATTTTAGAAAAAAGAACGTGCCACGAAAAGAATGTGTCCACGTGGGCGAAGCCGTGGCTAGCAGATAGTATTACCTAAAATTGAATGTAAAGTTATGTATTTGAAATCATTGCTTTGTTTAATTAAGCCGATAGTTCCTTCACGTCACAATAGGCATCTGAAACGCCATTGTCCGTCTAACAGGTGCACGTCATCCAGAAATCGGATCGCGATGAAGTGGACCTAATAAAAGTGGATAGACACTTGAACAGCTTGAATCAATGGCAATTGAGGCGGGTCAGGTGACAGGTCTGTCGCTGTCGATGATACCTGTCATTTAAACATAACCTGAATTACCCCCAGAAGGGGTGGGTAGAAGGGGTAAAATAACAGTAATGTGATTAGAAGAGAGGCTATTACCAGTAATCAGGTCATAAGACCTTTACTGACATCGACAGTAAAATACTGATTATCAATAATGATTAGGTATCTTACTAATTGTTCCAAATCATAGCATTATTTTATTTTTTTCTTCGTCTACACTTCTTTAGAACATGGGAACTAATGGGCAGGAGATTTTCTCCCTCTTATTTTTCTTCTACGCACACTTTTTTGCTTGAGAATTTTGTGTCTGTTTTCAGTATTTCTCTCCTTTTGCTTCTTACAAGCACTTATCATCATTCTCCTGCTCTTATCCCAATTTTATTTGGGGTCGGCGCAACATGTCCCTTTTTTCCATACTTCTCTATTAGCCGTCATCTTAGTAGTCACCCCCTTCCTAGACTACAATGTAAAAAAATTCAAACGCTGATTCTTGTTTTACAAATAACGAAAATACACATTTAGACAGGCATTTTCTGAAATTATACAAAAAACTTTTGTATAATTTCTGCAACCCGCGATTGCAGAAATTTGCGCGATAACTTGTAGTTTTTACTGGTTCCTACAAAACGAGTAATTTCAAACTGATATCCAGGTAAAATTTTCCAGCTAGCACTAATCTTAACGGGATGCGCTGCGCGTAGGAAATTGAACTGAAATTGCTCGGAAAAAATGCACACGGCATTACGTCGAGATGGAAAATGCTCGGTACGTGCTCCATATGCGGTCTCTTTGGAGGATGTTCTCGTTATTAAAAACGTGTAGGTTTCCCAGGAGTTCTTTTTTAAGGCTACTTCTAGAACTACCTAGCTGATTTTCAATGGGTTATGGGTTTGAGAGAGAAATTACGGGTTGACTTTTTTTATATTGAAGCTTCTATAAATACATTTTAATTAAAAAAAGAATTAAAAAAATCGTTTTAGTAGATCCAGAGGTTCCCCCCTACTACCTCATAAACTCATAAACTTTACCTCTTTATAATATTAGTATAGATTTATTTCAAAATGAATGCAGCAGTATTTTCATGCTAAGCAATTTGAGGTATTATCGACTCTTAACTTGGTAGCAGCTGTTCCAAGTCGTAGATTAAGAGGTACGTTACGATATAGCTAACTTAATGATCCTCTTACCTCTTAAATGAAGAACCAATTGTTGCAGTTTTATTGTAGGTAAGGAAGTACTTAAGTACCTATTTCGCCGACCGTAATACGACTTAACGCGGCCCCGACCATCTGGTGATGTTTGGAGGCGTATGTGTGCCTTTTTAGAAGAAAAAATAGACATTATGCGTGACTTTATTTAAGGCTCGTCGAAGAAAAAATCAAATAATTATTCAAATATAAAAAACAACAACATACCTACTCTAATCTACGCTAAGACATAAAATATGCCACTCTAATCTACACTATAAAGCTGTTTTCAGACCAGCGCGATGTGTCGCGCGACGCGACACCATAAAATAAACAACAGTATTTTTGCGAGTTCACTCAAATATAATATTGCTTCCTACTATTGTAATTAATTACCGTGTCTAATAAACGTTATTTTGTTACGAAAACAATTTAAACGAATGAAAACTCATTTGCGTGAATTCGGTAACTTTAAATCGATATACCAATGTGATGTGGCGAGTTATTGTGGTTCACTAATTAGTACGTCTGTCACAAATATTTGATATTTGAATGCAAATCACCAGAATTTCATCAATTTTCGATCATAATTAGGCCACAACTAGATAATATAAATGTGCTGTGGTGTGGTGCTTATTTCCAGTGGAATTTTATTTGAGATACTTGCGAAGCAAAAACTTCATTTCACACTTTCCTAAGTTTTTGAGATAAGTACGTCTACTCGTCTGCTCGTCGTGGGTTCGAACCCAAGCAGGCGCGGTGAAGGAAAACATCGTGAGGAAAGGGAAACCGGCATGTCTTAGAACCAAAAATTCGAAGAAGTGTGACATCTAGCCACCCGCACCGCACTGGACCCGCGTGGTAGATTACAGCCCACTCCCTCTCATAAAGAGGAGGCCTATGTCCCAGCAGTGGGAACATTCATAGGCTGATTATGATTATTATGAGATTATGATGATTATGATTTTTTAACTACGCAAAACCGGTGCGTTTATAATAAAAGAAAGCTGAATTTTGCAAAATGTAAATTGGGACGGGAGCGTGTGTCGGAATAAGAACGACTCATAAATTGTCAGCCTGTCTTCATAATATGACTTGTGAATGTGTATTTTTTGTATCACTATGTCTCCGAGGTGGGTTTGGATATAAAGCTGAATTTTTTGCTTATTTTACATGTCTGTAATATGGCCTGAAGTCTGCGTCTTTGGTTGTAGAATATGCTGTAATATCGTAACAAATTCGATTTCATTTGATAGTCTTGGAGTTTTAAGATAAATATGTAAGTTTACTGAAACACTATGGATGATGAGTGTTCATTGAAATGTCACGAAAGTGAGACGAGTCCATGGGTTAAAGTCTACGGTTTGATACTATCTTGCTATACTTAATTGCAATATATAAGATTAAAACAATAATTGGTTCTTGTTACACCTATGGCACGCTCACGTGACATATTAAAAGGCTAAAAGTCACCCAAAGGGCAATGGAGAGGCCTAAACTTCGAGTTTTCCTACGTGATCGAATCAGAAATGAAGAGATCTGCAGTAGAACCAAGGTAACCGACATAGCCCGAAGAATTGCCAAACTTAAGTGGCAATGGGCAGGGCACATTGCTCGCAGAACAGATGGCCGATGGGGCCGAAAGGTTCTGGAGTGGCGACCGCGTACCGGAAGACGTAGCGTTGGAAGGCCTACCCACAAAGTGGACCAATGACCTTGTGAATCCGCTGGATGCTAGAAGCGCAGAACCGGTCGATGTGGTGGTGCTTGGGGGAGGCGTATGTCCAGTAGTGGATGTCTTTTGGCTGAAATGATGATGATGATGATTCTGGAGGTGATCTGTGCACAACTCTGCAGGGAATACCGGCGTGATTTTATGTTATGTTGTGTGTTTACCATAACATTCGTAACACTAACATAGGACACGCACACTCTTCATAGGAAACGACCAATTGGAACCGTGCACCTAGCTTCTGACGTTTCATAAGTGCCTAAATGTAGGTAAATGTGAAATAAGGAAATATTGAATTGAATTGACACTGACTTAAATCAACTAATCCATACTAATATTATAAATTCGAAAGTAACTCTGTCTGTCTGTCTGTCTGTCTGTCTGTCTGTCTGTCTGTCTGTATGTTACCTTTTCACGGCTAAACCACTGAACGGATTTCGATGAAATTTGGCAAGGAGATAGATGGCATCCTAGAGAAGGACATAGGGTACTTTTTGTCTCAAAAATAACCCCCAAGGGGGTGATATAAGGGATGAAAGTTTGTATGGGAAACTCAATATTTCTAAGTTGGGGATATGGAAATTCAAATTTATGCTTTTGGTAAGAAATAAAGAATTACGCTTTTCAGCGTTTTTGTAAAATCATCCCCCAAAGGGGTAAAATAGGGGTTGATTTTAAAATTCACATGTATTATTGATTATTTTTGTTGTCTCTTATTTTTAAGAGATTTAAGGTGTGGTTCCAGTGAGTCGGAACCGCATGCGGCACAGTTCACGGTGAGTCGGAACTGTCTGCGGTGATTGTGGCGATTGTGGTGATTGTGGTTCCAGTGAGTCGGAACCGAGTGCCGCACAGTTCACAGTGAGTTGGAACTGTCTGCAGTGATTGCGGCGATTGTGGTGATTGTGGTGATTGCGGTGATTGAGCTGATTGAGGTGATTGCGGTGATTGAGGTGATTTCGGTGTTTTCGGTGATTGAGGTGATTGCGGTGATTTCGGTGATATCGGTGATTATTTTTGTTGTCTCTTATTTTTAAGAGATTTAAGGTGTGGTTCCAGTGAGTCGGAACCGGGTGCGGCACAGTTCACGGTGAGTCGGAACTGTCTGCGGTGATTGTGGTTCCAGTAAGTCGGAACCGGGTGCCGCACAGTTCACAGTGAGTTGGAACTGTCTGCGGTGATTGCGGCGATTTTGGTGATTGTGGTGATTGCGGTGATTGAGGTGATTTCGGTGATTGCGGTGATTTCGGTGTTTTCGGTGATTGAGGTGATTGCGATGATTTCGGTGATTATTTTTGTTGTCTCTTATTTTTAAGAGATTTAAGGTGTGGTTCCAGTGAGTCGGAACCGGGTGCGGCACAGTTCACGGTGAGTCGGAACTGTCTGCGGTGATTGTGGCGATTGTGGTGATTGTGCTACCAGTGAGTCGGAACCGGGTGCCGCACAGTTCACAGTGAGTTGGAACTGTCTGCGGTGATTGAGGTGATTGCGGTGATTGCGGTGATTGAGGTGATTTCGGTGATTCCCCAGTGAGTCGGGGTGATGATTCTAAGGGTGTTGACCAGGAATGCGCTTTCGCTGCATGTTGGTGGTCAGGATACCCGCTGAGCCGTGGGTGCTGGCTGGCTGTGTAACTCGCCTCACGAAAGCTTGCGGGATTGATGATGATGACATCACGCTGAAGTAGTTGCACGAAGGCTGCGTTGACGTTCAGTCTCAGGGTCACCAATTTAGTGGTATGAGGAACAGGGTGTAAAGTTCACTCATCCACCATAGAAAAGGGAGGATCCTCCGACAAGACGGGTGTTATGTCGGGCGGGCAACTGCCCATAAGTTGATTTCGGATAGTCTTATCTATGTCGTTCGCGTGGTAAATTCTAACTGCGCGATGCAGGATTTGTGTGACATCATGTCTTTCATGCGTAGTTCGTATGTGGCGGTGTAACCGCTACAAACATTACCTCCTTACTAATAAACGTTGTATAGCGTCTGTATAGTTAAACATATAGTATAGTTACAAAGCTTTGTCTTCTTCTTTCGAATGTCAAATTACTGACGACTGAAAGAGATCATTTTTTCATTTTGAGGTACGCAACCCTAAAATGTGCCTGTTACTTTTTCATGCCGTAAGGGCTGAACGGATTTAGTTGAAAGGCGTATGGTCTTTTAACTAAATCCGTATAGGCCATGATCTGGCCCGGGTTAGGATAGAGGATAATCTGAATCCCGGTAGTACGGTCCTGTGGGATATTTTCCGACCTTTACGCGGGCGAAGCCGCGGGTAAAAGCTAGTAATATTATAAATTCATCTGTGAAACTGACAATAAAGACTCTCGACCGAGTTTTCAGCATCACGCCAGCTTTTATTTCCGCGGGGTGCGTTGACAGGAAACCTCCCCGTGTGCCTGTGGACTGGAGTTCCCTTACGGATCCGTCCGGGGGGAAGATCAGTCTACGGGTCGGTGTACCCTGGGATGCGGACAATGACTCGCCATTAGGTACTTTGTGCCTAATGGGGTCTCGTTGTCCGTATGCTAATATCCTGTCACAGGAACGCTCTAACATGTACTCGGAGAGAGTACACGTTAAGCAGCGTTCGGGTAGGAACGGGCTCGGCGTGCACTAACCCTGCCGTCGGGCAGGCAGAAGGAAGCCTTTTCTTCTGCCACCGTTGGTCTCGTAGCCCCGAAGAGTGTGTAGGTCATGTCTCTGGCATTTGACGGGGGTCGAGGGTCTTGGCTTAATTGCCCGGGCCGCGAGGAAGAAAACCTCTATAAAAAATCACCCCAAACCTCCAAGCGGCGGCGCACCGTGAGGGAGGTTGAAAGCTTGACTAATGGGTAGCTTAATTAGTCGTTAGTGCGAACCACGTATTTTTGGTTGGTTGGTTGGATAATTTTTATACTCGTGGGATTTATTATGGTGAAAAATAAATATAAAAGCAGAAGTGTGGTGGAGAGCGATACGGGGTCGGAGTCCGACGCTGTATCGGGCGCGGAGAGCTCTTTTCAGAGCTCCGAGCGCGAGGAGGTAGTGAAGGCTACCGAAAGGAGGAAGGAGTTTATCCGGAAGCGGACGAATTCGGATGGCCAGGGGTCGTCCGCCGACGAGAGGAGGAAAATCCACTCTAGCCGGCGGGGTGGGGCCCGGAAAAAGGGCGTAGGTAGGGGGCTCACCAGGGAGGCCGGTGAGCCGAGCCGGGCCAGCTCGGGCGAAAAGACAAGGCTCGCCACAGCGGAAGACCACCCTGAAGGGACCAGCGCGGTCCTCTCAGGGTCTCCCTGTGGCGAGCCGGACGCCGCAGCGGCTAAATTTAAGGAGGCCGTGGAGGCCGCTTTCAAGAGAGCGGCCTTAAAGAAACTCAAGGCCTCCAGGGAGGGGGCCATACCTGAGGCCACGGCCTCTATCTTGGCGGCAGCGAGGGCCTGTTTCCTCAGGCCTCCGCCGGACGAAATGTCCGAAATGCGGGCGGAGGTCACCCGCTTGGTAGCCGCCATGGAGCTTCTCCGAAAGGAGAACGAGGAGCTCCGAGCGGACCTGGCCAGGCTCCGAGGAGCCAGCCCTCGCGAGGTGCTACAGGGGGGAGAGCAGGAGGGGCAGGACCCGGTACTGTCCTTGGTGCGGCGCGAGTTAGGTGCCCTTGGGGCGCGGTTTTCCGCCCTAGAGGCCATCGTCCTGCGCCCCCCATTAGCGGCGAGCCAGCCGGCCTCGGGCCAGCGGAAGGTGGCATCATATGCCACCACCGCAGCTGCCCCGACCAAACCAGGGTCGTCGGGGCAGACCAAGGGCAGGGCGGCTACAGAGGCGGCGAGGGCACCAGCCCAGGCGGTGAGGGCACCTGCCCAAGCGGCGAGGGCACCGGCCCAGGCAGCGAGGGCCCCTGCCTAGGCGGTGAGGGCCCCGGCCCAGGCGGCAAGGGCCCCGGCCCAACAGCCGCCCCCGCCTCCCACTTCTTCTCCGGCCGACGCCGAATGGCAAGTCGCCGGGGAGAGGCGGAACGCGGGTAAGGCCAAAAGGGCGGCCAAAAGGAAGGCGAGGCGGCAGTGGCGCAAGGAGCGAGGCGTCGCGGCTAGGCTCCGCGCCCCGAAGTCCGCAGCTGTAGTGATCACACTACAGCCGGAGGCGGAGAAGAAGGGCGCGTCCTACCAAACCGTGCTCGCCAAGGTGGGACAGGTTCTGGAGGGGAACCTGGAAGCGTTCGGGGCCAAAAAAATGGCCTCAAATTTAAGGTCACCGCGACTGGGGCGCGAATGCTGGAGGTCCCCGGCGCGGCCAGTGGCCCGGCCGCTGACGCTCTGGCCGAAAAAATCAGGGAGTCAATAAGTCCGGACGAGGCCAGAGTGTCCAGGCCCACCATGTGTGCTGACATGCGCATTTCGGGCCTGGACGACTCGGTGACGGAGGGACAGGTGGTGGCCGCTGTCGCTAGGACGGGGGGGTGCTCTGCCGAGCAGGTTAAGGCGGGCACCATCCGTCCTGGCTCCAGGGGTATGCGAACCGTGACGGTGAGTGGGTATCCGCGCAGGTCAAACTGCTGGAACCCAGACCTCTGAGGTGCTTCCGCTGCCACGTGGGTCACCACGTGGGAGTGAAGTGCGACTCGGAGGTGGACCGCAGCGGTAACTGCTACCGCTGTGGTCAGTCCGGTCACGAGGCTGGCTCGTGCACTGCCGCGCCGCACTGCGTCGTATGTGCGGCTGCTGGCAAGCCGGCCGACCACCGGATTGGGGGCAAGGCCTGCGCCAAACCCGCCAAAGCCGGAGGCAGGGGCAAGCCCTCCGCCACCGCCGCCACCGCCGTCACCGCCGCAGCCACCGCCACTACTGGCGCCGCCGCTGCCGCTTCCACCGTCGTCGCCGCCGCCGTTGTCGCCGCGGCAGGGCCCTCACAGGGGGCTCGGGAGGGGGCTAAAATGGACTGTCAATAACGGCTCCATTACGCCTCCTCCAGGCGAACATCAACCACTGCGCCGCAGCTCAGGACCTATTGTTCCAGAGCATGGCGCAGTGGTCGATTAACATCGCCGTGGTCGCTGAGCCGTACTTTGTCCCGCCCAGGGATGACCGGGTGGAGGACCTGAACGGCTCAGTGACCATAATTTCGTCGGCCGCCGCCGGTACTCCGTCCCTCGAGGCTGTCAAGAGAGGACGGGGTTGCGTGGCAGCACGGTTCGGGGAGATTGTCGTCGTAGGGGTATACTTCTCCCCGAACCGAACTCTCGCCGAGTTCCACAACTCCCTTGCGGAGTTGAGAGACGTCGTCGTCGGATACGGTTCCCTCCCTGTGCTCGTTCTCGGGGACTTCAATGCCAAGAATGTGGCTTGGGGTTCCCGGCTTACAGACAGACGAGGCAGGATGGTGGAAGACTGGGCACTGGAGACAGGCCTGGTCGTCCTAAACCGGGGTTCTGTCCCCACGTGTGTGCGGATGCAGGGCGAATCAGTGGTGGACATCTCGTTCGCCAGCCCTGCTCTGTCGCCACGTGTCGTCGACTGGCGCGTCATGGAGGGGGTGGAGACGTATTCCGACCACCGGTACATCCGGTTTGACGTCTCCGCCCAGACCTCGAGCGCGCCGGTCCGACAGGCCCGGAGTGGTCCGCGATGGGCGCTGAAGCAGCTGGACCGGGAGCTCCTCCTGGAAGCCTCGATCGTGCAGGCCTGGGTGTCATCACCGGACAGGCCTGCCGACATCAACGATGAGGCAGAGTGGTTCCGGGAGGCCATGTCCGCAATTTGCGACGTGGCAATGCCCCGGGTCCAGCCCGGACGTGCTAGGCGCCAGGTGTACTGGTGGTCGCCAGAGCTGACGACTCTGCGCAAAGCGTGCGTTGCGGCGCGACGCCGGTACGCCAGGCACCGCAGGCTCCGTATCCGCCCTCCGGATACGGAGGCCATTCAGGCGGAGCTGTACGAGAGGTACAGAGAGGCGAAGAACGTCCTCCAAGCAGGGATCCTGCGGGCCAGGGGACTGGCTCGCGAGGAGTTTCTGGGGACTCTGGACGGGGACCCGTGGGGACGCCCATATAAGATGGTGCGGGAGAAACTCCGCCCATGGGCTCCCCCGCTGACACAGAGTCTCCGACCCGAGCTTGTTGAGGACGTGGTGAGCGCTCTGTTCCCCTCGAGAGGGGAACATCCCGCCCCGCCTATGGCTCCGCCTGCTGCGGTGCCCGATGCGGACCACACCGCCGACGACGACGACGATGCCCCAGAGGTGACCGAGGCAGAAATGAGAGTGGCGGTACGTAGGCTGAGTGCCAAGAATACCGCCCCAGGACCCGACGGCTTACCTGGGAAAGCCTGGGTCCTGGCCATGGAGGCTCTCGGGCCTCGACTAAGGGGGCTCCTTAGCGCATGCATGGAGAGGGGCCAGTTCCCACTTCGTTGGAAGACCGGGAAACTGGTCCTCATCAAGAAGCCGGGGCGCCCTGCGGACTCTCCGTCCGCTTACCGGCCCATCGTGCTGCTCGACGAGGTGGGCAAGCTCTTTGAAAGAGTAATTGCAAACCGCCTCGTCGGGCAGCTGGTGCGGGTGGGGCCGGATTTGGCGGATGGCCAGTTTGGCTTCCGCCAAGGGCGCTCTACGGTGGACGCCATCATGCGCGTGCGGGCCCTCACGACGGGGGATGCTGTGGCCCGGGGTGGGGTCGTCTTGGCGGTGTCTCTAGACATCGCCAACGCCTTCAACACCCTGCCCTGGAGTTGCATCAGGGAGGCACTCCGGTATCACCGGATGCCGACCTACCTCTGTCGTTTGGTCGAGGCCTATCTGACGGACAGGGCCGTCATCTACCCCGGTCACCAGGGGGAATGGAACCGGCGAGAGATGTCGTGCGGTGTCCCACAGGGATCGGTCCTGGGGCCATATCTGTGGGACATCGGTTACGACTGGGTGCTGCGCGCCGACCTCCCTAGCGGCGTCAGCGTAGTGTGCTACGCTGACGACACGCTGGTCCTGGCGCAGGGGAGGTCGCACGAGGCGGCGGCCGAATTGGCGACACGCGGGGTTGCGACAATCGTCGACAGGATCCGGCAGTTGGGACTCGAGGTGGCGCTGCACAAGTCCGAGGTCATGTGCTTTCATGGCCCTCGGAACGCGCCACCGTCGGGTTCCGAAATAACGGTAGGAGGGGTTCACATCGACGTCGAGGTGACGATGAGGTACCTGGGACTCGTCCTCGACAGTCGATGGAACTTCGTGGAGCATTTCCGACGTTTGGCTCCCAAACTGGAGCGGGCCGGGGCTGCTTTGAAGCGGCTTCTGCCCAATCTAAGGGGTCCAAACGCCTCCTGCCGGAGGCTCTACGCGGGGGTCGTGCGGTCCATGGCCCTTTACGGGGCGCCGGTGTGGGCGCCAACCTTGAGGCTGCAGCCAACCCGCCGGTTGCACGCGGCCCAAAGGGTCATGGCCACCCGGATAGTGCGGGGATACCGCACGATCTCCGGCGAGGCAGCGAGCCTCCTTGCCGGAACGCCGCCATGGGATCTGGAGGCGAAAGTCCTCGCCCACATCTGGGAGTGGCGCGAGGAGATGAAGCGCCGGGGTGTAACTCCGCTGCCGCGACAAGTCACGGCACAGCGGACGGAGCTCCGGCAGGATCTCATGGCGGCTTGGAGAGTGCGATTGTCGCAACCCAGATCTGGGCACGCCACAATTGCGGCGATAAGTCCCCTCTTTGAGGAGTGGCTAGAGAGGCGCCACGGCGCCCTCACCTACCGCCTGACGCAGGTCCTCACCGGACACGGTAGTTTCGGGAGGTTCCTGTTTCAGATCAGGCAGGAGGAAACGCCCGGGTGTCACCACTGCGTGGATCGCCTGGAGGACACGGTGGAGCATACGGTGGAGGTCTGCCCGGCTTGGGTGGAGCACCGCCGTGTCCTCGTGCAGGCGATCGGCGGCAGTGACCTCTCACGTCCGGCCCTGGTCCAGGCCATGGTGCGGAGTGAGAGGGCATGGCAGGCTGTCACCTCCTTCTGCGAAGCAGTAATGCTCGTAAAGGAGGAGGCGGGGCGCGAGAGGCAGAGACTAAGGTCGCTCCCTCGAGCCCCTAGCCGCCGCGGTAGTAGACGCCCCGGGCGTCGGGAATCGATCGCCGATTTCCGGCCACCGTAGGCGCGGGCTTGCGGACGGAGAGTGATGGGTAGCTCTCCGTCCGATCAGGACCAAGCCCGGGTCGACGGCGCGTAGTGTTCCACGCGCGCCTCAAAGAGTTGTCAGCGAAGCTGAAGGGGTCCGTCAGGGCCGATGCCTACCACCGGGGTTGCGGATAAGTCCTAAGGGGAAACCGTGGCCCTGGTCTAGGTAAGGGAAGGAACACGGGTGGGTTTTAGTCAGTAAAAGTCTGACACGCCCTTCCGCTCCGCCCAGAGCGGGAGAAGTCATTGGATGATTTCCCACACAAAAAAAAAAAAAAAAAAAAAAAGCTTTTATTTCCGTAAATAAATTGAAGTACCTTCTACAGTTTGAACAAAAACTTTGTGAATTTTTCATTAACCCACTTCGAGCAATTAAGTTGTACTTCATTAGGAAATGGGATCTTTTACTCTTACAAATTACACAATAACTGTTAACAAGTGAACTTTGGAGAAATAACTTGAAGTTTGCGCTTATTAAGCTGGAGAACAGTGTAACATTTATTTTTATCGTATGAAGATGATGCTGGCGCGTTGAGCACTTTTTGGGTTCTAGTGGTATGAGGAACAGGGTGTAAAGTTCACTCATCCACCATAGAAAAGGGAGGATCCTCCAACTAGACGGGTGTTATTTCTGGCCGGCAACTGCCCGTAAGTTGATTTCGGATAGTCTTATCTAGGTTTTTCGCTCGGTAAACTCTAACTGCGCGATGCAGGAATTATGTGACGTCATGTCTTGGCTGCGTAGTTCGTATGTGGCGGTGTAACCGCTACAGGGTGAACAAAAATCATGGAACTCGCGTCATCGTCACCGAAGGCTATATGTATCGAACGAAAGACATCAACGCGAGAATCAAAAAGTTACTTAGTTACCAGTTCTATCGGCAGTCCCCAAAGACTGCCCGATGTTTTTTTTTTAATCAAAGAAACAGATAGAAATCTTAATGGGCTTACTATAAAAGCTTTTTGCTGAAATAAACAGTACTTACTTAATTTATTTAAAGTACTAAACAACGGCCATAATTCTCTTTTTAGTTTAATAAAAATCAAGGAATTTCTTCACTATGGAATGTTTATGAAAATCCTTGGATACCATGGACAGAGTTTATGTCCAATTTTCCTAGCCTTTTCCCAACTATCTTGGGGTCGGCTTCCAGTCTTACCGGTTGCAGCTGAATACCAGTATTTTACATGGAGCGACTGCCTATCTGACCTCCACAATCCAGTAACTGGGTAATACGATACCCCTTGGTAAGACTGGTGTCAGACTTTCGGGCTTCTGACGACTCGTAACGACTGTCAAAGATCCACAAATAACAACCGGGATTCCGAGGCACGGAGGAGTCTCGGTATGTGAAGATGGTCACCCATCCACTGACCAACCCTGGCAAGCGTAGCTTAACCTGATGGATCGACCCGTGCGGCTTGTTATTACTTAGCCACGAGCTCCTCCGACAGAGTTTATGTCCACCAGTGAAAAAAATAGCATGTAGGAAATTGTGCATCCAACGCAGTGAAAATCGAATTTGAAAGTACACGCTAGCTCTCCGGAATTTAGTTACACGTCAAAATTTCATTCGCGTGTCCAAATTAACTTCACACAGTCGAGAATTTCACTGCAGCGTTGTATTTGCCTGCCAAATGTAAATAATTACCGCAAAACTTGGTAATTACCCAGCTATGTAGTGTGTACGATACGAAATATTTGTTCGAACTACGTTAATTTGGCAGCTACACTGAAATTGTAACTCATTCGGTGTATGCAGAATCAATTTGCTTAAACAGTGTATTTGTAATGGAAAATAAAGTTTTTGAAACTTTTCTGTGTTATTCATTGGTATGTATTTAATTGACCTCAAATAATTCCCGTTTTGCTTTCTTGAAATATTATTGAACACTCTAATTTATTGATTTGCGCATCTATTTTTCGTGTCTGTCTGTATGACCGGTTCAACTCCTCTGACGCGGTTTTCACCATCATTTAGAGTATTTTTTTCGGAATGTTTATGTGTATTTTAAATGTTAAACCAATATAAATATAAAGAAATCTTTTGTAAAGTTGGAAGAACCATAAAAAATGGAAAAACTCAAAGAAACAGCCGAAAACTCTAAATTGAAATTTTAATTGGAAGGGTCAGACCGCTTGACCGTTACAGTGGACATCAGGTGGGCATTCATTACAATTAAAAATTGTGACCTTCAGCTGTCATTAACGAGCTATGAGAACTGTAAATAATATATAAAATAAACTAGACATAATTTTTCAAATAAATAGATAATTTTTTGTGCCTGTATTTCCTACTATGTAGCTCTTTAACAATGTTTTCGAAATGACAAAGTGGCAACCTTATTATAAACTTAAATCGAGTGTCAATCATTTTAGTGAAGCTTGCGGCTCAATGTAAACGTTTCAGAATAAACCCCAGACATATTGCAATATCGTATTACTTGCTTCGCGAAGCAATTTCTACATAATAAAATTTAAATTATCTTTTACGGTTAGATACTATTTTTCCTTTTAAAGGACGTAATATATCTCTGACACGATTTCCTTTGATCAGTCTATTCCCCAGATGTTAACTATTTTTATTATATTTCATAACGTAACAGACATTTTTCCCGGGTCCTATCGAGTCCGCATAATTTACCCCTTAGAATGCTTTTACCGACTTTAATAAAATTCCGCCATCTTTTTTTCGTTTTCTAAGTTACTTTTAGAGGAAAAGTAAGTCGCGCTCGTTTTATTAGAACAGAAAAATTAAATGAAAATAAAATTTTGTTTTATGCTTTAACGTTTTATTATCCTTTGATTTTGTCTGGGAATTAATTTTCGAGGTCGTGGGTTCGAAGCAGGCGCTTTACTCTGTGTAGGTACATAATTTCATCACCACTGCTCTCAAAACGGTGAAGGAAAACATCGTGAGGAAACCGGCATGTCTTAGAACAAAAAATTCGAAGACTTGTGAGATCTACCAACCCGCACTGGGCCCGTGTGGTGGATTACGGGCTTACGGCCCACTCCTTCTTACAGAGAGGAGGCCTGTGTACCAGCAGTTGGCACATTAATAGGCTGATGATGATGATGTAAGTACTGAAATGTTGTCACGGACATATAAACTATTATTAAAATGTTCATGCTTATGTACCTACATTTCTTCTTTTTCGTGTGGTGATTAACCTGGAGGTCTACTCACTCGAAAGCGAAATCCGTAGTTTCGGCCGAAGTTACGGGCGCTTCGTTCTCAGTCTTACTTACGGACATACTGTAAGTGAGACCGAGTACATATTTCGCTTAGGGAGTAGGCCCCCTAGTGTAAGAGTTTTAAAGCCGCTCATGGGCCTCCGACTTGGCTTCATAGAAATATCTGTCAAGCATGCATGGTTTCCTCACGATGTTTTCCTTCACCGTTTTTGAAGCAAGTGATAATTATACAATACGCACATGAATCCGAAAAGTCAGAGGTGCCTACACTAAATACTGTTTTATAGAAAATGCTGTGAGTTCTTAGAACCATCAATTAGAACAAGAACGAAATACGAAGAAAGAAAAATTAGAACAACATAAAGTTTGAAAGAAAACTGGTAGTAGGTAAATAAAATTTATCAAATGAAGATGACGTCAAATGAACTTTATGATTACATAACATCACGCCAGTATTCCCCGTAGGGTTAGGCAGAGGTGTCTCTGTAGTACAGCCACATTTCGTCAGTAATGTTTAAGTCCCATGTAATAGGGGGCGAGCCTATTGCCATCAACCGGGCACAAATCCAGACTCCGGACTGCTACTGAGAAATTCCAGATGGAAAAACCCAATAATACTTTGCCCGACCCGGGAATCGAACACAGGACCTCATGCTCAGCAGTAGCGCTTGCGACTACATGACTTGATAGTTATTTACTCTCCTTTCCGTGTCAATATTCTACTTAAAAACCCCTGCTCTGAATATAATTATTCAAATTCTTATTAAGTACAACATTAAAAAACTTTGTTCACCAGAAGTGCTATAAAACTAGCCTTACTTCACCCCGTTAGGGAAATCCAGTAATAATAAGTTCAAACTAAATGTAAATTACTTTCAAAAGAACATATTTTCGACTACCCCCAAAGGACTGAACTAAAATGAAACTCATAAAAACGTCTCCAGACTAAAAATTATATAGAAACACAAAAACTTCGCGGAGGAGCTCAAGGCTAAGTTATAATAGCCGCATGGGTCGATCATTAGGTTAAGCTACGTTTGCCGGGGTTGGCCCGTGGATGGGTCTCTTCTTTACATACCAAGACTCCTCCGTGTCTCGGAAAGCACGTTAAGCCCGTTGGTCCCGGCTGTCATTCGTGGATCTTAGACAGTCGTTACGGGTCGTCAGAAGCCTGAAAATCTGACAACCACTCTTACCAAGTGGTATTTATTTATTTATTTATTAAAACTTTATGCACAAGTAAAAAATACTGTACAAAGGCGGACTTAATGCCTGGGGCATTTTCTACCAGTCAACCTTAGGGTGATGCAGAGACAAAACATGGCAGGTGCAATATAAGGGATAGATAAATTGAAAATCAATACATACTAATACATAGATACATACATACATACATATAAACCGAATAAACTTTGTCAGGAGAAATAACGATAGGTAGAGGAGAAAACAAATCCAGCAAATCAGCGCTGCAAAGATTCTGCCAACTTTTTACGAATATGTTCACGTGCCTTCACTTTGAATGATAACCGACTGGGTAACCGACTGGTATCGTATTAACCAGTAACTAGATTGTGAAGGTCAGATAGGAGTCGCTCCATGTAAAATACTGGTATTCAGCTGCATCTGGTTAGACTGGAAGCCGACCCCAAATAGTAGGGAAAAGGCTAGGCAGATGATTTTACATCTAGGTATGTTGTGAACGAAAGTCTAGTTGGGAATTTGAGATTTAAATATTGAGGGTGAACTGAAGTCTAATAAAAAATCGGTTATCAAACAACAAAACAATATCTATTTTATATTTTACTGGTTGATTTGATCTACTTCGACAGAAGTAGATCAAATCATATATATTCATTAAACTCAAATGTTTAATGAATAGGAAGACATTCCTATTCATTAAACATTTGAGTTTGGCCGAAACCACGCACTTCAAAATCTCAGTGTATATCAGTACGCAACAGTATCGAGTGCGCGGCAGTTGCGCACGGACGGCAGAAGTTTTATCTACCGAGCCGTAAGTAATTATTTCAAGGTCACTGCCGAGATATAATACTGCTACTGATTTATTCAGTGGCTAAGCATACATTTTCCAAGCTCAAGTGACTCAAATACTCGTGAACATGTTCAAAATTCTAAACTACACCTATGCATTTTGTAAGCACTTGAAACTTTGCAAGCTTTTCCCTTAAGGGGAGAAAGTGTCACCTCACATTTACAGTATTAACTAAGTTAAGAGACGCTCAGATGCTCACTTAGTATGCTTAAGGGTATTTGAAGAGGATGAGTGGACTATTTCCTGGTTTATCTGAAGGGCATGAAGGCACTAGTGACTTTCTTTCTTTTGTTTACAAACCATACATTGTGATTAAAGTAGTTATTTATGCTACAAGTACGGAAAGTAGATGATTTTCGACGAGTGGCATTTTTTAAGTCGACACGAGTCAGAAATCATCTCATACAACGTCATTATAATCATCATCATCATCTAATTTGTATCACTTTTCTCAAATAATAAAAACTCTTTGCGCTGTCGGACTGACGACGGAGTTAAAAATGAAAAAATAAATGTAACCTCTAGTCGGTCTAGTGCGAAAAAGTGGCACTTTCTGCACAATTTGGCTGCTTGGAAAACACTCTTTTCGAGCACATGCATTGTAAAGGTTTTACTTTTAATGTTCTATCTTCAGCGATGCTCATGTCATTTTTCCAAATATCTGAGGGGCAAATCTCCTATTTTCATGAACGTTGGCATTCTAATCTCAGTCTGAAACTGTCAAAAATACCTACATTTTCCTAAATTGTTGCCAAGTTTTAGACATTGATGATATTGCAACAATATTTTGAAAGTTTTTGTTACAGTAATTGGTTTTCTGACACCCCAAAGTAAAGAAACGAGTTCTGTTAATGCAGTTCTTTTTTATTTATTTAATAATGGAGGTTTGTTCATATTTGAATATGTCAACCCCGTGAATGCTGTTCTTAAAATAACAGAAGGCTTTTGATTCTGAATAATTTATTTATCTTTTTGTTCGCAGGTACTTAATAATGCTGCTCTTCTATCGAACAATAAAGTAGAAGGAGGTATTTTAATGGTCTGAAAAGTCACACTCAAGATCTTTTTCTGTCAAGGTACGTTACACAGTGTTATTGAATTCGGAGACATTATCGATCGCTTTGATACAGTATCAGATATATACAGATTGCACAAAGTATCCGTATCGCAATAAAGATGTTATGAATATATTAATTAATATTATAAATGCGAAAGTAAACGTACAAAACGTACGTACCTTTTAACGCCTTAATGGCTGAAAGGATTTTAATTAAATTTGGCACACACCTTACATGTTTGTCAAAATAGGATACTTTTATCCCTGTAAATTGATAATTACTGCCTTCCTCGAATTCCACGCGGGCGATGGTGCGGGTAAAAGCTAGTCTTAATATATATAAATCTCGTGTCACAATGTTTGTCCTCAATGGACTCCTAAACCACTTAACCGATTATAATAAAATTCGCACACCATGTGCAGTTCGATCCAACTTGAGAGATAGGATAGTTTAAATCTCAAAAAACATCGGAAAAAAATCACGAAAAAAAAAATAAGGACAAAAATCATGTTTTTATGAACTTATGATATCCCGGTATAAATGCCATAAATCCTAACAAAAAGTACTAGGCTTGCATGAATTCACGACAGTATTTTTGGAAAGTCCACTGGAAAAGTAGATATTTATCAAGCAAGACCGTTCTGAGCAGTAACCTAACAAAAAGTACTAGGCTTGCATGAATTCACGACCGTTTTTTTTGTTGAAATTCCACTGAAAAAGTAGATTTATCACGACCGTTCTGAGCAGTAACCTAACAAAAAGTACTAGGTCTGCATGAATTCACGATATGTAGGGTAGGCAGGTAGGGTAAGCAGGTAGGGTAGGTAAGTAGGATAGGCAGGTAGGGTTGGAAGGTAGGGTATGCAGGTAGGGTAGGCAGGTAGGGTAGGCCGGTAGGGTAGGCAGGTAGGGTAGGCAGGTAGGGTAGGCAGGTAAGGTAGGGCAGGGTAGGGTAGGTAGGTAGGGTAGGGTAGGTAGGGTAGGTTAGGGTAAGGTAGGGTAGGTAGGCTAGGGTAGGTAGGGTAGGGTAGGCAGGTAGGGTAGGCAGGTAGGGTTGGAAGGTAAGGTAGGCAGGTAGGGTAGGCAGGTAGGGTAGGCAGGTAGGGTAGGCAGGTAGGGTAGGCAGGTAGGGTAGGCAGGTAGGGTAGGCAGGTAGGGTAGGCAGGTAGGGTAGGCAGGTAGGGTAGGCAGGTAAGGTAGGCGGGTAGGCAGGTAGGGCAGAGTAGGGTAGGTAGGTGCGCCGTAGATAAGTACTTAGTGCTACCCGTGCGAAGCCGGGACGGGCAGCTAGTGTCTTATAAATTCTCGAAACTTTCCAAACAAAATATTCTTCATAGCTATTGCAATTCTCCGTAAACTGTAATCAAGCAACGAACAGAAATCCGATCTGTGATTCAATTAGTCTCGGATAACAGCTTCGCGATACAACTCAATTTACCTTGTAATTTCCGACTACCCTCTAATCTTTAATACCGTAATATTCGTTTCAATACAGAGCTATATTCAGACCATTTCGCTTTTAGATTTCGTCACGTGTAGACCTATATTATGTTCCTTTGTGAGAGTTATTAGTGCAGAATTGTTAACAAAGAATCGGTTGAGAATTTTAGGAAATAAATGAATGTTGTGTTTATTAAATTCTCCTGGAAACTCAATTACATTGTAGGAAGCTTTCATGTTGTTTCTGCCTGTCTAATATTTCAAGTAAAAAAAATTCAAAGTGTTTATTCTAAACGTCAAATTCCGTAGAAGGACCCAATAAAAGTAAGAAAACATATTCGTCCCTTTGTGGAGCAAAGGACGCAAATTCTCGCCCACTTTTGACTTCAAACAATGGATATTGGTCCCAAAACGCCTCTTCCAATAAAATATTTAAGGCCCACTTTGCCTACGATAAATAAACTTTTATTATCACACTTTGCCTGCTGAGGCTGTCACAAACTTTCGATCTGGATCAAATCCATTGAGATATTAGGATAAGCTGTCTCGACCCCGCCATAATAGTTTTATTGCTTTTATTCGTAGATCTTTGACAGTCGTTACGGGTAGTTAAGGGTACTCTAGTCGGTCATTCTTCCATACAAACTTAGTATAGTGATTACTCGTCTGTTTGACGGTGTACATTCGTAACTACAAATTATATCAATTAGTCTTGTCATTAACTAGCTCTGTATGGAAGCAGAATTGGAAAAGTATTGATTTGGAAGTTATGAACGTCGAAACTTCCATATTGCAACAGTAATTTTAACTTGTCTTTGGGCGTAAATAAATAAGTTTTCTGATTTTAAAATAGAAAAATTCAAAAGTTCAAATAATTTTTGTTCAATAACTACGTTGTGGGGGTCAGATAGGCAGTCTCTCCATGTATCACCATGTATGTCACATGTATCATGTGTATGTGTCATGTATGCGTGTATGTGTGTTTGTATGTGTGCGTGTGTGTGTGTATGTTGTATTGTGTTGTGTGTAGCTGCATCTGGTAGGACTGGAAGCCGACCCCAACATAGTTGAAAAAAAGCGAGATTTAAGATGTTTTTGTCATTGAAGTTGTGCTTTACCCTTTATCAGTTACAGACAGAAGGTCTCAAAGGCCCAGAGGTGAACGGTATTTTGGACAGCCCTGAATATTAAGCCGTTAATACACGGCCGGGTTATCCTCTAGGGATGTGAATTGTTTACGCCTGCGTTAGTGGACTTTGGGCATTGTCGGGATACATGTTTAACCGGGCACTTAGCTAGTTATTGTTATGTGTTTCTAACGGATTTGAGTGGAAACAGTTCAAAATTTTGGTTATCAAGCTTCTCAGCGTCTTGTTTTTACAAATTGTTTACTTTGTTTGTACTTCTCTAAACCTCTTATTTATGATAATTATCATCACTTTAATATTTTTCTTAAAAATAGAGGTAACTTCTTGATGTTTTTTTATCGAGATTTTTTTTATGTTTTGTGTTTCTGCTCCACAAAAAGTTTGTACATAAATATCATGTGTGTCTACTCATAATATTTTTATTTTATACCCAAAATTATCAATTTCATGAAAAATCAAATTGATGATACGCAATTTTGATTACTTCCCCCTCTTCATTTTGATTGTTTGAGGATCAAACGGTGTTAACCAGAAATAAAATGACGTATTATTGTTGATTTTTCATTAAGTCACTATAAATTTAAACCAACATGCTATGCGCTGCCATTCTCATAATTCTTTTACACAAAAAGCTACGCACTTTAATATCAATCAAAATTTATTAATCTTGACCTTATTTAGCAAAAGCTTAACCATTAAACAACCCGTTAGCATGTGCAGAAACCACCCACATCCCATGTTTTTGCACCTGTCCACCGGAAGTACCCAGTTAATTATTACAGTTTTGATGTAACCGCTACAAAATTAACTTGACACTCAAAAAACTACCTTAAAATTATCGTGTTAAGATCTGTTATGATTAAGCAGTAATTTCACCAGATCGGATAGGTCGTTGACCCTGCGCAAGAGCAATCTTTAGTTCATTCACGTGCGCACCTGCTCAGTTGTAGACCAATGATTTTCGTTTTTAGTACTGTCGTGAACTCGTGAACAATGGTGCTTGATTGAAATTGATTTCGTTATTGATCTCTAAGTGTGATAAACGGTATTTTTTCGAGAATACGGTTTATTTCGTGTGATGTTGCAATAATTGTCAAGTCATCGATTTTTGTGAGTTCTTTAGATTTTTTTACGAAATACATTATAAGTCGATTGTTTACTGGATCGGTTTTAATGGTTTTTTAAAGAGATATAGTACACACATCAAAAGTGTCTAGGGATCAAGCATTTTTATGCGGATTTCTTGAGATTGAGATGTGGCTTTGTAATAAATTTATGATTTTATAAATTTATATGGATCCTTTTTGGTGCATTTCATAATTTGAATCAGGAACTGTGAATCAAATTCGAGTAAAAGATGAAAATCAGCCGTCAATATTTTCCCTATAAAAACATACAACGCATTGAAGACATTATTAGTGCTACTGTTTCCCTACTACTGATTAAAACCAACGTTATTATGGAGCAGCGACGTCATTTAAGCAGGGAAGAAATGCTCAGAGCCGTGGGAATGATAGAAGCTGGTTCCCGGCAACGTACTGTGGCTTTAGCTCTGAATACAAGTCAGAGTGTTATCAGTCGACTTTGGACACGTTACCGAAGCACTGGTACCGTGGCTGAGCGCCATGGAGGACGGTATCGCTGCACCACACGGAGACAAGACCGATACATTCAAATCTTAGCTCGAAGAGCTCTAACAATAACCGCCATGATGTTAGCCGTGAGGCTTCATCACTCTTCAGGGAACTTAATTAGCGACCAAACAGTCAGAAACCGCTTGCATGAAGTGAACCTTCATTCCCGAAGACCGCTACGGGTACCACCTATAGCAATGCACAATCGTAGGATTCGATATCAATGGGCTCTTGAACACAGAAATTGGGCAGAAGAACAATGGCGTTTCGTGTGCTTTTCTGATGAGTCTCGTTTTGGTATGAGACCGGATACAAGACGTATACGACACTGGAGAACCCCTGGACGCCAACAGCGATTAAAATCCTGCCAGGAAGTCCATCCTTATAGTGGTGGAACCATCATGGTATGGGCGGGTATTTGGATCGGCGGAAGAACTGAGTTGATTTGGATTAGAGGCAACCTCAACGCTCAAATTTATGCTGAGACGATTGTATCAGACGTCATCGTTCCTCTACAAGTGCAAATCGGTCCCTTATTTCAGTTAATGCATGATAATGCACGACCGCACACCGCAAGAGTTGTAAGACAGACTCTCGCCGCAGCTAACATCAATGTCCTGCCCTGGCCTGCTCAGTCGCCAGACTTGAACCCGATTGAGCATGCATGGGATATGCTACAGAGAAGAGCTCTGCCGAATATGGAGGGTATCCAGTCGCAAGAAGACCTTTTTTTGTTGTTGCAACGAACATGGGCGGCCATTCCACAGCGTGATTTGGATGAACTCATTTTGAGTATGCCAAACCGATGTTCTTGTGTTGTTAGTGTTCGCGGTAGAAACACGGATTATTAATTGTTTAAGTTACCCAATAAAATTTTAAAGAAAACTGTTATTTCAGTCTTTTTTTCGAACTTTAATGTTAGTGGTTCAAATGTCAAAAATCCCTTTATTAGGAAAATGGCAAATTTCTTTATTAATGCAAAGGTGACTTGGTTTATCGTTACTGTGACAAACGAAAACACTTTATTTGATGAATCCTTAAAGAAAATTTTAATTAATATCAATCAGGAGAAAAGTTATTGCAAAAATATATGTTGATCCCTAGACACTTTTGATGTGTGTAGATTGTTATACAAGGGTCGAAAGGAATCAATTCCCATACGAGGTATTTAGACGCCCGAGCGCAGCGAGGGCGGCTATAGTCCGAGTAGGAATTGATATCTTTCACCCGTGTTAAACACTCTACTTTTCATTTCGAATATAAGGAAAGTATAAAATAGTAAAATTTCTAAAATACTTATTGATAATAAATAACATGTAACCACCTATTTACCAACAACCTATTTCAAATTAACTGAGAAGTTAGAACAATTTATGAAATGTGCCCACTTTCATTTTTGGTTAATTCCCAGTTTCATAATGAATTATCCCAAAAATTCCCTAAAAAATATAAAATTTCCTTGGTTAAGGAAATTTTTCATTTTTATAGCATTTAATACCTACAAAACATTCATTATTAATCGAGAGAGACGAAACAAACCAACTCTAGGTATAATGCGACTTATTTCCGATGTCATCTTTAACCACGGAAATAGTAAAATTATCAATAACATGGTAAACTAAAATTAGATGAGTTATATTCATTACGAGTTTCAGGGAATCCTCTTTAATCAATCGGTGCTACCATATAGTAAAGTAGTATATTGGGTGCAGCCTACTATAAACAATAGGGCTACCAACTCAAGTTCATTTTTTCCCTAAAATTCCCTAAATCCCTGTCAAAATAAAATATCCCTAAACCATGCTTATTATTGGCTATTTTTCCCTAAAAAAGGGAGAAATCCCTAAAAGTGAAAACACTGCCGCCGCGGGCCGACTCTCAGAATCGACTTATTTTTGTTTTTTTTTTTTAATTCGCACTGGCTGTTTATACACTCACAACACCACAGCCTTTTTAGTTTTATTCTATTCGATATTTTTCATGTAAAAAGTTTCGTAGCCGTAGTTTCGTAACCTAACCAAAAGTTCTATTTTTAAAATTTATTCCCGCCCTAGGGCGGGAAGCAATTACTATGAGTCTTTCCCGCCCTAGAGAGGGAAGCAGCGTTTTCCACCCGCTACTCAGATCAAACAAACACTACTTTCCGAGCATGAGAAATGAAAAATTACTTTAGTGACAAGCACTAAGCATTGATCAACGTGCTAAGTGTTAAATATTCTATTTACTCGTAAAGTATTTACCTACATCGTTCCACTACTATCATAGTGTGTGTGTGTGTGTGTAGTGTGTGTGTATAGTGTTGTAGGGTGTGTGTACCTAATGTTGTATGTTGATACGTATCATGGATACAAATCTCTTAACAAAATAAAAACATATCTTCGTTCGCATTCCTGAATTTTGTTTTACTTACATAAAATTATTCAAATTACGTTTTTTAGGATTCAAATAGCGTGCAAATGATATGCGAAAGCCGTACTTACAGTAAGTAACAGTAAGTGCAAATTGCGACGTAAAAACAAAAGGGAACCGGAAACAGCCCATCCCTCGTTTCAGCCAATTGACATTGATGAAATACTAACTTTATTCGTTTGAACTTCGAAGAACTCATCTTTCATGCGCAAGAGTCCCTTGGGGAATACGGGTACCTATTTTGCGTATTGTTATAATGGAGTAGAGATGTTTATTATTGTTTTCTCTGTTCTTCATTGCTTTGTCTTAGTTTTTCAGTAAGAATGGTCTTATTGAAAAACTGAGGAAATCACAGATATAGATAGACATAGATAACGCAAGTATCACGATCTGTATGAAAACCAAGCGTGCCATTTTTTGACTACCTACTATGACGTCACAAGCATTATTTAGTGATGGGAAAATAAAATCCGCCGCACGCGGCAGCGTCTTTGAATCGATTTTATTATCTTTGAAATCGATACTGCTGGCTGGGTGTCGACGTTCACACGACGTTTTTGGATACCTTTTCCAAAATTTCAAGTAAGTTTACCATTATAAATACGTGAATATTCGATTGAAATACCTTATATTCAATTTAGTTCTAGTGTTTACAAAAGCAACGAGATTCTACCCTTTTTCATCTCAAATTTGAATAAAGATCGCCTTTGTATTATACCATTTCTCTATTTATTGAGTAATCGTGTACAGTAAAGAATTATTGAGAATCGCTAATATAGATTAATTAATCGATTTTGTGACATAGTAATGAGATAGACAGAGGAATGAGATAAACAGAGGAAAATAAAAATTCCTGATCTGCTTAGTAGGCAGTTAGGGATTAATAATTTCTTCAAATTGTTAGTATTTCCCTACTTATTTCTTGTAATTGTTGTAGATTATCTTTCAGAAACAAAAAAAAAACAGAGAACAAATTTTAGAAGCTAAACGAAAACCCAGTAAAATACGATATAATAAAATTAAAATGGATGCAAAATTACTTGAGCTACAACAGCAAAAAGATAAAGAAAGTTGTGATCTTCAGTACATCAATAGTCTGTTAAGCTGCTTTTGTTAATATTCGTTACTTTTTCCCTTCAACAAAGCATGCTTCCTCAAAATGTATTTAACAAATAGTGCTATGCTTTGTTGGGAACCAATCTTTATTTCCCGTCGCCTCAATCCATTTTTCTTATATATTGGGTTCATGTGGGAAACTAAAAAAATCACTAAACGTTACGATTATTTATTAAAATTGCCTACATAATTAGTACCTATAAAATACAAAATCATCCTCTGTTTCCGAAAACGATTCTTGAGAATCGATTTGTGTTGCATACGATGAACAGCACTAATCGCTAAAATTGACAGAAAAATGATAAAAGCGCCTGTACTACGAAACCGATGCGATATACGATAGTATCACTTGTTTCGATATTCATCACTTGTTAAAACAAAACGTCGTATCAACCGCTTCAAGTAAAAGCCGCAATGTAATACGAATATTCAGTTTACGTTTGATGACCTATGTTTTTCTCAAATTTGGTATTACAGAGAGTATTAGATTAAAAATAATTGATTTTAATATTAAATACGCATAATATTAATCACAAAATGACTTATCGATGGAAGGAATCGTTTCCTTTATTTTTTCTCCTCGCATTTGTACAGTTTTTACAATTTATAACTGAGCAATTAACCATTTTACATTTTTTTACTGACGTCCGACTAGCGTGGCACAACGATGCAGACTGAGCGCGAAAGTGGCAGCTTACGATTTTTGTACGTAAGCTGGGCACGCGAAGTAGTTGCTCTTGCGTTATCTATGTCTATATATATCTGTGGAGGAAATCCATTGCATTTCCTCAGGGATATAAAGAAATCCAATGTCGATTAATGTAGATATAATGTTATATCCCGGAAATTTATTAAAATCTCTGGCTCCAGGGGATTTGATCGAAGACTCATCCGCTGAAAAAAAAGCAAAAATATTAAAAAACATGGATACACTCCTCCACCCACCTCTCATAAAATAATGAAAACGTAAATTCACTTGAACAGAAATTAATTGAAAATATTTGAATAGTTTTCTGATCTCATAGCTTAAATTCTAACGTTTAATAACTTATGAATTTTTAATCACGGTTAAATACCGTGATTAAGAATTCATTAAGTTATGATTACTTTAACAATGCTTCAGAACTGAGGCACTTTGAGTCTCAAATAAGTCAAAGTGCGAAGTTTTCAATTAATTTCAAACGCGTCAAACATGTCTATAATAATATTATTAGGTAGTAAAATTTTGACGAATAAGAGACTGTATTTATTATCCCTAAAGGATTTTGAAGTCAAACTTCTTAGGCTCTAATTTGATAAAGGCTCCCGCGAACAGGCGCGACGCGAATCCGATAGAGCAAATTCCAAAATGTTTTCATAGAGATTGTTCCACCAGAGTCACGTCGTGCTGTCGCGTTGCGCCTGTCTGTTGAAGCCTTAATTGGACGAGAATAGAGAGTAAAATTTCAAGGACGCGTCACGTTCACGTTTCGTTACATGAGGGAGAAGAAAGATATAACTCTCTCTCTATCACACACACACACACACTAAATCTCTCTTATTCTTTATTTTTTAGGAAGTTTCATTTCACTTTATCTCGTGTATGATGTGACGCTTACATTATAATTGATCCTTCTATTTAATTTGCATGGCCGATTTTTTGTAACTGGTCAATGAACTTCTAAATAACCATTATATACATTAAGATATTAAAATAATTATAGTTATTAAGATGAGCTTTAAGATTTATTTGTCTGATCATAGTCATTTCTGCTGAATGCTTTAGCTGTTCTAATAAATGTTATAAAAACTATTGACAAAGAGTCCATCCCTAGAAAATAATCTCCGCCAGCAATCAACTCAGGCTATCGTAGTCCACTGTTGGACATAGGCCTCTCTCAGGCTGCGCCACAACACCCCTATCCTCCGCCTTCCGCATCCAGTCTGTCCCAGCCAGGTTTTTAAGGTCGTCGGTCCATCTAGCTGGGGGGACGTCCCACACTAAGCTTGTCAATACGCGGTCTCCACTCCAGGACTAGTCTGCTCCACCGGAATATCATAACGTACCATCACGCCTTGTTTCCCCTAAGGGATGGGCCCGGATATCCATCCGGGTGGTGTACCTATAGTACACAAGGTCCCATAACCGGGCACAAATCCAGACTACGGGCTGCTACTGAGAAATTCCAGATAGAAAAACCCAATAACACTTTGCCCGACCTGGGAATCGCACCCAGGACCTCATGATCAGCAGTAGCGCTTGCGACCACTAAACCAACGAGGCGGTCGAAATATAATACCTATAAATTCCCGTACTCCTTATCATCAAGATTGTGTTCGGTACCTACTTATTCAATTTATTGAAAACTAGCTTTCGCCAGCGGCTTCGCCCGCGTGGTATCTTTATAAATTATAGCCTATGTTACTCAGTGATAATATATCATTATATTGGTGAAAGAATTTTTTAAATCGGTCCAGCAGTTTTTGTTTCTTTTTTTCAACATTTTGGAAACTAAAATGGCTGGTTTCGCTTTTCACTAAGCCCTTCTAGGCATTGCTAAAAGATACCCGATATTCAGATAACACAAAAGTCGAATAAAACTTTTGTCAAGAACAGTACTTTCTTCCAAATATTGATTCAGTACAGTCGGGTAGAAGATGTGTTCTGTGTTTGTTCACATCGCACCTCATGTGTGACACTGACGGCCAGTGTCGGGGCTTTGAGTTCGATTCCCGTGCACCGATTTTGTTTGCTCTTTCCGCATTCTACAAACATTTGTGTTGGTATGTGTTTGCATGGCATTTATGTAGTTTTTGGTTGTTAAACGAGTTTCGATGGTGTTCTAATGTTGTTGGTACATATGCACTTACGTGTGTGCAGTGCGGTCGGTAAATATCTAAATATCATTTAGGTAATGTACAGTCGACGACGTAATTGCTTTATCACCCTAAGCACACTATTGCGCGATGCAGGACTTGTGTGACGTCAGGATTTTGAGTGACGTCAGGGGTTTGATGCGTAGTTCGCATGTGACGTTGTAGATACCGCCACAGTACAATCCATACAGTAGCGAAACGAATGTACTTGGCGGAGATCTCACGGGGAGTCGAATTTTACCAGAAACGTTAGATAGATTAATTATAATGGTCTACACCTGTTCTGTTTACGGATGTACCTCGACCGTCTTAAGGCTCCTACTGACAGGCGCGACGCGACTGTAGTAGAACAATTTCTATGAAAACAGTTCAACGTTGCGTAGCGACAGGCGCAACGCAACGCTGAACTGCAGGACCCTTTATAATGATATTTACTATAGCCCATTATTAAGCAGATTTTTTTCTTTCTTTTGTTGAAAACAATATTTTATTTAGAGTAATTATTACTAATAATCAGTAAAGTAGAATAAAATCACAACCATGATCATGTTTCCCTCAAATTTTTATGATAAGACAGTTCTTCCGAATGCGAATACATTACATACCTACTTAAATTTAATAATAGAAAACTAAAAAGGTTTAAAAATAAAGTAAAATAAAGTAGTGAAAAGTGTGTAAATATCTGGCATTGCAATACATGTAAATGTATAGGTAAATAAATGATTAAGTACATAATAGTAATCACATTTATATCATTTTCCATTTTGCTACAACCATGTACTGCGTGGGACATTATAAATACTTATACGGGTGGCAGTGTCGCCCGACATCAAAGGCGTTTAGCTACTGTGTGGATTCTAATACTGTGCCCTATGGTTGAATGTCAATTGCACGTCTATTTGTCTACGTGACAGTTAGATATTTAAACCGTAGTGAGCATTGAATTGGCATCCAAAGTGGCAATGCTGGCAGCCTTTTAGGCACTTTTCCTATTGATAGCGATGCGGACGAATTTTTTGATGCCCAAATGCCCAATGAGCTCTTCCTCTTTGATTTTTAAGTTTTATTATAGCTATACTTACTTTTTTATTACATATATTGTAGTGTTATCTTTTATATTGTAATAAAATTGAGGTTTTTAACTGAGTAAATAAAATAAGAACTAAAAAAAAAACCTAAGTGAAGTTTCAAGTTACTGGGAATTGTTGTCAAAAGCGCTAAAGCAATTACGAGGTCGACTATACTCCAAGCTTGGTGTCGCGTGACTTGTCAGAGAAAGACAGCTTCTACAAATTGTAACATAGGCGTTATGTCTTGTTACGACAGAGTTTCCAGGAACCCTAGGTGATGTAACGGCCTATTATGTGGTTAGTGCTCGAAATACCTGTCTGTTTAAGCATTTAATTGATAATTAACACTTAAATAGGCAGAGATTGCTTATCTGCAATGATCTAAATTCCGACCCACATGATCATTTAGGTACCTACCTAGTTACATATCGAGCAACACGAATTTGCTGGAGATTGTACCTATCAAAATAATCAAAATCAAATGTCAGTAAAGGCTCCCGCAAACAGGCGTCACGCGACGACGCGACGCGACACTGACAGAACAATTTCCGAGAAGTTTTCACAGAAATGGTTCCACCAGTGTCGCGTCACGCCTGTCCGCGGGGGCCTTAATAAATTAAATCAAATGTACCTATCAAATTAAAATCTTTATTAATTTTAAATTCAAATGTCAATTAAGTAATCAGCATGTATCTCTAATCTAATTTATTAATCCAATTAACATTACTGCCTAAATAATGTGCATGAGTTGTGTATACCACAGAACGAACGTTCGTGTTCCTAATAAATAAATTAATAAAAGTACCTCATTGTCTATCATACAAACCTAGGTAGGTATCCATCTATTTCATTCTCACAACCAGCACACCTTGTAACAAGATTTAAGGACGTAGACAGGACAAAAAGCGCATGTACGGAATTACGGATGTAGCACATGCTTTCTGCTGGGGTTGCGGGAAGTCTTAAGGGGAATCCGTGGCCCCTGGCAAGGCAAAGGGAAGGAACACGGGTGGGTTTTAGTCAGTAAGAGTCTGACACGCCCTTCCGCTCCGCCCAGAGCGGGAGAAGTCATTTGATGACTTCCCACCCAAAAAAAATTAAAAAGCACATGCTTTGATGTTTCTGTCTACCCCCCATTATAACGACAGAAGTAGTCTAAACACCGAAATTTAAATCTTCCCCTTGGTTGTGAGTATAATTATCCTAAGAATATAGTTGATCAGGAGACCTTTACATAATAGGTACAGTTTACGACACAACTTAGATGTAGCATCGGCAAAATTCGTAAAACCGATCACCACCCGTACTGAGTGCGCCTTCAAAATCACCAATCTTTATTACTGCTTTAGGTAAAAATGATCTTTCGAAAACGCAATAACTTGTAAAGTCATATAGCCAAATACATTCGTAAAATTGAAATGAATGAATGAAAATTTTCAAGTCTATGCTACCTAAGTATATCTAAGTTGTGTCGTACTGTAAAAGGCTGATAATCTACTCTGACCTATCCTACTTTTCCTCATTAATTAAATTAATGTTTAATCTATTCCAATCACCCATTCTGACCGCGTATCGTATCGTCCATTAATACGTGACCAATTAAATACTAATTGGGATAGCTAATTCGTTTATTGCCTTCTTTTTTTCCCTCGGGATTGTGAAATCCTGATCACTGATTAGAACATCCTTAAGTAACTTTGTGATTGTTTCTCCGAAAAAAATTTGCCTTTTCCCAACTATGTTGGGGTCGGCTTTCAGTCTAACCGGATGCAGCTGAATACCCGCATTTTACATGGAGCGACAACCTATCTTACCCACTACCCATTTACTGGGTAGCACGAAACCCCGTGGTAGGACGGGTTGTTGGACTTTTGGGCTTTTGACTAACCATAACGACTATCTAAGATGATCTACGAATGACAGCCGGGACCAACGGCTTAACGTGCTTTCCGGAGGGCTCTCGCTATGTTATTGATGGCCACCCATCCACGAACCAACCGCGGCAATGGACCCGTGCGGCTGTTATTATTTAGCCAGGTGCCCCTACTTCCTTCCTTCTTCTATTTAGTCTAGTAGATACCTAATCGGCGGAGAGAGGAGTGAAATTATATTTCTGACTTCCATTACCGGACCAATAAAATATGTCATCATTGAGTTTGTCAGTGGGGAAATTCTTAAAAGCACGGAGATTATTCATGTCAAATAGTAAGTGAGCTGTGAGACTTCGAAACTTCTAAGGACCTACAATTCTGTTTATTCCCCTAACTAAGCGCTTGTTCACGTAGGAACTCGCGGGCGCGGAGGCGGGCGCGGGCGCGAACGCGGTTCTTTCACCGCACCTGCGTTTGTACGTGAACACTTGCATATTATTCTATGTGTTTGATATTTCGCGACCGCGCCCGCGAATTAACGTGATCGAGCACTAAGGGAGCTTGATATTGTTCATCACCTTTGCCCTTTGTATCTCACTTTATGCTGTACCTGTTGACGTCATCACATCAAAGCCGGCTGTCGCTGAAAACCAGCGCTGTGGCTCTGTCTCGCATAGTGTCACAGGATTATGCTGAGCGATGGCCGTTTTGCGTGGTAGTGACGTATATTTTACCCCAACCTGTACTTTTTGTGTTTGTGTTTTTTATTTGCGTTATGTTTTACCGCAAATAAAAGTATTTTCTTTCTTTTTGTTACAAACCCAATTGACAACAAACACAATTCTCCGGCGTATTTTAATTTATTTAATCTGAATTACAAACATCTGGAACAGGCACCTAATACAATTAAAAGATTAGAGGAACAATTGAGTTTCGGTATCAGAATAAAACGTCTGTATAAAGCGAGTGTCTTCCTAATTAAATATGGATGAACATTAACTGATTATCTCGCTCAAAGTCAGCAGGAAAGAGGGTGGGAAATTGCTTTATTTTGTAGGTAGATACTTTATATTTTTACGAGATGAGTTCTTCTTCATTAGTCTCGGACTCTCGGCACGAGATATCTATTTTTAGTAAGCCTACTATGTCCCAATACTGGTCATCTCCATTTCTTTCACTTCTCGTGATCTCGTAGCTTCTTTTTTTTCGGGAATGTCTTCTCCCAGGTCAACCTAGAAGGTTTACGGCTGCTTAACCGGACTATCCTGTGGACGCCTCAATAAATTGAGGCGTCCAACCAGGGCTTAACTTAAAAAGTGACTATACGATAAGGGCACCCCCTGTGGGGTCGAGCTCAGCTTAGGGCGTCGCTGGGGGAGGACAGCAAGAGACGGGCTGGATCGGATCACTTCTGGCCTATTTTTAAGAAGTCCATCCGATTCGCCCCGCCGTCTTTTTCGTGATTTGCTACGACCTTTCCTTCTACCTCAGGACAGAGGGCCTAGTGTGAGTTTCATTTTACCATCTTGATCAAACGCATCGAGCGCGTTCGGCGTTCCGATTGGTCCTTCACCGGTGAAGGCCGGCCGGCTGCCAATCGGAGCGCCAAACGCGGTCGATGCGTTAGATCGAGATGGTGAAATGAAACTCACACGTGGCTTACGTGTGAGTTTCTCTCTGGACACCAGTTTTGTAACAAGTCTTCCAGAATGTTTCCCGATACATTTTATTCAAATCTAGTAGCTTCAACCTCAGACCAAATAAAAACCAAGACACAGAGCTGTCAACAGTGACAGGTCAGGCCGGTTTCGTAAACATGTGAGCACTTAGTGAGGTGTAGTTTCATTGTAAATGTGTGAGTGTGAGCATATTATAATGCACTGAGCGGTGGTGTAGTTTTGGCATGCTTCGCTGTATTGTTCGCAGCACTGTCTTGGTTTTTTTATTTGGTCTGAGGGTTCTACGTTATTAACATATAAAAGTAACCCCTTTCCATCCAGCACTGCGTGTAATTATCCTTTAGCTAGCGAAACTTCTACGTAAAATGTACGAAAATGTTTCTCTTGCATTTTAAAACGTTTACGCTTCGAGAACTTAGAATATAGGTACTTCGGAGCACATAAACTTGGTAATATTCTCCTAAAGAGGCTTATAACGCTCAATTTAACATCATTAGGCTACAGTGGCTGGCAATAGGTTGGAATATGCACAGCTGTACTCACTCTCACTTCAAATTCGACATTTTGTGGTAATAAAATGTATGCTGAAGATTTGATCACTTTTTAACTAGCTAGTAAGTTTTATTTTTTGTAATTTTGCCACGAAAGTGTGTAGATTTTGTAGCAAGATAACAATAATGCATAAAATTTTACTAAACTTACGTCTACATTTTTTCTACTACAATTTAACGCATCATTATCTCAATTTATTAGTGGTCGGCGCAACATGTCCCTTTCTTCGATACTTCTCTATTAGTCGTCACCTCGGTAGTCACCCCCTTTCTAGCCATATCATCTTTCACACAGTCCATCCATCGTTGCTTTGGTCTTCCCCTACTCTTATATCCATCCACATTCATAACCAAAACTTTCCTCACGACATTATCCTCATTTCTCCGCATAACCGATTCCCGACCGACGACAATTTAAAACATCTTGAACAAAAAACAGTGAAATTTAAACAAGAAATTTCGCCTGGTCCTGTTTACAGTTATTCATGGAGACAATATTAGTAAACGTTTACTAGTTTGCATTAAAAAGTAATCTGGCATCCTTTACTCTTCTGTAATTAATGTTGAGGGGCTCGTAGCTACATAATAATAACCGCACGGGTCGATCTTCAAGGTTAAGCAATGCTTGCAGAGGTCGGTTCGTGGATGGGTTACCGTCCATAACATACCGAGAACTCTCCGTGCCTCGGAAAGCACGTTAAGCAATTGGTCCCGGCTGTCATTCGTAGATCTTTGACAGTCGTTACGGGTAGTCAGAAACCCGAAAGTCTGACAACCAGTCTTGCCAAGGAATATCGTGTTAGCTAGCCACTGGGTTGTGGAGGTCAGATAGGCAGTCGCTCCATGTATAATACTGGTATCCAGCTGTATCCGGTTAGACTGGAACTCGCCTCCAACATAGTTGGGAAAAGGCGAGGCAGATTGAATTAATGTAGAAGAAAATTTTCATTTCACTTTCGTTTTAATACAAATGCAAGTGTTTTCCTAATTTCACGCTCGTTTTCCTTACTTCGTGATGTGATTAGTATTCTAAATAGTGTAAGTATTATTTTCACTAATCAATCACCACCTGGTCTTTTGAGCCTGATCGCCAAGAACACTTGGATTGGCAAGTTAAACAACAATTAATGTATGTATGATAAAGACGAAAGTTTAATTGATTAAGTTAATGAATGAAAGTTAGGTTGAGGTTAGGCATGAGGAGAGGAACAGGGTGTAAAATTCACTGACTCATCCTATGTAGAAAAGGGAGGATCCTCCGGCCAGACGGGTGTCGTGTCTGACGGGCAACTGCCCAACGATTGATGACGGAAAGTTATATATATGTCGATCGCGTGGTAAACTCTGTTAGCGCGATGCAGGATTTGTGTGACGTCAGGTCTTTGATGCATAGTTTCCATACAGTGGCGATGTAGATGCTGCCACAAAAGTAAAGATTTTGCAATAGAGATCCTTCTCACATGCAAGTTTTAATAATTCAATAGTAATGAATTAATGATGTAACCAATATTTTGTGCGTTCTTTTCCATAGGAACCTACTACGCTTTGGAATGGGGAAACTAGCTTCGTCTTTCTGACTGACCAACTCCTTGACAATTCAAAAGTGCCTGTAAATGATTTAATTCAAATAAATAGTTTGAGAATAGGGATAAATAAAGCCCTTTCTGGAGTCAAGTTTTTATATTCTACTACCTACATTATGTTAATTCAATTTCCTTTATAAAATTAAATTATGTATGAAATTATTCTCCGTTTATTAAGTAATTATGGTTCAGTTTATATTGTAATGGCATAGGTAAATAAATACATAAATTTCATATATCAGGCACACAAAGCGAGAAAAATAACATGCTTTTGTAAAATAATCACCAACTTTGAATGTGTAGCGATAGACATTAATATTATAGACATATAATAAGACATGTCTCCCATCTAGTTAGAATTTTATAGCCTAATGCTATATTATTATTATGTTAAGATTATCATAGCCTAAAGATTTCACCTGAAGTATTTCGGAAACTGGTTATCTATACAAATAAATAAAATTTATGACGTGTCTGGTTGTATTGTCAAAATAATAGCTTTTTACTAAATGCATAAGAAAGTATATACGGTAGTGTAGCGGTTACACCGCGACATACAAACGCACACGCAGCAAAGACATGACGTCACACAATTCCTGCATCTCGCAGTTAGAGTTTACCAAGCGAAAAACATAGATAAGACTATCCGAAATCAACATATGGGCAGTTGCCCGCCAGACATAACAACCCGTCTGGTTGGAGGATCCTCCCTTTTCTATGGTGGATGAATGAACTTTACACCCTGTTCCTCATGCCCCTAAAGTAGTTGTAACAAAAAACACATTAAAACTTTTTTGTCTGTCGTTCCGGCTGATCTCCGAAATTACTGAACTGATTTTGACGGATTTTCTCTGGCAGATAGCTGATGTTATAAGGAGACCTTAGGCTTCTTTTATTTTGGAAAAATAATAAGGGTCTACGCAGGCGAAAGCTCGGGCAGCAGCTAGTTCCTTACATAAATAGTGAGAGGTTGTAATCGTACATAATATTCTAACTATTACAAAATCACTTTCCTTAGTTGACATCCTACTCTTAACATGTGCGTAACCTGTACTTACATGAATAGTATTACATATGTATACTTGACATAACTGTTTATTAGATTGTAGGTACACGGAATTGTCGCACTTCTTCACTTGGCCGATAACTGTGTCTTGTGTGGTCTTAATGGTGCCTAAGTGTTTCTTCAACATCACACAAAGTATACGGGCATCATGTAACGTGTATGTCAAGAACCACAGTTGTTTATTTAAAGAAGCGAAGATTCTAATTACCCGACTACGGAAAAGCCAAAGGAGGGTTTAAGATTTTAACAGGCTATGTATGTACATGTAAAAATTTGTCAATTTTGCAATTGTAAATTTTAACGTGATTTTGATGCGCAAAATGACCGTCTACCAAATGCAATTGAAGCGATTAACAATATTACCACTTACAATTGCAATCATTTATTAATTTACTCATTACAATGTTTATTTTTTATGAGTTGTATTGCAATTTATAGTACTTACTTAATTTAAATTATTTTTGCATAACTATTGCATTGGCCCAGGAGTGGGACAGCACAGGCTAGTAAAAAAAAAAGGTAAAGTATTGTATACAATCAAGTTTTTCTCTGAACAGACAGCTGTACTGCTGGACAGTTGGTTGCGCCACTTCTTCCCAGCTGAAGCACTATTAAGTGGTGAGGGGTGGGCGTTTAGGGGGACTGCCTTTATCTTATGTAATTTTGACGCTCGAAAAGTGATGAGTTTGAATAAAATTACTTTTGAATTTGAATTGCAATTCATCGTTTCGGAGATCCTTCAACCCTATTTATGCGATGCGATGCGCCTGCGAGTCAGTAACCAACTTAATTATACTAGACCACCCTCATTTACGATTTATTTTACGACCATCTTTAATCTCATAAAATACTATACTTACTAACATAGTCATACCATACAATAGTTAAACATACATTCTAGATAACATTAAGCTAAAAAGTTTACGGCCCTGCGCAAGCGCACATACATTGTATGATAATAATGAAATAGATTACGATACCATCTGCGGTGCTTTTCATCAGTTTTATGGTTTATAGTTACAATCTTATCGATGGCCTCGGATCGAGGGACCAATAAATATTAATGTTTACTATCGATCTATTAAGTGGGTAGTTGGAATTCTTAGGGCACTTAATAAGAGCTATGTTGCAAATAGGTACTTATAAATGCAATTCAGTTTTACGGTCTTTTTGTAACGTTTATTAGTATACATAGGTTAGAGGAAACTTCAAATACCTATCGAAAAGGTTACATTTTAGTAGGTAGTAGACCTATCCAGATGAGTTTCCTTGTTGCTCAAAACCAGCATTGATGTTTTCCTGAAATCCTGACAATAAAGCATCCGGAGACTTCAATATGTCGACTGGGAAAAGAAAATGCCATTTATTCCGTCAGACAGATAATAAAAATAATATTAGGCACGTATTTTTTGTCTTTATCATTTATTAATAAAAAATTACGTTGGAGAGTGGGGGCTCGCCACGTCCGGGGAGTAACGTCATGCCGACTCATGCCATATTTTAACTCTATATATTGCCGTAATCTTTTGATTAAGTGAAAAAAGAAAAATGACGTGTCCAATATTTTGTAATAATCTACGTGACGGACAAAAATTATTTTTGTCAAAATCCCTATTAATTGTCTTTAAGCTCGCCACAGCATGGGCCTTTCGCTAACGAGCCACCGGCCACAGCCACCGGTAGCCAGCGACAAGCAGTTCATTTGCTTTTTGATACGTTTTGTATGGATTCGGCGCACACGTGCGGCCGTACAGCAGTGTTCAACACCGTAGCAAGTGACGACTGCCACCGAGGGGAGATCGTGTGCGCTTACTCTAAAGAAAGGAAGTGGTACCACTTTTCATCACACCCCATTTATTTTCCTAAAACTGAAAAAAAAAACATTGTAATTTTTTCCGCTTAACTATTCCTAAAGAGTACTTAATAAAAAACCCTGTAAGAAATTGAGACGTGTTACACCACCTCTCAACGAGACATCCTCAGGACGACGATTGACTAGTCGCGATCCCGAACCAAAGTGTGTTGCCACGCCGAGCGCCGGACGCAGAGAGAGTGTATTGTATTTTATAATGGATGTAGGCAAAGTCACGTCTGAATTAATAAAAAATTACTATCATTGGTCTTATTCAATTAATCAAACATCTTAGCTTTTCACTTATCACAGTCCACTGCTAGACACAGTCCTCTCCCAAGTTACCGCTCTGTTTACCAACCTACAACATACATAATTTATCCCTTTACCGAAAATCTTTCAACACTATCCTTCAGAAAACCTTCAACCTCAAATATTTCTGAAGCTTATTTGAGCACGCAACAGGTCCACGTGTTGCTTGCCCTAAACTTTGATATTAAATATTGCCAGAGGGAATATATTGAATAAGTATGAGTGAAGCATCCATCACTATGTATGACACGTGATTTAATAATATGTATGAAGTATCTGTTTACCTTTAGAATAAAAGTGAACTTTTAGACATATTTGCACGCAGTTGTAGCTATCGAAAATCAAATTTTCCTAAGTTTTTATTAATCATTCCAATGATTATAATTCTGTAAATAAATACCTGTTATAATCGCGCATAATATTTTGATCAAGATACAACCTGCCACTGACCTGCAAATTGCAAAAAACTTAAGATTATTTGAATTTAACAGGTTACAACTGCGGTGGTTTGATCAATGGGCTTTATAACTGGAATATTAATTTTGATTCATTTCACGACGTTTACTGTGACAAATCTGTTTGTCGCTTGTTGTTTTCGCATCATTTCTTTATTTGCCAGTTCTACTTTCTGGAAAATAATGTATAAATCTCAAAAATATTAAAAACTTTAAACACCTATCTAAGTAGGTACTGGGGTACAAGTACCTAGTTAATTTTGCACAAGAAATAACATAATTACATCATAATCATCTTACGAAATACAAATTTATTTTAAAGACCATTCTTATCGTTGCCGTCATCTTATACCTGCGCGTGGGCACATCACACCAACACTCGCAAATAAAAAAACATCAGCAGTAGGTACCTAACAATTAACATCAATTAACTAAGTCCTACTCAGACAGTAGGTAAGGACTTTATTACGGCATTATGGACGTAATGTTTCTAAAGTAAATCTTTTGAATTAGAAGGTCGTATGTAGGCGATTTCTGCACGATTACCTACTTGGTTTTGTGTTCCTAATATGGTTAAGACAGGCGATCAGATTGATTGTCTGTCTGTTGGACTTATTTTTATGTACGAAGTAAAATAGGGATCTTTATTTTTAGGAAGGCTGTTTAAATGAGTCTGAACACAGCACAATAGTAATGTAACCACATCTCAAGCAAAGCCATTACGTTAGTACCTAACTTGAACAAAATGCATAAAGTAAAGAAAAGAAAGAAAAGGTACAAATATTGTTTATTCTGCACAAACAAACGCAATATGCGTTTGTTTGTGTAAAGAATATACATAAAATACACACATACAAAAGTAGCCAAAAGCCTCGTATTCAACCAATAAATTAAAGATTTACAATGTTGTTCATTGGTTGATGCTGTTGATGTCAAGGCCTCAGACCAAAGACAATATTGCGTAATTACTGTAAAATAATAATACGTATTATGATAGTAACGCTCAAATAAGTAAGTATTTACGGTTCAAAACTGCCGCCGCGCCGCACTTACATTACAATATTTCTAAAATAAACAAGACAAAAGCTTGTCGCAGAACAAAACCAAAAACTTTATTAACATTATTTTATAAAGTAGCGGAAACAGGCACATCCTTGTTTATCCGTTGGATGAACACCCTTCAATAGTGAGGGGAACAGTCCCGGGAATGTCCGGGATGGATGGTAGCCCGTCAAGTGAGACTTCCGCAGGGCACCGGGAACTGTGGCTGGCTCGGTATGGACCGGTCACGATCACTATTAAATAAGGGTTGGCCCAAGTTAGAGGAGATAGCGAATTGATACGTATTAACTTGACGGAAGTTTGTGAAAAGCACCACGAAGCCTGTGTCATGAGATCAAAGAACCGTTGCGAATGTTATAAGTTTTCAAGGTGGATCCGCAGTTGAGGCCCGCGAAATTCAAATACGTATTTTGTAATTTTCAGGTCAGTGTCAGGTTGTATCTTTTCAAAATTTGATTCGCGACTATAACAGATGTGTTTTTACAGAATTATAATCATTAGAATCATTAATACGTCTCTCTTAAGTTAGATGTGTTCAAAAAAAACTTTTCGAAAAGAGATTTGTCCTTATGGAGAGATTTCGCGGGCTACAAATGCGGATTTACCTTAAGCTCAAAAGTGCCCATCGCTTTGGAAGCGTTACGTATTTCTACGACTTTCAACAGGATTGACATACACTTTTGGGTACCTCATTTCAATCCAAAACATTTTTACTTTTCAACATCATTATTGCTATTAGAATGTTACTTTATTTAGGCACTTAGGTACACCTACCTACGTATATACGGAAAGCTTAGAAAACAGTCGCTTCTTTCCATATAAGAGAGGCTGATCGGCAGTTGAAATGAGTGTAGCCACAAACTTTCTTGGGCCGAATCGCTGAATAATGAATGTCGTGTAGTAATGACTAAATTGTCAATGAAATGGATGGAGTTGGTGGTCATAAATTGACTGTTGACTGAACATCTTGCAAATGCGTCCGATAAGAAAATGTTTCTTATAACTTGTGTCACACAAAAATGAATCTTTAGTGTTGGTTGCACTATCGCCCACGGGCGAACAGACCGACAGACAAAGGTCAATATTGAATATCTGATATCTTTTCAGGAATAAATCGATTTACTTCCATCGATATCTGCATGGATTGCTACCTAGCTGTAACGTTGAATCTGAGGGTCATGATCGTTAAAGTATCTTTTTGTGTTATCAATATAAGCAGAAACAAACAATTGTAGAATATGGACACCGTAATTTTATTGTAGATTATGGCCGTTTCCTCATTGGTCGGTGCGGTATCGTTTCGGTATAGTACGCTCTGTATACCGAAACTATACCGCAAGGCTTTCATTTATGGACCTGACGTTATGCTTTCAGTATAATTTGTGCAGTAAGTACCCGCTTTATTCATTGAAATATAAGCTCTCGGTAAGCTTTCGGTTCCGAGCATGTTGTAAAACGCGTGACGTGTGCGGGTACCGCATTGGATGTTTTACCGAGACGCGGTAAACCGAAACGATCCCGCCCCATTCCGCGTATACCGAACCAATCAAGAAACGCTCATTGAAATATAGGCAATTTCGGTATCGAGTTTACTTGCTTCGACGTACCAACCAGTAAGGAAAGGGCCTTAGACAGTTTCTGACAGAAAGGCGTCATTATGATTTTCCGATTTTCCACTGACACTCCATTGGAAAAATCATTCGTATTTGGTAATCTCGTACATAATGACAAGTCGTAATCTCCTACTACTTTGACATTTCTTTTGACCACGGACACGCCATTATGAATTTTAGAGATTACGAACTTTTAGCATTTTGCCTTGGTATTGTTGTCATAAAAGCAATTAATTGAAAATAGCAGACTCCTCAGGCGTGATGTTATGTTTAAATATAATGAGCATTATAATTTAGCAGGAGTCATGTCAAGCGAACTCAATTACCTACATTGAGTTAAATGTACGATTACCTATCTATTACCAGATTTGGCATAAAAGAGATAGAAAAACCTATCTATCTATCTATGCTGTTAAGGTTTTTGCAGACCAGCGCGACGCGACACGAACAAAATTTTTTATAAAACTTCACGGTATAACAATAACCGGTGTCGAGCCGCGCGACAAGTCGCGTTGGTCTGCACAAAACTTTAACGTCCGAATAATCTGTCAGAGAATAAGGAATCTTACGGAATGACATTCAATGACAGATAGAATTATACTGTCTACCATCAATAGCGATGTCTTTTACAGAAAATAGGTTATCCATGTATTTTTTTATTCCTTCGATCTGTTGTGTACTTGTGTCGATACATATTTTTTTAAATTCAATAATATTCTATGCTGGCGTCAGGATTGAGGTGCCAAAATATGCAAGTTCTTTTCTAACACAAATTAGTTTCATCGGCCTACTTCCGCGGGCCTCAATGCGTGACTGCGTTTAGGGAGATTATCCTCTTGTTTACTTTATGATGTTTTATATACAGGGGTGATTAATCAGTGTCAGTCTATGGAAGTCGTCCCTAGAGTGACATAATATATGGGGTAATCCTAGCGGCATTGCTGATAAAATTCTTAATAATTATCGCCTGTTCGTTCTAAATCGTTACAAACGAATTAAAAAATTCCGGAACTCGAATACTGGTGAGGCTTATAAAGATTTTGGCCGGGATGCGGGTTCAATCAGTCTGCCGAGCCTTTTCCCAACTATGTTGGGATCGGCTTTCAGTCTAACCGGATGCAGCTGAATACCAGTATTTTACATGGAGCGACTGCCTGTCTGACCTCCACAACCCTGTTACAGGGTAACACGATACCCCTTGGTAAGACTGATTGTCAGTCTTCTGACTACCCGTAATGACTGCCAAAGATCTACGACTGACATGAAATGAAATTGTTTATTCTATAAATAGGATATCGGAATCATTTTGCCACGTCATGACCCGTGTACCTTTTTAGGCAAGAGCCTTTCCCGGCCGGGATGCGTCCTGCCCTTATTCCAAATTATTTGAGGTCGAACTGTCCTTTCTTCCATACTTCTCTATTAGTGGTTATCTCGGTAGTCACCACCTTTCTAGCCATATCATCTTTCACACAGTCTAGACCCCTACTCTTATAGCCATTGACATTCATACTCAACATTTTCCTCATTCCTCCGCATCACATGCCCTTACCACGCCAACCAAACTTTCCTCAAGACATTTTCCTCATTCCTCCGCATCACATGCCGATACCATGACAACCGATTTCCGCACAACTTTTCAGTCACCGGTGGCACTTTCAGACTTTCTCTTATACTGTACTCATTTCTTATTCTATCCATTCGTGTAAGAAAACACACCTCTGTTAGCATTCTCATCTCAGCTGCATGAGGGTTATATCTGAAAAATGATTCATCTATTTTCAGATACCGCCCATTGTTTAAAAAAAAAACATGATTTATCAGTAAAAGCACCACATCACTAAATGCCTAAAGTATTAACAGACTCCCTGAATCGGATGCACTAAAAGCGAATAAATCCTACAGCCACGGGCTGGCAGAGATTTATTGGCAACCGTGTTTGCCTAATGGATCCCACTGCTTTTGGCCTTTTTCTGCCTCTCTGAGAGGTTTAACCGTTAGACCTCACTGCATGGGATAAAGATTTAAAGGACGTTTTAGAAATCAATCTTAGGCCTATTTACTAAATTTTTCTACATTTATTTTTGTAATTTAAGTATACGGTGTAAATTACATAAGAAAGAGTCTTCTATCTATGTATCTATTGCTGTAAGAAACACGATTCCTTTGTCAAACTTAGAAACCCTCGTTTTCCTCAAATCAAGTAAGGAAAATGAACGATTAAAAAAGGGCGAGATATATATATACATTTTTTTTTTCTTTATATACAGTGCTAAACAATCCTTACTACTTAAACACCTACATAAAATATTGGCACAACCAGTGGCCAAATCTCGACTAACCAACTTTCAATAAGATGCATCACAACTGCACAGCGATCGTAAAGCTTCACAGGATAGCGGCCCCTTAACAAGTCATCTGTCAGGGCAGTAATTTCTTCCAGCTGTATTAGACCTATTCATCACTTGAGACAAACGGAATCTTCGCGTATATTTCATTTACGCTTCTTGCGTCTACCGGCTTAGTTAAATTACAAAGAGGACTAACAAATGGAGTGCTAAGACGATTTTTTAATCATCGTGTTACAGTGTTGGCCTTGGGAGTCGCAAAACGGCTGTCAATAAAGAATTGTTTCTTGGTGGTTCTTCTGCATAGAAAACGGCAAATTATAAAAGAGACAGATAATGTCTAAGCGATTTGGTCCTTGAAAAAACGTGTGTACGTCTTTCTAAAAGGTCGGTAACGTGACTTAAGTGACTCCTTTGGTATTGCAGATCTTCATGGCCGTCTGTGATCACTTACCTCTCTTATCTGGTGACTAACAAAGTAACAAAGCCATTCACTATAATACAAAAGTGCACTTAGAATCAGACTATTCAAAACTCCATCTTTATCGTGCAGTATAATTATATGCATTTTGTTTTTTACTTATCAGTTGCGTTTCCATTTGAATTTTATCTGTGTCATAGGTACGTGGAGGTATACTTTTACAATCTTCCCACATTACCACTTCATTTGTTTACCAATCCGTGGCAAAATTGCCTCACTTTCTACTTAAAATAGGTAGTTTTAGTAAGTCTTCGTGAAGGCAATAAAAAGTGTTCTCACAATTTATCAGAATGCGAATGTGCCAATGGTGTTAATGAATGATAGCATACGATAGAAACCGTTCGTTCCCATCGAACACTATTGTTGGTCGTGATAGACATCTGGTCTAGTTCGGTTTCGAGGTAGTAAAGTACTCGTCTGGAATCGGTTTCTTAGATTATTGTGTTGTAAGAGAATTGTTGTGAACTTTATGAGTTAGATGTAGTTGATAGATACTATAAAATTGTTTGTTTTTCTTATTGCCGAATTGAAGACATTGAGATCAAATATAGTCCCAGTTATCAGAAGTGGGACTATTATGTAATCTTTTTGGTAGGGAGTCAAACCGTTTGACTCAAACCTGAAATCGATATATAGTTTTAAAATTATAAAACTTAGTTTAATAAAATATTTACAAAAAAAAATGTGGATTCAATTGAATTGAAAAGGAAACTCCACACTATAAAGGCTCGTGGAGACTAGCGCGACGGTCGCGCGACTCGACACCGGTAATAGTTCTACCGTGAAGTTATCTTTAATTGTTTTGTTAGAGTCACATCGGCTGTCGCGTGGCGCCGGTCTGCATGACGGTTAACACGCAACAAGTCTCAAATTAAAACATAAAGAAACATTGTTCATTGAAATAACAAAACCTAACCAAAAAGAAGAAACTAACAAGTAATAACTCTGCAACAGTATTCATTTCATAATTTCGCTCACACCCAAATTAACATCGGAAATTGAATATAAAAAGTTGTTCCTCTTTCAATGAGGAAATAACTCGCCTTCAACATTCTTCGTAATACCGTTTAGAAACTTGAATGAAATGTAAAAGGAGAACTTTTAGAGAGCGTCGGGGAACATTTAAGTTCTTCCATTCCACTTTGTAGTCCTATATTCTACTTCCCGCATGGTTTTTAGTTCAAGTTATAAGAATTCAAGAGATCTTTCTTTATGAAGTATTTTATTTGATGGTTGTTTTTGAGACACTTTTGTGCTCCATATCTGCAGCACCGAGGGTCAATTGAACGTTTGGAAAAATTTAAAACGCAATTAGCCAAGCCAGGTGCTATTGCCTGGCTAAAAATTACCTACGATCCTACATAACTAACAACACAGAACTACATAATAAGTTAACATCTTTGTCTTGGTTTACATCGCATGTATGTAGTTAGGTTAGGATTAGGGTTAGAGATTATACTACATATTTATACTTGAATACCTGTATGCGATCCAGGATGAAAGGTAGCCGATGTCCTTCTCCATGTCATAGTCTACCCATGTGCCAAATTTCATCCTAATCCATAAAGCCGTTCTAGCGTGAAAGCGTAACAAACTCAATTTCGCATTTATAATACTACTAGTTGCGCCCCGCAGTTCCACTCGCATAAGTGTTGATCTCGTGAGAATATCGGGATAAAAGGTACCCTACGTTCTTTCCCAGGTCATTTAAATCCGTTCAGCCGTTTTAGCGTGAAAGAAATAACCAAACCAATGAACAAACTTACTTTCTCATTTATAATATTAGTTAGGATTAGTAAAGCTACTTATAATATTCTAACTTATTTTACCTACTACATAATTAAAGCTGTTTTCAGAGTCAGACCAGCGCGATTTGACGCGCGACGCGACCCGAACAATACAAAACTACACGGTATAACAATAACCGGTGTCGCGTCGCGCGACAAATCGAGCTGGTCTGAAAACAGCTTTATTCGTAAATAACAAAAAAGTTTTTTTTTTTTATTAAAAAAAATATATGTTTTAAACCGAAACGCTCTTACCTACATATTGAACCAAACCCGGTACTGAGCAAAATCGTATTCCCATACAAACGAGCCATTTGTTTACGCTCGTTTAGAAAATAGCATTCTACTTGAATTGTTTGCATTTATTGCACGATTACGGAAACATGTTGAGATGAGTTGCCTGTTGCCGTCGTTAAAAGAAACAGTGTTTTAAAGCAAGAGTTATCTATAAGAACTGTTTTATTTGAAATCGCAGTTATTGGTAGGATTCATTAAATCCATGATGGAAATAGGTGTGGTAAATCGACTATACCTAAGAGTACGGGAGGGGTATTCTGTACGGTGAACACAGTATAAAAACCTACAGTAGGGCGACGCCTTTGATCTCGTTGTACCACGTATAGGCATTGTCGCGACAGCTAGCAGTTCGGGAGCGCGCTTCCCCCGTCTCGCCCCTCACGCCCCGCAGCGTAAGCAGTTTGGGAGCGCGCTTCCCCCGTCTCGCCCCTCACGCCCCGCAGCGTAAGCAGTTCGGGAGCGCGCTTCCCCCGTCTCGCCCCTCACGCCCCGCAGCGTAAGCAGTTCGGGAGCGCGCTTCCCCCGTCTCGCCCCTCACGCCCCGCAGCGTAAGCAGTTCGGGAGCGCGCTTCCCCCGTCTCGCCCCTCACGCCCTGCAGCGTAAGCAGTTCGGGAGCTTGCTTCCCCCGTCTCGCCCCTCACGCCCCGCAGCGTAAGCAGTTCAGGAGTGCGCTTCCCCCGTCTCGCCCCGCACGATTTCTCTGTCTAGACGTCTTCGTCGGACGACTGTATGATGTTAAGACTGTGACGGTGAAACCATACACTACAATTATAGGGATGTTGACTTAAATTTTGTTTTGTCCGTCAGGTACATTATTAAAAAATATTGGATACGTATTTTTTAATTTGAATGAATTTTGAATATGGGGTCACTTTTGGGGGGGTTACCCCAAAAGTGAAACCCATATTCAAAATTAATTTATTACGTCGCACGTCCGTGTTTGGGTCACAGAAATACATACCTAACAACTTCATCGGGTCATTACAGATTCGGAGCAAATTTACTGTGACAGACGGACAGACAGACGCACGAGTGATCCTATAAGAGTTCCGTTTTTTCCTTTTGAGGTACGGAACCCTAAACGTTGGCTTTCATACAATTTTATGTAACAACATTATCATACACTCTTATCTCACAGCCCTCGAGGGAAAGTAGTAAATTCCGCACATTCCAGCAGCTTTTCCTCTGAATGATTGGAATTACCAGTTACACTAACTGGAATGCTCAATTTGCGTACATTAACATTTAAATGGCTTACACTTACCTTTTTTGCCGTGTGGTCTCGGCAACAAATATATTTGTTACAGCACCTGGGTACATAAATATTATCTTGTTTCGTATGAGGTGAACTAGAGATTATGTCAGGGTATGGACTAGCAGGGAGTGAGGGATTCTGGCTAGACGATGGGGTGCAGCATCTTCAGTTTATTTGGCAATCATTTTTATCTCTTGGTAATGCGTATTGATATAATGGATAAGATATGAAGTAAGCAGCTTTAAGGCTGTTTAGGAACTTGGCTTGTTAACATCATGTCAGCCGCAAAACGTCCACTGCTGGATATAGGTCTCCCCCAAGCATCGCCACTTCGACCGGTTCTGTGCTTCTCTCATCCAGCGGATTCCTGCTGTCTTCACAAGGTCATCGGTCCATCTTGTGGGAGGCCTTCCAACGCTACGTCTTTCGATGCACGGTCGCCACTCCGGAACCTTTTGGCCCTATCAGATCTGCGAGCCATGTCCCTGCCCGCTGCCACTTAAGCTTGGCGTGGCTTGTAATATGACGATAATACTAGAAGCTGCTGTCGCCACTATTGATAGTTTCTTCCAACGTATGGCCGTTTTTACTAACAGCCGATTCTTGCTATTGATTTTTCACCCAAATTTTAGTAAACCCGCTCAGTGGAAAAGTCCTCACGTGTAGATTTTATGACAATAGAATTAGAAATCGCTTTAGAATTGTGGAGACAAAATTATGCAGACATGAAAATAAATACAAGCAGTTTACAAAATTTTCATACAAAAAAAAATACAGCATAGCATAGCCGAAAACCGTTCTATTGAAATAACGCAACGAGTTCCGAATAAATATGTTGACGAACTCGTTTCAACGAATTCATTAAGTGCGTTTGTCCACCGCAACCGTCACTGGGACGTTATTGAGAGCGAGATGAAGGCGCCGAAGTAGCAATACATTTATATTTACTATGGCCGCGAGTCCACCGCACATCCATCACACGAGCGCCGTCATCACGGCCGCCAAAGTTTCGAGTAGTTAGTTCGGCGCGACCACATGAACTCGGCCCGAGATTGTGACAGACTGATTTGCTGGCTACAAAACACGTTTGATCTTGTCCACACAATGTCGTCGCACCGGTGCGCGGTGGGCGCGGCGCCCGTTCACCTGGCTTTTGTTTTGTCTATCGTATTCATAACATACTGAACCGCGTGTTCAGTTGCGACGCGGTAGATAAACGATCGCCGTCACCGGGACGTAACGTTCGGTTCGAATAATATCTCGATTGTCGTTGACGTCCTGGTGACGGCTGTGGTCAATGAGAATTAAACCACTTGAGAGCTGATAGACCGATTTCGTCTAGGCATACGACTCACCACTGCGGGCCGGGGGACGAAGAAAATACAGCAGTTGTGATTGGCCGGTGCAACAATGACAGGACGTATGTTTTAAAAATAGTGACCCGCAAGTCAGTTTTGCACAATAATATCGATATCGATAAAATCGACGTCTATTAATTCTATATTTTTTTAAACTTTAATTGATAGGGTGTAAGGCTGCCTGTCCACTGGAGCGGAGAGGAGAGGAGAGGAGCGGAGATGTGCCATTATTAACCAATCAAATCTAAACTCAGGGGCGGAGTCAATATTCTAATGGTTAATATTGGCACATCTCCGCTCCTCTTTTCTCCTCTCCGCTCCAGTGGACAGGTAGCCTTAAGAGGGTTTATTCTGAAAGTTGGCAACGTCGCAAATAGATGTCAAATATTTCGGTGTTTTGATTAATTTGATAATATTTCTGTATGGAAATAAAAAATGTGGCTAACTAGCGAACTAGAATATTGATTATGAAATGCAATAATTAATATCGTAACACCGAATTATTATTAAAAAAAGTATTTGGAAATTTTCCAAATGCCTTTTTTACACCTATCAAATTCAAAGTTGCAGTTCAATTGCAATTCATCATTAATATTCTAGTAAGTTAGTTAGCCACATTTCTTATTTCCATATTATTTCCAAATTAATCAAAACAGGTAACTATTTGACAGCTATTTACGACGTTGCCAACTTTTAGGATGCGCCCCCTTAACTGGGTGCAAATAAAACACTGACGTTACACTTCAAATTTAACTTTATTCAATTAAATCAATGCTAAAATTGAATGAAGCTTATTTAATGGTCTGAAAGTATGTCTTATAAAAATAATAGCAATATTAATCCCTGTCGGATAGAACAATGAATTCTCATAATGTGAAATTCAAATTCAATTAATTTATTGTGCAATTAGGAATCACTTTTACAGGTCATTATTTGACAACCTAGCTGGAGTCGAGATTTCCTAACTGATAGTCATAAGGAATGTAAAACTCATTAAAGTACCTACAGAAATTAATTGGTTTGTTATCTCTGCATCACCTTAAAACGGGTGATAGACATGCGTACTTAAAGACCGCGGTTTTTAAGCTCGACAACTTGCGCGGCTCGCCGTCGGTGACACACGTGAAGACTTCTCACACTCTATCGCGATGTTTTCGACTTTTCTGAACCAAACTAAACAAAAATTACACAAATATCAAAACAAAATGCTGACTCGCGACTCGCGGCAATGACAGACGTACGAAACTACGAATTAAGGCGGGCTACGAGCAAAATTTCAAACTGTTGGATCGCCGGCGAGCTTAGTCGGCGGTTTTAAAGTGCGCGTACTTTGGGTGACACACGAACGAGTAAGGTCGCCGAGCCATAAGACCACAGACCTGCTCGCCTGTCTGTCACCCCTTTAAGATAAACTAGCATAAAATGCCTAAGGCATTCAATTTCTCCTTTCTGAGTTTTTAATAGTGCATAAAATATTAAATAAATTTGTTTGACCTAGCCGCAAAATTCAATTTTTCATTATAGTTTTACAAATTTCATCTCTACTTGACATAGTATGTCGCTTGCGTGACAATAACGGTTAAGTAAAAACATCGCCCGCCGTTATTGTAGTGAATAGCGTTATTGACAAAATAAGGTGACGAATAGAGCTGAAATTTGCAAAAATCCAATGAATATTTTAATTTCGCGGTTAGGTTGGACGATTCCCCTTAAGAGGGTTTACATCGTACGGCATTTCATACAAACTTTCAAGCCCTTGTTTTTCGAAATGACTGAACCGATTTTAATGAAACTTCATACGCATATGCAAGATACAAAGGTCTAAAAACTTAGTTAAGAACATTTTTTAAATGTCTTATTTAAAAACAGATACCTGGATATCTCTGTTTCTATGGAAAATTTAAAATCGGTCTAATTTGGCTGTAACACTATTTTTCGAAAATGTTCTTAACTAAGTTTTTAGACCTTTGTATCCTGCATAAGCGTATGAAGTTTCATTAAAATTGATTCAGTCATTTCGAAAAACAAGGGCTTGAAAATTTGAATGAAATGCCGTACGTCGTAAACCCTTTAAACATTAAACTGAAATAATGATCTATATAATAAAATATACCAAAACAGGCAAAAACAGGGTCGGTGTTGCTGTACTAAATAAGCGGCGTCGGTTCTTTAAAGTTTCAAAGCAATCTGCAGTGAAATGCCTTGAACAAACAACGCAAATTTTTTTTGGAAACCAATTTTCCCTGTGGACTGCATTAATCCACTTTTCTTTCAGTTCCGGAATATTTGGAAATCTAAGATGTAAACATTAAGTAATGTTACTTTTTTACCAGTAGGAAACATCGTAACTTTTATCGACAATATTATATAAAGACTTTGTTTTGAAGTTGTCACAACACTACAGCATTAGTAAAGATAAAAAGGGACAGATATATTGAAATACCCTAGTGAGAGAAAGGGACTTTTCAAAAAGACATCAACGCAGTGTACATTTTTGTGCCTTTTTACGTAAAGAACCAGTTCAGCTTGAGCCCTGCAATTATTCATAATAATATTTTAAAATAAATAAATTTTACTTACCGATGAAAAGTTATGCCCTCTTTTTTATAGCTGGATGTTCTAGACGATTTCCCACACCATTTAATAGAACAGGAACTCATAATTGTTTATAATTATGCAGACTTTTTTTTAATGTGTCAAAATAATGTGTCAAAATAACCGCGTGTGCAGAGATCCAATAACTGGTCAAAACTAAAATGGCCAGTCATATTGTCATCTAATATCAGTGCATTTTCATTTATGTGTCGTGAGCCTGAGTCGCCCGTATGAGCAGTCAAGAGGATATATAGTCATTGGCTGTGGTGGACGAACGCCCTACGGCTCGCGTTTCAGTTTGTATACAATTAACAAAAATATGAAAAGTTTGCAATTTTTGTTTCAGTTTCACGGGACGCTAACAAAATTCGTCAAAACTGGATACCATCTGAAAACATCAGCATCATGGATTCGGAGAGGTATGTTTATCTGAATGTTAATTTAACATTTTCAATTTATTGTTTTTGTTATAATTGTTATTTTAGGACATTTTAGTAAGAAGGGTTTCTAAAAATATCAGGTATATAGGATAAGTATTTCTGATTATTTGTTTCTATGGGAATATGATCGAAAGTGTTGTAGTTTTGAAGATGAGCATATAAAAAAATATCTAATTTTATATTTATGAAATAATAATATCACCCCAAGGCACCGTTAACAACAGAACAGTCGTTTTGTTACGTATACTGTACATTCACAAAACATTATTCAGAAAACATCAAAATGAACTTGCTCTAAAACTAAGTGGTGATGGTGGCCTGCCATTTAACAGATTGAGGAGACATAGCGTCCCAACTCTCCTGGACAGATTCAGCTGATTGGAATGAGAAACTTAACTGCGAAGTTATCACCAAACTACATAACATAAAAAAAAAAACTCAGATAAGTATATCGGCCAAAGAAGTTTTGTACTAATTCAGTAAACGTACTTATTCAGTACATTAGGCATTTGTGTTAACAAAAATTAATCACGTGAACTACGAATATTGAATAACGTTTCTGAAAAATAAAAAGCTCTATCTGTGTACTGGCATAAAATGAAATTAATTCTTCAAATGGAGTAACACCTGAAGCACAATCCTAATGATTTATATGAAAACTTCAGTAATAAATAATTCCCTGAAACATCCAACATATAAAATGTTTCACCGCTAAAACTAAGGGTCTACATTTATATCAGAGAACAGTTCTATCATCCCCACTTGTTACCCTAAGTACCCTCGTCACGGTACGAAATGGTACAATTTGGTACGAATGGTACAATTTGGTACGAATGGTACAATTTATTGAGTGCTAACTCGCAACTTTTATATCTACGTATATTTTATTGTTCCTAATGGAGGGAGGAATGTAAAAAGGATGCCAAATATATTAGGCACTTTCTGTTAGGTACGCTCCTTACTTTATAATAATTACATTTGGGAGGTAAAGTCCCTTGTCAGGGCAAAAAATTTTGGTACAGTCAACCTGGCACATCGGTAGTTTGACATGAGAGCGTCGTCGTCTTTACTTTATGTCGTTCAAGTAAGGGCGGTATTCGTAGTGCAACTGTGCAAGTGTTATCATTGATATGCAATTGACTTTACTTAAAGGTATTTATATGAGCTTTATTTCAAGGATGTTAAGGAGCTCCGTAACCGTAACCACAACTATCGGATATCCGAAATAAAAATCTTACCGTTACCGTAACCGAATCCGATAAAAGTTTCGGATAATTTCGAATAGGGGCAGAGTCTAAATAAGGCACGCTATGACAGGTTTTTCTGCCCGGCCGACCCGACACACTAGCCGCGTGCGTGGCTTGCATGTTTTTTATTTGTATTTTACTTTTACAATATCTTAAAAATCTAATATCCGTTACCAAAACTAACGGATAATCCGAAATAATTTCGTATCCGAAACCGTTATTTAATATTATTTCCATATCCGTATCCGGATCCGAAATTTCATATCCATAACATCCCATACATTCATCGTTCTTGTTTGTTCAGACTACATAATTATAACTCCTCACGTTTTAATTAGCCGTAAGTCACCGCTGACTAATGAGGAAAACAGCCGAGAAAGTTCGAAAAGATGACATTGAAATAGTCGCCTGGTAAGGAGTCCGTAAACAATTAAACATGCGGGCGACACAACAATTTTATCTTGATTTTATTAGGGGTTGAAAATAACCAACGATTAACATAGAATTTCAGAAAATAGAAACCTAAATAGGGATACAATGCTACAGCATTGCTTCCACCTTACGAAGTACACAAATTCTAAACATAAAAATGTATGTATTCAGGTGACCGTGATTTAAATACAAAGAACATTGTTGGCTATTTTCTCAAGCTTACTGGCTGGAATTTCAGAACAAGGGTATTTCCTGTAATTTATTTTCATTGCTTCCTACCTATTTTCGCAACAGGAGATTGTCCTGTCGTCCTTAACAAAAGCATGATAATCTCAAAGAAAAAAAAAGATGACGTAATATGGGACTCATTCTTTGCGTAACACAGAGTCTCTATGAAAGTCAGGAAAATCTTACCTCCATAGAATTTCATGTAGAACCTAAATAATATAATCATTTAGCTAAGCACAAAAATTCTTAGCCCCTAGGCTAAAACAAGAAATAGCTAGTCAAAACACAGTGTCTTCACAATATCGGCAAAAGATAGATGATTGACATGCTGTCAAAACCCTTGTATATTTTCATCGAAACATCTAAACATACCAACACCAAAGCTGGCATAAAACAATCAACAAATTGAATTTTGTTTTTGGAAAACTCCTCAGACAGACTAAGGCTGCCTGTCCACTGGAGCGGAGGGGAGAGGAGAGGAGCGGAGATGTGCCAAAATTAACCAATAGAATCGCACCTCTGTTGCGGAGTTTTGATTCTATTGGTTAATATTGACACATCTCCGCTCCTCTCCTCTCCTCTCCGCTCCGGTGGACAGGCAGCCTAATGCCCGTTATCACTAACAATAGGACAATGCATAAAATACGTTTAGTTTAGACTAGGTCTGTCCATATTTTTTTAGTAATAAATTGACTTAAGACTTTGTTAGTTATAACGAGGCGATCAATTAATGCAAGCGCACCATCGATCACTAATAAAGAACTAGATACACAATCCCAAACAAAAGTTCTCTTAAAAGTGTCACCAAATTGTGTTTAAGTAATAATAGTTTAAATAAATATACATTAATGTAAATTCAACCTTAAACGCAATGCTTTAAGTTTATTTCACAAAGCTATGTTCAAAAAGCAATAAATTTTTACGACCGATACTATGTGGCATGTTTACCGTCGGAGCGTTCGAATGCTACTAAATCAAAAGCGCACCCAAATGTTCAAGTGGGTGCTCATTCGGTGAGGACATTTTTTGCCGCTGATTGTGTTTCTAGTTCTTTATTAGTGATCGATGAAGCGCACTGATGGATTTTAAACGCTCTACTAATAAAATTCATGGCGCCGAAAGTGTCTGTCACAGATTCTGACCGTCATTCAAAGCTTTGAATGACGGTCAGAAGCTGGGTCAGACATTGTCGTTTCTATCCGTCATTTGTGTCGCGTAGTACAAGTAAACGATGAGATGCTGTGTGTGGAAAGTGTTGACAATCGCCTTTAGCAGCGGTCGCCGAGGCGTCTCCGTACTCTGTGGTCCCCGGTGACCACTTGCGGACTGCGGCACGATAACGCAGCAGGAGGACCCCTAGCGTTTTCTGCTGACAGTAAAAAATACATGATTAAAAATGTACGCAGACATCAAGGTTCGCCTCAAGAGTGATCGAGCGCGTCTCGGTCTCATTTGCACTTAAAGAGTCTCAAATGAAGACATAGAAACATTTAAGTTACTAGCTGCGCTCCGCGGTTTCACCCGCAAAAGTCTGAATCCCCTGGGAATATCGGGATAAAAAGTATCCTATCTCCTAACCCAGGTCATAATCTACCCATGTGCAAATTTTCATCCAAATCTGTTCAGCCGTTAAAGCCTGAAAGCGTAACAAACAAATAAACACAAAAAATCAAATGTTTTCCCTTTATAATATTAGTTTGCAGAAGCTTTAGCCCGGGGCAACGCCCGCGTTCTATCGAACGTGCTATCTCAGGTCGGTAACTCAGGTCATGGTCTTTCTGTGTGCCAAATTTCATCCAAATCCGTTCAGCGTGAAAGGTGTAAAAAGGTATCAGACAGACAAAGTTACTTTCGCATTCATAATATTATTAGTACGGATTCAATGTCATCAAAAATTCTACACTTGGTGCACTTACGACCCGTGCTCGAGTCAACCGACTATGACACGAGTCTCCTCAGTGCGGTCGGATACCCTCCCTCTCGCTTTATCTCGTTAAGACCTTGACCTCGGGCCTCGGGAACTGATGCAAGGTGTGTAATATGGGAGTATTAGATCTCCAAGGAGACCTCATTAACTATGTACAAGATTAGGTGGAATAGAACAATGTAACGCGTCCCTTGGAATGAATGTTTTAGTAGCTCGGTTACATGAAATTTCCTTCATTTTGGGAATGCTCTATTTGTTACTTGGTCTACTGGTAACAGCGGTCTTTAATTCCGGAGTTTATTGGTCAGGTTTTTCATTCTTTTTCCCCCACTTTTGGGCTTTTCGACTTCTTTTTCTTTTGTAATGTGCTTTTACTTCAATTCTGATAGGTACATTAGTTCTTCGTTTCATATACAAAATTAAACAAAACTACAGTTACATAAGAAATACCTATACGTTTTACAAAGGTAACATCCAACAATGAATCTTTCGTGCGTCCATTTTCACTTATCCATAATTACATACAATTCCCTCCATTTCTATTGTCCGCCAAATTTGCCAGTAACATCGAAGTAAATGAATATCTTGTGCTCTACACTCGTCATTTGCTATAATAATTATATGAAATTCGTATACGTTGTGCATTCACCATTAACTATAATTGAGATGCAAATTAATTTCCGTGTAGTTTTGATATTTCAATCTCATGTCGTAATGAGTTTTCGTGAATGCTCTAGTGTTTATAGTTGCTCGCAACATCGTATGAATAGTAGAGCGAAATTTTATGTTTTGAGTAAATATAGCGCAAAATGTATGTTGAAAATTTCTCTTGTTTTGACGTTGGTCGGAAAATCATGCATTATTTTCAGAAGACTAGTGAAATTTTGCAAGAAGGAAGTCATGAAATTATGAATATTTTCTATCTCATACATTTTTGTATCAATCGTGGCTAAGTAATAACAGCCGCACAGGTCGATCCATCAGGATAAGCTACGCTTGCCGGGGTCGTTCCGTGAATGGGTGACCATTTTTACATACCGAGACTCCTCCGTGCCTCGGAAAGCACGTTAAGCCGTTGGTCCCGGTTATCATTCGTGGATCTTTGACGGTCGTTACGGGTCGTCAGGAGCCCGAAAGTCTGAAACCCAGTCTTACCAAGGGGTAAAATACTGGTATTCAGCTGCATCCGGTTAGACTGGAAGCTGACCCCAACATAGTTGGGAAAAGGCTAGGCAGATTGACATTTTTGTATCAGATAAATTTATATTTATAGTAGGTAGTGGTTCCCGGTCTACAAACATTTACTATTTGTCTAAGTAAATCTATTTGTCTTCATTCCAGAATTCCTGATGGCTCACGTATAAATAAACTAATCAATTGACTGTTTCTCGTAGCTCGTATTTCAAAGCAATTTATCACTAACATTCCTAGATTGCTACTGAATATTTTATTAGACCACTAAGGGCAGAACAACTTAGGTAATTGGTCTGACTTTAGTCAGAAACTTACTCTAGCGAATGCCTAAAAAATGTCATGAATACTGGAACAAATAATTAGGAATGTATTATGTACTAACTTTTAGAGTTCATGAATTTGAGTTGAAATTCTGTAAAATTCAGGAGAAGTTTTCGTAGAAAATGTTCGTTTTCGTGAATTGCTATTTTCGTGAAATTATTTGCTTGAATATTTGTCGACGTGTGAATAAATTTCAACGTTTGAAATTCTTGTACTTATAACAAATACCTCAATTATTTTAATTTTACAGTATTATTTATTTTAAATTTTTTTATTATTTTTTTTTCAATAATAATAAGATTTTTTATTAGTTTTAGGTAATGTTATTGCAGTACCTTTAAGCCCCTTTCGGATCAGAAACAGTTTTTTTTTACATATTGTATAAATCCTTTTTTGTCGGATGTTGTTTCGTACGTTGAAAAATGTTTCTGTATTTCATTTCGGATGAATTTTCCTCTATTTATGTTTTCTCAAAAATTTTGGCTTGTTGAAAAAACTACTAATTCTACTAGCCTAGTTTACTTTCTGTGATTACGTTTTGGGTAAGATACTTCAACTGAAAGTAAATATTATTATGCCAAATATTATTTTCATCCGCGTAAGTTTACTTGAAGCTTTATTTGTACATATCGTTTTTTGTAGAGCCTGTCTGTTATTTCTAACATATTGTTCTTAGAATCGAGCAAATAACATGTTTACTGCCTGTAGTAAAGAATTTTATATTTAATATAGTTTTTCGAGACATCGCCAAGCGGTTCGTCGACTCTTAAAACGTGACCAGAGCGCTGGCCTACTTTTTGGCCAAAGAATCATCAGCATTGCCATACAATGTGGCAATGCTATCAGCCTTTGGGGCACTTTTCCTGTTGATGCCCTATGATTCTTTTCCCTGGTGCTTTTTGTACATAATATTATTATTATTTTAAGACTTGTTAACTTTTAAATTATGTATCGAAGTAAAGAATTTAATTGTTTTCCTCCTTAAAAACCTATTTGTTGTTAAAAATAACACAGCGAATCTTAAATCAAACCCCTATTCACTCCTGTAATAACAAAAACGACTGACATAATAACATCATATAACTAATCTTAAATAACCCATTGTTATGTCAACAGCTTACAATAAATAAACACCGGTCCAACCATTTGTCATCTCGGTCACGGCCGCCATTTTGTGGCAAAAAAGATTGTATACAGAGGTCGAGTTGACGGCAAACACTGAAGAAACCAATCTAGCGGTGACAATGTAAAAATAAACTTTGACACAGTTACTTAGTTATTTTTGACGTTTTAGTTATTACTTGCTGTACCCCGCGGTTTCACCCGCGTAAATTTCGGCCCCGTGGGAATATCGAGATAAAAAGTATAGATCATGGTCTACCTGTATGCCGAATTTCATCAAAATCTGTTCAGCCGTTTTAGCGTGAAAGCGTAAGAAACAAATAAACAGACAAACAAACTCACTTTCGCATTTATTATATTAGTTAGGATTAGGATTTTTGTTGTTATTAGTTTTGTAGAGGGGCTTGTGGCTAAATAATAGCAGCCGTACGGATCGATTTAGCAAGGTTAAGCTAAACTTGCCGCAGTCGGTTCATATCATATCGAGTTCGAGACCCGTGCTTCGGAAAGAAAGTTTAGGACCTTGTAGTTGAGTGGGCGTTTCACGTGCTAATACTTTTACGCCCCTATTCGATTTGATTCATAATTCTAGGGACACCCTGTACAAAATGTCGTAGGGATGTCTAAAAACAAATCTCCGGCTAGTATGAATTTTCTTTCTCTCAATTTTTTTTTTCGAACCTTTGTGAACCTTTAAGTTCGAAAAAAATTGTATAGCAAAGCGCGAACAGTAAAAAAACTTTCCTTTTTAATTGGCATTTTTAGTTTTAGTTTTTAATTTAATAATTTTGGGGTTAGGAATAATTGAGGGTAGAGGAAAGCTACAGCAACTGTACGAGTATGTGCAGCACACACAACATCGATAATCGCCCTCCGTTTCATTGTAACGTTTTATTAATGCCCCAAATGCCGTATTTCCTTCATTGATATTAAATCGTTTAGGGATTAAATTTAGAAGCAATAAAAGCTTTTAAACGCTTTTGTTTCATTCCCTGCGGCCATACATGAGTTACTGGAATGTTTCAGCGGATTGAGCATGTTTTATTAGATTCTCAACATTTTGTTTGGAACTTTTCTTCTTTTGATATCCTTTGTTTAGTTTCCTTGTTAATATCTTGAGGTGGATTCTAAAAAGCCCTTACGTTCCGATGACAATTTATTTTACAGTTGACCTGCGGAAATCTGGCCCCGCCTATAATCCGACATCTATAACAAGACATACAATGCACATTTATTACGGCAAATATTCGTCAATGCATGCATAAACAATTAAACATGTTGTGACTTTATAATACAAATACAAATATTTATTGGAACAAAAACATGTGACAATTTTTGTGTTCGTTAATACTGCGTTCGTTTAGTAACTGTGTCGCAGTTATCGAAAGACAACTGAATCGATTTTTTCCGTTAGGTTCCTAATTTTCATTATACATTTACTTTAAAGTACCTAACTTTGTTCTAAAACATGTAGCCATTATGTAGATAGTACGCCCTCCTTAGCTAACTAAAGCTGAAAATTTCCCTAAGGAACTAAATCTTATTTGGTTCACAATTTAAGGTCGACAGTTCTATTAAGGCTGTTTATACTACTACGGAGGAAACTGTACCAAGTAATTGCATGTCACGTCTCAAGAATTGCTGAACTAGATGTGATAGGAATTATGATTAATAGGGAATTGGAAAGTACATATCCATTGCAGAATAGACGATAATATGTAACTCTAGTAGAACAATTTCTATGAAAACTTCATCAGCAACGCACATCAGCGTCGCGCGTGTCTGGTCGAGCCTTAAGTCTGTCTGAGATTGACATCCGTGTTCCGAATTAAGAATTTCATGTTGAGAACTGTCAAACTCTACTTTTTTATTTCGTAAAATTCATTATTTATTTATTACTTCAAGCACAGAAGTGTACAGAGGCGGACTTAATGCCATAGGCATTTTCTACGAGTCAACCTTTGGGTGTTGCAGAGACAAACAGTGGTGGGTGCAAAAACGAAAATTTGAGGAATAAACATTTATTTAAATATAAAGATATAGGTACTTAAATATACATATACCTATTACAAACTATAAAAATAAAATATATACCTAATTATACATAATTACACGAATATACTAAAACAAATAAGATAAACAATGAGAAAACATTAACTTTGTGATGAATCGTGATGATACTGCCAGCTTCTTACGAGTGTGCCCATTAACTTTAAACGATAATCGGTTGGTTGCCATCTTGATTTCCAGGGGTAGCGCAATCCACAGAGAGTTTTTGTATGTCCTCAATGTATTTCGCGAAATTAAACATTTCTTATGTTTTTGCCAAAAAAAAAAACAATTTCGCAGGGTTTCACCTTAAGTACCTAAAGTTAAAGACTGCTAAAGAAGCTAAGACACTGGGCCCACGTGGTAGATTACAGCCCACTCCCTCTCACAGAGAGGAGGCCTGTGTCCCAGCAGTGGGAACATTAATAGGCTGATTATGATGAAAGCTAAAGATAGAATTCGACAAGTTCTCAACTTCAAATTCTCAATTCGGAAACCGGGAGTTAGGTACTGATATTTCGGTTCGTTTCATACGTTGAATTCCGATATAGAAATTGAGTGGCAGCATTCCCTCTGTGTTATATGTTGTTTCTTTACCATTTATCCCCAAAACTGCGCGATCAAAGCGTGGTCGAAGCACATTCAAGCGGGTTCCTACATAGATTTTATCAATATGATGTTTCAAGGATTAATAGAATTTATAGGTCAATCGATTTTCCATTTCAAAGGTACCGGTATCGAGCAATATTTCATTGGAGACAGTTCCTAGTAGCCAGCCTTGAACTTAAAGATCTTGAAAGCTAACAATAAAAGAATTTGCCTCGGGCAAAGTTAATAGAACATCTTGAATTTTGTCCAACTAAAAATACCCATATTAAATTAATGTAGATGCCTATTCGATATAATACCAAGTGATGTTTCGATTCCTATTTATTTAGAATTTTTAGCGGCGTTGTTCACTTTTTTTGGGATGGTTAAAAAATGTTAAACTCGCATCAGGACACGTGACCTGATCGAAAATTCGTAAGACGAAGGGAGAGTAGAAATGCACAACGTTAATGTTCAAGTTTTCACTTCTGCCGGCACTCCCGGAGTGCAACCCGTTTTTTTTTTCATAAGAAATTATTAATATCATGTAAAATCATGTAAGTAGTTCACATAATATTAATTTTAGAGTGCAAGTTCAAGTACCTACCTTTTCTGTGTAATCTGATTGACCTTCCGGCTCAACAATTTAATTCTTGGTAAGTACGGAAACGAATTTTTTTCAAACTTCCCATTTCGAAAAAATATTGCTGGGGTTGTTTTTGTAGCTTTTGAACTATGTTTTATTCATAAAACCGCTATTAGCATAGGCTAACCCGCGCGACCGAATTACCATTTCGCGATGTTTTATTCCTTTCATCGGCTTTCACACGGAAAATGTTTTATTTTAATATTTAACCGGAATATTAAGACGGCGGCGACCCTTGAATTGTCCATACAAACGTAATACTTAAATCATTTGCAATTTGAGCATATTTCCATCATATTAAGTTAATATTCGGATTTAGAAAGTATTTATCTAGGCTTGTACATCTTTTTTTTTTCCAAAATCTTACCTAAAATGAAGTTTAAGCGAATTGAATTTCGCACATTTTTACAGCTAAATGACATTCTGTTTTCATACTGTTTTTTCTGTATTATAAACAACAATATTTGGAATATTGTTTCGGCAAGAGCATAGCTTATGTTATCAAGTTACAAAGTATAGAAAAAAATATGAAAGAATATTAAGTTTTCATTCATAATTTTTGGTGTTACGGAACGCATCCAAATTTATCATAAATTCCGATAGCTCGTTACAACGTCAACAACACACATAACACACAACAGACACAGACAACAACAACAACACAACAGAACAGAGATAACAATATTCCAAACGCATTTTCCTCCCATCTCGACTTGCAGTTGCGAGCCGTGTTCGCCGGACCCTTAAAAATAGAAAACGTGACATTTTCTGGATACTGAGAGTAGATTTTGTAACAAATGACAGCACTACCTCATTGGTCAAATTAAATAGCGCGCGCTTATCCGGCTTCCTGTTACACGCTTCCGTCCCTTTTCTTAAAATAACTACTCGTACCACACATTGCAGGAAAGCTAAAGAAAGATGTTACACATAAAAAATTAAACACTTAATTACATCGACAAAAAACATCGCCTCTACGTTATATTGTATTGTAACAAAAAAGTAACCAAGATGACCATACTGCTCCACAAGTCCAATAAACGCAAGAAAAGTTAATAACTTGTATTGCGCAAGCGTGGTTGTAATACAATGATAATCACTTTCGCTGAGCGTATTGACATGCGCGTGAGTGCTACCGGCTAACGCACTGCTGAGGTGACCATGGGTTAGTAAGTATTAGGATAGTCTTGGTACTGTCTCTCTCTTCGATTATTTGTGACTAGGCTTCGCCCAGGTGGTATCTTTATAAATTATAGCCTATGTTATTCAGTGATAATAACTGGTGAAATAACTTTTAAAAGCGATCCAGTTTATTTATAACAAACAAAATACGAATCTTTTCTCTTTATAATATTAGTGAAAATTGACATTTAGAATCTTCTTTCCACAATTTTTAACTGACTTTAAAGAAGAAAAAGACACTCACACTTGTCGTTGTCGAACTGAGGACAAGTGTGAGTGTATATATTCAACCGTGGAGTTTCTTGCCGGCTCTTCTCCATAGGAAACGACCATTTGGAACCGTGCACCTAGCTTCTGACCTTTCATAAGTGCCCTTGTTGGTTTATTTGAAATAAAATATTTTGAATTTGAAATTTACGAATATATTCAAGTACATATTTATGTATATGAAATTATTTAATGAAGACTACCCACGCTGTTATACAGGGTGGCAGGGACATCGACGTGAAGCCGGTTACCATGGATTCAGTACATGATTCTGAACGCCCCTGCGTTGAAATTTTTCGTCGGTTATTTAAAAAAAAATCAGCTGTTTCATAGAAAAGTGCAATACCTACGCAGTCAAAATGTATGGAGCAGCTGATTTTTTTTTTAATAACCGACGAAAAACTTCAATGCAGGGGCGTTCAGAATCATGTACTGAATCCATGGTAACCGGCTTCGCGTCGATGTCCCTGCCACCCCGTATAATACTCTGTATTATGAAAAGCGAAAGCTGTTTAAGCTCAATAAAGAAAGAAATATAAGGAAACACTCAATAAACAAACAAAAACATGTAGATACAATGAAGAGCGTATTTACGTATGTTGCCAAACAAATTAAGTAAACAGATGGAAGCTAATGTGTTTTTTATGTTGTTCCTTTTCATCGAAAAAATACGCGTTATGAATAGGGAAACGCGATGCTCGTTGCTTTTATGTAATCCCTGAGGCACTTTAATACGCCAATTGTATGTTTTGTCTGTATATTTTATTTATTTTTATGTTATGGATAATCTGGTGTACAGAAAAGTATATATAAATAATAATAAATACGTACACACATTAACGAACAATACTATCTACCTTAATGAAAAAATAATTTTAACATAACTGACCCTAATTATTAGATTCTCAATACAGAAATAACGTCATTAACCCGATATCCAAGAACAATCGATTAGTTCCACCTTATAAAATAAGGTTTGGAATAACTAAATAAGTGTGAGTTATGATTCGTTTTAGAACGTTTGTTTGTCCGTAAGATGCGTTATATATAATTAAATACTTGAGGACCTCTTTTCAGCAACAGGTTTTCTTGTAATTTTCTGTTTTCTAGTTATTCTTAGAATCTTATATTAAGTACACGTGAGCGCAGCTATATAGCTAGCAGCTATATTCCACCATTTTTTTATTAGACTTTATCCTGCAATCTACAAACGCATGGTTCCCCTACTCATATGACGCAACGCGCAACACCGGCGCGCGCCGGCGCACGGGCCCGGCAAACAGTGGCATGCGGCTGTCACATTGTTATTAGTTGTATACGTGTTACGACACCATCGATTGGTCAGCTACTGTTGCGTGTTTTCTTTATGGGATCAGTAAAAGGAAGAGGTTTTATTTTTGGTCACATAAGTAAAGTTTTTTTTTTCTATATTGAGTATCGCAGTTGGTGACACTTTATTCACATTACAAACTAGCTTATTAGCTAATAAGTAATTTAAATATAACTTAATTAAACTGCTCAGAAAATAAAGTATTTCTAAGATTTTTTTTGGGACTCTGGTTGTGATTTGCAGGAAGGATTTACCTATAGTACCTAATTTAATAAGCTTTGTGCAAACCAGCGCGACTTGTCGCGCGACGCGGCACCGGTTATTGTTATACCGCGGTATAACAATATATCGTTGAAGTCTACGGCATCAAAACAGGGATGTAAAATATATGAAAATATTTGAAGACGCTTTTTCCATCCACGATAACATTATAACGTGCACGTATTTTCATACATTTTATGGATGCGTGAGCGTCTACGATAATTTGTCACGTTAGAAATTATAAAAGCGTTCATTGGTCTATTACGCGATGATGCAAGAAATCCGTTGCTAGATAATGTGCGGAAATTCAAACTAAGTAAATTAATTAACAAACAACGATAATTTGTCACGCGCCAATATGTTCATTTGTTTCTTTTTAACTTTATTTGCAAGCCAAATCGAAATTTAAATAAAATCTTTGATAAGTTACCTCCTTGGTTGCCATGTGTTGAAGTAAAATGTTCGTTCCATTTTTAAATAATACGACAGATATAAGTTTTCATAATAATTTATTTGGCCGCTAAACATGACAGGTATGGATTTTCATACAAACATTGCCGGCCGGGCGCTCGCATATATTTATTCGACCAGTACCGCAACTTCGATTTATCTCAAAGAAGGTTGTCAAAATAATGTTCGAATTTCAAAGCATGTTTGAGAAAAAATAAATATCAGACACCAAATTGATAAGGAAAGAAAACTATGAAAGAGCAGAGTCAGACTTTTGTAGTAACTTTGCTCGTACGTGCCCATACTTCGTAATGGATAAAGAAACTCTGTTAATGATAAGGAAGAGAAGAGAAAATGTGGGTATTATAACTTTGCCGGATGTGCCAACACAAGAGCAATATTTTCTCGAAGCCAAAATAGCGATTCAGTAAATCAAAACCATCTTATTGTTGAACGAGCGAAGTAAAACTTTTGCGTTTTGATCTTGAAACTTTTTGATATATTACCTACCTACTAACGTTTTACCCCCGACTTCATCCGCGTAGATTTGTACGTTTTTCCGATTTTTTGTGTAGCTTTGTTGATAAAAACTTCAACCCCCGATTTCACCCCTATAGAAAGAAAGAAAGAAAGAAAGAAAGAAAGATAAATATTTTATTTGGGACACGCACAGGAAATATAAAAAGTACCTACTTAATTTAAAATAAAATCAAAAAGGAGCATTTACAACGAAAAATTACAAATTTAAAAATAAAAGAATGGCTGTGTCCTTGATCAAAGTTCAATCTATTTCCTTACCCATCAAAATCGGTTCAGCGGTTTATACGTTAAAACAGACAGACACTTGCACTGTCCATTATGAAGAATATTATTTATACCTACAGCTCGGTTCCCAAGTTTTTCTAACTGAGATTACGCCGGGCTAGCTAACTCGTGGTTATACGTTACGCAATACATAAATGGGACAGCTTACGGTTCTGTATTAAATTGCCTGCTTAGAAAAATACTGTGCAGCTAGTATTTTTCTTATTGTTGACCTTGATGCTGTACTGCCTGGATCATAATAGGGGTTAAAACTACGTAGGGTTGAGATGATTTGTGATGGCTACACCCTGTAGAGAACCCTTGTTAAGACGATCTTTGGGGAATTTTACAGGTTTTAAGTGGTTACAATTGGGCTTCCGCGGGTTTTTTGCAGTACATGAATTACCTCAGATCGTTGGTTATTTTAACTATGAGTAAATCTTTTTTATACGTAACAGTGTTTCTTATTAGCACAGCTAGGTTACAAGTATACTTGTATCATTAAGGTTTTCAAATCATTTTCCCAACTTCATCATATCAGCCGAAAGAAGTCCAAGCACCGCCACCTCGACCGATTCTTTGCTTCCCGCATCCAGCGGATCCCTGCGGCCTTTACAAGGTTATCGGTCCATCTTGTGGGAGGCCTTCCAACGCTACGTCTTCCGGTAAGCGGTCGCCACTCCAGAACCTTTCGACGATTTTTCCAACTTAATTCTCTTGAATTACCCATTTTTCCCACATTCAGTTGTTGTCTAGAAAGGTTGAGTTCACAACAATACATGCCCCGTTATTTTCACTCCTTTTCCGCTTAGTAACAGCACGGGGACATTAGTAGTACATATTCGTACCTTTAGTACGCATTTATACTCGTGCAACCTTCACTGTGACCTTGGGCATAAATCTGTGAGGGTTAACACCTGACTCCGTTTTTATAGGGACGAGCAGGAAGGGTTAAGAAGGTCCAGTCTTAACATACCCCAGAAATAACATGACTTGAAAATATTCATGCTTGGGTGTTCACGACATTAACTTTGCGGACGCGAAACTTACTGGCAATGAAAAATTTTGTTGCTCCGGAAAGTGATTAACTTTTTTAATTTGTAGTATAATAGTTGAGGCCCTCTGTCTGTCCTGGCTGACCACATGAAGATGGCGGGCGGGACGAGCTGGACTAAGCCAACAAGCGAGGGTCCAAATAAGCTCTGATCTTGGGAATGCACTCTCAATCTCGACTCTCGCGATTTCTAGACTGCGAGCGCGCGCGTCTTAGAGCCTAGCGCCACACCTGCCGAACGTTCCGCGGCGGAACGCTCCGTCGCGTCAATTTTCTATGGACGTAACGTTCGGCTGATGTGTCATAGGTAACTTGAAAAACATTAGGAGCGTATTCAACCGAGCGTTCCGCCGCGGAACGTTCGGCAGGTGTGGCCCGACCCTTAGAAACCATTTCAAAAGGGATTTATAGTGTCCGTACGTGTGTGATGACGTGTGTGCTGACTTGTTGCGTTATGTTTGCGTAGTGCAGATTAAATACTTTTATATAAATAAACTTACTTTTATTATTTACATAAACGTTTTTTAGGATTCCGTACTCTATGCCAAACAGAACCGTATTAGCCTAAGCCTCCGCTGTCCATCCGCCCGTCCGTATCCTTCCGTCTGTCTGTCAGCGGACTGTATCTCATAAACCGTAATAGGTAGACAGTGGAAATGTTCACATATTGTGTATGTCTATTTTCGCTATAGCAACAAATAATAAAAACAAAATAAAGTTAATTTAAGGGGTCCCCATACAAAAAACGTTTTCGGCGTTTTTCATAATATTGTACGCCCGGTGGCCGGTGGTTACCATCAGGTGAGATGCAGGCCAAGAGCTTCCCCGTAGAAGGTAAAAAAAAAAAGAAAAAGTTAGCACGCGAGATCTCGAGTTGCCAATCTCGGCTCGAGATTGCATTCCCTACTCTGGACCGTAATACCTGTGCCCAGTTGTGGCATGGTGCAGGTTGGCAGTTACGAGTATTAAGAGCATTTATCCTAAAAGTTGGCAACGTCGCAAATAGCTGTCAAATATTGACTTGTTTTGATTAATTTGGCAATATTACTGTATGTGTATAGAAATAAGAAATGTGGCTAACTAGCGAACTAGAATATTGATTATGAAATGCAATAATTAATAAATATCGTAACAACGAATATAGTTTAAGATGTAAAAAAAAGTATGTTGAAACTTTCCAGATGCCTTTTTTTCACCTGAAACGGTTACAACATCAAATTTAATGTTTTAATTGCAATTCATTAATATTCTAGTTCGCTAGTAAGCCACATTTCTTATTTCTATTACAGTAATATTGCCAAATTAATCAAAACAGCGAAATATTTGACATCTATTTGCGACGTTGCCAACTTTCAGGAATAAATTCGTTACCTAACTGTCAACAGGTATTAAAATAAGCCTTTTGTAGGTCCTTTGTGGTACAGGGACCTGGTAGGCACGGTTACGATTTCAATCTTATTATAATGAATTCAGGCCTTTCTCGTATTTCACATTATTTATTTAGGGTTGAGTAAAAATTATGCTTTCTGTTCTTGTTTTAATTTTCATAATTAAATGTATACTAATACGAGTAATAAAAAGAGGTAAAGTTTGTGAGGTTGTAAGGGTAATCTCTGGATCTACTGTACCGATTATGAAAATTATTTTATCAATAGGAAGCCACGTTATTTGTGAGTGTCATATGCTATATATTATATATTTATATTTACCGCCCAACGAAGTGGGCAGGGGTCAGCTAGTTGCTTATATTTGCATCAAACTATTATGCAATCAACAAAAATGAAGTCAAAACTCAAGATTCTCTTTTAGCCTACTTTTAAAAACAGATAAAAGTCAGTTTCCATGATGAATAGCCTAAAATAAATATAAAACTGTGCTTATTCATCACTCAGAGACTTTTATTTTGAAGATGCTTTTCATTCATTAAAAACCTTGATGAAGAAGAATGTTTAAAAACTCAGCATTGTGTTGACAGAGATTTATCTTGGTTCACTTCAATGCTGGGCAGTAGGTCAGGGTTAGGTGTGACATACTGAAGGGTATTGCTTGACAACTAGACAGCTGTGTTGCCATCAATTATAGTTTTTTTTTCCTTTTTTTAAATCAAATATTACTGACTATAATTATTTTTTTTGCGTTTTACGCAATTTGCAGGTCTGTGTCAGCAACTGTGAACTGCAAGATTGAATTTCGCGGGCTGCAACTGCTGATTCACCTTCAGGGCTATACAATGCAATGTGCATTGTGCAACATTGAAATCTAAAATTACCTTACGAGCACATTAGCACTTTTATAATGCAAAAGCTTGTCTTGCGGCTAATTTGTCCAGCTGGAACGATATAAAACATTCGATTTTTTGTTGTATGTACGCCTGGGAAAATATCTGGCGCCTATTTCTCCAGTTCCAGGTAGGACCCTGCTAACTTATCTGTTAGTAGTATCTGTAGTTTCATTTAAATATTGCGTTATTTTTATTTATCATATCAGGTGCCTATGATACTTTGTTAGTGGTGCCTTCTCCTTCAGGAAATACCTACCTCATCTTCTTCTTCGTAGCACTCTTGTCAGAGCGGTCGTGGTCTTCATGTAGTTCCCTGTCCAGGGGTGATGTGATTCGCCTCACGATTTCTCGCCATCTACTCCGATTTTTGGTGTTTTTAGTGCACTCACACACGGGTTCGCCCACAGTCCATCTCATGGGTGAGAGTCCGCGTGATCTAGTGCCCTCTACTCGACCCTGCACGACAAGGCGGTCTATAGAGTCACCCTCACGCCTCGAGACGTGTTCGAAGTATTTGAGGATGCGCGTTTGGACCAGCACGCTTACTATGACCACAATAAAAAGTCGACGGAAGAATAGACAAAATTTGTCTATTCTTCCGTCCACAAAACCCGCTTCTATGATTGTCATACTACGCGTGCAGAACAGATAGACGAGAATACCTACCTACTACCTACTAAATACCTACCTACAATAATGACCTGTGTAATAGTAGTGCTTACTGGAAGAAAGAAGACCGTGTTTACCTTTATTGCTCCTCATCATCATAAGTTCGACCCCAAATGGTTGGTAGTAACGACGTGCTATTGGGACATTTGGGACGATTTCGATGGGAATCGGGACCAATGTTTGTGTGGCGTAATGGCTAGCCATTTGTTCCGGGACGACATCTGTAATGGCGCCCGTGACACAGCTGATGTGAGTGCGGTTGATATCTATGTGAATGTAGTTTGTATTGGAGGTAGTAAAACACTTATTAATATATTAGGTTATAGCGTTGTATGAATGTCCATGATTGGAGAAATAGAGCAACAAGCACAGTAAAAGATAAACACCCCCTGAATATTTAAAGAAAGAAAAATTATTTATTGAGACTGTCACAGGAAATCCCAAATTAAACTAGAACACACTCATAGCAACATAAAAAAAAAACATCGGGCAGTCTTTGGGGACTGCCGATAGTAGTGAAAACTAAGTAACTTTTTGATTCTCGCGTTGATGTCTTTCGTTCGATACATAATTATAGCCTTCGGTGATTCTCGCGTTGATGTATTTCGTTCGATACATATAGCCTTCGGTGACGATGACGCGATTTCCATGTTTTCTGTTCACCCAAAAAGTGTTCAACGCGCCTCTAGACGTTTTCACTTTAAAAAAAAAGTTAAAATTAAAGCAGAAAATCCTGTACGAGGCCAAAAGGCTGTTATCTCTGCATGATAGTGTAACAAATTGGACCAATCACAGATGTGGTCTTTATTTCTTTTCTAATATCTGAATAGATCTCTTCCTGTGAACTACTACGTAATGCCGATAATTTGCCTAGCTTTGAATCTAACACAAAAATTATTGTCGTATTATAAGGAACGTTGTTGCATTCTGTTGTTACTTTATAGACGCTGCGGTTGCAAAATCACAATCCCTTACGTTACAGACATCCACGGGAACACTATAAATAAAGATCAAAGTGCAGTTTCCACTATTTATTTAACTATTTATGTAAAATAAACAAACAAGAAGAAAAGAACAGAAAAATACGAACAAAGGTGATGCTTATTGCTAAAGAAATCTCTTCCATTATATCTGCGATAGGAAAGTAGGTAAAAAGGGAAACAGACACCGTGTGTAAGAATAGAAGAGAAAAAAAAATACATAAAATTAAAAAACAAAAGCATTATTCATTTCAAATAAGAAGCGGGCCGCATTTATCCGTTTTCGAGGTCAACGCCCATGACCTTCCAGCCTTCGGTTAAAACGGCAAACATGCCGAGAGCAATCGTTTCGCCGCTGTTCCGCCGACAGTCGGCTCCAGTGTGTAAACCCCTTGAAGCCCTATCACCTGTTGGACATGAATGAATAATAAACAGATAGACATTGACAAATGGAGTACCTACAGATGTTTTAGTAATAGGAACCTAGACTAGGTGTTTTGAGCGAAATATCACAATTGTTTCGTTGATTTATCTTTGTTTTTGTTATGAGCTCGTTGCAAAATGTTGGGTAGAAAATGGGGCATGTCGCGCCGACAAACAAACAATTCTGGAGAGGCTATTAATCAATAAACTTGCCAAATATATTGATACTAGCTTTAGCCTGCAGCTTCGCTCGCGTGGATGTCGGAAATTACACGTACTACCGGAATATAAAGTATCCTATATGTTAATCCAGGTTATAAACTGTGTGCCACATCTACACTGGCCTTCAAAACTTAGTACCTACCACACTTATTGGGTGTCATTTTCTATGGCATCTAGCTCTGTGAGACCTTCTGAAGAGATGCCAGCCTGTAGCTCCACCGTATTGGACTCTTTCTGAGAAGCAGGCTTGAATGTATCGCTTACCAGGTCGCCTGTACACTTTTCGCTTTCCATCGGAAGTGAATAGTAAGAATTGAGACTCATCAGTGAACTTTAAATATCTTGCGTACTTTAATATTAATTGCAATTTCAATAGTGTGGTACTACTCGTAAGTTTTGAAGACCAGTCTATATTTCCGTTCAGCCGTTATTGCGTGATTGAGTAACAAACACACAAACATACAAACTTTCACATTTATAATATTAGTAGGATAACTTGGTCTATTGGTCGCAAGCGTTACTACTGCGCATGAGGTTCTAGGTTCGATTTCCAAGTCGGGCAAAGTGTTATTGGGTTTTCAATTAGAAATTTTTCAGTAGCAGCCCGGAGTCTGGATTTGTGCCCTCAATAGGCTCGCGCCCTATTACATGGGACTTAAACATAACTGGCGAAATGTGTGTGTAGGTAGGTACTATTGGTACTCTTCTGCCAAACCCTTCGAGGACTAATACGCGTGTAGTTATGTTACTTGAGTCTTGAGAACAGCTACATACCTAAAGTATTTTCGTATTTACGAGCCTTGTAAATAAAGCCTTTAAACTAAACAACTAAACTTTCTTGGGTATAAGATAAATCCTTAAATTGATCCTCCGCAGCCCTCGTCGGTCCACAGGTGAAAACTTCTCATCCATCTTCTTTATGACCTTGTTGTCTTACTAGTTGAGACAGCATGTCATGTCTGAAAGTGTTGGAACTGTTCTATCCTACATATCTGTGTCTCGGGAAAGAATGGGTCTCTGTCGTGCTACGCTATGGGTTTGAAAAGAAAATTAATGTATTGTGATGTGACATATTGATAATGAAGATTAATAATAAGATATAGTCCTCCCTCCAGACCGTATTTCAGCCACGGCGGCCAATCTCAACGGAGACTAACCTTCGACGCGGGAGATATTGTAGTGCACAAGCGTGTGCGCAGACACAGGTGCACTCTCTCTTGCCTCACTCTCATAGTTCGATGGGACGGCAATCGGACACTAGGTACTACTACTTTGCCATTGCAATCTATACTTCTATACTAATATTATAAAGAGGAAAGATTTTTTTGTTTGTTTATACCGAATAGGCTCCGAAACTACTGGTCCGATTTGAAGAATTCTGTAGTATTAGATAGCCCATTTATCGAGTAAGACTATAGGCTATATATCATCACGCTAAGACCAATAGGAGCGGAGTACCAATGAAGAATGTTTCAAAATCGGGGTTTTTTTTTAGCGTTAGCATAAAGTAACTATTCCACGCGGACAAAGTCGCGAGCAGAAGCTCTAGTATTGTATAAAACAATGACATCATTTAGCTCACAGCAAATTCCAAAGCCGATACGTTTGCAAAACCAAGTAAATGTTACCGTCGTTACCCGAGACAAGTGGTCTACCCCAACAGCATACATAATTCAGAGAAAGCCCCCATCTGTGGCCAGGCCATGTCTTGAATCCTACTCAGACATATTTATCTGTTGGTACACTTTTTCTTAAGTGGCTTTTGTGAATGTTTTGAGATAGAAGAACTTTTGTGTGAGAAGGAACGATTTTCAATAGATTAATAGCTATTGGAAGGCTTTTAAGATGAATGGTATTTTCTTTTACTCCATTTGAAATATAGATAAGACATTTAATTTAATATTTTTTACAGTGCGTTCAACCGATTTTGACTTCTATTGCATTGTTGGCATAACAAATGGCAGCTGCAGTAAACAGTTGGTACTGTAACCACTTTTTTGCTTTTAATGCTATCTATATACATAAAGAGTGATGAGAGAAAGCAGTAGTGGCCCAGTGGTAACGCCCCCGACTTACGAGTTGTAGGTCGTGGGTTCGAACCCAAGCAGGCGCTTTACTTTGTGTAAATAATTACATCACCACTGCTCTCTCAAAACGGTGGAGGAAAACATCGTGAGGAAACCGGCATGTTTTAGAACCAAAAATTCGAAGACATGTGACATCTACCAACCCGCACTGGGCCCGCGCGGTAGATTACGGCCCACTCCCTCTCACGGAGAGGAGGCCTGTGTCCCAGCAGTGGGAACATTAATAGGCTGATGATGATGATGATATGCATATTGTATAGAAGTCTGGTTTGTTTAAATGCTAATCACATTGCAAATAAGGTACAGGTTGTGGAGGTCAGATAGGCAGTCGCTCCATGTAAAATACTGATATTCAGCTGCATCCGGTTAGACTGGAAGCCGGCCCCAACGTACTCGTAGCTGGGAAAAGTGTGATGATTATTTCGGGACATTTTTTAGGGAATTTAATAAAAAGTCAATGCAGTCAATGGATTGGAAACAAAGTAATACGTCTTGGGTTTATTCAATGCGAAAGTGAATCTATCTCTTTATGTACATATGTTTGGCACGTATCAATGCTATAGTACTGAACCCGGCTAAAGCACTAGGAAGTCGTGAAGGGCAGGGACTGTCGTATGTAATTTTGACGTTCAACAAGTGCTGATTTTCAGCTTAGTTTGAATGAATGACTTTTCATTTTGATTATGCGGGATGCTGCGAGTACATCTGTTTATTTGACTTTAAATTAAACAATCTACTAAGTACTAATATCTTTCTTCTTATTTGATATTTACTGACTGTTTGTTAGTGACTGTCTCGTTAGTCTAGTAGTCGCAAGCGCTACTGCTGAGTATGAGGTCCTGGATTCGATTCCCGGGTCGGGCAAAGTGTTATTGGGTTTTTCCATCTGGAATTTCTCAGTAGCAGCCCGGAGTCTCGATTTGTGCCCGGGATGGCAATAGGCTCGCCCCCTGTTACATGGGACTTAAACATAACTGGCGAAATGTGTGTGTACCTACGACAGGTACCCTTCGGGGAAATAAGGCTAGTTTGTAAGCAGCTGCAGCTGTTGCAACATTCCAGATTTTTCTATGCCTAAGAAATCGATTACTACCTACTCCTGAGAAATCGATTAAAAGTTACATTCTCAGCCCACACTACAAATACCCGTGCAAACAATTTTCATTACATTACATAACACAGCAATTTCCTCGACAAGAAAATAATAAACTCACTATTATGTGTTTTTCTACACATGTAACCAAGTTCCTAATATTACGAAATGGAAAGATTAATCTTCTGAAGATCCTTAACTCGTATTTTATTGTATTAATGGCCGAATAAAAGATATCTTGGCTATACTTGAGATGTATCTAATTAGATTTCTTGATGTATATTAGGTTTGTGATGATATTACAAGAAAATAATAAATGGAAGTGATATTGTGAGTGCCTGTAATAGATCTTGTGTTATTCTTATTACTCTTGTTATATTAATACCTACATATGTGTAATAGAAGATCTTCAGGTGGATCCGGAGTTGTAGCCCGAGAAATTAAAATTTTCTTACTTTTTTTGCAATTGCACGTTAGTTTCAGGATGTATCTTGATCAAAATAGGATTCGCGCCTATAACAGATATGTATTTACAGAATTAATTAAAATCATTAATACATTTCTCTATAAAAAAAATTAAAAAAATTTTGTTAGTATAAAAAACATAAAAAATAGTAATTAAAAAAGGACAAGTACATCCTGACACTGGCCTGCAAATTGGAAAAAACGTAAGAAAATTTTGTATTTTGCGAGTTCCAACTGCTAATTCACCTGAATAAACAGTACTTATAAAACGAAACAGTAGTCATGATTTGAGTCAATAGTTAATGTCAATATATATGTATAATAAATCATTTTCTCTAATCACTAAGTAGTATCAAGCTCCTCAGTAGTTATGCTAGGCAATAGTTTTGTGGAAACCCGCCTAGCTGTTCTCTATAACGATAATAATATGATGTGAGTGTAATAAAGAGACAAACATAGTTAAAAAGTAACTTTGCGAGAAATGGTCCTAGTGTAGGTAGCTCTACCACAGTCGTTAAGAGAAGAGATCTCAATGGGTGCTATACCAAGAAGGTGGTAAATCTGGCTGTTCTGTTACTAACATATTAAATTAAATTCATTTAATTCAGACTATGATTTGTTCATAAATTGTTAGTTATAAAGGTCTTAAAACTATGTTAGTCATCATTTATAAAATTCAAAATACAAATAATAAAAAGATTCATAAAAAAAAGGAAAAAATTAATAAGTAATGTCATCTCGTCAAGTGAAGCTGGACGAACCTCCAAGCACTGCATAATTTGGCCTCTCAGAGATAATCCTTAGGATTATATAGAATAGAATATACCTAAGATACGAAAAGAAAACCACTAATGATAGCCACAAAATAAACAATGTTACACACGTCTTCTCATCCTAATTCATCACAAATTTTCCTTGAAAGTTCCTAAATGTGTTCCTTTCTTTAACCTACAAAACTTCGGAGATCTTTCGATCAAGACCGAAGGAGTTCACAATCACCAATTAGTGTCTTATTGAGGCAAAAGTTTTCCTTTATTCATTGTTTGTAACTTTATAAGTCCTCCAAAAACGCCGAAATATTGGGCAAAGTTTAAAGTATCAACAAGTTAGTTTTAAGCGAGTTATTTTGATGTAATTCTGATCGTTAAACAGATGTTGTTCTGTTGATCGACGCGATGTTAAGTTAGTAAAATGACAGCGGTAATGGTAGAATAATAATTGTACTGTTTGTATTAAGAGTGTTCATCCAAAATGTTGGCAACGTCGCAAATAGCTGTCAAGGGCCCAAAATTGGGGGGACAACGGGAATACACGCTAATATTTAGATACCTGTTTTGATTAATTTTGCAATACTACTGTATGGAAATAAGAAATATGGCTAACTAGTGAATTAGAATATTAATAATGAATTGCAATTATAACACTGAATTTGATGTTGAAACCTTTTCAGGTGTAACAAAGGCATTTGGAAAATTTCCGAATACTTTTTATATCTAAAACTAATTATTCGGTGATACGATATTAATTATTGCATTTCATAATCAATATTTTAGTTCACTAGTTACCGATATTTCTTATTTCCATAAAGTAATATTGCCAAAAAATCAAAACAGCGAAATAATTTGACAGCCATTCTTTGTCTTTTAGACAACTCTGCTGTACTGGTCTGAAAAAAGCCTGTTAGGAAAACTGGTGGATGCGCATTTATTAAACTTTAATAAACCATGTCTGCTAGTATTTTTTCATCATAGGCTAATAGCTAAGCCAAGCCTAACAACTATGTTTAATTGTTCATTTCCTATCACAAGTATTTAAAGACCTATGGAAGTATTTCCTAAAGTTTTCGTCTTTTCTTTATTTTTTTTCGTGTGGTTAGTGGTGTCAGATTTTAAAGCCGTCCATGGGCTTCCAACTTGGCCTCTCACATGCCGCCGAGAAATACCTCTCAGGCATGCCAGTTTCCTCACGATGTTTTCCTTCACCGTTTTTGAAGCAAGTGATAATTATACAATACGCACATGAATTCGGAAAAGTCAGAGGCGCGTGCCTTGGGTTTGAACTCGAGACCTATGACTTGACAATCTGACGGTCACACCACAGCTTGCTCTAAGTTTTCGAAAGCAGTTACTGTTTTCGTTTTAAAATTCTTTTTTGCAGAACCTACCAATCTCAAACAGCGAAACTTAAAGCTTAGGTATTTTAAAATTCTTTTTTGCAGAACCTACCAATCTCAAACAGCGAAACTTAAAGCTTAGGTATTTTAAAATTCTTTTTTGCAGAACCTACCAATCTCAAACAGCGAAACTTAAAGCTTAGGTATTTTAAATTTTTTTTTTGCAGAACCTACCAATCTCAAACAGCGAAACTTAAAGCTTAGGTATTTTAATACGAAACTTGAAGCTTAGGTATTTTAATTGCGTGATGATATTGCCTAAAGATTTGTTTAACAAAGTAACATTGTTGATAGTACTCAAACTGTTAATGTAATCACTAAACTTGGCCCTTTTTATTTGGTCAGCTTTGAAGCCTACAGCGAAGTTTCTGAGGAAAATTCTTGAACAAGCACAAAAAAGTTATTTTAAGTACTTTATAAAGTAACTTTCATATTCGAATTTGCTTTGAAGGCGACAGTTTTTACCGTCGATTTGATTCTTTTTCATTTCTTATTTCTAAGAATTTGGTGGGTTGATCTTTTTTTTCGTAATATCTACTTTATTAAATTGAAAAATATAACATTTCTGCGTATTTTATCTGTAATTCCATAGAGCAACCTTGGTAGAGTTGAGACTACATCGTGAGGAAACCGGCGTGCCTGAGAGGTATTTCTCGACGGCATTTGAAGCCAAGTTAGAGGCCCATGAGTGGCATAAAAACTATGACACTAGGGTAGGCACACGAATTAGAGTTTTGTTACACCGTAGCACTAAAATATATAAGTAATCATCATCATCATCATATCAGCCGAAAGACGTCCACTGCTGGACATAGGCCTCCCCCAAGCACCGCCACTTCGACCGATTCTGTGCTTCCCGCATCCAGCGGATTCCTGCGGCCTTTACAAGGTCATCGGTCCATCTTGTGGGAGGCCTTCCAACGCTACGTCTTCCGGTACGCGGTCGCCACTCCAGAACCTTTCGGCCCCATCGGCCATCTGTTCTGCGAGCAATGTGTCCTGCCCATTGCCACTTAAATTTGGCAATTCTTCGGGCTATGTCGGTTACCTTGGTATAAGTAATATAATATAATATAGTAATCAGTCTAGTTTCAAAATTGACCCATATAGTTAAACCAGCTTACCATACATTACATTTAAGACTTCACTCCCGATAATGTACCAACAGCATGATAACAGCGAGTACCTTGTACCTACAACCTGTTATCAGCTGCAGTTGGCCGGAAGTTACTACTTGTGTCAGCTGACATCCGGCGGCGCCGACACTACGTCGGGGGAGGTACTGTATTTACGATTAAGTACAGCTGTTTGTGGTGTGAATATATGAAAATGTGCAGTGTGTTTTGATAAAGTAATTTAAACATACCTAATAGATTTTAATCGACTTTGAAAATAGAGGAGGTTATGCATTCGGTGAGTCATGTAATGTACACAGATTTCTCCGTGATTTGATTACTGAGCCGATTTGAGTGATTCTTCTCGAAGTACCGACTTCCAAAATTTAAGTTTTCTTTCACTTTATAGTGTATTTTCTGTTTTTTATTATTATTTATTTTACGGATATTTTGCACCAGACTCAAACTCTATATTGCATTCATGTGTACATTTTAGTTGTTACAAGTAATGGTAGGTTCCAACATGAAACCCGGGTAGGGATTAAAAGTAAAAAAAAAACCAGATAACAATGTAATTTTCTAAATGTTCATACATTTAAAAGTTCTGTGTCATAAGATACATGCTGCAGAACCCTGAAATTATTAAAATGACAATTGCATGAGCTATTACAAACCTCAGACCAAATAAAAAACCAAGACATAGCGCTGCGGACAATACAGTGAAGCATGCCAAAACTACACCTCCGCTCTGTGCATACACGCTCACACACACACATTTACAATCAAACTACACCTCACTAAGTGCACACATGTTCACGAAACTGGCCTCACGTCACTGTTAACAGCAGCGCTGTCTTGGTTTTTTATTTGGTCTGAGTTACAAACATTATTATAATATGAATATTGTATACCTGCTTAAAATTTTATTCTTATCATTATTTCGACCCCTCACCCCTACATAATTATATTGATCGCTTTTTACCAACACACAGCGACAACGAGGGGAAATGCCTATTTTGTGGGAAAAACGCCACTCGGCAAACACTATAAAGTTTTATTATTCTGAGATGCCACGCCATTGTAGACCCTAATCCTTTGTAACGCTGTCCTTAATAGACTTCCTGGGCGATTACATTAGATAGTCTAAGAAAGTAAGAAACATTTACACTGAAATATTTCCTGAGCGTCCTTTGAAATTCTTGAGTGTTTAATATTAAATATTGTTGTATAATCTTCTAGTAATTTTGTGTAGCGTCAAATTTTTATTAAATAACCCAGCAACGAAGCAGAAATTTAATTTCAGTTTAACAACACGCTGGGTACATTTTTCCCCACCTACCGTAATAAGGCTTGCTGTAGGAAGGTAAATCTCTTGAAATTGACGATTTCCTGCACCTATATACAGATATCCCAAGAAAAGTATGAGATTCGGGAATCATCGCCTATCATCGGCAATACGAACGCGCGATGATGAGATCTAATAAAGAGCTGTTACAACCATACCATGGAAGTACTGGCCTATTTCGTATTACCATAATTACAAAATTATTGATTAAGGTGGCACTAAATTCAAAATTTCGGGAGGGTTTTACTCCACTGTTTGACATTGTACATCCAAAGTTAAACATGATATAGATTTGTCTCAATGTTAATTTTGTCAGTGTATTTAGTAAAATATTTTTGAATATTTCTTGCAAATTTTAACGCAACTTTGGGCGCAAATAAGTAATAAAAGAAGTGTGAAATTGCCAAAACAAAATCCGTACGGCACAACACGACACAGCACAATTATCGAAGATTTCAATAAACTTTATTTGTAATTGATTTATGCAGTGGTTTTCATAAAACTTGATTTCCCAAAGGACTTTTCGTATTTTTTTACGCGGTCGCTTCACTAAAATAGTTCGGAACAGTGTTTGTGTGCGAGCGAACTAGACATTGTCCATGTAGACCAGCTTCTAACTGCTCATCACTGATACTATCTCTGTCGGACACGATCCCAGGTGAGACGCCGTGATTTTTGGCCATGCCCACCAGTGAGTTCAGAGCCCGCGACTATTTTCATCTTAACAACTCCATGCAATTCTTTTCAATACTTTTGATTAACAAATGACGATCGACGACGAGGAGTAGGTTAACCGACAGAGCGATCACTTCATACAAACGCGCAAATCGCAATGATAGGTGCACTACCAAGCGCGTGCAGTAAAAATCTCAGAAGATATGCCTCTGTTACTCTGGGGCGCGAAGATCGTGCTAATTCAGAAAAATGAAGCGCATAGCTACCTTTTCTGGTTTAACTGTATTAAGATACAGTGTGCCTGGATGCTCACTGTGGTTAGCAACTGGTAAATGATATACATTAATATCTCTTTAATAGGTTCGCCCATTCCGATAGATACCTACTCCTTAGGATTCATTCATCAGTCCGTACTGAAGAAGATGATGAGTCCTAAGTACCGACCAAAAGAAAGATCTATAGGTTCTAGTTCTAGAAGCCTCCTCTAATTAGTGTTAATTATTTTTCATCGCGTAGATCACTCTTAAAGAATATTAAAAATATTGTTTCTGATATGATCGCAGGTAATTATATTTTAATTTCAAACTTTTCATTGACCGTCTTTGAAGTCCCTCCAGGCTGAAATAGATCCAATCTAGACTTAATTTGTTGTTTTAAAGACTTGAACTAAAATTGGGAATTTAAACGGTGCGTTAAAATCTAAGATTTGTGACAAACTTCGTTAGATGACTAAGATTGCAAAATACATTGGTTATCAGTTGAAAATCAAATTATTTTCTTCAAATTACATACCATATTTTTGTAGACCTTTTGATTCAATGTTATTCAGTAAAATTGTTATTTTATTTTTCGACACCAATCAAATACTTTAAAATCATTTTCGCCATTATTCACAGTCTGTGATGGCCACATCAGTTCTCAGTTCTTACCATCGACATCGCTGCATCGGTATGTCATTCTGTTGATATAGCTTTCAACGGAATACGTGGTAATTTGCTTAGATGGTTTGTTTCATATATTTATAACAGGACCCAAAAAATTGTTGTCAATGGTTATGAGTCGGACCCTATAGTTGTTACATCTGGCGTGCCACAGGGATCCATTTTAGGCCCTCTTCTCTTCATTATATTTATTAATGACATTAAGAAATGTTTTATCGATTCTAAGTTTTTAATGTATGCGGATGATATAAAAATTTACAGATCTTGCAAGAATATACAAGACTGTCTGCTTCTTCAAATGGACCTAGACAGATTATATACATACTGTAACAATAATAAGCTCTTTCTCAGTCTACCTAAATGTCATGCCATCTCGTTTACCAAAAAGAGAATTAAATTAAATTTTAAATATGCAATTAATGATGCACTTCTAAATGAAGTTACCTCTGTTCGTGACTTAGGTGTCACACTGGATGCCAGTTTGCACTTCGACAAACATGTTGATAATATAGTAAACAAGGCGTATCAGATGTATGGTTTCGTCATGAGATCGTCACGTGACTTTGTGCGGCCCTCTACGTTCTTATTGCTTTATAAGACTTTGGTGCGATCCCAGTTAGAATATGCCGTCCCCATCTGGAACCCTTTCTACGACAAATACGGCACTAGAATTGAAAGGGTACAGAAGAAGTTCTTGCGGTCGATGAACTTTAAGTGCTTCCAATCAAAGGTTCCTTACGGGCAGCTATTGAAACGGTATGGCGTTCTGGATTTGGCATCTAGACGGCTGTTACTTGATGTAATGACACTGTATGGCATATGTAATAACAAATATGACTGTGTTGACCTTACAAACAAATTATGTTACAAGGTACCCAGAAGTGTTATTCGAAGGGGGGTGCGCGTGCCTCAACTGTTCCATACAGACATATGCAGGACTAACGCTGGAGAACGTGCACCTCTATGTCGCCTTGTTGATTCCTACAACACGCATTTTATAGAACTAGATATATTTTGTCTAAGTAAGCAATTATTTAAGAAAATGGCTCTGGACATTTTGTTTTGTTTAGCGAATAATTTAAGTTAAGTTAAGAAACGCAGCAATATTGTGGCAGCGACTATTGTTTTTTTTTGTTTTGTTTTTTAATTAATTTTATTTTTTATCACATGTCTTCAGCACTTCTTTTAACCTTTAGTTAAAATGTGGACAATGGTGTGGGTTACATGTTTGTTAAATATTAGGTTAATTATTTCTTTGTATTTTGTAGCATGTAACTGTTTTTTGTCCCTAATAAATAAATGATCCAAATAGCATTTGATTCTTCGCACGGAATCAAAGAAAAAATACTGAACTGGGTATAATTCGTAAACAAAAAGAAAATAAAAGATACCAGTCTAATCAGTATCAGCTTAACATATTTTATGCAAAATTTCCCCATTTCTCTTTTCTTTGTGTAAAAGTTCGTTACAATCGCAGCAGCTGTCAACGAGGCACTCCTGCGCAGGCCACCTGTTGCACGTGTGTCGATGTGCTGCCAACCGAGGCCAAACTCGCTTGTAAGCTCCCCAAGTCTCTTCCCAAGTTGCTGTTGCTGTCTAAGTGATGTTTAAAAGATCGTTGAGAACTTTGACTTATAGGATTTATATAAAAAAGCTTTTACCCGCGGCTTCGCCCGCGTGGATGTCGCAAATATCCCACGGGAATGTTCTACCGGGAATACATACCTAATAGCCAAGGAAAAGATCATTGACTAACTTTCAGCGGACGCAGTGGTAGGCTACTACAGCTCCCGCGTGGTCAACCATAATTATTTTGTTACGCGTAATTTTGAAACTGTGATATCTCTTAAACTATTCATTTAAATGATGTGATGTAAAGGCATATTTTAATCGAAATTGAATGCCCAATTTAAATAACCTATTTAATTGGATAAGGATTAATAAGATACCGGTCAAAATAGCTTCGGAAATAACAATGAAAATTTTATACAATTTTGAAAGATAAAAATGGTTATTGTGGGTCACCCTTAAAAGATAGACACATGCCATCGCGGACTTTTTTGTTGCAATTTTTAAGATATACAATACTCTAGAACATAAATTTGATTTATCTCTCACGACTTACGCAGCGCACGCCAGTAAAGCTCCCAGTCGGCATGATTTTTTCCGACATCTTCAACAATAATCGTCATATTTCAGCCAATTTACACAAAACCTTAATGAATTATACACTAAAACCTTCCACATGAATCACTCCGTCCAATGGTGAAAACCGTTTGAAAATCCGTTCGGCAGTTTTTGAGTTTATCGCGTTCAGACAGACAGACAGACAGACGCGGCGGGCGACTTTGTTTTATAATATGTAAGGATATTGAATTGATATTGTTTTGTTTATGTTTTCAAATGATTATACCATTTCCTTTCTTTACAATCTGTGTGCCTCATAGGATTTGTCCATCGACAAAAATGATGACCTTCCTATACAAACTTTCATCCCCTCTTTGACCCCTGTAGGAGACATAAAAAATCTCTCCATACCGCGCAACTTAGTTATAAAAGAGACTCTTGTGCAAAATTTCTTCCTTCTTGATCCACCTATACGCTGTGCGTTGTCGATCAGGGAGTGAATGAATCTAAGATTTTTATGAAGTAGATTGTCTTTTGTTCACTTGTGAGTGAACTACTATAAGCCTTCTGACTTACTAATCACTGACTATCTCGCAAGTTATGACCACACGCGATAGACACACGCCCTCTGCTCAGTATAAAGTCAATCCTACATGTCCATCAAACCTTAGACAAGATCTTTTACGTTGTTATTTATCTCCAAAGCATCCTAGTTTAATAGCAGAATCCCAATAGTTTTCCAACCTCGTCTCATGAGGCCCATACTTGTTTATCAACTCCATATCGACTTCACGTCATCATTGACTCCACACTTAATTCGAACACGAAGCATCTTTCATTCTTTTCTTACACCACAAGTTAGAGCGAGATAGATAAACTTTTCAAATCGAAGCTGACCCTTATTGCAGGGAAAGGTGCGGTGTCCGTTGTTTCGCTTCCTTGCGCAGGAGTCGATATTTTTTTGTTGGAAATTGTATTATGTCCATGTTCGTGGTCGGTGTGGTACATTGCCGTAGTTGGGTTTCTTTTGAGAATAGTGTTTCAGAAATTAGTTACAACTTTATGTATAAAATTGTGTTGATTTTATTTAAATGTGAAGTGAAGATGAATTATTTTAGATTGGAGGACGACAGGTGAGTTTGTCTCTCAAATTAGATTTCAACGGAAAGAGTTAACGAACTGAATAATTGATTTGTTTCTGTGAATATTTAAAGATGTAAGTACCAACATAGACTTCTTCTTATTTAAGTAGGGATTTGTAGATACTAATTGAAATTAAACTTACTGAAAGACAAAGTTGGTAAATAGAAAGAAAGCAAAGAAAATAGGTTTAAAAGAAGAAAATTTCTCACAGAAACACGAGCATATAAAAAGACAAGAGTAATCAGCAAACAAAATAGATCTAAGTACATATGAAATTGCGAACAGAAATAGTCGACAGCTGCACGTCATGACTGTGACAAGAAGGCTTCCACTCAGCATGATGTTGTGCTATGGGAAGTGGCGACCCACAGCATAGCGCTGGTTTTCAGTGGTCACCCACACACGGAAATCAAGTCAGGTTCAGTGATTTGTAAATAATAAATAGGTAACAAAATAAAATACAATAAACAGTACTTAAAATAAAAGACAACAAACTTCGATTCCTTAATATTTCAGATATTCCACGGTTTTAAACCAAATGGTTTTTCTTTTTATCTTAATTATGCTAAGCAGTGGAACAGTGAAACGTTTTTCCCTATCCTAAATGTTATTAAGGCTGTTCCGTACTCAAAAAACCTTTTAATGCGTCAATATTTCATTTGCTTCTTTTTATAAATTTTATTTGAACGCTTTTTAACCTTTTATATTTTGGGATTTGAAGTAGTAATTCACTCGTTACTTTTACTTAACGATAATTAGAGTTATGTAACGTTATAATATGTATCTGGTACCTACTGGCATATTGTTTTCCTATACAATTTTTCTTTTGTTGCTATTCGGTTCAAGGGATAACGCTTATCAGTGCCATTTATTAAGTTTTGTCAAAATAACTGATATGGGTACCGTAATCACTGTTTTCCAATACCAGCTTCCAGTTTCCATTCAAGAATCAGCATAATAACGACATTTCTTCCTCTTATAATTACTACTACGACCTCCAACGGGATAATCAGACGCTGTACTCATAACAGTTAAGACTTAACTTGTTTAATAACCAGCAATCGTTAAGTTATGATTAAGTAAAACTCGATCAGTGAAGACATAAATAAGTCTTCCGGATTACCGTTCGTTCTAATGTAATCTGCATATCGAGTGCTTCATAATGCGGGTAATCTTATTTTCTAGCTATCCGTTTAGTCTCTATGGAAATTAAGGTAAGGAAATTATTGTGATTTCGGAAGGGGAATTGTATTTAGTTAGGCTGGTCACTTGTTTTAAAAGGGAGGTTTTTAATTTGGCTGTTTGTATTCCGAGGTAGTGTCAAATCTCATAATGAAGCCTAAAGAAGTCTGTGTTAAGTTAAACTAAAATAATTGCGTTTTCTTTAAGGATTTTATCTTTTTAAAGATGATTTGGCTGCTGAGTATATTTTTTATCGATTTACTTAAATAAAAAAACTAGCGTCACAAACTATTCTTTTGATATAATTATCAAAACCAAATACGATCAATACAAAGGGTAGCAAACTAACCTCAACAATCAAACATAATAACAAGTGACAGTGACAATTCAATGCTTACGGCACTTTAACCGGGCCGAGGCAGCGCCACTATTATGCCGCTAGCGGCACTCTATACACTGCCAATAAAAAAACATGTTATTTCAGGGATGGGAGCGCAGTACGAATTTCCAAAATTCACTGATTAGTTTATTTCGTTCTAAAATTCTAACTCTAGGTGGTCTTAGTATATACCTTTAGATGTTATCTTAAAACTTACACAGCATCGAAGTTCTTAATAACCAGCAAAAGTTCTTATCAGTATGGATCTTCATATGCAAAACCACGTAGGTGTTTAATTTGCATACATTATGTAGGATTCATGCTTTCTATTTCCGGATCAATATGCTAATGTCCTCATTGATAAGAATCTTCTCTCGGTCTATCTTGATTCTATTTAACTGTTCATTAACGTGTACTATGTATTCGTGATATTAGGTACAGTCAACGAAATCAACTTCTTCTGACGCACTTTTTTTTCCATAGATGTTTAGTGGTATGAGGAACAGGGTGTAAAGTTTACCCATCCACCATAGAAAAGGAAGGATCCTCCGACCAGACGGGTGTTATGTCTGGAGGGCAACTGCAATTTTTATGTTTTGACATTTTTTCGGATATTCCATACCTACATTTCCTTTAAATGTCAATTTATTCGTCGGATAAAAGAAACAAGCCATAGAATCATGTTGATGGAAAATAAGCCAGCCCTAAGTAAAGAAAATTACCTAAACAAACGCATAAACCAAATACTTGAAGCACGAACGTTATCACTTCATAATTAACCCTCTATTGGCATATAATCATAGGTTACGTCTGACAACTTCAGACTTTAGAAATGGCACTAGACCTTAGACCAGGAACCGAGTGCTGGCGTCAAATTATAGCCCCGTGGCACTGAATAACGGATAAGTCATATGTGGCGGTGGGCCGAGGGATAAGAGGAAGCGATTTGTATTGGTTTTGTGGCTCGGTTCCTTATGGTGAAGGCAAACGACTTTAAATTGACAGAACATACGTCTTAGGTTCTTGGCATGCGAAATAACGCACTGAAGGATTACAGTTGAGGATTCATCCGCAACAATAAACAATTTGATTATTTTTATTGTGTTGCTAACTATCGTGAAAGATAAGAAAGAAAATATATTTTTTATTTGGTTGCTATCGTAAAAACGGTCCAATGAAGTGTAGAATTGTCAAAATAAAAGCCCTGTGTCATGAATAGTCATGATCGTGTAAGCGTGTAGCCTAAGTTACTTAAATTTTGTCTATTTATGTTTCTTCGTAACTTGACGAACCAAGATTACTACTGGGACACAATTTATATAGATAGAACGTAGGTATACCTACCTATGGAAATCTTTGCAATGAGGGCGAGCGCTCCGACTTTTTCACGCTCGATTATTTTGTCGCAGAGATGCAACGTATTGGTTTATATGGTAACGCATCGTAAATCGCGGCGCGGCAATTATTAGACTCAGTAACAGAGTAGGAGAAATAGAGCGGTCATTTCTATCCTGCGGACAAATAATATATTTTATATTTTCAGCGTTTTATAGTAACGGACAAAACATTGCCTACCCACAGAACAGATATACTGTTCCGTGGTCCTACCTCTCATGCCTTGCTCCACTCGATGCGCGCCCACTTACCGTGTCGCTGGCTCCATAACGTTGCTGCTTATAAATATTTCACGTAATACTCGTGGAAAGGCCTGCAGAACCCCAGCTGAGGGCTTATTGACTGGTTACTTAGAATACGGCGATGTATCGAAATAATAGTCTGGAAGTAAGCTAGAATGATGGCAACAGTGAAGCAATCTTAACTATCTAAATCGAAACTAATGAAGCAAAAAGATTAGATTTTTTGTATAATTGTATGTTACGTTTATTGGCAATAGAAAAAAAAAACAGTAAACAATGATTATAAGTTTATAACCCAATAATTATGATTTTATGATATCCTAACTATATATATAATATGTATAATAATATTATACTCGTAAATTAGTGTAGTAATTTTTTTAGGTACTAGTCTAAACTCGTCATGCCATGTCCTTTCTGGGCCTACCGCGTCACCGGTTCCTGTTTTTCGGGACCCAATCAGACACTAGAAATATAGATTTTTATTTGCGGGTAGGAACAAATTATTGGAATATCGGGATAGAAAGTATAATGTCCAGGTAATGGTCTACCCATGTGCCAAATTTCATTCAAATCTGTTCAGCCGTTTTAGCGTGAAAGCGTAAAAAACAAATAAACAAACAAAAAAACTCACTTTCGCATTTACGAGTATAATATTATTATACAGAGTGGCAGTTACTGAATCCTGTTACCATGGATTCAGTAAGTACATGATTCTGAAACCCCCTGCGTTGAAATTTTAAGTCGGTTATTTTTTTTTTATCTGCTGATCCATACATTTTGACCGCGTAAGTATTACACTTTTCTATGAAACAGCTGATATTTTTTTTAATAACCAAAGAAAAATTTATACGCAGGAGGGTTCAGAATCATGTACTGAATCCATGGTAACAGGCTTCGCGTCGATGTCCCACCCCGTGTCTGACACCCTGTATAATTATAGTTAGGATATCATCATAATCATAATCATAAATCATTGGGTTATAATTTATAATCATTGTTTTCTGTTTTTTTTTTCTATTGTACTTAATGCTAATAAACGCATTTTTCTTTTCTTTTTCTTTCATGGTACCTATTTACCTATGTTGGTTTTTACAAGTAGGTACAGTACGACACAACTTAGATGTAGCATCGGCAAAATTCGTAAAACCGATCACCATCCGAACTGAGTGCGCCTTCAAAATCACCAATCTTTATTACTGCTTCAGGTGAAAATTATCTGTCGAAAACGCAATAACTTGTAAAGTCTCATAGCCAAATACATATTTTGTAAAATTGAAATGAATGAATGAAAATTTTCAAATCTATGCTATTTCTAAGTTTTGTCGTACTGTAGTTGGATTGTTAAGTTCTGACTGCAGATTGAATAGTTCCAAGTAAAATACTTCTACTGATATTCAGCTTATCAGTTCTGATCAGGTACCGAATTGGAACCAGATGATATGATGATGATGCATAATAATAGCATGAATAGTGCTCATCGTCCTAATTAAGAACTCACAATTCATCAATTAATTCAGTAGGTACCAGTAATAGATATTCGAGGTTTCATTAAACCCCTAATTAGTCTAATGATACACAAACAACAACATTTTCATAATAATCTACATTATGTATACATAAAATCACGAATTCACATAGATTATGTAGATAGGTACTAGATAGTGTTCGGCATAGTGTAGCTTTAATAAATTATGCGTCGTACTTCGGCTTGATTTACATATACAAACAAACATATATTATGTATTATAATATCTATGTGTAACTAGCATTACTAATGTAGAATTCGTGTCTACTCTATTATAAATGAATTACGTGAATTTCTGGTTAGAAAATGAGACATGTTTTTCGTTCATATTGGAACTCATTTGTAACAATTTAAAGCGTTCACTAAGCGTCACTTATAATAATTTTGTTCTAGGTAGGTACATCATACAAACATAACATACATAATCAGCCTATAATGTTCCCACTGCTGGGAAACTGGCCTTCTCTCTTCGAAAGGGAGTGGGATGTTATCCACCACGCGGGCCCAGTGCGGGTTGGTAGATGTCACATGTCTTCGAATTTTCGGTTCTAGGACATGAAGGTTTCCTCACGCTGTTTCCTTCACCGTTTTGAGAGTACTGGTGATGTAATTATTTACACAAAGTAAAGCGCCTGCCTCGGTTTGAACCCACGACCTACGTAAGTCGGGGCCGTTACCACTGCGCCACCACTGCTCCTGGTTCATATTCATCATTCGTCTTCTCATAATGATGTCGCAAGCGCTACTGCTGAGAATGAGGTTCAGCACGCGTAGCATGACCACCGTACAAACAAGTTTTGTCGACGGAAGAATAGACAAAATGACAGTTAAACAATCACAATCTGTCATTTTGTCTATTCTTCCGTAGACAAAACCCGTTTCTACGGTGGTCATGCTACGCGTGCTGGGCTCAATTCCCGAGTCGAGCAAATTGTTATTTGGTTTTTCCATCTGGAATTTCTCAATAGCAGCCCGGAGTCTGAATTTATGCCCGGATGGCAATTCGAATTAGTAACATTACATCAAAAGTTGTAATACCAAACAAGGGTGAACCAATAGGCTCGCCCCCTATTAAAAAGAAAGAAAGGATATTATAAGTTTATAACGTTTATTTGGGCACGGTTTATGAAACACAAAAAAGTGAAAATAATAACCACCAAGGGGTATCGTATTACCCAGTAACTGGGTTGTGGAGGTCAGATAGGCAATCGCCACATATAAAAATACCGATATTCAGCTGCATCCGGTTAGATTCTTAGCCGACCCATATAGTTGAACAAAGGCTGGGCAGAAGAGAGTTGATGCTCAGTACTGTCTTTTACAATGTACCGTAATCTTTTACCACTGATTCCTGTTATAATATTCTTGTAGTCGTTATAACTTATAACCTAGTTAGATGAAACTCCGATTTCATAATAAATGTTACCGTAACATTTAATAAATCAAAGTCTGAAATTGTGCAATCAACTAAATCAAAAACGGTTAAAGTTGAAATTGAAAAATAACTAAATACACAACGTAACAGAATGTAGACGTCCATTACATAGAAGGATTATGACGGATTGCAGCATGATGTAATGAAATTAGGTGTGAAATAAATACATAATTACCTACTATGCAGGTATACATTTGTTATGTTGATGTGCGCCTGCGATTAGTGACGGCCATACAAAAGTGTGCTGTAGTTTAGTCATACTTCACGAATGATAATACCATCGTGAATCTTATTCGCGTTCTGTTAAGGCGACGATAACCGACTTTAATGATTTTATACTGAACATCACGTCTAAACGAGTAGAATTAATGATTTGGGAAAAATATTAAGTAAAATTGGAGCATTTTCTTAATAACATAATATAGGAATATTTTAGATTATTTAAGATAGATTACTGTACTTATTTATACTGTGGTAGAGATAAAAGTTAAATGTTCCAAATGTATCGTTTTAACAGAGTAAATAAGTTACAATAACTTCAGCAACTCGAGTATGAGTTTGTGAACGAAATCAATGGCGCGGCAAAAATTGCTTCTCATTCCACAAAAACTTCTAGTAAATAATATAGGAAACAAGAAAGAAAGGACTTTTCTCATTTCTCTTCCGCAATTTAGCTAAATCGATTTGCGCTTGCGATTGAGTTTCACGCCAGAGTAAGCACGGAAACACTGAAAAATGTTAGTAATTTACTGTGTATTTACAGAGGAGATTTATTAAGAATTGGAAATGAAAAGAAAAAATACTTTTGTTAAGAAAATATAATGTACTTCAATAAAATCTGTCTTGTTTTTCGTGATAAGTAGTAGTACCTCAACCTGGAACTATGAGTACACCAATCGCTTTTATTTTTTTTTACGTTTTTCAAGATGGATGCTGTAACCACAGCTGCTGATGATGAAAACACAACTATGTGTTTTTCCAAAGATTTAAGCATCGTGTTTCTTAGATCTAACCCTGATTTTCTGAAGCTTAATAAATCTGCTGTTAAACGGGGTCGAAATCACAAAATGTTGATTGTAATTCCAAGTTAATCACAATTTTACAAAAGCTTACATTAGAATTTACCAGATTATCTGATCTGCTATCTATATATTTTGGTAAACGATTACGACTAATCTGTTTCATTTTGACAGTTCAACAACATTCATTGCGTTACATACGTTGTTGAGTATTTTTTCTTTCGAATTTATGAAGCAATGGATTAGCAATCTGTTTCAAAACGATTCAGATTCTGATTGATCGTGTATTACGTAATTAGGGTACTAATCGTGATTAGGTATTCAGAAACGGGTTTTATTTATTTATACAGTACCGCTCACATTGTAAATAAACTTTACAATACATTGTTAACAATCGTAATACAAAACTACACTGAAAATAAATCTGCCTCGAACTGAAAGCTATTATAGTACATTGTGATACGAGTGTGCTGTATTGGTCATTACCCACAAGGCGGTATTATTCGCGCGAGCCATAGGCGAGCGCGATAATATAGCCGAGTGGGTAATGATCAAAGCACACGCGTTTCATACGACGTTTTTCAACACATTTGCGAGGAAAGAAACCGTCTTGTTGTAAGAACTTATGCTACAATAACGTAACTTTAGAGAAATGATACATTTAGATTTATAAAGTTCAACTGACCTTTGTTGCCAGGTACTGACTATCCACTTCCTGTAAAAACGTTTCTACGTCTGTTCGTATTTTTCTTAATATGTAACCTGCAGTAACCACACAACATATACGATAACAAATATTTATGAAAAATGGCGCGCTGGATTTTTTTTCGGGTAGCGATGCTCGCGCAAGGCACTGACAAAACCGCTGAACAGCTTACCATCACGTTCGGTCGGAGGTGGAGACAAAATTTGAAACTTGAAAAAATTCGATTTCGCTGCTAATTATTACTAATTATTCTCTATCGAGAGAGAGTGAGAGAGAAAGTGCGAATTTGGTCAAATGGAAAATCCAGTATGGCGATTGTAAAAAATTTCTCATTTTTCGTCATGGGTGGCGTTTTCGTAATTTTCGATCATGCTAAAACCGATAGTGAGGTCAAAATGTTAATCCAAGATGGCGGCTGTGAAAATTTTCGTCATTGGTCTCGTTTTCGTAGTTTTCGATGGTTCTAAAGCTGATAGTGAGGTCAAAATCAAAATCTAAGATGGCGGCTGCGAAAGTTTTGTCATGTTTCATCATGGGTTTCGTTTTCGTAGTTTTTGATGGTTCTAAAGCCAACAGTGAGGTCAAAATGTAAATCCAAGATGGCGGCTGTAAAAATTTCTCATTTCGCATTTTTCTCAGCCATGACGAAAAATGAGAAAAAATTTTGCAGCCGCCATCTTGGATTTACATTTTGACCTCACTATCAGCCTTAGAACCATTGAAAACTACGAAAACGATACCCATGACGAAAAATGAGAAAATTTTCGGAGCCGCCATCTTGGATTTCCATTTTGACCTCACTATCGGCTTTAGAACCATCGAAACCTACGAAAACGACACCCATGACGAAATATTAGAAAAATTTCGGAGCCGCCATCTTGGATTTCCATTTGGACCTCACTATCGGCTTTAGAACCATCGAAAATTACGAAAACGATACCCATGACGAAAAATGAGAAAATTTTCGCAGCCGCGATCTTGGATTTACATTTTGACCTCGCTATCGGTTAAGCACTATCTAAAACTACGAAAACGACTCCCATGACGAAAAATGAGTAAATCACAGCCGTCATTAAAATATTTTAACCCATCTTAGATTCCCATTTTGACGAAATTCACACTTTCTCTTTCTCTCTCTATCGAATTAGAAAAAGACAGTCGCAAGAATGAAGCCGCGTTAAAGAACTTCGTTCCAAAAACCTGTTTACTTTGTCACACTATATTAAGTCGCAGTATGAAAGACATGTCGTGCCTTGATGTTACTTACTAATTCCATACTGCCAGACTGCCATGTCATTACTCCGACTAGTAAATAGTTATCTATGGCGCACATTACCGCACTAGTGCGATTATGTAAAGAAAAAAGCACGTGTCTATAATACACTGCATTATGAACCTAAAAGCGGTTAAATAAGAGCCACTTTACGAGCAACTGTGTTGAAAAAATAATAACAGTTTTCCAATTATTTCAGTCCATGAGTCCATACGAGGAATTAAAATGTAAATCCTTTCAATGAAATATTCGCTGAAACCTCGATATGAATTTCCCCGAAGCTTTTCATCGTAAACAAAACATATTTATTCAAGCAGTGTATTTGTTTACACTCGGGGACCGATTTCAAAGGAATTTTTCAGGCATTTGTTTGTCAATCGAACTGTGGTCGATGTCAGCTTGCAACAGGCACGATTGCACGACCTACTTTGGTCTGTAAATATTTACTACTGCCATTTTCAGTATTGAATAAATAAGTTCCATGAAAATAATAGCTCATTTTCATGAGGATAGTTTCCCGCCTAAAAGAGGCGATTATCAAAAGGAGATAAAAAAAGTTAACTCGTAACAAGTTCGTATTTTTGACGCTTCAAAATTGGAAGCGACTGTGTCAGCGGCTGACTTGATGATGATTTGCCAAAAAAAAAGAATTACGAGTTTTATATATTATGTTGAAAAAAGTTGCCTAAATACTTGTTGACTAGTGTGACAAAATCGTATTCGAGTTTTTGTTTTTCGATTGTGTGTAAGCACATGAGTACAATTCTCGCCTACGAGACTAGCTTGGTTTCCTTCGCCTCTTGATGGGCGAGTATCACGCCTCGTGTAAACGATCTTTAAAGCTGAATTATTTATGATGACTGTAAACAACTGTAAAATGATATTTGCATGACATTTGCACAGACCGCAGCCATTTTGTGTGAAGTTAATTAAATGAAATGGTGCACAGATTGTGTTTACATATGTGTGTAATTGTAAACTATGTACCTACATATATTATGTATGTAAATATGACGCTTATATATGTTATGTAGCATATTTAATAGGCAGTGTATAGAGTGCCACCAGTGGCACTCTATCCCTATCGGATAAAGTGCCACTACAGGCACCCTAGTAACACCGCCTCGGCCCGGGCAAAGTGCCGCAAGCATTGGATTGTCATTGTCACTGTCACTAAGTCACGTCACGTGGTATTTTGTTTGATTGTCGAGGTTAAATCGCTGTAAAACACCACATTCCCAAAACATTACATGCTCTTGTGCCTAAACGGACCCTGGCACTTCGCCGGCCGCTACCGCGGCACCGCTCGCTACGCTCGCTCGGCTCGTGCGTTGTGTGGTCACAGTTCTAACCTAACCTAACCTAAATAACAAGTGACAGTGACAATGCAACGCTCACGGCACCCTAGCCGGGTCGAGGCAGTGACACTAGAGTGCCACAAGAAACTCGCGGCACTCTATACACTTCGTATTTAACATTATACAGTGCACTGTACAGTTTGTAGTAGGTACTTATGGAGCTAATGTTCCTATGCTGTAGCCCAACTGTAGTCATTAACAAAAATTGAAAAATCGTTTTTGTGGTGTGAATAATGGCTGTTCGACATTTAAATTGTTTCGATATATTTTCGGGTGTTTTCGGTTTGTGAAAACCGAAGTTACCTTGCTGTTGCGTTGTAAAATGCTGCCTGCTGCGTTTACAGTGCACAGTAAAGTTGCAGCCCAATCTTTAAACTATTTATTGATACCTCAAATACTCGCGCTCATAGGATACAGAGATGTACTTCAAATATCGTGACATTTATTGGCTCATCAATATTTTACGATTTCCATACTTAATGCAATTTGTAGAACGGAAGAGGCTGTGTGTTCTACATTCCTTAGACTCCAAATATCTGCTCAACTGAATTGCGTACCAGTATTTGTAGACGTAATCTACCTACAAAATACTTTGCTACCTCCAATGTACTTTCTAAATTAACATAGTTCTTCTAATTGCTCTAAAAGCTAATTTATTTCCTCCCAATTCCCCTTTTGTTCGAAATCGCGTTAAACAAACATGAGCCTAACAAAATGGCTTAGTAATGAATGTTAAGTGCTAAGTTAATGCTTTTCTCCAACTTTTATGCGTCCTGTACCTGTAAGTTCCTATTGACAAAGGTACACCAAAGGTACGAACTGAATGAAAATGGTAATTTTGTTCTGATTTAAATTAGGAGGGTAGGTTATTTGTTTTTCTAACCTCTGGTTTCGGAAGACTTATCTAATTTCATAATTGAGCAATCAAATAAATCTGCTGTTTAGAAGCTGTGATTTAATTAAATTTTTTGTAAATCGAACTTCATTGAAAAAAGAACTTTGGCAAATAAAGCATCGTTTACATGATGACTTCAATTAATCGGCTATTGTCGCCTGCGAGAAACTCTCCTCGTGTAAAGTAGACTTTTTAACGATGTAGAAGGAGAAGAGTCTTGTAATTCGGGTCAAATCTGCTCATAGTTTCTTACCTATAAAACCTTTAACTTTTTAATGATCGACTTGCAGAAAAGTTCCTGTATCAACATTAATTAATACAACAATGGCCAAAACCTAACATCACGTAATTAAAAGCTTTTAGAACAAACTGTTGTTACAGTTTTCCTATTTTGTGTAGCAGTTCAGAGATACTTATATCTCTCATTTTATTACGTTCGGGACTCGTGCTTGCTGCAGAGCAGTGCGTGCTATTAACCCTGTATGAGCACTAAAAGTGTTCCCTTGAATTTGTGAAGGCCCTAACAATATTACGTTATTTTGTGGTTGTTATAATCTCATTGCATCGCTCTCTTCTTAACTATTCGCTACAAACTAGTCACCATTTACAAATTATAACTTATGATGATCTCTCTTGTCCGCAGCCGGAGTGAGTCGGCTCTGAACAGCCCAACGGAGCCTGACGTATCGCTTGCGGCATCCCTCACCGACCCTCTGGAGGCGCACACCTTGGAAGAAGCCAGGAGGAGCATCAGGTAACGTACAATCAATAGGGATTAAGCTTTTGTGCAACTAATGAAATATAACGCCACACCTTGCTTATTGAGTGTAAGAGTGGTATTCTCTAACTCCCAAGAAACAATATGGTCGCAACAATTTTAACACATTTTGTAAGATTCCAAAAAGATGCCCAGTGTAGCCTTCTAGCATCACAATTTCAAAATCACCGATTTAATACTACTATTAACTTCAGAATCATCATCTACCTAGCCTTTTCCTAACTATATTGGGTTCGGCTTCCAGTCTAATCGGATGCAGCTGAGTATCAGTATTTTTCATGGAGCGACTGCCTATCTGACCTCCACCTCTAACTTCAGAATGATGTAGTCAAAATTTGAACTAATTTTAATATTTAACCACATCAGTTTCACTCTCGGCAGTCGTAAATTAGAAGATATAATTATGAGATAACTGCTCACGAGAGAGAAAAAAGATGAAATGATCCAACTAATAGTATATGTAAGACCTTGACTTCTAACAGTAACTTGGAAAAGTTTTCTGCAAAAATAAGCTGGAAACAATATTTTTATCGATACGGTCCAACTCCTAGAGAACACACGACACAAAATAACGAGGCGATGAAATCTCTGGAGGATATGTGCCGCAATAAAGTGGTTCTGTGGAGGATAGTGGGAGGAATTGACAGCTTAATAGATATTGTAAACTGATACGCTGTTCAAGATGCTTTAATAGTCTTAAGGCGATGTATTTCGACATTTCTTTTTTATTATATTTTAGGCACGTCTTGGGCTTTTAATTTATTTGTCTAATATAATTATTTTCTGGTGTTACAGAGATCTTCGAATGAAGTATCGTGCTCAGGCTCACCAGCTCCTGACATGGCGCCGTGCGCACCGAACTCAAGAGGAACTAGTCACTCGCCTGCAGAAGGAGAAGGCGGAACAGCTCAAATCCCTCTCCAGCCAACTTCTTCTCTTCGAGTCGCGCCTCGTACGTAAACAGAAAGAAATTAGCAGTATGCTCGCGGTACGAGAAACAATCATTATGAAACAACAGAAAGTAATAGAATCTCTACAAGCCAAGCTACTTGATAATGGTATTGAATCCCAGAACATCCCAGATTTCAGGGACATGCTCCAAGACTCCCATATTACAGGAGACTTCGACTCGCTCAATGATTCAGATTCTGCTGTCATCATGGAAGACGTTGACTTCGACAGCAGTAACACCCCCAATGTGCCAAGATTCAGGTCGACGAACCCCGACAGCGTCACCATTGTCCGGTCAATATCGGATGCCATAGACCCCAACCTAAAATACAGCGTCGTGCGGCGGTCGAATGGTTTCCTCCGAAGACCAGAGATTCTGGAAACAGTGTACAGCGTAGAAGAAGAGGTCGATGGAGACTCCACAAAAGGTCTCAGTGCGCAGAACAGCACAGAGAAAGAGTTGAATGATGCCAATAAAACTGATGAAGAAAAGTACAAGGAAACAAGCCTCCTCGCTCAAAGGCGGGATAACTTTCGAACGAGGAGCGTAGTCCTTACCGCTGAGGTTAAGAGCATAGACAACGATAAGGAGTTAAAACCGAAGAACGGTAAAGAGGTGTGGTCGTATACTTATGTGCCAAAGAGGATGACTCCGGCGAACGAATCTGATGATGAGGGCACGTCGAATGGCGAGAGTGATGAGGAGCCAGAGCCGAAGTCGAACCACGTGGTCACTTACAACAGAGTGATGTCCAACCATCGGAACGTAACCAAACCCAAGGACGTGAAATACAAAAGGATAAACAAAGCCAAGTCCAAAAGCTTGGAGGAGTTACGAGGGAGGCTAAAGAACTGGGTGGATAAGGGAAATAAATTGTCAAATATACCTTTAGAACATGCGCAAAGTTACGCCTAAACTGAAAGTTCCTTTTAACTAAGTGTTGAATTCTGCGTGAATCGCTTCTCAAGTAAACGGGGATTTACTTTACATCACAGATTAAGTAGATCACAATTAATGGTAGGATCCAAGTACCTTTTAAAATAAGGGTTGTAACCAGCTTTACGACGGAGGCAAATCTATTGAAATATTCTTGATACTCAAACTATTGTAAATAAATATTTCTTGTATGTTAAATAGATATTGTGCAACATTAAATTAGGGTAAGTTAGTTGTTTGTTTTCAAGTTTTCTATTGTTTATGAACTGGGTGTTTAACACTAATGTTTAAACTTTAAAAGATTCATTTATGTACGAATATAAACGTATTTAGTAGTGATTCTTATACTGAATGAATACATTTTTGTGTATATTATTATATGTACTCTCTTGTATATTCTCAATGGCAGTTTTATATTAATTATTGGCCTAGAAACTATATTATTAAAATAGTAACTTCATAATTCATGTTTACAATTTTGAGCTTATAAATGGACAGTGTAAAATAAATGTTTACTGTAATTCTTAAATAATAGTCATAATGTTTTCATTCCATAAAATATGCTTACCCTTTAGGGTTTTTACGTATATAAATGAGCAAGTATTTATTCTCTGATTAAAAATATTCATTTTATAATAGTACAAATAGTTTTTCAAGTAATGTTCCATAAACAATAGAAAACTGAGCAAAAATATATTTTCGCGCGCACGACTGATTTTGAGTATTTCATTTTAAATAAATAAAAATTTGTATAAAAAATCGCTTGATTGGAATTGAAAATTTCCTGTGATTTTGTGAATATCTCGTCAAATTGTTTTCGCCAATTCGTTGTTACGTAAGGTAAAAAATAATGTAAATCAGAATAATAAATATTATTCTGGAGATTTATAATAATTTAGATATTTATTGTCTCGGTGCCAATTATTAAAATAATTTTTCTCTTGATAATAAATAAATACTTAATGTTTTTTCCGTTTGCAGGCTGGTCGCTTATATTTTTATACGTCTCACACTGATTTATTTTTTAAATGTCAATGAAAATCACTTCTTATATCCCAATGGCAATTTTATTTTGATTATATCATTATTGCACTCCAACATAAACCTATCTTTAATATACACAAAGTTAAAATCAATACTGAAATGTTATGATGTGGTATCGTAGGGTATTACATATCTATTTACAAAGTGTTGAGGCTTAAACATTTTAATTGCCAATTTCAAAAACTAATTAATCCTATAAATATAAAAGATGTTTATCAAATTAAGCAAATGAAAGTCTACTATTTAAGATAGATGACCTCGGCTGATCACACTCAAAGATAATAAATAAAAAAATATATACTCTGTATTTTTCTCTCAAATATACAAACCAAATTAATTTGAGACTTTTTCTCTTAAATTCAGTAACAAAAAAGTTTACTAAGACTCTTAGGCAACGTTACACTAATTGGTAGTACTAAGTACTACCAACCATGTGCCTCGTTAGCACGTGCTAATTTAGTTCTAGTAATTAGTAGATACGAGGGCACGTGCCCATTTACCCTTTCGTTCATCCAAACACGTGTTTTTGTTGCTTTCACGTAATTATACAACGTGTTTTAGTTGATTTGAACAAGTTTTTGAATTTTTTTAATTATTTTCGTTTGTATATTTATTTTTTATTAAGAAATTTCATAAATTTCTATTTTATTTAGTGACTGGGCTTTAGTCCTGCTATTGACGGTTATCGTATCAATACAGGATTTAAAAAAATGATTGTCAAACGTGTTTTTTTATGCTAGGAAAATATATTTAAAAAAAAATTATTTTTGAACGTATTATTTTAATCGAACGAATCGAAAAGCTATAATAATACAGTTAAAAAAAACCGAGGAAACACAGTTAAAGGACTGTTTTACATGATTATCAATCAACGATTTACATTATGACAATTTTTGATTCAAGATCAAATCGAATCAATGATTGATCGTGACCCCACCCCACACCCCATCGCCAAGCGATAATATAATATTGTCAATAAGCGACCAGCCTGTATACATCCTACATATCAATTTCCGCTGTAAAATGGACGATAGCTTTGGAAATATATTTTAATATAATAACTGTGTACACCGCATTCCTAATAATAGTCAAACACTGATATTGAATTGAAAATAAATATATCAATAAACAATTTTTACTTTGTTTTAATAATTAATTTCTTGAAATCAGCTGAAATAGAAGAATTATTGCATTTGAAGCGAACAGTAAAGTAGGTAAGTATGACAATCAATTCTTAGGCCAAAGAATCAGCATTGCCATCCAACGTGGCAACGCTGCCAGCCCTTTGGGCACTTTTCCCACTGATAGCAATGCGGACGAATTTTTTGATGCCCAATTAGCTCTTCCGTTTATGTTTTTGAATATTTTTATTTTTCCTTTCCATACATGTACATATTATATATGTATATATATAATATATATATAATATAATAAGTTATAATATAATAGTTTGTTGTATACACATCGATTAGATAGTGTTAGATTGTATATTGTGTATAAGATTTGATTGAGATTTGTAATTAATAATAATAAACATCAAATGACAATGAGTGATAAATCAATTTATCCAGAAAGTCGATGAGCAAGGACAATTGACAAAATTTCATCAACCAAATCACGAAAAACTATCAGATCTCCTAAGGACCAATTAAAATATCAAGTAGGTAGCACCCACACTGCCTACTCCAGACACAGGCACAAATCAGTAAGTAAACGAATATTTATTGTAAACATAACATTTCACGAGAGGTTCAATATCGGCCACTGTGAGTTACCTCAGGTTTACGACCCACTCCTTGAGCCTTGTGCAGTAAAACGGTAAAATGTTTAGTATCTCACGTTTAACGTCATACTGTATTAAAGCAGTAGGTACAGTACGACACAACTTAGATGAAGCATAGATTTGAAAATTTTCATTAATTCATTTCAATTTTACGAATGTATTTGGCTATTTGACTTTACAAGTTATTGCGTTTTCGAAAGATCATTTTCACCTAAAGCAGTAATAGCGATTGGTGATTTTGAAGGCGCACTCAGTTCGGATAGTGATCGGTTTTACGAATTTTGCCGATGCTACATCTAAGTTGTGTCGTACTGTATTGGTCTTAAAACTGCGGCAAAAGACCTCTTTTTTTGTATAGCGTTATTAATTCGGATTTTTCTTGTCCAAACTGAGAGGACAAGATTCCTCTTTCTAGATCATTTTTAACATCAAGCAGGTCCAAACAAACTGCTTCGTTGGTCTCAAGTGCTACTGCTGAGCCTTAGGTCCTGGGTTCGATTTCCAGTTCGGGCAAAGCGTTGTTGGCTTTTTCCATTAGGAATTTTCCCAGAAGCAGCACGGAGTCTGGATTTATGCCTGTTTGATGGCACTATGCTCGCCCTCGGTAGCATGGGACTTAAATATAACTGGACGAAATGTAGGTGCGTGTACTTTAGGCTTCAGGTAATACAGGTGTTAGGCTGGTCTTGCCGCAGTCGGCAGGTAATTCATCGAAGGTTTTCAGAGAAGCAAAAGAAAATGCAATAGGTACACCACACACCTGAAGTCTACCTATCCACTTAAGCTACCGTTCCCTAGAAGACCGGTGGCCGATTCCTATAATTTACAGACCGTTATTGGTTAATATTAAGACTCTTGTATCTTTACCAATAATGAAGCAAATACCTCATAGTTTTGCATAGTAGACCCTCCCATTTGGCTAGCTATCACAGGTAAAACTAGCTTACGAATCCATAATATATGATATGCCAAAATAGGCAATCAAAAATCTACCATTGATAACCAAACGATTCGTTTCTGTTTATTGGAATCGAGCATTAAGCGCAGGCCACACCGCCAGCTTAGCGGGCGGAGCGGGTGAAGCGAACGAAGGAAACTATACAAACTACGCGAAATATTGTAGCTCGCGGTGTGAACCTAAGTATGTAAAGAGGTGAAACGAACGCCCGCTCCGCCCGCTAAGCTGGCGGTGTGGCCTGCGCTTGAGGGACTAAACAGACTGACTGCATTTGAATTGCACGCCAGCTGGAAAATTTCAGTTTGAATGCTTGTGAGCACATTATTTTCAATGCAGAACTGCAACGAAACTGCCAACCGACTGCGCAGTTCTGTCGAAATGCAGTCCGTCTGATGGCAGCCTTAGTGTCTGCAATTTACTGACAAATGACGTCACTGAAACGTTAGCTATGAAAGTAAATATTGGTGTCCTAGAGAGCGTTTTTTGCCACCGTAAAGCCAAATCCCGGTGCCATCATTTTTATGACAGCTGTCACTGCGGACATTTTGTGGAAGCTTTACGAAAATGGCCGCTTTGCCGCCAAAATGAACGATGATGGCCTAGGTATTCTGAGAATATTGTCCATTAACTCAATAGACTAGATAAATTGCCGCTATTTATCATTATGCGTCTGAAATATATATAGGTGATGTCAATATAGGCGATCGTATCGTAAATCTATACGGATTTCACTACATCTTATTGAATCCTTCGAAACCTAAATCAAATTCAATAAAGCGGCCACAGTTTCCAGGCTCCATTCTCAGTGTTATGGATGAATCAATTTCAACAAAGTTACTACATTCAGTGTCATTTTATCGGAGATGCCGAACCTTTTGCAAAGACGTGAAATATAAACAAACTTGAAGAGAAACCGCGATCAACTTTGAAAAGCTGTTTTTCGTCCGCGGCGCTTTGAAAAGAAACAAAATAACGTTTTTGTAAGTTTTAAGTCAATATTTTATGTCGAAGAGGTTTCCGCTTTACCCGTATTTTCTTAAAGCCTTAATGAAGAGGTCATTGGACTCCTAGGCCGGATTATTTTGTTACTGTACAAATTGTCTTTAAAACAGGAGCACTGGCCTAGCAACGGACTATTGCACAACGAGTCACGACTTTGGTTCCCGCACGAAGCAAATATTTGTCTGAATTACAATAGTTGATCTAATATAATAGTTGTTGATAAAGATAAACAGACCACATAAAATTGAATTCAAAGTCTTTATCGAACGATATCCCAGGCTTCATCTATTAGTAAGTTATCCATTCGATCCTTCATAGGCGTAAAAGGAACTTTGCAAAAGATAGTTCATTTGCTAAAAAGTTCTGCGTAGGACGTAGGTTTCTTTGACATTATTTTCATCTTGAAGAATTAAGTCTTTCCTTAGAGAATTTTCGAAGCTTAGTCCTACTTAAAATAAGAGGTATTGGATACCCACTAAGTGCGGGTTTTACCAATGAAATTGAACGCGATCAGCACTTTTAAACCGCGTTCAATAGCAGTGTCAATATTTCACAACAATTTTAACACTGACAGCTCTTGAACGCCGTTAAGATGTGGTGAACGCGTTCAGTTTCATTGGTGAAATGTGAAATTTGGCCTTAGGCCTAGCACGCACGTGCGTGTATATACATAGGTAAGATAGACCTACCATGTGTTATAGAATTGCGATAAAAATTTCGGAATTTTTAATCGCAGGATAGGCCCAAGTCGTTGTAGCTTTTTAGTTCTTACCATTATTAAAAATGTAGGTTGGTATCCTCTACAAACTAAATTGATTTTGTATGCATGTAGTAAGCAATGACAGATGCGAGAAACGTAACAAATTCATTTGCCAAAGAATATGTTTACAATTTAAACACCCAATTCCGAAAAATCCACATTCCATTAATCAACGAAAACAAGAAGAATGTAAGTAAACAATTTGAACGAAATTGAATCAACATTTTGCGAGATCTTTTCACAAAGCGCGACTGTACTTAGGTACCTAATAATGGCCGGTGGGGTGATTGGTACCCCTACTCCGGGTACTTTGGTACCCCAAGTGGCCCTAATAGAATTACTTTGGCTGAATATCTCGAATTCTCGTGCCAATTCTTCGTCTCGGTTCAAAAGCGTTGATTGGACGTTTGATGTCAATAGGATTTTTAGCAAAGATTTTTTGTTACCTATAGAATTTAGATTGAGATCTGTAGGTACAGGTTTTATTAGTTCTGAAAGATTTTAGATGGCAACGATAGTTTTATTTAATGTAACTTCAGCAAACGATCCTTTTGTAAGAGGCTATTGACACCAATAGACACCTGGTACATCAAAAGGTTTGTTGGTGCGTTCTTAGCCTACCTAACTATTTATTTATGGAAACTTTGACGTCATGCTCCCCAGCAACCCCATCACCTTTTTTTCCATTTATAAGTTCATAATACTTTTGTACCCAATATGTACTCAATTAGTACATACTTTAAAAAAAGTAACTTGAAAGGTTAAGAGTACAGACACTTCATTTTTATGTTGCTGACTTGCTGTAGACCATCTCTCTAGCAACCTCAAGTTAAAATATGAAGAAGCTTACGTAGAGCTTATTGTATTAACAAAGAAGTGTCTGAAAATAACTGTATTTACTGTTATTTTTACCATTAAATAAACAAGATGTGGCTAGTTATGTCAAGTTTAAAATTCTCGGGCTATTGATAGTATTGATATATCTGTATATGCGCCTGACCAAAAATACATAGCAAAGTGTGAGTATAAGCTTTGCACACATTAAATTGTCAGGCGTTGTTAAGTAAATAATTGTCTTGGCTCCCCAGAAACAGGCGCGACGCGAGTCTTAGTAGAATAATTTCTATGAAAACTTCATGGAGATTGTTCTACCAGAATCGTCGCGCCGCGCCTGTCTACGAGAGCCTTAAGACTTTTCTGCGTTTTGCCTAGATCTTTTATTTTAAGTGCCTATTAGGTATTTTAATTTAATTGAAAAATGGCTTTTCGTAAAAAACTGGAAATTCTTCAAGAATAAAATGAGCAAGATAAGAAGCGAAGAGACTACGAGTATGCTTGGGCATAGTACGCACGGGTACACATCAAGCTTTACATTTCCAGTATAAGCTGAGCTCGCAGTGTACTAAAATCCTATACGATGCGAGATCTGCATAAACTGGAAATGTATAGCTTGATGTGTAGCCGTGTGTTAAATCCTAATATTTAAAGTACCTATTAGTTAAAGTAATCCTAATATTATAAATGAGAAAGTGAGTTTGTTTGTTTGTTACGCTTTCCATGCTAAAACGGCTGAACGGGTTCGGTTGCTTCATTTAGTAGCCAATGAATTTATTTTAGTCCCACACAGATAGACCTGAGTGGCCGTGCTGCGTAGTTATGTAGAATGAAAATTAAATCATGATTATCTAATTAATAATTAATTTAAGTAAGCCTGAGCTGCTTTTCTCTAAAGGCTTTTGCAGACCAGCGCGACGCGACACGAACAATACAATTTCTAAGAAAACTTCACGGTATAACAATAACCGGTGTCGCGTCGCGTGACAAGTCGCCCTGGTCTGCACAAAGCTTAATCGTCTATGCAACAAATTATTATTCTGTTTAAATTAGGTAGATCGATCGATTTAACTAATTTAAATAGAATAATACTTTATTTATTGCATAATGCATACCGTACCAAAATTGTGATTTAATGCAAATGTAAGTATTAATATTCTATAATGTAAGTAAGTATTTGTAAGCCATGAAAATCTTTTATTAGCACAGAATAGTAATTACCTATTAGGGCACATGAATTATATTACCAGTTCCGTGCATCGAATGCTCAAATACCTCTCGAGAAGCTGTGCATAAGTTAGCAGGTCAGAGTAGATCGAATTGCATCAGGATCTTCAAGTCAAGCTCGACTGTTCAATACAGCTCACTTGAAGTTGAGCTCAACTTAGCTCACTTGAAGTTGAGCTCAACTCACGCTCCGTAAGCGTCTCATTATACCTACTTCCTAAGAGACTGAGATCGATCCGACGCGCGACGTCTTAATTACGAAACTTTCCTTCGAGGTAGACATAGGATTATGGAAAATTTCCTATAATAAGAATATAAAGTAATGAGCAGAAGGAAGTTAGGAGACTTTTAATTATTATGAAAGTTAATTTTCAGAAGAATCTTTTAAGATTTTTTTTTTTTCGCAATGCCTTTTTTTATGTGGATTGAAATTGAAGATTGTTGTTGCTGTCGTATTATCGCTTACTGTCAAAAAAGGAAGTCTGGTTAGTAAACCATTTCCCAGTTCTGTTTGAGTGTGTATTCATGCTCATATCAGCAGATCTCTGAAGATTAGTAGCAGGGTTTCTTCTGTGTATACATGGCTACACATCAATCTATACATTTCAGTATAAGCTGACCTCGCGTTGTACGGAAATCCTATACAATGCGAGATCAGCATAAACTGGAAATGTACAGCTTGATGTATAGCCGTCATTAGCCGTGAGTACCTATATACTTGACGTTGATATTATTCGCCTATGTGACACCTGAAAAAGTCATCTGCGAATAATAATATTTCTGTTCAGAAAAACAGAAATATTAATAAACTAGCTTCTGCCCGCGACTTCGTTCGCGTGGAAGTCAATTATAGGTACTATGGCACTCGGAAATAGTGTAGCTTTCTGTCAATGAAAGAGTTTTCGACATAGGATCAGTAGTTGCAGAGATTACCTCTTACAACCACACTTACAAATAACTTCCGGTTTAGCCCGAATTTAATCAAGGCCCTCTAAAATCCAATAATCCTCGATTGCAGTTAAAGTTATCTCATAATCAAATAACAGTCGTCTTTGCGGTATTCGGGTCCCGGTACCGATATCGAGACCAATTAGAACTGTCAGCGGTATATTCGTCGGCTGATGTCGTCTCCCGGGAAATCTGATTTTGAAAGCCAAAATTCAATTTTAGTTTATTAGAATCTAGAGTTCTAGAGTATTCCGTTGGTGATCTTTTTAGGGTAATTATTTAAATGAAGGTAAGAAATTTTCAGAATAAGTATTAAGCCAACATTTGAATATTAAAAAAAAATCTTAAAGTAATGGTATTTATTTGACTCTTATTTCTAGAAACTAAGTAGTTATTAGCCAAGTTCGGTTTGATAATTTAATTAAAACCACTTTTCTTCTTTATTTTACTATCGTCATCGTATTTTTGGCTATAAGAGTAGGGGAAGACCAAAGAAACGTTGGATGAACTGTGTGAAAGGTGATATGGCTAGAAAGGTGGTGACTACCGAGATGACGACTAATAGAGAAGTATGAAGGAAAGGACATGTTGTGCCGACTCTAAATAAATTGGGATATGGGCAAGACTCGGGAGGAGAATTATGATCATATTTTTGCTTTGTCTAAAGATTCATTCGCTCAAATTCTTAACCAATATTGCACGACTCGTAATGCGAAGCATTAGAGTGTGCTCTACGATCGAAAAATATTTTTTGCCCCATTTCTGCAACTGTTATTATTGTTACACTCCTGCTAGTACACAGAACCTACTTAATTTATATACCATTGTATAGATGATTAAATGGAGATTAATACTGTACTTTTTACCAATTGATTTAATGCAAGAGAAATGAAAAAAACATCAAATAGTTGAAAAAAAATTCCTGTCCGTCAATTTATGAAGCTTGAAAACATTGTAGCTTGCGATAAAATCAATTAATTGAGTCACTTTTTTTTTAATACATTGGTTTCGGCCATAAAAGGAACCCTATTGAAAATGGCCCTTTTATTCAAAGTAGTTTAATTATAATTAATAAAATACTAACAAAAATTATAATATATTTATCTAAATATTTCCAACCTTGAGTTATCGTGTTGCCTAGCAACCCACACCGTAAATATCTAAATAAATAATAAATAGTCTTTGACATTACGTAAGGATTGCGAGGTTAGAAATTTACCCATATTGATGGGTAAAACAGCAGTCAAAACATACTTCATGAAAAGTTATAAATTGTTAATTTTTGTTAGAAACTATGTTTTGAATTTTTTTTTCGTTTATGAATGTGTGTTATGAGGCGTGCACTTTTGGAATTTCCAAACTATTCTTACTTCTTGGCGGCTGTAATGCACAACGAAACTTTTTAAGGTCTAGTCAAACTGAAGCGTATTCCACACGGGATGACAAGATTCGCTCGTGATGGCGGTGTCAACTAATTTGTATGGAGGAGTTCAAACCGAGCGCATTTCTAATCATTAAAACAACCGACGCGACTATTCGCATCAGAGTGGCCAGACCGTAAGATAGATAAATAGAATATTCTTTAAAAAAAAAGAAAAAGAAAAACCCTAACCAGTGTTTTATTAAATTGCAATTCATTATTGAAGATATCAAGAATATATATATATACATCAAGAATCGACTGGATAGATTAAATATCTCCAAGCTATTTGATACACACGCATCAGCTAATTAGCTGCTAGTGTGTCTAACCAAATAATAATAATAATAATTATCCCCACCGCCGTATCTCTACGTTGACGTCGTGGTGGGGCTTGCGCGCTCCAAACTCTAGGTCTGTGCCGGTAGAGTTTACTTTGCCGGAACAGGTCTAGAATGAGGAGCCAGACCAAGAGAGATACAGAAAACCGCAGGGCAGCATGTGGCAAACTGTTGGGCAGTAGCGACCTCACGGACCCTATCTCCCGAGAGAAATCTTGTTCCTCATCTCTGGCTTGCCTTTATTGGCCGGCTGGAGTGAACACTGACGAGGAACAGAGCTCCCACCTCATTCTTGCCTTTATTGGCCGGCTTGAGTGGAGATTCGCAAGAGCAAACGTGCTCGGAGGAAGGAAGTATTCCAGTAAGATGCTGGTAGGGATCTTGACCGTACTTCCGGGATTGTTCTGATAGCCGTGGAATACCGCTCCACTCCATAAGCACCTCAGGACATGTTGCCCCCTTGTCGCTACAACACTTTGTGCAAGCGACCGTTTTCAGGGACCCATTATTGAGTGTGCAAGTCACCCCCTGCCATTTTATCCGTGTATATATAAAACATTGATCAGGCAGGGGCCATAGTCTTTCCATAGTTCCAAGTCACAAGTCAACTTAAGCCACCCAAACCCATAAGCCAATTTCTTTGTTTCCATATCCTGCAATAGTCCTACACCAGCCGGGGGTTGTCCTTGGGTGCACTTGCATAGTGCATACAGGGATAATCGTCGGTTGGTGCCTCATTTCATTACAAACTTCTAACGGGCCTCTGCGAGTTGGCTTCGGCTCCTCGTACGCCTTCTAAAGGTCCGGGGCCCTAGGGTCCCGAGAAATGTCAAAGACCCTATAATAATAATTATTAATATTCTAGTTCGCTAGTTAGCCACATTTTTTATTTCCATACAGTAATGTTGCCAAATTAATCAAAACAGGTAAATTTTTGACAGCTATTTGCGACGTTGCCCACTTTTGGGATAAATGCTCTTATAAGATCTCAGCCTCACGATTATTTTGGTCTACTTATTATTTAACATTTTCTCTTAAAATATTTTAGCAGGTTGGGTACCCAAGTAAGAACCGCACAGCCAAGTGCGGCCTTGCTACATCTTATATATTAGATGTAGCTGGCTGAGCTTTATGGCCCATAGACCGAGGCTCGGTTAAATATTCAGCTAGTATCTTCCTTATTACGGACACAGCGAGATATGTGTTAGTGGGAAATGGCGTAGGTACATGAATAAAAGTAGACTTCTTCGACGTTTATAGTAATGCCCGTTTTCTCAAAACCTAAATTGATCTAGGTAGGTACACAACAAAACAAAAAGAAAAGGTATTTTGGGTATTAATTTTTCTTTTAAATTTTTCGTCGGTTATTAAAAAGAAATCAGCTGATCCACACATTTTGACCGCGTAGGTATTGCACTTTTCTATGAAAAAGCCGTTATTTTTTTAATAACCGACGAAAAATTTCAACACAGGGGGGTTTAGAATCATGTACTGAATCCATGGTAACCGGCTTCGCGTCGATGTCCCTGCCACCCCGTATAAATAAATAAAAATAAAATGAAAGATTTATATTTTTGTTTGTAATGAATTAACTCAAAAAGTATAGAATGCTATATTATTATCAATTTATTACAATTATAAATTATAGCTTAAGTTATTAATAAGCTATAATTTATAAAAGCCACTGGCGGAAGATGGACTGGTGCGAAATAAAAGCGTGGTGTTGGATTTTCAACTCTCGGTTTACTGCCGAAAGTTGAACAGCGATTGTAAAACGGGCAATTTAGTATTATATCAGTTTCCACGGATTACCATACCTACAACTAAATAGTTAGATAATGGTTTGAAACTAAATGTAATGATAAGCTCCCTCTCTTCTTAAGTGAATAGCCCAAAATGGGAAAATATCAGATTAATTGTTTCAAAACTCCACTTTAGTAAGCAGAGCACAGCAGTTTTACATTATTCTCTAAACGCTTGCCCAGAGTGCCCAGTGGAAAAGAGGGGCCCTTTTTTCCACTGGGCACTCTGGGCAAGCGCCCAGGGCCCCGCAATTGAAGGGGGCGTCGGCCAGCCCTAAAAAAAAAACATTCTTTGAAGTCGCCGTTCCATTCTACGCATTATTTGTACCCGATTCATTGAAATAATAATTGATTTGCAGTGCGATTTACAATAAGTTACTAGGCCCAAACTTATAAAATATTTGTATTATGTTTCTTTTAGAGCAGTGGTGGCCCAGTGGTAACGGCCCCGACTTACGAGTTGTAGGTCGTGGGTTCGAATCCAAGCAAGCGCTTTACTTTGTGTAAATAATTTCATCACCACTGCTCTCAAAACGGTGAAGGAAAACATCGTGAGGAAACCTGCATGTCTTAGAACCAAAAATTCGAAGACATGTGACATCTACCAACCCGCACTGGGCCCGCGTGGTAGATTACAGCCCACTCCCTCTCACAGAGAGGAGGCCTGTGTCCCAGCAGTGGGAACATTAATAGGCTGATGATGATGATGATGATGTTTCTTTTGTTGGTTTTATATAGTTTAATTAGGTTCAATTGAAAGAAATTCAATTTACCAACTATCAAAATACGTAAAATGGGACCAAATGCGGCAATAACATTGAAAAATTATCTAATTAGCATACTAATTAAACCGAAAAACTTATCCAGGGTAAACCAAATGCTAATAAATTTTGTATTTCGTGACAGAGAAATTAATAATTTTTAGCACATAAATCATTATATACACACATACACAAAGAGTGAGCCTTTCCATGGACATTCTCCTTTAAAATAGTTTCAGAAGGCAGGGGCAGGGGCCCCGTGATCCTTATAAATAAATAAATAATACCATTTATTTCAGGCGACACAGGCCCATAGAAAAATACCTTAACCATATCCTTACCTTTACTTTATCCATGTGCCCAGGGCTTCCAATAGCATAAAAACGGCCCTGTCTATACAGGGTGGCAGGGACATCGACGCGAAGCCGGTTACCATGGATTCAGTACATGATTCTGATCCCCCCTCGGTTGGAATTTTTCGTCGGTTATTAAAAAAAATATCAGCTGCTCCATACATTTTGACCGCGTAGGTATTGCTCTTTTCTATGAAACAGCAGATTTTTTTTTTAATAACCGACGAAAAATTTTAACGCAGGGCGGTTCAGAATGATGTACTGAATCCATGGTAACCGGCTTCGCGTCGATGTCCCTGCCACCCCGTATAACTAGAACAGTTTCAAGCATTGTTGTTGGTTTCCTACCCTCATAGTTTCAACAATTTCACATTCAACATCAACTAACTTTGTTCCACATTCGCACTTGGTCTCGTAACTATGCCACACAAAATAGTTTTAATGTTTCAAGAATGTTTGAAGCTGTAGAGTATCATCCTGACGGGTCCTGACCCAATTAAACATAGGGTAGATAGTTTCAAACTTACGACTGTTTGAAAACGTCCAATTTTATGGTTCTGCAAGTTTGAAGAACTAATACCGATAAATCAATACTTATACGATAGTATTTTGAATGGTTTTGCAAAAGTATCCTCTAACTTTGTAGTTTCTCTCGTGAGATTCATCGAAATGTAATAATTTAGTTATTTGTTTGAGGAACAAAACAAAAGGTTGTTGGTAAGTTTGAGTTCAGGTGGTAAGTTTATTTCTACCTAAAATGTAGGTGTTACAGAAGTATCGTAGTAATCGCACTCAGGAGCAAAGTCTCGATCCGTTAGGAATATAGGGAAAAAAAAGTATCCATTTCCTAACCCAGATCATAGTCTACCCATGTGCCAAATTTCATCCAAATCCATTCAGCCGTTTTTGCGTGAAAGCATAACAAACAATAAAACAAACAAACTCACTTTCACATGTATAATATTAGTTAGGATCAGGATGAACAGCTCGGAATTAATATCTGATTTCATGGTTCATCCATAAATACCTGTCGTCAACATGAGGGCAAATATATATAGATGATCATTTGTGGAAGGCATACCTATACAGCAGCGCCATAAAAACGGCAGCACAAAACAATATGTGAAATCGAAGGAACACCAAAACTATCTGACGAGACATGCGACGCCAAATACATATTATTATATTCTTAGTTTGGTGCTACCAATATATATATGTACATACCTGCCAATACTAGCTGCCTTTTTCAATCAATGGATTCCTTTTGATAACATCTACAGGAAATACAGGATAATTTTTTTCTCTTGAATGTCATTTCAACTCTCACTTCAAGTGTAACTTTTGCCGCTTATCCTGAAAAAGGAAATCACACTGAATGCACTTAACACCATAAAAAACGTTTCAGTGGTTTCAGAGATTAGCTCAAGCGACAGAGATATATAAAAGCCCTCTTTTGCAAAGGATGGCGTTTGTCAATTTAAGCTTGCTTTGAAAGGAATTTTGGGTCAACCTTTGGTGAATAAAGCTTTCTTTCATTCGCTTAAAATCCTCGTATTCGGGGTCATGTAAGGCCCTATTACATCTTTTATCATTATAAAAGGATAATGACACCCATTCTTTGTAGAACCTTTCAATTTCCATGGAATGGTAAAATGTTAGGTACTGCGCTTCAGTGACGAGAATATTCATGAGATTCTGCTGGATACATAACCTGTAGGAGCACAAATGTACGAAAGACTGATGCAGCTCGATAACAATTAAAATTTTATTGTGTCTCATTAGTGACAGTCAAGCGGATAATACTAAAGGTACCTATACTCCATATGAAATGAAATTAGACATTTAAACAAACCTTTTTTACAGCCCGTTCAACCGATTCTGACTTCTATACCGATTCTGATTTTATTTTTCTTTATTTTTTGTTATACGAACTATTTTTATTGTTAGTTTTATATGCTCCTTTTAGTTTTTTATTACTGTTTGTATTTCCTGTGCGTGTCCCAAATAAAATATTTTTCTTTCTTTCTTTTTTCTTTCTTTATACCAGTGGCGTGCCTAGGGGTCAAACTTAGGGCAAGCCAACAGATTTTTTATTAATAAAAGTAAACGGCACTTATATTAAAACTTGAGAAAGCACAAATCCTCGGACTAATTTGTTGTAACTGTGATGAACAAAAACTTGACAGCCTCATTTAGCTTGTTAACGAGAGCAAAAACAGCTCAAGCAGAACGCAAGTAAATCCTTGCAATTTTCCAGGAAACGTCTGAAATAAAGGAGAATGCCTTTTTAAAGTAAATAAAATCCCGTACATTTGCAAGGTAGGACTTAATAAACTTAATGTTATGTCACCGAGAAGTTTTATAGCTGTGAGGGGCAATTCCCATAATATTTAAGTACGTTTGAATTCGCATCTCATTCGCAATCTTTCAAAAATACAATTAATTCACCAACATTTTTGACAAGTTTGACAGCTTGCTGGTGACTGAAACGATATATATTTTCTGAGCCTGATGTATACAATTGTACATACAGTAAGTTGTGTATTTTATTATTATGCCTTGCTTTTGTTAAAAATGAAGAAGAAGAGTTTTCATCAATCGTGTGAACTTGGAAATTATTTTATGTACTCCATACTAGTTTTTTTTTCACTATGGTTCATCTTTTTGTCCGACTCTGAAGAATTCTAATTACAAGCCAGAATAAGAGCGTCGCGTCTGGGGAGGGAGAACTAGCTAACGCTGCCGCGCTGGCATCACAGAAACAATTACGGGAGATTGGCTCCGGAAGGCAACACACAGGGAAGAGTGGAAAGCTGTGGGGCCTTTGCCCAGCAGTGGGGAAAAACAGGTCGAATGAAAAACAAAAGATCACGAAATTCAGGTAGTTTCTTTTTTAGAAGCACGTGACCTTATCGAGGTCAAGATCGTATGGAGAAACTCTTATCAGCTAGCAAAACATGTCATTTTGAAACATGGCTAGTAATGAACTATTATGAACGTGACTAAAAACTAAACAGTGCTATCGCTTGACCAACTGACGGTACCGAGTAATTGCGTTTACGCAACTTTCTTTCGAAATATTGATAAGTTTTAGAGTTCCGTGACGAATTGAAAAAACCGGCGGATGCATCGTGAGGTTTGCATTGTCCGCGGTTTTGCCTGCGTTTTAAAATGCAATTTGTCCTGACACATTGCGTCATCCAACTTTTTTTTAAATAGTTTGTTGTTTTAGTTACATCACTGTAAATGTTTTATAGCAGTGCAAACTTGCTCAATTAAGCTTATTATTGGTGGCAATAACAACTAGAGTTTTTGTTTTCATGTAGGTATAATAGTGCCCTATGTCCTTGCGTAGGTTTCAAATCTCTTTGCCTAGTCAAAATTGGGTTAGCCATGAAAAAGTACTAAATAGAAAGGGATACTCATTATTATCGTTAACTAGCTTCTGCACACGACTTCTTACTTGACTTCTATGGCAATAGCGTAGCTTCCTAACCACCCCGGTGTTCCCACACTTGGACTGGGGACCATGAGATCTAGTGTGCCTTCTATGATCCAAGCCTATACCTAAACTAACCTAAACTTCCTCAAGAATTGGGTTATCCAATACAAAAAGAATTTTTCAAATCCGACTGGTAGTTCCGGAGATTACCTAACATACAAACTTACAAACAAACAACAAATTTTACCTCTTTATATTATTAGTAGGTATAGATAAAGTATAGATAATAGTTCATCTTCATAAAGTGCGAATTAATCAGTTAGAGGTGTTCGTCTGGATAGAGTAGGTCAAAGAGGTTAACACGGGGTAAAATCCTTTGAGCGCCACCTTCATCACTCTCGACACATCTGTCAATCAAGACAGAAAGGTGTAATTAAGATAATGGAGTACGTATTATTCATTTGTTCGGCTGGGGCTTTAAAACAGATATTAGATTCTAAATTATCAGCATAACAATCATGACTGTATTCCCCGAAGGGTTAGGCAGAGGTGTACCTATAAGTACACCCACATTTCGCCAGTTATGTTTAAGTCCCATGCAATAGGGAGCGAGCCTGTTGCCGTCAACCGGGCACAAATCAAGACTCCGGGCTGTGTCTGAGAAATTCCAGATGAAAAACCCATGTCAGTTTGCCCGACCCGGGAATCGAACCCAGGTCCTCATACTCAGCAGTAGCGGTTGCTACCACTAGACCAACGAGGCAGTATATTATCAGCTTGCATTAAAAACCTACCTGCCTACCTACATAATAATTATGAAAAACAAACATGTTTTAACCAAAATTATTAACAAAAATTATATACATTTGATTAAGTTCAGATTCGGTGCATCATTTCTTTTCCTTTTCAGCTTATATAAATGTAAGCAGCTTATACTGGAGCAATTTTTATTACAGTAACTACAAATTGGTGTACGTTTTTGGTTTCTTTTTTAATTAAAATACGTACTGAACCCACACGCTAGACACGCACCTGACATAGCTTTACGTATATAAATCAGCGCATGTGAATTATTTACAGTGTAATATAGAACACATCGTGAGAATTATTCAAATCATTTGTTGTTGGTGTGCAAGATTACAATAAATAAACAAACATGAGGAATTTTGTGATTTTTGTGTTTGTCCTGTATTTGTGCCAGGTAAGGTTTATTTGGATTTTTGAAACAGCATTGTTTGAGCTCTCAAAACGGTCAAGGAAAACATGGTGAGGAAACCGGCATGTCTTCGAACCAAAAATTCGAAGACATGTGACTACCAACCCGCACTGGGCCCGCGTGGTGAATTGCGGCCCACTCCCTCTCACAGAGAGGAGGCCTGTGTCCCAGCAGTGGGGAACATTATAGGCTGATTATGATTGTTTGCTAAACAAATATAACTCGTATTTAAAGAAGTTGTTAATTTGAATTGTAATAGTTACCCTTCCCTTTAGAATTCACCATCTCTATTTCTAATATAAAATGACGTTTTTTAGTTTCATTTAGAAAAATATGGGTGTCTAATATTACACATGTGTATGTAGTTAGAAAACTTCTTGCCTTTACCTCTGAATGAAGGACGCAATGTGATCGTAAAACCCATCCTATGCGTACCTGAGAATTTAACGAAGTATTAGTTGCCATGCCTAAAGGGCCCTCTAGGCATGGAGGGCTGATAGGTACCTAGGTACTAGGCGGTGCGACGGGGGTGTGGCGAATGTTCAAGTATCTCCCAGGCCCCCGACTCATGGTAGTAGTAGGAACAGTGGGGTTTTAGTGGGTAGGAGTCAGACATATCCATCCGGTCGCCCAAGCCGGAGAGTAGGTATCCATGAGGATTTCCACAAGAAAAAAATAAATGTACAAATTCGCACCAGTTTTTTCTAATTCTTAAATTCAAGTTAACGTGTGAAACAAAGTAGGTGGGGGAAGGATGACAGCGCTCTGCTTAAGAGGGCTATTACATTTTGACCCTGATTTTTGCGTAAATGGACAACTTTGGCGTTCTCATTCTTAGAAACTGAAAGACTTCGACAAGTATGAGTTATTGAGTGGTGGAGAATAGTTATTATTATAGTACATAGCGGCCTCGCTTTTTGATTTTTTTTCTTAGCTACTTAAATAAAGCCAAAATTCCGAAACAAGTTTTTCATAAAATGCGCGACGGCACTTTTTCGAGCTCGTGGATTGAACTATTGCATATAAGCAAATTAAATTAAAAAAATATAATAATATCTCTTAAATAGTGGTCTAGTTCATAGCGGCCTCGGAATTTTGAAATATGTATGGAATAACTGTAAAAAAAATCAAATTCAAAAACATAAAACTACTAAAAACGCTCAGAATTAACAGTGAATTTCTCCTTACTACATTAAGATTACTACGTAAAATTTATACCAGAATATACGTTAGTTCATAAGAAATTAAAATATCATAATACAAAAAAATTAAAAAATATATATAATTCAAAATAAACGTAATTACAACCTGCCAAATCGCTTTATAATACGATGCGTGGACTTCTTCTGGCATTCAGTACTGCGCGAGCGCTCGTTGAGGTTGGACCTGTGCCGAAATTTTTCGCGCCAAATGATCCAGCAAAAAGCGTATAGTGCGACTAACTATTTTGATCATGAAAGTATTCTTTGTAACTCTTGTTATATTGAACAATTATTTTATACTTACTAGCTGCCCGCCCCGGCTTTGCACGGGTAGCACTAAGTACTTCTCTACGGCGCACCTACCTATCTACCTACCTACCTACATACCTACATACATACCTACCTACCTACACCTACCTACACCTACCTACACCTACCTACACCTACCTACACCTACCTACACCTACCTACACCTACCTACACCTACCTACACCTACCTACACCTACCTACACCTACCTACATACATACATACCTACACCTACCTACATACATACATACCTACCTACCCTACCTACTTACCTACCTACCTGCCTACCTGCCTACCTACCTGCATACATACATACCTACCTACCTACATACCTACCTACGTACCTACCAACCTACCGTGCCTACCTACCTACCTACCTTCTTACATACCTACCTATCTACCTACCTATCCTACCTACATATCTACCTACCTACTTGCATACATACCCTAACTTCACCTACCTATCCTAAGAACCTTCTCCTTACAATAACAAACTACCCTACCTACCTATCTACCTACCTGTCCTACCTACATACCTACCTACATACCTACCTATCCTACCTACATACCTACCTACCCTACCTTCACCTTCCTATCCTAAGAACCTTCTTCTTACAATAACAAACACAACAAAAAAAGAATTAGCGAAAATGGTCCAGCCGTTCACGCGTGATGCCGTGACCAAGTAAATAGGGATTCATTTTTATATGTATACTAGCTGCCCGCCCCAGCTTCGCACGGGTAGCACTAAGTACTTATCTATGGCGCACCTACCTACCTACCTACATATCTACCTACTTACCTAAACCTACCTAAATACATACCTACCTACCCTAACTACCCTTCCTGCCTACCTACCTACCTACCTACCCTACCTACATACATACCTACCTCCTTGCAAACCTACCTACCTACATACATACCTACCTCCTTGCATACCTACCTACCCTACCTTCGCCTACCTATCCTAAGAACCTTCTCCTTACTATAACAAACATAACAAAAAAAGAATGAGCGAAATTGGTCCAGCCGCTCACGCGTGATGCCGTGACCAAGGAAATAGGGGTCCATTTTTATATATATAGATATACATGTATATAGGATAGAAGATAGATGGAAAAGTTTATTGTTGACTCGTTATAGGTAATTTTTTTTTAAATACTAATGTTTCTTTCACTATAATATTATATGGCCGAAGAAGCCTTACGAACACTTCCCCTCTGGGTATGAACAACAACAAAATGTTCGTGTACGTTCATAAAAACTACTTTCAAAACGATTCTAACGCACTTCGTTAATCGTTATAAGGGCGCGCGGAGCTCCGTGCAAATGTCTAGCTGTGCTGTTAAATTCTGTAAAAAGCGTTCAAAAACGTCAAACTTACGTACCTACAGAACCCAATAACCTTCCACATGTTAATATATTTTTTATAATATTTACTCATGTTTTTATTGAAATTAAAAATCCTAACCTCATAATACTTACATATCGATTTTTCATTCGATCCAACCATGATTCAACATAAAACTCAATTCATAATCGAGTATTTTCCTCACATTGCTTCTGTGACGTTAGTCTTGGTACATCTCGTTTTATGTTATAGCGAGACTACCTTGTGTGATTAATGCCAGCCACACACGTAACGATTTGCTTGCGCAAATTTAGGCTTGCGCAAGCAAATCGTTACGAGTGTGGGACGAAATTTGCGCAATCTGTTTTGAAAACACAGTAAGATTTGCGCAAGCCTAAGTTTGCGCAAGCAAATCGTGGCGTGTGTGGCTGGATATTTATGCAACCCTAAGTTTGCGCAAGAAAATCGTGTGTGGGGCATGTGATCAAATTTCAGTAGTTTTTTTTTAATCAACAATAATAGTACTAATTTGAAGTAAACTTTGTCCTCCCGCTGCGAATGTCTATCTGCCTAAATGCGATAAACTCAAAAACTATCGAACAGATTTTCATACGATTTTCACCAATGGACGAAGTGATTCATGAGGAATGTTTATATGTATAATTCATTAAGGTTTTGTATAAATTGGCTGAAATATGACGATGAAGGAAGACAATTGAAGATGTCGGAAAAAATCTTGCCGACTGGGAGCTTTATCGGCGTATGCCAAGAACAATTCCGTAGCTGACTACATGCGCAACTGCACTGACTGGCTGGTTTCTATGGATTTCTATGAAGGCGACGGCCGATTCGCCGATTCGCTAGATTCGGAAGGCAATTCGCGAAATTAGCAAACATTTATTTTACGTATTTTCTTTTTTTTGTAGCGATTATTAGGCCAACTATTGCCAAAGCGTCATCAATGGATGCCATTACCGCGTAACACAACACACCTGGACTACTAGAAATACTATCGACTAAACAGAAATGATATCGTTACAAGCAAATTTGAGCCGTGTGTGGTCAATACTGGTGTCAAGCAAATTTGCGCAAGCCTAAGTTTGCGCAAGCAAATCGTTACGTGTGTGGCTGGCATTAGTCTTCTCTAGCTTCTAGGAAATAGAACAATAGCTGATCGCCCGGGCGAGAACCTATCGCTTTTTTGTTACCTCGTCCCCCGCCAAAATAGACAGATTTTTTTGTTCGGAATACTGTGCATAATGCCAACCACACGCGTAACGATTTTCTTGCGCAAACTTAGGCTTGCGCAAATCTAAATTGACGGGTTTTCAAAGAAATTTGCGCAAATTTCTTCCCACACACGTAACGATTTGCTTGCGCAAAACTAAATTTGCGCAAGTAAATCGCGGAAGCACATACGGATGGCTTTCATGCCATTATGCGTAAGAAAGCAGCATTCTTACTACAACGTTTACGTAACAGTCGGAATGGCATCCTGAAAATGATTGTTGCGAAACCAGACTGTCTCATTCAGAGGCACCTGGTGGAGGTGGCTTTAGGTTTAACAAGTTAATTAAAGAAACTCACTAACATTACTAACATAGCAGGTAAGCACAAATTGTTACTAACTAATTACTAACAATCTATGGACTGTAACGTCTGAAATAAATAATTTTTATTTTATTAAATCGTTACGTATGTGGCTGGCATAATGCCAGCCAAAGGTAACGATTTGCTTACGCAAAATTAGGCTTGCGCAAACCTAAATTGACGGGTTTTCAAAGAAATTAGCGCCACTTTTGCGAACTTTGCGCAAACTTCCCACACACGTAACGATTAGCTTGCGCAAGCCTAAATTTGCGCAAACAAATCGTTACGTGTGTGGCTAGCATAAGGAATTGTTACTTACTGACTGTTATGTTTATTTCTAGCATGGGTCGAAAAGGTCGGCGAAAACGGGTACGAATCTATTGATTTTTGTGATACCTACCAGTTTTAGTCCCTCATCTGATTATTCAATTACTTTTCATTATTAACAGTATTTTAAATTAGATTATCACTGGAGAAGCCTTATGCGCAATATTCCGAACAAAAATGTCTGTCACTTTTGGCGGGGGACGAGGTAACTTCTACGAAAAAAAACAATAGGTGCTCGCCTGGGCGATCAGCTATTGTTCTATTTCCTAGAAGCTAGAGAAGACTAAAAGGCGTTCATACCATTTTTTATATCGATATCGATATTCATTTGGTATTCTGCTTGAATCCATGAAATAAAACAGCTGCATAAAATAGAAAAAATTTAACAAGAAGAGAAAATAACTACAATTAAATAAAAGTAACTAAATTGTAATAATCTCAATAATAAAATAGAACAAGTAAAAAAAAAATGCTAAACCATTTCAATAGACATACATAAAACACAAATCAATCAGGAAAAATTAAAAAAACAATTATCAAAAATATTTACTAAGTAATTCATTATAATGAATGAGCCACACACGTAATGATTTGCTTGCACAAATTCAGGCTTGCGCAAGCAAATCGTTACGTGTGTGGGAAGAAATTTGCGCAGATTTCTTTGAAAACACGTTAAGTTAGATTTGCGCAAGCCTAAGTTTGCGCAAGCAAATCGTTACGTGTGTGGGAAGAAATTTGCGCAAATTTCTTTGAAAACACGTCAAGTTAGATTTGCGCTAGCCTAAGTTTGCGCAAGCAAATCGTTACGTATGTGGCTGGCATAAGGAATTATCGACATTCACGTCAATTTAGGTTTCAAACATGACCTCAACTCTACGGTAGTCTCGCTATCATTTTTACTAAAGGACATAATCGCATGTCAATCGTAAGTAAATTTTGTTGATTTTGCGTATATTTTCGTAATGCAAAATGAAAGTATTTTGATCTTTATGAACATAAAATCGAGATGTACCAAGACTTGTTGACGTCACAGAAGCAATGTGAGGAAAATACTCGATTATGAATCGATTTTTATGTTCAATCATAGTTGGATCGAACGAAGAATCTAAATGTATTATGAGGTTAGGATTTTTAATTTCAATAAAAACATGAGTAAATATTATAAAAAAATATTGACTTAAGGAAGGTTATTCGGTTCTTTACGTAAGTATAACGTTTTTGAACGTTTTTTACAGAATTTAATAGCACAGCTAGGCATTTACACGGAACTCCGCGCGCCCTTATAACGATTAACAAAATGCATTAGAATCGATTTGAAAGTAGTTTTTATGAACGTACACGAACATTTTGTTGTTCATATACAAAGGGGAAGTGTTCGTAGGCTTCTCCAGTCATTATATACTCAAATTATTTTAAGTAATATATATAGTAAGTAATAAACAATAAGAAAAATAATAACAAATAACTCAATAATAAAAAAGTATCAAAGTCGTTTATTCGTAGCTACAATACAGTGTAGTGAACACTTGACACCGAGCTAGTCGTCGCCGTGCTTCAATATACCTAATCTGTGAGAACGCAATTTTGTGATAGGGCTCTTAACATAGTTTATTTTACAGAATGCATCTGCCTACTGCTGCTTCCGTGATCCGTTTATGCTGCCAACCACACCGTGCACCAACATGTGCGGCCACTCTTGCGCCAACATGGCCAACCCCTGCAACTGCGGCGTCCCCTGCAAATGCTTCAGAGATCCGGCCAACATTTGCAATGTTTGTGAGACACCATCGCCAGTATGCGAATGTATGTCCAAGTGTGGCTGCGACGGACCCAAGTATCCCATATACTTCCCTGAGGTTGTATATCCTGTGACTATATTGGAAATTGATCCCTTCTTTTATAGAACTTGTTTTTCCGCTTAACTGTTGAATGAATAAACGTATAATAAATAAAATAGTATGATGGTGTATTTTCATAACCTTTCACTGCATACCTACCCATTATTTTCAAATAGTTTGGAAAATCCAAAAGTGCACGCCTCATACATAACACTCATTCATAAACGAAAAAGAATTTCAAAACATAGTTTCTAACAAAAATGAACAATTTATAACTTTTCATGAAGTCGTAATGTCAAAGACTGACAAAGATATTTACTTGGCGGTTGCTAGGCAACATCAAGTCACAGGTTGGAAATATTTAGATAAAGATATTATATTTTAGTTAGTATTTTATTAATTATAATTAAACTACTTTGAATAAAAGAGCTATTTTCAATAGGGTTCCTTCTACGGCTGAAACAAATGTATAAAAAAAAAATTGACTCAATTAAGTGATTTTATCGCAAGCTACAATGTTTTCAGGGTTCATAAATTGACGGACAGGATTTTTTTTTCAACTATTTTGATGCTTTTCCATTTCTGCTGCATTAAATCAATTGTTAAAAAGTACAGTATTAATTTCCATTTAATCATCTATACAATGGTATATAAATTAAGTAGGTTCTGTGTACTAGCAGAAGTGTAACAATAAAAACAGTTACAGAAAAGGGGCAAAAAAAAATTTTCGATCGTAGAGCACACTCGTCGTGCAATAAACAGTGTTAATAATACCCTTACGTAGGTATTTCCCTAGTTCAGAGCAGCGGCCGAAGATCGAAATAGTTTAAAATCAAAATGGCATCTTTTGCCAAACTTGATGGTTGAGTGATCGCAACTCAAAATCAATTAATTCCAGTGCTCTCTGTAGGCTCCTGAGTTACATCCCCAGTCGAGAAAGGGTACCTTTATAGGAGTTTTCATTGGGATACAGTAGCAGCTTGGATTGTGGAGTATGTCTGTACCTACTGTAGCATATGAAATCTGCTTCTGCCACTTGTTAAAAAAATGCTTGGTGAGAATCGAACCCACACTAGCATAGGATAACTAAATACAAAGAAAAAATAACAGGAGATTTTAAATATGATTTGTATTGTAATTTAAAAGTAAAGAAAAAGAAACAGTTAGGTATAAAAGGTAATAAATAAATTAGTTAAAGGACTATTGCGAGCCGCCTAGTTAGAATTTTTGTTTTAGAAGGAAGATTACGTGTTTGAAGGTTGGGAACTAAAACAGAACGCGACGGGTTAAACAAGTATTGGCCATTACCTAATTAATCCCGGAAATCAAAAGTTGTGCAAAGAGTTAATATCACGTAATGATCCTGATTACAGGTCAATCAGGAAACCGCCTAACATAGAATTTGGTAGTTATTGATATAATGGAAAAGTTCTAGGAGCTAAAGTATGAATGTGCCTAAGTCCTTTGCGCTGAACCGAAGTGACATCCCGTCGTACGGCGTCTCGTTGGGGTTTGGTGCGTTGTGGCCTCTACCATGTGAGAAGGTGACGGAGTCGAGCGGCGTGTGCACAGCGGCGTCCGTGCATGCCTGCGTTGGCCACAGGCCGCGATGTGAGAACTTGGGTCGGTGGCCGCACGATGGCCCGGGGTCCCAGGAGGCCTCACGACCTTCTTTTCTGTCGAGGTCCGAAAACGGGGGGCTTTAGAAACGGCATAGGCTAAATTACGCAGGTGGCGGTGGCGCGAGACTGTACAGTTTGTTAAATGAGAAATTGGTTGAATACTCACATGTTTGTACAGTAAATACTTCACCAATAATAGTGGTTCTAGACTCTCGCTTGGCTGGTACGAACTATAGATTTAGCTTGAGGACTAGACACCACAATGAACACGATATGCTAAAATAAAACTGCGACCAGCTAGCACAAAGATACTATCGTCATCTTTTTGATAAGTTTCTTGAACTGAAAACAGGACGCTTGAAGCAGAAAGAAAAATTATTTTACTCCATGACGTTTTATCCAGAGCGACTCACAATAGAATGACGCAAGTCTAAAAAATTGTTTTACTTTGAACGATATAGAATTCAAAATTTGAAAATGTGCTCAATTCGAAATTTTTAAAAGAAATAATAGTTTATGAAACTTTTACAACTACAAAAGAGGCTTCAACGGCAGCGCAATGCTGCAAAAAAAAAAAAATATCGATACTATCGATAAAAAATTTGACAACCCTAAACGATGTCGTCACTAAAGACAGAAGGCGTCATCGATAAAAATCACGACCCTATCGACAAATTTTTGACAACCCTAGACGATGTCGTCACTAAAGACACTTGACATCCCTATAGGGAAAATGAAAAAATTATGTCTCCCCTATAGGGGTGACAGTTGAAGAAGAGATGAGACAAGGCTAGGGGAAGACCTGAGTAACAGAGTAAAAATGAAATACTTACAAGACAACTAACAACTAACAAGACTAAACCAGAATTAAAATAACTAACCTAAGGAGCGCCTACTAAGTGCATTCGACAAAGAGTAAATACGGAACGTTCCAGATCTAAACCTTCCCGACGCGAGCTCAGGCAGCGTCCACTAAAACTAAAAATAATCTAAGTGCATGACTAAAAAAAAAAACTATAGCCTAACAGAATTAAAATAACTTACAGGATAATACACCATGGCGAAAGAGAGTCTAGACGAAATAAAGAAGCTAAACTAAAGTAAAAAGCGAATGTAAGTATAGGTTAAAAGTAATTATTGACACATGCTCAGAGGGCAATGTTAATAATAGAAGACCAGGCTACGAGAGAAAAAAAAACCTAAGTCCCGAAAAAATAATACCCCAGCCTACAAAAATAAGGGCTATAAACCAGTATTTAAGGTGAAACACTTTGATATTTTTTCCATACAAACTTCGGAGGGTTTTTACTCCACTGTTGGACATCGTACATTCAAAGTTTAACATGATATAGTTAGGTCTCATTATTAAAATTGTCTGTACGGAAGCAGAATAGTAAAATAAAAAGCCATTAAAAAGTTATGAGCCAACAAAGATTCGTTTTTCTTGCTAATTTTAACGCAACTTTGGGCGTAAATAAGTAATACAAGAAGTGTGAAATCTCGAAAACGAAATCCGTACCGACACAGCAAAATTATCGAAGATTTCAATAAATTTTATTTGTAATTGATTTATGCAGTGGTTTTTTCAGAAAAACCTTTTTACCAAAGGCCTTTTCGTAATTTTTGACGCGCTCGTTATACTATAAACTATTGTGCGTTTCACTCAATAATGTTCCCCCGGCGCGGGTGGCGCGGTGCGGAGTGTGACGCTCGCGCACACATGCACGAAATGTCACACGCCTGAAGCTCTTTCGTTTGATTCAGGCACACACGTGCGTGTTGTAGTGTTTCCACTTTTACCTACTTTATCTGTTTGACTTCGCCCTGAGTAAATTATCGTAGGTATCGTTTGAAATTAGAATAAAATTGTTGGTTTGAGTGGACGCTGCTGTGTCAGTGAATTTGTGTTGGTTGATTGAAGAACAGTACCTACCTACCAATCAATCTTCCTAGCCTTTTCCCAACTATCTTGGGGTCGGCTTCCAGTCTAACCGGATGCAGCTGAATACCAGTATTTTACATGGAGCGACTGCCTATTTGACCTCGGTACCGATACCCCTTGGTAAGACTGATGTCAGACTTTCGGGCTTCTGACGACTCGTAACGACTGTCGTCAAAGATCCACAAATGACAGCCGGGAGCCCGGGACCAACGGCTTACGTGCTTTCCGAGGCACGGAGTCTCGGTATGTAAAGATGGTCACCCATCCACTGACTAACCCCGGCAAGCGTAGCTTAACCTGATGGATGGACCCATGCGGCTTGTTATTACTTAGCCACGAGCTCCTCAGAAGATTGAAGAACAGTACCGTAATTACGTAATACACGATCAATCAAAATTTGAATCGTTTTGAAACATATTACTAATCCATTGCTTCCTATGTTCGGAAAAAGATCTGCTCAACAACGTAAATAACGCAATGAATATTATTGAACGGTCGAAATGAAACTGATTAGTCGGAATCGTTTACAAAAATGTGTTGTGTAACAGACGCCAGCACACCAACCTACTCCAATCTGTCAAATTTTCTCAATCAACATTGAACCTTATTCTTTAGCCATAAAGTCGAAAATCTATTAAAGAAATTTGACAGATTGTAGTAACTTGATGTGCTGGTGCGTCTGTACAATTTATTATACGTAATCTATTTTCGTAGGTACCTACCTACCTCCTCGAGCATATTTTCTGTTATAAATTATAATATAATTATATCTTCTTTTGGCCAATACCTACTTAGGTACCTACATTTTCTACCTTACTGCTCGGCCACGACTTGCTTGAGGCTAAAGTGCCTGCTACACGGTTGCCAACCACGTCCCTGACAGAGGTGACCTTGGTTAGCGACCCGCAAAGTTGTTTCAACGTTTGGTCGTATAAACATCATCTTCACGGTTGTAAGCCACCAAGGTCACCTCTGTCGGGTCGCGGTAGGCGACCGTGTAGCAGGCGTTTTAGCGACCGGCGCGGCGCGGCGTTGCCGCGTTGTGTAGGTACCCTATGTAGGCAAGAGAAGACGTACGCTCTTTGCATTCACACTCTTTACCGACGCCGACGACGGCGCGCTATGGCTTTTATTTTGTGGTCGTGGAAATGGGGGGGAGTGCTCGAGTAGTAGGTATTTAGTAGGTACCTATCTCTATCTGGATTTAAAAAAATATTTTTGCATTGGTTAGCTCCATTCTTGAGAAAGACTGTAGGCCACCACGCAACAACACGCTAACATCACGCTACAACCCTTAGGAGCCGAGCAAAAAGAAAAAAGTCAGAAAGAACGCTAAGCGAAAACGAAGTAAAAGCGCGGGCGGGGTGATAGGATGCGATGCGGTGGGTCGGAGACCGAAATTTCACACGGACGAAGTCGCGGGCAGAAGCTACTGTATATGTATTATTTATAAAGGTTTATGTAGGTACTTATAACATCGTAAATCGTAAATCAATATTACAACGATATGAAAAAATATATATATATAGGTAAGCCTCCTCTGGCAGTCGGGTAAAACTTTATTCTATTGATAACGTATTTAGGTATGTACTATATGTAGGTAGGTACATACTTATACCAACTGTTCCCCACGCTTTTACCCGCGTTCCCGTAGGAACCTATCCTACTGCTCGGCTCCCATGAGCAGCAGTGTGATGTTTTATAGCCTAAAACATAACCAAAGGCTACAAAAAAATGATTAAACTGGTAGGTACCTACCTAGTTTGTGAGATTAGCGCATTCAAACATCAAACTAATAAACTGTACAGCTTTATAATATTAGTATTTTTAGATAAACCTAGTATAGTACCTATCTATAGATTACTAAATCAACAAATTGGCAGCAGCTGATTATGAGGTAGGAAAATACCTACGCCGCGTCGCGTCGCATCTTCGCCTCGCGCTTTCGTTCGAGCTGCGTGATAGCGTCATCGTAAGCCGACGCGACGTTCGCGATTGGATTTTCGACACTCTGCTTAGCGTCGAGAGTTGAATATCCAACAGTGTATTTTCTTGACGCACTGGGATACGCGCTGAATGCGCTCTGTTGGATATTCAACTCTCGGCGCTAAGCAGAGCGTCGAAAATCTGATACGCGCAAAAAAATTGCGAATAGGTTTGCTGTTTTAATCATTGTCCTCATAGCTTCCGTGGTCGAGCGGTGTAATGTGGCACTTGCGAAATCAGAGGGTCTAAGTTCGCACCTGGTTAGTCTATAATCTATCTGTCGTTTTTTTTAATCTCTTTGGTTTTTTTTTTTTAATCTTATCAAAAACAAAACAGTTTCGTCACATTTGCATTCTGCTTAGTAGGTACCTAATGAAATAATTACCTCGACTGTTTGTGATAATTTTGCTTGTATGAAGGTTAGGTATACAAGCAAAAATATCACAAACAGTCGTGAACACTAAAATGTAGGTAAGTAGGTACCTACCTACCTTATGCGTACGTCCATGAATAGGTAACTAAGTAAGTAGGTACCTACTTACCTAGAAATACGAAGATAGTAGTAATTTTGTAAACAATTTATAGACCGTAGTCAACTATAACAATTAGGTACACATAGGTACATATCTATAATTCTCGTCGGCGCGGCGTCTACCGTGATATGGCTTAGTCATTCTACCGTCTACCGTGGCGGCGGCGAGCGACACAGCGGCGGCGGCGGTATCTTATAAAGTACTCTGTGGCGGCGCGCGGCGGGGCGGTGCACTATTGTGTGCTTCGTATAACATCGTTTCAGTTCGGAACGGTGTTTGTGTGCGCGCTAACTAGACGTGCGGCTAGACTAGCGTCTAACTGCTCATCACTGATACTATCTCTGTCGCACAGATGCCAGATGAGATAGCGTGCTTTTTGGCCGCGCCCACCAGTGAGTTCGAGCCCGCGACTTGTCGGTTCTTAATGTCCCTAATTGTAGGGTATCCCTCCTGATCCGACTTTCCGCTAACAGAGTGCTTAGAGTCTGATCAGAGGAGTGATAGTAAGGTGGGAGGGTTGGTGCACCTCAAAGAAACTCCTAGAGGTCGAACACAAACCTATTCGTCCCTAACAGCAAAACTCACTAACAAAGTTGTTGAGAGTCAACAATAAAGTTGAACGATGAGTTACCTCTCCGAACAAACCCAGAGGTTCCAAGAGGGAGAGAGGGAACTTAACAAAAAAGGTCGCTCATAGCGTATTGGTCAGCGAAGAAAAGAAAAATTACGGGGTAAAATTAATCAGAAAACAATATATAAATAGATACAGTATGCGTAGTGTGTAATGTACGTTATTTACATCAGATAACGGAATTGTATAGAAACAGAGAATTTTGGGATATTATATTATTATTCAACTTACCGAGTATCGGCGAATAAATCACTAAATAGCGAATTAACATAATTATATAATATTATTAATATTGGTTTTTTTGATGACAATGTCAGTGTGATGACGTGACATAGTGCAAAAAGAAGAAAAAGTTAGTGAAATGAAAATGAGGCCTTATAATAGAGAAAGTTCGAAAAGAGTTTGTAACAGATTTTGCGATAGACTTAAATTATATAATTACATACTTTGAAACTTAGCTTTTTTGTTAAGGGGGGTATCGCGATGATTGTGGCCTGAAAATGGGGGGTCATGAGTAAAAACAATATTTATGATGAGTAAATTTGGATTAGGTGGTGAGATGAGAAGAAAGAGACAGCGAATTTTGGAAATTTGAGGAAATCTAATAGGATGATTGATGTAGATTATGGGGGTGCTATTTCAAAATATCTTTGATGTGATATGACCCGGAATGAACGGAGTCACAGTCTTGGAGGAGGTAAGTTGTTCTGGAGAGTACTCTACTCACCCGACACTTCACAAAGCGAGGAGCAAGCTTCCCGGAAAAATAATCAGATCCCGAAGACCTGGAGAAATTCCTCCTCCAGACCGTGTCACCGACGTTGAGGGTGATAGCGGAACGGTTGGCGTTACATGTTTTTGAATTCCGGAGGAAAGCAAGAGAAAGATTATCGGCGACCCTAGCATAAACTTGTGCGAGGGAAGATAGGTTTGACGCGTGTTGAGACCGACTTTCGGCTAAATCGGTGCCTTGAGTCTGTCCGTGTGCACGGGTCGGATCTATAATGACTTCCCTACCAAACATAAGAAAGTTTGGGGTAAAACCGGTAGCTAAGTTAATACATGAATTGAGGTATAATTTGACCTTGGGTAATAATTTTGACCAATTTCTTTGATTTTCACCGACTAAGATGCTTAAACATGTAATAACGCTTTGATTGTAACGTTCAACTGTATTAGCCTGTGGGGTATAATACGGGGTAAAAATTGGGGATTCAATGTGGTAAGACCTGAGGAAATTCAGCAATCGGTTACTACGGAAAACGGTGGCATTATCGCAAAGAATGGCGCGTGGGACTCCGAAATTAAAAAATATCTCAGATTCCAGCGCCTTAACAACAGAATTAGCGTCGACCTTTTTTAAAGGAACAAGCCAAACATACTTGGAAAATACGTCAACCATGGATAAAATATAGCGATAGCCATAAAAGGCGATAGGAAGGGGACCAACGATGTCAATAGAAACAAGCTGTAAGGGTGAGGAGACGGCCTTCGGGTACAGCATCTGTCCGCGCGGTTGAGTGTTAGAAATTTTATAGGCCTTGCACACCTCACATTGACTCAATGTTTCCGTGACGTCACGAAACATATTTGGCCAGTAGAAAAGTTCCTTGATCTTAAGGTAAGATTTCAAGACACCAGGGTGTATAGAAGGGAAATCATTGTGAACTTCCCATATGGCGAGTGGAACTTTCTCTGAAGGCAATACGACGCGCCACGGGTCAGATGAGAGAGGGCTGGTGACAGGCATACGTCTCAAGAGGATACCGTTCTGAATCGCGTAATCGGGGAACATCTGAGGCGTATCACGAGCGCCCAAATAAATCCTCTTATACCAACGGTCCGAGGTATGTTCGGAACCCTGATCAAACGTGACAGGGCTGGCATAAACCCTGGAAAGTGCGTCTGGGACGACCTGTTGCGACCCCTTGCGATGAACGATGTCAAAAGTGTATTGAGAGATGACGGTGGCCCACCGGGCCAGGCGCCCAGAAGGGTTATTCAAAGTGAGTAACCATTTCAAAGCCATATGATCCGTTATAACCGAGAACTTCATACCATCTAAATAACACCGGAAATGTTTTATAGAATCAAGAACGGATAAAAGCTCGCGTTCGGTAGTGCTATAATTTCGCTCCGCCTTGGAGAATAGGCGGGAATAATAAGCGATAGGATGCTCCACACCATCGATTTTTTGTGAGAGAACCGAACCGAGGCCAACCGCTGAGGCATCACACTGCAAAAAGAACGGCTTGGAAAAATCCGGACAAGCCATTACAGGAGTGTTGATTAGCGCCTCTTTCAGCTTGGAAAAAGCTTGATCGGCAGCCTGATTCCAAATTATGGGATCTCGACCCTTACTTTTTCCGATCAAGGCGGTGAGTGGCGCGATTATGGACGAAAAACCGTCTACGAAACGCCTGTAATAGGAACACATTCCTATGAAGCCGCGCAGAGACTTGGCACAGGTAGGCCTCACGACCTTCTTTTCTGTCGAGGTCCGAAAACGGGGGGCTTTAGAAACGGCATAGGCTAAATTACGCAGGTGGCGGTGGCGCGAGACTGTACAGTTTGTTAAATGAGAAATTGGTTGAATACTCACATGTTTGTACAGTAAATACTTCACCAATAATAGTGGTTCTAGACTCTCGCTTGGCTGGTACGAACTATAGATTTAGCTTGAGGACTAGACACCACAATGAACACGATATGCTAAAATAAAACTGCGACCAGCTAGCACAAAGATACTATCGTCATCTTTTTGATAAGTTTCTTGAACTGAAAACAGGACGCTTGAAGCAGAAAGAAAAATTATTTTACTCCATGACGTTTTATCCAGAGCGACTCACAATAGAATGACGCAAGTCAAAAAAATTGTTTTACTTTGAACGATATAGAATTCAAAATTTGAAAATGTGCTCAATTCGAAATTTTTAAAAGAAATAATAGTTTATGAAACTTTTACAACTACAAAAGAGGCTTCAACGGCAGCGCAATGCTGCACTACCTATAATCACAAAAGAAACGGACGGACGAATATTTACAAGAGCAACATGTGAATTGTGAACCCCTTGTATAAAACCTAAAAACCACCGAGGAAGCAATTTCCAAGACCAAAATATTTCGGTCAAGGTTTACAAATTAGTTCAAACCGCGTCTAAGTTATTGTGAGCCAATTTGAATTTACGGCTTCTGCGGGATTAAGAGGCGTTAAACCCAACTTACTCGAACTTAATAAGTTATAACCCAGGGTGAGTAAACCTGCGGTTGTTAGTGTTACCTATTCTTCTGCTTGTTCTTCGTATTTAATAACAAGGTAAGTATTGTTATTGTTATCTACGCTTCTGCTTCTTCGTCGTATTCCATTTATACCTATAAGTACCTATTTTAATTTTTTTCGCGCCTTCGCGCCCTCACGCCCCTCCTCGCCGCAGGAGACCAAATATTTTGTTCTCGGGCGGCGATTGAATTCCTCGCTACTCTCAGGATTCTACTTTAGAATCCTTCGCTTCACTTTGAATTCAAAATAACGCCCGGAAAGAACAAAATATTACTTGTCTACTACTATGTCCCCTTGTAACACAAATAACTATGTACTGTATCATCCACAGATATCGAGTATCATCCACGGATAAGACGGATATGGTATCATCTGGCTTATTGGTGACTCGCCCGAATAAACTGGTACGAATCCGGACGAATCGACCATTTTAATTAATATTAGTTTTTCTTGAGGCGATTCGTACGAATTGAATTTATTTGTGGACGAATCGACAAATCCAGCAATACGTAGTAGTAAAGTACACTGGTGCACAGAAGTAGTTAGGGTAAAATATAATATATTGAAATAAATAAGATGAAAAATGAATGAATTATTATTCAGAGGTAGAATAATTAACTTGAAACTGTGAAAATAATACAGGGTGGCGATTTATTCACTTGCATCCGTCAAGGGGGCCATTCTACCTGTCATACTGAACAACTTTCGCTATGAAATTCATAACCGGCTCGTCAATAAAAAAAGCCCAAATATAAGAAATAGTCCTGTTGTATAGGAATTTGTAATTCTTTTCCCCGAGTCGGATATAAGTTTCATAGCGAAAGTTGTTTAGTATGACGTGTAGAATCCCAGGGTTGAGATGTTTTTAATCAGCCATCCATCAAAGGGGGTGATTCGGACGAGTTAATTCGGGCGAGTCACCAATAAGCCATCATCTAACATCACATTGAGGTGGTTTACGAAGAAAACAAAAGACACTTCATTATTATTACATTACCCAAGAATATGCTCCTGTTCATAGGTACTTCGTCATCAGCCTATTAATGTTCCCACTACTGGGACACAGGCCTCCTCTCTGTGAGAGGGAGTGGGCTGTAATTTACCACGCGGGCCCAGTGCGGTTCATAGGTATTTATTTCTTGGAAAATTGTTAACCTCGGAGACTTTTAGTTACCTACATGTATAATGCAACAGCACTACATGCATTTAAAATTATGACCTTCAGGTACACAAAGTTTATTACTTGTACTACACTGTCAGCTATTCTTAAATATAAAAGAAATTATTTTATACTATGTTCATTTTGTAATTAAGTATAACACATGCTGGTTGCAGTCATTTTGAACACGTCATAATGTAAATCTCACTCACACTGAAGGGGTGATAAAAGGGGATGTTAGGTTAAAAAAAAAAAAGAAAAAAAAAAAAAAAAAAAAGACCCCCAGTGATGGTAGAAAAAGTTTTCAATTATAGATTCTTATATATACCATTTGATTTTTGTCGATGTTACGTACTTAAACGTTCTACAAAAAGTAAAAAAGGTGAAAGTTATTTTTTTGTGTCAAATTATGCATCATCAATTCATCATCTAGAAACTTTTAACAAAAAAAACAGACTTCCAAAAACAACACTACAAAGTGAAAAGTTACTTTAATTATGGAAGTTGGTGTCTTTGGTTTTATTTAGAAGTCGGTTGGTTTGTTTTTTAAGTTTTTATGTTTCTCTTTTTTGTTATGGTACCTACGTATCTCACACATTTCGAATACCACTACCTGCTATGTAAATAACAGTACTTAACAGGAACTTATCATCTTATAATCCACATAGACTAAGTGGAAAAAATACGTATTATTGAAGTTAACTCAAAACCTATCCAAGCAAAGTCATTAAAAAATTATAATTATGGGACCTCCTCGAGAGCATACCCTTTAAAACAAAAACAAAAAATTACAAATCGGTAAAAATACATTTAAAAAAAAAGTGGCAGTCTTTGGGGACTGCCGATGGAAGTGAAAACTAAGAAACGTTTTGATTCTCGCGTTGATCTTTCGTTAAGTAACTTTTTGATTCTCGTGTTGATGTCTTTTGTTCGAGCGTTAGGTGACGATGTCTTGAGTTCCATGATTTTTATTCACCCAAAAAGTGCTCAACGCGCCTAATGAAGTTTTCACTTCAAAAAACATACATACGCTACGAGCATAGATCCTCCTCCTTTTTGGAAGTCGGTTAAAAATGAACATTGTCTAGATATGTTATGTAACAAACAGTGTACCTATCTACCAACATTCAACGTGTACATACACCCAGTTCATCAAAAGCCCTTGAAAGCGTAGGTATATTATATAAACTCTGTGCGAACATTATTCTAGGAAGCCTTCAGTGTACCTTTCCCCGAGGCTTCATGCTCTCAGTTACTAATGAATACTAAGAAACTCACACATGCAGTAGCTTTGTAACTAAAATTCTAGACTTTGTGGCTCAGCTGGCAGAAGCCAGTTCAGTAAGAACTGCGGCTTCAACTGCAGCTGACAAAGGGAACTGATATCCTTTGACAGATTAGATGTTAATTAAAGGTATATTGATTTGCGTTCGTTCGCAATTTCTCACATGAGAAAAATTGCGTAGAAAATTGTTTTCCTAAGCAAGAGACAGTAAAAAATAGCCAAGATGAGCTGTGACATACATAAATGATTAAAAATAGCCAAGATGAGCTGTGACATAAATGCATTAGCATCTTTATCTAAGAAAATGTCAGTACTCAACGAATATAACCCAGAATTAATTCCAAAATACCCGCAAGAAAATTATGTTCCATGAAATATTCGGGCGACCATTAAGTCTTAATTATTCAAAGCCTAAATTACTTTTTGGCGCGAAATGCCTCCGCCATATTTAATTTTGTTGTGAGCAGTTCGTATAACACGCGAATATTAAGTTGATTTAATTAATTTTCCTTTGTAATCTGGGTACCTACATACAGATGATGTTTATTTTCAGGGTGCAATTTAAAATGGTCCGAAAAAAGACTATGCTAAGTCAGAATAGTGTCTAGTGCACACAGGCGCCTCAGAATCTTGAGGTCCAGGGTTCGATTCCTAGGTCGGGCAGTGTTAATGGGTTTCTCTTTTCTAGAATACCTCAAGTCAACAAGAAGTCTGCATTTGTGCGGTTGATGGCAATTGGCAATAGGCTCGACCCCTATTACATGGGACTTAAACATAATGACTTAAATAAACATAATGACTTAAACATAACGACTTAAATATAATGACTTAAACACAATGACTTAAACATAATGACTTAAACATAATGACGTAAACATGACTGCATGCATGACTTCTGCATTCGATGTACGAAGGCAGTTAATGTCAATCCTTCTACACGTGCATCCTGTGGGTCAACTTCACTTGGCGCGCATACGCGTTTAGTATAAAGGTAGGTAGGCACACATATCGTCACCGTATCGTCACGGTTCGTGAGCTTGTCCCGAAGCGAGGCGATTACGTTACGATTCCGATTAGTGTGCGTTCAGTAGGGAGTTTCATACGAAGAATACTGAACGGCTAGAGTTGATAGTACGGTGACGATCACTTTCCGAGTTGTGTGAACAACCGTTGTTGAGTTGGTAATATGTAACCTTAATAATGCACTGAGAGTACTGCTGTGGCGTTGTAGTGCGTTTTGCCGCCATTATTGGACGAAGATGTGCATCCCTGATGTCACGTGTTCGCGGCAGCAGCAACAGTATTCTCAGTGTGTTCGCAGATCGGTGGGGTTCCCCGATGTTGGCAGAAACACCTTACAATAGCGTACCTACTACGTAGAACCCTATGATGTTACCTCTATACATATTTCTTTACTTTGATAGCCACCATTTCCATGTTTATTGATCATCATTACGTTAACGTAACTCAGTAACGTCTGTAGCTAATCGGCCGTTTACCACAGATAAAACATAACTTCAGTAATGGCGGCTTAATTGATAACTTGTATTAATTTCAAGTTACGCTAACTTTCACAACTGATGTCACTGTCACATGTCAACTGTCGTAAGTTTCTGACACTGGCGTGAGAGGTGTAAGTTTCCTTTTAATTGATAGGTACCTTACTAACCCCTGAATCGTCAAACGATACTAAACTTTACGACGTTTATACAGGGTTATTGGTAAAACACCAACAACCTCTTAAGGGGTCGTTATACACTACGTTACTACAACTTGGGACCAACAATGAAACCGCGAAAAAAAAATCTGCTGTTCCCTACATTTTGACGAGTTATGCGAATATAAATGTAGGGAACAGCTGATTTTTTTTCGCGATTTCATCGTTGGTCCCATAGTAAAAGTTGTTCATAATGATGACTACAATGACCCCTTAAGAGGTTGTTGGTGTTTTACCAATAACCCTGTATAAGCCTTTCTGTTATTACACATTGATAACGTGATGGTAACAACAAATCCATGAGAATTGACTTCGACCGAGTTTCTGGCGCTAATGAATGGGATTGGCGGAATAAAAAATGGGCGGATCGCGCGCTTTTTTTAATTTAGGTATTTCCTTCGTATTATTAAAACAAAAGCATATTTTGAAAATGTATACGTTATCGAAAACATGTAGTTTTGTTATTATTAAAAAGCTGATGACTTAATAAAACCCTTGCATACTTTCTCTCACAGAACACCAGACATATACGCATAATTTTATTCCATTCATCCGCAAACACATCACATTCAGGGTTGGCAGTCAGAAGGGCGTTGAGCATCTTCAAAGTGACACACTGGAGATTCAGCTCTGGCGACAGTTTTGGATAATACTGTTGCGCAAAAAGATTGTGCCGGCGGCTGGGACGGTGTCCAATATATTTGTAATAGTCGGTCGGCAGGAAAGGCCATGGAGGTCTGGGCAGTCTGTTCGTCCCCGTAAGGTTTTACAGGCTACCGTGAGCTGATCAAGGCCTCTTCTCACCTCCAACGAATGAAAGCCCAACATCCCTAAAATATTGTTAGGGAAAGTTTGTAGGGTAATACCTATAGGGAAAGTTAATGGTATAACCTCTGGAAGAGGCATCATAAGAAGGATTTTAGGATGTTTATGGTGTACATAATAAAGAGTATTCTATCTATCTATCTATCTATCTATCTATCTTACATATTAATTGCATAACAAAAGAATAAGTAATAACAATGCAGCAAGGAGTCAAACGAACGCAATTACTTCGCAATGGTGCGCTCTTAAATAATAGTACATTATGATACGAGTGTGCTGTATTGGTCATTACCCATGAGGCGGAATTATTCGCGCGAGCCAAAGGCGAGCGCGATAATTTAGCCGAGTGGGTAATGAACAATGCGCACGCGTTTCATACGACGTTTTTCAACACATTTGCGAGGAAAGAAACCGTCTTGTTGTAAGAACTTATGCTACAATAACGTAACTTTAGAGAAATGATACATTTCGATTTATAAAGTTCAACTGACCTTTGTTACCAGGTACTGACTATCCACTTCCTGTAAAAACGTTTCTACGTCGGTTCGTATTTTTCTTAATATGTAACCTGCAGTAACCACACAACATAAACGATAACAAATATTTATGAAAAATGGCGCGCTGGATTTTTTTTCGGGTAGCGATGCGCGCGCAAGGCACTGACAAAACCGCTGAACAGCCTACCATCACGTTCGGTCGGAGGTGGAGACAAAATTTGAAACTTGAAAAAATTAGATTTCGCTGCTAATGAGAGAGTGAGAGAGAAAGTGCGAATTTGGTCAAATGGAAAATACAGTATGGCGATTGTGAAAATTTTCTCATTTTTCGTCATGGGTGGCGTTTTCGTAATTTTCGATCATGCCAAAACCGATAGTGAGGTCAAAATGTTAATCCAAGATGGCGGCTGTAAAAATTTTCGTCATTGGTCTCGTTTTCGTAGTGATCGATAGTTCTAAAGCTGATAGTGAGGTCAAAATCAAAATCTAAGATGGCGGCTGCGAAAGTTTTGTCATGTTTCATCATGGGTTTCGTTTTCGTAGTTTTTGATGGTTCTAAAGCCAACAGTGAGATCAAAATTTAAATCCAAGATGGCGGCTGTAAAAATTTCTCATTTCGCATTTTTCTCACCCATGACGAAAAATGAGAAAAAAATAAGCCGCCATCTTGAATTTACATTTGACCTCACTATCGGCTTTAGAACCATCGAAAACTACGAAAACGACACCCATGACGAGAAATGAAAAAAAAAATACAGCCGCCATCTTGGATTTACATTTTGACATCACTATCGGCTTTAAAACCATCGAAACCTACGAAAACGTCACCCATGACGAAATATGAGAAAATTTTCACAGCCGCCATCTTTGATTTACATTTTGACATCACTATCGGCTTTAGAACCATCGAAAACTACGAAAACGACACCCATGACGAAAATGAGAAAAATTTTGCAGCCGCCATCTTGGATTTCCATTTTGACCTCACTATCAGTCTTAGAACAATTGAAAACTACGAAAACGATACCCATGACGAAAAATGAGAAAATTTTCGGAGCCGCCATCTTGGATTTCCATTTTGACCTCACTATCGGCTTTAGAACCATCGAAACCTACGAAAACGACACCCATGACGAAAAATGAGAAAAATTTCGGAGCCGCCATCTTGGATTTCCATTTTGACCTCACTATCGGCTTTAGAACCATCGAAAACTACGAAAACGATACCCATGACGAAAAATGAGAAAATTTTCACAATCGCCATACTGTATTTTCCATTTGATCAAATTCGCACTTTCTCTCTCACTCTCTCTCGATAGAGAATAATTAGTAATAATTAGCAGCGAAATCTAATTTTTTCAAGTTTCAAATTTTGTCTCCACCTCCGACCGAACGTGATGGTAGGCTGTTCAGCGGTTTTGTCAGTGCCTTGCGCGCGCATCGCTACCCGAAAAACCAAAAACCTGTTTACTTTGTCACACTATATTAAGTCGCAATAAGAAAGATATGTCGTGCCTTGATAGTACTTACTAATTCCATACTGCCAGACTGCCACGTCATTACTCCGACTAGTAAATAGTTATCTATGGCGCACATTACCGCACTAGTGCGATTATGTAAAGAAAAAAGCACGTGTCTATAATACACTGCATTATGAACCTAAAAGCGGTTAAATAAGAGCCACTTTACGAGCAACTGTGTTGAAAAATTCATTGAAGTTTTCCTGAAAGCGGTGAACGGTCACATAATGGCTGTCCTAATAGAGAGCGTTTTTTGACAACTTATAAGTAATCATTTTCACCATACATCTAATATTATAAAGAGAAAAGATTAGATTTTTTGTATGTTTGTTTGTAATGGATAAACTCAAAAAATACTACACCGATTTAAAAAATTCTTTCACCTATTGAAAGCTACATTATCAAGGACATGGGCTGTATTTTATATGTATACATATTACATACTACTGTATTTTGTAAAATATACTTCCACGCGAACGAAGTCGTGGATAGAAGCAGGGTACCTATTTGATATTTTATTATTAAATACTGGTGTAAATGACAGATTTTCATGACGGCCGTTATAATATGACGGGACCGCTTTCCTAGGAAATCAAAGCTTTAGGGCCGAATTTCCATGGTCAGATAATATCGTCTGCTTACTGCGAAAACATGATAAATGCACTTTTTTACGAAATAGAGTTAAAAATGCAGTTATATGTATTTTTTTACGCGCTATCTACTGGTAAAACCGAATAAATGCTAGGTCCAATGGCTGCCGAGATAATGACTTTGTAAACGTGATATCTACGCACATTTGGAAAAAAATATATCAGTATAACATAATAAATAATCTTATGGCTTAAATCCGTGTCGGTTTATACAGTAAAAAAATAATAAATACGGTTAAAGCTTTTTACATTTTATCATACTGGGAAGAATGATTCTGAGAAAAGGTCATAAACGCATTTATTATTTATGAACCTTATAATTTAAACACTATAACTATGATAAAGTTATTTATTCCATTTTACCAGTAAGATATTTCTGCTTGGTTTGCTAATTTCCCTACAGCAAAATTAAAATAAATGTCATTTATGCTTTTTTACCAGTAAGAATGAGAGCGATCGATCGCAGTTGTCACATTGCGTGCGCGCGTGCTCCACGTGCTCGCGTAGAAATAATTAATTTTAATAGTCCAATAGTTCAGTAAGAAGTTGTGTTTTGTGATAACTATGGAATCCAGAGAAAAAAGATTAGTGTCCATGATAAATATACTAATAATAATACTTGAAGGTGAGTGATTTTTACCCCATTATTTGTAAATTTTAAGTAGGTAAATGTTGCTAGCTTTTGTTTTGTTCAACGATTTATCTATGAAATATTAGCTTGTATTGTAATTTTTGTATTTACATAGCTTTTTCACAATGTATGTAGGCACGTACAGAGTTTCTATGATACATAACTCCATTTTAAAGGTGTACGAAGTTACTAGATTTCGGTGTACTTATTTCAAAAATTTACGTAACGAATTATTGTTTTATAATTGTTTAATAATTACTTGGGTGTCTTTATATCTCTGTAACAATTATGTCAGTACCTACGTACAAATTTTCTATGATATTCACTTTCTCTCGATTGTTAACACTGAATGATGAGTTATTGCCAAGGTCAACCGCACGATTCATTGTTAACTTACGTTATGGTTATCTACTAACTTTTGTTTGTCTTTTTAATTGTTTTATAGATGATTTGGATGATGAGCCTGGTCCTCCGCATCAAGGGTTTTGGAGCCCGGCTTCGAACTGCACTTCGGCTTTAAGCGAGTCTAGGAAGAAAATAATGGCAGAAATGACGCGCATGTTCGACAGCGATGACTCTGATAAAGATCCCTAACAACCCGGATCCAGGCTCTTTAATAAAACCAGAGGATTTATTTGGAGAACAATGGGCGAATAACATGGATGAGAAATTAGAAAATATTTTGTGATTCTATGGAGACGACCATTATATTGACAAAACAGTTCAACCTAATGACGGCAACGTTATGATCGACTACTTAGGTGTTGCCCACCACTGATGCACATCAAGTCGTAAGATCTCTTTGGGGACTCGTATAGCAAGGTGTTACCTACACCTTGCCATACGAGTCTTTTTTAGAAAAAAAAAGACGATCTGAAGGTTTACCTTATTCTAGGAAACAAAAGAAAGAAGTGCTAAAATATCAAAAGACGAAACAAATTATTTATGTCGTCACTACTGGAGTTTGAAGTATACCTGAGGAATACCATGGTTGGTACTCGTCTACCAACTGTAACCAATCAGGTGAACCTTCGGTAGACGAAGAGTCGTCGGGAGATTAACATAATTGAATTAAAAGCCGTTTACCCAAAAGGAATAGACTTTGATTGTTCTTAATTAGTGATCGAAGTTTGATTGCCATAATTATGTGGTATGAAATAAAGTTGATTGATTATTTATAAATCGTTTCATTTATTATGGTTTCATAGATTACCTATGTAAAAAAAAGTCCGTAATTAATCATCAAAGGTATCCTTAATTTCTTCATACAAAAGTACCTAATAAGTGACATACTTACACTAAAATTCTACAGGTAAAACAGATTAAATGTATCAAAATTATCATTATTTTAGCGAGTTTTGTCAATAACAATCTTTCCTATCAAGTAATTGGTTTAAAATACAATAAGCCATTATACAAAACTGAAATGAGCTTTTGAAATAATTTAATTCAGAAGATATTATCACTTTTGTGTAGTACAGGTAAAACATAATAAATGCGGTCCCCTTTCGATCTAAATATAAATTAATACAGTTTTTACTATTACCAAATAATAAATAAGACTAAATCTTAAAAGAACGGTAGTTAGTGCAAAATTTTGCTTTAACAGATTTAAAATAGTTTGGAAAATCCAAAAGTGCACGCCTCATACTTATCACTCATTCATAAACGAAAAAGAAATTCAAAACATAGTTTAAAAATGAACAATTTATCACTTTTCATGAAGTCGTAATGTCAACGACTGACAAAGGTATTTACGTTGCCAGTTGCTAGGCAACGGCACCGGATCATGGTTGAAAATATTTAGATATTGATATTATATTTTAGTTAGTATTTTATTAATTATAATTAAACTACTATGAATAAAAGAGCCATTTTCAATAGGGTTCCTTCTACGGCTGAAACGAATGTATAAAAAAAAAATTGACTCAATTAATTGATTTGATCGCAAGCTACAATGTTTTCAGGGATCATAAATTGACGGACAGGAAATTTTTTTCAACTATTTTGATGCTTTTTCCATTTCTGCTGCATTAAATCAATTGTTAAGAAATACAATATTAATCTCCATTTAATCATCTATACAATGGTATATAAATTAAGTAGGTTCTGTGTACTAGCAGGAGTGAAACAATAAAAACAGTTGCAGAAATGGGGCAAAAAATATTTTTCGATCGTAGAGCACACTCTAATGCGAAGCATTACGAGTCGTGCAATTAATGAGTTCGAAATAGATCAAATTAATACTTAAACTTTCAAAAGTCATTTACTCGAAATGACAAAAACTGCATTTATCATGTTTTCGCAGTTAGCAGACGATATGTTGGTTCGTAATATATTTTCTATAAAATATAACGATATAATAAAATAAATAAATAATGAATAAATCTAATAAAAAAATAATAAAAAAAACATTAAAATATGATTAAATATATATTTAGTGACATAATCAGCATATCTGTTCTTAAAGAGTAATATAGAACCTAGTAAGAAATTCCTTTATTTCTTACAGAGTTTTTTATGACTTTTTACGTCCTCTATTGTATTTTATAATGGATTTCCGCAAAGTCACGCCTGAGTCAATTAACCAAAAATATAAATAAATCGGTCAAGTGCGAGTCGGACTCGCACATGAAAGGTTCCGTATCATATCGTACAATATTTTTTAGTAACAACAGCACGGAGCGAGTCTGGGCCTAACGCTACACAAATGAAATATTTATCAATATTTGTTTGTTTTCTTTTGTAGTTAATCATGAAATATTATGCAGTTTTATCATGGGATACATACACACATCAAAAGTGTCTAGGGATCAAGCATTTTTATGCGGATTTCTTGAGATTGAGATGTGGCTTTGTAATAAATTTATGATTTTATAAATTTATATGGATCCTTTTTGGTGCATTTCATAATTTGAATCAGGAACTGTGAATCAAATTCGAGTAAAAGATGAAAATCAGCTGTCAATATTTTCCCTATAAAAACATACAACGCATTGAAGACATTATTAGTGCTACTGTTTCCCTACTACTGATTAAAACCAACGTTATTATGGAGCAGCGACGTCATTTAAGCAGGGAAGAAATGCTCAGAGCCGTGGGAATGATAGAAGCTGGTTCCCGGCAACGTACTGTGGCTTTAGCTCTGAATACAAGTCAGAGTGTTATCAGTCGACTTTGGACACGTTACCGAAGCACTGGTACCGTGGCTGAGCGCCATGGAGGACGGTATCGCTGCACCACACGGAGACAAGACCGATACATTCAAATCTTAGCTCGAAGAGTTCCAACAATAACCGCCATGATGTTAGCCGTGAGGCTTCATCACTCTTCAGGGAACTTAATTAGCGACCAAACAGTCAGAAACCGCTTGCATGAAGTGAACCTTCATTCCCGAAGACCGCTACGGGTACCACCTATAGCAATGCACAATCGTAGGATTCGATATCAATGGGCTCTTGAACACAGAAATTGGGCAGAAGAACAATGGCGTTTCGTGTGCTTTTCTGATGAGTCTCGTTTTGGTATGAGACCGGATACAAGACGTATACGACACTGAAGAACCCCTGGACGCCAACAGCGATTAAAATCCTGCCAGGAAGTCCATCCTTATAGTGGTGGAACCATCATGGTATGGGCGGGTATTTGGATCGGCGGAAGAACTGAGTTGATTTGGATTAGAGGCAACCTCAACGCTCAAATTTATGCTGAGACGATTGTATCAGACGTCATCGTTCCTCTTCAAGTGCAAATCGGTCCCTTATTTCAGTTAATGCATGATAATGCACGACCGCACACCGCAAGAGTTGTAAGACAGACTCTCGCCGCAGCTAACATCAATGTCCTGCCCTGGCCTGCTCAGTCGCCAGACTTGAACCCGATTGAGCATGCATGGGATATGCTACAGAGAAGAGCTCTGCCGAATATGGAGGGTATCCAGTCGCAAGAAGACCTTTTTTTGTTGTTGCAACGAACATGGGCGGCCATTCCACAGCGTGATTTGGATGAACTCATTTTGAGTATGCCAAACCGATGTTCTTGTGTTGTTAGTGTTCGCGGTAGAAACACGGATTATTAATTGTTTAAGTTACCCAATAAAATTTTAAAGAAAACTGTTATTTCAGTCTTTTTTTCGAACTTTAATGTTAGTGGTTCAAATGTCAAAAATCCCTTTATTAGGAAAATGGCAAATTTCTTTATTAATGCAAAGGTGACTTGGTTTATCGTTACTGTGACAAACGAAAACACTTTATTTGATGAATCCTTAAAGAAAATTTTAATTAATATCAATCAGGAGAAAAGTTATTGCAAAAATATATGTTGATCCCTAGACACTTTTGATGTGTGTATATCAAAAGAGTTCCTTCCTTCCACCTTTGAACATACTGACAGAACTAGATATAGGCTGATTATGGATATGCTATTATTATTACAAAAGCCAAACCGCCATATTTATTCAGATAAGATATCTGACAATTGAAAAATGCCCTTAAAATTACATAAATATGTGTCAGAAGGATAGATAAACACTGAATACTAACCTTCTCAATTATTAATCTGCCGTTCTAAATGTAAGCTAACATTAGACAGGGTTTCACCGCAACTGTTCCACTCACGACTCGAACTCACGACTTTACGATCAGTAATGGTAGGCTTGTACAATGTACATACTGAACTATAGTACCTAAGTGCACTCTAGTTGGAATTCGTAGTACCTTCCTTATGACTGTTTACTTTAGATTAGGGGCTGCGCAGATGACACACTTTTTGTGCGATCGAGTCTGTGGCGCACGCGTTACTGCATAGTAAATTCATATCATTGCTTAAGCTCAACTCCCACCGTGCGCCATATCGCGGACGCACGCGCACGACGCACCGTGGGAAACCTAGCGTGCGTGGTAGCGCAGACGCGCGTTGAACGCGTGCGTGGCGGTGCGTCCTCGTGCGGGCTGGTGCGCGTGCGCGATATGGCGCACCGTGGGAGTTGGCTTTTAGGAGTAACGCGTGCGCCACAGACTCGATCGCACAAAAAGTGTGTCGTCTGCGCAGCCCCTTATAGTATGTAATAGGTAGTTATTGTAAACAATACCATAGGTACTGTAGAGGCATTACTTCGTATGGTTTTAGAATAAAACCTTAGTGTGTTCAAATTGTTGGCACTTTAAGGTCTCTGCACACAGCGGGCGGGGCGGGGCGGGACGGGACGGCGACGTGACGCTGAGCAGTTGTAATGTACTAGATACTACGGACGACTCCACACAGACCCGTCAACCGGTAACCGTCACGCCACGCCGCCTCCCCGCCGGGCGTGAATACAAGTCAGAAGCGGCGGGGCGGGGTGTGACGGTTACATTCAGAATTGAGAGATTGTATTAAAGCTTAAAACTTTAACTTGTAGTTTGTAACTTATAAATTATAAGTTACTTTAACTAACTTAGTTACTTTGAACTTATAACTCTTTACTTTATTTATATTCTTTCTCTCTCAATTCGCGGTGGGACGGGACGTGATCGCGCCCGCAGTGTGACCGCTCCCGTCACGCCAGCGCCCCGTCGCCGCCACGCCACACCGCGCCCCGCCCCGCCCCGCCCCGCCCGCTGTGTGTAGATACCATAAACGAGACAAAACATTGAGTTTATAATAAGAATAGAAGAAAGGAAAGCAAAATACCGTCTGACCCGTAACGACTGTCAAAGAACTACGAATGACAGCCGGGACCCGTGGTTTCCGAGGGGTCTCGATATTATGGTCTGCATGATCACATTGATCACCCATCCAGGCACCGTCGCAGCAAGCATAGCTTAACTTACGATCGACCTGTGCGGCTGTTAGCAATTAGCCACAAACTAAACCTATGGATAAAATAAATCGTAGGGGGAAACGCGATGTGATGTTGCCATGTTGGATTTCAGACAAAAATTATGAAACGAGGACATACCATAATGTAGTTGGCATCCAGAATTATTAAATTAGGAAGGGACGGTCAGCTTATTAAATAGGTAAAACCTCTTTTTACGCAATCAAATCCTTATTTTGACATCCGTACAATCCTGTCGCTAAGTCTAGGCAATATTTATTCACACAAGGTATTTAGAAAGTGCTTTAAATCGAAGGTTTATTGGTGATTCGCACGAATTTACTCGCCCGAAACGGGCGAATCAAGACATTGAAATAATAAAAAATGTTGAGGTGACTCGCACGAAGTTAATTTATTTGTGGGAGAATCGACAACTCCGGAATTATGTGTATTTCGCAATAAGATTAAGAAAAAATAATTGGCAATTTATATAGTTCCTATTCACTTTCTAGTTCACATTCACAAAATGTGCCAATTGCCATAAACGTATATCTCGAGTAGTTGATTCGCGCACAAATAAATTAAATTCGTGCGAATCGCATCGCAAAAAAAATTTAAATACAACGTCGATTAGCCCATTTAGGCGATAATATTCGTGCGAATCAACCAATAAGATCTATCGATCGAAGTGGTTTTAGTAGTATGAGGAACAGGGTGTAAAGTTCACTCATCCACCATAGAAAAGGGAGGATCCTCCAACCAGACGGGTTGTTATGTCTGGCGGACAACTGCCCATATGTTGATTTCGGATAGTCTTATCTATGATTTTCGCTCGGTAAACTCTCAACTGCGCGATGCAAGAATTGTGTGACGTCATGTCTTTGCTGCGTAGTTCGTATCATCGTAGTTCGTATCCTCATGCCCCCTAAATGGTCTTTAAAAAAACAGTTTGTATTTATTCTGAAACTGGAAGCTTTAGTGTGGAAATCGTAAAATCTGATTATGTCCGATTATCCGGGGAGTCGACACCGTTGATACCTACAACCATAATCCGTTTAGCGTAGCTCGGGAAATACAGGGCTAGTGGATGAAGTTCTGGGAAAATGTTGGTTCCAATTAGAATGTAGCAAACTGGTTTTTTGCTACAGTTGTAGTCCAGTTTAAGCCAACATAACTACATATTTACATAACATGACATCACGCCTATATTTCCCCGAGGGTTAGGCAAATAGGCAGAGGTATACCCACATTTCGCCAGTTATGTCTAAGTTCCATTTAACAAGGGTGAGCCTCAATAGGCTCACCCTATGGCAATGAATGCCCGTTGATGGCAATCCATCAACGGTCACAAATCCAGGCTCAGTGCTGAGAAATTCCAGATGGAAAAATCCAATAATACTTTGCACGACCCGCGAATCGAACCCAGGACCTCATGCTTAGCAGTAGCGCTTGAGCACACCAAGCCAACGAGGCAGAGGATGGCTATTTCCTTAATGGAAATTAAGTTTAAGCTAATTAATTAGAGAATATTGATATCTTGACAAAAGCACAAGAAAGAAGAAACCATCTTCTCATAACATAAGTAAGTTTATAAAGATGACAAAATGTCAATTAACATGTTTGCGAAAACACTAGGAGAAAACATGAGAAGACTGACTTCGTATAATAAAAAAATTAAATCGTTAGATTCGCCCTACCGCGTCAAAAGATAGTCGCGATTCTGTTTCGTTTTGACACCTCTGACACACAATGACGCAGTGACTTGAAATGATTGTCATAAGAAACGCACGCGTATTAATAATGTGTAAGCTCACTCACATCAGTATAAACACTTTTTCGCGGGACTACTTTTACGATGAGGACAAATCTAGCGATTTCAATCTTTGGGATAATATGAGAAATTAATATTACTTGGAGACGCCCTCAAAAAAAATAGTGTTGGCCTGGCGACGTGTTAGCTTAGTATATAAATCTATATTTAAAATCAAATCCGCCCGTCAACCCTATTCGGGCGGGCGTTTAACCGAAGTTAAATATTAACAGACGGTCACGTTCAATAGAATTATTTATGGTCAATAAGCCCTTATACCGCGAATTTCCAAACATTTGTTCTATACTGACTATTTGAAAGGGATGAAGGGAATTAGGGTGACCTTCGCTCTGTAGATTAAGGGTCGATTCATACTAGCGCAGAGTTGAAGCGCAGCGAAGCGTCAACCCAGAAGATAACATAGCAAATTCTCCCTTATCTCTACGTTATATAAGTGCACATACAATACGGCCGATACAACTTGGCAGTTCCTTCAACTTCGTGCAGAAGGCTGCGCAATAACATTTTTAGTAGGAACCAAATGGTGATATTAGTCGAGTGTGAGTGGGAGAACATGCGTGAAAGTTCGTAAGTATAAGTGCCTATGTCCAGGTTCAGACCTGCCAAGTTACAGCGGCCGTCAGGACTTCTATCGAGATAAAAAAAGACGCACATATTCGCACGTATACTTAATACCGCGAGACGTGTGAAAATGTGCGTCTTTTTTTGGGAGCGACCTGCCCCCCAATTACGCAATGCACGATCAATTTTAAATTGAAACCAATTGAAAAAGATTGCCAGTCTATTGCTTCATAAGTTCGACAAAAAAAATCTGCTCAACTTTTTTAGTAATTAGGGTGCAGAGCAGATTGGCGCGCGTTTGTTGCAGAGATAAGGGTGAATTTGATATGTTATATTTTAGATTGACGATTCGCTGTGTCCTTCACCACACAACCCTCACTTTTGAAAACTTCATGAAATTCAATTTTGAGAATGCCAAAACATAGTCAAGAAATAGTCATAAATATAGTCACCAAGGCTAAAAAAATACTCGCATTACAATGCTGCGATTAGAGTCTGTGCTAAGTATGAATCGACCCTAAAACAAAAAAGATTTAGAATAATAGGGCTTATTTAAAGAGCTTATTTAGGACAAAAGTCTTTGGGATAATGCCGATATTTACTATAACATTTCGGAGAATACGAAGTTAAACAGTATTATTATGGGCTACTTCTTGTTGTAGGTACTTAGTACTCATCTATTTATGTATATTTAGGTAAATAATAGTACTTTTCTCAAACAATGCGCGGAAATTCAAACTAAGTAGATTAATTATAAATTCCAGAATCAATGACGAACAAAGAAAATTTTTCACGCACCCGTAGGTATGTTCATTTGTTTCTTCTGTACTGTATGTATGCTAAACTCTTTTATGTATGTATTTATGCCAAACTTTATCATTTATTCTTAAACTAGGTACTCTTCGTTGACGTAACTGCTTGAGAACATTTTTTTGTTACTTACATTTATTTTGTAATAATAATGTAATATTTTGTAATCTGTCTATTGTAAAGAGCCAAAAAAACTGGTTTTCTAAACTTCAATGAATTCTGACGTTGCTAAATTGAAGAGTCCAACTGTGACGTGCCATGACAACTGAAATAATTAACAGACCGTTACTTGACAGCTTGACAGTGTTTATTTTTGTTTAGGTACCTTTATATAATTACTAAGTCAACGGAATAAAGATACTATAGTTAAATAAACATAACTCTCTGAAACATTGTTTGTAAATAAAAGATCGCTTTTTGCAATCTTTTACATAACCGCTCATCTTAACACCCTATGTAACATCTCTCTAATAGTAATTATTCTTGGTGTGCAAAATAAATCTATCCTCAAATTAAGATACCTTAGGGCTACGGTCATCATAATAGAAACAGCCTATAAAAGTATTTAACGAGTTATTCTAGTTTTATGAGCTTTGCAATCGTAATGCTCGTGTGAATAAGCTTTATGATCATGTCTACGCAGGTGCAATGGTGAGTCAATGTCTTTATACAGCAGGGAGGCATTTAATAAGTGCAAACGAATGAGTTTATGTTTGCTTCATCTAAAATTTATAAATGTTTTTTTTTTTCAACTGTTCGTCGCATTAAGCTCCGACACCGCGGAAGTCAAATTTGTATCAGTGATGTACAGAAAAAAAAAACACAATCCGCGGATGTCAAAATTGACATCCGCAGTGTTAGAACATGCAATGATTTATAAGACTTCCCCTGACTTTTCTCTAGTGACTATAATTTTGATATGTATGTGTCCTACTTCAGAAAAAACAAATAAATAAATAATATAATAAATACACACATCAAAAGTGTCTAGGGATCAACATATATTTTTGCAATAACTTTTCTCCTGATTGATATTAATTAAAATTTTCTTTAAGGATTCATCAAATAAAGTGTTTTCGTTTGTCACAGTAACGATAAACCAAGTCACCTTTGCATTAATAAAGAAATTTGCCATTTTCCTAATAAAGGGATTTTTGACATTTGAACCACTAACATTAAAGTTCGAAAAAAAGACTGAAATAACAGTTTTCTTTAAAATTTTATTGGGTAACTTAAACAATTAATAATCCGTGTTTCTACCGCGAACACTAACAACACAAGAACATCGGTTTGGCATACTCAAAATGAGTTCATCCAAATCACGCTGTGGAATGGCCGCCCATGTTCGTTGCAACAACAAAAAAAGGTCTTCTTGCGACTGGATACCCTCCATATTCGGCAGAGCTCTTCTCTGTAGCATATCCCATGCATGCTCAATCGGGTTCAAGTCTGGCGACTGAGCAGGCCAGGGCAGGACATTGATGTTAGCTGCGGCGAGAGTCTGTCTTACAACTCTTGCGGTGTGCGGTCGTGCATTATCATGCATTAACTGAAATAAGGGACCGATTTGCACTTGTAGAGGAACGATGACGTCTGATACAATCGTCTCAGCATAAATTTGAGCGTTGAGGTTGCCTCTGATCCAAATCAACTCAGTTCTTCCGCCGATCCAAATACCCGCCCATACCATGATGGTTCCACCACTATAAGGATGGACTTCCTGGCAGGATTTTAATCGCTGTTGGCGTCCAGGGGTTCTCCAGTGTCGTATACGTCTTGTATCCGGTCTCATACCAAAACGAGACTCATCAGAAAAGCACACGAAACGCCATTGTTCTTCTGCCCAATTTCTGTGTTCAAGAGCCCATTGATATCGAATCCTACGATTGTGCATTGCTATAGGTGGTACCCGTAGCGGTCTTCGGGAATGAAGGTTCACTTCATGCAAGCGGTTTCTGACTGTTTGGTCGCTAATTAAGTTCCCTGAAGAGTGATGAAGCCTCACGGCTAACATCATGGCGGTTATTGTTGGAGCTCTTCGAGCTAAGATTTGAATGTATCGGTCTTGTCTCCGTGTGGTGCAGCGATACCGTCCTCCATGGCGCTCAGCCACGGTACCAGTGCTTCGGTAACGTGTCCAAAGTCGACTGATAACACTCTGACTTGTATTCAGAGCTAAAGCCACAGTACGTTGCCGGGAACCAGCTTCTATCATTCCCACGGCTCTGAGCATTTCTTCCCTGCTTAAATGACGTCGCTGCTCCATAATAACGTTGGTTTTAATCAGTAGTAGGGAAACAGTAGCACTAATAATGTCTTCAATGCGTTGTATGTTTTTATAGGGAAAATATTGACAGCTGATTTTCATCTTTTACTCGAATTTGATTCACAGTTCCTGATTCAAATTATGAAATGCACCAAAAATGATCCATATAAATTTATAAAATCATAAATTTATTACAAAGCCACATCTCAATCTCAAGAAATCCGCATAATAATGCTTGATCCCTAGACACTTTTGATGTGTGTATATTAATTATTAAAGACGGCAAAGAAAAGTATAACTTTCGTTATTTTCAACAGTAGGTACAGTCTATTCTTTTACGCCGAGCCGGGTGGGTTTTCTACAGTCCTACAGTATAACTGTAATAATTGACAACGTACACATTTTGATAGTACTACTATACTATTTAATTTTAAATTTCAAAACATAATGTAGAAGGTTGGAAGATAGTCAATGATACTGTTGCGTTTCCACTTTCCACAAAAAAAAATATAATTTCCTAAAATAACACAGGTTTGGAAACCTAAACTTAGTAGAGTAGGTATGGTAGAAAGCAGGTGCAGAAACAAATATGAGCATTTAGTAATTGATGTTTAAGTAGGAAGTGTATACACTTTGTTAATCGTCCCTTATTCTTTTTGTTTCTTTTATTTATAGCTTTTGTTACGGCAGCTTTCCGGTTTTTATTTTTTGCAGGACGAATTACGTAATTCACGATCAACCAGAATCTGAATTGTTTTGAAACAGATTGCTAATCCTACTGCTTCATAAGTTCGAAAAATAATCTGCCCAACAACGTAAATAACGCAATGAATGTTATTGAACTGTCAAAATGAAACAGATTAGTCTTAAATATCATTGGTCGAAATCGTTTACGAAAATGTGTTGCGTAATTAGATAGCTGGAAGGCAAATAGTAAAATGAAAGTATATTTTTCTTCGTTGAGTCTCATAACATTCCTACAAAACTTCTTTCTATTCTACCAACTTATTTATTGTGAAATTATTCCCAAGTATCATAATAACTTAACCTGTTTGCCAAGGTCCCAGCATATTTATATTTATCTGTAAATATGCTTTTTTGTCGTATATTTTGATGTATGTAGTGTTCCTTTCCGAATTTTTTATGGCTCTTAAATCCAATACAATCCAAAAAATAAAATATTTAAAGACAGCCAAACAACAAAGATCTCTATGGATTCGATATAAACTAACTAAAAAAATAAAAATTAAACAAATACCCGACTCACCTCTGATGCTCGGTCCTAGTGGCCATAGTCCAACCCTGTTTAAACGTTGATTATTGATTCCCTTTTAGAATTTATATCTTCAATTGAACTGTAAAGTATCTAAAGTATCGAATCGATAGCATTAAATAAACTTAGTTGAGGACAAGATAAGTACTTTCAAGGGCTTAAAAACAAGTGCTAAATTGTATATACAGTGTGTCAGCCCTGAGTTGAAATTTTTCGTCGGTTATTTTAAAAATAATCAGCTGTTCCATACATTTTGACCGCGTAGATATTGCACTTTTCTATGAAACAGCAGATTTTTTTTTATATAACCGACGACAAATTTGAGGGTTCAGAATCATTTACTGAATCCGTGGTAACGTGGTAAAAAATAGTATTAGTGACGTTTTACGATCTACATATACAAGTATTGACTTAAATTTTTAATAATTCCCTTTCGTTTAAAGTAGGTTTGCAGATATGGGCCTCAGCCATGCAGGCCTGCCAAGCCAACCAATTGGACTAAAGTCCAAACTACAATCCAATCAAAATGGGAGCAAGTAGGCATCCATTTAAAACCACAAAAAAGGTACAGGTCTGTATAAAGTCACCACAACACAACTTAAATGCCTGCTACACGATCGCCAACCGCGTCCCGACAGAGGTGGCGTTGGTGGCTTACAACCGTTTAGATGATGGTTTACGACCAAACGTTAAAATAACTTTTCCGGTCACCAAACAAGGTCACCTCTGTCGTAGACGCGGTTGGCAACCGTGTAGCAGGCATTCATTAAAACCGTATCCTCGAGGGCCATCCCCGCCGTTTTGATATACAAACAACAAAAAACGCCACTATTCTGTCTGTAGCGGGGTGCTCAAATTAAAAACATCCCGCTCTATATTGTTTTGTTTCGCTCAAAACTTTCATAATTTCCCCATTCGAGTGTCTGACGTGTACCGGTGTACCTGAGATGTGCGAATCAAGATGGAGGCTTCTATACAATAATAATAAATAATAATATTTAATACTATATTAATAGCATAGCATAATCAGTCTGTAATGTTCCCACTGGGACACAGGCCTCCTCTCTTCGAGAGAGAGTGGGCTGTAATCTACCACGCGGGCCCAGTGCGGGTTGGTAGATGTCACATCATGTCTTCGAATTAGGTATTGGTTCTAGGACATGCCGGTTTCCTCACGATGTTTTCCTTCACCGTTTTGAGAGTAGTGGTGATGAAATTATTTACACAAAGTAAAGCGCTTGCCTCGGTTTGAACCCACTACCTTCAACTCGTAATAATCCCAGAATCCTCGAGGTGAGACTATTCCTGCCTTGGAAAAATGTAAGAAAACGCATGACAAGTAATTCTTTGATTATGTCAGTCGTACGTCGCACAGATAATTAATATTTAATGTGTGCGATTTTATAATCGGCCCTAGTAGAATATTTCTCATTATAATAAAGCTTGGCAAGCGCATTTAAATGAAAAGTCATATAGTCAAACTAGGTTGAGAGTCAACACTTTTTGAACGTCAAAATGACGTAAGACAGTCAAAACGTCCACTCTTCACCACTTCCTAGTACTTAAGCTGGGAAGAAGTCACGCAACAAACTGTCCAGCAGTACAGCTGTCTGTGAAGTTAGAAGAACTTGATTCTTTACAATAAGCAAAGTAATTAACATTAGGAAACACAAATACATATATGTCAGCTAGCACACGCCCATATACCAACAAAAAGAAACAAAATTGGTCATTCCATTGTGGTAACTATGTATTACAACGCAACTCTTTTACGTCAGCATCGAAGGTGAAGTAGTCTATTCGTAGTTGGTAACCAGCCCCCCAATTACGCAATGCACGATCAATTTTAAATTGAAACCAATTGAAAAAGATTGCCAGTCCATTGCTTCATAAGTTCGACAAAAAACATCTGCTCAATTTTTTTTGTCGAACTTATGAAGCAATGGACTGGCAATCTTTTTCAATTGGTTTCAATTTAAAATTGATTGTGCATTACGTAATTAGGGTGCTGGTGGATACAAAAATCTAGCCAAAATAAATGTACCACCTCCACGATTCCTCCGCCATATTGCTGCAAGAATATTAATTTTTCCGCGGCCACAACACTCGTTAGCATACTTTTATTCCGGCGTGAATAATTAAGATGGGACAGTTTCAGGATATTCTACATAGTTACATTCTTCATAACTTTCTCAACTAATTATTATGCTGTTCTTATTTTTATGAGAAATTATTATGAGAAGAAGTTTAAGAAAATTTCATTTCTTGTAGGGTCTTGTTTTTTAACACCAACTAATAACACAAATAAGTTAATACAAAATAATAGTGTAAATAAGTACATAATTTTTTTTTAATGATATTATGGTACCTACCAATGAGGTTATTAACCTCATTGGTACCTACTCAAACCATTGACAGCGTGTACCTAAGTAATATTGTATAATACCTGTAGATACCTCTTTTCTTCAGAACAGAAAATAAATAACATTGTTTTCTTCAGCACATGAGAATGAAAATTTCTTTGAGAAATGAGAATGAAAACTCTTAGCTTTTCCCATTTTTCCCTTTAGTTTGTAAATGAAGATCATTTCTCACCTAAATTATTTGTCTTACAATTTGCACGTGTATTATTATGTCATACCTACACACACCCACTGCATTCTAACCAAAACTGAACTGCTTAAATGAAGCGCACTAATGAGAAAAGTTCTGATGACTGCTAGGCCGATATTTTAGATATCGAAATGGCGATATTTTAAACCCGCCACGAAGCTTGCTTTAGTTTCGAATTGTATGTTTGTTTTACCGTTGCCGTTTCGGCCCATAATCTAAAGCCTAAGCAAGCCGTTTTTTTTTTCTCAACTTGCTTTGAAAAAAAAACATATCTTACCACTTTGTTAACGATAGATAAGTTATCGGTCGCTCTACCTAAATTAGTTGATTAAAATAATCACTACTAGGTACCCGCCCTTGTGGATAAGGATTGAATTACAAATGGCGTTGCCTCTACTCATCTTTCCCTTGCACATTATCGCTGTACTGGCTGTACAGCACGCAGGTAGAGACAGAACAATGCAATGTAATGAGCCGCCCTATTTTAAATCCCATTCAGTCACTAATCCGTTTAGCTATGTATTTTTTGTTATTGGTACTACGAGTAAAAGCTCATTATGCAGGTACCTTACCTACTTCTCTACAGAAATAAAACACAACCCTCACCCCCCCGCCTTCATTGCCGCGTAGAACAGTTTCGAAAAAAAAGTAGTCAGTTCACATCGAGTTTCTCTTGTGTCAACAAACTTGAACAACGAAATTGTTCAAGTAAAATGGAAAGTTTAAGCACTTACCTAGACGTGTATATGATTATGAAAAAATCTGGGAAGTACAGAGACTACCATGCATTGTTTAATACTATCGTTTCTCGACTGAACTTAAAACTTTCTGATGAAGACTGTCACATTTTAAAAGAGCACTGTCGAAGACTCACACGAGCTATTACAAGGAGGTTGAAGCTGGTCAGTAGAAACGTGAAAACGTTTTTGAAGACTTACGAAAACTGGCTTCATTCTGAAATTGTTTGGCCAAGTTTCGTCACAGCATCTGTGACCTCTCCTGCACCAGTTGGGGTTTCGGAATCAAACGTCAAATCTGTGGATTCTCAAACTTCTGCAGAACAAAGCGTCACATCCGTGGCTTCTCAAACTTCTACAGAACCAAGCGTCACATCCGTGGCTTCTCAAACTTCTACAGAACCAAGCGTCACATCCGTGTGTTCTCAACCGTCTACATCAAGAACAGTCGGAACTATGACAAGGAAGTCGGCATTCTCTCGCAAAACAAATCAAGAGCTGGGAAGTAAGCAGAAGAGGAGGAAAACTGAAAGCAAACCCCAATCAGATAGCGAAACTGAGACAGAAACAGAATCTAACCATAGTGACTAGATGACCTAGATGTAGGATTCAGAGTTTGAATGATAATATTATTTTGATTGGTTATGATTAGTTTGTGATTATTGTTTTTTTTTTTTTTTTTAATAAATGTAAAAATTTATATCATCAATGTTTTTTTTTGTCCGGTAGTTTTCCGGTTATTTTTATTTCTGATTTTATCCTTCAAAGAAACTCGGAGCATAACCCGCTGAGCGACCTTGAATTTGTGGACCAGCCAGACTGTCACCTACGTTGTGCCTACGCAGCTACGTTGTGTCTGAGTACCATTGATTTTCTTAAAAACCATATTTTGTCGTAAGACATATTTGTCACCATAAGTTCTACTAATTCTAGAGAGATCGTTGAGCACATTTCACTTTTATGTAGGTACTTATAGGTAACAGTTACATTATAAACCATTATCAACATTAGAAAATGAGTAGGTACCTATTATAAAAGATTCTAATATATAAATAATAAACTAAAATTATGTCTATGAAACTGAATTTTCAGCCCACTGAAGGTACTAAAGAGTAAAGCCTGCATGGCTTTACCATGTAACCTTCCCGAATATTTTGTAAGTTCATGGCGTGTTTGATGAGCTAAACACTATTTTACTTAATTTTAACAGAGAGGATTTGGAAAGCTGACAGCGCGCGTCATGATGTAGCATGAGTTCTAGAAATAATAAAATACGCCTTTCATTACTCAACCTGGTAATAGAGGGGCGCGCTACGTGGCAGCGCTTGAGGTGAACAGCCCTTGGAGTACGTACATAAGCAATATTTACTCTAAGGAAAAGCTTTTTTAGTGATGGCCTTATTTTAATACAGATAAACAACGTTCTCATACATAACTTTTCATGTAACAACGTTAACATCTACCTGTCCGTCCTACCTACCCGTCTTCTTATAAAACGTTTGAAAGTACACAGAGCCATTTTAGATTTCTCGTAACAAATGGAGAAGAGTACCGTTATTTAATCAGCCCTTTTTAGCAGGAAATCACTAAGCTTTGGGTAAAAAACGGAAAAAAAATATATAACGGATAATAATATCACCGTATTTTTTTCCGTTTTTATCCGAATTGTTGGCGTCAAAGGTTCGAAGAATCAAGTTCAACCCGTTTATCCTAACTAATAATTATAAATGCGAAAGTGTGTTCGTTTGTTTGTTACGCTTTCACGCTAAATCGGCTGAACAGATGTGAATGAAATTTGGCACACGGGTAGACCATGACCTGGGCTAGGACTTAGAATACTTTTTATCCCGATATTCCCACTGCCGTGGGAATACCTGCTTAAAGCTTTGTCGCGCGACGCGACACCGGTTATTATTATACCGTGAAGTTTTCTTAGAAATTGTATTGTTCGTGTCGCGTCAAGTCGCGCTGGTCTGCAAAAGCCTTAATGTTCGATGCCTCGAGCATTAAGCGGGTGAAACCGAGGGACGCAGCTTGTTCTTTATAACTCGCAATTCGCATAAACAAGACAAATACCTAATTCAACAGCCTCGTGGCAATAAAATCAAGGCAGTGTAAAGAGTGCCACCATTGGCACTCTATCCCTATCGGATAAAGTGCCACTACAGGCACCCTAGTAACACCGCCTCGGCCCGGCTCAAGTGCCGCAAGCATTGGATTGTCATTGTCACTGTCACTAAGTCACGTCATTTGGTATTTTGTTTGATTGTCGAGCTTAGATCGCTGTAAAACACCACATTCCCAAAACATTACATTCTCTTGTGCCTAAACGGACCCTGGCACTTCGCCGGCCGCTACCGCGGCACCGCTCGCTACGCTCGCTCGGCTCGTGCGTTGTGTGGTCACAGTTCTAACCTAACCTAACCTAAATAACAAGTGACAGTGACAATGCAACGCTCACGGCACCCTAGCCGGGCCGAGGCAGTGACACTAGAGTGCCACAAGAAACTCGCGGCACTCTATACACTTCGTAAAATCAATATTAAATCGTACAAACCGATTGTTTCAAAGAACTCTTGCCTCAAGGGTATAATATAAGTGTTCAAGCTTTTCATGTCATGCCCGCATTCACTTCGAAATGCTTTGTTGGAATTGATATTGGAATATTGGGCAGAAAACGGTTCGCATTCGATGTACAACACAGAACAGATAAAAGATGTACAACGTTTCGATATGACAATTTGAGGAAGAGATTGCGTGATTGATTCTAATGGGTGATAGCAAGCCGGTGTTTTATTTGATTGAGTGGCACTTTTACGCTTTTATTTACATACTAGAGCTTCTGCCCGCGACTTCGTCCGCGTGGAATAGTTACTTTGGGCTAACGCTAAAAAAAAACCCGATTTTGAAACATTCTTCATTGGTACTCCGCTCCTATTGGTCTTAGCGTGATGATATATAGCCTATAGCCTTACTCGATAAATGGGCTATCTAATACTGAAATAATTCTTCAAATCGGACCAGTAGTTTCGGAGCCTATTCGGTACAAACAAACAAACAAAAAAATCTTTCCTCTTTATAATATTAGTATAGATAGGTCGACATAAAATAATCTGACGTGGTGACATTTGGAACGAAATATTTTATTTTTAATGGCACTACTTTGCGGACAAGTGCTAGTAGCTTTTCATTTTAGTCACCCACAAGCAGCGTTTTTTGTTGCACATTTATTTTAACAATTTGAAAGGAGCTCGCGGCTAATTAATAACAAGCCGCACGGGTCAATCCATCAGGTTAAGCTACGCTTGCCGGGGTTGGTCAGTGGATGGGTGACCATCTTTACATACCGAGACTCCTCCGTGCCTCGGAAAGCACGTTAAGCTGTTGGTCCCGGCTGTCATTTGTGGATCTTTGACAGTCGTTACGAGTCGTCAGAAGCCCGAAAGTCTGACACCAGTCTTACCAAGGGGTATCGTATTACCCAGTTACTGAGTTGTGGAGGTCAGATAGGCAGTCGCTCCATGTAAAATACTGGTATTCAGCTGCATCCGGTTAGACTGGAAGCCGACCCCAAGATAGTTGGGCAAAAGGCTAGGAAGATTGATTTATTTATTTTAACAATTTATTTCCCACTAGCAGCGCCCCGCGTTTTCTCCCGCATGCATAAGTCTCAATCCCGTGGGAATATCGGGAGGAAAAGTATTGTATGTTCCATTCCAGGTTATTTATTTATTCCTGGTCTACCCGTGTGCCAGATTTCATCCAAATCCGTTCAGCCGTTTTAGCGTCAAAGCGTAACAAACAAATTTACTTTCGCATTTATAATATTAGTTAGGATCAGATTAGTATTCGAAGTGATCTGAGAGAAGTGCGATAGTGGCGCCCTCATTTTTTCCAGACTCTTTTTTGTGTAATCCGTTTAGAATTGTTTCCGGTTCATAATAAGACCAGCCTATTAGTGGCCCACTGCTGGGCAAAGGCCTCTTCTCATACACAGAAGGCACGAGCATTGATCACCACGGTTGCTCAAGACGGGTTGGCGATTTCAGAGCAGACTTATATAAGTCCAGATTTCCTCACGACGTTTTCCTTCACCGATGTCAGTAATGTTCAAGATAAACTCAGAAAGTACATCTGAATTGAAAAAGCTACATTGGGACTTGCCCGGAGGAGACCGGCCAGTACTAGAGACTCTTAGTAGAGTAGTTCCCACTATGTTCTATGTTAAAGGGTTTGGTTTCCATACATACTTTACTTCAGGTTCACACTTACTTTAGGTTCATATTTTACAAAAAAATCCATGAGTTTTGTTGGTTTCCTGTACATGACGCCGGAGCCGTATCAGCGCGCGGCGGCGGCGCCGCGCCGGACCGCAAGATGAAAATTTATAATAATATCTCAGAATGAGTGATAAACCTACGCGGCGCTGGTGCGGCACCGGGGCGGCGCATGGTATGGTTTGTTTAAACGATTTGAATATAGTCAATCGCATAAACAAACATGACTGGTCCGCCGCCGGTGCTGCACCGGCGGCGGCGTCGTGTACAGGAAGCCTCAGGGTGAGAATTATTTTTTCATCGACTAACTTATTTTCTGAATCTATCAAGAGAATTTATGAATGTGTATTGATATAGGTTTGTAGGTCACATGAAGATTTCCACAGCAGCAGAGAAGCCTTAGCACAGATACTCAGTCAAGTGTTATCAATGTATTCTTCATATTATTCAATACGTTTACCTGTGGCTTACGATTATCGGCGGTCTAAGTATACATAAATATATACGCCATCTTTGATGCGTAGCGTTGATTTTCAGTATTTTCTTATCCATCATCAAGGTGTAGATAAACCTCAGTTTAGCATAACATAACATCACGCCTTGTTTCTCCGAAGGGTTGGGCAGAGGTGTACTTATAGTACACCTAAATTTCACCTGTTATGTATTAGTCCCATGTAATAGGGGGCGAGCCTATTGCCATCCACCAGGCACAATTGCAGACTCCGGGCTGCTACTGCGAAATTCCTGTTGAAAAAACCCAATACTTTACCCGACCCGGGAATCGAACCCAGGACCTCATGCTCAGCACTTAGCGCTTGCGACCGCTACACCAACGAGGCAGTTTTAGTTAAAGTAAGTATTGACTTGTTTACGTCCCGGTCTTCTGGAAGTAGGTACCTAATCATCTTTTCTGACATCTGGGGCGAAGCCCTGACCCTACTCGCCACGTCACCTTGCGGGGACGTCGCGACATCTCGATTCTTCCTAAGTCAGTGAAGTGATGTCAACTTTAATGTATTCCGGTCCTGTAAAAAAGAAGTAGGTTTGTAAGTTCACCATGCTTCAATCAATCTTCCTAGAATTTTCCCAACTATCTTCGGGTCGGCTTCCAGTCTAACCGGGTGAAGCTGAATACCAGTATTTTACATGGAGTGACTGCCTATCTGACCTCCACAACCCAGTAATATGATACCCCTTGGAAAGACTGGTGTCAGACTTTCGGGCTTCTGACGACTCGTAACGACTGTCACGAATGACAGCCGGGACCAACGGCTTAATTTGCTTTCCGAGGCACGGATTAGTCTGGGTATGTGAAGATGGTCACCCATCCACTGACCAACCCCGGCAAGCGTAGTTTAACCTGATGGATAGACCCGTGTGGCTCTCGGTTGTTATTACTTAGCCACGAGCTCCTCAAGTTCACCATGCTTCATTTATGATAAAACGTTTCAAAATTGTTTCCAGGCGGCAGGTTATTATAAATTTCAGGTTACCTTCATTTTCAATATCCTATTCCCATATAAAGTAAACTGCGTTATTCAATATTGAATTTTGTCCAATATTCGTTATTTGAATATAGTCCGTGCACTAACCGTCAAAGTTCCGGAGTGACCGTTATTGGATTTGGAGGGAAAATTCAAAATGTTGCCATCAAAGAGGAGCGAGGAAATAATTGATGTACTTTGCTATAGAAGATTGCCTGAAAAGCTAGTTTTGCTGGTAAAAGGTTAAAAAGGCAGAAACGAAAAGGTTTTTCCAATCAAAAACGTCTAAAAATACTAACCTTTGAATTCGAAATTGGAAAAAGCTAGAAGATTTGATTGGAATTGGATTGGAGAGTTTTTGTTACATTCTTTTTTTATCATAGGTTTGGTCGCCATCTTGATATTGGAGCTTTCAGAAGCAAGTAACTAACCTACCCATCGTCACCGTCAGTGAAAACAACGTTGAGAAAAAACATTGTTCTTCATTTTTTTAATGTTTGTTGGGTAAAAAACCTCGTAATGCGTTCTTAGAACAGACGTGCACAGCTCTAAAGTACTTATTATGCCTTCTATTTATATGATAATAAAATCCTCGGGGAACGTCAGTGACGGCCATTTTTCAGACAGTTTTATCTTCTCCTTTACAGGTACGTTCATTGCGGATTTTCACTGTACGGCGACGCTATACATATAATAAATCCTACATACCTGTGTCCAGGAAACCTAAGAAATAAGAAAAAAAAAGTAAAAACCCTTAATAGAAGAGTTAATAAAATAACCTAACCTAATACCTAGAGAAATTTTCTACATTGTATGTTTTGGACTCTTCTTTTTCTCTGTGAAATGAATACCTACCAGGTTTAATCTACACCAACAGAAAATTTAAAATTCCATTCATTATCACATCAAAAAGTCGCCACTCCGCCACTTGAGAGGTGTAAAATCAAATGAATATTTCAACAGCTCGTTGCAGAAAAGTTCTAAAGGTAAATGCGCGCCAATTTCGTGTGGCGGGAACATTTTAAAATGGCCGACACGTCCTGCAGTATGGCCGCCATTTTACTGCACTGAAATAGGCTTCAGTTTTGTGTGACTTTCCGCAATTAAATATGAATGGAACTGTGCTGTGAATATTGAAGTTTGGGAGAATATCATTTGAAATTGTAAATTACGAGAAGTGGCTGGTATTTTCTTCAAAAATATTTGATCAGTTAACTTAATAGGGCAGGGTATTTTTATGGCAGAAATACATAAAATAAGAATAACTGAGTACCTAAGTACCTCATCATCATCATCAGCCTATTAATGTTCCCACTGCTGGGATACAGGCCTCCTCTTTGCGAGAGGGAGTGGGCTGTAATGTACCACGCGGGCCCAGTGCGGGTTGGTAGAATGTCACATGTCTTCGAATTGTTGGTTCTAAGACATGCCGGTTTCCTCACGATGTTTTCCTTCACCGTACCGTGTTTTTCTTCCTAAGTACCTAATGATTGTATTTTATTACTTTATGTCCTATCTTTGGGTAAATACTGGTATTCAGCTGCATCCGGTTAGACTGGAAGCCGACCCCAAGATAGTTGGGAAAAAGGCTAAGAAGATTGATGTCCTATCTTTGGGCAGAAACACAAGTTTGACATCGCAAAACGATATTTCTTCCAATAGGTAAATATATAGGAGGAGCTCGTGGCTAAGTAATAACAAGCCGCACGGGTCAATCCATCAGGTTAAGCTACGCTTGCCGGGGTTGGTCAGTGGATGGGTGACCATCTTTACATACCGAGACTCCTCCGTGCCTCGGAAAGCACGTTAAGCCGTTGGTCCCGGCTGTCATTTGTGGATCTTTGACAGTCGTTACGAGTCGTCAGAAGCCCGAAAGTCTGACACCAGTCTTACCAAGGGGTATCGTATTACCCAGTTACTGGGTTGTGGAGGTCAGATAGGCAGTCGCTCCATGTAAAATACTGGTATTCAGCTGCATCCGGTTAGGCTGGAAGCTGACCCCAAGATAGTTGGGAAAAGGCTAGGAAGATTGAAGATTGATTGAGGTAGTAGGTAAATATGGTGTAACGTTGTGCAACTGAATAGTCGAGTGTTGCTATAATGATATTTAGTAAGTTACTAATCACAACACTAAAACACATGTCACAACACTATCTGTCTCAGTATAGCTCTTGGCTCTGCATTTGACTTCCGTTTACTGTATTGGTGACAGCTAACCTCTAAGGTCAGCTATGAGCCCCGAATCTAGGGGTTCACCATACGGGTTGAGGGCAGGACCCCTTACTAGTTCCTGCCGGCTACCTCAACCTAACGCGTAGCAGTACTGCACGCTTACCTACGGCCTACTGCCGCAATCTACCTGCGGAGCCTGTGCTGACAGGCAGCCTCCACCTTCTACCGACGCTCACCACCTGTCGTCCTACGAGGGCCGTCCGGCCTACTACCGAGCCTGTGCTGACAGGCCCCCACGTCTACCACGTGCTGCCAAGGACGGTACCCTTCCTCTTATCTATAAGTGCGAGAGCTCAGACAGCGTTCAGGACCTGACCCGCGACCTAGCCGTGTTACTTCTATTTATCCTAAATATATGTATTAACTCTTCTAGCTGTTTCTATTCTATCTACCTATCTACCTACCTATCTCTTGGCAGCCTGCGCAGCCTACCCTGTGCAGCCCTAGCTGCTACAGTGGCGCCCAACTCTTTATCTAACCTACCGAACCTAACACGCTGACCTGACTGAGCCCTCGCACTCACTTTTCCTTGCTACACATCGTAGCGGTATAGTTTTAAGTTTTTCTAGCTATTGTATAATCTATTGTGACAACTATTTATGTGTGTTCTACTACCTATGTACATAATGGGAACTCACCTGATGTGTAACTCTTGTGTAATTTAATTTTAAAAACTTTTATCTCTGTGCTGGCAGCGGTGAAGTGCATATTTTTCTAAAAAGTGACTTGTAACTTCTAAAATCAACTATGGATAGCTGTCAAACCATAATTAACCTAAATCTATGATAAAATCAACTACTTACAAACATTGTGATTATAAAAATAATAACCTAACCTAACTTCTAACTTTGCAAAACTCAAACTTGATAAACCTTCATACATCTTTTAAATGCAACATAACTCCATAATTACAATCTAAATAACTTATCTACTGGCTCACAAATAAAAAACAACATAAATATATAACTACTGTGGCCAAAATTGAACACTAAAGACAGCTATCACTGAATAAACTACCAAATAAAATAAACTTCATTGCTAACTACTACTGTTTGTCCAATCACTATTAGCTAAATTAATTACTACTTACTACAATAAAATAACACTACCTACCCAATTAATACTACAATACATTCAATGGCTGGTTAAAATAAATTGAAATTGAACTTGAATTGTTTCCCAGTCTACCTACATAATTAACAACAACTTATTTACTCACTTCACTGACAAACTATAACAATACCCAGTGTTGCAATACTACTACTACATGGAACAATCAATTGCCTAATAAACAATTGGTACAATTGCTATAAAATATTAATGAATAAAATAAAAAACTACCTACACATAACCAAAAAATTGAACTTATGCCTAAACATTGTATGATCTATAACCAACTATACCTACTACTATTTCCTATATATATACATACATTCATACATACAAATCAAAACTGTATCTGACACTAATACTGAATTGTTGTCAAAATTACTTATAAAACTACTACAACAATTACTTATAAAACTAAACTAAATTCAATATCAACTAAAAATATGCTATCAAATATACAACTGACTACCAGTAATGAAACAACAGATCAAACCCCACTAACATACTAATCTACCACTACTAAACTAACATTCTAACCTACTAACCTACCACCACTAACTAAACCAATCCTGCCCTATAAACTACTATAAGTTGCACACACCCACTACAACTACCTACCTACCTACTGTATCTACATATTATAACCAACAATTATATAATATCTACACCTCAACTATTTGGAAAATCCAAACGGTTCTATAGGATGATGGCCTACCCCATCCATCTTATGCTTCTTTCTTTAACTATTGGCCCTACAGCCACAGTTGTAATTGATAATGGTCCTACCCCATTTATTACCTACCCTCTATAACTATTGGTCTACAACCATAGTTTAAAAACGAATGATGGCCCTACCCCATTATTCACCTACCTTCCATAACTATCGGCCTAACAGCCTAGTTGTAATGATCATAATGGCCTACCCCATTGATCAGTGGGTTTGCTTTATCAATTGGCCCTACACCATTGGTAACCCTAAGCAACCTAATCCTACTAACCTATCTACATATATGTACTATCTATAAAATTCTAAAGAGCGGTGTAACTCTATAAACAAGCCCTTACAGCAGCGGATGGTTACTGCCTAAATAAGCCTAAACCAAATCACCTATCTATCACTTATGTATACTCTAAGCAGCGGATGGTTACTGCCTAAATAAGCCTAAACCAAACTATCTATCTATCACTTATGTATACTATAAGCAGCGGTCGGTTACTGCCTAAAAAAGCCTAAACCAAACTACCTATCTATTACATATGTGTATTCTAAGCAGCGGACGGTTACTGCCTAAATAAGCCTAAACCAAATTATCTATCTATTACATAAATATATTCTATGGAGCGAATGGTTACTCCCTAAATAAGTCTAAACCAAAACTATCTATTTATGTAAACTGTCTATCTATGTAATTGTTGGTATTCCTATGCAGTTTAGGGAATTTTGTACTGAATAAAACCTACACTACTGGTTACTTAGTACTATGGACTAGACTCTAATTTCTCTTGTGTGTGCATTATACTATTGGGACTTTGGATGAAACTACAACAGTAATCTACCTACTTGTTGAAATCAGATCTGTTGGTAGTATATGTATTCTATTATCTATGATTATATCTAATGATATCATGGAAACACTAATGACTATTAAATTAAATAATACATTCTAACTATAACATATAAATAAAAACATTTATTTATAACTTTAATAAAAAACTACTACTACTTTGTACTGTGGTCTACATCCTAATTTCTAGTCTTGTGTTTGATTATACTATTGGGACTTTGGTTGAAACTACAACAATAATCTACCTACTTGTTGAAATCTGATCTGTTGCTACCTAGCATATCTATTCTATTATCCATGATTATATCTAATGATATGGAAACACTAATAACTATCATTTTAAATAATAAAATCTAACTATACCTAACATACAAATATACATTTATAAAAAAAAAATACTACAACTACTTTGTACTGTTGACTACATCCTAATTTCTAGTCTTGTTTGATTATACTATAGGGGCCTAGATTGAATTTACCTACAACAGTAATCTACTCACTGAATAATCTACTCCCACAACTATTCTATTAACTCTGATATTATCTAAAGATATTATGGGAATACATAGGACTATTAAATCTATGAATGAAATAAAACTATACTACACACTACTACATATAAATAAAACTATTATCTATAACTAATAATATACTATATCTACTACCTAAAACTATCCTTAACATATGCTGCACTGGCGCTATTTTAGGGAATGCTGTTGATCCCAAGGGATGTCTATTTATTATTGCATAGCAGTTCACTATTATAACTACCCTTAGCTTTTGTGTTGTCTATCTGTTACCTAAATGCCCAAAGTACATACTAAAATTAAATCTAATACTTTGGCATTCTAATTACATGTGTATACATACCTAACTACACCTACAAGTACACACTGAACTGACTTACCTATACATACCTAAAGCCAGTATATCTAATACACTACATCTCTACTCACATGTAGGAATACTACTAATAACACTGGCACCTACTACTAATAGAACACGACCAACTGAGATACACTTGCTCTAACACTTGTGTATTTCTTTGCTTGCTGTCTGTAAATCTTGAGTGATCTATCTAACTAGTTTCACTCATGGCTGCTGAGTATGGTTCCAGTCTTTTCTATTATTGGACTGGATACAGACTTGTGCTATGGATTAGACAGCAAGTGGGAAGTGGTAGTTCTAGCGGATTTTGGTGTAGGTAAAATCCTCTCTCTGCAGCCGGGGTACTGTAACGTTGTGCAACTGAATAGTCGAGTGTTGCTATAATGATATTTAGTAAGTTACTAATCACAACACTAAAACACATGTCACAACACTATCTGTCTCAGTATAGCTCTTGGCTCTGCATTTGACTTCCGTTTACTGTACTGGTGACAGCTAACCTCTAAGGTCAGCTATGAGCCCCGAATCTAGGGGTTCACCATACGGGTTGAGGGCAGGACCCCTTACTAGTTCCTGCCGGCTACCTCAACCTAACGCGTAGCAGTACTGCACGCTTACCTACGGCCTACTGCCGCAATCTACCTGCGGAGCCTGTGCTGACAGGCAGCCTCCACCTTCTACCGACGCTCACCACCTGTCGTCCTACGAGGGCCGTCCGGCCTACTACCGAGCCTGTGCTGACAGGCCCCCACGTCTACCACGTGCTGCCAAGGACGGTACCCTTCCTCTTATCTATAAGTGCGAGAGCTCAGACAGCGTTCAGGACCTGACCCGCGACCTAGCCGTGTTACTTCTATTTATCCTAAATATATGTATTAACTCTTCTAGCTGTTTCTATTCTATCTACCTATCTACCTACCTATCTCTTGGCAGCCTGCGCAGCCTACCCTGTGCAGCCCTAGCTGCTACAATGGCGATTCTATGCGGACGTGCTGTGCATTACTGGCATTACCCAGTCTGGACGCGTATCGAAATACGATGAAGTAACCGAAAGGAAAGTAGATACTTAAATAAAATTACTTTTCCTTTATAGTAATGGCTGGTGGGTAGTTTATACAGAATGAAATTGAATTCATGCGACACCTCTTAAGGGGTCATTGTACTCCTCATTATGAACAACTTTCGCTATGGGACCAATGATATTTAAACTATAGATACGCATATTACCCGCGCTCTGTAGTGGCAAGATGAATGCAAGGCATTTACCTGACTTCGATTTAGTCGCGTACCAACCAGTGCCGCGGCTGCACGTAATATTAAAATAACTTGTGTGGATAACTTCCTACAAATAACAAAAAAAAATGCCGTCCTGTGTGTATAGGAAATGTAAAAATTATACTGCAACTGTGAAAGATAAAAAAGTATCATTTCATGCGTAAGTATCAAGAAAAATGTCTTTTATTTTATATTTTTCGATACCTTCTAATGGCGGCTGGCGCCTGAAGTAAGTTACGTGCCGTTAGAGGAAGATGGGGTACTTTGCATCAGTGTGATAGTGTATGTTTGAAAGAATTTGAAAACAGTGAGCTTTTTTCAGTTACATTTCGTGATACGGTGGTACTTGAGCGGTCTTATGATGGTACTGTGTAAAATGTCTAAATAAATTAGTAGTTTAATTGTAATTTAATATAAGCGATTGTTGTACTTTCTATTTAAAATTTTTAATTATTCACATATTTTTAATAAAGATTTTTATGTTTATAATAGTACATTTTGTTTTAATAATTAAGTAACAGTAATTACTCTTACGAAATCTGCATTCATATTTAGATCGAAAATAATATTATTTTACCCGTAAATCTACTACCTATATCAACAAGAGAAAATAGAGTGTCCATTTATTCCCCACATGCCTCCTTTTGTACACGTTCGGCCAATCAGCATGCACCTTAGAGTGACAACGTAATGAAAGAAATATATTTATCTCTCTCTAACAACAGGAATTCCGTAGATGACATTTAATTTTCTTTCCCTTTCTTTGTTCGTCTAAGTACCTATCTAGCTACCGATAGTATTTACGCTGTTTTCGAGTGCCGTGATGTTCATGAATGACGCGTCTATTTATAATACGTCATTGTATGGGACCAACCGCTATGTTCATAATGAGGAGTACAATGACCCCTTAAGAGGTGTCGCATGAATTCAATTTCATCCTGTATTTACGTACGTTACGGCAATACCATCCTAATACAGTGAGTTACTAAAGGAGAGTTTAGAAGAGACAGGTGAAAGAGGAAACAATTTTTCGACTAAAGAAAAAAATTACCCACTGCTTAATAATTATACAAATAATATAAATTCAAAAGTCAGCTGAAAACAGAGGACAGGAGTGAAACTAGCAAACGACGGACACGAACGTGCCGCTGACGCTTGTCCATTGCTTTTAGCCTTTTTGTAATTTTCCTATTTTCCATAAAAATTGCTCCTAGCCTGCGGCACGCTGACAGGACGTGGCCAATCCTGACAGGCCATTTTCATTGGAATATTCTCGGTGTAAAAACAAAGATGTAACTATGTATCTATTATTTTTTATCACAATGATTACCAAGAAGGTTATACTCACTACTTCTTAAAAGGCTGGCCGAACTGTATGAACAAAAAAACTTTTTACAAAAAAAGAACAACCGACTTCCAAAAAAGACACTACAAAGTCAAAAATAACTTTAATTTCGGAAATCGGTGTATTTGGTTTTGAACTTTCGTTTTTTGCCACCGACTTCCGAAATTAAAGTTATTTTTGACTTTGTAGTGTCTTTTTTGGAAGTCGGTTGTTCTTTTTTTGTAAAAAGTTTTTATTTTGCACTTTTTAGTTGTGGTACCTACCCCATACAAATTCGAATACCACTAACCTGCTAAAATAACAGTGATTGGAAGTTATCATTATATCATCCATATAAACTAAGTGGGAAAAATACGTATTATTGAAGCTAACTCAAAAACTATCCAAGTAAAGTTAATAGAATTAATATGGGACCACCTCGGGAGCATACCCTTTCAAACAAAAAAACAATTTTCAAAATCGGTTCATAATTGACGGAGAAATCGCGTAACAAACATACAAAAAAAAAAAAAAAAAAAAAAAAAAAAAACATACAGACGAATTGAGAACCTCCTCCTTTTGGAAGTCGGTTAAAAAAGAATTGAAAGCCATTTGTGATGAAAAAAGTAAATTAAAAAAATAAGCAAATGGCATCCTGCATTTTTTTTACAACTAGTGGCCATGTTGTTTTTTAATAATATTGTTTCACTAAAGGAAAGAGGATTTAATTTAATATAATTCTACATGAAATAATAAAATAATTTTTCCAGCCACTTCGTTAATAGGAAAGCAGTAAGCCCGAGGAATAAAAAGTGCAATGAGCATGCTCGCTCCAGAAAGATCCAAGAATAGACTGTACTGTCGTGTTGTTTCTTTAATAAAGGACTTTTACCTTGATCTTTTTTATGTAAACCGTATCATTTGACTTTGACTTGTTTCCTACAAAATGTTCTGGGAACTTTTTGACTTCTTTCTACGAATAATAGGTGAGTACCTATAATAAACAAAATTGCTTGTAGAAATATGAGGATTATTGAGGATTATGCTAACTTTCTCGTAAACTTTTTAAATGTAGAACAGCTCGAAAATCGAATTAGTAATCCCTATTGTCCGTTTTCAATTCCCCGGAATCATAAAAAAATGGAATTCATTTTAACTTTGAAAGGGACCATTGTTTTAGATTTTTTTAGGTTTTGTTTTCAACATTGTTTGGACAGCAATCCAATAAAACAATTTAGGAGACACTTTATTGTTGTAAGGTTTGAAGAAAACTGCAGATTAGAAAACAGGGAGGGACCTTCAGCCATCTGGCCTGTGAAGAAGCAAGCACAGCATACTAGGTTTTAACCGCCTCTGTGGTCTACTGGTTAGACCACCTGTCTCAGACCCAGAGGTCCCAGGGTTCGATTCCCAGTGGGGCCAAAATTCCGGAATTTGTCGTTCAGACAAACTTATCTTTGCAGTTGAGATAATATTGTCTCATACATCGATATACGTCAGGGTCAATTCTCCACCTGTAAATGTGAATTTATAATCGTAAAAAAAATGTAATCAAACTAAAAATTCTCGATTTTCGGACTTTTTCCATTACTTGTGCCGTGAGATCTTGCTTCAAGCCAAATTTCAAGATTCTAGGTCAACAGGAAGTGCCCTATAGGTTTATTTGCGATTGTCAAAATATGCGGCATTATACGTTTATGGCCGTATTTTTATTGCTTGATTTTTTACAACTCTAAGGGACCGTAAATCTAAGTATTTTGTATCAATTTCAACAATGATGCTTAAAAGTATGTACTTAGTAACCTAGTTCTGATTTGCATGTACCTAGCTTATTCTTGAATATTTCTACACCAGCAATGGTCGTATGTGTGAAACAGTGTTATAATGTAAGATCTTAATGTACCATATACTGAGAAATAAATAAATACAGTACAATACAATACAATACAATACCACTTATTTGTTAAAACCTGTTAATTATGAAATAAATAAACTTTAAACCTTAAACTTGAAGCCTCCACGTGGTTCCGAGAAAAAGGGTCTTGACAGACAGACGGACAACGAAGTGAGACTATAAGGGTTCCGTTGTTCTAAAAAAGCTTTAAAAAAAACAATAAATGAAATCAGGTAAGTACCTACCTACTTAATTTTCTTTCTAATTTCTGACTCTTCTTTATCACTTCACCGGAAAATCAAGGGATTTCAAATTCAAATTCAAAAGTCATTTATTCAAACTAGGCTGAGAATCAGCACTTTACGAACGTCAAAATTACATAAGACAGTCCCCTAAAACACCCACCCTTCACCACTTCCTAGTGCTTTAGCTGGGAAGATGAAGTGGCGCACTAAACGGCCACGCGCACCAGACGGCCACGACCACGACAATTGGTCGCTGCGACCAGGTAAGCTATAGAAACCGATACGAATCGCGCACTTGGTCGCAACGGCCAATTACCCGCAGGCCATACAATACCACTAGACGGCCACGACTGGCCGGAGTTGTGGCCGTTTAGGCGAGATCCCGAAAAGCTTCGCATTTTGTTGGGTAAACAATTCTTGCTTTGACTTCTTGATTTTCTAGGCTATTAAATATCCACTGACTCGTTGGTCTAGCAGTTGCAAGCGTTGCTGCTGAGAGTGAGGTCTTGGGTTCGATTCCCGGGTATTTTTTTTTTTTAGGGATTTACACCAGGAATTTCTCAGTAGCTGACCGGAGTCTGGAATTGTACCCTGTCGATGGCATTGGGGAATACATGCGTGAAGTTATGTTATGTAATATACATACATAGTTAAACTGCTAAACATCTTCACAATGACGCCCGCATATCAAAAAGTTTTCGCCTCTGAATCTGAATAGCACCCGGTTATAATTATCTGCGTATGAATGCAGCATTTAATGCTAGCTTTATCTCTCATGGACCTTTTTGAATGTGGTTACTAATTTATTCTCTATTGTTTTTTAGCTTGCACGAGGCAAGGACTAAGCTACATGAGGCAATTTGAACAGGTAAATAGAGTCGAAGTGGTGGTGCTTGGGGGAGGCCTATGTCCAGCAGTGTGACGTCTTTTGGCTGAAATGATGATGATGAGAGTACCTAAGGGTACAGAAGTATGGCCGATTTTCTGCTGACTGTATATTTTTTGAAGTGAAAACTTCTTTAGCGCCGTTGTGCACTTTTTTTGGGCGTCAGGACAGTGACCGTAAGATCCGTTGCCTAGCAACCGACAAAGTAAATATCAAAATAAATAGTTTTTGATATTGCGTAAAGATTGCGAGGTAAGAAAAACCCAATTGATGGTAAAAAAAAAGCATTCAAAACATACTTCATGAAAAGTGTATATTTATGTACATAAATTGTTTATTTTTGTTAGACTACATTTTGAAAATAAATAAATATACTACTACTACTAATGAATATTGTATTTAACCACATAAATTATAGTACTTTTATACTGATAAATAAAGCAATCCGTGCGAAATTATTCCCTAACCATTCCAAAATATTCAAAAATGCACAACGTTAATGTTCAAGTTTTCACTTCTGCTGGCACTCCCTTGCAATCCTTTGTTTTTTTTTTCAAAATCTGTGAATGGGAATCAATATTTCATTTTCCTCTAGCTACAATGATTAAGGTATCTTTACTGCCCCATCCCATCTCATAAATCCACCCTGTATAACGTAAAACAGCGCCGCAATTTGCAAAAAGCATTCGAAATTTGAAATTCGCGGGTTATATTGGAATGGCATACATCAATAGTAGGTAAGTATACTGCACGACATACAAACAGAGTACTGCAAGGTCACGCTGCAGTGTTAATTAACCCTTTATTGCTTCCGAGCGTTAGTCAACTGAAACCTGAAGCTAACGGATAGCCAATCCTGACTGAGTGATGGCCGGTTTATTCGTATGGGACGTTTGAACAAATTATTTAATTCAGCTTCTTTGGTTTTATTGTAAAATGAGGAAAATTAATTGTTGAGCAAATTGACTACCTGCAAATTAATTTGTCCGTAAGTTTAAATTTTAACTGTCATTTCTATCCTGTCCTATTAGGGCCTAAACCCATAGCCGCGTTGTGGCACCGCAACGCAAAAATTAGCGGCGGCACCCTAAAGATTTTATTAAGAAATGGCTTAAAGCCTCTGCGTTGCGGCGCCGCAACGCGGTGTTGTGTTTAGGCCCTTATAGCAGGCCTCACTCGTTCGGGGTCGCGCAGTAACGTACCTACGGCATGCGTTTCCCCGGGGCAACAAAAATCCAGTCGGTAGTCTCGGGTGTCCGCGTAAAGTACATTTTAGCGCACACGAAACGCCTGTAATATTTGTAGATAAATATAGCGCTAGCTATAGAAGTGAAGTATCTGTCTTAATCTGTGCTTTTAGTCCGTCATTTCAAGATGAAAGAAGTAATTTTACTTTCTTATTTTTTTCCTGTTAGCAGTGGCTTGTGGCCAGTTGTGGCTAAGTAATAACAGCCGCATCAGGTTAAGCTACGTTTGCCGCGGTTGGTCCGTGGATGGGTGACCATCTTTACAAACCAAAACCCCTCCGTGCCTCGGCAAACACGGCCGTTGGTCCCAGCTGTCATCTGTAGATCTTTGACAGTTGTCACGGGTCGTCAGAAGCCCGAAAGTCTGACAACCAGTCTTACCACGGGGTATGGTGTTACTCAGTAACTGGTTTGTGGAGGTCAGGTAGGCAGTCGCTCCGTGTAAAATACTGATATTCAGCATCCGGTTAGACTGGAAGCTGACCCCTATATAGTTGGGAAAAGGCTAGGCTGATGATGTTGATTATTTTCCTGTTATTTATGCCATCTATCGTACGTACTATTGAATTTCCTGAACAGGAAATAGGTTTTTAGCCGACTGTTCCCAACTATTTTATATTCCGACATTTCAAGACGAATTCGTTTATTCCTCAAAGTTCGATACATTTTCCATTATTTCCACCAGATATTGTACTTGACATGTCAAACAAGTTTTCGATCACTTGCAAATTGCTATGCATGGAGGTGAGAATTCTTTTATTTCCAAGGATTTATGTTACAAACAAAGTAATGGAAACTTCAAAAAGGTTTTGTGAAAATGGCAGTTTCGGGCTTTCCCAATGGCATTATTCTCAAAAACGTGAAATAGAATAAGCAGACCAGAGCGACTTGTCGCGCGACGCGACACCGGTTATTGTATACCGTGAAGTTTTCTTAAAAATTGTATTGTTCGTGTCGCGTCGCGCGACTAGTCGCGCTGGTCTGCAAAAGCCTTTATGAAGACGAACTCTAAAAACTTTGTCCGTCAGAATTCACCGGTCCATCTTTTGCCTTCATAGCTGCGCCCTTCTTTTAAAATCTATTTTCTTCGGGTGGTCTTAGTTAACATACTTTTTTTTTAAGTTCTGAAGTTATTATTAGTTCTTTAGAATTTAAGAGCGTTCAAGCATAAAAGTTGGCAACGCCTGTTTTGATTAATTTGGCAATATAATTTAACTGCATGGAAATATTAAATATCGCTAACTACATCTAAAACTAATTATGCGGTGTTACGATATTAATTATTGTATTTCATTATCAATATTTTAGTTAACTAGTTAGCCATATTTTTTTATTTCCGTATAGTAGGTCTAGGCTAGGTAGATAATAATGCCAAATTAATCAAAACGGCGAAATACATAATTAAGGCTTTTGCAGACCAGATGCGACACGAACAATACAATATCTAAGAAAACTTCACGGTATAACAATAACCGCTGTCATCGCGCGACAAGTCGCGCTGGTCTGCACGAAGCTTAATAATTAATTTGATATCTAGTGGAAACGTTGCGTTGGCCACTTTCAAAAACACGCTCACGCTCTTAAATAATGGAAGAGAACTTTTGGTATCAAAATAGGTAGTTCCCAAATTGGATTTGTTTTAACGACGTGAATGTTATTAGAAAGAAATATGTGTTATAAATCACCTATATCAGAGGGGCAATTCCCATAATTTTTAAGAACATTCGCATCTCGTTCGCAATCTGTCAAAAATAAAATCAATTTACCAACAAGTTTGACAGATTGCGACTTTAATGTGAACGGCCTTGAATTTGCGTTCAGGTGTACTACGAGTACATCCACACCCTGTAGTTACAAACCGTAGGGCCGTACCTCTTCCGTTTGACATTTGAATGTTGTTCGAACATCGAACAACTCATCCATTCTAATTTCAAACGCAAAAATCAGAGCAATTCCATTCTGTTTATAAATAGGCTAATACCGTCCTCTTAGGACACATTAGTATCCATCTACCCTCCACCGTAGCTTACAGGACGAACAGGTGGAACCCCGTCCCTCGGCCCGTGGGATGTCGCAATCCAATTTGTGTCCACTTTGAGACATTAGCCAAGATTTGCAGCGGCCAGCTAACGAGATTTTCTCTTGGATATAAATGATTTAACGAGTTTAAAGTAGCGTTTTAGATAAAAAGGGAGGTATTTTTCTCATATTTTTCTTGGATAATAGGATAAGTAGGTTCTTTTTTAAGAAAGGAAGGGTTAATAATGAAAATGATAATAAATAAATAATAATGAAGATTTGCTATTCGTACCGAGTTGCGCCACTTCGCGCAGAGACAAGCCATGGTATCTACGTCAAAGATGGCACACCAACAAACGTCTTCGATGTTTGTCTTTGAAGTATGGGAAATAAACTACTATAAAATGAAAGGCTATGCGTTATTATGATTAGAGTTTTGGTGATATTATGATAAATTCTTGCTGGATAACAGAACGGTTGTGCTGCATTATTAAGCTCAACTCCCACCGTGCGCCATATCGCGCACGCGCACCAGCCCGCACGAGGACGCACCGCCACGCACGCGTCTGCGCTACCCACGCACGTTAGGTTTCCCACGGTGCGTCGTGCGGGCTGGTGCGCGTGCGTCCGCGATATGGCGCACGGTGGGAGTTGAGCTTTAGCCATCTGACATTAATTTAATATGTCTATAAAAATAAAATTGGAATATATTTACGGTATAACAATAACCGGTGTCGCATCGCGCGACAAGTCGCGCTGGTCTACACGCACCTTTATCGTTATTTAAATGTGTTTTTTGGATCCCGCACCTTAATTGCGTAACACACGATCAATCACAATCCGTTTAATTTTGACAGTTCACCAACGTTCATTGCGTTACTTACGTTGTTGAGTAGACGAATTTCTCAAACGTGTGAAGCAATGGACTAGCAATATCCTTCAAAACTGGGATTGTGATTAAAGTGTGTTAGATATCAATTTAGTTCCAAAAATAATCGTGCTCTCGGACTATAAACAATGTATTTTGCCAAGTTATCGTGTTTGTAAGGAAATAAATTTTGTAAGGAATTTTGCAATATTTTTTTATTAAAAGTTTGACAAACATAAATGACTTGAAAACAATTATCCTCAAGGAGAATCTTGTCCTGAAATCTTTCAGAAAAGCGTAGTATTATTTATCTATGGTAGAAAGAAAACAACAAAGAACATAACACAACGTTTCTTAATAAAACCAGCCCAAAGACTTGTTATCTCAGATTCTCAGTACATGAGAATAACTTTTGAATTATTCAATTACGAGCGGAAAACTCACACGTTCTGCGATATATAACGAATCCTTATATTATATTTCCTGTATTTTACAACATAGCGACGAAGACCGAATATATTTTCATACAATCATGTGAGATCTACTGAAAGAAGAAATAACAGGAGCTAGAGAGTTAGTTACCTACCTACCTTTCTTTTTTTGGGTCGATAGATATGTTTAAAACAAATAAAATAATCTTTATTTGGGTTGGGTTTTCTTATGGGTTAGTAAACAAAAGTATACTAAGTATAGGATCTATGTTAGTATAGTACATTACTGTCGAGGCCCGCAATCAATGCCTAGTTGCGGCTAGCGTTGCAAAACTTCGGTAGAATTCGGAATAATTCGCAATAATTCGGAAACATTCAAAGGAATACTTCGATTGGAAGGGAGAAAGAATTAGCGGAAAAACTTGAGTTAATGCCATCTAACGGGCAAGGGTAGAACTGTAAATGGTAAACTTCCCTCGTTAGTCGCGGCCGTTCATTCATAAAATCAACGTAGTATTATTCGGAATTATTCCCTACTTACCTACTCTGCGGGAATATTTCCCGTAAGTAGTTATCTAGTTGACTAGGTACTTATTATTTTATTTTTGTATGGTTGAGTTAGAATTTGTTGATTTTTTTGCGGGTGGATGTTTTGTACAAGTTTAGTTTACTTCGTAAAAATGTTTATTGAAATAAACTAATTAGGTAAGTAAGTGAGTAGGTAGTTACTTACCTACTTTTTACGACAATGTTTTAAGTACTAATTTTACTTTGATTTGTAGAAGTGTTCAACCAAAATATAGTTCAAATAAGTACTTAGGTATGTACAGACGCCAGCACATCAACCTACTCCAATCTGTCAAATTTTTCCAATCAACATTGAACCTTATTCTTTAGCCATAAAGTTGAAAATCTATTGAAGAAATTTGACAAATTGTAGTAACTTAATGTGCTGGCGTCTGTGCTAACACTTTAAGTAAGGATTACTTATATAAGTAATCCTTACTTAATTAGAATTACCTTTTTATTACTGAATAAGGTACCTACCGAGGTACCTACCTAATAAGTACCTACCGAAGCCACGGTAATATAAGTAGGTATCTACCTACCTATGTTTAAAAACTCTATCACTTTCACACCTAAACCGCATAAAAAAACTTATTACGAAGTAGGTACTTACTTATCTAAGTAGATGAAAAGAAATATTCGGAATATTTCGGAAGTTTTCAAAATCGTATATTACTCAGTTTTATGAATGAACGCAACTACACTTGCGTGCAATAAAATCGACACACCCCGGACGCTTTCGTTCAGAACACAATAAATAAAAATCTAAAATCCTTACATATTATAAAACAAAGTCGCCCGCCGCGTCTGTCTGTCTGTCTGTCTGTCTGAACGCGATAAACTCAAAAACTGCCGAACGGATTTTCAAACGGTTTTCACCATTGGACGGAGTGATTCATGTGGAAGGTTTTAGTGTATAATTCATTAAGGTTTTGTGTAAATTGGCTGAAATATGACGATTATTGTTGAAGATGTCGGAAAAAATCATGCCGACTGGGAGCTTTACTGGTATATCTTAAAAATTGCAACAAAAAAGTCCGCGATGGCATTATCTTTTAAGGGTGACCCACAATAACCATTTTTATCTTTCAAAATTGTATAAAATTTTCATTGTTATTTCCGAAGCTATTTTGACCGGTATCTTATTAATCCTTATCCAATTAAATAGGTTATTTAAATTGGGCATTCAATTTCGATTAAAATATGCCTTTACATCACATCATTTAAATGAATAGTTTAAGAGATATCACAGTTTCAAAATTACGCGTAACAAAATAATTATGGTTGACCACGCGGGCGCTGTAGTAGCCTACCACTGCGTCCGCTGAAAGTTAGTCAATGATCTTTTCCTTGGCTATTAGGTATGTATTCCCGGTAGAACGTTCCCGTGGGATATTTTGCGACATCCACGCGGGCGAAGCCGCGGGTAAAAGCTAGTCTAAAATAAAGTAATGTTTTCTTTTCACACTGCTTGTTAAATTTCAGTTTAAGATTACAATACACCAGCTATCTAATTACGCAACACATTTTCGTAAACGATTCCGACTAATCTGTTTCATTTTGACAGTTCAACAATATTCATTTACACAGAGTTAAATGTTGTTTAACTTTTATTTATAGGCTCTACCTCACTTACACGTTAAATGAAAAAAATCTGTTTTTAATTCATGCAAAGTTGGCCTTAAATTCGGCGTAAATTCCCCGGACTATAAACAATATTAATTGATTAACTTTTAATACAATGCAATGGCACTGAGATTGCGTTATTAACTCGAAGGGTTGAGCCAGCATTTGCAAAGTAAGCTCAAAAAATGTGTTTATTTACATCACATTAGAAACCTCTAAAATTATCAGTGTTTGTCTACTATATTATGCATGTATTATACATACTCGTATAAACTTTCCTCTTGAATCACTCTATCTATAAAAAAAACTGCACCACAATCCATTACGTAGTTTTAAAGATCTAAACGTACATGATAGACAGCGGGAAGCGACTTTTTGTTTTATACTATGTAGTGATGAGAAATGAGGGTGTCCGAATAAACAAGTCAATATCATCAACAACATCCCGTTTATTGAAGTGTAGGGTATGTATAGGTATAAAGTTTATGAAACATACCTTCTAATTTTTATATTATTATAATGTGTTCCGAATCGAAACTTACAGGGTGGGTAGATTTTTTTGCACGTAAGTGTATATTTAAAGTCACTGGCATCAACGCCATCTAGTAGTCAATAGTCGAACTTCAATAGATAATCCAAATGTACAGTACGACACAACTTAGATGTAGCATTTTGATAATTTGATTTCATTCATTTAAATTTTACGAATGTATTTGGTTATATGACTTCACAAGTTATTGCGTTTGCGTAAAGATAATTTTCACCTAAACCAGTAATAAATATTGGTGATTTTGAAGGCGCACTCAGTTTACTGATGATGATCAGTTTTACGAATTTTGCCGATGCTTCATCTAAGTTATGTCGTATTATACCCGACTTGCGTGCACGTGGCCACATAGACCTAGCCTCGCGGGCGCTCATTCATAAAATCAACAAAGTATTATTCGATGCCTAAGTACCTACTCTGCGGGAATAATTCCGCGTAAGTAGATATCTACTTGTAACTACTTATTCTTTTATTTTTCAATGGTTGAGTTTAGAATGTGTCGTTTTTGTGCGAATGTTATGTCACGGTATATGTAGATAGGTAGGTACTTACTTACCTACAAGTTTAATTTAGGTACTTCGTAAAAATGTTTTTGCTTTACGATTTACTTACTTAATGGAAAAGAAACATATTAAAATAATAGGTATAAGAATTAGCATAAAGTACCTACTTAGTTACCCACATACCTAATAAAAATATGGTAAACAATGTTATGTACCGGTTAATAGTTGAACTTTACTATATAATCCAATAAGTACCCGAGTAGATGAAAGTAATATTCGGAAAATTTCAAATCGTATTATTCTCAGTTTTAGTGAACGCGTAGTAATAATATGTTACTAGTTTTAGCGTCATCTAGCAGATAATTGCTGTAACTGCACAACTTCCATCGGTAGTGAACGCCTGTATGCGCTTTCTGCTGCTGCAGTGACCAAGGTTTGCTGATAAGGATAATTAAGAATGGTGGATGATTCGTGGATATGAATACACAATCACCAACACGCAACATTTATGACTGTAATTTGCAATGGTAATTGTGTCGCCCTCTAGCGGTAAATAGTTGAACTCTTGGCGAATTATTCCGAATATTACTCAATACTTGCGAATGTTTCGCGAATAATTCGACGGGAATACTTCGGAATATTACTCTCCGGCAACGCTAGTTGCGGCCAAGGCTTGTATAGTACTTTTCTCAAACAATGCGTGGAAATTCAAACCAAGTAAATTATTCATAAATTCCAGAATCAATGACGAACAAAGAAAATTTTTCACGCGCAAACATGGTCATTTGTTTCTTCGTAAAAAGTTAGTTCCATTTTTAAATAATAGGACAGATATGAGTTTTCATAGTCATTTATTTGGCCGCTAAACACGACAGATATGGATTTTCATAGATTGCCGGCCTGATGCTCGCTTGTTTTTGACCAGGACGGCAATCTCGATTTATCTCGAAGAAGGTTGTCACAATAATGTTCGAATTTCCAAGCATGTTTGAGAAAAAAATATTATCTATTTGGAAATAAGGCTGTTGTTAGAAATGCATCTTCCAACAACATTGCCTAACAAAGGAGAGTCGTACCTCCCCGCTATGGTTTTCAGGATGGAGTTGGAACTTTCCTGCACTCTGCAGAGAAAAGTGGTTGATTTCTGTCTGACGATGACAGACAACTAAATTCCACAGATAACTATTTAATAGTCGGAGTAATGACATGGAATTAGTAAGTACCTACTATCATGGCAGCTGATACTATTTCGATCATTTAAATTTCGATAGTAGGTTTAGGAGTGGTTGGTTTCTGTCTGGAAACCATCGACGTGTGCTTGTGCAAACATACCTGATGCACTGCAGAAACAGGTCAGCTCCATCAACATTCTGAACCCGTTATTAAGCTATTGCATAGCTTCTATCGCGGGCCTTGAGCGTGGAGACCTAATCCAGAAATTTCGTAACGAAAATACATAAGAAACAAAACACTCTTTGTGTTTTGTATTGAAAATTATGTTTTACTGTTTGACAACAAAGTTCAAATTTACTTAGACGAATGATCAACGAGAGTGTTGTATTGAAAATTATGTTTTACTGTTTGACAACAAAGTTCAAAGGAGATTGCCTAGGTTTGGACCAAGTGCTGCCTAGGAATTTGAGTTGGTCTAGTGGTACTGTAGCATACACATGAACTATAAAAAAATTACAAAAAAAAAATTGGTCCCAGGAGAAATAAATAAATCCAGTTTTTGTGATAATGACTAATCTTGCATTAAACAACATTTTTGATATATTTTTTCTCAAAAATGTATTTATAAATACCCCCCTATACTCCCTTATGGACCTAGCAACCGCTCCCCCCCCCCTCCCGTGCCTTTAGCGAGCGTTCGCCTAATTTTAATTTAGAATAGTTTATGCCCCTGGATGGAGACTTTTAGTGTAGTAGCTAAAGGCAGCCACAGGAAAGTTCAGTTAACCAGCCAGGACCTTAGTGGTCAGCTGCGAGATGCCAGAATAAAAAAAAAAAACCTACTACATTTTGCTGTCTTACGTCACTTGTGATCCATAGCCTTCTTCATTGCTGTTTGGGTGACTTTTAGTCTTCTGATAAGGCCCATTGTGAGCGACCACGTTTCAGTGCCATAAGTCATCACTGGCAACACGCACTGGTCAAAGACTTTCGTCTTGAGACACTGTGGTATGTGGGACGAGAAGATATTGCGTAGCTTCCCGAACGCTGCCTAGCCGAGTCGGATTCGACGATTGACCTCTTTCTCGAAGTTGGACCTACCTAGCTGGACAGTTTGTCCTAGGTAAACATACTCGTCTACAACTTCGAGCGTAGCGTTTCCGATCTTTATGAAAGTGGGTGTTACATGGGCATTTGACATGACCTTTGCCTTTTCCATGTTCATTTTAAGACTTACTCTTTTGGAGGCTCTACTGAGGTCATCAAGCATTATACTGAGGTCCTCCATGGCCTCAGCCATGATAACTATGTCGTCGGCAAACCGAAGGTTAGTGATATACTCGCCATTGATGTTGATGCCTAGCCCTTTCCAGTCCAGAACCTTGAAGACATCCTCCAGTGCAGCGGTGAATAATTTCGGAGAGATAACGGCTCCTTGTCTCACACCTCGCTGCAGAAGGATAGGTTTCGAGGTCTGGTCGTAGAGTCGGACTGACATACTCACACACCTTTTTAAAGAAGAGTACTACCACACCTCTGTTCCATGCGTGTGGCGTTTTACCCCGAGTATGACGGAATCAAACAGCTTCTTGAGGGCCTTAAGAACGGGTTTCCCACCGGCCTTTAGGAGTTCCGCCGTAATTCCGTCATCACCCGGCGCCTTGTGTTTTTAAGCTGCTTTAGAGCCATCCTAATCTCGTACAAGCTGACGTCCGGGATATCTTCGGTATAGTGTCGGGTTAATCTAGCTCTTGGGTCGTTTGCCAGATTCGTAACGGGGTTACTGGTTGACGTGTATAACTGTCCATAGAACCTCTCAATAGTTCAAGTTTGGCGGATACGATCCTGCCATCACCGGTCTTCAGTTTTGCAAGCTGGCTCTGCCCAATATCGCATCCTTAATGCGGTCTGCACTAAAGCGGTGAAGGTCGCTTTTCAAGGACCGTAGAGATCCGTCTATTGAGCTGCCAGTACTTGACCGCATCGTCTAAAGATTGGAGGATCTTCTCGCGCCTCTCCTTTATGAGCTGAATAGTAGGATCAGAGAGCTTCTTGTTTCTATTTGTACGACGGGTCTTAAAGATCTTGGACCCGACCGTATGGACAGTTTCCACGGAGCTCCCTAGGCACTCGAAACGATTCTGAAGTTCAAGCTGAAAGCTCTCGGGGTTTTGGACTTGGATTGGTGCTGGACGGAGCATAGACTTCATCAGTCGAGATCTTTCCAGCTTGATAATTAAGTTCAATGTGCCTCTTACCATGCGGTGATCGCTTCCGGTTTTCACCACGTTGATCACAGAGACATCATTGAATACTTGCTTCTTCGTTGACATAATGAAGTCAATCTCATTTTTTGTTGCACCATCAGGGCTCTGCCAGGTCCACTTTCTGTGCTCGTTTTTTGAAGAAGGAGTTCATCATAAAGAGGCCTTCCTTCTCCATAAAACTGGCCAGTAGGTTACCCCGGTGGTTCCGACGTCCAACTCCAACTACAACATCAAAATACAATTACTGCAATTATAATTGAATGCACAATATTTTGTACATTTGTTGCTACTAAGTTCATTTTTTCCAATAAAAATATTCAAAACAAGAGACTGTTTTTCTTTGGACTCCTGGGATAGATTTTTATGCGTTTTGAAATACAGGTTAGTGATGGTCTGAGGAACAAAATGCACTATGTGAGTATTCTAGGCAGCACTTGGTCCAACTTCCATACAAAATTAGGCAATGTCTTTTACTTAGACGAATGATACGAGAGTGTTGTATTGAAAATTATGTTTAACTGTTTGATAATAAAGTTCAAATTTACTTAGACGAATGATCCTTGACTATTAATAGTTAAATTAAAACCTTTTTATTAGTTTGATGTTCCCGGCCATTACGTTGTGTCAAGTTTTAAAAACTATAAATGTGAATAACAGTTCCTGTCAATGTCACCATTGATATTTGTATTCGGGTTAATATTTTACAATGCCGAGAAATTAAAATCATATTAAAACCGATGAATCTTTTTTTACCGGCAATGAACGTACTTCGCAATTGAATATGGATGAAATAAGTGAACATGTGTTGGCAACACCGAGTGAAGCTACTTCGAACATAGGTGGAGAAGTCTTTGGAAGGAGGAACTTTCCCGCCATTATTGAGCTGAAGCCGCGAAACGCGATTGATTTTGGGATTTGTTTTTGGTTTAATATTTATGTTTCTATAAATTGCTAATACGTGTTTTAAACCATCCTTTATGAAATGGTTAATATCGGAAGTGTGTATAATTCCTCTCGCGCCCCAAAAGTAAAGTTAAACTAAATAATGGGAAAAAGACGCTTAAGTAGGCGTAAACATAGGACGAAGCGCGCTCGTAAATCATCTAGGAGGAGCAGTACGGGTTCTAGCAGCAGCAGATATAGCAGTACGAGTTCTAGCAGTAGCGGCTCAAGAACACCCCCACTGGCACCTCGCAAAGGGATAAAGGTATCTAAGGCAAAAGATACCGGAACTGTGAGTACAATTTTGTATAATATGATTCCGGATTTTGACCCCTTGAACGATAATATTACTTCTTGGATAAATGTGATAGAATCGTATGCATCAACATTTTCATGGACGGATAGTATGATACGCTATCAAGCACTAAATAAGCTCAAAGGCTCTGCTAAAATCTGGTACGAATCTTTATTGCGTAATGATCACATGTGGACAACTTGGCTGTGGAAGAACTGGAAGGAAAATCTTTCTAGTACATTTAGAGTAAAGAGAAATATGTTTGACCTACTTAGAGAAATCGTTGACCGGAAACCTGTCGAAAATCAACCGCTGTATGACTTCTTTTTTGAACAAAAAGCGAAAATTGATAGTTTGTGCTTAAATTTTACTGAAAATGACGTCATCTCGATAATATTAGGGAATATCGGCGATATTAACATAACAGCATCTGTTGAGGCTAGTAACTTTAAATCATGCGATAGTTTAGCTGGATTTTTGCACAGCCGCGTTTACAAAACAAAACCCGTTAAACAAACATTTAACCATAACAATACTCGTGAAAATGTTATGGTTCCATGTCAAGTTCAAAGTTCTGTGTCCCAAACATCAACGGCAACTACGACAACCGGATCAACCGTGACTGATCAAACACCAAGTCAACGCAAACCCATAGAGTGTTATAATTGCGGCGGGAATCACAAACGATTTCAATGTACGGTAAAATGTGAATTTTGTGGTAAGAAAGGCCACTCGGAAACTTCATGTTTTAACAAAAAGAATTGTCACAGTGACAAACCTGAACCAACAAATAATCAGGAAACAAAATAATTTTGTAGATACAACTTTCTAATCTGTAAGAAAATAGGTAGTAACGGTTTTGTTCATGAAGCATTCATAGACACCGGGAGTAGCTGTTCTATAATAACATCTAATTTGGCAGAACAATGTAATCTCCAAAGAATTCCGTTGAATACCCCTATAACACTGCAGGGATTTTCTAAAGACAATTTAAAAATCCTAATGGAGGTGGTAAAAGTAGGCATACAATTAGATTCCGTTAATATAGACGAGATTGAGATGTACATACTTAATGAACTATCGGGATGTGACGTACTGATAGGGCGCAACGTGACAGAACGGTCTGATATGTATTCGCGAATTGGTGAAACTTTAAAGTTTAAAAAATTTTAACATTTTCATGACCTCTGCTCTGCAACGTTGTTGGTGAAATATCCTTAGAGTTTGATACAGATTCTCACCATGATGAGTTGGTTAATCCATTCGGTAAATATCAGAAATGCATAGCTTCGAATATAAACCAACTAGAGAAAGTAGAAGATCATGAAATGGTCTTTACACGATAAAAAACCTGTGCAATGTAGACCATACAGGACATCACATTCGGATAGGCAAATTGTAAGAAGTATGGTAAACTAACTCTTAGAGAATGGTATAGTCCGTAAAAGTAAATCTGAGTATGCGAGTCCAGCTCTGCTTGTGAATAAAAAGAACGGTGAGAAACGATTGTGCATTGATTATCGCGCATTGAATAAAGCTAGAACAAAAGATAAATATCCGATGCCACGCATCGAAGACTTAATAGATAGACTAAAGGGCGGTACATTTTTCACAAGTTTAAATCTTAAAAGTGGCTACTATCAAATTAAAATGGCAGAGGAGTCTCTTTACGAAACAGCGTTTATAACTGAGGACGGACATTATTAATTTTTGCGACCCCCATTCGGACTAGCCAATGCACCATCATGTTTTCAGCAAATGATGGACAAAGTCATGGGGAACTAGAGGTTTGGTGAGATTGTTTTTTATTTAAATGATATTTTGGTAATAAGCGAGACGGCTGAAGAAAATCTTCATCTTCTAGAGAAGATACTAGTAATCTTTAAGGAAAATGGCCTTACGTTTAACCTAAAGAAGTGCCATTTCTTAAAGTCAGAAATAGAGTTCCTGGGTTATAGAGTAAACTCCGAGGGTTTGAAGCCAAGCGAGAGTAAAGTTAGGGCAGTTAAGGAATTCCCGGTTCTAAAAACAATTCACCAACTCCGACAGTTTCTTGGCCTGATCAGTTATTTTCGTAAGTTTATCAAAAACTGTGCCATGATCTCTAGCCCGCTTTCCAAATTACTGAAAAAAGACAGCCCTTGGGTTTGGAATTCTGAACAAGATCGCGCCTTCACGGTATTAAAAGGACGTCTCTTTTTCTCAGTTCACATGATAGTTTGACATTATTTGACCCTGCCAAGCAAAGCATACTTTATACTGACGCAAGCAGAGACGGAATTGCAGGCCATTTGATGCAGGTTACGGATAATGGTGAAAAACCTGTTTATTAAATTATAGCCGTCAAACTGCTAGCTATCGTACAGTCTTTGGAAAAGTTTAGGCGCTATGTGTAAGAGTTCTCTTTCGATATCGCTCATAGAGAGGGCACTCGTATGCAGCATGTAGTTGCTTTAAGTAGGAACCCCTTAAGGTCTGGGAGAAATCTGAAGTGGAAATTGTCATGTCTATGACAGCAGCGGATTGGTTGCTTTCAGTTCAACTGTCGGATTCTCGGATGGTAGATATTAGGCAGACTTTAGAGTCAGGCGAAGCAGACAAACATAGGGATGTATTCAACAAATACGAACTTCTTGGCAATAAAGTATATCGACGCACAAGTCACGGTCGTCACTGGGTTGTCCCAAAGCAATGCATATGGCAAATTATCAAATGTAACCATGGCGACCTCGGTCATTTTCTTAGTCGATAAAACATTTGAACGAATTTCTAGCCGATATTGGTTTTCTCGGTCATGTTCTGGTATTGTAGAATATGTAACGATAGTGATCGTTTCGGGCCTGAACTTGATCATGATGACGAGCATAGTAGGTACAGATGTGACGAAGTTGCGTAAAAGAGCGGACGAAAATATTAAGAATAGTGTGAAGTATCAGAAGAAAAGATTCGACCGGTGCCGCACTAAAGCTAAACTTTATCAGCCAGGAGACTTAGTCCTTATTAAAATACAAAGCCAAACAAATGACGGACGAAGCAAAAAAAAAATACTGCCTACCTTTAAAGGCCCATTCCAAATAAGGAAATGCCTGGATAAAGATAGATAATATGAAGTCAAAGACATGCGGGGCAGTAAAAGAAGTAATAGATCGTATAATGGGGTGGCCGCTGCTGAGAACATTAAACCTTGGATTAAAATTGATAACTGGTGTGTTGAGTGATGCATCATTTGAAGGCGTAAATATATATAAGTAAGGCGTGTTGGAAAGGTAAAAAAAAAAAAAGAAAAAAAGAAAATTGGTATATGCCTTCAGTATAAGAAAGAAACTTGCTTTGTAAAATTTTTCACTTTCTGCCCAAGTTGATTAAGTACATTCAATTGACCTGGACAAAAAAAAAAAAAGAAGAAAATTGTAGGCACTCGCCAGAATCAAGATGGTGAGCTGAAACAGTTACTGCCTAAGCCTAAAGGAGTGAACTGGACCAGGCACCACCTTGGATTAAGGGAGTGAGCTAAAATGACAGGATCAAAGAGATTGTCTAAGCCTAAAGACAACTCTGTTTTGGGGTCCAGTACAATTTGAATTGGGAATAACTTACTGCAGAATAATTCACAAAGCTTCCTAAGGCTAAAGGGGCTTTGTTTTGAATTCTGTGATGTGATTTATATTGGAAGAGCTATGATAGATTCATGAATGGGACTACCAGTTGCAGAGTAGTGAGAGTTCCTAAGCCTAAAGGAACAGAAACGATGTAAACCCTGTAACTGGAGTTCTATTAGTATTATGAATCAAGACTGGCCGAAGCATTTTTGTTTTAAAAATAACACATTTTAACATACATACAGTGTGTGCTTTCAGATGGTTCGTTAAGCAAAGTAAGACTGACGATGTAAGGCGTGCCTGAGGACATGCACGGCGCAGGAGGGCCGTGTTGGCAACACCGAGTGAAGCTACTTCGAACATAGGTGGAGAAGTCTTTGGAAGGAGGAACTTTCCCGCCATTATTGAGCTGAAGCCGCGAAACGCGATTGATTTTGGGATTTGTTTTTGGTTTAATATTTATGTTTCTATAAATTGCTAATACGTGTTTTAAACCATCCTTTAAGAAATGGTTAATACATGTGCCAATTGAAGACAATTTAGTTGCGCAGCAGCAAACTCTTTTGTGGAATGATGATTATTTTTTGAGTCTAGCACCCGGTGAATATAACAGGCCAGTCAGTATTTTAATGGATGAACATGCGGAAGAACTATCTTTTCCGACAATCTACGGCGGTCATTTTCGAATATACAGAGATGGTGTTATTGTTACTCCATTTATGCAAGCTACCAGCGAACTTCGGCGTACTGATAGACGTGCTACTGAAAACAACTTTTATACATCGCTGCTAAAATTATGAGGTTGCGAGTTAGTAAATGTGTCAACGTTGCGTTTAAGCATGTTGGACAAGGTACTTCAATCAAATAAATATTGCACACGTTAGCGATGTTAATGTTAGGAGCTCATTTGTTGGAGATATTTGTGCGTGCTTATGCAAACTTAGAAATGGCCTACACATAGTCATGGTAGCAATTTACATTTCACCGAATCCAAAATTAGACGAGGTAGAGCATTTTATTCATCGCACTTTACTGGAGTACACTAAAGAAGGATCGAAAATACTTGGTACAAATGGTAATAAATTTCCACTTATCTTGGCTGGCGATTTCAACATCAACTTCGCTGATAAAAAATCAGAGCGGTTGACAACTTTTCTTGCGAAAATATTGAATTTGAAAATGAATAATGATCCACAAGAATCCACAACAAAATATGGGACCACCATTGACGCGGTATTTTCCAGATATTTTTAGAAGATATCAAGTTTCTTATTTCAGTTACCATAAACCTATAGTTTCAATGATAAATATTCCTGAATAACCTACATCTATTGTAAGATAATAAAAATATTTTGAACAATATTAACTTCTCATTTATTTAATAAAAGAAAGAAAAAATGTTTTCTTATCGGTCACCACGCTCAAAAAGTGTAACTTGAATTAATATCAAAGAAAAAAAAAACAAAGGAAAAAAGATACTGCACAAATAAATAAATAATTATAATTGCATATAATAAATAATTATAATTGCATAAGTTGATAAAAAATGCTATGCAATAGCTTTACCGCGGCAGTCCCCGAGTGCCACACGTCTTTTTTTATATTGGTTATTGGGCGCTGATAGCCCGCTGAGTATATAGTTAGTTCACAGGCTGCACGTGTAAAACAGTTGGCAATAAGCTGTGAAAAGCGTTATTTTGACTGCCCTGCTACAGCGTGCAAACTTACGAGCCAACATGTTACATAGAATTGCCAGCGCCCTACGTTCCCTCTCAATATCCAATAATGTTTAGAACTGTCATTGTTTGTATCCGCTTTGCCAGCTGTCAGTGTCACTTGTCGATGTTAATGTGCTACAGGTATGGACCCAGGAAAATAATGGCACCATAAATAATGACTTTTACTCTTAATGGCTCTATTAGACGGCTTGTGTTGTGACGTTTCAAAATGTGAGGAAATATGTACGGGCTGCAATAATGACGTAGCATTGACAGAAACTATGATTAATTTAAATTAAGTTTTTATGGCTGGATTTATAGTTTTTAGGTTGTCACAGACGCCATCATACAGTTCCGCTGGTTTAGGTCCTGAATTCATGTTAAAAGTTAAACTGATACCAGAAATAAAGCACCAACTGTTGCACTCTAATTTTCACGCAAACAATGAAACTGACACACGTTGATACTAGGGTTGCCAACTTTTTTCTGACGAAAAATAGTATTTTTCTCAAAATCTTGCAAAAATATAGTACTTTTGTAAAATTTAGGGAAAAATATAGTACACATTTATTTTTATTATTTATTTTTCAATTTGTATTTTGTTATTATTACTCTGCGCTTTGGCCATCAAGATTTTATTATTTTTAAACTGTTCAATTGTAATCTAAGCAATCAAGCATACACATAGTTTTTTATTAACATCTTCTATGCCTTTTTAGGGTTCCGTACCCGAAGGGTGACAAACGGAACCCTATTCATAAGCCTCCGCTGTCCGTCTGTCTGTCAGCGAGCTCTATCTCATGAACCGTAATAGGTAGGCAGTTGAAAATTTCACAGATTGAGCATTTCTATTGCCGCAAGAGCAACAAATAATAAAATTAAAAATTAAAGGGGGGTCGCCATACAATAAAATTAAATTTTGAAAAAAAACTAATCTGACCCTGGCATGTGGGGTATCATTGTCTAGAGCTCATCAAGTAGAAAATAAATATAATTATTATTTGTTTTTATCTTCAAAAATGATGAATTAGGGGGCCGTAGAAGTTGTCTGTTTTAGACCATTTTTGTACGAGCTCTATCTCAACAACTAAACAAATTAGGAATTTGAAACTTGTGTGTATCATGTACCATATACTGTTTATAATCAACAAATACTAAAAACGCCGATTAATAACGTATTTTATATAATATGGGCGATTTACTGCAACTTAAAAATAATATTTTGTATTTCATGCTAATAATATGCGATATAAATTCCACAGATAACTATTTACTAGTCGGATTAATGACATGGAATTAGTAAGTACCTACTATCATGGCAGCATATTATACTATTTCGATCATTCAAATTTCGATCATCCAAAAAGGTCTACAAAATAAGCTCTCTTCAAAAGATTTTAAAACCGGCCAGTATTTTTTGAGTTTAAGAACTTTATCGACTTTTTTCAAAGTATCCCTAGACGGTGTTGATGTGTGTACCTCTCAGAGCTTTAGTTATTACTCTGAGGTGTACCTCATGTTAAAACTACCTACACTCCAATAGACAATAATATTCAGTAACATTGAAATGAATGGTGGTACATACAGGGTACTATTCAGTTACCTTAAACCGTTGTGGATACAATTTCATATTGAGAAAACTTATTTGTGTAAAAATATTCAGCCACGGCGGCCAATCTCAATGGAGACTAGCCTTCGGCGTGGGAGATATTATAGTGCACAAGTGTATGCGCAGACACGAGTGCACTCTCTCTTCTCTCACTCTCATAGTCCGATGGGATGTGTAAAAATAATTTTTATTTTCGCTTGAGTTTATTAGGATAATTTTTTTTGTTGGCACATTGGCGTGTGCTAGCTGTCATTATGGCAAATATATTTTATTTAATGTTTTGTGTTGAGTAATGTAAAATATTTGCATACTATTGTATAGAATCAAGTTTTTTTTCTAACAGACAGCTGCGCTGCTGGGGAGTTTGTTGCGCCACTTCTTCTTTCCAGCAAAAGCACTAGGAAGTGGTGAAGGGCGGGCGTTTTTGGGGGACTGTCTTATGTAATTTTGACGTTCGAAAAGTGCTGATTCTCAGCCTATTTTGAATAAATGACTTTTGAATTTGAATTTGAATTATGACTATCAAAAATAACGTAAATAAATACCTGTATTGACGGAATGTTGTAATTAAAATTTGGCGTACTACTTACATTCTATTTTGTACAATATAGTCTTATGTAGCAAGAGAAATCCTTTTATTTATAAGTAACTAGCTTTACCCGGCCCGGCTTCGCACGGTTAGTACTTACTTACTCTACGGCGCACCTACCTTTCCTATTACCTATTTCTACCTAATTACCTACCCTACCTACCTACCCTAACTGCTACCTAACCTAACCTACCTACGCTACATATCTACCTGCTTACCTACCACATATACCTATTTATACCTACTAATACTATGTTAGTAGCAAATAAATAGCTTTGACTTTAGTTAATGCATGTTACTAAAATAAATGAAATAAACTTCTACACCTATAATTTAACACAACAACATTTTTTCATTAAAATTAGACAATTTCTTTACAAATTTTTATGTTTTTTTAAAGCGCGTCTGTTGTTTCCTTTACGAAAGTATTACAAAAATGCATAGTGTTAAATCTTGTATGACATGGTATGGAACCCTTCGTGTGCGAGTCCGAGTCGCACTTGACCGATTTATTTAAATTTCTGTACTTACATCTTTTTGGGAGGCGCGCAAAAATCATTATCACTTTCCGTTAAAAACTTTTCGAATTTGTCTGGTAGGTATATAATATCCTCTAATCACGGCGGTAAAAACAGCATTTTTGTAATTTTTGGAGGGTCATATTTTCTTAACCAATAAGTTGCTGAAAAAAAAAAAGGAAATAACAGGGACGTGTCTGCAGCAGACATTGATTTTATAAAATAAAATAAATTGCTCTAGAGGCCATTATTCAGGCAGAAAGAAGGGGAATACATTTGAATGGAGAATCGCAGACCCTGGTTCCCTCTTACAAAAAAAGCGTGACAGTTCAATTAGCGATGAAAATATAGTATTTTTCGTACTATATTATTTTTCTATAATATATAGTACAATTGACTGAAATATAGTACGATACTATATAATATAGTACGGGTGGCAACCCTAGTTGATAGCTACATTAAAACATTACTCATTGTCGGACATGGTTCATGAATAATGTAAGAGCAATACCGTGTAGGTACACTGTACTCCCAGTAGATACCTAATTAATTTGCATCCGACACTGTCGTTATTTAACACAGATTATTCATGCCGTAGATGCATAATGCTTCAGGTTGATGCTTGACAGGTTACGAAAATCTAAGTATTTCTTCCAAGAATCTCCGCTGTCAGATTTTAAATAAATCCTCCGTAATCAAATTATAAACATGGCCGTAAGTCGTCAAAATAAAATTAGATGCCATTAATGTTTTGTTTTTAATTTGTTTTTTTTTCTAAATGGCTTTTAGCCTTTCTTTCGTACCTACAGTTCGGTCAGCTTTTTTGTATGCCTACTGAAACCTTTTTAATTATAGGAATGAATAAATTCCAATAAAATGGTCTTAGAAAGAAAATAACATAGACGATGTCGATTACCCACATTTCTACTTTTCTCCCTTTCTCCTGTTGATTTTTTTCCACCATTTCAATTTTACTAAATAATATAAAAATATAGTAGCACTTCTGTTTCCATAATCTATGGTTATATTGGAATTCACAGCATTCAAGCATTGACATACAGTGACGCTTCAGAGAGCAATGTGTAGGCGTATTAAATTGATTGGAATTCAACAATTCCGGTTCCAATCCTTTTATGTGGGTATTGGTTTTCGTTTATTGATAAAATACTTTTTAACAGAATATGAAACAACGAGAATATAGCTAATTGGACTCGCACATTATGTGTAACTGAAAGGCTGTAAAACTACATGATAGATTGAAAATAAAACATAACACATAAAAAAATATAACTACTTAATCTTTACAGATTAGATTAGTTTTTATCGCTGTTTTTTTGATCATCAACATAATTATCTTGCCTATTGTTACATTAACTAATACAGATTGGTGAAGTCTAACATAAAATGAACGGTGAAGGAAAACATCGTGAGGAAACCGGCATGTCTTAGAACCAAAAATTCGAAGACATGTGACATCCACCAACCCGCACTGGGCCCGCGTGGTGGATTACGGCCCACTCCCTCTCACAGAGAGGAGGCCTGTGTCCCAAAAGTGGGAACATTAATAGGCTGATGATGATGAACATAAAATGTACCAAACATTGAAACAAATTACAGAAGGAAGAAGAAGTTGTGGTGTTACATTTCATATTGCATTACGGTATAAGCAACCATGGAATGCGCACTCTACACAGATGCACTTTGCGTACGGCGCTTGACGTGGAAACACGTCGTTTCCGGGTTCTATAGAAATACCTACGCTGAGATTCCATGAAACTAGATTCGACAAGATTCGACTTTTTTTGTGCCTAGTAAGAAAAAAAAAACCATTCGGCGCGGAATATTTTCAAGAAAGGTTTTATAGATTCACATCAGCTATTTTTATTTACTTAGTTTTTTACATCACAAAATGTAGGTCGAGTAACACTCATCTGAATAAAATAATATGGTTGGCGAAATTAAGTTTGTTTGTTAATAAATAATTTTATTAGCTCAGCCAGGCCCAAGGTTTGCGTAACACAGGAAAATGAACTGTATTTTATTTTGGAACTCGGAAAAGGGTATTTATTTACGAACTAGAGGTAATTTACATCTTAATTAAATTAACTCGATATTATTGTTATTTTTGGACTGGAATGAATGGACTTTGGTGCGTGTCACGCTAGGCTGCCTGTCCACTGAAGCGGAGAGGAGAGGAGAGGAGCGGAGATGTGCCATTATTAACCAATCAAATCTAAACTCAGGGGCGGAGTCAAGATTCTATTGGTTAATATTGACACATTTCCGCTCCTCTTTTCTCCTCTCCTCATGGCATAATGTCTTTCATTTTCACAGGTCAACAACATTCATTGCGTTAATAACGTTGTTGAGCAGAAGACTTTTTCAAACATATGATCAAATGGATTAGAAATTTCCTTCAAATGACTGCTGGACGGTTTCTGTAACTTTTTACTTATTATTATTACTTATTTCTCGTATAAGTCTTGAAGAGATTTACCTATACAACCTGTTTGTGAAGTCAACTTTTGTTATTGTATAATGCGTTTTAGATTGCTTACAAAGATTTCCAAATAAATATTTATCGTCAATTTAAATACACAATTGCATTCCCATTGCTCTGTCATTTCTTCTGTTTTGCTGTACTTACAAATACAACCTTAATTTTTGTTTATACTAAACCTCTTAAGTGGTCATTGCACTCATCATTATGAACTTTCACTATGGGACCAAAGCTGAAATCATAAAAAGAATTCTGCTATTCCTTAATCCCTACATTTATGTTCGCATAACTCGACAAAATGTAGGGAACAGCTGATATTTTTTCGTGATTTCAGCGTTGTTCCAAAAAAATAAGGCTGTATACATATACTTCTTTCTGTTCCTTTATTGAACATGATTAGCACGCTCCTCTCCAGTAATACCTTCCATTTAGCTAATACGAGTATCAGTCTCACACGAGAGCAAAGGGGTAATGAGATTGTCTCCTGATTGCGACTCTAGATTTCACGGAAGGTGCTTACAACAAACAGACCTCAATGTTTGCGAAATCAGATATAGGATAAACGAGGCAGTTTTAATGCTTGAATACTTTTTAAACTTGAAATTCTCTTGAGAGGCAATTTAGTAATGGTGATAGGTAGTTATAGGTATGGTACCAGGGACCGAAAACCGTAATAAATTAGGGTACCGGTATCGAAGAATTTTGGTTACTTGGTAAGTTGCTAATACTACTTACTAGGTAACCAAGAAGAAAAAACATGTTTCTTACCTCATTTAGGTTACCGTTTTAAACCGGTTACAGAAAAATGGTGTACGCCCTTTGATTAATACCGACGACACGTGTACTACCTACCTTACACGTGCCGTCGGCAGGTAATTTTTATTTCGGTAACCGGTGTTTTAATACTAGTTGTATTCAATTTAAATTAACTTTTTTAAATATGTAGGTACTTACCTATAATAATATAAATGTTGTAACCGAAAAAATACCCGTATTGGTCATACCGTGTCGGTTCCCGATAGGTGCGTAGTCCTTTTTACAGTTCGCGTCAAATAACTTTGCCGCTCTGAAGTAAGCTACAAATGTAGTGCGCATGCCAGCGCGCATGCGCAACCTAACTTCAGAGCGGCAAAGTTATTTGACGCGAACTGTACCATTAGTGAAATTAATTTGTCTTCAACTAGTCCTAGTTCCTACCTAATAATAGGTAAAAGATTGACCTCCATCAATCAAGGAAGAGTAGAATATTATTGAATGTTGTTATCAGATAATGTTGAATTATGTGATCGCATAGCCTCTTTTAATTAGAACTTGGTACACACGGCGAGCAGTGGTGGCCCAGTGGTAACGGCCCCGACTTACGAGTTGTAGGTCGTGGGTTCGAACCCAAGCAGGCGCTTTACTTTGTGTAAATAATTTCATCACCACTGCTCTCAAAACGGTGAAGGAAAACATCGTGAGGAAACCGGCATGTCTTAGAACCAAAAAATTCGAAGACATGTGACATCTACCAACCCGCACTGGGCCCGCGTGGTAGATTACAGCCCACTCCCTCTCACAGAGAGGAGGCCTGTGTCCCAGCAGTGGGAACATTAATAGGCTAATGATGATGATGACACACGGCTACACATCAAGTTATACATTTCCAGTTTATGGTGATTTCGCATTGTAAACGATTTCCGTACAATGCGAGGTCAGCTTAAACTGGAAATGTATAGCTTGATGTGTAGCCGTGTGTACTAACTCCCAGCGAACTACCTAAAATTAGCACCGTATAAGTCAAACTACCTATCTACCTCCTAAGTTGTAGGTACAACATACATTACAATAACTTCATCCTGATTTGACTTTTGTTTACACAAATAAATAAAAAGAACGAAATGAATTAACCTTATTAATTTCTTTTTAAATTGATATATCTACATTTGTTTTATTTATCACCACTGCCAATACCAAAAGATAGTACCTATTGATAGCAGGTACACCTTGCAAAAAAATTTTCCTACTCTCTCTAGTCTCTACTAAGGAATTTTTTCGATTTTCGTAGCTAATATAAAGGGACGGAAAAACTTTTCTTTAATTAGTAGGTAATTACTTCGCTGTTGTACTCGAAGTCGAAGTTAATAATTACTAAAGATTTTTGTAATTACCCGGCCCTTCGAGATCTTTATTAACATTTTGTTAGGTAGGTAGGTATGTACACTTACCTTACTAACAGTGCATTAAATCCGTAAAATTTTCACAATTTCAGTTTATTGTGAAAATGTTATAAGTATTCCTATTCGCCGCATAAAAATCCCTTGACGTGCCGTGCCGTGTCGGTGCAGCGGTGGGCGTGTAGGCCCTAAGGTTGGCTTACTGCTTAAGGCGACGATCACCTACTTTTAATGATTTTATACGGAAATTTAGACTCCGTATCAAAGTTGCGACAAACAAATGTGCGACAAACGCTAGGGCGACAGTACGATAGGTCGATTATAGAAATGTTTGTCGTGCTTTAGTTTGTCGAGCGAAAATTGTGTCGCGCTATCGTTTGTCGATCAAAAGTTTCGTCGTCCCATCGATGGTCGTGAAAACAATCAGTCGCAATAACGTTCGTCGATCAAAAGTTTCGTCGTGCCATCGTTTGTCGTGAAAACAATCTGTCGCACTAACGTTCGTCGAGCTGATGTGCTGTCGCACTGCTGATGGTCGACCTATCGTACTGTCGCCCTAGCGTTTGTCGCACATTTGTTTGTCGCAACTTTGATACGGAGTCGGAAATTTACCTCTAAACGAGTAGTGTTAATGATTTGGAAAAAATATATGTTAAATTAGAGCATTTTCTTAATAACTTAATATATGAATATTTTACATTATGTTTATATTACATAGTGAAATTAATTTGTAAAGTTATGTCTAACGCGTATAAAAAACTGAAAATTACGGTACGCAAAAGCTATCAAGCGTATTTTACTGTAACCTTCACCATTTTAAGGATAATTAAAATATTTATCTTTTAGTATACTTTTGTTATTAAAATACCTTTTGTTTTATGTATAATAAGTTAATAATGCGTCAAATTGGTGACTCCTTGATGTGCGAGTTCTATTACTGGCTGGACGGACGATGCGGTGCGTGAGCTCAGTACAGAACACGCAAGCTAACCACTCAAGGTCACTAGCATATATCTGCGTCTTAATATTGATAACTAACTAACAAATAATGACAAATAATGTCTGCATCACTCATATTAAGGTACCCATGTCTCGAGCGTAATAATTTAAGTTAATAACTGACGGTTAGATCCGACGACGGATGACGCACAAAAATACGATACGAAGTGTATAGAGTGCCGCAAGTTTCTTGTGGCACTCTAGTGTCACTGCCTCGGCCCGGCTAGGGTGGCGTGAGCGTTGTATTGTCACTGTCACTTGTTATTTAGGTTAGAACTGTGACCACACAACGCACGAGCCGAGCGAGCGTAGCGAGCGGTGCCGCGGTAGCGGCCGGCGAAGTGCCAGGGTCCGTTTAGGCACAAGAGAATGTAATGTTTTGGGAATGTGGTGTTTTACAGCGATTTAACCTCGACAATCAAACAAAATACCAAGTGACGTGACTTAGTGAGTGACAATGACAATCCTATGCTTGCGGCACTTAGGCCGGGCCGAGGCGGTGTTACTAGGGTGCCTGTAGTGGCACTTTATCCGATAGGGATACAGTGCCACTGGTGGCACTCTATACACTGCCAATACGATAAGTGTACAGTACTGTCTTCCTTAAATAAAATAAAAAATTATTGCAGACCACATGATCCATAAAAATATAATAACACATAAATTAAATATACTTAACAAAATTAGAATTAAAATCAAAATTAAAATCAAAAATTAAAATTAATATAAAAATCAAAATCAAAATTAGAATAATTAATAAAATATGGTTCGCTATTTGTAATCCAATCACATCTCAGCGACAGTCAATGTCAAAAGCTTGCCAAATATTTATGAAAATTTGAGGTAAGTATTTTTGAAAGATTGAGTTTATAAAGCGAAAATTTTTGAAAATACCAGAATTGCCTCTCAGTTTAATTTTAAATCTCCGTACTTACTATAAACATGAAACGAAAATAAAAAAATTGGTCAGGTGTGAGTTGGACTCGCACACGAAGGGTTCCGTAACACTACGTGTACTTATTTCTTTAGCAAAAAAACACGTTTCTCTTGTATGTAGGTACCCCTTTAATTTTTGACCTTATTTTATTTATTGATAAAGCAACAATAGAAATACACAATCTGTGAACATTTTAACTGTCTACTTTAATACATTATATTATCTGTGTTATTACGGTTCATGAGATACAACCCGCTGACAGACAGACGGACAGACAACCGAGGCTTTATTTAGGGTTCCGTCTGGCTCCCTTCGAGTATGGAACCCTAAAAATGGTTTACTTTGAACCTCCAAACTACACAGCACATTTTGATTGACGACAAATCCTAATACATTTTATATGTCGTTGAAAAATTATTATTATTAAATGTCGATGCCAGTTTAGCCAGTCATTCTCCGTTATACCCAGTCGTTTGGGAGGTTTCATCATTAGATTCACATTGAGGCGTCCTAAAGCTTGAATAATAAAGTTTTTAATGCAAATCGTAACTTCGCAGGTAACTGAATTGGGCCGTAATGGAGAAAGTGGATAATGGCTGGTAAATTTTCGAGTTTCGTGTGAATTTTGGAATAATGGAGAAGTTTTGTGTTTGTGCTTGTAAGTTGTTACTTATTGTTATGTTATGTGGTTTGTTAGATATGTAAGTATTACATAACATCACTTGTGTGTTCCCCGAAGGGTTCGGCGGAGGTGTACCTATTATATTAGTACACCCACATTTCAGTTTGAAGGTATATACGGTAGGAGATATGACTTCTAAAGTTGGTATCCGAAGGCTGGCGAAATCTCTGGCAATTGCAAACACCTAAGGTTAGGTAAGTTTGTGGATGCTTGTTTTTGTCCAAATTTATTATAGTATAATGTTGCCGTACCCTAACCGGGTTTCATGTTGGAACCTACCATTACTTGTACCAGCAAAAATGTACACATGAATGCAATAAAAAGTTTGAGTTTGAGTTTGAGTTTCCTGGACTCCTGGTATTCAAGTAAGCATTGTGAAAGTTGATATATCTCTGGAGTAAGTAAGTAATAACAGCCGTACGGGTCGATCGATCAGGTTAAAGCTACGCTTCCGTGGTCAGTTCGTGGATGACGATGGACGTGGGACTCCTCCGTACCTCGGAAAGCACGTTAAGCCGTTGATCCCAGCAGTCGTTCTTGGATCTTTGACAGTCGTTATCGTTACGCGTCGTCAGAAGGCCGAAAGTCTGACATCTGACAACCAGTCTTACCAAGGGGTACTGTGTTACCCAGTCACTGGGTTGTGGAGGTCAGATAGGCAGTCGCTCCATGTAAAATACCGGTATTTAGCTGCATCCGGTTAGACTGGAAGCCGACCCAAGATAGTTGGGAAAAGGCTATAGGCAGATTGATTGTGAAAGATGATAATATGTCTAGGAAGAAGATGACGACTAATAGAAGTATAGAAGAGATTCTGTGTCGACTCCAAATACCTAAATAAGGATAAATAATGAAGATGATGATGATTTTGAGGGGGGAAATGATAATAATGGTAGAACAGCTATGCTTGCGAAACTAAAGCAAAACATAATAGTGACACAGAACGAAATTATAACACGACAAACATCTGTTAAGCCTCCAGAGTTTAAAGTTTTAAACAACTAAAACTTTAAATTCAGCTCATCCAGTTAAACAAACGATGACCCCAAACTATAAAGTACGCTTTAAACTGAAAAGTAGTGGTCTAGACCGAGTAGGGAGATATATTGATACAACTAAACAACCAGAGTTGGCTAACTAGTTTGAAACTGAACAATTAAAATGCAGCGTGGAGTTAAAAGTTTTAAACTTTGGATATTTGACTATCGAATGTGTTTTGCATTATGTTGCTACTTCATCCATCCTTATCCAGACATCCATACGTACCGTCAGCGCTCTGCATTACCTGACGAATATTTTAGATTAAGTATGTTTATTACCACAATGCGTTCTATCTGGGCATAAAACTTGATCGAAAACTCATATGGAAAGCTCATATTCAGGCTAAGAGAGCATGAAGCACAGAAGTCTGCAATGGCTCCTGGGTAGAAACTCCACACCGAGCATTGATAACAAGCTGCTCCTGTACAATGCCATACTAAAGCCAATTTGGACATATGGGATCCAGCTTTGGGGCACAGCAAGTGTCTCGAATTTAACATACTCCAGAGGGCACAAAATAGCATCTTGAAATCCATATCAAATGCTCCATGGTTCATAAGAAACTCAGAGCTACAGGACATCCTAAATATTAACACCGTGCAGCTATCTAATTACGCAACACATTTTCGTAACCGATTCCGACTAATCTGTTTCATTTTGACAGTTCAACAATATTCATTGCGTTATTTACGTTGTTGAGTAGTTTTTTTTTTGGAACTTACGAAGCAATGGATTAGCAATCTGTTTCAAAACGATTCAGATTCTGATTAATCGTGTTTTACGTAATTAGGGTACAGGAGCCAGGAGGAGATAAGGTCCATTGCTGCACGCTATAAGACAAGACTTGAGAAGCATCCAAACCCACTAGCAGTTGCACTAACCAAGTCTGACCACAAACGAAGACTCAAAAGGCTTGCAAAAACAGACCTATCAAGCTAGACTATGCCTTGCAAGTCTAATGCAAATAAAGAGAATTCTTAATGAAGAAATTACTCTGCAAAACCCTACCTACTCCACATCTGCTCATAGTTGACTCAGATTGCAGATCAAAACAGAGAAAAAAATAAAAAATAAAAGTATGTTTTACATAGTGAAAGTGAAATTAATTTGTAAAGTATGTCTAACGATACTTAATTATAGGTAGGTAGGTACGTCAGAAGCACCCTGAGTCTCTAACTAGGGAGCTTCGGTTCTAAGAACTTTTCTTATACGTTTCCCACACAAAGGCGAACATAATATTGACATATTTCTTACATGGCCTAGAATTTAATAAGAAGCAACCTAGAATTTAATAAGTATAATGTTCTTAGATATTTCGTAAACGAATTCTTTTCTGCAGGTATACCTATTATCTGACACTGAATTCGTTGCAGGAATTTAATAATATAACTTTTTTATTTTCTCTCTCCACAAAGGTTGGCTTACACTTAAGGACTAGACAATAAATGTCTACATTTATTGTCTAGTCCTTAAGTGTTATTTCCTATAGAACCTTTGGGAGAGACTGGAGTCCGTACTACTTAGAGAAACCCTGTGTTACGGATCTCCAGGCTCCCAGTGTTAGGTCATCTTATGGTACATTGCAGAATTTTAAAGTACAAGCATTTGAATCTCTATGAAAGAGAAGCAAAGGAAGGATTTTTTTTTAAAATAAATATTAAAACAAATAAAAAGCCAAAAATAAAAACAAAACAAAATTGTTATGGGTGGGTTTATTGTAATGAGGTGCATGTTCGTGAGTGGATTGATTGATTGGACGTTCCAAATTCTCAGTAACCCATTAGGAACCGGCGCCAGATTTTTCCAAAGGAGGTAGTTGTTTAGTTGTTAAGCAAATGTATCGTGCCATACATACCAACATGCGTAATAACACTTTATAGCAATTCGATACCTACAGCCTACAGGTAATAAAAGAGGAGTCAATAAAAAAACTTACAATTTATTTTACTTTTCCGGATCGACCGTTAATTCTAAAAACACTCTTACTTCGTTAGTAAGCTTCAAAATCAAATCGTCGGAGAGTGTATTTAGTTGATCGGTTAAATTTTTAAGTAGGGTGCGCATTTCTGGTGCCAGACGAACACCAGTTCTTAACCATTGAAAAAACCTGCTCATGAACCCATGAAAAGGATCAACAACACTTTTCTTACTATACGTATGATCAAGATCTGACAGTATACCATGTACTAGTTCCACGTCTCTCCCCTTGATACCATGGTTCTTTGACCGTAGAGCAGTCAGTCTATCGTTAACAGTTTTATATATTGACAGTAACACATCTCTCGTTGGAACACTATCAGAGTACGCCATGTCGTTGAATATAATTTGCAGCTCATTCCCAGTCATTTCGCTCAAGTGCTCGTAAAATTTGGTTTCCAGTAACGTCTCTGATACATGACGAATAAAGATTTTAATGTTGTCGTCGTTCATTTCTTTAAAAGCTTCCAATAAAGTGTGCAAGGCTTTTGTACATTCATAAGTTTTGATACAAATGTTGTATTCTGCACAGAGTTTGCTTTCATACCTCCCTTCAATGATCACAGATGCCACGACGAATTTTTGCGCCAATTTCTTCTTAACTTCGTTTAAATCAGTCGGAGAGCCTTCTATTCTTTCTGTAGCAAACAAAATAGCTTCTGTTTGGAACATTATACTTATTCTTTTAATAACTTCAATCCACGCGTAAGAATAATTGTTTTCATTCACTTTCAAGTTAACATTTCTGAGTAATTTACGTATTTTCTGCAAACATTTCTTAAGTTCCTCTTGAAACATGTAGCTCTTTTGTATTTCCTCGGTAGTGATTTCGTTTTGATAAATTATTCCCTTAAGAATGGCTTCTATAGATTTAGTTTGTACAAGTATGTATTCGTTCAAGAATTTTTCTAGTACACCTTCGCAGAAATTTAATTCTTCACATATGTTTGTGGATTGGATAATTAGAAATATGACATCGTTTTCTTGATTAGGGATGGCAGATCTTCGCCCGGAAGCGTCGACGAAGTTTCTTCGCATATAATGTGAGAACGTGTCCATTACTTCTTTACCGAAGCTTAGCGATCCCTGCATGTTAACTTTGACTGCATCGTTCACGGATATTATAGCTGAAATGAAAACTAACAGGTATAATTTGTTGTTTAGTTTTTTTCCCTCATAGGTAGGTACCTATGAGGGAAAAAAACTATCTACTCATCAAGAGAGATGATAATACCTACCTAGGTATTATCATCTCTCTTGATGAGTAGAATAATCCAGTGGTAGGTTAAAAAACTTATTAGTTATGTGCTTATAGGTAAATTTTATAATCATTTTGTAAGTAGGTACCTACTTACAGTAATCTTACTAGTAACTACTTTGCCAAGCTACAAATAACTCTTAATTAATAATTAAAAGGAATAATATGTACCTAATATTTTTTTCAGTAAATTAATAAATAAAACCCTCACCTAAAACAGCAAACAAATACTTTTTATAATCCATGTTCAATAAAACATACATTTTTATCCAAAATAAATAACAATTTATTTTATTACCTATAAAATGGTTGACGCTTTTCTATTTTCCTTAAAATACATTTCAAAATGGAGTCGTGATTCAATTTGACGGTCGTAAACAGTGAAAGCGAAGTAAACAGGTTTACTAGAAGACGGAAAATAAATAAAACATTTGTTATAGGGGGTAGGTACTAAAGGCGGCTCTCAATTGAATTGTATGCGCATGACTCGAGTTTTGAGCTCTTGCCTCTTGCTTCTTTGATGTTTATCTAATTGAATTCTGTGACTAGATAATGGGTTATTTTGTAAGAGCACAGACAGAACAAGGCAATGACTTATAAACCTATGGACTGGCCATAAAATGGCCGACAAAAATCGGGCACATAAAATGGCCGCCTTTCTTATGGTTCTCTCTGCGAGTGCAAGAGAGAGAGCAAGTAACACTTTCTCTCTCACTCCTACCACAAAATTCGGGCACTAAACATGGCGACCGGTCACGTATAGACATAACTTTGACGCAATAGTGTTGCCAAATTTAGTCCTTGACAAACAAATCTCTCTTTTCATATGCAGCTCTTGGTTAGTTAAAAAGAGACAAAACGCTTTTTGACATGTATGTGTCGATATGATCGATATGATAGATATTTGTATAACTATTCTTCATATAGTAGAATATAATGGCATCTCCATAGTCTTCCTATCTCAATGGAACAAGGAGACACCTCGGCGGCCGCTGCTATATGCGACACTGTCAATACTTTCCTTAAAAAAACGCGTCTCCTCTTTCTCACACTACGACACAAATGACTAAACTGACGGCTTATTTCAATGGAGAAGATGACAGAAGTCGTCTGTTTTGCGCATTTCCGGCGGGTTCCTACCTGAGTTTTAGGGGTGCGCCAAAGTTCACCTAAATTTTCAACTCCGATAATTGGAAATCCGAAAATGTTCTTCCTAACATTTTTCATCCTAACAATCACAATTCCTAACTACTCTGTCTCTAATGTTCATAATTCCGAAGCATTCAACTTCATAATGTCAGTAGCAATAAACATCTATTATACTTTTATTTGTTTTCCTATATTTTCTCAACATAACCATCTTTTACACTATTATTCAAAGTCATATCTTTTTTGTTTAGATTAGGATTAGGTTAGGTTAGGTTAGAACTGTGACCAACTACGCGCGAGCGAGCGAAGCGAGCGGTGCCGCGGCAGCGGCCGGCGAGCGCTACCTTGAAATTGGTCACGAAATTTTTCTAAGTATTTTTTTCATAGTACCCCAAAGACGACACTTTGACCTGAATTTCATTAATTTAAGACAAACATCAGTGAAACGACCTTTAATCATTCTAAACAGTTGATTTTAAGACATAATTATCTCAGGTATAGCTGTTATAGTAATAAATATGTAACAACAATAACCAAAAATAAAATGGCTAAATGTAAAAATGTGAACAGTTGTTTTATAATCACAAGAAATAGTTTAAAAACCAACCTTTTCCTTCAAAGCATCTGATTCATGATTATGTTCTCTCAGTATAGCATAAAAGCGTTTTATGATAAAAAACAGTAGGAGTTTAAATATATTATTTACATTAATGATATTATTAATTACAATTTTCGTAAACATGAGTGTTATGAACATCGCCGGTAGCACTACAAATAGTATGAATGAAAACTTTAGGATGAAAAATTTTAGGGAGAGTGATCATTCGGATTACAAATCGTTAGGAAGAAATTTCGGGTAAAGAACTTTAGGTGAGCCAATATGGACCCGAGTTTTAGGTATGTAGAGTTGTAGACGTAGTAGGTGCTCCCTAGTCCCTACTCCCTACCCACAGTAATTTCAAACTGACGGACTTTTAGAAAAAATCACATAACTTAGTCCGCTTAACTGTTCTTAAAGAGTCATAAAGAACTCTGTAAGAAACGTGTTTCACCTTTCATCGAGGCATCCTCAGGATGACGATTGACTTGCTTATCTTTGCGTTCGGGTCCTGTCGTGGCAACACGTAGTGTCCGGATTCGCAACAAATCAATCATCATCCTGAGGATGCCTCGTTGAGAGGTGAAACACGTGTGGATTTCTTACAGGGATTAAGTTACTAGATATACGTCGTCGATTTAATTTTTTTATATCCTTACCCCACATTAGGAATTTCTCCTGTATTATGGGTGCGGTTACAAAAATTTTAATTCACATACACAAACAGTCAGACCCGGAACAACTACCTGTAGGTCATACAAATATTTGTTCCGTGCGGGAATGGAACCCGCAACACGCAGATCAGCAGTCAGCCAAACCAATAATGTTGATTTAAGGCAGTAATTGACGTACGTAGTGGTGAATAAGGCGCTTAAGGGTACGCTAGTCGGGCATTCTTCCATACAAACGTAGATGGTGATAACTCCTCTGTTTGACGGTGTACTCGTACGTTTGAAAATAAAAATTATAATAATTTATCTTGTCATTATCTAACCCTGTATGGAAGCAGAATTGAAAAAAAAATACTGGTTTGGAAGCTTAAGCGTCGAAACTTCCTTCAATACTAATTTTAACTCGTGTTTGGGCGTAAATAAATAAATAACTTATGTAGTCAGAAAATGGCACAATAGAAACCGTACAGGGATTAGTTATTTGTTATACAAGAGTGCAAAGTTGCTTTTTAACCGCGTGTTCAATTTTGATGACCGAGCAAGCGAAGGATTCTAAAATTGAATCACGAGCGCAGCGAGTGATTCAAAATTAGAAGCCTGAGCGTTAGCGAGGGAATCAAAAGAGCACGAGGTGAAAAATCTTTGCACTCGAGTGCAACACGTAACTTTTCATTCCACCTCAGCGAGGAAATGACTAAATGTAAAAAAAAAAACGTTTACAATCACAAGATAGGTACACTTTTATTTCAGTTTAGGTATTAATTACTACATTATGACAGGTAAGTATTACAGAATAATCTTTAAATTATAACAAAATAATACTAAGGTATAATTAAGAAAATTTTAAAGTAACGTTGCTACAGTTATTTAAATTGAGTGTAATATTTTTGTTTGGTACTGTAATATTGGTGTTAGTCACTTGTGTACTGTTTTTCGGTAAACTATCTGTCATACTTAATAGTTGTACCGATTCATCGGATTCCCTTGGCGTGAATGTTGGAGAGAGAGGGAGATGGTTAGGTGTTTCATAACGGCTTATTTTTGATGTAGAAGGGCCAGTCCAAGGATCCGATTGAGGCTCTTTCAGTGTAATGGCTCCTACGATGCCTTCACATATTTTAGACTTATTTTGGATGGAATCCTCTATGTATCCCTCTACAACTGCATTGGACTTCCAGCCTCCGTGGCGCTTAAGGGACAGGAGATCAGCTCCGGAATCAGCCAAAAGTGTGGCTGAAGTTCGTCGGAAACAATGACCCGTGTACAACAGGGGTTCTGGAAGTTCAAGAAATGTTGCTATTTCTCGTGGGATACTGCCAATTTTATTAGTACCCATAGGCTGTCTAACACACTTTCCATTGCGATACTGTAGAAAAAATCGATTGATTGGAGTGTTAGGCGGGCGTAAGGCTTGATATTTCTCAACAATCGTTACGTATTCCTTGCGAATGACGAAGTTGCGGTCTCTTTTTGTCTTTGTATTAGGTAAATTAATTAATAGTAAGTCATCTGAATGTTTCTCAATGTTTTTGACATTAAGTTGTGTTAGTTCATTAGTTCGACATGCTCCGTTTATTCCAATAATAAGAACAACCTGTAACGTAAAGAGTATTGTAGTAGATAAATGAATAAAATTGATATGAACGCATAATTATGCCTATCAACATCTACTAAGTATACTATTTAATTGAGATTAATATACTTAAGTAGATACTGAATGTGCAACTGACTTACTTTTGCCGCCAAATATACGGAATCGGGTGCTTCGTTAAGAAACTTTTCAATATCAGATACTGTGAAAACCTTCGATTTTTTTGGTTGATGACCAGATGAGGCTCTTTTTAAAAATGCCACTAATTTAGGATAGGTATCGATATGTTTGTCTTTTTTCATCTTTATTGTTGCTTTTAACATCGAATACGTACTCCATAGAGTGCTTGCTTTCTTGTTCTCGGATAATTCTATAAAATATGCCAGCAAAACGTTTTCTGAGAAAGTTTTGGCTCCTTTTGCTAGTCGCCACGTGTTGAACATATCGTACTGTTTTAAATACTTCTCGCGTGATTGTTGAGGGAGAAAGCTCATTTGCGCATTATTAACAGTTTCAGTCAATTCTGTTGGCGTCAAGCAAACTTCCTCGTCGCTAGAATCACTCATTTTAGTTTTTTCACTTGTTTTCAAGTTTCTTGTTTTTAATAAAAGGTTTAACAATGACGTGAAAAAATGCCGCGTAAAGAACCGCGTACAAAGCAAATTGAAATAAATCGGTCAAGTGCGAGTCGGACTCGCACACGAAGGGTTCCATACCATGTCGTACAAGATTTAACACTATGCATTTTTGTAATACGAAAGTATAAAGGTAACAACAGAGGCGCTATAAAAAAGCATAAAGATTTGTAAAGAAATTGTCTAATTTTAATGATAAAATGTTGTTGTGTTAAATTATAGGTGTAGAAGTTTATTTCATTTATTTTAGTAACATGCATTAACTAAATTCAAAGTTATTTATTTGCTACTAACATAGTATTAGTAGGTATAAATAGGTATATGTGTTGTAACAGTAACTGGGTTGTGGAGGTCAGATAGGCAGTCGCTCCATGTAAAATACTGGTATTCAGCTGCAACCGGTAAGACTGGAAGCCGACCCCAAGATAGTTGGGAAAAAGGCTAGGAAGATTGATTGATTGAAATAGGTATATGTGGTAGGTAAGCAGATAGGCCCTCTTCCTCTCTCCTACTTTTGCTGTGCCCGACAGGGTCCACAATGATCATATTTTGTTAAACCTACCACCTAAGTTCACATGTGGAAGCAATAAATATATTGAGTACTAGCTTCTGCCCGCGGCTTCGCCCGCGTGGATGTCGGAAATTATCCCACAGGAACGTGTAACATGTCCTAAATCAGCGGGGTAATTGCGTAGCACTTACAATAGCAATGGGTTTCATTTTGACAGTTCAACAATTAATTGCGTTATTTCTCGAACATAATTATTAACTTGGCGCTCTGGCGCGTCATCCCCTGGCTGGCCCGCCCCTCCACCCTCGTTCTGTGCGCCGTCGACTCAATATCGCAGGTCATTCTTATCGTTCTAACTTTTAAACTATTTGTCCAAATTACTTAGTGTAAAAGACAAACTTTATCTACCGCTAAAGACTCGCGACTCCAGCGCCACGCGCGTGCGGAAATCCAGCGAACTACCCACCGGCGCAGCGGAGATAAGAGCTCGCTAACATAAACAAATACTGAGATCTTTTTGTTACGTAAATAGTCTTATCGTTAATGGTTTTGGGTTCCTGATTAGACAAAGGATTTTTTATAATACTTAGAATCTTTGTAAGCGAACGCTAGTATTGATAAATAAACATTCTTATCAGATTCTTATAAGAAATTCCTTTGTTCACTGTTTTGATTATTTATAATAAAACTACTGGTTCGATTCACATGAAACTTCGCAGGATACATTATGAATACATATATATCAAAACCATTTTTTACGAACAAACACAATAAATAAAAACACCAATAATTAAAAAAGTTCAATAATAGGTATCCGTATCATTACGTAACATTACTTAGTTGATAAAAAATATTGAACTCCTATTTTTTTCCGAAAAATGGCATATATAGTATGCAATAACTAATAAATAATATAAAATAAATGACTTACCAGCGATTACATGCACAAAACACACACAAAACTCAAAATTTCACATCAACACATTTTTTCACTACCGAGTTTGTTTACATTTTTTGATGGGTCCGTAATAGGTAATTACGATGTTATTTTGTGCAAATTTTATCTATATACGATGACGACACTACTTAATTATTGAAATAACACCATTTCCCGTCGATTTACACTTAAAAAACAATAGAAAATGAATAAATAGAACGCGGAGTGCAGTGCACGGCACGCATGCGCGGACGCCATTTTGCCGTACCAAAAATGTTCAATTTTTACTTTTTTTTAGAGTTGTTTCTGCATATTTTGACGTTTTAGTCGATTTATTTGACAGGTATATTATCCTACCATAAATTAAAGCCAAGAACAGACCAGATCTGCCCATACATAGAGTAAAATCGGCCGTTGCATCGATGCCTATACACTGACGCATTACTGCCTCGTCGGGGCTTTACGGTTTTGGGTGCGCGTAACAGATCTGTCGTCGCGAGACTTTATCGGTATACCAATAGCGATGAAGGTATTTATTTTGATAAGAATTAACTAAATACTCTAAAATATGCAATGTAAAAAAAGTATTCAATTTAACTGTATTTATTGCTCACTATTTTGGTTATAAAGGCTTCCACATAAAAGGTAGATGCTGTCGCGGACTTTAATTTAGAACTTTTTAAGACAAACAATCCCACAATACATTTTCTTCATGTAACTCTAACGGTTTAGGCAGCGCACGCAGCATTCGGTGGAGGTCTGCCCGGCTTGGGTGGACCACCGCCGTGTCCTCGTGGAGGCGATCGGCGGCGGTGACCTCTCGCGTACGGCCCTGGTTCAGGCCATGGTGCGGAGCGACAGGGCATGGCAAGCCGTCACCTCCTTCTGCAAAGCAGTAATGCTCGCGAAGGAGAAGGTAGAGCGCGCGAGGGAGTGGCAAAGGCCGCGCCCTACCAGCCCTAGCCGCCGCCGCCGTAGGAGACATCCCGGGCGTCGGGAATTGATAGCCGATTTCCGGCCACCGTAGGCGCGGGCCTGCGGACGGAGAGCAACGGGCATCGACGGCGCATCGTGTTCCACGCGCGCCTCAAAGAGATATCAAGGATCGAAGGAACACGTGTGGGTTTTAGTCAGTAAGAGTCTGACACGCCCTTCCGCTCCGCCCAGAGCGGGAGAAGTCATTGGATGATTAACCGCCCAAAAAAAAAAAAGGCAGCGCACGCAAAGATAGATCTCAGAGGGCAGGAATTTTTCCGACTTACTTGATACTTATCGTTATATTATGGCCAAATCACATAAAATCTTTATAAATTGTAGCCTATGTGTTATTCTAATGTATAAGCTACATTATTGTACAGTTTCATCAAAATCCGTTCAGTAGTTTTTGTGTGAAAGAGTAACAAACATCCATCCATCCATCCATCCATCCATCCATCCATCCTCACAAACTTTCGCATTTATAATATTAGTAGGATTAATGTAGGGCAGTGTTTTTCAACCTTTTTCATGACTTGACCCCATTAGTATGAAAAAAAAAATCCGCAACCTCGACCATTCGAGAACGATTTGAACTCGGTCGAGATTCCCGCTGAGTCGAAGTTTCTGCAGCACGAAACCTAGCCTGATGTTCCCGAGTTGCAGAGAGCCTTGCCTCACGACCTTCCTCAGATTCCTGTGATCGAACTTATCTCATCCTTTTAGCATTTCTGCTACATTGGGAGAGGTTGGATCTTCTTCGAGGCATTCTTACAATAAAATAGTACTTACTACTTAACACACAGTTATTTAGTAAACACGTACTATCGTAAACAATTAAATTATAAATACTTACAGATTATTATACAGTCTAAAATTGTCACAGTTTAAGTAATAAGTGTTAAGACGTGTAAACCAAACGTACTAACTTTATAAAACAAAAGAATTGCTAGAAAAATTAATTACTAACCTGAGCTAATAAACTTATACTTAATAAAGAAAATCAAGAAAAGAAATGCCTAACCTATAATAAATACTTATAATATTTATATACAAACCCTAAATAAAAATTAAGATAAGTATACCGAAAATCAAGGAAAGAAATGCCTAACCTATAACAAATGTTCGATGTGATTCTTTAAATTGACATAACTTTTTTATTTATGAACCGATTGACATGAAATAAACACTAAATGTTAAGTGAAGCTTACTACAATATATTAGTGAAAACCGCATCTAAATCGAATAAGCCGTTTCTGATATTAGCGTGCACAAACACACAGACAAACAGACAAACCGACAAACAGACAAACAGACAAAAAAAAATTTAATTACAATCTTGGGTTCAGCATCGATATAATAACAACCCCTGCTATTTTTTTTTCATATATTTCCATTGTACAGACACCACTTTTCTACAATTTTATTATATGTATAGATATAGAAGATAGATTGAGTATTGAGTAGATATGTAGGGTAGGTAGGTTAGGTTAGGTAGCAGTTAGGGTAGGTAGGTAGGGTAGGTATTTAGGTAGAAATATGTAATTAGGAAAGGTAGGTGCGCCGTAGATAAGTACTTAGTGCTAACCGTGCGAAGCCGGGCCGGGTAAAGCTAGTTACTTATAAATAAAAGGATTTCTCTTGCTACATCAGACTATATTGTACAAAATAGAATGTAAGTAGTACGCCAAATTTTAATTACAACATTCCGTCAATACAGGTATTACGTTATTTTTACCCGACTGCCCCAGAATAATTCAAATTCAAAAGTCATTTATTCAGAATAATTCAAATTAATTCAAATTCAAAATAATTCAAATTCAAAAGTCATAATTCAAATTCAAAAGTCATTTATTCAAACTAGGCTGAGAATCAGCACTTTTCGAACGTCAAAATTACATAAGACAGTCCCCCAAAAACGCCCGCCCTTCACCACTTCCTAGTGCTTTTGCTGGAAAGAAGAAGTGGCGCAACAAACTCGCCAGCAGCGCAGCTGTCTGTTCAGTTACGAAAAAAAACTTGATTCTATACAATAGTATGCAAATATTTTACATTACTCAACACGAAACATTAAATAAAATAGATTTGCCATAATGACAGCTAGCACACGCCAATACACCAACAAAAACAAAATCGAAATCTAAACTCAAGCGAAAATAAAAATTATTTTTACACATCCCATCGGACTATGAGAGTGAGGGAAGAGAGAGTGCACTCGTGTCTGCGCATACACTTGTGCACTATAATATCTCCCACGCCGAAGGCTAGTCTCCATTGAGATTGGCCGCCGTGGCTGAATATTTTTACACAAATAAGTTTTCTCAATATGAAATTGTATCCACAACGGTTTAAGGTAACTGAATAGTACCCTGTATGTACCACCATTCATTTCAATGTTACTGAATATTATTGTCTATTGGAGTGTAGTTTTAACATGAGGTACGAGTACACACATCAACACCGTCTATGGATACTTTGAAAAAAGTCGATAAAGTTCTTAAACTCAAAAAATACTGGCCGGTTTTAAAATCTTTTGAAGAGAGCTTATTTTGTAGACCTTTTTGGATGATCGAAATTTAAATGATCGAAATAGTATATCGCCTCTTTGCGAGAAAAACGTGCTATCTCGAAAAATGCAATTTTACAGGAAGCGATATTTTAACTTTAAAAAAAATATGAAAAAAATAATAAGGTGTTTTTACGTTAAATCTGCACTAAGTTATATGAGTTATGTAATAAACTTTTAAAAAATACTTAAAAGATTCTAAAATTTGAAGGCTTTTGGGATAAAAAATCATTATTAAAAAAAAGTTAAAAATATGTCACGTTTTTCCTGGAAATATCTATAAAGAACGATGTAACAAATTAATTTGTCACATTGTAGATGACATTATTTTTTATTTTGTGCTGAATTATGTAATAAAAACACATTGTTGAAATTAAAAAAATGTATTAAGCTGTTGAAATTCTTGTAGCTAAACAGTGGTTACTACGGACAAATTATCATAAGTAACGGTTAAAAATCAACCTGAATGAGTATTGCAACCATTATTCTTCTATTATAACCATTATTCATTATCCACATATAAATGTACCTACAATTTTCTCTGCAAGATGGTTTTTCAACATTCTTTTTCCAGTCTATTAAAAGGAGACCATTCACGGTTCATACAATGTTGGGCCCAAAACCCTAAGTGCCGGCCAGCGAAAAAAAACGTGTTACCCTGGTTTGGGAAGTCCTCCTAATAATTTTTTACTATGGCACCGAATCTCTACGACCATTTCGTCAGCTGTTTTTTTAAGTTGAAAATCTAGTTCCTTTGAATGCAACTATCCCGTCTGGGAGGAACATTTTAGTGACGGAGCCTGTTTCACCGTTCTTATATCTTCGGTTGTTGGTTGGCGATTGACGAATGAAGACAGGCAGCGGTCACAGTCCGGCTTCTTTTTCAACTTGAGTGTAGCCTCTTTTGCAAGCTGGTCTGCCCTGCGTGGAAAGATCTTTGCTCTGGGATAAGAAGAAGACCACACCCACGTTGTGCTCTGTGTGCACCGTGTAACCTTGGTTCGCCGGATGTGAAGTTTTCGCAAAACCACACCACCCACCACGCTCAATCTCAATGCCTGCAAGGGCTGGCTGAGGTACTCTTTGTCTCATACAGAGTGGCTGCTTCTTGTATTCGGAAGTCGAGTGGTAGTCTCCCAGCCAGCATCAGGGATGTGTTCAGCGAAACGGTGCTGTAGGATTTGCAGAGCTTTAGGGCGAATACTCATTGGACCGTATGACCGTGAATTAAGAAGATTGGAGTGCATTTTCTGCAATTCACTCTTCTTAGTTGCCGGCGCCCAGGCGCTTGCCGCGTGCGTCACTACGGGCTCCACCGCTGCCATGTAAATGCTCCGGATGACCTCCGGGTGGAGATCCCAGCTCACTTGGGCCGCTCTAGATAGCTGTTTGTAGATTCTACACACGTTAGCGGCGTGGATGTTGAATGTTAGCTGGTGGTAGTATTTTTATTTCCTTAGACATGTTAATGTCGACCCCGCCCGTGCTCAGGAGTTGGACATCGTACTTTAGCTTCCTGGTATCACTGCACAGGTTTTATGTGGTGCAAACTTCAGCTTATTTCAGATGCCATGCCCCATTTCCGAATATACTCGCAGGCGGCATCGGCCTGCCTTTGAACCTCTAATGCACCCAGCATTTCGCGCACCTTCGAAGATCATAACACACGTCGGCGAAAGCCTGGCAGTGATCTCGCCGCTCTTCGGGCCCCTTTAGTAGAGGGTCCAGAAGTAAATTCCAGAGGATTGGATTCTCTATATACCTTCACCATCCCATCACCTCGCCCGGTCTTTCAAGAAATTGTTTTTAACTTCATAATGAGGTTTTTTTTTTTAATTATGGGATTTTGCTGTGGTTTATTTTCATAGTAATACTTTTCGAAGTCACCTTTACAATAAGTTTATTTCATTTACTTTCCATTACATAGCCGGCAGTTTTATATTTTATTAAAATGTAGGTACCTACATAAAATAGACTAGAAAACAGCTGAAGGAACGGTCGTAGAGATTTGGTGCCGTAATGAAAATGCTCGGGTGGACTTCCCCGACTTAGGTGACATACTTTTTTTCGTTTTTTTTCTTTTTTAGTTGGTTATTTTTATACCGTGAAGTTTTCTTAGAAATTGTATTGTTCGTGTCGCGTCGCGCGGCAAGTTGCGCTGGTCTGCAAAAGCCTTTATTCGTTATTTCCATTTTAGAACTGGAATTGCCTTGCTCACTGTCATTATTTTTATTTGTTGCTACAACTAAATATTTTGACCGCGACCCCATCTGAAAAAATAAGTCTAAATTGTATTTTGTTTTTATGTTTACAACGTGATATAACATTATGTTTTACATTTAAATTTATAAAATATCCGGAAATACGGAACAACAACAAATAACTAGAACACATTTCTTGCATTAAAATTCCATTCATCATCAACAATGTAACATCCTAAGATATCACAATCCAAAAATGATATTATTTCAACAACAACGTGATATCAGATTTTATAACAATTCGCACACTATACGTTTTTTCAACAAAACCGAGTTAAATACACTTTATCACATTATAATAATAAAAATATAATTGAATTGAAACATACCTTTGCAATTAAACCGTGGTATACTCGTGATGTCACGTTTTTGCAGAAAAGCGAGAGCATCTCACCTTTAGCACTCCATGTGACAACTGACTTGACACATTGTTGAAACAAAATACCCGTGCGAAAGAGACAACGCGACAACGCAATGTACCACTGTTGTGTCGTCCTTTTCACTCATAGGGTCGCTGTCCCTCACTTATCAAATACCGCGTTTTTGCAGAAAATAAAGATGAACGCGGCGGTTTTGATTATCGAATAAAAAAAAAAACGCCTTTTCCGAAATGTCACGTTGTTCTCGCAAAGAGGCGATATGCTGCCATGATAGTAGGTACTTACTAATTCCATGTCATTACTCCGACTAGTAAATAGTTATCTGTGGAATTTATATCGCATAATATTAGCATGAAATACAAAATATTATTTTTAAGTTGCAGTAAATCGCCCATATTATATAACATACGTTATTAATCGACGTTTTTAGTATTTGTTGATTATAAACAGTATATGGTACATGATACACACAAGTTTCAAATTCCTAATTTGTTTAGTTGTTGAGATAGAGCTCGTACAAAAATGGTCTAAAACAGACAACTTCTACGGCCCCCTAATTCATCATTTTTGAAGATAAAAACAAATAAAAATTATATTTATTTTCTACTTGATGAGCTCTAGACAATGATACCCCACATGCCAGGGACAGATATTTTTTTTTTCAAAATTTATTTTTTTTGTATGGCGACCCCCCTTTATTTTTTAATTTTATTATTTGTTGCTCTTGCGGCAATAGAAATGCTCAATCTGTGAAATTTTCAACTGCCTACCTATTACGGTTCATGAGATAGAGCTCGCTGACAGACAGACTGACAGCAGAGGCTTATGAATAGGGTTCCGTTTGTCACCCTTCGGGTACGGAACCCTAAAAAGAACACCAAGAAGGTTCCGAGTCTGAGTTTTTAAAAAAATTAAAAAAAAGTTGTATGATATATTCGGCACCATAGAGGTAGCAGTAAATAGGTTTAATGTTTTTTTTAATTCACAAACTTAGTGCACACGATGTTCTAAATTCAATTTACTTTATCCTCTAGACAATAAAAACGGCTTTTCCACTCAGATATTGAAGATTAAAAATACTCTTTCCGAGATGGTGGGATGAAAAGGTAATTTATTCAATTGTTCAAATAATTTTATTTTGAGTAAAAACATTCAGTCGTTTTTTTATATTATCTATACGCCCAAAGGTCTGTTCATGAAATTTTACGCGCTCGTTTTTGTTCTAAATCATTGTCTATTTCACTAAATAAATAAATTAATATTTTTTATATTTTGTGAATGTGAGACCCTTGTAGGCGTAACAGACTGTAGATCTGTGGTCTATTTTCTATTTTGCTATTATAAGTAGCTGGTACTTTTTGATAGGCCTACACTGTCCTCTCATGTAAATACCTATTATCACTGTAATTTAAAAAAAAACATTGTAAAAACCATTTATTTTTAAAAGAGTAACCGTGGAGTTTCTTGCCGGCTCTTCTCCATAGGAAACGACCATTTGGAACCGTGCACCTAGCTTCTGACGTTTCATAGGTGCCCTTGTTGGTTTATGTGAAATAAAATATTTTGAATTTGAATTTATAAATATACCAATAAAAATAGATAAATAAATACCAAAATAAAAAAACTAAATAAATAAATAATTAGACTAATCAGCATGCTTATTAGTAACGCGTATCAACGAGTTCGAGCTGTCGACTAGCGTACCCTTAACACGGGCCTACTAGAGATCTAAGTAGTCCGAGATTGTGAAAAATGTTTATCACTTGTCTTCTAAGTAAGTACAGTCAACCGCACGTCCATGGTAACAATACTTAAAATATTTGGCTTTGAGAGAGCGTTTTTTAACAGTAAAGGAACTACTCAAGGGTTTTCGTACTAAATTATATTGAAGTTTCTGCCTATCGGATACACATGCAAGCATTTTTTGCAATTGTCAGCACTAAATAAAACACGTTGTTTGTGATGAAACTTAGGTACACACCACAAAACCAAGTTAGAATTTTATTTTTACCGCCTAATTCACTTTGGCGTGGCGGAACGGAACTGCAGGACTTGTGCGGGAGCGGGAGTCAACATGCATGACAGCGTGTTGCAGTGTTGCTACGCCTGATAATATATTTTAGGTAAAAACTAAAGTACTAGCTACATGCAACAATAAAAGGTGTGTCGCCACTCGCTACTGTTCATTCACGTTCATACTAGACTTATTAATGGCGGTATGATATAATCATACCATAATCATAATCAGTTTTCGCCTTCATCTTTGATCAATATAAAGGATGCCGTATTTTTTACACTCAACAGCTGCGCAACGGGTCATAATAATAATTAGGCGTCTAAGAAGTCGCTTGCTTACAAAAAAAATGTGGATAGTGATAGCTAGCCGTCAAATTCTTGGACACTTGATAGTAACGACATGAGCGGAAGTGAGCAAGTCGCAGTTTTTATCCCCACGGCTTGTCAGATTCGCGCAATAATTTATGTAGGTATGAGCTTCAGCTGTATGTTTATACTGCCCTGTGACAGGCAGACGCCGTAGGCCAGCCCTACCAATAACCTTTATCATTCCTGGGCACGAACCATTTTAATCAATACAAGAATATTTACATAAAAATTGTCTGACGATCCTGGCTAAATGTATGAGTAAGGGGTTTAATTTTTATTTATAATTGGCTACGCTGCTAACCTTCAACAGGTGAACAGTAGCGTCACCCCGTGAAATAATCCTAAACTAGGGCTAAATTCCACAAAATTTAGGGACTAAAGGGCTAGATTCCACAAAAAAATTCTATGACGCGTTTACGATATCTGTGGCAACATTTACTTTTGACGTTCCCCACAGCTGTCAAATCTTTTTGGTTCGGCCATTTTCGCCGAACGTTTGGTGTTAACTTTGGGTCACGTATCTTTTCGTGGCCTTAAGATCACTTAAATAAAACTCATTCAAGATGGTGCAGAAGAAGGTAAAAGCCATGTGCGTTTAGTAAATTATTATATTTTCGTTATACAAAGTGATTTTACCGTGAAGTTTACACCATAACATGTTATGGGTTCGTCGTTGTTTTTGGCGTCGAAACTGTTTTATTTTGATAAATTCAGGTATTTCTAATCAGTCGTGCATTAATTTATTCGTTCTAGTTCCAAATAAAAGTATATAAATCTTATTAATTCTAAAATTCGAATTGATTTTTAGTAGATTGTTTCAACATAACCTCAAATCGATACCATGATGTTAACATTTCAATGAGTGCTATGATTACCACCATATTATCACCAAGATCGCTGATGACAACGTGTTATTTGCATCAGGCCGGCTACCACGCCACCTTAGCTGACAAAGTTATTGTAATTTCAGCCTAAGAAGAAGGTAGGAAAGAAAGTAGCGGCCGCACCTTTGGTCGTGAAGAAAGTTGAGCCCAAAAAGGTGGTGAACCCACTCTTCGAGAAGAGGACCAAGAACTTTGCTATTGGTGAGTAAATTTTTTATTTATTTTACTATTGATGCCAATTACCAGTGTTATTATTATTTGTTACAAAGAAGCGGAAGTGTTTCAAATACATTCAAGAAGTTGCTAAACTAGCATTCAGTATTTGGTGTGGCGTTTTCCTCTAGTTTTGGTGCTAAAGAATATTGAACTAAGATGATGTAAACCTTTGTCTGAAATCACCATGTGGTTACAAAATATACGAGCTTTTTAACACTGATTAGTCCAATCTCCACACTTGACAAGCAACAGACATAACCTCTAATTCGTAGATAAACAACACCTTTTAATGTTGTTTATAGTCACCGAAAGCCTATTATTTCAACTCCAATATCAAATAGCAATAGAACTAAGTTATTCACAGGTAGTTATTAACCTAATATAAATCCTTCCTAGGTCAGGACATCCAGCCCACAAGGGATCTGTCCCGCTTCGTGAGATGGCCCAAGTACATCCGCATCCAGCGCCAAAAGGCCGTGCTCCAGCGCAGGCTCAAGGTGCCTCCACCAATCAACCAGTTCACCCAGACACTTGACAAGACCACAGGTTTGTTATAAATGTTTATAATATCTTTTAGAAACATTCTAGCTGTTATTCAAGTTTGTGAAAGTGATTTTACTATTATGTGAGGTAATAATGTACCATTAGTGGGTTTTTTTAAAAATAAGAATGAATAAGCTACAAAATTTTAATGAAAGCTATGTTTTGTCAAGTTATACAAGTTTGTGAAAGTGATTTTACTATTATGTGTGCATATAATGCACCATTAGTGGCATTGTTTTAAATAAATATGCTACAAATTTAAATGACAGTTTTAGCCAAAAAATTAAAAGCCGAAGTCAAATCCAAATTAAGTATAAAGAAAAGGGAATTGCCAATTCTAAACTTTTTTTAATTGAAAATAATATCTTGAACATGATATTGTGTTAATTATTATTATTTGGATTTTAAAATAGGTTGTGCTTGCCACACAGTTATCTAGGCTTGATGGGTAATATCTTGTGAATCAAAAACATTTTTCCATGCAGTAAGTTTGTTGGTTATTTTAGGTTTTACCATGATGATTACCAAATGCAACGATGAATCACTATGATTATCAAAAAATATATACGAGCTTTTTAACTCTGATATCCAAGGAATACCAATAAATTACAATTTTACATTTATGTTACATTTCAAATAGGTTTCTTTGTGTTACAGCTAAGGGATTGTTCAAGATCTTGGAGAAATACAGGCCAGAGACTGAGGCAGTCAGGAAAGACCGCCTAAAGAAGGCTGCTGAAGCTAAGGTATGATATAACATCATTATAATCTATTTGCGACGTTGCCAATTTTCAGAATTAACCATCTTAACCCTGAAGTAAAATCTTGTTCATTGAACAATATTCAAAACTGTCGAAAAATGTTCAACTCAAATCAATTGACATTAAATGTTTATGGCAAATTCATTTGCCAGAGACAAAAACTTGATATTTTTCATTGTGAACTTACTTCTTACTTATCAGTATCAACACTTGATAATAAGTTAAGAATTATCTAATTAACTATCGAAATGAAGAAAAACAAAAGCTCTGAATGCCATGAGGACACCTACCACCAAGATCTCAGATCGAACAAAACATCAACTACCAATTACGTACTTCCTTTAGCGCATTTGTTGATTACACAACTGTATTTCAGATTGCCAAGAAGGACGAGCCTCCACCAAAGAGGCCGAACACCATCCGCGCTGGCACCAACACTGTCACCAAGCTGGTGGAGAAGAAGAAGGCACAGCTTGTTGTCATCGCTCATGATGTTGACCCCATCGAGGTAAGCACAGCTATGCATTTATCATTCTGAATTCCTAATGTCAAAATGGAGAAATTAGCAGAAATACTGTAATAGCAGTTAACTGCATTTCTTGATGTTGGACAGTCAACTGAACTAGAACAAACAGCACACGAAGCATGACAACCATAGCAACAAGTAGTGGGTTCTTTGATGGAAGAATAGACAAAATGAGAGATTGTTATTGTTTATCTGTCATTTTGTTTATTTTTCTGTTGACAAAACCTGTTTCTGTTGTGGTTATGCTAAGTGTGCTGCATTGACTACCTAGAAGAAAGCATGTATTTGATTTTGGGCCTATGTTTCCATAATAATACGTATTTCCCATTTAAATTTCTAGATATCACACAAAAAACTCAAACTCAAAGCATCTATTTCAATTATTAAACCATTTACAGCACTTTTGAATTGTCAAAGTCAGTTAGTCAGAAAGGTGAAACTAGTTGCAGTTGTTGAAGCTCAACAAGCTTTCGATTTATCGTATAGTAAATATACAAGTGTTTTACAATCTAAAATCTTCCATGACTACTTAGCTGGTGAATACTACAAGTTAGTATGTAGTTGCTATGATGTAAGAATTTCTTCACCTGAGGCTTTAAATATAAAATATTTTTAGCTGCATGAAGATTGTTGACTCTGAGCTCCACCATAAACCACCCCTAAATTCCATCCTACTATAATATTTAACTAATTGATTATGTTGTTCACAGCTTGTTCTATTCCTGCCCGCCCTCTGCCGTAAGATGGGTGTACCATACTGTATCGTGAAGGGCAAGTCCCGTCTGGGAGCCCTAGTCCACCGCAAGACATGCAGCTGCGTTGCGATCACACATGTATGTATTATTGTGTGTCATAGAAATGTAGCTTTTGATTGACAAATTTCATAATTTTGAGTACTAAAGAGGAAGACTTAATTTTTATAATGTGTCTAGATGTGCATGTAATGATGATTTATTTGCTATCATACAGCTATGCTGACAACCCTTCTACCACCAATAGATTTTATCTGAAGATGCCATCTATCACACAAATTATTCACAATAATAGAATGTGCAACAAAAATATCAGTTCACCTTCAGTTTTGTGTTTTAACATCAATTAATACACTACAATAGAATTTTTATAACAAGTATTTATATCAATAAAGCTGATAAATACTATTCTATAATGTGGCTGTCAATGTGAAAAGTAGAAACCACAAACCACAATTTCCTCAAAAATAACTTTCAGTTGAAGTTATTTGATTTCGATCAATACTCACCACTTTCTCTTTTCCTCTATCAGGTTGAGTCCGGCGACCGTGCCTCCTTCTCCAAGGTCACGGAAGCTATCAAGACGAACTTCAACGAGAGGTATGAAGAGCTCCGCAAGCACTGGGGCGGTGGCGTCCTCGGCAACAAGTCCAACGCGCGTATCGCTAAGCTCGAGAAGGCGAAGGCCCGCGAGCTGGCGCAGAAACAAGGCTAAGCCTAATAAAGTTTAAGACCTAACGTATTTGCTGTTGTTTTCTTTTGACTATTTATTCTTTTAGTTTAGGCACACAGAAAAAGAAGTATCTCCACTGACCAAATAATCTTAGCGTCAGCGCACACCAAGAGCAGAGCAAACATTTTCTGAGACTACTGAAAAATTAAACTGACGAAATTAAATACACGTCCAAACTTGGTGCTCTAGCTTGCAAGATACGTGGATGCGTGGAACGCGGTGGAACGCATACTCGAGTATGCGTTCTACGTGCACAGAACGTTTTTAACGGAGCTTGCTCACAGGGGGGCGAGCATACCGCCTGCATGGTCGAACAGTCACAAAAGTTTGCTCGACCATACGCGAGCATTTTGCAGTTCGGTGTGCGCTGACCCTAAATAAACACGAGAACACACCCACACGAGTATGGAGTATGTAATTCTTCGTTACTTATATGCAGCGTGTGTAGGTTGGCCAAGCCTGTGGGGTCTGTGAAGGTTGGGATTTCGGAGAGGGTAAATAAAGAGTATAGAATTATAAATAGTCTTGAATAAAGCTTTTAATGCACTAAAAGTACTAAATAAAACTGACGTAAACAGAATACATTATTTTCTTGATATTAAATTAATTCAGTGATAGTCTTGAATAAAGCTTTTAATGCACTAATTTATGTGGGGGCACATTTACAGCAAATAAGGCACAAATTATACGTTCTACTCATATAGCTCTAGGAGACACTTTCTTGCTGGGGTAACGTACACTAAAAGTACTAAATAAAACTCACGTAAACAGAATACATTATTTTCTTGATATTAAATTAATTCAGTGAAGGCAGGTTTTTTAACTAGGCCATCCACATTATTAACAATAATAAATGTTAAAACACTAATTTACAATTTATAGAGAATGCAGCCTGGTATACAACTAACCTTATCCAAACAGCTGCTTGGATGTCTACTCCATGTATAAAATACAGTCCTCAAACACAGGATTACACACTTGAGATAAGGGACGCGATATCTGAAAAACGGAGGCTGAGACGACAATGGCACACAAGCAGGAACGCACACGATAAAAGAGCCGTCAACAAAGCACAAAAGGAATTAAAGGAAAAGCTTAAAGAGTACGATAACACTACACTGCAAGATAAACTAAAAACTTTATCACCTCACAAAGCAAACGACTATTCCCTATGGAAAATAACGAAGTCACTAAAACGGCCACAAGAACACATGCCACCACTAAGACAGCCAAATGGTGAATGGGCGAGGAAACCTGCGGATAAAGCTGAGTTATTTGCTGAATTCCTGAAAGATGTATTCAAACCAAATGAACCCGACATCATGTATCCAGAAGAAGAAATTGACGAAATCCTCGTCAGAGATCAGCAAATGTCTCTACCGTTGCGACTGTGTAGCCGTCTGGAAAGCTATTAAAAACTTGAAGAAGAAAAAGGCACCAGGTTTTGATCTTATTACATCAGAGGTTCTTAATCATCTACCGAGAAAAGGAATTGTCTTGCTAACCATCCTATTCAATGCAGTGTTGAGACTACACTATTTCCCTCTCATCTGGAAAGTCTCAATAATAAATATGGTAGCTAAACCTGGAAAGCCTCCTACAGAAGTTTCCTCGTACAGACCAATTAGTCTTCTTCCTCTATTGTCGAAATTGTTCGAGAAGCAACGACTGTTACCTATACTCGAGGAACAAAGTACAATCCCGGAGCATCAATTTGGTTTCCGAGCACACCATGGCACGACGGAACAAATACACAGAGTGGTTCACACAATCCGACAATCCTTGGAAAGAAAGGAGTACTGCTCAGCTGCCTTTCTTGACATACAACAGGCATTCGACCGAGTATGGCATAAGGGCCTCCTGTGTAAACTAAAAATTTGCTTACCACACACCGCATACATGCTGCTCAGGTCTTACTTGGAGGACCGACTGTTTCAAGTTAGGACTGGAGACTGCTTATCTTCATTCTATCCCATAGAAGCTGGAGTGCCCCAGGGTTCTATACTGGGCCCTGGACTGTACACAGTCTACACTGCTGATCTGCCCACCTCAAAGCTAATTGTCACTGCAACCTATGCTGACGACACCGCAGTGCTGTCCAGCGATAAAGACCAGATTAGAGCATCCACGAAACTCCAAGAACACCTGGATAGAACGAGCATGGCTGAAAAAGTGGAGAATCAGGGCTAGTGCTGCCAAGTCTGTCCATGTTACCTTCGCCCTGAAAAGAGGAGACTGCCCACAAGTGAAACTCGGTGAAGACGTTCTGCCACAGAAAAATACTGCCAAATACCTGGGTATGCACATCGACAGAAGACTCACCTGGCGTGAACATATAAAGACCAAAAGGGACCAAGCTAACATGAAACTGAGAGACATTCACTGGCTCATAGGCAGACAGTCATCACTAAGCTTAGAAAATAAAGTTCTCATCTACAAGTGCATCATTAGACCTGTTTGGACATATGGTATAGAGCTCTGGGGATCGGCAAGCCACTCAAATGTTGAAATAATACAGCGCTTCCAAAACAAAGCACTAAAAACCTTAAGCGGTGCACCTTGGTTCACAAGAAAATACTGAGATACATGAGTACCTGCAAATCCCAACTATCAAGGAGGTTGTAGAAAGATCTTACAATAATTTTATGGAAAGACTCCAACGACACAAGAATAAACTCGCTGTGACACTTCTGAAGTCCTCAGACTCTACTTACAGACTTAAAAGAGAACGAATAGCGTCAATCTAGTCAACACTAATAAAATACCTATCTAATAACGAGATGACGCATCGCGGGATGTGAACAATCTCAAACTGCCAGTGAAGACACAAATAATCTGATTAAGGCTGCCTGTCCACTGAAGCGGAGAGGAGCGGAGATGTGCCATTATTAACCAATCAAATCTAAACTCAGGGGAGTCAAGATTCTATTGGTTAATATTGACACATTTCCGCTCCTCGTTTCTCCTCTCCGCTCCAGTGGACAGGCAGCCTTAAGCTAGAGGGCTGATTGCATAGACGAAAAAAAAAAAAAAAAAAACTTATTTACAATTTGATGGTTATCAGACATTATTTTCCAAATAATAATCGACGTGCGCAGCCGCAGGTCGCGTTCGTCCTTCGTGTCGAACGGGTAGGGTTGGGGCCTTAGGGGTTCAAGTGTGCTGCCACTCTCGTCCGGCAGGGGCGCTGCTTAGCTGCTACCGGTCAGCCTGATGGCGTGAACGTCCTTACACAATATTTTGCTTTTTAATTCATTCAAAGATTGCCTCTCTATAGTGATCGCAAGCACGACTGCTGAACAGGAGGTCCCGGGTTCGATTCCCAGGTTGAGCAGTGTTATTGGGCTTTTCCATCTGGATCTGGAATGTCTCAGTAGCAGCCTGGAGGTTTGATTTGTGCCCGGTTGATGGCAATAGACTATCCCCCTATTACATGGGACGAAATATGGGTCTATTTAGGTACACCTCTCCCTAAGGCTAAGATGTTACGGAGCGGTTTTCACCCGCGCTCTCCGCGGTGGTGGAGCTGCGGTTTTATATACGATACGTAAGCGGTCACTGCTTTTCTAGGAACCCGTTGCTTAGCCCAGGTACGCACGGGCGATTTTTTTCGTGCACTGGAGTTTCAACACTGCTTAGCGCCGAGAGTTGAAAATCCAACAGTGTGCTTTTCAACGCGCTGGGACGAGAGTGCGTCCCAGCGCATTGGATTCTCAACGATCGGCTCAACTCCGAGAGTTGAAAATCCTGCCGCGATATTTTAACGTCCATGCGTAGTACGTCGTTCCGGCTAAAGTTACATGCTCTGTGGTTCCGGCTAGGTCTGTGACGTGTATAGATATTATGGTGGTACCTAGTATGGTAGTCTACGCCGGATTTACATTACGAAAGTAGTTGCGTGAAATTAGTTATCCATTGATAGTTTCGCGAGTCAGTAGATAATTATTTACACGTAAAACTATCAATGGATAACTAATTTCGCGCAACTAGTTTCGTAATGTAAATCCGGCTTTATAATATTAGTGTCGTTGTCTACATAAAATAAGGTAATGTTACGGCCTGGCCACGACCTTGCCGCTCCCAGCGGTAGCGGTGAGCGGGGCGGCGAGCGGTAAAAACAAATGCATAGAAATGTATGAAGCATGCCACGGCGCGCCGCTCACAGCGGCATGCGGCAGCGGGAGCGGTATTTGCCAAGCGTTTCGCGGCAGCGGCGAGCGGCGCGGTCGCGCCTGCGCGGTTTGAACAAATGTATGGGCGAGTGAAGACTTTACCGGCCGCAAAATAACGGATGCCCTGTAAAATCTTAATTTGCACCAATGTTAAGTTACAAATCAGTCGATCTTTTGTATCGTGCGATTCGTGTGTGACTGCATTCCGTTTCGACTGACTGGAAGATAAAAAAATATATATAGATATATTTTATTTTTTTTATTTTTTATTATTATATAGAAAATATCATCTAAAGTTTCTAGACTCATTCTTCTGTAGCCATAAAATTTTCTCGGATATTTTCTGTATTCTTTGTATAAGTAGATTACGGAATTCACCATATTTATACCGGTCTTTATTAACTGCGTGCACTCCCTTCCCGCATATTCAAAATATCTTGTTTAAAATAATAACTGCTTTCGAGGCAAAGAAGAGCCACTTTGGATAACGCCATATCAATAAAAAAAAAATTAAGTCTAAGTACGTCCACCGCGGTTGCTGCCGCTAACGCTACTGTCAAGTCCTAAATCCCGATAAAATTTATCTAACATTTAAAATTATTCATTTCCCTACCTTTATTTCTTCAAAGTAAAACTAAACGTGACATTGGCTAAATGCACAAACCGTGCGAAGCCAAAGAAAAAAAAAAAAAAAAAAGTACGTGGATTGATAAGGATTGATAAATTAAATACAATTTAGTAATCATGTTTTTATTACTATGTACCAGTAATAAGCTAGAATTAACTAGAAGAACCCTATCTCAAACTTAACACTACGTAGTCCTATATCAGTTTTGACACAACCACTCATGCTACGGCTACACTATCGCGATAAAGCGAAGATTCGTGCTGTCGCGACACGTCTGGACAAGATGTTCGTCACGTCTCGAATCATTCATGCGAATTTACCCGGCTACATTGTCGTGATAAAGCGAAGATTTGCGTTGTTGCGACACGTCTGGACAAGCAATTCGTCACATCACGAATCATTCACGCGAACTCGAAGCCTTCGCGCGGCTTTCGGTAAATTAGTGAACATCAAAGGATTTTATCGCGACAGAGTTCGTGCTGCTGGCCGTCGAGCGTTTTGCATGTATTTGTCTTGCAACACGTAACTTCACGTCAAAGCGCGTATTTTGGTACCTAATTACGAATTGGAGCAATTACAAAATATTTGGAACTCATCGTTAATTATGAAGCAGAAACAGTGCTATGGAACCCGCAAGAGACGAATTATTAAAAAAAACCAATATTAATTACTATAGAACACATCATAATAAATATATAACGTCGAGCGGCGTGCGAGAGAGCGCGCGAAGTTTAGTTCGCGATAACGCGACAAATGTAGCCCCAGCTTTCGAGTTCGCAGAATGATTCGCGATGTGAAGAACTGCTTGTCCAGATGTGTCGCGACAACACGAAATCAAAAACAATCTTCGCTTTATCGCGACAATGTAATGTAGCCAATATAGTTCGTCGTAGAGCGAACACGAACTTTATAGTTTTTGTCGCGACAACGCGACACGAATCTTTGCGCGACAATATGGCTGTAGCATCACAAAATCACTTTCTGGTCAAAATAATGCTATTCGGACGAACCTTCGCAGGAAGAAACGAAAAAGGCCATAACTTAAAATTATTTGTTTTTTGGAGTTGGCAAAACTCCGAACGAACTCCGACAGAGTGACAGAGTCCCAAGTGACCGAAGTCCCAACTCCCAGTTCCCAATCCCTTCCCAGGGGCGGCAGTCTCAACATAGATAGCGATCGCTATACAATCGAATTCGGTCGCAAAGTCCTATTGGCGTCCTTAGACGCGCGAGACGTGCTTATCAAACGCGTGATTTTTTCGTACTTGTCAAGCGCGTCGCACGCGTCTAGGGACGCCTACCAGTATTATAATAGTGCTCTGTGGGGACGCCATTAGGACTTTGCGACCGAATTCAGTTGTATAATGCTGGGGCTACATTGTCACGTTATCGCGAACTGTACTTCGTGCGCACTCTGTTGCTCAGCGAGACGTCGAGTGGTGTGCGAGGGAGAGCGGGCGAAGTAAAGTTCGCGATAACGCGACAGTGTAGCCCCAGGGTTACGATCGCTATCTATGTCGAGACTGCCGGCCCAGTCCCACAGTTTTTGACCATAGAGTATAGTAATTTTTTGACTGACTCTGACTTTATGTACTCTGTGCAGTCGTGCAGTCTCAGGCAGTCTGTGCTGGGTATTATATTATCTGTGGTGCTGCCCTCTGACCTGATCACAGTGATCACCTCACCCTGACTTGACACTTGACAGAGAATGAGATTGAGAGAACAGTAGGCTTACTCTCGACACTCGATCTCAATCGGGATTGGAAATTGGGATCGAAATCTTGTCATTTGGCACTCTTGAATGCCACACTAGCGCACGATTGGAATCGTATTAGGTGGATTTTTTTGGTACTAAATGAAATCGACTTTACTCGAACGAATGCACTTTTTCGGTACTCTTGACGAGATTTTGACATTGACATATCGAGTTTGAAGTCGTGTTTATGTCAAAATTGAACAATTCCAAAAAGGCTACTTTTTTGGGATCGAGTTTGTTATTGTGGCTGATTTGTGAAGTTTTTATTGTGAATAATGGCACGTTTAGGAGTTATTTGTGATATTTTGGACAATGCTCATAAGTTAGATATGAGACAAAGGCGGAATTTGAGACGAATGGCGCGTTATGCAGACAACGCTTTTGCCATGACTGACGAGGAATTTAGGAGAAATTACCGAATAAATAAGGAGCTTTTCGAAGTGATTTTTAGGGATTTGGAACCTTTGATGCCCCACCTTACTCGCCGTAGCGACATACCAAGAAAATACAAGGTTTGTAAACTAGCAATTCTATTTTCACATGGTAGGTATTTTTTGTATAATTATAAGTTAATAACTATTTAATTTTATTTTTTAGGTACTAGTGGCTCTTTCTTTTTACGCCACAGGCAGCTACCAAAGATTAGTAGGTGGGACACAAGGTACAATGATGTCTCAACAATCAGTTTCGAGAGCAATAAGAGAAGTCACAAATGCTCTTAATTCGAACACAATTTTAAACAAATGGCTTAAATTTCCACCGACTCGCCAACAACGAGATTTAATTAAACAAAGGTTATTAACAACTTACTTATTTTTACCATAATATTAAATAAATGTACTTTTATTCAATACTTTATACATTATGTTGTTTTGATGTTAATATGTTTTTAACTCATTTGTGAAGAATAATAAGCTAATACTAAATTAATTCCAGATTTTATGAAAAGTTTAAAATTCCTGCAGTCACAGGATGTATTGATGGTACTCATGTGGCTATAGTAAGACCATCAGAAAATGAAGAGCGTTTTTACAACAGAAAAGGTTACCATTCGAGAAATGTTTTGATTGTGAGTTAGGTTGGCTATTTATTTAGTTATTATTATTAGAGTAATTGTAACTTTCTATAAATAGTATTTCTTTTACAGATTTGTGATGCGGATCAAAATATACTCAGTGTAGACTCTTCATTTGGTGGAGCGTCACATGATACTTTTGTTTGGAACCAACATCCAGTTAAGAATCACTTGCAAAATTTAATAAATTCAGGAGAAAGAGTTTTTTTACTTGGTAAGCATTATAAACAGTTGTTCAAATTGGAAATTAATTTACATTAGGTCTACTTTGTCCTTATATATAATAACTACTAAGACATTTTAATATAATTACAGGTGATTCCGGTTATCCTCAAAGGGAATATATGATGACACCAATAGTGGATGCACCGCCAGGCTCAGCTGAAGAGTACTACACAAATCTGCATTGTGTGGCTCGCAATACTGTGGAGCGCACAATTGGGGTTTTAAAAAATAGATGGAGATGTCTTCTAGGCCATAGAGTACTTCATTATCATCCAGACACAGCTGCTAAAATTATAAATGCATGCTGTGTTTTACATAACATTTGTAACAGAGCACGATTGGGTTTGGATGATATTGAGGATGCCGTACCACCCATGGGAGAAATGCAATTGGCAGATAGTGGGTTAGAAGTGGATCGAGGTTCTGCCTCCATGGAGCTGCACAGGGGTCGCGAGGCTCGTGCACAGCTTGTGCAAGACTTGTGGACAGCTCGGCATCTCCATTAATATTGTTTTTTAATGTATTTAGTAAATTTATCTTTTTTTTCACTACTCATTCTATTTATAAAGATAGGTAAATATTTATGTGATCAATACTTGTACTCTCTTTTATTATAATTGTAAGACTATTGTTCTATTGTGTCATTTGATTTCTATTGTGTATTAAATGTGTTGTGTATGTGTTGTATAATGTAATGTGTTGTGCAGAGGGTTAGTAATAATCAAATTATAATGAGCTTACCTAATAAGTTTTATTATAATAAAGTTCATGGTACAATATTAAGATTAGATTATTAAAGCTTAAGTTTATAAGGTAATGTCTAATTATTATTAACAAGTATTTGAATAAATATAATATAGCCTTTTTATTAAGTTATTTTAATTTATATTCACAGAATGTCTACTACACACATAAGCAATTTTAATTTGGTTCACATCTTAAGTTAGGTTTAAACACTTACAAGTACTGCATATATAAATTTAATTACTCCCTATTTTCTCTTAGAGCATCAGCAATATTATTTAAGGCATTTGCCACAGCTTGAGAGCCTTCTCTTATCGCTGCTGTAAGTCCCGGTATTAGTTCTACAGCTTGAGATAAGGCCCTCGCTGTAATAGTTTCTGCTTCTACTCTCTTCCTCTCTATTTCTGTGAATCTCTCCCGGTCTTGATCCAACATAGTCCTTGGACGGACACGCTGTGCTGGGGGCACACTGGTCCTTACAGGACTATGTTCTCTTGGTGTTGCTGAAAGTGACAAATAAAATAAATAACATTTATGTAAGTAATTATATCATCATGAAAGATGCCATACATAGTTTGAAAGATTATTACCTCTAACAGTCTCTACATTTTGGTTGGGAGAAGCATGAGACTCCAATTCATTTGCTTCCATATTACTGTCCTCGGCTGGAATGATCATTTCCACTACGATTTCATTCTGGCTTTGGCTCTGCAATTATAGAATAAGTACTTCATTATGAAGGTGTTAACTTTTATAAAGTTCACAATAATGTCTTAAAATTGATCTACAACTAAACTTGACTTACAGTGGAGGGAAATGGGTTGGCAGCAACATGGCTGTCTCCTGTAGCAAATTGTAGGCCCCCCATCACTGCTACCAGGCGTTGGTCAATGGGTGTCAATACTGGTAAATTATCTGCAGACCCACCACCTGTACGCCTCATCGACTGTGCATGATCGCCACATATCTTCTTCAAGGAATGTTTTTTGTCTGCCCAATACTGAAAAGGAAATAAACATACTAATTAATGTAACTGTTGCCATATAATTAAGTGAAAAATCAAAAGTTTATTAGTGTGTAGACAGTACCTTAGCCCAGCCTTTGCCATCTTTCTGTGCACCGCCTAGTGAATTTAAGGATACTGCTATGTCATTCCACTTCCTTTTTGTCTCCTGCTTAGCATGAGCAGTGCGCAATAACCCCTTGGCAATTCCTGGGTTCTGTACCAGGAAATCCACCAGAGTCTCCAGCTGTTGGTGTGTTGGCCTACTCATCCTGTAAGAACAATAAATGTTTGTATTGAGCAAAAGTGTTTAAATATTATAATTTAAAGGAATTACAACATATATAACAGAATATTGTGGCCTTACCTTGATATTTTCGTCTTCCTCTGTTGAATACTTGTCTTAAAGTAAAACTAACTTGAACTTGTGCATAGAAACATACTTTAATACATTCCAAACTAAACACTTGAAAATATTTAGATAACATCGCTTTGAAACTTTTGTTTATCGCAACAGTAATAATTCACACTTTTTATTCAAGTAAAAACTTCTTAAAAACTTAAAAGATTCTAAGTGGATGACATTGACAAATGCGCGAGAAGTTTTTTTTTAAATGTTAAACTTAGGCAATGACATACACAATGAGCCTATGCTGCTTAAAAATTTAGTATTAAAATACATATAAATGCAAACAAAGAACACTTAAATGATTATTTATGTTAATATAATTATCAGAACATATTTATTAATAGATTTAACGAGTTATTCAATGTTCATAAATTTGGTAATTAACGTTTTGTTGTGTATGGCCACCCCATGTGAATTAGTATAATCGATCTTGCAGTCGATTCCAATCTCAATCTCGATTTCGTTCAAGAGTGCCAATTTTCTGAAGATTGGAATTGAAACTGGATCGGATTAGAATACGATCGAGATTGGGATTGATTTCAAGAGTAAGCCTACAGTTCTATTTGGCGAACAGGCTAATGGATTACGAAAAATACTATGGCTAAAGGTATCTATTATAATTCGTGTATTTAATTTTTTATTAGTATTATTGTCTACTGATCCTATAATGTAATTCATTCTGAAAGATACTGATTTTTGGTAAATTAAACTTAACCTCAAATAAATACCATGATGTTACCATACCAATGAGTGCTATGATTATCACAATATTATCACCAAGATCTGATGACAACGTGATAAACGCATTAGACCGGCTAGCACAAGACCTTAGCTTACAAAGTTATTGTAATTTCAGCCTAAGAAGCTAGGAAAGAAGCGGCAGCACGTGATGTAAGTTGAACCCAAAAAGGTGGTGAACCCACTCTTCGAGAAGACGACTTTGCTATTGGTGAGTTTACTTTTTATTCATTCTACTTTTGATGCCAGTGGCCTGTTCTATTAGGTATTATTTTTAATGACCTACAATAGATTTTTTGCAAGTAAATTGTTTCCACATAACCTCAAATCAATACCATGATGTAAACATTCCAATGAGTGCTATGATTATCACCTTATTATCACCAAGATCTGATGACAACGTGTTATTCGCATTAGACCGGCAAGCACGCGACCTTAGCTGACAAAGTTACTGTAATTTCAGCATACGAAGAAGGTATGACAGAAAGTAGCGGCTGCAAAGTCGACTTTACGACCAAAGGCGTAAAGTCTACTTTCTTCAAGAGGACCAAGAACTTTGCTATTGGTGAGTTTACTTTTTATTCATTCTACTGTTGATGCCAATGGCCTGTGTCATTATTATGTATTTGTAACTAAAAGGCGAAAGTGTCTCATACATTCAAGCAAGGACTTCCTATACTTGCATTAGGTATTCTATATTTGAAATGGTGTGGTGTTTTCCTGTTATTAGGCACCAAAGAGTATTGGACTAAAATGATGTTAACTTTTGTCTGAAATCACCATGTGGTTACAAAATATACGAGCTTTTTAACACTGATTAGTCTGATCTCCACACTTGACAAGTATAAAACTACTTCTGAATTGTAGATAAACAACACCCTTTTATGACGAGAATCTTGTGATTCGTTGAGAAAGAAAAAAAAACTAAAGGTATCTTGACTTAGCATATGAGGTTGTCGACATGTGGGTTGTGGACTCTGCAATCATTGTACCAGTATCATTACGGTTAAGGGCCTAATATCTTTCATTGCATGGCTGGGTGGGGACACGGCACGCATAGTGAGGAGGTTCCTCTCTCTCTAGAGCCCTGAATGCCAGCAGCTTGGATCATGTTCCTCATGCCGATGCGCTACATTATTTTTTTTAACTTGTCAATAGCTATTATCTTTGTTATAGATATAGAATATTCTTACCTATTTAATAACCCATTACAACCCCTTCCTAGGTCAGGACATCCAGACCACACATATTTGTCGCACTTTGTGAGATGGCCCAAGTATATCCGCATCCAACACCAGAAGGCCGTGCTCCAGCGCAGGCTCAAGGTGCCGCCACCAATCAACCGTGAACTGGTTGACCAGACAATTGACAAGACCACAGGTTTGTTAATGTTAATAATATCTCTGTAAGTCTTTTGAGGGATGAGAGCTATTTAAGTTAAATGTGACAATTAGTATGATTGTAAATAACATCTAGTAATGTTACATCTATTTATCTCTGAAATTAATATTCCATGAGAACATATACCAGCATTTCTGCTAGTTTCGGTTGTCATACTTCTATGGAAAAGTTTAAGCAGCTATCATAGGTACAATAATAATAAAATATGCAAGAAAATATAATTATGTATTTATTTGGATTTCAAAACAGTTTGTGTAACAATAGGGCATGTAAACCCATATAGACTAGTGAATCCACAAAATTTCGCCATGCAGTAACTTTGTAGGTTATTTTAGGTTTTACCATGATGATTACCAAATGCAACGATGAATCACTATGATTATCAAAAATATATACGAGCTTTTTAACTCTGATATCCAATGAATAGCAATTAATTACTAGTTTATTACATTTACATTAGGTTTCAGAGTTTTTCTTTGGTTGTTACAGCCAAGGGATAGTTCAAGATCTCGGAGAAATACAGGCCAGAGACTGAGGCAGTCAGGAAAGACCGCCTAAAGAAGGCTGCTGAAGCTAAGGTATTATATAACATCAGTCATGATGAGTATTCTCTTAGAACTGTAGAATCACTTAATTAACCCTGAATTAAAATCTTGTTCATTGAACATGACATTCAAGGCTGTTGAATAATGTTCAACTCAATTCATTCGAATTAGATGTAAAAGGCAAATTCATTTGCCAGTGACAAAAAATATTGATATTTTTCATTGTAAACTGCTTATATTTCGAAATGAAGAAAAACAAAAACTCTGAATGCCATGAGGACACCTACCACCAAGATCTCAGATCGAACAAAACATCAACTACTAACTGCGTACTTCCTTTAGCACATTGTTTGACTTCATCACCTACTTTCAGGATGCCAAGAAGGACGACCCTACACCAAAGAGGCTGAACACCATCTGCTCAGCACCGACACTCACCAAGCTGGTCGAAAAGAAGGCACAGCTTGTTGTAATCGCTCAAGATGACCCCTATCAAAGTAAGCAATCAAAAGTATGCATTTATTATTTTGAATTTGACCAAATGTAGAAATTAGCTGAGATACTGCAATAGCAGTGCCTGAACATTTCTCTGTGGGACAGTCAACTTACAACTGAACTAGAACAAACTGCATTGACTAACTTGAATAAAGAATCTACATGAATGGGGGCCTATTTATCCATATGCTTGTGCATCGTCAAGGTTAGGTTCCGTCTGTAAACCCTAGTCCACTGCAAGCCATGCTGCTTTGCAAATGTGATCACATGTGTATGTATTGTTCAAACATTTTGAGTATTGACGAATGTGTCGTAAGATGTGCATGTAATGATGATTTATTTGCTATCATACAGCTATGCTGACAACCCTTCTACCACCAATAGATTTTATCTGAGGATGCCATCTATCACACAAAATCTTTACACACAATAATAATGTCTGCAACAAAAGTGATTGTTAAACTCTAGTTTTGTCTTTAAACATCATTGAATCCACTACAGTAGAATTTTAACAAGTCTTATTTATATTTAAAAAGCCAAAGAATACTGTCAAATGTGAACAGTAAAAAAAAAACATAATTTCTTAGTGTTGAAATTATTTGATGAACCTCTTCACACTTTCTCTTTTCCTCCAACAGGTTGAAACCGGTGGCCGTGCCTCCTCCATGGTTACGGATGCTATCAAGAAGAACTTCAACGAGAGGTATGAAGAGCTTCGCAAGCACTGGGGCGGTGGCGTCCTCGGCAACAAGTCCAACGCGCATATCGCTAAGCTCGAGAAGGCGAAGGCCCGCGAGCTGGCGCAGAAACAAGGCTAAGCCTAATAAAGTTTAAGACCTAACGTATTTGCTGTTGTTTTATTTTGAATATTATTTATCCTTTTAGTTTAGTCATCCTGACTTTAGTTGAAGAGAGAAATATGGCGTCACACACGCCGAGTATCTAAACCTAAAAACCACTGATCAAGTAATGTAACTAAACACGAGAACACAAACACTTGAGCACGGTAGACGGTATTCCAACTTCATACAAACGGACGAAGCGCGAGCTATACCTACGCGCCTCGATCGAGGTATGCGCGAGGTACGCAGACAGTCGCGTCTGTGCCGCAGTGACGAACGAACGGTGTGTTGTTTTTTAACAATAACCGCGCGATTTTTACACTAAAAATAAATTCAAGTACATATTTAATATGACGAGTAGGATATGTTGTTGCTGTTTTTGGTTGCATGAATTTGGCAATAACGCATCCAGAGATAACTTTTTTTAGATTACCTGGAAACTTTGAAAGGTATTATTATTAACAAACAACAACAACTAAATTATTTTATAGTCTTACTATAAAATAATTTTACTTACTGGTAGGTAGGTACATATTGTGTGTCTTTTTAATGGATAAGTATTTCCTTTTATCTCCCGAAAAAAAGATGTCTGGATTAATAAATAAAGTGAATAGAGTAAAGGAAAGTGATAGACACGAGTGAAATAGGTAGTTATAGGAGGTTCATGAATCATGATACGGTAGGTACGCTTGTTTTAAAACCTCGGGCATTTGTGTTTTGTTTTGTTATTCAATTCACAAAGTATTTTATTTATTTGTGTAGATAAAAAAAGTATATTTACAATCACAAAACTAAATGGAAACACAAAGTAGGCAAATGTAATTAAAATACTGGAGGCGGGCAGCCCTATCGCATGTTTACGGACCGCGCGGCTGTAGGCATTTATTTCTAAGATATGGCTTAGTTATTCTACCGTCTACCGTGACTTGAGGTTGAGACTTTCTTCTTATCAAAGGTTGGTGTGGATGTCGATGGATAATAATCATTTAGGTAGGTACTAGTTTAGGATGTTTGAGGCACAACTTGAACCAACATTTGAAAACTGCAGAGATCCAGAGATGAACTTAGTAAACCGCCTACTTTAGGCTGCAAAATCCTTTTCGAGGACAACGTGATGCTTTGTCACTGTCAGTAGTTGTACCAAAACTTACCCTTTTAAAATCTGACGAAAACGCAACCTTTGAAGGATTTTATATAAACTTCATTGTGTAAAAAGCGCCATCTAGGTTCAGAGTAAGTGATTGGCTGAGCAGTTGCTTGACAACATTTACATGAAAATATTGTTGAATTACAGCTAACATAGATGGCGCTAGCAGTTTTGTATGACAAGATGTGGGTAAACGGAAAAAGGCTGGATTATATTCATAGACTAGCTTTTACCCTCGGCTTCGCCCGCGTGTATGTCGCAAAATATCCCACGGGAACGTACTACCGGGATAACATACCTATTAGCCGAGGAAAAGGTCATTGACTCCTACCGCTGCGCCCGCGTTGCCGTCAACGATACTTATTTTGCTACGCGTAGTTTTGAATCTGTGATATCTTTTATTTTATAATGTTACGATGTCATGGCATATTTTAATCAAAATATGGATTAATTTAATAATAGCTTCGAAAATAACAATATTTTTTTTATCAAATTCTTAACGACAATAATGGTTACCTACGGTGCGGTGGGTCATCCTTAGAAGATAGACTCATAGACGTATGCCATCGCGGACTTTTTGTTGCACTTTTTAAGATGAACCATTCTGTAAAACATAATTTTCATGTACTTATTTTACGGTTTACGCGGCGCACACCAGTAAAGCTCCCAGTCGGCATGATTTTTTCCGACATCTTCAACAATAATCGTCATATTTCAGCCAATTTACACAAAACCTTAATGAATTATATATTAAAACCTTCCGCATGAATCACTCCATCCATTACTGAACACCGTTTGAAAATACGTTTGGTACTTTTTGAGTTTATCGCGTTCAGAGAGACCAAGGGCGGACGGACCAGCCTTTGAGTCAGGGGGGTCACATAGTCGGGGTCCAGTCAGGACAGGCCCAATCAGTGTAGGACTAAGTCGGTCGGGGGCCCAGAGCGACAGAGCGGCAAAACAAAATGAGCCCCCCCGGTCTTCTCAGTTTATGTAGGTATTACGAGAAAATTTTGCAAAAAATTATAATGACAGCAAAAAAACAAGTATAACGTGCCTATTTTATAATCCACCTGCATGATCTCGCAACCCGCAGGTTTTTTTTTTGAGGGAGTTGTATTTTCATCTCCTCAATAGGCTATTTACGAAAAGAAGAATGTAGGGGAGCGAGCAACGCGCTTGTGCTCCTGTGCCCAACCTGGATCCGCCCTTGATAAGGATAAAGTCAAAGTCAAATAATTTATTTCAATTGGGCACATAAAAGGCACTTTTGAACGTCAAAGATTTACAAAAAAAAAACAAATTGATTCTCTCAGATGGAATATCTCAGACATGTCGTTTGATTAAAAAAACAAAAAAAAAATATTACCTACCTACTCTGTTATGTCGGCCGCCATATAAATTACAGAATATTAAATGTATTGTACCTATATAATATGGAAATTGTATAAGTATCCTAACAACGGTAGGTTGTATTTAGTTTTTGGGTATTTGTAACGTCTACGTCTGTGGGGGGTTTTTTTTTTAACTGTGGCATCTCGTAGCTGGCCTCTGAGGAAATGACTACATAACCGAACATTCCTGTGGCTGCCTTAGCTTCTACACTCAAAGCCTCCAGTTACCTGCTGATACATATTTACGCAACCGACCGTGTAGCGTTCAACGGGAATCGGAGTCGAACTAACTAGTTTGGCGTAGCAATTTCCGTAACCCGAGTTCCAACGGAGTTAGTCATTAGGCAGACCCGGAACAACTACCAACCTGCTGGAAATAAAAATAATTGTTTATTTGCACTGAGCGTGCAGGAATTGAACCTATGACTCGTAGCGCAAATGGCTTTTCTTTGTTACACACTATGGTTACACTAGAATACGAGTTTGCTCTCGCCGGCTCCACACTACCGGTGGAGCAGACGAGTCCTAGAGTGGAGACCGCGTATCAGCAAGCGTAGTGTGCGACGCCCCCCAGATAGATAGACCGATGACCTTAAGAAAGTGGCCGGGACAGACTGGATGCGGAAGGCGGAGGACAGGGTGTTGTGGCGCAGCTTGGGGGAGGCCTATGTCCAGCCGTGGACTGGGATAGGCTGAGTTGATTGATGGTTACACAGATGCTGAATAGGTACCTACTAATGCTGAAGTCATAGGGCGTAAGCATAAGTACCTATAGTCGACCGATAATATTTCCACTGCCGCTGCCGGGACACAGACCTCCTCTTTGGGAGAGGAAGTGGGCCCAGTGCGGGTTCCAGTATTTGTGTAGGTAGGTAGGGTATGGTATGTCACAAAGATGTCATTGAATTGTTGGTTATAAGACAAGCCGGTTTCCTCAGGCTGATTTCGTTCACCGTTTGTTTTGTAGAGACGTGGCACAGTGGAACGAGTGTATGGGAGAGGTTTGACTAGGGTTGCCACCTTTTTTCTGACGAAAAATAGTATTTTTCTCAAAAACTTGCAAAAATATAGTACTTTTGTAAAATTTAGGGAAAAAATATAGTACACATTTATTTTTAATCATTATTTATTTTTCAATTTGTATTTTGTTATTATTACTCTGCGCTTTGGCCATCAAGATTTTATTATATTTTTTAAAATGTTCAATTGTAATCTAAGCAATCAAGCATACACATAGTTTTTTATTCACATCTTCTATGCCTTTTTTAAATTTCTGTACATCTTTTTGGGAGGCGCGCAAAAATCATTATCACTTTCCGTTAAAAACTTTTCGAATTTGTCTGGTAGGTATATACCTAATATCCTCTAATCACGGCGGTAAAAACAGCATTTTTGTAATTTTTGGAGGGTCATATTTTCTTAACCAATAAGTTGCTGAAAAAAAAAGGAAATAACAGGGACGTGTCTGCAGCAGACATTGATTTTATAAAATAAAAAAAAATTGCTCTAGAGGCCATTATTCAGGCAGAAAGAAGGGGAATACATTTGTATGGAGAATCGCAGACCCTGGTTCCCTCTTACAAAAAAAGCGTGACAGTTCAATTAGCGATGAAAATATAGTATTTTTCGTACTATACAGGGTGGCAGGGACATCGACGCGAAGCCGGTTACCATGGATTCAGTACATGGTTCTGAACCCCCCTGCGTTGAAATTTTTCGTCGGTTATTAAAAAAAAAATCTGCTGTTTCATAGAAAAGTGCAATACCTACGCGGTCAAAATGTATGGAGCAGCTGATTTTTTTTTAAATTTCCGACGAAAAATTTCAACGCAGGGGGGTTCAGAATCATGTACTGAATCCATGGTATCAGGCTTCGCGTCGATGTCCCGGACACCCCGTATTATTTTTCTATAATATATAGTACAATTGACTGAAATATAGTACGATACTATATAATATAGTACGGGTGGCAACCCTAGGTTTGACTTAGGCATATACGAGAAAAAAAAAGTTTAATTTTGGAAAACGAATAATGCCATCGTATTTAGCTATCAAACGTGCACCTTCTGACATATAGGGTGATGTATGGAGGAGGTTGAACATAGGCATTTCCGAGAAAAAAAAGTTTAAACTTCAAAACAAATAATGCCATCGTGTTTAGTTATAAAGTACCTTCAAAACTTGTACACACGGCTACACATCAAGCTATTCATTTCCAGTATAAGCTGACCTCGCATTGTACAGAAATCTTATACAATGCGAGATCAGCATAAACTAGAAATGTATAGCTTGAGGTGTAGCCGTGTTTACTGACAAATTTCTTTGTATCTCTCGTGTTTCGGGAGATATAGATAAAATTTAAAATTTTACTATGAAAATGACTGTATCGAGCGCTCTGCCGCCTGATTCCCGCCTCGTTTCAAGCTTTACTATTGTATTACGCATAGCAAAAGGTACTTACATTAACTCCTGAAATACGAGAGATAGAAAGTAATTCATCAGTGCATGTTTTGAATGCATTTGATAACTAAATACGATAGCATTATTAGTTTTTCAAAATTTGACTTTTTTGTCTCGGAAATGCCCAAGTCCAACCTCTCCCATAGACTCCTTCCACTGTGTGTGCGTGGTTGGCGTGGTGTAGAAATAAATTGCACAAACTAAGGTGCATGCATGCTTCTGGGTAACCCGGGGTGGAACCCGCGACTGACCTCGTGAGTCGGGGTCGCCACTGCTCTAAGAGCGAAATTAATGAAAGCTGAAGATCATAATAAAAAGAATTTTCAGCTCATCTCTAATAGGCTGCCTACACAAGCGTATTAATTGCTATCATTAAACGTTTATGATTGTGTCAGACGCCCAGACGAGAATAATGAGTTAATCTCGAAGGCACAGCTTTACTCGCGCACGTGTAACGTACAGCCGTGACCTTGTCGCGCAGGCAGATGCTGACAGAGTAGACAGTTCGGAGGGGCTTCAGTGATGACTTTGGTGACAGTGATCGGTCGAGCCCGGCCAAAAATAAGCGGGAACCTCCGAAACGTGCACCGGTAAGGTATGCAAAATCATAAACACGTGCAATGCCTAGCTAGGTATCATATTTCGTCAGAAAAGTTGAATTGGTGACGTGACACGAAAAATTATAAATGCGAATGTATGGAATTAGTAAGTACTTTATCGCGAATGTCGCGAGTCACAGCTAAATAGAATACGCCACTCTACCGATTCTGATATTTTTAACAGAAAAGTCTCGGCACCTTTTCTCTGGATACCTATGGGAAAATCTGTTGTTCAAGATTTTCCTACTCCACACGTTTAACGGATGTAAGTCTGTACAATTATATCGATGTCTGCATTATGATACACTTTCGACTCCACCCATTTTCGTCGAGCTCATACGCCATGCCGCCATACATATTGTAAGTGGACCCTCCATTACGAGAGGGTTCCCGGCATTACGTTTGCGCTAAAGTTAACCATCGCGGACGGTCAACGGCATTAGGTTTAAAACCGTGTTATAAAACACTGTAAAACGAAGTGAAATTGTGTTTTCTGGGGGGTCTTGTCGCTATAAGCAGTTACAATCTTGTAAATTTTTTGTAAATATTTGTAATCGAGACCAAAACATTTGAAAATATTGAAATTCTTGTATTTTAAAACCAACGCACAGACTAATAAATCTTGTTAAAATATACATCAGATTTTGTTTTGACGGTTTATAATGCTGTATTCGCTAAGAAAAACCTACATTTAAAATGAGCCCTCCGCGAGGGCTCCCGGCATCCCATGTGCGACTTGGTGAACCCTCCAGGAGGGCTCCCGGCACTGAACGTGTTAACCTACTTTTTACCCTTTAAATATCCTATACACAAGTACCTACTACGTACTTAGTTAGCGGGTAAAGCCGCTGGCACATTGCAACAAAGGACCACGGTACATTCACTTTTTTGCCAATAAAATTAGCACAGGGCTTTACGGAGATAATTTCCCCCTAATCTGTCGTGCCTACAGTCAGAATAGCCCATCTGTACCTCAATAGATAAGCACACAGTAAGCGGATGAGGCCTTCCACCCATTCAACGCTGAAAACCTTTTGTGCTCGTGTTCTTTGCATCCATTCTGAAGAGAATCGCCCCTCGTAGCGGTTATTCTAAAATGATTACCTGAAACGTTAAGTGGATCATTTTTGAGAGGTATTTAATGGAAGGTTTTCTTTCACGATTTGTAAGAATTTTTAACAGACACGCAGCTATATGAGAAGTAGAACACCTAGTTTGAAAAGAGGTTTATATTTTGGGAAAGCAAAAACAAATAGATAAACTGAATGCTGACTCCGGTTTCTGAAAGGATTCTAGGTATCTGTTGGTTAGTTAGTTACAGATATGATTTGATACGAGAGCAGTGGTAGCTGTAGGTCGTAAGTTCAAAGCCAGACAGGCGCCTTACTTTGTGTAAATTATTTCCTCACCACTGCGCTCAAAACGGTGAAGGGAAACATCGTGAGGAAATCGGCATGTCCTAAAATATTCGAAGACATGTGACATCTACCAACCCGCACTGGGCCCGCGTGGTTGATTATGGCCCACTCCCTCTTACAGAGAGGATGCCTGTGTCCCAGCAGTCCACATTAAAAGGCTGATAATAAAAAAATGAAATGATTTGATAGGTAAGTGTTGTTATAACTCAGTGGCGGATTAGGATTGTCGTTTGTTTTAGCAAAGTAAACACTAAAAAGAACACAATAAAAAAAAAGGTATGTACATAGACATACCTACTTACTTAGTTAGCCTAAGGCCGCTTGCCCACTGGTCGGTAAGTGTGCGGGGCGATATCGTTTCGGTACTGCGTGACGTCACGCATTTTACTGCATCGGTACTGGAAGCTTACCGCGCAGTGTTTCCACTTTTAGGGATTTCTCCCTGTTTTAGGGAAAAAATACCAATATTAAGTTTGGTTTAGGGATATTTTATTTTGACAGGGATTTGGGGAATTTAGGGGTTAATATGAATTTAAGTTGGTAACCTTATTGTTTATAGTAGGCATCACCCAATATATTACTTGACTCTATGGCACCACCGATTTATTAAAGGATTCGATTTATTCAACCACCGATTTATTCCCTCAACCCAAACTCATAATGAATGCAATTCATCAAATTTTAATTTACCATGTTAATTGTGCCATTACCTTATTATTTATAATCATGCTCCCTAAACCAAGGAAATTTGAAGATTTTTTAGGGAAATTTAGGGATAATTCATTCAGAAACTGGGGAAAATCCAAAAACAAGTGAATTATATAGTACGAGAGCCCATGACCAAAACCATGTCACATCGTTTTACGGGAATAATTGTAAAAAAATCTTTACGTTTTGATGATTCTGAACCCGACTCGGTGGGCAGTACCGGTCAGAAACGTTACAGTTTTATGGGAGCCTGTTTCTGCTATGTCAAAAAAAATTGGCAGACGGTTTCATCACAATGTGTCTGATAATAAAAATATACAAAGATTTCGTAATTTTATTACTAAAAAGTTTGTTTTCAGATATTTCCGTTGCGTCACTTTGCGTGTCAAACGTGGCCTGAGCACATTTCCAAAAATGACGTATTCGAATCAACTGACCAATGTTCACCAGAAAACAAGATTTTCAGATGGATTGCTATGGGTTTTATTGTTTGCCTCAAATTTAATTTTCTCAAATGGTCTCTTGGGTACGTACTCGAAGCTTCTGGTTTCTGAAAATGGTGTTTTCGGTATGTAAAATCTATCATTTTTAAACATGATAAAAAAGAATTATCGACATATTTAAAAATGCGGTCAGGTCAGAAGATGTGACGCGGAAAATTTCTGAAAATAGGATTTTTGAATTTAAGAATAAAGTTTTTATACGATTTTGTTCGTAAAACGATAAGGCAAAAATGTTGGTCATGCTCTCTCGTACTAATTGAATTAATTTGAATTTGGAATTCTAGATGAAAGCAGTGCAGTACACAGATATAGATATATAATAATACCTAGATAAGGCAAGTATCACGATCTGTATGAAAACCATGCGTGGCATTTTTGAAAAATGATCAAAGCGCCTATACCATGAAACTGAAGCGATATACGATAGTATCACTTGTTTCGATTGTCATAACCTGTTAACACTCAACGTCACATCAACCGTTCCTAGTAAAAAGCTATAAAGTATTACGAATATAGGCATTTTCTATTTTATTATTTATGTCCGACTAGCGCGGCGGACAGGCGCAGACCATTATACTGTATTATATAAAATGAGACACACTGAGCCACGTTCGGGCACGCGAAGTAGATGCTCTTGCGCTATCTAGGTATATCTATATCTGTGTGCAGTACCGATTCGGTACAGAGTGCTTACCGACCAGTGAGGAAACATAAGCAGTACCGCGCAGTACTGTACAGTACTGCGCGGTAAAATACCGACCAATGGGCAAGCGGCCTAAGTTAGGCTATCTATATTCATCGGTAAGCAGGCCGTATGCCGATGTAGGACTAAGCATAGATACTTATACCTAATTTGTTTGCTTTCAAAACCTTTTCGCCTTGCACTCGTTCACAAGTGAAACTTCACGAGTGTTCCAGAAATGTCTTGTAATTGCCTAAAAACTATAATTTAGCCTAAAAGTACTCAGTATTCGTACCTAAGTAAATACTTCAAAACGAAAACAACAGGTCTCTCATCGCTCTTGTTTTCCCTCGTAAGTGGAACTCTAAACGGTATTAATTCTTGGAGTTGGAGCCGAGCCAACTCCGCAGCCAGGTGCTGGCTGATAACGTATGGATTTGAAGTTGGTCCCGTGACTTCCGCCGGGCCAGGTCAAAGGTCGGGAACATGTTGATGTCGAGCGAAACTTCTCTTATATCGCTGGATATTTAAACGTTTAATTTCCGTGTTGTGTAATAAATATAGGCATGAAACGGTGTTTGGAACTTGGATATATTGTTTACTGAATATTTTTGATTACTAAATTCATGGAAACCTCTTTTTTGCTCTGTAGAAGGTATGTTAAGCTGTGTTGTTTGATGTTAATGAAAACACTAGGTATAAATAGTATTTGGAAAACAAAGTTAGGTAGTCTAGGCCTACCTATCAAAGAGCGTTATCAACTTATCATACTGACGATTTGCCTGCGTGTTTCCGCGGGTGCAAAGCGAGCTAGCCGCGATTACGCGACATATACGCCGTGTATTCACAATATTGTACAATCGCTACAATCGCTTGTCTAGCTCTCTCTTGTACACGGTGCGCATACTTAGGCGTGCTCGCTACGCACACGCAGCGAGCACGTTGAACAATCGCTTCGCTGTTAACTCGCTTGCAAATCACCAGTGTGATAAGGCCCTTATAAGCTTGGGGCTATGAGCCTAAACCCCAAGGCTAAAGAACAAGTTACCTACCTATCTAGATGATTGATTGTGAAGTTTACAAACGCAAATAAAATAGTCATATTTTGTAAGTTAACTTCACAATTGGAAGTACAAAAATGATAAGTACGTAGGTACTAGGTACCTCACTGCTAACGAATCTCGCTCCTAATACTCACTTGAATCGAGTGTCTCACTTAAAAAGAGGGTAGGTATCAAAGTAAAGTTACGACGTCTCCTGTAGATCACAATCTATGGCAGAGTTTCTTTAAGGGGTTTTCATTTAGTTTCTCTTATGTGGGTGATAGACGTGCGAACTTAAAATACGCGGTTTTTAAGTTCGCCAACTTACTCAGGTCGCCGTCGGTGACACGAGTGAACTTGCTCACACTGCATCGCGATGTTGTCGAATTTTCTGAACCAAACTAAACAAACATAACACAAATAACGAAACAAAATGGCGACTCGCGACTCGCGGCGATAACAGACGTACGAAACTACGATCTAAGGCGGGCTACGAGCAAAATTTCCAACTTGTTGGATCGCCGACGAAGTTACTCAACGGTTTTAAAGTACGCGTACTTAGGGTCTATTTCACGATGTCCGAATAGCCACTACTTATCGAATAAATTCAAAAATGGAACAGAATTTGTATGAAATTATCTGCCAAGTAGGAACTTAATCGTAGGTGGTGAAACAAGCCCGTAGTATGACACACGGGCGAGTAAGGTCGTCGAGCCATAAGTACGCGTACTTGCTCGTGCGTCTATCACCCCTCTTACATAATATAGACCTTAATATACTTACCGACTTATCCCCACTTACTTTCTCATCAAAATCAATGTGTAAAAGTGTGTCCAACAAAGACGAATGTGTACAGAAATTCAGTGAAAAGAGAAATATAAAATACCTCATTTTCGCTCCTACACAGCTCAGTCTAGATACCTGTTCGCTAGTTAACCAACACAATGTGCTTTCAGAGAGATTATTCTGTCAACGACACAATACAAGCACGTATAGACTGTGATACAAATGTCAAAAGATTTGCTCGTCCTCAGCACAAAAGCAAAGAGCAATAATTGCTTTTCACACGATGTTAACTGGAAGTGTCAATTTAGGAAGTAACTGTTAACCGAAGCAGTTTATTTATAACTTATGGCCACTTAAAGCCCATTTAGGCTATAAAATCCAATATTTTATTGGCCATTTACAGCCTTTAGAAGCATCGAATAGAACCTCTTTAGACAGTCCTTGAACTTGTATTATTTATTAGTATTTTTATTCGTTTACATGGATATACCATTACGCCCTTCAATATTTGAACAGACTAGCTTTTTGGTCTAATGGGTGTTGGGTTCCTAGGTTCGATTCACAACTCGGGCAAAGTGTTATTCGATCTTTTTGATATGGATTGATCAGTAGCAACCCAGAGTCTGGAGGTGAGCCCAGTTGACGGCAATATGATTGCGCATAGAATTTAATTAGCGAAATGTGCTTTTACGCTCTTGCGTACAAGCAAGAAACATAAGGAGAAAATTGGTTTTGAATCTTTTCAAAACCAATTTTCTCCTTATGTTTATAATTGGTCTTTTCTGAAACTGGCAACATTTATTCCACGAGAAAAACGTTTGTAAATGTTGCGTTACTGAAATATATTCATGTGGGTCTCTACATATACATAAATCTCTACTCTGTCTACTCCTTCTGGGAATACAGGCGTGATATTGTAGTCAAAAGGAAAACGGAACCCTTATAATTTCATAATAAATATTCTAGTTCGCTGTTATTATTTTCTATTTACGACGTTGCCAACGTTTAGGATGTATGCTCTTAATGTGAGACTGCGTAATATTGGAATGTAGTAGCTTGTAGACATTTTGAATTTTTAATTGTATTGAATGTTAATTTGTACCTAATGTAATTGACATTGCAGTTGAAAAACACATGTTCTCCCATACATCGATAAACGTCACGGTCAATTCTCCAACTGCAAATGTAAGTGTGCAATTTGTAGTTTCTAATAATACTACCAATTAACTATCTGCGGACTTTTCCCTTTACATGTTATGTGAGAGCTTGCTTCCTGCCAAATTTCATGATTCTAGGTCAACGGGAAGTACTCTGTAGCCTTTTATTTATTTGCGAGGTTCAAAATATGTCACATAAATGGCCGTTTTTAGGGTTCCGTACCCGAAGGGTGACAAACGGAACCCTATTCATACGCCTCTGCTGTCCGTCTGTCTGTCAGCGAGCTCTATCTCATGAACCGTAATAGGTAGGCAGTTGAAAATTTCACAGATTGAGCATTTCTATTGCCGCAAGAGCAACAAATAATAAAATTAAAAATTAAAGGGGGGTCGCCATACAATAAAATTAAATTTTGAAAAAAAAATTATCTGATCCTGGCATGTGGGGTATCATTGTCTAGAGCTCATCAAGTAGAAAATAAATATAATTTTTATTTGTTTTTATCTTCAAAAATGATGAATTAGGGGGCCGTAGAAGTTGTCTGTTTTAGACCATTTTTGTACGAGCTCTATCTCAACAACTAAACAAATTAGGAATTTGAAACTTGTGTGTATCATGTACCATAAACTGTTTATAATCAACAAATACTAAAAACGCCGATTAATTACGTATTTTATATAATATGGGCGATTTACTGCAACTTAAAAATAATATTTTGTATTTCATGCTAATATTATGCGATATAAATTCCACAGATAACTATTTACTAGTCGGAGTAATGACATGGAATTAGTAAGTACCTACTATCATGGCAGCATATAATACTATTTCGATCATTTAAATTTCGATCATCCAAAAAGGTCTACAAAATAAGCTCTCTTCAAAAGATTTTAAAACCGGCCAGTATTTTTTGAGTTTAAGAACTTTATCGACTTTTTTCAAAGTATCCCTAGACGGTGGTGTGTACCTCATGTTAAAACATTGAAATGAATGGTGGTACATACAGGGTACTATTCAGTTACCTTAAACCGTTGTGGATACAATTTCATATTGAGAAAACTTATTTGTGTAAAAATATTCAGCCACGGCGGCCAATCTCACTGGAGACTAGCCTTCGGTGTGGGAGATATTATAGTGCACAAGTGTATGCGCAGACACGAGTGCACTCTCTCTTCCCTCACTCTCATAGTCCGATGGGATGTGTAAAACTAATAAGTAAGAAATAAAAGATTTCTGTATGCTGTATGTATATAATGTAAGCGGGCACGCCCTTTATGGCAGGAGGCTTTATAATTCGGGTATTAAGTTCTGTTTACGTTTTTAGTTTTTATTTTCGCTTGAGTTTAGATTTCGATATTTTTTTTTGTTGGTACTTTGCCGTGTGCTAGCTGTCATTATGGCAAATATATTTTATTTAATGTTTTGTGTTGAGTAATGTAAAATAGTTTGGAAATTCCAAAAGTGCACGCCTCATAACACACATTCATAAACGAAAATGAAATTCAAAACATAGTTTCTAACAAAAATTAACAATTTATCACTTTTCATGAAGTATGTTTTGACTGCTGTTTTACCCATCAATATGGGTAAATTTCTAACCTCGCAATCCTTACGTAATGTCAAAGACTATTTACAAAGATATTTACTTGGCGGTTGCTAGGCAACCAAGTCAAGGTTGGAAATATTTAGATAAAGATATTATATTTTAGTTAGTATTTTATTAATTATAATTAAACTACTTTGAAAAAAAAATCCATTTTCAATAGGGTTCCTTCTATGGCCGAAACCAATGTATTAAAAAAAAATTGACTCAATTAATTGATTTTATGGCAAGCTACAATGTTTTCAAGGTTCATAAATTGACGGACAGGATTTTTTTTTCAACTATTTTGAGGTTTTTTTCATTTCTGCTGCATTAAATCAATTGGTAAAAAGTACAGTATCAATCTCCATTTAATCATCTATACAATGGTATATAAATTAAGTAGGTTCTGTGTACTAGCAGGAGTGTGACAATAAAAACAGTGCAGAAATGGGGCAAAAAATATTTTTCGATCGTAGAGCACACTCTAATGCTTCGCATTACGAGTCGTGCAATATTTGCATACTATTGTATAGAATCAAGTTTTTTTCATAACTGAACAGACAGCTGCGCTGCTGGGGAGTTTGTTGCGCCACTTCTTCTTTCCAGCAAAAGCACTAGGAAGTGGTGAAGGGCGAGCGTTTTAGGGGGACTGTCTTATGTAATTTTGACGTTCGAAAAGTGCTGATTTCAGCCTAGTTTGAATAAATGACTTTTGAATTTGAATTTGATTTATGACTATCAAAAGTAACGTAAATAAATACCTGTATTGACGGAATGTTGTAATTAAAATTTGGCGTACTACTTACATTCTATTTTGTACAATATAGTCTGATGTAGCAAGAGAAATCCTTTTATTTATAAGTAACTAGCTTTACCCGGCCCGGCTTCGCACGGTTAGCACTAAGTACTTATCTACGGCGCACCTACCTTTCCTAATTACCTATTTCTACCTAATTACCTATCCTACCTACCTACCCTAACTGCTACCTAACCTAACCTACCTACCCTACATATCTACCTGCTTACCTACCACTTAAACCTATTTATACCTACTAATACTATGTTAGTAGCAAATAAATAACTTTGACTTTAGTTATTGCTTGTTACTAAAATAAATGAAATAAACTTCTACACCTATAATTTAACACAACAACATTTTTTCATTAAAATTAGACAATTTCTTTACAAATCTTTATGTTTTTTTATAGCGACTCTGTTGTTACCTTTACGAAAGTATTACAAAAATGCATAGTGTTAAATCTTGTACGACATGGTATGGAACCCTTCGTGTGCGAGAAAATTGGTTTTGAATCTTTTCAAAACCAATTTTCTCCTTATGTTTATAATTGGTCTTTTCTGAAACTGGCAACATTTATTCCACGAGAAAAACGTTTGTAAATGTTGCGTTACTGAAATATATTCATGTGGGTCTCTACATATACATAAATCTCTACTCTGTCTACTCCTTCTGGGAATACAGGCGTGATATTGTAGTCAAAAGGAAAACGGAACCCTTATAGGATCACTTCGTGGTCCGTCCGACAGTCTGTCAAGACCCTTTTTCTCAGAAACGCGTGATGGTATCATTGTATCAAATTAAAATTAATATCAAATACGTAGGTCTAGGAGGGACCCTAGAACTGGAACAGGAACTCTAAAAAAATCAAGCTTGTAAGTCAACGCAATAAAAAATAAATCGGTCAAGTGCGAGTCGGACTCGCACACGAAGGGTTCCATACCATGTCGTACAAGATTTAACACTATGCATTTTTGTAATACTTTCGTAAAGGTAACAACAGAGTCGCTATAAAAAAACATAAAGATTTGTAAAGAAATTGTCTAATTTTAATGAAAAAATGTTGTTGTGTTAAATTATAGGTGTAGAAGTTTATTTCATTTATTTTAGTAACAAGCAATAACTAAAGTCAAAGTTATTTATTTGCTACTAACATAGTATTAGTAGGTATAAATAGGTTTAAGTGGTAGGTAAGCAGGTAGATATGTAGGGTAGGTAGGTTAGGTTAGGTAGCAGTTAGGGTAGGTAGGTAGGATAGGTAATTAGGTAGAAATAGGTAATTAGGAAAGGTAGGTGCGCCGTAGATAAGTACTTAGTGCTAACCGTGCGAAGCCGGGCCGGGTAAAGCTAGTTACTTATAAATAAAAGGATTTCTCTTGCTACATCAGACTATATTGTACAAAATAGAATGTAAGTAGTACGCCAAATTTTAATTACAACATTCCGTCAATACAGGTATTTATTTACGTTACTTTTGATAGTCATAAATCAAATTCAAATTCAAAAGTCATTTATTCAAACTAGGCTGAAATCAGCACTTTTCGAACGTCAAAATTACATAAGACAGTCCCCCTAAAACGCTCGCCCTTCACCACTTCCTAGTGCTTTTGCTGGAAAGAAGAAGTGGCGCAACAAACTCCCCAGCAGCGCAGCTGTCTGTTCAGTTACGAAAAAAACTTGATTCTATACAATAGTATGCAAATATTGCACGACTCGTAATGCGAAGCATTAGAGTGTGCTCTACGATCGAAAAATATTTTTTGCCCCATTTCTGCACTGTTTTTATTGTCACACTCCTGCTAGTACACAGAACCTACTTAATTTATATACCATTGTATAGATGATTAAATGGAGATTGATACTGTACTTTTTACCAATTGATTTAATGCAGCAGAAATGAAAAAAACCTCAAAATAGTTGAAAAAAAAATCCTGTCCGTCAATTTATGAACCTTGAAAACATTGTAGCTTGCCATAAAATCAATTAATTGAGTCAATTTTTTTTTAATACATTGGTTTCGGCCATAGAAGGAACCCTATTGAAAATGGATTTTTTTTTCAAAGTAGTTTAATTATAATTAATAAAATACTAACTAAAATATAATATCTTTATCTAAATATTTCCAACCTTGACTTGGTTGCCTAGCAACCGCCAAGTAAATATCTTTGTAAATAGTCTTTGACATTACGTAAGGATTGCGAGGTTAGAAATTTACCCATATTGATGGGTAAAACAGCAGTCAAAACATACTTCATGAAAAGTGATAAATTGTTAATTTTTGTTAGAAACTATGTTTTGAATTTCATTTTCGTTTATGAATGTGTGTTATGAGGCGTGCACTTTTGGAATTTCCAAACTATTTTACATTACTCAACACAAAACATTAAATAAAATATATTTGCCATAATGACAGCTAGCACACGGCAAAGTACCAACAAAAAAAAATATCGAAATCTAAACTCAAGCGAAAATAAAAACTAAAAACGTAAACAGAACTTAATACCCGAATTATAAAGCCTCCTGCCATAAAGGGCGTGCCCGCTTACATTATATACATACAGCATACAGAAATCTTTTATTTCTTACTTATTAGTTTTACACATCCCATCGGACTATGAGAGTGAGGGAAGAGAGAGTGCACTCGTGTCTGCGCATACACTTGTGCACTATAATATCTCCCACACCGAAGGCTAGTCTCCAGTGAGATTGGCCGCCGTGGCTGAATATTTTTACACAAATAAGTTTTCTCAATATGAAATTGTATCCACAACGGTTTAAGGTAACTGAATAGTACCCTGTATGTACCACCATTCATTTCAATGTTTTAACATGAGGTACACACCACCGTCTAGGGATACTTTGAAAAAAGTCGATAAAGTTCTTAAACTCAAAAAATACTGGCCGGTTTTAAAATCTTTTGAAGAGAGCTTATTTTGTAGACCTTTTTGGATGATCGAAATTTAAATGATCGAAATAGTATTATATGCTGCCATGATAGTAGGTACTTACTAATTCCATGTCATTACTCCGACTAGTAAATAGTTATCTGTGGAATTTATATCGCATAATATTAGCATGAAATACAAAATATTATTTTTAAGTTGCAGTAAATCGCCCATATTATATAAAATACGTAATTAATCGGCGTTTTTAGTATTTGTTGATTATAAACAGTTTATGGTACATGATACACACAAGTTTCAAATTCCTAATTTGTTTAGTTGTTGAGATAGAGCTCGTACAAAAATGGTCTAAAACAGACAACTTCTACGGCCCCCTAATTCATCATTTTTGAAGATAAAAACAAATAAAAATTATATTTATTTTCTACTTGATGAGCTCTAGACAATGATACCCCACATGCCAGGATCAGATAATTTTTTTTTCAAAATTTAATTTTATTGTATGGCGACCCCCCTTTAATTTTTAATTTTATTATTTGTTGCTCTTGCGGCAATAGAAATGCTCAATCTGTGAAATTTTCAACTGCCTACCTATTACGGTTCATGAGATAGAGCTCGCTGACAGACAGACGGACAGCAGAGGCGTATGAATAGGGTTCCGTTTGTCACCCTTCGGGTACGGAACCCTAAAAACGGCCATTTATGTGACATATTTTGAACCTCGCAAATAAATAAAAGGCTACAGAGTACTTCCCGTTGACCTAGAATCATGAAATTTGGCAGGAAGCAAGCTCTCACATAACATGTAAAGGGAAAAGTCCGCAGATAGTTAATTGGTAGTATTATTAGAAACTACAAATTGCACACTTACATTTGCAGTTGGAGAATTGACCGTGACGTTTATCGATGTATGGGAGAACATGTGTTTTTCAACTGCAATGTCAATTACATTAGGTACAAATTAACATTCAATACAATTAAAAATTCAAAATGTCTACAAGCTACTACATTCCAATATTACGCAGTCTCACATTAAGAGCATACATCCTAAACGTTGGCAACGTCGTAAATAGAAAATAATAACAGCGAACTAGAATATTTATTATGAAATTCAATAATTAATATCGTTTCCGAATATTTAGTTTCAGATGTAAAAAAAGTATTTGGAAACTTTCCAATTATGCCTTATTCACACCTAAAACGGCTACAACATGAAATTCAATGTGACAATTGCAATTCATTATTAATATTCTAGTTCGCTAGTTAGCTACATTTTTTATTTCCATACAGTAATATTGCCAAATTAATTAAAACAGCAAAATATGTGACAGCGATTTGCGACGTTGCCCACTTTCAGAATGCACGCTCTTACATTATATAATATATATATTTTTTATTAAAGCGTGGATATGTCATCTTCTATCGAATACAGACATTTCTCGAATAGGAACGCTCTGAGTCTTGATTTAAATGAGTTCTTGTAAGTTATGGATTTTAACCCCAATGGCAACCTGTTAAAAATCCGCACTACTTGATATTGAGGACTATGTTAAACAATCCTAAGTTGGGGTATTATTTTGCTTTTAAAATATCTTTCCTGCCAAAAAACAGAAAGAAGAAAAGAAAGAAAAGTGTTTAATCTGCACATTTAAAGAAAGAATTACATAAAATACACACATGTGTATGCTAAAGTTGCCAAAAACCTCGTATTCAATCAATAAATACAATGTTGTTCATTGGTAAAAACCTACCGAACACGTTAGTGCTAATGTTAGTAATTGCAGGGAGTGAGGGACATGAGACATCTCAACCTTGTCTCGAGGTCAAGCCTAATGTAATGACACGTAGGGCAGTCTTAAATGGATGTACGTGACCTATGAGTTCAGCTATTATTGTAGTTGTAATAGTCAGATGTTACCTTTTGTCAGGTGGAGGTTAGGACAACTGCAAACTAAGTAGGAACCTACCATCACTAAGGGCCGACTTGTCAATCTTCAGATAATTTTTATCTCAGCTATAAAAAATTGCAGTTTGACAACTTTTCATCGTCATTATTATTAATTCTTCAGATGACGGAATTAGTATATGTACTTTATAGCTTCAGATAGAAGTTATCTGACCATTAAAAAATCAGTCCTAAGTCAAATAAAAAATATGCTTTGGGTGGAATGAAGTAACTGCTACTGTAACTACCTCAATTTTCTTAATATAATTATGTTATTATTATGTAGTTTTCACTAAGTACGTTGGTAGGAGCTATTAAATATTCTGTAACAATGATATGGTAGTTACCTACTCGTAAAGTCGTAATAATCATTTCTGTTTTTGTAGTTATGTAACCGTGTATAAATCCGTGCCTAATTTAACGTCAATATCTCTTTTGATACCTACTTAATTCACAATAATGTTTATTATAATGATAGATGTTTCAAACGCTTTTAAATACGTTGACCACGATATTTTCACTTCCTTTCAATAAAAAACTGTGATGTTTTCATTATTTCCGATGGGTTTTGGTCATGGCTTTGTGATCGCTACTAATCAGATACCTGTTAACAAGGATTATTCTGTTTTCTTAAATCTGATGGCAAGGGTTCCACAGGGAAGTATGCTTTGCCCTCTATCAAAACTTACTAAGTACATACAGATAATGCATAATAACCCTTCGCCCTTTTTCCATGAGAGCAATATACCTACGAGTATAAGGACATTATTTTGTTCAAAGACAAAAGATCCAACCATCATTTTATTGTGATTGAACTGAGAACCTTCAATTCATTACAAAATTGATAGAGAAGCTTTTCATGCAGCTTTGTCAACCAAAGGGTAGGTAAGTCTCTGTGATTGACAAAGCGGCTTAACGAAGGAGAAAACAGATCCAGTCGTATCGAGCAAAAATAGAACAAGCGGAAATGACGAATGACGCGCTCAATCCGACTACGGTTCTAATTGCATCCTAACTAACAATCAAGAAATTGTCAACGGCTATTATGCAAACTTAATAATAAACGCCTCTGTTAATGGTTCCGTACTCGTTCAGTAGTACGCAAGCGCCAAACCACCCGAAATGTAACAGGTACTGTGAACTCTATGGACGCTTTCGCTCAGTCGCGAAATGTCGGGAGGGCCGCGCAGGCGTGTCGCCTGTGCCTCATCAATTATTTCCACCACTATAAAATAAAAATAATTAACGTCAAATAAAACCCGCCAATTGTAGATCGAATTTCAAAAATGGAATTTGATTTTTGCTGTCATGGATTTCCAATATGGCGTGATTTAGTGAAGATGTTTCGGTTTGTAAGTGGCGTGTATTGACTTTTCGTGTTTTGTTTTGTGATAATTTGTGATAGCGATGCCAAGTGGATATGGGTGTGATAATGATAACTGTTTGTGGGATTGGATTGCTCAATGCATCGGACTCTATGGTAAGTTACACATTTTAGAGTTTCATTTACATAAAACCCTTACAGGTACGGGCAAACACGTATATCTACTTATTAATACTTTAGAACTCATTTAAATGTAACTGTCGAGAGAAATCCTTAGAACCTTACTAATAAAAAGTAAGTCCTGTAAAGTTTGAAATAATTCAGCGAAAGACTTAAAACAAAATTCGAATTCAATTACTGTAATATTTCTTCAAAGACCAATTCCTTAAAACAATGTAAGTAGATGGTAAGAATTCCTAACTGGTTTGTAAGAATTCCAACAAGCTTTCACAAATTAAAATTCATTTTACTGAGAATAAAGCTTGAAAACGAGTAAATATTAATGAATTCAAAATCACAGTTTCTACTTTTCAAGTTTCTTTAACTTTGAAAGATTTCCAAGAAGCAGGAAAATTATTTAGGACGATTCATATAAAAAATAATATTCAAGTAATAAATCACTTCAAATAGAATGCTAAGATAATATTTACATTTATTTTCTTATATACACAAGTTCCTATATAAATAAAAAGGGAGGGGAAAGAATCAGCAAAAAATTAAAATTCCATTAATATTATCGTCATTAGAAAAATCAAACGAGGCAACTTCTACAGCAGAAAAAACACAAATAGTCTACACCATGGAAGATATGAATTATGAACATAGAAGAGAACATAAATTCTAATACCATAACTTCTCCTAAATGTTTCAGAATATCTTCCGTTGCTATCAGCCGTCACGTAGCCAATTCTTATAGGGCTGGAGGTCACGTACACCAATGATACAGCTGCATTAGGCCGGATTTGATCGGACTGTTTTCTGAAAATTTTATATGAAAATGCAAGGCCGAAATACGAAACTGGTGCCTGGACCAGTGTGGAAAGTTCGTAAGTAGGTAAAACCCAGATGAGAATCGCACCGACCAGGGAAGCAAGACTCAAAAAGGAGGAAGCCTATACTAAGCACTGGGTGGAACAAGGTTGCCAATGATGATGATGATGATGATGATGATACCACACTCAGTATCATCACAGTCACTGTCGTAACAAGTCTTATCCTAAACATGATGTGCATTATGAATGTGCAATGATGCAAGTTAGGAATAGGTTCACGAGATGACATTTCAATCCATTAAATAGGAGTTGATATCGTTCGCTAAAATAAAACCACAAGCTATAGACGAAAGTAATTGAGACACGTTTTAGCTTTAAAGCTACGGTTAGGTTTCTTGAAACCTAGAAACGTGGCTTTCTCGTAAACATTTCTAATACGATAGTCTCGCAGTCCACGAAACTACTTTTGTAATTTGGGGGGTATAAAACTACCAAATGGATCAGTACTGAATATTATTGCAATGAGATAGGCTAGAGGCATAGGTCTATCCCCATGAAAACAAGGCGTGAGTTTATGTATGATTATCTGTAGAGGTAATACTATTGAGTATTTTCTTGAGCGGACCCATTTTAATACAAAGTTTTTGTATGTATTTGTACAAGAGGTTCATTAAAACAGTTACAGGTTTCGTCTGCGTCTTTATCAATATCCATTACACTATAAAAGTGTATTAGATATCTTATAAACTTTAAACAATAAATGATATTCATATTTCATATTAATCTTACTCAAACACTTAATTTAATAACGAAATTATACAAACAGCTAAGTCTTAAGACATTCTCATCAAAATGTTTCGTTCAAAGATTAAGCTAAAGACACTCGAAACTTTACGAGATTTCAGACAAAAGATAACGCCAATAACGTTAAATTCCAGTATCATACAGCTATTCTGTAAAATGATGTTCAATATAACGTTAAAATAATCGCACGTCAATTTGTTATTTGAACGGTTTCGTTGTTAGGGTTGGAGCTCACGATCGATTTTCGGTGTACAGCTGACGGGTAATGGTACCTCTTTTTTGCCATATTTTCGGGATTCGGTCCTGTCCTGGTAGTTGCGGATTTAATATATATTATTGAACCGTTCACAATGCTTGTGTTTAATATTGTGAGCACTTACGATAAGATTGTTTGTTTTCTAATAAATTATATGCACCCTCAACAAAAGGTTTGGTGCACATCTGCTGCAACTTCGCTATAAGTCTTATATATATGTTGATACTGCTACAAAACTTACAAAAGGTGTCTTCTCACCGATGATGATAATAAATCACTTTATTTCAATATAGGTATTTAAACTTTCATCAATAATCCATTAAGAAGAAATAATTCTGCGCGCTCTAGATTCTGTTGAATGAAAATTCAAAGTAAAGGTAAAAATTGTCTTAAATCTCTCGTGAAGTCGTATTTATCAAAGAAATATGAGTTGAATATTAAAAAATATGATAGATCTTTAAACGGCGTCAGCCCAGTAACCCAGTTCCCTATTATTCTTGATGTGCGTGGGAAGGTAACAGCTGATACAGATATACGATTTCCCACAGTAATCCGGAATAAACAAATAAAAGATATAGTTTGTCTTCATTTTCCTCTATTTGTCAATTACTGGTAACTGTGAAAATACTTATGCTGTGTGCACTATTGAATACATTTGCAATATACCTTTCGTCATTGTTGTTGGTTACAACTTACGATTCGCTAGAAATATTCTGCTGCGCATCCTTTAGTGTAGAATCTTTTGGAATATCTTGTATGTTTTTGCTAGCGAATATTGTGGAAACCAAGTATTCGACAGAATAGTCAATGCAACAAAAATGTGCTTAGGCACTTAGAGACTTTTCACCAGACTCTATTACTGCTTCACTTTAAATCTGTTTATACTAGAGCAAGCGTAACACTTACACAAATATACACAACCTTTCAGTTTATTTTGATGGGCCATCTAAAATTACACACTATATCCTTCAACAGTACTAATATTGGATTTTATTCCGGAAAACATTAATTCCTAATACCATTAACCATCTGAATCATAACAATGTGCTCTTCCGGCGATTTACAACTTTATGACTACAAGCAAACAATTCATTTTAATTCATATCGCATTCTGACTGCGATTTATTGTAATAACGTCCATAAAGTTGTTTTAGAACTGAGGAGGAATGTATGAAGAATTTTTAAAGTAAACAATGTTCTTTCTGGGCTTGCTAGTAATGCAAAAGCTCTTTGTGAAGTCGACGTAATTTCATTAAGTCGTGGCATCAAAGTCAGACTGATATCTAGACGGTTCATCTGTCTCGTAGGGCAGATCAATGCACTGGAAAATTTTCAGACTTAATTATGTTTCTATATATTCTGTGTACCTAATAATCCTAATATATAACTTTAGTTGTAGATTATTATGTTGTTAGCGCTTTTATTTCATTTTTGTGCTAGGGTGTCTGTGCGGCAAGGTTAATTTGTTACTAATAATGTTTTAATTCGTTTATCTTTAATTTAATGTTGCTCTGTTTCATGTGAACAAAGTCGTTTTTTATCTTCGCTTGGTTACTCACATGTCAAAAGCTTTGTTACAAATGGTTGTTTCTGTTGCTCTATTGATGTATGTATAACCTTTTACATAATTTTTGTCGAAGGCAAAGACTATCTATCCCATTACATTGCCGGTTTTTAACTTATTTGTCTAAGTCTAGAATTAATACTGGTAAAGAGTATGATATTCAAAATGTATGATAATCAATCACTAATGCTAACATTGTTAGGACTTCTGAAGATCATTTCTAGAACGAAAATCTAATCCAATTACAAAGGCGATGCGAAATTTCTAGCTTCATTTAGGCGTCCCGCGAAGCCTGATAGCTGTTAGCTCATAATCTTATTATGTTATTAGTTCAGAAATCCCGCTTAACATTGTCGGCAGCAGACGATTTCTTACCTTTGAACGTTTGGAGTTTCAATGTTAATTTTGGATGAAAGGATGGAGGATGATTATTAATTGTAACTTAGTTTACTGGTTGTTAGTAGGCTGTGTCTGAGTTACTAGATTCAGGGCCAGGTTAAGTGCCAATTATGGGTTTACTATGTTGTCTTCTACTAGTAACTTGTCATGATCTTAGTGGTGTTCATGTGTACATGTGATGTTATTTATGGGCTTACCGACAGCAAGCTATTATGCATCGTGATGACGATCAAATTTTCTGATTACTTAAATGATCAACTTCTTGCTAGTTAAATAGAGAATAAAAGCTTTAACTTTGACTCGACTTCGAAATAAATTACCAGTAACTTCCACCGAAAATAATAATGCCAGAACAACTCTGAATATTACATTTCTATTCAATCATGTTCTGCCTAACTTAGCTAGGGAAGGTAATAATTTATGTCTTAGTCTAGATAAAGATATTTTTGGAAACGTTATATAACCGACAATATTTATAAGAAGAAATAATATTTCAATGTTATTTCTGTCGTTTCCAAACAACGTTAGATAAGGTTCCTAAACAATTTTTCTGAGAAAATGAGAACTAGAAGGTTATTTATAAGACATATTTATCTCACGTCCCGGGTGTAGGGAACGATGAGATGTGATGTGATGTAAGATAAAGGGCACAATAAAATTACCTTGTACTATCAAGGTAACCTTATTTTGAGAGGTATACGTTAATATAATAGTATGATATAAAGAAAAGAAATAAAGAAAAATATTTTATTTGGGACACGCACAGGAAATTTCAAACAGTAATAGTAAAACATAATATATAAAAAATAAAACAAAAAGGAGTATTTAAAAACGAACTAAAAATAATGACCTGTGCGAGGCCAAAAAGGCTAAGTTATCTCAGTATAATGCTGCAAATATAAAAAAAGAAATACCTCAGCGCTCGGATTCTGATAGGGTCCACTGGAATGTCACGGACACACCTAAGGACTTAGATAAAGGTGTTTCTAATTGATATACATCATGATGAGCATCTTTTGTGACATCATGGACGATAATGTTTGAAGCTGGTAAAACATAGTAGTCATGTGGCGGCATTTACATGGCCACATACGAACTACGAATCATAGAGCAGACGTCAAACCAAATCCTGACGTCACACAAATCCTGCATCGCACATTAGAGTTTACCGCGGGAAAAGCATATATGTATATAACTTCCCCGACATCAATCGTTGGGCACTTGCTCGCCAGACACGACATCTGGTCGGAGGATCCTCCCTTTTCTATAGAGGATGAGTGAACTTTACACCCTGTTCCTCACCTCTAAAGTAATCTGTATAGTACAAATAGGCTGAATAAGCCGTTATACAGTTTGGCCTTTTAACCCGCAATAGAATAGAGTCCACAAGTGCACAAAAAAAAATTACCTACTATATATCTTTTTAATTGTAATAAATGTGTTTATAAAAAAATAAATGAAATACTGTTCGTTCGCACTGAAGGACTAGATCGATTTGGCTCTTTTTGTCGAATCAGGTTGAAAGGGAAAGAAACATTGGAAAAGTTACCCGGAAAAGCTTCAAATTCGGGAAGAAATTTGAAAACTGTCGATGTTTCCCGCTTGGTAAAGGAAACTTTGTCTTAGCAGGCACCCGTTGCTAAGTAACATATCGCGGAAACAATAAATCAATTAATTGGTTAACAAAATGGCGTAAGGATGCGCAATATATTGTGATTGATTGCCTATTGTTTAATGAACCGTTCTGTTTTAATTAATATGTGTGAGAAGAATCTACGAAACGCACTATTTGGTCTATTTCAAGACGTGTTTGTTGTAAGTCTTTCGGCCTATCACTTTATTTTACTTTCACGGTAGAACATCTTATCTATATAAAATACTCGGGTAATAGATTTTTTGTGATTGGTTTAATACTTTGTTTTGCAAACATATAGACACTACATGACACTAAAATATGCTGTTGGGCAGTGAAAATCTGCAGAAGAACCTAATAAATATTTCTTTATAAGTATTTTTAGCTTGTTTTTTTGCACTGTGCTTGTATTAAACTACATTAAGTCCAAGACTGGTATAGTTGGTTTATTTTTTTGGGTAAACCTTCGAAATGCTCCCCGGTCTTTGGGGATGAGACCGGGGAGTGTGGGATTTTTAACTCACTAAAACCACCCCGGTGTTCAACATCTGCACATGAAAGATGAAGATGGCACCTACCTCTTATTTGTTTTTAGAAAGCTCCCCATTTTTTAAAGACCTCCGTTTTCCTGAAATGTTGATTGAGCTATTATACTAGTGAAATTATTCATATATGTAGATCATTAGTATATATAATCATTCTATATTAGATAATGTTTCCACTGCTGGGACACAGACCTCCTCTCTTCGAAAGGGAGTGGGCTTTAATCTACCACGCGGGCCCAGTGCAGGTTGGTAGATGTCATATGTGTTTGAATTTTTGGTTCTAGGATATACCGGTTTCCTTCACCGTTTTGAGAGCAGTGGTGATGAAATTATTTGCACAACGTATTGCCTACAACTCGTAAGTTGTTAATTACTTATAATGCCACATTGGAAGAAAGTGGTCTCTTTCCCTCCCCATCACCATCGACATTTTCTCGATACGACAAAGCATCCTCTACTTTGTCGTATCGACAAAATAATATTTATTGAGGCTTTCAAAAACTCATCTAGCTTTGGTCATCTAAAACTAAGTGTACCATATGCATGGTCCTATATCTTAGTCCGTAAGTTTATAAGTAAAATGGACAAGTTTTAGCTTTCCTATCACTACTAAAACTTTCTTTTAGTACTTTGGAAAGTTTGCTCAACTTCTAAATGACAGCATGAGTGATGTAGGTTAAGCATTAGAAAAACTATTTAATAGGTTGTGTGTGGGTCTTATTTCGATAAGACTTCTAAGTTTTCAGATAAACATAAATTATTCTATGATTAACCTAGGTATTAAAAGATTTATCAATCCAAGAGCCTGTTTTTGTCTTATCCGCTTGACTCTCACTAATGAGACACAATAAAATTTTAATTGTTATCGAGCTGCATCAGTCTTTCGGACAGTTGAGCATTTATGAGGGTTTTCTGAAATGCACTGAGCCGTCAGGGCACCTGTCAAAAGTGTCAAATAGCCTTTTTCTATTTGTGACTGGATGATGAACGAGTGAATGAAACGAATGATGAACGTCTTCATGTATATTATATTCATTTGAAAGTGGCACAAAACAGTGAATTTGTTTTGATTTTATGTATTTTACTTTCTCTCTACTCTTACACACGGTGTCTACATCTCTTTGTATCCTCTGTCCTATCGCAGGTATGCTGGAAAAGATTTCTTTAGAAATAAGTGATTTCTTTTAAGCAAAAATCTTTTCTTCTTGTCTGTTTTTCAATGTGTGTACATAAATGGTTAAATAAATAAAAACATCTTGAGAATAACGGGGAAAGTCTAACTAAAAGATTATAATGATAAATCCTCCCTAAGGGTATAAATATTTATATGTAAAATGTTATAATGTACGAGTATTCAAAACCCGTGATAAATAGAAACTGTTTAAAAATAAACAGTTTAAATTCCCTTCGACAGATCCAGAAACTCTAAGAATGACCGTCCCAAGAACTTTTATTATAATAATCAAGAGTTCAAAACCAAAACAATAACGAACACATTTAATAAAACCGTTCACATTATTGATCACATCAATCAGCTCTTCCCGTTCACTTATAAAATCAATTCCATTCAGTTCATAGCTGAGCGGCGCTGTTCAGGAATTCAATAGACATTCAACTCCATTCAAGTATTCAGACTGAGATGTTCCTCATGTTATTGCGAGGTTTTATAGATGACGATACGATTGCGACTAATCGTTATGAGATTAGATAGGTTTAGAATAAGTATAACATAACATTACGCCAGTATTCCACAAAAGGTTGGGCAGAAGTGCACCTATAGTACACCCACATTTCGCCAGTTATGTTTAAGTCCCATGTAATAGGGGGCGAGCCAATTGTCAACAACCAGGTAAATCCAGACTCCGGGCTGCTACTGAGAAATGCCAGATGGAAAATCCCAATAACGTAATCGTTCATCAGTCATAGAGCTTACTTTCGACTTAAATTCTTGACGCTGAAGGATTCAATACTATAAGGTCAGTCTTGTTGACATAGATAGAGCATTACAGGGTACTGGTTACTGTCAGTCTGTGTCAACCTCTGCTGGGCAAACGCCTCTCATGACTTCTAGCTCTTGTCATGGAGCATAAGGACTCAAAAGTATGTAGGAAAGGCTACACAACTCTTCTTTGGTTGTTAGACTTGTCATGCAGTCCGCGCTTTTCAGATGGCTTTTGCTTTTTTCTTGTTTTGAGAAAAAGATGCTGGTGGCATTGGCGTTTCCAGGATTGTCAGTTCGGTTCGCTTCGTTAGGTTGTAGACTACCAGATATATCTCGGTGAACATACATGGCGGCCAAACCGGACAGCGTGAGTGGCAAAATGAGTGGCGCGCCGATTCAAAATTCGTCACGTAAACAAAACACCATATTAAAAAAAAATAACTTAAAAACATCATACTTAGGTACACATTCAGTGAAGGATAATTAATGAAATGATGACGATTCTACATTTGAGTTCACTTTAAGATTTGTCACGGAAGAACTGGTGGTGGTATCAGGACTTTATGAAAAAGCAGGCATCTTTTCATGTCATAAAATTTAGAGATCTCCTAACTCTACCTTGTCGTTTAGCCTAAATTTCCTATCCCTAATCTGTGAGAACCCCCAACTGTTATCTATCAACGTCCTTTCAAATGACATTTCCGATGAAAATTACTGTGATCAGCACACTTAGCATGAGAATAGACAAAATGACAGATTGTGATTGTTAATCTGTCATTTCTTCTGAACCCGTTTCTCTGGTTGTCATGCTGCGCGCGTTGTCCATCGCTCGATATGCATGTCGTTCCGTGTGTTGTTCTCTCCCAAATTGAGCAATGTAACGTGTGTTATATGGCCTCTTGAAATGAGTGCCTATTTCGTTCGTTTATTGCGAGTTCAGAGCAAATGTTACAGTGTATGAATAACTTTGTATGTAGGTATTTGGAGGTTCATTAGGCTTGAGTTGTTGCTTCGGGCTATAACTGTCTGAAACTTGGATTAGGAAATTAATGATGTCTTGTGTAGGTACTTAGGTAATTATAATAGGTACTGTGAAGTATTGCAGTGTAGAATAGAGTTACTAAGTTATTTTTTTTTACAGTACTAAATCACTATGTTTCTAAAACAGTTCTTATAGCACACTTTTATATTTGAATACATGTACTGCACTGCTACCTACAATTTAATGTCCAAGTCAGTTTTCATAAAAAGTGGTGGTTTCAGCTCAAAGATCACATCTTCAAAAAAATTGCCTGTCCTAATATCATCATCTTCAGTCCATTTCGACCCACTTTAACCCATATTATAAACCCTCTTGTGCCAAAATTCTCGTACAGTAATTATCTTAATACCGTAACACAAAAAGAAAGTGCCTACTCTAATTTCTCTTGAATCTTGCGTGGGTGGAAGTTATTTATGTGCTACAATGCTAAGGATAGAACAGGGCTATTTTGATTTATGACTACCTGCAAACAGATTATTTTTAGATGCCCTTGGAACTTTTTATGTTAGTCCTATTTTAGGGAAAGAATATTCTTCTTCCATTTTCACACGAAGTGGCCTAAATAAAACCAGTTTTCAACGCCGACGCAACCAATGGCAGCGAATCTCGCAATTTCTCCCGCTTGGGGGCGCTGTCGTAGATGTAGACCTGTCAAATATTTTTCGTGGAACCACAGACTACAATTGTGGAACTATGAACTATTTCGAGTATTTCGTGAGGAAAAATATTTGACAGGTCTACGATCTACAACAGCGCCCCCAAGCGGGAGAAATTGCGAGATTCGCTGTCATTGCGGTAGCACATATATTATATCTCTATGGTGGTCCTCACACGATAACGCGCCAATTAGTTTAGACATGTCGTTCGAGTATAAAAAAAATTTATTATTGCTCAATCTGAGGAGCTCGAGGCTAAGTAATAACAGCCGCATGAGTCAATCCATCAGGTTCAGCAACGCTTGCTGGGGTTGGTCCGTGGATGGATGACCATCTTTACCTAACGAGACTCGGGAAGCACGTTAAACTGTTGGTCCCAGCTGTCATTCGTGGATCTTTGACAATCGTTCGAAGGGTCGTCAGAAGCCCGAAAGTCTGACAACCAGTCTTACCAAGGGGTATCGTATTACCCAGGTAGTACTGGGTTGTGGAGGTCAGACAGGCAGTCGCTCCATGTAAAATACTGGTATTCGGGTACATTCGGTTAAAATGGAAACCGACCCCAACTAAGTTGGGCAAAAGCCTGGCAGATCGATTGATGTAGGCGTGATGTTATATCATGCTAGTCATCATCATCATCAGCCTATTAATGTTCCCACTGCTGGGACACAGGCCTCCTCTCTGTAAGAGGGAGTGGGCCGTGATCTACCACGCGGGCCCAGTGCGGGTTGGTAGATGTCACATGTCATGTCTTCGAATTTTTAGTTCTAAGACATGCCGGTTTCCTCACAATGTTTTCCTTCACCGTTTTGAGAGCAGTGGTGATGAAATTATTTACACAGAGTAAAGCGCCTGCTTGGGTTCGAACCCACGACCTACAACTCGTAAGTCGGGGCCGTTACCACTGGGCCACCACTGCTCACAGTCGTATCATGCTAGTATCAAATAATATACCTCTATATTGCTTTACGTTATGCCTATGTTGTCTATGTCTGATGAGTATAGTCCCTAAACGATTGTGAATTATTTATTCGAGAATGTGATGAAGAGTATGTAGATTAGTACTTTACTTACTTAGGGTATTTTCCCTAGAGCTTCCTTAGCTCGAAGCTAATCTAATATTATGTGCTCCTATTAGTAAGAGCCCTGTTTTCTAGACTCACAGCACTAAACGAAAAATAAAGAGCGTGTTTTCAGACCAGGGTTGTTCAGACAACCTCTGGTACGGTATTCAGGTCGAGCAATATTGTTATTGGATTTTTCAGCTGTTGGAAAATGTTTTATCTGTGCAAAGTTGGGAATGGTATTCACTTTGAGAAGTTTATACTATCGTGAAAATAATAGGTACCCAGATAAACCTTTGTCTACCAAATACAGGGGTGCAGGTGGTGTTACTTACTGTTAAGGTATAAAATGCGATGTAAGAAATTAGCAGGGGAATGTGCCTCACGGCTGCGCCAAAAAATCCGGAATTACGGTTTTCCATCAGGAATTTATCAGTGACAGCCCGGAGTCTAGATTTGTGCCCAGTTTATAGCAATAGGGTCGCCCCCTAATACATGGGACTTAAACATAACTGGCGAAATGTGGGTGTACTACAGGTACACCTCTGCCTAACCCTACGGGGAATACGGGCGTGATGTTATGATATGGTCTGTTGCTTTATCAACTAAAAATCTTTGTCTAGACTACTCTAATAACATCTTGGTACTTTCTTCAATCATCTGTTACATATAACTTTTATTTTTCTTTCTGAATTCTTGGAAATAAATCTTTCTATTAGTAATTACTTAATATTCATTCTTTCTTCGTTTAATGACTGAAATCACATTCAGTTCTAGAATAACATAGCGTCTCATTGTTTTAGTTCATGAAAAATATCTTTAAGAATTGGTATAATTTTTTTTTGTCCATTTTCATTAGGCTACGAAATTGTGACTAATGAGTAAAGATGGCCTACAGCTTCTGAAATAATTGCCGCCGGTCTTCCGTACTGGGAGATGAGGAGGCTAATTGAAAGTACGAAAAATACCCTTTTTTTGGTTTGGGATATCATCAAATAACTTCTCCCGCTCTTGGCGGAGCGGAAGGGCGTGTCAGACTCTTACTGATTCAAACCCACCCGTGTTCCGTCAGTTGCCTGCACGTTGCCAGGGGCCGGTCTCCCTTTAGGACTTTCCCGCAACCCCGGCAGTCATCGGCCCTAGCGGACCTCGTCGGTTGTGCTGACATCTCTTTGAGGCGCGCGTGAAACACAACGCGCCGTCGACCCGGGCCTGGTCCTTATCGGACGGCGAGCTACCCATTGCTCTCCGTACGCAAACCCGCGCCTACGGTGGCCGGATGTCGGCTCGCGATTCCATACGAAAAATACATTAGATACTAAGGGGAAACCGTGGCCCCTGGCACAAGCAAGGAAAGGAACACAAGTAGGTTTTAGTCAGTAAGAGTATGACACGAACTTCCGCTCCATCCAGAGCGGGAGAAGTCATTTGATTTTGATTTCCCACCAAAAAAATAAAAATAAAAACAACGGGTGCAACGTGCACTCCGGGAGTGCCGCATGCCGGAAATTGAAAACTTGAACATTAACGTTGTGCATTTTTGAATAAACACTTTTCATGAAGTATGTTTTTACTGCTTTTTTTACCCATCAATATAGGTAAAATTTCTTACCTCGCAATCTTTACGTAATGTCAAAAACTATTTATTTTGATATTTACTTTGTCGGTTGCTAGGCAACGGATCTTACGTTCACGTCTCCTGTCTCCTGTTTTCACTTCACTCTGCCTAATCCCCGGGGAATACAGGCGTGATGCTATGTTATTGAAGTGGACTGTATATTTGTGTAGGGACTTTTCAAGACTTCTTCTATTTTTAACCGACTTCCAAAAGGAGGAGGTTCTCAATTCGTCTGTATGTTTTTTTTTTTTTTTTTTTTTTTTTTATTTTTTTTTTTTTTGTATGTTTGTTACGCGATTACTCCGTCAATTGTGGACCGATTTTGAAAATTGTTTTTTTGTTTGAAAGGGTATGAGGTGGTCCCATATAAATTTTATTAAATTTACTTGGATAGTTTTTGAGTTAGCTTCAATAATACGTATTTTTCCTACTTAGTATATATGGATGATATAATGATAACTTCCAATCACTGTTATTTACATAGCAGGTTAGTGGTATTCGAATTTGTATGGGGTAGGTACCACAACTAAAAAGTGCAAAATAAAAACTTTTTACAAAAAAAAGAACAACCGACTTCCGAAAAAGACACTACAAAGTCAAAAATAACTTTAATTTCGGAAGTCGGTGGCAAAAAACGAAAGTTCAAAACCAAATACACCGACTTCCGAAATTAAAGTTATTTTTGACTTTGTAGTGTCTTTTTCGGAAGTCGGTTGTTCTTTTTTTTGTAAAAAGTTTTTTCTTGTTCCTTGTTGAGATGTTTCTTGTTTGAGCGCTGAGATCCGACTGTAACGTTCCGCTCGACCCGCACGTCTTTTATAGAGCGATTTCGGTACCTTATAGAGGCCGCTGATTTTGAGACCATTTTAATGTCCAAATTTTCTTACAAGATTCCCATTTGAACCCCTGTTTCAACTAGTTCCCGTGGTCGGATCGTTACAGTTTTTACATATCTGACAGCTTACATATGCTCCAATTAAATAACATAATTACTTTTACCATAACTTAATAAACAAAAAAGTTTCTAGAACATTGACTAAAAATTAAGGTTTGCTATATTTCGATTATGTTTACACGCTCATATCTTCGGAACCTGTGGTCCGATCTTAAAAATCTAAACGGAATACAAAGTTTCTAATTAAACCCTGGCGTTTGACACTAATTTGGTGACGATATCACCATAAACAAAAAACCTAAATTTCAACTTACGTAATTTCTTACTTTCGACAAATACGTAACTTATTCTACCTTTAACATTCTTATATGATTCCAATTACAAAACTAACTTTAAAAACATACTAATTGGAACCTAATCTAACTTATTAACCTAATTAGAACATAAAATAGAATAAAATAAAACATCAAATCTCCGCTGAGGTCCCGCCGCTAGTTGCGCCTACGTAGGAGTTGACCTCAGGGCAACATACACATTATTTGACTTTGCTATTTTCTTAATTTCTACCTTATTTCTAACCTATTTACATACATGTTATGTTTTACATGGTGCTGTGCTCGGCGTCCTTTACATTTCTCCCCCCGGCGCAGCTCGCGTAGCCTCTTCTTTCTTCATTACGACGACGAGCTTGCTCACGGGGCGTCGGAAGGTGCCGGTCCTGGTGCGCACCTCGACGATCCTGATGCCGCCGTCTGGTCCGCAGTGTGTCCGCTCGACGACTCCCATCGGCCAGGTGTTCCTGGGCAGCGTGTTGTCGACCACGAGGACCACGTCGCCAGATTGCATCGGTCGCACGTCGTTCTGTGGCTCGCCGCGAGGTACCAAAGTGGGAAGGTACTCGCGTAGCCACCGTCGCCAGAAGTGATCAGCGAGCGCTTGACTCGCTCGCCAGGTTCTTCTGTCCGTCTCGTCGCAGGGTCCCGTCGTTGGCAGCCCATCTGATGACCCCAACAGGAAGTGGTTGGGGGTCAGGGCCTCGGGATCGCTGGGGTTCACGCTGACGTGGGTCAGCGGTCTTGCGTTGATGGAGAACTCGGCTTCTGTCAGTAGAGTTCTCAAGACTTCCTCTGCCGGCGCCTTCTCCCGTAGTGTCACGCTGAGAGCAGTCTTCACGGAGCGCACCATCCGCTCCCACGCGCCGCCTTGGTTGGGCGCGCCAGGAGGTATGAAGCGCCACTCCATTCGATGTAGTAGCCCCTCGTCGTTCAGGGCAGGCAGCAACTCGGTGTAGGCGTTGCGAAGCTCTTGATCAGCCCCGCGGAAGTTGGTCCCGTTGTCGGAGTACATTAGTCTTGGCCAGTCTCTGCGCGCAGCCATACGTCTCAGCGCCATGATTGCTGAGTCGGTGGAGAGTGATGCGACGAGCTCGATGTGCACGGCGCGGGAAGTGAGGCACGTAAAGAGTGCACCCCACCTCTTCTCTCGGCGGCGCCCCACTTTGACCATCATCGGCCCAAAGTAATCCACCCCGCAGTTGGTAAACGGGCGGTGGAACGGGTCAAGGCGGGCGTGTGGCAGGTCCCCTGTAGCTGGTGGCTGCGGCGTCGCTCGGCGTCTTCGGCAGAAGGCGCAGTTCTTCTCTACGGCGCGTACCGTGGGTCGCAAGTGGATGACCCAGTACCGCTGCCGTAGGTCGTTCGTCACGCGCTCCCTGTTGGCGTGACCCGCAGCGCAGTGCTCCCGCAGAACTAGGAGCTTGGTCAGCTGATGGCGGCCGTCCAGTATGACTGGCCGCTTCGTCTCGGTTGGCGCGGAGGAGGCCTCGATCCGGCCCCGCACCCTCAGGATACCGTCTTCCAGCACTGGATCCAGTCGATACAACCGACTCGTCTTCATAATTGGACGAGCAGACCGGATCTTCTTCAGATCTTCCCCGAAGCTGTCTTCTTGCGCCTGCTTTATCAGCTCAGCCTCGGCGCGCTGTAGATGGCGATGTTCCATCGTCGTTGCTTTCTTCCTGCAGATGTCGGTGAAGGCGATGGCTCTGGCGGTAGCCCTCACCAAAATCTCGTACTTGGAGAAGCGGGCTGGGTTCGGCAGCCAGCTGTCTTGTTCTGTCTTCTCTGTAATGTGGAGAACCTCTTCGTCCTCTTGCTCGTTCGTTGTCGCCATGGGCCACTGCTCTTCCGGTAGGTACAGGAAGTCCGGCCCCTGGAACCACCGATCCGCTTCGTTGATGGGCGTGTCGACAAGCCGGGTGGCGTCGTCGGCAACGTTGCTGGCTGTGGGCAGCCAACGCCATTCTTCTTTCTTACTCAGCTCGGCGATCTCTCCCAGGCGATGCGCGACGAACGGCGTGTAGCGTCGCATGTCGTGGTGAATCCAGTGCACCACGGTCGTGGAGTCAGTCCAGTAAGTCGTCTGACTGACCTCGATGCGATGCTCCTTTCTTATGGTGTCGGCCAGTCTCGCTCCGATGACGGCCGCTTGTAGTTCCAGACGAGGTATGGTCTGGATCCGACGAGGCGCTACCTTGGCCTTGGCGGCCACCAACACGACGTTCACGCTCCCATCGGTGTTCTTCACCCTCTAGTAGGCGACGGTCGCGTAGGCTTGCTCGCTGGCGTCGCACAGGATGTGTAGGTCGATGCGCTCGTACTTCTTCCTCACGTAGCATCTCGGCAATCGAAGATGGGTGAGCTCGTTCAGGCGGGCGAGCCAGGTTGCGAACAGCTCGTTCTCTTCTTCTGGCACCTGCTCGTCCCACGTAATCTGAAGTCTCCATAAACTCTGCAAAATAATCTTCGATCGTATAGTGTAGTGGCTCAGCAATCCTAGCGGGTCGTATATAGACATCACAGCGCTGAGTGCTTCACGCTTTGTCGGCGCGCGGGTTCTTGCTCGTACTTCGGCTGGAACTCTGTTCATCGACGTGTTGAATCCCAGCTCATCTCGTTCCGCGTTCCAGTACAGCCCCAAGATCTTGCTCTCGGGCTGTTCTCCCCCCAGTTGAGTGGGAGAGGTGGCGTGTAGCTCCGGAGGTACGTCGCGTAGCACCGTCCTGTCGTTGGAGCTCCATCCTCGTAGCGTGAATCCCGCGTGCGCGTGTACAGCTCTCGTCTCTTCGACCGCTTTCCATGCTTCTTCGGGGTCCTTGTAGCTGGCCACTAAGTCATCCATGTAATGACTCCTCTTGATGGCTTCTAGGGCGCGTGGACACTCCTGCCCGTACACGTCGGCGTTATAGTTGCGGACGTGGTGGGCCATGTACGGGGAGCTCGCAGCGCCGAAGATCATACTTGTCATCTTGAATTTCTTCGGAGGCCCCTCTCGTTGGTGGCCTCTCCACAGGAACTGCTGCGCTGGTTGATCTTCCGGCCGTATCTTGATCCTCAGGAACATCTCTTGCACGTCCGCTGTGATCGCCACTGCCTGTTCCCGGAATCGAAAGAGGATTCCTGGCAGTGATAGCAGTAGGTCGGGTCCCTCCAGCAGCTCGTCGTTCAGGCACACGCCGTTGCTCTTCGCCGCTGCGTCGAACACCAGCCTGTGTTTGCCGGGCTTGTTCGGGTTCTGCACCGCGAAGTGTGGCAGGTACCAGCAGATGGCGCTCTTCTCTTCAGATCCGTCGCACGGCGTCGCGTATCCTTTCTCCAACAGGTTATTTATCTGCTTGGAGTACTCACCGGCGAAGTCTGCATCAGCGTCCATCTTCTGCTCAATCTTCCGAAGTCGCCGGAACGCTTGCCCGTAGCTCGGTGGCATGGTGACGTCGTCTCGTCGCCACGGCAGTCCCACCTCGTACCCGGTGTCAATCTTCTTTGTTGTACTCCCGACGATCTTGATGGCTCGTAGATCTTCGTCCTTGATCCTCGGCTTCCCTTGTATGCCGAGTGCGTCGATCCTGAAGTGGCCCTCGACCAAGTCGTGGAGTTCCTGGCTGCTCGTTCCCGTCGTTCGGTCGGGCTCGTATACGTGCAGCACATTCCCTTCTTGACAGATGGCATGGCGTGGCGCTGTTCCGTGCACCACCCATCCTAATTGTGTCCTTGATGCGGCCGGCTGATTCGGCCCGCCGACTCGTAGCTCGCGAGACACGATGCACTCCCAGTGGTCTGTCCCCACTAGAAGCCCGGGGCGCGCCTTCTCGTAGCACACCTCCTCCGGTGTCAGGTCCTTCAGGTGCTCGTAGTGTAGCAGCGTATCTGGGATGGACTGCTGATGCAGGCGAAGGTTCTTCATTGTCCTCGCTCTGACCTTGTAGCTGCCGTCGTTCTTCAGTCCTCTGACTTGGACGTTGACCAGCTGACTCTCCATCTCTTGCTGCGACATGTTGACCCCGTTCAGATGAAGTGGCTGCGATGGTCCTTCTGCTCCGATGCTCTCCGCCAGGTCCTTGTCGACGAGGGTGATGGTGGCTCCTTCATCCAGGAGGGCGTATGTCCTCGCCTCCCCCCGTGGTCCAGACACGACGATAGGGCACATCTTCAACAGCACTGACCTGGATCCAGCAGCTTTGGTTGCTACCGACAGGACCGCTTCTTCCTTGGCTGGTTCTGCAGGCTTCGAATCTTCCTTCTTCATCTCTTGATGGAGGCTCGCATGATGTGGTCGGCTGCACTGGTTCACTCCGCACGGCTTCGCTCTGCAACTCATGCGCCTGTGTTGCTTGTGGGCGCACTTGAAGCATATCCCCTTTTCCTTCAGGAACTTCCACCGGTCTTCTATCGCTAGTGCCTTATACTTGGAGCACTGCGCCAACATGTGAGCTTGTTCACATTTGGGACACCTATCCCGTTGCTCTTCCGCACCTGCAGTTGTGTTGAATACGCTTGCCTTCTTCTTCAGCATTATCGTCGGTCGAGTCTCCTTCTTCTGACTGGCGGCGCACGTAGTTGGGGCGTACGTGTACCTCAGGGCTCGGTCCGCTTCGCGCATCAGGAAGCGAGACATGACGACAATCTCCGGGTCCGATGTTCCTTCTTGATCGTATGCGTAGTCGCACCATCGGGATCGTAGATGCGGGCTCAGCTTCTCCAACACTTCTCTTGTCATCAGGGGGTTGAACAGGTATCCTCTTCGGTCGATCGTCTTCAGCACGCAGATGATGTTCTGCAGCTTGATCGCGAAGCTGTTGAGTTCGGCCGCTGATGTCCCAGGTTTCGGCAGCTTCTTCAGGTCCTCCAGCGCCGTGTTGATGATGACTTCCGGTCTTCCGAAGCACTGCTCGAGGGTCTTCATCACGATGTCTGGATCGGTGGCCGTATGCAGAAGGGCGGCCACAGCATCTCTTGCATCTCCCTTGAGGCAGCTCCTTAACCGCTGGATGTTCTCTGCTGCAGAAATTTGGTACATACCGGTCGTGTCTCTGTATGCCGCCTTGAACGGCAACCACTCGTTGGCCGCTCCTGAGAAAGTCGGCAGGTCCGTGTGTCGAGGCCTGGGCCTGGCCATCTTCTCTAATGTGGCTGCCAGGTGCTCGATGCTGTTCCTGTTCCTCGTTGGAGTCGGCGATCTTCCACGTTGAACCTCGAATCGCAGCTGCTTCTGTTCTTCGCGGGTTCCTTCTTCTGCCCGTGCTTCCTCCCCCCGTGTACTGAGGGGGTTGGTCCTCAGCCATTCGTCCACCTTCTGATGTGGTTCCTCACGGGGAGGGGCGGGTCCTTCTTCGTGGATGCTATCTTCATCGTTGATAACTGAAACTTCTACGGCTAGTCGCTTCTTGACCAGGTCCGCTTCCAGTTCCAGCGCCCTCTTCCTGATGGCAGCTAGCTTCTCTGCTGCCTCCAGTTCCACCAATCGTAGCCTCGTAGTGATGCTCGTTGTTGACCGCTGTGACCTCACCGATCTCGTTGGTGATCCTAACCTTCGCTGTACTGCTGTTGCTGTTGTTTGAATTCCCGAAGGTCCCGCTGTGCTGGTGTCTGCTGGCTTGGAGAATGGTGACGCTGGTGGGTCCAACGAGAGTCTTCTCTGACGCTCTCGCTCGATCAGCTTCGCTTCCCTTCGTCGCGCCTCTTGCTGCAACTGGATGCGTCGCTGTTCCTCCATGTCCGCTGCATCCCCTTGGCTCCTTGTGACCACCATCTTCTAAGTCCTGGGCACCTTTTCTTCGGAAATCCTCTTGATCGCAGGTGTCTTCGGATCTTGATTGATCTTCAAATTTTGCGTTTTTCTCAGGTTCGGGTCGGCACGTTCGGTTCGGCACGTTCGGTTCGGGTCGGCACGTTCGGTTCCGCACCTCTTCGGTTCGGCTACGGCTCGGCAACTCTTCGGCTTGGCTTTAGGTCGTTGACTTTCCGGCTCGGCGCGTCGATCCCCTTCGGTTCGGGTCGGCACGGCTCGGCACGGCTTCGGTTCGGCAACGCTTCGGCTTCAGCTCCTATTCTTCGGCTCGGCTTCCGGGTCGGCGACTTTCCGGCTCGGCGCGTCGATCCTCTTCGTTCGGGTCGGCACGGCTCGGCACGGCTTCGGTTCGGCAACTCGTCGGCACGGCTTCGGTGACGTCGGTTCAGCTTCCGGGTCGGCAACTTTCCGGCTCGGCGCGTCGATCCTCATCGGTTCGGGTCGGCACGGCTCGGCACGGCTTCGGTTCGGCAACTCGTCGGCACGTTCGGTGACGTCGGCTTGGTGACGTCGGTTCGGTGACGTCAACACGGCGATCTTGACACGGTGACCTTCACTCGGTGACCTTCACACGGTGACGCTTGACACGGTGACGCTGGCACGGTGACGCTGGCACGGTGACGTTGACACGGTGACGCTGACACGGCGATCTTGACACGGTGACCTTGACACGGTGACCTTGACACGGTGACGCTAGCACGGTGACGCTTGACACGGTGACCTTGACACGGTGACGCTTGACACGGTGACGCTGGCACGGTGACGCTTGACACGGTGACGCTTGACACGGCGGGTGGGTGACGATACTTCGGCTCGGCGATCTTGACACGTCGAGTCGTCACGTCGGTTTGCCCGCTGGTTGACGCGTCGGTCGATCGGTTGGGTGACCAGTCCAACCGGTCGAGTTTAAACCTGTCGTGGGCAGGTTCAAACCAGTTACGACTGACGAATCTCGTTCTTCGCTCTTGCTGCAGGGTTCTTCGTTCTTCCTTGCAGCTCCGTGGACCAGGATCCTGTGGCGGGTTCTTCGTTCTTGATATCCGCTGCTCGATGGACCAGACTGAAGTGGACTGTATATTTTTGTAGGGACTTTTCTAATAAAAGACTTATTTGCTTCAAGACTTCTTCTATTTTCTTGTTCCTTGTTGAGATGTTTCTTGTTTGAGCGCTGAGATCCGACTGTAACGTTCCGCTCGACCCGCACGTCTTTTATAGAGCGATTTCGGTACCTTATAGAGGCCGCTGATTTTGAGACCATTTTAATGTCCAAATTTTCTTACAAGATTCCCATTTGAACCCCTGTTTCAACTAGTTCCCGTGGTCGGATCGTTACAGTTTTTACATATCTGACAGCTTACATATGCTCAAATTAAATAACATAATTACTTTTACCATAACTTAATAAACAAAAAAGTTTCTAGAACATTGACTACTAAAAAATAAGGTTTGCTATATTTCGATTATGTTTACACGCTCATATCTTCGGAACCTGTGGTCCGATCTTAAAAATCTAAACGGAATACAAAGTTTCTAATTAAACCCTGGCGTTTGACACTAATTTGGTGACGATATCACCATAAACAAAAAACCTCAATTTCAACTTACGTAATTTCTTACTTTCGACAAATACGTAACTTATTTTACCTTTAACATTCTTATATGATTCCAATTACAAAACTAACTTTAAAAACATACCTACTAATTGGAACCTAATCTAACTTATTAACCTAATTAGAACATAAAATAGAATAAAATAAAACATCAAATCTCCGCTGAGGTCCCGCCGCTAGTTGCGCCTACGTAGGAGTTGACCTCAGGGCAACATACACATTATTTGACTTTGCTATTTTCTTAATTTCTACCTTATTTCTAACCTATTTACATACATGTTATGTTTTACATGGTGCTGTGCTCGGCGTCCTTTACAGTTATATCACGATGGTTCCTTATCAGGCACGTCTTGAATTTGTGTTCCAAGTTCCCAAGAGAGTCTACCTCTACATAGTGACTTACACGTCCTTGAAGTGTCTTCAATGTCTCAAGGACATGTATACCAAGATGTAGGTAAAGTTCAAGGTCATCTGTCGAGCTGATACTTAGCGGCTGTCCTTTTTCCTTCTTGGCTGTCGTAAAAGACAGGTTTAAGGTTGTAGTTATGATGAATTACTTTAGTTGGCTAAAAGGGTAGGCTGTCTAGGAGGGAGAGCCTTTTGCGATAAGAGTATCCTTTGGTATCAATCTATACATTTATATCTATACATCTATACATATATTATATAAAAATGAATCCCTATTTCCTTGGTCACGGCATCACGCGTGAACGGTTGGACCAATTTCGCTAATTCTTTTTTTGTTATGTTTGTTACAGTATGGAGATGGTTCTTATGATAGGTAGGTGAAGGTAGGGTAGGTAGGTAGGTAGGTATGCAAGTAAGTAGGTATGTATGTTGGTAAAGTATGTATGTATGTATGTAGGGTAGGTAGGAGGTACCTATGTATGTAGGTAAGTAGGTAGGGTAGGGTAGGTAGGTAGGTAGGTAGGTATGTATGTATGTAGGTAGGTAGGGTAGGTAGGTAGGTATGTATGTATGTATGTATGTATGTGTAGGTAGGTAGGTAGGTAGGTGTAGGTAAGTAGGTATGTATGTAGGTAGATAGGTAGTTAGGGTAGGTAGGTGCACGTAGATAAGTGCTTACCCGTGCGAAGCCGGGGCGGGCAGCTAGTCTTTAAATATTTGTGCAAAACGCAAGGCTTTTTTGTCTGTCTGTTAGTGCTTATATCTCGAGAACCACCTATCGGATTTGCTGGTTTTTCATTAATAGATAATAACTTATTCAGTGGCTTGGTTTTAGTTTTATTGGTCAGTGATTGACGTCATCATGCATGACTTGAACTGAAACTAGGTACCTAAGTCAAATCAAAACCTGGTTTCCACTTGATATTATTTCCATTTAAACTAATATCAACTTTATGCCTTTGTAAATTAAGTTAATTTCAGAATGACTCGTACTATTGTAAAAGTCATGAAAATGTTTGGGGTAGCTACAGCTGTAGCGCAAACTGAATAATTATGTGTGTTTTAATGTTTTTGTGCCCGAAATACATTGTTTACAAGTTTGGAAACTAAATCGCGAACACAGTATACAGAGAAGTCTGTGCCCAGACCTGAGTCAAGACTGTCCTTAGACAATGACCATTTGTTTTTATAATTTCAAACGTCACGATAAAGGTCACGATATTATCGTGGATGTTACTATGACACAGGGAGGTAAAATGTATGGAAATATTATGAAGACGCTTTTAAGTTTCCGTCCAAGTACGTATTTCCATAGAATTACTTCTTGTGTTAGACGTGGACTTCCACGATAGTACCGTCAAGTAAAAAATTATATCATCGCACAATCAATCAATCTTCCTAGCCTTTTCCCAACTATGTTGGGGTCGGTTTCCAGTCTAACCGGATGCAGCTGAATACCAGTATTTTACATGGAGTGACTGCCTATCTGATCTCCACAACCCAGTTACTGGGTAATACGATACCCCTTGTTATGACTAGTTGCCAGACTTTCGGGCTTCTGACGACCCGTAACGACTGTCAAAGATCCATGAATGACAACCGGGACCAACGGCTTAACGTGCTTCCCGAGGCACTGAGGAGTCTCGGTATGTAAAGATGGTCACCCATCCACGGATCAATGCCAGCAGGCCTAGCTTCTAACTGATGGATCGACCCGTGCGACAATTATTACTTAGCCACGAGCTCCTCTAGAAATTATAAAACCGCACATTAACACTCATAAAAAAAACAGACTCATAATAACAGTTGTCAAAAAACTGCTGAAAAAAGCTGTTTTGACTTTGGTGTAAGTTTACGAGTCTTATTTGATACTAGACGTTAAACTTGATTCCTAATTATTTTAATTATGAAATCTACTAACTCTTGCTAAAACGCTTTGATACCGTAATTTAAAATGGATATTTATTACTGAACTGTAATGAAAATACTAAGCGGAATTTACTTTCTTCATCAACTCGCTTTATCCTAATTATTTTGGGTCGGCACGACGGCGATAAACTTCACAACTTATAGATGGAAAGGTTAAAAAAATTTAGCTATGTAAGCAATATTTTCGCGTCTCCAACAAGATACTAAGCCCGGATGACACGGAGTTCGGAACTCCGGGAGGCCCTGACACTGATATTATGTGTAGCTCGAGAGACTCTCATGATAATCAAAACGGATCCGAACAATGGCAGCTATCTAATACGTAACTTATTTTGTAAACGATTTTGACAGTTCAACAACATTCATTGCGTTATTTTACGTTGTTGAGCAGATTTTTTTAGAACTTATGAAGCAATGGATTAGCAATTCAAGCAGATTCTGATTGGTCGTGTATTACGCAATTAGAGTACAGCTTACTGATATATAAAAGTTTCTTTATTGTCCCATCCGAGACAACAACTAATTAATCGGCTGGTAATATGTCTCTCATGGCTCGTAATTAGTAGGTCGTACCGGTACCTACCCTACGTAGGGCAGGCGCTACATAGGAAAATCAATCAATCTGCCTAGCCTTTTCCCAACTATCTTGGGGTCGGCTTCCAGTCTAACCGGATGCAGTTCAATACCGTATTTTACACGGAGCGACTGCCTATCTGACCTCCACAACCCAGTAACTGGGTAATACGATACCACTTGGTGAGACTGGCTGAACGGCTTAACGTGTTTTCCGAGGCACGGAGGAGTCTCGGTATGTTAAGATGGTCACCCATCCACAGACCAACCCCGGCAAGCGTAGCTTAACCTGATGGATCGAACCGTGCGGCTGTTATTACTTAGCCACGAGCTCCTCCTCGGTATTTATTTCCTGAAATAAATACCGAGGAGGAAGAGCTCGTGGCTTCATGAGGACGTGGACGTGTTTACTTTTACGCGCCTAAACATGACTGTTGTTTATTGGAAACAATTCTCGCTTATACCATTTTGAAAACTAATTCTGAATTCTCTTTAGTGATTTATGTAATCAGAGTTATTTTTCCATTTATTGTAGACTACTAGCCGCACTACTGGCAGTGTCGTTGCCAATGAACGACACTACCGCGGATTCTATACAGTTACAAACAATACAAATAAAGCGAAATGTTTCTGGGTATAAAATACAATAGATGACGTTTAATTAGTAACCTAATCCGCTTTACTGTTCTTAGAGAGTCATAGAGAACCATGTAAGAAATCGACACGTGTTTCACCTCTCAACGAACGCAGAGTCAAACTCTGCGTTCGGCGCTTGTCGTGGCAACACGTCGCGTCCGGGTTCGCAACAAGTCAATCGTCATCCTCAGGACGCCTTGTTGAGAGGTCGAACACGTGTCGATTTCTTACAGGGTTTTTTAAGTAAAGCGAATTAGGTTACTAATTAAACGTCATCTATTGTATTTTATAATGGATTTCCGCAAAGTCACGCCTGAGTCTATTAATTATGTTTATTTTTCGTAAAACACATCTACAGCTACGGACCATTTACTTGATATTAATTCCATCTTTTTGATTTTCCTGGCTTTTAACCTTTTTTAAGAAGCCTGAATGATGTAAGTTGTCCTTTTGCAGACAACCTTTACAGTACCTAAAGAAACAGATTCTTTTTAAGTTAACACCTACGTAGATAAACGTTATGCTTTTTTCCAAATAATATTCTATTGTATGAGGTACCAACTAGCTAAACGGGTTTTAAAGGCATTTCAAACAGTAACACAGGCAGCTAAAAATGTATTTTGCCAGAGAGAAAACTCTCAAAGCGTTGAAAAACTAAAAAAGTACTAAAAACTGTCTGCACTGCAAATTGTTTTATTTGTTTTTTGTGTGAGAATACTGTTTAATTGGACAAGTTTGGACGTAAAAGGAATAACTATGGACAATTTCATCTAAAAACACTAAAAGCTTTTAGTAGGGTGATCAAGCCATGTTCCAGACAAAAACTGGTGACGCAGCAGCCGTGTGTAATATTACACGAACCATTTGGAGCTACTTTTGTCCCCGAGTGATTTTATTTCTTCCAGTCTCTTAAATCGGCGAGTTTTTTTTTACCTGTGTTGCTCGCGCGCACAAAAACTTTGTTCATTACATCTATCGGAATATTACAAAAAGTATTCGGTAGATTTTCGGTAGAAAGTATGATTTTTCTAAATAAAGTTGATTTTTTATTACTTCACCTAAACAAATGAAAATGTTTGCCTTACTGGAAGCGACTGCACCCCACGAAACAGGGAATCCTAGTGTCCAGGGAATTTATAAAAATCTAGGTCCTATAGGACTTAGATGCTAGATTTTTTTTGCTTCTTCTGAACTGAATAAAGTTTTTGATGTGTAACATTTTGCCTCGCTTTCCTGCAATCTGTGAGGGTGAATTCGTGAAAAGGGACGGAAGTGTGTAACAGGAAGCCGGGGAAGCGTGCGCTATTTGATTTGACCAATGAGCGCGCGCGGTGCTAGAGTTTGCAGTCACATGGTACCAACCCATTTTCCGAGAGGTTGGTACTATCAGTCAAGATGTTAGATGTTCATAATATGCGACTACTACCATTCTAGAATTCAAAATTCATAAGGTATTTTTTGTATTGTTAAATAGCCTTCTTATCTCCCAGTACGAAAGACCGGCGGCAATTATTTCAGAAGCTGTAGGTCATCTTTATTCATTAGTCACAATTTCGTAGCCTAATGAAAATAGACAAAAATAATTAATACCAATTCTTAAAGATATTTTTTATGAGCTAAGACAATGAAGACGCTTTGTTATTCTTTACGAACTGAACGTGATCTCAGTCATTCAATGAAGAAAGAATGAATAATAAGTAATTGCTAATAGAAAGATTCATTTCCAAGAATTCGGAAAGAAAAATAAAAGTAATCTGTAACAGATGATTGAAGAAAGTACCAAGATGTTATTAGAGTAGTCTAGGGACAAATTGTATTTATTCTCTTTAGTTAATGTGTAATTTAAGAAGACATAGATTTTTCGTTGATAAAGAAATAGCCATCTTTACATACCAAGACACCTCCGTGCCTCGGAAAGCACGTTAAGCCTTCAGTCCTGGTTGTGATTTGTAGATCTTTGACAGTCGTTACGGGTCATAAGCCCAAAAGTCTGACAACCAGTCTTACCAAGGGGTATCACTTAGTAACTAGGTTGTGGAGGTCAGATAGGCAGTCGCTCCATGTAAAATACTGGTATTCAGCTGCATCCGATTAGATTGGAAGCTGACCCCAACATAATTGGGAAAAGGCTAGGAAGATGATGATGATGAAAGAAACGGAACATATCATAACTTCACGCTTGTATTCCCCGTAGGGTTAGGCAGAGTTGTACCTATAGTACACCCACATTTCGCCAGTTATGTTTAAGTCCCATGTATTAGGGGACGAGGCTATCGCCAACAGCCGGGCACAATTTAGGAATCCGGGCTGCTTCTGAACAATTCCAGATGGAAAAACCCAATAATACTTTGCCCTACCCGGGAATACCAAGGACGTCATGCTGAGCTCAGCAGTACCTAACACATGCGACCAGACCACTAACCCAACGAGTCAGTCGCAGGAGAGAGAAACGTGCAAAAAAGGAAGTACAAAAACGTGTTTGATAAGTAAATCGAATGCAATAATTAATATCGTAACACCGAATATTTAGTTTTATATGTCAAAAAAAATATTTGAAAATTTTCCAAATGCCTTTTTGTACACCTAAAACGGTTACTGTTGTAACCGTTTCAAATTCAGCGTTATAATTGCAATTCATTATTAATATTCTAGTTCGCTAGTTAGCCACATTTCGTATTTCCTTACAGTAATATTGCCAAATTAATCAAAACAGCCAAATATTTTTGACATCCATTTGCGACGTTGCCCACTTTCAGAATAGACGCTCTTAAAGCATGGGTACCTAGACTAGAAAAGTGAGCAATATTAGTCCTAGGCTTGGGTTTACTACGACAGCGGTCGCCGCCACATAACGGCGGCAGTGACGGCCGTCATGAAAATTATGGCTCCTGGGTTTGATTCTACAGAGTCATAAACGATCTCCAGGGAAACATACCAACTTACTTTCATGAATAACGTTTCAGTGACGCCGGTAAATTGTGGACGCTATGTGGCGGGCACAGCAATATTAGGAAACCAGCTTTAGGTTTAGATTTACTTTTTCGTACCGTATCTAGTAAAGGTAGAGCAAGACCAAAAACAATTAACGAAAGCTGTAAAGCCCCGGTCCGTCTATCGTCAGCTCGAGCATGGTGGAAAAGCTTGTTGTTTCGTCCAGCGCAGTTTAGTGAGAATTGCTAACAAGCAAGTGAGAAGGTGATAACATTGTACGGAAAATAGTGTGCGGCATAAAACTTGTTTCAGGAAATACGTGTTTTTGAGTAAGCCTTACAAGTTTGTAAATTAAATGTTTGTCATTTAGAATCTCTATTACATGTGCAAGGTTTCTTTGACGATGTTTTTTTTTACTTTTACAATTTATGAGTACATTATGAAGGTCAAATTTCAGGTTTACCTGAAATGTGGCCTTCAAAAAAGCAGTTCAAAAGAGCAGCTTGAATGAATGAATGAATTGCCCCGATCCCAGCGTGGTTTAACCAGACTCGATAAATCGAATGAACCTCAAGATTTGCACTAGCCCATGAAGTCTCATGTTGCATGGGACTTCAAAAGCCATTGCATATGTGCAAAAAAGCAGATTTTTCGAGGCTTATACTGAATTGTTGTGAATGTTTTCTTTCATAGAAACCTAGATATAGTGCACAAGATACCAATTAGTTTAAAAAATTCAAAGAAAGATGTGTAACAACGCCATAATCACGTACGAGCGTTTGTATGAAAAGGCGGGTGTATGACGGGTTGGCCGCTCTTAACACCATTTACAAGACACCTAATATCCACTTAACCTCTACAAACAATAGCTGTACAAATAACCAAGCTTAAACTAACTTCAGCGATTCGATCGAAGCTCTAATTTTAGCTCTTAAAATGAGCTCATAATTCATTTAATAAACACGCTCAGACATACAGACAAAAAATAATAATAACATAAATATTTACATAACGCCCACCTGTGGTTGTTACTTTAGAAAAAAAGTGTTAAATATTTTGAAAATAAACAAAACATAGTATGATTTATAGGAAGCATCGTTGTTGGACTTGTAACAGATTTTTGAAAAGTGTATATTTCATCGGTACATTTCTGGGTTTATTATAAAATATAACAGCTGTTTGTCTGTCCGGTGAGACGGACGAGGAAATGTTGAATGATTTTATATGTTTTTCTTTCTAGAGAAGATTTTGTATAGAAAAGAATCGTTTCTCCTGACATCACTAAATTGTTTTGTATTTGATTTCCAAATAAACATGTCAATCTACTTAGCCTTTTCTTAACTATGCTGGGGTCGGCTTCCAGTCTTTTTAGATGCAGCTGAATATCAATATTATTTTAAATACAGTGCTTATCTGACACCCACACACAACCCATCACCAACCCCCAATGTGTAACAGATTGACCGTCATGACACTTTTGTTACGTAATAAAGTATCACACTTTTTATTTATTTAGATGCTTTCAAACTTTATTAATTCATTTCATTGTGTCTGTCTTCTCCTTCTTTTTCGTGGGGTCAGTTTTTATGCCACCTATGAGTAGGACTTGGTTTCAAATGCCTTCGAGAAATATCTCTCAGGCATGCCGTTTTCCTCACGATGTTTTCCTTCACCGTTTTTGAAGCAAGTGATAATTATACAATACGCACATGAATCCGAAAAATCAGAGGTGCGTCCCTTTGGTTCGAACTCGAGACCTATACCTATCAATTGTATCTGCATCACACCGAAAGGAATTTAAATTAACTAAATAATTTACATTGAATTGTTTGAATTGTTACTTAGCCCTCTTCCTCTCTCCTAATTTTGCTGTGCCCGACAGGGTCCATATTGGTCTTTTTCTTTATACCATCTATGTAATACATATGGAATGCAATAAAGAATTGAGTATTGAGTATTTCGTTTCATTCAGGTGTTCCACGAGACCACGAGTCACGACACCCATCAATTTTACTTTTCCTGTTGACTTTCCTCCCATACAAACGTCTACTGATGTGATGGGTTACCGTAATAATAGGTTGCGTACACTATCCTTACCAACTTCCTAGAACCGCTCATAGGCCAAAAGACGACAATATATGAAACGTTCATTTCAATAGAAGCCAAGAAAGTTCAGTATAGATTGTATCTGTCGCATACAATTACATACGCTAGGATTGTGCATGTAACCGGCAAGAAACGTTGCCTCATGCATGAGTCAAAAGAGGAGAAAAGTAATTCTTTAGGGTCAAGGGCTGTTCCTTCGAGAAATAATAATCTCGATTTTCTTCTAAAAGATGTGCTTCTACAACTCTACTAAGATGGTACTAGCATAGGGTAGAGTCGCAGCATTACGCTGATGCGTGATTACGTTTTGCGTGGATGTGACGCATATTTTCCCACAACTAGTTTTTTTTTTTTTTGTTTTTTCCTTGCGTCATGTGTACCGCAAATAAACGTATTTTCTTTCTTTCTTTTCTTTATACCTACGTGATGCGTAAAGTCCAGTAACGTCAACCTATACTATAACTTATACACATATACAATGTCGCCCATGCGCATGTGACCGCCCGTAATTTTCTGAATATTCATGAAAAAATATCGAAAATAAACTTCAAAAAGGGGGGTTCTACGAGTATCTATAACATTTTTCATGTTATTCAATTTTTTATTTTTTAAAGATTTGCTTTCTGTTTTTTGACACATCTCCGAAGTTTATGGGTCGATTTGGATTCTGTTTATTATTTCCAAAAGCTTATGAGTTATTTTAACAGGTTAATTAGAATTTTTACAAAAAATTATCGACTACGAAAAAAAAAAACGGAATCGAAGTCATTTTTTCGGTAAAAAATTGTGTATTTATTTTAAAAAAACTAGTGAAAAATGTTATAGATAGACCCCCCCTTTTGAAGGTTATTTTCGATATTTTTTCATGAATATTCAGAAAATTACGGGCGGTCACATGCGCATGGGCGACATTGTATATGAATCCGAACGTAAAGCAATTCACTGCACCCTGAAAGTTTTATAGCCAGCGGGCTATTTCCTTATTTTTAACACGTCCGTCGCGACTCGGACGTGCATTTTGGCTGTTATAGCCGAAAGTGCGGCGGACAGGAGAAAAAAATGGAAATTAAGCACATCAGTGTGAGCCCTTGTATAGCCTGTGTGGCCTTTGTATAGCTATGTTCGCAAGTTACGATGACTTTGGCATAATTGTAATGTTTGAGGAGATATGAAATGAAATGAAATGAAATGAAATGAAATGAAATGAAATTGTTTATTCTGTAAATAGGATATCGGAATCACTTTTACACGTCAATTTAAAAAAATGTTTAAAATAAGCTAGATGAGGTCGGCGTTTCCTAACTGACTACTCTGAGAAGAAAGGCCGAAACAAACTCAGAGGTCACGGTCTCTTTTAAAGTCCAGACATAATCTTGGTCAAGCCATATGAGAACCATGTAGATTAGTGTCTGAAATGGTCTTTTGAGGAAAGAACCACACAGATTTGAGTGGACCTGTCCAGTCAGTGCAAGCATTTGTCGGTAATCGTGGAGCTCACTCAGAGCTTAAGGAGCTCAACTCGACGAACAATACCAAAGAAAGGACATTTGGGTAGGCCGCATCAACTACTCAAACTGCCAGACCATCATTAAAACTAACAGTGAAATAAAAAAAATAAAAAAAACATTAAAGAGAAAAAAAAAAAAATACCCATATAGTCCTCACATTCACAATAATTAAAATAATATTATACTTTACAAAGTAATCATGTCATTTTGTATATAATTTGATTATATTATTATTTTAAGTATATGTTTTATTATTCTACTAGCTTCTGCCCGCGGCTTCGCCCGCGTGGATGTCGGACTTACAATAGCAATGGGTTTCATTTTGACAGTTAAACAATTAATTGCGTTATTTGCGTTATTTCTCGAACATAATTATTCCACTCGGCGCTCTGGCGCGTCATCCCCTGGCTGGCCCGCCCCTCCACCCTCGTTCTGAGCGCCGCCCGTCGACTCAATATCGCAGGTCATTCTTATCGTTCTAACTTTTAAACTATTTGTCCAAATTAATTAGTATAAAGACAAACTTTATCTACATTAAATACCAAAAGCGATGAAGGTATTTATTTTGATAAGAATTAACTAAATACTCTAAAATATGCAATGTAAAAAAAGTATTCAATTTAACTGTATTTATTGCTCACTATTTTGGTTATAAAGGCTTCCACATAAAAGGTGTCGCGGATATGCTGTCGCGGACTTTTATTTAGAACTCTTTAAGACAAACAATCCCACAATACATTTTCTTCATGTAACTCTAACGGTTTAGGCAGCGCACGCAGCAAACGGTGGAGGTCTGCCCGGCTTAGGTGGACCACCGCCGTGTCCTAGTGGAGGCGATCGGCGGCGGTGACCTCTCGCGTACGGCCCTGGTTCAGGCCATGGTGCGGAGCGAGAGGGCATGGCAAGCCGTCACCTCCTTCTGCAAAGCAGTAATGCTCGCGAAGGAGAAGGTGGAGCGCGCGAGGGAGTGGCAAAGGCCGCGCCCTACCAGCCCTAGCCACCGCCGCCGTAGGAGACGTCCCGGGCGTCGGGAATTGATAGCCGATTTCCGGCCACCGTAGGCGCGGGCCTGCGGACGGAGAGAAACGGGCAGCTCACCGTCCGATAAGGACCAGGCCCGGGTCGACGGCGCATCGTGTTCCACGCGCACCTCAAAGAGATATCAGCAAAACTGACGGGGTCCGCTAGGGCCGATGCCTGCCGGGGTTACGGGTAGTCCCAAGGGGAAAGCGTGGCCTCTGGCAAGGCAAGGGAAGGAACACGGGTGGGTTTTAGTCAGTAAGAGACTGAAACGCCCAGAAATCATTGGATTGCTTCCCAAACAAAAAAAAAAAAAATGGCAGCGCACGCAAAGATAGATCTCAGAGGGCAGGAATTTTTCCGACTTACTTGATACTTATCGTTATGTTATGGTCAAATCACATAAAATCTTTATAAATTGTAGCCTATGTGTTATTCTAATGTATAAGCTACATTATTGTAAAGTTTCATCAAAATCCGTTCAGTAGTTTTTGTGTGAAAGAGTAACAAACATCCATCCATCCATCCATCCATCCTCACAAACTTTCGCATTTATAATATTAGTAGGATTAGTAGGATTAATGTAGGGCAGTGTTTTTCAACTTTTTTCATGACTCGACCCCCTTAGTATAAAAAATTTTTCGCGACCTCGACCATTCGAGAACGATTTGAACTCAGTCGAGATTCCCGCTGAGTCGAAGTTTCTGCAGCACGAAACCTAGCCTGATGTTCCCGAGTTGCAGAGAGCCTTCCCTCACGACCTTCCTCAGATTCCTGTGATCGAACTAATCTCATCCTTTTAGCATTTCTGCTACATTGGGAGAGGTTGGATCTTCTTCGAAGCATTCTTACAATAAAATAGTACCTACTCAACACACAGTTATTTAGTTAACACGTACTATCGATATCGTAAACAATTAAATTATAAATACTTACAGATTATTATACAGTCTAAAATTATCACAGTTTAAGTAATAAGTGTTAAGACGTTACGTTTGGTTTACACGTCTTAACTAACTTTATAAAACAAAAGAATTGCTAGAAAAATTAATTACTAACCTGAGCTAATAAACTTATACTTAATAAAGAAAATCAAGAAAAGAAATGCCTAACCTATACCAAATACTTATAATATTTATATACGAACCCTAAATAAAAATTAAGATAAGTATACCGAAAATCAAGGAAAGAAATGCCTAACCTATAACAAATGTTCGCCGTGATTCTTTAAATTGACATAACTTTTTTATTTATGAACCGATTGACATGAAATAAACACTAAATGTTAAGTGAAGCTTACTACAATATATTAGTGAAAACCGCATCTAAATCGAATAAGCCGTTTCTGATATTAGCGTGCACAAACACACAGACAAACAGACAAAAAAATTTTTAATTACAATCTCGGGTTCAGCATCGATATAATAACAACCCCTGCTACTTTTTTTTCATATATTTCCATTGTACAGACACCACTTTTCTACAATTTTATTATATGTATAGTTCTATGTAAATATTTTTAAATCTGGTTTAATTGATGATTATAAGTAACAATTAAAATATCAAGTTTTATGGTTTTATCACAAGGTATAGCAGAGCGAGCAGCTCAATCCCAAGCTTTTTTATCTTCTAAATAATCTGAAATTTTATAGTACCCTTTTTTACAAAGTTTGGTTTTAATACAGTTTTTAAATCGTTTAATGGGTAAGTTTCGAATGTCAATGGGAAGTTTGTTGTAAAAGCGTATACATTGACCCATGAACGAGTTGCCTACTCTGTGAAGACGTGTGCGATGTACAGCAAGGTTGTGTTTATTCCTGGTATTTAAGCTATGAACATCGGACATTTTCTTAAAATTTGATATATTTTTTTGTACATACAATAGGTTTTCAAAAATATATTGTGAGGCTACAGTCAGAATATTTATTTCTCTGAATTTCTCTCGAAGGGAATCTCTTGGACCTAGGTTGTAAATGGCTCGAACAGCCCTTTTCTGTAGAACAAAGATAGAATTAATGTCCGCACAGGTTCCCCAGAGAAGAATCCCATAAGACATCAGACTATGAAAATAACTAAAATAAACAATTCTGGCTGTATCTACGTCAGTTATCTGCCTAATTTTTTTAACAGCATATGCGGCTGAACTAAGCCTTCCTGACAATTTTTCTATGTGTGGGCCCCATTGTAATACTAATGATACTTTGCTACTATCGCGAATCTAAAGGATCTTGGTACGGCTAGAGATTTGTTAATGGCATTATGGTAACTTCAGTTTAATTTGATTATTTGGCTAAAGATATAGGTATTCTACAATTGCTGTGATTAGTCCGTGGTTGGGTGTCCATTTTCTAACGCTCCTTGTGAAGGAAAACGGTGTTGATTGGATTGAATTTGTAGCCTGATCTGCCTAGGATTCGATCCCAAAAATTGTCAAAGTCATGGAAGATGGCAAAGAAATATACTGACGAGCAATATAAAAAAGCCACTTGAAAAGTTCCAAAACAAAAACTAAATAATTATCTCCTTAACCACACAAGTTAGTACATAAAGTTAAAAAAAAACTGGGCAGTCTGAGACTGACGATAGAAGTGAAAACTAAGTAACACCATCTAACAAAAATATCAGGAATTTATGTGGCTTGCTATCAGTAGAAGAACGAAAGCTGTAGCTCCATCATCTCCCATTGTTGTAAGCGACATGTGGCAGGCTGATGCGAATAACAAACCTCAATTATTAACTAATTATGACTATTTTTATTATTGTATTTTTGTATGCCTTATTTGACATGAATTGGATTGAATTGAAATTGACATGAATTGGATTGAATTGAAATGACATGAATTGGATTGAGTTGAATTTAATTAGTAATGGTGTGTATGTAATGTGACTGTACGAGTGAAATGTTTCTATTATGAGTCAGTGATACTCGAAATAAAAGGTTTTTTTTTTATTTCTTATTAAAAAAGTTTGCGTGCGCTGTCAACAAACAAGTGCTCAACGCGCCTAAAGATTTTACGTCAAAAATCTTGAAACTGTTTTATTGTTGTTTTTTATGTGCTATTAAATACACTTGAATGTTGCCTTTTACTTCAAGAAGCTATCTTGCGTGGTTTCTGAAATATTTAATGATAAGTTAGTGGCTTTTTGATATTGCTTGTGTAGCTTTACAAACCCTGCATGCCGTTATAAAATCCATTTCCCCTATGTTTCCCATCTTAATCCTAGATTCGATCACATTGAAACTTTCCGCATTTCAACTTGACACGTTGGCTCACTTAACAACTATTATATGTTCAAACTTGTTACGGAGAACAAGGGATGATAGAAAACTAACTTAACATAGTTATATTGATTACTAATCTTTGAAACAGTACCCTAAATACCCTTCATTTCGGATTTATTTTCAGTTTGCATTAATAATTTAGAACCGTTACTGAGAACGCATCATTTATTGGTTTGTTCTAAATAAATCGGAATCCAATACGACGATGATAAACTGCGTACCGTCATAAAATGGTTTACTGCAACATTATGGGATTATCATATTCATGATGGTCATAAATGAAAAGCGATGTAAAGACAAGACAAAAAATAATGACTTGAAAGAAAACAGCATATTGGCTTGCTCTAGAATTTCTCCCATCTCGTAGTTGTTTGCTGACAAACATCTATCTAGCTCGGAAGAAATATCTGAAGCCGAGACAAATATTAGTTGGAATGAAATCGAACATACACAAGACACTCTGTACAGGCTGCAAATTTCATCATCATCATCATCAGCCTATTAATGTTCCCACTGCTGGGACACAGGCCTCCTCTCTGTGAGAGGGAGTGGGCCGTAATCTACCACGCGAGCCCAGTGCGGGTTGGTAGATGTCACATGTCTTCGAATTTTTTGGTTCTAAGACATGCCGGTTTCCTCACGATGTTTTCCTTCACCGTTTTGAGAGCAAAAGTTTTGAGGCTGCAAATTTAGTAAAAGTAAACTAAACTACCGTAGTTGAAACGACGCCAAATAGCAATACTTTGTCAAACGATACTACGAACTACCTCCCGTAACTTTTACCCGACCAATTCGTAGCATATGTAACAGGAGTGAGGTATAAAGTCTTTTGACATAACTTATTCACAATCTGAAGTTACGAGTCCTGATTTATTGGAGACATTACCGTCTCCTTTGTATGACAAGGACTTGGAAATGCTCGTAAAATTGTGTCAGGGACTCGGATTTTAGGATTGCTTGATAAAATACCGTCTTGTTTGAAGAGTAACGATGGCAAAGAGGTGTTGAACAGAAATTGTATAGTTAAATTTGGGCTTGACTGTATGCCGACCTAATTTTAGTGTTTAAGTACCACCTCTGGTTACACCCTTTGGGGTCCCACCCTCACCTGACGGAGTTCTGCTACAGATTAATACAGATTGAACACTCCGCAGTTTAGTTATGAAGCTACAATTTTACGCGGCCGGCCCATCTTGTCGGGCCAGAGTATAGAGTATAGAGGCAACTATAAGTAATTAGCGCTGTGCGACCTGAATTGCACTTTATTATGTAGAAGCAAGAGTCACTTTTCATTTGAATGATTGTGTGGAGTGACCCATCTGTATTAATTTGTGGTTCCGCTTCAGTTTATATCTTACTAGCTGCCCCGCGGTTTCACCCGCATAAGTCTCGATCATGTAAGAATATCGGGATAAAAGTATCCTATGTCCTAATGCACGTCATGGTCTACCCATGTGCCAAATTTCATACAAATCTGTTCAGCCGTTTTGGCGTGTAAGCATAACAAATAAACAAACAAACTCACTTTCGCATTTATAATATATTAGTTAGGATAAGTTAAGATAAAAGATTTAAAAAGCGCAATAATGGGCGCTTAGAAATCCGCATTGATGTATACGTAATAAGCGTTAATAAAGTTATATAACTTAAATCTTTAGTTTGCAACATATAAATTACAATTTGGACAAAAGTGATCTTTCACAGACAGACAATTCCCAATAAAATATTTCACAATATTTTTTTGACCTTTGAATAGTTCTTATTTTGCATCCCTAGTTCATGAATATTTTCACATCTATTAATGCAAATCCACTTATAATAAGCGTATTTTCCACTAAATAAGTTGCTTCTATTTTTGTACTACTGGCATCGTATAATGCAATTCTTTCAACTTAATTACCTTCAGTATCCAATTGAATAACAATGGCTCCGATTCTATTGTGTCTGAGATTACTGGCAGTTGTTTAACGATGTTAAATGCAGTCTCCGCTTCCAGGAAATCAACGCATTTATCTTTTTCAATGTCTTTGTTGTTACATCTTGCCCTGATTGATTAATGTTACTTAGTTAGATTTTGTGATCCTGTACGTTTATTGCCTAATATCAACATTCTGTGTCATTTTGACAGTTCAACAACATTAATTGCGTTATAAAGCTCAAAACATACACAAGGCGGGTGCTTGTCGGGCGCGGGTCGGGACGGGAGTACGGCGGGCTTGTTTAAATTCCTTGTATTATATGGATGTCAACACACGAAAAGCGTGCGCGGCTTCCGCTCACGACCCGCGCCGCGCCCGACCCGCGCCCGACCCGCGCCCGACCCGCGCACGTTTTGTTTGTAGAGAAGACAAAATTTTCGAAATAATGAAGCAATGGATTAGCCTCCTTCAAAATGATTCAGATTGTGATTTAGGGAGCAAACGTCGATGTCAATTGAATTTCAAATCGTTTATTTAAAGTCGAACTTCTATAGAAAAGGCAATATTCCAAGGAATGGAATATTCAAATATTTTTAGCTAGACGAAATAGGAAGTTGCTGAGCAATTTTTCCAATAAATCTGACATGCTCGTCTGTACCGACTGCCATATTCCCGACGAAATAGGTGCCTCTGTCTCAAGATCTTTCATAGCTGACACAGCTATTTGTATTTAGCAGGCGGTTTTTGCGAAGGGCGTCAATATGAAGACAGGGGTTTACAAAGCCTAAGGCAATAGGGGAGATCGGCGGGGACTATCGATCCTATCGCCCTTGACTCTCCAGACCAGACTTAATATATAATAATATGATATAGATATACTACTACTGATACCTCTCAACGTTGCTTATCTTCTGGGATAAAAATATCTAGCTCATCTTGGTTAAACTTATGTACCAGATGCCCTGGTAGTAACAGTAGGAATCAATACATCCAACCAGAACAATAACTGACAATACTTGTATCCATAACACACTAATTGTATTACCACAAATATTAACCTTGTAGATGACACGCCAAGGAAATATCAGAAACTGGAGATAGTACCATAATGTCAACTGTACAAATATTTCCAGATATTCCTACTGCTTCTAACAAAATACTGAAAGACGAAAATACACCTTACATTCTTACTACTAAAGCAAAATTTGATTTGGACGAAAATGATGACAAAACAGTCTTCAAATTCGCTCATAAATGTTGGTACGGATACAGTTTTCTTTGGAAGATGTTTGGCAAATATTGTTGTGTTGGATATTTTCTTTGTTGAAAAACATTTGAAAAGTATTATAGTAGGCTATTTAGTTGTCAAGGCTGAATGGCTGGTCAATAGTGATGTTATTCCAGTAACAGTATTTGAGAGAATTACTTTTTATTAAAGTCTTGATGGGTTCTGTCATAAAACTAATGTTGGTCATGCCTCAATGTCTAGGTATAGACAGATAACTTAAGTACTAGGTTATTAATGAGACGAAATTCTTTTACCAGACTGCTCTCTACTTTCGATACTCGAAACTCTTTTAATTACAGTTTGTTTCAAGACCAGACGCACCTCATTGTCCGAATTCATAAAGTTTTATTCCTATTCTTGATTCTAAATTCTCTTACATTTAATTCATAAAGTTTTATTCCTATTCTTGATTCTAAATTCTCTTACATTTAATAACTAGGTTATGCCCGCGACTTCGTTCGCGTGGAAGTCGTAAGACACCACAAAATACTACAATTACAGCTACATTTTATAAAACTTCCCTGTATACTACGTTTGTAGTTTTGTTCTCAGCTGCCAAAATATACAGAGAGCCAGGACTGGTGACTTGAGAGCAAGCGACGTACAGTTGTCCGAGTGAGAAGCAGCTTGTTCACCGGCCCCTGTGACTTGTTGATAATCATCGCAAAGCATACGCTCACAGAGAACTGTACACGCTTAGAATATTATTCTAAGTGTACACGCTTAAACTGGTAATTATGGGGAATTAATGGTATACACGGTATAAACACTGTCTCGCCAATGCCAGGACCTGTTTATTAATAATTGCTTTTACCTGCCTTCTAGTTTCTACATATCACACTCACTCACGAATTAAATGAACACGAAAACATGTATGTACACATTGAACCAAATCCCCGGCTTATCTATCCTGGGAAATTAATTTCAAAAGCAATTGCAATGGAAAAGGATTTCAATTTTCAAATGGATCCTGTATATACTATGATGTTCTGTGTCGATATTTTGTTTAATAATTCCATCCCACGTTTCCACTCCAAATTGGTTTGCCAACGCAAACGAATTGAGTTTATTTCGTTCCCACCTGATGTAATCTACCTCCGCTTGCTACTAGCACCTACAAGAAGAAATAAACGTGCAAGCGTGTCCGTGTCCCTAACAAGTTTATGAACAAAAAGCATTTTGAAACTGTTGTATTTTTTAGCTAGTTTTCATGTCGGTCTCTCTCCCTCTCTCTCTTTTTCTACCTTTATAGAATAGGGTTGTCATCCCCAAATTTTGAAAATCAGAATTAGAAGGAGAAAATATCAGGATATTTCTGATTTAAAACAGGACGCAGTATAAGTGCAATAGTTAAAAGCATCACTCAATGAAAATAGTTTCAATGAAACTCAATTTTAGCGCACTAGAGCTCTCTCTATCTAACCGTTAGATAGAGAGAGCTCTAGTGCACGTAAATAGTAGTGAGAAAGAGACTACACGCAGAGTGTAGTCGTTACATCTTTATTTTTAAAATGCCCCGCGCCCCGCTTTACTGACCAATAAACGTAAGGTTGAAGGCGCGTTTAAAATACAGGGATAAAAAACCGTTGCTTTAAAAAACCTAGTTACTTAAAATCTATCCAAGACATACCAAAAAGCAGGACATGTCCTGGGAAACAGGACGGTTGGCAACCCTATCTTAGAATGACGTATGATTCAACTTACTTACATACTAACGTTCTTTTATTACAGATCGTATCTACAATTATAGAAGAGAAAAGGATCGAACATCCAAGTTTCCATTTTCAAATTCCCACAATCACCAAAACGCCCCAGGATCGACCAATCCAAACCCAATTTTATTATCTGCGGAGCTTAGCAGCCGAAAATTAATCCAGTTCTGATTCGAAGATTACCTTCGGGTTTGTTCGGACACAATCGATTCAATTCAACTGATGCCCGTGGATATGTTGTAGATTAGCTTTGCCGTTCTCGGTACGGGTATGATTAATTGTTTATGGAGAAAAGACCATCAGTGTGAATTAATAAAATCATGCTGACAGCAGCGTGAGTCTGCACGTTTACCTATTAAAATGTTACCTACGTTGCGATGTTGTGATTTAGTGAATACAACCAATGCGTTAACGGTCCCTACAATATTTATGTACTTAGTATCATTTTCGTCGTTTTATGGTAAACGATCCTTTTGGCGACTCCTTTGCATAAACGATGTTAAAATATTCAATGAAAGTTTGTTCCAGACAAAACTGTTTTGCCTACCGCGATAAAATGATCGAATCAAAATATAATTTCAGTTATTTAGGTTTATCTTTCTCCGGTCATTTTACTTCTATTCTTTCGACTACAGTCGCTGTATATTTTATCAATAAAGCATCAATACCATCTATTCGTGTCACACATCTCATCAGAAATAACAACCATTTCATCAACCTATGATTTATTATGTACCACTTGACTTGCAGAGGTTAAACGACACACGACAGCACCGCAAATAGCCAGCCTTATTTTAGGTGGCTATGTTTACCAGCGATCGATAACGCAGCGTGATGGCAGTTGAGCCACGTGGATGTGTGCTCGAGAAGTCACGTTGACAGCCTAAATAGAATGCTATACTTTTATGGTTTTGAGCATGTCTGGCGACATATTTTTTAATTAAGGTTATGGAATCAGGCGTTACTCTACGGAAATCGATGCAAAAATATTTAGTTGTAACTCTGCAAAAACTAGATCCAAGCTTGGATGCATAATGAAGAAAGACAATTTAAACACAATAAGTATATATTAATTTGTGCACAGAAAAAGTAGAAAATAATAGGATTTTAGGTTTACTTTTTATTGAGTAAGTAGTTTGTCTCTGTTATGATTGAGTGTTCTATATATGCAAATGCAAAATAAACCGTTATATTTCTTCTGAGACTTGAAAATTCAATTTTTTTCTAATTTTAAAAACGTGTGCAAGCGACGCTGCGACGTCGAATACATTACCAGGTTTCATTCCAAAAAGATCAGAGAAACTCTAGCTATTTATTTTATTTTGTAAGTAACCAACTTTCAATTCTTTATTTCTAGTGAAATATTTCTTACAAACGTCGTGAAATATTCCAGCACGTATCTTTTCGCAGTGAGCCTGAGGGGCTATTTCTGACACAATATTCCCTCCAGGTGGTTACGCAAGCAATATGACCGGGATCCTCACACTTTTAGAATATAAAGACATTTTATCTTGGATATAGGAGGTTTATCTGCGTACGACTGTATCGGCATACTAATATCAGAGCTTCGGATATATATTGCGTGGTTTGGGCTGAAGAATGGAGTACGTGGCTAACGTTTATCCCTTTTATCCTATATTTTGTCTGCTTTATCGTCTGGTCCGCTTGTTGTGTGATTACATTATTGCTAATGTATGTGTGCTGTATTAGCCTTTCGCGTCAAAATGTAGTTTGTGGTCGGGGTGGGTCAGGTTAAAGAAAAGTGCTTCCTTTGAGGATCAAACTTTATATTTCCCACGTTTATACAACAAAACGTGCCCATATCGGGGCCTCTTGGCAAGTCTCTCGACATCTCTGTCAGGCTGCCACGTAGTGACAGCCGCCACAGAGTCTGCTTTAACAGAGGAGTTCGTATACCGCGCTATAAGTTCTTAATTATGTTTGGTTACCATAGTTTACAGACTGTTGTCGAATTAGTTACGAGTCTACGTTTTTCTAACTGGAATTTCTCAGTAGCAGCCCGGAGTTTGGATTTGTGCCCGGTTGCCTCTATTACACATAATTGGCGAAATGTGGGTGTACTATAGGTTCACCTCTGCCTAAGCCTTCGGGGAATACAGATGTGATGATATGTTATGTTTTGATAATATTTTTGAAGTGAAAGCTTCTTTAGCGGCGTTGTGCACTTTTTTTGGGATGGGTAAAAAATGTTAAATTCGCGTTAGGACACGTGACCTCATCGAAAATTCGTAAGACGGAGGGAGAGTATTTTAGAAATGTTGTTGACGGCGCACTCTGTTTTATTTTTTTTGATTTTTTTTATGGAGCTACGGCTTTATTTCTTGTACTGACAGCAAGCCACATAAATTCCTGACATTTTCATTAGATGGCGTTACGTTGTATCAAAAAGTTACTTAGTTTTCACTTCTATCGGCAGTCTCAAAAGACTGCCTGATGTTTTTATTAACCGTAGACTCCAAGGCGTTTTAAGATTCTCTCGTCCGAAAAGTTTAGCAGCTATCTCTTTCATATGAAACACAAGGCAGCACACCTATGCTATAAAACCTTGTTCTTATCTCTGAGTACCTTCTACCTGTATTTATTCAAATAGAAAATCCGTATTTTACAAAACACACCCACCGTAGCCAGCTTCCGTGAAATGGCTTGTAATGACGAAAAAGTCTGTATAAGCAAACTTTTTAGACGGCAAAGGAAAACTTTGACTTCCGGATGTGTTCTGAAATCGAACGGGCTTACGTACGGAGATCCGTAGATATCTCCTTAGTTACAGAGGGTTTGTGACGAAAGTACCTTTTAAAAGGGATAAGGGACGATTGGGTGCGATAATTAATGATTTTTATAGCGGTTTAGAAGTGTAAGGTTTGCTTTTTTCTGAGAACACTAGTACAATTAATTTAGGAAAGAAGTTTGAGTTCGAAATTGAAACTATTTTACAGGACGATTCGTTCTAAAAAACTTGCTTTATTTAGGGTTAAATATCCTTAGCTCTTTGATACGTCATAATTTTTAAGATCGATACACCCTTGGACAGATTTTCTTGAAGTTAATAACGAAGACGGAACTAAGTTATCGAAATAAACAGAACTTTATCACCGTTATGTCAACACTAATCAAGTCACAAGGAACTTGACATGAGTCAACTAAGTAACTTGTAACTTACACAAACGACATCAAGTTCTGGTTATAATCTTCATCCTACTGCTCGGTTTATTGATACTTCAGTGTTTATGTATGTCGTAGGATGATTTGATAATTCGAATTTTCGCAAAAGCCAGGGATATAGCGAGAACATGGATAATTAGAAATTGGTGAAAACATTTCTGCGAGTAACTTAGAAGTAGCGCTCGCCGGCTGCTACTGCGGCACCGCTCGCTTCGCTCGATCGGCCCGCGCGCGGTTAGTCACATAACCTACTTAAACCAAGGTGCTCGCAGAAATGATTTCACCATTTTCTAATTGTCCGTGTTTTCACAATATGCTTAGATGGTTTTCGCGTAAATTCGAATGATTAAATCATCCTACGACATTATACATGTTCTATCACCATACTTTAGCTTAATTTACTCAGTAAACAGTAGGTACTTACCAATTATTTTCGGTACCAATTATAACTCTATCGAGAAGTGCCAAGTAACACCTAATTAATGAATAATAATACCAGCCTTTTACGTTACTGTCCCACTGCAGGGCAAAAGTCTCTTCTCATACAGAGAAGGCACGAGCTCTGATCACCACGCTTGCTCAAGACGGGTTGGCGATTTCAGACTTATCTTAACTATAAGTTTAGGTTTCCTCACGATGTTTTCCTTCACCGATGTCAGTAATATCCTAGTTTTTTTTTTGTGTATTTATATTACATATGAATTGAAAAAGTCACATTGGTACTTGCCCGGATTTGAACACACAACCTCGTTCATGGGGAGCGAGGCTTCAACCACTGGGCCATCACATTATGTACCTACCTAATTATCCAACAAAATAATCGATGTGCCATTTATGAAGATTTATTTAGCTATATATGAAAGGTTCTGAAAATTCAATTTATTTTTTTATTAATATTTTTAATTCTTAAGAATAAATTCTCTTCGACATTAGATTCAATACGATAAAAAATTACAAGAACCAAAAATTCCATCGTTATCTTAATTCGTTATTAATTAAAACATTCTCCTTTTTAGCGTAAATCCGTCAACCGTTTTGCTCAACTAAAACATTTAATTAATCTCGGTAACACCTAAATTAATTAAATTAAATGAATTAAATGAAAACGGAGCAATTAATTTAAATAATCTCTTTTATTAGTCGGCTGTTCAGCGTTGATCTGTGATTTGGCAAATCAAAGGGCTAGCTCATATTGATAGATCATTATTTGTTAATTGCTTCAGCTTAATTATTTTTGGGTAAGTATTGAAGATTCGCACGAATTTACTCGCCCGAAACGGGCAAATCCCCGTTTTAAATAATATAATTTTTTCTTGAGGCGATTCGCACGCAGTTAACTTATTTGACGATATTGACGGCACGGTTGGCACAGTGGTTAGGCGATTGACTGCTGCGCTGCGTGTCGCTGCTTCGATTCCCGCATGGAACAAATATTTGTATGACCTACAAGTAGTTGTTCCGTGTCTGGCTGTTTGTGTATGTGGGTTTAAATGTTTGTAAACGTACCCAACCACAATACAGGAGGAATTCCTAGTGTGGGGAAATAATAAAGAAAAAAGTTATTAGGCGAATCGACAACTCTAGAAATCAACTCAGATCAACAAAAAAATATATTAATTATCGATTTGCCCGTTCCGGGCGAGTAAATTCGTGCGGATGACAAATAAGCCTAATTATTATGTGATTAGGTCAGAGCATTATCAAACTAAACGATTTCAGGACTTCTTTATCTCTTAATATACCAAACTCGTATGTTTTATAAATTTTTGCTATTCGCTTTTGTACAGGTTTCTACATATATGTATAAAAACGACATTAAAAGCCAATTTTCTATTTGCTTTTGTATAGGTTCCTACATATAAAAACGGCTTAAAAAGCCAATTATCATGTCGCCGAATATCTTTCCATATTCATCAATATTTTCACTAATTAAAAATACAAAAAAAACATGCGGGGCAGTCTTTGAGGACTGCCGATGGAAGTGAAAACTGTACGGTGACACTGACGCGAGTTTCACGCTTTATGTTCACCCAAAAAGTACACATATGTATATACACAGTATACATAGCTCATGGAAAGCGTACGGTGACGATGACTCGAGTTCCATTCCATTTTTGTTCGCCCTAAAAGTGCTCAAAGCGCCTAAAGACGTTTGCACTTAAAAAAAAAAACTTTATGGTTGAAATCAGAATAAAATATTTCCAGCAGTCAATCTCTAGTAGACTCTGACTCCTGAGTTAGATGAGACCTTTGTGTTTCAGAAATGAATGAAGGCTTTAATTATTTAAAGGAATACCTACCAGAACACATTCTGGTATTTAATTCTAATTCTGGCAGTAAAGTTTTAATTGTTGTTTAACAACAAACCCTAACAGAACTGCCGCAGGTACTCTAACTGCCAGGACCATAAGGCGACCTAAAACATATGTGACGTCACAGCAAGGGTTTCAAACGTCAAGTCAAGGTGTAGTCGCATTTCACGGCTCGTTAGTTTTTGAAACACGTAGGTATTTAAACTTACATTTTCAAAGGAGGATGGTGATCCTCTGAGAGCTAAGCGATAGTCTGGCTGCTTATGTGCTATTTCTAGTTCTGCAACTCGTGTTGTGTGTCCGAACAACTTGAAGATGCAGAGGTGTTGTTTTAAAGAGTCTAGTGATCGCAAGCACTGTTGAGTATGAGGTCTTGGTTTTGTTATTTAGAATTTCTCAGTATTAGCCCGGAGTCTGGATTTATGTCCAGTTGAAGGCAATAGGCTCGCTCCTTATTAAATCAGATTTAAACTTAACTGGAAAAATTTGGGTGTACTATGTATAGGTACACCTCTGCCCAACTCTTCGGGGAAACAAGGTGCGATGTTATGTTCCACATGATTTGGTATCTGGTACTATTTTTTAAACAGAAAGGATTAAGAAAAATTAAAGGAAAAAAAAAAGGGTATAATATTATTTATACTAACTCTTACAAAATTATTTCGATAAAATTAAAAGACTTCAACGCGTCTTGAAAATCCCATCATAATAAACTATTATTAGTGTGTGGAAAGACCTGCACACCTATTTTATTCACAACATATTATTGCAACCTAATTGCAACTCTTTCATCCTTACCTTCCATCCTGTAGTGTGACACTCCCCTTAACCTCTACTTTGTAGAAACGTTATATAATTACGGTTCGCACCGACCCTCGTTTGTTTAGTGAAAAATTTACACTTTTGCCTGCAAAACTTATGCAGTACCTACCTAATTATAGTAATTTATATTTGATGTTATAAAAAATTGCTATTTCACGTGTGATAATTTATGAAGTCTAGACTACAGCCTATCATTAAAACATTAAAATTACAGCTAATTTGAATATTTTAATGATAGCCTTTGTAAATGAAACGATTAGAATTTTCAACCCAAGGGTTTTATTTTTGTTATAATACAGGTATTACGTAAGTCTTTAGTCATAAAATATGGAAGACTGTCGTGTGTATGTGTAGTGATACCATCTGAGAAATGTTAATGGCAAGTTTAAGGCCATGTCTGTATATGCATTAATAGTTTTTATCTATGAAGATTCTATATATTATGTAAATCTAGATCTTTCTAATGTATCACTACATAGTATAAAACAAAGTCGCTTCCCGCTGTCTGTCCCTATGTATGCTTAGATCTTTAAAACTATGCAACGGATTTTGATGCGGTTTTTTTTAATAGATAGAGTGATTCAAGAGGAAGGTTTATATGTATGATACATGCATAATATAGTAAGCTATTATTGGAGAATGGGCGGGTTCGTCCCCAGTGGTGTATCAAGATGTGATACACGTCATTTTGAAGATCATAACAATAGGTTTATTTTATTGTATGACACCAACAACGAAACTCGTGCAGGGAAGGAACCATAAACTATTTTAATTTTATTTTTTTAATCATATTATTTTTAGCTTGGACAATTATTTTGTGTATTTTTAACCGACTTCCAAAAGGAGGAGGTTCTCAATTCGTCTATGTTTTTTTTTTTTTGTATTTTTGTTAAGCGATTTCTCCGTCAATTGTGGACCGATTTTGAAAATTGTTTTTTTGTTCGATAGGGTATGCTCCCGAGGTGGTCCCATATTAATTTTATTAATTTTACTTGGATAGTTTTTGAGTTAGCTTCAATAATACGTATTTTTCCCACTTAGTTTATGTGGATGATATAATGATAACTTCCAATCACTGTTATTTATTTATTTATTTATTTGGATCTCCAACAAAGATTACACCTTACATGCTAAAAATAAAACATAAAAAGATACAAATCCTTGTGCATCTTCAATTATAGGAGACCACAGCTTGCATTAAGATATCAAACAATCAATTATTAATATGGAAATAAAACAATTTAAAGTAAAAACAACAAGAATCAAAATTATAAAAAAAAAAAAAACTATATATATTGAGTTGAACAGTAGGGATGAAGGTCAACTCCTACTCAATATTAACTTTTGCGTGTAACAGCAACTTAAATTTACTTAGGCTGTTGGAGAAAATGTCTATATCTTCGGAAGAACATGACAGTGAGTTGTATTGATTGGTCATCCTAACAATCGGCGAGTGTTTACCTAGATTTGTTCTGTGTTGAGGGGCTTTCAGTAAAGGGCCGGGATAGCGAGGAATACGGGAAGGGACGTTAATGCGTAATTTGCTAAGAAGATCTGGACAGTCAATGCCATTATTGAATAATTTATACAGGAACAACATGTCGGAGATAGTGCGGCGAGATTTTAAATCTTTGAGTTTGAAGTGATTTAGTCTATGTTCGTAAGATCTACAATTTCTTACTTTAAACCTAAACGCTAGATGACGGACAAGTCTCTTTTGAACCCTTTCAATGCGACTTATGTGGACTTGGTACGAAGGATTCCACACCGTGCTGCAATATTCAAGTTGGCTTCGTACGTAACTGTTGAATAAAAGTAATGTAGTGGATGGTTTTTTAAATTCTTTTGAAGATCTCAAAATAAAACCAAGAGCTCGGTAAGCTGAATTAAGCATTTGGTCTATATGATTTATAAAATTAAGTTTACTATCCAAGTATACTCCTAAGTCACGAATAACTGTTACTTCTGTTAGTGTGTTTCCCTGAATATTGTAAACAGATTCGACTTTGTTGTGTTTTCTAGTAAATTTTATATGAAAACATTTAGTACAATTCAAGTACATTTTATTGTTGGTACACCATTGACTCAGACTATCCAAATCAATTTGTAATAGCTGTGTATCAACATTATTCAAAATTACACGGGTCAGTTTTAAGTCATCAGCAAAAAGGTATGGTGTGGAGTATTTAAATATGTCTGATATGTCGTTAATAAACACATTAAAAAACAACGGCCCTAGATTGGACCCCTGGGGTACACCGGATGTTGCAATGTAGGGATCTGACTCATTACAATCTACAACCACTGAAGAAGTCCTATTTTCGAGGTAAGTTCTACACCAGCTCAGTGTGATACCGGTTATACCCAACAACTGGAGCTTATTTAGCAGCAATTCATGATTTACTTTACATATATATTTACATAGCAGGTTAGTGGTATTCGAATTTGTGTGGGGTAGGTACCACAACTAAAAAGTGCAAAATAAAAACTTTTTATAAAAAAAGAACAACCGACTTCGGAAGTCGGTGTATTTGGTTTTGAACTTTCGTTTTTTGCCACCGACTTTCGAAATTAAAGTTATTTTTGAATTTGTAGTGTCTTTTTTGGAAGTCGGTTGTTCTTTTTTTATAAAAAGTTTTTTTTACTATTTATTTGGCGTATTTAGTGCGGTGCGGGTATTTAGTGCGGTGCGGTTGGTTACCTGTCGGCGCCGTCGCACCTTTGCTATTGTTGATGTTACCGGACCGCACGCAGCACGTATCAGATGCTGCGATTATGTCGAAATCAATTCATAATGAAGCTCCAATACATGTTGTACTTCATGCTAGTGATAGTGACGTACTCATTTTAGACAGGGGCTTCAGGGACTCTTTGGAGATATAGAAGACCATGGTTGTAATGCTTATATGCCTCCCACCGAATCACAACTCAGCACCGAAGATGCTAATAAGTCCCGGCTGGTGACAATAATCAGATGGGTCGTGGAGGTAATAAATTGTCGCCTAAAACGTGATTTTAAAATATTACGGCAAAAATATTTCAACAGAGCACTGCCTCATATGTTCTAAGATGTACGAATTGCTGCCGCTCTAACAAACACGTTTAATGAGCCTGTGACAAACACGCCACTTGCCAATCAAATAATCAGAGAAATCCAAGAAAGACTTCATCAGCCAAATAAAACAATCTCAATCGACAGAGGGCAGCGTTCCGTACTATTATGGGTGAAGCTGTACGAGCATTGGCATTCCCAGTATTAAGCGAGACCATAATTCCCGACCTAGCACTTTACGGGCTCAATGTTGAAGGAGTGCTTTTGAGAGGCCGTGTTCAATAACGTCATATATCCAATCGAATACTTACTTACTTACTCCAACAAGCCGAATTCCATAAAGGCTTTAGCACCGTAGACCACATGCATACGCTGCGGCAAGTTATATAGAAGACCGAAGAGTATAACCAGCCGCTCTGCTTAGCGTTTGTGAACTACGAGAAAGGTTGTTGTTTGCTGTTACAAAAATGGTTAATTTTCCACTTTGCAATCGGCATTTTGTATATGTTAGATAGTTTGTTTTGATTTGTTATTGTCAAAGTCAAAGTCAAATCATTTATTTCAAATAGGCCCTTGAAGGCACTTTTGAACGTCAAAATTTTACAAAATAAAGTATTGATTCTACCGCCCCTTCCAAAAGGTAGTTTTCGTATGGAGAAGAATGGGCAAGAAACTCCACCGTTACTCTTTTAAAATGTTTTACAATATTTTGTATAGGTACATTATTTATATAATTATATGTGAATACGATGCACCTAGAATAAAATTACTGTATAAAGTAAAAAGCATTTAAAGTGGAGCAAACGACAGATAAATTAATTATGTGGTAGATACATGGTGTTCACATATTCACAAACAGTACACATTACGCAATGTATTATATCACAGATTACAGATTGTGAATTGTCTTTGGCCTCTGGTACTGACAGACAGCAAGCAATAGCCAAAACCTGTTAAACTTTTATATGTTATGAAACTTGAGGCTTTTGGCTAACTTGTATAGGAGTCATAAATGTATTTTTTTGAAATGTGCGTTTAGTTTGTGCAGAATAAACAATTTTTCTTTCTTTTCTTTCTTTCTTTTCTTTCAAAGGCTTCGATCCGATCGAGACATGGGCTGTACTGCAGTCTCTTCAGATCGACTATCGGTACATCGAGGTGCTAAAGTGTCTGTACAAAAACGCCACTATATCAGTCCGACTCCAGGGCCAGACCTCGAAACCTATCCTTCTGCAGCGAGGTGTGAGACAGGTAGACGTTATCTCTCTGAAACTGTTCACCGCTGCACTGGAGGATGTGTTCAAGGTTCTGGACTGGAAAGGGCTAGGCATCAATGTTAATGGCAATAGATTACTAACCTTCGGTTTGTCGACGACATAGTTGTAATGGCTGAGACCATGAAGGACCTCAGTACAATGCTCGATGACCTTAGTAGAGCCTCCGAAAGAGTGGGTCTTAAAATGAACATGGACAAGACAAAGGTCATATCAAATGTTCATCTAACACCCACTCTCATGAAGATCGGAGACGCTACGCTCGAAGTTGTGGACGAGTATGTTTACCTAGGACAAACTGTCCAGCTAGGTAGGTCCAACTTCGAGAAAGAGGTCAATCGTCGAATCCGACTCGGTTGGGCAGCGTTTGAAAAGCTACGCAATATCTTCTCGTCCCACATACCGCAGTGTCTCAAGATGAAAGTTTTTGACCAGTGCGTGTCAGTGCCAGTGATGACTTATGGCACTGAAACCTGGCCGCTCACAATAGGTCTTATCAGAAGGCTAAAAGTCACCCAAAGGGCAATGAAGAGGGCTATGCTTGGAGTTTCCCTACGTGATCGAATCAGAAATGAAGAGATCCGTAGAAGAACCAAGGTAACCGACATAGCTCGAAGAATTGCCAAACTTAAGTGGCAATAGGCAGGGCACATTGCTCGTAGAACAGATGGCCGATGGGGCCGAAAGGTTCTGGGAGTGGCGACCGCGTACCGGAAGACGAAGCGTTGGAAGGCCTCCCACAAGATGGACCGATGACCTTGTAAAGGCCGCAGAAATCCGCTGGATGCGGGAAGCACAAATCGGTGCTTGGGGGAAGGCTTATGTTCAGCAGTGGCCGTCTTTTGGCTGAAATGATGATGATGATGACATTTTAGTTAATACAAGAACGACGATATGGGAGTCGATCTGTAATTATTACTGTTCGGGCCTAACTGGCCCGAAAATAGAAAAAATAAAAAATCTTTGGATGGATAGAATAGTCTAGCTAGGCATACCCCAGGATATTTGCAGGGCACAAGAGGTGGACGATGGTAAACTAAGAGAAAATAATTTTTTTCTGAAGAAAAATGTTATCATTCGTAGTTCTTCCCCTGCATGAGTGCGGTGGTTGGTGTAATAGAATAAAATAAAGCCATTATAATAAGCTTTAAAAAGACGTATTGCTCAATTTGATACAGTCTGGGGACGGAGCCCATACAATAGCGCCCATTCTCCTTTATCATGGGGGCGAAGCCGCTGGCGGAAGCTAGTTTCCTATAAAATGATGACCTGTGCTGGACAAACCACTGCACATGATTCTGACATTCAATTTTCTGACAAAATATTTGTCTGTGTGATTCCAAAACATCCTCTATTAAAATATGCATGGAAAACAGTCTTCCAATAAAAACGCAAAGAATATTGCATTCACATGAACATCAATTATTATGATAAGTGGGGGCGGATATTGCCTATCGACGCACTTTTCGCCCCTAGTGCAGAAAAACAGGAAATATGTAAAGAAATGCCGCCCCAACAATACTTGCTTGATTTATTATGATAACAACTTTTATGAGTGCATAGAGATGTATTGAAAGGATGATGTTATAGTCACTACTCACTAGTACTATTTTAAAAGCCTCCCGAAAAATGTGTTGCGATTATTTCAGGGAAAAGCGTCGTAAAATAAACAACATTAGCTTTAAGAAATATAATAAGTATATATTTAACCTCTTTGGCAACTTTTTTCAAAAGCACAGCACTGGCTGCATGGGGCCAAAAAAACCGTGATGCCATTTAAAACATTTTTTTTTTCGTGTTCTTTAATGGCTTGCAACTTTTTTTCAGTGCAGAGTGCCAGTTTATAAATATATATAAAAGCTACCAACCTCTTTATTAATAAAAAAACGTTTAATTTTTTCTCTTAGTATGAACGTATTTTCATTATTTTCTTTTCAGTTGATTAGTTTGTTCAACAGATTACTAAGTACTCAAGAACATCAGCAAGTCACAAAAAAAAAAAACTGCTTCTATCGGACTCAGCAATTGGAATGTAAGTGCATTTGCTTTTGCCTAGTATCCACTAAGGCGGAATGAGTTTTCCGTTGGCGTCGAGCCAGCAGTCTGTCAGTACCTCAGAGTTCAGCATTACAACTTTTAAACTGAAGTCGTTAGCACGTTTGCTGTGTCGTGCTCTAACACACCTTTCTGTACTTAATTAATAGGTGAGCTTTATTGTTTTAATTTATGGCAGTTATTGATGTTTTATTTGTATATACTGCTTGTGCCCGCGACTTCGTCCGCGTGGAATAGCTTTATGGTAGCCACACACGTTACGATTTGCTTGCGCAAATTTAGGCTTGCGCAAGCAAATCGTTACGTGTGTGGGAAGAAATTTGCGCAAATTTCTAGGCTTGTGTGATTTTAAATTTTCGATTCCAAGCTTGTGCAAATTTGAGTTTGCGCAAATTTGCTTGAGCGTGTGTGGGGCATGTGATCAAATTTCAGTAGATTTCTTTAACCTACCGAACGGATTTTCATACGGTTTTCACCTATGGACGGAGTAATTCATGAGGAAGTTTTATTGGCTGAAATATAACGACGAAGACGATTGAAGGTGTCGGAAAAAATCTTGTCGACTGGGAGCTTTACTGGCGTGCGCCGGGTACAATTCCGTAGTTGATCACAGGCGGCAACTGCAGGCGACGTGTCGCCGGGACAGGACTGGTTTCTATGTATTTTTAAGAAGGCGACGTGCCGACGTGTCGACGTGTCGCTAGCATCGGAAGGTACTTCATAGAAATTCATTGAAATCAGTCGTGTCGCGGCGCACATGGTTCGGTTTATTGTACCTACGTATATTTTTTTTGTAGCGATTTTTTGTGACCACACACGTAACGATTTGCTTGCGCAAACTTAGGCTTGCGCAAGCAAATCGTTACGTGTGTGGGAGGTTTGCGCAAATTTCTAGGCTTGTGTGATTTTCAATTTTCGATTCCAAGCTTGTGCAAATTTGAGTTTGCGCAAATTTGCTTGAGCGTGTGTGGGGCATGTGTTCCAATTTCAGTAGTTTTTTGAAGCAAAAACTTCTTTGGCGACGTTGTGCACTTTTTTTGGGATGGGTAAAAAATGTTAAACTTGCGTCAGGACACGTAACCTGATCGAAAATTCGTAAGACGGAGGGAGAGTAGAATTTGTTAGAAACCTAACAAAAAGTACTAGGCTTGCATGAATTCAAGATAGTATTTCAATCATTAGACGTTGGTTGTGCACAATATCTGACCAGAAACCTAACAAAAAGTACTAGGCATGCATGAATTCACGATAGTATTCAATCAATATGTTATGCTACTAATAGGATTTGGATGAGGCAGATAGATAGATTATGACTTGGATTAACATAATATTATAGGATACTGTTTTCACTTCCATCGGCAGTCCCCAAAGACTGCCCCTCATGTTTTTTTTTTATCAACAATCGAGCTACCCATTGCTCTCCGTCCGCAAGCCCGCGCCTACGGTGGCCGGAAATCGGCTCGCGATTCCCGACGCCCAGGGCGTCTCCTACGGCGGCGGCTAGGGGCGCGAGGTCGCAACATTTGTCTCTCCCTCGCGCGCTCCGCCTCCTCCTACTATTGCCAAAGCGTCATCAATTGATGCCATTACCGCGTAACACACCTGGACGGTCTCTAAACAGAAATGATATCACAAGCAAATTTGAGCCGTGTGTGGTCAATACCGGCGTCAAGCAAATTTGCGCAAGCAAATCGTAACGTGTGTGGTCAATACCGACGTCAAGCAAATTTGCGCAAGCCTAAGTTTGCGCAAGCAAATCGTAACGTGTGTGGCTACCATTACTTTGGGCTAAAGCTTACTTTAAGGTGATATATTGAAAAATATGTGCTTTTTCTTTTTTGTGTACCTTATTAGGTTTAAGGAATAGGGATTCAATATTTTGGTGAATTTTTTTTGACTATATGGCCTAGTATCCTGCAAATGGAATACACGATACAATGAAATTTTCTCGATACAAAAAAATTGCAAAGTTCCACCTGTTGTTATGTTTTTTTGAGTATCAAGGCGTAACGCTTTTGTGTTATTCAATGGAGTTTTCTTTAAAACATTAAGAGTAATCATATCAAGGTATAAGATAACCAGTTTTAGTTTTAATAATACTTTTTATTTATAAAAGACGGCAATTCGATTTGGCACTTACGTTGTTTTATTTCGAGCGCATCACATTATCGCCATCACTTCTTTTCAATTCATTTATTCAATAACAATTTTTACATCGTGTCTGAATTTCTATAACTAAATACCTATATAAGAAAACATCATGCATGCAATCTACATCAAATCATTACAATTATCCAATTACATTAAAATCAGAATAATACCAAAAATAATAAATTTTGCCTATAAAAAGTAATGTCATCACTCTCATTCATTCATATTTCAGTCACCCGGTGGGGCTCGTCGACGATGAATCTATGTAATTTTTTTGCAAATCTGGGCGATCAAATTTACGTGATTTTAATTATGATGTTAACAGAAAAGGTTTGTAGTTAGCAAGTTAAAGTAATTATTTAATACAATTAGTGTTGAATAGGTAGGTACACTGTGTGTATGTGTATACTAGTGACACTGAACGATATTACATTATTTTTCTATTATTATTTCGTGGTGACATATAAATTACTTATACTACTTACACTTTTAATTACTTATACTTTTTTAAATGGGAAGAAATAAAAAACCAAAACTGAACAGTACCTGCAACGTTTGGAGTATTTACACAGGGCATTTAATGAACAAAGCAATAAGATGATGATAAATAGTGAGTCGAATTCACCACCTTCACTAAAGCATACCAACAACAATCTCTTCTCGCCTTGCGTAGAAATATTGGGTAAGCATTATATTTTCTAAGAACGTCTGTTTCTATACCTACAACTTATAATAATTGTTTATCTAAAGAAATATGCTAAAATATATTATTCGTTTTTAGGTTTGATTGAAATACGTCAACAATACATCAATATGTCAAGTACTGTCACTAACGTTTTTTAAATTAACGTTACTTAGAACGCACTATTTTCTTAGGTATGTTTCCGTCTTTATCTTGCACTTTTAATTTGACAGTTGTGCGACAGTGACAAAAATAATGCTAAGCCAAAGTCCATGCTAACTAAGTAACGTTTTTAAATTCCAGTCAATGATTTTGTTAGTTCGACTTTTGGCCACTAGTTTGGCCGGGGCACGGTAATATTATCATACAGTATTCCAACTTCATACAAACGGACGAAGCGCGAGCTATATCTACGCGCCTCGATCGCGATCGCGGCATGCGCGTGGCATGCAGATAGTCGCGACTGTGCCGCAGTGACGAACGGACGGTGTGTTGTTTTTTTAACAATAACCGCGCGATTTTTTCACTAAAAATAAGTTCAAGTACATATTTAATATGACGAGTAGGATATATTGTGCTGTTTTTGGTTGCATGAATTTGGCAATTATATACGCATCCAGAAATAACTTTTTTTAGATTACCTGGAAACTCTGAAAGGTAAGACTATGAAATAGTATTACTTACTAGTAGGTAGGTACATAATGTGTCTTTTTAATGGATAAGTATTTCCTTTTATCTCCCGAAAAAAAAGTTGTCTGGATTAATAAATAAAGTGAATAGAGTAAAGGAAAGTGAGGCTCCACTGTACTTTAGGGACCGCGCGTGCGGAGCTTCATATTTTTATTGCGTGTAGATGCCTTCGTATTGAACGCTTTTGCAAAATTTCACAACTAGCAAACGCTTAGTTTTCGAGAAAAAAAATCTAAAAGTTTCAATAAATTCAATTAATTTACGTATCAAATTGACTTTTTACCGCAGATAATGTATGAATTTCACTCCTCGGTTGTTCCATTTTACGTTCAGACGAAGTGTTAGCGGATCAAAGTGATACACACGAGTGAAATAGGTAGTTACAGGCGGTTCCTGAATCATGATACGGTAGGTAGGGTGGACGTACCAGTCCCAAACCAGTCACCTGTAGTTGACCATTTGCATCAAAAAGTCAATATTTTAAGGATTCGCGCCAATATCTATAAGTTTTTTAAATCTGGATTACCTTATTAGATCTTTGAGAATCTACTACTGATAGTCCAAGTAGGAATTGATGTCTTTCACCCGTGTTAAACACTCTACTTTTCATTTCGAATAATAAGGAAAGTAAAATATAGTGTTTAATAGTTATTGATATTAAATAACATGATTAGTACCTATTCAAAATGAACTGAGAAGTTAGTACAATTTGTGTTTTTTTTTTAAATATGGAACACTCCGCGTCACCACTGCGGACCGTCCCGCGCATTATGTATTTTTTTTTTAATTCACACTGGCTGTTTTATATAAACAGCCAGTGTGAACTAAAACAAAATACCTCACAAGACCGGAACCCAGTGTTTCCACTTTTAGGGATTTCTCCCTTTTTTGGGAAAAATTGCCAATAATAAGCATGGTTTAGGGATATTTTATTTTGGCAGGGATTTAGGGAATTTTAAGGAAAAATTTAACTTGAGTTGATAGCCCTATTGTTTATACTAGGCAGCACCCGATGTACTACTTTACTCTATGGCACCACCGATTAAATAAAGGGAATTCCCTGAAACTTGTAATAATTGTAATACGTCTAATTTTAGTTTACCATGTTAATAGTACTATTTCTGTGGCTAAAGACGACATCGGAAATAAGTCACATTATACCTAGAGTTGGTTTGTTTCGTCTCTCTCGATTTATAATGAATGTTTTCTAGGTATTTATACTATAACAATGAAAAATTCCCTAAACCAAGGAATTTTTATATTTTTTTAGGGAATTTTAGGGATAATTCATTAAGAAACTGGGGAAAAACCAAAAACGTAAGTGGAAACACTGCCGCAGCTTTTTTGTTTTTATTCTATTCGATATTTTTCATTTAAAAAGTTTCGTAGCAGACTACCTAACCTAATGTTCTATTTTTAAAATTCATTCCCGCCCTAGGGCGGGAAGCAATTACTATGAGTCTTTCCCGCCCTAGAGAGGGAAGGAGCGTTTTCCACCCGCTACTCGGATCAAACAAACACTACTTTCCGAGCATGAGAGATGAAATAGTAGATTGTTATACAAGGGTGGAAAGGAATTGATATCTTTCACCCGTGTTATAGGTCTACCGGAATCTCATGGTATAAAAAAAATATAAAAAATATTGATTTTCATATGGCAATGTCAATTGTCACTTGTCAAATCAAATTACGAGATCTGTCAACCGCTGCTGAGATTTTGTGTTATCTTCTTGACAATTTGTTGAATTTGTGAAAATGTCGAAAAAGCCACTTCGATCTCACGCGAGAAATATTGTTTTCAATGTGTATCGTAAAATAAGGGAAGAAGAAGGCGTAAATCAAACTTAAACTTTGATTTTAAAGCGCGTCGTAGAATTGACCGGTAAGTTGGACCGAGTTGTTTTGATACTTGTAGCTTATTTCATATTTTTCTTACTTAATTGTAGCTTGTCTAAAGGGGTTTCCAGTACTACTATACGACGAATTGTAGGTGAGAGCACATCGAATGATGGTGTATTTTACACGCCTGGTAAAAAGCGGAGAGGGGGGAAGAAGAAAATCAACTTGGACAGTTTCGATTTAGAGTTAGGAATAAAGTAAAAGAATTCTATACAGTTCGGAAGGAAATTCTAACAGTAATGAAACTGTTACTAATTCTTCGACAAGGTATTGATTTCAACGGAGGGAGAGGTAAGAAAAATTTAAAGGAATAATCCCTCTCACTCGTAAGAGGAGGCCTGTGCCCTGCAGTGGGACGTATATAGACTGATGATGATAATGATGAATAACTAAGCTATCGTTTGAGTAACATGATAAATGTTATTATTTTTTACAGACTTATACTTAAGGAGATTGGTTTTGAATATGTTAAATGTCAATCAAAAAGGACCATTCTGATGGAGAGAGATGACATAAAACTACAAATATACAAATTTTTGAAGAAAACCGCGAAGCTGAAGAGCATAATAAATTGGATGTGATTTATTTAGATGAGACTTATATTCACGGTTCATGTTAGATCTATGAACAAGTGCTGGCAAAGCAAAGATATTACAGGTCCATCTAAAAATGTTGTGAACATGTTAAGAAAAGTGAAAACGATTTCATCAAGCAAGATAGAATAATAAAAATGCTGGAAGAGCGATTTATAATAAATACCTCTTTATCTTCATCGTCTGATGAAGAACAAGAAATACAAGTAGAGTTCTTGGAATCGTTTTCTAGTTCTGAATGAGGTGTTAAGTTTTAGTATGATTTAAATGATATATAATAAATTAGTACATAAAGTAATGTATGATTGATTTATTTTTCATGACATATTTTCCTATGTTAAGAACCCAATGTATAACAACATTCTTCATACACATACCTTATATACTTCAAGTTCATTAATACTAAGGACATAAATAAAAATTAAACAGTATCAAGATCGTTTAATCCAATTTCCCCAGTATTGCACGCAACAAATTTTTATTTCTCCATTTGCCATGAGATTCCGGTAGACCTATAAACACTCTACTTTTCATTTCGAATATAAGGAAAGTAAAAAATTGTGTTTATATTTATTGATACCTATTGAATAACATGAGTAGTACCTATTTAAAATGAACTAACAAGTTAGAACAATTTGTAAAAATGTTTAAATATGGAACGCACCGCATCACCGCTGCGGGCCGTCCCGCGTATAAGTTTTTTTTTTTTTTTATTCATACTGGCTGTTTATAATATACTCACAAGACCGGAGCCCAGTGCTTCCACTTTTAGGGATTTCTCCCTTTTTTTTGGGAAAAAGGCTAATATTAAGCATGGTTTACTGATATTTTATTTTGGCAGGGATTTAGGGAAAAATTTAACTTGAGTTGGTAGCCCTATTGTTTAATTAGTAGGCAGAACCCAATGTACTACTTTACTCTATGGCACCACCGATTGATTAAAGGGGATTTCCTGAAACTTGTAATGATTGTTATTCGTCTAATTTTAGTTTACCATGTTATTGTTAATAGTACTATTTCCGTGGCTAAAGACGACATCAGAAATAAGTCGCATTATACCTACAGTTGGTTTGTTTCGTCTGTCTCGATTAATAATGAATGTTTTCTAGGTATTTAATGACATAAAAATGAAAAATTCCCTAAACATAGGTACTTAAATTTTTTAGGGAATTTTAGGGAAATTCATTAAGAAACTGGGGAAAACCAAAAACGTAAGTGGAAACACTGCCGCAGCTTTTATTTTTATTCTATTCGATATTTTTCTTAAAAAGTTTCGTACCCACAGATATTAATCTAACTAGATGACGCGATTGTAAGTAAGTACTTCGCGTGTCAAAAAACGGAGTAAAATTACGATCAATGATAGTAATCTTTTTAAGCCATATTGAGCTGTAAAGACTGTTTAGAAAAATTGGCCGACGCATTGGAAATGTTTTGTTTCATTGGTAAGTTTTAAATTGTTTTTAAATTGTGTGTGAAAAAGTGGCACGCTTGGTTTTCATAAAGATGGAGGGACTTGCGATATCTAGTTAGATTTATATCTGTGTTCGTAGTCGACTACCTAACCATAAGTTCTATATTTAAAATTCATTCCCGCCCTAGGGCGGGAAGCAATTACTATGAGTCTTTCCCGCCCTAGAGCGGGAAGCAGCGTCTCCCACCCGCTACTCGGATCAAACAAACACTACTTTCCGAGCATGAGATATGAAAAAGTATTTTATTTGTGTTTAAAAAAAAAAGTATATTTACAATCACAAAACTAAATGGAAACACAAAGTAGGCAAATGTAATTAAAATGCTGGAGGCGGGCAGCCCTATCGCATGTTTACGTACTGCGCGGCTGTAGGCATTTATTTCTAAGATACGACCGAGTTACAATACTGTTATAATATTACCGTGGCCGGGGTTTGTTGCGGTGACGGGACGTGGTGACTGACTGACTGACCATTAAAGATGGAACCGCCACTCCCCGCGTGCGGGGGAAATAAGCCACACCCGTCAAACTTCTATTTATTTTCGAGGTAGGCCCCGATTTTGAAACATTCTTTATTGGTGTCCGGCTCCTATTGGTTTTAGCGTGATGATATATAGCCTATAGCCTTTCTCGATAAATGGGCTATCTAAAAGCCAACTCCCACGGTGCGCCATATCGCGGACGCGCACCAGCCCGCACGAGGACGCACCGCCACGCACGCGTTCAACAAGCGTCTGCGCTACCACGGTGCGTCGTGCGCGTGCGTCCGCGATATGGCGCACCGTGGGAGGGCGGCTTAACACTGAAAGAATTTTTCAAATCGGACCAGGAGTTTCTGAGATTAGCGCGTTCAAGCAAACAAACAAACAAACAAACTCTTCAGCTTTATAATACACACATCAAAAGTGTCTAGGGATCAACATATATTTTTGCAATAACTTTTCTCCTGATTGATATTAATTAAAATTTTCTTTAAGGATTCATCAAATAAAGTGTTTTCGTTTGTCACAGTAACGATAAACCAAGTCACCTTTGCATTAATAAAGAAATTTGCCATTTTCCTAATAAAGGGATTTTTGACATTTGAACCACTAACATTAAAGTTCGAAAAAAAGACTGAAATAACAGTTTTCTTTAAAATTTTATTGGGTAACTTAAACAATTAATAATCCGTGTTTCTACCGCGAACACTAACAACACAAGAACATCGGTTTGGCATACTCAAAATGAGTTCATCCAAATCACGCTGTGGAATGGCCGCCCATGTTCGTTGCAACAACAAAAAAAGGTCTTCTTGCGACTGGATACCCTCCATATTCGGCAGAGCTCTTCTCTGTAGCATATCCCATGCATGCTCAATCGGGTTCAAGTCTGGCGACTGAGCAGGCCAGGGCAGGACATTGATGTTAGCTGCGGCGAGAGTCTGTCTTACAACTCTTGCGGTGTGCGGTCGTGCATTATCATGCATTAACTGAAATAAGGGACCGATTTGCACTTGTAGAGGAACGATGACGTCTGATACAATCGTCTCAGCATAAATTTGAGCGTTGAGGTTGCCTCTAATCCAAATCAACTCAGTTCTTCCGCCGATCCAAATACCCGCCCATACCATGATGGTTCCACCACTATAAGGATGGACTTCCTGGCAGGATTTTAATCGCTGTTGGCGTCCAGGGGTTCTCCAGTGTCGTATACGTCTTGTATCCGGTCTCATACCAAAACGAGACTCATCAGAAAAGCACACGAAACGCCATTGTTCTTCTGCCCAATTTCTGTGTTCAAGAGCCCATTGATATCGAATCCTACGATTGTGCATTGCTATAGGTGGTACCCGTAGCGGTCTTCGGGAATGAAGGTTCACTTCATGCAAGCGGTTTCTGACTGTTTGGTCGCTAATTAAGTTTCCTGAAGAGTGATGAAGCCTCACGGCTAACATCATGGCGGTTATTGTTGGAGCTCTTCGAGCTAAGATTTGAATGTATCGGTCTTGTCTCCGTGTGGTGCAGTGATACCGTCCTCCATGGCGCTCAGCCACGGTACCAGTGCTTCGGTAACGTGTCCAAAGTCGACTGATAACACTCTGACTTGTATTCAGAGCTAAAGCCACAGTACGTTGCCGGGAACCAGCTTCTATCATTCCCACGGCTCTGAGCATTTCTTCCCTGCTTAAATGACGTCGCTGCTCCATAATAACGTTGGTTTTAATCAGTAGTAGGGAAACAGTAGCACTAATAATGTCTTCAATGCGTTGTATGTTTTTATAGGGAAAATATTGACAGCTGATTTTCATCTTTTACTCGAATTTGATTCACAGTTCCTGATTCAAATTATGAAATGCACCAAAAAGGATCCATATAAATTTATCTATCTATACATACATATAATAAAATTGTAGAAAAGTGGTGTCTGTACAATGGAAATATATGAAAAAAAAATAGCAGGGGTTGTTATTATATCGATGCTGAACCCGAGATTGTAATTAAATTTTTTTTTGTCTGTTTGTCTGTTTGTCGGTTTGTCTGTTTGTCTGTTTGTCTGTGTGTTTGTGCACGCTAATATCAGAAACGGCTTATTCGATTTAGATGCGGTTTTCACTAATATATTGTAGTAAGCTTCACTTAACATTTAGTGTTTATTTCGTGTCAATCGGTTCATAAATAAAAAAGTTATGTCAATTTAAAGAATCACATCGAACATTTGTTATAGGATAAGCATTTCTTTCCTTGATTTTCGGTATACTTATCTTAATTTTTATTTAGGGTTTGTATATAAATATTATAAGTATTTGGTATAGGTTAGGCATTTCTTTTCTTGATTTTCTTTATTAAGTATAAGTTTATTAGCTCAGGTTAGTAATTAATTTTTCTAGCAATTCTTTTGTTTTATAAAGTTAGTACGTTTGGTTTACACGTCTTAACACTTATTACTTAACTGTGACAATTTTAGACGGTATAATAATCTGTAAGTATTTATAATTTAATTGTTTACGATAGTACGTGTTTACTAAATAACTGTGTGTTAAGTAGTAAGTACTATTTTATTGTAAGAATGCCTCGAAGAAGATCCAACCTCTCCCAATGTAGCAGAAATGCTAAAAGGATGAGATAAGTTCGATCACAGGAATCTGAGGAAGGTCGTGAGGCAAGGCTCTCTGCAACTCGGGAACATCAGGCTAGGTTTCGTGCTGCAGAAACTTCGACTCAGCGGGAATCTCGACTGAGTTCAAATCGTTCTCGAATGGTCGACTTCGCGAAAAAAAATTTTCATTCTAATGGGGTCAAGTCATGAAAAAGGTTGAAAAACACTGCCCTACATTAATCCTACTAATATTATAAATGCGAAAGTTTGTGAGGATGGATGGATGGATGGATGGATGTTTGTTACTCTTTCACACAAAAACTACTGAACGGATTTTTACAATAATGTAGCTTATACATTAGAATAACACATAGGGTACAATTTATAAAGATTTTATGTGATTTGGCCATAATATAACGATAAGTATCAAGTAAGTCAGAAAAATTCCTGCCCTCTGAGATCTATCTTTGCGTGCGCTGCCTTTTTTTTTTTTGGGCGGTTAATCATCCAATGACTTCTCCCGCTCTGAGCGGAGCGGAAGGGCGTGTCAGACTCTTACTGACTAAAACCCACACGTGTTCCTTCGATCCTTGATATCTCTTTGAGGCGCGCGTGGAACACGATCCGCCGTCGACCCGGGCCTGGTCCTTATCGGACGGCGAGCTGCCCGTTGCTCTCCGTCCGCAGGCCCGCGCCTACGGTGGCCGGAAATCGGCTATCAATTCCCGACGCCCGGGACGTCTCCTACGGCGGCGGCGGCTAGGGCTGGTAGGGCGCGGCCTTTGCCACTCCCTCGCGCGCTCCACCTTCTCCTTCGCGAGCATTACTGCTTTGCAGAAGGAGGTGACAGCTTGCCATGCCCTCTCGCTCCGCACCATGGCCTGAACCAGGGCCGTACGCGAGAGGTCACCGCCGCCGATCGCCTCCACGAGGACACGGCGGTGGTCCACCCAAGCCGGGCAGACCTCCACCGTATGCTGCGTGCGCTGCCTAAACCGTTAGAGTTACATGAAGAAAATGTATTGTGGGATTGTTTGTCTTAAAGAGTTCTAAATAAAAGTCCGCGACAGCATAATATCTACCTTTTATGTGGAAGCCTTTATAACCAAAATAGTGAGCAATAAATACAGTTAAATTGAATACTTTTTTTACATTGCATATTTTAGAGTATTTAGTTAATTCTTATCAAAATAAATACCTTCATCGCTTTTGGTATTTAATGTAGATAAAGTTTGTCTTTTACACTAAGTAATTTGGACAAATAGTTTAAAAGTTAGAACGATAAGAATGACCTGCGATATTGAGTCGACGGCGCACAGAACGAGGATGGAGGGGCGGGCCAGCCAGCGGATGACGCGCCAGAGCGCCAAGTAGAAGCTATTGCTTAATAATTATGTTCGAGAAATAACGTAAATAACGCAATTAATTGTTGAACTTTCAAAATGAAACCCATTGCTATTGTAAGTGCTACGCAATTACCCCGCTGATTTAGGACATGTTACACGTTCCTGTGGGATAATTTCCGACATCCACGCGGGCGAAGCCGCGGGCAGAAGCTAGTAAAATCATAAATTTATTACAAAGCCACATCTCAATCTCAAGAAATCCGCATAAAAATGCTTGATCCCTAGACACTTTTGATGTGTGTATTAGTATAGATATAGATTAGTATAGATTACCTGGTCGACCGAGCTTATTTATTTATTTAAACTTTTCGCACTAAAGGTACAAAGGCGGACTCAATGCCTTAGGCATTCTCTACCAGTCAACCAAGGGTGGTGAAGAGATAAGATGGCAGGTGATCTGTTTGAGAAGAACAAAGAAAAAATTAATTTAAAAATATATCATAAATTATAATGCATTACAACTAAAATAGGTACAACAGTACATAAATAAGTTAAAACTATTTAGAGGTATGAGGAACAGGGTGTAAAGTTCACTCATCCACCATAGAAAAGGGAGGATCCTCCAACCAGACGGGTTGTTATGTCTGGCGGGCAACTGCCCATAAATGTTGATTTCGGATAGTCTTATCTATGTTATTCGCTCGGTAAACTCTAACTGCGAGATGCAGGAATTATGTGACGTCATGTCTTTGCTGCGTAGTTTGTATGTGGCGGTCTAACCGCTACATCACTCCCCTCCGGAGACCGGAGGTCGATAGTGGGCTGAGTCTTGGATCTTGCGATGCTTCACAGTGCCAGCTGTGGTTCCAGTGAGTCGGAACCGGGTGCCGCTCAGTTCACAGTGGGTCGGAACTGTCTGCAGTGATTGCGGCGATGGTGATTGTGGTTCCAGTGAGTCGGAACCGGGTGCCGCACAGTTCACGGTGGGTCGGAACTGTTTGCGGTGATTGCGGCGATTGTGGTGATTGCGGTGATTGAGGTGATTGCGGTGATTGCGGTGATTCCCCAGTGAGTCGGGGTGATGTGGCTGAGGGTGATGACCAGGAATGCGCGTTCGCTGCATGCTGGTGGTCAGGATACCCGTTGAAGCCGTGGGTGCTGGCTGGCTGTGTGACTCGCCTCACGAAAGCTTGCGGGAGTGATGATGATGACGTCACGCTGAAGTAGTTGCACGAAGGCTGCGTTAACGTTCATTCTCGGGGTCACCAATTTAGAGGTATGAGGAACAGGGTGTAAAGTTCACTCATCCCCCATAGAAAAGGGAGGATCCTCCAACCAGACGGGTGTTATGTCTGGCGGGCAACTGCCCATATGTTGATTTCGGATAGTCTTATCTATGTTATTCGCTCGGTAAACTCTAACTGCGAGATGCAGGAATTATGTGACGTCATGTCTTTGCTGCGTAGTTTGTATGTGGCGGTCTAACCGCTACAACTACATACACACATATACAGCTTAGCTTTACTCGGGTGTTTATACATCGCTACATAGTATAAAACAAAGTCGCTTCCCGCTGTCTGTCTTTATGTATGCTTAGATCTTAAAAATTGGGCCACGGATTTTGATGCGGTTTTTTTGTTTGCCTATTGATTGAGAGCCTAGGATTATTTCAACCGAATAAACACGAAATAGAAGGTTTTCTTCCAAGACTCAGCGCACTGTCCTACTGGCCTATTAATACCTGTTAACCCTCCACTGCCCACTGATCGTGAGCTCACGTAATCTTGCTAACCCCTCGCATGCTGCTCACACTCGGCTGGACACAGGTTGTAGTTATAAGGGTATTAATAGGACATTGTTTTTTTCTAGCTACATGTTGTGCAGGTAGGTATATATAATATTAGAAAACATTGTATAAAGAAGTAAAACAAATATACCTAAAAAAAATTTTTGCAAGAACAGTGACGCGAAAACAATAAAATACAATAGACGATGTATATCTAGTAACTTAATCCGCTTAACCGTTCTTAAAGAGTTAGAAAACCCTGTAAGAAATCGACACGTGTTTCGCCTCTCAACGAGGCATCCTCAGGACGACGATTGACCTGTTGCGAACTCGGACACGAAGTGTTATCAACGCGAGCCGAACGCAAAGTGAGCTTCAACCGCCCGTCACCCCCACTTATATAGGATCGCTTATCGGCCCACCTCGGCCGGGATCGTTATCAGTGCGATAAGCGAACAATCGCAACAATGGTGACCTCGGAATATTCGTATTTAATTCGTTCAACAGTGTAACGTTTCCTGTATTATTTTTTGCAATTTCTAAACTCTCTAATACAGACATTTTGAAACCTTTATCACATGTGTGTAAAATTTTGAAAGTGTTATTGTTATTTAACGAATGACCAGAATCTATTAAGTGTTGAGCAAAATGGGATCTTTCTGGACAATTATTCCTGTACGCTGCAATATGTTCTTTATATCTAGTTTGAAAATTACGACCAGTTTGACCTATGTAAATACCATTACAATCATCGCAATGTAACTTGTAAACACCTGATTTTTTATGGTTTTCTAATTGATCTTTTCCATTGCAAATCTGCCTTAATGAATTATTTGTTTTAAAAGCTACCCTAACTCCATTTCGAAACAATGTTTTTGAAACCCTATCACTTATTGACCCTAAGTATGTCAAACTACCTATGTATTCATGTGGTCTTTCTGGAGGCAATGGGTACAAAAGAGAACGATTGTTCGCTTATCGCACTGATAACGATCCCGGCCGAGGTGGGCCGATAAGCGATCCTATATAAGTGGGGGTGACGGGCGGTTGAAGCTCACTTTGCGTTCGGCTCGCGTTGATAACACTTCGTGTCCGAGTTCGCAACAGGTCAATCGTCGTCCTGAGGATGCCTCGTTGAGAGGCGAAACACGTGTCGATTTCTTACAGGGTTTTCTAACTCTTTAAGAACGGTTAAGCGGATTAAGTTACTAGATATACATCGTCTATTGTATTTTATGATGGATTTCCGCAAAGTCACGCCTGAGTCAATTAACTAGCGAAAACAATAACCACGAATTCAGCACACATGATTCTAGACCGCCTAGCGTAGAATTTTTTTGTTGGTTATTTTAAAAAAACATACAAACCTACATACAGGTGAAGCTAATAAAAAGCTAACTAGTAAAAAACACTTAGTCGGTTTTTTTATAAATAACCAACAAAAAATTTCGAAGAATTGCGTAGATGAAAAAAAAAAACATTTTTAGAGCTCCAAGGGACCGTAGACTTACGCTTTCGATTTTAATTTCAACTCGGTAGGTACGTCCACGCGTTCCCTGACGAACGGACAACGAAGTGATAATAAAGGTTCCGTTTTTTCATTTTGAGGTACGGAACCCTCAAAACAGCTGTTTCATAGAAAAGTGCAATACCTTCGCGGTCAAAATGTATGGAACATTTTTTTTGTAATCCCCTACAAAACATATCATCATGGCAGGGGGTCCAGAATCATATACCTACTGAACCCATGGTAACAGGTCGGCATCGATGTCTGTGCCACCCTGTATACCAACACGTTCGAATATATGCAAGAAAAAGTTTGATAAAGCTTGGCAGTAAAGTAGTTTTGTACTTTAAGCCCGTGGAAGGAATTAAGGTTACCAACTTTTCTCCCTCTTTTTTTAATGTTGGCAAGTCAAGTTACTAAAGCTGGAGAAAACTCGAAGCAAAAAGCAAGCAATTTTTTTCCTCTCGATCCCAAGAAAACTGTTTCACCTTATAAGTTCCTAGAACTTGTATACTAGCTATCTTAAATATATTTTCTAATAAGACCACAGTATAATAAAGTAACAGTATTATATCTCGGCAGTAACCTTAAAATAATTACCTACGGCCGCTCGGTAGATAAACCCTCCGCGTCCGAGTTTAACTGCAGCGCACTCGATACTGTTGCGTACACTGCGATTTTGTTTCGGCCGTTTTCTATGAAGACACAATACTGTTACTTACTTATACTGTGACAAGGTTAACTAACGAGTTATAAAGCTTAAAAAGGTATAAAAAGTTCTAAGAAATATACCAAATTGAATAACAAGTGGTATTTCAAGGAAATGCTACTAAATTGTGTATATAATTGGGTTTTTTTATGCATCAACAAGGTATTGAATCTCTTGAAAGGTAACATTTTCCTTTCATCCGCCTTTTGAAGCGAACCCACCGGATTTACTAGGGTTGAATTAATTAGGTGGTTAAGTTACTCTGAAAATGTTATATTGTGGTCAATATGTTGATTTTTTCAAGTACAAGTTTCCAAGTAAAATCAAACTTGCTGGTAGCTTTCTACAAGCTTTGTACAAGAGAAAACTGTACCTACTGTTCTGTTACTAATTCATTTTGTAATATCAGCACTTAGGCTGCGTTTTCACCAGAGATGAGCGAGGATGCGTAGTGAGGGATGTGTGTGAAACTAACCAATAACATCGCTTCACTGTCATAACTTGAGCTAACCTAGCGTTAATTTTAAGGACATTCTTCGCTACGCATCCCCACTCATCTCTGGTGGAAACGCAGCTATACTGTGGTCGGACACAGAGATACCTATCTATACCTTGGTACAGTGTGCACAACAAATATATTTGATTTGATTTCTCAAGATCCTGAACAGTGTTTAGGACCGGCCTATGTAGTGGCCTTTGTCGAGCGGTGGAGGTCTTTCAGATGAGATGATAAAGATGAAGAACTGGTTTCTCATGTTTTTTTTTTTTTTCTCTTGGGAAGCTCTTGGCCTGCATCTCACCTGATGGTAAGGGATGATCAGGCCGAAGGTGGAAGCGAGCTTCACCCGGAATCCTCAACCACGGAGGAACTGGCTATCTTATCTCGTAACTGCCGAAACACAACAATGCTGTTAACATTGTTGTGTACCTACCACCAACCAAACCGAGCAGAAAATAAATTGGTGTTAAATGCCACATTGACCTACAGGGCTAAACGATCTTCGACACACGCGGGACATGATAAGCCGTCCGACCAGATTGAGAGTCCAGTAAAGAGCTATGGAGTAATCAGATCTTAGCCCAACAAACTTGTGCCGAAAGAAAGCAGATAATATATCAGTCAAGATACCTTTGTGGTAGTCTTCATGTCAAACTTAGAATAGAAATCATCAAGTGTAGTGTGTGTGGTGTGTGTGTGTGTGTGTGTGTGTATCAAGTTATTTTGCAATAATAACCAGAAGCTCTGTCTGACTCATATCATTCTACAACAGTACAATACGGTCATAACATAAGCCCTACTCGGCCATTAAAGACCATAAGTAACCCTCTACTGCCCATAAACGCAAACTTCTAAGCTCGTATAAATATCATGTTGGGATATTAGAACCCGATACGTTTCACATCACTATAGTTAGCTGCCTTTATGTGCAATATTATAGTTTTTTATTTCTTGGCTCGAAAGTAAAAGAAAACAAAGCTCTGTTTATGTTTGTTTGTGCGGGATTAACTTTGAAGCTACTGAATCGATGGTGTTTTCGTTTTTATGGATGGGGATTATAATGTGGTATCTGGGAGCACGGCAGTGCCTCCGTCAAGTCGAGCAAAACAAGCAAACAAAGGAACTTACCTATATTTTATAAACAAATGCGTACAGCATATTTAGAACGAACATAACTTTCTTTAACATTATTACAGTAAAGTTAGAAACATTAATGAACTGAGATCGATTAGAGGGTAATAAATGATAAATGATTTATTTCTGTAAGTAGGTCTGTACAAACACTTTTACACGTCAATCATATTTTTTTAACTAGATGAGGCCGGCGTTTCCTATCTGACTACTCTGAGAAGAAAGGCCGAAACAAACTCAGAGGTCACAGTCTCTTTTAAAGTCCAGACATAATCTTGGTCAGATCATGTGAAGACCATGTAGATTGGTGTCTGAAATAGTCTTTTGAGGAAAGAACCACACAGATTGAGTGGACCTGTCCAGTCAGTGCACGCATTTGTCAGTAATCGTGCAGCTCAACTCAGAGTTTAAGGAGCTCAAAGATTCGACGAACAATACCAAAGAAAGGACATTTGGATAGGCCGCATAAATTACTCAAGCTGCCAGACCATGATAAAAACTATCAGAGAGAAAACAAAAAAAGTATAAATGAAAGGAATGACCCACATAATCTTTACATTCACAATAAGTAATTAAAAGAATATATTGCTTTAAAAAGTAAATATTCATGTCATTGTATAGTATATAAAATACATTAATGTCAATAAAAAACCCAGAAATAATCTTGGTCAGATCATTTGAGGACCATGTAGATTTGTATCAGAAATGGTCTTTTGAGGAAAGAACCATACAGATTTGAGTGGACCTGTCCAGTCAATGCACGCATTTGTCAGTAATCGTGTAGCTCAACTCAAGAGCTTAAGGAGCTCAACGACTCGACGAACAATACCAAAGAAAGGACATTTGGGTAGGCCGCAAAAGTACTCAAACTGCCAGATTATCATTAAAAGTAACTGAGAAGAGAAAATAAAAATAAAAATATGACCCACATAGTCCTCACATTCACAATTATTAAAAAATATATAAAATATAAAAATATTATACTACACAAAGTAAATATTCATATCATTGAGCAGATGATTATTCTGACTGTAAACACAAAAATAAAACAAATAAATCGGAGTAGCTCAATCCCAAGCCTCTTTGTCCTCAACGTAATCTTTAACAGTATAAAATGCTTTCTGGCACAACTTACGTTTAATGAATAATTTGAATTTATTAAGGCTCAGTTCTTGGACGTGGCTTGGAAGTTTATTATAAAAGCGTATACATTGACATCTAAACGACCCACCTATTTTCTTGAGCCTTGTTGTAGGTACTACAAAGGACATCATTCATTTTGGGCTAAATGTGAAAGTGCCGGCCAAACAAAAAAAAAGTTATATTCCGTTAGAACATGTTATTCTCTTCACTTTTTACTATGGGACCAAATCTGTAGGGCCATTCCCTGCGCTGTTATACGTCTTTGTAAAATACTGTTTTCAGTATGTTTTAGTTAAGAGATTAACAGTAATCTAATTATAATAATAGCTTTTTATGGCAGTAATAATTACAGTCATCATCTTTTATTGTGAAACTAAGGTTCTAGGGTTATTCTCCACATAACTACAGTATGCGAAATAAAGTTTTTTTTTATAGTACCTACTAGTCTAAGCTGATTGAAATAGGTATTACTAGTATTAACTGGTTTTATGCCCATAAAACGCCACAGGCATGGAACAGAGGTGTGGTGGTACTCTTCTTTAAAAAGGGCGACAATGCCCTGCTTAAGAACTATAGGCCCATCACACTTTTGACCCATATCTACTCGTACAAGCTGTTTTCAAGAGTCATCACGAACCGTCTCGCGCGCAGATTTGACGACTTCCAGCCTCCCGAACAAGCCGGATTCCGTAAAGGCTTAGCACCGTGGACCACATACATACGCTGCGGCAGGTTATACAGAAGACCGAAGAGATGGATTGGATTCCGCGTTTGTGGATTACGAGAAAGCCTTCGATTCGATCGAGACATGGGCTTTACTGCAGTCTCTTCAACGGTGCCAGATCGACTATCGGTACATGGAGATGTTAAAGTGCCTATACGAAAACGCCACTATTTCAGTCCGACTCCACGACCAGACCTCGAAACTTATCCTTCTGCAGCGAGGTGTGAGACAAGGAGACCGAAACTCCGAAACTGTTCACCGCTTCAAATTCAAATTCAAAAGTCGCATCAACATCACATAAACATAACATTACGCCTTGTTTCCCCGAAGGGTTGGGCAGAAGTGTACGTCAGGTACACCCACATTTTGCCAGTTATGTTTAAGTCCCATGTCATAGGGGGCGAGCCAAACAACAGCAATCAACATCAATGGCGAGTATATCACTAACCTTCGGTTTGCCGGCGATATAGTTATCATGGCTGAGACCATGGAGGACCTCAGTATACTGCTCGATGACCTCAGTAGAGTCTCCAAAAGAGTGGGTCTTAAAATGAACATGGACAAGATAAAGGTCATGTCAAATGCCCATGTAACACCCACTCTCATAAAGATCGGAGACGCTACGCTCGAAGTTGTAGACGAGTATGTTTACCTAGGACAAACTGTCCAGCTAGGTAGGTCCAACTTCGAAAAAGAGGTCAAGCGTCGAATCCGACTCGGCTGGGCAGCGTTCGGGAAGCTACGCAATATCTTCTCGTCCCAGATACCACAAAGACTTTGACCAGTGCGTGTAGCCAGTGATGACTTATGGCACTGAAAAGTGGTCGCTCACAATGGACCTTATCAGAAGTCTAAAAGTCACCCAAAGAGCAATGGAGAGGGCTATGCTTGGAGTTACCCTACGTGATCGAATCAGAAATGAAGAGATCCGCAGGAGAACCAAGTTAACCGACATAGCCCGAAGAATTGCTAAACTTAAGTGACAATGGGCAGGACACATTGCTCGCAGATCAGATGGCCGATGGGGCCGAAAAATTCTGGAGTGGCGTCCGCGTACCGGAAGACATAGCGTTGGAAGGACTCCCACAAGATGGACCGATGACCTAGTAAAGGCCGCAGAAATCCGCTGGATGCGGGAAGCACAGAATAGATCGAAGTGGCGGGGCTTGGGGGAGGCCTATGTCCAGCAGTGGACGTCTTTCGGCTGATACGATGAAATAGACCTAAAACCAGTTAATACTAGTGATAACTATTTCAATCAGCTAATAAATAGTACTGTCGAAAAAAAAAACTTTATTTCTCATACTGTAGGTATGTGGAGAATAACCCTAGAATCTTAGTTTCACAATAAAAGATGATGACTGTAATGATTACTGCCAAAAAAACCTATTATTATAATTAGATTACTGTTATTCTCTTAACTAAAACATACTGAAAACAGTATTTTACAAAGACGTATAACAGCACAGGGAATGGCCCTACAGGTTTGGTCCCATAGTAAAAAGTGAAGAGAATAACATGTTCTAATGGAATATAACTTTTTTTTTGTTTGGCTTTCACATTTAGCCCAAAAATGTATGGACCGTGAATGTTCTCCTTTGTGTTTGTTCCTAGTATTTATGTTATGGATATCACTGTATTTTTTAAACAATTTTATGTTTTTATGGGCATATAAAAGATTTTCAAAAATATACTGAGAAGGCACAGTCATAACATTAATCTCCTTAAATTTCTCTCTGAGAGAGTGTCTCGGACTTAATTTATAAATTGATCGAACAGCTCTTTTCTGCAAAACAAAGATAGTCTGAATGTCTGCCGCATTTCCCCATAACAGAATTCCGTACGACATTACACTATGAAAATAGCTAAAGTACACTAAACGAGCTGTCTCTATGTCAGTTAAATTACGAATTTTTCTAACAGCATATGCTGCGGAGCTTAGCTTTTTTGACAATTTATCTATATGTGGGCCCACTGAAGTTTAGCATCCAAAGTTAAGCCTAAAAATACTGTGCTAACTTCAGGATTCAATTCTTCGCCCTTTATCAACACCTTAATGTCGTTTTAATGCTCGTAAGCTTGTTTTTATTAACACCTAAGAGAGCAGTGATGACCCAATGTAATCGACCGCCACCGACATCGCCAGGCACTTTATAAATAAAATAAAAATCTTTTATTTTCAGGCGTCAAGGCCCATAGGGTGTTAGTATTACATCTTACTTAAAAACTATATTAGTAACATGCAGAAACACTAAAACAGAAAAAAAAATAACAAAAATAAAAGAAAATCACAATCACGGGAAGGTTTAACAAGCTTTGTTGCCAACATGTAGCTTGGTAAACCTCCCCATTGTAGGCCCATCCAGCCTCTCTGCAAACACCTTCAGAATGCTGTTACTGCTTCCCCTCACTCGGGATATTACTGAGGCAACTTTCTTCCGCATTATCGCGAAGTAGTCGTCAGTGTGAGCATTAGCGAACATACCTGACGCACTACAGTAAGGTGGAAGCCTCAACAGCGCCCTGAAGGCATTATTGTATTGAATGCGCACGGCATTGTCTGCTTTTAGGGTATGGTTATCCCAAAGGCTGCTGGTGTAAAATGATTGGCAGTAGGCCTTAAAAAGAGTTAGTTTCACGGGAACTGAGCAACCGTGAAACCTTCTGCAGATCATATTTCCCCTCACAGCCAGTGCCCTGCGCTCCCTCTCCATATCCAACTCATCTTTTAATTCCTCAGTAACAATGTGGCCCAGATATTTAAAGTGGGCAACTCTCTGCAAAAGGCAGCCATTAAGCATAACAGGAGGGACAAAAGTTGGATTTTTATTCCTACCTCGAAAGACCAACAGCTTACTTTTTGTAGGATAGTAGTAGTAGGGATTCACCGGTTCCAGAACTCGGGACTTAGGGTGGGGCTTGGTCGACCAAACCTAAAAAAAAAAAAAAAAAAAAAAAAAAAAAAAAAAAAAAAAGATTAGATTTTTTAAAGGTTTTGGGGTACGCTGATTCCAAATCTGCGGTCCTTTTTTACGTAGCATTCTCTGTTGCGAAGATACAGAAATCAATTAGGGATCTAGATGCGCTGTATTGTTCTGCATTCATTAATGAGGTACCCTCATTACCATTACAGTCACCTCACCATCCGCAACTCATTACTAATTAATACCTCATCTGTACAATGGTTTGCTAATGAGGGCCTATGGTTTATAAGTTATCCACAATAAAACTACATATTTCTGTATTCGTTCGTTTTATTACGTTTTAGTGTTATTTCCTAAAATATGTATGAAACATTTCATCTATTAAAATATCATTATAGACAGTATCCCTTGAAAATAATTTTACAAAATTATTCATTGTACATCCATAATATCTATGTAATAAATACATTACACAGTACTCGCCGCAAACTGATGTAAAATCATTTTGGATTCTATCCGTATTCCAGACCCATCTTTTACAATTCCTTTTAAAAAATATTTGATAATATCCTTTAGGTGCTCGTCCATATGAATCGAAATACTGGCCAACACCATGCTCATCAATATGTATGGCTACCCAATGTGACCCTGGTTTATCATCGGTATCCAAATTGCTTATCATATACGTTGGTACCTGAGTATGTATTGGTAATCTATTTGCAGCATATACATTACTTACTAGACTTGGATGAATTTGTTTTAAATGTTTCCGTAATTCTGTTGTATTCATGTTATGTCATTGGTATGCACTAATTACAGTACCTATCTATCCAGTGGATCATAAAGGAATGTGGTTATGGCTAAATAACATTAAAAATAATTAAGCTAAAGATGGTGTCCTATCATTTAAAAGTACTTTAAACAACATTAACAATAATTTTGCTAAAGATGTTGACCTACCATTTAAAAGCACTTATTACATGGTATAAATAAAGCCCTGCAATCGCTAAAGCCATACAGTTGAGTCGGCGGAAGACGACAGTTTGGATTACTTACAGTGCAGCAGTCAATTATAATTCTCAACATACAGCAATAGCAATGGAGGTAAGCGATTCTTTTACTTTTATATTTCTAACTAAATGTGTAAATAACTGTTTACCTGATGTCTATTATACTTACGAGTCTAAAATGATCATCGTGTTGTTACAGAATTCATTCAACCTCGGTGATGATAATACTTACAAACATTATTACTATCCACTCTCCCCTCGCGATGAAGAAGACAGTGGAGAAATGGTGATTAAAACGAATAGTGATACAAGGAAAAGGAAGTCTTCAGTGGGCAATTTAGAAGAATTTTTCGAAGTGCAACCGAAAAGCAAAAAGAAAAAGACACTATCATCAACAGTGGCTCGAGCTGTAGCCGGAGGAGTGTCTTATATAACAACCAATACAGATGACGGGAACCAGTCAACGCACTTAATCAAAGTAGAAGTTTACGACATGAAAAAACTGGCGAAAATTCCAATAACGGAGCATTGGAAACATGCCAATATAAGGATTAAGTACTATGTCAAAGAAAACGACAGCAAAATTTTCGATAACACCAACAAAGTTATATATAGCATTACGAAAGAAATTGCCGAGAGTGATAACGTGAAAAAGTATTTTTATAATAGTGACAAATAGGTTAACAATTCACCTAATTGGTAGTTTAATGGATAACCATTGTGTCTATTGCTAATAAATGCATTGTAAGTAATCATAACTATCTTTTTATATCAACTCAACTGTATGGTTTAATGAAAAATATGTAAGTGTTATGTGTATGATAAAATATGATAATAAAATCAATGATATAAAGTTCCTATGTTTTTCATTTATTTTACAATTATTTCCATATAAATGTAATATTTTATACAAGGGAAATCAGAGGGTAAATGAAAATAAGTTTTTTTTTTACATAGTATTTATTTTATAACATGTTATTGATACAATTTTCTCCTTATATCTAGATACAGTTTCTCTTAGTCTAACTACTATAGTCAACAGTAACATTTCTGTTTTTATCTATTTCAATAATATTATCAAACTCTGCATAAACAATACAGTTTATAGTTTGTGTAAGTGATGACTCAAAACGAACTTCTAATCTCACACTTCCATGTTTTATAAGGTTCCAATGAGCCGATGAGTTAGCTGATAAATCAGGAGTTAAATCAAACGCTAACAAACAGTAGCCTTCAGCATATTGCTCACGAGAGATTGCATTACCTTCATTAAGAAAATGTATACCAGTTCCCGAGAATAGAGTATGATAGGCTGATGTAAAAATATTTGTATTAAAAGATGGCTGTAAAGCTTTTGAAGGTATTTGATGACCATCAATGTACAAACTAAATGTATTGATACCATAATTTTCAAAGTTGAATGGATTTTTAACAAGGCTACCATTAAATGCAGCATTACTTACAAACCCAACTATACATCTTTTAGGTACTTGACCCAGAAAGATATTATCAAGGGTTTTTCCCTGAATACCAGATGGTATTGTCAAAACTTTGACTTCGGCTCGAGTAATAGGATATTTAGCTGTCGTTGAAGCTAAAACTTTTTGATGTGCAAGTAATACTGTAGGATTAATTCGTGCCCTACGAATAATAAGAGTAGCATCGGTGATGCAAACTTTAAATTTTGAATCAGTTGATGACGCCATTAAATTAAAATTCTCTCTCGAGCGAACCAACTTTACACTCATTTCAACACCATTAATCAAAAATTTTTCTTGATTAAATAAATCACCATGAAGATGCCCAATCATTTCTATTTCTTTGCTTTCAATTGCAAGTTCTTGTCTTTTAATGAACCCATTATTTTTATCGTCGGTGGAATTCATTTTCCCAGCTGTATCTTCATACCAGAGACCACAAGTTAGATGAGATTGTTTAGCTGCAGGAGCATAGTTTAAAAGAGTTTCTATGTAAGCTCGGTAGGCATACGTATTGTTCGGTGGAGACACAAGTTTTTGATTTAAATAAACATCGAGTTGACTGAAGAGTGAATGCAGCCAATTATTTACTGGTGCTACAACTGAAGATGATATCAAGTTTGTTGAATCCTGATTTAATATCTTCGCTTTTATGTGAAGTAAAGTGTGAGACAAATCTATATAGTCATCACCTGTACCCGGAATTTGAAACTCAATAGGTCCATCGTCAGCAAGTGATGAAATTGGTTTATAATGAATCCACAATCCATTTTCAATACTTGTTTGTGTTGATGGTAAAGCAAACAAATCTAATTCTGACTTAACACACTCACAAGAATGTTGGTGAAGAAACGACATAATTAATTTGAAAATATATCTTTGCCAGTATTTGGTTTTGCCCTAGATATTTTTATAGCTTTCACTTTAGCAGTTGATGGTGGAATGAATGAAGACAAACGTTTTCTTTTGGTTATATACCCTGATCCAGACATGTTAAATCTATCAATTTTATCATCAGCTTTTCTTTTTAAATTTGAACCAACTTCCTTAAGGCGGGATTTTATTGAGTCTTCCATGGGGCGTGCTTGTACCATATCCGTCAAAAGCCCAACTCCAGCGTTTAATGCTTCTTTACCAATAACCCGAGCACCACTTGAAAGTAAAGGTAAAACTGATCTAAACAATCCACCTAAGAAGCTCCCGATTCCATGACCACGCTGGTATGCTGAACCTTTATAAATTACTCCAATACCTGACCCAGCTTGATGAGAATAATAATTTTCATAAGGGCATTTAGTATGTTCACGATGAGAATACATTATAATTTTCTAAAATGAAGTTTAATACACACAGTTCCAAATTGGAATGGTATTTTTTGACCTGTGCTTGATCTTATATCTATTTCTAATGTATCAAATTCCCTTCGCATAACAGGCAAGTAGTGAGGTGGTGAGAAAACATGCATTTTATTTGCACCATAAATGTATTTTGCGGGGTCTAGAGCTATGATTCTCAACAAAGGAGTTATAACATCGCCAACAATCTGGGGTTCAATTATATCACAGTATACAAATAATTGTGATGGCAACCCCAAGTGTAAATTAGCAGGACACTTTCCAAGATTTCTGTCAACAAAATTTTTATTTGGTTCAAATCCTAGTTGCAAGCACAATTTGGGGGATAACGTTAACGATATTATTGATGTATCCATAATGGCAACAGATACAAATTTCGATATCTCATCATAGCGAAATTTTATTTTTTCTTTAATATGGTTTAAAGCTGTTAATATATGATCAATGTCATCATAATTCGTGGCTGGAATATGTTTTGTATAGTATACTGTCGATAGTTTTTCCTCATTAGGCATTAACATCTTTTTGGTGATGTAAACAACATTTTCATGATCTTGAACGGTAAATATGGTGCATGGAAACTGAAACTCAACAATTCCAACGGACCATTCACCTTCCAATTTTACAGACTTGGGTAATTTCGTTGAAAAACTTGTGGTCTTGTTATCAGGAAAGTATTCTATTGAACTATTACTGAGCAGGGTTAAATAAAAACTTTCTTTATTCATATTTCTTTTAAATTGCTAGCTAAAATCCAACTATTAAATTTATCTGGATAACCTTTCCACTTCACTAACAATTCTTTTCTGTTACCGGAGTATCGAGAACTAATTATTTTATCTATTTTATAATTTGAGGTGGGGTTATAAGACACCCTTTGTAATTCTCTTTCATAAAATGTTCCGACTATTATGTCGTTCTGTAAGTCTGTTATCGTATATACAACACATGGAGATCTATCGATTATTGAAGATATAATAAATATTTCATCACTCCAGTTTGATTCGTAACCTTTTTGGAAAATATGTTTATATTTTGTTATTCGGACATAATCACCAACATTAAATTTTGGTTTTGGACTATCTAAGGAAATTTTATTTACCCCTCTATCATAAAGATTATTCCATACTGTCATAATATTGTTAGAGTTTACATCACATGGACACATCTTAATACTCGAATGAATGCTATGATTATAAGAATGTATTAAATCTTGTAAAACATCTATATATCGATGTGTATTTTTATGCGTAAAATAACGCCACATTTTCATTTTTAATGTTCTTTGAAATCGTTCTACTATGCTAGCCTTGATATCAGGATTATTTGTGGTATAGTAATTAATCTGTTTAGATTTGAAGAATCGTCGTACATCTTTAGAAATAAATTCAGTACCTTTGTCAGATTGAATGTGTGTAGGAGTTGTATTAGCCTCAATAAATATACTTTCAAAACATTCTTTAGTTGTTTCGGAATTTTTCTTTATCATTGGTCTAGCAAAAGCATATTTACTAAAGACATCAATAACACACAAGATATAGTTAAAACCATTATTATATTGAGAGTAAGTCCTCATATCACTTAAATCAGCTTGCCATAGTTCATTGATATTTGATAAAATATATCTATTTCGTGGGAATTTCCTGTGAACAGGTTTGTGTAATGTGTATGTTTCTTGCGATTGTAACCATTTCTTTACGTGTTCTTTATTCATTTTACCCTTCATCGCTCTTGTTAGTTTGTCTATACTACTAAAGCCAGCAGGATTTGATGGATCATAATATATTCTATTAATTTCTTCTAGTACGGACTCCATTTTTCCCAATCAATCTTCTTTCTAATTTTTTTAATAAGCTTGTTATCTCCACTACTCGGAGTTAAAAAATCCTCACCATCAACTTCTGGTACGAAGCTTAGGTCCTTTGCTCGAAGTTGGTCGATATACTCACTTCTTTTTGGATTCCCAATGTAAGTTAGTGGTACTTTAATATCTCTTAATACTTTAGCAAATCTTTCCCATCCTATTGGATCCCTTCTTTTTAATGGTCTCAGTGAGTCATTTACTAAGTCAACAATATTACTTCCAGGAATTTTTTCATTATCAATTACTACTGTGCCTTCATTATCCCAGTGTATTTTGTTTTTACTGGACCCAACTAACTTTAATAACAACTCACCTTTTTTAGTATAGGTTTTTGGTATTAAACTTAAAATTTGAGATGTTGAATAAAGTGGATTTGTTTGAAGAAATTTATCTTCTTGTTTGTCTGCTTTATTCAAAGCTTCAGTAGCAACTGTATTTTTTATGTCTATGTTTTTATTTTTATAACAAATTTTACATTCATCTTTATCATCGATAGAAGTATCAGTATAAATTGGTATTTTGTAAGGTAGACGTTCCTCCTCAGTAAAGTGAAGATATCTTTGTAAAGTTTGTAAATATAGCATCCATTTTTTTCGATCTTCTTCATTGCTACTCAAAATTTTTTGCATTTCTGTGTCTAATCGAGATAAATTACTGTTTACAGTATTTTCTTGTTTTAATTTTTCTATTAATCCAGGATCAATGAGTAACATTTTCTTTGCATTTTCCATTTTTAATTCCCTATAAAAGAACTAACTAATGCACTCAGAATTGAACCTAATATTATTGGTAAGAAAGCTCCTCCTTTTTGTATGATAATATTTTTTCTTAGTTTAGTCTTACACTTACGCACCAATTTTCGAAGTATATTTTTATATTTATTTAATTTTTTCTTATCTTGTTCTTTGAGAGGTACTTTTCCTTGTAGAACGTTATGAATACATTCACAAATACAATTGATTTCTTCTTCATTGCATGATTTGAGTACCGCTTTTTGATATTTTGGTTTTAGTGTACGCAAGGCTTCTAACAAGTTCTTATGCGTTGTTAGTCTACGCTGCATTATGTACAAATGATTTCAACTGTTTGATTCTTTGAGTATTTAAAGGTTTTTGCGGGGACATATACTGTACAATAACCGTTAAATGGAAATATTTTAGTTTTGACACGACACAAGTCATTAGTATCCTGTTTTAAATCTACCATTAAATATCCATGGGCTTCTGTAGTGGCATCTCTGTATGCATCTTCAATAAATTTTGTATTGTCTGGAGATACTTGTCGTGCTAAATATCGTATCTGTGTCTTATCACGAGGATTTTTAAAATAAATAATGTAACTTGAATTCAAAGATATGTCTCTTTGACCTTTGCCTTGATGGAATAAATTTTGTGTAATATAAAATACACTAAGATTTCTATGATGACTACCTTTAGTAAATATATCAACAATTCTACCATCGGACTCTCTCATTAGATCATCAATGATAACAAGATGTGGCTTTTCTCCATCAAACATATTAATGTTCGGAATTCCTTGATGGTAGTTGACGTTTTGTAAATTGTATAAAGGCTGCATTTCATCAAAGCACCATGTGATTTGGGTGAAATTACAATTACTTATTTCCTTGAAAGATTTAATAAAATTTGTTACGAAAATTGATTTTCCACATCCACTCGGTCCAGCCACAATTGCAGTAAATGGATGAATAAATTGAAACATTGTACACATGTAGAGTTAAGAAGGATGAAATGAAAGTAATGGACTTAGTGTAAACTTATTATATTTATAAGGAATCTAAAAAAGAAAGGAGACAAAAATAGAGACAACAATATAAACTACTCGATAACTTACTATTACTTAATACATATTTACACATGATGCCAAGAATATTTAAATTTAAGAATCTAACATTATCTTTACAAAACGAATAAATACAATCAGTCCAAATATATACAATATTAAGGACATAATGGAAAGTAGGAATACAAATTAGAAAATATATTTATCAGGTACCACGTAGGGGGTTAAATTTATTAACATTCATATCTATGTATTTAATTTCTTTAAGACTCCAACCACTATCTTTTTTTTCAAATTTACAAATTTTACTGACTATAGTATCAATTAAAGATGAGTAAAAAGTATCTAAGTCATCACCCTGATCAATTGTGTAATTAAACGTTTGAAAATCAAATGTATTTTTAATATCTTTAGTTTCTTGTACAAAATCAGCATGCAATACGAAGTTTACTTTAAGAATGGTATGTTGTTGAATACATTCATTTATCAATAATAAAATATCCGTTTTTAATGAACTTAAAAACAACTCTGGTGTTTCAAAATTTAATTCTTCAGTTTGAGTTATTTTACTTTTAATTCTATATGTTAAAATTCTGTTGCCAAAAGCGGATGCAACAACTGTAACATTTGTTAATGAATTATGTGACTTTAAAAGATTACTTTTATGAGCATTGCTATTAAAGTGATTTGTAAGATACCTTTTATTAATAAATACGTGACATATATTGCATTCAACCTTATTGTTGTCGACTTTGTTGGTTCCTCCGGCAACAGCTCGAGCCACTGTTGATGATAGTGTCTTTTTCTTTTTGCTTTTCGGTTGCACTTCGAAAAATTCTTCTAAATTGCCCACTGAAGACTTCCTTTTCCTTGTATCACTATTCGTTTTAATCACCATTTCTCCACTGTCTTCTTCATCGCGAGGGGAGAGTGGATAGTAATAATGTTTGTAAGTATTATCATCACCGAGGTTGAATGAATTCTGTAACAACACGATGATCATTTTAGACTCGTAAGTATAATAGACATCAGGTAAACAGTTATTTACACATTTAGTTAGAAATATAAAAGTAAAAGAATCGCTTACCTCCATTGCTATTGCTGTATGTTGAGAATTATAATTGACTGCTGCACTGTAAGTAATCCAAACTGTCGTCTTCCGCCGACTCAACTGTATGGCTTTAGCGATTGCAGGGCTTTATTTATACCATGTAATAAGTGCTTTTAAATGGTAGGTCAACATCTTTAGCAAAATTATTGTTAATGTTGTTTAAAGTACTTTTAAATGATAGGACACCATCTTTAGCTTAATTATTTTTAATGTTATTTAGCCATAACCACATTCCTTTATGATCCACTGGATAGATAGGTACTGTAATTAGTGCATACCAATGACATAACATGAATACAACAGAATTACGGAAACATTTAAAACAAACAGCACCATGTCGTCTGCATAACTTAAGTTATTTAAACATACTCCATCTATATGGCATCCGACATGAGTGCTGCTGAGCTCAACAAGCAGTTTATTGACATAAATATTAAAAAGCCTCGGGGAAGTTAGACCTCCCTGCCTAACGCCGCACTCGAGTTTATATGGGTCAGACAACACATTAGACCATTTGACGAAGTTCCTTTGCTTGTCGTACCATAAAGATAATGTAGACACTAATGCGGTAGGAACGCCCGCCTCCAGAAGCTTCTCCCATAAGACATTATAAGAAACCAGGTCGAAGGCTTTAGAAAGGTCCAGGAAACAAGCATACACAGGTGTTTTCCTGTCAGTATAATATTTGACAGTGTGCTTCAACGCAAGTATAGCACTTTCAGTAGATAGCCCAGCACGAAAGCCAAACTGTGTGTCATGTAACTGGGTGTACCTACTGAGTTGTGAGTCGAGCACACTGTCAAATACTTTGGCTATTACAGTTGCCAGTGAAATAGGCCTGTAGTTACCTTTGTCTGCTATGTCCCCTGTCCGATTCTTTACAATAGGTACAACAATTGTATCCAGTAACTCCTGAGGTAAGTAGGAATGTCCCAAACACAAATTGAATAACATAGTCAACACTCTTGGCAGATGTACACCAGCATTTTGAAGGTGCTCGATGCTAAGCCCATCATGACCCGGCGATTTTCCCCTCTTCATGCATTTAATCACAGATTTTAGGTCTTTACATGGAAACCGAAGAGGTGATCCTGATCGACAAGTCTCAGCATCGCGCACCCTCGGCGCAGATTTAAGAGGTGAACTCACTTTAAAATGGTCTTTAAAACAATTGGCTATCTCAGTGCTATCGTTTTTACCATCCACGCTAACTGGTAGGCTTGGAGTATTATTAAGCCTCTTAGTACCCTTCCAAAATGATGAAAAACGTTTCTCTGAATGGAGTGAAGCCAAAATATCCATTTCTATTTTTTCTTGATTCTTAATGCACCATTTCAATTTTGATTTAAATATTTTACGACTTAATGTCATATCCTCAAAAATAGGACCACTACTGGGTTGACCATACCACATCCATAATTTAAATTTAATTCTTGCCTGGGTGTGAAATTCTTTAACATGTTTGTTCCACCCTTTTATACCCTTTTTTCTTATAATGCCTTTTGGGGTCCTGCTTATACTAGCAGCTTCCCTTAATATAGATACAATTTGAGTATACATTTTATCCAATAATAATTTATGGTGGGTATTATCACAAAATTTATCAGCACAAAGTTCAAACTCTTTAGGAAAATCTAAGTTCTTTAATTTATTATTACATAAAGAAGAGTATTGACTGATTTCCTCTGGTTTTCGTTCCCCCCAACAAACACCGTTATACGAAGATTTAATTACACTCGTTTTTACTCTAATAACAGTAATATCACACTCAATTTTTAAAGGAAAGTGATCAGACCAAAACGAGTCATAAATAACTTTAACGTTTACAATTGTTTTTCCTGCCGACTGTGTAACAAGACAGTGGTCAAGCCAACGCTTACACCCGTGCGCGTCACTGATAAAAGTGTAAGTTTGCGATAACATGCTTAGGTAATCAATATCCGCACATAATAATTCTTGCTCAGAACAAAAACTAAGAAGTTCGTTACAAAATGACTCACCCGGGTGCGCGTTGAAATCTCCCAATACAAACACTGATTCAACATTACTATTTTGTATGATAGAATACATTTCACTGAGACATTCCGTAAAAAATGGTAAGTTATCACTACAATCTGTTGGCATATACATATTTATAACCATAAAAACGCGGTTACTCATCACTACATTTATTGCACAAATTCGGGTATTGGCACACTGCACCACAGAAACGTTATTAACTGCACTTTTTCGCCACAATATGGCAAGACCTCCGTAAGGTCTACCTTTACAAATACCAGCTGATGTGTCCACTGAAGACTTCGCGGTATAACTGAAGTCTTGATCTATATTTTCCAGAAAGGATAAATCATGTGGGTATAACCACGTCTCTTGTAATAAAACAATGTCAGCTGTTTTGCACAGTGAGCGCACACAGTTAACAGATCTCTTAATATTTTTACAATTGAATGTTATAATGTTCAATTTTGATGTATTATCCATTAATTGCATTATTTATTCCCTCCCTTTCGGAAATAATATTATTTCCGTCTTGTTTTCGATTCTTGAAATGAATATAACGACGAAATGTGATGTCATCTGGCCACATTTGATCGTCTAAAAATATTTCCAACTTGCTTTTATTGACCAATAGTTTAAAGGCATTATACGGCTTTTCCTTCTTCATAGTAATTTTCTCGAGTGAAACAACCTGATCCGTTTTATTTTTAATATATTGGCAGATATCTTCCACCGCGGTCTCCTTGTTTACGTTGGAGATAAACAAAGGAACTTTTATAACGGCCGCTTTAAATTTCTCAGACAAAGTAGTTGCCGCTTTACCCGTTTTTCCAGCAAATCGATTTCTAGATCTACGATTTTGCACTGTTATCCATTCATCAGTTGGTTTCATTGTCGGTCTCCACTGGCCATTTCTCACAGTCTCCGCCATAGTGGGCTTCATTGTTTGCTTGAACTCTGTATGACAAACAGTTGACTCAATCTCCTTGCACATTTCGCTTTCCAATACCGTCGAATTAACTGGTGCGTGCGCACTAAGCTTATCTTCCTCAGTATAAGTGTGAGCGAGAGAGCGATACTTGGGTGAGTCAGCGCGCTCTGAACTTGAATTCGTCGTCATCGCGGTGTTGTCCGGCGGTAGACCAACCGGCCCGCTATCAAGCAAATACCCTCCTCTTTTATTTGTATTTATGTTGCATGTTAACAATGATGCTGGTAGCCTACTACATCTAAATTCCGATTTCAGGTCATCCAATTGACGGACTGTTGCATAATTGCCCTTTATGTCATTAATTTCAGCACGTACAATTAACAAGTCTTTCAATAATTTGGTGACATCGACGTGGTCAAAAGTGACGGGCGGCAATTTTTGCAGGTCACGCGCCACAAAGATCGGCATAAGATCTGGTTCAGTCACTTTAAAAACACATATGATATCCTCTAAGTTTTTTACTTTACTTTGTGTAAATTATTTCATCACTGCTGCCCCCAAAACGGTAAAGGAAAACATTGTGAGGAAACCGACCTGTCCTAGAACCAAAAATTCGAAGACCTGTGACATCTATCAACCCGCACTGGGCTCGCGTTTTAGATTATCGCCCACTCCTCTCACAGAGAGAAGGCCTGTGTCCCAGCAGTGGGAACATTACAGGCTGATTATGATAACACCCAAGTTCTTAATATTTATTTTGGTTCAGTCTAAAACCCAAAAGTAAATAGATAATTTAACATAATTTAATGTTATACATACCATAACTACATAGTTAATATTTAACACACTATCAAGTCTTATACTGTATACTGTTATAAACAAACTTTATTCACGTGTTTTCTCTTGTTGTATGAGATTGAGTATGAGATATTACCCCTTGACACATGAAAAGTTTAAAGATGGCGACGGTTATTTTGACAGCAACTTTTGAAATGTCACTCGTAGGCGCCATGTTGAAAATTTAATGAAGGTCTGGGTATATTCTTAGCGGCACGAGTATTGAAAATGACCTGAAATAAAACAATTATTAACAGCTGTGGGACTGAAATGAACTGCTGTGTTATTGATCAAAAGGTTCAAGTTGAAGGCTTTAGGTCGATTGATTCATATGTGCAGAATTATTATAAAAAATCAATATACAATATTCTACTTATCATTTTTACAATAACAGCCGCACGGGTTAATCCATGAGGTTAAGCTTTGCTTGCCGGGGTTGGTCTATCTGTATCTTTACATACCGAGACTGCCCCGTGCCTCGGAAATCACGTTAAGCCGTTAGTCCCGGCTGTTTTTCGTGAATCTTTGACAGTCGTTACGGGTCGTCAGAAGCTCGAAAGTCTGACAACCAGTCTTGAGGGTGTCGTAATTACTCAGGAGTCAGTGGCTCCATGTAAAATACTGGCATTCGGCTGCATCCGGTTAGACTGGAAGCCGACCCCAATATAGTTGGGAAAAGGTTAGGCAGACTCGTCACTTTTAAGCTATTGCATAGCTTCTATCGCGGGCCTTGAGCGTGGAGACCTAATCCAGAAATTTCGTAACGAAAATATTACCTAAGAAAGAGTGTTTTTTTGTATTGAAAATTATGTTTAACTGCTTGACAACAAAGTTCAAATTTACTTAAACGAATGATACGAGAGTGTTGTATTGAAAATTATGTTTAACTGTTTGACAATAAAGTTCAAATTTACTTAGACGAATGATCAGTTAAATTAATACCTTTTTATTAGTTTGATGTTCCCATTACGTTGTGTCAAGTTTTAAAAACTATAAATGTGAATAACAGTTCCTGTCAATGTCATCATTGCTATTTCTATATAATAGATTATGTATTTACATGATTTAAAACCTAACAGACTTAAATAAATAATAATAATATGTACAAGTATTGTTACCGCCGGGGTGCCAGCTGTTTTAGAACCCAATGGCTTGGCACGCGACGATGGGAAGAGACCAGACGGAATGACCATAATGCCTTGGAAGGTAGGTAGGCCTTTGGTGTGAGATGCAACGTGTGTCGACACCCTTGCGCCATCCCATCTTCCTAGCACGGCGAGCTGTGCTGGGGCTGCTGCTGCAGGTGCGCAAAACCTCAAACGGCGCAAATATTCCAATCTTATTGGGAATTATATGTTTGAGCCGTTAGGGGTTGAAACACTTGGTCCATGGGGTCCGAGTGCCCACTTGGTTTTTCAAGACATCGCCAAGCGGTTGGTCGACTCTTCACGTGACCAGAGGGCTGGCCTATTCTTCGGCCAAAGAATGAGCATTGCCATACAACGTGGCAATGCTGCCAGCCTTTTGGGCACCTTTCCTGTTGAGAGCGATGCGGACGAATTTTTTGATGCCCTATGATTGTTCCCGCCCCCCCTCTTTTATACCTATACTTGCTATTTCTTGTATTCGGGTTAATATTTTACAATTGCGTAAGTTGATAAAAAATGCTATGCAATAGCTTCGCCGCGGCAGTCCCCGAGTGCCACACGTCTTTTTTTTTTTTCTTTTTCTTGTTGAAATGTACCTATCATGTCTTTAACTTTTTATTTAGGTCGTTTTCATTTGGAAATATTTTTTTCTGTCATGTTGTTACATTTCTTATAATGCACGATCCATGTACCTGGGGGTATAGGAGTAATGGCTTTCAAACCGTTTCGTATTTCTACAACTATTTTCAACAAGATTCACATTTTAATGAACACAACCATTTTGCGAAATGCGGCTAAAAGTCTTATCCCATGTATCCTCCTCTGTGGAAGTACCTAATACTTACACAAATAAATGATACAGATAAACACGGTAATCCTCCAAAAAGTCCGTAATTCCCTCTCAATAATTCAGTGGAACCCTCGTCTGAGCGAAGTAAGTCTAATGTGCTTGAACCGTTACTGGGCAATTGACACCTTATCTGACGATGATTACCAATTATCCTAATTATAACTCCGATTGGTGTCAATAGATGGCGCCAATTTTTATGCCCGATATGACCCAATTTCTCTACGCAATTTCTGGACATCTTATTGACTTTGGCATAGCTCTTAGATTTAAACGACACATACCTGGGTACCTACTGAGCGTTGAAATAGATTCAATATTGCGTGATTTCAAGTAGGTACCTACTTTACTTCACATTGGTGCCGAATTAATTTAGGCTATTTCCATCTTTTTCTCTCTAATCAAACAAGAAAGGCACGGATATATTACGAGCTGATAATTGCATATGAAAAAAAAAAATATATATATACGCTACAAAGTATCGACTTATCAGCCAAAAAAATGCCACTGGCACTGCCGCCGTGGCTTTGCCGCCGGGTGTGTCCGGCTTGCCGCACAAAACGGCTGCCATACAAAGAAGTGCCGCATAGCAAATTGTAAGCATGTGTAGTTAGCCTTTAGTTCTTATCTGTCACCATCTTTTTCTCGAGCTGCTAGAGCAGCTAGAGCCGTCAATTCTCTGATCTTAGTTTAGTATGTGAAAAAGGTAATCAGCGCCAAAATTAAATCTAACATACTTAATTAATTTCGAAGAGTAAGTTTCACGGGCATAAATCACGCACAGGTCCTTCATCTTTACAAATTAAGTACGTTTCTCTAGCGAAAGCACTAGGAAGTGGTGAAGGGCGGGCACATTTTTTGGGGACTGTCTTATGTAATTTTGACGTTCGAAAAGTGCTGATTCTCAGCCTAGTTTGAATAAATGATTTGATTTTTTTTTATTTGAATTTGAATCACAAAGCTTTCATTTTATAAATTTCACAATATCCATTGCACCGTGCATTTACCATCCGGTGAACAAAACAATCCGTTATTGGACTTTTAGAACCAGGAACAAGTAGGTAGATAGGTATAGATAGTCTGTGATACGGACAAACTCAGACAAACTGTTAGGTCCTTTGTACACGGCACGGCTTATTTACGGTACGGCGTATAAATCGCGCCGTAGAAAAAACGTGTCTGCAACAAGCTTCCATAGTGATCCATACAACGCTGACGACCGTGCCTACACACGGCGAATAAACCTTAGTTTTTCACGGCAAGAAAAAACGTGTGCATAGGGCCTTAAAGTTTATCCTAGATATTACCTAGTAGGTATCTTCAAACTGTGGAGATATACGTAACACTTACCTTCTGTCAGTTCCAAAAGTATCTGTTCAAATTGTAAACAAATGTATTTGACAATTAAGTTTTATTTCATAACCTGAATTTTCTTTACAATTAAAAAATGTTATTCAAACAATAATTGTTGAAAAAGTGGTGAGACATATAAAGCTGAATCCTTCAAAATACGTCGATGAATGTGTTACTAACTACCCGTTAGTAATTGATTGCGTAAGAATTCAACCTGAACAGTATTTGTTTACAGTTTCATCAGAATCTTATGAAACAGATCATACTTATGTGATGTACTAGCTTCGGTGTTAGATAACCTGTGTCACCTGCATGAGAAATATGTCATCGATGCCAGTAGGTATCGATACCTATCGCGTAGCACGGGCAGTCAATCGAGATCACTGCGATCCAATTATGAACCGCCGTGTGTTCGACCTGACCTTGATGGCAGAATATAGGTTATTTGATGATATGGTTGACGAGCTGCGAGGTTTTTCTACACGTGTTTATAGAGCGGTTTTCAGTGCAGAAAGGGAAAATGCAACGCTTGACGTACATTTCTGATAAACTACCAGAGAGTTGATAGTGGGATGTTTTTATATCTTCAATTCTTCAGGCTTCTAGCAGGTGATTTTTTGTAGCCTGTAATCTATTACTGCTAGAAAAATCGAATAAAAAATTTTGGTTCTGACAATTTGGCTGTCCGACATGATACAATCATTGCGATTTGTAATTGTGGTTTGTGTGCAATACGTATACTATAACAGAGAAATATATTTAACCAAGGAATCTGCCTATTTGCTTTTGCTATTGGCTATATTTCTATAATTATATTTCGCCTAGCTAAGCACCAGGGGTTCCGCAAACAACCGAGAGGACAGTAATATTGAATTATCTGGCACTAGTTAGATTGTATCCACCCTGTCCTATCCATACAATATCCATAATATGCGCTATAGGTTTCTTTTATATCGGGAGATTCTGTTTTACGAGAACCTCTGTGATGCTGCAACAATATAGATACAAACTAGTTTTTTCCCGCAGCTTCACCCACGTGGACGTCGGAAATTATCCTACAGAAAGAAAGAAAGAAGAAAGAAAATACATTTATTTAGCACAGACTTAAAGACACACAGCACAACATAATTATAATACATTAAAAAAATAAAAGATGAACAGGAATGTGTGCCTCACGGCTGCGCCAAATAGGCCCAGTTCAGCAAAAATGCCAGACATTTAGTGCCTGACGCTGGTTTTCAACTGGACCTGGCGTGTGAGGTGACGGATGCAAATCAGTTTTATACTACAGTGTGTGTGTATGTATACTTAGATAAAATAAATTGTGTAAGATAATAATAATAATTACAAATACCAAATTCGATTAATACAGTTAAATACTTAAGAAAGACCAGTGTAACAATAATTAATAATATTCTAATATTTAAAATTGCAAAACAACAAAACAAATCAACCTGATAAATAAATAAATGAGACGAACGCATGATATAATATAAAACTAACGAAACGAACACAATAAAAAAAGCCTGCTTTGAAACGTTGCCAGACTTCCATATTCCAACAAACATAATTAGATAATCCCTGCACTTCAGGAACGTACTACTGGGTAAAAAAGGATCCATGGTCCTTAATCCAGGTCAAGTGCATAGAAGAGAGAAGCGAAATGTTTTTTTTTTAGATATTTTAACCTGGGCTTTAGTCGGAATAAATAACCATGATGATTAGATATTTATTTTTAAATCTTAGTGTAAAAACTGTAATCCTGCACACATTCCCGAATTCAAAGGCAGGAACTGGTCATGTCCTTTCATCGAAATCCGTTCAGCAACGTTAAGTCGTGAAAATGGAACAGAAAGAGTTAGGTACATTCACATTTATAATATTAAGTATGGCATGGATAGATATATCACTGTGTGAGCCGACCCCATTTACAGTTCTATTGGCAATGACAGTGATGTGCATTAGCGGTAGAAATCAATGGCGCCTAATGTGTCAGGTGACAAATGAATGGTCAAAGGGGAAATTGCCATATACTCACTGGCATTAGGAAGTATATTACCTGTGAGCGACTGAGTCCGCGATAATAGAGAGGTCGCTAGGCCTGACTGACGATCTGGTTATCGCAATTTGTTAACAAATTGTATGCTCCTGCCCCAATTCTTGTTTCCAACATGACATTTGTTTTTTTTTGTGGTTGGGAAATCATCAAATAACTTCTCCCGCTCTGGGTGGAGCGGGTGTCAGACTCTTACTGATTAAAACCCACCCGTGTTCCTTCAGTAGCCTGTACGTTGCCAGGGGCCACGGTATCCCTTTTGGACTTTGTGGCGTGCCCAGCACTGGGTTGCGACAATCGCACTCTCCATGACGCCACGAGATCCCGCCGGAGCTCTGTCCGCTGTGCCGTGATTTCTCGCGGCAGCGGAGTTACATCCGTTTTACCTCCTCGCGCCACTCCCAAATGTGGGCGAGGACTTTCACCTCCAGATCCCATGGCGGCAATTCGGCAAGGAGGCTCGCCGCTTGACCGTAGGCTCACCGACATGACTAAGTTCACTCATCCTCCATAGAAAATGGATTGGATTTTCCGACCAGACGGGTGTCGTATCTGGTGGGCAACTGCCCAACGATTGATGTCGGGCAAGTTTTAATTATGCTGATCGCACGGAAAACACTGTTTACGCGTTGCAGGATTTTGTGTGACGTCAAGATTTTGATACGTAGTTCGTGGCGATGTAGATGCCATCACAACTACATTACAAGCCGTTCGGCCGATGGAATTTCCCATAGGGAAAAATTACGAACTTTCGTACAAACTTTCGTCCCCTATTTAACTCCTTTAGATGATGAATATTGATGTAATGATTTATTGAAATGAATTTGAAAAGTTCTTTCATAGTGCTCACTTTCGGTAAATAAGGAACTCTTGTGCAAACGTTCGAGCTTTAGATGCAGCGATTTCGGCCGTGCGATGTCTGTCGGTGTATTTAAATAAAAAAGATAACATGTTCGTTTTTGGAGAGTAACTTATTGTGTACTTACATGTACATTGCTCATTTGCGCTTTGTTGTAAACAGACGTGTCGAAGATTTATTAAAATAAATAAATAATTATTTGCTGAATCGTGACCTGGTTTTACCAAATAGCCGGTAGTGAAGCAAACTGTGTCATACGTAGCATATCATGTGTTCTCGTTCGTTTCTGTGAAAATGTGTTTATGTGATTAACAAGTAAATAACTTGTATCACAATGGAAAACAGTCCCTTCAGCAGGGGTGGCAAATGTGCTCGGAGCCCACCTCCTACACCTGTGCCCGCACCAGCACCTGCATCTGCACCTGCACCCGAGCCCGCACCCGCACCTCGCCCTCAACCACCCAGCCAAAGAGAAGATGGCATGGAAGTGATACCTACGCCGGAAATCCAGAACTGGATGTCGTCCATTGAGCAGTGCCTTAATGAAGTGTGCTCTATTGTAACAGAGGGCAAATTAAACATGGAGCAAAAACTGCGTATAAGTGCCCTTTGCCGGAAAGTTAGTCACGGCACATCGCAGATGGCAGTACAGTACCAGTCCCTTAAGATGAGAGCCGTCCGGGCCCACACCACCGTCCAAACACTCGAAGACCAAATTGATCTGTCGCAGCAACTGCAAGACATTAAGCGGTCAATTGGAGCTTCGGGAACGGGAACTTCCTTTGCTGAGATGGTTAAAAAAGGTACCAACAATTATATTCAGCCGATAAACTTAAGCTCAGTGGCCATATACCCTAACGACCAACTGAAGTCGAGTGAGGAGACAAAAACACTTGTCCAAAAAATTATATGCCCGGAGCAAATGAAACTTCAGGTTAGAGGACTACGTAAGACGAAAAATGGCGGTATCATTATCAGCACTGAAACGAAGGACGATATTGAGAAGGTGAAAAAATCGATGCAGCTATCTAACTCAGGCCTTACAGTAGACGAACCCTCAAAAAGGAGGCCTAGAGTAGTAGTTATCGGTGTGCCCTCATCCATGCAAGAAAAGGAAGTTTTTACTTGTTTATTCCACCAGAATCTAGCAGAAACTCTTCAGGATAGCAGCCTCGAGACCTTTTTGACCTCCATTAAGTTAAGCCATAAGTCAGGTAAGAAGGACGCTGAGACCTGTAATTATATAATAGAAGTAGCTCCAGACATACGTAAAGCCCTTGTATCAAAAGACAGAGTGTTCATAAATTGGTCGTCATGCCCCGTGAGAGACTTTACTCTAGTCACGCGCTGTTATAAGTGCCAGCAGTACGGACATGCGGCCAAATCATGTCGGGAGACCACCTCTACCTGTGGCCACTGCGGTGATCTGGGTCACTCCATTAAAGAATGCACAAAGAAGGCTGAGGAACCAAAGTGTGCCACTTGCTTGCACTTCAAAAAGCCGAGCAATCACAAGACAGGTGCTTCTGATTGCCCAGCGAAAATAATGGCTGAAAAAAGGTACATTAATTCTGTTAATTATGGAGGCGCCTAAGAGCGCCGTTAATCACGTATTTTTTCAGCCCTTGTTCTTGTTATTGTTTTTATTTTTATAATTATGATTAATAATTTAATTGATGACATAGATAGTTTCTCTGTATCTGAGTCCCATGTTTGTGATGTTGAACACTGTAAACAATATCTCTCCTCCCACACTAGTCCACTAACCATACTAACCCAAAATATTCGCAGTATATTTAAAAATTTCGAAAATTTTAGCGTTTTTCTACAACGTCTAGATATAAACTGTGACGTGATTGTACTAACCGAATGTTGGCTTTCCAAACATTATAACATACCACTTATTCCAGGATATAATATGTATAAAAGTAACATAAACTACAATCAAAACGATGGGGTGATAGTTTATGCAAGAGATCATCTGAACGTGTCTGTCGAGGAACCAAATATGCACGACTGTAACAGATTATTAATTAAAATTGGGTTTGAATTAGCAATACTTGCCTTATATCGACCCCCCTCTTTTAGAAATATAAACAATTTCACGGACTCTCTAAACAACACCTTGCAGAACCTGTCGTCCTTCAAAAATACTATTTTAATTGGAGATATTAATATCAATATTCTTCCAGAAAGTGCTGACGCATCCGCTGAGGAATACCTTAACCTATGCGCCTTCCATGGCTTGCTTCCTGCTCACACGCTTCCTACACATCAAAGTGGCTCCTGTTTGGATCATATTATGCTCAAGTCAAATTTCCCTGCACTTGCCCTTGTAATTAATTCAACAATCACAGATCACAATGCTACCCTACTTATTTTAAATTGTAAATTACCTAAAGTAGTCACTCGCACAATTTCTAGCTTAAATGTAAATAAACTTGAAGAAGATTTACGCAATATCGACTTTGACCCAGTCTACGATTCCGCTGATCCGCAGTTTTGTATGTTGTATCTAATCAATAATGTACAACATGCAATTCAGAAAAACACGGTCATATCTCGGCGAAATAACAAAACTTACAACATAAAACCATGGATCACGACAGGGCTCATTCGCTGTATGAAAAATAGAGATAAACTGCACATGAAAGCTAAATCTAATCCAGATAATTTAATTTTGCAACTGTCATATAAACGGTATCGTAACTTTTGTAATAACCTTCTAAAAAAAGTTAAAAGTAACTACGATAAAATTGCACTCGAAAAAGCTGGTACAAATACTAAAAAAATCTGGAGTATTATTAAAAGCGTAACGTATAACTCAAAACAAAATCAGTCATCTTCAGGTTTATTACAAGCACACTCATCACAGTTAGCATCTGCCAATATTGCAAATAATTTCTTTGTTAATGTTGGTAAATGTTTGGCTGAAAAAGTTCAGGGCCAATCACAATATCTAACAAACACACCATTTACGTGTAGCACTATTTTATCATCTTTTGTATTGCTAGACACTGACGAGAATGAGGTAGAAACGATAATCATGAGTTTAAAGGACGACTGTGCAGTTGGCTGGGATAACATATCAAATAAAATTATTAAACAGTTCAGGCACATTTTGGGCCCGCCACTAACTTACATTTTTCAAAAATGTTTATCTACAGGTATTTTTCCCGAGTGCCTAAAAAAAGCTGTTGTTGTGCCTGTTTACAAATCAGGCAGTAAAGATCAAGTGACAAATTATAGAGGTATTCCTCGAAGCGCCACCATCTTGAGGCGCACCTAATGAGGCGCACCTTTATTATTCCTCGGAGCGCACCTTTTAGTAGCGCTCCCAATAACAATTAAAAATATTAACTTTTTTTTCCTCGAAGCGCACCTATTATTAACTTTCGAATAGAGATGGGATACTAACTGAAACTATCGATAATAAGTAAAACACGTTATTTTATACAATTTGCAAAAACTTTATACTCCTTGACCATAGATTGGTTTAAAAAAAAATAAAGTGAAACGCTCAGGAAATTTGCCAGGATTCAGGAATGAATGCATCACATTGCCTGAAACCAAAGGAAATAATATTTTATTTATTGTCTTTTAATCGCAATTTTGTCCATCCTAAGGTTGCTTGTATGAGATTGCAGAATGTGTTAAGGTTGTTCATAGTACTAGTTATAAAATGTAACAGATGTATGACAATATCTAGAATTTATTATTAACATTACAGGCCTCTATGCAAAATAATATTCGTTCAAATCTCAGTAGGAAAAAGGCAGACAATTAAAATACTAGCTAATAGCTGGCAGTTGCCACCGCTGGACAATAACAATTAAAAATCAATAAATTGTGTCTGCAATTTGTCAGGCAAAATAATTTTAAGATTTAATATTACGAAATCTAGACTTGACGTTTTGAGAAAAGCATATTTTTAGAATATGAATTTTAAGCCGCGGGAATGGGTGGAGTCTCATGTGCACCAGCGGGGATCGACGGTCGGGCTGCGATCAGCCCACATGTGGCTACGCGGGGTTTTATCGGTTGAGAACGAAGGATTTTCGATCGGTGGGTAGCCATAAATGGGCGATCTGTTTTACCGGGCTATATAAAAAAATTACTTACCAGTGTCCTTACATCCAAAAGCGCAACGGTGAGGCATTGTATATATTTTGATAAGACACACAGCACAAAATAGCGTCTTTTCGCAAATATACAACTCATAAATAACAAGTTTAATATATAATAGTTACCAGTTTAACACTAGTTGTAAAAATTCAAATAAATAATCAGCAACAAAGTCTTATATAGATTCATTGACTAAGCAGGCTAGATGTCGTCTTACATTATGTAATGGGCCTTCTCGCTTACTCACTCGTTTTTGGATTGAATTGCTATAATGTAAGCCGTCATGTTGACGGCTGTTTTTGCTATGTCATATTACATTTTCGTAATGTTAAATTCATTTATATTTTTTTTAATGATACGTGTATAAAACTGTATTTACGATAACACCACACAAAGTAATCTTGTAATTATTATGTAGGTCCTGCTGCAATGTGATTATTATATGCATATCATTTGTATTATCTGTGTGTTTTATTTATTAATAACATCCTGTTTGAATACACTTTACTCTTTGAAAACACAATAACATTGGTCTTTGAATACAGATTATAGTGCCGAAAGCAAAAACATAGTTTTCTCTCAATTTCATACTGTTGGTTAAGTAACTTCGATGATGATGATGCACAAATGAGTTTAAAAAAATCATCGATATAATTTATTACGTTAACTTCATGCTCTTCCCTATTTTTAAACGTGGGTGCGCTTCAAGGAATAAAATTTTAATATTTTTAATTGCTATCGGGAGCGCTACTAAAAGGTGCGCTCCGAGGAATAAAAAAGGAGCGCTTCATTAGGTGCGCCTCAAAATGGTAGCGCTTCGAGGAATACCTCAAATTATAGACCTATTTCCTTGCTGCCTACTATGTCAAAAATATTAGAAAAAATTATGAATAAAAGGCTTTACAAATACTTGGAGGATAAATCGATTTTATCTAAACGGCAGTTTGGATTTAGGCCTAAAATGTCAACAGACGATGCCGTGCACCATCTGACTGACTATCTAGCACAAGAACTTGATAATGGTAACCACACAGTAGGAATCTTTCTGGACCTCGCCAAAGCTTTTGATACGGTTTCTATTCCTATTCTGTTGCACAAACTTGAAGCCATAGGTATCAGAGACACCCAGCTGAAACTATTTAAGAGCTATCTAGAAAACCGTACCCAATGTGTAAGAATTGGTAATGTTCTCAGCGATAGTCAAAAAAACACGTCCTTCGGAGTTCCCCAAGGAAGTATTCTAGGGCCTACATTATTTTTAGTATACATAAACGATCTTTGTAATCTAAATCTAGATCACGGCCAAATTGTTTCTTATGCTGACGATACCGCCCTTCTTTTTTCGGCCGACTCTGAAAAAAATGTCTACAAGTTTGCGCAACATGGATTCAATATTGTTAATAAATGGCTTCAACATAATTCACTAACACTAAATGCAGAAAAAACAAATTATATTAAGTTTTCGATGCGCAAGCAAACATCAACAAGCACTACCTCGTCATTATATGCTCATTATTGCACAGTTCCTACAGATAACCAATGTGTTTGTCCCAACATTAAAATGACAAATACTACAAAATACCTTGGCGTTATAATAGATGAAACACTTTCGTTCAAACAACATATACAAGCTTTAAATAATAGAATTCGCAAGTTGATATTTGTTTTTAAAAAGCTACGCTATATTGCTGACCCAAAACTAGTTAGACAAGTTTACTTTGCTCTATGTCAATCAATATTAACTTACTGTATTACCACATGGGGTGGAGCGGGTAAAACAATGTTACTAACCATCGAGAGAGCTCAAAGGGCGATTCTCAAAGTGTCTACTTTCCGCCCTTTCTTATTTCCTACTAACCTCCTATACAAAGCTTGTGAAGTATTAACAGTTCGACAGCTATTTATAATGGGTATTGTATTAAAACAACACACAGCTCTACCCTACAGCACTGCATATACTAATAAAAGACGTAAAGATATAGTTTGTCCACAAAATACAACAAAACATGCTTTTGTATCAAAATTTTATCTATACCTCGGTCCTCTTCTCTATAATAGACTAAACGCGAAAGCAAATATATATTCCATGAACCACGCAAATTGTAAGAGAATTCTCAAGGATGTTCTCCTAAGTATGTCCTACGAAGATACAGAGAATTTACTAACTGTGTTAAAATGAATTTATGTACTCTCACCTACGTTATGTATTTATTAAATTTAGAAACTAAGAGTTAAGCTACTCAACATTAATTAGTGATCTATTGTCTACCTGTTAATTATTTATTTATTTTATAAGTTTATTTTAGTTCTTCTCGCCTGAAACACAGGATTACCTAGTTCAGGCACGTAAGTCTTAGGATTATAATTTACACATAAGCAAAACTGTACACTTTTTATACCTTGTAATTTATTGAATAAAGATTATTATTATTATTATTCAAAAAGTTAGTTAGTTATGTCTTCTGTTTGGACTTTATGATCAATTAATCAATCAATCTGCCCAGCCTTTTTCCAACCATGTTTACGTCAGCTTCTAGTCAAACGGATGCTGCTGACAGGCGCGGATCCAGACCTCAAAAAAGATTGTGGGCACAGCCACCCGAAAATTATCATAAAACATTGACATTGACAAAACGTCAACGTTTAGTGGCCAGCAAGCACTACTTCTGCCGCGGCACTGCCGCGGCACTGCTCACTCGTCTCGCGCGTGGTTGGTCATAGTTCTAACCTAACCTATTTTGTCGGGGTGCCACAAGCGGCGTGGAATTAAAAATAACACTTAAAATTATTTTATAGGCATTGGATAATAATATCATCAGCCAATCGACCTTAATAGACCGTGACAGGGTGACGTCAGGGCCGTAGCCAGGAATTCATTTCGGGGGGTTTGGGTTGACAACTTTTTTTAGAAGTAATAAAGTATTTCTGATTTCGAGAACCCGGGTAAATAAAGAGTGTAGATTTATAAAAAATTGTATTATCCCGGCAATCTAAATGGTTCTTTAAGTTTTCGGCATATCCGGGGCCCATGTATGCCGAAAACTTAAAACAAAAACGAAAACGAAAAAAGAACTAGAAGAATATAAGAGCGAGCGGAGCGAGCTCGAAAATTTTGCGCCCTATATTTACCTATATTTAGAATACATAGGAGGCCCCCGCGGACCGCTCCTGTCACCTTAGCCCGCCAGTGGGGCTGCTATGGAGGAGGATATAGGATGCAAGAGCGAGCGAAGCGAGCTCGAATTTTTTTGCATCCCGCTCGAATAAGTTAGGTTTTTTTTGTCTTTGACCGTTCTTACAGAAATAGAAGTAGGTTTATCGACTTAAACAGAAAAGTTTGAGAATTAAAAGAATAAAGGATGCGAAAGAGCAAGCTCGAAAATTTTGCACCCTACCTTGGATAGGTTAGACTCTCTCAGAGAATGCTGAAGTTGCAGTGCAGGAATTCATTCAATACAAAGTCAGACTCGATAAAAATACAGACATACTGTTCTTTTTGTAGATTATAAAGTACTCCTCTGCGAAATAGATTACAATTATCACATGTATTAGAGTACGGAGGTGTCTGGGTCGATCTTTGGATTGAGGTTCTGGTTTCTCACATTTTAGGGGGGTTTGAGCCCCCAAACCCCCCATGTATACGGCCCTGGGTGACGTCACAAGTCTATTAGGGTTGTGGGCATGCCCATCGTGCCCACAACGGTGGATCCGCGCTTGGCTGCTGAAGACTTGATGATATAAGCTAAATTTAGGTCCAAAAACAGAAACTGAAAACTGAAATATAGCAAAAGCTACGAAAAAATAAGAAATTCCGGAGGTTAGACCATTTGAATCTTAAAAAAAATATCTTTTCATGTTATCTTCTCAATCCACGAATTCCAGAAAAAAAAGAAGAAAATACTACACAAAACAGCTTCCTTGATAAAAACAGCAAGATAAATAGGTTCCGGTGTTTACGCGCCAATTTCCTTATTTTGCGTGATATAATTCTTCATTTCTGTTCCGCCATTTCTTTTGTTGTCACTCTCGAGCCCCTACGGAACACGCTCGGGAGATGTCGGTGAACTTTGGTCGAAATTACTTTTTCGGTAAAAAAGTTTTAAAGCTTTTTAGACTAAAATTCGTTAACTATTTAGAGGAGTTGAAAGCTTAGTTTTAGCCTACAAGCTGTATGTTTTATGCCGGATTTGCTTTTAGTATGCTGTAACCCTCTACTCTGCTCTTTGTACTTGTTTTTTTGTCCACCCTTATAAATTACTTAGGTACCTACTGTACTGCGTGTCGCCTTTTACTATTACCTACCTATACGTTGCCCCATATTACAGACCATGATACGAAGTCTGCCTTTAATTTGATTGTCAGTTCATTACAGCTTTTATTTTAGACCCATTTTCAGTTAACCAATATGAAGTTTTCCTTTTTTTTCTCTTCTCAACGGTGAAGCTTTTATCCTGCATCTCACCTGATGGTAAGTGATGATCAGGCCAAAAATGGAAGCGAGCTTCATCCGGAATCCTCAACCACAGAGGAACTGGCTATCTTATCTCTAACTGCCGAAACATAACAATGATAAACCATTTTTCATGCACGTCAGCGTGGAATGAAAATGTAAAAGCTAAATAAACAGCGGAATAGTTCCTGAAACTAGTTTCATCTGGTTTTCAGCACAATATTACTCTGAAATATTTTCAGTATTTTGTACACTGAACTTTTGTTATAATAGGTTTAAGGGATTATGGAAAATGGATTTGTAGCTTTACAAAACAAACCAATTATTTGAATGAAAAATACTGGAACAAATTAATCTGTCATTGGCTTTTGCTGTTGCTATTTTCATGTCACCCTTTTGCCGTTGCTCTTTGTTAAAAACGGCCTGGTTCTCGTATGTTACTTGGTACCACTTTGTTTTTGTCATGTTATAACTAGAGGAGCAGTGGTGGCCCAGTGGTAACGGCCCCGAGTTACGAGTTGTAAGTCGTGGTTTCAAACCCAGGCAGGCTCTTTACTTTGTGTAAATAATGTCATTACAACTGCTCTCAGGAAAACATCGTGAGGAAACCGGCATGCCCTAGAACCAAAAATCCAAAGACATGTGACATCTACCAACCCGCACTAGGCCGCGTGTTAGAATACAGCCCAATCTCTCTCGAAGAGAGGCGGCCTGTGTCCCAGCAGTGGGAACATAATATGCGGCTTAAGCCACACACATGTATTTCCAAACCAAATCGGATACTTCAAGCGATTTCCTAAGGTGCTCAGTATCCGTATAAATAAGCTGCTCAACGTCTGGCGTACTCAGCTTAGAGAGAGATTTAAAACCTGTAAACTGTGTCAAGATATTCTTTCCAACAAAAATATATTTCTGATTTCCGATAAACATCGTTTACCTACACATTGTGGTTCTTTCTAAATCTTAGCACAAAACAGCACCCCACTGATCTTGTCGTGGGTTTGATGGGTGTCATAAGACATTGGAGATTTCGCCAAAGAGATGGGTAGTGGAATTCTTTTATGTGATCACGATAAATCGGTCTTGATAGATGATCCATGAATCTGAACGGTTATCGGTAACTACTTAATCAAGTCGCGGGCTCAACCTTCCTGGTGGGCATACGAAAAAGCACGCTGTCTCATCTGGCATCGTGTCCGACAGAGATAGTATCAGTGATGAGCAGTTAGATGCTGGTCTACATGGACAGCATCTAGTTCGCACGCACACAAACACCGTTCAGAGGGCCGAGTGTGAGTTTCATTTTACCATCTCGATCAAACGCATCGACCGCGTTTGGCGCTCCGATTGGCAGCCGGCCGGCCTTCACCGGTGAAAGGCCAATCGGAACGCCGAACGCGCTCGATGCGTATGATCGATAAGGTTAAATAAAACTCACACTAGGCCCTCTTGAACTATTTTAGTAAAACGAGCGCGTAAAAATTACGAAAAGTCCTTTGGAAAATTGAGTTTTGTGAAAAAACCACTGCATAAATCAATTACAAACTAAGTTTATTGAACTCTTCGATAACTGAGCTTTGTCGGTGCTGACTTTGTTTTGGAGATTTTACACTTCTTTTATTACTTATTTACGCCCAAAGTTGCGTTAATATTTGCAAGAAAAACGAATCTTTGTTGGCTCCTAACTTTTTAATGGTTATTTTACTAAGTATTCTGTTTCCGCACAGGCAAAATTAACAATGAGACAAAACAATATTATGTTTAACTTTGGATGAACAATGTTAAGCAGTGGAGTAAAACCCTTCTGAAATTTGTATGGACTAAATTTCAACTAGTTCCACCTTCAGTGGTGTCCTACCATCCACAATACATCATCATGGAAAATAAAAGCCACCAAAAACGTTAGTAGCTGAAAATGGCTAAATTAAAAGTATAACCACTCCGGTTGGCTCCTAATGCACCTTTCTTAAAAATTATAACAACCACTTAAAACACACCCAAAAATATGGGCTTGTTTTTCTTCAGGCCTTAAAATGTACCGCCCGGGCAGGCACTAAATTCTAGTCATAAACATAGTCTAGGTACATTTTCTCTTGCCATAAATAACAGCCTACTAGACGGAATTTGGTGAAAAGCTCCATAATAATTATGACTTCGGACACACTAACGATGAGGTAAAATGGCGCTCGATGGGGCGGAATGTGCGGTGGGACCTTGGTTCGGTGGGGCATTTTGCCCGGTGGGGCATTTTCCTTCGGTATGCTTGGCTTATTGCGGTTTTGGGCCGGATACTGTTAAGCTTCCGAATTTTCCAATCGTTGCTTTTTGGTTGAGATGTTTGTAGAGTGGTTATTTGTTTTTTGTGTTCCAAATATTGGGCCTGGACACAGATATAAATCTAACTAAATGACGCGATTGTATGTACTGCGCGTGTCAAAAAACTAAAATTACGATCATTTAGCATTATTGCCACCGGAAATCCACCGAAATCTAGAAAAATGCGATTTTTTTGCCATATTGAGCTGTAAAGACTGTATAGAAAAAGTTGGCCGTGGCATTGGAAATGTTTTTTTTCATTGGTAAGTAAATTTGTTTTTAAATTATGTGTGAAAAAGTGGCACGCTTGGTTTTATACAGATGGAGGGACTTGCGTTATCTAGTTAGATTTATATCTGTGGGCCTGGAAATCTGTTTTGGTGGACTGGACTAGCTCAAAGGTCTACTAATTTCAAGTATGGCTTATGTAATGTATTTGTCTTGTACTCTCGCAAGATACGGGCGATATTTTAGACGGACGTAGAAAGATCGGGCTGTCGACAGTTTTAACTCCACGATATATTAAAGTATCCTTATATGTAACCAACCTTTCAAAGTTATCTGCAGATGGGATTCTGTGACATTTGAAACGCAAACGGCGAATAATGGTGCCCGTCAGCATCCGATAGTAATAAAGCTAGTATGACGGTTGGCTACCTATGCCACTAAAATATTCAACGATCAAACTAAGCCACAAAAGTTATTTGGGGATAATATTAATATTCGCTACTATACTATATTGGACAATCAACGTTATAAGTTATTCAATAAATTCCGTCAATTCTGTTTGACACTTTTAACCAGCTCGGAGTCTAGAGTCTGTCCGACACGAGTCACCTATTAATAATTGTATACACTTCCAATCTCATCTATTATTCAACTAACGTTACTCACAAGTACTTTAATGATTAACACCCAGTTGCACAAAGACAAACATTACGTAATGGATCATTAACGCTAATGATTTCATTAATTTGTTCAAAGAACCATTAATTCTGCAACAAGTTAATGGAAGATTAGCATTTAATGAAAGCTTTAAAAGTAAAAGTTCGTTTCTGCAACTGGTGGTAAGTTCTTTACTAATGCTGTGCACTTCTGTAAGTGTCGAATTGACAATACTTTCTAAGACTGTGATTTTAGATTGTGTATGTTTTATTTAATAAGTACCTATGTCTTCAAAGTGTAACATATCAAAAAAAAAAAAAAAACAAATCTAAAACCAAAAATATTTTTCTAGAACTCACGTTTTTCATTGATATCACAATAAACAAAACTTGCCGGAAAACACTGAAACATTTTGTAGCAAAAATAAACACATAGTAAAAATCTTCTGCCTTAGTCTACCGAGGGACATTTATATAAGTTAGTTTGTTCCCCTTAGGGCAGGGGGAGGCCGTCCCGGTCGATATCACCCCTTCAAACTCAAGGGGAACGCCGAAATGCGTAGTTTCAACGTCCATTGATGATTTTGTAAGGCCGTTTTAATCGGTTACGGGTACGAATGGAGCAATGAATAGTGAAGTGGGCTAGGTTGGGCATGTAATGTTATAAATTTGTGAGGAGATCGTGTCTGTGCATTCCAGATGTCGGCGAATTACGTTGGGAGGGCAATTATAATGAGTTGGAGTAAGAAAACTTGATGAAAAGTTATTTGTTTATGTTTCGCGTCGTGTTCGGGAATTGGTAGCAATTTGTTGAAAATATAACTCTGATTTAGTTCGGGAATGTTGTGTGGAGAGGATATTGCTACTTAAGGCGACGATAGCCGACTTTTAATGATTTTATACTGAAGATCACGTCTAAACAAGTAGTGTTAATGATTTGGAAAAAAATATATGTTAAATTAGAGCATTTACTTAATAACTCGATCTTATATGAATATTTTAGGTTATGTTTATATTATAATAAATTATTAATGCGTCTAATTTGGGACAGAGCTCCTTGTTGGGCGAGTCGAGGCGACGCGTTGCATGAGCTCAGTACAGAACACGCAAGCTAACCAGTCAAGGTCATGGCATATAACTGCGTCTTAAATACACTGATAGACAACACACAGCCAAAACCGTTGGGTCTTGAAAAATGACATTTTGCAACAGAGATCCTTAAATAACGAAGGTGAGCACTTAGGAAGGATTTTTCGAAAATTCATCCCCTAAAGGGATTAAGTAAGGGATGAAAGTTTGTATCGCTGATTCTTCATTGCCGATGGGAAATTCCACAGGGCACACTTTTTTATTGAGCTCTCCTTTGACGGTTACCATCTTGAGGGAGCAACCCTCAAGCTATCACTATTATTTATTGAGCAGAGATGTTACGGAGCTTCGACTCCGACTACGAATGGGCGGAACTTCCGATTAATATTATACTTCCGACTCCGACTTTGGCTCCGATAATTTTGAATCGGAGTTATACCAAAGATCGAAACGCAGCGATGCACGTGATTAAATCGCGTACAAACAACTTTTACTTGTCGCCTGGGTAATTTTTATACACGTAACACGCTCGAGCTCGAAGTCTCAGTTTATTGTTTTGTGTAGGTATGTCAGACGCGTCACGTTAATTTGTTAAATTAAGTTAAGAACGGTGTATTAAGTAGTTTAATTGTTGTGATAAGTTAATTTCATTATGAAGCCAAAAAATGTTATAGTGTTATATGGAACATTTTTCTTGTACCTCCGCCTCCGACTTCGGCTCCGGTTCCGACTCCAAATCCGGTTCCGATTCCGATCAATTAAATTTAAAACGTTCGGCTCCGGTTCCGGTAAAACAACTTCCGTAACATCTCTATTACCGAGCAATAAACACAATTATTAAAATCCCCCACACTTCGTACACACACAAGATAAGATAAAGTTTTTACGAGTTACTACAGTGATCTCAAATAAAGTTGCGGAAACTTGGATTTTATGGTAATGTCGTCAATTCGGGGAGAGATGGGAATCTTTCTGGGAATTTGATAGCTTTTGTGTGATGTCGATAGACTTTGAATATACGAGTAGTCTAGTATTGACGAATACGTACGTATTTCCTACTATTAGCTACTTAGTTATTTAGACAGGTTTATGTTTGCCGATCGTTTTACTTGAATGTGAATATTGTATAATTTATTAATAGCTTTATTACGGGTGGTGCCGTTATAGCTTTAAACTAAGGAAATGAAAAGCTTTCAGTTTATTGCTTCTTAGGGTTCCGTACCAGAAGGTTGGCAAACGGAACCGTATTACTAAGCCTCCGCTGTCCGTCAGTCTGTCAGTCAGCGGGCTGTATCTCATGAACCGTAATAAGTAGCCAGTTGAAGTTTGTCACAGATTGTGTATTTCTATTGCCGTTATAACAACAAATGATAAAAATTAAAATATAATTAAAGGGAAACGTGAAAAACCCCATAAAAGAAACGTGTTTTATGCGGCGTTTTTTGTTCGATCTTAATACGGTTCAAAATATTTCGTGTGCGCGCGATTCCGACTCGCACTTGTCGGATTTTTATCACAACATGATAATACTACAGGGTGTCAGGGACATCTGGGGATTCTGAACCCCCCTGCGTTTAAATCTTTCGTCGGTTATTTTCTTTCAAATCTGCTGTTTCATAGAAAAATGCAATACCTACGCGGTCAAAATGTATGGAACAGCTGTTTTTTTTTAAATAACCGACGAAAAATTTCAGAATCATGTACTTACTGAATTCATGGTAACAGGCTTCGCGTCGATGTCCCTGACGCCCTGTATACAGGCAAAATTACGAAAACCTCTAATTAATTGGTTGATTAAGGGTGACCTCCTCTACTAAGGTATTTGTATGCGAGAGGGGTAACTGTACCTACCCTATGACGTACATCATACATGTAATGTTTTAAAACTTCTTGCTTAGACAATCGATATAGATATGGGGAAGACATCGAGCGAACACACCGGAATATTGGCGAATTCTTTCCTACTCCCACGAAAGAATGGAATTGAGAATATTAGCATAAAGGACCTTCCACGCGACGCGATATTTTTCACACCGCGGAATATTCCATGTAATCTGCGTTCGCGATTCATTTGCCAAACATGTAAACAAACACGAGTTTTAGGAAAAACAACTGTAAGGCCTAGGCCTTACAGTTGTTTTTCCTAAAACTCGTGTTTGTTTACTTGTTGCAGTTGTAGTGCAAACTGAACCTTATACGTAGGTATAAGGTTCAGTTTGCGCTACAACTGCAACAACACATTTTAAATGACTTTTTAAACAGTTCTAGTTGGTCTAAAATCAACTTTATTTACACTTGCATAAAGTTGATGTTTGTATAAGTGGAATATTCGTGTTTGTTTACGTTTGGCAAATAAATTGCGAATGCAGTTTAGGTACTTAAGTCACCTTTTCATTCTAAGTTACTTAAATATGCTGAGATGGTTTAGTCATGTTGAGAGGATGAATGAAAGGTGACTAACAAATATATTTACACGGCAGATGTGACTGGAAACGCCGGGAGGGGACGCCCTAGAAGGACATATACTGACTTTATTAGTGATCTGTTCTTCAGAAAGGACAGGTGAGTAGACTGCATAGTACTCGCAACCGGCGAGCGTGTATGATCAGATGTATGAACGTCAACGAGGCAAAAGGAGTATGTAAGGATCGTAGCAGGAGGCGTTCTAGTAATTTCTGCGTATGGGAAGAAAGCGTGAGTTCATGTATGTATGTTGCTTTAAAATATCGTGTGAATATAAATCATCAGAAAAAAAACGAGCGAGCGTTGCAGGAGTCGTATATGATGTGTAGCATCTGACATCTTGGCTGACAGTATCAACCTTTCGGAAAATGGGTTGGTACTACGGTCAACTGCGCTCATTGGTCAAATCAAATAGCGCGCGCTTCCCCGGCTTCCTGTTACACACTTCCGTCCCTTTTCACGAAATCACTCCCACAGATTGCAAGCAAGCGAGAGGTATTTTATTCAACCCAGTGAAATTGTCCTAAAGTTATCCAAACTATTATTTAATACATAATTTTTTAACCAAGTAATCTATCAACTTCAACACACTCACTAGGGACTGTTTCCTACACAATTTATCTCACCCGTTTCAGGATAACATTCCTGTAACATCCAATATTACGCTCCGTTTACATCCCCCGTATATAGTAAAACTTCACACGTTTTCAGTATGAAGCTATACGTATAATTATAGTACCCACGGTTTTCGGTATACGGCATTCTCATACGTTTTTCAAAACATACTTGTCTATAGTTGCAAGTTACCGTCACATGGCGGGAAATATTACTATAAAGGTGATTATAGATTATCTACAATATCTGTTTCAAAACTATCAGATAAAAGTGTAAACAAACCCTGTTCTACGTTAAATTCTTACGCAATCATTCACTAAACTCTAACTAAAGGGATTAAATAACGCATTCATCTGTATTTAGAAGGTTTCAACTTTTTATCTGACCTCTTTTTCCAATAATTTTTGTTTGAATGGTATAATAAATAATAAAATTATAATATTATAACATTGTAATTGTAATTGCAAAATCATCAACGGAACTTGAGATAACAAAATTAACTTCAATCGTCCAATAAAAAACATCTTTATGGTGATTTTTTATAAGAATTTTGGATTTAAGTATTAAAAAAAAACAAATCAAAGTACTGAATTTATAAGTGGAACTACAAATTGGCATCCAAAGATACGTTTTTGGTCCATTTGCTTACATTTTCATTCGATACTTTTGGAACAGACTATAGGTATTTTTGGTTTATACTCTGCCTGAATACATTTTATTAAGGATTTTTATTTCTTTCAATATTTTAGGCTTATCTCACACAGTAGGACAAACAAAGCGCGAGTTGGTGATAAATGGAAGACATTATTTTGGTACAGCTTTAGGTTAGCTTAAGGGTGTGTTCATCTTGCGAGATGAACATCTTGAGAGGAAAATCTTGCGTGTGATAAAGTATGGATAAGATAAGGCAGAAGGCTGCTTAATCGAGAAAATATTTTTTTTTCTAAATTTAGTTAATTGAAAAACATAACCTTAGTAAGTTACTTGAATGCTTCGCGCTTCTATTTATTTAAGTGCTGATAGTAGCAAATTTATTCTACACACTCTAGGAAATCAAGTTCTTTGCTAGTTCTTGGTTTTGTGAATGTCCATCCTCGTAGAATACGTCGTAGAACACGTTTGACGAATACCCAAAAAAATACAAAGGCTTTTTCCTAATCTGACGACCTATGCATTTAAAAAAGATATAGGTAGTTCCCTAGAAAGCTGAATTTATTTCGAAACAGAAATAAACAATAGCTTTTCCTACACAGTTCCCTCCATTCCTCTATACATCATTTCATCAATCGTTTTACTATCGGATTTAAAAGCCGCCTCGTGTAAACATCAGTCGGATATTCCTGGCTACTCTCAATCTGAGGCAACGCAGACGGACACACAGACAAATAGTAAACATGTGGACGCCGCTATTTTCCAGGCCACACAATAGAAGGCTGATTTAAATATATAATATCCACCTTTGACCCGCAGAATAGTAAATTATTTTCATCCTATACAGATGAAAATCATTATTACTTAGCTCCTGGCTATCGATATGCTTGTTGTTGTACCGCCTTGGGAATGTTCGCGGAGGCTCGCACACATGATTTCCATGCCATTATGCGAAAGAAAGCGGCCTCCTTACTACAGCGCCTGCATGGTAGTCATCATCATCAGCCTATTAATGTTCCCACTGCTGGGACACAGGTCTCCTCTCTTTGAGAGGGTGTGGGCTGTAATCTAACACGCGGGCCCAGTGCGGGTTGGTAGATGTCACATACATGTCTTCGAATTTTTTGGTTCTAAGACATGCCGGTTTCCTCACGATGTTTTCCTTCACCGTTTTGAGAGCAGTGGTGATGAAATTATTTACACAAAGTAAAGCGCCTGCTTGGGTTCGAACCTACGACCTACAACTCGTAAGTCTGGGCCGTTACCACTGGGCCACCACTGCTCTCTCTGCATGGTAGTAACAACAGTATTCTAAAAATGATCGCTGCCAGACCGGACTGCCCCTTTCAGGGACACTGGGTGGGGCTGGGGACAGTCTTAGGTAATAAATATAGTTCGTGAAAACTAACAATACTAACCTACTTTAAGCACCATTGTTACTAAAAACCAAAATACTAACAAAAATATGGACCTTATAGTCTGAAATAAAGTTTAATTGAATTTTATTTGGTTGGTCCGTGGATGGGTTTCTTTACATACTGACACTCCTCCGTGCCTCGGAAAGCACGTTAAGCCGTTGGTACCTTGGCTGTCATTCGTGGATCTTTGACTGTCGTTACGGGTCGTCAGAAGCCCGAAAGTCTGACAATCAGTCTTGCTATGGGGTATCTTATTACCCAGTGACTGGGTTGTGGAGGTCAGATAGGCAGTCGCTCCATGTAAAATACTGGTATTCAGCTGCATTAGAATAGACTGGAAGCTGACCCAAACATAGTTGGGAATAGGCTCGGCAGATGATGACAATAGAAGGTTGCATGATATAAATAATAATAATAATATTCGCCTTTTTCTCGCAGAGCAGTATATATTCACGACTCTTGATTCTACGCACATATTATTTTTGCGTTTCAATCCCCTCCCGGGATTAAGGCATTTCCAAGATTATCTTCGTTTCGGATAATGGACCCTTCCATCCAATATTATTATGAGGTATTAAAGCTAAGTGCACATTGTAGCCTCATCGGGGCGCAGCGCAATCAAATTGCAATATAAAAAATTTAAAAAACTTTTTTGTATTTTCGTTTTTTGCCACCAACTTCCGAAATTAAAGTTATTTTTCACTTTGTAGTGTTTTATTTTGGAAGTTGGTTGTTTTTTTTTTTTTTGTAAAAAGTTTTTATTTTTCACTTTTTAGTTGTGGTACCTACCCCACACAAATTCGAATACCACACCTGCTATGTAAATAACAGTGACCGGAAGTTAACATCATCCACATCGACGAAGTGGAAAAAATACGTGTTATTGAAGGTCACACAAAAACTACCCAAGCAAAGTTAAAAAAAAGACCACCGCGCAAGCTTTCTCTACCAAACGTAATATTATTTTAAAATTCGGTCCACAATTGACGAAAATTTCGATGAAAATACATTTAAAAAAAATATTACGGTTAAAAAGTGTGGTGCGACTCATTTGTAGTGTGCTCTGGTTTAAAAAAAATGTACGCAACTCATATAGAGGACTTTTGTAGTGTGGGCCGCCCAAATCTGCATTATCCTTAAGGTCCAGTCGAAAACCAGCGTCAGGCACTTATTTGTTGTTTGGTTTTTGCTGAACTGGGAATTTTTGGTTCACAAGTGACGTGACGCACACTCCCCTGCTAATTTCTTACATTACGCTTTTCATTTATTTTTACTTTTTTTATTCTGTGTATTATATTGTGTGCCTTTTAGTCAGTGAAAATAAACATATTTTCTTTCTTTCTTAAGTCTGTAACTTACATTTGTGTGTTGAAGTATTAAATCTGAGTTCTATTGCTATTAACTTGACGGCTGTTTCTACAAAGCCTGTATAACGTAACTCAAACCACAATGTTATGTTTATGACTTAAGTAGCTTCACCGAAGTACTTAGTAGTGCTTAAACGCCATTAAGCTGTAACTCTGCACTAACATCACTTCATAATATATACATAATGTTATATATTATATATACTAAGTGTAGGAAGCTTACCCTACGTATTTGTGTATGCAGAACTCAGAGTGGTTCTAATATGAGAGGTCTTTGGCAGGAGATTGCAGTTGAGTCTATGATAAATTGGCGCTAGTGACCCGTTTGTATCTGTGTCAAATCGTGCGGGAACTTGGCAATAAGGGTTTGTGTACATGGTTTGTTGTGCCATGATACGATATAACTAGCTTTAACCCCGGCGTTGTTTACTGGCATACATGTAGTGCTTTCATTGTAATAAGTTAGAACAGTTATTTTAAGTGTAGGTACCAATTTCACACCGACGGTTCGTGTTTTTTGACGTATCTCTTTTTTCAAGGTTTTTTTAAGTGAAATCTTCTGTAGGGGTATTGAGCACTTTTTGGGTGAACAAAAATCATGGGACTCGCGTCATCGTCTCCGAAGGCGCGTCATTGTCACCGAAGGCGCGTCGAGCAATTTTTTGTAGACAGCGCACTCTGTTTTATTTTTTTGGAATTTATTTAATGGAGCTACAGCTTTCGTTCTTGTACTGACATCAAGCCATATAAATTCCTGACATTTTCAATAGATGGCTTTACTTAGTTTTTACTTCTATCAGCAGTCCCCAAAGACTGCCCCGCATGTTTATTTTTTTGACGGTGGTATTGTCAATTTTCACACGCACCATGAATCGTGAAAAATGACGGACATGTCTTAAAACACGTACCTATCGTCTTTTCAAAATTACGTTCGTCCAAAAACGTGAATCGTGATTTTTGTGGACGGATCCGCTGAAGCTCTTATCCAAGACTGAACTCTTGAATAACGAATCAAGTGTGAACATTTTATTCGGATATTTTGACGAATCGCGAAAAAACTTGTTTCGGTATGCAGTGTGAAAGTGAATCCGTCATGACGTGTAGTTTTTTTTGACGACTCGTCAATGTCGGGTCCCGTGTGAATGAGCTCTAATGTTTCTACGAATTGTCTAAAATAAGAAATGGAAAAATCTTTCGCTCACTAACCGATTTTTCTAAAGAGGACAAATATTCAGCTTTGGCCACTAATCTGTGAATAATTGGCGCACATCCCTATTAATACAAAACAATGTCCAGTCTGAAATTCTCGTCCTTGAAATGTAAGGAACACTGGGGTCAAACTCAAACTCAAAGCATCTTTTTCAATTAAACCATTTACAGGCACTTTTGAATTGTCAAGGACTAGTTAAGTCAGAAATATGAAACTAGTTGCCCATTCCAAAGCGTAGTAGGTACCTATAGAGAAGAACGGGCAAGAAACTCCACGGACATTCTTTTAAATAAAAAACTTGTTACAAAATATTGGTTAAATCACTCATGTTGAAACATGTGAGAAAAATGTAGAAAAACGTGCATATTAAAAGCGTCCGTAATAAAAAGATAAAAAACAAAGAACAATTCAAAAATAAAAATAAATTAAACACAATAGAGCCTAGTTCATTTTGTTAAGGGAATTCAGTCGTTTAGTTTAGTCTTACTAGGATTAACTATAACGTTTAATACCAAAATAACATGTGGCTAAACCCTTCACTCTGATATTTAGTAAGAAAACAGAATTCCCAGATATGTGGTAACACTCTCGCTAAGCATGTTCATTTAGGTTTTTCGTAGAATACGACGTACGTAATCTAGGTATTAATTTATGTTGGTAATATAATATTACGATTTCTTTGAAGTTTGGAGTTGAGAATGCCACAACCAGTAACTAGTATTAAAATGAAATAAGATGAAAGAGTTTATAAATATAAATAGATTACGTAATCCAGTTCTTATACTAAAGTAGTTACAACTACTAACTGTTATGCCACAAACAGTAACTAGTATTACTATTACGAAATAAGATGACATGATGTTTATAAATATAAATAGATTAATACATAACTCAGTTCTTATACTAAAGTAGTTACAAAACTACTAACTGTTTGCAATTCGTTTGAAAAACTTATAATTAAAACCGCAATGTAACAAATACTCCATTTAAACTTAGTTCACCCTTTCCATAAACCCTGTAGTTTGAGTTTATTACACAGAGCCTCATTTTCCACAAGACCATTATGCTACAATTTGCACAAGTCCAGGGTCTGGACTCAGAACGGCTTCGCCTCAAATTACTTGCGATAAATTCATTAAGGAGAGCGGAGCGAGCGTGTTATTAAAGAATATTAAAGAAAAGAAACAATATTCGACCGTTGAGGAGAAGCACACATTTTTTACTTGAAGATAATTACTGTGAGAGGAGGAAGGTTTTATCAAAGATTTTCCAGGATTGGTAAAGATTTCAAATGAGTATATTTACGAAGAATTTTATTCGTAACACGTTCCGCATATTACTCGTAGGTATGTGGAAAAAAATTCGAGTATTTTCTCATTCCTATCCTATTAAATTGAGGACCTGTCAATTTCTAAAAGCTGGTACGATTCCCCTTATTTGTAACATTGAGTTTTTTTTGGTTTATTTTATGAGGTATAATTTCTAAAGTAATAGCCCTTTTAAACCAACTTTCACGAGCAGAGGGAAGTGTGATAAACCGTTACACTTTCCTACATTTTATGCTTTCATTTTACCGCTTTATCAGCGTAGGAGAAAAATGAGAAATGCTTTACAGACTGGTTTTATTCCTTGCAATGAAAGGACTTGCATTTGTTTAGGTGGGCAGTAAATATTTGCGAAGTCCGCTTCTTCGCCCGCGCTGGCCGACCATAGTGTACTTTTATCTTTTTACAACACTGGCTGGTTGTAATTAAGATGTTCTTAGCGTCAATGTGGCAAAAAAATTGTTGTGGTTGTTTGTATTCCTGTTATTATTGGTAGATAGATCTGGAATCATTGGTTCCTAATTAACTTAAAAATCAAAATGTTTTGGTAGACACTTCTTCAAAATAAGATAAATATGTGTATGCTACAAATATAATATTTTAATCAGACTCAGCCTATAATAAAATACAATAAACGATGTATATTTAGTAACCTCATCCCGCTTACCTGTTCTTAAAGAGTCCTAAAATACCCTGTAAGAAATCGACACGTGTTTCACCTCTCACGAGTCATCCTCAGGAGGAAGATTGACATGTTGCACGTGCTGCCACGACAAGAGCCGAACGCAAAGGCTTACTGACTTTTTGACTTTTCGTAAAGTCACGCTTGAGTCAATTAACTATCAGCCTATAATGTTCCCACAATTGCTGGGACACAGGTGTCCCCTATAATTCGTGGTGGCAGTAATCCAACGCACGGATTTTACAGAACTTTTTCCGAATCATTCGTGACCAGCTGTTTAAGCAACAGAAACAAAATTACATCGTGACAAATCTGCTGTCGTTTCGTGTACGTGACCATTTTACTGCCCGATGCTCTGAGACAGTGACGGAGTGATAGAACGTGTTGGTTGAATTTGGATAATGCATAGGAAGAAATAATACAAATTGAATTCCAAATGTGCCGAACAGATACAAGTGGTACCGTATTCCATCTTAGTCTGAGCTTTTAAATTCCTGGACATTGAACTCTGTAAAATACAATAGACGACGAATATTTAGTAACCTAATCCGCTTAACTGATCTTAAAGAGTCCTAAAGAACCCTGTAAGAAATCGACACGTGTGTCACCTCTCAACGATGCATCCTCAGGATGACGATTGACTTGTTGCGAACCCGGTCACGAGAAGCGCCGAACGCAAAATTCTCTCAAATAACTCTGTGATCACTAAAAGTTAGACGTGTGAAAATTATGAACAGTTCACTAACATTATGTAGTTGATAAAATTGGTAGAGAAGAAGCTATTTTGTAACACAACGCTGCCTCTTACGGATTGACTGCTCTCAATAACCTCTAAAACATTTTTCAAATAATAAGAGGTAAAATATGTTCAGTACATGACCATATATCACAAAGTCGTAAACGCAAAACTTCAAAACATTATAAAAGTTCTACCTTGCAAAGTTGCAAAAATAAATCACCGTTGTTTTCTGCATCGTAACGTAACCACACCCTATAGGGGTAGCATATTTATAGCAGCTACATGCTTGCACAATGATTGGCTCATTAAACTCGATTACATTGGCGATAAAATGATCCCGAGCTATCAAATTGCTCCTCATTACGCCCTCTGTCGTAAACAACGTAATATTTTTAGATTCATCCGTTACATGTGTTATTTTCTTCGCATATTTAAATTTGGAATTTGTGTTCGAGTTTTATTTTTTCGGATTCTTTTGGTTTTTGAAATGGTGTTTTATGATTGAGCTTTTGTGAGTGCTCTGATCCACTGGAGGCTTTGCGTTGCAATTTGCAATTAAATCGGTCGTATTACATGTTTGTTTTTACAGTGACAGTTGTTATTTATTTGTATGTCATATCGCTCTTCCGCAAATTTTATTGCAAGACTTTTAAAGGTCTTTGAGCATTTTGTCGACACTCATCTTTAACCGACTTCACAAAAAAGAGGAGGTTCTCAATTCGACTTATTTTTTTTCTTTTACTCCACCAACTATGCATTGATTTTACTGATTCTTTTTTTGTTCGGTAGGTTATACTTCAGAGGTGGTCCCATATATTTTTTTATTAACTTTACTTGGGTAGTTTTTGAGTTAGCTTAAATAATACGTATTTTTCTCACTTAGCCTAAGTGGATGATATGATGACAAGTTCCCGTTACTGCTATTTACATAGCTGGTATACGAATTTGTGTGGGATGGGTACCACAACAAAAAAAAATAAAAACTTTTTACAAAAAAAAAAAACCACCGACTTCCAAAAAACGCACTACAAAGTCAATAATAACTAATTTCGGAAGTCGGTGTCTTTGGTTTTGATTTTCGTTTTTTGTCACCGACTTCCGAAATTAGTTATGGCTTTGTAGTGTTATTTGTCGTACCTCTTTATAATGTTCGCTTAAACACACACAACTTTATATTTAACCCTCTTGAAGGTCGTCGTCTTTCAGGCAGGAGCGTCAAACGCGTGTAATGTATTATTATGACATAAAGCCAACCACAATTGAAATTATTTCCATGTATTAATTACACAACACACTTAAGCTTCGTTACATCGCGGCATATTTAATCACGCAGAGGATCACATAATTCCACATAATTTTAGGGATGTCAGCTTTGAAGGAAAAATGGGTTTTACTTATAAAAATTATAAAGATATTCTTTTTATCCCGACGGAAAGCTTTTAAAACAGAGTCAAGTCATATTTTCATAAGCTATGAAGATAAATAATACCACTTGAAAGACAAAGCATTCAGTGAGACAATTTACCTACTTAAACTTTTTAAATGTCAATGAGCCGGCCAGTTAGTAAGAAAGTTGGCTGTTACTAAATACAAATTCCTTTAAAGAAGAACGAGGAAGAACCACAACGTTTACTCGAAATACTTACATTTGAATTGAATTTGAGTAATATCTGTAATTAGAAGCAACGGGTTTTTCATTGATTGAAATAAATTGAGAACTAAATAAAATTAAAATTAATGAAAATGTCATAAAATGTTTAGTCGAAAGCGAGACTTAACAATCACATGTAGGTAAGCTGGACCGCAGTTTTATAATAAGCCAGCTTCGGTTAATATGTGACCAGTAACTTCGACGTATCAAAACTTATCAATGAAAATGTCACTAAAATGTTTGGTCGAAAACGAGACGTACCAGTCACATTTAGGTAAGAAATAAATTCAATCATACAATTTTCCCTTCAGTTTTCAATTTACTGAGCAGTGGTGGCCCAGTGGTAACGGCCCCGACTTACAAGTTGTAGGTCGTGGGTTCGAATCCAAGCAGGCGCTTTACTTTGTGTAAATAATTTCATCACCACTGCTCTCAAAACGGTGAAGGAAAACATCGTGAGGAAACCGGCATGTCTTAGAACCAAAAATTCGAAGACATGTGACATCTACCAACCCGCACTGGGCCCGCGTGGTAGATTACGGCCCACTCCCTCTCACAGAGAGGAGGCCTGTGTCCCAGCAGTGGGAACATTAATAGGCCGATGATGATGATTTCAATTTACTACCGAGAAGGCAATACAACCTTTGAACTGCAACGTTTGTTACAGTAACTTCCGATTCCGAGAAACAATTATGGAAGACTGCATTGTAACTCTAGGTGGAAGTGTTACAACGCCTGTTGCTTTAAAAGCAGCTTTATTGAAACAAGTTTGTTCAGTTTCTGGTAGTTAAAATTGAAACATCGGCTTTCATAGTAGCTAGACAGCAGTTTTATAAAAGCAAATTTCGGATATTATGTAGATTTTAACTAGTAACTGACCAGTAACTTCGGGTCCGTGGCTTACGCCCCCAGTGGTCGAGGCACCTGTGGCCGACTCCCTTCGACGAATCAAAACTTATTAATGAAAATGTCATAAAATATTTGGTCGAAAACGACACTTAACAGTCACATGTAGGTAAGCTAGACCGCAGTTTTATGATTCTAGTACCTCGTCAGTAACTTCGATGCATCAAATAAAAAAATTATCTATGAAAATGTTACTAAAATGTTTGGTCGGAAACGACACTTTTAACAGTCACATGTAGGCAAGCTGCACAACTCTTGACGAGAGACTAAATTCCAACTGAAAACATACAACAGAACTTATAAAAGCTTTCAAAAACCTGTGCTTTTATCAATAATGCAACTCCAAACCATCTTTTATCCGCTAAACGTACGCTCCAAGGCTCCTAGTGTTCGTTCACGGAAGCTTCCACCTAGCAGCTCTTTGTTACATCGAATGCACAAAAGCTTTATGAAATAACAGCCTCAGGTTTAGCAGACTATACCGTTATCTGCCTTTACGTATTTAATTTTAATCCTTTTGCCTTCGCGTATAATTATAACGGTGTTCTTTGTGAAGGAGGGGTGATTCTATACGTTTTGTTCGGCTTATGGCGTGAGGAGATAAGGGAAGAAGCGGCATCTTAATAACCTTTGGTTCAAATTTGTTATAATAAGATTATGTGATCTTGGATTTCAGTTTTCGACAGGTTCGTAGATTGCTGTTCAGTAAACAGAATAACTCAGTGTGGTTCTGAAAAGATTTGTGAGATTAAAGGCTCGTGCAGACCAACGCCACACGAACAATATAATTTCTAAGAAAATGGTATAACAGTAACTGGTGTCGCGTCGCGCGACAAGTCGTGCTAGTCTACATAAGCCTTAATGATGGTGTTGTGTTTCTGATAGTTATAGTAAGAAGAGGCCGATTGAAATAAGTTCAACTGTGCAAATATTTCAGCACAATTTGCCAGGTAGAAAAAGTTTCCGACAGAATTTCGGCCACGGTGGCCATTGTCAACGGAGATAAGCCAAGTACTCAGGAGATATTATAGTGCACAAGTGCGTGCGCAGTTATAGATGCTGATATAGATGGTGTCTCTCTCTTCCCTCACTCTCATAGTCCAATGGGACGACATTCCGACACGACCGGAGAGAGATCAGGCGCAAGACCAGCGGCTTTTACGTGCTATCCAATGCACCAGGGTTTCACAACCTAGCTTCCAAACTCTGGGCTGCTACTGAGAAATTCCTAATAGAAACACCCAATACCACTGTCCCAGGAATCGGAACCAGGATCCCAAATTCAGCAATTCGAGAAAAAACCGAGCAGTTACTTCATCATTATTCAGTTCCCGGCACAGAGATCGGCCCTAGGGATATTAGCAACAGGGAAAAGACCAAACTGTGAATATCAGGACGGCAACCAGTCGGTTATCTTTTAAAGTGAAGGCACGTGAACATATTCATAAGTAGTTGGCAGAATCATCCCAGCGCTGATTTGCTGGATTTGTTTTCTCTTCTTCTTATCGTTATTTCTCTTGACTAAGTTTATTTTGTTTATATTGTATCTATGAGAGAGCAGTGGTGGCCCAGTGGTAACGGCCCCGACTTACGAGTTGTAGGTCGTGAGTTCGAATCCAAGCAGGCGCTTTACTTTGTGTAAATAATTTCATCACCACTGCTCTCAAAACGGTGAAGGAAAACATCGTGAGGAAACCGGCATGTCCTATAACCAAAAATTCGAAGACATGTGACATCTACCAACCCGCACTGGGCCCGCGTGGTAGATTACGGCCCACTCCCTCTCACAGAGAGGAGGCCTGTGTCCCAGCAGTGGGAACATTAATAGACTGATTATGTATGTTGTATGTATTTATGTAGGTATTACTATTTATTCTTTTTCGAGTTATGTATCAGATATGTTGCATCTGCCATGTTTTGTCTCTGCATCACCCTAAGGTTGACTGGTAGACTTAGTACAGTATTTATTTGCTTGTGCATAAAGTTTTAATAAAAAAACTGTAGGTACCTAATTCTCATAAATAACTATTTGGAAGCGTTTTCAATGACCCAAGGCTCTCTTTTGTTAATATTTATTACTGTGCCTTAGCACTTGGTCCATTTATATTGAAGTTTGAGTTTAATTTCGAAACGGTTGTTGAAACTTGGATTTCTTGAGGGAATTCTAGCCTCGAGATATTCAATTTTCAACCCTATATTAAATCTATTCTACGGACCCTGTAAACTCAATGTTTATTTGTCGTGCTAAGTGAAGTTGTAGACGAGTGCTGTATAATGTACCTAATGAATCATTTTTATTTACAATCGAGTAAACAGGCCGAGTGGGTATTGTGTAAACTGAGCTATCTAAACATTTGAGCTTAGTGTGCATCAAACATTTTGATTTGTAGCTTTTGGAAAATGCTGCTGTCTGTTTGTTTATTTGGCTTCGTAAAAACATGCGTATGACCTTTGCCTCATAATTCAGTTACAATGACTGATTTCCAAACCAGAATTAGTTTAAGATCTTCCAAAATAAAAAACTACCTGTAAGTTAGAAAGGTATTCATTCTGGTCAGCAAAATGATCTGTTTTGTCCAAAGAAATTACGCATACTGACACACATTTATAGGCAGCTACAATGTAACAGCTGTTACATTTTTAGTCTTTGGACCATTTAAACAGCTAGATGGTCCAAAGTCTAAAAATGTAGCAATAACATGTAGCAATAAAAAAAGAAAACGTATTTATTGGGACTCGCAAAGAAAGATCACAAATTAAACTAAACACAAAAAGAAAATAAAATAAAAAGTCCTATTTAGGCCAAAAGGCTCTTATCTCAGTATGATGCTGCGAAATTTAAAAAATAAGTGTTGGAGCGCTGGTATTCTGATAGGGCCCGCTGTGATTTTATTATACCTACCTTTGTTATATACTATTTACAGAATAAACAATTTCATTTAATTTCATTTGTTAACTTTTATTAGAATTATCCTTCGCAGTGTGCGTCACAAACACACACCCACAAAACTAGCCTGCGTGTTAAAAAGAAAATAAACCAGCATGCATATAGTTGCGGGTACTTGTGAGGCCCTGTCTAAGTGGCAGGAGGGCTCTCCTAGCCCTCGCCTCTCGGCTATCGAGGGTACCACCTTTGTAGTTGAGAGTCTCCTTGTTTAGGCTGTGACTAACTGTGTGTGTTTTTGTGTGTGCGTAACAGTGTGTGTGTGTGTAGGATGTAGTCTCATATGGGAAAATGGAAAATACTTGTTTTGTAATTATATAAGGGTGCCACAATAAGGGCGCAAGTCTAGGTCTGAATAAGTGCTACTTTTGTGTCCTGGTTAAATGTTGGAAATACATTATTATTTTGTCTCAATTACTCAGGTATTGTTAGAGACTTTAGACTTCCTGTCATGCATGACACAGACTTTTTACTATTAAAATATTTTTGATTTTTATTTAGTTATAGCGACATTTTTACACGAAATAATTTATGTGTGATTTTAATAATGTACCAAAATCACAAAAACAATAATGACGTAGCGGTTACACCGCCGCATACGAACTACGCAGCAAAGAGATGACGTCACACAAATCCTGCATCGCGCAGTTAGAGTTTACCGCGCGAACGACTAAGACTATCCGAAATTAATTTACGGGGCAGTTGCCTCCCAGATACAACACCCGTCTGGCCGGAGAATCCTCCGGTTTCTATGAGTGAACTTTAGTTTACACCCTGTTCCTCATGCCTCTAAAGTGATACTTTTTATATTTATTTATATTTATTTTATTTATACTAAAGATTGTTGATTATCAAACTTGAATGCAAATACACATCATAAAATGAAAAGATCAAAACTAATAACAAAATATTTGCATCTTGATATTATTCTTTTACGATAACGACGTTATTAACGTTATTATACTGGGCTTAAGATTGGTCGAAGGACATCAAGTTCAAAGTTTTGGAGTTAGGCAACTTTGCCTACGGCGCTCATGATTTTCAGTCAACTATTACCGTTTATGTCCCGTGTTTCAGTTCAAATTGCCCAATCAAGATTAGCATTATGACTACTAATTTTTTTCATAAGGTAAAAAATAAATTAATATGAGTTCATGTCACCGGCATGTCTTAGAATATAAAATTCGAAGACATGTGACATCTACCAACCCGCACTGGGCCCGCGTGGTGGTTTGGCTTATTGGTGACTCGCCCGAATAAACTCGTACGATTTCGGACGAATCGACCATTTTAATAAATATGAATTTTTCTTGAGGCGATTCGTACGAATTTTGATCGTGTGGTCGAATCGACAACTCCAGCAATACGTAGTAGTAAAGTAAACTGGTGCACAGAAGTGGTTAGGGTGAAATATAATATATTGAAATAAACAAGATGAAAAATAAAATTATTATTCATATTAAAAGGTAGCATAATTAACTTGAAACTGTGAAAATAATACAGGATGGCGATTTATACACCTGCATCCGTTAAGCGAGCCATTCTACCTGCCATACTGCACAACTTTCGCTATGAAATTCATAACGGACTCGTCAAAACAAAAAAATGCATCGAAATAGTCCTGTTGTATAGGAATTTGTAATTATTTTCCCCGAGTCGGATATAAGTTTCATAACAAAAGTTATTTAGTACTAGCTTTTTCCCACGGCTTCGCTCGCGTGGAAGTCGAAAACTATCCCACGAAAACGTACTACTGGGATAAAAATTATCTGTATTAATTCAGGTTATAAACTATCTGTCTGCTCATCCAAATTATATGAGTAGCATAACGTAATGATTGAATACTATCGTGAATTCATGCAAGCCTAGTACTTTTTGTTAGGTTACTACTTAGAAATTGTGCACAACATCTAATGATGAAATACTATATCGTGAACTCATGCAAGCCTAGTACTTTTAGTAAGGTTGTGCCAAGATTCAAGTTTATAAACTCAAGTAATAAAAATTTTCATACAGTAATAATACCCCCATTTCACCCCCTTAAAAGCCGAATTTCCAAAAATCCCTTCTTAGTGCTCCCCTACCTTGTTATAAAGGAAGCTGTGTGCAAAATTTCACGTTTCTAGTCCCAGTAGTTTCGGCTCTGTGTTGATATGTCAGTCAGTGAGTCAGTTTCTCCTTTTATAATATAGATGACGTCATGTAGAATCACCCAGAGTTGAGATGATTTTAATCAGTCATCCATCAAGGGGGTGATTCCAGGGTTGATAAAAATCATGACTTTTTCAATAAAATCAAAATAATCGAAAAATTTAAATCGGAATAATTTGATTTTAGTCAGATTTTTAAATTTATTTAATGTGCCCATATTTTTTCATTTATAAAGTCGGTTATAATAAATAAAAAAAATATGGTTTGTTTATATTAATTATAAAATTAATAAAAGTATCAACATTGCAGTTCTTCTAAAATTATCAATATTTGTCACATAGCATTCAAACAAAAAATCAACAATTAAAAAATACGAAAATCAACAACTTAAAATTGGTTGATTTTGTTGCATAAAAAAAGGTACCTACTAATCTAAATCAACGATTTAAAAAAATCACTTGGTGATTGGTGATTAAAATCATATCAGCCCTGGGTGATTCTACACGTCATACATCATACTAAACAACTTTCGCTATAATTATGAAACTTATATCCGACTCGGGGAAAATAATTACAAATTCGTAATAGTCATAAACAACAGGATTATTTCGAAACAATTTATTTTTTTGACTCGTCGTCTATGTATTTCATACGAAAGATTGTTGTTCATTATGACAGGTAGAATGGCCCCCTTGACGGATGCAGGTGAATAAATCGCCACCCTGTTTTATTTTCACAGTCTCAAGTTAATTATGCTACCTTTAATCTGACCAATAATTTATTCATTTTTCATCTTGTTTATTTCAATATTATTATATATTACCCTAACCACTTCTGTGCACCAGTGTACTTTACTACTACGTTTTGTTGGAGTTATCGATTCCTCCGCAAATAAATTGAATTCGTACGAATCGCCTCAAGAAAAACTCATCATCATCTTCCTGCCCTTGTCCCATGTTACTTGGGGTCGGCGCAACACGTTTTCTTCTTCCACTCTCCCCTGTCAACCGTCATACCAACATTCACTCCCTTCTCTATCATATCATTCCTCACACAGTCCTTCCATCTTTTCTTTGGCCTTCCTCTCCCGTTCCATCCATCAACATTTATATTCATCACTCTTTTAGTCACATGCGTTTCCTCTCTCCTCATCACATGCCCATACCAGGCCAAACGATTTCCTTTTAACTTTTCTGTCACTGGCGCCACTTTTAAACTTCCCCTTATATACTCATTTCTTACTTTATCCATTTTCGTCACACCACACATCCATCTCAACATTCTCATCTCCGCTACATGCAATCTTTTTTCATCCGTCTTCTTCACGGCCCAACATTCCGATCCATACATTACGACAGGCCTTATCACGGATTTGTAGATTTTCCCCTTTAACTTGAGGGGCATTCGTGGGTCACAAGTTGTTCCTGTGACCTGCCGCCATTTCATCCATCCTGAGTTGATCACGTTACGCCTCAAGAAAAACTAATATTTATTAAAATGGTCGATTCGTCCGCATTCGTACCAATTTTTTCGGGCGAGTCACCAATAAGCCGGTGGTTTTCAGGCCCACTCCTTCTCACAGAGAGGAGGCGTGTGTCCCAGCAGTGGGAACATTAATAGGCGGGGCGGGCATTAATAGGGTGGGGGATGATGATAATGATGATGATGAAGAATTAATGAATATTTCTAAGTAGGTAAGTGTGCCTAAATGATAAATGATTTTATTTCTGTAAGTATGTTTGTACAAACACTTTTACACGTCAATCATATTTACCTACTTCCGGAACTAAAATGACGCGTATTGATAAGACAGACGATAACTATTTTCAAAAGTTTGTGTTAACTTTTGTATATAAAATATATGTATAGTAAAAACTTATATTTATTTTTCAGCAAATAAGTTATCGGACTAATAAAAAATTACTTACATACACTGTAGAAATTATAAAAACTCCCAAGCCAGTAAAAGAATGCAAGCAAATTACTCGTAACCTACAGAAAACCCGAATGCCTCCACATAAAATCATGGAAATCGCTTAAAAGATTTACAGTACAATTACAAAATGTTACTATCATCCACTGTTTATACACAAACACAAAAACTGACAAATAAAAGAAGAATTAGAAGCTATGAAAGTCGCGTGAATACGGCGCACCTGTTACGTTTGTTTATTACAATATGCAAATATAAACTTACTATATACAAAACATGCGTGTTTTAAATAATTATACGCTCCTTTTGACCTATTTAAAGTGTTATCTACTGATGGTTAAATATAATGACTACCATTTTGTAGGGCGCTACCTAAACTAAATAAGCTTATTAACCTATATGATCTCTTACGAACATTTATTTTATTTATTATTTATTCATACAACCCTTAAATCTATCTTTACAGATTGCCCTAATACGATAGTTAAGTACAAAATATACTATTATAAAATAAATTCCCAATAGAAGAATAAACAATACTCATAATTAACTTAATAGTAACATAAAATTCTAGACGTCGTCAGAGTAAAATCGTTCAGTGTTAAAGAAAACAGGGGGCCTACCATCTTACTTCAATGGGGGAAAGAGATTTAGCTATACGTCTTGTAGAGCTTCATCTCTTTCCACCACTAAAGTAATATTAAAATAAATACTGCTTGGTGGTAGGCTCCCACGTCTATTGTATCGGCTATCTGCGTTGAGCGTGCACAGCGACCGCGTCAGCGCTCAGCGGTGCGCGCTGAAGCAGATCATGACAAGAGACAGTCTTGTCTCTTTCGCACTGCGAAGTTTTGAAGCTGTCAAAATAGTTGACATGACATTTCAACGATCTTTTAACGGGACATTCTGAGGTGTCACCTGAACTTGAAAATGAAAGTGAAGTTTTATTTAACTCTATAATTTTCTTCTGATTTTCCCTTGTTTCATCTACCGGCAAAAGATAATGATAGTTTAAGTTTATAGGCACGACTAATTCAGTAATATTTTCGCGAAATAAAACAAGATAGATACCTAGAAGAAAATTACAGGGTTGCGTCTGAAAAGACCAGCAAATAAACTAATGTTAATATTGTTCATGTACCATAACCAATTATATCGTAACAACTTGTGTAGGTACAGTTAATAACAAAAGTCGATTAACGCTTCAGTTTTTCAAATTATTGAGAAAAATATTTAATTAAAATCGTAACAGAAGCAAATTTTAACGAATATTCAATTAATATATCGCTGTCCACTGCTGGACAGGCCTCTACCAGGCTGCGTCACAACTTGTCCTCCGTCTTCTGCATCCACTCTATCACACCACCTTCTTATGGTCGTAGGTTCATCTAGCTGGGGGGCGCCCCATACTACCCTTGCCGATACGCGGTATCCATTCCAGGTCTAGTCTGCGAACGAATATTAACTCTTAACATTTGCGAAAAGCTAAAAGCACTTCATCGAATCATTTTGTGTCCATTTTGATGTAAAAGTGACTTTTGTTACTGACCGTACCTTATGTCACAGAAAAATACCAAGTGCTTGTAAACAAACAATGTATTCGTGACTAATGTAGTTAAGTACGGTTATATTTAAACGGCAAACAGTTTGTCACATACAAACTGTTTGATTTGCGATAAGAGTGATAAATAATTCTATTTAGCTTATGGGTTGCTTATTCAATGGGGTATAAATTAAATAATAATAAATGAAGGAACGTATGAAAGGTACTGACAATGTCAAAAACTCAGCTCTAATGTTAGGTGCTTTACCGAAGCCGACCATAACCGCAAACCGCAGCAGCATAGCCGCCCAACCGCAATGGCAGACCGTAGCGATACGACTGGTTCCTATGTAACTATAAGAAAATGTTGGCAGGCAGTAATGTCGCCATCTATGGGAGCCTTTTCATAGAGTTATAAAGTTTGCGATTGGGCAGCAACATTTTTTCCTTTTTCATCTCTATTCATTTGGAGATTAATTTGGAGGATTATCACCATTGCCTTTTTGGTAAACGGTCTTAGGAGAAATTGCGAATACGGAAAACGGCCACACATAACATCACCCCTTGTTTTCTTCCCCGAAGGGTTGGGCAGAAGTGTACCTAACACCCCATTTCGCCAGTTATGTTCAAGTCCTATGTAATAGGGGGCGAGCCTATTGCCAACCGGCACAATTCAGACTCCGGGCTGCTACTGATAAATTCCAGATAGAAAAACTCAATAACACTTTACCCGACCGGGAAATCGAATCCAGCACCTCATGCTCAGCAGTAGTGCTTGCGACCACTACACCAACGAGGAAGTCGGTTGGCAATAAACGTTAACAAAAAACGTGATAAGCAAACGATTGCTATAATAACTTCACATAAAGCCCTACTAAATGAAAATGCCTAGCACACATCCAAATCCAACAATCCTATAGAAAAACGTGCAAAAATAATTGGCGTATACCCCTGGGCCAGTATAAAAAACAATGTGCTCACACAATGGGCCATTCGGGCAGACTGCTTTGTTCTCGCGATATTAATAAATACAGCTATTGGCCCATTTCTGACGAAACCAAATTGGGAAAGGCCTTTTATGGATAATAACTGGGTAAGTCCGTACAGAGATCGAAGCGCTGTGATAGTTTTTGTTATGATTGATACTAAATATATATTCTTATATTTATCGTATCATATTTTGGGCGCATGGCTTTATAGCCCAACAATATTTTTTGTTCATCCGTTGCTTAAGGTGAAATTATGGATCCATGTGAAAGGGTATGCAATACATTGGGACTGCGTCGGTTTGCAGGTAGGTTGTGAGCAACAGTTAAGAGGGTTTACGTCGTTCGGCATTTCATACAAACTTACAAGCCCTTATTTTTCGAAATGACTGAACCGATTTTAATGAAACTTCATACGCATATGCAAGATACTAAGGTCAAAAAATTTAGTTAAGAACATTTTCGAAATGTCTTACCTATTTAAAAGCAGATAACTGGAAATCTCTTTTTCTATGGAAAATTAAAAATCGGTCTAATTTGGCTATAACCTATTTTTCCAAAATGTTCTTAACTAAGTTTTTAGACCTTTGTATCCTGCATATGCGTATGAAGTTTCATTAAAATCGGTTCAGTCATTTCGAAAAATAAGGGCTTGAAAGTTTGTATGAAAAGCCGTACGACGTAAACCCTCTTAATCAACTCAGCCTTATAGCAGCATAGCAACAGCATGCAGCATTGCAGATAGCAATGATAGCCTAGCCTAGTGTGACCTCCAGACTGCCAAGTCGAAGGTCTCAAATTCCAACCCAAGGCACGCACCTCTGACCTTTCGGATTCATGTGCTTATTGTATAATTATCACTTGCTTCAAAAACGGTGAAGAAAAACATCGTGAGGAAACCGGCATGCCTGAGAGATATTTCTCGAAGGCATTTGAAGCCAAGTCAGAGGCCCATGGGCGGCTATAAAACTCTGACACCAGGTTATTCACTAACCACACGAAAAGAAGAAGAACTCAGCCTGTCGCAGTCCACTGCTGGACATAGGCCTCTCCGAGGCTGCGCCACAACACCCTGTCCTCCGCCTTCCGCATCCAGTCTGTCCCGGCCACATTCGGTCGTCGACGGTCCATCTAGCTGGGGGGTGTCCATAACGCTACGTTTGCCGATACGCAGTCTCCAATCCAGGACTCGTCTTTTCCACCGGCCATCGGTCCTTCGCTAGCCCACTGCTACTTCAGTTTGCTTACTCTGCCATATAGACTACCTATCTACTAGAAGAATTCTTAGATTCTTTTGAGAACATTAATATTCTACTAATTCTCTTTTTTCACTATCAGTAAACTCATGCGTTTATGAAAAAACGGCCAAGTCAGTAGCAAGGTTGATATTTGGGAACACTCTTAATCACCGTGTATAATGTCTACAGTCTGTAATTAAAATAGTTCCTCAACTTTCCACCCGCAGGTTTTTAATTATACAGAGCACCAAGTTATGTCCACAAAGATGAACTGCAATAAACTTAACTTTATAAGTTCACGTTTGCAGTCGAGATGCCCTATATATCCTACTCCCAACGGGATCAGTGTCTAAGTCTGTATACGGATGCACACACATTTTAAAGGCACGTGCGACATTATTACTGGGATCCTTACGGAATATGAAGCAGAGGTAATATATCTAGAGTAGGTGGAAGAGCAGGGATGTTACGGAAGTCGTATACCGGAACCGGATCCGGAATCGGAGGATTTAAATTTGATTGATCGGAACCGGAACCAGAGTTGGAGGTAGAAGTAGAAGAAAGATGTGTTAAGGGAAGGCTTAATAAAACAATAGAATTCGGTATATTTAATCAGTAAAATATTAGCGATAACATCCACAAACAAAACAATAAACTGTGACTGCGAGCGCGAGCATATAAAAAATAAACAAACATTACCCTGGCTATTAGTTAAAACTTCTTTGTACGCGCTTTAGTCACGTGTATTGCTGCGTTTAGAACTTCGGTATAACTCCGATTCAAAAACATCGGCAGCGACGGCGGAATCGGGGGTGTAAAATTAATCAGAAGTGCCGACCTTTCGGAATCAGAACCGAAGCTCCGTTCGATCCCTAGAGCAAAAGCCCTTACAGAATGATTGCCGAGAAACGGTCAAAGGAGCATTGTCAGATTTATGGCCAGGAGGGTGGACGACCTACAAAAGATCACGGGGAAGACCTGGATGAGACTGGCACAGGCCAGGGAAGCATGGCACCACAGGAAGGAGGCCTATTATCCTAAGCAGTGGGTGGAACAAGGCTGCCGATGATGATGATAATGATGACGAGGTATTATACCATTTGTCGTACCTATTGGATTGGCTATAAATTTCTTGCAACGTTGATTGATTGTTTGCCATAATAAACTTAAGGTAGTATCATATACAAGGTGGCAGTAACATTGACGTGAAACCTGTAACCATGGATTTAGTACAGACAGCACATCAACCTACTTCAATCTGTCAAATTTTCCCAATCAATATTGAACCTTAATCTTTAGCGATAAAGTTGAAAATCTATTAAAGAAATTTGACAGATTGTAGTAACTTGATGTGCTGGCGTCTGTACGTGATTTTGGACCCGCTGCGTTGAAATTTTTAAGTAATTTAGTTTAATTTTTCGGTTATTTAAAAAAGAATTGTTGTTCCATACAGCCCGGCCGGATACAGGCCGCAGTAGATCTTTTTGTCGAAATATTTCTACGCCTCTAGGGGTCTAGAATCATGTGCTGAATTTATGGTTACTGTTCGCGCGTCAATGTTCCCTGCCACCCTGTATTTTCTTTGGTATGACACTTCATTAGCTATTGTTTCTATTTTAAATGGTATACATCAAAATTATTTCCAGAGCAATTTTTACACAGTTAATTAAGCTTAAAACCTTAGACAGCAGAATTGTTACCATTATTGTTCACCAAATTAGCCGCCTCGAGTCTAAAAAACTACGCCGTTTTTTCAGTAAAAACAACACTTGATGTACTACGTTTTTTCTTCGTAAATCAACATCGACAATGAAAATTCTAAAAATTCGAACGGCCTTGGTATACATTATGAAAATTCTAAATATACCTCTCAAAAGAATAATGTTCTTTCAACAGCTAAACAATGCACTAGCACCTAGCAACATACGTCATTTTACAATCAGATTACCGTAGCTATTCCAACTTAGGCTATTTCCTCACTGGTCAGTACGTTTGGGGTGCGGGATCGCTTGCTCGTTATACTCCGTACCGAGCACAGGCATATTTCAATGAGCGTTTATCGATTGGCTCGGTATACGCGGGAGCGGGGTGGGATCGTTTCGGTACCGCGTGACGTCACGCGTTTTACAGCATGGTCGGTATACTCGGTACCGAAAGCTTACCGAGTGCCTTATACATATATGTAATATTATAAATGCGAAAGTGAGTTTGTTTGTTTGTTACGCTTTCACGCTAAAACGGCTGAACGGATTTGGATTAAATTTAGCACACGGGTTGGCTATGACCTTGATATATACAGGACAACATATACAAAACATACAGACACACATACATGGACACACACACAGGATACAGGGGTATACAGGCTACATAGGATATGTACGTTCCCATAGTATAATTTCCGCCGTGCACGCGGGGGAAACCGCTGGAAAAAGCTAGTAAATTATAGAATAAATTAATAATAAAAAAATAATTAAATGATTAAATTAATTAATTTATTACAGAATTATTTTGAATTTGGAATTCAAAATGAAACCAGTGTGGTACAGTTTCGGTATACCGAGCATACTATACCGAAACGATATCGCATTGACCAATGAGGAAACGGCCTTATCATAAAAAAACACATCACTTTAACTACTTTTAAAATGAGATGTAAAATTTCAATGTTCAAGGAGAAAGATTAAATTGCTCACAAAAGAAAAGTTGGCCTTTTCACCGGCTATAATGTAGTTAAACTTGAACAATGGCCTGGAAATCCTCAGATTATCTGAAGAAGACAGTCAGATATTTTTATTCTTGGGTTATTTTTGCTAGAAAATATCGGATATGACTTGTTTTCCTAGCATTGTTTGGCAGTTCAGTTCACATCAAAAAGTTGTTGTTACGTAGGTAAATGTCTTTCAGTTTTAATATTAGAAGTTTATCACTTTATTTTAAGTGTACATGTTATTCATTAGGTAGGATTATAACTCCTCGTTATTATAGGGCTAGTAAAATAGATCTAGAATAACCTATCTCAACTTAAAAGCTAGATAACTAACGAAAAAACCTAATTAGAAAAATGTTTGCAAATGAGGCGCCCAATATAAACGAATATATTCTAAAAGTTTAATATAATCCAGAACGTGTTCAAATGTAATTATAAATTATAATTATTTTGGCTAACAAGATATATTTATTGTGCTGGCAATAAACGTTTCATCCAGTACTTGAATAAACACTAGGAGGTAACAAAACTGTCTTGAGAACAGTAAAATTAATTTACAAAGTAAATAAAACCGGTGTATTGAGAATGAACGCACTAAATATCGGGATTTTATTCTGATTCATGAAAGAAATTACGGCAAAAAGGAAATCAAAATAAAGCGACTGCCATAATAATAACACGAGCTTATTATTGTCCCACTGTAGGGCAAATACCTCTTTACACAAAGAAGGCATGAATTTTACACAGCTATCAAAATAAGTATTTACATGATTTAAAATCTAACAGAATTAAAATAATAATAGTAATATGTACAAGTATATAAAAAGGGGGGGGGAAACGGTTATAGGGCATCAAAAAATTCGTCCGCATCGCTGTCAACAGGAAAAGTGCCCAAAAGGCTGGCAGCATTGCCACGTTGTATGGCAATGCTGATTCTTTGGCCGAAGAATAGGCCAGCCCTCGGGTCACGTGAGGAGTCGACCAGCCGCTTGGCGATGTCCCGAAATACTCGATGAGCACTCGGACCCCACGGCCCCAGTGTTTCAACCCCAAACGGCTCAAAAATATAGCTACCAATGAGGTTGCTATATTTCCGCCGCTTGAGGTTTTCTGCACCAGAAGCAGCCGCCCCGGCACAGCCCGCCGTGCTGAGAAGATGGGATGGCGCGAGGGTGTCGACACAGGTTGCATCCCACACCAAAGGCCTACCCATCTTCCAAGGCATTATGGTCATTCCGTCTGGCCTCTTCCCATCGTCGCGTGCCAAGCCATTGGGTTCTAAAACAGCTGGCACCCCGGCGGTGACAAGAGCCCGACGGATAATGTCATTAATGCTTGCGTGCCGTGCCAAACGACCAGCGCTCCTGCCGCAGGAAAGGCCGTGGTGTCCGAGGCGGTCGACTGCTTCACCGCACTGACAGCGATGCGGAGCCCCGCAAGGAGCGCCCAAACGCAGACTTGTAGCGAGCCGGAAAGTGGTGTCACCCAGCATAGTGCCTATGTTGGGTGACGGTAGCGCCTGAAGCCAGAGGCCCGACTCCCATTCTCCCACAGCCAATAGGCGGGCGCGCTCCGCAGTGTTGGTGGACGTATTAATGAGATTGTTCCGTACCAACCTGCAGAGCGGCTCATCCCACTGTCTCTGGGAAGACAGGTTCTCGGGCTGCTCCGTGTCCGGGCAAGCCATTTTCCAGGCGTTCATCGCATCAGTCAAGCACGGCACTTCAGAGTCAACCTGACAAGCGGTTAAGATTCTTGTGGTTAACTTTAACGTCAAAATAAGTGGATGAACTGTCTTCATTTTGTGATCAAAATATTTTAGCAAAAGTGAAATCAGGAGGGCTAAAATGTAGCAGAGGTTAGTAAATAAAACATACTAAACAATGAAATTGCTGTCTCCCTAAACCATGCAAAAACCATGCCTAAACCATGCCTAAACCGAGCCTAAACCTTAGTGTAGTGTCTATGTTTGCTACAAAAATGTTCCAGCTGTTTTACGTCAGCGTGTAACCAATCAATGGCCCCTATTGACCCACTAAGCTAAATAAAATATTGCTGTCCTTTATTTATACACAGGAGAAAACAAGACAAAAACTTTTTTTTTTTAATAAAGTGCTACGTATAAAAATCATCATGTCTGTGCTAATTTGATACCTTTAAGAGAAATCAAAGAATGAAGGAAAATGAATTTATTTGACCCTTCATATTATTTTCGTCTTTTTCTAATCAAATCTGCTTGAAAGAGACAGCAATATTTTTAATGTAGTTTAGTCGATGTCCTTCAGAATCAGCGCCATTGTTTGTTTATTTTATTTGAGTCCTGTTGTTATTACAACCCTCGGGCATAATGTTGACAGGAGCTTGTCAGTCCACAACTTGTACCGCTTACCCTTCGCCAATCAAATTAGGATTGTTTTTGGATCAATATTTGGATAAATTGTGTTACAGCCTTGAACCCTTTGTTTTTAGGGGCGATGAAATATAGCCATTTTAATAAAATATGATTTGAATTAAATCTGACAATGGTTTCAACTTTTATAAATACACTTTCTTTCTGCAGGCCTTGAAAGTCGTTATTGACAATTCAAACGATTCATTATTGACATTTCTCTACGATGTTTGTGTTCGAGTCCATTTTAAAGCAGGATATGCAACTAAATTAATCGGAATGAAAACCTAAAGTTTGTAATGAAATTATACTCAAACGTGGCCGCAATCGACCAGTAGGCATAGATTTTATCATGAAAGAAAAACATATATACCCTGCCATCAAACCTCAAGCCTGCTGACATCAAGCAATAGACCAAATTCATTTTTCTTAAACTTTTATTAATTTTGAATACCGAATACAAGGCTTTTGGCTAATTTGTCAATGTGTATCTTATGTAATTTTTTTTATAATTTGTGCAGAATAAACAAGTTTTCTTTATTTTCTATAATAAAGTAAGGAAACAGTCCAGTTTTATTGTTTTGTTTTGGACTTTTTATTTCATCGTATATTTTGCAATAACCTTTGTAGGAAGGTCATAGCTACTACATAGCTCTTTCATTCAGTATTTTCACCCTTGAATTGTAAGTGTACTGTGTACCCCTCGCGGCCCAATTTCCATAATTATTTGCTTGGGATTATTTAAACACCCTGTATTATTCCAGCTTTGTACAAATACCACAGCCTGTTGACATATACAAGAACGCTTTTTAAATTTGATTTATTTCTTTTTCAGGAAAGAAATCATGGAGCAAAGCTTGCGCCTGTATAGATCGAAAAAACATAAAATTAAGTGGAAGTGAATGAAATAAAATAAAATTTAGACCCAAAAGTATCGTGAAAAAAATTATTAAGATGATCAAGTGATTAGTGATGACATGTGAATAACTCGGCCGCTGTGATGGGGTGTGGCCAGAGTAAAATTAATCTCTATCCGAGGCGGAACAAAAATGGCGGGAAAGGAAACAGTGCCAAAAAGTCAGGTGAGCAAACAGAATTTGGAGAAAATAGTATATTATGCAACTAATGAATAAAGGACGGATTTAAAGCGAGGGCCATAGATGAATCACGATCAAGTGAAGGATTCTAACGACTGAATCACGACCGTAGGGAGTGATTCATGATGATTGAATCACGAGCGCAGCGAGTGATTCAAGTGTTAGAATCCTGAGCGACGCGAGTGATTCATGGCCCTCGATATAAATCCGTTTTATTCAAGAGTTGCATACTATACTTTATACCATGACTACGAGAAAAAGAAAGATTTAAGCGAAAATAGACATTTAATAAAAGGTTAACACGTTCAGTGTCGGGAGCCCTCCTGGAGGGCTCATTTTAAATGTAGACATTCAGTGTCGGGAGCCCTCCTGGAGGGTTCACCTACTTGGATATGGGATGTCGTGAGCCTTCGCGGAGGGCTCATTTTAAATGTAGACATTCAGGGTCGGGAGCCCTCCTGGAGGGTTCACCTACTTGGATATGGGATGTCGGGAGCCGTCGCGGAGGGCTCATTTTAAATGTAGACATTCAGTGTCGGGAACCCTCCTGGAGGGTTCACCTACTTCGATATGGGATGTCGGGAGCCCTCGCGGAAGGCTCATTTTAAATGTAGACATTCAGTGTCGGGAGCCCTCCTGGAGGGTTCACCTACTTGGATATGGGATGTCGGGAGCCCTCGCGGAGGGCTCATTTTAAATGTAGACGTTCAGTGTCGGGAGCCCTCTTGGAGGGTTCACCTATTTGGATATGGAATGCCAGGAGCCCTCGTGGAGGGCTCATTTTAAATGTAAACGTTCAGTGTCGGGAGCCCTCCTGGAGGGTTCACCTATTTGGATATGGAATGCCGGGAGCCCTCGTGGAGGGCTCATTTTAAATGTAGACGTTCAGTGTCGGGAGCCCGCCTGGAGGGTTCATCTACTTGGGTATGGGATGCCGGGAGCCCTCGCGGACGTTGGAAGTGAACTACGAATAATATAAAGAAAATTATTCAAAAAACAAAAAAACCCGACTGCAAAAACACACTGAAAAGAGAAAAACAAGCATTATAATCTATAGAATTTTGGTATCGCAGGCGGGGACAAACAAAAGTTAGGTACACCATATTTCCGGTTATTATTGTTATATTATTATTGTCCCCGCCTGCGATACCAAAATTCTATAGATTATAATGCTTGTTTTTCTCTTTTCAGTTATGTGTTTTTGCAGTCGGGTTTTTTGTTTTTTGAATAATTTTCTTTATTTCAAGTTTTTTAGTTTTATTAATATATCTTAATTTGGAATTGACTCGTTACCAGCTTTTATTTGATACCAATATTGTTGAAATTTATTAAAAAAAAAAACCTTCCCCTCCCTTTTTTTTGTACTTGCAGATGCAATACATAAATATTATATAACCTATGTCACTTCTACGATTAAGACGAATCTAACGACACCTCCTATGTTAAAATCCATCAAGCCGTTTAGGCTACAGAGCGTGCCAAAGAAATAGACATACATACATACATACATACTCTCGAAAAACATTACCCTCCTTCTGGGGCAGTCGGGTAAAAAGTCATAGACTTTTATGGCGGAATGATGAGTTATGAGTTCTATGAAAATGGGTGGACTCGAAAGTGTTAAGGAGGTTGTATAGCATTGAGATAGAGGTCGAATACATTGGTGTGTTCTAAATTCAAACACCAAAACAGTGATTAAAAGAGCTTTTTATTCACTGTTTTCAGTGAATAAAATAAGCTTTTTAGAGGGGGAATGGTATAAAGTATTTTTGTAAGGATTAACCAGTGTTTTTTCTTCGATCTTTGGATTTATCTGAATAATTTGTTATGTTTTTTGAATAACGAATAATAGATTTAGAATTAATATTCTCTCTTCTTTCTAAACGACTTAAACCCTCGTTTTAAACAATATGTAAAAAAAATCCTGCCCTATCCAAAAGGGGCACATAGGTTCTGCAATAACATTGAAAAAAGTTTTTTTTTTTATTATCATTGAAAAACAAACTTATTCCTATTTAAAATTCACATTTTTCGTATTAAAATTACCCCCGAATCCATTAAAAATTTGCAATTTTTTAAAAGGGGTCATAAGTTATGACTTGTAGACATCCGCTAAACGACGGCCGCCCGCGCCCCATGTAAATAACCTGGTAAAATAACCCATTGAAAAAAAATGCGTTACTTTTTTTTTCCCGAAAATACCACGTAAATATGCTGTATGATTCTTAACAACACCCTCACGGATCGGACAGGGTTTTTGTAACACGCTGTATAGGAAGCATTGTGATTTGTGGGAAGAAACGTTTGTGACTATTTTATGCTTAAAAATCTTATAATAAGTACATATAACATGCAAAATAAGACGAATCTCCAGAAACATTTAACTTATAAAAACGGTGATACAGAGCCAATCTCCTTTGGGAACTGATATCCCTACATAGACGTTTTCAAAGGTAAATTTACCTTCCAAAACCGTACCTTGAAGTTTTATTCTATATATTTGATAAGGCGAAGTATGCGGGGAGGGACTGCTAAAGGCATCCGCCGACGTGCTCTAAATATTCATGAGTTGAAAGAGCTCTAAACCCGGGGCCACAAGCTACACGCTCAAGCGACATGCGTCTTGCGACAGCGACTACGGAGAAAACAAATGAAAAAAGTAAACCAATTTTTTTTATTTGTTTTCTAAACTTTAGAGCATTCCTCGAGTCATCGAGTCGTGTCTTGCGCAGCGACTGACGGAAATAGGTGACAATCGCGCGAGTCGCAGGACGCAAGTCGCGTTGCATGACACAAATCGCATCGCTCGAGGCCGTGAAAAGGGCCTAAGGTCATGCCCTGAGACGTGGCGGAAGCGGGTGCGGTGAGGCCTTCTGACGTAGTGTGGAGTTTCAGCATTAGTTTGGGGATTTGAAGCTGTGGCATGAATGTATTTATTGGTTTTTTGTTCGTTGAAGGGATTGTCAAAGAGTGTCGAATTTGTTTGCTTTATTTACAGTTAGTAAGGTTGGTATTCTGAATTATCAGAGGGCGATGTTGTGGTGTAATCTGTCTGTATCTGATATCTGACTGTCTATGAAACTCCGCAGATAACCAAAGACTGATTTTGGCTTATTTATTTAATAATAGGCCCTTCAGCAATGAGTACACTAATACTTTATAATTTTTACATGTATAGAAAAGCACAGCTTGCACTACAAAACACTGGCTCACTGGCTTTATGAAATTTCATTGGCTTGGATTTATCCAGTCCAATGAAACTTCGATAGTCTACCCTGGTATACGTTTTGTACTTCCTCAGAAATATAAATTAAATTTTCAACCTAAATCGTAAAAAATTATAAATAGAAATTCCAAAACTTCCTGGCAATAAGTAAATTATTTTAAATGGACATACATTTTCCACTTCGCGTGTTTAACCCTCATTCATCATGAAGAACTTGATTAGTACCAACAAGTGGTTAATGAAAGCTATTTATTTTATTTATAAAGAGGTGCTTTTCCGTAATGTGACTTGTTTGTTGAAATATTTTGGGAATAAAGTAGGTAAATAAAGTCTTTACTAAATTACTTATAGTTAGTTTCTAGTGATAAATACAGGGTGGCAGGGACATCGACGCGAAGCCTGTTACCATGGATTCAGTACCTGATTGTGAAGGGCCCCCTTCGCGCTGAAATTTTTCGTCGGTTATTTAAAAAAAAATCAGCTGTTCCATACATTTTGACCGCGTAGGTATTGCACTTTTCTATGAAACAGCAGATTTTTTTTTTTATAACCGACAAAATATATCAACACAGGGGGGTTCAGAATCATGTACTGAATCTATGGTAACCGGATTCGCGTCGATGTCCCGGACACCCTGTATAGTACCTGTACGTTAGTTAGTAAAGCACATATTTATGTATACATAATTAATATAGGTATACATAAACTTGTAAAACATTTTAAAAGAGTACCTCTGGAATTTCATGCCTATTCTTCTCCATACGAAACTACCTTTTGATTTGAAAGGGGACAATAATTCTATTTATACCATTCCCCCTCTAAAAAGCTTACTTTATTCACTGAAAACAGTGAATAAAAAGCTCTTTTAATCACTATTTTGGTGTTTGAATTTAGAACACACCAATGTATTCGACCTCGTACCTCAATGCTATACAACCTCCTTAACACTTTCGACTCCACCCATTTTCATAGAACTCATAACTCATCATTCCGCCATAAAAGTCTATGACCTTTATTATTCGTAGTTGGAAGTGAAACCTCCGGGAGGTTTCACTTCCAACGTCCACGAGGGCTCCCGGCATCCCATACCCAAGTAGGTGAACCCTCCAGGAGGGCTCCCGACACTGAACGTCTACATTTAAAATGAGCCCTCCGCGAGGGTTCCCGGCATTCCATATCCAAGTAGGTGAACCCTCCAGGAGGGCTCCCGACACTGAACGTCTACATTTAAAATGAGCCCTCCGCGAGGGCTCTCGACATCCCATATCCAAGTAGGTGAACCCTCCAGGAGGGCTCCCGACCCTGAATGTCTACATTTAAAATGAGCCCTCCGCGAGGGCTCCCAACATCCCATATCCATGTAGGTGAACCCTCCAGGAGGGCTCCCGACCCTGAATGTCTACATTTAAAATGAGCCCTCCGCGAGGGCTCCCAACATCCCATATCCAAGTAGGTGAACCCTCCAGGAGGGCTCCCGACACTGAACGTGTTAACCTTTTATTAAATGTCTATTTTCGCTTAAATCTTTCTTTTTCTCGTAGTCATGGTATAAAGTATAGTATGCAACTCTTGAATAAAACGGATTTATATCGAGGGCCATGAATTACTCGCGTCGCTCAGGATTCTAACACTTGAATCACTCGCTGCGCTCGTGATTCAATCATCATGAATCACTCCCTACGGTCGTGATTCAGTCGTTAGAATCCTTCACTTGATCGTGATTCATCTATGGCCCTCGCTTTAAATCCGTCCTTTATTCATTAGTTGCATAATATACTATTATACCATTCCCCCTCTAAAAAGCTTATTTTATTCACTGAAAACAGTGAATAAAAAGGTCTTTTAATCACTATTTTGGTGTTTGAATTTAGAACACGTCAATATATTCGACCGCTATTTCAATGCTATACAACCTCCTTAACTCTTTCGACTCCACCCATTTTCATAGAACTCATACGCCATGCCGCCATACATATTGGAAGTCTACGACTTTTATTATTCGTAGTTGGAAGTGAAACCTCCGGGAGGTTTCACTTCCAACATCCGCGAGGGCTCCCGGCATTCCATATCCAAATAGGTGAACCCCCCAGGAGGGCTTCAGACACTGAACGTCTACATTTAAAATGAGCCCTCCGCGAGGGCTCCCGACATCCCATATCCAAGTAGGTGAACCCTCCAGGAGGGCTCCCGACACTAAATGTCTACATTTAAAATGAGCCCTCCGCGAGGGCTCCCGACATCCCATATCCAAGTAGGTGAACCCTCCAGGAGGGCTCCCGACCCTGAATGTCTACATTTAAAATGAGCCCTCCGCGAGGGCTCCCCACATCCCATATCCAAGTAGGTGAACCCTCCAGGCGGGCTCCCGACACTAAATGTCTATATTTAAAATGAGCCCTCCGCGAGGGCTCCCGACATCCCATATCCAAGTAGGTGAACCCTCCAGGAGGGCTCCCGACCCTGAATGTCTACATTTAAAATGAGCCCTCCGCGGGCTCCTGACATCCCATATCCAAGTAGGTGAACCCTCCAGGAGGGCTCCCGACACTGAATGTCTACATTTAAAATGAGCCCTCCGCGAGTGCTCCCGACATTCCATATCCAAGTAGGTGAACCCTCCAGGAGGGCTCCCGACACTGAACGTGTTAACCTTTTATTAAATGTCTATTTTCGCTTAAATCTTTATTTTTCTCGTAGTCATGGTATAAAGTATAGTATGCAACTCTTGAATAAAACGGATTTATATCGAGGGCCATGAATCACTCGCGTCGCTCAGGATTCTAACACTTGAATCACTCGCTGATTCGAGTCGAGTCGTGATTCAGTCGTTAGAATCCTTCACTTGATCGTGATTCATCTATGGCCCTCGCTTTAAATCCGTCCTTTATTCATTAGTTGCATAATATACTATTTCTTGTAAAGAAGGATGCCCATTTATGGCCCGAAACGCCCAGCAATTTACGTATATGTAAAAAAAACATCGTTATTTCTAGTTATCTAACAAGATATTCATTTATCCGAACAAGATGGGAACATTTTTGCACAAATAAAAAGTACCGAAACGATAAATACGTGAAAATAATTCCCTTTTGTGGATAAAATCAGCAGTGTTGCCAATAATTATTAATTCCGTTCACGAAATAATCGATTATGTTTTCATGGATGTTTTACTTATAATATCAGATCCGTAATGCTTATTATTCGATGTATTCAAACAAATACGGTGTTATGTTTTTACTATTGATACTAAATGAACAAGCGAATTGATAGTTGATATAATAATGAATGCATAGGATCATAACAAAAACGCTACTACACATTTTAATTACCTATAATTCTTTATCTGTTCAGCACAATAAAGATAGAATATGTTAAAGAAAACATATTTACAAAGACGTTCATAACTTCTTAACCTCTCCCGAGGCAGCCGCAAGGCTGCCGCAAACCATATTTGTCCTTCAATCCCCGAGGCGGACATACGGCCGACGCAGGTACACACGGTTTAACAGACGACGCAGGTACAATCTCTATTTCTACTATGAAATTAGGGCTAAACTGGTCTGTGAACAATTTAACTCTATGGCCTGACGGATATTCTCGTCAACTAAATCATTTAATTATTAAATTCCCGTTCGTCCCACCAGGGGGACGACGGCAGTGGGACGAACGGGAATACACCCTTTTTTTTTACGATTTTTATCATAAAAACCAATATCCAAAAATATCAATAGGCAACATTGGAAAAAATGTTGAAACTGACTGATGTCGCACGTCACACGCAGGTAAAACGTCATAGTCACGAGTGCGCGCTCGGCATCGTATTTCGTTATTTTTTATTGTTTTTGTGTGTAAATCGATGGGAAGTGTTGTTATTTCCATAAGTAGTTTTTACATACATCGTGGTAGATAAATATTTGCACTAACTAGCATCGTTTATTAAATACCTATTTTGATCCGACCAAAAAAAACGTCGGGAACCCGTGAGTGAAAAAGTGAATGTGATTATTTTGAGTTGTGTGTGTTTCGTGTCGTGTAATCGCTGGTAAGACTTTATTTTATTTTTTAATATTAGGTACTTAATCGTTTTATTATTTGAACTAAAATACACTGTTTATCCATTTTTTTTAACCAAATAATGTTACGTCATCAGAGTTGACGTCGTTAAGATTAAAGAGTCACAGTGGCGATTATAATTTTGTATTAAAATTAGGATTCGATAAAAAAATCGATATCGATCTATCAATTTTTTGTGTGTGGTGTGGCAACATTGAATTATGCCGGCCGGCTGTCAAGTCAATGTCAATGTCAAATCACAAATCGACTTTCTTTGTTTTCGTTTGCTTATCTTTATTTTCTTGCGAATTTGTTATTTTAACCATCGAATACGCTTATTAAATGGACTCCGAAGATTCTTTGAACCCTGAGCCCTGACGACCACGGCCTGAACATGGATTCCGCTCCCGCTTCCACAAATTATGAAGACCCCGGCATTGTCGCTGGCCCGAGTACTTCCGTGCCCTAAGTAATTCATTCAAAAGGTCATTTACGCTGTGTTAATTGTGGTTTAAACGTCACGAGAATACGAAGGCATTTCTTGGAAACAGCAGAAAGAGCAAAATGTTATACAACAATCTAAGGCGACCCACCGACCAATGTGTTCGACACAACAGGTCAGTACATGTCTTCCTCTGAGAAATTATTTTTAAATAAATAGACTAGAGTACTATCAAGGTTAGTGTTGTTTTAGGATATCTAATAATTATGACTTGTTTATTAGGTACAAGTGTCGAGTGACAGTTTAGTGTGCGAACAACAAAATGTACAGATTGATGGTCATGGACAAGTGTGCATCAGCTGCGTGCGGCAGATTGGTTTTGAGAATAAGATCACATACACTCAGGTCTGATTCTCCACATGAACAACTCGAAAAAAGTGTGATTGCCCGTCAGATTGTACCAAGAGCGGTAAGTTATCAACAGTTTAGAATTAATACAAGCGTAGTTCTGAGATTTGATACTGACATACTTCTGAGTCTATATAAGTGTAATATTCAACTTCTTTCGTGTCCGCACAAGTTATATTTCACATAGTACAGATTGTCTAGAAACTTGAGAAAGATTTTTTAGAAATTAATTAATAATAATATAAAATGTTATTGATAGATATTTTTTGATTGTGTATTTATTTGTACCAAAACCACAGTAATTCACGTTTACTGTCTTTATGCACTGAGCTTTAATTTTTATTATTATTTCAGTTGCCATCATCATCTCGTTAGAGCAGTTTAGAGCAGCATCATGTTCAACTACAGAACCGGAATCTGAACCATCCAGTCTGCCTATGGAGCAATTTGAACCATCCAACCTACCTTCGGTGCAATCTGAAGTAGCTGACAGTGCTTAGCAAGCGGGACAACAAAGCTTGAACACATCCAACAGTATACTGCTGCCTTATTATGTAAGAGCACCAAACACTCAAAATCAATGTTTCTTTCCTGGCTGTAACAAGACCAATTGGCTCGCTATCCCATCAGCACTGCGGGTACATCTATTTTGTAAGTACAATTATTATGTAGAATCTGTTATTACCTAACCCCTGGAATCTACTTTTAGAATCAATATATAATCATATTAAAACATTTAGTGCAGCACAAATTGAAGATTTTGCCTCATTGAAAAAAACGATTTTATCTAAATAACCCCAACTTTTTTCTAAACCAAGACCTTGACCATTTCATTATTTAAATCGCATAATATATTATCCTATCCATATACTTTGAATTGTGTGCACTTGAGGCCAAAGTGTCTATGGAGCACGGGCAATTCCCTTTTAACATTCAAAAGTGCCTTTATGTGCCCAATTGACATAAATATTTGATTTTCACTTTGATGGGCCTGATGCATCTGCCAGTTCCACAATGGGTCGGTCGACAGTATTTGCAGACTGTTCAGAGGTACTCAACATTCGGCAAGATGCACAGTCCACACTTCTTTTTCTTCTTCTTCATTATTTTCGCTTTTTAATTTTTTTTATTTTGAATTTCACCTTACCCTTACCTTTCTTTCATTCTTTCTTAAATTACCGATACAAAACAAAAACATTAACTAGAAAAGAAGCTATTATTTCTATTGCACTTTTAAAGGTCTGTCATTCACCAAAGAGGAGCTATGCCTTTACAAGTAGTGAACAAAGCCAACTGAACTCGCTCACCTTGTGGCCTTATTCAACGAAATGTCTAAAACTTGGCCGGAATAAGGGAAGCCATTGTTTCACGCAATAATTAATTAAGAGCCCTAATTATATGGGAGTTAGGCACAATGAAATGTAATTGGATAATGCTTTATGAAGCTCCCTCGTTTACATTTTGTTTTTTTTATTCTGTGTTCGTTTGTCTCGGGACTTTAAATGGATAAGCATTTGTTTTCCCTATCTGTTTCACAAGTTGCCATGATAGCTCTGATTTACGGAAACCCGTGACCAGCATGATAATTTGATAACACACAGTGTTTATTTGCTTGTGGTTGGGGACGTCAATCCTTACTAATATTATAAAGTAGCTTTGCCCCGCGGTTTCACCCGCATAAGTTTTGATCCGGTGGGAATATCAGGATAAAAATCTAACATCTTCTAGCCCTTAATTACGTGAAACCTAAAAAAAAATGTATTTTTTTTTTAATTTTGGACACTTATTTTTTCTTTTTTTACTTAATCCAAAGATTTTGGCAATACATTGAGTTAAAATGTGGCATGACGTCACTCCCCGGTAGATTTTATATACCCCAAGTTTAATGCGTTTTATCTAAAGCATGTTTTATTAATATGATACAACAAAAAAATACGTGTCTAATATGTATTATCATCTTACTGACGGACTTAATTTTTTTTTCCCAGTCTACTTATTTATAACATAACCTCACGCCTTGTTTCCCCTAAGGGTTTTATATTTATACTTTATTATATATTTTGACACTGACAGCTCTTGAACGCGGTTTAGATGCTGAACCCGATCAGTTTCATTCAATGAAATTCGCCCTCAGTAGGATAAGCCCATTAGCAACTTCTTTCACTACGAAGCGCTGTAGTTCAAATACCCAAAAATAAGAAAAAGGAAAAAAATATGTAAATGGAGGTGTCAAGCATGATATGATAAATCTGCTAGCAGTTGGGCAACCCTTCCCTGATATATTGTGTCCGACAGGAGAGGATAGGGGTAAACAGATGTTACAACACTTATAATGTATTCAGTTACCGGTTTTTGTGGCTTGTTATCCTCATCGATTTGGATGACGTGTAGCTGTTTGAGGTTTTACAAAAATTCTGTTAAATAATAATTGATCTTTCGTTTAGATCCTTTGTTTTAAGTAGGTATATATAGTTAATCTCGTAAATGCCACTTTCGACAAAATTCTACAGAAGTCATGGTCTACCTATATGGTGTTTCATTAAGACGCTTAAAAATCAGAGGAGTTAAAGGGGTAAACATCTAACTTGAAGTATAGTCCAATCGAAACCAGAATAATATCATTTTGAAGCCCTGTCAATTCTCTAGGATATTTTTTTTCGATATCTCTTTTAGTTTTTTAGGAGTTTAAGATTCTGTGAAATAAGTCCCAAAACAACAGTAAAAATTTTTCAGTAATGTAGCCCTTTCAGTAACGCATCTTTTGATACCATTTAAATTTTTCTATCTTATCCAGTTTTTCTCGTTACTAGATAAACAAACGCAGCTCCTGTTACACAATAACCCCAATTATTTTTTTCTTTTATTTAAACAAGACTTTGATGGCAATTATAAAAGTTTCGAAAGATCTTTCAATTTGTTTCTTATTTTGTAAGTGGCAATTAATTTCAGTAATGCTTTAGGCCGTGGTTTCGCTTGGTTTTCCTAAAAGTAAATGATCCTTTGAACTTCATCCTTCTTATTTGCTTTCCTTTTTAACTTTACAACTGTCAATAGCGCAAGGATTTAATTGAAACTGAACTGTAGCTAAAAAAAAAAAAACAATCTCCCAAGCCTTTTCCCAATTATGTTGGGGTCGGCTTCCAGTCTAACCGAATGTACCTTTACCAGTATTTTACATTTACCTGGAGCGACTGCCTTCTGACCCAGTTACTGGATAACACTATCGTGTTACCCAGTAACTGGTAAGACTGATTGTCAGACTTTTGGGCTTCTGACTACCTCTGATGACTGTCAAAAATCTACGAATGACAGCCGGGACCAACGGCTTAACGTGCTTTCAGAGGCACGAAGGGATCTTGATATGTAATGGATGGTCACCCATCCACGAACCGACCGCGGCAAGCGTAGCTTAACTTTTGATCGACCCGTGCGGCTGTTATTATTTAACCACGATCCACACGAACCCATTGAAACTTAATAGCTAATATAAAGTGAAATACATAAGACTATACTCAATCATCTAAACTGGTGTACTATTTATATTATACAATTCTGCTTAATCCTTCCGGAATGGATTAGTAACAGCGCGGCCCGAGTCAACTCAACCCGAATAATAATACCAGTTATTTCACTCCTGATGATTTGTACGATCAGGCAGAAAATCGATATTTTAAAATAAATCATTCAAAATCAATCTGCCTAGCCTTTTCCCAACTATGTTCGGGTCCGCTTCCAGTGTAGCCGGATGCAGCTGAATATCAGTATTTTATATGGAGCGACTGCCTATCTGACCTCCACTACCCAGTAACTGGTTAATTTAATAAGATACCTTTTAGTAAGACTGGTGTCACACTTTCGGGCTTCTGACGTCTCGTAACGACTGTCAAAGGTCCAAAACGGCTTAACGTTCTTTCCGAGGCACGGAGGAGTCTCGGTATATAAAGATGGTCACAAATCCACTGCAATCGTTAGCTTAGCCTGATGGATCGACCCGTGCGGCTGTTATTACTTAGCCACGAGCTATTCCGGGCTGCTTAAAATAAATCATTATGAATGTAATTTTGTTTTCCGAAATTACAGGCGTGATTTTCAGTAGCTATTTACCGTATTTTATAGATTTAGGTAGCCCACAGGCCACAATATAACTAAGTACTGCCCATCTTTCTTCCATCCAATCAGCGCAACCAACAAATATAATTTTAGCCTAATTTCGTTCACCCAGAGATTCTAGTGCATACATTATTCGAGTACCTACATGGCTCGGTTATTCAGCTTCCAATTAACATCGGATAATACGTGATATGGTCATATAACCAATCACAGAAGCAAACTGGGCGCTCGAGCTTAACCTAATTATATTATGTAAATGGTATGATCAACAATGTGTGGGACTGTTATAGTTAACTGGTTGCATGGTTATGTAACAACGTACAAGTTGGAAGCACGTTTATCGGTACCTAGCTCAAAATACTTCGTTGGTATTATATAAGTAACTAGCTTTTTCTCGCGTGGAAGTCGGAAATTATCCCATGGAAACTTATTACCGGGATAAAAAGTATCCTATAAAAACTATCGGTCTGTAACACCAACTTTGTACACTTAGTTCGCAATAAACGTTTTGACTTTGACTTTGACTTTATTAGGGGGATAGGGGCCTTTTTGACCTCGCACAGGTCGTTAATAGTTTTTAATTTTAATTTTTGGTTTATACGAACTCTTTTTATTGTTAGTTTTAGATGCTCCTTTTACCTAGTTTTTAACTCAAGGAATAAGATTGCCGATATCATGTCCCCATCGTATTATCATGAATGAGTAGTTAACTTACCAATAGATAATTAAGTATTATGACCACAGCCAAAGCTGTGGCCAAAGTGCCCAAAGTGCCTCATATCACTCTCTGCCAGCGCATGCGTTCCCTTCCACATGTAACCCGTCTGCTTTCAAAGCAAGAGTGAACAGGCATCTTCTGGGAACGCTCGTTTCATCATAGATCGCTTCCATCGCTTTCTATCGGGCGAGATCGCGAGGTCAGGAGTAGGCCCACTCAGTAATAAAAATAAATAAAAAAACTGTCTAAGAACAAGTAGAACGAACTTTTATTTTTGACGCTATTTTATTGAGTTGAGTAAAACACGTTTACGAAAAATATATGTAAATCCAATAATATGATCATTTGAAAAACTCAAAACAGTATGACAAGCCAGATCAATTATTCATAGCCAATTAAACATCTCTTTATAAATAATATGAAAGCGCCATATAATATTTTTCTGAACGCCAATTTTCCTTAACGCGTGAATAATTAAGTAATATCGGATATCGCTGTAATTAGTATTAATTAGAACATAAAACATTCTAAAGGTCGCCTCATAATAATAATTCTCAAACGGTTGATTGGATAAATTGATAACTGGAAGAATGATCCCCAGTGAAGAGGTAGCGGCTTTCAAGCGTGCAGTCTTGGGTTTTATCCTTGCTTCGCACGGTTTTTAAGACTTGATAAAATCGTTTAGGCGCAAAATGTCCAATTCGCAAAATGTCCAGCGGTCGAAAAATGTCCAGTTCGCAGAATGTCCAATTCGCAAAATGTCCAATTCGCAGAATGTCCAATTCGCAAAATGTCCAATTCGCAAAATGTCCAGCGGTCGCAAAATGTCCAATTCGCAGAATGTCCAATTCGCAAAATGTCCAATTCGCAAAATGTCCAATATTCATCATAACGTGGTTACCTCATCAATCAAGAGCTGGACTTTAATAAAAAACGTTATTTTTTGTTAAAATCAGGTTTATTTTTATCACATTTCTTTTAATATCTACAACATAAAAAAAAAACCTTATGTCGCGTAAAATTTAATGAAAATATAACATAAATATTATCCCAACTCCAGGACATAAAATCAACATTAAAAAAAAGTAAGTCGCCTTAACAATTGAATAAAAATATAACATAAAATATAATATATAATCCCAACTCCAGGACATAAATTCAACATAAAAAAAAAAGTTAAGTCGCCTCAATTGAATGAAAATAATTATAACGTATACAGGGCGTCAGGGACATCGACGCGAAGCCTGTTACCATGGATTCAGTACATGATTCTGAACGCCCCTGCGTTGAATTTTTTTGTCAGTTATTTAAAAAAAACCGCTGTTCCATACATTTTGACCGCGTAGGTATTGGTATCTTTTCTATGAAACAGAGCAGATTTTTTTTAATAACCGTCGAAAAATTTCAGCGCAGAGGTTTCAGAATCATGTGTTACCATGGATTCATCCATGGTAACTGGTATCGCGTTGATGTCCCTGACGCGCTGTATTTTTTTTTTTTTATGTTGTAGATATTAAAAGAAATGTGATAAAAATAAACCTGATTTTAACAAAAAATAACGTTTTTTATTAAAGTCCAGCTCTTGATTGATGAGGTAACCACGTTATGATGAATATTGGACATTTTGCGAATTGGACATTTTGCGAATTGGACATTCTGCGAATTGGACATTTTGCGACCACTGGACATTTTGCGAATTGAACATTTTGCGAATTGGACATTCTGCGAATTGGACATTTTACGAATTGGACATTCTGCGAACTGGACATTTTTCGACCGCTGGACATTTTGCGAATTGGACATTTTGCGCCTAAACGGATAAAATAGACTCTTGATTTCTGTCTGACTCTTCTGTTTGACTCTTTAAATTGTCTAAATGATGGTGAAAACCGCATCAAAATCCGTTAGAAGAACAACGTGATCACGTCACACAGACAGACATCAGAGAGCGACTTTAATTTATAATGTATATAGATAGATAGATAGTAGAAGATGAGTAAACAATTAGATCTACGGGTAGAAGGTGAGGCCAAGGAATTAGATCTACGAGTAGAAGGTGAGGCCAAGCAATTAGATCTACGAGTGGAAGGTGGGGACAAGCAATGAGGTCGGTACATACTCGGAAGTAACTTGTGTGGTTCATTATGCTCGGTACAAAAACTCTTAAGATGGTATACAGTTATCTATAGGTACGGTCATCGTAATTGCTTTACAGCTTTTGACAACAATGAGGGTTTTCATGAAAATTCATGCCACCAGTTGGCGCCACTTTGACAAGCAAGAAAAAGAAAGAAAAATAAGTTTAAGAGACTTTGTTATCGACAATAAATATACAATGTGGAGACTACAATACAACAATAAATGAAAATACTGTCACTACTAATGTATAAGAGTATTTTGGAACTGTCAAATAAATCCTAGCTTCGAAATAAAAAAATGGGATTTTCAAACAAATGAAATGTAGTGTATGCTTTATCCACCCTAAGCCTATAAATTCCGTTTATCCAACTAGGCCTAGGGTGGATTCTTGGGCATACGTTTCCGAATATCCACCTTAGGGTGGATTTTTGGGGTGGATAAACGAAATAACCCGAGCCGACTATGGATTTTGCCGAGCTGTATTGACTAAACTATTGAATATTTTCAATTGATTTTTTGTATACAGAATGGGAACGTCATTAGGGACACGCCGTTAAATTTTTTGTTGTATTGTCGTCTCCACCTTGTATATAATATATAGACGTTCATCATTCGTTTATCATTCCATAACGACTAAAGAAAATATACATATAGGCGCTTTAACACTTTTGACAGGTGCCCTGACCTGACGTCTCAGTGCTGCCACCTTGTGAACGTCGTTACAGAAACCCTCATTGTCAGTAAATAGAAAGTTCACAAAGGTTGAAACCATTTATATAAACTTACATAGACAAAAAGACTGTCGTAGTTTGATGTGCAAGTAACATTCAGCCTTAGGGTGATACAGCAATTACGAGGTCTACCTTACTTATCTGTAACCTCCTTCCATTTAACTGTCTTAGTATTTCAATGAATACACTCCAATATTAAATTAACCTTACATCTGATGACAGAGGAAACAATTTTCAAAACTTTATCAAATAACTGCCCCCTAAAGGTGATTTGAATTTGGAATGTGGATATTGTTAGTAAGAGTTCCAATCACTGAATCACCAAAGAGATTAATCACGATCATTGTATGAACAAGTAACAGGCTGGAAAGAGAGAAAGTGTGAATTTTGTCAAAATGAAAACCCAAGATGGCGGCTGCGTCAAATTTTCGTCATTGGTGTCGTTAACATAGTTTTCTAGGGTGCTAAAGCCGATAGTGAGGTCAAAATGTAAATGCAAGATGGCAGCTGCGAAAATTTTCAAATTTTGCTTGGGTATCGTTTTTATAGTTTTCGAAGGTGCTTAAGTCGATAGTGAGGTCAAAATGTAAATCCAAGATGGCGGCTGTGAATTTTTTTTTATTGTTTTAAATCACATGAGACGGAACTTCGTTCCTGATGAGGGTCGGACAGCACACGTTTCTTTCTCATAGAAGGTCATAAAAAGTAGAGTGTTCACCTCGAGAGCAACACTATTTTAAGCTCGAGTGACGTACAGTCTGTGGCCAACATTATCTAACCCCCTTTGAATAATAGCGAATTTGAACCTTATCGCAAATTGAAATAGGTAGTCCTTCGAACATTTCGATAATCATGGTGTTAAGCTATTTTAATTATTATCTTGTTGGCGTTAAGGTTTAAAGGCTAATGAGTATTAAAATGAAACACAACTACTAAAAGTAACCAAGGTGAGGGTGGATTAAAAAAAAACTTTACGCGCGTCAATAACACTACATTTAGCTGTCTACGCTTAATAGCCAATTCCGCTTGTGATTCTGCGATAATGAACTTTATTGTTTTTATTATATGGTTCAAATTCTATAGAATATTGCATCTAGCATCACAACTAACATCTAATTTGAACACACACAATATGAGTTGAATTGGTCTCATGGTTATTAAGGCTGACTGATTAGCTACTTTACGCCGTTGTCTGGGTTCGAAACCTGCATAACTCTAATACTACTTTTTGTTCACAATGTTTTTTTTAATTGAATTTTTTTACATTTCTTTAAAGAACTAAGACGATAAAAATGTGTTGTCATTTGGGCAGTTTGTATAGGAATAAAACAAAATCAATGCAAGTAACGAAAAAATCTTTATTATTTCATTCAAATATACTTAAAGTAAATAAAGTAAGTAAATGCTCATAGTTAAAAATTAATAATTATACATTGTATAGTGTACATTCAAACCTAACCATTTAATAAACATTTTTTATTTAAAGTATGGTAATGCTTCGAAGTTTGTTACTTAACGAGAAGATGGATTAATTTGTGAAATGTTTTACAGTTATATAGCTATAGGTATGTAGTGAATCAACATGTTATTAAATAGAAAAATGAATTTCCATTTATAACAATAATATCACAACAGAATCTGTAACATTTTAATGGTTTAGCATTCATTGAATTGAGCATTTACTTACTTATTGTGTTTATAAAATAATACTAGATAAGATAATAGCGGATTGGCGCACCATCTCCTTCTATTACTTGCTGTAAGCGGCTAGGCTACGCATACCGCACACCATGTTCCAACACAAATCTTTTCCTCTCTATTCCCATGTCGAAGACACGATCTCAGCTTCTCAGCCAAATTGTTTCTAGTTCGCACTTCGGATGGGTCCCAATTTAAAACTATTTAACCCCATAGGTTTTCTATGCCTCTATGGGATTCAAATCGGGACTTTTAGATGGCCAGTTAATAACTGTTACCTACACCTTCTTGAGCAGCGAATAGGCATAGACTTTGAACATGGCTTGCAACAATAGTCTGGTGGCGGTCGGATTCGGGACTATACATCATGGGTTTTGCACCTGGACAATTTCGCTGAATATTTCCAGTGTCTCCATAACGTCTTAGCCATAACCTGACCGTATTTCACTAAAACAAAAAAAAAGCTTATTAATATTTTTGGAAGCATGCAGGCTTGTAAGGAGTGAGTGTAATGGAAAAATAGCCAAATACACGGTTGTAAGAAATACTTATACTCGTCTAGAAAAAAATCTGTTTGTATTTAGACAATTTTAACGGTAAAATAAAATATTAAAACACTTACCGCTATATTAAGTCTACGATCAATCTCTTTGATTCCAACAATCAATCTGCTCATGTAAAAATATAATTTTATACTTATTTAGTATAAATCACTGAGTTGCGACATGACGCTTTGGTTACTTCCAACAAATTCAGTAAAATGATTTAATTTTGATGTCACTTTTCACGATTCACGTCAAACGTTTTACAAAATGTTTGTGCGTAGTCACTGCTATTAGGCGTAGACTGACCAGTGTCACTTAGATAATTTTTTGTATCGATCTACCGCACAAAGTAAATATGTTTTACTTCGTAATCTACTCATCCTTGGTAATTGTAAGTTCTATGGACTTAAATATTTTTTATCTACCCACCTGTTTACAAGATAAGTTTGTTAGGCGAAAATCATATTGGCTGTTATATATTAATGCAAGAAATATTATAGAAATCATAAATCAAAACATTTAAAAAACAAAATAATTATTATGCGGACGTTGAATTCGAACCCAAGCACTGTTCGTCACCAATCCAGCGTCCCGCCGCGAGGCCACAATAACCTATTGAATACATGCGAAATTAACGATTAGATAGTAGCAGTGTAAACACTAAACATACTACTTCTTAATAAGCCATTCAACCTTAACGACCACAAGATAATGATTAGAATGGCTTAACAGATGATATTTTATTTAAATGGGGCGGGACTTTACAATTCGTTCCGAGCGTCGCACCTACATACTGGGGGGTCAGACAATGTTGGGTAGGGACTGTACTTTGAATCCAGAGCGCAGCAAGGGATTCAAAGAAAAACTCTCCCCTTAAAAATAGTTGTTTGCTCCCTTGGCAAACAATCTAATATTTTAGAGTATCAGTTAAATATTTCCCCTTTTACAGGTAGGAATGAATAATCATTTGGATTATAGTGATAACAACGAGCGTCCAATGCTATCTAAACTATCAATCTATTGGTTTAATCCCTCAGTTTATAACATGTAGTATAACATTGTATTTTAGTACTTTACACGTGGAACTGTAATCCAATCCATTATCTAGTAGGTAGGTGTGTCGAGGAGGAATTTGTAGCAATAATTTTGATAGTAAAGGTCGAGTACCTACTCGGGTTTATAGCCGCACGTCTTACACAGGGTGTCTATTTCTTATTAGATAGTCTCTTGGCCACAGATTTAGAGTAGGCTAGATACCACAAGCCGTCCGAGCAAGCGTGCCGTCAAGTTTGTGTATAGCGCAATAGTGCTTCTGCCTTCAGTTTGTGTTCGATCGCGCCAGTGGCGAGTTGTGTCCTCGAGGATATAAAAATGCCAAATAAACTGTAATTACCCTTAGCGATTGAAACGATTCTGTTTATGTTGTGAACATCACTAAATGGCTGGGGTGACGTCATTGTAGGTATAAAAAAGATGACACGCTCGGTTTTCATACTATCGAATGAACATGCGGTATCTAGCCTACTCTAAATCTGTGGTCTTGGTTAACGCTAGGTTCAATTAAGGGTGTGGGATTCAATCAGGGTCAGTTTTAATGGCTTGAAACACAACACTCAAGGCTATCCTAACAATCCAGATCCAGATATTAGTTACATACACTTAAATATCTAGGGTAAGTAATGCTGCCATAAGGCTCTTGCCCTTATCAGAATTTCTTTGGGGTCGATGCAACTTGTCTTTTTAGGGTTTTGTAGTCAACCCATGTCCATCTGTCTGTCTGTCTGGTCGCGGCTTAGCTAAGAGACTCTTAGTACTAGAAAGCTGTAATTTGGCATGGGTAGTATTAATCACGCCGACACGACATCAATTTTTTTTTTGGGTTAGTTCCATACACGCAGGGTTGGGCAGTATTTGAATTACTTGTAATTAAAATACGTAATTGAAATACAAATACGTAATTGGTATTTGTAATTCAATTACTTCTTATAAAAGTAATTTGTAATTGGTATTTCAAATACCTGACGCTGAGGTATTTTGTAGTTAGTATTTCAAATACTTATGGCTCCAAAATACATTTGAACATAAATACATTTAGCAATCTTATGAATGGGTGCGATCTGCAGAAATAGCGCTCGATAGCTTTCGTAAGCAAAATGGCGACCGCTATATATGTCAATCTTTAAAGTTGGCAACACTGCACTTAAACTGTACTGTAGTCTGTACTGCAGGTACATAGGTACGTCAAATTGTCAATTACATAACTTGTCAATTGTAATTTTCATTCGGCGATGGAGTGAATCATGTGAATGCTGTATTTTGTAATTTGTATTTTAAATAAAAAAAATCAAAATACTGTATTTTGTATTTTATATTTCAAATACACGACTTATAAATATTTTGTAATTTGTATTTTAATTAAGTGCGAGATAGTATTTTGTAATTTGTATTTTAATTAAAGCAAAGCATGTATTTTGCCCAGCTCTGCATACACGTAAAGTGAGGACGTATTTATTTTCTCGTCTATCCCATGGTGTGGGGTGTCGTTGAATTCAGGGATCCGTTTGTGAAATATTAAGCTTTAAAGTGCAAATTTTAGTTAGAGTCAAGGTGTGTCAGCTAAAAGGTTGGTTTTGAATATGTGAAAAAAATCACGGCAGTATTATTAAGTATACACAATGTGCTCGCCCGTATTTTTTAAATATTCATGAAAAATCATCGAAAATTTACTTTAAATGGGGGTCTATCTTTAATATTTTTCATGTTATTCAATTTGTTGGGTACTGTTTGTGATATCTCCGATGTTATTGCCTCGATTTGGATTCTGATTATTATTTCTAAAAGCTTATGAGTTATTTTATCGGATTAACTAACATTTTTTTATTTGGGACAGTGAAAAAGAACGACTCCTGCATTGCGCAATTAGAGTTTACCGCGCGAACAAAATAATATAAGACTATCTGAAATCAATCTGTGGGCAGTTGCCTGCCAGACACGTCACCCGTCTGGTCGGAGGATCCTCACTTGAACTTTACACCGTGTTCCTTATACCTCTAAAGTTGCAAACACTACATGATACAACTTCAGTTAAATTGAAATGATCCCTTCAAATATCTTACAGTACCTAAACGATCAACATATCCCTTACGTAAAGCGTTTTTCGATAGCTATCCTGGATCAAAAAAGGGTTAGTGCTGACTCTTCATGATCCCAATTCTTATCCCATTTGTCAAGTACACACAACCTTGGTGTCGATACTTGTTCAGTTTCAAAGATGATATACTGCGGGTACGGTTAAAAGATAAGCTGGAAATAAGGACTATACGAATAGGCACAAAATATGTTTTTTTGAAGTGTAGTTTCCTAGGCCCGGATTCTGATTTCGGAACTGAAGTTGAGTAACTTCAGTGGATACCACTGAGCAGAGATGTATCATATCTGTTTGGCGTGATCGAGCTGTGCCTTGCAAGCAGGCGACGGCGCGCAGCGGAGACAAGAAGAGATGTGAGCGGCGTGCAGTGAGCGGTCAATATCCAACCCTCGTCGCACGCCGCTGACTTCCGCTCTAGCCAGCACACATGTCATCTCCGCTCCAGTCTAGCCAGTACGCATCTCCGCACAGCTGCGGTAGAAACATCCTAGCTGAAAAACATCTCTTGTCGTCTCCGCTTCGGACATCTCCGCCTATCTCCGCTTTGGTGGAGTCCGGGCCTTAGGCGTCGATTCGATAATTGGACGAGAAGTACAACATAAGGTTGCTAATCGCATAAAACCTGACGTTTTCTATCTAACGGCTTTCAAACGTCAAAACGGGCCTTTTTGTTTTTTTAACTTTAAGCAAAAAGTATTGCTGGGAAACGACTTATATAACGCACGAAAATATTGTGCTTATAGATGCATGCAACGGCACAGTGGGCGTTTTATTACAGTTAAGCTATTATATATTTAAAACATGTTTTCATGAAAAAAGGTTGAACTTTGACCTTCAATATTTCCGTAACCAGAATGTTCTCGGGTATGCTGCAGTACAAAAAAAAAAACATAATAACGGTAAGAACAAGTGACTCTCGGCTAATTCGTTAATGGTATTTTAACACCCATTATATTCATACACTTCAAGAAATCTTCCGATAAAATTATGCTCCTCAGAACTGGACAACACACACATTAAAACATCGTGAAGAAACCGGCATGCCTGAGAGATTTTGCTCGACGGCATTTGAAGCCATGTCAGAGGCCCATGGGCGGCTTTAAAACTCTGACACCAGGTTAGTCACTCACCACACAAAAAAGCGTTCTTCATCTATACAGGGTGTTAAAGTAATTGCGTGCCATAGCTTAGGGGTAGGTTCAGTATCGATAAAGGAAACTAGGAAAAATAAATAAAAAATCTAGAAAAATTATTTAAAAAAAAATATTTAAAAAAATTGCAAGGTCGACCTAATTTAGTTTGGAATCAGGTATTTACAAAGATAAAAAATCAACTTATTTACTCATGTTTTAAGTTGATTTGATTGCTATTTTAAGTTAGTAGGTACTAAATTAGGTTGACCTTGCAATTTTTATTTAATGATTTTTTTTTATTTTTTTTTGGATTAATTTTTTATTTTTCCTAGTTTCCTTTATCGATACTGAACCTACCCCTAAGCTATAGCAAGCAAATACTTTAACACCCTGTATACTCGTAACTATTTGTGAATAACTTCGTTACTTATCGTAAGTTTTCGGCAAAATGATTAAACTATCAAATCAATTTTGTCAGCTAAATCTCAATGCCCTTTGCAACTGAAATTCAGGAGTAGGCAGGTAATCCGCGTAGGCTGGCTTCATCCGTTAATCTGGAACCAGTCTAGACAGGTCATGCGTGGTTCGCATTTTTATTCAAGTCTAGACACGGCTTTGGAAGTGTCAGACCACTTTCAGACAAATTGAAGTGACAGATAGAGGCAGAAATACAGCATGTTTCGTTTTATAATTACCAATTTGGCCCCTCGCCCTTATTCTGTTTATATTGGGGGTCATTCAACAATAAAATTAATTTCAACATGCAGGCTGGCAGAAAAAATGATTCTGGTTGCATTCGATCACACAATTCAAAATCACGAATTTAGAAACATTTTCAAAATTTTAAATGGCTTGTGATAGGCGCGTAAAAGTGAGAAGATCCTCTTGAAATATACTTATAGCTTAAACTATTTATTGTTTCTTAGCGCCTGCGCTGTATACAAGAGCGCGTAGCTCTACAGTACACCTATCTGCGTCTTTTTCTTCAGGTCCCAGAGCTTGGTAGTTGGGATCTCTCGCCCAATTTTTTATTTTTTTTTTAATTTGACCAGCGTTCTTGATTGCGTAACACACTTACAGTAGCAATGATTTTCATTTTGACAGTTCAACAACATTCATTGCGCTATTTACGTTGGTGAGCGGAAAAAGTTTTCGAACATTTGAAGCAATGGATTAGCAATATCCTTCAAATACATTCAGATTGTTATTGAAAGAAAGATACGCAATTAAGGTTGTTTGAAACAGATGTTTGCCCACAAGTTTTATCTTTCTTTTGATATATTATTATTCTGTTTCTCTTTTATATGCGTAATGAATTGAAAACGAAGTAAGTACCTACACAAGCACTTCTCGGTATTCATACAATTAAGTTTAGTAGGTACTGAAAATAAAATTGTGTTTACTTGTAACATTCATTTTCATTTACAAATTAATTCGTGAAGCTTTTGGGAATACATTTCGGTGTGTAAACTTAATATTGATGCTATTTAAATGTTTCGGTACGTCAAAAGAGAAAAATAATTGGAAATATATATTTTGGTATCTTTACGCTCTCGTGGATTCTTTTGCAACATGAATGCGATGTTGTAAAAATATTGATGACTTTATGTTCAGGGTTTGGGGACGAATGAGTTAATTTAAAAAGTAAAATAATACATCTTGATGTTTTTCGTTGCCACTAAATACAGGGTGGCAGGGACATCGTGGCATCGACGCTAAAACTGATACTATGGATTCAGTACATGATTCTGAATCTTCTGCGTTGAAATATTTCGTCGGTTATTAAAAAAAAAAAAAACAGTATTTTGACTGCGTAGGTATTGCACTTTTCTATGAAACAGCTGTTTTTTTTTCAGTTCAGAATCATGTACTGATTCCATGGTATCAGATTTCATGGCAATGTCCCTGCCACCTTGTATGGTTCAGTTTACATTAAAATTGCCAAAAACTTCAATGCAATTTATGCAAAATATCCTGCTTGATATTTACAGTCAGGTTTATTGTTAAGCAAATTGACATTCTACGTCAACTGTCAAAGACTGACAGTTGTGATTTGAATATCTGCCTAGCCTTTTCCCAACTATGTTGGGGTCGGCTTCCAGTCTTACCAAATGCAGCTGAATATCAGTATTTATATTGTGATTTGAATATACGGACATTTTGTAGTAAAGCCTAGTCTAGCCTGATGTTACCTATTTCATCAACTCAGCAGTTGTACATTTATATCCAGCGCATCACTACAGATAAACACATACAAAATAGGATTAAAATTACCTCCAACATATACCTCGCTTGGGATTACCTTGATTTAGTATGAAATCGAAACAGAGCCGTACTTGGAACCTTTCAAGCAATTAGAATTGCAACACGGCAGAGGCACGTACCTTCGGATCCATTTAGTATCGGAACAGGGGTGCCAAAACAAATGAGGATTCGGGGACAACGGGATAGAATCCAATCAGGGATTTTAAAGCTTGATGAGGGTATTGTTACGGGTATTGCGCTTTTTTGAGTATAAATATGTGGGTTCGTGGAAAAAAGGTGTGCATTTTATGTTGCCATATATGTGACTGCATTTCTTTGGGTAGATGCCGTAAGTTGCTATATTTTGGTTTTTCATTGTGTATAGGACAAATGTCCAGATGTGATATGACCGAAATAAAAATCAATCTGCGTGTCCTTTTCCCAACTATGTTGGAGTCGGCTTCCAGTCTAACCGGATGCAGCTGAATATCAGTATTTTACATGGAGCGACTGCTTATCTCTGACCTCTACAACCCAGTAACTGGGTAATACGATACCCCGTGGCAAAACTGGTTGTCAGACTTTCGGGCTTTTGACGACCCGTAACGACTGTCAAAGATCCACGAATGAAAGCCGGGATCAACGGCTTAACTTGCTTTCCGAGGCACGAAGTGTTCTCGGTATGTAAATATGTTCACCCATCCACGGACCAACCCCGGCAAGCATAGCTTAACAATGACCGAAAACAAGCTGATAATAAAATTTTAACGACTATAGAAGTATGGTGACAGACAAATATGGTATTAGAAGGTATACAAATAGGTACGAAAGTACTTCGTATTTCACATGACAAAACATCACGCCTGTATTCCCCGAAGGGTTAGGCAGAGGTGTTCCTATAGTACACCCACATTTCGCCTGATAGGGTTAAGTCCCATGTAATAGGGGGCGAGCCTAATGCCATCAACCGGGCACAAATCCAGACTCCGGGCTGCTACTGAGCAATTCCAGATGGAAAAACCCAATAACACTTTGCCTGATTTACATTTATAATTATTTAACAAATGTACCTATACAAAATATTTTAAAACATTTTAAAAAAGGTGAAGGTTTTTGCCCATTTTTCACCATACGAATACTACGTTTTGGAAGGGGCGACTAGAATCAATTCTATTTTTTTGTAAATTTTGACGTTCAAAAGTGCCTTACAAGGGCCTATTTGAAATTTGAATTTGACCCGACCCGGGAATCGAACCCAGGACCTCATGCTCAGCAGTAGCGCTTTCGACCACTAGACCAACGAGGCAGTATTTTATATTTCCTTTCCGCAAAATCTCTTTCTGCTAATCAAACCATCGCCATTTTACAATGGCTAGCCTTGTTACATCCCTGAACCACCCGGTAGCGCGATAGTACGTTGAAAGTTAATGCAATTTGCTGATTGGCGAGCGCGAGGCTCGAATGTTGTCGACACCGCTCTAATGGCATTGAGCTTTTCGACTGTAATACTCTATTTTAAAAGATTTGCATACAAACAATATTGGATCGACTATGAATTAAATGGTTTTAGGAGTAGTGATTCAATAAAACAATAGGTTACCGAAACCACATGTATTTACTTTAATTAATTGACACGTCTACACACTAGGGTGATCGCGTACGAGTTGGGGGTCTCGTTAAATTTATAAATTATAGCTTACTATACAGAGCTGGGCAAAATACATGCTTTGCTTTAATTAAAATACAAATTACAAAATACTATCTCGCACTTATTTAAAATACAAATTACAAAATATTTTTAAGTCGTGTATTTGAAATATAAAATACAAAATACAGTATTTTGACTATTTTTATTTAAAATACAAATTACAAAATACTTACAGTCTGGTGTTAGGTTAGGTATATAAATAGAATAGAACTAATCCAGCCCAGCCTAAGGCAAAGGGAATATATTCTTACCATCATATTTTACAAAATAGCGACCGCTAAATATGTCACAGCATTCACAGGATTCACTCCATCGCCGAATGAAAATTACAATTGACAAGTTATGTAATTGACAATTTGACGTATGTACCTGCAGTACAGACTACAGTACAGTTTAAGTGCAGTGTTGCCAACTTTAAAGATACTTATTACATATTTAGCGGTCGCCATTTTGCTTACGAAAGCTCTCGAGCGCTATTTTCTGCAGATCGCATGTTCATAAGATCGCTAAATGTATTTATGTTCAAATGTATTTTGAAGCCATAAGTATTTGAAATACTAACTACAAAATACCTCAGCGTCAGGTGTTTGAAATAATAATTACAAATAACATTTATAAGAAGTAATTGAATTACAAATACCAATTACGTATTTGTATTTCAATTACGTATTTCAATTACAAGTAATTCAAATACTGCCCAACCCTGTTACTATATTATGCATGTATTATACATATCAACCTTCCTCTTGAATCACTCTATTAAAAAAACAACGGGTTGCACTCCGGGAGTGCCGGCAGAAATGAAAACTTGAACATTAACGTTGTGCATTTTGGAATATTTTGGTGGTTGTTGGGAATGGTAATAATTTCGCACGAATTGCTTTATTTATCATAAATATCAAAAAAACCGCATCAAAATCCGTTGCATAGTTTTAAAGATCTAAGCATAAAAAAGGACAGACAGCGGGAAGCGACTTTGTTTTAAGCTGGGTACTCACTTAGCAGTGTAGCACGTAACGTATCAGATACGGTATCAACCTGCAAGTGGGTACGGCTCGTCCACGGTCCTCCGCGTATCTACGAGCTGCCGGATCCGCAGTGCTCGCAACGACGTCACCCAATTGAATACATAAGTTCGTTTGAAGCTCGCGCGTACGTACTCACTACACAAGCGGTCGTGACGCCCGCGCCGTCCACGAGCACACTGCGAGCCTCCTTTGTGTTCGCAGTGAAACCGCCACTCGGCGGGTCACTACGTTACGTGCTACACTGCTAAGTGAGTACCCAGCTATTATGTAGTGTTTATCTTACATAATTAGACAACGAAGAACTTCATATCTAAGCAGTTTGAAAACCAAATTCCGTGCACACGATGACCATATCTGTTACCGCTCCGGTTCTATAGCCGCCGAGCGCTGCAAGCAGATATGAAGTTCTTGGATGGTACCTCCTACATCCTGTCCCTATGGCGTCACTACATGGTATTATTACTTTTCAACTTTGTTGAAGTTACGTTTTGGTGTTTGTTTTACTAACATAACTTCAACAAAATGGACGACAAACTATGGACTATTATTAACAGAAAATAAATTTTTTAACCCCCGACGCAAAAAGAGGGGTTTAATAAGTTTGAGCGCTATGTGTGTATGTCTGTCTGTGGCACCGTAGCTCTTAAACGGGTGAACCGATTTGAATAGTATTTTTTTTATTTGAAAGCAGGTTTTCTAGCGATGGTTCTTAGACATGTTTTATCAACTCGGTTCAGCCGTTTCAAGATCATCAGCTCTTTTGTGTTACCTGCGGTAGGGATCTAAGACACATAATGGGTATTTACTTTACTTTCAAACATGTGTGTGACCTTTAGGTGTATCAAAGTTTACTTTGATAAACCCTTGTATGCTACTTAACTATGCAAGATTATGGAATTCTTGGTCTGATGCCTGCAGCCAGGATATCCAGCACACTAGTACAATATTGAAAACATAATAGCAGTTTTTGACTTTTTAAATGTTCACTTTTCATTTCTGCGTTGGGGTTTAAAAAAAAGTATAAGTAGTTATATCACCTGAAGCTGTTCCATGGTAGAATAAAATTAAGATTATCTTTTTAATGATCGGAGCAAATACTACGGTTTTTCTTACAAAAAAAAAATGCTATTAGCAGGTGCGTACTTACTCCACAACACTAATAAGGTAAGACAATTAAATAACATGCCTTTATTTGCACACTTAACAATTCATTGGTCGAACTAAATAGGTACTAACAACTGTTTAAATAGTATTTCTTTGGAGACAAAGAAACAACTTACTTTAACTAAAAGCCCCGTCGTTTGTAGTCACAATTTAGAGCCTAGAAACTTATTTAGGTCTTTAGCTAAGTCCTAAATCGTGTCTAAGCTAGATTATCGTGACAATTTATATTTCCTTTTTTTTCTGTTTAATTTGTTCTGTCGGAAGTATTTATCTATGTTCTGTCTGCCCCGTAATGTTTTGGTGCATAGCTCGCTGGTTTAGTGGTGACTGTGACCACTTGGTCACAGTCACCACTCACCACCAACGAGGAGGTCTAGGTCTAGGTTCGATTCCCAGTTTGGGCAAAGTGCGTTTTCCTTAAGATATTTCTCAGTGCAGCCCGAGTCTGAATTTGTGCCCGGTTGATTGCACAATAGGCTTGCTCGTTATGTGGGACTTAAACAATATTAGTGAACCGTGGGTCACAGTTCTGTCTATCCCTTCTGGCAATACGGGGGTAATGTTTTTAGTAACAAAATATATACCCGTAGTCAGTTTTTAGATTTAACCTTAGATTTTCATTAAAAGTTCAATGGAATTCACTTTATTCACAAAAACCTTACAGATTTTTACCATGAAACTTTCTATATAAAAATCCCATACATATCATTTAACTTTATCTGAGGGAACCGATGTGTAAGTTAGAGAAGTTTTCCATTCATTCAGAGTTCATACAAATACGTAGTAAAATAAAAATACTTAGACATAGAGATAAAGTGTGTGATCCGTCTGTAAAGTTTTGTCGTTACTTTCATTACGACTAGTAATGGGGTGGTTATCAGCACATTGACAGGGTTTATTAAGATGTTATTGTAACGCTGTACGTAGACCGGTGTCCAGATTCCCTTCAGGTTTAGATGGACTACCGCTTTCTGAAAACAATGATGGCGAAAATAAACCTTTTTAGTTTAATTACAAAAACAGGTTTATTTTGAGATCTAGGTTATTCGTCGTATCGATGGCACAACAGTTAATAAAATTAAATAAAAAAAAAAAATATTATGGAGATCCAGGTTTAAACTATAGAGCCATTTTTGAAGTACCTATTAACAACTTTATAGTTGTTTACAAAACTGAAAACTTAGTTAGTTGAAAACGTACCAATTAAGTTGTTTATTTCAGTTTTGTTTAAAGAATTGTATTATTGTAATTGTGTTATTAATATTCTCACATGTATAAGTTCAACATGAATGATGTAACCAATATTTTGTAACCAAATTTTTATTTAAAAGAGTGTCCGTGGAGTTTCTTGCCCGTTCTTCCCCATAGGTACCTACTACGCTTTGGAATGGGCATCTAGCTTCATCTTTTCTGACTGACCGACCCCTTGACAATTCAAAAGTGCCTGTAATTGGTTTATTTGAAATAAATGCTTTGAGTTTGAATTAGAGTTTATTTGTATTTGTTGTTTTTTGCAATCGACTCGCCTTTGCCTTACATGGAACTGAAACATAACTGGTGAAATGGGGGTGTGGGTGTGTGTCTGTAGATTCACCTGTGCCCAACCCCTTGGGGAACGTAGGCGTTATGTTATGTATTTTAATCACAGTTACATTCTTGTTATAAGACTGGCTTGAGTATACCTTGAGGCATGAGGAACAGGGTGTAAAGTACACTCATCCTCTAAAGAAAAGGGAGGATGTTTCGAGCAAACGGGACGTGTTGTGTCTGGTGGGCTGCTGCCTGACGACTGATGTCGGGACGTTGTATGCTAGTCGCGCGGGATACTCTGCTTGCGCGATGCAGTATTTTACGTGACGTCAGTGTGATGCGTAGTTCTCATGAGGCAATGTAAATGCCGCCACAAAAACATGCCAAAATAAAAATAAAAAAACATGCGAGGCTGTCTTTTGGGACTGCCGATAAAACTGAAAACTAAGTAACTTCATCTAACGAAAATGTCAGAACTTTATGTGTCTTGCTATCAGTACAAGAACGAAAGCTCTAGCTCCATTAAAAAAATCCAAAAAAATAAAACAGAGTGCGCTGTCAACACGATGGAAAGCGTTAGGTGACGATGACGATTTCTTTCAACCAAAAAGTACTCAACGAGCCTAAAGCAGTTTTCACCTCAAAAATCTAATAAGACCGTTTCAGTTTACCAGCATGTACGGCTCTTCCTGTAACATATTGGTTTTCTAATGTAACATGTTTGTTTTCCTTTGATCGATCATAATTTCTCTCAGCTTTTAAAAACAAATTTTCGGTGGGTTCCTAACCAAACCATCATTTTGTCTTTCATAATAAGTTCTATTTGCCAAAACGAATGTGACACGGAAAGTTAATCTCAGCTTGTTGTTTTAGGATGGCGAGTATTTTTCTTCATAATAGCTGCCCGAGTATTTGGGAGGCTGTTAAATACTTTGATAAGCTATTTAATATCGATATTTCTGACGGATTTTATTACAAGTAGTTCATGGAAAAGAACGGGCAAGGAATTCCATGGACACATTGTTACAGACTTTTCAATCAATGAATCTGCCTAGCCTTTTCCCGGCTTCCAGTCTAACCGGATGCAGCTGAATACCACTATTTTACATGGAGCGACTGCCTAGCTGACCTCCACAACTTAGTATCTGGGTAATACGATACCCCTTGGTAAGATTGGTGTCAGACTTTCGGGCTACTGACGACTCGTAACGACTGTCAAAGATCAACGAATGACAGCCGGAACAAACGGCTTAACGTGCTTTCCGAGACACGGAGGAGTCTCGGTATGTAAAGATGGTCACCCATCTACGTAACAACCTCGGCAAGCGTAGCTTAACCTGATGGATCAACCCGTGCGGCTGTTATTACTTACAGACTTTTAGTTATGTTTAATAATAGGTAATGCATGTATAAAATTATGATTAGTTGCTTTTGGCGAGTGTCATATATGATGACGGAGATCAGCACCCTTTTACTGTAGTTAGTTTAATCTTGGTGGTATTATTCCTAGTACTTGGTCAGATGAGCTCTGCTCGGGTTAAAATAGAGAACGCTCATTTAATAGTATAAGATAGTACATACTAATTCCATGCTGCCATGTCATTATTCTAAGGAGTCATTACTCTTGTTCTAAACTTTGGGCGACCGAGCTCTAGATTGCGTTGCAACAAATACTTCCTATGCCGTAATGTTGCCTCCACTGTTGTAGGAACAATACGAATACGCTACGCCGCTACCGCGCTACCTAAGAGGTCCGTTTTTTTAATTTAACAGTGGAGCCAACATTACGGCATAGGAACTATTTGTTAAAACGCACTGTAGTCGGGTGTCTACCCGTCAGACGTCCTGTCAAAATTTCGATTTTTTGGCTGTTCCTTTTGGGTTTTCCTAAACCACCCCAGGATTCAGGCGACCAAAACAAAAAAAAAAATCGGGTTTCGAGTTTTTGTGACAGATTTTATATACATAGATGACACTATATCGGAGTTCAACGTTTTGTAAAAAAAAAAACTCGTTTTACACCGTCTAACAGGGTGGTGACGTGCTTCAGTCAATTATCAAGCTGCCGCACCCGTCTTTTATTGTTTTAGTGTCTATTACCGGAATGGACTGCCCTGTAATTATGGGAAAATATACTGTCTACGACAGGCGCCCCGTGACATATTATTAAATTATTTACAGCTCCTCATTTATAGATTTAATTGATGTGAACTGATATAAACTTTACTAAAAATACACAATAACTAGTTATTTATTTATTTGACTACCTCGTTGGTCTTGTGGTCGTAGGCTACTGCTGAGCACGAGGATCTGGGGTCGATTCCCAGGTCGGGCAAAGAGTTATTGGGTTTTTCTATCTGGAATTTCTCAGTAGTGAGTCGGGTTTGTATCCAGTTGATGGCAATAGGCTCGCCCCCTATTATATGGGACTTAAACATAACTGACGAAATGTGGTATGCTATATGTACAACTCTTCTCATCCCTTTGGGGAAAGAAGGCGTGATGTTGTGTTATGTTATTTATTTGATTCATATTTTTTGAAGGTCACCAAGACAATATTTTTTTGTGCGGTAATTTAAATCGGCTGCTCGTAGCGCACTCGCGCATACGCGCTACGACTGCTACGCTGCAAATGCGCTACGACTGCTACGCTACAAGTGCGCTACGAACTCATGTAAAATTTCATTTTTTTGCAATTTCGTTGCATATTGCTTACTAAAAGTTCAATCCATACAAAAATATTGGTAAATAAACTTTTAATATTGTTGCTACATTTGAATTACAGACAAATAAATCCTTCATTGTCTCTGTGTACCTAAATAAGCTCAAATAACTTAAATACCAAAGCAGCATGAACTTTCTAGAGTAAAACAATATTTTTAAATAAATGTTATAATAGGAGACAAGAGAATTACTACCGTCTTCACTATTCTTGCCCTAATAAAAAGTATCTTTATCAAGGACTGGCTAAGAAAGGGCGATCCCTTCAAGACGACGAAGGGACGAAAATGATAAGTAGGATAAAGCCACGGTTAACCCTCCCCCCTCCCCCTTGTGATCATCTGGACAAGATTACGGTAATTAGAGCTGCTTCTGGATTTTGTTTAAAAGCCGCTGTTGAGGTGAATCTGTCCGTGTTTCAAGTCAGTTCTAAAGGTGCTCACTCACCGGGAGGATTCGCCTGTAATATAACGTTCTGAGTCGAGCATTACATCAGTGAGGGATGAGAACCGAGCATTACAGTGCACAACCTGAATGATACAATTCGAGCATTACATCAGCGAGGGAGGAGCACCGAGCATTACAGTGCACAACCTGAATGATACAATTCGAGCATTACATCAGTGAGGGATGAGAACCGAGCATTACAGTGCGCAACCTGTAATGATGCAATTCGAGTATTACATCAGTGAGGGAGGAGAACCGAGCATTACAGTGCACAACCTGAATGATACAATTCGAGCATTGCATCAGTGAGGGATGAGAACCGAGCATTACAGTGCGCAACCTGTAATGATGCAATTCGAGTATTACATCAGTGAGGAGGAGAACCGAGCATTACAGTGCACAACCTGAATGATACAATTCGAGCATTACATCAGTGAGGGATGAGAACCGAGCATTACAGTGCGCAACCTGTAATGATGCAATTCGAGTATTACATCAGTGAGGGAGGAGAACCGAGCATTACAGTGTACAACCTGAACGATACAATTCGAGCATTACATCAGCGAGGGTGGAGCACCGAGCATTACAGTGCACAACCTGAATGATACAATTCGACCATTACATCAGTGAGCGAGGAGAGCTGAGCATTAAAGTGCGCAATGTCCGTAATATTTAATCTGAAATGTTACAATACAGGCGAATGCTCGTTAGTGAGGGAGGCAGTATTGTAACGTAATGCTCAAAATCTAATCTGTAAAGTTACATTACAGGCGAATGCTCCCGGTGAGGGAGCACCTTAAGGTTTATCGTTTTACGCTGTATTGAGTTGTATCTGCGTAATGTAGTAAGAATATTTTTGAATTATTTACACTAAAGATGGCAAAGAAGTGTTGCATTAAATTACCTTTATAGTAAAAAACAGTCAGTCAGACAGACAGTCAAAAAATATGCCATTAATTGTATTAAAAAAAAAATGTAAATCCGACATAGTCCGAAGGATTGTCAAACTTAGGTGGCAGTGGGCAGGGCACATTGCTCACAGAACAGATGGCTGATGGGGCCGAAAGGTTTTCGAGTGGCAACGGCATACCTGAAGACATAGCGTTAGAAGGCCTCCCTCAAAGTGTACCAATGACCAGCACCCTAATTACGTAATGCATTTTCAATTTTAAATTGAAACCAATTGAAAAAGATTGTCAGTCCATTGCTTCATAAGTTCGACAAAAAAAAGTCCATTGCTTCATAAGTTCGACAAAAAAAATAGAGCAGATTTTTTTGTCGACCTTATGAAGCACTGGCAATCTTTTTCAATTGGTTTCAATTTAAAATTTATCATGCATTGCGTAATTGGGGGGCTGGTGAAGGCCGCAGGAATCCACTGCGAGAAGCACAGAACCGGAAAAGGTGGTGCTTTGGGGAAGCCTATGTCCAGCTATGTCTTTCGGCTAAAATCATGATGATGATGATGATATGTAAATCATACAAAAGAAGGAATATTGCTATCTTTTTCAAACAGATAGAGCGTAAAAGATAGTACGAACATTTTAAGATGCTTGACACATTAAAACTTTAAATCAACTAAATCAGTCCTGCCTATTATATGAGTAGCAACCAATCATGGGTATCGCATATCTAACCTTATTTAATGACAATATCAAGCCTTTTTTATCATTTTTTTAATATGAATACGTCGCAGAAAACTTGCCGTAGGCTGTTTGAAGAACATTTTCTATGCCAGCCGACAGACGGCTCTTTTCTATACCCACTGACACCAGATGAATACCCTAAGGTTATAATTTAGGTATACAATTTGCTGTCTGCTGAGATAATAACAGCTTACATTCCCTACAATTTGTAGGCTAGACATCATTACTAAACTCTTTCAAGATATTTCAGACCTAAGTATAATCACAGTATAAATAAGTAACAGTATTATATCTTCATAGAAAATGGCCTTAACGAAGCGTTTCGAAATCTCAGTGTTTATCAGTATGCAACAGTATCGAGTGCGAGTGGGATTTACGCACGAACGCGAACTTTTTATCTACCGAACGGCTGCAGGTTACTATTTCAGAGAGGGGTGATTCCGCTCGTAGGAGAAGACGTTGGGGAGGCAACCGCTTCGACTCCTAGCACTCAGAAACTCCGCCTGCAACCTTAAAGGCAGGCGGGAATAAGAGCTTGTCCACAAAGGGCGAATTCGCCGCGATTCTCTCGTGCGTATCACGCGCGACCGTTTCGCCCAGAAAGAGCGTACCTACGCGCGAGCATTTCGAGCGAGCAGCAATTCCGTATCAAAATTTTGGCGGTCCATTTCCCTGGATACGTGCATTTGCTCTGGAGTTCGCGCGTCAACTGGACGCAGCAAGGAGTCTCTAGTATCTCGACTCGCGCGCAATACGCGCGAATCAAGCGCGAGTCGAGAGTCTGGAAAACTGCACGTGATTTACGCGCGTGACCTGGTCCAGAAGGGATGAATTCGCCGCGAAACGTTTCGCGCGAATTCATTCGCGCGTTAACGAGATACTAGGCGCCAATACATCGCGTCCACAAGCATCGCGCGATTTCAAAATACGCGCGTAAATCGCGTGCAGTTCGCCAGACACTCGACTCGCGCTTGATTCGCGCGCTCTTAGGGATCACGGGCGCTCAGAATGGGGACTCTGTCCGCCCACTAAGTGACCTCAGAGATGAGACAGTGTCCACGTGCTGCCTTGCACACTTGCACAGTTTCCCTTTACAGTCTCTTCAGAGATAACAGACGCTGCGGAGAGTGGGTTCCGAATTGATCTTTTGAGAGGTAACGGTGTCCCTTCCAATGTGCAGATGGTGACCCCGGGGTGGTTTTAGTGAGGTAGGAATCCCACACTCTCCAGTCTTATCCCCAAAGCCTTTGAAGGATTCCACCAGCAAAAAAAAAGGGATCTTCGTCAAGGTTACTGCGAGATATAATACTGTAACTTTATTATACTGTGGTATAGTGTTAGTCATCTCGGGAGTTCTGAAACAAGGATTAGAAAACATCAAAATAAATTGATCGCCTCGAAGATTCGTAACTTTTATACAAATACTACAGAATGCAATAACATAGCTAGTCAGCTAAATGTAGAGTTGAGTTAATTACGTGGGTACTAGAATTAGTAGCCACGCAATTAACTCAATTTTACAACCTGTAACCCTGCCTACATATCAACAAAATTATAGATAAAATTTTAAAACAGTACGATGTGAACGTATATTGTAACTAAACAAATATTATCCAAATGTCAAGAAAAATGCGTACTTTCGTAGATACAAGCTGTGATACAAATTAGAACCTTAAGCTGCGTGCGTATGTTCTTTTGTCCGTACTGAACCCCGATAGGTATTACCGTCACGATCCAAGAACGCCAGTTTGGACGCCCGTACGGTACAGTACGGTGGTACGGCGCGGGCGTCTCGATACGGATATAGATACGCTCTAATCCATCGCGAATCGGTTCTTGGCCAAGTTCAAAGCCTACGATACTACGTCCAAAGTTTTTGGATCGCAACGCTGATACGGAACGGAGGTAGGTAAGGTACGGACAAAAAAACATACCTGGACGCACTATTATGTTTCTGCAAGGAGTGCCCTGGTCGTATTTCTCGACTATATTTAAGAATGTTATTCGGACAAGCCTCTTTCTGAGGTGACCTATTTACCTTTCGTAGCTGTCATAATAGAAGGGTAAGAGCATGGGAAGGGATTGTATCAGGTGTGTGGTGGCGACACCCGCTTAAATATTGATAAGTTTTGGCCAGACACTTTGCGTTGGAATGTATTCTCACTTAAGGCGACGATAACCGTCTTTTGATGATTTTGTACCGAAGATCACGTCTAAACGAATAGTCTTAACGATTTGGAAAAAATATATATTAAATTAAAGCATTTTTTTATAACTTATTATATGAATTTTTTAGATTATGTTTATATTACATAGTGAAATTAATTTGTAAAGTTATGTCTAACGCGGATAAAACATTGAGATTCACGCAAAAGCTATCAAGCGTATTTTTCTGAAACGTTCACCATTTTAAAGATAATTTAATTATTGATATTTAAATAAACCTACTTACGTGTTTTATTAAAATACCTTTTTTATGTGTAATAAATTAATAATGCGTCTAATTTAGGACAGCGCTCCTTGATGGACGAGTCCTATTACTGGCTGGACGTACGACGCGTTGCGTGAGCTCAGTACAGAACATGCAAGGTAACAATTCAAGGTTACTGGCATATACCTGCGTCTTAATATAGTGATAGCGTTATTGAACTCAACTTTAACTTGACCTTTTCTGAAGTTGGGAATTCTGCCAAAACGTAGTTCTTAGCTAACAATGCGGGCGACACAAATCTTGGAAGATCAAAAGTATGATTGCCGTGATGGAATGGCATGCAGATTGGTGATAAAAGATTTTTGTTATTAGCCGGCAAGACAATATTACTGCTCATACTTTAGATATTGTTAATAAAACCACTCGGTTCTACGAACATTCTCTCTTAAAAACTTTTTTGCTCCAGAAGCCCTATTTACCGTTAATTCACATCTAATAGTAATAAAAATCCAATTCATTCACTCAATGACAGACAACGCACAGCCTTAGGCTGCCTGTCGGAGCGGAGCGAAGTGGAGAAGAGCGGTGCGGAGTGGAGCTGTGCCAATATTAACCAATGGAGTTGCATAAGATCTGCGCTCCGCTTCAGTGGACAAGGATTTGCGAACTAGTTTAAAAATTCATACAAAACCGCGAAGCGGAGCGGAGAAACGGAGCGGGGAAGCGGAGTGTAGAAGCGGACCGGAGAAACGGAGTGCGGAAGCGGAGCGGGGAAGTGGAGCGAGGAAACCGTCGTCATTACTCATCGCGTGAACTCGGATTAGCTCTGCACAGTCCGCAACTCCGCCCCGCTACCTCGCTCCACACAGTCCGTAACTCCGCTCCGCAGTGCTCCGCATCAATGGACAGACACTGTCCTCAACCCCGCTCCACTCTGCTGCCTCGCCCCGCTCCGCAGCCTCGCTCCGCTTCAATGGACAGGCAGCCTAAACGGCTGAAAATGCAAGCCTGAAATTTTGAAAAGAGTTTTTATTTAACGAAGGTGAGAACTAAAGACGTTTAAAAATTCATTTAAATAGGGATGAAAGTTTGTATTGAAATAAGTTTCAATTATGTCTACCGAAAATGCTCTAGAGATCTTAAAGTAACGTTAAAACTATATTACTAACCAGTCTGAATATGCCAGTGTAAACTTCCCTCGGGCCAATTTGTCGGCAAACTCTCACGGTGCCCGGAGGCGAGCTACACACCGCCATGTTTGGATTGAGTCGTGTGGACTGGCTCAAAGGATAGTGTTCATACTGTTCATTAATCTTGCGGAACTATGTTAAAAGTGAGAGATCTGGTGGAATCTTCGTAGAATTTTGTACTGTATCTACAGTTTTGGCTTTTTATGTTTGCAACTGTATAAAGTAGGTAGCGGACCTTTTGTAACTAATTCATGTACATTTTCCAATATTGGCCACAGGCTATTAGGTATAAGCAATCGTTTTGTGGCTCTTGTTCTTTAGAGGATGCATCCTAAAAGTTGGCAACGTCGTAAATAGCTGTCAAATATTCACCTGTTTTGATAAATTTGGAAATAATACTGTATGGAAATAAGAAATGTGGCTAACTAACTATCTAGAATGAATTGCAATAATATATAACAACTATAATATAATATATAACAAATATATATAATATATAACACCGAATATTTAGTTTTAGATGTAAAAAAAGTATTTGGAAACTTTCCAAATGAATTTTTTACACCTAAAACGGGTACAAAATCAAAATCAATGTTACAATTGCATTTCATTATCAATATTCTAGTTCGCTAGTTAGCCACATTTTTTATTTCCATACAGAAATATTATTAAATTAATCAAAACAGCGAAATATTTGACATCTATTTGCGACGTTGCCAACTTTCAGAATAAATCCTCTTAAAAGTTTAACCCAAACACACACCTGCCGTTTTATCTTTTGCCTTGACCTTCTTACTTATAAACTTTGCTGGACATTCATACATTTAAGACGTTCAACACTTTCGACTCCACCCACTTTTCATAGAACTCTACGCTATGCCGCCATACACATTGGAAGTAAATCCTCCGGGAGAGTTGGCACTACGTTTGCACTAAAGTTAACCACCGCGGACGGTCAACGGCATTAGGTTTTAAGCCGTGTTATAGGTAAAACATTGTAAAACGAAGTAAAATAGTATTTTCAGGACTACTAGTCGCTATATGTAGTTTCCAACCTTTTAATTTTTTTGTGAATATTTGTAAAAGTGAACAAAAAATTAAAAATGCTTTTATTTTAAAACCAACGCATATACTAATAAATCTTTATACATCAGATTTTAGTTTCACGGTTTTTAATGATGTATTCGCTAAGAAAAACCTACATTTAAAATGAGCCCTCCGCGAGGGCTCCCCGCATCTCATATTATGCGACTAGGTGAACCCTCCAGGAGGGCTTCCGGCACTGAATGTGTTTAAACATCAAAATGTATGGTTATGCGGAGACGCTAATAATTTCTCATCGGCTAAGTAGAGCGATGGATGATCTTCGCAGGGTGGCTTGTAGCAGGTGGATGAGAGATACTAAGAATCGAGCTGAATAACGAGCTATTGGAAAAGCCTATGTTCAGCAGTGGACTTCTTTATGCTTATGATGAGGAATCATTACTTACTTAACTTCTAGAAAGATTTATAAATAAGGGGTTGAATTAAAATGTTGTCTAGACACTATTTAGATGCAATCAGCATACATAGTTCTGTGCATGGTTTATATCCGGCTCGAAGGCCGTCATGCTGTGTGGGAGCAGCATGTTTTCGCTGGATTAGAGTAGTGGCTTATCGCTAACTCATAATTTTTTTATATCAGAACTTGGGAAATGTAGTAAAATATGACATTACTTAACTTGGCCCTAAATATCCGCTCTTGCGATTTGACCGACTCATTATTTTTTTATAGCACAACCTGGTATATGTAAAATAAATATAAAAACTATAACTAAACTATACCCTAAATACGAAAAAACTTACGATTAAGCTTGCGATTTGCTTTGACTGAGTGTGCCAGTAAATACTGGCAGACAATAGCTTATGCTCGTGCATGACCACAAAATCACTAAATTATTAAAGGGATCAATAATGCCGTCAGTGTACCTGTCTTGGCACATCAAAAGACTTAGCGGTCATCATTGGAAAGTGGGAGTAAAGGTCTTACGCCTACGCTAAGGTTCAACCTCACAGGCGCGATATGAGTCGTGACATGTCACGATATGACTCTTGCTCTGGTTTCTGAAAATCTATTTCATTTAACCGTTGCCGAATAATTTGGTTTGGTGGCGTCATGTCACGTCAACACGTCGCGGCGTCATATAGCTGCAGTCATGATTCCGAACCCGACCGCAGGCGGCAGCAGCTCGTATTCCAGTCGGTAGATAGCTCAAGCGTTGGCGGAACTACTGGTCTGCAGGCTACGGGCACGTGTTGCCTGTTGCTCGCCCGTAGCTGCCAACGACGGGTTGAGCTACGGAAGGTATTTCATAGAAATTCATGGAAACCAGTCGTGTCGCGGCGACACGCCTGCAGTTGTCTCCTGCGGTCGAGTACGGAATAGTACCTTAATAGTCTTCCGGATATACTTTGTGTTGTTTAGGCTTTCAGTTAGCGGGGGTAAGTCACTGCGGTCTCTGCTTGAGTCAAAACACCACATGTTGAGCCTGTTGGTCATATGCGACCTCATAGAAAATTTAAAAGGTATAGATCCCGCAAAGTCGAGTCGCTTAGTCAGAGTTACGTGTCACGCTTGTGACCCTACCACACAAACGTGACGTGTAACACTTAGTTACGTCATTAATTGGTATGCGATATCGCGATAGGATTATGTGGGTGGATAAACTAGCTTACGTCAGAGAAGCCACTAAAGAAATAATTTGTAATGATTAAATCCTCAGTCAACGAAAGTGGAACTGAACTGATGAGAGGGAAGCGTGGCACCTATGCGTCACTTGAATGCTTTTTAATTTCTGATTTGGCATTGAGTAAGGTCGCAACGGTTGGTCGTAGCTCTATCTATGCGAAGGTACATCTATTAGAAGAAATATCAAAATAAAGAAAGAAAGAAAGAAAAAAAAGAAAGAAAATACATTTATTTAGCACAGACAAAAAGGCACACAGCACAACATAATTATAACACAAGTAAAAAAAAGAGAAAATAAAAAGGAAACAAATAAAAAGAAACAAAGAACAAAACAAGGAACAAATACTAACGTAATTTTCGTTTTTTCTGAAATTTGCAGCCTTTTGACCGTGAAAACTACTGTCAAGTCATTCGTCTTAATTGGATTCACATAACGGCTGGTACTAAAATCACAATTAAGTATAAATACCACACACAGACCATATCCAGGTAAAATTTACAGCAACTTACCTCCAAAAAGACTGGGACGGACAGTGGCATTCACAGGATGTTCAAAGAAACGCTATTCATAACCCACAAAAGAAAAGTTGTAAAATTCACTCAAAACGTCCATTAGTAAAACTCAGTCTCGACTAAATCCTTTGACCTGCCTCGCCTTGCCTCAGGTAAAGATTTCTTTGTGAAGTTTTAGAAATTTTCCTTTTAGATTTTTGGACTAATTAAATAATGTTTCCATTTTTGGGTAGCTACAAAAAGATTTTACCTAAGTAAAATAAGTAATTTTACGTAGGTAAGGGCCGTTTGTTGATAAGCCTCATTACTGGCTAATCGTAATAAGGTTTTTAGTAAGCATTTCTGAGTGTGGCAGGTAAGAAACATTTTGCCCAGCAAACTGCTTTTTCACTGCTTCAAAATTAGTAAAACGTCCTATAAAAATCAATATTCCTGTCACAGTACGCGATCAAAATTGTCTTTCTGTCAAATTAGCCTCTTTAGTCCCACCTGTGACCCTGAAGCTAATCTGCTCGTCTGGAATACGTCTCAAGGACGTATGTACGTACAACTGTGTGAACAAACGCTTTAAGATTAAGGTTGTGTTTTGAGTAAATTTTGTGGAAAGACGAAAAGGTTTGAATCAACGTGAATATTTCGGATTTTTCCCTCTATCTTTTATGAATGGAAAAGGACAATAAAGCTAAATGGTTTAGTAAAAACCTTGATAAGTTCTTAAAACATTTAAAAAATAGCGAAGGGACAATTTGATTAAACATTGAAACCCTATCAGAGGCACGGAACTAAGAATTTAGTCATTAAATAACTTAATATACCCTTCACATTATGACCTATAATTGAGTTTATTATCCTATTTATGTCTCTGGAAAATTCAGAAAAAATAAAAAGAAAATTTCTTAAGAAGGTAAATTTTAGCAAATCATAAAAAACGTCAATTTAGCCGGTATCAAATGCTGAATGGCATAAAATATTAATTCGGATGAGATTCTTATTAGAGCCGATTTTCCCGACAAGATACGAAAATCCTTAAATTATGGGAATTATTAAAAATTAAGATCGAGATCCGGGATTTCCACTCGACCCGAAATGGAGTTGTGACGTTTCGGTTATTGTTTGTTTGATAAATTGCTTTGTGATGGCAACGAAATTAACGTAATGTTCTCATATCTTATGTAATGATTTTATTTAATATCCATTTGGAAAAAGGTCACATTAATAATTTGCTATATGTATCTGTAGGATTCCTATCCATTTTTAAGAGCATTCATCCAAATAGTTGGCAACGTCGCAAATAGCTGTCAAATATTTACCTGTTTTGATTAATTTGGCAGTATTACTGTATGGAAATATGAAATGTGGCTAACTAGGGAACTAAAATATTGATTATTCAATGCAATAATTAATATCATAACACCTAATATTTCGTTTTAGAGGTTTTAGGTGTAAAAAAAGTATTTTGAAACTTTATTAATGCCCTTTTTACACCTAAAACGGTTAAATCATTAAATTCAATGTTATAATTGCAATTCATTATTAATATTCTAGTTCGCTAGTTAGCCACATTTTTTATTTTTATTCAGTAATATTACCAATATTATTAGACATCTATTTACGACGTTGCCCACTTTCAGAATAAAGTGAGATTCAAATAAATGTATACAATTTTAATAATAATTAAGGTTCTGCAAAATGAAAAACGATTATTATCTGGCAATATACTTGTACCCATGTGTACGTTCGTGGTCTGGAGTTAATTTTATGATTCTCCGAAATGAAAACCCTTTGTCGTTTCCAAGTATCAAAATACCTATCTACCTTCATTAAATAAGGCTTCATAGTTTAGCCTTAATCATGCTGAGCAGACAAAGGAATGTACTCTCCCATTTAATAGAATAGTTATGGGTAGTCAGCAGAAGCCCGAAAGTCTGGCAAACATGTTACCAAGGGGTTTCGCATTACCCAGTTACTGGGTTGTGGAGATCAGATAAGCTGTCGCTCTATGTAAAATACTGGTATTTACAACATAGTTGGGAAAAGACTACGCTGACTATACATGATAAATGTTGATGAAATATTTATAACCTAAATACAAAGTATTACCATCGTAAATTGTTTTTAGGGTTCTAAACGTCCGAATGAAAAATCGGAACGGAACGTCCGAATGATTTTAGAATTTTTCGTGTGTCTGTCTGTCTGTCCCAGCCAATTTGTTCCGAATCGAATGGACCACCGACCAATTAAGTTGTTTGGTATACACATAAATTTTAAAACCCAAACACGGACGTATAACGTAAATAAATGAATTTAATATTGGGGTTACTTTTGGGGGAAAAAATAGAAAATAAAAATAACGTTTTTAAAAATGTGCCGTGTGGCACATTAAATGAAAAGGCTTATTGTGAAGATCGCAAATATTTTTTTTACATTTTAAAATAAATAGTTTTAAAGTTATTTAAGAAAATAGATGAAAATTTACCATTTCCACCCTATCTCCGAAACTTAATTTCAAAAAAAAAAAACAGTGATTAGTTCTATACTTATAGATTACAGGAAAACCTATAGGAAATATAGGAAATATAGGTCTTAAAATAACATGGTAAATCTGTCAAGATTGTGGGTAAAAACTTACATTTGCAGTTGGAAGTATGGGAGAACATATTTTTCAACTACAACGTTAAGTTCGTTCTTGGGATAAATTTATCCTAACTACGGAACCCTTCATTGTGTGTGGTCCGACACGAATTTGGCCGGTTTTATATCTAAAGTTCGAAGGAAGTAAATTGAGTTGCTTAATGAATATATTCAAAAAAATCATCCAACCATTTCATTCCGTCATCTCCACTTTCAATTCAACATCTACGAAATGAATAAAGTTTATTAAATAAAGCTTCAGTACGTTTACTGAATGCCACGGACCCGGATATAGTCATATTTGCATTTTAAAGCACGGATACTCGGATATTCCCGGGATATTCTTCGGAGCGGACTCTATTAAACCGGAATGTATATTGCATTCATTGCAACTGGGTCACTACATATTGGTTACACGCGTTGTACGTCTGAATGTAAGGAGATTGAATGCGGTATACCTTATTGATGTATGGATGTATATCTGAAGAGGAATCTTATTGGATTGTTGTCGTGTACCTAACCATGATCGGTTGTTTTTGTCCGATAAGCATTACTACAAATAACCGTACAGACTTGATAACTGATCCTCGAGGAGCTCGTGGCTAAGTAATAACAAGCCGCATGGATCGATCCATCAGGTAAACCTACGCTTGCCAGGGTTGGTCAGTGGATGGGTGACCATCTTCACATACCGAGATTCCTCCGTGCCTCGGAAAGCACGTTAAGCCATTGGTCCCGGCTGTCATTCGTGGATCTTTGACAGTCGTTACGAGTCGTCAGAACCCAATCTTACCAAGGGGTATCGTATCATCACCCAGTTACTGGGTTGTGGAGGTCAGATAGGCAGCCGCTCCATGTAAAATGGTATTCAGCTGCAACCCGTTAGACTGTAAGCCGACCCCAAGATAGTTGGGAAAAGGCTAGGAAGATTGAAGATTGACTTGATAACTGAACCAAGAACTGCCTCAGTTGCTGCGTTTGCATCTAAGTACCTTCAATAACGATCTTAATAATTAAACTAACGGACCTGGCAGACGCGCCACCTACCGGGTCCAATTGTATTTTCGCACCATCCAGATACCCACTCCAATATACCTACACAAAAAAAAAAAACATTCAAAAGGGTCCAGCCGTTTAGGAGGAGTTAGGTGACAAACACACGTAGGTAGGTACAGAAGAATTATACAGGGTTATTTGTAAAACACCAGCAACCTCTTAAGGGGTCATAATACTCATCATTATGAAAAACTTTCACCATGGGAACAAAGTTGAAATCGCGAAAAAAAAATCAGCTGTTCCCTACATTTATGTTCTCATATCTTGTCAAAATGTATGGAACAGCTGCTTTTTTTTCGCGATTTCAGGTAATGGTCCCATAGTAAAAGTTGTTCATAATGATGAGTATAATGACCCCTTAAGAGGTTGCTGGTGTTTTACAAATAACCCTGTAAATAAAGATAAACTTAAATATGTTCAATAGCAGGGCACAGGCTTTCCCCGAACACACCACAACGCCCGTCGGTCCTTCTCGCATCTATCAGATGACATGTCCTTTGTAACTAAATAATTTAATGTCATAGCATGTCCTAAAAATGTACAAACCTATTGTCAATAACCGGGCACAAATACAGACTCCGGGCTGCTTCGGAGAAATTGAAAAACCGATGCAGCAGCTTTATTTATTCCGTGTGTGTTTTACCGCCATGTTCCTCTATACACGCAACTCCAATTTGTTTTAGTAATGCATATTTACATAGACTCGATATTCTAGGAAATGTTTTACTGAAATTCGGCATGTATCAGAAAGGAAAAAAAACACGAAAAAATAAATAGCTACGACAAGATGACAACACATTTTGTTGTTCAGGCTGCACTATATGAATGGGACTAACCAATAGGGAATACTGATACAACGAAATAAATGTACTAGTAGTTTCACTGTGTCAATGCACTTATTTGTATGTTTGTGAACTTGTATGTACTATAGTCTATTTTCTGTATACGTGTCCAAATTGGTAAAAAAATAAGGCACGAAAGTGACGAGCTTTTGCATCACCCATCACTAATAAAGAACTAGATAGGTACACAATCAGCGGCAAAAAATGTCCTCACCGAATGAGCACCCACTTGAACATTTGGGTGCGCTTTTGATTTAGTAGCATTTCAACGCTCCGACGCGACGGTAAACATGCCACATAGTATCGGTCGTAAAAATTTATTGCATTTTGAACATAGCTTTGTGAAATAAACTTTAAGCATTGCGTTTAAGGTTGAATTTACATTTATGTATATTTATTTCAACTATTATTACTTAAACACAATTTGGTGACAGTTTTAAGAGAACATTTGTTTGCGATTGTGTATCTAGTTCTTTATTAGTGATCGATGCACTCTTAGAGTATAAACGTCTAGATTTATGCAAAAAAACACTTTTAACACATAAACTCAAATCGTCGTTCACTTTAATTAGTTTTCATAAAATCGTAATCACAACACATTATTGTTTACCAAATTATTATTATTATTATTATTTATTATTATTATTATTATTTATTATTAGTGAAGAATACAGGTGACGAAAATATCGATGAAGATACATTAAAAAAAATATACCTACATACAAATGATCTCTATTTTAAGTTAGCTATAAATACATTTCCCTGAGAAAATTCAAAAAGTTTGTAAAAATAACAAATTATGAGAAACAGCCTTTAAACACAGACAATTTCTCAATAACAATACCTACAGTTTTCACGAAAGAAAATTCCATGAGCTACATATAATTTACCTTGTGAAGCGAAACGCGACCTGGTTTGTATTCCAAGCGTGGATATTGACAATACGAATGATGATTGCAGTGATCTCGGCCGCCTTTTCATTTCTTCTGAAAATCCAATTACAACATGACTTGTCATGAAGTACAGCTATAATCACATCCATATTTCGGGTAAATTCACCATAATTCCCTTGTAAGTGGTCGTATTAAAACTAGGCTTATTGCAGTCTACAGTTGGACGTTAGCCAAACTGTAGTTATGTTGGTCAACATTATTTATGAACCGTTCAACCGGCACGTTTGCGATGTCATCGTTACTTTACCCAGTTGTCAACATGGGGCAGTGGGGCTGCCCCCCACTGTCCTCCCGCGAGTACCACCACGTCAGTGACAGTAACTTGCATTTTTGTACCCTTTTCTAGTTCTTTGCGGGGAATTTAGTTATGGCTGAAAAAGGCAATTTTAGCAAGGTTACGCTAGTAGCTACCTCCGCCGCGAAACCATAAGAGAGAAACCGCGGTAGTTCAATTCAACTGGCTCGCGTCATGTTTCGCTACTCGAGTTCCGCTGCTCGAATTTCGCGTAGCGGAACATAACGCGAGCCAGTTGAATTGAACTACCGCGGTTTCGCTGCTACGGTTTCGCGGCGCAGGTGTGCTACTGGGTTCAATGCGCCCAAATAAACACTGATTTGGGCTCATTAGACCTTACCTATGCGCAACCTTCTCTGGTATACCAGGCAAGCTGCTGGGAGCTGGGTCTGGTGGCCAGAGTTCATACTACAAAATACTTGGTAAAATACGCACAATAAATTACGTTAGATTACGTAATTAAACGATTATGTGATTACTTAATAGGTACACCTCTGACTAACCCTTCGATCGGGTAAATTACGTTAGGCCAAATTACCAACACTTACTCAAAATTAGGATTGTGCCAAAGAATTAAATAATAAAATCGTTGAACCTAACCGATATTGATCACGCTGACAAACCTAAAGTGAGGTTATGGTGGATTTATACAAAACCGATAATTTGTTGCGCCAGCGGAATCCGAAAGTTGGGACCAAAAGGAATGGAACTTAGCCCAAGTAACGAGGAAGCCTTTGAACTGACTACGCCAAGTAAATAATGCATAACTTGCTCAGAAATGTAACGAATTGTATGAAGATCCTTTTTGGTCTAGTTAGTGCAACTTTTTTTTTGTTAGTGAAGAATTATAAAGATTGAAAGAATTTAATGCGTTTATTTTTGCGCGTTTGTACTAGTGAATGTTGTTAAAAATCTTTTAAAAAGTAAGTAGATTTGGTCCAAAAGGTTTTGTACTAAAACTTGGTCTCCTTAGCTTGGTTTTATTATGTAGTAGCTAACCCGTCAGACGCTGTCCTGTCAAAATTTCAATTACGATTTTTCGGCCGTTCCTGTAGGTTCTTCCTTGTTTTGCTTTTCCTAAACGACCCCTTTACTGAGGCGAACAAAACCTAAAAATAATTATTAAAACCGGTCGAGCCATTTTTGAGCTTTTGTGAGACTAATGCAATTGATTTTTATATATTGAAGATAGATATAAAAGATTTTGTGCAACTCTGTTTGCAGAATGTTGATTACATAAGAAACAAATTGCATAGCTACAACAAATGAAAACGGACCAAACCGACACATTCCCGACACAGTATCACAAAGTTCCATTTACTATGTAACACCTACGGTTATTCCACTGACCCATTTCTTCTAAGAAATTGTGGGAAATAAGGTGCATTCTGTTTTGAAGGCTTCTGCGTATACAATGTTATTGTGTGGTGAAGGAATCTTTAGAAAATCCTTGTGTTAATATTTGCCACAGACGTTCTGAAGCAACTATTGTTAAAGAAGACGTGTTGTTCAGATTAGCTCCTTTTGCTATTGGTATTGCAAAATATTTTTCTGTATTGTAGGATCTTTTAAAGTTACAAGAATCGGAGTTCACTTTGTATCCAGTAGATATGGTAGCTATTGTAATATTTTCTATCCTTCTGGTTCATTAGTAACTTTCAATCGCCAGTTCCTTAATATTATCTACTGCTCTTTCTTATGGTCCTAGATATTAATTTTATATTCGTGGGTATTTCTTATGTTATCATATCCCATTTCTACTTGATTGTTGACTTCACTATCAGTCAGTTTGCGTGTTAGAGCACGAACTAACAATTCCTTCTTAAGTTCTGAGTTGAGCTCCACAATTACTGACAAATGCTTGCACTGATATAATACCATTTCAGACACTAATCTGCATGGTTCTCATATGGCTTGACCAAGATTATATCTGGACTTTAAAAGAGACTGCGACCTCTGAGTTTGTTTCGGCCTTTCTTCTCAGAGTAGTCAGTTAGGAAACGCCGACCTCATCTAGCTTATTTTTTATATTTTTTATGACGTGTAAAAGTGATTCCGATATCCTATTTACAGAATAAACAATTTCATTTCATTTCATTACAATTTCATTTCATTTTATTTCATTTCCTCCTTTATATCTTGACGATTTCATGAATGGAGAAAACCACTTCTAATTATAGTTTGGCCACTCTTTGATCTTACCAAGTTTAAGGAAACATTCTCAATGGTAACAATATCAATTGTGAAACAATATCTTTAGTAGCATATAAAGTACCAGGAGTACAGTAGACAGGAAGAGTGTAAGCAACGCTAAACAGATGGTGGTTGGGTCGTTAGCGCCACACAAACACATCAAGTTTATTGTCTAGACTTCATTGTTAGGCATGCTGTTTAACAATCAGGGTATTTATAACCCTCCATGCGGTTCTTGGGTGAAAATAAGCATCCTGTCAGATCCGGGCAGTCTTGTAATCATCGCCTTGTCTACTCCACACTCTGTAGCCATGAACTGATGGCGTAAGAATTCCGATATTGTTACCACATTGCGAAAATGATTAAAGCTCTATGGGTAGTTACCGAATTTATAAGAACGTCTCTATCTATAATGTTCCCATTGCCGGTACACTCGGCTACACATCAAGCTATACATTTCTAGTTTAAGGCCCGGCGCAAACGGGCCACCGACCGCAGCCACTGGTGGCCAGCGACAGCGACTTAAGGTGATATATTGATAAATATGTGCTTTTTCTTTTTTGTGTACCTTATTAGGTTTAAGGAATAGGGATTCAATATTTTGGTGTATGTTTTTTGACTATATGGCCTAGTATCCTGGAAATGGAATACACGATACAATGAAATTTTCTCGATACAAAAAAATTGCAAAGTTCCACCTATTGTTATGTTTTTTTGAGTATCAAGGCGTAATGCTTATGTGTTATTCAATGGAGTTTTCTTTAAAAAATTAAGAGTAATCATATCAAGGTATAAGATAACCAGTTTTAGTTTTAATAATACTTTTTATTTATAAAAGACGGCAATTCGATTTGGCACTTATGTTGTTTTATTTCGAGCGCATCACATTATCGCCATCACTTATTTTGCCTATAAAAAGTAATGTCATCACTCTCATTCATTCATATTTCAGTCGCCCGGTGGGGCTCGTCGACGATGAATCTATGTCATTTTTTTGCAAATCTGGGCGATCAAATTTACGTTTGTAGTAACAGAAAAGGTTTGTAGTTAGCAAGTTAAAGTAATTATTTAATACAATTAGTGTTGAATAGGTAGGTACACTGTGTGTATGTGTATACTAGTGACACTGAACGATATTACATTATTTTTATATTATTATTTCGTGGTGACATATAAATTACTTATACTACTTACACTTTTAATTACTTATACTTTTTTAAATGGGAAGAAATAAAAAACCAAAACTGAACAGTACCTGCAACGTTTGGAGTATTTACACAGGGCATTCAATGAACAAAGCAATAAGATGATGATAAATAGTGAGTCGAATTCACCACCTTCACTAAAGCATACCAACAACAATCTCTTCTCGCCTTGCGTAGAAATATTGGGTAAGCATTATATTTTCTAAGAACGTCTGTTTTTATACCTACAACTTATAATAATTGTTTATCTAAAGAAATATGCTAAAATATATTATTAGTTTTTAGGTTTGATTGAAATACGTCAACAATACATCAATATGTCAAGTACTGTCACTAACGTTTTTTAAATTAACGTTACTTAGAACGCACTCTTTTCTTAGGTATGTTTCCGTCTTTATCTTGCACTTTTAATTTGACAGTTGTGCGACAGTGACAAGTATAATGCTAAGCCAAAGACCATGCTAACTAAGTAACGTTTTTAAATTCCAGTCAATGATTTTGTTAGTTCGACTTTTGGCCACTAGTTTGGCCGGGGCACGGTAATATTATCATACAGTATTCCAACTTCATACAAACGGACGAAGCGCGAGCTATATCTACGCGCCTCGATCGCGGCATGCGCGTGGCATGCAGACTGCAGACAGTCGCGACTGTGCCGCAGTGACGAACGGACGCTGTGTTGTTTTTTTAACAATAACCGCGCGATTTTTTCACAAAAAATAAGTTCAAGTACATATTTAATATGACGAGTAGGATATATTGTGCTGTTTTTGGTTGCATGAATTTGGCAATGATATACGCATCCAGAAATAACTTTTTTTAGATTACCTGGAAACTCTGAAAGGTAAGACTATGAAATAATTTTACTTACTAGTAGGTAGGTACATAATGTGTGTCTTTTTAATGGATAAGTATTTCCTTTTATCTCCCGAAAAAAAAGATGTCTGGATTAATAAATAAAGTGAATAGAGTAAAGGAAAGTGAGGCTCCACTGTACTTTAGGGACCGCGCGTGCGGAGCTTCATATTTTTATTGCGTGTAGATGCCTTCGTATTGAACGCTTTTGCAAAATTTCACAACTAGCAAACGCTTAGTTTTCGAGAAAAAAAATCTAAAAGTTTCAATAAATTCAATTAATTTACGTATCAAATTGACTTTTTACCGCAGATAATGTACGAATTTAGTAACACTTCTAATATTAAATACTTATTGATATAAAATAACATGAGTACTTAGTACCTATTTAAATTTAACTGAGAAGTTAGAACAAATTGTGATTTTTTTTTTATTTGGTACGCGCCGCGTCACTGCCGCGCAGTTTCCACTTACGTTTTTGGTTTTTCCCCAGTTTCATAATGAATTATTCCTAAAATTCCCTAAAAAATATAAACATTCCTTGGTTAGGGGAATTTTTCATTTTTATAGCATTAAATACCTACAAAACATTCATTATTAATCGAGAGAGACGAAACAAACCAACTCTAGGTATAATGCGACTTATTTCCGATGTCATCTTTAACCACGGAAATAGTAAAATTAACAATAACATGGTAAACTAAAATTCATCATCATCATCAGCCTATTAATGTTTCCACTGCTGGGACACAGGCCTCCTCTCTGTGAGAGGGAGTGGGCTGTAATCTACCACGCGGGCCCAGTGCGGGTTGGTAGATGTCACATGTCTTCGAATTTTTGGTTCTAAGACATGCCGGTTTCCTCACGATGTTTTCCTTCACCGTTTTGAGAGCAGTGGTGATGAAATTATTTACACAAAGTAAAGGGCCTGCTTGGGTTTGAACATACGACTTACAACTCGTAAGTCTGGGCCGTTACCACTGGGCCACCACTGATCCCTACCTGAACTAAAATTAGACGAATTATATTGATTACGAGTTTCAGGGAATCCACTTTAATCAATCGGTCCTGCCATAGAGTAAAGTAGTACATTGGGTGCTGCCTACTATAACTCAAGTTCAATTTTTCCCTAAAATTCCCTAAATCCCTGTCAAAATAAAATATCCCTAAACCATGCTTATCATTGGCCATTTTTCCCTAAAAAAGGGAGAAATCCCTAAAAGTGGAAACACTGCCGCCGCGGGCCGTCCCGCTTAATTGGTACTTTTTTTTTAATTCGCACTGGCTGTTTATACACTCACAAGACCACAGCCTTTTTATTTTTTTTCTATTCGATATTTTTCATGTAAAAAGTTTCGTAGCCGACTACCTGACCAAAAGTTCTATTTTTTAAATTCATTCCCGCCCTAGGGTGAGTGGGAAGCAATTACTATGAGTCTTTCCCGGTTTGTTTCGTCTCTCTCGATTTACACACATCAAAAGTGTCTAGGGATCAAGCATTTTTATGCGGATTTCTTGAGATTGAGATGTGGCTTTGTAATAAATTTATGATTTTATAAATTTATATGGATCCTTTTTGGTGCATTTCATAATTTGAATCAGGAACTGTGAATCAAATTCGAGTAAAAGATGAAAATCAGCTGTCAATATTTTCCCTATAAAAACATACAACGCATTGAAGACATTATTAGTGCTACTGTTTCCCTACTACTGATTAAAACCAACGTTATTATGGAGCAGCGACGTCATTTAAGCAGGGAAGAAATGCTCAGAGCCGTGGGAATGATAGAAGCTGGTTCCCGGCAACGTACTGTGGCTTTAGCTCTGAATACAAGTCAGAGTGTTATCAGTCGACTTTGGACACGTTACCGAAGCACTGGTACCGTGGCTGAGCGCCATGGAGGACGGTATCGCTGCACCACACGGAGACAAGACCGATACATTCAAATCTTAGCTCGAAGAGCTCCAACAATAACCGCCATGATGTTAGCCGTGAGGCTTCATCACTCTTCAGGGAACTTAATTAGCGACCAAACAGTCAGAAACCGCTTGCATGAAGTGAACCTTCATTCCCGAAGACCGCTACGGGTACCACCTATAGCAATGCACAATCGTAGGATTCGATATCAATGGGCTCTTGAACACAGAAATTGGGCAGAAGAACAATGGCGTTTCGTGTGCTTTTCTGATGAGTCTCGTTTTGGTATGAGACCGGATACAAGACGTATACGACACTGGAGAACCCCTGGACGCCAACAGCGATTAAAATCCTGCCAGGAAGTCCATCCTTATAGTGGTGGAACCATCATGGTATGGGCGGGTATTTGGATCGGCGGAAGAACTGAGTTGATTTGGATTAGAGGCAACCTCAACGCTCAAATTTATGCTGAGACGATTGTATCAGACGTCATCGTTCCTCTACAAGTGCAAATCGGTCCCTTATTTCAGTTAATGCATGATAATGCACGACCGCACACCGCAAGAGTTGTAAGACAGACTCTCGCCGCAGCTAACATCAATGTCCTGCCCTGGCCTGCTCAGTCGCCAGACTTGAACCCGATTGAGCATGCATGGGATATGCTACAGAGAAGAGCTCTGCCGAATATGGAGGGTATCCAGTCGCAAGAAGACCTTTTTTTGTTGTTGCAACGAACATGGGCGGCCATTCCACAGCGTGATTTGGATGAACTCATTTTGAGTATGCCAAACCGATGTTCTTGTGTTGTTAGTGTTCGCGGTAGAAACACGGATTATTAATTGTTTAAGTTACCCAATAAAATTTTAAAGAAAACTGTTATTTCAGTCTTTTTTCGAACTTTAATGTTAGTGGTTCAAATGTCAAAAATCCCTTTATTAGGAAAATGGCAAATTTCTTTATTAATGCAAAGGTGACTTGGTTTATCGTTACTGTGACAAACGAAAACACTTTATTTGATGAATCCTTAAAGAAAATTTTAATTAATATCAATCAGGAGAAAAGTTATTGCAAAAATATATGTTGATCCCTAGACACTTTTGATGTGTGTATAATGTTTTCTAGGTATTTATACTATAAAAATGAAAAATTCCCTAAACCTAGGAATTTTTATATTTTTTTAGGGAATTTTAGGGATAATTCATTAGAAACTGGGGAAAAACCAAAAACGTAAGTGGAAACACTGCCGCAGCCTTTTTGTTTTTATTCTATTCGATATTTTTCATTTAAAAAGTTTCGTAGCAGACTACCTAACCAAATGTTCTATTTTTAAAATTCATTCCCGCCCTAGGGCGGGAAGCAAAATTACTATGAGTCTTTCCCGCCCTAGAGAGGGAAGGAGCGTTTTCCACCCGCTACTCGGATCAAACACACACTACTTTCCGAGCATGAGAGATGAAAAAGTATTTTATTTGTGTTTAAAAAAAAAAGTATATTTACAATCACAAAACTAAATGGAAACACAAAAGCAAATGTAATTAAAATGCTGGAGGCGGGCAGCCCTATCGCATGTTTACGTACTGCGCGGCTGTAGGCATTTATTTCTAAGATACGACCGAGTTACAATACTGTTATAATATTACCGTGGCCGGGGTTTGTTGCGGTGACGGGACGTGGTGACTGACTGACTGACCATTAAAGATGGAACCGCCACTCCCCGCGTGCGGGGGAAATAAGCCACACCCGTCAAACTTCTATTTATTTTCGAGGTAGGCCCATATTTTGTAAAGACGCGCCATACACGTGTAGCCGGTGGCGGCCACTCAAAATACATGAAAAAGCGCTGTCGCTGGCCACCAGTGGCTGTGGTCGGTGGCCCGTTTGCGCCGAGCCTAAGCTGACCTCGCATTGTACGGAAATCGTTTACAATGCGAGATCACCATAAACTGGAAATTTATAGCTTGATGTGTAGCCTGTGTACGCACACACAGGCCTCCATTCGGTGAGAGGCAGTGGGCGGTAATCTACCACGCGGCCCCGGTGCGGGTTGGTAGGTGTCACATGTCTTCAAATTTTTAGTTCTAGGACACATTTTTAGTACAAAAACTTTTTGTCATTGAATGTTCCTGAGATGAGATTGCAACTTGAATTAGAAAGTTTTTTAAATACGCAAATTGGTTTATCCTTTTTATCAAATTATCTATAATGTTGAATGGACTTTTGTTGACTTTTGCCCAAACTACCGCCTAAAAATAAATAAATAGACGAAGAAGATTTACCCATTCCATATTCCACGACAAAATAGTAGGTGTTGATTCGCGAAATAATAAAATATTTCTATAACCAACCCAAAAAGAGGCAAAATATTTGATTTTAATTAACAAACAGTGTGAATTTATCGGCCATTTCAATAAAACGAGGTCTATGCCCGAAACTTTTGCTCTATTTTACAGTAAAACAGCCATTTTCATTGTAACATTCTGAAATGTATTGCTCCCTTGTTTGGTTATTACTTTAGGATTTCCAGAAATTCTGTAACGTTTTAGAAATTTCGTTTAAGTTTATTTGATTTTAGAAGTTTCGTTTAAGTTTATTTGAGATAGGAAAGTCTGTGTTTTCTTAACGGTATGTAGCGATTTTACAATAAAATCCCTTTCGAGTATAGGGCTAATTTCACCATTGAAACTGAACGCTGTTTAGTGGTATGAGGAACACGGTGTAAAGTTCACTCATCCACCATAGAAAAGGGAGGATCCTCCGACCGGACGGGTGTTGTGTCTGGCGGGCAACTGATAGTCTTATCTATGTTTTTCGCTCGGTAAACTCTAACTGCGCGATGCAGGAATTGTGTGACGTCGTGTCTTTGCTGCGTAGTTCGTATGTGGCGGTGTAACCGCTACAGCTGGTCGCGTGTTTCATGGCCTTCACCAAATAAACAGAACGCAATCAGCACATCTAAACCGCGATCAACAGCTGTCAGTGTCATCATTGTGGAGGAATCCTAATTCTAATCCTACTAAACTAAAATTATAAATGTGAAAGTGAGTTTGTTTGTTACGCTTTCACGCTAAAACGGCCGAACAGATTTGGATGAAACTTGGCACATGGGCAGACCTGGATTAGGACAGGATACTTTTTATCCCGATATTCCAATGGTATCGAGACTTATCTGGGTGAAACTAATAATAATAATTTAGTACACTGACAATTGAGAGCAGTGGTGGCCCAGTGGTAACGGCCCCGACTTACGAGTTGTAGGTCGTGGGTTCGAACCCAAGCAGGCGCTTTACTTTGTGTAAATAATTTCATCACCACTGCTCTCAAAACGGTGAAGGAAAACATCGTGAGGAAACCGGCATGTCTTAGAACCAAAAATTCGAAGACATGTGACATCTACCAACCCGCACTGGGCCCGCGTGGTGGATTACGGCCCACTCCCTCTCACAGAGAGGAGGCCTGTGTCCCAGCAGTGGGAACATTAATAGGCTGATGATGATGATGACACTGACAGTTCTTGAACGCAGTTTAGATGTGCTGTTTCCGTTCAGTTTAATTGATGAAGTTGAATTTTGACGTATTAAGTGTTTTTTTAACCAATTTACATAAATATTTAAATAACATTTATCATCATCATCATTTAGAATTTAACTTTAGTCTAAAGTTTACACTATCTATAATCTATTAAAAGAGTAACGGTGGAGGTTCTTGCCCATTCTTCTCCATACGAAAACTACCACTATGAAGGGGCGACTAGAATAAATAATTTTTTTTTTGTATTTGACTTCCAAGAGTGCCTTATGTGCTTTGAAATGAATGATCTGACTCTTGACTTTTTTTACTTTTATGAGTAGAATGTAAGGAATAATAGCTGAGTATACCTACATTGTTTTCTTAAATTTCGCAAAACGTCCTGAAAAACTCTTCTAAGAATATTTTCTATTTAAAGTTAAGTTTAGGACACATCCACGAAATTAGGTGAATCTACTTCGTACTTGTTCTGCTTACTGAATTTATGTTATCTCACGTTTTCCGACGTTTGGGACTGAATTACAAAAAATAATTTGAAAGTACGTATATGTGCTTAATAAAGACGATTTCTCTAAGCAAAATCCTTGGAGAATACTAAGTACATTTTATGAATATATTTTTTATTAGTTTTTGGTTGATTTCCAGTTCCTGATGATTTAATGCAAAGGTAGCAGAACTTTGTGATGAACTTTGTATCGAAATAATGGTGGATTTGCTACATTTGTAGAAATTGTGTTGAATGGGGAATGTAATTTCTGATGGCCCATGTTTATGTATCCTTCTATATTTAGCCAACGATACCAAAAACCCATCATATTTTAATTAATTAATATTGACTGTAGTCCATTATAAGCTGCCTTGCAAGCTTTAATGGACACGCCATTAAAATAAATTGATTTCATCGTCTGTTATTAACATGGCGGTAAACTCGCCTCCGTGAAATGGAAATCGTGTAATGGACGAATTGTTTAATAACTTGTCTTTGTTATTAATTAATTATTAATGGAACTATTCGATTAACTAACTAACTTATAATATAATCTGGATTTAAATTAATAAGTATATGGTGGAGAACAAGCTGTTTATATCTCGAATGATTTAAAAAAATGGGTCTGTTTCACAAAGGAAAGGCTCTAGAAAATAAGTAATTAACCTAATTTGTGAATTCTTTTCTAAACTTACCTACTCTAAAGTACCTAGCTAAACAGGCTTTTACTGTAACTACAATTCTGACTCGCACTTGACCGGTTTTGGTTGATCCCCACAGTAGATTGTGACGTATACAGGAATTAATCAATAAGTATTTGAAAAATTGAGATGGGCCTGTGGCGGCATCTACATGGCCACATGCGAACTATGCATCAAAGACCTGACGTCACACAAATCCTGAATCGCGCAATTACAGTTTGACATATAAGACTATCCGACATCAACCATTAGGCAGTTGCCCGGCAGACACGACACCCGTCTGGTCGGATCATCCTCCCTTTTCTATAGAGGATGAGTGAAATTTACACCCTGTTCCTCATATCTCAAAGGCCTGACTCAGAATTGTAGGAACTTACCAAAATACATAAACATAATGTACTGCTAAAACTTCTGTATTACCCTGAACAAGTTACAAACCTGTTTATTGAAGAGAAAAACAATAACCTGTTTCGTATAAGTTAACATAAGATAAACTTTCCTAAAGTTTAGATTCGTATTCCTTTGGGAAAACCCGTCAATAAAAATAATATAAAACAACCGCCATATTTGAGCTTGTATCTACTTTGTATGGCGAGTTGCCTCAAAATTTATTTTCGATGATTTTTGCGAATTGTTTTCTTACGGGATATTCTATTGAAAGCCATTGAAAATTAGATAGATTTTGGCTTGATAGATAAATGAATGTGAATGAAGTAGGTCAATGCACTTGGAGGAGATTGCAGCCCGAGCCAATAAAAAATTACAAAATTATCACAGTAACTGGGTAGTTGGGATCAGATAAGTCGCCCCATGTAAAATAAGCCTTAAAACTCCAGGGAAAAGGCTTGGCAGATGCATCTGCCAAGCCTTTTCCAACTATGTTGGGGTCGGCTTCCAGTCTAACCCATCCGGTTAGGTTATCTGAATATCGGTACTTATTTTTCATGGAGCGACTTATCTGACCTCCACTACCCAGTTACTGGGTAATACGTTACACCTTGATAAGACTGATTGTCAGACTATCGAGCTTCTGTCTTCCCGTAACGACTGTCAAAGATCTACAAATGTCAGCCGGGAGCCCGGAGCCAACGGTTTACCGTGCATTCCGAGGCATGGAGGAGTCTCGAAAATTTTAAAATTCCTAAGAAGACTTTTGTCAAAGATAGGTTTCTATTTTTGAATATTATGCTAGGCAGAAAGTCCTTAGACAAGAATAGAAACCTCTTTTCAACTCCCGTAGGTGCTATCGGAAACTAACAAGATGTTCTTGTTATGAAAATAGGATAGAATAACGACCACAACTGAAGTTTATTTGACGCAGCGCTAGTGTCTATGTCATTACATTAAAAAAAAAATTGTTACACAATTTTCCGCCGGCCTTCTTTCGTGGCGCGCACTCTAACATGCTCTCTTTCACCCCAGTAGCCCACCTCTGTCGCGAAACCGTAGCAGCGAAACTGCAGTAGTTCAATTCAACTGGCTCGGTTACTACAACAACTACTGCGGTTTCGCTGTTACGGTTTCGCTGCGGAGATGTGCTACTGGCGTTAGAGTACTTTAATTAAAGTTTTCAGAATACAAATAATTTAAAATATTAATTTACGTAACTACAAGCAGTTCGTATTACTTCAAAATAGGTATAGTTTATAAGATAAAATAAATCTGATCCGATCAGTTTAAATTCTCTGAACGGAGTAGGTATTGCCACAGGACTACCTTATAAAATTACACCAAATATTTCAGAAACTTAAATACGATTTGAAATTCAAAGCTTTTGCTTATCAGCAGATTGAATTCAAAGCTTGCGATATTTAACTTTGTTTAGCTTAGGACAGAGTTCAAATTCGTACAGATTCATCAAATTAAACTGGCTATAAAGTCAATAATGATGAGGAGATCGCTTTCGAAGGACCTTTGTTAAGTACTTTGTGAGGTCTCCTCAAATTTTGCGAAACAAGTCGCTTAATATAATATCACTTTGAAAAATGTTTAGCATTTTGCTTATAAAAGTAATGGGTAAGAAATAATTGTATCAATTATAGGTACTCCCTGGTTCAAACTTAATGGCGGCTCGGAACATGTGGCGAGTTGCTGCTCAGTAAAGAATTCATGGGTTAGCGGGGGTGAGGGGTGGGGTACCGAGCAGTGGTGGACATATACGCTACGAGAAATCGTTACGATAACACACTTCCGAGCCGCCTTCCGTACCATACATTTGGGTCTAATAGGTACCTATTGAAGTTTTATATGGGACGGTTGATAATTTTTTCGCGAATACAAACGCCCCATTGAGAAATTGGATCAGTTCATGTTGACATAATTTAGGCCCCTACTTAGCATTTCTCATACAAGTAAAAAACACGCGTTTACCTGACTTCTTTATTGACATCGTAACGGAATGCGTAAATAGATCTACGAAGTTCCAGATTGAGAGGTCAAGATTAGGCTAGCCAAATTCATAGCTTGTAAGAATCCATTTAATGCTACGGCCGCAGCTGCGTCTATTGTAACGAAGCTTCCCACAGTGTTAGGATAGGCACACGCAGATGTGACCAACCAGTATAGGTTATCGTCGCGATAGTTCGGGCTTCGTAGGACTTATCGCCCGGGTGTCGGTACATAATAAACGTGGTGAAGCCGCTGATGTGCCCAACGCATTAGCGCGATGCCTTTTTGGTGAGCAAAACATACGAAGCTTCGGCACGCATTACTTTGTCACAATAAACGCAGATGCGGCCGCAGCATTAGAAAAAAACTTTTTGCTCAACAAAATGCCAAAACATGAATGCTAATATCGCTTATTAGAAACACAGACAGCTACAACCTTATTACAAGTTTACAACCACAAACAAACAAATTCACAATATTCATGTCAGTTCCAACTTTTCAATAGACTCCATAATTCATAGGCTTCTATTTGTCCCACATTTGTCCCGTGAATAGGAAATGCGTCCGTCATATGGCGAGCCGAGACCGGTTCTTTGTGGGGAACACAATGGCATGAAAATCGGTATGGAAGTCGGGATGGAAGTCGGGGTGGACGGTGGAACAGGGTCAGATTAAAGTCGAGTAATCATTGGTGGGTTTGACAAAGTGGGGTTTTGTGTTGCGTTGTTTTTAGTTTGATAAAATGGTTAAATAGCAATTAATGTTTTCATAAAGTGCGCGCGGAACGAGTTGGCCGCGCCTTTGGTAATAGATTATTATAGAAATAGATTGAGCGCCTTATCTTACTTAATCTATTTCGGCGCCGTACTTCGCGACGGCAACACGCGTTGAAAGTTACGGCTAGTTTAGACAAAATGCACATGAGATTGCAATAGAGAGATGAGTCACCGAAGTGCAAATGTGCTGTAATTGCACCGAAGTGTTTTGGTTTCAGCTGAACTTATATAGGTATAGCTTCCACTCTGAAATGACGCGCCCCCCACTGCATTACCCATAGAAATCCGCATTACCGTGTGCGTAAATGCGGTAGTGGGGCCCGTCCTTTAAGTTAAGGGGACGGTAACCGACTTTTAATGATTTTATACTGAAGATGACGTCTAAACGAGTAGTGTTAATGATTTGTAAAAAATATATTTATGTTAAATTAGAGCATTTTCTTAATAACTTAATATGGTATTACATAGTGAAATTAATTTGTAAAGTTATGTCTAACGCGGATAAAAAACTGAGAATCACGCAAAATCTATCAATCATATTTTTCTGAAACCTTCACCATTTTATAGATAATTTAATTATTGATCTTTTGGTATACGTGTTTTATTAAAATACCTTTTGTTTTATGTAAAATAAATTAATAATGCGTCTAATTTGGGACAGCGCTCCTTGATGGGCGAGTCCTATTACTGGCTGGACATACGCCGGGTTGCATGAGCTCAGTACAGAATACGTAAGCTAACCACTCAAGGTCACTGTCATATCTGCGTCTTAACAGTGATAGCTGAGCTTATATGGCTTACGTATTGCAGAGGGCTTAGTGTGAGTTTCTTTTAACCATCTCGATTTTACGCATCGACTGCGTTCGACGCTCCGATTGGCCCTTCACCGGTGAAGGCCGGCCGGCTGCCAATCGGAGCGCCGAACGCGGTCGAAGCGTACGGTCGAGATGGTAAATGAAACTCACACTAGGCCCTCTGTTCTTCTTGGTCACGTACTTCATTACTGAAGGTCGTGTCCCTGAAAGGTCTTCGTGGATTTATGTATGATGGTTATCCACATCGTTCGGTTCGCGCTTCTCTCAGGGCAGTCGTAACAGAGAGCCCACGGAGGGTGGTTACTTGGTCTGAACAGCGGTAAGGTGACCGGCCGCGAGGTCTTTTCCCATCTACCTTGCTCATCACCACCAACTTTTCAAGGTTATCCGGTTCCCGACGGGCAATTTATTGCAGTTAACGCGCATTTTATTAGATTTTTATGACTGTTTAATGTCGAATCGGGAAAAAGATGGCCCCTCTTTACACCTAGCTTACTTTATTCCGTATTTGTTGTGTTAAAACATCGTGTATTTTCCAAGGACCCTAAATTTTAATATCATTTAAATAGACTCATAAAACGTTTCTGGAGAACCTTTACAATTCCTTTCATCTATAAAATAAGACGTAATAATTTAATACAATACTTACTACGCAACATTACCCATTCAGTGAGCTCCCTTTTAACCTACAGAGGCCATCACAAAAGAGGTTATGAACAAATAGGTTCACACCTGCGCGCGGGCACATAAAACGCTCGAAACGATTCAGACGCCATTAAAGTGGTATAGTACGTGTTTAAGATGGCGGTAACCCATCTTACGACGAATAAAAGACATCCGGGTACGTCTTGATCAATGAATGAAATACTCGGTATGTTGAAGAATTTGATTTAATTATAGATACTGTGTGCTATGGAGGGGTTAAAGAAATATTCGTTTTGTTCTAGGCAATAAACAAAATCCAGTCCAGTCCCAGTGACCCAGTGGTAACGGCCCCGACTTACAAGGTGTAGGTCGTGGGTTCGAACCCAGACAGGCGCTTTAGTTGTGTAAAATAATTTCATCACCACTGCTAAACGGAAGGAAAACATCGTAAGGAAACCGGCATGTCTTAGGCCGCTTGCCCACTGGTCGGTAAGTGTGCGGGGCGATATCGTTTCGGTACTGCGTGACGTCACGCATTTTACTGCATCGGTACTGTGTGGCTACCATGAGTTTCATTTTACCATCTCGATCAAACGCATCGACCGCGTTTGGCACTCCGATTGGCAGCCGGCCAGCCTTCACCGGTGAAGGGCCAATCGGAACGCCGAACGCGCTCGATGCGTTTGATCGAGAAGGTTAAATGACACTCATGGTAGCCACACTGGAAGCTTACCGCGCAGTGTTTCCACTTTTAGGGATTTCTCCCTGTTTAAGGGAAAAAATACCAATATTAAGTTTGGTTTAGGGATATTTTATTTTGACAGGGATTTGGGGAATTTAGGGGTTAATATGAATTTAAGTTGGTAACCTTATTGTTTATAGTAGGCATCACCCAATATATTACTTGACTCTATGGCACCACCGATTTATTAAAGGATTCGATTTATTCAACCACCGATTTATTCCCTCAACCCAAACTATGAATGCAATTCATCAAATTTTAATTTACCATGTTAATTGTACCATTACCTTATTATTTATAATCATGCTCCCTAAACCAAGGAAATTTGAAGATTTTTTAGGGAAATTTAGAGATAATTCATTCAGAAACAGGGGAAAATCCAAAAACAAGTGAATTATATAGTACGAGAGCCCATGACCAAAACCATGTCACATCGTTTTACGGGAATAATTGTAAAAAAATCTTTACGTTTTGATGATTCTGAACCCGACTCGGTGGGCAGTACCGGTCAGAAACGTTACAGTTTTATGGGAGCCTATTTCTGCTATATCAAAAAAAATTGGCAGACGGTTTCATCACAATGTGTCTGATAATAAAATCAATCTTCCTAGCCTTTTTCCCAACTATCTTGGGGTCGGCTTCCAGTCTAACCGGATGCAGCTGAATACCAATATTTTACATGGAGCGACTGCCTATCTGACCTCCACAACCCAGTAACTGGGTAACACGATACCCCTTGGTAAGACTGGTGTCAGACTTTCGGGCTTCTGACGGCTCGTAACGACTGTCAAAGATCCACAAATGACAGCCGGGACCAACGGCTTAACGTGCTTTCCGAGGCACGGAGGAGTCTCGGTATGTAAAGATGGTCACCCATCCACTGACCAACCCCGGCAAGCGTAGCTTAACCTGGTGGATCGACCCGTGCGGCTTGTTATTACTTAGCCACGAGCTCCTCTGACTGATAATAAAAATATACAAAGATTTCGTAATTTTATTACTAAAAAGTTTGTTTTCAGATATTTCCGTTGCGTCACTTTGCGTGTCAAACGTGGCCTGAGCACATTTCCAAAAATGACGTATTCGAATCAACTGACCAATGTTCACCAGAAAACAAGATTTTCAGATGGATTGCTATGGGTTTTATTGTTTGCCTCAAATTTAATTTTCTCAAATGGTCTCTTGGGTACGTACTCGAAGCTACTGGTTTCTGAAAATGGTGTTTTCGGTATGTAAAATCTATCATTTTTAAACATGATAAAAAAGAATTATCGACATATTTAAAAATGCGGTCAGGTCAGAAGATGTGACGCGGAAAATTTCTGAAAATAGGATTTTTGAATTTAAGAATAACCAAATCTATCGTTTTTATACGATTTTGTTCGTAAAACGATAAGGCAAAAATGTTGGTCATGCTCTCTCGTACTAATTGAATTAATTTGAATTTGGAATTCTAGATGAAAGCAGTGCAGTACACAGATATAGATATATAATAATACCTAGATAACGCAAGTATCACGATCTGTATGAAAACCATGCGTGGCATTTTTGAAAAATGATCAAAGCGCCTAATACCATGAAACTGAAGCGATATACGATAGTATCACTTGTTTCGATTGTCATAACCTGTTAACACTCAACGTCACATCAACCGTTCCTAGTAAAAAGCTATAAAGTATTACGAATATAGGCATTTTCTATTTTATTATTTATGTCCGACTAGCGCGGCGGACAGGCGCAGACCATATACTATATTATATAAAATGAGACACACTGAGCCACGTTCGGGCACGCGAAGTAGATGCTCTTGCGCTATCTAGGTATATCTATATCTGTGTGCAGTACCGATTCGGTACAGAGTGCTTACCGACCAGTGAGGAAACATAAGCAGTACCGCGCAGTACTGTACAGTACTGCGCGGTAAAATACCGACCAATGGGCAAGCGGCCTTAGAACCAAAAATTCGAAGACATGTGACATCTACCAACCCGCACTGGGCCCGCGTGGTAGATTACAGCCCAGTCCCTCTCACAGAGAGGAGCTGTGTCCCAGCAGCAAACATGAGGTGTCGTTGAATTCGGCGTGACATAGACTAAACCAATGACCAGAGAGGCAAATTCCCGTAATTTTTAAGAACGTCCACATTCGCATCTCATTCGCAATCTATAAAAAAATCCAATTCCAATTACCAACATTTATGACAAGTTTGACAGATTGCGACTTGAATTTGAACGATTTGACTTGATAAGTACAAGAATTGGCCTTCTGAAATATGGTGTAACTTTTGTTTCGCCTGCGATACCAAAATTCTATAGATTATAACGGTTACTTTTCTCTTTTCGGTTATGTGTTTTTTCAGTCGGGTTTTTGTCTTTTTTAAATAATTTGCATTATTAGTAATACTTAAGCAGTTTTGTAACATGTGGAACGCAAATAAATTAATATGAATATGAATTCTTGGATCTTATGAAAACAACATAACCCAAGCATTCAAACCACGGATGATTCAAACCCTACACGTAGAAGTACTTACTTACAAAACTTAAAATTGGGCCACAAGCCCACAAGTGTGGCCACGATAATAGCGACAGTTGTCTAACGGCCGAGCCCAATAACCTATTGTCAGTAAACGACAGATCGTATTGATGGTAGACAGTTCAAATTCAAATTCAAAATATTTTATTTCACATAAACCGACTTGGGCACTTATGAAACGTCAGAAGCTAGGTGCACGGTTCCAATTGGTCGTTTCCTATGGAGAAGAGCCGGCAAGAAACTCCACGGTTACTCTTTTAAAAATAGTTGGCTTTTACAACATTTTCAAATAACAGTGTTATTAAGTATGCGAGGACAGTGTAGGTCTTCCAACAAGTACCAGGTAATTAATAAAATAATGATGGTCAAGAAATCTACAGTCCACTAAGCCATACAGCGTTCTCACATTCACAAAATAGAAAAGAATCTTTAAAAAGATAAATCATTTAATATAAATTAAAATCTATTTTAAACGAAATGACGCATGATTGGCATGATTGGAACAGTAACAAATCTGAATTATTATCATTGTTTTTCTATGTGGCATGGTGTTACTTTCCAAAGGATTCTTAGTCTCTGACAGATTATTGGGACGTTAACACCATACATAGATAGGTTTTTCTATCTCCAGTATGCCAAAACTGATGACAGATAGGTTATAGGCAGTTATTGGCTTCGGCCGTAATTCGGAACCTTAAATAATTCTCGTTCATTCCTTTGGTAAGGCATGATTTTATACTAGGCCGGGTTTAAGCCGTATCCAGATTCATCCTTTAAATAACTCGACCGTCACTCCCACACACAACATATTGCTCAGAACTCACACACTCCAAAAATTACGCTCGCATTTGTTTTCCCACTTTCCTTTTCATCCTCAACCGCTGTTTTCGAGGCCTTCGCAATAATTCATGTGATGGCATGGCTTGTCCTCCAAAGTTTTGAACATAACATCTTCGTAAGTAGCAGATGTGATGTTATAGCTAGGATGTTATAGCTAGGAATGTTATAGCTAGGGATGTTATAGCTAACTCATCTGATTGTTTGTTGGCAGTTTGTTTTATTTTACGTGTTTGAACATTTTAAAATTATCTCAAACTTGGTGTGCACGTGGGAAACTTTTTCAGACTTAATTTACTATTATCTTCACTGAATATGCTCTTATAATGTGATTTAGTGTAAAAAAAACAGCGGGTTGCACTCCGGGAGTGCCGGCAGAAGTGAAAACTTGACTGCTTTTTTTTACTCATCAATATGGGTAAAGTTTCTTACCTCGCAATCTTTACGTAATGTCAATGACTATTTATTTTTATATTTACTTTATCGGTTGCTAGGCAACGGACCTTACGGTCGCGTTTACCCATCCCAAAAAGTGCGCAACGCCGCTAAAGAAGTTTTCACTTAAAAAAAAACATACAGCTGCCGCACGCAATGATACTCCGCATTGGCAGTCACAAGTGCGTTGCGGCGCCGTAACGTTTTTACGCCGCAGCGTTGCCACACCGCAAAGATTTCCGCCCAATAATTTCTATGCTGGCGGGGTCTAGAATCTTGTGCTGAATAATTCACGGTAACGTTTGGCGCATTGATGTACCTACACCATATATGTACTCTTAAGACTTGTTGTTGTTTGTTCCGTGGAATAAAATTGACGTCTGATAGTTTTTGTATGGAAAATGTGGAAAATATGACAAAAAAAATATCTCTGGATTAGACTTATAGATATAAGGTATAAAAGTTTGGTCGAATTCGCCCTGTAACAAAAATAATGAATGGTTCTCAACTTATTCCTATCTGAATTATTATAATAATTTATGGAAGATTTTTACTTGTTTTATAATAATATAATGTATGCAGTAGCCATATAGAAACAACTAACAAATATCACCGAAAATATTGAATTGGTAAGCCCAAGTATAACAAGCCAATAGATGTGGGAAAGCAATAAACGAAAATTGGTTCGCAAGTTCAGGCAATGTTGGGGAAGAAAAGTTGAAGTCTTGTATGTATTGTGGTATCAATTTAATTTCTCCTTTTTCACAATGAACGCAGCCAATTTTCAATCATTTGGTTTTTACACATTTTCACGAATCTGATATTATGACTTTCATAAGGAATTTTGATGTGGAACATCTTTCCTCTTGCTTTACTTCCTGAAATCTGTGCACAGAACATATATACTCCCTAAAAATCTGTGGTAGTAATTTCGTGAAAAGGGACGGAAGTGTGTAACAAGAAGCCGGGGAAGTGCGCGCTATTTGATTTGACCAATGAGCGCGCGCGGTGCTAGAGTTGGCCGACGACCTAGACAAGGCCCCGCCTCTTACTATAATGTTGCTTATTACCAAGGTAAGATGTCAGATGTCCGTTAAGATAACAGTATTCTGTGCAGATGTTATAGATCATATACGACTACTGTGAGGCTCGCTCGTTTTTTTAATATGGCGAGTAAAGGATGCAGATGACTAAATCGCGAACGTGTTTGAGTAGGTACCTACTATAATAAAGTTCTTCATAGCATTTTTTCTAACAATTTTATATGCAAGCCATGTCAAGCAAAAATGAGCTGAACTTCCACAAACTTTCATCCCCTGTTTACCCACCTTATTATTTTTTTTTTTTTACTTGGCTATGCTGTCCCAATCCTGGGCAAAGGCATCGCTCCACTCCTTCCATCGTTCGCGAGCCCGCGCCTCCTCCTTCCAGCTTTGACGGAACCTATCCAGCTCGTCCCGCCATCTTCTACGTGGTTTGCCGCCCCCGCCTCACTTACCCCCCTTTACAGGTTTTTTTTTTTTAACTGGTTTTCAGTGCTTACCTTCTTCAAAATTTCAAGCTTCTAGATCCAGTTTTTTAGGATGTCTGTTGTTTGTCAGTGATTTAATTACCTAACTTAAGATTTGTTTTCTTCTTGTGCAGGCGCAGCGGACAAGGAGACCGACGAGGAGGAGGGCCAAACAGGAGGTGCGCCGCCACCCGATGATAACGAAGCTGAACAAGAACAGACCAAGCACATCCTACCACTTACCAACCATCAGCCTGTCGTGTGAGTAAACATGAACCCCCTTACTAATACACGTTGTATTCCGCCTGTATAGTTACACACCGATTTCTCTCTTTCAGTCGTCAGTAATTTGTCATTCGAAAGAAGAACACAAAGCGTTGTGTACCTAACTATACAGGCGATATACAACGTTTATTAGTAAGGGGGTTACAGTAGTGACTAGTCGGGAGATACTCGTAAGCTAGAACAAAACAAAAACCTGTCGGGATTGATTGATAGATTTAGCAATAAAATACATTTATTATTCCTTTTATATGTACCAGTGTGTCAGGCTTTCAGGGTAAAATGTACCTACGACCAAAATAAACCAGTGTCCGGCTTTTATATTTTCGGGCTTGGCAACCCAAGACCTCTCCAATACCATTTCATCCTTGCGATCTTATCGCCAACATCGTCGATCCCTGTCTGTTTCTGTGTTGCGAATTCGTTCCGTTAGTTTTATTCTAATATAAGATATAAGATAAGATAGCGATTAAATATCTTCATAGCGTAGTCAGTATGAGTTAGGTGGCATTTATAAATGGATGGAAAAACGAATTAAACTTTTGTTGCAGTGAGGTGTCAGCCAGTCAGCAAGATTTCTTCAAGATGCTGGATGATAAAATAGAAAATGTAATGTATACTTTATGCTATATAAATGATATTTGATTTAGTGTTTCATGATGTTTAAACCTCTTATTTGCTTACAGGGCAGAGACTACGATTCATCTAGCGAAACAGAAATCCGAATAGAGCACGAGCGGCGAAAGATACTAATAGATCAATGGCGGTCAACGTCAATATCCACACATTCCTCACCATTGCAACCAAGTCCACCCACTCCGGCCAGGAGGCGGGTCCCAAGACCGATACCACCTCCTCCAGAGCGGCAGAACAGCCCAGGATCAGGCAGACGATGCTACAGACAACATGTCCCCGACGGTATGTCACCACCACCAAGAAGATCCCACAGCGCACAATCCCACCATGCGCCCGATCCACGGCAATTCAACGGAGACAACTGGCATGATCCTACAAAATCACCAGTCAAAAGACCACAAAGCGCCGGAGCAAACTGGAAAAACAATCCAAAAGTAGCACCCTACAATCAGAAACCAAGAAAAAACGAAGCGAACGAATATAGAGCAAACCACAATAACCCAGAAGGCCAAGGACCTGGCCAAGACATGTCTCAGATAACATTTAACCCTACATTCCAAACACACAGTCCAGCTCACTCGGCTAAATCTCAGCAGCCCTACATAGCCCAGATAATAAGTTACCCGATGTCACAGCAGGTGACACCGCCATCACCACCAAAGTATATTGCACCTCCGGAAGAATACCAGGATCCTCAGAACAACGTTGTAGACAATGCCAAACCTAACACACAGAGACAGTCGCCAGTTACCCAAGTAAGCAATCAACCACATATCTACTACATACACGGTAACTCCACGACGGCAATGGCCCAGGACATCGCCCAGCAGAGGCAGCAGACCGCCATGCACCTGCAGCAGTACGTCGCCATGAAACAAGCTCAGCAGCAAATGTTTACATATCTACAGAGAAGTCCTCACACAGTGTTCCCGAATATAGATTACTCGCAGAATCCCCCTCCGAATACAATGTATGAGGGACAAGAATTTGTGGGTCAATATGCACATCCTGCGATGAGACCACACAGCGCGCCTACTCCTGTAGGTGTCGTGAGACCCATGCCGGTCGCTACCGGTTTCAGCCCCATGGCAGATGGGACACACATGGTCCAAATGCCAATGTGGACGCACATGCCTCCTGTGGTCTCCACCATGGGCCCGTGGGTTCAGGGTCAACCTCCCGCAGAAATGCAGTACTACTCGCAGGCGCAGTTCATGCCGATGTACCGACCGAACTCGGCGGGGTCCGCCGGTACCCTGACGAGATACCACAAGAAGGAACCGAGTGATAGTGAAGTGAAGAATAACGTGTGCCAAAGCATAAATCTAGTCAGGCAGAAGCCGATAGGTCAGATCGTGTCCCTCCCTGGTCAGGAGCTGACGGTGTGTAATAACGTGAGTGACGTCCCGAGCCCCGCGTCCGTCAGCACGGACAGCGGTGTGTCTCCGGGGAACAGTGTGCCTAACTCAAAAAACTCGGTGTTCAGCACGCCCCTCTCAAGCACCAGTGACACGTTCAGTTTAGATAATAAGAGTAAAAAGAATAAAACTGTACAACCACCTAGATCTCTGAAAAATTCAAAAAGTTTAGATTCTTAGTGAAAACGTTTGTAATTATGTAGATTTTCTAAGTGTATGTAGATTAGTTGTAATTGCTATGTAAAGTATAGATAATTAGATTCCAAAGTGCTTATTATTAAGATGCGACTCGAGTTAATTTCTGCTTTAGAACTAAAATCAGGCGAATAAGTGCAGCTTACATAAGAATCCGGGGTGATTTACCCGGTAAAAAAAAAAGATTTAAAAGTTACATCAGATGTACAGAACTAAATATAACTATCGCTTTAAAATGAAATACTCAATTGATCTAGACAATATTGGCCTTATCTGATATAAACCGTTCAAGTAGAATGTAACTCGAGTTGTTTAAGTAAATTATTGTATTTATTGTGATTCTAATGAAAACTTTTTTTTTAAGATCGGTGTTATACTTATCAAGGTAGATAATGATAACGTAAAAGATGTCACTGCTTCCTTTCAGCTTTGATTATGTCAGAAAGCCCAGAATAAATCAAACGCGGGTGAAACGCCCCGGGCCGAAGCACAAACGTGCGCCGTAAACGCAACGTATATTCGAATGATTTTTCAATTGAAAATACACCTATCCTATAGCATTTCGCTTTAATTTTTTGTGACAAGCACAATTAGTATCTACCATAGGTATGAATAAAGTCGTATAACTAAGTTAACATAAAATGCGAAGCAAGTATTTTAAAAATCGTTCGTGTTTATGTTACGTTCATTCCGCGTGTTTGTGCTTGGCCCACCCGAGTCTGAGTATAAATATTGAATTTGACAGATTGCAAGCAGCATCACTATCAACTGTCAAAATATAGTGAGCACTCTGTACGTAATTATTCTGTGTCGCTCTCTCAAAAACCTATTATTGTAAAAATATTTTATTTAAAATTTAGGTTTTGTTAAAAACAAAGAACATGATAAATTATTAAACTCCTTACGTTTTTTTTTGTTACAATGGCTTTTTAAATGTGAAAAGCTTTTAACTCTACTCTCGGTGTAACATTTTATGTAACATCTCTTGAATGACTTCGCCGACGAGAAAAAATAAGTCCAACATTTTAATCTGTATTTAGATATGTAGCATGTTTTGTTTCTTTAATATACAATGTTATTAAAGGCAAACCAATTTCGTATTTTCATTCACTAGTGAATTATGAAAATACGAATATATTTCTTTATTTCATTCTACATTTCATTATACTTTTCCAAACATTGTTTGGTTTAACTATACTTATTTACATACCAGAGTCATTATTAATGTACAAAAGCTTCAAATTAATTTATTTTCGCATAATATTTTCTTTTGTAGCTTTAATTTTATACTTGTGAATGAGCATATTTTATTTTTACATTTCCAAAACGGGTATAAATTTATTTAAATGAAACCTAAACGAATCTTTACGAATCTAAATGTATGTTTAGATAAAGACATGTAAATGGTACCTTTAAGTGCCGAAATGCATTTTAAATTATCCAATAATAACGGTAACGAACGTATTATTTGTTTTATTTTAACCTTTCTTATGAAAATCTAAAGAATCTAAAGATGGCATTCAGTACCTAGTCAATACATTTTTACTCACGACGTCTTGTTTAATGCTCCCTAATCTAATAAAAGAGCGAGCCTTACTAGTAGTCGCATTATGATGTGTGACATCTGACATCTTGACTGACAGCCAACCGGAAAATGGGTGCGCGGTGCTAGAGTTGTCAGCTGGTTCTAAGCTGACGGCCAACTCTAGCACCGCGCGCGCTCATTGGTCAAATCAAATAGCGTGCGCTTGGGCTTCCTGTTACACATTTCCGTCCCTTTTCACGAAATTACTCCCACAGATAGCAGGAAAGCGAAAGGAAAGATGTTACACATCTAAAAATATACATATTGTGTGACTCACGAAGACACGACTGCGCCCGACGAATAAAGATTCCGACACCAGCAACTGTTAAGAGGTAGGTATATAATGCAGGTAAGTATAAACAAATGTAAGACATCTATTGTTAGATAACCCACAGGGTCTAATAAGCCAAATGGCAGCTGCATGAAATACCAACAAATCCCTACGTATCAGAATAAAGAACTCCTGATTTCATGAATTACTAATACGCGGGCCGTTATTTCAAGCTGAACGGAACCACGGACCCAGGGACCTCAAAAAGGGTCAGATAAATTATTATAAAAACGACGAAAATGTGTTTACAAAAATATTATCATGGCCATTCATTGCCTTTTCTTTGTTGCTGTTTTCTCGATGGCCAGACGTCCTTTCTATAGAATAAAAATTTATTCCGACGAACTGAGAACCTCCTCCTTTTTTTTAAGTCCGTTAATAAAGAGGCATTATGGTGATCCTAATTCAGTTCTCATATTAACACGAGCTTAGTAAAGAAAATACCTCATATTGTTACTGTTAACGTGCTAATACTGATTAATCCTCATTTTGTTACTGTCATCCCACTGCTGAGCAAAGGCTCTCTCTCTTTACATCCCGGGCCAATATTACAGATCTCATAGAAGATAGAGGGATGAGCTAGAGAAAACAAACGCCCAGCGGGTCACATTTTCTCATTCATTGCTTCAGTTAAAAGTATAAAGTCGCGTCGCCACTGTGCATTACACACTCGCGAGGCTCGGCCCCGCGGTTGGGCCTCACGGAACCGCGCGGCGCCAGTGGGGACGCGGGTTTATTCAGTCAGCAAAATGGTAGTTTAGAGGCATGAGGAACATGATATAAAGTTCACCCATCCTCCATTGGAAAGGGACGATCCTCCGACCAGATGGGTGTCTGGCGGGCAACTGCCCAACGATTGATGTCGGATAGTCTTATATGTCGTTCGCGCGGTAAACTGTAATTCTGCGATGCAGGATTTGTGTGACGTCAGGTCTTTGATGCGTAGTTTAAATGTGGCAATGTATATGCCGCAACAGTAGCGACGCTGACTGCTCAGGGTACTTACTCTTGAAGTGTATGCACTTTAAGAGTAAGTACCCTGAGCAGTACTCGATCCAAATGTATGGAATGAATGATAAATAGGTATTTATAGTCTGTACCACACCCTTAATTTTGACCACACCATTCTGAGACACTCTTCATTTCATTGAAAGCGTCTAACGGGCCTCTGCGAGTTGGCTTCGGCCCCTCGTACGCCTTCCAAAGGTCCGGGACCCCAAGGTCCCGAGAAATGTCAAAGATCTTAGGTCCTAAATAATAATATTGATTTTATTTCGGAACAGCATCCATATTGTGATAGTAACATATTATTAAAACAACCTATTATCTTAGTGGTAGTACCAATCACCCTCCGCACAATTGCGTTACAATTATTGGAGAGCTGAAGCTCTCCGCTACAGTTCTCAGGATGCTGTTGCAACTGTCTCTCTTCAGTAGTGAAGCAATTTTCTTGGGATATATCGCGTGAAACCCGTCGATACGCAAACATTTCCGACGCGCTGCAGAAACGAGGAAGTTCCAACAAAATCCTGAAACCAGTATTGTACTGGACGCCCTTTGACCAGCGACTTTTTGGTGTAATTGACCCATTGATTGCTCATGTATAGACTCCGGCAATAAGCTTTTTACTAGGTCTGTACATCGAGGTATCAAAATAGACGTCTAAGAATTTAGGTATCTAATTAAAAGGTACAATTAGGTACAAGAAACCTAAGTACTCAGGTATTCAATACAAACAAGTCGACATGTTTACCAAAAACAAAATAATTACCCTCCAATGTGGTATGTAAACTAAATATTTAACCCTCATAAGCCGCACGGCACCGGAACTTACCGAATCGATGGACAGACAGACCGCAGTTAATTTATACATATTTAAAGTGTTACTAACGCTACTGACTGTGCTATTTTAGGGTTTAAACTGCTATAAATTATTGATTGGTTGGTGACTAGTTGTTTTGCGTCTAGACTGGAAGTTTCCATCCATCTCCCATGTGCTTGAGAAAGTACTGACTTATACAATTTTGTTGGTTGTTATTTAACAAGTTATCACGAGCTGTTCTTCTAGGCTTCGTCAAGAAGCTCGTGGCTAAGTAATAACAGTAGCACGGGTCGATACATCAGATTAAGCTACGCTTGCTGGGGTTGGTCTGTGGATGGTGACCATCTTTGCATACCGAGACTCCTCCGTGCCTCGGAAAGCACGTTAAACCGATGGTCCCGGCTGTATTCGTGGATCTTTGACATCCGATACGGGTCGTCAGAAGCCCGAAAGTCTGACAGGGGTATCGTATTAAGCTTCGTGCAGAATAGGGCGACGCGACAAGCCAACGCGTCACTGGATACTGTTATACCGTGAAGTTTTCATAGAAACTTTATTGTTCATGTCACGTCGCGCTGATCTGCACGAGCCTTTACCCAGTTACTGAGTTGTGGAGGTCAGATAAGCAGTCGCTCCATGTAAAATATTGTTATTCAGCTGCATCCGGTTAGACTGGAAGCCGACCCCAATATAATAAGGAAAAAGCTAGGCAGATTGATTGTTGTACCACTGCAGGGCAAAGGAAAGGGCTCTTCTCATACAGATAAGGCATTTCACACATTGATCACCACGCACATTGATCACCACGCTTGCTCAAGATGAATGCTATTTGAGACACATGTTTTTCCTTCACCGATTTCAGTAGGTAACGTCCAAGATAAACTCAGAAGCTATCGTCTTGCATGATTACAAATGATTGTAGGATTGAGTTATGATAATTACTCAAACCAAATAAAAAGACGTGTGGCACTCGGGGACTGCCCCGGCGAAGCATAGCATTTTTATCAACTTACGCAATTGTAAAATATTAACCCGAATACAAGAAATACATATACAATGATGACATTGACAGGAACTGTTATTCACATTTATAGTTTTTAAAACTTGACACAACGTAATGGCCGGGAACATCAAACTAATAAAAAGGTTTTAATTTAACTATTAATAGTCAAGGATCATTCGTCTAAGTTTTGAACTTTATTGTCAAACAGTTAAACATAATTTTCAATACAACACTCTCGTATCATTCGTCTAAGTAAATTTGAACTTTGTTGTCAAACAGTTAAACATAATTTTCAATACAACACTCTCGTATCATTCGTTTAAGTAAATTTGAACTTTGTTGTCAAGCAGTTAAACATAATTTTTAATACAAAACATTCTTTTCTTAGGAAAAACAAAACACTGTTTTCGTTACGGAATTTCTGGATTAGGTCTCCACGCTCAAGGCCCGCGATAGAAGCTATGCAATAGCTTAAAAAACCAAGACCATACTGCTGCGAACAATACAACTCCGTATCATAGTTGCGACAAACAAATGCGCGACAAATGCTAGGGCGACAATACGATAAGTCGACCATCAGCGGTACGACAGCACATCTCGACGAACGTTAGTGCGACAGATTGTTTTCATGACCATCGATGTGACGACGAAACTTTTGATCGACAAACGATAGCGCGACACAATTTTCGCTACAAACTAAATCACGAGAAACATTTCTATAATATTTTGTTGCTAATAGCAGACATAGTGTTTTTAACCGTCTTCGAAAAGGAGGAGGTTATCAATTCGGATGTTTATTTATATTATTTTTTTATTTACGTTCTGGCATTTAGAGACGGATTTGATAAATTATTTTTTTGTCAGAAAGGGTCAGACTCAGGATCTAATGATGGGATCCTTGAGAAATCGTGGGAACTCTTCAAATATTATAGGCGATTTGGGTATTTTTTATAGTAACTCATGCAGTTACTCTTGGAAAGCACCACTTGGTGAAGTGGAACTGATGATGTAGACCACAGATGGCCAGCGGAACTGTTCAATAATAAGTATTTTACGGGTTGCGATTCGATTACTTTAATATGGTTGCCAAGCAATTTATTCTCGTCACAATGCATATGGCGAAGTCGAGATGATGCTTAAGTTTTTTATCTTGTTAGTACGTTTTCGTGAGATAATTTCCGAAGCCGGGGAGAAAATCTAGTACCTACATATCAAAGACAAACAACTACAAATAAATAGGTACAGAGAAGTCTCTCAGTCGATTACTACAGCCATTTATAACGGTGTCTCTCTAATGTAATATGCGAACAAATGCGTGGCGATAAGATAAATTAATGGCCCCCTAGTGAACGTTACATGCCTAGTATACAATATCTCGCTTCGTACAATTATTACTGGAACATTGTGTAAGTTTGTGATACACACATACGCCCTGAATGGTAATCGTAGCAAGATAGCTTTAGAAGACATGATGGCTTTTATATAATCACGAACGCAAATATTCGCTTTTTCTTCCTTCCTATCTTCAAATAACGAATGATGAATTCATTATGAATTTCAGCTTCTATTCCTGTCAATAGATGCCCAGTTTAGATATCCCCAATAAGTAAAGCTACCTATCAATCAGTATAATGTATTTTCAATTCTTGTTTCCACACGATTAGATGCTTATCCTCTATCGATGTTTATCCATCGACACTCGACAATTTTTAATTTTTATTCGTTTATTTATTAATTAATAGTGAACCAGAACCAGCAGCTATATCAGATGGATAACAATTGTATAAAATATGTAACATAAAGTCAATTACAGGTTCTCGCGAGCAAAAACAGAAAAAGTAGTAGAAATCTTAGGATCACTAACAAGCACAATAGTAAAAATATATATTTAGGGTACAACAAGCACTATGAACTTTAAAAAAAATTCAGTGTTCAGCCGAGTGCGTGCAGAACAGGTTTTGGTGGTAAATGGGTCAAATGAGAACTCTTTACAAAGAATATTAAAGGCCTTACTCGCTCGCACCATGTATGAGTTTTTCTAGTAATTAACAAACATAAATCAATCAGCTAACAGTCAATATTGACCTATAAATGTTATAACTTAACCACACCACACTATCCTAATAATATCACATAATTTCGTATCAACAAAATAATAAGTATATCTATCATTACGGCTTCCTATTACAAAAACATGAATACTACCGCCAAGCTATTTAAAGAGAATATCATGACGGCATAAATAACTAAAACCGAGCTTTTGAATGAATTATTAATAGCATTGGTCGAAAGGACCCAATACTTGAATAATAGAGATCGATATTGGCGTGACCCGGCTTGGTATGCAACCTCGGACTCGCCAAGGACAAGAAAATAATATGATCTATTCTAGACCTTATTGTTTAATGCTATTTGATATATTGCTTATGCGGGGTGCGTGGCAATGGGCCGGCCATATTAGCCGTAGAACCGATGACCGTTGGGGTAGACGTGTTCTTTAGGACGCTTTCAGGCGAGGTGAAGCTACGATCTTCGCAGGGTGGCTGCTAGCAGCTGGATGAGAGTTACTGAGAATCGAGCAGAATGGCGTGCAATTGGAGAGGCCTTATACCCAGCAGTGGACTGCTGTAGTATTGTTTGGTATGACTTTCGAGAAAGGTTTTGTGTAAGTACGTTTCTACGAGTCAGATTTCTTTTCAGGGACAACTTGTGTCAGTTCCAACGGACGGAATGTTAATGTTCCTTCTTCTGATTTTGATCTACGTGAAAAGTTAAAATCTTATAAGTAGTCAGGTCATAGTAATGTCTCTTCTTAGCGTGTCGATAGTAATGTGAACAAGGATATCCCATCTTCTCAACTAACTGTTGTGGGCAAATAATTTCTTCTTCTATACCCGCGCTGCCCTGAGCGACGTTAAAATTCGACCAACCAAACCAACCAATGCCCCAAACGTCGGCGGACCCTGGACAGCTAATTTAACATTCTGTAATGCAGTCTAGGTGACTAATCTTTTTAACACGAAGGCACGAATTGGTCTTTCACAAGACCCATCGCAAACAGCTCTTAAAAACCATAATTTCTTAGGGGTTTCCTTGGTTCAGATAATTTAGTAGATACGAGTATATGTACAATCCGCATATACAATCCCCCAAACGTCCGGTGCATCCTGGACAGCTAGTACTCGGGAACGCAGTCTAGGTGACTGATCCTTTTACCAAGAAGGCACGAACTGGTCTTTCTCGAGACCCATCGCAAACGGCTCTTAAAAGCCATAATTTCTTAAAGATTTCTTTGGTTAGCTAGATATATTTACTAACCTACCGAAGGTTAGTAAATATATCTACAGTTTAACATGAAAAATTTATTCTGTTTTGTAACCGTAGCTAGAAGGCTACAAAGATCGCTCGTGGAAGTTTAGCTCTCGTCAAACTTTGTTGAGAGCCACTAAAAATACTCATTTTAAGTCCAAGGAAGACTTTGTAAGCTATACGCTGCTTTTATATGTAAAATTGTAGTTCAAAAGTTTCACTACGAGCTATTTGTAGTATTTCCTTCTAAAGTTTAAGTTTAATATGACTTCGATAATAAGGAACTCGTGTAATTTGTAGTAAATGTTCTAAATAATTGTACAGTTACTCGAAGTATTTGAAACGGATAGTTTTAGCGTTAGTATCTACAACGTTAAATCACAGCAACCCCAGGGTACTGGGCAAGAGTAATAGTAATTTAAGAAATTAAATTAAAATGGAACGTGATCGATTTAAAATAAAGTTCGCATTTTATTAACTTCACATAAGACCACAGACAAAAGCGAAGTCATTTGTTTTTTTTCGAAACTTAAGGTGGCTGCATACATAACGTGATTTAACCCAGACGGAACGGGACGACGCGACGCGACGTTCGTCGTTTCACAAAAAATAAAAAATAAACGGCGTGTCCCTAATGACGTTCCCATTCTGTATACAAAAATTCAATTGAATATATTCAATAGTTCGGCAAAATCCATAGTCGGCTCGGGCTATTCCGTTTATCCACCCCAAAAATCCACCCTAAGGTGGATATTCTGAAATGTATGCCCGAGAATTCACCCAAGCCCTAGTTGGATAAACTATATGAATTTATAGGCTTAGGGCATACATTACATTTAATTTGTTTGAAAAACTCATTCGAAGCTAGGATTTATTTGACAGTTCCAAATTTTTTGTTGTATGGTAGTCTCCACATTGTACGAAAGAGCATACGTCACGGGATGGGACAGCGACATGGCTCCCAAGGAACGGAACTAATATCGTCGGTGACGATGTTTAGCACGTCCCGCCCCTCGCGTGCACGTCCCGTCCGTGACATGGCTCCGCTGTTTACACACAGTCGCTCCGGTCGCTCCAGAGAGCTAAATAGTGACGCGTCACCTAGCACGTTAGTCTCGCGTCACTGTCGCGATGCGTATGCAATAAACACCCATCCGTGTTTTCATAATTCCACGTTCCATATCCACCCGTCCAGTATGTAGCGACCTTTAATCATCGCGATTTCACTTCTCACATGTTGAAGCAATATTTACTGCTGAATCGACCCCATGGCATACTCGTTTCAGTATTCATGACCGGTCTTCATTCATCATATTCCCCATTAAAATTATAGACATAACACAAGATAAACTACAACACAAACATATTAAACAAACTCATTGACTGACCCACAGTTTTCGCAGCATATCTTTCAGAACTCCGTTAGTTACAACCATATTTGTGAATGATGGCAGTACGTTAACACCTCATCAACTGTTTATTTTAATATTAACATCTGTTCACCATCAATGGATGGTATTCAAGGTTTTATAGACTCTTCATTCACTCATTAAAATATTCATGTGTGTGTATATTTTTGAGATACTTTACGCGAAAGTGTAAAAACATAATGGTTTATTTATAAGCGTTACTTACAGCTGTTAAGAGACGTTATGACGTCAAATATTTATGAGGGCCTCGTGGTTAAATAATAACAGCCGCACGGGTCGATCTTCAAGGGTAAGCAACGCTTGCTGAGGTCGGTCCGTAGATGGGTGACCAGCCTTTATATACCGAGACCCCTCCATGCCTCGGAAAGCACGTTAAGCAGTTGATCCTGTATTTAGCTGCATCTGGTAAGACTGGAAGCCGGCCCCAACAAAGTTGGGAAAAATCATCAGTCGCCGATAGACGTCCACTGCTGGACTTGTCTCTCCACGCACCGCCACGTCCACCTTGTGGGAGGCCTTCCAACGCGACGTTTAGCGGTACGCGGTCGCCACTCCAGAATTTTTCAACCCTATCGGCCATCTCTTCTACAAACGTACTTTTACAAATAAAGGGGTTAATTAGCTGCCATGCAAACGCATCTCTCGCCTCTCCTTTTAGAAGTTATTGTAATATCAACAAGTTTGCAACTCCAATGGCTTGCGTCAAGGAATGTACAGTAAATAAATAGGACGTTATACTATGCAGTTTCTTCCATATGGAAATCCTTGTAAATCCAATCGTCTGAGATATTTAGAGGGTTCTGTCGGGTCGGGCTTCAGCCAAAATGTACCTACTTAGCTTTTGAACGGAAGAACGTAATCATTAGTTGTATATAATAATGCAGTTTAGTTTCTTCTTGATTACAGCACGAAAAGAGCACACAAACCTCATCTCAGGATAACCTCTCCGTAATAACACAAGTATAGCATAATCAGCCTATAAATAGTGTTCCCACTGCTGGGACTCTGGCCTTCTCTCTTCCAGTGGGAGTGGGCTGTAATCTACCATGCGGGCCCAGTACAGGGTGGTAGATATCACATGTTTTCGGATTTTTTGGTTCTAGGACATTCCCTCACGATGTTTTCCTTCACCGTTTTGAGAGCAGTGGTGATGAAGTTATTTACACAAACTAAAGCGCCTGTCTAGGTTCAAACCCATGACCTACAACCCGGGCCGTTACAACTGGGCCACCACTGCTCTCTGTAATAGCACTGTATTGCAACTTCCCAATCTTATCAAAAAGGATCTAAAAATAAACTCATGAATTCATGCAAACAACTTGTCGGAAGCTATAGCCAATATTTGATATTTCGCAGCACATTTTTCGCCAAACATAGATTACCGCAGCGCAGCTGTTCTGAAAACCGCGTTGCGGTTGTAATGCCCTCGTCACAGTCAGTGAAGCGATAACATAGAGTTTTTGCCAACCGCATAACGTTAATTCATACGTTGAAGAAAAGGAGGCTTTCCAGTTTCAAGCTCCGGAATCAAACAGGAGAAAACCTTTGTTATTTGACGGATTCGTGATAACTACCCAATTGGACCGAAATACTAGCGCGAAAAACTTACTATGAACTTACTTCCCAAACATGGTATTTAGGGGTAAGGTGTCTTTTTGAGATTCTTCTTTAGGCAATGTTCTTTAATTTTTTTTTATCTACGACGGGAAAGCTCATGGCCTGCATCTTCCCTGATGATAAGTGATGATCGGGTGGTAGGTGGAAGCGAGCTTCACCCGGAATACTCAACCACAGAGGAACTGGCTATCTTACCTCTAACTGCCGAAACACAACAATGTTGTGAATAGTGTTGTTATAGCGACAGACTCAGATAAGATGGCGGTAGCTAGCCAGGCGGACTTAGAACAAGTCTTACTACCAACCAAACCGAGCAGAAAATTATGCCCCCACTGGGTAACCACTAGACCCAGCGTGATCTTGTTTCTAGTATCGCTTTCGTCTAGCCTTCTATGTGACAAGAGCTTAGGGTTAACAAGCGGTATGCCACGTAGCTTAATATACGTGGCATAACTTGGCGAATAGTGGTGTCATTCTATGACCGCAAATATGTGAATGATCTAGCGGTTATAGCTTCGATAGTACGTTTTCAGGAATAATTTCGATGGTTTGTTACCTGAAAAACGACAAAGATGTAGCGTAACTACGTACCATTCCGTATTACCGCATGGCATAGTAATAATCATTGAGAAAGAAGTCGATCGTCGAATCCGACTCGGCTGGGCAGCGTTCGGGAAGCTACGCAATATCTTCTCGTCCCACATACCACAGTATCTCAAGACGAAAGTCTTTGACCAGTGCGTGTTGCCAGTGATGACTTATGGCACTGAAACGTGGTCGCTCACAATGGGCCTTATCAGAAGGCTAAAAGTCACCCAAAGAGCAATGGAGAGGGCTATGCTTGGAGTTTCCCTACGTGATCGAATCAGAAATGAAGAGATCCGCAGGAAAACCAAGGTAACCGACATAGCCCGAAGAATTGCCAAACTTAAGTGGCAGTGGGCAGGACACATTGCTCGCAGAACTGATGGCCGATGGGGTCGAAAGGTTCTGGAGTGGTGACCACATACCGGAAGACGTAGCATTGGAAGGTCTCCCACAAGATGGACCGATGACCTTGTAAAGGCCGCAGGAATCCGCTGGATGCGGGAAGCACAGAATCGGTCGAAGTGGCGGTGCTTGGGGGAGGCCTATGTCCAGCAGTGGACGTCTTTCGGCTGATGATGATGATGATGATGATAAATAATCATTGTAATATAAACATAACATCACGCCTTGTTTCCCCGAAGAGTTAGGCAGAGGTGAACAAATAGAAGGTCATCCACATTTAGCCACTTATGTTTAAGTCCAAGTAATAAGTAATAGTGGGTGAGCCCATTGCCATTAACGGCACAAATCTAAATCCAGGGCTACTATTGAGAAATTCCTAAATGAAAAACCTAATACTCCGACCTGGGAATCGAAAATATTATAAACGGCAACGTCTCTTTGTCTGTTTGGTAATGCGCTTATTACTCGAGAATATTTCAATGGTTTTATTAATGGATATATTGATTTGTTCTTTGTCTAGCTCTTAGTATATTACTACGTCCAAACTAACGTGGCTGCGGCCAGAGATAAATGTCCTTTCATAATAAATTAAAAGACCTTCGTACAAAATACAAAAGGCGACGTATATTTAGTAACCTAATCCGCTAAACTGTTCTTAAAGAGTAATAAAGAATTCTGTATGAAATCGACACGTGTTTCAACTCTCGATGAGGCATTCTCAGGATGCCGATTGACTTGTTGCGTCCCCGGACACGACTTGTTGCCACGTCAAGAGCCGAACGCAGAGAGGGCTACACCGCCCGACAACCCCTCTTATTTACTGCTCGGTCCTTGGCTAGGATCACGGCTGAGTCAATTAACGAGTTTAGTACAGTCAGGAAAATCAGTTGTTAAGCAATTGACACCCTACGTCAATGTGTCATTCCATACATTGTCCAAGATTGACAGTTCTGATTTTATTATACTGACAAAAAAATTACATTTGGTGTCGACATAAAAATATCCTAGTAAAAAATCTAGCTACCGAATAACTCTCACCAGCGACCACTGATTCAATCTCTGCAGGAGGACCTTCACTGTTGTCGTCTTGTCTCTGTAATATTAAATATTTATCGTGTTATTAAAAAAACCGGTCAAGTGCGAGTTGAACTCGCGTGGACAGGGTTCCGTACGCACTCGACCGGTTTTTTTTTTAACTAAGTAATTACTGTTTTATTTTGTACTTTTAAGTCTAGTAGCTATATTCATTTAATTAAAAAAAAAACAACGAAGTTTTAACTTGCCCGGTTTACTATAAGGAGCCACTAAAGAAATCAGCTATCCACCTCCTAGCTCCATCATCAGACCCACGACACCAAGTGCAATATATTGGACTCATCAAACCGAATTATATGACTTAAAACTCGAAGAGTTTACTAATAGCCACTTAAGAGTTCTACTAACTATCCACCTCCTAGCTCCATCATCAGACCCTCGACACCAAGTGCAATATATTGGACTCATCAAACCGAATTACATGACTTAAAACTCGGAGAGTTTACTAATAGCCACAGGGTTCTAACTATCCGCCTCTTGGCTCCATCATCGGGCACTCGACACCAAATGTACTATATTGGACTCTTCAAACCGAATCATACGAGCCCAAATTCCAGGGGTTTACTAATACTACTAAAGAGTTCCACTATAAACCTCCTGGCTCCATCACCAGACCCTCGACACCAAGTGCAATATATTGGACTCGTCAAACTGAATCATATGAGCTCAAACTCGAGGGGTTTACTAGTAACCATTGAAGAGTTCCACTATCCACTTCCTGGCTCAATCATCAGGCCCTCGAAACCAAGTGCAATATATTGGACTTGTCAAACCAAATCATATGAACCCAAACTCGAGGGGTTTACTAGAAGCCGCTGAAGAGTTCCACTATCCACCTTCTGGCTTCATAATCAGATCAGCTCCAAGAGATACTAAATTATTGTATTGTCATCGAACCTCGATAAATCTATAAAGTTTGAATGAAATGTTTACCTAGGACAAACTGTTCAGTGAGGTAGGTTCAATTTCGAGAATGGGGTTAATCGTGGAATCCGGCTCCACTGGGCAGTGTTAGGGAAGCTACGCAATATCTTCTCGTCTCACATTCCGCAGTCGGGACCAGTGCGTGTTGCCAGTGATGACCTATGGAGCTGAAACACGACGTAATAGCTTGCAATGGGCCTCATTAGAGGGCTGAAAGTCGCCCAAAAGGCAATGGTGCTGTGCTTAGAGTTTCCATGACGACGTGATCTAATCAGAAATTAAGAGATCTGCAGGAGAACCAAGGTAGCCGACATAACCCGAATAATTGCCAAACTTATATGGCAGTGGGCAGGGCACATTGCTCGCGGAACAGATGGCCGATAGGCCTGGGGCCGAAACGTTCTGAAGTGGCAACCGCGTACCGGAAGAGGAAGAGGAACTGATAACTGGAAATCTCTGTTTCTATGAAAATCGGTCTAATTTGGCTGTAACACTATTTTTGAAAAATGTTCTTAACCAAATTTTTAGACCTTTGTATCTTTGAAATAAAGGAAATAAAATAATTAATTGTCTCATTGGAAACAGGCTACATGGTTCCCACAATGGTGTACGAGCTAAAACTGCCATCGGATTACGTCCTGTTTTAGGCTGAAAAATCCAGTTGTCTCCAACTGGCGGCAATTGGTTAAAATCTCCTACAGAAATAATATAGATTTACCAGCAAATGGGATGTCTGTATGGAAAATTTGCTGTAATCTGCAATAAATATGATTGAATGTCCTACTTCCCAACATAGATATTACGTCTAAAATGATTAATTGAACTTTACATAGCTCACTGGCTAATGTGTTAGCAGTGCCTACCGACACCCACCCGCACCGTGAAATCGGCAAACAGAATGCCGTCACTTCTCTTCTGTTTCTACCATGGATCGTCTAACCAAGCAACAAACTCTTTCCTTATTATCTGGTCTAACGCGTCCACGTATTAATCCTTTCAGTTTCATTCCAGTTGAGCCGGGAGAGATCAGAAAGATCATTCTTTCTATTAAATCAAAAGCTGTGGGATGTGACAATATCACCCGTAGTAGGAGCAGGTAGGAGATGATACAGGCAGAATAGTTATATTCTGCCTGTATCATCTCCTACCTGCAATTACCCACATTGTAAATTTTTCCCTGTACACCGGAGTATTCCCTTCCCTGTGGCGCAAAGCGTATGTTCGACCACTACCTAAGGTATCAAATCCCTCTCTTCCTACTGACTTCCGTCCAATTTCTATACTTCCCTTCCTATACAAAGTGCTCGAGGCCTGTGTCCACAAACAATTCTCCAATTTTGTTCATCGTAACTCACTAATTAGCCCTCTTTAATCTGGGTTCAGGCCTGGGCACAGCACTGTTTCCGCCCTCCTTAAAGTGACTGGCGATATAAGGGCAGGACTGGAAGACACTAAAGTTACTGGTCTAGGTGTTGGTTGATTTCTCGAATGCCTTTAATGCCGTCAGTCACGACATCCTGTTAGCTATCCTGTCCTATGTTATGGTCTCTCCCGAAACACTGGAATGGTTCTCCTCTTACATTCAGGAACGTCAGCAGTCCATTCATGTTGGGGATTCTTCTTCCTGCTGGTGTGACTTGGAAGCTGGCGTTCCTCAAGGCGGTATTCTTTCTCCTCTTCTGTTCTCTATTTTTATTAATCTTATAACTTCCGAGCTTCAGTGTGCGTATCATCTGTATGCAGATGACTTGCAGTTGTACTATCAAGGGAGGTTGATGATATACCTGATGCTATCGACAAGTTAAATAGGGACTTGGCAGCCATAAAATCTTGGTCTGATAGATTTGGTGTTGCGGTAAACCCTAATAAGTGTCAGGCGATCATAGTTGGGAGTCCTCGTAGTATTAGTAAGGTGGATGGTTCAACTTTGCCACCAGTTCTCTACAATGGTACGATCGTTCCATTTAGCACTGACGTGAAGGATCTAGGCTTGCACATCAATGCTACCCTGAACTGGCGTAGTCAAGTTGCTAGGGTCAGCCAGAAGGTTACTGGAACGCTGCGGACTCTATACCGACTAAAAAATTTATTACCATCAAGTACCAAGGCAATGCTTGTGCAGTCCTTCATTTTCCCTATCATCGATTATGGTGATGTGTGCTATTATGACCTGAATGCAGATCTCATCGACAAACTTGACCGTCTTCTCAATAACTGCATTCGATTCGTTTTCAATCTCCGTAAATATGATCATGTCTCTGCGCATCGGTCGCTTCTAAAGTGGTTGCCCATACGCCAGCGCAGAGAGCAAAGGGCATTGACCACCTTGTTTTCATTTCTTGACTCTTCCTCTCTCTTCCCCTAGTTATCTAGCCCCCCACTTTCAGTACATTTGCGCAAACCACAATAGAACTCTACGTTCATCACACAATCGTCTTCTTCTATATCCCACTCACCGCACTGACTTCATTCACTCTTCCTTCTTCGTTCAGTCTATCTCTCTGTGGAATGCGCTCCCCCCAAGAAATCAGGATGGCAACCGATTATCCTTTAAAGTTAAAGTTCGCGAGCACATTCGTAAGAAGCTGGCAGTATCATCACAACGGTAATATTTTTCCCATTGTTTGTCTTATTTGTTTTAAGTATATTCGTGTATTTATGTATTATTATATTTATGTATATTTTAGGTATATTATATTTATAGTTTTGATAGGTATATGTATATCCTTAGATTTAATTAAATATTTATTCCACAATTTTCGATATTGCACCTACCACTGTTTGTCTCTGCATCACCCAAAGGTTGACTGGTAGAAAATGCCTATGGCATTAAGTCCGCCTCTGTACATTTGTGTGCTTAAAGTGTTAAATAAATAAATAAATAAAATGCATCGCGGAAGGTACGAGAAGTGAAGGATGCCTCGCCTAAGTACACGTTGGGCGAGCTCGTTGGACGTGTACTGGGGCCTTAGTCGAACTAGCAGTAGCAATAAATTATCCCAAGAACTAACTTAACATTGTAGTTGCAAAACATATTTTCCCATACATTCCAACCGCAAATACAAAATTGAGAGATTTACCATGTTATTTTAAGACCATAGACTTCTCATAGGTTTTCCTGTAATCTATGAGTATTGAACTATTCTCTGTATTTTTTTCATAATTTTAGGCTCAGTAGTTTCGGAGATAAGGGGGGGGGAATGGTCAATTTTCATCTATTTTCGTAAATATCTCTAAAAACATATATTTAATCATTATGAAAAAAATATATTTGAGATCCTTGTAACAATTCCTTCCATTTGATATGTCACACGGTACAATTTGCAAAACTTTTTTTTTTTTCTTTCTTCTTTGCCCCACAAAAGTGAACCCCATATTCAAAATTATTTTATTTTCGTTACACGTCCGTGTTTGGGTCACAGAAATACATATGTGTACCAAATTTCAAGTTAATCGGTACATTAGATTCGGAGCAAATTGGCTGTGACAGCCGGGGTTCCGTTTTTACCTTTTGAGGTACGGAACCCTAAAAAACTGAGTTGGTAGCCAATTTGCTTGACAATTAATTTTCCTGACTCTACTTCATATACGATTGAATTCTCATTCCCCTTTCAATTTTTTCTGTAAAGCCGCGCCTTGACCAGCAAATCTGACAATAATGAGAACCCTCGCAACTGTGCAATCTCGGCCTAAGGTAGGCATCTAATAAGTCCTCCCGGTCCCTCCTCTCATTTATAACGAGAGGTTTTATAGCTAGGTTGCTATCACAAGTTTAATCTAGACTATTTGCAAGATGACTAGCCGTAACGTAGGAGAGTAATTTATTTTAAAATATGCAAGTCGTCGTTTAGCATTATAATTTAATTCTGAAAAAGTTTTCTTTAATGTTTAGTTTCAGTTGCATATTTCAGACATGAGAGACAGAGAAGACATGTGACATCTACCAACCCGCACTGGGCTCGCGTGGTGGATTACAGCCAGGTGGACACAGGCCTCCTCTCTGTGCGAGGGCTCACAGAGAGGAGGCGTGTGTCCCAGCAGTGGGAACATTAATAGGCTGATGATGTTGATGATGATGCATATTTCAGAGGAGCAGTGGTGGCCCAGTGGTAATAGCCCTGACTTACGAGTTTTAAGGTTGTGAGTTCGTACCCAGGCAGGCGCTTTACTTTGTGTAAATAATTTCATCGCCACTGCTCTCAAACGGTGAAGGAAAACATCATGAGGAAACAGACTTGTCTTAGAACCAAAAATTCGAAGATATGTGACATCTACCAACCCGCACTAGGCCCGCGTGGTTTACAGCCCTCGAAGAGAGGCCTGTGTCCCAGCATTGGGATCATTATGGACTGATTATGTACATATTGAACAAATTTCAAAGGGCTATTAGAAATTAGCTTCTGACATTTGAATTTATTAAAAATATACGAGTTTTACTCTTTCTGGAAAGGTAGTCTAGGAACCTATATGCTTGAATCAAAATTACAATCTCATTGGGAGTGGAAACGCAGTGAAGGGACGCCACAGAAGGACATACATATTATAGTGAGCATATTGAGTTATTGTTGTTGGAAGCTCGTGGCTAAGTAATAACAGCCGCACGGGTCTGTTAAGGTAAGGTTAAGCTACGCTTGCCGGGGTTGGATAGGATGGGATCTTCACATACCAAAACTCCTCCGTGCCTCGGAAAGTACGTTAAGCCGTTGGTCCCGGCAGTCATTCGTGGATCTTTGACAATAGTTGTCAGAAGCCCGAAAGTCTGACACCAGTCTTACCAAGGGGTATCTTATACCTATATTGCCCAGTTATTGGGTTGTGGAGGTCAGATAGGCAGTCGGTCCATGTCATCATATCAGCCGAAAGACGTCCAATGCTGGACATAGGCCTCCCCCAAGCACCGCCACTTCGACCGATTCTGTGCTTCCTGTCGGTCCATGTAAAATACTGATATTCAGCTGCATCCCGTTAGACTGGAAGCCGACGCAAAGATAGTTGGGAAAAGGCTAGGCAGAATGATTGATTGATTGGAGTCGTTCTTCAGAAAGGTCAAAGGCCGAAAGGTGTATGATCAGCACCCTAATTGCGTAACACACGATCAAGCACAACCTGAATTAATTTGAAGAAAATTGCTAATCTATTGCTTCGTTTGAAAAAGTTGTCTGTTCAACAACATAAATAACGTAATGAATGTAGTTGAACTGTCAAAATGAAACAGATTGTTAGGGCAGGGCCACGACCCTACCGCTATCAGCGGCAGCGGTGAGCGGCGCGGCGAGCGGTAAAAACAAATGCACAGAAATGTATGAAGCATGCTACGGGGCAACTTTTTAGTTCCCACACCGCGCCGCTCACCGCCCAAAGTCGTGTCCAGGCTCTTATTGGTCACGTGTAAACGAAGCAAAAGTTACCGTCTAAGAAGTTCATAACTAACCACCGTAAAGACTATTCTTGCTTGCAGCGCTCGGTGGCTATAGAACCGGGACGGTAACAGACGTCGTCATGGTGTTCACGGAATTTTGTGTTCTTTGATGGTATGTGTCAGGTATGTAATGTATGCTGAAAAAAGCCGTAGGTATCTTGGGTATCATAATTGACGAGTTTTTATAGGTGCCTTATTTTGTGATTAGAAGTTTTTCAAAACGACGCTATTTCCGTACTGTCAGTAACATGTACCTGTTCACATAAACAGGATGTTACAAAATTGACTTCGGAAATAATGAAGAACAGATGTACGGAACATCTTCTACTTATTAATTCTTTGAAGTCGTTCTCAAACACGTTTCCTTTACGTTGATAGGGATATTGAAATGTTGAGATTAAATTCTAAGAATAAAACATATGAGCTCATTGAACTACATTTTTTATTAATTTTGGAAAAAAACATTAAACTTATAAAAATGAGATCCTCGTTTTCAATTTCAATAGATATAGGGCGGACATAACTTTTTCTTGAAAGTAGTTAATTACCTTTAAGTTCATTAGGAATTATATATTAATAGGTATAATTATAAGAATTTAAATTGATAATATTTATTTATTAAGCTATTGCATAGCTTCTATCGCGGGCCTTGAGCGTGGAGACCGAATCCAGAAACGTAACGAAAATACCTAACACCCCTGTCTCTTTAGTTCAGCAACTCGCCTCTAGGTGGCATTGGTTGTATTATAATTGCATAAGTTGATAAAAACAGCTATGCAATAGCTTTACCGCGGCAGTCTCCGAGTGCCACACATCTTTTTTTTATTTATTTTTGTTAGGGAAAACAAACAATTGTACAATGTACATTATATCTAAGATTACAAAATAATTGGAAGTGGGTAAATGTACAATCCACGACGTTTCCACAGATTACCTAGGTTATAGATACAATGGAGACACAATATTTAAGTTACAAAAACACAAAGAAGAAGACAGAAAGAGGAAAAGAGGATAATATGACATCTCTGTAATTCTGACCTGTACTAAATCATTTATATTTTAATTTAACTGTATTGACATCGAACTTGACGAATTTCGTAGGTAATCCCATTTTATTCAACTTGACAATTTGTATTGTATTGCCTATTTTAAATTATTTTGTGAATTTCACCTTGAAATGGTAAACTTATATTAATTTGATTGATTGAGAGAGTCTTTGTTATTATAGCTTAAACTGTTTGCATGGTTAGTTTATGGATAATTTTAAACTTAACATCTGTAACTTGTAAGTAACTTATTTCTGTGCAAATAAAGAACTATACAGGGTGGCAGGGACATCGACGCGAAGCCTGTTACCAAGGACTCAGTACATGATTCTGAACCCCACTGCGTTGAAATTTTACGTCGGTTATTAATTTTAAAAAAAATCTGCTGTTTCATAGAAAAGTGCAATACCTACGCGGTCAAAATGTATGGAACAGCAGATTTGTTTTTAAATAACCGTAACAACCGTAATAAACAGGCTTCGCGTCGATGTCCCTGACACCCTGTATTCTATTCTATACTATTCTATTCTAGGAATTTAATGTGTTCCTTTGTATAATCAACAAAATATCAAAACACTAATTTTTTCTTACTTTGACAAATATTTTATAAACGCATCCAATGCAAACAAACCCATTACGTTATTTTAACGAACATGGCCAGCTACCCATAATAAACACAAGCAAAACCCGGTATTAATTCGAGAAAATTCCTAAATATACCAAAATCACAAAAGCATTTTTACCTAAATCTGACTATCGAAATTCAACCCCAGAATACGCACGTTATACAACTAAAACATTTTCACAAAAAAATGACATGCCACAATATCAAACAACATTTTCCTAACGTAGACTACAAGCAAACAGAAATAAAATCTATCGGATTACGAGTAAATCAAATATAGTCAGACTCATCCAATATAGTCTGAATTCCTGAACTCGACAGCAAAAATAGACAGACTAGATCTCGAACGAGACTATTCCGATATCTCGAAGATCGAGACGCTTCATTGGACATTTTCCTTTCCACTTTTTTTCTTTATCCATTTCAATTTTTCTTTCTGAAGTGGGTACTCGTGTACGAAGCAATCTCTTTTTTCTCTCGTAGTACAATATTTTGTGATAGCGATGAATTTTTATTGTATGTTCATCTGTAATTGTGAGAAATGTTATTGATTTTGTAATATTTAATTATTGAACTGTCGCATCGAGCGATAGTTGGTGTGGTAAACTACTTCAGTTTAGATATTTTAAAAGCTTGATATCAATTTCAATGTTTTAGACATGGAAAGAAAATGTATTTGTTATAGCCAACTCCCACGGTGCGCCATATCGCGGACGCGCACCAGCCCGCACGAGGACGCACCGCCACGCACGCGTTCAACTTGCGTCTGCGCTACCACGCACGCTAGGTTTCCCACGGTGCGTCGTGCGCGTGCGTCCGCGATATGGCGCACCGTTGGAGGGCGGCTTTATACAAGCATTGAAGCCGCGGAGTTTCTTGCCGGCTCTTCTTCATAGGAATTGGAACCGTGCACCTTCTCACGTGCTTCTTAAAGCCAACTCCCACGGTGCGCCATATCGCGGACGCGCACCAGCCCGCACGAGGACGCACCGCCACGCACGCGTTCAACGCGCGTCTGCGCTACCACGCACGCTAGGTTTCCCACGGTGCGTCGTGCGCGTGCGTCCGCGATATGGCGCACCGTGGGAGGGCGGCTTTACGTTTCATCAGAGCCCATCCCATGTAGGTTTATGTGAATTAAAAAATATTTTGAGTGAGGGCCCGATCACACGTACCACACCACAACGACACCACGTGGACGTGCGCTAATTTGTGAATAACACACAGACTACATTAGGCCATCAAAATCTACCGTGTGGGCGATACCAACCGCATCAAAACGACGGCGGCAGCCACAACGCAACCACAACGTTGGTCCGATGTAACGACACTGTCACAGCCGGCTGTCTGCAAACACTAGCCACAACGTAACCACATCACATCGCAAGTAATAGCGACAACGCAACCACAACGCAACTGTAAGAAGCTTCAGTGACACTATCCACACGTAACCACTGCTTGCCCGCATTGCGTGTGTGTTGGCGACTAAAAGTAGGTATTTAACCGCCTCTGTAGTCAGTCGTTAAGCCACCTGTCTCAGATTTAGAGGTCCCGGGTTCGATTCCCAGTGGGAGCAAAATTTTCTGCTCGGTTTGGTTGGTGGAAGGGCTTGTTCTAAGTCCGCCTGGCTAGCTACCACCATCTTATATAAGTCTGTCGCCATAACAACAATGTTAACAGCATTGTTGTGTTTCGGCAGTTAGAGATAAGATAGCCAGTTCCTCTGTGGTTGAGGATTCCGGGTGAAGCTCGTTTCCACCTTCGGCCTGATCATCACTTACCAACAGGTGAGATGCAGGCCAATAGCTTCCCCGTTGTGGGTTAAAAAAAAAAATCTCCTGATACTCCTGGTCGCTTAGTACCATTTCACAAAATGTTAATTTGATCTGTGTGATTATTTTCTCATCACAGGCACTTCTAACGTTGAGTGTACTTACGTAGAACGGCTGTAATGCGACTGATCTGAGAAAAATGCACCTTCAAGAATAAAATAGGGCCATAAACGGACGTAACGCGTGGCGGCCGTAGCGCGACTCCATCCATATTTTATTGCTGCCATTTAGTGTGGTTGTGGTAGGTGTATACGGGCCCTTAGTGATAATATTATTATGAGCTAAGTATTTAAAAAAGAGCCAAAATTATCCGTTTTCAGTTCTTTCTAAAAATACCGTAGAAAACTTTAACCTGCAGACAATACCTCACCATACACCTAGTAGCTATGTGTTTCATGAATGAACTATCATTCAATTAGCTCCAACAGGTCATCGGTCAGGTCGATGACGTCACGGTTATTTTTACAACGCACTTCGATGTCATTAAACTAATAGCCTTCAGGTTTATGGGGTGAATAGAGTTCAGTAATGTTGTGGCTGTTTAGAAACAAGCCTTCTTTGTGCTTATAGGATTTAAAGTAGGACTAAAGCTACAAGTCGACTACAGATATCAGCAGGCGACGTGTGTCGCCGCGACACTACTGTACCCTAATTGCGTAAAACACGATCAATCAGAATCTGAATCGTTTTGAAACAGATTGCTAATTCATTGCTTCATAAGTTAGAAAAAAAAAACTGCTCAACTACGTAAATAAAGCAATGAATGTTGTTGATGTGTCAAAATGAAACAGATTAGTCGGAATCGTTACGATTTTTTTTTGCGTAATTAGATATCTGGTTTCATATCCAACTCAAGTCTGGGTTAATCTAAATGCTAAGTACTCATCATTCTTATCCAATAGATTTTTATTTGTCATTTTTTATATTCTTTCATACTTTGTAAACTACATGCGACCAGAAAATAAATAAACAAAATTAAGGGGGATGCGCCAAGGTAGCCCGCGAAATTCAAATTTTGATAGGTTTTTTGCATTTTGCAGGTCAGTGTCAGGTTATATCTTGATTAAAATATGATTTGCGAGCGTAACCCATATGGGTTTACAGAATTATAATCATTAGAATCAGCAATACAACTCCTTAGGTTAGCATAATCCCCAAATGTCGTGATTTCATGAAATAGTCATTCAAAGGGATTACATGAACTTATAGAGTTGTATTGATGATTTCTATGATTATAATTTTATGAATAAACATTTGATATGGTCGCAAATCATATTTATATCAACATACAACCTGATACTGACGACCAAATTGCAAAAAACGTAAGAAAATTTGAATTTCGCGGGCTACCCTGACGCTTTCACCGTAGAAATAGCAAAAATGCATTTGATGAACTTAAGTGAAACAAAAAATAATTAATTATTTGTTTTATTTTTGCGGCGATTTGTGAAAATTTCAACTGTCTACCTAATAAGGTTCATGAGATAGAGCTCGCTGACAGACAGACGGACAGACGGACAGACGGACAGCGGAGACTTAGTAATAGAATTCCGTTTGGCTTCGTGTACGGAACCCTTAAACCACTTTAAAACTGTTAAATCAGAAAGAAAAACATGCAAATGCTAAAATAGCCTATGTACCTACACGCAGACTAAACGAACCATTACACTCAATAAATACCACAGCCAAACTCCAGGACCTTTTAAAAATTAAACTGTGTTCTCATTCGCGCGACATTTATTATAGATTTCTGGTTAACTTCGAGCTCTTTAAATTATGTATGTAAATTGGCCATGACTAAATGGACTACTTTTAACGATGGGTTCGTGGAAACTGTCCATACGGTCGGGTCCAAGATCTTTAAGACCCGTCGTACAAATAGAAACAAGAGGCTCTCTGATCCTACTATACAGCTCATGAAGGAGAGGCGCGAGATGATCCTCCAGTCTTCAGACGATGCGTTCAAGTACCGGCAGCTCAATAGACGGATCTCTAAGTCCTTAAAAAGCGACCTTCGTCGCTTTAGGACGGACCGCATTAAGGACGCGATAGAGCGGAATAAGGGCTCCAAGGTCTTTGCAAGAGATCTGTCTACTGGGCAGAGCCAGCTTGCAAAGCTGAAGACCGATGATGGCAGGATCGTATCCGCCAAACCTGAAGTATTGAGAGAGATCGAGAGGTTCTATGGACAGTTATACACGTCATCCAGTAACCCCGTTACGAATCTGGCAAACGACCCAAGAGCTAGATTAACCCGACATTATACCGAAGATATCCCGGACGTCAGCTTGTACGAGATTAGGATGGCTCTAAAGCAACTTAAAAACAACAAGGCGCCGGGTGATGACGGAATTACGGCCGAACTCTTAAAGGCCGGTGGGAAACCCGTTCTAAAGGCCCTCCAGAAGCTGTTCAATTCCGTCATACTCGAGGGTAAAACGCCACAGGCATGGAGCAGAGGTGTGGTGGTACTCTTTTTTAAAAAGGGCGACAATGCCCTGCTTAAGAACTATAGGCCCATCACACTTCTGACCCATGTCTACAAGCTGTTTTCAAGAGTCATCACGAACCGTCTCGCGCGCAGGTTTGACGACTTCCAGCCTCCCGAACAAGCCGGATTCCGTAAAGGCTTTAGCACCGTGGACCACATACATACGCTGCGGCAGGTTATACAGAAGACCGAAGAGTATAACCTGCCTCTCTGCTTAGCGTTCGTGGATTACGAGAAAGCCTTCGATTCGATCGAGGCATGGGCTGTACTGCAGTCTCTTCAACGGTGCCAGATCGACTATCGGTACATCGAGGTGTTAAAGTGCCTATACAAAGACGCCACTATGTCAGTCCGACTCCACGACCAGACCTCGAAACCTATCCTTCTGCAGCGAGGTGTGAGACAAGGAGACGTTATCTCTCCGAAACTGTTCACCGCTGCACTGGAGGATGTCTTCAAGATTCTGGACTGGAAAGGGCTAGGCATCAACATCAATGGCGATTATATCACTGACCTTCGGTTTGCCGACGATATAGTTATCATGGCTGAGACCATGGAGGACCTCAGTATAATGCTCGATGACCTCAGTAGAGCCTCCAAAAGAGTGGGTCTTAAAATGAACATGGACAAGACAAAGGTCATGTCAAATGCCCATGTAACACCCGCCCTCATAAAGATCGGAGACGCTACGCTCGAAGTTGTAGACGAGTATGTTTACCTAGGACAAACTGTTCAGCTAGGTAGGTCCAACTTCGAGAAAGAGGTCAATCGTCGAATCCGACTCGGTTGGGCAGCGTTCGGGAAGCTACGCAATATCTTCTCGTCCCACATACCACAGTGTCTCAAGACGAAAGTCTTTGACCAGTGCGTGTTGCCAGTGATGACTTATGGCACTGAAACGTGGTCGCTCACAATGGGCCTAATTAGAAGGCTAAAAGTCACCCAAAGAGCAATGGAGAGGGCTATGCTTGGAGTTTCCCTACGTGATCGAATCAGAAATGAAGAGATCCGCAGGAGAACCAAGGTAACCGACATAGCCCGAAGAATTGCCAAACTTAAGTGGCAATGGGCAGGACATATTGCTCGCAGAACAGATGGCCGATGGGGCCGAAAGGTTCTGGAGTGGCGACCACGTACCGGAAGACGTAGCGTTGGAAGGCCTCCCACAAGATGGACCGATGACCTAGTAAAGGCCGCAGGAATTCGCTGGATGCGGGAAGCACAGAATCGGTCGAAGTGGCGGTGCTTGGGGGAGGCCTATGTCCAGCAGTGGACGTCTTTCGGCTGATATGATGATGATGATGATGAAATGGACTACGATAGTTCAACACGAATTTCTAACCGTGACCTTTAGGAAACGCCTATAGCTATTGTTAATAGCATTTTAAATCAAGTACCACCTCAATCAATCTGCCTAGCCTTTTCCCAACTATGTATGTTGGGGTTAGTTTCCAGTCTAACCAAATGCAGCAGAATACCAGTGTTGGAAACGGTAAAGTTGAAAAGTCCTGAATTTTCGAAGAAAAATCACTTACTATCTGAGCATCTAGGCTTATGGTTGGAAGCTAATACAACGGTGTTGTTAGAATTTGAACCCTTAAGGGGGTGAAAAGGGGGATGCAATTTTATTTTTTATTAAAGTTCTTTGTTTTTTATCTAAATCAACGTACATAAATCGTTTTTTTTTTTTAATTTCAACCCACAAGATTCTGAAAAGGGGGATGAAGTTTTGTATTGAAGTTGCTCATTCGCTAAATTCTGTATTCAAGTAATAATAATATAAGTACACGTGTACTGTTTCTAAGTTTACGGTATTCTACATTGAGCGACTGCCCAATTGACCTCCACAACCCAATGACTGACTAATACGATACCCCTTGGTAAGAGTGACTCAAAAAAACTCAAATCTCAAAGCATTTTTCAAATAAACCAATTACAGGCACTTTTGAATTGTCAAGGGGTCGGTCAGTCAGAAAAGATGAAGCTAGATGCCCATTCCAAAGCGTAGTAGGTACCTATGGAGAAGAACGGGCAAGAAACTCCACGGACACTCTTTTAAATAAAAATTCGGTTACAAAATATTGGTTACATCATTCATGTTGAACTTATACATGTGAGAACGATGCAAAACGTTAAAAGCGTCCGTAATAAAAGATAAAAAAACAAAAATAAAACAATTCAAAAATTAAATCAAATTAAAATAAGCCATGGCAGCTATGAGATGACCAGTCACAACTGACGGCGCCCGTTCACGAACATGACGCATGGATTAGCACCATTCAGCTCAACCATTTTGAAGGGAGCTAAATGATCCAACACACACGCCACCGTCAGCGTGACATTAGAGTGAGCATGACATACTCTCAGCGGCCAGGGCACATTCAAGGCAATGAAAGACATACCCAGTACCTAAAAGGTAGCTTTATAGTCTGTACATTGACATTTTCCTTATTTATAAATTAAATAATGAACAAGGCATCAGCGTAAAATAATAAAAGCTTTAATCAGATCTCCACACAACCAACAACCCGTGATTTTAATACAAACGAGGATTATAAGTTAAGTAAAAGTTATTGCATGTATAGCATTACGTTTGTCTGCTGGGCTCTCCGGTATGGCGGACTGGTGGGGTCGTCGACCTCCCACCCTCTGTCTCACGCGAGGGGGCGCGTTTGATCTAGACAGCTACTTGTACGAGTCAACTTGAGCCATTCGACTGGCTTGTTTCTGAAGTGGGACTTAAAAGTGTGAATCAAAATGTATTTACTGACTTGAGATTTGTGGCGAAAGATACTTTCTTACAAACATTTTCTTGTTTCCTTTTTAGCTTTTGTCAATTTTTATTAGAATGTTCAGGCGAATGTTGAAATCACAACTTTTTAACGTTTTTTATTTGGTTATTTATGTTACACAGTAAAATACATAGGGATACGACATTATTATAATTTTGAGTATAAACAACTGCTTATTTTTTTTTTAATATCTTCCAGCAGACCTGTGAAAGAAAATAGAAGGTAAAAAAGGTAGGGTTATAATTTTAATTTAATAAAGAGAATCTCAAAAATAAATACTTAACATCAATGGGACCGCTAGCTCAAGAGCTTCCCACCAGCAGAACTCTCAGCAAAGCGTTTCCGACAGCTGGCCGGTAAACACTGGAATAAAGAAAAACTACACAAATAGTGGCGCGTTCCTTTGAAAAGTTTATTTTCAGTTCCGTTCATGCCAAATGCAGGTATACTCTTTAATAGAGAATGGTCGATGTTGAACTCTATAAAGCTTTTAACGAAAACCAGTACCTATTACCCCAATTGCGTAACACACATAAAATAACAATTGATCGCAATTAGTTACATTTCGACAGTTCAAGTTCATTGCGTTATTTACGTTGTTGAGCAGACGTTTTATTTATTATAATAAAAAAATAAAAAATTGTGTTTGTTATGGATCCTGTGTTCTAATAAATATTTTTATTTTTATTATTTATTAATATCCTTCAAAATGCTCGAATTTTGATTGAAAATGTGTTACGCACTTAGGTTGCTGAACTGTTTATCACGATGTATTATTTTGAAACTTTTTTTTAATAAAACAAGTCTTCCGAAAATTCCTTCTTATCAACCTGAACTTCCACATCTGATGAACATATTTTAATTTCCCTATTACTGCTTCAATCAATGGTCAAAATTCTTATAATAAAAACACCACCCTTGAATAAAGGTCACACTGTTTATAAAAAAAATGATAGGAAGACATTACTGCTTCTTTATTTTCACTTTCTTGAGTCATCCTTTCGTCTACTTGTAATTGGTAGGGTGATGCAATTTAAGGGTGAACCATTGCAATTTTTTCCAGCGATTCGAGGGCTCGTTTAGTCTTCCCCTTCCACAAAAAGTCTTGGGCAGTCTAAATGCTTTATCAGATGACACCGCAATAGCGGGGTAGACTTACGGAACTGCAGTAAAAAGATATATTTATTTTAAACCCACGCCACATATTACCCACGCCAACGCTGCACTGAACAATGAAAATAAGATGTTTTTTTCTGGGCGGGCAAACTTATGAGTTCACTTTCAAATAGCCTAGCAATATTGAGTTGGTAAGTACCTACAGTAGGTATCCGTAGGGCATTCGTTGCCAGATATAGGTTCCCTATATCTGGCAACGAATTATGACGAATATTTGAAAGGCATAAAAAATATTGGGTAAGTAATATATGGTATAATTACAAAATGACTAATATTTACAAGATATAACAACTGAACCTATAATTTTATTTGATATAATCATCAGTTAATATAATAAACGATTGATATAATTTTAAAATAACTAATTTTTATAATCATAACATACATGTAATTTAAAATCGTTTGATATACCACTCAAAAGACATAAAACATATTTAGTCTAATATGTAATTTCTATCACAGTTAGTATCCTGAGTAGATATACCTAACTGATTACCACCTGTCAAGATGGTCACTCGCTACGCTCGCTCGCCTTCACGCGTTAAAGTTCACTGTTCTAACCTAACCTAACCCAAATGGATCACCAACAAGAGAGGGGATCTGGCACTCGGCGGCCGCTGCCGCGGCACGCTCCCTACGGTCGCTCGCCTTCGCGCGTTAATGGTCACTGTTCTAACCTAACCTAACCCAAATGGTTCACCAACAAGAGAGGAGATCTGGCACTCCGCGGCCGCTGCCGCGGCACGCTCCCTACGGTCGCTCGCCTTCGCGCGTTAATGGTCACTGTTCTAACCTAACCAAACCCAAATAGTTCACCAACAAGAGAGCCATCTGGCACTCGGCGGCCGCTGCCGCGGTACGCTCCCTACGGTCGCTTGTCTCTAACCAAACCCAAATGGTTCACCAACAAGAGAGCCATCTGGCACTCGGCGGCCGCTGCCGCGGTACGCTCCCTACGGTCGCTCGTTTTCACGCGTTAATGGTCACTGTTCTAACCTAACCTAACCCAAATGGTTCACCAACAAGAGAGGGGATCTGGCACTCGGCGGCCGCTGGCGCGGCACGCTCCCTACGGTCGCTCGCCTTCGCGCGTTAATGGTCACTGTTCTAACCTAACCTAACCCAAATGGTTCACCAATAAGAGAGGGGATCTGGCACTCGGCGGCCGCTGCCGCGGCACGCTCCCTACGGTCACTCGCCTTCGCGCGTTAATGGTCACTGTTCTAACCTAACCTAACCGAAATAATTCACCAACAATAGAGGGGATCGGGTTCACGCCTTAGCCTTCTAACCTAACATATCCGAGTCGGATTGCTTTGAATCGGGGGTTAACCATAATGATGGTATCAATATATATTTTAAACGATAGACCTAATGATTTTCGATTAAATAAACGTTATATCCAATAACGTTATACGAAATAAGTTTTAGAGTATATAAATGTTATATGTAAAGAAATTATATCAATAGTTGGTATATATCACGTTTATTATATCTTGTGAACGTTATTGAAATGAAAATATACCAAATAACTTTATATGATATGAGACGCACCCAAAAATATTTAGTAAGTACGAGTATGTATAAAAGTATTGTTTCGCCAAATGTTTAGATGTCCGAATTTACAATGGCATACTTTTAAGATGGCAGAATTTTATTTATATTGCCATTTCTATAAAATAGCATTATTAACCTAAAATTCAAAATTAAAATATTGTCTTAAAAAATTATTCAAAAAACAAAAAACCCGACGGCAAAAACACATATAACTGAAAAGAGAAAAACAAGCATTATAATCTATAGAATTTTGGTATCGCAGGCGGGGGACAAACAAAACTTACACCGAATATCCGGTTATTAGTTTGTCCCCGCCTGCGATACCAAAATTCTATAGATTATAATGCTTGGTTTTCTCTTTTCAGTTGTGTTTTTGCAGTCGGGTTTTTTGTTTTTTGAATAATTTTTTCTTTATTTCAAGCTTTTTAGTTTTATTAATATATCTAAATTTGGCATTGACTCGTTACTAGCTTTTATTTGATACCAATATTGTTATAATTTATTTTTAAAAAAACCTTCCCCTCCCTTTTTTTTGTATTTGCAGATGCAATATATAAATATTATATAGCCTATGTCACTTCTACAATTAAGACGAATCTAACGATACCTCATATGTTAAAATCCATAAAGCCGTTTAGGCTACAGAGCGTGCCAAAGAAATAGACATACATACATACATATGACGGCGTCGCTATTGTAGCAGCAGTGCAACGGGCCGAGCGGCGCAGCTGCGCAGTGGAATGCGTAAACAAGGCCTCGCCTACTTTCCCTACTACTCGAGCCACTCTACATAAACGAGCGCGCAGCGAGGAGGGGATCATTCTTGTCGCAGGCTCGGCCCGGTGCACATGTTGTAGCGTTTAGATACTGAATTAATTGTAGTCTGAATTAGAATAAAATCATTGGAAATATAATTTGAATTAGTGTGTTAATAAGCTATGGGAATAAAAGATGATTTCTGCTATGTTCCTGACTTTCATTTAAAATGTCGGACCCTCTGCCTTCATCAGAAGTGGGATCGGATTCACCGTCCACTAATGATAGCAACAGTAATTTAATGTAAAACTTTTCATTGTTCTTTGCTGGCAAGATCGTTACATTAAAAAAAGGTGCGGATGCCTGTTACTTAAAGTAAAGCTGTGCTCGTTGTTTCTGATCTTGATAAACCAGAATCTGATATTGTTAATAGGCGTGCACTCAGTGAAAAGATAGTTATTGAGAAAAAGAAATTAGAGGGTGTAGACTTCAATGTGACGTAGGAGCTCGTGGCTGAGTGATAACGGGCACACGGGTCGAGCCATCACGTTGGGCTGTGCTTGCCGGGATTGATCCGTGGATGGGTGACCATCATTATGTGCCGATATTCCTCCGTGCCTCGGAAAGCGGGTTAAGCTGTTGGTCCCGATGCAGTCGTGGATCTTTGACGGTCTTTGGAAGCCCGAAGGTCTGACAACCAGTCTTACCAATGGGTTTCGTACTGCCCGGTTGCCGAGTTGTGGAGATCGGATGGGCGGTCGCTCCGTGTAAGTTAGCAGGGATATCGCCTGCCCCGAGCGCTGGATGAAGGAAAACTCCACACCGTGCACCAAGCAAACGAAACTGTACTTCAGAGCAGCTCGTGGAATATAAGTGTGACAGATAAGTAATACAGATTAGCTTATTATATTTGACTCTGGATCAGAACGTAGCTTTTAAAAACATAGTAATAAATTGAAATCTCGTTAAAGGTTAGCAATTTCATGAACAAAATTAAATGATACTAAAGAGTATAGTTGACACCTATAAATAACACCATACTATACCAAGTAAAGAAGCGTGCCCATTGCAACTTAAACGTCCAACCATGGTACAAAACCACGTGCTTGAGATAATTGACGTTGTATTCCCGGATGAATTTTTAATTTGGTCGTGATATTTTAGAACACGGAATGTCAGTAATTATAAGTTACAGAATTGAATGATTTACATACGTTCGTTAATTTATACCCAGTCATGGGGTCTTAATTCGAACAAATTATAATTATTCTTGAAAAAAGATCATAGATGGCAGCATAGGTAACAATTATGAAATTAACAGTCACTAAAAAGCGATAAACGGAAGATTTTGGCTGAAGTAAGATTAGTAAAACTCAAAACTTCCTTGTTTAATGCTGATTTATCTTTTGTAACTCAAAAATCTCGTATTTTCAACAAAAAAAAAGATAAAACCTTTTTGTTTCTAGGGCTCTTTGCAATAGATGGCGTTTTACTCAATTTATTTATTTATTTAAACTTCTCGCACACATTGAGGTACAAAGGCGGACTTAATGCCTTAGGCATTCTCAATTGCAATTTGTCATTACTGTACCACATTTACGCTGTAGCCAGTCAATAGCCCGACTTAGAAGTGTCATTTCTTTGTATGGGATTGGGTATCCTGTGCGTAGTATTATATTATCTGTGACCCAGTTAAAAAAATAAAACCTAATGATACCGTTATTACTTGGCACCACAGGTGATCATGTTGGCTTAATACATGTTGGTGGTTGCGTTAGTACGCTGTGCCCTTTTAAGGTAAACGCGTTTCTAACATAAGAGTGATCATTCTTATAATTGCTTTGATAAAATCGATGTTCTTCTTAGCGTGTCAATGGCAAATATAATTTAAATTTCCTGTTTGGTCGAGAACTCCGCAATGCTAACACCATTCTCTGATGCAGACATAAGGAGCGCAAGATGAAAGGTGCGCCATGCTATGCGGGGAGACGCCGCTTACATTGAGGATTGGAACCATCCGAGAAACCCCATCTATGGAGCGTCGACGATCTATGGTCTCTACTGCAGCCGACCTGAGTGCGGAAACTGTTTAAAGTTTTCCAAGACGGCCACGGCAATGTGTGACCAGGTCAAGGTTCAATCTCCTCTGAGTCAAAGACTTAGCAACTTAAAGTTAGAATAGTTAGGTGGTTACATACGCTGTACAATTTCGTTTCTGCTAAAAACAGTTAAAATCCAGTTCATTTGTTTGGCACGCCGAAACGAATAATTTCTAATCAAATAAAGTGGGAGTTCTTATGATAATTCAGCTTTTAAGATTTTTTTATTTCATTCGAGACCACCGTTTAAAAAAATTATCGGAACGAGTTGAGATATATTTATGGAAATGAAATGAAATGAAATTGTTTATTCTGTAAATAGGATATTGGAATCACTTTTACACTGGAATGGAACTAATAAGGTCTATAAATATTCTCACATAAAATTACGTAAAGTACTTATGCTTACGTAAAAATTATGATGACGTGACGGCGGGTAGTAATGATGATGATATCCATGTTCACGAAACAAACCACGAGATAATACCAAATCAGAAATATAAAAAAAACACAATCCTAACAGTAATGTAACTTTGGCAAGCAGTGATACCATTGCCTGTGAATAGTGATACTATATCAATTAATAGTGGTACAATGTCTGCTGACTCACGTACTTTAATAACTATCGGTGAAAATACGAAACATCTTAAGTCACGTTCTGTATCGACAGTCTCTCAACTCAGATTCAAATGCTATTGTTACTAAAGCAGTCGTAATAATTAGCAAAAGAAGTGACCCTGTAAAGTCGGTAATGACTGGTCCAGGAGCTAATAGTTTTGCAGGGTTTTTAAGTAAAAAAAAAAAAAAAAAAAGATAAGTTCTGAAGGCTCAATAACGAGCGGTCCATAATTAGTAGCTTATTCTGACGGGGTAAACCGGACCAGATGGCTAAAGTCCTGAAGGCTCAATAATGAGCGGACCAGTATTAGTAGCAAACTCTGAAGGGGTGAACCGGACCAGATTGCTAAAGTCATGAAGGCTCAATTACGAGCGGTCCAGAATTATAAGCAAACTCTCAAGGGACGAATTGTTAGTCAGGATGAACGAACATTATAATAATATCGTTCTGTCCTTTTAGATACTGTTTGATGAGACTCCGCGCACGAGGACGTCCGCACGTCAGCATGGCCGTGACGGCGTCGCTATTGTAAACAGCACGTGCAACGGGCCGAGCGGCGCAGCTGCGCAGTGGAATGCGTAAACAAGGCCTCGCCTACTTTCCCTACTACTCGAGCCACTCTACATAAACGAGCGCGCAGCGAGGAGGGGATCATTCTTGTCGCAGGCTCGGCCCGGTGCACATGCTGTAGCGTTTAGATACTGAATTAATTGTAGTCTGAATTAGAATAAAATCATTGGAAATATAATTTGAATTAGTGTGTTAATAAGCTATGGGAATAAAAGATGATTTCTGCTATATTCCTGACTTTCATTTAAAATGTCGGACCCTCTGCCTTCACATACATACATACTCTCGAAAAACATTACCCTCCTTCTGGGGCAGTCGGGTAAAAAGTCAATATATGTTGTGCTACAAAAGTTGGCAGAAACGAATCGCTGCAAAACCGACTCCACGTAGTCTTGTCTGCCCTACGCCTAGAGTGTAATTTAAGCTCGCGTAAGCGCGGAGGGGTGAGGCGGCCAGCGAGCTGAGGAACAGGTGGTCCTAACGCAAGCCGCCGCGGCTGACAGCTTCATCCTTCATAAGCCCGCGTAGGACCGCCGGAGCCCCGCAGCGCCGGAGTCATGACAGAAACCATGCCTGCTGCATGTTGCATGCTTGCTGCATACATGCTGTATGCTTGTTTCCCGGTTTGCATGTTTGTGTGAACTTTCTGCGATTATAATGGTTCTACTTTTTAAATATTATGGATATGAAAATGCCTAAAGATGATTCTGATTTACAAAATTGTAAGTTTTGAATGTATGATAAATGAGTGTACGCCAAACGATTTTCTGCGAAATGAAGTTTATGCTATCCGCTGATATGCAAAAAAATATTATGAATTAAAAACTTCTGCTATAAAGGGTAGGCCCATCTGTATGAGACAACATCTATGAGACAATTCAAAAATGATTCTGTAATTTTATTCATAACGTCGGGTGTTTTCTTTTGACAAAACATAATTATTTTTTTCATTACGGTAAACGATAAACCTCAAGTTTCTCATCTAAGATAATGTTGTAAAGGCGAATAACCTTTTATTATAATATATTCAAAAGAAATGGAGTGTGAAAGTTGATTTTCATAAAATATTAAAATTGGATCGACTAACTTAACTATAATAATTATAATAAAAGTTGCTGTTAGAATATATTTTCTTTTTTCTAGAACAGAGTAAAAATAACTAAACATTTTGTAACGTTAATTATGTAAAAATAATAGTCACTAAGAAAGTTAAGTTATTATGCTCTAGTGACTGTTATTTACAATCTGTCAAATAAATCAAACTACCTAGAAAGAAGTGTAAGTGAAATTCGCCGAAATCATCGGGGTAATTGCGTATCACACTTCCACACAAATTTTCCCAATCAACATTGAACCTTATTCTATAGCAATAAAGTTGATAATCTATTAAAGTTTGACAGATTGTAGTAACTTGATGTGCTGGCGTCTGTACGTTGTACGATAATGAGCAGACAAATTTTTCGAACATATGAAGCAATGAATTAGTAATATCCTTCAAAATCATTCAGAGTGTGTGGTGTAGTGTGTTACGCGATTAGGGTGCAGGTTGCTTTAAAAATAACCCTTTCTCAAAGTATATCCGATCTCGAAACGAAATACCACTTTTGACAACAAGTCCCATAAAATATAAACTAAACTCGCGACAGTTTAAGAAGTTCGATTTCCCAGCTATAAAAGTAGTTTTTGTAATGATGGAGAAAAAAATCGGTTGCTTCCTCGAGACATCGATTGATCATACTTAGAGAGTTTGTAATCGACGATTTATCTACATTGCTTTAAACTGATTCTCGAGCCAAATCGTTTTTTTCGCAAACGTCAAATCGGACATCTTAGATTGTCGCGATAGAAAGTGGAAACGATCTAACTGTCACAAAGAGAAATATAGATCTTGTCGCTTATGACGTGCTCGTGACATTTAACCTGAGGGTGATAAAGAAATTACGCACTCGACTATACCTACTACAAATAAACAGAATCAAATTCGAAATATTGTAATCAAAATATGGAATTCATTTGTTGACTAACAAAATATATTCAGAGTTGGCCTGAACATTTAGTAATTTAATTGGTAACCCCGCAGTCCGCACTCATTCTGAACTGCTCATTATTTATTGAAAGCTTGGGGTCGGAGGTCACCCGGGCCTTATTTGGGTAGGCCCCAGGGGCCCCAACTAATTGTCAAGGTTAACCCGCGGTCGCTGGTTAAAAACTGGATTTATGTTTTTCTCATGAAGGAAACCGTTATCATTCTTTTGTTAAACATTCCTATGATGACAATCTCCACTTCACTATTAGAAATGTCAATTTTGATTGTATTTTCTTACAATTTAAACTGGATGTCTTTTTCACTTGCTTCAAAAACGGTGAAGGAAAACATCGTGAGGAAACCGGGCATGACAGAGAGATATTTTTTGACGGCATCCCATGGGCGGCTTTAAAACTCTGACACCAGGTTAGTCACAGAAGAAAAAAATAAAAGAAGATCCATGGCGACTGAAATCGCTCATCTTGTCAAAGTGGATGACGCCGATTGAGAGAGAAGAGAGAAAGAGAGAATTGTAACATAGATAACATACCATAGTCATTATAAAAATAACATAACACAACGTATATTCCTCGAAGGGTTAGGCACAGGTGTACCTAAAGTACTCTCACATTTCGCCACTTATGTTTGAGTCTCATGTAATAGGGGGCGAGTCTATTGCCATCAACCGGGCACAATTCCAGACTCCGAGGTGCTACTGACAAATTCCAGCTTAAAAAACCCAATAACACTTTTCCCGACCCGGAAATCGAACCCAGGACCTCATGCTCAGCAGTAGCGTTGGCGACCACATGACCAACGAGGCAGTCCTTTATACAAAGATACATAAATTAGATAACTACGAGGCAGTCCTTTATACAAAGATACATAAAGTAGATAACTACGAGGCAGTCCTTTATACAAAGATACATAAATTAGATAACTACGAGGCAGTCCTTTATACAAAGATACATAAATTAGATAACTACGAGGCAGTCCTTTATACAAAGATACATAAATTAGATAACTACGAGGCAGTCCTTTATACAAAGATACATAAATTAGATAACTACGAGGCAATCCTTTATACAAAGATACATAAATTAGATAACTACGAGGCAGTCCTTTATACAAAGATACATAAATTAGATAACTACGAGGCAGTCCTTTATATAAAGATACATAAATTAGATAACTACGAGGCAGTCCTTTATACAAAGATACATAAATTAGATAACTACGAGGCAGTCCTTTATACAAAGATACATAAATTAGATAACTACGAGGCAGTCCTTTATACAAAGATACATAAATTAGATAACTACGCGTAAAAGCCTTTAATCACCGTGTCTTTGCTGTTGCGTAGTGAAGTAAGAAGAAAGAATTATACAAATATCGTTGACACATCATAGACGTTGTAGAAACAACTGTTGTTTTTATCCGAGTTACCCCGGCACCCATTGCTTCATAAGTTCGACAAAAAAAATCTGCTCAATTTTATTTGTCGAACTTATGAAGCAATGGACTGGCAATCTTTTTCATTGGTTTCAATTTAAAATTGATCGTGCATTGCGTAATTGGGGGGCGGGTCCACACTCTCGCGAGTGCGCCTCGTGGCGGACCTTGCACGAGCCGCGGCAAGTGGAAGCTACACGAGTGCTACCCATCCAAACTCTCGTCTTATTCAGTTGCCCGCCAGGCTTCACGCCTCGCGTGCTTTGACTCCGGTTAAAAAATCGACACCGAGCGAGCAACCCCGAGGAGAGGCGAGAGATAACGAGAGGAGGCGAGTGCGCCATCCACACTATCGCGCTGGCTTCATCTCGTCTTGCCTCCTGGAGAGTGTGGACTCGAGGCAGTTCCATTTAAAATACACAAACGAATGTAACGCACAAAAGTACCGCCATTCCCGCTGGACGCTACATAAAAATAAAACAATTTTTTTTGTAAATATCTAATTTATTTGATCTAAAATATTGACACGAACATGGTAACAGAGTAAAACAAAAATGGCTGTAACATCATTTGAATTTTTCATTTTATGCAGTGCAGAATGAAAATAAAAGGAGTTTATTTTACAAACGTTCAATGTACGAAAATAGAACTGTGTTTGGCACGAGTATTTGAATTTAGTTAAAGTTTTAGTTAGCCCATTTTGCCTACCAACATAGCGCCTTGGCAAAAAAATATTGGTTTATGTAATTTATAGGTCACGATGAAGTCCATAACTTCATCGTGAACTTTGTTAATGTTGGTTGCCAGCAAACCCTAATTATTAAAATCAAAAGACTTTACTGAACCCTTTTTAGATACTATCTAGAATGTATTTCAGACACGGTTTATAATTATATAATATGCTTTTAGCATTCATCATCATCATCACCATTTCATTCGAAAGACGTCGACTGCTGAACATAGGCTTCCCCCAAGCACCGTCACTTCGACCAGTTTTGTGCTTCCTGCATCCAGCGGATTCCTGCGGTCATCACAAGGTCATCGGTCCACCTTTTGGGAGGCCTTCCAACCTCTTCCGGTATGCGGTCGCCAATCCAGAACCGTTTCGGCCCCATCGGCCATCTGTTCAGCGAGCAATGTCCCACCACAGCACGAGCATACCCACTGTCACTTAAGTTTGCCAATTTTTCGGGCTATGTTGGTTACCTTGGTTTTCCTTTGGATTTTAACATTAGGCCTCTCCACGCATGCTCGGCTACCCTCATCCCACTGCTTCCAGACGACTAGCGAAGATCGTCACCTGTTATTTATATTTCTATGGTCACCACACCTCAGTCAGTAATTTGTAGTATCTAAGTCACGTCAAATATCTTTATCTTAAAGTAATGGTTTACCATTGAAACCATGGATGAGAGTAGCCGAGTCGTCCAATCGCAGCGTGGCAGGCCGCGCGCGGCAGCCGCGCACGATTGCCGCTTTATGTTTGAACACACCTTTAGAGTGTCGATGGTACATTGATTGTTATAAAGTTATAACCTACGACGAAGATAACAGATAATTGTTCAGGTGTTATACCGTCCGGGGTCAATGCGCTGTAACGTATACGCGCGTGTGTCAAATGTCACTTGAGATTAAAATGACGATATTTGTATAGTTTTCTATGGGAGCTGATTTATAAGCATGAGGATTTAAGGTCATGTAACCAAAAGTTTGTTTTTAATGTAGTAAATATTCTACAGTAAACAGTATGTTTCTAAACCAACAATATCACCAACTGCCAAACTTAGTTAGACCTCATCTAAATCCTTAAAAGTAACGACACAATCTCAGTTTCAAACATCGGAGCTAAGTTAAAAACTGCGGTAACTGCAAACTATAAGGACACATTAACTGGACAAGACAAATGCATTAACGGTGTAGAAATAGAAGTTAAACTCACACAAGTAAGGAATAAGAGAGTGTTAGACACACATGTAGGACCTGAATACACAATCACAGTGGAAATATGAAACAGTATCTTAACTATATAGGCTATTTTTATGATTCCGTCAAAATGTTGTCGACCCTCAACAGCATGTAACAAAAACCTTGTCCGATCTATGAGGGTGTTGTTAAGAATCATATTAAGAGTCGAGAGAAAGAGTAATATTGTAAATTTCTGGAAAAATGAAAAAAAAAAGCGTCGGTTTTTATTTTTTTGGGAATTTTAGTTAATTATTTTTATTTAAAATTAATTTAACTTTATACATGTGGCGCGGGCGGCCGTCGTTTAGCGGGTGTCTACAAGTCATAACATAAGACCTCTTTTGAAAATTTTCCAATTTTTTACAAAATTTGGATAGTTTTGGTACTAAAATCGTGAAGTTTAAACAGCAATATCTTTTTAATTTCAATAATAAAAAGTTATAACTTTTTGGTAATGTTATTGCAGTACCTATGTGTTTTCGAAGAGCAGTGGTGGCCCAGTGGTATCAGCCCCGACTTACGAGTTGTAGGTCGTGGGTTCGAACCCAAGCAGGCGCTTTACTTTGTGTAAATAGTTTCATCACCACTGCTCTCAAAACGGTGAAGGAAAACATCGTGAGGAACCCGGCATGTCTTAGAACCAAAAAAATCGAAGACATGTGACATCTACCAATCCGCACTGGGCCCGCATGGTGGATAATAGCCCACTCCCTCTCACAGAGAGGAGGCCTGTGTCCCAGCAGTGGGAACATTAATAGGCTGATGATGATGATGATGTGTTTTCGAATGGCACAGGCTTTTTGTAACACTTTATATTATTTCTTCTACCCTTATACCAAATTGTGTATTTTTGTAGCATGTCTTCCTATTTGTCGTCATCTCAGTAGTCAACTCCTTTCTAACTATTTCATCTTTCACAAAATCCATCCATCGTTGCTTTGGTCTTTCTCTTCATGAGCTTCCATATTCATACTTAAAACTTTTCACACAAAGTACAAACTCCACATCAATCATAATATAAAAAAATATCATCTGTGTGATAGCGTCTATTTAGGCTTTGAAAGAAAGAAAGAAAAGAAAGAAAATACATTTATTTGCGGTAAACATGACGCAAAAAAGAAAATAAAACACGAATATAACAAATTGGGGGAAAATGTGCGTCACATTCGGCCATCTTTGGGATGTTGTTGTTCTACTGTTTAATTCTGTGCAGTGTAACTAAAGTGGAAAGTTTTGGAGTTGCGATTTGCAAGGTCGTCGTGTCCCTACATAGGAGTCTGCTCGCGACCAAAATAGTATATTATCATAGACAAGAAGTGTACAGTGAACTACAGATGATTAATTGTTAAAACATTTTTGTAGTTCCATACAATAGTGGCGGCATCTACATCCACATGCGAAATTTCTTTTCTTTTCTTTCTTTCAAATACGCATCAAAGACCTGACGTCACACAAAATCCTGCATCGCACAATTACAGTTTACCATGTGAACGACATATATAAAACTGTCCGACGTGTCTGTCTGTGTGTCGTGTCTGGCGGGCAACTGCCCAACGATCGATGTTGGGCAGTTGCCCGCCAGACACGACATCCGTCTGTTCGGAGGATCCTCGCTTTTCTAATGAAGATGATTAAACTTAACACCCTATTCCTCGTACCTCTAAAGCACTCCTCACTACACCACACCTAGCAACATACAAAGTTTGCATTTCTTTTGTCTTCTACTAATGATTTTGCATGGATTTTTTATTTAAAAACTTATCAAAGCTAGCTAAACTGTTCCCATGTCACAGATAAGTTTGGAACAATGTGCATCTTTAATATGTTTAGACGGGCGTTGATAGCTGCGACACAGTTTTTTTATACTTTTGCAGCTATCATCGTTTCCATTGTAATTTATGTTAATTTATGGTGGTTCCAAATAAAAAAAAATACTTTTACTTTTTATCTACATCTGCCCTTCGGCCCTGTTATGACAAAACATTGCAACCCGGGTTACATTGTTTTATGGAAATACAACATAAAATAATCTACGCGATGTAAGCTTGGTGCAGGTTCGATCTAAAGTTCAATAATCGTCTCCATTACCAAGAAAACTCAATAATACACTTCACTGTAACCTGAAGTTCGTATGAAATGTTAACTTTTAAACCCGTATTTTTCAAATTGTTATTTTACAGATTACAGCGTTTTGTCCTAACAGTGCTGCCTTGTCCCACGTTAAGAAGGTACTTAAACATTTTCTTCTTCCCCAATCAATTGGAACGCTATGATTCACTTCTTATTATATATTTCCATATCACACACAACAACTACAAAAAAACAATGCAAACAATAATGGCATGCGGAGGAAAATATTAAATAAAAACATGCGGGACAGTCTTTGGGGACTGCCAATAGAAGTAAAAACTAAGTAAATAATATACTTTGTTACCACAGCTACAATATTTATTATGCCTCTAACAACGTAACGCCATCTAATGAAAATGTCAGGAATTTATGTGGCTTGCTTGCTTCAGTAAAAGAATGAAAAAACAGAGTGCGCTGTCAACACGAAATTTATCATGGGAAGCGTGCGATGACGATGACGTTCGGTAATAATGACCGAAGTTCCATGATTTTTGTTGACCCAAAAATTGCTCAACGCGCGTAAATAAGTTTTCACTTCAATAAAATACCTATGAAACCGACAATGTTCACAGTCACAGCACCACCAAAAACATAAAATCTATGAAAAAAAAAAACTAAAAAAAAAAAAAAAAAACTAAAGTCTATCTATCTATCTATCTAATCTATCTATCTATAATCTATCTATCTATCTATCTAATCTATCTATCTATCTATCATCTATCTATCTATCTATCTAATCTATCTATCTATCTCTGTTTTTCTATGGGCCTGTGTCGCCTGAAATAAATGGTATTATTATTTTTACGTGTCTTGCTTGAGATTGCTCGGGACCCTGGGGTCCCGGACCTTTGGAAGGCGTACGAGGGGCCGAAGCCAACTCGCAGAGGCCCGTTAGACGTGTTAAATGAAATGAGGCACCAACCGACGATTATCCCTGTATGCACTATGCTAGTGCACCCAAGGACAACCCCCGGTTGGTGCAGAACTATTGCAGGATGTTGAAACAAATATATTGGACTATGGGTTTGGGTGGTTAAAGTTGACCGGAAACCTGGAACTATGGAAGGACTATGGCCCCTATGGCCCCTGCCTGATCAATGTTTTATATTTACACGGATAAAATGGCAGGGGGTGACTTGCACACTCAATAATGGGCCCCCGAAAACTGTCGCTAGCACAAAGTGACATAGCGACAAGGAAGCAACATGTCCTGAGGTGCTTCCACGGCTTTCAGAACAATCCCAGAGCCCGGAAGATGGTCAAGATCCCTACGAGCACTTACTGGAATACTTCCTTCCTCCGAGCACGTTTGCTCTTGCAAATCTCCACTCAAGCCGGCAAATTAAGGCAAAAATGAGGTGGGAGGTCTGTTCCTCGTCAGTGTTCACTCCAGCCGGCCAATAAAGGCAAGCCAGAGATGAGGAACAAGATTTCTCCCGGGAGATAGGGTCCGTGGGGTCGCTACTGCCCAACAGCTCGCCACATGCTGCCCTGCGGTTTTCTGTATCTCTCTTGGTCTGGCTCCTTATCCTAGACCCGTTACGGCAAAGTAAACTCTACCGGCACAGACCTAGAGTTTGGAGCGCGCAAGCCCCACCACGACGTCAACGTAGAGATACGGCGGTGGGGGTATTATTATTATTATTATAAAATCCTCTACTCTTTAATTCTGCCTTTTTGACCTTCACAAAGGAAAATAGAGATATGAACATAAGAAAGAAAGAAAGAAAGAAAAATGATTTATTCTGCACAAACTAAACGCACATTACAAAAAAAAAATAACATTTAGAACTACTTGATTGATTAGCCAAAAGCCTCATATTCATTACATTAAAATTACAAATAAATTATAAGTTTGAACATACAACGTTCCCTTTACAATAATTCGACCGTAATCTGAAAGTTGGCAAGGTCACCGGCTCCCGGGGGCTCCACAGCTGTTTATGAGCCAGTGATCACATTGTGACCTACATAGCCTCAGGTCTGGCCTAGTTGTGGCACGCGACGGGACTTAACTCTTATGAGGTGTCGGTTTATGGGTTTTTTAGGAGAGTTTCCCGTTATATGGGTAGTTTCTTGGTTATATTAGATGCTGTGAAGCATTAAACTTTAGTTTTACTGCGTAAATCTGCGGAATAATGTGGATTTTTGCTCTTATCTCCTGCGATCAGTCCCTTGACCATGAGCAGATTTTTTGTTATATTTAGTGGTTTCGTCAGCGAGATTTCCCTTTTTATACTTTATGGCAGCATGTTCTAGAACTGGCAAGACGTACATTACGGTTAACCTTTTCATTCGCTAAGATTTGAAAAATCTATCGACATCTTTCTATTAAATTAAAATTAATTGCCGTGCATTAGTCTCGCAAAAACTCGAATATGGCTCGACCGATTTGATTTAGATTTTTTTGTTTTGTATGCCTCAATACTGGGGTGGTTTAGAACATTAGGAAAAACCCAAAGAAACAGCCGGAAATCTAAAAAATCTATATTTATGTCTCGCGTGGTACGAAGTTCACCGGGTCGTCTAGTATGAAGATAAAAATAAATATATTTTGCTGGATGGACAGTAGCAGAATTTGATATAATTAGAGGCGCGTGCAGCCTGCCAACGTCAGTAAAAGGTTTTCCGTATTGACTTTTAAGATAATTTTCTATAAAGGTAAATGATTAATAAAAAATATTCTGTAAATTGGTTTAAAAAACACTTTTACACGTCAAAATTAAATTATATTTAAATCTAGAAGAGTTGATGCTTCCTTACCGGCTACTTTGAGAAGAAAGACTGAAACCGACTCAGAGGTTACAGTCCTTTAAAAGTACAGACATAATCTTGGTCAGGCCATATGAGAACCATGCAGGTTAGTATCTAAGATGGTCTTTTGAGCAAAGAACCACACAGATTTGAGTGGATCTGTCCAGTCAATGCACGCATTTGTCAGTAATCGTGTAGAACAACTTGGAGGTCAACCGTAAAATCTGAACCATCATATTTTACCGATGACACCCATGTCATTGGGGAAAAAGGCTGTCCACATCCTTATTTAAAGGAAACAGTTTTTTCAATAAGATTCTCATGTGTAAGGGAAAAGAAACGCTTATTTAAAGGTTAATTCTACCAAAATTATACCTATAGCATTCTTTCAAATTCAAACAGACGACAACACACATACATACATTACATAATACATACCTAATCTGCTGGGACACAGGCCTCCTCTCTGCGAGAGGGAGTGGGCTGTAATCTACCACGCGGGCCCAGTGCGGGTTGGTAGATGTCACATGTCTTCGAATTTTTGGTTCTTAGACATGCCGGTTTCCTCACGATGTTTTCCTTCACCGTTTTGAGAGCAGTGATGATGAAATTATATACTCTAAGGAAAGCGCCTGCTTGGGTACGAACCCACGACCTACAACTCGTAAGTCGGGGCTGGTACCACTGGTCCACCTCTGCTCGCATACATTTAATACTTACATAGATTATTTGTTCATGTTAATAGTCATATTTCATGCGAACTCTCCGGACTTCGGGCACTTAGGCTGAATAACTAGTTACAGAGAGAGATATTGGTGTTTTACAGGAACGCAGCAGGTGGCATTCTGTAGTTCCAGCCGACCGGGAAGGAGGCGTGAATTTATGTATAATGTATCTATATTGGGCGTCACAGATTTAGATAGACATAGATAACGTAAGAGCAACTACTTCGCGTGCCCAGCTTACGTACAAAAATCGTAAGCTGCCACTTTCGCGCTTTCCCCCCGTCTCATTCGCGCAGGAGTCCCTCAGGGCTCAGTACTATCTCCCCTCATTTTCACACTGTTTACCAGTGACATCCCAAAGAGTATAAAGTGTCAGTTGGCTCTGTTCGCAGACGATACGGCCATATACTGCAGCGGGCAAAGTTCCAACCAGATGATCCTTAACTTACAAAAGGCCGTCAATAACCTTGGCGCCTGGTTTAAGTTATGGAGAATCGAGGTCAATCCCGACAAAAGTCAGGCGGTTTATTTTTCAAAGCCGCGCCGTAGGCCCATCCTTCCTAGTCCAGTCACCATGTTTGGCAAGCCGATCCCCTGGGAGAAGCGAGCCAAATACTTAGGTGTAATCCTGGACCATCATCTCACTTTCGCAGATCACGTGAAGGCGGTTCGCTCACGAGCCTCCTTCGCTCTAGGTAGACTCTTTAGTTTAATGAATGCACGCAGCAAATTGCCACTTAAGTGCAAATTGCGCATCTATACCGCGTGTATTAGGCCCATCATGACCTATGCGGGAACCGTATTTGCCCACGCGAATCCCCGTACGATCCATAGGTTGCAAGCCTTACAGAACCGTGTCCTTCGTAGGGCCACGGGAGCCCCCTGGTTCGTTAGGAACGAGATCCTCCATCTCGACCTTAAAATCCCCACAATTCATCAGTTCCTTAAACGTATGTCCAAGCGGTACTTTGACTCCGCAGTCAAACATAGGAATCCCCTAATAGTCAAAGCAGCTAGCTATGTCCCGTCCAATAATCAAGTCAGTAAGGCCCGTCGCCCTAGACATATCCTCCTAGACCCAGATGACCCCATAACTCTCCTCCAGGAGAACAGTAGGGCCACAAGTACAGTTCACAAAACACACCGACACAATTTCAGACCTCGCCGTAGAGGTCCGCGACCGCGACCCACCCGAGTAAATGATACTCCCCCCCGACCCTTGCTCGATAACGATGCGCCAGCCCGCGTTTTTGCTGAGCCTGTAGCTTTAAATTCCCCTGATAATAATAATGAACCATCCTTGATCCAGCCTGTCCCTCTTGCTGTCCTCCCCCCAGCGAACGCCCTAAGCCGAGGTTCGTACCCCACAGGGGGTGCCCTTAGCGAGCGTTCGCCTAGTTTTAATTAGCTTAGTTTGTATGCCCCTGGCTGGAGGCTTTGAGTTCTTTTAGGAGCTTAAGGCAGCCACAGGAAAGTCCGGTTAAGCAGCGAGTACCTTAGTGGTAACCTGCGAGATGCCCTAGTCAAAAAAAAAAAAAAAAACCTTTCGCGCTCAGTCTGCATCGTTGTGCCACGCTAGTCGGACGTCAGTAAAAAAAATGTAAAATGGTTAATTGCTCAGTTATAAATTGTAAAAACTGTACAAATGCGAGGAGAAAAAATAAAGGAAACGATTCCTTCCATCGATAAGTCATTTTGTGATTAATATTATGCGTATTTAATATTAAAATCAATTATTTTTAATCTAATACTCTCTGTAATACCAAATTTGAGAAAAACATAGGTCATCAAACGTAAACTGAATATTCGTATTACATTGCGGCTTTTACTTGAATCGGTTGATGCGACGTTTTGTTTTAACAAGTGATGAATATCGAAACAAGTGATACTATCGTATATCGCATCGGTTTCGTAGTACAGGCGCTTTTATCATTATTCTGTTAATTTTAGCGATTAGTGCTGTTCATCGTATGCAACACAAATCGATTCTCAAGAATCGTTTTCGGAAACAGAGGATGATTTTGTATTTTATAGGTACTAATTATGTAGGCAATTTTAATAAATAACCGTAACGTTTAGTGATTTTTTTAATTTCCCACATGAACCCAATTTAAAAGAAAAATGGATTGAGGCGACGGGAAATAAAGATTGGTTCCCAACAAAGCATAGCAGTATTTGTTAAAGGGTGCTATTTAATGCAGCTTCTTTAAAATGTCATTCTCATCTTCAAATATATTTAGTTGTCTAATGAATTAATAGGTCAGCGACAAACTTTTAGCGTCTAATAAATGATTTTCAAGCGACCATATATTGTAAAACAAGCTACTGTTAATATGACGCAGCATGATGATAATTCTTAAGCAACAAAATATTTTGATATGTCTACGCATTGCCAGCTTCTAATAAGTGTATCAACTGCATCTATAAAATAATATCAACGTACTCTAATTTCTTAAAGTCACCTTTATTTTTATACGTTAGCAAATTAATTGATGACTGAATCTACTATATTTGAACATAAAATTACCGTGTTATTGTCATCAAATAATGGTCAATGAAAGCTCTAATTTCATGTATTCGCCTATCTATTTATAATGTTACCATATGTAATTGATGTCTTGACAATAGTCAAGTCAGACAATATTTTTATATTGTCATCAAAAACCAATGACTTATAAATCCTACTCTGTGTTTGTTTGTGTTTGGACACACCTTAGGGAAAATTAAAACTAAACAACCATTTTATTTATAAATCAGATAATTTTAAATGGCAGTAGCATAGGTTTACCTACCTAACCTAACCTCAAAACAGTAAGTAGCTTCTGCATCGTCTCCGGCGCTGCGGGAAGTGCAACCCCTTCGCCCTTACGTAACGAAGGATAGGCACCCATGCTCACCTCCGCAGCTTCGGCTTGCCTCAGCCGCTACGGCTCGCACGGGTGCCTATGCTTTGTTACAGCGGGCGGGGGTTGCTCTCCCTCCGCGCCTCCGGTTTTTATATACACTCTAGGGGTAGGAGCCAAAAGACTACGTAAAGTCGGGGTGCCCCGATTCGGTTTTGGAACAGATTCAACCTATTAACTACAAGCCGGTGTATAATGAGGTTGTCGCCTTACGTAATTTCTTTTTAAATTTTATAACTTTAGCGTGTGCACAGTATATTCTTTCGCTTGTGTTGCTAATTTTCACGAATAAAGAATATGATTTATTAATTTAGTTGTTGGATAAAAAACTTTGATTGCTAATTTTGAGGCTGGAATTTGATTTTATTAGCAGAGAGATGTTGAATCTCTAGAATATATAAAGTAGCTCACTTACAACATTAGTCGCTGAGTTATCAATTCAGAAGTAAATACATTTATCGGTAGCTGAGTCATATTAATTTACTTTTGTAAATTGACGCTGGTTTTTTGATATTCTGTTGGAATAGTAAAGATGATGAATTAATATAATTGAAGCTGTTCTATTAACTCGTAGCCTACATATAAAAAAAGACGCTAGGTTGCAGGTGCTAAAGAAAACTTTTGTTGCTGCACTTATTATTTCCCTTTGTTAAATACATTTTGAGGAAGCATGCTTTGTTGAAGGGAAAAAGTAACGAATATTAACAAAAGCAGCTTAACAGACTATTGATGTACTGAAGATCACAACTTTCTTTATCTTTTTGCTGTTGTAGCTCAAGTAATTTTGCATCCATTTTAATTTTATTATATCGTATTTTACTGGGTTTTCGTTTAGCTTCTAAAATTTGTTCTCTGTTTTTTTTTTGTTTCTGAAAGACAATCTACAACAATTACAAGAAATAAGTAGGGAAATACTAACAATTTGAAGAAATTATTAATCCCTAACTGCCTACTAAGCAGATCAGGAATTTTTATTTTCCTCTGTTTATCTCATTCCTCTGTCTATCTCATTCCTCTGTCTATCTCATTCCTCTGTCTATCTCATTACTATGTCATCTATATTAGCGATTCTCAATAATTCTTTACTGTACACGATTACTCAATAAATAGAGAAATGGTATAATACAAAGGCGATCTTTATTCAAATTTGAGATGAAAAAAGGTAGAATCTCGTTGCTTTTGTAAACACTAGAACTAAATTGAATATAAGGTATTTCAATCGAATATTCACGTATTTATAATGGTAAACTTACTTGAAATTTTGGAAAAGTTATCCAAAAACGACGTGTGAACGTCGACACCCAGCCAGCAGTATCGATTTCAAAGATAATAAAATCGATTCAAAGACGCTGCCGCGTGCGGCGGATTTAATTTTCCCATCACTAAAAAATGCTTGTGACGTCATAGTAGGTAGTCAAAAAATGGCACGCTTGGTTTTATCTATGTCTATCTATATCTGTGTTGGGCGTTCTGTTTCTAAGTCAATTAGAGGTTGGATGTATAATGGACGTTATTTGACTTTTCAGGTGAAGACCAGCACGCGTAGCATGGCGCTTTCTATGTCTACGAAGAGTAGACACAGCTCTTTCTATACAAAGTGACATTTCCTTGCTTCAATTTTGACATCGCACTGTAGAAATCTTTCTTCAATCTGTCACTTTGTCTTTCGTTTCTAACTATCTTTGTCTAGGTCATTTTATATGTAGACTATTTCAGAAGAAAGTTTTCTATACCAAATTGTGACGACTGACAGTTGTCTATGGTAGTGAAATATTCTACTCGACGGTCACAAAGTATACAGGGTTATCTGCAAAATCATGATTTTACAGAAAAGCGTTTTAAATGCAAAACTGTGATAACTAGTAGAAGAAGAAAGCTATCTTCTCCTATTTTACATCATTTAGTTAATATTACCAAGGAAATGGTTAAGGCCAATATTACTGTAATGTTATTTGTTCCAAAATACGGTACTTCGACACACTGAAAAAAATAAGCTGTACGTAGTTGTGTTTAACGTGACTTAATATCAGTAAAAATTGACAATCAAACAGTAAAAACATCCTATGACGAAACAAAGATTTCTGAGTCGAATTATATTAAAGAGTGAATTTCGTAAAAAGTGCAGTTGCCTCTTTCTACTTTGCTGCCGTCGTACTGTCTACACGGAACGTCATTTTTGTCTACTCTTCCGTCGACAAAGCGGTGCTCATGCTACGCGTGCTGAGGACAATTTCCCACGCAAGCTCCGCCCCCATGCACCCCGCCACAGCTCCGTGTTAAATGTGCCAAATCGTGCTAAATGCTAACACATCCATCAGTAATAAAGTTGAATATCGCGTGCGCTCTTTGATCGTGTTCGAACACGGAACTAAATGGCGTAAGTCTCAATTATTATTTCGTTTATAACTAAAGTAATAATTGATCGAGAGAAAAATATCTTGTTACTGGATAATAAACTATATTTTCTTACTGTGAATACTTATTTTAGACATAAAAGCCGATTAATCTTGATTTTATTTAAATAATATTTAACCCGGTGAGAATGTGGCAGGGTATGACATACTCAGGGGCGCATATAACTATAAGTATTTTTTAAAGTATACAAGTTACAACATAGAGGCTCTGAGTAGCTGGAGCTAAGAGTGCGGGGCAGGGGATAGTGGCGTGATCGCAGTGCTGCGCGAGGACCGGAAAGAGGAATCTGAGGCTAAACCTGTATCGGGTACGCCATACTCTACCACACACTTTTCGTAGTTATTTTTATGCAACAACTTTTTTGTTGTTTGGTGTCTTTTATTGTTTCTATTTTTTTATTTTTTATTTATTAGCCTATATTGTCCCACTGCAGGGCTAAGGCTTCCCTTTCCTTTCTCCACTCAACTGGATCTTGAGCCAATACGGACCAATCCCTCCTATAAGCGTCAAGTTCGTCCCGCCATCTACGCCTGGGTCTTCCACGATGCCGCTGGACGTTTACAGGAACTCACGTAGTAGTGGTCTTAGTTTTTGTTGTTTCTATTGTTTCTATTTACAATTATTATTAACTTCGGCTCAAAAAACATTATGGAAAGTCAGGAAGAACGTATCAATGTCATGCTGGAGGTGCTGGCAGCTTATTTTTCACATAAATCAAGCTCAGACAGGAAACGGACCTCTGCAGCGAACACAATGTGAACTCTGTCACTGAACAGAAACCAATGACGCAGGTGACCACCTACAACTGCTAAACTGTCATTATGTATTATGTGGCGTTGGCCAAAATATAAAAAATGGCTCCTGCATCACATTTGCTGCATAAACCTAGGTATATGTATGGAGCACGCGAAATCTTGCCAAAATTGCATTGATCTCTAATCAAGTTTTATGATATTTGCTCGGCTCGTAATTACCACTGGGCCACCATGGCACTGCTCTGCTGCTCTGCTCACTCTCAAAAGGATAATATTATGACGAAAATATTTTAAAAAACGTTAATTTTCAAAGGTTTCACTAATTAAGGGAAAATGTACTTGATTTAACTCGACTAGCTGCATACTTTAATTTACGTTACGTTAACTTACGTCAGCTGCCCTTTTCACCAACTTATATACAGTATCTTAACTAACGAAAAACGTGCCGGTTAACCCGCAATAGTACAGCGTCCATGAATGACATAATACACCGATTATACGAGTAATCGAATACGTATTTAAACTTTAATTAAACTGATTATACCTATCATAAAATTAAACAGCATATTATTAAAGCTTTCATATTGTTTATGATTCGTTCTATTATTTTCCATGAATTATATTATTAGTAAAATTATCATTAGCTTCTGCCCGCGACTTCGTTCACGTGGAAGTGGTAAGACACTACAATATACTACAATAACAACCACATTTTTATAAAACTTCCCTGTATACTACGTTTGTAGTTTTGTGCTCAGCAGCCAAAATATACAGAGAGTCAGGACTGGTGACTCGGGAGCACGTACAGTGACGCACAGTTGTCCATGTGAGAAGCAGCTTGTCCTGAGATCAACACCCGCAGCCTTCAGCCTTCTGTGGCGGCCCCCATGACTTGGTGATAACCATCGCAAATTAATATAATTTTTACAGCCTAAGAGAATTTAATTACAGGAAACATTTGTGATGTAACCTAAAATATTTACATGCTAGGATACAAGCAAAACATATATGCTCTATAATGTCTTTTTAATAACAACTTGATATACTATGTTTAATGCAAATAATATTATTTCTATTTCTATTTCTAAAATAGCCGTTCCTACTACGACTCTAGAGATAAGCACACACGCATAAGGGAAGAAACGATCAAACGATGACCAATGATGGCATCACCCTGTGATAAAGCCCCGAAAACACACCACTTTCAAAGGCACTACAACATAATACTCACGGGAGAACAGTGTGACTACTCAGGCCCGAAAGAGATGAGAGTATACACCGATGGATCGAAGACCGACTCCGGCACCGGAGTAGGAGTCTTCTCACACGACTTCAACATAAATATATCCAGCCCGCTAGGAATGTTCAACACCAAACTCAAACTCAAACTCAAAGCATTTATTTCAATTAAACCATTTATAGGCACTTTTGAATTGTCAAAGAGTCGGTCAGTTAGTCAGAAAGTTGAAGCTAGTCGCCCATTCCAAAAAGTAGATCTCTGTGGAGAAGAACGGGCCTGAAACTCCCAGGACACTCTTTACTCCCAGGACACCGTCTATCAGGCGGAGTGTGTGGGCATCATACAAGCGGTCCACGCCCTAAAAGCCAGGAGAGTTGCGGACATGCACATACGTATACTCTCCGATAGCGCCTCAGTTCTCCAATCCCTACAGAAAAAATGTATTACCTCAATGCTCACACTAGAATGTCACAATGAACTAGAACAATTAACGGTATCTAACCGCAACACGGTGACAATACAATGGATAAAAGGACACAGTGGATCGCTAGGTAACGACGCAGCTGACGAACTGGCTAGACGAGGATCCAGCACGGCAGTCTGTGGACCCGAGCCTATCGTACCCATCCCCTTCAACCAAATACGCAGGTGGCTACAGGAGCTCACCCATACACAAGCGGAGGCCTGGTGGACTTCGACACCAGGCTGCAGGCAGTCCAAGGAAGCTATGCCATTCTTGGATAGCAAGCTGACCAGGCGTTTATTACGCCTGGGCAGGAATGGCCTGCGCCTGGTGACGGGGACCATCACGGGACACTGCTCGCTAAACAAACACTTCCACACGATAGGCATAACGGACGGTCCTCTATGCAGGGTTTGCATGGAGGCTGAGGAGACCGTCGCGCACGTGCTCTTTGAATGCACAGGCGTCACCCAGATTAGAACAGAAACCTCGGGTCACCCAGATCTTACATAGATGTTCTAAACAGACCAGGAGTTTTAATTAACTTCTGGAGTGAGGTGGGCTGGTTGAAATAACTTGTTGGGCCATGGCGGCCGCTTCCCCCAAGCGGCCGCCATGGCCCACGTACAATGGTCCACTTGACGGACTAAGTGCGGAAACCAAACCCTATAACATAGAACATAGCCGTTCCTATATATTTCATGATTGACTGCTTAGTTCCATAAAGGTATAGCGTGATGATAATCATTCAAAAAGTTAAATCGGTAATTATTTACGATTTCCTTTTGGCGGGTCCTTGTACAATTTGCGGAGAAAAATACGAACATAATTTAATATTGCTCATCCCCAATAGCAAATAGCGTGATAGTTTATACCCTACAGTTTGACCAGACTTATTGGGAATTAAAAAGCAAAATTTTAACAGAATCGGTCCAGTAGAATTTGCATGATGCTGGTACATACATACAGACAAATAGACAAACAGACAAAAAGTCAAAAACTGCATTTTCGGCTTTAGAATAACAATTACTTATTTTCAAAAATATTCAATTTACAATTTTGACTTCGCTACGATTTTATTATATGTATATATTGTTGCATGATATGTATCAAATCGAGAGCAATATAAAATATAGTAGAAATATTCTTTGACTTCAACATACATTGTAATTTCTTACTGCTTTGGTAAGTACCATTCTTGATCAATACCACCCACGACTAAAATTGTAAGGGCCAAAACACATAATCGCATTGCGGCGCAACAACGCTGTTATGTGTTTAGGCCTTAACTGCTGGTTGGCTAATGTTCTCCCATTAATCAGACAACTCCCTGCCATTACCTTAAGTTGTCATCTATACCCGTAGTAGAATATCGGTGTACATAGATCACATGCGGTTATCGCATGTGATCTTTATACACAGATATTCTACAAATTCAATTATAATAGGATCAGCAGAGTCATTTCTGATTGAAGAGTTGTATATCGTAGAAATAGAAAGTCCTTGTCATTGTAAATGAATTAAGGTACTATGTTATTATGTGAATATATTCGATCGGGTTGATTACAGAACAGTCTGAATTTAGGAGCAATATCTATCTATAAATAAAAATCTTTTTTTTTTTGTTTGTCCTCTATGGAATCCGAAAGGGCTGGACCGATATTGATGAAACTTTGGTAAAGCGTTCTGAGGACGCCCACGAGGGTTTCAGGTCCATTATATATGAAAAAAAAATGCATTGCAGTGCAGCTAGTACATAATAAATTCTTAATAAACTTGTTTCATTTTCCAGATCGATGATGTTTGTTCAACTCTTAGTGTTCACTTGCGCGTGCGCACTGGGCGCGTCTGATGAAGTGCCGCCCTACAGGGATATTTCTAATTCTATACTAGCAGCTCACAATTTACTAAAACATAACATATTGTACGTACCTATATAACGAGGTCCAAACAAAATACTTGGACAAATTTTTACAGGGTAGTACCTACTCATGAAATATGAGCAGCCTTAGTGAAAGTTTTTATTATTTCATTATTCCTGTGACCTGTAAAAGTTTGTTCAGGACATTTGTTTGGACCCTAATATTATAGCATAACATTAGCGTGGAAGTGAACCATCTATAAAGAGAAGGCTGTCCGCGCTCATGAGAATATTCTTGCTTTAGATCCATGGACGGCAACGTACCGCTTCTGAACGACCCCAGGCGTCATTATGCCGAGATTATCCACGTAGTTCACGATGAGGCAAAACATCATAACACCAAGCTGATGTAAGTACCTTTTTAGGTTTTAAAATGTTACCATCAATGTCAACTGAAATCGATTGCATACCCTAATTATGACAAGCACAATATTTAATATTTTATAATTTTGAGTATATTGTTAAATACATTTATCTGTGTTTCTTCCAGCGGTCCTGTTTATAACAGAGACTACCAGAGATTTATAAACAAATCAGGCCCTTTTGCTGTTGCAAATCCACAAAGTGTAGTAGATAGAACCAATAAAGTGATCACAGACATCTTCGACAGCATTGAAGAGGTACTTACAATAATAATTAATGTCAAATTAACAAGACTATCCTTCTGCTGACTGCGGATTAGCTACAATGTAGGTATTATTGATACCGTCGTGCATCGGGTTATTGAGCTCTGTAATACAGGGTTGAGCCACTCGATTTGTCATACAGGGCTCTGCATTTTTACCAATTAATATTTGGACATGACATAGAAGATCATTATTGGTATAGCTTGTCGGACAAACAACCAGCGCCGCCTAGTAAAAATATACTTATACAACTGTCCAGATACTCCCATTATATAAATATCATTCATTTGTCATGTATTAAATCTTGTCCATTTTTAGGTGTTACAGTTTGTAAATGCGTCTGCTCAAAATGACAAACAGGCCAGTGATAAAGCCATCGATGAAGAAATTAATAAGAATTTTGCGAAATATGGATGGTCAAAAAAAGTTTTTCTAGCTACGGGAATAGTTGCAACACAACTAAACAATGATCATAAAGATAATTTTGCTGCAATTTCTCAAAATTTAAGTGCACATAACTTTGTTATTAACGGAGTAGATAAACTAGAAGAAATCGTGATGGCGCTAAGAGATCTTTACCAATTATTGTACCCGCCGCCTCACGGCTAAACTTCCTGAAAACTTCCTTATAGCGGAGACGGGTATATCTCACGAAGAGTTTCAAAGCTTCTCTTATCATACATTTTTAATTTACAATCTTCCATCATCATTTCCCATCTTTTGTTTGATAACAAGTTAACAAATATACTAGTAAATAGTGAGATAACCCAAGGCCTTTTTTGTAAAGGAATGCGAATCGCAATAAAAAACATTCATGTTATAGGTAGCTACAATTTTCTTGAAATACAATAAATTCTTTGAATATCGTTGTTTGACTGAATATCTATTTGTGTTTGTTTATATCTTTATATATAATTATAATTTCTTCGGTACGTGTTTGTAACCTAACTCCTCCTAAACGGCTGGACCGATTTGGATGAAATTTTGTGTGTATATTTAAGTGGGTCTCTGGATGGTTTGAAAATACAATTGGACACGGTAGGTGCTGTTTGGGCAGTATAACGTCTGCCAGGTCCGCTAGTTATTTACATTATTTTGTATGCAAATGCCTGCACTGAAAAAGACATGACGTACAAAGATTTTTGTCGTTCGGTGACGGAAAGAGCTAAATACCCATAACAGAAATTTTGGTTATGAAAAGAGACCTGCGGGGTTCAATTCTAGGTCCATTTTTGATCTTTTTATTGTATAGCTTACGTTATTACGTAAGGGATAATCACAAGATGTAATTTGTATTAACTTATTAGATAATATTAAATTGTAAAAAATAGATTATTTTGTAAAAATGTTACAATTACAATTTAGTAATATTGTTGTAAACAGTGTTGTTGTATTAGTATGTATTATGTTATGACTGTTTGACTATACACTACACTGATATTGTGAATGCTACATAATTTATTACGTCATATATTCTTCAAAATATTTTTATGCCAGTCCATGGCGAGACGTACAGAATAACCCTATCATTAAGACCATTATTGTACCATGTTTCAATGCAAATAAAAATAGTCTATTCTATGCCTAGCTTCTGTCCGCGACTTCGTTCACGTGGAAGTCGTAAGATACAACAATATACTACAATATCAGCCACATTTTTATAGAACTTCCCTGTATACTACGTACGTTTGTAGTTTTGTTCTCAGCAGCCAAAATATGCAGAGTCAGGACTGGTGTCACAGGAGCAAGCGATGTACAGTATTATTTATTTATTGTATAAATTCAAGTTCCTTACACTTAAACAAAGCACACAATTAAACCTCTGGGGTCTATCTTAGCATTCCATGGTCTGAGATTGATCAACGCGCTATTAACAGTTATGTTATAATCGAGTTTATGTATGTACTCGTAATGTTCCTTCAGCTTACGCTTTATGTTTTTACTAGTCAATGAGTCTCTAATGTCTACAGGTATTTGGTTTAGTAAATTGGGTATTAAATGAGTTATTTTGCACTAACACGAGTTTAATTAATACTGATCAGCAAAATAAATTTATTATAATAAATGACACTTACCTTCTTTTAATAACAGTGTACCTACTTCATCTATTTTTATAGGTACTTATTTCACTGTTATACTTTCTACACTATTGTATCCATATGAATTATGTTGTAATAATGTTATGTTTTATTCCAACACACCACATAATTTTTCTTTGTCTTGAAACTAATTAGCAAATCGGTGTATCTATCTGTCCGCCGCGGTCGGCGGCCTGTTGCGCTTTGTGAGTGCACGGTGCACGAATCAATCTAATCTAGCTAAGCGTTAAGAACAGGTTTTGCTTGGAAAGTTCCTGTAGTATTCATATATTTAATTTTAATATAATTTATTTTTGATTACTTACTAGTTTATTTATTTATTTAGAAGTAAGTATTAAAAATTATGTATTAGGTATGTTGAAGCTGTTTTGTACTCACCATCACTTGTCCCTACTAATAGGTTCATTAGAAAACCAGCGTCAGACAGCATCTGTCTGGCATTAATGCTGAAATGAACCTTTATGGCGCAGCCGTGAGGCACACACTATTATTGTTAAAATACAATTTTCACTTGTTTTTATTTTGTTATTTTGTGTTTCACGAATTGTGTCCAAATAAACATTATTCTTTCTTTCTTTCTTTATTGTGAAAGAAGCGGTACGCGTGCCATAAAAGTTATTTATGCGTGGTAGTTGTCCGTGTGAGAAGCAGCTTATCCTGAGGTCGACAACCGCAGCCTTCAGTGTCTGCCGACTGCCCCTCATGACTTGATGATAATAATCGCAAAGCATACGCTCACAGGGAACTGCACGCGCTTAAACTGGAAGTGGGTAATTGTGGGGAATTGGTATGCAGGGTATAAACACAAACACTGTCTCGCCAACGCCATAACCTGTTAGAATTTCTGCCCCGATGACGTCTCGCTGCAAAGACACTACTTTCAGCCGGGTTCCGTTACACAGCTTCGGCGGCGTTATCGGGACACCGACCTTCAGCTAGATGATGTGCGCCGGAAGTTCACTTGCCATTAGCCAATTCAGAAACTCTTCGGGATGCTGTGTGGCATCATCTTGCCCACAACATTGTTAATGGAGGTGTATATCTCTTCGCCCCCTTCCATTTGCGAGAGAATACTGTGGTTGATCGCTGCAGCATGATCATTTTTGGGCGTTAAAATGGTCCGTTCCAAGAATTCTCTTGGTACGATATTCGACTTATGGCCCCGTACACCAGACTAATCAGATCTTCTAATGTGTTAACTACTCTACCAAGAGTCTCTAGTAGGGCCACCTGGCCGCTCTCCTCTGGTAGAGTGCCTTCACCAACTTTTGGAAGAACATCGGAGAATTTTTGAGCATGTGAATTCCCCGCCAAGCCTAGCTCGCATGTTGGTGGTCAAGCGCAGTCTATGAACTCGCGACTATCGACCTTTTTCCTTTACTTCTGTTGTAAGAGCTTGCTTCCTGCCAAATTTCATGATTCTAGGTCAACGGGAAGTACCCTGTAGGTTTGATTTATTAGCGAGTATCAAGATATGTCACATATTGGAAGTGAAGGCTAGATTAGAAGGATTTTTTTTAGCTTCACTGGCTCATAGATCTACGTATTTGATATTAATTTCAACTTGATACCTCCTCGCGTTTCTCAGAAAATGAGTCTTGATAGACTGACAGACTGACGGACGGACAACGAAGTGATCCTATAAAGCTGCCTGTCCACTGGAGCGGAGAGGAGAGGAGAGGAGCGGAGATGTGCCAATATTAACCAATAGAAGCGCACCTCTGGAGCGGAGTTTAGATTCTATTGGTTAATATTGGCACAACTCCGCTCCGCTCCTCTCCTCTCCGCTTCAGTGGACAGGCAGCCTAAGGGTTTTTTCTTTTGAGGTACGGAATCCTCAAGTTAATCACAATAAACAAAAGAACGAATTTCTTAGAATCTTTGATACAGTAGAATCAAATACGTGCTAGACAATATACAAACAAAATAATGAACACAGCTGCAGTTCTTATTAATTTCAGCAACTTAGAAAGTACTGTTTATTGCTTAGAGATAGTGTATGGACATTATGGACAACATAAATATTTTTTTTTAAGAAATTAACATTTATCAAAATTGCTTCATTTACGTAATTACAATTAGTCGTATCATGATTTAAAAGATAGGTAGCGCCACCTATCGTACAACTACCAAACTAATAAACAATTCAACAAAACAATAGCATTTGGGAAACTTTAATAATAGTCTTACTCTTGATTGGGTCGTTGGGTCATTGGGAGTTTTAATCTATTCTATTCACACTTCAAGTTTGCGTGCAAAATATGCGAAAGTAACCACCCTAAAACAACACACGATATAACAAACTTGAGTTTATGTTAGTATCATTTCAGGTCAATAGATGTCGTAACATGTTTCTACATTACGTATTGAAAAGTTCTTCTTGAACACTTTCAATTGATTATATCTTTTGATAAAGAGAACCGATTGCGATGAAAATAAAACTAAATGGTAGGGGAGACCGGGGCCACAATTAACAAAAAAAATACTTTTAGTTGTATCTTCGAAATGATTCAACATTTAGTCTTGATTTTTTTATTAAATGATGCTTTAGTTATTCTGGTATAATGTTAGTAACATAAATGCAACATAAAAGAAATGATGTCTTAAATAGAACACTTTTTCTCCAAAAAGTCAGTTGTTAATTCTTACCTCATCTTCGGGGCTAGAATTAACAGCTCTGAGGTAAGTATTAACAGAAGGGGCAACAATTAACATTATGTTGTGCCAACTGATATAGAAGAAAACAAATATATGTATGAGAATATTTTTTGGTATTAATAAAAGTGAAATTAATACAGAATTGTATGGAACACATTTTCTTGTTAATTTATAATACATATCAAATACAATTCAGCAAATGTATGATGTGATGTCGCCTTTGATACACCTAGCTTAGGCCCAGTTATTGCAAGAGATAGGTACCTATATTGAATCTAGTCAGCACTATGTATCTTTATTAAAGGAGACGCCCTAAAAAATACAAAAGTATTTATTGATATATTTTATTATTTATGAACACACAGTAAAATACATACAGATACTTACTACATTTTTAGCGCGTTTATACGTTTTTACTGAGCTCGTGCTAGAGCTTTTAGTAGAGGTCTTATGTTTTTGGACCAAGAAATCACTAGCATCTTTCTGCATATCGATGATTCAGCTACCGGTTCATAAGATATTTGCGCTATCACCACATCTGGGGTAGGTATTAACACGTTAATACCGACCCCGCCGATTTGTTAATTTTAACCCCAAAGGTACATTTTTAGTATTAAATAACATAACAAAATATTGGTCAATAATTACACCAATACAGCAATGTAGCATTATTAAGTATAAAATATGCTTCTAGGAAAACAAAAAACATAATCATTACACCGTATATTTTGAGAATAAATAAAAAAAATTAAAAGTTAAAAAAGTTCGCTACGTGCGTGAAAATGTCGTCCGGTATATATAACGTGACCATTTATTTTTTTACTCAAAACGGGACATAGGTTTATTTATCTCAATTATAATAGGGCAGATTCATAAAGGAAACTTATTTTTGAAAATACCAGCATACTCGTATGTTCTCATTTTCTCAATGAAAAAAAAACTTTTTAATAAAAAAAATCTTATCAATATGATGTACTTAATTAAAAATTAAGCAGGATAAATTTTCGGTCATCTTTACATTTGTCTGCAGAACAACTTTCTTTTAATACAGCTGGTGATGATTTTAAATAAGAATAAAGTTCATGGCACGTTTTTTTAATATTCAACTTAGTAATCAACATCGCCAAGCCTGTAACTGGGTTTTTTCAGACGTCCACAATTTATTATTAAAGAAAGACTCTGAGAACGGGACAATTTTGCGTCCCCAGGTGTTTTTCGGGGACACTGGGACGTAGAACCGAAAAAAGGGACGGTCCCGTTAAAAACGGGACGTATGGTCACGTTAGGTATATAACACATTCGGATGATGCGCAGACCGCAGCTGACCAACCCCGGGCCATGCGGCGTGATCTGGTCGGCATATTGAAGCACGCGCTGTAGGTGTAGTGTTTATAGTTTTGGAGAAAATCACTTGTTAATACTTACCTCTGTTAATTGTAGCCCCGGTCTCCCCTACTCCGAGTTATACAAAATATTTTAGTATAAAATTAAACCATATTGGCACGGTAGACGGTAGAATAACTAAGCCATATCTTAGAAATAAGTGCCTACAGCCGCGCGGTACGTAAACATGCGATAGGGCTGCCCGCCTCCAGTATTTTAATTACATTTGCCTACTTTGTGTTTCCATTTAGTTTTGTGATTGTAAATATACTTTTTTTATCTACACAAATAAATAAAATACTTTGTGAATTGAATAACAAAACAAAACACAAATGCCCGAGGTTTTAAAACAAGCGTACCTACCGTATTAATTCATGAACCTCCTATAACTACCTATTTCACTCGTGTTATCACTTTCCTTTACTCTATTCACTTTATTTATTAATCCAGACATCTTTTTTTCGGGAGATAAAAGGAAATACTTATCCATTAAAAATACACACAATATGTACCTACCTACCAGTAAGTAAAATTATTTTATAGTAAGACTATAAAATAATTTTGTTGTTGTTGTTTGTTAATAATAATACCTTTTAAAGTTTCCAGGTAATCTAAAAAAAGTTATCTCTGGATGCGTTATTGCCAAATTCATGCAACCAAAAACAGCAACAATATATCCTACTCGTCATATTAAATATGTACTTGAATTTATTTTTAGTGTAAAAATCGCGCGGTTATTGTTAAAAAAACAACACACCGTTCGTTCGTCACTGCGGCACAGACGCGACTGTCTGCGTACCTCGCGCATACCTCGATCGAGGCGCGTAGGTATAGCTCGCGCTTCGTCCGTTTCTATGAAGTTGGCCTACCGTCTACCGTGATATTGGTTTCGTACTTACTTTTTACGTGTTAACAAACTAATCTATTTACATACAAACAGACAATTCTAATGATAGAAATGGGATCTGTTGATTATCCTTTAGCACCCAAACATTTTTTTATTAATAAACCCGGTCGAATATATTCTCATATAGGTAATAATAATAATATTTACAATGACAATTACTTTCTATTTATTTTCTACGATATGATATATTTGATCTCATGCACATCACACATTTTACAATAATTATTTAATTATCGGTTTTACAACAATACAACTTTTATATAGCTACCACATGCGGTTATACTACGGGTATAGATGACAATTTAAGGTAATGCTAGGGAGGTAACTCCCTAAAACAACACCCTAGCATTACCTGTTGCAGCAGTTAGAGTCGGGGCTGACTGCCCAGGGTGCGCCAGATGATCAGTTACAATTTTAGTCCTGGATGGTATAAAACTAGATAGGTACTTACCAAAGCAGTAATAAATTACAATTAATGTTGAAGTGTTTCTGTTACATTTTATATTGCTCTCGATTTGCTACATACCAGGCAACAATAAATTATTACATTTTACGGAGAACTGTTAATGGAAAGCGTAACGATTTTCTTTACATAAATGGAAAACAAACAATATTCTAATCATTTAGAACGAATCTGAAACAATGTGCATGCTTTAATAATATGCTGTTTAATTTTATGATAGGTTAATCAGCTTCATTAAATTATAAATACGCACCAATACTAATCATTTACTCGTATAATCGCTGTAGGCTAAAAAACATAAATATGAATAAGTACAGTCAGCAACGAAACTTGATAACACTTCAGCTTTATTATTGAGCACAATATAAGAAAACTTAAACAATATTTAAATTGTTAATTCTTTTAACTTTACCAACCTTTAGCTGTGCTGTATTTTGTGTGTTTTACATGTTATCTTGCATATTACAATAAGCAAATTGTTCTCTACGCGACCAACGTGACAACGCCGTAATAGTTAGATGGAATTGATAAATAATATTATTTTATTACAGTAAATTGGTTGTAACGAACGATTAGATGAGGTCGATATATTTCCTATCCGACTATACTGAGAAGAATCATGGAAACAAACTCGAAGGTCACAGTCAATTTTAAAGTCCAGAAATTATCTTGGTCTGATCATAATTATGAGGACAACGCAGATAAGTGTCTCAGTTTGTCTTCTGAGGAAAACAACATACAGATTTGAGCAGATCTATTCAGACAGTGCAAGCATTTATTAGAGAGCGTGTAGCTCAACTCAGAACTTATGGAGCTCAACAACTCGACGAACAATACCAAAGAAAGGACATTTGGGTGAAAGAAAAGAACAAGAAAAGGATAAAAGGAAGGAAACGAAATAAAGAAGAGAAACAATCACAAAGATCTGCATTACTGTACACTGAAAAGAAAGAAGAGGAAAATACCTACAAATTATATCACTAAAAGCTAGTTTTTATGTTTTTATATTACTTGTAAGACAGATTTGGATGTTTGGCACACAGGCACATTACTTATAACGTATTATATTAGGCACACAGTAAGTTTATTATATCGAACCTACATAATTATTCACGGAAATTATTTTTATCATAAAGTTAATTAGATAAATAAAATTACCTTACACCCAATTAGCAAGAATAGAGACAAATCACGAGCATATAAATACTAGATTGTTTGCCAAGGGAGCAAAAAACTATTTTTAAGGCGAGAGTGTTTCTTTGAATCAAAAGCGGAGCGAAGGATGAGAGTAAAATCCTGAACGCAGCGAGGGATTCAAAGTTCATCGCTCAAGCTCAAGCAATAATGTAGCTCCCGAGGTGAACACTCTACTTTTTATCACCCTCTATGAGAAAACAAACGTATGCGGTCCAACCCCATCAGGAACGAATTTCCTACTCACGTATGATTTTAAACACAATACAAAATCTTAATGATAAAAAAAAAATCGCAGCCGCCATCTTGGATTTACATTTCGACCTTACTATCGGCTTTACCACCCTCAAATACTATGAAAACGATGCCCATGATGAAAAATTTCAAAATTTTCGCATCCGCCATCTTGAATTTACATTTTGACTTCACTATCGGCTTTACTAACCTCGAAAACTATAAAACTATGAAAACGCTTACAAATTAAAGTGTTAAATTAACAGATGTGGTCTAGTTTTAAATATCTGCTAGGTTTTTTTTCTTGTGGTTTTGTAAGCAACCCGCAAATTAAAAAATACATCATAATGCATTACAACCGAAATAGGTACAACAGTATTACATACACACATATTTACTATAATACTTCTCATCAAAAAAATTGAAACACCTTGCAAGTTTATGTTTTGTAAGGATTATCAGAAAAATGTGTATATTTAGGAATATATTTAAAATGTTATTTAATAGTGAATAATGAGGTTTTCAAATCCTAATGTTAATGTTCTAAATTAAAATTAAATTTTCATAGGTTTCGTATTATGTTTAACAAGTCATTTTTACCCTATATGGAGTATGAAGAAAATTGATAAAACAACACACGTAAATGAAAAAAAAGCTAAGAAACGTTTATTTAATAACTTGTATTCCCTCCCCGAGCTCTTATTACTGCTTCCATACGGTTCTGCATCGATCGGATGAGAGTCACGATCAAATGTCGTGGCATTCCATTCCATTCCTCTTGGATTGCATTTTGCAGCTGGCTAAGTATTTCTGTGGCAGGATCTCTTGCACGAATTCGTCTTTTTAATTCATCCCATAGATGTTCAATCGGATTAACACATAAAAAAATTATATACAAAATGACATGATTTCTGAATATTCATGAAAAAATATCGAAAATAAACTTCAAAACCCCCCTTTTGAAGTTTATTTTCGATATTTTTTCATCTATCTATAACATTTTTTACTAGTTTTTTTTAAATAAATATACAATTTTTTACCGAAAAATTGACTTCGATTCCGTTTTTTTTTCGTAGTCGATATTTTTTTGTAAAAATTTTAATTAACCTGTTAAAATAACTCATAAGCTTTTGGAAATAATAAACAGAATCCAAATCGACCCATAAACTTCGGAGATGTGTCAAAAAACAGAAAGCAAATATTTAAAAAATTAAAAATTGAATAACATGAAAAATGTTATAGATAGACCCCCCCTTTTGAAGTTTATTTTCGATATTTTTTCATGAATATTCAGAAAATTACGGGCGGTCACATGCGCATCGGCGACATTGTATATTGAAGGTATATAATGTCAAATAATAAAACGATTATGTCAAGGAAGTATGCAAGATAAAATAAAATAATCATCGTAATTTGGGAGCAGTTAATAGACATTGTAGATAGTTATGCCGTTAATGAGGTACCAGGGAAGCCACATGTGCAGAGGGAATTTGCCAAACTTCCCTGTCTTCAACGTAGTCTTTAATCTTATAGTATGTTTTTTGATAAGGACACGTTTCATGTGGGTTTTAAACTTTCCATCGCTAAGTTCTGTAATCGACTTTGGCAACTTGTTATAAAAGCGGATACTGTTTATAAGAAATGATTTACTAGTTTTAGCTAATCTAAATTTGGGTATCACAATTTTATGTTTACTACGTGTATTTATATTATGGAAATCGCTTCTTATTTTGAAAAGTCGTAAATTTTTGCGAACATACAAAATATTTTCTAAGATATAAAGAGAAGGCTGGGTTAGTATATCAATTTCTTTGAATTTATTTCTAAGGGACTCACGAGGACCCATTTAACCCAATAAATCGATCATCTCGCTCAGAAGTGACCCGATTCCTGTCAGATCCTGAACGGCGCGTGAACAAACCAGTGTCCCGATAGCGTTTGTAGACTGTATGAACCACCACACCCACATAAGGGATAATCACAAGATCGTATTATTCGCAGATGATACATCCCTCATTTTTAAAATCAAACGTCAGTTAGTCAACTTTGAACAAGTTAACGATGCACTCTCTAAAGTTGTGCATTGGTTTAATGTAAATAATCTTCTCCTGAACGAAAAAAAGACTAAACTCATTAAATTTTCAACGCCAAATGTCAGGCAACTAACTACCAATGTTCAAGTTAACGGAATAGAGTTGAACCCTGTTGAGTCAACAGTTTTTCTTGGAATAACTATTGACGGTAGATTACAATGGGGCCCACACATAGAAAAATTATCAGGAAGGCTAAGTTCGGCCGCCTATGCTGTTAAAAAAATTAGACAGATAACTGACGTAGATACAGCCAGAATTGTTTATTTTAGTTATTTTCATAGTCTGATGTCTTATGGGATTCTTCTCTGGGGAACCTGTGCGGACATTAATTCTATCTTTGTTCTACAGAAAAGGGCTGTCCGAGCCATTTACAACCTAGGTCCAAGAGAGTCCCTTCGAGAGAAATTCAGAGAAATAAATATTCTGACTGTAGCCTCACAATATATTTTTGAAAACCTATTGTATGTACACAAAAATATATCAAATTTTAAGAAAATGTCCGATATTCATAGTTTAAATACCAGGAACAAACACAACCTTGCTGTACATCGCACACGTCTCCACAGAGTAGGCAACTCGTTCATGGGTCAATGTATACGCTTTTACAACAAACTTCCCATTGACATTCGAAACTTACCTATTAAACGATTTAAAAGCTGTATTAAAACCAAACTTTGTAAAAAAGGGTACTATAAAATTTCAGATTATTTAGAAGATAAAAAAGCTTGGGATTGAGCTGCTCGCTCTGCTAAGCCTTGTGATAAAACCATAATACTTGAAATTTAAATTATTACTTATAAACATCAAAATAAACCAGATTTATATTCACATTGACATTATTTAAAATTATATACAAAATGACATGATTACTTTGTAAAGTATTAAATTATTTTTAATTATTGTGAATGTGAGGACTATGTGGGTTTTTTTTCCTCTTTAAATTTTATTTCTCAGGTAGTTTTAATGATGGTCTGGCAGTTTGAGTAGTTGATGCGGCCTACCCAAATGTCCTTTCTTTGGTATTGTTCGTCGATTTGAGCTCCTTAAGTTCTGAGTTGAGCTCCACGATTACTGACAAATGCTTGCACTGACTGGACAGGTCCACTCAAATCTGTGTGGTTCTTTCCTCAAAAGACCATTTCAGACACTAATCTACATGGTTCTCATATGGCTTGACCAAGATTATGTCTGGACTTTAAAAGAGACTGTGACCTCTGAGTTTGTTTCGGCCTTTCTTCTCAGAGTAGTCAGTTAGGAAACGCCGACCTCATCTAGCTTATTTTAAACATTTTTTTTTTTAATATGACGTGTAAAAGTGATTCCGATATCCTATTTACAGAATAAACAATTTCATTTCATTTCATTTCATTTCATTTCATTTCATTTCATTTCATTTCAACAGACGACAGGCTTAGATGCAATCTTTCAGCCATAACACGCTGACTAAGTCCAGAATCCAGCAAAGCCACCACTTGGGCGGCTTCTGCGGGCGAAGTATCTATTATATTTTAGAAAAAAAACTTTTTCAGACGTCCCAGTCACAGTACACACAGTATACAGAACACAGAATAAAAAGTTTTAAGATAAGCGCTAATTTTTAGTTTTCAAAGGTGAAATGTGCTCCAACTCTAAACACACATTTGTCTCAAAACAGTGAATCATTTCATTTATAGGACAAACAAATGAAATTCTAATTTTGAATTTTGAAGTTTCGCTTATCACTGTAATGGCCAAACTGCCAGCTACACAATCATGTGATTTTTTTCATGGAATGAAAATTCTTTTGTGTTAAATTAGGACACAAACCATAAAAACGGAAGTGTTTCGATTTTTCTGATGAGAAATGTATATACCTATACTATAAATAAATAGATATGAATTCAAAGGAGAGAGGTGTTGAGATGACTCAACTCTATTTATTTTGAAAATAACTCCGCAATTTCCGCTTAAATGCATACCGACTCGTAGCCGTCCTGATATCAAAAGGAAGCGCATTCCAAAGAAGAATGGACTGAATATGAAAGGAAAAATGAACAAAGTCAGAAATATGAGAAGGACAGAGTAGGAGAAGATTGTTAGAAGAACGCAGATTCTTAGAGTGTGAAGAACATAAATATTGGAAGTGACACAAGATACGAAGGCGTGGGAGAGTTGAGGAGGGAGAAGAGTGTGATCAAAGCGCGCAAACTTCTCCTTTGGGGAATGGTCATCCATTTGAGTTCAGAGTCTAAGACCTATCGCTCGACACATGATCATATTTTCTGAGGTTTAATAAGAACGGGATGGCGAATACAAATTGTTGAGCAGTTTGTCAAGCTTATCCAGCATAACCGCATTCAAGTCAAAGTAGCACACGTCACCATAGTCGATGATAGGGAAAATCAAAGTCTGCATAAACATAGTTTTTGTCTTAGCGGGCTTAAAACTTCTCAGACGATACAGGGATCGCAGAGTACCGTTGACCCTTCATTTACTTTCGGGATGGCATTCCCTCTTCCTATAACTTTCATTTCTTCCCCGCTTGCAACTTTTATCTTTAGGTAATTCTGTTGCCTTTTGTAATTCAAAAATTTTTCGGCATCGTTCGCCATGTGGTTCAAGCAGCTGAAGCAGCCACTGTCCAAGTACTTCGGTCCTTTTTCACCGTGTTCGCCATACTCAAGCATGGATTCGCTCTCTTAGTGACTTTGAATTCAAATGCTTTGTGGCCTTCTTTGCGACATTTGAAGCACTTGAATATCTTCTTTTACTTGTTAAATTTCTTTCTATTTTGAGCCGTTGTTACCAGCGCTTGCTCTCCATTTTGAACATTTTGGCTCTGTCGGCTTGCTTCTTGCATCAACTTTGACTTTATCTGCTCCAGTTTAATTTATTTCCCGTCGTTGTCTATCGCCATTATAAATGGGTTGTAATCTGACGATAAACCGCTTAATAATATTGACATTATCCAATCTACAAAGATTTTTGCATCAATACGTCTGCAAGTTGTTGCGTAAAAATAATAATTTTGGAAATATATTTCTCCATGGTTTCGCAATTTTCAAGTCGGCATTGCAATAACTCTCGGTGTAATCTGATTCATCCCCAGCCCTTGTCTACGTAAGCCTCGCTGAAACTTACCCAAACTTCATGTGCTGTCTTCGCACTGAACACACGTGCCAAACATGCAGGCTTAAGCAGCAGACATAACCTCGTTCGTGCCTTCCTGTCAGTATCTTTCAATTCAGCCATTATCTCTTCAGTTTCAATTAAGGTAATTAAAATCAGTTTTTGGACTCTAAGTAATTACGTACAACAAAGGATGATGCCACGAAATGTATGGGAGCTGGTACCCGCTCCAATAGGAATAAATAATATATCATTAGAAAGGTATTCAGATTTACTACAAGAATTCCAAAGGCCCTTGTCTTGATTCCTTGTCCGATCCGAATAATACAGGGTGGGAGTTGAGACGAGGCAGTAAGGGAAGCTACCTTAATCGTTGTTGCTACAGAAAAATGTTCTTAGGAGACTGTCCTTAACTTCTTGAGTAATTGCTGACTGCATTCACAGATTTTGAAGAGATGGTACAGTCGGCTAGAAAAACGTTAATTCTAACATTTTATTTTTAAGGTGACAATCGATGCAGTTTTCTATAAGAATTAAAAAACTTTTTTCGACCAAATGAGGTTAGAGCACCAGAAAAGTCACAAATCGCAAAAAACTTTGCCCGCTCCTACATTTCGTAGTGATCGATCATTTATCCACGATCTTTTACGACGTTAGCTATTAATATTAAAATAAAGGAGTAACGTTATGTATGCAATGTATTCATTCATCATCTGCCTAGCCTTTTCCCAACTATGCAATATCTTACAATCTAAGAAAAAAAACAATCTCTGTAAAATACTAGCTATAATCAACTGCATCTAGTTAGATGCAGTTGAATATCAGTATTTTACATTTACACTGTGTAACACGATACCCCTTGGTAAGAATGGTTGTCCGACTTTCGGGCTTCTTACTACCCATAACTACTGTTAAAGATCTACAAATGACTTCCGAGACAAAAGATTAGGGATAATGCCTGGGTCAAAAAAAAAAAAAAAAACTATTTAGTCCGCCAGTCAGATAATAAAAAAATATTTGAGTCGTTAGTTTTAGCATATGAATAAAAAATGTCTTGGATAAAACGCAATTACACAACGCTACGTCACAAGTAAGATTACGGCTATACATTAAAATGTGTTTAACTCAATGTATGGCCGTAATCTTTTGATAAAGTAAAAAAAGAAAAAATACGTGTAGGTACGTTATTTTTTCATAATCGACATTCCGGACAAATAAAATCATTTTTTAGTCATCATCGCTATTCAAGTGCTTTTCGAAGCAGGGAGGGGTATTCGTAAGTAATGAATGGTCATTCATCCACGGACCAACCTCAGAAAGCATAACGTAACCTTCGGTCGCCCCGTGCGGTTGTTTTTAATTAGCCACGAACCATACCATACATGAAATGCATTCATCCATTAAAATTAAAATAAAATCATTCATGGTCTACTATAGGGCATCTTATAGAAATAAGGCAGGGGATGGCTAGCCTAAGTACCAAACAATTGATATTATATGAGTACAGGTATACCTGTGTACACAGCGCGTCTTTCAATTAAGTGTATATAATACAATACAATACAATAATCATTTATTTTCTCTTCACAAATGCGTACAAAAAAATGTCTCGGCTGTATTCCACCTTTGTGAGAGACTGGTGCCTGATATAGGTTTTTGAGTTTGAGTTTTGAAAACCTGTGTTACAGGTCACCAGGCCCCCTCCACGGCTAGAATTAGCTTTAGCTAGATACCGTGCGAGAGTCTAAATTAAACAATATTCATAACAAAAATAAGAACTAAGTAGGAGTGTATAAGGGGGGGGGGGGGGTGTGTGTGTGTGTGTGTGTGTGTGTGTGTGTGTGTGTGTGTGTGTATAAGTATGTACTATTGTCAGCATTAGCAGCGCTGCGGTATTTATTTTTTAAGTATCGCAGCATTATGCTGAGATAGTGGCCTTTTTGGCCTCGCACAGGTCGTTTTTAATTTAAATTTTTGGTTAATTTGAACTCGTTTAATTGTTAGTTTTAGATGCTCCTTTTAGTTTTTTTTATTTTTTTATTACTGTTTGTATTTCCTGTGCGTGTCCCAAATAGGGCATGCAATTATCCGCCCATTTTACTATTCGGATATTTCGGATACTGCCAGACAACTATTCGAATATATCCGGATAATATGGATATTTTGTATAACACTGTAAAAGAGGTAAATCAAACTTATATTCGTTTACAATCGACATTTTTACTACAAAAACTCTCCAACATCGTATATTAAAGTATTTCAGTTCGTACTAAAAGCAAAATCTGTCCGATCAGAGTTGACAGATACGAGAAAAGCTATCATAAAAGATAAAGATCATTTATTTGTCAAACATGCACGTCACATGCACATCATCCACGGGTTGTCTACCAATATGGTATAATAGATCGTGAGCTGGTCAAATGCTATCTTTGTTAAGATGGCTAGAACAATTGAAAGCACATTAGATGAAGACTGGAAATCTTACAAAGTAGTGCTTGGTAATAAATGAGACAAAGTCACACCACTGAAATTGCTTGATGTCAAAGTATCTGATGTATAAGTTGGATCAGCACAAACTAGTAGCCGCGAATGACAGTACTTTCATCGATTCCCTGAATATGAACTATCTTCTGTGCGTTTCGGGTCTTTCAGTTCTCGTTATCGCGATTGTGCAGTCCTATCTTCCGTTGGACAAATGTGTGAAACTTTGGGTATTCCTAAAGAGGACTTTCCGGATTGGGTTTTTACGGTCCAGGCAGGAAACAAATTAATGCATATCATGAATGACGAGAATCATGATGAGGCTCTGCTCCACATTCCTACTTCCCATATCAACTTGATTTTGGGTTGGTTACCAAAACAGCTTATTCAAGTGTAGCAAATCCTAACCTTTTCTTTATGTTGCATTTAGCAGGAACTCTATTTTGGTTCTGTGAGATCTCGTCAAGCAAGACACAATATCGAGATTAATCTAGTGAACAACACTACTAATCAAAGCCATCATTCCTGCCAATGCCTTTAAAGTAAATGTCATGCTTGTCAAAGCATTCACGTATTATCCGTTTTATCCGGATAGTAGAACAAATTATATTCGGATAATATTTTCAACGGATATCCGGATAATTCGGATATCCGGATATCCGAATAATATGCCCTAGTCCCAAATAAAATATTTTTCTTTCTTTCTTTTTCTTTCATTATTCTTGTAGCAAAATGGTAGGTACTTTCTAGCTATTACATGACGTGACTGGATGCGACCACGTTAGAGCCAAGCATCTTCACTAATCCCGTAATAAGTACATTCTGCCTTTAAACTATTGGATCATTATACCGTTGTGTTAATGCTCGCTGCAGGAAGACCTTTCCAGCTTCATTTAGTATTTCCCAAATAGAAACCTATTGTTTTTTAATGTGACAGCTCGGAAAATTCAAACCGCCTGAAACCTGAAAGCTACTATTCAAACGCAACAGGTAATAGAATCCACGAGATAGCCGGAGCCAACAAGAAAAACTGTAACCGTAGTCCAGATTGCTAATACCTAAACAGTCGCAGATTAGTCAGTCACACATGATACGAACGATCGACTGACATTTTTCCCCGTCATTTAATATTTACACACATCAACACGGTCTAGGGATAAATATCCCTAGACCGTGTTGATGTGTGTAAATATTAAATCATACTCAAAAAATTCATACTCAATTAAATAACTCGAAAAGTACTGGCCGCATTGGAATCTTTTATACACCAATTTGTTTGTAATTTATCTCAGACTAATTCCAAATTCAAATTTTTGAAAATTCTTTTGTTTCGGTGGCATAATAATGTCTTGATGTGTAGGAGAGGGAATTTTCATTTGTGCGAAATTTAGAAAACAATACGAATTACGTTTAGTTACAGTTTTTTTTTCATTTTTAAACGAAAGATAAAGTTAAAATTGGGGTATTGTAGCCATGCAACGCCAACATTTGACGAGGGCGGAGATGTTACGAGCTGTGGGAATGCTGGAAGCTGGGTCTGTTCAGCGTAATGTTGCTGAGGCCATAGGGACCCACCAAAATGTAATTTCAAGATTGTGGACACGCTATCGTGCCACAGGTGAAGTAGCGGAGAGGCACCGGGGGCCAAGTCGCATCACTACCCCCAGAGAAGACCGATTTTTGCAAATTACTGCGCGAGCTCAACCAAATGCAACGGCGACTCAATTGGTCCAAAGGCTGCGAGTGGAACACCAAGTGCTTGTGAGTGACCAAACTGTAAGAAGGCGACTGCATGAAAGCAATCTACGCTCTCGTAGACTACTCCGGGTCCCACCTTTACGGAGAGGCAATCGTGGACGACGATTAGAATGGGTTCGGAACCACGTGGACTGGGGCCGTGAGCAATGGTCCAATGTGCTGTTCACGGATGAATCCAGGTTCGGCTTCCATCCAGATTCATGAAGGACGCGTGTTTGGCGAGTTCCTGGACGATGGAGCCGTCTTCAGAACCCTCAGGAAGTTCACCCATACCAAGGAGGAACAATTATGGTTTGGGCAGGAATTCGTCTTGGAGGACGGACGGATCTCGTTTGGGTGCGGGGCAATATGACGGCAGAACGATACGTCCAACAGGTGCTGGGGCCCGTAATCTTGCCCCAAAGAACACAAATGGGGCAAGATTTCCTGCTCATGCATGACAATGCCCGGGCACACACGGCGAGAACGGTAGCAGCTTGGTTACATACACACAATGTTAGGGCCTTAGACTGGCCTGCTCAATCGCCAGATCTAAATCCTATTGAGCATGCGTGGGATATGCTGCAAAGAAGAGCTCTGAAGGAAGTTCCTGAAAATCTGGCTACAGAAGATCAACTTTTTGCGCACCTCAGAAGGACATGGGACAATATTCCGCAGCAAGACATTGACAACCTTGTTCTGAGCATACCGGATCGTTGCCGATGTGTTATGAACATCATGGGCGCTTTCTCAGACTACTAACTTCAAGTTTATAAACACAAATTAAATGATTTTTCTATTTTTTTCAGTTTTTACTCATAAATTAAAAGTTAATTCATATACGGTTTCCGTCTATGCTTCATTTTTTTTCCATGAAATCCTGAAATTTTAATCGAAGTACCTTAACCATTATTAAAAAATGGTAGAATATTAAATAACGTATCTTTTAAATATACAACATGTAACTTAATTAACGCACATCCTGAAAATAGTTTGTTCAGAATCGTTTACTGAATCGATTTATATAATTTTTAATATAGGTAATTTTTTATCCCAAAAATAATTAAAACTACGGAAATTATTGTCATATTAACGCTGTACAGTCAAAACAAATTGAAATGGACCGTAAGTCAAAGTAATAAGACTTTTAAAATCGCAGTTTTATTTGTATTCATACAAATTCCATCATTCAATACAAAATAAAGAAAAATAAACCTTATTCCAAGAACCTAATTTAGTAAATAACAATGCATATACATGTTAAATTAAAAATTCAGTGTATGTATTATGATTATAACATAATATTCTAATTGGGGTGTTTGAGGGTGTGCGTTAATTACGTTACATGTTGTATACATGTCATATAAATAATTAACACATTGATAGTAATTCGCTTTTTTAAAAATATCCCTAGACCGTGTTGATGTGTGTATTTGAAACCGTAATAAACATCTACAAAATAAGCCCCAAAATAACGGTTGTTCTGTAAAACCATCATTTACACTAAGTAAATGATGGTTTTACAGAACAACCGTTATTTTGGGGCTGTTAAGGTCATTAACACATTTTTAAACCCAGCATCAGATTAGCACCACCTAACCTCATCGACACGCTGCCAACCAGGCAGTATCTATTTATACTTTTATGAATGAAGTTTCATGGTGATGCTGATTCAGTGCCAAGCTGAAATGCTGCAAACTTTATTTGACGACAAGGCATACCGATAGAATCCTAAGATTAACCGTTAGTAGGAGGGGGGGAGAGAAGTAGTGAACTCATGATCGGTTACTGTGTAGCGTGTGATGACGTCGCCTCCCTAATGATGCTCAAAGTGGCAGTGAATTATGAATATCTAAAAAAAAAACCTTAATTAGGTATTGCTAAAACTGACATGTTTGGTACAGTATAAATCCGGATGGACAAGGATTTGGAATTAGGCGCCATAGTAACTTCGATTCAGTTTAAAAAGAGCTATCCAACGATGAATGACACATGGCTATTGGCGGTGGGTACCAAAATAAGCATCATCCTTTCCAATTGCCGAAGTCCTCAGCACCATTCAATTTTATAATTCCACAAATTCAACCTGAATGTTCTTCTGCCATGACGAGAATTTTACAACTGCCACTCTTTTATGACAATAGTATGTTCGTGTTAGCTTCTAGGCGTTTTTAGAGCCTGAAGCTGGGCCCATAACCTGTTGAAATAAAGAGGCTATATGGATGGAACACATTTATTAACACCACAAATAATTAAATACAAGACTTTTTTCTCGATGACAGAACGGTTTTATAGTGACAGATTCTAATCTGGTTTACTCGAATCTTTTAAAACACTGTCGTGAAGGTATACAGGCTTCATCAAACACAAACAGATATTCAGTCAAACAACGGTATTCAAAGAATATATTTTATTTCAAGAAAATTGTAGCTACATATAAGATGAATATTTTTATTGCGTTTCTCATTCCTATACAAAAAATAGACCTTGGTGGGTTATCTCACTATTTACTAGTATAGTTGTTAACTTGTTATCAAACAAAAGATTGGAAATGATGATGGAAGATGGGAAATTAAAGATTTATGATATAGGAAGCTTTGAAACTCTTAACTTCGTGAGATACACCCGTGTAAGGAAATTTTTAGGAACTTACGTCGGAAGGCGGGTACAAAAATTGGTAAACTGTTGTTAGCCGCTTCACGATTTGTTCTAGTTTTTCTGCTCCGGTAATAACAAAGTTATGTGCACTTAAATTTTGAGCGCTGGCAGCAAAATATTGTTTATGATCATTGATTAGTTGTTTTGCAAATTCTAACAAAGCTTCACCAAAGGGTGGTAGCACTCCATATTTCTCAATATTCTTATTCATTTCTTCATCGATGGCTTTATCACTGTCCTGATTGCTATTTTGTGCAGACGCAATTACCAGCTGTAACATCTGAAAATGGACAAGATTTAATACATGATATATGAATGCTATTTATATACTGTATCTGGACAGTTGTACAACTATTGTTTTACTAGATGGTTCTGGTTTATTTTTTTGTCCGACAGGCTGTTCCAATAAACATCTAAACAAACTTACAAGTAGTGGTGAATCTGTAGGTGTATATTAATTGGTAAAAATGGAGGAGGGAAGTATGTAATGGCGTTGGAGCTGACCAGGCAAGCCTACGTCAGTCATCGAGTGGCTCAACAACCCGACGCACAACGGTGCCGATAATACCTACCTTAATTGTAGCTAATCCAGCCAGCAGATGGATAATCTTGTATAATTTGACATTAATTATTATTGTGAGTACCTTATCGATGTTGTTGATGATGTCTTCGATAACCTTGTTGGTATCATCTACTACGCTTTGTGGATTTGCAATAGCAAAAGGTGCTGCTACGTTAATATTTGTCTGGTAGTCTCTATAATAATCAGGACCGCTGGAAGAAACACAGATTAATGTATTTAACAACCTAACCAAAATTTTGGCCCATTCAAGCTTGTCGTATTCAAGCTTTGCACTCGATTTCAGTTGACATTGATGGTGATATTACCAACCATATTATAAACCTAAAAAGGTACTTACAGCCTCTTGGTGTTCAATTTTTGTGCCTCATCGTGAACTACGTGGATAATCTCGGCATAATGACGCCTGGAGTCGTTCAGAAGCGGTACGTTGTTGTCCATGGATCTAAAGCAAGAACATTCTCATGAGCGCGGACAGCCTTCTCTTTATTTATAGTTCAAGTTACGTCCACGCTAATGTATACAATATGTAAAAAAAAACCCTCTCTAATCTAAAACATAGGTACTGCAATAACATTACCAACAAGTAATGAAAATAAAAAGTTACTGCTATTAAAATTCACATTTTAAAAATGCCTAAACCTAAGGAGAGTGTTTTGTATTGAAAATTATGTTTAACTGCTTGACAACAAAGTTCAAATTTACTAAGACGAATGATCTATCGAGAGTGTTGTATTGAAAATTATGTTTAACTGTTTGACAACAAAGTTCAAATTTACTTAGACGAATGATCCTTGACTATTAATAGTTAAATTAAAACCTTTTTATTAGTTTGATGTTCCCATTACGTTGTGTCAAGTTTTAAAAACTATAAATGTGAATAACAGTTCCTGTCAATGTCACCATTGCTATTTCTGGTATTGTTAATATTTTACAATTGCATAAGTTGATAAAAAATGCTATGCAATAGCTTTACCGCGGCAGTCCCCGAGTGCCACACTTTTTTTTTTTAGTACCAATTTGGTAATATTGCAATAACTTTCATCAAATCCTTCATCAAATCCATAAAACATTTGCGAATTTTCAACAGGGGTCATAAGTTATGACTTGTAGATCCTCGCTAAACGCCCAATGTAATAAACCGATAAATTTCCTCATTGAAAAAAAAAATGTGTTTAATTCTTTTTTCCTGAAAATGTCCACGTAAATATACTCTCAGTATGATAATTGTCTTAACAACATCCTCACGGATCGGAAAGGGTTATTTTACATGTTGTATATTAGTGTCTAAACAAATTACCAGGATAAACTTTTACAGGCCACCTACTTATGAAAGTAATAAAAACTTTCACTAAGGAAGCAAAAAAGTTAAAGTTTGCCTAGGTATTTTGTTTGGACCTTATACATATAGGTACGTACAAAACATTATCTAGTAGTATCCCGTAGGCTTCTACTAATATAGGATAAATATCCCCGTAGGATGGCGCTTCATCAGCCGCGACCAGTGCGCAAGCACAGGAGAACACTAGGAGTTGAACAAACATCGTCATCTGAAAAAGTTATTGTATGAACTTCCTCTATCTTGTCGATATGAGCTGTATACGAGTATATTAGTTAATTCTGTGATAAAAGATTAACCAGCCAGCAGGTAGTATCGGGACTAAGTGCTCAGTTACAATAATCAGTCGTACCAGCGCCGCGCCGGCCCGAGAATTCCTGGCGCCCTAGGCGAAAGATTAGAAAGGCGCCCTTTTAATAACATTCGAAAGTAAATAAAACAATAATGTAAACAGATTAATTATGTAATTTTTAAATGGGTTCTTATTACTTATTACAGAGTGTTTTTTTTAAACAGCATTTTCTGTTCTCTTTGCGGAAAATCAATAGAAAAAATGGTGTTACGATCTTAAGACATACCTAATTCAAATTGATGAAGAGCTTATAATTATTATCAATTTCAATAAATAAAGTCCTCTTTCTCTCTTCCCGCCACTTTGCAATCATGAGCAAAAACAAGGAAGGGCACTTTAGAAGAATGTAGTTTGTAAGAGCGAGCGAAGCGAGCTCGAAATTTTTTGCATCCCTTTTTGAATAAATAAGGGTCGCGACACACCTGCCAAACGTACGGCGCGGAAGGTTCCGTTGAATACGCTCCTAATTTTTTTCAAGTTACTTATGACACATCAGCCGAACGTTACGTCGGGTTCATGAGCAAGCGTCACATGACGCGACGGAACGCGACCGAAAGTTCGGCGACGCGTTAAGCGACCGAAAGTTCGGCGGGCGTAGTGGAACGTTCGGTGGATCTCGGCCAGTGTTTCCACAAATGGTTTAATTTTTCCCCAGTTTCTTAATGAATTATCCCTAAAAAATATAAACATTACTCGGTTTAAGGATTTTTAAATTTTATAGCATTAAATACCTAAAAAAACATCCATTAATTGACGAGATTACAAAATATTCATTATTAATCGAGAGAGACTGCTATTTCCGATGTCGTTTTTAGCCACGGTAATAGTAAAATTAACAATAACATGGTACATATACTAAAATTAGACGAATTTCATTCATTACGAGATTGAGGGAATCCCCTTTAATAAATCGGTGATGCCATAGACTTGAGTAGTACATTGGGTGCTATAAACAAAGGGCTACCAACTCAAGTTCAATTTTTCAAAATAAAATATCCCTAAACCATGTATATTATTGGCATGTTTTCCCTAAAAAAGGGAGAAATCCCAAAAAGTGGAAACACTGTGACGACGACGGAACGTAATTTTCCGTCGCGTAACGCGCCGAAGTAAACGCCGCCGACCGTTCGGCGCGTTTGGTGTGTCATGCCAACCGAATACTACGACCGATAATTCCGTCGCCGAAGTGTCGGCGCCAAACGTTCCGCAGGTGTGCCGCTACACTAAGGTTTTCTTTATCTTTGACCATTCATACAGAAATAGAAGTCAATTTATCGACTTATGCAGAAAAGTTTGATAAATAAGAGAATGTAGGATGCAAGACCGAGCGAAGCGAAAATTTTAACACCCCGCCTGGAATAGGTTAGACTATCTCAGAGAATGCTGAAGTTGCTGGAAGTCATTCAAAACAAAGTCAGAGTCGATAAAAATACCAATATTTACTTACTGGTTTTGTAGATTATAAAGTACGCCTTTGCGAAATAGATTAGGTACATTAATATCTGTATTAGAGTACCTAGGCGGGGTTGATCTCTGGATTGAGATTCTGGTTTCTCACATTTCGGGGGGGTTTGAACCCCCAAAACCCCCCCTGCCTATGGCCCTGAATGTCTATAACACGGTTGAAGCGGTCGAACACTGTTGCCGATCAAAAAAAAAAAATGGGTATTCCGAAAACGCCGTTTATTGGAAGAGCTAAGTTCAGAAAAACGATTCAAGAAAAAAATCGCTGTTAGGATTTAGTGCAGGGTTCAAACTTAATTTCCCCGGCCTACTGTATTATTTTTAAATTTCGATGCCGGCGATTGGCGGCCCCCTAATGCGAGCGCCCTAGGCGGTCGCCTAGTTTGCCTATATGCACGGGCCGGCCCTGTGATAAAACAAGGTAGGTACTTACCAAAGCAGTAAGAAATTACAATTAATGTTGAAGTGTTCCTGCTACATTTTATATTGCTCTTGATCTGTTTATTTACCGTTTAGAACGAATTTGAAACAATATAATGTATGCTTTAATTGTATAATCTTATCAGCTTCATTGTAAATTGTTTATAATTATACACACATATACAAATCATTTAGGTGCTTGCATAATCGCTATAAGTATAGTCAGCAGCGAAACTCGATGAACACTTTAGTTTTTCAAATCATAATTACTAAGCACAATATAAACAAGAAACGAAATTTTATTAATTAACTAGCTTTTGCCCGCGGCTTCACCTGCGTGAATGTCGAAAAATATCCGACGGGAACGTACTACCGGGATTAAAAAATAACCTATAGGTTAATTCAGGTTATAAACTATCTGTGTGCCAAATATCATCCAAATCTGTTCATCTGTTTTTGTGCAAACCGGAATATAAATACAAACAAACAAACCAAAATTCTAAAAACTATATTTTCGGCATCAGACTCGAATATTCAATGTAAGGTTTGACTTCGTTACTATTTTATTTTGGCAGTGTATAGAGTGCCACCAGTGGCACTCTATCCCTATCGGATAAAGTGCCACTATAGGCATCCTAGTAACACCGCCTCGGCCCGGCCAAAGTGCCGCAAGCATTGGATTGTCATTGTCACTGTCACTAAGTCACGTCACTTGGTATTTTGTTTGATTGTCGAGGTTAAATCGCTGTAAAACACCACATTCCCAAAACATTACATTCAAACGGACCCTGGCACTTCGCCGGCCGCTACCGCGGCACCGCTCGCTACGCTCGCTCGGCTCGTGCGTTGTGTGGTCACAGTTCTAACCTAACCTAACCTAAATAACAAGTGACAGTGACAATGCAACGCTCACGGCACCCTAGCCGGGCCGAGGCAGTAACACTAGAGTGCCACAAGAAACTCGCGGCACTCTATACACTTCGTTTTATTTTACTTCATACATTCTTTTTTCTAGATAAAAAAACAACTGAAAAGCGAAAAATAAAGAATAACCTTTTAGTGACAAATTAATGAACCTTGTTTTTTGTTTGGTGGGAAATCATCAAATTACTTCTCACACTCAGGACAGAGCGGAAGGGCGTGTCAGACTCTTAGGGCCAATTTCTCCGATCATCTCCAAAACTGCGTTCAATAAAAGTGCGTTTATACTAATCGCGTTTAATAACGAGATTTGATCTCGTTTAACGTCGATTGCATTTCACAGAGCAAACCGCCACGTTCGTTGATCGCGATTACGAAAACCGAGTTAACGGTATGTTAGAACGGCAACATCGCGTTGCGTTTTGTCCTTGCATCGAAATTTGATAAAACTATTGCAATATTTGTGTAACAATACATATAACGAAACGTATCCCTCTGTTGTCAAGTCAATTTATTGTCAACTTGGTAAAGTAAGTGAGGTTATTTTGAGTATTGTTCGTTTTGCGTGGTTATTGTTTTCTAATGTGCAGTGCACGTTTTATTATATAGGACTTGATTACGTGCACGTGCACGTTTTAATATATATAGTATATATAGGACTTGATTACCAGCTAAAAGTAATAAAAAAAATATTGTGACTATTAGCAATCACTTAATGAGTGGTTAAATATTTCTTGCTTTTTATTTACTCTCTTAATATAATGATTAGTTTACGCAGTTTATTTCGAAAGTTTACACTTCACTCATTACGTGCTGCGTTGCTAATGTAGAACAATAATTGTTAATAATATCTTTACGCTAAAAACATACAATGGGCGACCTTATCGCTTTCTGCGATCTCTTCCAGGAACCTTGGAATGGATAGTGATTGCGTGGACCTAAAAATGGGGTTGTCATTGGTGCATAATCATAACATATAGATGCAATATACTATAATAGATACACAGATATATATATATATATATATATATATATATATATGCTATATAATAGATACATAAATACATAGATTAAAACTAAAACGCCGTTTATGTTCAGCTAATCGCGTTTTATTTGATCGGTGAAATTTGACCTTACTGATTCCAATGAGTTACAGTTTTTGTCAATTATTATCCCCAAGAATTTTGCATTATCGACCTCTTCTATTGTCTCATTTCCATATTGTATTTTAAGCCGTGGACGCGTACTGTTATATGTCTGGAATTGTATCATTTTTGTTTTATTAATATTATGTTTTATTAATATTAATATGAAGATTATTGTGTTCAAGCCATGTAATAATTTTATTTAGTGTCATGTTTATTTCATTTTGGTACTCAAAAACGTCGTCATTTTCGTTTATAATACTGAGGGTCGTATCGTATGCAATTGTGGGAAGTTACACTAGGCAAGGGATTGACATATAGCAGGAATAAAACCGGCCCTAGTATGGTTCCTTGGGGAACACCACAGTTATTTTCACGATACTGTGACCTACTGACTGACTGACTGACCGACTGTGTTTGTCCCGAAATCTCAACACATTGCTGTCGATGTGTAAGGTAGCTTTCAAACCATTTCAACGCGTTTCCCCTTATGCCATAACGGTCTAATTTATAAATTAACAGTGTATGGTTCACGAAATCAAAAGCCTTTGACATATCTAAAAATATTGAGACAATTGGTAGTTTATCATGAAGGCTTTTCGTTATTAATTTTAATAGAGCAAAACAAGCTGTCGTGGTCGATTTATTTTTTCTGAAACCAAATTGATCTTCACTTAGAATTTTGTATTTGGTTAAAAAACCGGATAGTTTTTCATGCATGACCTTTTCAAAGATCTTTGACAATATTGGTTTGAGTGTTATGGGGCGGTAATTATTCATATCACTTCTATCACCTTTCTTGTGGATTGGTTTAACAATTGAAAATTTTAACCGTGAAGGGAATAAACCTTGCATAAATGACAAATTAATAATATGGCTAATATGAATTGATAAAAACTTAGAGCATAATTTGAGAATTTTTGTGTTAATGTCGTCGTAGCCTGTAGAGTTGGTTGATTTTAAAGAATTTATTATTTTATATACACTGGTGTCATTAGTTGGGGTCAAATTACATACTATTTGGATTATAAGTCATCGGTGGTGTGTAGTCAATAGATGGGTCAATGGTATCATTCGTTGTATCAATAAAAAAATTGTTAAAAATGTCAGCTATCTTTTGAGGTTGAGTGTTAGTTTGATTGTCTACTTGAATTTTATTTATGTCATGAGAATTTTGTTTTTCGCTGGTATTACTTTTTATTACTTTCCAGGCAGCCTTACATTTGTTGCTGGATTGAGACAAATAACGCGTATTTTCGCCTTTTTGTGCCTGTAACATGCATCTTTTTAGCATAGCTGTATACTTACAGTAAATGTTTTTATTACGGTTTTTATTTGCAGGTGAGAGACGATATTTGAAAAATATTTTCGTGTGTCAGTTTGTACGTACTCCTCTACAGGTCGTATTTTACAACCGATCTGGAAGAAACTTGGCATACATGTATAACGAATTTTTCGTAATTTTTTGTCGTCGGGAATTTTTGATTGGAGGGGCAGTTCCTCCAAAATGGGGCAAAAAGGGGGCTACTGGATATCTCTGTCTTATAAGATCCGATTTCAGTGGTTCTTTTTTCATTTGAAAGGTAGTAACTTTAGGATGGTCTCAAAAAAAAATGTTGAAGATCTGATGAGGATCTGCGGCATAATGAGCAGAATACCTCCTAAAATGCAGTAAATTGCTCGCTATTTAATCAAACCTATTTGTTAATTTTTGTAGCTGGCCTACAAATTTTTTACTCATAATTTGTCTGGTTTTTAGGGTTCTGTAGTCAACAATATAGTTTTGCCATGTCCGTCTGCCTGTCTTTCTGTCTATCTACGGCTTAGTTCAGAGAATCTTAGTACTAGAAAGCTGTAATTTGGTATGGGTCTATACATATTAATCACGCTGACAAAGTAGTAAAACAAAATCATGTTTATTTGTTTTTTGGATACCTTCCCTCCCTACACATAATTTTTGTTTCTCGTTTGTCCCGTGTTATGGGGTGTCGGGTGGGTGTGTGAAAACATTTTTTCGATTCAGGGATACATTTGCGAAATTAAAAGGAAAACTATCACAGCTTAGTACTATGCTTTACAAGTTAACGAGTAATAATAATCGACTAACTTACAGTTGCGGTTGGAATGTATGGGAGAACATGTTTTCCAACTACAATGTTATAGTTTGTTCTTGGGATAATTATTAATTCCAACTACGGACCCCTTATTTTTGCGTGGTCAACGCACTTGAACGTTTTTTAATATGAATTTGCCGTATTGATGTCATATTTTTTTGATAGGAAAAAATATGTCATCGCGGTCAATTCATAGAATACCGTTGGTAAAAATATATTTTCGAACGCTAAAACTACAAGCTATCGTTCATGGTTTGTTCCTGCAGGTGCCTGCAGGTCTTATCCGTGTTACGTTACGTGTAATTCCTACTTCTTATCAGCTACAGAGATAAGATTAGTTTGGCACACGATGACACGATCTAAGAATGAATGGTAGTGTTCAGTGTCTGATACTGGAGCCGAAGGTGGCCATAGGAACTCCTCAACCAAACCATCGCCATCGTTTTTGGACTCACTTAACAAGTGTTCTTACACTAGGTGCTGTCCAGGTCCATAAGAACTCCTCAACTAAACAAGATAGCCCCCTGTTGTTTTTGCGGTCGTCGATTTTGTCTTGCCAAGTAGCCCAATACTGAACTCCTTAATTAGACAAGGTAGCCCCGTTGTGGTACGTTAGCCCAAGGTGTCGTCTAGGGTCTGATGAAAGTGCCGGAAGGTGGCCACAAGAATACGATGATGATGATGATGTTATGTTAAAACACTTTTTTTGAACAAACTTTTATTAAACTAAAAAAGTACTAAATAAAACTTACGTACACACATGTAAACATAGAACTTTAATATTTTCTTAAAAAGCTTGAGGCGTGAACGTCATCCTTTTTTTACCTTTAAGCCATAAAATTGTGCTCGCGAGGTCTACTGTTCACAGAACTACTAGTAGTAGAATTTCATGGAAATAATTAAAGTAGTAGTAGGTAGTTTTCGTGTGGAGAAGAATGGACAAGAAACTCCACCGTTACTCTTTTTGTTTATGTACATTATTCATATTATTATATGTGAAGACGATGCACCTAGAATAAAATTACTGTATAAAGTAAAAAGAATTTAAAGTGGAGCAAACGACAGATAAATTAATTATGTGGTGTATAAGTAATACATGGTGTTCACATATTCACAAACATTGTAAAAATAGACGAATCTACAAAAAAATTACAATTAATAAGTCAGTGTGTGAGGAAGTAATCACAGGATGTAAAATCAATGTCATATTATAATAAAAAATAAATACAATTAAGTAAACAACCAGTTTGATTTTGTCTAGACTCTAAATTGTCCTATGGAGTAGGACCAGCATGTTTCCAAGCATTCTTATCTTGGATATAATCCTCTAATCTGTAATATGCTTGTTTACAAAGTGTACTTTTTACATGAGTTTTAAAGTTGCTTTCATTTCATTGTAATATATACATATACAAGGTACTCGTATTTTGTTGTAACATTTAACACTGTACCCCATACTGTGTTAAATGTTACGATTTTAGTAAATCAAGAGCTGTATTCCACAGTGCTCCAGTTTCAGCAGAAATGTCTCATGGTCTACGCAATCGAACGCCTTCGAGAGGTCGCAAAAGATTCCAATGGCATCTTGTGCTTCTTCCCAGGCGTTAAAAATGATCTTTATTAGGGTGACACCGGCGGCGTCAGTGGTGCAATGCCCTTTGGTGAAACCGTACTGTTGTTCGTGAAAGATGGATTTTTTATTAAAGTGACGTAACATTTGATTGAGCATCAACTTTTCAAACACCTTACTGAGAACAGGCAGGATTGACACAAAGGAGGCAAAAAGCCAATGAATGAAGGCAGGAATTGTTGGGTTCTTTACTATCACCGGATTTGAATAATGGGACTACTTTACTGTGTTTCATGAGATCCGGAAAGACTCCTTGGTCTACACTAGTATTAATTATGAAAGCTAAATAGGGCGCAATGGTCTCGATGATAGATCTACAGACTTTTACAGACATTCCCCATAGATCTTCTGTTGGTTTAATTTTAAGATCTTTTAAAGCTTTTGTAACAGCCTGGGGGTTTGTATGCTGAAACTTAAACTCTAAAGGATACGACTTTACATTCTTTCTAAGTAAGGCAGCAGAAAGCGCGGGTGAGAAATTTAAAGCTTCAGTCGTTTTAAGGGGAATATTAGCAAAAAAGTTTTCAAATTCTTGAGCTATTTCTACATCTGAGTTTATGGGGCCATGTGCAGTCTCTAAGTTAAATTTAGTACTACGCTATTTTTTCCTACCTGTTTCATTATTTATTATTTGCCAGGTAGTTTTTATTTTATCACCAGCTGATTTTATTTTATTACTAATGTAAAGAGCTTTAGCTAATTTGCACACCATTTTAAAAGTTTTAGAATATTTTGCAACATACTGATGAAAGCTTGTATTGTTCATATGCTGCTTTAAGCCATAAAGTTCAAAAAGTTTTTCCCTGCTTTTACGAATACCTGGAGTCGCCACTAAATACAAACTTTGTGTAAATAGTTTTAGTGTGTATTGGAAGAGTGTCAATAAATTGTTTGTTTAATAGTGAAAAGAACTCGGCGTAGAACTCATTAGGGTCACATAATTATGTATTATTAAAACTCTGAACACATAATTTACTTGCCAAAAAATTTTTTAATTTCTCTAAATTTTTACATGTAATTGGCCTAAACCTTATTTGAATTTTTTGTAAAGGCATGTAGGAGCAAAATGTGATTGTTTGTCCACTGTGATCAGATGGCAACTTGTTTACAATTTGTTTATGTAAATAATCACAATTACAAAAAATATTATCTATACAAGTGGCAGAAGAAGCTGTCACTCGAGTTGGTTCAATAAAAACATTTGACAGATCAAATGACCTAAAAAGACTTAATAATCTGACAGTGTTCGAGTTATTTTCTAATAAATTAATATTAAAATCACCACATATGATTATTGATTTATTACTAGCACTGAGTTTCTTTAGCACATCTTCCATTATAGAATCAAACAGATAGATTCTGGTAATTGGGAGGTCTGTATACGCATACTATAACATGCTTATCAAGCTCAACACAGGACAATTCAATGGTGTGTTCAACAGACAGTCCGATGATTTCTTTTCGTTCTTTACAATGAATAGAATTTTTTACTAATATTAAATGACCCGCCATGTATCATACGTTTTCGGCTGAAATGGCTAACTACACAATAATTTTCATAATTTATTGATATTACTTGATGGTCTTTTAACCAATGTTCTGTTAAACAAATGACATCAAACTTGGTATTTTCTAAAAACAATTCTATTTCCAGTAATTTAGAAGAGCAATCTTGGATATTCTGATGGAATAATTTTATAGTATGTTGCACCCCCTGCCACAACCTGTTAATATCTTTCGTGTCGGGTATAACTTACAACAATGTGCCCGGGTTCACGCGTTCACGCTCACGGTTGGGGCGTTATATCAGTCCTCCAAGTCGAGTTTGTTTACACCCGACCCTTGCTCGATAACAATGCGCCAGCCCGCGTTGTTGCTGAGCCTGTAGCTTTAAATTCCCCGACTAATAATAATATTATGAATTTGATCCAGCCTGTCCCTCTTGCTGTCCTCCCGTTAGCGAACGCCCTAAGCCGAGGTTCGTACCCCACAGGGGGTGCCCTTAGCGAGCGTTCGCCTAGTTTGTAATTAGAATAGTTTATGCCCCTGGCTGGAGGCTTGAGTTTTTCGGAGCTTAAGGCAGCCGCAGGAACGATCGGTTAAGTAGTCATGGCCTCAGAGGCCAGCTACGAGATGAACTATATTAAAAAAATAAAAGATTGTTTACACAAAATGATTCGACACACAGCTTTTCAGCATTTAATGTTATAATAATTATGATATTGTAATTTTTTGTTCCGGTTAACTTCAATAAATATGCTCAATTCTCTTCATCGAGTCTCGTTGCTGACTGTACCTACAGCGATTACTCAAGTACCTAAATGATTAGTCGGTACATTATTTTTATTTAATGGAGTTGAAATAAAAAATAAACAGCATGAAGTAAAAGGACTCATTCCATTTAATTTATTGTTTCAGATTCGTTCTGAATGATTAAATTAAAATAATGGTCTATCATCTACTATTACCGTTACGATTTTTTTAAGAAGAATTTTCCATGAAAATATTTTCAGTTCATAGTGGTCGGAGAGACTTACTATTATGTTTTCAAAGCGAGAGGCACAGTTGGAGTTTGTTGTATTTAAATTAGCCTAAATAAGTTGTTCACAACTACATTTTTTGTTCCATTTACTTTTGTTTTCTTTGATTTAGTTTTTAGGACCCTATTAGTAAGGCTCCGCTGTCCATCCCTCCGTCCGTCTGTCCGTCTGTCACATCACAGGTCTGTCTTTTTAATCGTAATTTAGGTAGACACTTGAAATGTTCACCCAAAAGCAACGGAGCTATCCTATTAAGTTGAGGAGTCCCCGTAGCCACCTGGTTCTACCACCATACTTCAGGCTTGAGTCTATAGTACTTATCAAGGCAAAATCCAAATGGCCGAAAGACAACGGGGCTATCTTGTATAATTGAGGAGTTCTTAGGGTGTCCTGGAGTTATCATGGGACGCTGGGCACCACCTTGGACTTTAGTATGCACTTGTCAAGATAAAACAAAAAAAAATAAATTACAAGAATTAGATTAATTTTTCATTCGGAAATTCGTCAGTGCTATAGTATGTTTTCTCTAAAAGAAGGTTTTTTAACGTACTAATTTTTCCGTTTTATATCCCTCACACATTTTGGCAACGTGTTATAAAGAATTGGCACCATACAGAATATACTTTTACGCAGTAGAGCTGTCTTGGATCTAGGAATGCCGTTTTTTTTTTTTTTTTTTTTATTGTCGCGTCTATTTCGAATTATCAGACGCATTATTTTGCTCATTGGAAACAGGCTAAATGGTTACCACAATGGTGCACGAGCTAAAATTGCCATCGGATTACGTCCTGTTTTAGGCTGAAAAATCCAGTTGTCTCCAACTGGCGGCAATTGGTTAAAATCTCCTACAGAAATAATAGATTTACCAGCAAACGGGATGTCTGTATGGAAAATTTGCTGTAATCTGCGATTAATTTGATTGAATGTCCTACTTCCCAACATAGATATTTCGTCTAAAATGATTCATTGAACTTTACATAGCTCACTGGCTAATGTGTTAGCAGTGCCTACCGACAATATAGCGCACCGTGAAATCGGCAAACATAATGCATCGCGGAAGGTACAAAAAGTGAAGGATGCCTCGCCTAAGTACACGTTGGGCGAGCTCTTTGAACGTGTACTGGGGCCTTAGTCGAACTAGCATTAGCAATAAATTATCCCAAGAACTAATTTTTAACATTTACCAGCTAGGTGCCAGAGTTTTTCTAAGAGATTTTTTTAAGGATATTGGTATTCTCACAGTGGCATCACAATTCATCTTCGCCAATATCCTATATATTAGGCAAAATATACACTTATATCCTAAAAACAGTGATATTTACAATATTAACACCAGAAATAAGGACAAATTACGAGCTCCTTTTCACCGGCTTCATAAGGTTCATAACTCATTTGTTGGGCTTGGTATAACCTTTTATAACAAGCTACCCACTTCTCTGCTAGATTTGCCTTTTATTGCGTTTAAAGCTAAAGTAAAATCCAACCTTTGTTCAAAGGCGTACTACTCTATCAACGACTACTTAAACGATAAAAATAGTTGGTCGCTGTGATTAACTCAAGACAATATTTATGTTCTTTCTCCAGAATTAGCTTACCTACTGACAGGTCATATGAGTTATATAATTGTTATTTTATTTGACTGTATAAGTAAATTTATTTTAATTTAATTTTCATTTATTATTGACATAATCGACTCATTACAATGTTTTTGTTTAATGAGTTGTATTGCAATAAGTGGTTAGCTAGCGACCTCGACAGTAGATCATTATATTATTCTTGCCTTGCATAGTCGGACAAACACAACTATTTAATTTGTTCGAAACAATCACTTCTTGCATTTCGATGTGAGGGTTAATTTGATCTAGCGGCCGCCGCCGCCGCTGTAGGAGACGCCCCGGGCGTCGGGAATTGGTAGCCGATTTCCGGCCACCGTAGGCGCGGGCCTGCGGACGGAGAGCAACGGGCAGGTCGCCGTCCGATAAGGACCAGGCCCGGGTCGACGGCGCGTCGTGTTCCAAGCGCGCCTCAAAGAGATGTCAGCAAAACTGACGGGGTCCGCTAGGGCCGATGCCTGCCGGGGTTGCGGGTAGTCCCAAGGGGAAACCGTGGCCCCTGGCAAGGCAAGGGAAGGAACACGGGTTGGTTTTAGTCAGTAAGAGTCTGACACGCCCTTCCGCTCCGCCCAGAGCGGGAGAAGTCATTTGATGATTTCCCACCAAAAAAAAAAGGATTAATTTGATAGTTTTAAAATACTTCTATGCATAAGTATTGCTAGTGTTTTCATTTTTAGGCGTATTGTTATTGTCGTCTCCACATTATGTATAGAAGATTTGATCTATTTATGTGGGTAAACAGTAAATATTCTTTAGATTTTATATCTTATTGTAACTCGATAGACTACGGACATATAGTAATATCAAATATTAAAAAAAAACAAATATAGTCTTTTTTCCAGCTTTATCGTTGAGGCGGCATGCAATTTCTTTTTGTGACAGTTTTACAGTATTATTCCAGCTAAAATTGCGATGGCCTCAAGGAAAGGATTGCAATGCGGGCTTTGAATAATGGTTAATCTTTTTATCGTTCAAGAAAATATTGTTTAAGACAACTTCAGAGAATGCATTGTTAACTTCGTTAAAAGTAACTAAATGACGTTTATTTTAGAAATGCGGGAAGCCAGGGAAGTTTCATCCGCAAATAATACACTCTTGTGATAATTTCTTAAGTAATAAATCTTATTAACCTGAATAACCATTAATTGATATAGAGTCTGGCTAACGAAAGTTGGCCCCAGAATATTGGCGGCAAATTAAAAAAATACATGCATGACAACACTAAATACACCAGAGATACCGAACGACAACCTTGTCAAATTGACGTTCACGTTCATACAGAGTTGCTATATAAAAAGTTCGCAAATAATTCCAGGGCCAACTTTCGTTAGCCAGACTCTAGATGTACGGATAATTAAGGGCCTAGCATTGAACCCTGCGAAACACCCCTGGCGTCACCCATTGTCTATGCCACTCAAAATAGTAACACGATATAATTGACAAAAAAATGTTTAACCCGCCGATTCTCATTTTGTATCCGACGCCAGCTTGCTATTATTTTCAGGCATTAAAAGTAAATATCAAGCATCTAAGAAATATCAATAAAGGAAAATTAAGGAACAAGCATTGTACAATGAAATGAAAAGATATTTATTGACATAAAACAATTTACCAGGCATTATAAGAATTCCCTGACTCCTGCACTAGTAATAACTGTGTTGCAGGAGCCAGTGTCCTCCCGTAAAAAAAAAGACACAATTTTTGTTTTATAGTAAAAAAACTAATAAAAAGAGACTTTAACATAAAAAATAAAATATTGAATTTAAATGAAAATAACCAAACATAAAGAAAAAAAAAATATATATATGTATCTATTGCGCGAAAGTATGTTTGTTAGTGTAAGGGTGTATGTGAGGGTGTATGTGTGTGTGTGTGTGTGTGTGTGTGTGCATGATTGAGTTTGCATGTCCAAATTGTTTGTAAAGGAGAAAACCAAACTCTATAGAAACTTGGGCCCAGCGTTACAAGGCTGGAATTTGGCCATAAATTAGAGCATTTAGGAAGGATTCACGACGCCAATTTTCACGTCTCCCAGCAATGGCCAAATTGGTAAAATCAGACAATGTTTACATTTTAGGTTATTTTTATTATTTGAGGTATTCAAATAAAAAATGATATTTTTGAGGCTTTGTTTGTTTCCTACGTTAATTGGGCAACCACATGCGCTGTGCTGCAGCACCTGCAGCCTATCACGATACGGTTAAAACCTCCTAGTAGGTACCCACATAAAAAGCGCTTAGCGGGTGATTTATCTGTATGATCTTACTGAAAACCTCAGCTGAAAACTATGTTTATTAGACAAGGCCCACTTAGAACACTACTGGCTTACATTTGCTAATATTGTATGTATCTACTAGGGGATTTGATGCAATCACGGATTACAGTAATCTGAGATTGCAATAATATATTAAAGTAAAACACACCTATTTGTGATGAATCGTTTTATTAATCACCTTCTTCATTAGGACTATCATTATGTAATACAGTATCCAGAAATTGTGCAGGAGGCAATTGAGTACCTACCCTGGTGCCGTGCCAACTAAGCCCAACTAAAATACCATAATTATGCTCATGGCAAAAGAAGATTGGTTGGTGATTTTAATTCTTCCTCTCAACATCCAGGTTGAGTCCGATGTTGAAAGCCCTTGCAGCCACTGTTCACCTCTACACAGTTCTATTCATCGGTGTCGGTTCAGTATGTTCTAGTCCATTTCCATCAAGAGATACAGCATTGGTATGATTTCAGCAAGCTTGGCAGATAGTTATTTTCATTTAAGTACCTACCTGAAGCAAACAATCATGTGTCATTAGGTCTAGCACTAGCATTTAGCAATAAACATCTGATTGGCACATTTGGGTACTTAAACATAAGCGGCCTTATTACATTCCCACTGCAGGGACACAGGCCTCCTCTCTGAGAGAGGGAAAAATCTGTAATTTAACAATGCAGGTTCAGTCCAGATTGTAGATGTCACATGTCTAGATTGAATATGAATTTGTTGCATGCGCTGGTATCATTTTATAAACACAACTATCAACAGACAATTGAACATAAGCGATAACACTATTTAGTTTGATTACATGGAATAATTTCATAGTAAGTACGAAAATGTTGCGATATAGATATATCGGATACTAACCGTTTGATGCGCGACCCATTCCTGTACAATTGAAAGAATCATTTCATCTTTCAGTCTTCGCCTTCCCATTGTAATGCAGCGCGGTCCGTTGCTATTCCGCAATTAATGCACAGGCTCTTGATGTCGTTGTATCCAGTCATCCAGTCAAAAGAGCATTATACAGATCCAGTTTACCAGGCAAAGGTCAGCAGGAGTGGCAGGATACGGTGCCCAATGTTCAAGCGAGGGCAGTCTATGGCAATCAATTTCGGAAGCCAGTATTCGAGTAGAAGTCAGAAATAATAAATCCCGAGAAATACGGAAAATCATTAGCGTGAGTAGGTAAAAATTGGGGTTTCCAGATCACATAAGATCTGGAAACCCGCAATTTTCACTCATTCATCAATTCATTCAATCAACTTTTTAGTTTTCACCATTCTTTCATTCATTCTGAAGTGATCAATCTATCCTCCTCCACTTTAGAATAATTTTATATTTTTGTTTCTTTTAAAAATAGATGTTTTGATTTATCAACATAATCCATTCCTTTTACTGCGTTCAAATAACAACATTGAGGAAATTGTATAGTATGTTGCATCCAAGGATCATCGTAAATCTCCCAATCTTCTATAACACCTCCACATGAAAAACATGCTGCTTTATCATTTACACCATTTCCACAATAAAAAAATCCAGCGTCAGCCATTTCCTTTACCAATCTTCTCCTTGAATCAGCCGTTGCCCAATAGTAACTAAATGAAAATTCACGCATTTTATATGCACTATACATGTCATACTGAGGATTGTATTTATTTTGAGACATGTTCTATTTACTCACTTCCTGGTCTTGATTCAGATAATTACAAATGTGTAATGATATCGCACGGCTGTTACCAGCAACTTATAACAATTAACATTGGACGGGATTGGTAGGGATAAGAAACTGTTACCTATTACCCAATTGTGAAAAAAATAAAACAAGAAAATATTTATTTCAAAAATGTATTATCTTTACACCATTTATTTAAACATATTACATTTTTTAAAGCACATATTGTATCATGATAAATACAACTATACACATCATGTTCATATTTATTGTACAAGCTTAATAGATTAGGACAACCCTTATCTTCTAAATTATTTATATTAATATTATTCGAAATTTTTTTTAACCACACCACTTTTTCTAAGCCTTTGGTGTAAACAATTTTATCTCTTAAAATATCAACAATCAAATTCTTATGATTTGAGTAAGGCACAAATCCGTCTCTCCAGTATATCTTTCTATTACGTTCAATCCAACTGACTTGCCGTTTTTCTGGTTTCGTCAAATCGTAAAATGGAAATGGTGGCTTAATTAAAAACACCTGAATTTGTTGATCCCATAATACAGCAATTTCTTTAATGATAAATTCATTTGATTCTGTTTTAAAACCTTGAACATCTACAATGGCAGTCATGATAATCTGCGCACAATGTTACTCAAAGGTTTATATTCCACAAGTCGATCGTTAATAATTAAACAATATCCAGTTGTGTTATCTGGTATTGGTGCCGAACATTCAATCTCCAGCCGCACATCTACGGGGCCTGTTTTCAAACTATCGTTTTGTCTTGAACAGTCTATGATAAAGAGAGGAGCCTTCTCCTTGAAAGTGACCAAATCAAGCAAGGGGTCTGCAGGACAGTTGTAATACGACTGACGAAATTTCACATACATTTCATATAATATATTGTATTTGTTCTTGTCAAAATTTAAGCTTAGAGGCTCGTAAGGATAATACTGTGAATTCAAAAATAGTGTTACGTTTGAAACCCCACAGTGATCAAACAGAGAACTGTCTTTGGTTTTATTATTTCTTCTGTTGGTTTGCAAGCAAAAAATTACATATCGAGGTTTCTCTAATTGTGATGCAGTCTTAACTGACCATGAATGTTTTGTAGTTTTAGGCAGCAAAGGATACTCATATAAATCCCAATTTCGAAACGCTATTTGAATAGGTTTATCTCTTTCCAAGTGTTTTAGTAGTGTCAGTCGTTCGCGGTCTGACACTTTTATAAGTGGTACACGCCATTGCAATCTTTGTATCTCTATTTGAAAATGCGCAATATCATCAGTCGCTATGATACTGTTTAAATTAGAATTACTTCTATTCAGAATAAGTTCATGTTTACAATTTATCACAATTTTATTGTAATCCTCTGCAAATCCTAAAATTTTATTAAGAGGTACAATAGCACTAAAATGACCATCATTATTGAATCCATCTATGTTCCAACCCCACAAGGCAGCAACTTTATTTTCTCCATCATTCATTGATATGTATGACTTTATTGTCGATGTTATTCCAGAATTTTTTATGCGATCTATTTCAATACCATTTATTTCGTATCTGATATCTTGAAACAAAAACATAACAGGGTTGTTACTGAACGTAATATTTTTCTTAATCGGTTTTCCATCTTTGTCGAAGAACTTTGCTTGACCCTCGATGTAAATTGAACTGGCTGACGGTAGCACGTATATGTCTTGTTGATGTACGGGAATTCGGATTTCATCGTTTTCTCTAAAGCTGTTAGTGTAGGGATTGTATGAGTGAACTTCATAGCTTTCAATCGAACTATCGAAGTCGGGTGATTCAGTAATTTGTAGTATATTCATATTTTAAAACCTAGAGCTTTAAGAAAATCTTTATTTGCTTCACTCAATTTCTGCACTTTTTTCTTACGTCTATGCACTTTAATGGTTGTAGATGGAATAAGACGTTTGATTTTCACTGGAGTGTTTTTATAATATACTATCATTTTGTTTTTCTTAAATGTAGGCGTAATTGAATATGTTCTTCACCAAAGTTAATACAGTTACCAAGTTGATCAACAATCTTAACAGTTAAAGATGAAATTAGATTTTTGTTCACTGGAAAGTAAATAACGTTTTGCGGTACTTCTATGTACCGGTGACCTGGAGCAGTATCAGATACAAATTCGTGAATAAAATGAGTTGGTAAACCGTTGCAGTATGAACCGTGAACAAGATCACATTCGATTCTGATTACAGACAAATTGTTATTATTGATGGCCACATTTGGTCTAGAATTTAATATTGAAAAGTATAGCAAACCGCACTCGTATTGATCAGATAAATGTAGAGGTGGTTGAAAATACGAAACCAATTCAGATTTATTTCCAGAGATGGTAACCGTAGTAGACATGCTTTCACACTGAAGTCTTAAAGAAGATCCTATTCATTTTATATTTCACGACTACACCAAAAACTATTTAAGAAATCCAAACATAGATGTCCACAATTAAAGGGGTGATCACGTTGTATATTGTCATAATTATATCGGACTTTAGGCCCTACGTATTTTATAAATTCTTTGGGGGGTTTAAGATTTCCGTAACTGTCAAAATACTCAATATAATCATTGTCTTTTGCATAGGCTACCCAATGAGAACCAGGGTTTTTAGAACTATCTAAATTAATAACTCCACATTCTTTTATAAAAGAGCGTTTTGGGAGCTTATCTCTCATAAAGACACCTCTAAAATAAGGAATACTATTTCCATATTTCAAAATGTCAAAGTTAGTTAAGGCTCGTTTGGGTAGCCGATATTTTAGTTTTTTTCTTTCGATACAAAAATTCCAAGCCCATCTTTATGTGGTTTAAGGTGTAATCCTTTTCCAATGCAAAGCGCCTCCATTTTTTCATTGTGTCTCTTCGATTCCATCAACAGTTTTTTAGCCATCTTGAATTCGTTAATGGTTTTAGCAATACCAGCTACACCACCTGCTAAAGCCCCGGCTGCAGATAATCCCGCAAAAATAGGAATCAACGGCAATACTCCACCAGTTTTTGGTATAGGAATAACCCGAGGAATTTTAATAGATGAATCATTAGCTAATTCTCTGGCAGCGGCGATAGCCAATTCTATAGCCATTTTTTTACTTTTTGGTTTTAATTTTTTCATGTGTCTTTTGGTTTTAGAAATAACACTTTTTAATTTACTTTTTAACCCTTTTCCAGATGTAACTTTTCGACAGCACTTTGTACTGCTCCTTTTCAGACCAGAACCAGTTTTAATTTTTGTCGACATAGCCCGGCTTACTAAGCGTGCTGCAATTTTTTCACCTACACTCGCATCCGAAGAAACTGCTCGTTCTTTCGCCATATTTAACAAAATTAAATCAGCTTCGTGTCGATCCTTTAAGTTTGATGATTTATGATAGGCGATGTCGTGATCTTTGCAATATTCGTCTAATTTATTAACTCCGGTATCACCTTGTGTAAGCCTTTTAATTAATTTTGTACCAGGACCACAATAATTGTATCCTGGTAAGTGTAATTCTAAAGGTAAATGATTTATAATCCAATCAAGAAGACTACTCTCTCCAATACACATTATAAGACTGATTAATCTGGACTGAATACCTTTATTAAATACTTATTATGTGAATCGTCGTTGGATATCGTTTCAATATTTATGATAGTATATTTGATTTATCAATCCAACAATTTTCAGCCGAAGACAAACCTAACCATTTTACTAAAACCCTGTTACCTTTTCTTCTAAGAACTTTCTCCACTAGATACACATTGGGATGTTTTGTTTTTTGAAGCTCTTGCGCATAAAATGCACCTAAAATAGGCTGACCTCTGATTGTATCTTCTATTAAGTAGGTGATAGGAGTTGTATTTTGTATCATTCTAATTTTAAATATTTCTGTAGACCAGTTGGGAGTGTAACCTTTTTCAAAGGTTCCTTTGTACTTACTGATACGCACATAATCACCAATTTTATATTTGCTTTTAATATTATGATTTTTTACCAACCTTGAATACCTTTCTAATATATGTTTTTTATTAATGTTATCCACATTAGCAGGAATTTCATCAATTGTCCGATGATAAGTGAGATTGTATTTCTAAATAACGTTATTAAGCGTGCCATCTATCCAATTGTAGCTGCCTCTTAAACTAAATTCCTTATAGACTTTCGATTTCAATGTCCTAATAAATCGCTCAACTATTGAAGCCTTTTTTGTTGAAAAGGTTGAATAATGATTAATGTGATAAGTTTTCATAAGCTTTTGAAATTGATTATTGTAAAATTCTGCTCCATTATCCGTTTGCAGATTTTTAGGAACACGCCCTTTATCCAATAATTTCTTAAAAGAGTTATATACATCATCTTTGGTTTTACTTTTTAAAGGAAAGGTCCAAGCATATTTTGAGAATATGTCAATAATAGCAAGAATAAATCTATAATTTTTATTTTGCTTGGAAATTGATTGCATATCGATTAAGTCTGCTTGCCACAGGTCATCTATATCTTTCATAATAACACATCTTCGTGGAAAGTTCACCCTCGCATTTTTGTGAATTTCGTTTACCACGTCGGCTTTGCTCATGTTCACAATTCAGTACTTTTGTCTTGAATCCGTTTATAATACTGAATGAAAATTTTGTTATGGTGAGTATTTATTCTTTAATTATGTCAGCTTCTTTCAATTCTTCAAAATTTCATTATCATGGTTTGTGTTGCCAGCATCTCTGGAAGCAACTAATAGTTTCAATCTCTCAACCAGTTCGTTAGGGTCATCCCAATATACCAAGTCAGTGTTATTTTTATATTTCTTTAAGGTTGGTAAGCTTCCTCCAGTGTGAAAGTTTTCATTTAACGATTCGGAAAATAATGGTTTGATTACTTCGCGATATTTTACTCCCTTGTCACCTCTTATTTGCCCATCAGGATTAAAATCTCTCTTATGAGCATTTGTATAATGCAGCATGTCCTTATAGACAAGTCTATCTTTGCTCGATATTAATTTTAAATCAGGTTTTCTTCGAAGTAAAAGTTCTTTCAAGCCAGGGGTTAAATTATAGGATTTGTCACCGACTTTAATGAAAAGGACACCGTTCTCATTTAAACTATCGATTTTAGAAAACGAGACTACTGAATTACCCATTAGCAATGTTTTGTTTACACTTCTTATTCCAAACGGTATATTTACACCATCATAAATATCATGGATATCATGACCCTCTAGCGAAATTTCTAAATCATCAGGTATTTCTTTTGTAGGAGACTTTTTAAGCACTTGTGCAGAATTCAGTTTTGGATCGTAGCAGTCTTCAAACTTTGTAGATGAACTAGTATTAATGTCATCCAATTCAATGTCGTCAGAATTTGGGAGTGTTGTATTTTGTAAATGCTTTATTTTTCCCAGTGATATATTCGAATCGACTAGTACTTTAAGGGGATCTGTGACGGTTTTTAGCATTTTATCAAGTGACAAGTTCATAGAGTGTTCCTGGTTCTTCATTTGTTTTATTTTATTCTTTATGGAGTCTACAGACTTCATTAATTCTATTTTAATATTCTTTTCCATGTTGTATTATAACAAGTGTACTCAGCCAAAGAAGAAATACTATTAAGTTAGATTTATAAGTTATTGATTTATATAACAGACATTATTATTGCTTTCGCTCAAAACTTAAAAAAACTATCGAAATTCTGTCTGTATCTTCCATTGTTTAATGAGGAGTCTTTGCAAATACTAACAAAGCTATATGGCTCTCTCCAAACTGTATTACAAATATTCTTGAATTGATTCCAGGACATATCAGAACTAACATGCTCTTCATAAATATGTTTTAAGTTTACATCGTCTTGTTTAAATATTATAAGAAAGTTCGCATTATCACGCAGCAACTGTTTCGGAATTTTAGAGTATGTTTGACATAAATATAAGCAATCGATTTGTTTATGTCTACCCATAGAGAAGTAATTACGAATGTTTATTTGATTTTCACATGCCACATCATCGAAAATAAATACAGAATTGTTTAGTGCTTAATCCGGGGCTATGACTTCGTTATTATCATTAAATTCATGAAACTTAACCTGATGCACTCTATTTATCACTTCTCTTAAGAACCTGTATTTTGGTTGAAAGTTAGTTTTCGAGTACAGATAAAGATTTTGAAATTTTAGACCGTTCTCATGTAACAATAAACTAAGCACTACGTTTGTTTTCCCACAATTTGAGGGACCACATATAATACAACGAATCGTGTTTGGTAACAGAACGCTATGCCTTATGTGGTTATCAGAGTCTCCAAGATTTATATGATTAACATTAAGTGATGTGTGTTGTTTGATCAACTTCATTTTGACTATTAATTCAATTTTACTCATACATAAATATATAAAGCCTAAATATGATAAAAACAAATGATTGAGATTGGTTTAAAGTTGTCATGTCAAATTTAAAGTGCTTATCCTTTTCATGTTTATACCTGTTGTAAATAATAAGTTAGTATGGTATTTATATTCGTGATTAGTGATCTTATAGATGAATAAAATGAAGAACACTGGAAGGTCATAACAAGAATAAAAAACATCATGAATCAGTTATAAATGTTTTATTCACATATTACATTATTCAATACGAAAATGAATACTACCACACACTAAATTAATAATGTATGCTATACTTATACTAATTATAAACAAAGATTATAATAACATTACAATTTATTGAACATAATTATATTTATTAATTAGTTCTCAAAATAAAGTTTCACAGTGACCCCAAGGTAAAGTTTCAATTAGGTTCGTAAGTATATGTCTCTTATCATCATTTCTATTTAATACTACTTTATGAATTTCTTGAGAGTATAGTACATGCTTAAGTGATTTAATTATATTCATTTTACATTTGAAATTGACATTATTTGTTAAAGCTTTACTGTAGTGAGATAATTTTAATCGATTAGTAACAGCTTTAGATATTCCTTTTGCTTTTGTGATGCGAGTTTTTGAACTGAGTATACAATATAATTTAGCTCTCAGTCCTACAAATTCACGTATGATGTCACCTCCGAGTTCATCTTTAAATAATCCCGGAATTTTAGTGTTTACTCTTGGCATATTGTAACAATTATTAGTCTGGAAATTACTTGTATCAAATTTTGCGACATCATTTTTAATGTCATCATAAAAATCCTCTGTATTTATAAAATAAAGAAGGCTGTCTGTGTCTGTATAACACAGTCTTGCGTGAGTTTTATATTTATTTTTAATAAAGTTGTAGTGAAATTTATACAAATGTTCCTTTGCTAATTCTAGAACTGTAAACCCAATGTAGATAGGGCGATCTAAAATAATTTTTTCAGGAGTTAATTGAATAGCAACAAAATTTTCAGAAAAGATCGCAATACTTTTCAGATTTGGTTTTGCAATTAATTTTTCTGCACCTTGGTGCTTGTTAGTTTTATTATTGTAATCATCCCACATGGTAACCAATTTGACATTGACCTGTTTGCGTCTATTTTCAATAGTTTTCCCAAATATAGCATTATTAAGGAGTTTGAAAAAGTCTTTCTCGAATGCGGTTGTTGAAGCTTGACGCAATGTAGTATTCAAGTCAATATATTTTTGTAAATAATTTTCTTGTCTAAAAGTTAAAATACGATGAATTTTTTTCAACACTAGTCCATTCAATAGACATGCCTTTAAATGAACGTAATGTATTACATAGTTGAATTTGTCGTATAAATTTGCAATTAATTTAGGTGTTTTGCCTCCAGGAGGTGTGAACCTCTCGGGTGCAAAAGGTAAATCACTATGCGTATTGTGTAAACTCTCAGGATACATTAAATCAACTTCTAAAATATATCCATATTCAGAATCATCTGATATTGATAACACATTTATTGTTTTAATCTCGTCAATTGTCAAAAAACGGAAATCTGAAATAGGCATTTTCTTGGTCATCGCGTAACCATATAAATTGTTACAGTCAAGATAGACCAAATAAGTTGATTTTTGAGAAGCATCATAATTTGGTAAATATTTATTATTAGCTTGAGCATGGCGAAGAGAACATTGTGCCATGCCGCCACGTATTCCATTTTCCAAAAATTCATACATTTCTAAACTATGAATTAATTCTAATTTAACACCTGTGTACAGTAGCATTGCATCCCAGCTTAAACTAGGTGCAGTAATGTAATACGCTGGATCAAGTTGATAATGATCCAGACAAGTCTGTCTAAATTTTTCGAATACGTCAGAAAGAAGTAATACATCAGTCTTTAAATATAAATCAGTATATTCTCCAAGTGTTTTAATATTAAATGACTGCCAAACAGATTGTGCGTGTACATACTCATCATCGCTAATATGTTGACAATTCAAACTGTTATAGAAACAAACTTGCGATGGAAGTTGAGTCTCGTTATATTTGGAGTATGCATTCATATAATCATAGGGATAAATTCCTTTTTGTCGCAACAACTTTAACTGATTAAAACTAATATCCGGGAATACTTTTGATAAATTAACAAAGTCAGTTTCATTCAAATTATTTACTAATGTGCTCAAACTTGAACTAAGAAATTGATAAGAATCTATGAACTTAACTTGAATGGGCCTTGATTTTAATGCATTCTTACTATGTAGTACTTTTGTGAATGACATATACCTTTCTTTGGTTTTTGGTATAATTTTAAAAGCACCTTCATATTTTGATAATTCTTTTATAAATAGGTGAGAGTCATAACCGGATAGGTTATGAAAAATAACAGGCACGAAAGGGCAAACTCTTAACATTAAATTACAGTAAGAGTGTGCTGGGCCTCGGTATTGTGATGTAATGTGATCATGATCCATTACTTTATCGTCAAAGAGCAAATAATTACAGATATGACATGTAGTAGCATTTTTGTAATCGTTCTCTTGTTCCTTAGTTAAAGGTGCCATAGGTATTTTATTTAATAAGATACTGTGAATGTACTCCAAATCTCTTATTAAATATTTTATAAATACTTGAACACAATCAGCTCCTCTATAGGTAACATACTTATTCAGACCCGAATTGTGAGAACAACAAATATGGTAACCAAAACATGAAGGTTCGTGAACCTTATATGTACGAGTATTTTCAGTTACTTTTATGTTGCAGTTTAGTAAAAGACTTTCAAAGTCGGCGTATATAACGAAATTAATTTTTTGTTTTCTTTCGAAGTTCTTAAATTGAAGAATACTATTTTTTTCAGGTAACATTGTCAAAATCTTAGGACACTTATTATGGGCACTATATTTCGTTTCACTCGTGAAAACTTGTAAGCATGTTTCACATAGGTACATTTTACCTTTATGTTTACTTATTTGACGTTTGATCAATCTCAATAGATTTTTTATCAAGCAATAATGCCCGTTACCTTTCTGTTCAAAGTACAGTAAATTGACATGCTGGTTTTTTCTTAAACTTGTCACATATAAAGGACCAGTGACCATGTTTTTATTATCTAATCCATATATATTAATACTTATGTGGGGATTTAAATTTTCAAATATTTTAATATCTTTACATGATGGGGGAAATGATAGACCATCTATATTTAAAACTTTTGAAAAATGTGGGTATGAACTTATTCTGCAAACATTAATTTGGGTGGGGTATAATGCTGCAACAATACTCCATAAAAAGCAGTTGTTATCACTGTTTTTAATATTTAAACAACTTCTAGTATTTTTTATTACTTGCGGCAAATCTATGTAGATGCCACCTTTCAAAGGAGAGTATTTGTTAATGTTAATTTCTAGATGACTTATACAGAAACAAGACCAACCAGATTCACGATGTTGGAACTCTGAAAGCTTTCTGTCAAATGTATTTATTGTTTTTAAATATAATTCATTAATATCTGTATTATTATTATATACAATTTCATATTTTGTATTAAATGATTTAAGCTGTTGCTCATCAGATTTTGGAAGAAGCTCAAAGTTTAATTTAATACAATTATGTTTTAACAAACAATCGTTAATTAGTCTTAAGACCTTATGCCGATTATCCATTAGGAATTCCTCTGGTGTTAGGTATTCCATTGATGGATTCAGTTTGTAACTTATTATTCTCTTTTTAAAAGCCGTGGCTATTATATCGATGTTTTCAATTTCAGTTTTTAGTATGCAATTAGATTTATGCAAATTCGTTCTCAAATGATACTGATATTCAATTTTAGGTATTTCAATGTGACATTTTTGACATATTATTATATCGTTGTTATTTGTTCTGATTCCGGGTCTAGGTGTAACTGTAAGAGAAATAAAACAATGAACATTAAATCAACTTGGATGTAATATATGAACTACTATTAATACTTAATTTCTATAACCGATTACATGATTATATGCATTAATAAGTAACGTCTAAGGCAGTATAATAGATTTAAATCTTACATCTATTTATGTAACTTTAAATAAAAATAAAAAAAAGATAATTAATAATATCTAATTTTTTGAAGAGAGTAATACAAACAAAAAAAACAAAAAGTGTAAGCATAAGAAAATATAAGCATGTGTTCTACTGGGTTATGTAGATACCTACTTTTTAATTAAGTCCTATTTCAATAATAGTTACTTACAAATGTTGGTGGGCATTTAACATACTCTTTTCGTGTAGCTATAATAAAATTAGACAAATGTTGCCAAGCATCTGTATTGTCATTGGTTTGATTTTTAAGTATGACAATTGCTTGGCGCCACCTATTCATTGGTGGTACTTTCTCTATTTCATCGCACCGGTATATTTTCAAGTCAATATAGTGCGTCCCCGGCTTGTTTTCATAGGTTTGGCGCGAATGGCCGTTTGCAAGGCGTCGTGTTAAATATGAAGGTAACGGTGTATTACCAGTAACTGCAGGGACCTGTTTCTCATCGTCTTCGCTATCGGTTCCAAACAGATCGTATACCGTGCACTTCTTAGGAGGAATGGGTCTGATATACGACTTCTTTGAAGTTGATGGCCGGGACGGCGGTGCCGCCGACGACGGCATAGCAGCCGTCGCTGAAGTGGACGGCCCTGGCATTGGACTTGCTCTCGATGGTGACGACCACGACCCTCGTGCCGGCTCCGTCGTGCGAGGTGATGTGTGCTTCCTTTTTCGACCGTCGTGCTTCTTTTTTGGAGCCTGAGGTTCCTCGTCGACGTCGGAGGGAAAAAGGGTCTCGGCGTTTTCATGCGACCTGAAATGGAGTACAACAAATTAGTAAATATTAATACAATCAAATAATTAATCGAGCGCAAATCCCACTTAGACATAATTATCAGGTAGATAACACTACTCTAATTAATTAGTATTGTCTCTCTATCTATCTATCTACACCTAATATTGAAAATACATCTTTTTAGAATACTGTAACAGCCAACACAGAAATACTATTCTATTAAACCACAATACTACCTATATCGCGCTAGATTAATTGTACATCATAAATGGAAAAGCAGATTTATTGCTGTTAAGAATTAAAACTCATTAATCGAACCCCTTGGCGCTTTGCTGTTGCTGCAACTACTTACAATTATTACATTGCTAATACTGCGATAGTATTAAAGAACTACTTACATTTTTCCTTGCTGCAGGTCGATTCTAGGTACTTGATGTTAATCTGGAGCTCCTGGTAGATGAACTGATGCCCCTAATTCACTCTCCAATGTTTAAATAGCCGGGGATCCACGTGAGGTTTTGCCATATATGTAATGTACGCGTGATCCTAAAATCCTGACTCAGGACTTCTTCACGGGGCAAATGCTTTGCAATCATAACTAAATCTACAAATCTCGACCTTATGTTATGATATCTAAAGCGTAAATTGATATTTGACTAGGTATAGTGACTACACCCCAAGCCTTACATACTAGTTAAATATCGCGACTTCTTTTTTTATATAATATTTATTTTATTACAGCATTACATTATTATTGATTTATTCTATACTAATATAACACTGTAAGAGAATTACCCGACTGTGTTAAGCAAAAGACGGTGACACTACCGAGGAAAATTACCTTTATTTGGTGATTTAAAAGTTATAGCTTTGAAGAATAAGATAATAATAGCAGACAAAACTAGGCGTAACAATAGTATGTCGATATTGCTATTTTGTTTTGATCCATCTCCATATATGAAATTAGAACTTACATTGCATATTAAACATACTACTTACATGCAATGGTTTTGCTTGCCGAATCTTTTCAATAAAATGTATGAAAAAATTACAATGAACGAACATACAGTAGTGTTTATTTTATCAATATATATTTATAGTAAACAATAAAATGTTTGGCGCCAAGATGGCTTGAGGTTTCAATTTCACCATACCATTTTTGTCTAGTATATCAACATCTAACAAAAATGTACGACTTTGAACTCTATAGATTAAAATTAAATTATATATAAATTGAAAAACAATATATTCAAATCAATCATTCAATTTTCTGCTCCTGCTGAGTCCTGACTGGCTAAAAAAACGGGTTGCGTTATGTCGGTAAGTGTTAATATTTTCAATTAAAATATTACATTCTTTTTATCTACATGTAAAACGTATTAATTGATTGATTATTGTAGTGAGTCAAACATACATAATAGGTCCTTGACATCAGAGTTTTCGAATAAAACGTATTTTTGTATACCAAATAGGTACAACACGACTTTAATTGCATTCTGTATTTTTATTTTCAGGACTCCGAAAACGACCTCTTCAACTTCGTTCCTATGAATACTGTGGTAGGACAGAAAAACGAAAAACAACTGAATCTGGAGGGCCCCAGCAGCAAACAGCTCAAGCGATGTTCAACAGCTGCATTCACCTGTGTAAAAAAACTTACGCGTGGTGCTAAAGTGATCAGGATCGAGGTTTATGATGTGGAAAATTTTCCTGATAACATAAGTTCGCTATGTAATTGTGATGCCGAATTGTGCGTGCAGCATGTAGTTAAAAACATATTCATGGATGATATTTATAAATCGGTTAAAGAAATTGCTGTAAAAGTATCAAATAATATGTCGTAAATAAATCATAATCCATATTAGAAAGTATTTTTATTTAACCTTTCACATAAGCACTCACATCTAATAGTTCTTTTCCGTCACGAAGCGTCGTCGTCATGTGACTTTAAGTCTATGTGGGTAAGATTGAAAGTCGAATAATTTACGTAGCTTCGTGAGACAGACGAAATCTACGAACATTATAAAACACGTTTATAAATAGTTGACATAGATTTACTCCACGACGAAAATGCTTGTATGTTTGTTCGAGTTATCGACATACAGACTGCTCATAAAAATCGGATGCAGGATCGGTTTGATGGGTTCTAATCTGAATACTTATATAATTAATGAATAATAAGAAATTGATTGAATGAATTGATGAATGAGTGAAAATTGCGGGTTTCCAGATCTTATGTGATCTGGAAACCCCAATTTTTACCTACTAGCGTGGCGAATGACAACAATAACATGACATGACAGTACGAGTACAATCATGACAATTGACAGACGTTGACATTGACATTTGCCGTTTACTAGTGCAATCCGTGGTGCAATTGATTTTATCGATTATTTACTTCTTTGAATGATTTTTTAAGTTACATTCAAAATCAATTAGATTCCAGATTTTTTTATTTTACATTGATTGTAATACCTAAAAACAATTATATCAAAACAATGTAGTACTATTTAAGGCAGTGTATAGAGTGCCACCAGTGGCACTCTATCCCTATCGGATAAAGTGCCACTACAGGCACCCTAGTAACACCGCCTCGGCCCGGCCAAAGTGCCGCAAGCATTGGATTGTCATTGTCACTGTCACACTTCGCCGGCCGCTACCGCGGCACCGCTCGCTACGCTCGCTCGGCTCGTGCGTTGTGTGGTCACAGTTCTAACCTAACCTAAATAACAAGTGACAGTGACAATGCATAGAGATGAGAATATTGGTTGAAATTGTTTATTGGTTAATGGTTAATGGTTAAATAAAAATATCGATATTTTTATTGGTTGAAAATATTAGTTAATATTTTTATTCAAGTATCTGCAACATGTTGAAAAGTTGAATATTCTATTAACTAATGCATGTTGAAATTGTTAAGTTAAACTTCCCTTCATACTTTAACAGGCTTAGGATTGACTAGCATTTATCTCGATTAGATAATCGAATATTTTTAACAAGTGCTACAAGTTGCGACTTTTTCCACCCCCACGACCCTATCGAAATGGTTCCACGTATCATTATTTCGTCTCGGCATTTTGTAAAACAAAAAAAACAACAACAACGCAACGACGCGACTTTGTTATTTGAGTAAAATATCAAAACTAACTAATAAAATAAACTTATATCAAAAATCAACCATTAACCGACCGAAATATTGGTTAAAAATATCAACAACTTTCTTTAGAATAAAATATCCCCAACAGTAAATGTGTTTTAACGTAACAAAGATAGAACATACAATTGAATGCACGTAACGGAATAAATATTTCTACGACACTGACGACACTGCGTTGCCGCTCCGAAGGTCAACCCGAGCGAGCGAGAGACAGCGCGTTATTCGAGCGAGACAGAGAAATATTCGTCCTTGCCAATTTTGCGCCGAAGAAGTTGATATGATATTTTTATTCGTTAATGTTAATTTTATTTATTGAATATCATGGTTAATTTTAAATATTAGTTAAATTTAATGGTTGATGGTTATATTCATCATTGAATGCAACGCTTATGGCACCCTAGCCGGGCCGAGGCAGTGACACTAGAGTGCCACAAGAAACTCGCGGCACTCTATACACTTCGATTATTTAATTATTTGTAACAGTATCGATTTCTACGAACTCGATAATATTCTTAGGGTACGCTCTATTGATATAATTCCAGCGTTTGTGAAGTTAAATGACGTTTAATGAAATAAGTGTTGTAACGGTTTACAAACAATAAAATAGAAATCTACTTATTTTCTACACTTGGCCATTGCTAATGAGGCTAAAATTAAAATGGGTTAATTAAGAAAACTAGAAGATTTTTTTGGTACATATCTCATTCGTGTAACGGTTGGGCCCAAAAACGGCTTTCTCCTTTACGTATACATATACCCAACCATTTTCAGTTAAGTTTGAAACCAGAACCACGCGGACGAAATCGCGGGCAAAGTGCTAGTTATTACTAATTATGCAAATAAATCTTTGACTTAGAATTTATGTGAATCAAGTAACGACATTTAGTAGATTTTCTACCGTTTCGTAGTCAAGCGACTTCAGCCAGGTGATGACTACTTCCTTAAATTTATTGTTGCTCAAATTACGTATAGAATTCATTTTATTGCATTTGTTGTAAACATAGGGGGCAATGAAGTTAAAGTGCTTCTGTCCAAAAGCTGTTCTTTGGCGAGGAACCGGACAAAGTTCAATTCGCTTGTTTGAAACAGGTAGGGTGGGCACATATTTTTTGTGGTATCTACGCAGGATTTTATACACAAATATTTTCCTCACAGTGAGTACACCAGCCTTTTCGTAAACATCGTGTAATGAATGCCTGAACGACAAATGCATTAGCACTTTCAAGACTGCCCGCTGTGTCTTTGCGTCTATAACAAATGTCTTGTTTGAAACGCCCCAAGCGCATATGCAGTACCTAACTATACACTCACATAATGCTTGATATGTACGAAGTAAGAGCGCTTTTTCTGCAACATTGCGTAGCTTTTTTAAAATGTAAATCATTTTCCTGATCCTGGCTGCAGTAGCTACCACGTGCGCTTTCCAAGAAAGTTGCAGGTCATCTATTGTGACACCAAGATATTAATTAATAGAAGCTACTCTGCATAGTGCCGAAAAATCACAATTGGACCGATTCAATGCTCGGTTACAGGGGTAGGAATGAATCTTGAGATGAAGCTCTGATGGAGGTTTGCTCACTGCCGTTTTACTAAAACAGATGTACTTGGTTTTGTTGGTGTTCAAGGATAGAAGGCTGTGCTCCAACCAGGTGGTAACCTGTGCTAGCCCATTTTCGGCCTTCTCAAAAGTTGCCTTCCAAGTATTTTCATGAAAAACCAAGACTGTGTCATCGGCAAACATGAGCAAGTCAAGGCCAGAGAGGGCAGCCACATAACCTAGTGTGTTGATATAGATAAGGAATAATGTGGGACCAAGCGTACTACCTTAAGGGACGCAATAATTACAGCCAGATCTGTTACTCTCACACCCTGCCACTCTAACAGACTGTGATCTGCCCGACAAATAATCCCTGAACCATTCCAGAGCCACACCTCTTATACCAACGTTCTCCAACCGAGTTATAAGGATAGGGACAGGCACCGTGTCGAAAGCTTTTTGGAGATCCAAAAAGACTCCCAAGCACTTGTCACCTCCATCTAGGTAAGACGTCAATTTTGATGCGAGTGTTAGGACTGCATCTTTAGTCGAGTGTTTTGCTCTAAATCCAAATTGGTTATTATTAAGCATACCATTTTTTTCAAGATAGTTCATAACTCTTTTATTGACAATTTTTTCTAGTATTTTGGATAACGTTGATAGAAGAGAGATGGGACGGTAGTTCGATGGTTTGGTTTTATCTCCGGCTTTAAATATCGGGCACACCACAGCCCGCTTGAAAAAGGCCGGAAAGACACCTGTTTCAAGACTAAGGTTACACAAGAAAGTGATAGGTAGGGCTAGGGATGTGATATTTTGTTTTAAGATTTCTGCAGTAATCCTATCCCAGCCGGGTGCACTATGCGATTTCAGTCCTAAAACAACGTCCTTCACCTCGTACGGATCCGTTGGTGTCCACGAAATTGAATGCATAGGTGCTTTATCAGTTTTAGCCCGACGTGCTAGGTCATACTCACTAGCGTTCATTCTATTCAACAAATTATTAGCTAAAGTACCCCCAACTGATGTAAAGTACTTCAATCCCCAGTAATTCTTCCGATGGTTCGTTAATGCGTTTCATATCACAAACTTCTTTAAAAACTTTCCAAGTTTCTAAATTTGACGCGATCTATTCCAGACAACCTGAGAGTCGAATGTATTCTAGTAACTAGAAGATAGTAAAGATATAACAGGAGATATTAACGTAGAGAAATACATATTCAACCAAACAACGATAATTATATTCAAAATATATACTTTATTTCAAGAAAATGATACTAAGTACTAAAGATTTAATAAATTTAAAAAAGCCATTCGAATTTCTTCATAAAAAACAGGATTTGGGTATATGTCACTATTAACTAGTCTAGTGTTAACTTATTATCAAGGAACGATGGGAAATTAAATATTTATGGGAAGCTTTGAAACTCTTACTTTCGTGAGATACACCCCTCACCTCCATTCCGCTATAATGAAGTTTTCAGCAAGTGACGGGATGTTTGTGCATTACTTGGAAAAGATTTTTTACCGCCATAACGATATTTTCTAGTTTTGATGCTCCAGTAATAACAAAGTTATGTGCACTTAGATTTTGAGAGCTTGCAGCAAAATATTTTTCATGATCCTGGTTTAGTTGTGTTGCCAAAAGTGCCATAGCATAGAAAACTTTTGATGATGATCCATATTTCTCAACATTCTTTTTAATTTCTTCATCGACGGCTTTGTCACTGTCCTGATTGCCATTGTGAGCAGCCGTCTTTATCAGTTGTAACACCTGAAAATGGACAACATTTATATATGTTAACTATATCATTGAAATTAACACATTCTGAGTACCTTAACAGTTCTACAAGTAGAATAGAAAAGTACACCAAGTATTTTTTTGTCCGACTAGCTGTTCGAATAAAATTCCAAACAAACTCAGAAATGGGGGTGATCTCCTATATTTAATCCAGGTATTAATTGGTAAAAATGCAGGGCAACTTCTGGAATAACGTTATAATTTACCAGTCCCAACAGGCGGCAAGCCAATATCAGTCATCGTGTAGTGTAACCTTGTATTGGAGAGCTCAACAATCCGACGCGCGATGGTACCTACAATACCGAAATTGTAGCTAATCCAGCCAGCAGACGGATAATAATCTTTATAATGTAACATTCATTGTTATTGTGAGTACCTTATCGATGCTGTGGCGGATTTTTGCGATCAGTATATTAATTGCATCTACTACGCCTTGTGGATTTGCAATAGCAAAAGGTCCTGATACATTAATATTTTTCTGGTAGTCTTCGTAATAATTATGAAGGCTGAAACAAACACAGATTAATGTATTTAATAATAACCAAAATTTTGGACTATCCAAGCTTAGTATCGATATTTTCAAACCTAAAAAGGTACTTACAGACCGTTGTCCTCATGTTCTGCCTCGTCGTGAACTACGTACATAATCTCGGCATAATGACGCCTGGAGTCGTTAAGAAGCGGTACGTCGCCGTCCATGGATCTAAAGCAAGAAAGTTATCATAAGCCTAGATAGCCTCCTCTTTATAGATGGTCCAAGTAACGTTCACGCTAATGTTATACTATTATGTATATATGTAGTGCTCAAACAAATTACCTGGATAAACTTTTACAGGCTACCTACTTATGAAAATAAAAAAAGTGTGGCACTCGGGGACTGCCGCGGTAAAGCTATTGCATAGCATTTTTTATTAACTTATGCAATTGTAAAATATTAACCCGAATACAAGAAGTAGCAATGGTGACATTGACAGGAACTGTTATTCACATTTATAGTTTTTAAAACTTGACACAACGTAATGGAAACATCAAACTAATAAAAAGGTTTTAATTTAACTATTAATAGTCAAGGATCATTCGTCTAAGTAAATTTGAACTTTGTTGTCAAACAGTTAAACATAATTTTCAATACAACACTCCCGATAGATCATTCGTCTAAGTAAATTTGAACTTTGTAGTCAAGCAGTTAAACATAATTTTCAATACTAAACACTCTCCTTAGGTTTAGGTATTTTCGTTACGGAATTTCTGGATTAGGTCTCCACGCTCAAGGCCCGCGATAGAAGCTATGCAATAGCTTAATAAAAACTTTCAATATGGAACCAAAAAGCAAAAGTTTGCCCAGGTAATTTTGTTTGGACCTTAAACATATAATATATGTACGTACAAGACATTATCTTCTAGTATCCCCAAGGCTTTTACTATACTTTCATAAATATCCCCGTAGCGTGGCACTTCATCAGCCGCGACCAGTGCGCAAGCGCAGGAGAACACTAGGACTTGAACAAACATCGTCATCTGAAAAAGTAATTGTATGAACTTCCTCTATCTTGTCGATATGAGCTGTATATATTAGTTAATTTTGTGATAAAAGATTAACCAGCCAGCAGGTGGTATCGGGACTGAATGCCCAGTTACAATAGTCAGTCGTACTATATAACAAGGTAGGTACTTACCAAAGCAGTAAGAAATTACAATTAATGTTGAAGTGTTCCTGCTACATTTTATATTGCTCTTGATCTGTTAATTTACCGTTTAGAACGAATTTGAAACAATATAATGTATGCTTTAATTTTTTTATAATCTTATCAGCTTCATTGTAAATTGTTTATACACACATAGTGATGGATCGGGAGAATATTCTCACACGGAGAATATTTTCGGATCGAGAATATTCTGGAATATTCTGCAATGTTCTTTTCGACGGAGAATATACGAGAATTCAAAATTGGAAGTAAAATTGCTAAATTTTAGTAGAACATGTTTTGATTTCAAGGTCTAAAGTCAACTTCTTTTGTTGTTATTGCACGACTCTTAATGCGAAGCATTAGAGTGTGCTCTACGATCGAAAAAATTTTTTTGCCCCATTTCTGCAACTGTTTTTATTGTTAAACTCTTGCTAGTACACCGAACCGACTTAATTTATATACCGTTGTATAGATGATCAAATGGAGATTAATATTGTACTTTTTAACAATTGATTTAATGCAGCAGAAATGGAAAAAGCATCAAAATAGTTGAAAAAAATTTCCTGTCCGTCAATTTATGGACCCTGAAAACATTGTAGCTTGCGATAAAATCAATTAATTGAGTAAATTTTTTTTTTATACATTCGTTTCAGCCGTAGAATGAACCCTATTGAAAATGGCTCTTTTATTCAAAGTAGTTTAATTATAATTAATAAAATACTAACTAAAATATAATATCTTTATCTAAATATTTCCAACCTTTGATTTGGATGTCCGTGAGTTGCCTAGCAACCGCCAAGTAAATATCTTTGTCAGTCTTTGACATTACGACTTCATGAAAAGTGATAAATTGTTCATTTTTGTTAGAAACTATGCAAACTATGTTTTGAATTTCTTTTTCGTTTATGAATGAGTGTTATGTGTTATATATGAGGCGTGCACTTTTGGATTTTCCAAACTATTTTATACTTTACTCGAAAAAAGGTTACTGTATTAGGTTTCGGAGTGGAAATGGCGCCGATTCTCTTGTACGCCGAACTAAACTAACTAAACTATCACTAAAATTCGTTACTTTTGACTATGATAAGCTATGTTTTTCTTTATGATAAGCTATGTTTTTGCTTATTCTACAAAAAAAAAACTTATAAATTTAAAATATAATTTTGTCATAACTAAAATCGAATCTGACAATCGCGACTCCACATGGTACTTACTTGTTTGCCCTACCCCGTGTTTTTTTTTAGAGCTGGAGGTCGCTGCTGACGGGGTCCGCTAGGGCCAAGTTGTGTAAAAATAATTTTGAGTTTTTTTTTGTGTAGAATAAGCAAATTTAAACGCGATTAAAAAATCGCGTTTAAAAATAGTCAAGTTTGGTTCTTTACAATAAACATTTTAGTTTAAATTCTTATTTACTTGAGCTTATATCTCGAAACTGGTGTGTCCTATCGCAAAAATAATGAAAATTTCGACCCCCTTTATAAAACCCTTAAACCCTAATATTTTTTTATATTTTCCATACAAAAAGTGAAACATTCCATATAAAAACACGTCGACGCTGCCGCCCCAGCGCGCTTCCAGCTCTAAAAAAAATCATGGGGTAGGGCCAACAAGTAGGTGCCATGTGGAGTCGCGATTGTCAAATTCGATTTTAGTTTAGACCCCCTTTATAAAACCCTTAAACCCCTAAATCTCAACATGTACGTAGGTAATATTTTTTTATATTTTCCATACAAACGCCTCGGTGCACGCGTACTCAATAACGCGTCAACCGCGCCACTTTGCTCCTTAGATTTGGTTTTTTCTATATGACGGTTCTCTTCGTTAGATACCTCGCTTGCTTGACATTATCTTTACAGCTTTTTCTAAACTTAACTCGTCTGTTCTGAACCTGTCACGTACACCTGTGTCGATTACTCCACATACAATACGATCACGTATTAAACCGTCTTCTAAATGTTCAAACTCACAATGTTGGCATAATAATCTTAGTGCTGTTACGTAAGCGTCTATGTTTTCGCATTCCATCTGATTTCGCGTACAAAATCGGAATCTCGCCATCGTTGTATTAGTTTTGGTACCGAAGTGCTCATCGAATTTTTGAATCAATACATCGATATCATCATCTTTTCCTTCCACCTTTATTTTAAAAGTAGAATATAATGTCGTATCCATCAGCGCCTATTAAGTTAATAAGCAAACTGGCTTGTACATCCTTGTCTTCTTTGTACACTCCTGAAGCCTTAAGAAAAACCTTAAATTGTTTGAGCCACAATCAACACGCGTCAGCTCGGTTTGCCGAGCCACCTTCTAAAACTAATTCGGCCGGAGGTCTTGCGTGTTCCATAATAAATCGTACTTTCTATCACCAAAACACACTAAAACCACTTTTATTTCGTCTAATTATTACTTCCGAAAGCGTAGTCACCATGAAGTAAAACACGATCTTGCTAGATAATGACTGGTTTATTATACAGTGTATCCGGACATGGACTAGCGATATTCTAAATACTTAAATATAAACTATTTAAAAGTAGGTACAATTACACTGTTTTTTGTTTTGTTTTTTTTTTTTTGTTTTTTTTTTACAATTACACTCTATAAGGCTTGTAATAATTATTGGTTGAATTGCATAATTTTTCTTTTTTTTTCGACTTTCACATTTTTTTTCCAAAGTTATGGAATTGTGAACATATTGCTTTGTAATGCAGATGGTAGACAATATTATTGCCTTTCGAATAAGCCTATTTTTATCTCAGTATGACTAAAAATTTGAGATATATGATATTTTTTGTAAAAAAAACAAAATGGCTGCCACATAACGGGGAAGTGTATTGGACCCAAGCCTAGAGTGTAATTGTACTTTAAAATAGTTTATCATTTTAAGTATTTAGAATATCGCTAGTCCATGTCCGGACACACTGTATACGTACGGTGTACGAACAAAACATTATTGTGAGGTTACCCTCAATGTTGGTAATATACAACAAAAATAAAGAATAACCTTTTAGTGACAAATTGATGAACCTTGTTTTTTGTTTGGTGGGAAATCATCAAATGATTTCTCACACTCTGGACAGAGCGGAAGGGCGTGTCAGACTCTTACTGACTAAAACCCACCCGTGTTCCTTCACTTGCCTGTACGTTGCCAGGGGCCACGGTCACCCCTTAGGAATTCCCGCAACTCCGGCAGGCATCGGCCCTAGCGGACTTCGTCAATTCGTCCATCTCTTTGAGGCGCGCGTGGAACACAACGTACCGTCGACCCGGGCCTGGTCCTTATCGGACGGCGAGCTATCCTCGTGTCCTACGGCGGCTAGGGGCTTCAGGGCGCGACATTTAATTTTGTCTCTTCCTCACGCGCATCCTCAAATAACAAATTTTAAGGCGGCGCCAAACAAATAAATTAATTACATAAAGCGTATATTTAGCTTCATTCATTTTTAACTTATTTCATTATAAATATTAGCTTGATGGATCTTCGTCGAATGTGTGTTTGGCGCCGCCTCAAAATTTGTTATTTGAAGGTCATCAATTTGTCACTAAAAGATTATTATTAATTTTTTTGCTTCTCAGTTTTTTTTTTCGTCGGTTTAATTTTTTTATCTAGAAAAAAAGAATGTATACTCTACGCAGACGAAGTAAAATAAAATAGTAACGAAGTCAAACCTTACATTTAATATTCGAGTCTGATGCCGAAAATATAGTTTTTAGAATTTTGGTCTGTTTGTTTGTATATATACGACAATAAATCCAAATTCAAGATAGTTAATTGACTCAGGCGTGACTTTGCGGAAATCCATCATAAAATACAATAGACGATGTATATCTAGTAACTTAATCCGCTTAACCGTTCTTAAAGAGTTAGAGAACCCTGTAAGAAATCGACACGTGTTTCGCCTCTCAACGAGGCATCCTCAGGACGACGATTGACCTGTTGCGAACTCGGACACGAAGTGTTATCAACGCGAGCTACCTAACTCTTTAAGAACGGTTAAGCGGATTAAGTTACTAGATATACATCGTCTATTGTATTTTATGATGGATTTCCGCAAAGTCACGCCTGAGTCAATTAACTATAATAAATCCCAATTCGTATAATAATGACGTCATCATTCTACACACAAAATTACAATCAAATATAATATCCAATAGTTGAGTCACTATAGCCAGTCGGTTAATCGGCAAAGCCGGACAAACACCACTATTTAATTTGTTCGAAACAATCACTTCTTTAATTTCGAGTTAGGATTAATTTGATAGTTTTAAAATACTCCTATGCAATGAGGATATATAACCTCATTGCTCCTATGCATAATGTATTGCTAGTGTTTTCATTTATAGGCGTATTGTCGTCTCCATATTGTGTATAGAAGATTTGACCTATTTATGTGGGTAAACAGTAAATATTATTTAGATTTTAGATCTTATTGTAACTCGATAGACTACTAGTAATATCAAAGATTAAAAAAAAACAAATATACTCTTTTTTCCGGCTTTATCGTTGAGGCGGCCGTATGCAGTTTCTTTTTGTGACAGTTTTACAGTGTTATTCCAGCTAAAATTACGATGGCCTCAAGGAAAGGATTGCAATGCGGGCTTTGAATAATGGTTAATCTTTTTATCGTTCAAGAAAATATTGTTTAAGACAACTTCAGAGAATGCATTGTTAACTTCGTTAAAAGTAACTAAATGACGTTTATTTTAGAAATGCGGGAATCCAGGGAAGTTTCATCCGCAAACAATACACTCTTGTGATAATTTCTTAAGTAATAAATCTTATTAACCTGAATAACCATTAATTGATATAGATGTAGGGATAAGAAAGGGCCTAGCATTGAACCCTGCGAAACACCCCTGGCGTCACCCATTGTCTATGCCACTCAAAATAGGAACACGATATAATTGACAAAAAAATGTTTTACCCGCCGATACTCATTTTGTATCTGACTTCAGCTTGCTATTATTTTCAGGCATTAAAAATAAATATCAAGCATCTAAGCAATATCAATAAAGGAAAATTAAGGAACAAGCATTGTACAATTTGACGCGATCTATTCCAGACAACCTGAGAGTCGAATGTATTCTAGTGACTAGAAGATAGTAAAGATATAGCAGGAGATTTAACGTAGAGAAATACATATTCAAGCAAACAACGATATATTCAAAATATATACTTTATTTCAAGAAAATGATACTTAGGTAAGTATTTGATTTAATAAATTTACAAAAAGCCATTCGAATTTCTTTATAAAACCAGGATTTGGGTATATCTCACTATTTACTGGGCTAGTGTTAACTTGTTAATAAGCCGGAACGATGGGAAATTAAATATTTATGGGAAGCTTTGAAACTCTTACTTTCGTGAGATACACCCCTCACCTCAATTCCGCTATAAGGAAGTTTTCAGCAAGTGAGGGGATGTTTGTGCAATACTTGGTAAAGATTTTTTAGCGCCATAACGATATTTTCTAGTTTTGACGCTCCAGTAATAACAAAGTTATGTGCACTTAGATTTTGAGAGCTTGCAGCAAAATATTTTTCATGATCCAGGTTTAGTTGTGTTGCAAAAAGTCCCGTAGCATAGAAAACTTCTGGTGATAATCCATATTTCTCAACATTCTTTTTAATTTCTTCATCGACGGCTTTATCACTGTCCTGATTGCCATTGTGAGCAGCCGTCTTAATCAGTTGTAACACCTGAAAATGGACAACATTTATACATGGTATCTATATTATTTCAATTAACACATTCTGAGTACCTTAACAGTTCTACAAGTAGAATAAGAATAATTTATTGGTCCATTGTTACAAAAAGTTTCAGAAAATAATGACATTGTAAGCTTACTGTAACTAGAATATTTAATTTTACATAGCAATAAAACAGTGGGTCCCAAAACTAGGCAACGCCTGTATCTTGGGGGCCTGAGTTGCGTTATCATACATTTTTATTCTTAACATGTTTGCGATCACTTAAATTTAATTTCAGGATGTTTGAGAATGGACAGGGAATTAAATATGGGTGGCGAAGTATAGAAATAATAATAAAATTTAACAAAATAAAATAATTCTAAATAATGTTATAGTGTGTGTGTGTGTGTGTGTGTGTGAGTGAGTGTGTGCGTGTGTGTCAATGTGTGAGTGTGTTCGTGTGGTGGTGGGTAGTAGGTGTGGTTTTTGTGAGTGATGTGCTTGTTTTTGGTGTTAACTCACTAAATCCTCAGTGTCGTTGTATGAAAGGGAGAGAAGCCAACTTTTTGTCATTCTTTTATACGAGTGGGTGTTAAGACCTTTATTATCACAGCGCTTGCTTATTTTATTGTAGATATGAGTGTGTGAGTAAGAAGGGCACCGTCGGTCGGGCCCGAAGACTAGAAAAGTACACCAAGTATATTTTGTACGACTAAAATTGTTCGAATAAAATTATAAAATATATTTAATCTACTTATTAATTGGTAAAAAAGCAGGGCTACTTCTGGAATAACGTTAGAATTTACCAGTCCCAACAGACGGCAAGCCTACATCAGTCATCGTGTAGCGCAACCTTGTATTGGAGAGCTCAACAATCCGTCGCGCGATAGTACCTACAATACCGAAATTGTAGCTAATCCAGCCAGCAGACGGATAATCTTTGTAATTTGACATTCATTGTTATTTTGAGTACCTTATCGACGCTGTTGATGATTTCTGCCATCACTTTAATGGTTTCATCTACTACGCTTTGTGGATTTGCAATAGCAAAAGGTCCTGATTTATTAATATTTTTCTGGTAGTCTTTGTAATAATCATGAACGCTGAAACAAACACAGATTAATATTTTTTTAAATAGGTAACCAAAATTTTGGACTATCCAAGCTTAGTATCGATATCAGTTTACATTGATGGTGACATTTTCAAACCTAAAATGGTACTTACAGACAGCTGTCCTCACTTTGTGCCTCGTCGTGAACTACGTGGATAATCTCGGCATAATCACGCCTGGAGTCGTTCAGAAGCGGTACGTCGCCGTCCATGGATCTAAATCAAGAACATTCTCATGAGCCTAGATAGCCTCATCTTTATACATGGTTCAAGTAACGTCCACGCTTATGTTATACTATTATGTATACAAGGTGGAGACGACAATACAACAAAAAATTCAACGGTGTGTGCGTAATGACGTTCCCATTCTGTATACGAAAATTCAATTGAATATATTCAATAGTTTAGTCATTATAGCTCGGCAAAATCCATAGTCGGCTCGGGCGATTTCAGTTATCCACCCCAAAAATCCACCCTAAGGTGGATATTCTGAAATGTATGCCCGAGAATTCACCCAAGGCCTAGTTGGATAACCGGAATTTATAGGCTTAGGGTGGATCCGGCTTACATTACATTTAATTTGTTTGAAAAACTCGTTTTTTTTTTCTAATCTAGGATTTATTTGACAGTTCCAAAATACTCTCAAGCATTAGTAGTGCCAGTATTTAAATTTTTTGTTGTATGGTAGTCTCCACATTGTATATGTAGTGCTCAAACAAATTACTTGGACAAACTTTTACAGACCACCTACTTATGAAAATAATTAAAACTTTGATTAACGAACCAAAAAAGCAAAAGTTTGCCCAGGAATTTTGTTTTGACCTTATACATACACATAGGTATACGTACATAACATTATCTTGTAGTGTCAAGTAGGCTTTTTCTATTTCATTTAAAATATTCCCGTAACGTGGCACTTCATCAGCCGCGACCAGTGCGCAAGCGCAGGAGAACACTAGGAGTTGAACAAACATCGTCATCTGAAAAAGTAATTGTATGAACTTCCTCTATCTTGTCGATATGAGCTGTATATATTAGTTAATTCTGTGATAAAAGATTAACCAGCCAGCAGGTGGTATCGGGACTGAATGCCCAGTTACAATAGTCAGTCGTACTATATAACAAGGTAGGTACTTACCAAAGCAGTAAGAAATTACAATTAATGTTGAAGTGTTCCTGCTACATTTTATATTGCTCTTGATTTGTTTATTTACCGTTTAGAACGAATTTGAAACAATATATTGTATGCTTTAATTTTATAATCTTATCAGCTTCATTGTGAATTGTTTATACACACATAATTATACAAATCATTTAGGTGCTTGCATAATCGCTATAAGTATAGTCAGCAGCGAAACTCGATGAACACAGGTTCAGTTTTTAAATTCATAATTATTAAGTACAATATTAACAAAAAACGGAATTGTATTTATTAATTATTATATGTAGATAAATTGTCAAAAAACCTTAGATTAGATTTACAAAGAAAACAGATAAAATAATGCGAGTAACACTTGCGCCCTGAGGGTTCTATTTCAAAGTTGTGCCCGGCTGCCCGCAGTGTCACTCAAGTGATCCATGCCTATAAATTACCAAATTCGTACTAAAGGACAAACTCAACGTTGACAAATAAACATGTTCTCCCATATATTCCAACTGCATATATTATGATACTCGTAGTTTGAACGCACAATATTTACAGCTTAGAATGACAGATATACCATGTCACGGGAACAATCTGCGACTCCTGCATTCCCCTTAAACTTAAGGGGAAGATGGACTGTGTGAAAGATGATATGGCTAGAAAGGGGGTAACTACTGAAATGACGACTAATAGAGAAGTATGGAAAAAAGGGACATGTTGCGCCGACCCCAAATAAAATTGGGATAAGGGCAGGAGAATGATGATACCATGTTATTTTAAGATCATAGACTTCTTATAATATAGTTTTGCCTGTAATCTATAGGTAAGCTATCGGTTGCACGAGTCAATTGAACAGTTCATCAAAAGTGATCGTGACTTTATACTTATAATTTGTTTTTTATTTACCATCATCAATGATAAAAAATTCTGACTGGTAGAATGCCACAGACAAAGAAACATAATAAAAAAGTCGGGAAAGCGGCAATTCGATCTCCAGTTGTTTTGTCGAGTGCGTATTTGTGTATAATATGTTTATCAGATTCTGGTTTTTATTTACTTTCCTCATAGTCGAAATGAAAAGTAGAGAGTTTACCCCTGGTGAAAGACCTATTTAAGTCCCTTTCATCCCTTGGGACTTAAATTGATATGATTACACAATACTACTACTACTACTATTTCACAATGCTGTCAATGTGTTTTTATACGATGATTTCTTTCGTGTCCGGTGTAACTCACAACAATGTGCCCGGGTTCACGCCCCGTGGGGGTGGGGCGTTATATCAATCCTCCAAGTCGAGTTTGTTTACACAAAATGATTCGACACACAGCTTTTCAGCATTTAATATTATAATTATGAGATTGTACTTTTTTGTTCCGGTTTACTTCAATAAATATGCTCAATTCTCTTCATTGAGTCTCGTTGCTGACTGTACCTACCTACAGCGACTACGCAAGTACCTGAATGATTAGTCGGTACATTATTTTTATTTAAAGGAGTTAAAATAAAAAATAAAACCGGCCAAGCATGAAGTAAAAGGATTCATTCCATTTAATTTATTGTTTCAGATTCGTTCTAACTGATTAAATTAAAATTATCGTCTATCATATAATCGCATTATCGTTACGATTTTTTATGAAGAACTTTACATGAAAATATTTTGCAACGCACATTGGTCGGAGCGGCTGATTATGTTTTCAAATTACCCTTTACTGCATGGATTTTTTGATTGGTATGAAATAATTTATGACATACATAGTATGCCCCCAAGAAAGCCCACACAAAATAGAAAAAAATATCTGTCACTAGAATTTTTGGAACGAAATTCCCTTTCGCGCGTTGCGAAAGGGGGCTAGACGGGAAAAATTGGGACCAAAAGTTGTAATTTCTAAACCTATGTCTGTAATTTTTATGGTGTACATAATAAAGAGTATTCTATTCTATTCTAACAACACTTTTTATTTTTTATTATAACGCCATCTGATCTGTGAGCGACCACAGGTACTAATAATTAGTGGCATGCCTTCGTGAGGGTCATTCCATAACTTCGTTATATCCGGGTGTCCCTTGACACCTCTCAGCTTTTTTTTTTTAATATTTTTCAAAAACGATCAATGTCAAGTATGACATTGTATGCAGTTCTAGGTTTATTATTATGTTTCCGTAATAAGGCATTGTACGCAGAAATTGCTGGCAAAAAAAAAAACAAATTGAGAAAGTATATCGGATACAGCAAGAATGCTGGCATAGGCTGGTGATAGATTGCATATGTGTAGGGAGAAATGGAAATAAAAAAAATCGCTCATATTTATTTTAGATTTTTTTATTTCTTCAGAATATTAGGAACTTGAGTTATTATGAATCTTTATTAGGAACCCTTTTTGAACCTTTAGTTACATAAATCTAATCTAGTTTTGATCACTGTACATGATATTATTCCATATAGAAGTTTCTTGTTTTATTTAAACACTAGCTGTTACCCGCGACTTCGTTCGCGATGATGTCTATAGGTACATCAACTATATTTGCATAGCTGCCAGTGAGACTCCCGTCGAAAAGCCGTTTTGGAGATTAGCCGGAACAAACAGACAGACAGACAGACAAAAAAAAAATGTGTTTTTATTGTATGGGTCGTACCTATATACTTTCATGCATTTAGTGAAAAGCTGTTATTTTGACATTACAAACAGACACTTCAATTTTATTTATTTGTATAGCTGATCGGTATAATAATGCGAATGTTATGCGGTGAATCATGGGCTCAAATATAATGTCACAAAGAGCGAGCTCATGGTTTTCAAAGCAGGTAACCTAACATATTCGTGTATTCCTCATGTCGCACTGTGTGGAGAATCCCTGCGAAGAGTAGGCAAGTTTAAATATTTGGGCCACTGGGTCACTGAAGACCTATTAGATAACTGTGACATTGAAAGGGAACGTAGGTCGCTGGCTGTCCGTTGTAACATGCTGGCCTGCAGGTTTGCACGATGTACGAAGGCAGTTAAAGTAACGGTTTTTAGAGCTTACTGTCAATCCTTTTACACGTGCAGCCTGTGGGTCAACTTCACTCAGTGGGCATACAGCGACCTGCGCGTTCAGTATAATAATGCACTGAGAGTACTGCTGCGGCTGCCGTGGCGTTGTAGTGCGTCAGGGATGTTTACAGATACTAACATTGATGGTTTTTCCGCCATTATTCGAAAAAGATGTGCATCCCTGATGTCACGTGTTCGCGGCAGCAGCAACAGTATTCTCAGTGTGTTCGCAGATCGGTGGGATTCGCCGAAGTTGCGGAGGTGGATGCAGCTTCACGCTGAATTTTAATCTAATGTTAATCCGTGTGTGTACCTACTAACATTAGATGTTAAGTAAAATTGTTACTAACCCTATGGACTTTGTCCGAAATAAAAGTATTCTATTCTATTGTATTACCCACGACTGCGTCTGCGTGAAATTCTATACATCAACTTTATTTATTTTGTAAAGCTGCCAGTGAAACTTCCGTCAAAATCAGTCCAGCCGTTCCGGAGATCAGGCGGAACAAACAGACAGACAAAAAAATTTGATTGTGTTTTGTTGTATATGGATTGTATATACTTTCATATGCATTTAGTAAAAAGCTGTTATTTTGTGATTACAAACAGACTTCAATTTTATTTAAGATGTTAAGATAAGAAGATATTGTGTAGATACAGATTTCGTGGGTTTTAGTTTTTTTGCGCGAAACTCTTAGTATTTTTCTGAAACAAAAGTAGCAAATTTTAATCTTTATGAAATAAGCTATCTTCCAGTGAAAGTCCCGTCAAAATCGGTCAAGCCATTTTGGAGATTTTCCTTAAATGTTCCCGTGGGAATATCGGGATAAAAAGTAGCCTATTTTACGCCCAGTGGCCTCAACCATCTATTAGTGAAAGTCCCGTCCAAATCGGTTCAGCCGTTTCGGAGATTAGCCGGAACAAACAGACAGACAGACAGACAAAAAAATAATAATTTGTATTTTTGTTGTATGGGTCGTATATACTTTCATATGCATTTAGTAAAAAGCTGTTATTTTGAAATTACAAACAGACACTTCAATTTTATTTATTTGTATGTATTGCAGCATTGCGCTGCCGTTCAAGCCTCTTTTGTAGTTGTAAAAGTTACATAAACTATTATTTCTTTTAAAAATTTCGAATTGAGTACATTTTCAAATTTTGAATTCTATATCGTTCAAAGTAAAACAATTTTTTTGACTTGCGTCATTCTATTGTGAGTCGCTCTGGATAAAACGTCATCGAATAAAATAATTTTTCTCTGCTTCAAGCGTTCTGTTTTCAGTTCAAGTAACGGATTTAAACAATGACGATAGTATCTTTGTGCTAGCTGGTCGCAGTTGCGTCGAGTACATTGTGGTATCTAGCCCGCAAGTTAAATCTATAGTTCGTGCCAGCCAAGCGAGAGTCTAGAACCACTATTATTGGTGAGGTATTTACTGTACAAACATGTGAGTATTCAACCAATTTCTCATTTAACAAACTGTACAGTCTCGCGCCACCGCCACCTGCGTAATTTAGCCTATGCCGTTTCTAAAGCCCCCCGTTTTCGGACCTCGACAGAAAAGGTCGTGAGGCCTCCTGGGACCCCGGGCCATCGTGCGGCCACCGACCCAAGTTCTCACATCGCGGCCTGTGGCCAACGCAGGCACGCACGGACGCCGCTGTGCACACGCCGCTCGACTCCGTCACCTTCTCACATGGTAGAGGCCACAACGCACCAAACCCCAGCGAGACGCCGTTCGACGGGACGTCACTTCGGTTCAGCGCAAAGGACTTAGGCACATTCATACTTTAGCTCCTAGAACTTTTTCATAACACCAATCATTGTAGTGTTAGAGATCAGCTTCTGCCACTTGTTAAAAAATGCTTGGTGAGAATCGAACCCACGCTTGCATAGGATAACTAAATACAAAGAAAAAAAATAACCCGGATTTTTTTGAAAGGACGACGACCAACTTTCTATAAATACCTTTTTCTTTAAATTCGTACTTTACTCGTTTTTCAGGTCAATTTATTTGCTAGATATTTTTATTGAAAACTATTTACATATTTATTACTTTTAAAATTATATATTTTTTATCGCTCACCGCATCACGCGTGAACGGCTGGCTAATTCCTTTTTTGGTAGTTTTGATGATTGATTCGATCTTATAAGAAATTTCACATAAGCAGTGTTGAGGTGAATGTTCAAATGTGTGTCCATTTGTGCTGTATCTATATGAAGGACGCTACCGACGGACCGAAGGAGTTATAGTATGTTAGGTGGATAAGTAGGGTAGGATAGGTAGCTAAGCGAGTAGGTAGGTCTAGGTAATTAGGTAGGTAGGTCTAGGTAATTAGGTAGGTAGGTGTAGGTAATTAGGATAGATAGGTGTAGGTAATTAGGTAGGTAGGTGTAGGCAATTAGGATAGATAGGTGTAGGTAATTAGGTAGGTAGGTGTAGGTAATTAGGTAGGTAGGTGTAGGTAATTAGGTAGATAGTTATGTATGTATATAAGCAGGTAGGTAGGTTGGTAATCAGAGTAGGTTAGGTTTGGGTAGACCCGTTCACACGGACAGACTCAAGGTACCGTTTTAGCCGAAAGTCGGTCTCAACACGCGTCAAACCTATCTTCCCTCGCACAAGTTTATGCTAGGGTCGCCGATAATCTTTCTCTTGCTTTCCTCCGGAGTTCAAAAACGTATAACGCCAACCGTTCCGCTATCACCCCCCATAATCTACATCAATCATCCTTTCAGATTTCCTCAAATGTCCAAAATTCGCTGTTTCTTTCTTCTCATCTCACCACCTAATCCAAATTTACTCATCATAAATATTGTTTTTATTCATAACCCCTCATTTTCAGGCCATAATCATCGCGATACCCCCCCTTAACAAAAAAGCTAAGTTTCAAAGTACGTAATTATATAATTTAAATCTATCGCAAAATCTGTTACAAACTCTTTTCGAACTTTCTCTATTATAAGGCCTCATTTTCATTTCACTAACTTTTTCTTCTTTTTGCACTATGTCACGTCATCACACTGACATTGTCTTCAAAAAAACCAATATTAATATTATTATTATAACTAGTTATGTTGTGGTTTATTCGCCGATTTCTCGGTAAGTTTAATAATAATATAATCTCCCAAAATTCTCTGTTTCTATACAATTCCGTAATCTGATGTAAATAACGAACATAACACACTAAGCATACTGTATCTATTTATATATTGTTTTCTGATTAATCTTACCCCGTAATTTTTCTTTTCTTCGCTGACCAATACGCTATGAGCGACCTTTTTGTTAAGTTCCCTCTCTCCCTCTTGGAACCTCTGGATTTGTTCGGAGAGGTAACTCGTCGTTCAACATTATTGTTGACTCTCAACAATTTAATTTGTTAGTGAGTTTTGCTGTAAGGGACAAATAGGTTTGTGTTCGACCTCTAGGAGTGTCTTTGAGGTGCACCAACCCTCTCACCTTACTATCACTCCTCTGATCAGACTCTAAGCACTCTGTTAGCTGAAAGTCGGATCGGGAGGGGTACCCTACAATTAGGGACATTAAATACTGGTTTATAGCCCTTATTTTTGTAGGCTGGGGTATTATTTTTTCGGGACTTAGGTTTTTTTCCTCTCGTAGCCTGGTCCTCCTTAGCTTATATTCGTTGATTACAACCTCTAGCCTCTTCTATTATTAACATTGCCCTCTGAGCATGTGTCAATAATTAATTTTAACCTATACTTACATTCGCTTTTTACTTTAGTTTAGCTTCTTTATTTCGTCTAGAGTCTCTTTCGCCATGGTATATTATCCCGTGAGTTATTTTAATTCTGTTAAGCCATAGTTTTTTTTTTAGTCGCGCTCTTAGATTATTTTTTAGGTTTAGTGGACGCTGCCTGAGCTCGCGTCGAGAAGGTTTAGATTTGGAACGTTCCGTATTTACTCTTTGTCGAAGGCACTTAGTAGGCGCTCCTTAGGTTAGTTATTTTAATTCTGGTTTAGTCTTGTTAATTGTTAGTTGTCTTGTAAGTATTTCATTTTTACTCTGTTACTCAGGTCTTCCCCTAGCCTTGTCTCGTCTCTTCTTCAACTGTCACCCCTATAGGGGAGACATAATTTTTTTTCGTTTTCCCTATAGGGATGTCAAGTGTCTTTAGTGACGACATCGTCTAGGGTTGTCAAAAATTTGTCGATAGGGTCGTGATTTTTATCGATGATGCCTTCAGTCTTTAGTGACGACATTGTCTAGGGTTGTCAAAAGTTTGTCGATAGGGTCGTGATTTTTATCGATGATGCCTTCTGTCTTTAGTGACGACATCGTTTAGGGCTGTCAAATTTTTATCGATAGTATCGATAAATTTTTTTTTTTTTTGCTGGAAAGGGTGTATTGCAGCATTGCGCTGCCGTTCAAGCCTCTTTTGTAGTTGTAAAAGTTTCATAAACTATTATTTCTTTTAAAAATTTCGAATTGAGTACATTTTCAAATTTTGAATTCTATATCGTTCAAAGTAAAACAATTTTTTTGACTTGCGTCATTCTATTGTGAGTCGCTCTGGATAAAACGTCATCGAATAAAATAATTTTTCTCTGCTTCAAGCGTTCTGTTTTCAGTTCAAGTAACGGATTTAAACAATGACGATAGTATCTTTGTGCTAGCTGGTCGCAGTTGCGTCGAGTACATTGTGGTATCTAGCCCGCAAGTTAAATCTATAGTTCGTGCCAGCCAAGCGAGAGTCTAGAACCACTATTATTGGTGAGGTATTTACTGTACAAACATGTGAGTATTCAACCAATTTCTCATTTAACAAACTGTACAGTCTCGCGCCACCGCCACCTGCGTAATTTAGCCTATGCCGTTTCTAAAGCCCCCCGTTTTCGGACCTCGACAGAAAAGGTCGTGAGGCCTCCTGGGACCCCGGGCCATCGTGCGGCCACCGACCCAAGTTCTCACATCGCGGCCTGTGGCCAACGCAGGCACGCACGGACGCCGCTGTGCACACGCCGCTCGACTCCGTCACCTTCTCACATGGTAGAGGCCACAACGCACCAAACCCCAACGAGACGCCGTACGACGGGACGTCACTTCGGTTCAGCGCAAAGGACTTAGGCACATTCTTACTTTAGCTCCTAGAACTTTTTCATAACACCAATAACTACCAAATTCTATGTTAGGCGGTTTCCTGATTGACCTGTAATCAGGATCATTACGTGATATTAACTCTTTGCCCAACTTTTGATTTCCGGGATTAATTAGGTAATGGCCAATACTTGTTTAACCCGTCGCGTTCTATTTTAGTTCCCAACCTTCAAACACGTAATCTTCCTTCTAAAACAAAAATTCTAACTAGGCGGCTCGCAATAGTCCTTTAACTAATTTATTACCTTTTATACCTAACTGTTTCTTTTTCTTTACTTTTAAATTACAATACAAATCATATTTAAAATCTCCTGTAATTTTTTTTCTTTGTATTTAGTTATCCTATGCAAGCGTGGGTTCGATTCTCACCAAGCATTTTTTAACAAGTGGCAGAAGCTGATCTCTAACACTACAGTATGTATGTATAGATAAATGGGCCTTGCATTTCAAGCACCATCCATACGTATGATTTTCCTTTGCATCTAGAGTTTTTGCAGACTTGGCGCCCTTCTGTCCATTCTGGGAAGTGATGCATGCCATCTTCCGCTACTTCTCGTGATGGTATTTCTAAGCGTTTTCTGATATTCTTTGGTCTTGGCTCAACAGAAAAAGATGGCCTGCCTCTAGTGGTTGGTGTATAAATACAGGATCACTTCAAGTCAGCATTTCTGCCACCAATAATTTAAAATCCAAGAGTAGCATGTACGAGTCTTGGATTAAACGGCTCCAAATCAACCAAGAATTTACTGCAATTACATCTGTCTCTATTCTATCTACGAGTATTAAATCATATTATTATTTTGAAATGTAAAAATAAAAACAGTTTTTTGTTCTTTCTATGCCTACATGAGAGCAGTGGTGGCCCAGTGGTATCGGCCCCGACTTACGAGTTGTAGGTCGTGGGTTCGAACCCAAGCAGTCGCTTTACTTTGTGTAAATAATTTCATCAACACTGCTCTCAAAAACGGTGAAGGTAAACATCGTGAGGAAACCGGCATGTCTTAGAACCAAAAATTCGAAGACATGTGTCATCTACCAACCCGCACTGGGCCCGCGTGGTGGATTACGGCCCACTCCCTCTCACCGAGAGGAGGCCTGTGTCCCAGCAGTGGGAACATTAATAGGCTGATGATGATGATGATGATGATGATGATGATGCCTACATAGGCAGGTAGGTACTTAATCTGCTATGGTATTTGAACAAAATAACTGTTTTTAATCTCATTAAGCACACTAGTTAAGAAGTAGGTGGTACAGTTTATTATACCTAATGCTTATTAATTGTTAGCGGAATTTTCTTTAAAAGAGTATCGACAAGATAAACTAGCGATAAGTAGGTATTAAGAATAAAATAAAATGAAAGCTATCAATTTCATTTAGTATTCCTCGATTAGTATCGACGACTATTATTGATAACCGTCACGGACGACCTTTTTAATGTTTGTTTGGTTACATATTGTTACAAATGATTTAATACAGGGTTTATTATAAATGAAATTCAAACAACCTCAGTATATTATTTTAATACGTTATTAATAAAAATCACAACAACTTATATCCGTTATAATTTATTCACACAAAAACCAAATTAACAATCACTAATTACTACACATAAATATTGAACTACAATCATCTTATTAGGTACAATATAAATCAAAAGATAAGTTATACTTATCGGGTTTCAATACTATCCGCACAACAGTAACACAAAATAGAATTTAGTAAGTTGACGGAGGTTCGACCTGGTCAGTGGTTGTTGTGGGAAAAAAAGGACGAGAATGACGTGCAAGCTTATTTATGCACCATTTCCCGTCATGGCGGTGGAGGGGCTTGACAGTGGTGAGGGCACGCCGACAGTGTTGCCAGCGTCTTAGCGGTCCAGTATAGAGATGTAACAATATACTACGTAACATCACGCCTGTATTCCCCGAAGGGTTAGGCAGAGGTGTACCTATAGTACACCCACATTTCGCCAGTTATGTTTATAAACGAGCCTATTGCCATCAACCGGGCACAAATCCAGACTCCGGGCTGCTACTGAGAAATTCCTGATAGGAAAACCCAACAACACTTTGCCCGACCTGGGAATCGAACCCAGGACCTCATGCTCATCTGTAGTGCTTACGACCACTAAACCAAATAGGCAGTCCAACATACACTAATTATACATGTACTATCAGTCTACAGGATGGAAGGGTAAACACCGTTGTCACTCAAACTATGGGTAGTTGGCTTAAATATAAACATAAAAAACCGAGTAAAAAAAAATTACGTTATTTTCTTTAACAAATATTAAAAAGGTTATTGTCCGACACCGTCCGCAAATTCATGGATATGCGCCCGCCCGAGTGACGTAATCGATCGCCGCCCGTCCTACCTACCTACACAACACATGAATAAATACAATACAACCTTTACCTGGCTTAAGACAGGCAAAAATACCTACCTTAGGAATTCTGTGACGATTCTAAATGTACATCTTTAAAAAAAAAAGTTGTGATTTTCCATTGAATTTATGTTCTATAAACGAAACCAAACCACTGGTTTGAAGGATAACGGTGTTTACCCTAACACCCTGTATATCAGCTTCGCCTGCTTAAAATTCAGTAGCCTGAAATTCCCAAGCCACTACCAGGCTATGTCTGTACATTGTTCCCAATTTTGTACCAATCTTTCCGACCAGCTTGATCGTGTTTTATTATTGGCACAGCTAGCCTGTGTTGTCCCACTGCTGGGCAAAGTACTCCCTCCATTATTTCCATAGGTCACGTTTGCGTCACGTTCGTGTACTTCCTCTTCCCAATTTCTAAGGAAAATATCTAAATCAACCTGTTATAATCCTAACTATTATTATAAATGCGAAAATGTGTTTGTTTTTTTGTTAGTTACGCTTTCACACTAAAACGGCTGAACGGATTTGGATGAAATTTAGCATACGGGTAGACCTTGACCTGGAATGGTAACAAAGAATACTGTTTACCCAAATATTTTCAGTGGATCGAGACTTACGCGGGTGAAACCGCGGGGCGCAGCTAGTTATAACATAAATCCTTTAAGCGAAAATCCTTCGAAACTTTCAAATAGCAACCGGAAACAGCGCATACGGCGACGTCGCCGTCGCGCCCCAGACGATTACTTCTGGCGGCCCGACCCTCCGTCAATTAAGTCATCTTTATAGCTTAGTCTTACGTTACGCACATAAATAGCAAATAAAAATCGACCAAAAGTGTTATACTCAAATATTTTTTTACTGACTGCACATTCAAACGAAAACAATATTATCACCTACATTTTTAATACCTTCAACCTTCACCGTTATCTAGAAATAATATCTTAATATGGTTAATTAGTCATGAAAACTAAATTTAATCTTTGAGACCAATTTATCAATGACTCGAGACAAATCAGGGACTGTATAAGTTAGTTGACTTGGATTTCACAACTTACTGTTTCAGTACTCTCACCTCCCTACCAAGGTAAGTACATTAGTAGTACTGTAGACACTATGTTGTCTACGGTATTTAAACATTTCGTATCTTATGTCGACCGCCTGACAGATCCGGCGGCTGTCTGTGTACTTTTTCTTATATTCTAGTTATAAACTTACCCCCTTACTAATAAACGTTGTATATCGTCTGTATTTACGGTCGTACACACCGATTTCTCTCTTTCAGTCGTCAGTAATTTGACATTCGAAAGAAGAAGACAAAGCGTTGTGTAACTATACAGATGTTATACAACGTTTATTAGTAAGGGGGTAAATGTTTGTCTCGTTTAAGAGGGTTTACGTCGTACGGCATTTCATACAAACTTTCAAGCCCTTGTTTTTCGAAATGACTGAACCGATTTTAATGAAACTTCATACGCATATGCAGGATACAAAGGTCTAAAAATTTAGTTAAGAACATTATCGAAATGTCTTATTTAAAAACAGATAACTGGAAATCTCTGTTTCTATGGAAAGTTTAAAATCGGTCTAATTTGGCTGGAACCATTGATGAATTTTTAATATACAAATGGCTGTAGGTAACACTATTTTTTGAAAATGTTCTTAAATAAGTTTTAGACCTTTTTACAATGGGGTATTTTACCGGATGGGGTATTTACATGGGGCGCGGGCCGCCGTCGTTTAGCGGGTAACTACAAGTCATAACATAATTATGACCACTGTTGAAAATTTGCTGGTTTTTAATGAATTTGGGGTAATTATGGTACTGTTAAAAAGTTATTGCTATTTAAAAATCACATTTTTTACTTTATACTTTCAATTTTAACTTTATATTTTCAATAAAATTAGATTTTGTATTTCTTTTAGGTATAGTAGAAAAATAAAAAGTAAAAAAATAATGTAAAAAAACCAGACACGACAGACAGGGACAGACGGACAGGGTTTTATTGACAAATTCTATGTAGTGAGAGAGACGTAGAGCTTACAGGAGGAATAGGAATGGCCTTACGCTGTACCAAGGCTAGTTACTTTCCCATTTCTAATATGAACTTGGTATCTTATCAGATGACAATGATTCTGCAACTACTCGTAGCAGCCGTGGCCGTTGGGCTGAGCGTGGCTACAGCGCCGCCACCATACAAAGAATATGTACAGGCAATGGAAGAAGCCGCCGGAACCTTGCAAAAAAATGTTATGTATGTATCATTGACAATTATTATTAGCCGCGCATCTCGAAAACAGACATGTCCGACTTAAGATTGCTCTTAAAACAAACGGTGGTGCACAACGTATCCCTCCTGAAACATGGGCCTTTCAGAGCCACCTCTCTCAATGTACTAGTCATTGAGAGAACTATGTAAACCTTTTAGATCAAAGGAGATCGTTTTTTTTGGGCCCACTGTTTTGTAACGTATATTAATCGCATTTTGCCTAAAAAAATGTAACCGTTTAATCATTTAAAATGGTTGATTTTTTTGATAAAGTCTAACCGGTTTTACGAAATCGTAATAAAAAGATAATGTTTTGATAATGCACTCAATTGATTCAATTCCAGCTATGGTCGTCAATGTCAAAAATGCATGTATTGAAGCGTTTTTAGCGATATTATGAAAAAAATATTATTTAAAAAATTAAAGCTCGATGTGGTAACCAAATCTGTTTTTAATAAGTAAAAAAATAAACCATTGACGATACAGCAGGTTCCCACCTGTGTCTAATATTATTTTTAAGTTTATTTATTCTGCGTAAAGTATTTTAAAAAATAATGTGAAACGGAATGCAGTTTTGGTTGCTTGTCAGTTTGACTGTAGTGATGTTACTCAGTCTCATACGATCAGGAAACGTTATTTAAAATAACGTTTTTAAATCGTTTTCTCACAGTACTCGTTCTTCTTAGCACAATAATTATTTTGTTCGGAATAAAAACAGAATGAGAACGCTTTGAAAGACCGGTTTATTCCGCAGGACACAGCTGCGCACGGTTCGTGCCCCGACAAGCATGAACTTGTTTAGTTAAATTGTAGGTACTTATCTTCATTTCATAACATAATTGATTACAATGCGCTTGCCGCTTACGTATTGATTAAGGTTGTGTTGCGAGTTTCTTATCGATCAACCCAAACATGGTTTAAAACGTTTTTATTAACCGAGAACGATTTAAATTATGTTCTTTTAAAAAAAACGTTTTAATAAGGTTCCGTTGGAACGTAAACAAAGCAAATCGTTCTTTAGGTTTTTAAGACGAAACCATTTCAAAAAATATACCGCTATCCGAGCCCTGATGACGATATTAATGACAAATTACACGTTATCAACTGATAGCACTAACCCACAGAACATAATAATATATTTTCACTCTTAATAAAACTCTGTGACTCTGTACATCACAGTATTTTGGCGGTTTATTACACGAAATATATCTATCTAAAATGGTAACCAAATAGCTCCATGTATCCGTATGATTGCCACACTGGATCCTTAAAAATGTACCGAAAGTTTTGGGAGCATTTTAAACAGTTCCAATGGACTGATGGTGATAGGCTGTAAAAGAAAAATTTTCTATCTTAAGAATTTTACAAACCTGTTCCATTATAGCAGAAATAAATTCTATTCCCCGATCCGTAGCTATTGTTTCCGGAATACCAAATCTTAATATGAACTGTCTAACAAATGCATCTGCAATGGACACCGTTTCTTTGTTTGGCATAGGCATATCTACATATTGAACTAGTATGGCAGTGTTGATGATATTTAACTCAACGCGACTACATCGAGTAAAAGGCACCTCGAGAGAAAATGTACCTTTCCATGGTACCTTTATTTTATTTTATTTACTCGAGTAACGAGTTAAAATATCGAACCGCATCACTATCTGACACTGTCAAAAAGACAAGTGTGTTATCAACATTCCCGTATTTAAGTGTATTATCTACACACATCAAAAGTGTCTAGGGATCAACATATATTTTTGCAATAACTTTTCTCCTGATTGATATTAATTAAAATTTTCTTTAAGGATTCATCAAATAAAGTGTTTTCGTTTGTCACAGTAACGATAAACCAAGTCACCTTTGCATTAATAAAGAAATTTGCCATTTTCCTAATAAAGGGATTTTTGACATTTGAACCACTAACATTAAAGTTCGAAAAAAAGACTGAAATAACAGTTTTCTTTAAAATTTTATTGGGTAACTTAAACAATTAATAATCCGTGTTTCTACCGCGAACACTAACAACACAAGAACATCGGTTTGGCATACTCAAAATGAGTTCATCCAAATCACGCTGTGGAATGGCCGCCCATGTTCGTTGCAACAACAAAAAAAGGTCTTCTTGCGACTGGATACCCTCCATATTCGGCAGAGCTCTTCTCTGTAGCATATCCCATGCATGCTCAATCGGGTTCAAGTCTGGCGACTGAGCAGGCCAGGGCAGGACATTGATGTTAGCTGCGGCGAGAGTCTGTCTTACAACTCTTGCGGTGTGCGGTCGTGCATTATCATGCATTAACTGAAATAAGGGACCGATTTGCACTTGTAGAGGAACGATGACGTCTGATACAATCGTCTCAGCATAAATTTGAGCGTTGAGGTTGCCTCTAATCCAAATCAACTCAGTTCTTCCGCCGATCCAAATACCCGCCCATACCATGATGGTTCCACCACTATAAGGATGGACTTCCTGGCAGGATTTTAATCGCTGTTGGCGTCCAGGGGTTCTCCAGTGTCGTATACGTCTTGTATCCGGTCTCATACCAAAACGAGACTCATCAGAAAAGCACACGAAACGCCATTGATCTTCTGCCCAATTTCTGTGTTCAAGAGCCCATTGATATCGAATCCTACGATTGTGCATTGCTATAGGTGGTACCCGTAGCGGTCTTCGGGAATGAAGGTTCACTTCATGCAAGCGGTTTCTGACTGTTTGGTCGCTAATTAAGTTCCCTGAAGAGTGATGAAGCCTCACGGCTAACATCATGGCGGTTATTGTTGGAGCTCTTCGAGCTAAGATTTGAATGTATCGGTCTTGTCTCCGTGTGGTGCAGCGATACCGTCCTCCATGGCGCTCAGCCACGGTACCAGTGCTTCGGTAACGTGTCCAAAGTCGACTGATAACACTCTGACTTGTATTCAGAGCTAAAGCCACAGTACGTTGCCGGGAACCAGCTTCTATCATTCCCACGGCTCTGAGCATTTCTTCCCTGCTTAAATGACGTCGCTGCTCCATAATAACGTTGGTTTTAATCAGTAGTAGGGAAACAGTAGCACTAATAATGTCTTCAATGCGTTGTATGTTTTTATAGGGAAAATATTGACAGCTGATTTTCATCTTTTACTCGAATTTGATTCACAGTTCCTGATTCAAATTATGAAATGCACCAAAAAGGATCCATATAAATTTATAAAATCATAAATTTATTACAAAGCCACATCTCAATCTCAAGAAATCCGCATAAAAATGCTTGATCCCTAGACACTTTTGATGTGTGTATGATTCACATTATATTTTCAGTTTCTTTCGAATATCATGAAATTGATATTTCTGTTTTCCAGTGTGGATGGATTGTAATAAATATGGAATTTTCAAGACGGACAGCATTTACTCCAGAAGGTTGTTGTGTTATTGTTCAGTAAGATTTCAACGCAATGTGCAAAGATATTTTCACCAAAGAGAACAATACAAATATTTGTTAGAATACGCTTATTTTCTAACACAAATCTTCGATTTCTAACACTAGAGCTACATACTCTTGCTGAATACTGTTGCAACTGTTTGGTAGGCAGACGTTGGTGTTGTAGTGTACTAATGTGTACCCCCACCAACGGTGAGCATGCGGTATATATTTAAGTATTTTCATCTTGGACACGGCATCAAGATGGGAGGTGGAACGACATTTTCAGATGAAATACTATCTACTTCAAGTCATCTGACGTTTAAATTGATATACTTACAGTAATAAAAATGCTTTGTTATCTACTTATGTGATTTTTGATTTCATGAACCGTTCAAAGCACATATATTCCTGCTATTCACTACTGAACAGTGCATAATTTTACTAAATTATAATACCCGTGAAGACAATCTATTCACTAAATAACAATAGCTCTTTTAGTGAATTTTTGGGTTATGATCCTATTTCTCAGTATTCCCGTTAGACAAACTATAATAAGTACTACCACTATAATCTAGAGATCATAAGGAACAAATCAATCATGCGTTTCATTGATATACGCCACAATCTTAGGAGGGCTTAATCGCCGAACAAAAAAAATGTATCTCGTTTAATAATAATTATTTAATCTCCACCTTTTGTTGCATTAGATCCATGGAGGGCAACATACCGCTCCTGAACGATTTCAGGCGTCACTACGCCGAGATAGTCCACGTTGTCAACTATAATGGAGAAATGCAATTTAGTTGCATGTAAGTTTAACTTTGGTTTTCAGTAGTTAAGAAGAAAATCACCGATTACTGGCCCTAAGTGGCTTGAACAATTTTTTCATAATATACGTCTCAAACCAATTTAGAGAATAAAGCTCAAATTCTTACACATTGTTCGATACATCTTTCAGCGACGACGATTATTACAAGGAATATAATCTATATCTTAATACTTCGGCACCTGAGGCTATCAATAATCCGGAGCTGGTTCTAACTAAAATCAAAAATCTTGAAGATAACGTTCACAACAACATCAACGTGGTAAATATAATGATTATCAAATATGTTTTATATACAATTAAACAAAACCTAAGCTTCTCTATAGACAGATAACAATTGTCTACTTTCAGTTAAAAGAATTAATAGACGCCTGCGTTCAAACATCGGTTGTCTGTAATGAACTTATTGACAATACTGTTAAAGAGAATCCGGATCAATTTGGCAAACCAGCTAGTGTATTGATCGCTGCTGGTAATACTGCAAAAGATTTGAATGAATTAAATGGAAAATTTGAAGAAGTCTCGAAGAATCTGAAAGCACATCAGTATGTTAAAACATCACCAAAAGATCTGGAACATATCGTGAAAAGTGTAGCTAAGCTTCTCGGAAGTCTAAATCTAGATCCGCGTCTCTGCTAAGAGTTCTATAAAAGCTGACTATGGAAAACAGAGATGAGTGTTAACGATAACGAATTTTATCACGATTTAGAATTTCAAACAAGTTGCTTTATAAATAAGTTTCGTATTGAGGTATTTGATAGCCTCAATTCTCTGTTCTTCTAGAAATGTAACCTACATACAGATTGTCAGACTAACTGTAAAACATTTAAAAATTCCTGTTTTTCTTCGAATAAAATATTATACTTTCAAATATTCATGTTTGTTTTGATTTCCAAAAGCACCCCGCATTGTAAGTAAGTACAGAACAAATGAACACCGGTCTAAAAAGCAAAAAAAAATAAGATAGGATTAATTATATTCTATTGGTACTATTATGATCTTCGTTTTAAATGAAAAGTATCAAATAAATCCGCAGTTGAATTGAACCTTAAATCACTGCACACTTGAGCTACCCAGTTTGGGTTTATGCCAGGTCGAGGAACATTGGACGCCACCTTTGCACTCCGCTAATTGTACAAGAAATACAGACGTGCACACAAGAACTTGCACATAGTGTTCATTGATCTGGAGAAAGCGTATGATAGGGTACCTCGGGATGTGTTGTGGTGAGTTTGCCCCGCAAGTATGTAGAATTCCGGTCGGACGTCGTCGGAGTTCAGTGTGGCTGTAGGCTTGCACCAAGGGTCGGCTTCAAGTCCTTACCTCTTCTTGTTGATAATGGACGCTCTGACGTCGGACATACAGAAGAGGAACCCTGCTGCATACTGTTTGCCGATGACATTGTTCTTGTCGGTGAAGATGAACCTGAGATCCACAGCAGATTGGAGAAATGGCAACTGAAGCTGGAGAGTGTTGACTTGAAAATCAGCAGAACCAAAACTGAACATATGTTCTGCGATTTCGGCTGTCTCTCCAGGTCTGGAGCCATAGCGCTTGATGGCACGCTTCTTCCAGTCTGCTCCGACTTTCGGTATCTCGGTTCACTCGTGCAAAGCGATGGCAAAGTATAGCCAACCAACATCATTGGATGGCAAATTAGACAAAGCAGCACATCTGTTCACGTGATCTTTTTACCTCTTACTTTTTTACAAGAAATTGTTTTTACTGACTGTATTTCGGATAAATCTCGTGGACCCGTAGGGAATTTATTTAGAAACATTCAAAACATTATTGTATTTTTTTCGTGGGAATAGAAGAACAATAAAATCGTGGACCTCTGGGAACAATCCCTCAGTCTTTGAACTTCTTTGAACAAAGTTACAATATATTTTCTTATTATTGTGACCTTCCCCGGTGGGGCCAGCCACTATCCACCCTAGCATGCTATCTTGTAAGACAGGTTTGTTGGTGCCTAAACTTATTTTATTTGGCAATATAATATTAATGAAATGATCTGCGCCCAGCAAAATATATGTATTTTAGACGACTGGTAGAACAAAGGATCATCCAATTACATATTATATGGTAAACCAAACCGTTCTACATTAATTTGAACGTTAAGTAAATTGCCAGTAATTTTTGGAATAACAAAACAATTGACATGCACATTTAACATGCCTACTCTTGATTTTAATTTAATATTGCATGCACCTTCTGTTATTTCACATACTACAATACTACATTGTTTATGCCTGTTACATTAAAGGTTACATTAAAGGCATTCAGTTTTTTAGTTTGTAGTCCTAGCCTTTCTTTCAGGTTGCCTGTCATAAATGAAGACTGGCTTCCTGTATCCAGCAATGCACGAGCTAAGTAAGTACAATTTGTTTTTGTATTGATCACTTCAACCTGTGCAGTGCACAATAAAACTTGTCCTGGGAGACTGCAGACAAACTAACAGGTACACTAGCAACTAAACGCTCAGTATTTTCAATAGCTACATTTATAACTGTACTGTTTTTATGTAATAAACTATTGTGCTTCTCCTGGCATTTACGGCACAAACCCTTTAAAGTGCTGTGCATTCTATATGTGTGTGACCACTGCGAAGACAATTGGTGCACAGCTTCCGTTTATTTACTAAGGAAAACCTATCATTTAATTTCATCCCCTTAAATTTAAAACACTGATGTATAAAATGTTTTTTTATCACACACAACACATGTCTTATTTTGAGTTTTTTCTGTAACGGTAGCAAACGACTTTACAGATTTAATTTCATTATTTTTACCTACTGTCTCTAGGAGAGTTTTATTATTCTGATTACTATGGTGAGCTGTTTGCAAAATGTTTGCTCTCTGTACTAAAAATTCTTGGAATGTTTTCAATTAGTGATGGATGGGATGACAAGCTGCCTTTAAGATCTTCCTATTTACTCCTAGTACTGGAATCCAACTTTGCGGCCACCAAATTTATTATTAAATGATCCCAATTACCTATCTGTTATATATATCTCTAAAGTATCTAAGGCATTTTTTTTTTTAATTTTGTCACTTTAATCCCTCAACGCCATTAAAGATTCCTTCAAAAGGAATCTTTAATATAATAGGAACAATATTTACCAACGCGTTCAAGTGATAGTTTATAAGAATATTTGGATTATCATATCTCTTACATAAAGCCTTTATAATCCTTAGCCGCAAAATTTCATGAACTAATAGCAATCCTAGCGCTACCTATTATACTAACGAATTTCTCAAATAATGATTATTTATTTATTATGGGTATAGAGTCATTTTCATATATAAGAGATTGGAACGTATCTCGAGACTCCAACCATTTCACAAAGTTCCCACCAAAAGTTGGTAGATGAGGCAATTTTATGGAAGAATTTACTCCACAACTAGATTTTACTGAATAATTATTGATCGAATTTTTGTTTTTTTTATGAAAACAGTTCTATTATTTCCTGCGCTAAAGCAATTTGGAACTAAATTCACTTTCAGTAATATCTGTTTCCGAGTACTGTTTCTCTGCATTTACAGAAAGTTTCTTCTATTTCTGTTTGAACCCCATCAAATTTAACCAATTCTTGTAACAGTGTTAATTTTACCGATAATTCTCTTATATCTAAAATAGTAACGCTATCCAATTTATCTAACTGAAACTTGATGATATTATTTTTAAAATACAATACAGTCGTCTACCCTCCCGTTTACGGATTAATTTAATAAAAATTAAATTTGAATCATCGTTTTCTCGTTCACTCTCCGACATTTTGTTGTATCAAATTTAATCATCGACACAGCTAAGTTCACAAACCTTTTGTTTCGAAAAATTTACTTAACCCCGAAATGTAAAGTCAAACAAAATGTTCACTCTGACCAAAACATATCCAGCAGTCAACCAGCTCAAACCTCGCAGCTTCCACCGAGCTCGCCAACAGCACGGACAGCGCCCACAGGGCTCCGCTACCGACCGCCCGCCGCATTGCCGAGCACGCCGACAGCACTTTACATCCGCCGCGTACCGAAGGAAGCGCGAGTGACGAGATGATTTTCTGGAATGTTCGGCAAAGAACTCCAAATTTAAGAGTTTATGGTCACCTTTTTATAACTAATAAAATATTATTTTATTTCCCCTAGGAAGCAAACGTACAACAATTTTATCTACATATTACATTAATACTATAGCAATATTGTTTGAGACGCGTACATTTATGCGCGTGAGATCACTGCTATAAAAAGAGCGTCGCAGCGTCGCTTGCGCGCGGCGCGCTTTGTTTTTGACTTGACTTGACGTTGACGGACTGGCGGCTGATCATCAGCCCTGAATGCCCAGGGCCCTGTTTAATAAAGCTGACAATCCGACAAGTCCGACATAAGTCAAAAAGTGACAATTTGACAATTTTTCTGTTTAATAAAACTTACAGACGACTTATTTGTCATGGTGGAAAATTCGCAATATATATTATTAAACGCGTTTTTAAATGACAAATATGTCAAGGTATCACCTGTCGATTATTGACATATTTGTCACTTTTATTAAACAGCCTAAGCGCGACAATTCTACAATTTTGACAGTTTTTGACATATATGTCGAATTGTCAGCTTTATTAAACAGGGCCCTGATGGCTCCGTCGCACCGCGCGCCGATGTGCCCCGCGCACTGCACCCCCCGCCGATGTCGTAGTGGTGAGCCGCACGTGTCGTCGCATGCGGTACAGTACGGCTTTAGGAAATAGTAATGACCATAATTAAGATATTATTTCTAGAGAAATGTAGGTGATAATATTGTTTTCGTTTGAATTTGTGCAGTCAGTAAAAAAAATATTAGTACAACACTTTTGGTTGATTTTTATTTCTTATTTATGTACAGACGCCAGCACATCAAGTTACTACAATCTGTCAAATTTATTTAATAGATTATCAACTTTATGTCTAAGAATTAAGTTCAATGTTGATTGGTAAAATTTGACAGATTGGAAGACGTTGATGTGCGTCTGTACGTAAAGCTCGACTCCCACCGTGCGCCATATCGCGCACGCGCACCAGCCCGCACGAGGACGCACCGCCACGCACGCGTCTGCGCTACCACGCACGTTAGGTTTCCCACGGTGAGTCGTGCGGGCTGGTGCGCGTGCGTCCGCGATATGGCGCACGGTGGGAGTCGAGCTTAACGTAAGACTGCGCTGCGCTATGGATGATCTAATTGGCGGTGGGTTGGGCCGCCAGAAGTAATCGTCTGGGGCGCGACGGCGACGTCGCCGTATGCGCTGTTTCCGGTTGCTATTTGAAAGTTTCGTGCTGTTAAAGGATTTATGTTATAACTAGCTTTTTTTTTGGGTAAACAGTATTCTATGTCCCATTCCAGGTCATGGTCTACCCGTATGCTAAATTTTATCCAAATCCGTTCAGCCGTTTTAGTGTGAAAGCGTAACAAACAAACAAACACACTTTTGCATTTATAATATTAGTTGAGATTATAACAGGTTGAATTAGATGTTTTCCTTAGAAATTGGAAAGAGGAAGTGCACGAACGTGACGCAAACGTGACCTATGGAAATAATGGAGGGAGTACTTTGCCCAGCAGTGGGACAATACAGGCTAGCTGCAATACAGTTTCGCCGACAAACTGTAAAATGAAATGATGAAAATATTTTTTGTGTATTATTGTTATTTGTTAGAGTCGTGTGCCCCCAACCAAACCAACAAAGTTGTATATACACCGTGAAATTTGAATCACAGTTTTGCTAGAACAAACGTTGTTCAGACCATGGTCTACAACCATTCTATACCATTCAATAAAAAAAAAACGTCATTGGTATTTCAAAAAACACAAAAAAGACTGATTTATTTATTTGCATTTCGGCCCGCATGGGCCGGACATCCTTGTAGTCCACGTGGACTCCTCATAACTCTTTTGAATGCCATATTGCTACCGCGATGAGTCCTTTGATGTTACGGTTAATGTTTGAACACGTTTGAGCAACATAAGACTTATTTGAGAACGCCTAGTTTAGTTTGTTTTAATAACATATTGGACGGTATAGAATGGTAGTAGACCATGGTCTGAACAACGTTTGTTCTATCAAAACTGTGATTCAAATTTCACGGTGTATATAGTATTTAGTCTATGTTTGAACTGATTATTATCTGTGATTTTTATGCATTCTTAGGGTAATTACTTTTTTTTAATAATAAGTACTGCCAAATCAATCAATGTGACTGTAAGTTGTCGAGATATTTTTTATGTGATAATATTGCAAACTAATTTTTACATTTTGAATGTTTTTCGTTTTGAATGTGAGTCAGCAACGAGACTCGATGAAGAGAATATTCAAATTCAAATTCAATTCAAATTCAAAATTATTTATTAGGGACAACGAGATCCGAGATCGAGATCGAGAACGAGATCGTTGATAATATTGAGCACATTTTATGAAGTAATCCGGAACAAAATGTAATACCTACAATCTCATAATAATAAAACATTAAATGCTGAAAAGCTGTGTCGAATAATATTTTGTTAACAAATCGACTTGGAGGGACGCGGACGGTATAACTCCCCAACCCCACGGGGTCGTGGGGGTAGGCACATTGGCAGCATTGTGAAATAGTAGATTGTACAAGGGATAAAAGGGACCTAAATAGGTCTTTCATCAGGCGGGTTCTCATTTCGAATATGAGGAAAGTAAATAAAAACCTGATTAGTTAGAATCTGATGAACTCATTATAAACTAATATCTGTATGTGTTTATGTAAATAATTAGCACTCGACAAAACAACTGAAGATCGAATTGTCGCTTTCCCGCCTTTTTATGTTTCTTTTTCTGTGGCATTCTACCAGCCAGTATTTTTTGTCATTGATGATGGTACCTAAATAAAAAGTAAACGAAGTGTATAGAGTGCCGCGAGTTTCTTGTGGCACTCTAGTGTCACTGCCTCGGCCCGGCTAGGGTGCCGTGAGCGTTGCATTGTCACTGCCACTTGTTATTTAGGTTAGGTTAGGTTAAAACTGTGACCACACAACGCACGAGCCGAGCGAGCGTAGCGAGCGGTTCCGCGGTAGCGGCCGGCGAAGTGCCAGGGTCCGTTTAGGCACAAGAGAATGTAATGTTTTGGGAATGTGGTGTTTTACAGCGATTTAACCTCGACAATCAAACAAAATACCAAGTGACGTGACTTAGTGACAGTGACAATGACAATCCAATGCTTGCGGCACTTTGGCCGGGCCGAGGCGGTGTTACTAGGGTGCCTGTAGTGGCACTTTATCCGATAGGGATAGAGTGCCACTGGTGGCACTCTATATACTGCTAAAAGTAAATTGTAAGTACAAAGTCATATTACAAAATTGTTGATAATATTAACAGTGGCTATAATTATATAAAGTAGGAATATCGCTTGCATAGATTTTTAATTTTTTGACAGCCGGGAAAATCATTTCCCAGAGACGAAAAGTACTGCTTTCATCCCTCTGATCAGGTATCTTCAAGCGTACTTTCCAAGTATGAGCAATAAAAATTGATTTTAGGCATGTATTTAAACGAACCTCCTAAAAATATTATGATATAATGATAGCGCCTCTTTTTGTAAAAGTCGGAAAAATCCAAAAACATCCTTATTTTAATCACTTTTGATCAACTGTTAAATTGACTCGATAACTTACCTAAAGATTACAGGAAAACCTATAAGAAGTATGATCTTAAAATAACATGGTATATCTCTCAATATTGTGCGTTCAAACCGCCGTCCCCGGAGAATAAAATGATAATTGTAAAAACGCAACTTTTCAGGAAAAATAAAAAAACATGTTTTCGTCGATTGCTCCATAAATAATGGACGTAGAGCGATGATTTTCAGCTTTGAGAAAAGGTTATTTTTTTATGTTCCAATGGTTTTAGCGAATCACGCCTAAGTATCAAAATAGAGACTGATGTTATTTAAATAATAAGAAGTTAGTCAAAATCAATCATCGTCCAAGTTGCGTAATGTCGATTATCATTTTATTCTCCGTATCAGCCTGACCAGAAACATATATTGCAATCTTTACTTATTATTTTAAGCTGTTTTCAGACCAGCGCGATTTGTCGCGCGACGCGACACCGGCTATTGTCATACCGTGAAATTTTGCATTGTTCGTGTCGCACAGCTTTATTCTACGGATTTTCAGGGTGCAAGTGATGATGATAATACTATAATATCGTCTTATTCTCGTAAATATTGTAAAACTTTTTTCTGTTAAGGGTTTTGAATTTGGTTTCCCAATAAAAACTATGATATGGTAATCAACATAAGTTTTATTCAATTCAAGTATTTGATAATTCAATGTCCTCCATATCGTTCCATAACAAAAAAAACTAGGTCCTCACTCCTCAACAATGAAAAATAAAAAATAAACAATTGAAATAATCATGAAACGCAACAGGATTTTTCATAATAATAACTCTATTAGACTTTGAATCGGTATTACTTAAAATCAGTCATTATGATCCCATATTAAGTACTAGCGTCTGCCCGCGACTTCGTCCGGTAACCTATAACCTTCCTTAAGAATTGGCTATCTATAAGAATTTTTCAAATCCGACTGGAGTTCCGGAGATTACCCCCTACATACAAACTTACAAACAAACAAATAAATAAATTTTACCTCTTTATCATCATCATAACAATAATATTATAGTACAGATGTCAAGCCCTTGACCCAGCCGCGCAATGAGAGCCTTCTGTGGTGTTGGTCGAGGCTCTCCGCTATTAGGCCATTAACCGTTACGGCTATCGTTACAATGATTGCAGAGTTCACGTCCCACATGTCGACAAACTCGTGTGCTAAGTCAATACTTGATTTTTTATCTTTATCAGCTTTCAAGCGATTGTCGTCATGACGGACAGTGATATCAACAATCATTGCACGGCGCTCTCGTCAATCTATCACCACTATATTAGCCTTATTGGTTACAATAGTCCTGCCTGTGATGATAGATCGATTCCAGTACAATGTGCCATTACCATTCTCTAAAACAGGGTTGGGCACATATTATATAATATGTATTATGTTCCCGTAGTATGGTACTTTGGACTCCATAAGATTTTACTGCAAGGCAAGTTGCTGGTGGATAATCCTAGCAAATAGATTGTGTCTGTGCAAGTATTCGCACTATGTTGGATTGATTCACCGGGATGGTGGCATGCCCGACAGGTGACAACCGTACCGTCTATGACAATGTATTTCCGATAATTATTCGTCATGATAACCTCATCTATAATCGCACAGACAAAACGAGTTCGCCGAAAAGCAGCCAGAATACAGACGCCAAAAAGTCTATACCAGGCCCATCGAGAGCCCGGAAAAAGCGTCCGTGAAGATCTTTGCCTTGCCATACTTCCTTTGGATCGTTAGTATCAAGTACTGTAGGTTTGGGCCAGTTCTCTTTCGTCAAATAGAGTGGGGTGAGGCGCTTGTCCACTGTGCCCGTATCTCGGTGCATCCCCACGTCAGTTTAAAGGAAATATTCCCTGAGACTGCAAATCTCGCGGTTGTGGAGGATTTCAGCATTTAAAAAACCTCGACCTCCACACTTCCGTAGGATGTACTACAGTCTCATCACTAATGACCGTGGGTGATGCATCCGATATGCCGTCAGCAATGTACGGACCTTCCTATCCATCTACATTATCCATTCGTCTGAGTCCATTTTAGTATGCCGAAAAAATACATCAAAACCAGCATGATCCAACCGTTGAAGGCACGCACCTTGTTTGCGTATGATAATAAAAGACTATTTAACATTTTATTCAGCTGGCCAAAGAAGCGCTTCCTCAACGTTTCATGTTGGCAGCATTGATCCCTTATGCTTTCGACAGTCAACACCAGACACAAATACTTGTAGGTTTCGGTTGAGGCGTGTGATCTAAGGTGTATGGAATCCCAGAGTTGGATTCCCAGGGATTCCGTAATCCCGCTTCGCTTTACATGCATGACTGCATTTTTGTCCACACCAAATTGCGTCCTTATGGTGCTACTGAACGTTTCTGCTATCTTTCCAACAGTCGCAAATTGTTGGGGGCAAAGAGTTTCAAGTCATCCATGTAAAGGAGGTCAGATCCCTGACCACCTCTTCTCAACCGATAACCAACACCTGTTTCCTCTACCCTTGTGCCTAGAGGTTTCAAGGCTAAACAAAACCAAAGCGGACTCAAACTGTCGCCCTGAACCCGCTGTCCTGATCGTTTCATCGATCCCCCGGATCTGTCGACATCTTGGATAGAGAAGGACCGTCCTCCACTGCCCCATAAACGACATCAAGAAGGTGCGTAGAGTTGCGTCTATTTTGTGCAACTCTAGCACCCTAATAATAAGCTATGTATGCAGGCACCGAGTCATAGTCCTTCCTATGAAGGAAGGACGGATTTGTCAAACAAATCAAAAATTTGACAAATCCTTCCAGGATCTACGAACAGGTTGGCTTATATTGCGTTTGTGTAAAATCTAAGTGAGGGAAGAGGATGACAATAAGTCTTACTGTTCAAAAGCATTAAAGTCATTTTACTAACACAACTTTATACGAAGCGACTGGATGGTTTTGAACGAGAATAAATTGATAAATGCATTTATCATTATCTAGTCGAATATTTTTTCACGAGAATATAATAATAAAAAAAAAATAAACAAAAAAATTAAATAAAAATCCAACACAAAAAAATATTATATTACAATAAAAAAAAAAAAAAAAAAAAAAAATATAATAAATATTTTTATTGCAATATTTTTGAGTTTTGGTTACTCGAATAAAGAAAATTCTATTCTATTCTATTCTATAATTCTATGACTCTTTATCATACTAACAATTTTGGGAATACATTTTGATAATATACACAACACTCTCCAAAGACACACATAGCACATCTCATTTTGTTTTGTTTTAATTTCGCTTCCTCTCAGTACTTGGAGCTTTTTCAATGTTGTAGTACGTAAGTGCAATTAATGTTGTAATTTTAAGGGTGTGAGCCTGGAGATCAGCTGTCATACAGGTCCCGAACCCAGTAGACTCCAGCTCTCACAAAGGTTTGATTCTGCCTGTTAACATATATACCATGTACCTGTACCTTTTTGAGAGAAATAAATAAATAAATTGTAAATAAATTGTAAATTGTAAATATTATATTAACGCTTTGTTCTAGTAATTTAAGGCCTATATTAAAATCTTGGAAAACTATTAATTGTAATACTACGTAACTTCGTAAATAACTGTAATGAATTACAAAAAAAATTGAGAAGATGTATTAGCACCCACAGATCCCAAAAATGACAATAACACTAAAACTAAGATAATGGCAGTTATCATTTTATTCTCCGGGGACGGCGATTAACTATCATAAATGCAGTTGGAATACCTTTATGGGAGAACATGTTTTTCAACTACAACGTTGAGATTGTCCTTTTTGGTAATTTAAAGGCATGGATCACTTGAGTGACACTGCGGGCACCCGGGCACAACTTTCAAATGGAACCCTAAGGTCGCAAGTCTTACTGGCATTTGTGTTTTTTTTTTGTTAATATTGTACTTACTAATTATGATTTAAAAAACTGAAGTGTTCATCGAGTTTCGCTGCTGACTATATTTATAGCGATTATGCAAGCACCTAAATGATTTGTATATGTGTGTATAAACAACTTACAATGAAGCTGATAAGATTATAAAATTAAAGCATACATTATATTGTTTCAAATTCGTTCTAAACGGTAAATAAACAGATCAAGAGCAATATAAAATGTAGCAGGAACACTTCAACATTAATTGTAATTTCTTACTGCTTTGGTAAGTACCTACTTTGTATATAGTACGACTGACTATTGTAACTGGGCATTCAGTCCCGATGCCACCAATCTTTTATCACAGAATTAACTAATATATACAGCTCATATCGACAAGATAGAGGAAGTTCATACAATTACTTTTTCAGATGACGATGTTTGTTCAACTCCTAGTGTTCTCCTGCGCTTGCGCACTGGTCCCGGCGGATGAAGTGCTATCCTACGAGAATATTATTAAAAATATAGAAAAAGCCTACATGACACTAATATATAATGTTTTGTACGTACCTATATGTATAAGGTCCAAATAAATACCAGGGCAAACTTTTACTTTTTTGGTTACTTAGTGAAAGTTTTTATTATTTTCATAAGTAGGTGGCCTGTAATTTGTTCAGGTAATTTGTTTGAGCACTACATAAATACATAATAGTATAACATTAGCGTGGACGTTACTTGAACCATCTACAAGGTGCCGTTTTGCATCCTCGTCAAATTCAAGGAGGTAACTATGCTAATGATTCTCGACACGAATCAATAATAAAATAAGTAGGATTTTTTTTTACTTTTTTCTTATTTTCGGAAATCGCCCCGTGCACAACAGGCATGTTAAAACGCGACCCGTGCAATACCACACTTATTCAACTCTCTTTTACACACTTAGATATACGGCTGTGTAGTGTATAATACCTACGCTACCATAAATTATGCCTACCCCCGCGCGCCCTATCCCTACACCGCAGTCGCACCCTGTCACGCCACGCTCGCTCGCTTGCTCACTCACACATCAACCAGTGTGATTGATATCGCCGTCGCGTGAGCGCGTGCGCCGAGTCTCTTCCGCGATTTCCCGCCCTAATCTTTTAATTTCGTTTTAAATACGGCACAATGACGGAAAACTACTACAATGTTGAGTTGCTGGAGATGGTTCGTTTATACGCGATATGTGGATACAGCTTGCAGAGGTCTGCCTGTCGATCGAGACGAAATAACAAATGTTAACTACAGAATTAAGTGAAAAAGTGGTTAGTGCTTTCGACAGTGTAAAAACGAATGTGTTTGTGTTGCGAAAGCTGAAAGAAAACCAGCGACGTCGAGCTAGACTGTGTCTAGAACGTGAAGGTGGACACTTCCAACAATACCTCTAGCTGGCTTAGGTAATTTCTTTATTTGTACATAGACAATAATTTGTAAATACGTAATTGAGTGCCAATAGGCACGCTGGGATTTAGGCGGATTATTGATGTAAATAAGTTGATTTCATATTTTTAACTACTCCAAAAATAACTAGAATACCTACCTGATAACCGCCTCTTGTTTTTATTACGTATAGCAAACACCGCGCGTTCGTATTTGTGATTTACAATTTCATTATTTACTGCCTGGTGGTTCGTATTGGTGATCTGCTATACAGGTTTTCCTAGTGCAGACACCAGTCTCTCACAAACTAGTGTCATAGATTTCTACAAGCCTAAATTATATGATATCGTTGTTTGTGAAGAGAAAATAAATTCTTTTTGAATTTTTAATTTTGAATTTGCCTGTTTATCAAAAATAAAATAAATTGTACGTAATGCAAAACTAACATTTTATTAATCAGCTGATAGCGGCGCGCCTATTTCGTACCTACACTGCCGGTCGTCGACACGCACGCACACAGCGACATAGTCGTGCGACACGTGCAGTGTCGGACGACTATGTCGCTGTGTGCAACGGGGCGATTCTGTTCTTTGAAAGTGGTGTATTCTGAAATACTGTCAAACTTAAATGACTAAAAAAACAAGTATGTATTAATTATTGTGCAGGTATCGTAATTTTATTTGATTATTTATGTCTTTCATAACAGCCTCCTGAAATTTGACGAGAATGCAAAACAGCACCTTGTATAAAGAGGAGGCTATCTAGGCTCATGAGAATTTTCTTGCTTTAGAGCCATGGACGGCAACGTACCGCTTCTTAATAACCCCAGGCGTCATTATGCCGAGATTATCCACGTAGTTCACGACGAGGCACAAAAAGAGAACAGCTGTCTGTAAGTACCTTTGTAGGTTTGAAAATGTCACCATCAATGTAAACTGATATCAATACTAAGCTTTGATAGTCCAAAATATTTGTTAGTCTTAAATACATTAATCTGTGTTTCTTTCAGCCTTCATAATTATTACGAAGACTACCAGACCAATATTAACATATCTGCACCTTTTGCTATTGCAAATCCACAAAGGGTTGTAGATGGAATAAAAAAAGTGATCACAGACATCTTCAACAGCGTCGATAAGGTACTCACAATAACAATTAATGTCAATTTAACAAAATTATCCTTCTGCTGGCTGGATTAGCTACAATTTCGGTATTATATAGGTACCATTCCGTCGGATTGTTGAGCTCTCCAATACAAGGTTGAGCTACACGATGACTGATGTAGGCTTGCCGCCTGTTGGGACTGGTAAATTCTAACGTCATTCCAGAAGTTGCCCTGCATTTTTACCAATAAAATGAATACCTGGATTAAATATAGGAGATCACCCCCATTTCTCAGTTTTTTTGGAATTTTATTCGCAAAGCTAACCGGGCATAAAAAAATTGGTGTACTATTCTTTTCTACTTGTAGAACTGTTAAGGTACTCAAAATATATTAATTTCAATAATATAACATGTATAAATGTTGTCCATTTTCAGGTGTTACAAATGATAAATGCGTCTACTCACAATGGCAATCAGGACAGTCATAAAGCAGTCGCTGAAAAAAAAAATGTTGGGAAATATGGATTATCACCAGATGTTTTTTATGCTACGGGACTTTTTGCAACTCAACTAAACCAGGATCATGAAAAATATTTTGCTGCAAGCTCTCAAAACCTAAGTGCACATAACTTTGTTATTACGGGAGCGCCAAAACTAGAAAAAATCGTGATGGCGCTAAAAAATCTTTACAAAGTATTGTACAAACATCCCGGCAATTGCTGAAAACTTCCTTATAGCGGAATTGATGTGAGGGGTGTATCTCACGAAAGTAAGAGTTTCAAAGCTTCCCATAAATATTTAATTTCCCATCGTTCCGGCATGATAACAAGTTAACACTAGACTATTAAATAGTGAGATATACCCAAATCCTGGTTTTATAAAGACATCCGAATGACTTTTTTTTTTATTTATTCTATCAAATACCTAGGTATCATTTTCTTGAAATGAAGTACATATTTTGAATATACCGTTGCTTGGTTGAATATGTATTTCTCTACGTTGAAATCTCCTGCTATATCTTTACTATCTTCTACATAGTTACTAGAATACATTCAACTCTCAGGTTGTCTGGAATAAGTCGCGTCAAATTGTACAATGCTTGTTCCTTAATTTTCCTTTATTGATATTGCTTACATGCTTGATATTTACTTTTAATGCCTGAAAATAATAGCAAGCTGATATCGGATACAAAATCCCGCGGGTTTAACTTTTTTTTTACATTTATTTAGTTTTCCCATTTTGAATGGCATACACGATGGGTGACGCCAGGGGTGTTTCGCAGGGTTCAATGATGAATACTGTTAACCCACATATATAGATCAAATCATCTCTATACAATGTGGAGACGACAATACGTCAATACGTATACGTCGTCGTATGTCGTCGTAGTGTTTTCATTCTGCACACGTATCCGGCGTCCATTCACCACGCCACTGAACCATATGTTCTGCGGCGGTCTGAGTCTTCTTTTTGAACGAACCATCTAACAGCTTAAGCTTGCATCGTTGATGTAGTAGCGCTTGCACGACCCCACAGGGGCTGCGCCTTTAGGAGTTCGGCTTCCCACTGCCTTGGGAACCCCATCACCAGGTGCACTGCACTGGTGTCCAGCTGCACGGGCGTCTAGCTGCACTGGCGTCTAGTTGTACCGACGCCTGTATAAATTGGTATAAATTTTACGTAAAAATATGAATGTAGAAAGGAGAAAATAGTTAATTCTGAGCGTTTTTTATTATTTTGAATTGGTTTTTTTTTAGATATGCCATAAATATTTCAAAATTCTGAGGCCGCTATGAACTACAACACTGTTTAAAAGATCTTATTTTAATTTTTTCATTTCATTTGCTATGTACAATAGTTCTACCCACGACCTCAAAAAAGTGCTGCCGCGAATTTTTTGAAAAACTTCCCTTGGAAAAATCGAGGCCGCTATGTACTATACTAATAACTATTCTCCACAACTCAATAAGTCATAGTTGTCCAAGTTTTTCAGTTACTCAGAACAAGAACGCCAAAGTTGTCCATTTCACGCAAAAATCACCGTCGAAATCAGTCGAAATGTAATAGGGCTCTTAATGGATCGCATTTTGAACAGAATAAATGTTGAGACCGCTAAAGTCCCACCGTGGCCGGGACATATAAATTAAAATATAAAAATAATGAATCTCATAAAAACAAGTACAAAAGCTATTGTAACTTATTGAAAAAATGCATTTTAACGTCTCGTCAAAATAATAATACCAAATACATAAATAAAGCCCAAAATAAGTGCAAGGCAGCGTGGAATGTAATAAAAAAGCATACAGGCACAGACTTAAAACGCTCCTGTATTTCAAAAATTACTGTGGGCGATAGTGACTGTATAAGTCCCGATTCTATAGCAAATCATTTCAATAATTTTTTCATAAACACGGTTACCAATAATAGGTTTGATAATAAAGAAGATTCAAGATTAAAACAAATGGGTCATATAGAATCAATTAATAATTCAATATTTTTGTACCCGCTGGATGGTAGTGACCTTAAAAGAATAGTGATGTCTCTAAAAGATTCCAAAGCTAGTGGTTATGATAATATTCGCACTGACATCATAAAACTAGCAGTCAATATAATTCTAGAGCCACTTCTACATGTTGTTAACCTCTCTCTAGAGCAAGGAATATTTCCCGATTTATTAAAGATATCAGTAGTGAAGCCAATATTTAAAAAAGGGGATAGCACTCAAATGGACAATTACAGACCAGTGACATTGATACCTATATTTTCTAAAATTTTTGAAAAAGCTTTTCATAACAAATTAGCAAACTTCATTGAAAAGCACAGTATTATTAAGGACGAACAAAATGGGTTTCGTAAAAATAGAAGTACATCTTTGGCAGCTTTTGAATTAATAAAAGAAATAACAGACTGTATCGACAAGAAAATACCTGTTACAGTTTTATTCATGGATATGAGTAAAGCGTTCGATCATGTCTCTCATGAACGGTTATTGGAAAAGGTTTCCAGATATGGAATCAGAGGAACCGCATATAACTGGCTGGAATCATATTTATCCGACAGAGTACAATCGGTGGAAATAACGAATTATAATGACCAAACTAAAACGCTAGAATCATGCCAATCTTCGTTTAAGTTTAATAGATATGGCGTACCACAGGGCAGTATTTTAGGGCCGCCAATGTTTTTGCTCTACATAAATGATTTCCCGGAAGTTATAAATCATAGATGTGTATTGTTCGCCGACGATACTACAATTATAGTCAAAGGACAAGATAAAAGTTCGTACGAACAAGAAATAAACATTGCTCTTCAAAGAACTATAGAGTGGCTAGAGGCAAATAATTTAAAAGTTAATATTAATAAAACAAAGTTTATGCAATTCCATACCTATCGGGCGAAACCGCTGGACCTAAATATATCTTATAAAGGGGTCGCCCTGACGGAAACTGACTCTGTTAAGTTCCTTGGTATAAATTTAGATAAATTTTGCTCATGGAAAAATCATATAAATGACATTTGTGTTAAAATAAATAAGTTTATATACCCTTTGAGGCGTATTAGCTGCGAGGTATCTAGAAATGCCGCATTAACGGCTTTCCATGGCTATGTAACCTCCACTCTAAGGTATGGTATTATCTTGTGGGGACGTTGTGTGGAGATTGACCAAGCATTTGTAATGCAGAAAAAGTGTCTGAGAGCTATATTTGGGTTGAAGCAAATAGAGTCATGTCGTCCATTCTTTAGGAAATATAAAATACTAACTCTACCATGTATTTATATACTAGAATCCTGTATATTCGTCTTCAAACATAAGAGACTTTTTCAGCAAGCGACAAGCTACTATGCCCCACGATCTATGTACACTAATAAATTATTTCAACCCAGGACGAATCTCACAATAACAGGGAACAACAGCTATATTATGTGCATAAAATTGTTTAACAAAATACCAAATTCCATTAAAACGCTACCATTTTCTAGATTTAAAAATAATTTGACGAGGTTTTTAATTGAAAAATGCTTTTATAGTGTACATGAGTTTTTAGATTATAAATTGTAAGTTTTGTAAATTGCACGGTCATTTTAAATTATTATTTATTAATATTGTGGTAATCTCTCTTATTATTGACATGACTATTATTGACATTTATTATGACTATTATTATTATTTTTTTTTTTTTTTTCATTATTGTATTGACATTTATTTATTGTTTTCATTCTTGTATTGACATTTATTTAATGCAATAATGAAATTTTAATGGGGCTGTTTGTATAATGACTGCATGATTATGGTCAATTAATTTTAATAAAATATTATGTAACTTTATTTTATTTTATATTTGCACGCCGAAATTAAAGGCAGAATAAGAGAACAATTTTGTACGTTTTTACCAACCTTCTATACCTTGTTTATGCAAATAAATGAATTTGAATTTGAATTTGAATTTGACACGGCAAACTAAACATGTAAGTGTGTATATAAGTGATATTAGCTGTACTTAAAGTTGTGGTTAACTTTTTAAATACGCCAGAAATACGTACCCAGTGGTTTGGTTATTTATTTTAATTTCCTTTGTTGTCAAATCAAATGTACATTTAGACTCGTCACGCAATTCCTAAGGTAGGTATTTTTACCTATCTTAAGCCATAAAAAGTATGCAGTTGCATCACAGGTTGTATTGCATTTATTCATGTGTTGTGTAGGTAGGTAGGACGGGCGGCGATCGTATAAGTCACCCGGGCGGGCGCATCGCACATCCATGAATTTGCGGACGGCATCGGATAATAACCTTTTTAATATTTATTAAAGAAAATAACGTAATTATTTTTTTTACCTGTTATTTATTTTTATATTTATTTAAGTCAACTACCCATAGTTCGAGTGACAACGGCGTTTACTCTTCCATCTTGTATTGACATACATAATAAATAAATTTCGATTTTAGGACATTCGATACTCTGTACTTCGATATTTAGGACTTTCGATGTCACTTTTGTAGATAATTAGATTTTAGATGTATTGGACGTAGGTTATCTAACCATTGGACAATATAAAGTTACGTTATTTTAATTTTCGGTTTTATGGTCGTTCGATATTAAAGTTTTCGATGTTTTGAACATTAGTATTTAACTGTAGGTATTTTAATCTTCGACGTTCTAATATGTACCCTAACTATACATACCGTAGTATGGCTGTTATATGAAAGCATTAATCTGTAGTGCCCTAATTTTGGTACTGCGACCAATTTCGATGTAGCGCTCGCCGGCCGCTGCCGCGGCACCGCTCGCTCGGCTCGCGCATAGTTGGTCACAGTTCTAACCTAACCTAACCTATATGGTCGGAGTGCCTAAGGGTCGGGCCACACCTGCCGAACGTTCCGCGGCGGAACGTTCGGTTGAATACGCTCCTAATGTTTTTCAAGTTACATATGACACATTGTAATGTAACGCTTAGCTCCTCGGAGCTAAGCGTTGATACAATTAAAATAAGGAAAGGTTAAAGGTTAAGAGTTAGAGTCTAGAGTATAGTTAGGTTATAAGAAGAAGGTTAAGAGGCCGGCTTCACACGACGTGGGATGCACAGGATAGGCGGGACCAGGACCGAGCTGAGGTGCAGGTAGGCTGACGGACAGGAAGGCAGGCAGGCAGGGAGTACAGAGGAGCCGCCGCACACGCCGCACGCTGAGTAGGAGGTTCCTTCACCCTGTTGAACGGAGAGGTAGGTGTGAGAGGTAGCTAGGAGGCGGAGGTACTTTCGTGGTACCTCACGCTAACAGGAGGGACGCGTCGGCGTCACTCGTGACGTCGTGCTGTGAGGGCTAAGATCACGACTCCTGACGTCACGTCACTCGACGTCGGTGCCCTCTCTTGTTCGAGTAGTATGTGTGACTTTGAGGCGTGGCGTCTTGCGCCACGCGGCCAGATGACTGGCGTAGGGCCCTCTATAGGGCTAGGTGAGAAAGTCGGTTGAATGATAAGCCGGGTAGACACTGAACACCAAAAGTTTATTGATTGAAATTACACAATAGTTTAGGTTATACACAGTATTATGTTAGTTATACTGAATTAATCAGGTTAGGATTTAAGTAGTAAAATTAGATTCAAGGTGAAAAGTAGCACATCACACGGCTAGAGCCAAACTTCAACTCGTCAGAAAAGAACCCGTTTTTTATCGTTCTGTGTCATTTTTTAAAACATTTCAAACATCTATCAAGTTAATTCTTAATTGAATGATGGCCAGAACGGATAAAAACGGTTTACAGAGCGATAGTCTATAAACGTCCTTATTGCGAACAATACAGTGTATTCACCGGCTTTATAATAGGTTTAGCAGAATATAAAGTGTCTATAGCACATTATGTCTATGGTTAAGAAAAGTAAATAAGACAGATGACAGCTTTCAATTAATATAAAATATTCTGTCATATTTACAGCAGGGAATTAAATAAATAGTATTTAAAATAGAATTTAGATGCTAAAACAATCAAATAATATAAAAGTATGCTATTACAGGTATAGTGTGATTAAGAATAAATACAAGGAAGTTTACATGAATGATGATGGATTTCAAATGTAAGATATCGAAAGGTGAATTGTTTAGTATAGTAGCTTAAAAAAACATTTAAAGTAGATTAAAGATTGTGGTTCCGCACAGCAGATGCCACAACATCAGCCGAACGTTACGTCCATAGAAATATGACGCGACGGAGCGTTCCGCCACGGAACGTTCGGCAGGTGTGGCCCGACCCTAATAGTTATATTACTAGACACTACACTACACACACACATACACTATTGTTGTAAGCATAATGTCTATTTTTACATTTTCGTTGAAATTAAATACCATGGAAAAATACATCGAACACACAATATTCGTTAAAACATTATTCTACTGTTTATTAAGTTTGTTAAATAAAAAAATGTGATTAAAAATTCTTTGAAATGTGTTTCTATGAAATAATGTTTCATTCAAGTAAATAGTCGTTGAAACAATAATATTCGAAATAAAAATATAAGGACTAAATATTATATGAAACATTTGTTACAAAACGAAATTCTATGAAATTTCTGTCTGCGAAACAAGGGCACACTCTTAGCTATATTATTAGTTTGACAGCAATGTAGTGAAAATGGAAATTTTGCTATTCTGAATTTGGCGTCACAAATACGGAACAAGCTGGAAGAGAGGCGCGCAAGTTTGTGATATCGCTAAATCTCCAGCAACTGGTTGACCAACTGGATGTTGATAGCCACACACCTAACTGCTTAGACCTTATGCTGAGGCTCTGTATCGGTCTAGGCTCCGCTCGGATCGTCTGACCACTGTCGGGTGAAATCCGTGTCTTCCTCTTCCAGATTTAAGTCATAGAGGTACGAGGCGAGTTTAAAAGTATGGGTCAGCAGACTGGGATGAGATGCGGCATTTCTTTGCATCTTACCCAGGGCGGCGATCTTTTTCTCTTCGTGCAACCCTTCCGACTGCTCTGCCGCAGTTGTTGACGTGATACGTCGGGGAATTGAATATTTTATCCCATTGTCGAGGTCTAGGCCTGGGCCTTGGCTTGCAGTGACAAGTCCGACAGTCAGGGTGATCGCACAATGAAAAGGGCGTCCAATTTTGCCGCCAAGGATGGCAACCACCATTTAAAACTGACTGAGCCTTTTTGGTCTTTTATAAGCTAAAAGTTAGTAATTCTTGGCCCGCGACTTCGTCCGCGTAGATTCCCTGCTTTATTCCCCTACGGACATCACACTCCCGCCAACCCATTTAAGGATAGCTAAAAAACAATACGACAATAAATCAAAATTCGTATAATAATGACGTCACCATTCTACACACAAAAATTCAATCAAATATATCGCCGTCCCCGGAGAATAAAATGATAACTGCCATTATCTTAGTTTTAGTGTTATGTCATTTTTGGGATCTGTGGGTGCTAATACATCTTCTCAATTTTTTTTGTAATTTTTATACAGTTATTTACGAAGTTATAAAATATTACAATAGTTTTCCAAGATTTAATACAGGCCTTAAATTACGAGAATAAAGCGATAATATAATATTATCAAAATGTATTCCCAATTGTTAGTATGACCACAGATTAATACAGATGGGACTCTCCGCAAAATCATTTAAATAAAAAGCGATTCTTGCTACGACACAATAAAGTGCGATTCAGGTCGCACAACGCTAATTACCTACAGTTATATTCACCTTATATTATATCCTGCTTAGGCTCTACGGCAATAGTTTCAGTCTATCGGTCTCCATCCTACCAAAATCTAGAAAACTTTTATAACAGTCTGCAAGGCGTAATTTCTTCTCTGCAATCCTACGTTAACATTATCTTAATAGGTGATATGAATGTTGACATCAAATCAGGATCTTGTGACCGGCACGCTAATGACTATTTAACTCTCACCGCCAGTCTCGGACTACTTCCTGCGCATTCTCTACCGACCAGAGCTAACAACTGTCTAGATCATATAATGCTTAAATCTAAGAAGACTTCTACTGTGTTAGTCCTAGAATCTCACGTCACTGATCACCAGCCTATTTGTTTATTTCTGGCCCTCAACTCTATGTCGGGATGTAATGGACAAAGAACATCATCACAGTATGATTATGAAGCCATCCGTAAAGAATTGGACAACACCGACTTCGGTCCCATCTTAACTTGTACAAACGCCAATCAAGCGACAAATCTGTTAATTGATAATATACAACGTGTGATTACTAATCACACCCGAATAACCACAACACCTAAAAAATGCAGGGTTTTAAAACCATGGATGAGCACCGGCCTGATTCGTTGTCTAAGAAACCGAGATAGAATGCATATCCAAGTCAGGAAAAAGCCTGACGACGCCATACTTAAAATAACATACACGCGGTATAGAAACTTTTGTAATACCTTAATAAGAAAGTTGAAGCGAGCATATGAAAAGGAAGAATTTCTAAAAGCCAAAAATAATCCTAAGGCAACTTGGAAAGTGATTAAATCCATCACGAATACTAATGTCCAAACCCGATCCCCTCGTGAACTTTTGCGTGATTCAGTTGACGTTAAAACATCGGCAAACAAAGTCAATGAGTTCTTTGTCAATATAGGTACAAACCTGGCATCAAAAATTGGAACTAGCACCATCACCACTGCTGTAGCTCCACCACCCAGTCAATTATCTAACTCGCTTGTAATCCTCCCTTTGGATGAGGAACAAGTAGGTAGAATTATCCATGACCTCCGCAGCGACTGCGCTTCAGGGTGGGATAATATTCCGGCCAGAGTTATCAAGAGTTCGCGTTCTACCCTAACCCCCGTACTCACCCATATTTGTAACCTGTCCATAGAATCTGGAATCTACCCTGAAGCTTTTAAGAGAGCCGTCGTGCATCCTATATAATATAAAGGCGGGGGCAGAGATAGAGTCACAAACTATAGACCTATTTCGGTTCTGAGCACGCTGTCAAAGGTTCTGGAGAAAATTCTGAACAATTGCTTAGTTAACTTTAAAAAAAAACATAAATTAATAGCTCAAAACCAGTACGGCTTTAGATCTGGAATTAGTGCAGAGGATGCCGTTGCTGCCTTCACTAATAGTCTAGTAAGCAAACAAGACAGTAAATTGAACTGCTATGGCATCTTCTTAGACTTAACCAAAGCTTTTGACACGGTCTCTGTCCCTCGACTTATTTCAAAGATGGAAAGCTTAGGAGTGCGTGGAGTAACTCTCAACTTATTTAAAGACTACCTCTGCGATAGATCCCAGTGTGTTCTTATTGATTCAGTCACCAGTTCATATGAAAGGCTCACCTATGGCATCCCACAAGGTAGTATATTAGGCCCGACCCTATTCCAAATATACATCAATGATCTATGCAAGCTCTCCATTTCTAATTGCGAAATTTTCTTTTATGCAGACGATACGGCACTTTTAGTGTGTTGTTTATGGGGCAGTGGAGGACGGTCCTTCTCTATCCAAGATGTCGACAGATCCGGGGGATCGATGAAACGATCAGGACAGCGGGTTCAGGGCGACAGTTTGAGTCCGCTTTGGTTTTGTTTAGCCTTGAAACCTCTAGGCACAAGGGTAGAGGAAATAGGTGTCGGTTATCGGTTGAGAAGACACCTCTTCTCAGGGATCTGACCTCCTTTACATGGATGACTTGAAACTCTTTGCCCCCAACAATTTGCGACTGTTGGAAAGATAGCAGAAACGTTCAGTAGCACCATAAGGACGCAATTTGGTATGGAGAAATATGCAGTCATGCATGTAAAGCGAAGCGGGATTACGGAATCGAATCCCTGGGAATCCAAGTCTGGGATTCCATACACCTAAGATCATACGCCTCAACCGAAACCTACAAGTATTTGTGTCTGGTGTTGACTGTCGAAAGCATAAGGGATCAATGCTGCCAACATGAAACGTTGAGGAAGCGCTTCTTTGGCCAGCTGAATAAAATGTTAAATAGTCTTTTATCATGCGCAAACAAGGTGCGTGCCTTCAACGATTGGATCATGCTGGTTTTGATGTATTCTTTCGGCATACTAAAATGGACTCAGACGAATGGATAATGTAGATGCTCTGGATAGGAAGGTCCGTACATTGCTGACGGCATATCGTGCATCACCCACGGTCATTAGTGATGAGACTGTAGTACATCTTACGGAAGTGTGGCGGTCGAGGTTTTTTAAATGCTGAAATCCTCCACAACCGCGAGATTTGCAGTCTCAGGGAATATTTTCTTTAAACTGACGTGGGGATGCACCGAGATACGGGCACAGTGGACAAGCGTCTCACCCCACTCTATTTGACGAAAGAGAACTGGCCCAAACCACGATCCAAAGAAAGTATGGCAAGGCAAAGGTCTTCACGGACGCTTTTTCCGGGCTCTCGATGGGCCTGGTATAGACTTTTTGGCGTCTGTATCCTGGCTGCTTTTCGGCGAACTCGTTTTGTCTGCACTGTGCGATTATGGATGAGGTTATCATGACGAATAATGATCGGAAATACATTGTCAAGGACGGTACGGTTGTCACCTGTCGGGCATGCCACCGTCCCGGTGAATCAATCCAACATATTGTTTCCGGTTGTACTCGTCTTGCTAACGGCGAATACTTGCACAGACACAATCTACTGGCTAGGATTATCCACCAGCAACTTGCCTTGCAGTACAATCTTATGGAGTCCGAAGTACCATACTACAGAACATAATACATATTATATTTATAGTATGTGCCCGACTCTGTTTTAGAGAATGGTAATGCCACATTGTACTGGAATCGATCTATCATCACTGGCAGGACTATTGTAACCAATATTGCTAATATTGTGGTGATAGATTGACGAGAGCGCCGTGCATATCACTGTCCGTCATGACGAGAATCGCTTGAAAGCTGATAAAGATAAAACATCAAGTGTTGACTTAGCACACGAGGTTGTCGACATGTGGGACGTGAACTCTGCAATTTTTGTATCGATAGCCGTTACGGTTAATAGCCTAATAGCGGAGAGCCTCGACCAACACCTCAGAAGGCTCTCATTGCACGGCTGGGTCAAGGGCTTGACATCTATACTATAATATTATTTTTATGATGACAAAGAGGTAAGAGGTAATGTATTTATTTGTTTGTAAGTTTGTATGTAGGGGGTAATCTTCGGAACTACAAGTCGGATTTGAAAAATTCTTTTTGCATTGGATAGCCCAATTCTTAAGGAAGGTTATAGGCTACCAGACGAAGTCGCGAGTAGACGACGCTAGTACTTAATATGGGATCATAATGGCTGATTTTAAATAATACCGATTCAAAGACTAATAGAGTTATTATTATGAAAAATCCTGTTGCGTTTCACGATTATTTTAATTGTTTATTTTTTATTTTTCATTGTTGAGGAGTGAGGACCTAGTTTTTTATGTTATAGAACGTTTTGGAAGACATTGAATTATCAAACACTTGAATTGAATAAAACTTATGTTGATTACCATATCATAGTTTTTATTAGGAAACCAAATTCAAAGCGCTTAACAGAAAAAAGTTTTACAATATTTACGAGAATAAGACGATATTATAGTATTATCATTATCACTTGCACCCTAAAAATCCGTAGAATAAAATGATAAGTAAAGATTGCAATATATGTTTCTGGTCAGGCTGATACGGAGAATAAAATGATAATCGACATTACGCAACTTGGACGATGATTGATTTTGACTAACTTCTTATTATTTAAATAACATCACTATTTTGATACTTAGCGTGATTCGCTAAAACCATTTGAACATAAAAAATAACCTTTTCTCAAAGCTGAAAATCATCTCTCTACGTCCATTATTTACGGAGCAATCGACGAAAACAAGTTTTTGATTTTTCCTGAAAAGTTGCGTTTTTGCAGTTATTATTTTATTCTCCGGGGACGGCGATATATCCAAAAGTTTTTAAACACAGACGCCTTAGTATCAGCTTATCATGGTCTAGTAGCATATTGCGCTACGGTATTATATTTTACGGACATTCCCCAAACAAAGAAATAAAGTTTAAGGCCCAAAAGAGATGCATTCGTGCAATGTTCAATTTGAAGTCGACAGACAGCTGTATGCCATTATTTAAAAAACACAAATTACTAACTCTACCATCTCTGTATGTTTATGAAATTGTCACATTTGTTAGGGTTAATCAATATCTATTTCCACAACTAGCTGACACTTTCCCCCGTAACAGACGCGGTGACAAAAATCAACAGTGTTTGCATCCGTCAAAGACGGCATTAATAGGAAAAAACGTTTTCTGTATGGTTCCAAAAATGTATAATAAAATACCTCAGACATATAAAGCATTGCCAGTAAAAGATGCGAGATTTATTAACGGACAAGTATTAATATGGTATAAACCTTCAGCTGTCATTAATGAGACACAATAGAATTTTAATTGTTATGCCCACCTGATGTCTACTTGAATAGTCAACCGGAAGTGACTTTTTGAACGACACTACTATGTAATTTTTTACTGTTAATATTATTTAGATTTTAGATCTTATTATAACTCGATAGACTACGGACTTATAGTAACATCAAAGACTAAAAAAAAAAACAAATAATACTCTTTTTTCCGGCTTTATCTTTATTTATGTTATTGCAGCTAAAGTTACGATGGCCTCAAGGAAAGGATTGCAATGCGGGCTTTGAATAATGGTTAATCTTTGTATCGTTCAAAATAATATTGTTTAGGACAACATCAGAGAACGCATTGTTAACTTCGTTAAAAGTAACTAAATGACGTTTATTTTAGAAATGCGGGAAGCCAGGGAAGTTTCATCCGCAAACAATACACTCTTGTGATAATTTCTTAAGTAATAAACCTTATTAACCTGAATAACCATTAATTGATATAGATGTAGGGATAAGAAAGGGCCTAGCATTGAACCCTGCGAAACACCCCTGGCGTCACCCATTGTTTTTGCCACTCAAAATGGGAAAACGAAATAAATGGCAAAAAAAATTTAACCCAAAAAAAAAAAAATAAGTTATACTGATTTTGTATCCGATGTCAGCTTGCTGTTATTTTCATATATTAAAAGTAAATATCAAGCATCCATGAAAGCAACATCAATAAAGGAAAATTAAGGAATAATCATTGAACAAATTAGCGCGATCTACGAGGGTGAATGAAAAAGTTCTTGGAATCAATATGAAAAAATGCAAAAAATTCAACGATAATATTTTATTTTTCTACATAATCTCCCTCCAATTCAATGCATTTAGAATGACGCGTTTCTAACTTTCTTATTCCTAGCGAAAGATTTTTTTTTTTTTACATCATCGTGAAAAATTCCACGAATTTCATCTTTTAATTTTGGCAATAAGTGAAAATCTTGGGGCTTAATCCGGAGAATATGGTGGGTAGTCAAGGAGATTGAAGCCAGCACAGCGGATTGCGTTGAGCGCAACATCCGATCGATGAGCAGGTGCGTTATCTTGAAGGAACAACACGCCCAACTACAGTTTTCCACGGCATTTTTTCTTTAATCGCTTCACGCACTTTCGGCATTAAATTAGCACAATAGGGACCAGTAATCGTCTGGCCTTTTGGCATGTAATCAATAAAAATGATTCCGTCACTATCCCAGAACACTGAGGCCATAACTTTGCCAGCGGTACGAGCAACTCGAAATTTCTTAATTAATGGAGAGGATGGTCACACATGCTTTATCTCTTAGTTTCAGAAGGAAATGGTGGACTCACGTTTCATCCATGGTGACAAGGCGATGGCAAAAATTATCTGAATCTCGCTGGAACATTTCGAGAGTACGCTTAGAAACCAAACGTCGTTTCTTGTTTTCGTCGATTAACATTCGCGGCACCATCTTGCCGACACTTTTCTGAATGGTGAATCAATTAAAATGATTTGAATGCTACCAAATGATATGTTGATTTATATAATTGGTTTCTTAAGCCGTGTAAATCAAATAAATAAATAAATAAATCTTTAGGAACTCAAATGTTTTATAGTTATTCTTCTGTCTTCCAAAACCAGATTCTCAACCTTCTTGACATTTTCTTCCGTAACGGAGGTTGAGAGCCGCCCAGAACGCCGATCATCATTACAGCTTGATCTAGCTCTTTTAAATTCAGCCACCCAGTACGCAACAGTACGCAACGTTTGCGTACTGGGCATCATCCCCTAATGTCTGCAGAATGTCCGAAAAACTTTCCTTCGTAGACATTTTTTTCAGGCTGAGATACTTTATCACAGCACGTAATTCACTTTTATCCATTATTTTGCGTTTTTAGCAACTCGTTGCACAAAACAATTTATTACGTGCGAACGAACTGACGGAAACAAATGACAGTTTGCATAAATATTGTGTGATTGAATTTTCTTTAATTCGAATATAGAACTTCCCCCAAAAAGGTTTTATATACAGGGTGTCCCTCGTAACCTGTACTAGCGAAGGTCTGTGATCAGGGGACACCAATACCCATCGATAGAACCCCCATGTATGTTCCGCGATATTTTGTAGTTTTCGTGAAATTATTTTTTTTTGTAATATTGTCCGATTTTTTTACATTGTAGGCGTTTTTGGTTCTAATTTTTTCTGGGTGGTGTTTCTTTGAGTTTTTTTTGTCAGTATTATGGCTGGAATGTGTGTTCGCCTGTTATAAAACAAAAACCCAAATTCTAACTACCGAAGCTCAGATTTGTTCACAAGATTAAAGTCTATGTTTGAGATACATTTTCACTTGACTTCAACTTGAAAAAAAAAATTAAAGAATGACATGTAAATAATTTCAAAAACTTTATGGGATCTTTAGCTCTCAAAATAACATAAAAAAGTTCAAGTTCTTCATAGGACATTATTACGCGAAAACGGAGTTCAAAGTTGGTACAGTCAAAAATAATGTAATTTATTTCAAGCACTTGAAATGACTTTTCTCACATTTTGCTATTGATATGAAGAATAATTATGAATATTGGGTAAAATAGCGTATTAACTTAAAATTTTACTCGCAAGTACAATTTTTTTTACCAAAGACTTGTGTACTTGTCACCAACGACACTTACTATACTATGTTGTCTCTTTTCTACACTACCAGCTCCCTGCACCCTATCCACGTACCTGCGCCTGAAACCCTATTTCATTCACATAAATTGTGTTATTTATTTTATTTATTTATTTAACCATTTATGTACACACATTTAAAAACAGACAAGAAGAAAAGAACAGAAAAATACGTACGTTATATTAGTCTGTGGTAAAAAAAAAGTACTTGTGAGTAAAATTTTAAGTTAATACGCTATTTTACCTAATATTCATAATTATTCTTCATATCAATCGCAAAAATGTGAGAAAAGTCATTTCAAATGCTTCAAATAAAATTCATTAATTTTGACTGTATCAACTTTGAACTCCGTTTTCGCGTAATAATGTCCGATGAAGTACCAAGTTTTTTAAGTTATTTTGAGAGCTAAGGAACCCATACAGTTTAAAAAAATATTTAAATGTCATTCAGTCAGGCATAAGTATTTTTTTTTTCAAGTTGAAGTCAAGTTAAAATGTGTCTCAAACATAGACTTTAATCTTGTGAACAAATTCTGAGCTTCTAGTAGTTAGAATTTGGGTTTTTGTTTTATAACAGGTGAACACCCATTCTAGCCATAATACCTACTGACAAAAAAAAACTCAAAGAAACACCACCCAGAAAAAGTTTGAACCAAAAACACCTACAATGTAAAAAAATCGGAAAATATTACAAAAAAAATAATTTCTCGAAAACTACAAAATATCGCGGAACATACATGGGGGTTCAATCGATGGGTATTGCTGTCCCCTGATCATAGACCTTCGCTGGTACAGGTTACGAGGGACACCCTGTATATGCACGCCTAAAAACTTTTTGATTTACTCTGGTATTCCAGATAACCTGAGAACTAGAAGATCGTAAAGATAGCATGTAGGAGCCAATGGTTGTAGGCACCATACACTATCACTTTGTTAATGTTGGATTAGTTATGAAGTACACAGAATGAACCACAAGTTGAGTTTAAAGTTATATTAAAATGTAGAAGGTTAACAAGATAAAGTGGTAGCGATTCTTTCTCTTGACCAGTGGTTAGTTCCACAGTTATTGGTTGACTCGGATGTGTGTGTTAAAAGGTTCTGATTATAGCATAATATTAGTGACGTACGACATCCAAGCAGATTGCTGCCACGGTAATATTATCGTATGATAATATTACCGTGTTGCTGCGTTCGAAAAGTAAATGTACGGTTGATGAGACCGTACATAGCAGGAGATTTCAACGTAGAGAAATACATAATCAACCAAACAACGATGCATTCAAAATATATACTTTATTTCAAGAAAATGATACCAAGGTAAGTATTTGATTTAATAAATTTTAAAAAAGCTATTCGTATTTCTTTATAAAAACCAGGATTTGGGTATATCTCACTATTAACTAGTCTAATGTTAACTTGTTATAAAGCCGAAACGATGGGCAATTAAATATGAAGCTTTGAAACTCTTACTTTCGTGAGATACACTCCTCACCTCAATTCCGCTATAAGGAAGTTTTCAGCAAGTGCCAAGTGGACGTGGGTACAATACTTGGTAAAGATTTTTTAGCGCCATAACGATATTTTCTAGTTTTGACGCTCCAGTAATAACAAAGTTATGTGCACTTAGATTTTGAGAGCTTGCAGCAAAATATTTTTCATGATCCAGGTTTAGTTGTGTTGCAAAAAGTCCCGTAGCATAAAAAACATCTGGTGATAATCCATATTTTTCAACATTCTTTTTAATTTCTTCATCGACGGCTTTATCGCTGTCCTGATTGCCATTGTGAGCAGCCGTCTTTATCAGTTGTAACACCTGAAAATGGACAACATTTATACATGTTATCTATATTATTGAAATTAACACATTCTGAGTACCTTAACAGTTCTACAAGTAGAATAGAATAGTACACGAAGTATTTTTTTTGTTCGACTAGCTGTGCGAATAAAATTCTCAGAAATGGAGGTGATCTCCTATAATTATTCCAGTTATTAATTAGTAAAAATGCAGGGCAACTTCTAGAATGACGTTAGAATTTACCAGTCTCAACAGGCGGCAAGCTTATATCAGTCATCGTGTAGCTCAACCTTGTATTGGAGAGCTCAACAATCCGACGCACGATGGTACCTACAATACCGAAATTGTAGCTAATCCAGCTAGCAGACGGATAATCTTTTTAATTTGACATTAATTATCATTGTGAGTACCTTATCGGTGCTGTTGAGGATGTCTGTGATCACTTTATTGGTTTCATCTACTACCTTTTGTGGATTTGCAATAGCAAAAGGTGCAGATAAATTAATATTGGTCTGGTAGTCTCTGTAATATTCATGACCGCTGAAACAAACACAGATTAATGTATTTAAGACTAACCAATTTTGGACTATACAAGCTTAGTATCGATATCAGTTTACATTGATGGTGACATTTTCAAACCTAAAATGGTACTTACAGACAGCTGTTCTCATGTTGTGCCTCGTCGTGAACTACGTGGATAATCTCGGCATAATCACGCCTGGAGTCGTTCAGAAGCGGTACGTTGCCGTCCATGGATCTAAATCAAGAACATTCTCATGAGCCTAGATAGCCTCCTCTTTATAGATGGTTCAAGTAACGTCCACGCTAATTTTTATACTATTATGTATCCGCTTGACTGTCACTAATGAGACACAATAACATTTTAATTGATATCGAGCTGCATCAGTCTTTCGGACATTTGAGCTCGTATATATGTAGTGCTCAAACAAATTACCTGGACAAACTTTTACAGGCTACCTACTTATGAAAATAATTAAAACTTTGATTAAGGAACCAAAAAAGCAAAAGTTTGCCCAGGAATTTAGTTTGGACCTTATACATATAGGTATACGTACAAAACATTATCTTTTAGTGTCATGTAGGCTTTTTCTATTTCATCAAAAATATCCCCGTAGCGTGGCACTTCATCAGCCGCGACCAGTGCGCAAGCGCAGGAGAACACTAGGAGTTGAACAAACATCGTCATCTGAAAAAGTAATTGTATGAATTTCCTCTATTTTGTCGATATGAGCTGTATATATTAGTTAATTCTGTGATAAAAGATTAACCAGCCAGCAGGTGGTATCGGGACTGAATGCCCAGTTACAATAGTCAGTCGTACTGTACAACAAGGTAGGTACTTACCAAAGCAGTAAGAAATTACAATTAATGTTGAAGTGTTCCTGCTACATTTTATATTGCTCTTGATCTGTTTATTTACCGTTTAGAACGAATTTGAAACAATATAATGTATGCTTTAATTTTATAATCTTATCAGCTTCATTGTGAATTGTTTATGCACACATATACAAATCATTTAGGTGCTTGCATAATCGCTATAAGTATAGTCAGCAGCGAAACTCGATGAACACTTCAGGTTTTAAATTCATAATTATTAAGTACAATATTAACAAAAAACGGAATTGTATTTATTAATTATTATATGTAGATAAATTGTAAAAAAACCTTAGATTAGATTTACAAAGAAAACAGATAAATTAATGCGAGTAACACTTGCGCCCTGAAGGTTCTATTTCAAAGTTGTGCCCGGCTGCCCGCAGTGTCACTCAAGTGATCCATGCCTATAAATGACCAAATTCGTACTAAAGGACAACTCAACGTTGTAGTTGAAAAACATGTTCTCCCATATATTCCAACTGCATATATTATGATAGTTTGAACGCACAATATTGACAGATATACCATGTTATTTTAAGATCATAGACTTCTTATATATATAGTTTTGCCTGTAATCTATAGGTAAGCTATCGGTTGCACGAGTCAATTTAACAGTTGATCAAAAGTGATCGTGACTTTATACTTATAATTATTTGCTTTTCATTTACCATCATCAATGATAAAAAATACTGACTGGTAGAATGCCACAGACAAAGAAACATAATAAAAAAGTCGGGAAAGCGGCAATTCGATCTCCAGTTGTTTTGTCGAGTGCGTATTTGTGTATAATAATTATGTTTATCAGATTCTGGTTTTTATTTACTTTCCTCATATTCGAAATGAAAAGTAGAGAGTTTACCCCTGGTGAAAGACCTATTTAAGTCCCTTTCATCCCTTGGACTTAAATTGATATGATTACACAATACCAATACTACTACTACTACTACTATTTCACAATGCTGTCAATGTGTTTTTATACGATGATTTCTTTCGTGCCCGGTATAACTCACAACAATGTGCCCGGGTTTACACCCCGTGGGGGTAGGGCGTTATATCAGTCCTCCAAGTCGAGTTTGTTTAAACAAAATGATTCGACACACAGCTTTTCAGCATTTAATATTATAATTATGAGATTGTATTTCGTTGTTCCGGTTAACTTCAATAAATAATGTTCAATTTTCTTCATCGAGTCTCGTTGCTGACTGTACCTACAGCGATTACGTAAGTACCTAAACTATTAGCGGTACATTATTTTTATTTAATGGAGTTGAAATAAAAAATAAAACCAACCAAGCATGACGTAAAAGGATTCATTCCATTTAATTTATTGTTTCAGATTCGTTCTAACTGATTAAATTAAAATTATCGTCTATCATCTAATCGCATTACCGTTACGATTTTTTGACAAAAAATAAATAAATTGTGTATTTGTGCTATGGATCGTATATACTTTCTTATGCATTTAGTAAAAAGCTGTTATTTTGACATTACAAACAGACACTTCAATTTTATTTATTTGTATAGATAAATTGGCCTTGCATTTCAAGCACCATACGTATGATGATTTTCCTTTGCATCTAGAGTTTTTGCACACTTGGCGCTCTTCTGTCCATTCTGAGAAGTGATGCATGCCATCTTCCGCTACTTCTCGTAATGACATTTCTAAGCGTTTTCTACTTTTCTTTGGTCTTGGCTCAACAGAAAAAGGTGGCTTGTCTCTAGTGGTTGGTGTATAAATACGGGACCCTTTCATGGTCAGCATTTCTACCACATGCCTGCACGAGTCATGGTTCAAACTAGGGTTGCCGTACTAAATGGAAAAAAAATTGAAGTGGATAAAAGGGGTTTGAAGATTTCTTTATGGAGGGTATGTATGGAGGGTGGCCCTAACATGATGCCGCCATTTTTATTTTTTTTCAGAATTGCCGAAATAATCGAAAGTTATATATATATAGATAGAGGACACTTATACAAACAAAAAATGTCATATGACATAATATCCTAAAGCGTCAGGTTTCGGAGTTATTTACCGATATACCTATAAGTCGAAAAGTGAACACTGAAACAAGGATTTTTTGTTTTTTTTTCCTTCAGATAAGTATAGTGAACTATGAAAACATAATTGCATCATGTATAGGTAATATTTTAGTTAAGGGCGAAAGAGACAAAGATATAATATGTATACCGTAGCCTCGGTGGAGGACGAATGAGGACGTGTGTTATATGGTATATGTATTATACAGTATGTTAACTAACAGAGGGCGTTCCCGTTAACCCGCAATAGTATAGCGTCCATACATGCTAGAAAAAATATTAACATTGAAAAAAAAAAAAGGTTTTTTTATTTTAAAGCAGCTTTTTGGTCAAAAAATTCGCCCGCATCGCTCTCAACAGGAAGAGAGCGATGCGGGCAAATTTTTTGATGCCCTATGATTGTTCCCCCCCCCCCCCCTCTTTTATATACTTGTACATATTATTATTATTATTTTAAGTCTGTTGGTTTTTAAATCATGAAAAGAAGATTTAAACTAAACCTCAAATTTGAATCCCTAAAAGAATAATATTACGAAAATAATGTAAACATTTTCGGTCTATCTGCAAGAAATGCGAAGAAAGAAGAAACACCATGTTGAATACACACTTAAAAAATTATTACCACATATTCGTGCTATTAAAGTACATATCTGTTGTTTATTTATTACGCTGGAGACCAGAAGGGCATGTGGCCTGGTAGTCGTTATGCTCAAAGTATGGAGGGTATGATAGATGCGGCTGACATCCATAATGAGCTGATTCGACTCTACACACCAAATAATTATCTCCGCGTCAGAAAACATCGACTGCTAGGCGTGCCTTCGTGTCGGACAGCAGCTCGTGCCGCGTCTCCCCCCTACCGCGCGTGTTGACCGCACTAAATAAGCTCGTTGAAGCCAATAATCCGGTATTTAGTGTCGTCAACCTTGCAAATCTTCAACAAAGGAAGCCGCTTGGCACAGGCATACCTAGTGGTCATCTGAGCTGATTTAGCCCTGAACCCACGTGGTACCACACTGCAAGTAGGTGGGGGAGGGGGGGGAAAATCCCATCTACCACGCTGCACTCTTACGTCGATATTTGCAAAAGTTTAGCAAAAAGGTCGTATTTGGTATCGTTTTCGTATAATTCAAAGACGAGGAATTCATTTCTGGAACAACATTATCACTCGTTCATAGAAAAAAAAGGAGATCGGCGCAAAAAAAGAAAAATAAGAAATAAAAATTCTTACAAAATCTATGCCTACAATTAAACCACGAGATTATTCTTTATAAAAAAAATAGCATAAACTTTTTTAATAGATTTAACTTATAAATATGTAAAAAAATAATATTTGTGTCACGCGGCGGAGCTGCGATTGGAGGACTGCGTATTTTGGATAGGATTTGGCACTTATTGTTTAAAAATTACACTGATTAGTATAGGTGATTTGATATCTAAATGTAGTATTCTTAAAGAAATATCTAGAGATAATTCATAATATTAAAACAAATATTTTATATAGTCAGTGAGAATACAATACCAACTTATTTTAACCATGTAAGTTCAAATCGGTATTCCCATAATTTTACCTCAAGAGAGCGTTTTTATTTGTAAAAATAATAATGAAGTAAAGAATAATAGTATAATTTTAGTAAATTAAGAGTAATAAAAAAATAACAACATTAGTTGCCGCTGCAGCCACAAATTCCAATCAATCTGCCTAGGCTTTTCCCAACTATATTTGGGTCGGCTTCCAGCCTAACCGGTTGCAGCTGAATACCTGTATTTTACATGGAGCGACTGCCTATCTGACCTCCACAACCCATTTACTGGGTAACACGATACCCTTTGGTAAGACTGGTTGTCAGACTTTCGGGCTTCTGACGACCCGTAACGACTATCAATGATCCACGAATGATAGCCGGGACCAACGGCTTAATGTGCTTTCCGAGGCACGGAGGAGTATTTACCACACAGCCGCACAGTTTGATGCACCTTATTTATCTTTTCAAATAATTGCACCTCCCTGCGCATTTTTGTTTGCATCTACATCTTGTTAATTCCATGCAAGCAACGGCTGCTGGTGGTAGGGTGGTCCACACAGGCTCCCATAAACCATTATTTTTGGCCCAACCCCAATCAACAGGACACGGACACGGTCAGGTAGGTTCTGGTTCTAAAAGTTGACCCTATATTTATGTCCTCCACTACACACTAACAATTCCAATCACCACTTTAGTTACTTGTCATACAAAGCAATGAGAAATCTTTCTAATATTGGCAAAGCCTGCTCTAAATTTCCTTCTTTAGCTAATTTAAATCCCTCCGTTGCAGTTGAATAAGCACCCCAATCTTCGTAAGCGCTTTTTTCCCTTTACCAGCAACAGAAGAAACAGTATCACTAGCAGAACTACCCGAAAAAGGCGTGGAAGAGTGGCAATACTTCTGCGTTTTCTAGTCCTAAAAGAAAATAAATTTACCTGTACCTGAATTACTTTCAGATTTTAAGCTCTCAAAAACGAGACTAGAGAGAAACATGGCACCGGACAAAGAAAACGTATCACCTCTTTCATTCTTACTAACATTCTGAAGGGTTATGCAAGATTTTTGTAACGTCATGTCTTTGCTGCGTAGTTCATAAGTATCGGTGTAACCGCTACAGTGCTATCGATGATTCAAGAGGCTGGGCAAGGCTGGGCAGCTGTAGTTTGTTTTTTTACTAAGATTACGAATATTATCTTTACCCAAATCATCTATTAAACATTAAATTGGTTTTTATTTATATGTATTGTGTTCTTGATTTCTATTTCTTTCACATCTACTTACTCGTACCATTTCTACAACATAAGTAGAGGACAAAGAGACTGTTTTTTCGTGGTCTATAATTTTAAATAACGCCACACTAATATTATATTCACAAATTAACATATACTTTTTATTAATTAAAGAAAACAGTTCAATAAAAGTTAGTTTTACACGACTGCTTATTATGACAGCAGGGCAGCTCAGGGGCCATACCATGAACTTTTTAAATACTTGTCAAGTACAGGACAGGTCAACTTGGCATTTTAACCTGACAGGTTTTCTATTTGTACCATGAGCATTTCAGTCTGACCTGCAATGTATCAACTTCAGACCTGCTACGCTACCGTTGACCGGTATGTCATATTATAAACAAACCGAACGTTTGTTAAAATACTTTTTCGGAATGTTATCGGTTTTACGGTTATATCAAAAATTAATTTGATAACAGTATAAAATGATCAAAAATAAAAAATAAAATAACTATGTTTCGTAGCAAAAAATCTTATGTAACACGATTATGTCGTTGGAGGCCCTTTTAGATGTAAATTAAAGGTACCACCAACAACACCAACCTACTTGAAAACTAACCAAAGTTATTGCTATTTTCGAACGACTATAGCGTGTCAAATAAATTGTCAACAAGACAAGAATATTTATTGATGACTTAAAGGAGAGTTTAAATATAAAAATTGGAAACATTAGATTTTTTTAATAATCACAAGGATTGCACTGGGGTACATAAAAAGCGCTCAAACTCGCGAAATGTCCCGTAGATTGTGGACGGAAGTGACGGAACATGATGTGAATTCTATTGTTGGTGGAGGCATGAGGAACAGGGTGTAAAGTTCACTCTTCTCATTAGAAAAGGGAGGCTCCTCCGACCAGACGGGTGTTATGTGTGGCGGGCAACTGCCCGAAAGTTGTTTTCGGATAATCTTATATATTTATCATGCAAGATTTTTGTAACGTCATGTCTTTGCTGCGTAGTTCGTATGCTTGTATATATCGGTGTAACCGCTACAGTGCTATCGATGATTCAAGAGGCTGGGCAAGGCTGGGCAGCTGTAGTTTGTTTTTTTACTAAGATTACGAATATTGTCTTTACCCAAAACATCTATTAAACATTAAATTGGTTTTTATTTATATGTATTGTGTTCTTGATTTCTATTTCTTTCACATCTACTTACTCGTACCATTTCTACAACATAAGTAGAGGACAAAGAGACTGTTTTTTTTGTGGTCTATAATTTTAAATAACGCCACAATAGTATTATATTCACAAATTAACATATACTTGCGTTTTTTATTTTAAATTAAAGAAAACAGTTCAATAAAAGTTAGTTTTACACGCCTGCATACTATGACAGCAGGGCAGCTCAGTTTTCAAGGTTTTACATGTCAAAAATGACTTGATGGTAGAGCCTATCACAGGTCAGACCAGTGAAATGTTGTCACGTGACCACTGAGCGGGTTTAGTCACGTGATCGCTGGCTCGCCTGTTATTTGGCGTGTTCATGGTACAAAATAGCCCGACAGTTCACTTTCCGTCGAAAATTTACCTGCTATAAGAGTTCATGGTAAGCCCCCAGTTTTCAAGGTTTTACATGTCAAACATGACTTGATGGTAGAGCCTATCGCAGGTCAGACCAGTGAAATGTTGTCACGTGACCACTGAGCGGCTTTAGTCGATCGCTGGCTCGCCTGTTATTTGACGTGTTAATGGTACAAAATAGCCCGACAGTTCACTTTCCGTGGAAAATTGACCTGCTATAAGAGTGCATGGTAAGCCCCCTGATCTTCAGAATTAATGTTAGGCGCCCATTACACGGTAGGTTTTGCTGTCAGTTTTACCACAATCACGGATTGTGACTGACTGTCTAATGCAGTGACTGATGGTTGCATGATCGTGATTGACGAAAATCGGAATATTTTGATATTTGCATCATGCAACCATCAATCATGACTTTTGAGTGAACGTGTAATGGTATTTCGTCAATCACCCGTCAGTCAGCGCGCGGACAGCGATGGAGTCGGACGCAGATGAATGTGTGTATGACGCTGAGACGCTTGCGCGCTCGCGCAGCCAAACACCATCACTCCCGTGTAATATGAATGTAGTACAGCCCGAAAAAGATTTTATTTTATCATAGCTCCTAGTTTGGTTAATTAGTTAATAGTTAGGTTTGGTTAATTTTCAAAAGATGTAGGGTATTTTGATCAAGTTGTTTTACTTTTTTTGGTTTTCGGATGGTAATAATATATGGATCTGAGGTCTAAAGTAATGTGTGAAATACATGCTCTTTTGTGCACTTTCTTGCATGATGTAATCTAAATTTTTTGTAATCTTTGTTACGAGATTCTTGCGCGTCCTCTGACAATTGTCCAATAGATAAACAGCAAAATGATTTATGACACTTTCTTCATGAATCAATATTTTATGCACAGAAGATGGCATATAATTCTACCAGTCATATTTACTGACGTAAATTCATGCCGTTTCCAAAGCAAATTGACCAAATTTTTGAGCTTAACTTTCTATCTTAACACCTGGTGATGATAAAGCTTGAAGGATTAAATTTAGAAAGTATTCATTTTTAAAGCTGCAGAATTGAAATTTATTCAGTATTAATTGACTACGTGTCTATTTGCTACTGAAAATATGTAAATATTCGATGAAATGAATAAGTGGCAGAACTTGTAGCGTTGTCAAGGGTCATAACTGAAAAATAGTCGAGTGATGATAAAACATCACCTTTAGTAAGTTCTTCTTTAAGTGTCACATCACTGTTTCTTCCGGGGACGCTCTTCCATTTCGCGTCCCGCTTGCTTAGCTGGTGGAAGCTATTCCCTGACCCTCAAGACTCTGTGTGCCCTGACCTAGGGTGAGTTCCACATTACTTTGGATGTGTGCGTTACGATTGCTCCGCCAAGTTATCCAAACAAAAAAAAACTTCGCCCAAAAAATTGTCGGAATTTGTCAAAATCGAAGGGAACAAACCAAAAATTTGTCAAAGTAGAAATAAAGAAGATACAAGGGTTTTAAGTTGGCCGCGCGAACGTAACGTGGAGGATTGCGCGGCCATGGAGATCTCAGCAACTACTTGGGTTAGAGATCTATTTTTTTTTGTCAATTGAAGACTGAATTTGTCAAAAATTGTCGAAACAAGAATTATAAACTCTAGATCAAAATTTTAGGAAATATTCGACTTGGAAGTTATGGCCGCGCAATCGTGCACTTGTTGTTTCTTGATTGTTCAATATTTGTTTAAAACTGAAGACTTCATACGGTAAAACTGTTACAAGAAGAAAGGCCTTAATTTGTCAAAACTAACGAAAGCAATAAATTCTACAAAAGTTCAGTTAAACAGACGAAATCAGTCCATAACAAAGAGTACGTGGCCGCGCGATCGAAACGTTACTTTGTACACTGATATCTCACTATCTATAATTGCTAGGATTTCGGTGTGAACATCCAATTATTCGACATATTAACCTCATTAGAATGACATATCGTTTTACCCTCAGAACGGTTTTTAAAGCGTGTAATCTCAAAAATATGTTATCTCATACAATGTTCGAGCAGGGTACCCATAATTTCGATTTGATTTGGGAATAAGTACCTCTAACTGGAGACTATATTGGACAACATCTAGTAGTAAAAAATAACAAATCTGATAATAATAATAATTATTAACATTGATCAGGCAGGGGCCATAGTCCAATATATTTGGTTCCATATCCTGCAATAGTCCTACACCAACCGAGGGTTGTCCTTGGGTGCACTTGCATAGTGCATACAGCGATAATCGTCAGTTGGCGCCTCATTTCTTTAAAACGTTCGGCCCCTCGTACGCCTTCCAAAGGTCCGGGACCCCAGGGTCACGAGAAATGTCAAGAGACAAAAAATTATTATTAAATTAAAAAACTTGTACCTATATTTCAATAATATGTTTATTCATCACAGCTTACACAGTTTTGCGCTCTCACTCTGACAATCATATGATTTCACACTCGCACAACTGCTGGGCAGCCGACCACCCCGGCCGAATGATAGCCGCTTGGTTGCTGAGAGCGGCCACGGGTAGCGCTACGAGCGCGTTGCCTCGCAGTTTAGCAACAATACAAAAAATCGCGTGACAAATTTAAAAAAAAAACCGGTCAAGTGCGAGTTGAACTCGCGTGGAGAGGGTTCCGTACGATGAATATGTACCGCCGCGGCGCCGCCGGCCAGCAAGCCGAAGCTGCGGTGGTGAGCGTTAAAATCACCTGCTCCACAGCTCGCGGGCCGCCTATACCATGTTTTTTTTTTTATCTGACCCTTTGTTTGTAGTAACTAAAATAACTATGTATGGTACCGGATTGTAGAGGGAATTTCTGAATATTATTGTATAGACAAGATAGAATTCAACAATAGTGTTGAATTCTGTCTTGTCGTATATTCTTGAATACGTGGACTAAGGCCGAGTGATAGAAGGTATTCCGATATTTTATTTTTTGATTTGTCCTTAAAATTTATATTGTAGTCTCCCGCTATGATAATCGTTTCGTGTGCACTGATAGAATTCTTAATGCATTCGACGGCAATGTTAAGCTGAATATCAATGTCATTCATATTACCAGTTGCCATATTATTTAATGTACTAGCAAAATTCAGATCATCATAATTCATAAATCATTTATTTCTTTGTAAACATGGGTAATTTTTACATTGATGTTTTATTATGAAAGTCCTCCATGTTCTACTGTCACAAAGGCATGCAAATCATGTTTAATTTACACAAATTTAAAGACATTATAATTTTAAATAACAATTTATAACAATACATAATTATACTTAATGTCAAATCGTTTGAATTACAGTCAATGTCAAATAAATATAAAAATGTCAACAATTTTGCAGTAATAAACAATAAAATAATAAAATGTCAAATGGATCATCCCTCTGACGCATTATTTTGCTCATTAGAAACAGGCTAAATGGTTCCCACAATGGTGCACGAGTTAAAACTGCCATCGGATTACGTCCTGTATTAGGCTGAATAAAATATAAGTAAAAATATTTTTAAACACGCTTTTATTAAACTAAAAAGAACAAAATAAGACTAACGTAAACAGACAAGTTTAATGTTTTCTTAAAAGATTGAGGCTTATCTTTGTTTAAGAAAACCGTTCACGCCTCAAGCTTTTGAAACAAAACAAATCCAAACAGCTGAAACTCAACGGGGCTATCTTGTCTAGTTAAGGAGTTCGTATGGTGACCTTTCAGATCTCTCATGAGGGCCTAGACTACACCTTAGGCTACAGTACTTTGTAAGACAAAACCAACGACCGCAAACACAATGATACTATTATGTTTGGTTGAGAAGTTTCTTTTATCACTTTTCAGCTCTATCATCAGACCCTGGATGCTACTTTGGGCTATAGTTCTTGTCAGGACAAAACGAACCGGTCCAATTTCGATGGTACTGTCTCGTTTATTTTAGAAGTTCCTATGGTCATCTTCCGGCTCTATCATCAAACCCTAGTCCCATCTAGTTTATTAGCACAATACATATCCATATACAATATAAAATTTCGTGTCTGTACTGTGAACCATTCAGGAGTTCTCTCTTCTGAAGTCAAACCTGGATGCAGCAGTCAGATCATGGTGAACTTTAGAATGTTCTATTACAATTAAAGCATATATAATATTTCGTGTCTGTTATGTTGCCCGTTGAGGAGTTTCCTAGTCTGGAGCCAATCCTGGGCGCAACAGCCAGATCTTAGTGACATTTAGAACAGACTATGATAATTAATATCTATAGGTGCTTGGGGGAGGCCTATGTCCAGCAGTGGACGTCTTTCGGCTGATATGATGATGATGATGATGATGATGATAATTAAAGCGAATATAAAATTTCTTGTTTGTGCTGTTGACCGTTGAGGAGTTCCCTCATCTGAAGACAATCCTGGGGGCAGCAGCCAGATTATGGCTGAATTTAGAATGGTCTACCACAATTAAAGCGTACATTATATTTCGAGTTTGTACTGTGTACCGTTCAGGAGTTCCCTCATCTGAAGCGAATCTTGCGTGCAGCAGTCAGATCATGGTGGACTTTAGAACAGACTATCATAATTAAAGGGTACATAAAATTTCGTGCATGCACTGTTGATCGTTGAGGAGTTCCCTCGCCTGAAGCCAATCCTGGGTGCAACAGCCATAAATAATGGAATTTAGAACGGACTATGATAATTAAAGCGTATATAAAATTTGCTGTTTGTACTGTTGACCGTTGAGGATTTCCCTTGTCTGAAGACAATCCTGGATGTAGTAGCCTAATCATGGTAGAGTTTAGAACAGACTGTTATAATTAAACCTAATGTGTTAGCAGTGCTTGCCGACAATGCATAAGGCATAGTACTATGAAATCGGCAAACAGAATGCTTCGCGGAAGGTACGAGAAGTGACGGATGCCTCGCCTTAGTACACGTTGGGCGAGCCCGTTGAACGTGTACTGGGGGCTTTAGTCGAACTAGCAGTAGCAATAAATTATCCCAAGAACTAACTTAACATTGTAGTTGAAAAACCTATTTTCCCATACATTCCAACCGCAAATGTAAGTTTGTAAGCACAATATTGAGAGATTTACCATATTATTTTAAGACCATAGACTTCTTATAGGTTTTCCTATAATCTATGAGTAAGGAACCATTCTCTGAATTTTTTTCATAATTTTAGGCTCAGTAGTTTTGGAGATAAGGGGGGGAGAATGGTCAATTTTCATCTATTTTCGTAAATATCTCAAAAAATATTTGTTTAAAAATTATTTTAAAATAATATTTGAGATTCTTGTAACAATTCCTTTCATTTGATATGTCACACCGTACAATTTGCAAAACTTTTTTTAAATATTTTCTTCTTTGCCCCCCAAAAGTGACCCCCATATTCAAAAATCATTTATTTTCGTTTCACATCCGTGTTTGGGTCACAGAAATACATACGTGTATCAAATTTTAAGTTAATCGGCCCATTAGATTCGGAGCAAATTGGCTGTGACAGACGGACAGACAGACAGACACACGAGTGATCCTATAAGGGTTCCGTTTTTGCCTTTTGAGGTACGGAACCCTAATAAAAAGGTGGTTCACTACATACCTACTTACATAAAAATAAAAAGATTTAATAATTACTTTTCCTTCTGAGACAATTCTAAGATTTGTATAAAAAAAAATCACACACGAGGTAAAATATCGCGGATTGGACATTGCAGTGATATTCTGGTAAAAAGAACCTGGCTGTTGACTGTGGCTGTTTATTTAATAAAAACGTTCACATTCAAGTTACAATAGAATCAAACTTGTCTAAAATAGGTAAATTATAGGGGAGACCGGGGTGCGTAAATACAAAAGCGGATGCAACACAGACACCCATAGTCTGTGCTGCATTATGTCGCGTATGGCTTAAAGCAGTAATTGTTTCGTAGTTTTTTATGTGGCGGTCTAACCGCTACAATCTCCAAATATCACTTTTACATTTTCGGGACGACATTATTTTAACAATTTAAAACCACTGCTCAAGTTTTAGTACTAATTCGAAAACATCGTTAACATACAGAAAATTTGTTTGCAACTGATCCTTTATAGCTAAATACATGCCCACTTCTATCAACATGGCTACAAAAAACAACAAAAAAAAAGGTCGCCACCATCTGTGGATCTAAACAAAAGATAAGAAATCTCGTCAAAATATCAAACATACGTTTTGTTTCTATTCTTGTCTAACACGTTGAATACTGTATCTGTGCATCTCGCTTGCACATGATAGTGTGAAGTTGGTTAACAAAGACCTCAGATTTTTTTTCTTTCTTCAGTTATTATACGATTGAAAAATTGAAAATATTTATTCGCCTCATAAACAGCCAGATAATTTTATACGCTAGATTATCTATTCGACTGTTTAACTGAGGATTGAAAAATCGGCCCTAAAAGAAGCTAACAGTCGGTAACTGGTCTCTCCTACCATACGTTGAAGGGGCGCGCGCGCCAGCCTCCCTCTCCGTCGCCCGCTAACTTCGTTCGCTCAAGGATCGTCGTCTTTGAAAAACGCCGCATGGCTCGTGCCACCTTTTGGAAGAAGCCGCCAAAAGACTCCGCTGCCGACGTACACCCGCAGGAAATAAAATAAATAAATAAATATTTTATTCAGCATTAAAATTGGCAAAATATTAACATAAAATCTTAGAAATAATTTACAAAGGTATTATAATGTTAGATGCCTGTACTAGGTTATATAAACCTGTATCACAGGCGGCATGAGCTCTCAATTTATGGTAATTGTAGGCAATTTTTAACAATATTTAACATTAGAAATCTTGAAATAATGACAAAATTAAAATACTTAATTCATTACCATATACATAGTTTACTTAAATACTAAATACCTCAAAAATAAAAATAACAAAAAGTGTTAAATACGTAATTTCTTAATTAGTTTGCGTAAAATAGTTTCTTGCACTTTATAACCTAATTAAAACACAAGATATGATTTTGCGTCAGCAGAATTTGTAAGTGCGCAGTCAATGTTACACAAAATTAAATAACGTTCGAGGCTACGTGTATATTCGATTTTACTGCGGGCAATCAATCTGCTTAGACATCAAGAAAAACGATGATTTGTAGGTCAGTGCAGTGTTTTGTTGAGTCAGCAACAGGCAAGTCTAGCCTTGAGTATGACACTCTAGGCGCCCTCGTAGTCGATAGAATTGATGTACCTGTACTCCGCTATTCTCCTAGCAGGGCAATCTGCGTCTCCTGTTTTGTGGTTATTGGGCTTTTTAAAGCGTGAGCAAGTTGCACATTTCGGTGTGTCAGCTTTCTTTGCGCACTCTGACATCGAGTGTCCTTCCTCTCCGCAGTGACCGCACGTAGATTTTAGCTCTCTGCATGTTTTTGCTGCATGACCATATTGTTAGCATTTATAGCATCTGGTAACTAGGGTGAAGTCCCTGATTGGGCAGGATGTCCAATTGATAAAAACCCTTGTTTGGGATAATAGGGCTTTACGTATATTCCCTGTAACTTCAACGACGTAGTTACAGGTCGACGCATCTTTCTTCCCAGATTTGTGGCTTAATTTAACCATGCTCAAAAAGGATTCCATAGGCATTGCTGGAAACTTGTCTGCTACGTTCTGTTCGTAAATGCACACCACGCACATGCAGCTGCATTTGATCAGGGCGAATGATTTTTTGCACGAGGTCTTTTGTTTCGTCACTAGACTTTAATTTATCGTTGGGATAAATAGCTACAGAGCTTAAATTGTTCGGTCTAATGAAATCATTAGCTCCCTTCTTCACCATATCGGCAAACGAAACATTTCCCGAACCTGAGTCCTTAATCGCCTGCTTGAGCTCCGAAATATGTTCCGTCAGGTTTCGCTTTTCTTGAAGGGCATCAACCACGTTATACGCGTGAATGGCTTTCTGCTTGAGCGACTGATATAGGACTGCCATTTGTGAGGTTCCAGATCCTACTTTACGGCATAGGGTTGATATTTTCATTTTCTGCTCCGAGTTAAGTTTGCCATCTGCGGCAATAGCGCAAATTTCATTTAAGTGCTGTTCGATGGCTGACATCCATTTTTGAATCTCGGGCGTTGAAACAATATCAGCCGTGGCCGACTCGAGGGCTGGATTTTGAGTTGTCGTCTTCGACGGCGAGGTGGAGGGGTGTACTGGCCCCCTTGGGTTCAAGGGGCTGTTATCCATTTTGTATTTTATGAGTTAACTATTTCGTGACCATTATTCACTGAAACTACACACTGAGCAAAATTACAGTTGCATCACGTTAGTAATGCACAAAAGGAGGTCAATATTATTAAAGTAGGTAATTAGTAAATATTGCTAACGAGCACGTCTGTACACTGCGAAATGTAAGCGCTTGCCAGTGAAAGATTGTGTTTGTGTAAATTGCAAAACACAATTTCGACCATGGCAGTTCGAGGACGTTGCTGCAGAGGAAATTCCAAGTACTCATCATCATCTACCTAGCCGTTTCGCAACTATGTTGGGGTCGGCATCCAGTCTAACAGGATGCGGCTGAATTATGCGGCGGTATTTAATACCAGTAATTCCAAGAATTAAAGTCGAGACAACATTCAATTTTATCATCCTACCATTCCCTGCACACTAATTCACAGGTCTCCTGTCTGTGAGAAGGATTGGGCGGTTGGGCCGTACCGTCACAGTATTAAAATCTACAACAACGAACGTACTTGCGTAGAGCAACGGCCGGCTGGGATCGCGCGGGGAGTCGGGCGATGCGGTCCGCGGCCCCCATACACCGCTGTGACAACCAACACGTGAGACAACCATACCCAGTCTCCCCTATTTTTGACAGATTGCGAATGCGATTAGAATGCGCGTTCGCATTTTAATCTTTTCTTAAAAAATACGGGTTTGCTCTGGTTTGTATTTGGACCTGATATTTGTGAAATTATTATTATTTCCTTTATTCCATATAATTATATACATATTAATTACATTTTTAAATATTTTTATAAAAACAAAATAAAAACAAAAACATTTAAAAATATAAAAAATAGTAGCCCACCGGTATCGAGAACAGGGTCCAAGCTACCGGTGGTCAGGGCTCCTGAGAGAGGAATCTCCTAACTATACACGCCGTGTCCAGAAGTACCGCTTTCTGGATCAAGCCCTTGATCCAGCTGCCTAACGAGAGCCTCCTAAGGTGTTGGTCGAGGCTCTTGGCTATTATGCCATTGGCCGTCACGACTATTGGCACAATGACTGCTGTATCCACATCCCACATGTCGACAACCTCGCGAGCGAGATCAAGATACTTAATCTGTTTATCTTTTTCTGCTTTCACGAGGTTCTCGTCATACGGGACCGCTATATCAATAATCAAATTATTATTATTATTACCCGTGGCCGCTCTCGGCAACCAAGCGGCTATCATTCGGCCGGGGTGGTCGGCTGCCCAGCAGTTGTGCGAGTGTGAAATCATATGATTGTCAGGTTGAGAGCGCAAAATTGTGTAAGCTGTGATGAATAAATATATTATTGAAATATACAAGTTTTTGTCTCTTGACATTTCTCGTGACCTTGGGGTCCCGGACCTTTGGAAGGCGTACTTTTTTTTTTTTTTTTTGACTAGGGCATCTCGCAGGTTACCACTAAGGTACTCGCTGCTTAACCGGACTTTCCTGTGGCTGCCTTAAGCTCCTAAAAGAACTCAAAGCCTCCAGCCAGGGGCATACAAACTAAGCTAATTAAAACTAGGCGAACGCTCGCTAAGGGCACCCCCTGTGGGGTACGAACCTCGGCTTAGGGCGTTCGCTGGGGGGAGGACAGCAAGAGGGACAGGCTGGATCAAGGAAAGATCATTATTATTATCAGGGGAGTTTAAAGCTACAGGCTCAGCAAAAACGCGGGCTGGCGCATCGTTATCGAGCAAGGGTCGGGGGGGAGTATCATTTACTCGGGTGGGTCGCGGTCGCGGACCTCTACAGCGAGGTCTGAAATTGTGTCGGTGTGTTTTGTGAACTGTACTTGTGGCCTTACTGCTCTCCTGGAGGAGAGTTATGGGGTCATCTGGGTCTAAGAGGATATGTCTAGGGCGACGGGCCTTACTGACTTGATTGTTAGACGGGACATAGCTAGCTGCTTTGACTATTAGGGGATTCCTATGTTTGACTGCGGAGTGAAAGTACTGCTTGGACATACGTTTAAGGAACTGATGAATTGTGGGGATTTTAAGGTCGAGATGGAGGATCTCGTTCCTAACGAACCAGGGGGCTCCCGTGGCCCTACGAAGGACACGGTTCTGTAGGGCTTGCAACCTATGGATCGTACGGGGATTTGCATGGGCAAATACGGTTCCCGCATAGGTCATGATGGGCCTAATACACGCGGTATAGATGCGCAATTTGCACTTAAGTGGCAATTTGCTGCGTGCATTCATTAAACAGGACAGGGGGGACATAATAGATTCCTTAAGGTTGGCAGCTAGTTCCTCGCATGAAAAGAAGCCGAGGTGTCGTAAACGCGTGGCAGGTTGCGATAGACACGTCGGCATTGCCCACAGGGAGGCGCGGGCTAAGTTCACTATGTGGGACTGGCATGGCAGACCGTCGACAGGTCATCTTTTCGATGAAATGGTAGCAGCGCGGAAAGTTTTTAAAGGTAGGCTAAAATGGTGTCAAAATCATCAAGAGGAAATTAAAATGGACATACTTGCCTCACATCACACCAATTCAGACTTCAGTAGTTTCTGGAAATGTACCAGTAGAATGAGCGTACCCCAGGGCCGGCCTGTGAGCGTTGATGGAGTTACGGAACCTTCCTTGGTAGCGGAACTGTTTAAAGAACGGTTCATGGTTCAGTCGCTATTGGGGCCAGCGCGGTCGGTGATCGATACTGAGGACCAAATAGGACCAGTCTCAACACTTATCACAGCTAAAGATATTAGAATAGCTCTTAAGAACATGAAAAGAGGGAAATCACCTGGTCACGATGGTCTCAGTATCGAGCATTTACAGCATGCGGGTTGCCACTTACCTAGGGTTCTGGCATTACTGTTTAACTTGTGTATCGCGCACTCTCACCTGCCAGACAGTATGATGAAAACGGTGGTCGTACCAGTAATTAAAAACAAAACTGGAGACGCATCAGATGGGGCGAACTATAGACCAATCTCCTTGGCAACTGTTGTAGCTAAAGTATTTGACAGTGTGCTGAACGTTCAGTTGGAGAAACATTTGCGGTTGCACGATGCACAGTTCGGGTTCCGGCCTGGCTTATCCACTGAAAGTGCGATCGCTTGCCTTAAACACACTGTCAAGTACTATACTAGCAGGAGTACACCAGTTTACGGGGCGTTTCTGGATCTTTCCAAGGCTTTCGACCGGGTCTCATACGACATTCTTTGGGGTAAGCTAAAAGCGACAGGTGTCCCCAACGAATTGCTGAATGTTTTTAGATACTGGTACGGCAACCAAACAAACATTGTAAGATGGGGGAGTAAGTTCTCTTTACCATACAGGTTGGAATGTGGCGTAAGGCAGGGAGGCTTAACCTCCCCACACCTTTTTAATCTTTACATGAATGCATTGATCGAGGAACTCGGCAGTGCGCATGTGGCCTGCTATGTTGACGGGTTGTGTTTTAACAACATAAGCTACGCCGATGATATGGTCCTGCTGGCTCCCTCGGTCAGTGCACTTAGAAAATTAGTGACGATATGTGAGGACTACGCTGCCACCCATGGGTTACAATATAATGTGAATAAATCGGAACTCATGGTCTTTAAGGCTATTGGCAAGAAATGTCCAGAAAATTTACCACCTATTACAATTAATAATGTCTCGATTCGCCGGGTACATCAGTTCAAATACCTTGGGCATTTGGTTGCTGATGACCTTAGGGACGATGCTGATGTTGAGCGGGAACGCAGGGCATTGGCGGTGCGGGCGAATATGCTGGCTCGTAGGTTCGCGCGATGTACAGATGCGGTCAAAATTACGCTTTTTAAAGCATACTGCACATCCCTGTACTCGAGCGCTCTATGGATCAGCTGTACTAAACGTGCCGCCAATGCGTTGCGTATTCAATACAACAACGCTTTCAGGATGCTGTTGCGACTGCCACGTTATTGCAGTGCTTCGGCAATGTTTGCTCAAGCCAGAGTAGATAGCTTCTCAGCTGTAGTGCGGAAAAAGAATGCGTCTCTTCTCTCAAGGTTGCGGGACAGTAGCAACAGCCTCCTGAAGGTTATTGCTGATGGGCCTGATGAAAACCCCGTAATGAGGCATCTTATCAATACCACCCTATCTGTAGTAGAATTTAAGTACTAACATAGCAAATAAATTAAGTTGTTTTACTAACATCTTTTGGATCTCGTTGTCTGTAGAATAAATAAATAATAATAAACTAAAGAGTCTACCTAGAGCGAAGGAGGCTCGTGAGCGAACCGCCTTCACGTGATCTGCGAAAGTGAGATGATGGTCCAGGATTACACCTAAGTATTTGGCTCGCTTCTCCCAGGGGATCGGCTTGCCAAACATGGTGACTGGACTAGGAAGGATGGGCCTACGGCGCGGCTTTGGCTTGGCTACAGGACGGTGGTCAGAGGTAAGCTCTGACGCCGTTTCGATAGAGACTAATCTGAGATTGACGTTCTTAAGGAGCGCCACATCTAGGACATCCGGAGTCCAATTAGGATCGTGAGGGAAGTGAGTAGGTGACATAGGACCGATGATGTCAAAGTTAAGGGAGGAGGTGAGGTCGAACAAGTGTTGACCTCTGTTATTAGTCTGAACGCTATTCCAAGAGGGATGCTTTGCATTGAGATCGCCCGCTATGATAACGGAGTCACTCATGTCTAAATGGAAGGCGTACGAGGGGCCGAACGTTTTAAAGAAATGAGGCGCCAACCATTGAGGTATTATTGTATACCTCAATGGCGCCATTCGACGATTATCGCTGTATGCACTATGCAAGTGCACCCAAGGACAACCCTCGGTTGGTGTAGGACTATTGCAGGATATGGAACCAAATATATTGGACTATGGCCCCTGCCTGATCAATGTTAATAATAAATTATTATTATTAGATTTGTTATTTTTTACTACTAGATGTTGTCCAATATAGTCTCCAGTTAGAGGTACTTATTCCCAAATCAAATCGAAATTATGGTTACCCTGCTCGAACATTGTATGAGTTAACATATTTTTGAGATTACATGCTTTTAAAACCGTTCTGAGGGTAAAACGATATGGTCATTCTAATGAGGTTAATATGTCGAATAATTGGATGTTCACACCGAAATCCTAGCAATTATAGATAGTGAGATATCAGTGTACAAAGTAACGTTTCGATCGCGCGGCCACGTACTCTTTGTTATGGACTGATTTCGTCTGTTTAACTGAACTTTTGTAGAATTTATTGCTTTCGTTAGTTTTGACAAATTAAGGCCTTTCTTCTTGTAACAGTTTTACCGTATGAAGTCTTCAGTTTTAAAGAAATATTGAACAATCAAGAAACAACAAGTGCACGATTGCGCGGCCATAACTTCCAAGTCGAATATTTCCTAAAATTTTGATCTAGAGTTTATAATTCTTGTTTCGACAATTTTTGACAAATTCAGTCTTCAATTGACAAAAAAAAAATAGATCTCTAACCCAAGTAGTTGCTGAGATCTCCATGGCCGCGCAATCCTCCACGTTACGTTCGCGCGGCCAACTTAAAACCCTTGTATCTTCTTTATTTCTACTTTGACAAATTTTTGGTTTGTTCCCTTCGATTTTGACAAATTCCGACAATTTTTTGGGCGAAGTTTTTTTTTGTTTGGATAACTTGGCGGAGCAATCGTAACGCACACCTTTGGATAGGTACCAGATCCGCTGCCAATTCATTTATGAAAATATTATGTATTTAAGGAAAAATCTACATCTTTTTAATAAAATAAGTGATAGACATAATTTTAATACTAGAAATAAAGATAAACTAGATCAACCATTTTTCAGATTATCTAAAGTACATACATCTTTTATGGGGTACTGTGTTAAATGTTACAACAAAATACCTTGTGATATATTACAATTAAATGAAAGAAAATTTAAAACTCATGTAAAAAGTACACTTTGTTAACAAGCATATTACAGATTAGAGGATTATATCCAAGATAAGAATGCTTGGAAACATGCTGGTCCTGCTCCATAGGACAATTTAGAGTCTAGACAAAATCAAACTGGTTGCTTACTTAATTGTATTTATTTTTTATTATACGACATTGATTTTACGAGTACATCCTGTGATTACTTCCTCACACACTGACTTATTAATTGTAATTTTTTAGTAGATTCGTCTATTTTTACAATGTTTGTGAATATGTGAACACCATGTATCAACCACATAATTAATTTATCTGTCGTTTGCTCCACTTTAAATTCTTTTTACTTTATACAGTAACTTTATTCTAGGTGCATCGTATTCACATATAATTATATAAATAATGTACCTATACAAAATATTGTAAAACATTTTAAAAGAGTAACGGTGGAGTTTCTTGCCCATTCTTCTCCATACGAAAACTACCTTTTGGAAGGGGCAGTAGAATCAATACTTTATTTTGTAAAATTTTGACGTTCAAAAGTGCCTTCAAGGGCCTATTTGAAATAAATGATTTGACTTTGACTTTGCACTGGCTAACCTATAATGATTGTATTATCTGTGTAGTTTGTGATTCCGCGGTTGTCAATGTCGGACGCGCGGCTAGGTGTTTTCCAGCGCAGAGGAGATTGTAATCTATGTGTCTGTTGCTGCTGCATCGAGGTGGTGTAGTACCCTATACTGTGTTATTGTGAGTGATTAGTGAGCCATCTGCTATGATCACGTTACTTTGTGTTTCATACTTAACCTAACTTTGCATCTGCGAATGTGCCACGCTATGCTGCAAACTCTCTGCCTGTAAACCGCTGCGATGTGCTGACCTTTCACCTACTATGCTTCCCACACCGTTATATAACAGTAAAACGAGGGTAGTGTGAAAATAATTTATGACATTATTCGCACGCATGTTGTGTGAAAAACCATTACCACGATGGTAATATTACTGATAATTATAAAAAGTATAACCGTATAGCTATTATCATGTGATAGGACCGATTCGTGTGAAAATTGCATAGATAACGGATTTTTTCGTTGTAGTGAAAAGCTTCAATGAATTAAAAAAAAACAAAAACCCGACTGCAAAAACACATAACTGAAAAGAGAAAAACAAGCATTATAATCTATAGAATTTTGGTATCGCAGGCAGGGACAAACTAATAACCGGAAATATGGTGTAAGTTTTGTTTGTCGGGGGCCTGCGATACCCAAATTCTATAGATTATAATGCTTGTTTTTCTCTTTTCAGTTATGTGTTTTTGCAGTCGGGTTTTTGTTTTTTGAATAATTTTCTTTATTTCAAGCTTTTTAATTTTATTAATAATCTAAATTTGGAATTGACTCATTACTAGCTTTTATTTGAGATCTTTTTTTTTTTTAAACCTTCCCCTCTCTTTTTTTTGTATTTGCAGATGCAATATATAAATATTATATAGCCTAAGACACTTCCACAATTAAGACGAATCTAACGACACCTCATATGTTAAAATCCATCAAGCCGTTTAGGCTACAGAGCGTGCCAAAGAAATAGACATACATACATACAAACAAAAATACATACATACATACATACTCTCGAAAAACATTACCCTCTTCTGGGGCAGTCGGGTAAAAAAGGCACGATATTTTTCTTTTTCATTATTTCTTTTTTTATAATATATACTACACAACAAAAAGAAAAAACTAATATTTGTTTTCAAATCTTCGTCGTATGAGCTTTTCAGAAATATATAATAGTATATAGGTTGTCTAACAGAATCAATACGAAATATGACTCTGAAAGTTAAGAAATTGTACAGTAAAACTGGAAGAGTGTAGGAAAAGACATATTGTACCCTTCTGTTTATTAATTTATAAGCCTTAATAACATAAAATACCTATTGCATATTGAAGAACGACATTTAAACTATTAAATAAAATTAAAAGTGTGTCTCGATTAAGGTATTCATATATATCATTTTTGATATGACGTTGTTCTACCATTTTCCATAGTGTGTCGTAACAAATGCCACTCCACACCATTATCGAGCCTCACTCGTAGCCCACTGTTTCAACCACAGAATGTTCAGCGAGCCTTTCCCCGCGGCGTTTATACACGTCTGACGTCCAACAGGACCTCGTAAAGCGATTCTTGATTCATCAGAGAAGAGAACTGCCTTCGATTGTTCCGAAGTCCAATTTAACTGTTCTCGAACAAATCCAAGTCTCGCTCTTCTGTGAGTTGTGGTCAGTTCTGGGACTCGAACTGATCGAAATACTTTCAGATCCGTCTCTGCTAACCTTCTTCTTATTGTTATTAAGCTCACACTTACATTTCGTATGTCAAACAAGCGTACGATACTCAGAAGCCGTTGTGAACCGAGTTCGAGGCGATGTAGCGATCATCTTTCTCTGATATACACCTTCTATGACCGTGCCTTGACATTCTTGTGTAAGAACCGGTCTTTCTGTAACGCCGGATAGCATCTTATATAGTGGTTCGTGGATATCCAAGCATTCGTCCATTCGGACGGTGGCTAAACCCAGCGTCTGCAAGTGCCACAGCCCTGGCTGCTCCAGCTGCGTCTAGTGGCGTTTTTTTTTGGTGTGAATGAAATCACGGCACCCCTAGACCTCATTTTTATTCGAAGAAATGGTATTACAACGTTTTAAAACAAACTTATCCTTCACACAAAACGAGCGGCGAGAATATCAAATTTCAACTTAACTGATTATTGTTAATTAAAAACTACAGAAGTAAACAAAACGTGGGTCTGATTGACTTATGAACTTACGCCTAATAGTCACAGCGTAAGTTATAATAAACAAACGATATGGAATTTGAGATGGACGGCCGATTAAATGTGCCCCTGAGTGTACTACTAGTCAATGTTAAAAAGAAACAATTAACTATAAATAGTAATTAATTAAAAAAATACAAAATAACCGCAAGTGAGATTCGAACCCTCGCCTCGCCGTAATCACACTTATCAAAGCACGTTAACTACTATTAGTTGATAATTTCAACCAACAAAGTAAATGGCATGCTATCTCAGTGTGAGTTGCAAACAAAGTGAGTGTTTGCGTGTATATAGTAGTGGAACAACTTATAGAAGAAGATCGTAAGTCAAACCGAAGCGTCAGTCTATTGCTTTGTGAGATTGCTAATGGACTTATGAGCGCTGCTGTTTATTACTCGAGCTCTTGCTGTTCATTAGTCGAGCAATCTGTTTCAGATTGCTGTCAAAAACGGCCTTTTGTCAGCCATTCTGAAACAGATCGACGCAACTAACTTTTATTTTTACTGATATTTGTATTCATAATCTGTTTGGTTTTTGGTTTTAAATAGATAGAATGGTCCTGAATGAACCAAGAATGATAAACAAACTCTATATCAAAGATCTGACCATAGTTCGAGCCGAAATGTTCATTTCTTTGCAGTCAGTGCCGACTTCGCTGCCCAAGATGGCGGATACGATGTTTTTATTTAGATTTTGTTGATTTTGTAAATGTTTTTGTTAGGCAACAAGCCTTTGTGTAGTGTTTTTCCACTATTAAAATTATCCAACATTAGAATGCACGTATAGATTTGAATAAAGTGTGACACGAAATGTCGTGTTATCCAAAGTTTGTTTTGCGGATTTTGTGGTTTTGTTAGAAGTGCCGTAAAGTGCAAAGTGATAAAAAATACCTAAACAATTTTAACAGTTAAAACTCTGTCTGCGATAACATGTGGTCTAAACAATAGACCAACTACAATAATGCTCCTTTGTTTAAGTCTCCGCGGATAACAAAAGGTATTTATAAACGCTTCTTTGTTTACGTTGTCGGGTTCAGCGGCTACCCGTCATAACTTTGTTTTTATTTAAGGCCTGTTAGTTTACAAAAAATGTATGGGGAGTTATGTTTTTTAAAATTGATTATTGTTAAATAGTGTATTTTTATGTTAATAAGACCATCACATTTATTTTAATTTTTTTTTTTTTTCTAAACGACGTTTTATTGAGAAATCCCCCTCCCCTGACTTTACATTAAAATTAACAATATACACACATCAAAAGTGTCTAGGGATCAACATATATTTTTGCAATAACTTTTCTCCTGATTGATATTAATTAAAATTTTCTTTAAGGATTCATCAAATAAAGTGTTTTCGTTTGTCACAGTAACGATAAACCAAGTCACCTTTGCATTAATAAAGAAATTTGCCATTTTCCTAATAAAGGGATTTTTGACATTTGAACCACTAACATTAAAGTTCGAAAAAAAGACTGAAATAACAGTTTTCTTTAAAATTTTATTGGGTAACTTAAACAATTAATAATCCGTGTTTCTACCGCGAACACTAACAACACAAGAACATCGGTTTGGCATACTCAAAATGAGTTCATCCAAATCACGCTGTGGAATGGCCGCCCATGTTCGTTGCAACAACAAAAAAAGGTCTTCTTGCGACTGGATACCCTCCATATTCGGCAGAGCTCTTCTCTGTAGCATATCCCATGCATGCTCAATCGGGTTCAAGTCTGGCGACTGAGCAGGCCAGGGCACGACATTGATGTTAGCTGCGGCGAGAGTCTGTCTTACAACTCTTGCGGTGTGCGGTCGTGCATTATCATGCATTAACTGAAATAAGGGACCGATTTGCACTTGTAGAGGAACGATGACGTCTGATACAATCGTCTCAGCATAAATTTGAGCGTTGAGGTTGCCTCTAATCCAAATCAACTCAGTTCTTCCGCCGATCCAAATACCCGCCCATACCATGATGGTTCCACCACTATAAGGATGGACTTCCTGGCAGGATTTTAATCGCTGTTGGCGTCCAGGGGTTCTCCAGTGTCGTATACGTCTTGTATCCGGTCTCATACCAAAACGAGACTCATCAGAAAAGCACACGAAACGCCATTGTTCTTCTGCCCAATTTCTGTGTTCAAGAGCCCATTGATATCGAATCCTACGATTGTGCATTGCTATAGGTGGTACCCGTAGCGGTCTTCGGGAATGAAGGTTCACTTCATGCAAGCGGTTTCTGACTGTTTGGTCGCTAATTAAGTTCCCTGAAGAGTGATGAAGCCTCACGGCTAACATCATGGCGGTTATTGTTGGAGCTCTTCGAGCTAAGATTTGAATGTATCGGTCTTGTCTCCGTGTGGTGCAGCGATACCGTCCTCCATGGCGCTCAGCCACGGTACCAGTGCTTCGGTAACGTGTCCAAAGTCGACTGATAACACTCTGACTTGTATTCAGAGCTAAAGCCACAGTACGTTGCCGGGAACCAGCTTCTATCATTCCCACGGCTCTGAGCATTTCTTCCCTGCTTAAATGACGTCGCTGCTCCATAATAACGTTGGTTTTAATCAGTAGTAGGGAAACAGTAGCACTAATAATGTCTTCAATGCGTTGTATGTTTTTATAGGGAAAATATTGACAGCTGATTTTCATCTTTTACTCGAATTTGATTCACAGTTCCTGATTCAAATTATGAAATGCACCAAAAAGGATCCATATAAATTTATAAAATCATAAATTTATTACAAAGCCACATCTCAATCTCAAGAAATCCGCATAAAAATGCTTGATCCCTAGACACTTTTGATGTGTGTATTACGAAACACAACTGTACTCTACCATTTTTAATGTGTAAGCTTATTGCATAACGATTCTAACGACAGGTCCCATACAAAACTTTAAAGATATCGCCGTGTGTGCGACCACAATGTGGTTGCGCGACGCGGCTAAAAATCGCGTAAAAAACGCGCGACCGAAGGCGCACTCGTCGCAAAACCGCTTGGCTAATGAAAGGCTACTACGGTTTGGAATGGGCAACTAGCTTCATATTTCTGATTGACTGACTCCTTTACAATTCAAAATCGCCTGTATAAATGGTTAAATTCAAATAAATGCTATGAGTTTTTTTGAATTTTAAGTTTTCATATACTTAATATTTTAAAATTCACTGAAATTAAAACCAACCTACTACACAACATCGATTATTAGTTCATACATATTTCTGCCCTGTTCTACTGTCAGTGATTTTAAGAATTTTATGAAAAAATATGAACATTCTTATATAATCGATCAGCTGGACACGAGTAGCATAGAACCGGTTGATGTGGTAGTACCTGGGAGAGGCCTATGTCCAGTAGTGGTCAACTTTCGGCTGAAATGATGATGATGAGATAAACTGCAGCCGACCGGACGCATCGCAGGGCTAGACGTTACCAAATACATAGTTTCAGATATTTCCATACTGACCCTTATAAATGGATCACTGAAAGTTTTGAGTATGAATGTGGGTGGCTATATGAGTAGGTAGGGGAAGACCAGAGAAACGATAGATGAACTGGGTGAAAGATGATATGGCTAGAAAAGGAGTGACTACCGAGATGACGACTAATCATCATCATCATCATCATCATTATGTTCCCACTGCTGGGACACAGGCCTCTTCTCTGTGAGAGGGAGTGGGCCGTAATCTACCACGCGGGCCCAGTGCGGGTTGGTAGATGTCACATGTCTTCGAATTATTTGGTTCTAAGATATGCCGGTTGACGACTAATACTCGTAGAGAAGTATAATGAAAGAAATAATAAAGCAGGTAAAGCAGGAGGATGATGAAAATTTAAATAAAATAATAATCCGTTCTGGTCACTGCGTGCTTCAAAATAATTCCACGGAAAATTCTTCATAAAAATTCGTAACGGTAATTATATGATGTGATAGACCATAATTAATTTAATCATTTAGAACGAATCTGAAACAATATAATTATGAAATGCAATTTATGCTTTTATTTCATGCTGTTTATTTTCAGTTCCATTACATTAATAAAATACTAATCATTTAGGTATGTACTTGCATAATCGCTGTAGGTACAATTAGCAACGAAAGGCGATGAAGAGAATTGAGAACAATAATTAAAGAAATTCGGAACAAAAAGTAATATTTATAAACTCTTAACTATAACATGAAATGTTGAAAACCAGTGTGTCGAATAATCAACATTAATTTAACAGTGTTAATCGATTTGGAGGGCTGGTATATCACCGCCTTGAGGTGAGTTTAAATACCGCCCACGAAAGAAATTATGATAGAAATGCACAATGACAGCGTTGTGAAAAGATTATTATAATTTGCCTGCTTCACTAACTCTGTTGCAGATGGGCGTAACCATGGTGGGACAAGGTGGGGCAGATGCCCCATCCTGTCCCTAACTCGAAGCAAAAAATTGGGTTTAATTAATCATTCATTTGGTAAAATTAAAAATTACCGCGTGAAGAAATGTAGTATCGATGAATCGAGCGCGCATGCGTAGTTATACAATATTTAACAAAAAAACCCTGTCCGATCCGAATGGAGCACATATTAAAGGAATTGCAATAATATTATATATTGGTTCTTGCGTTATCAATACTATAAAAATAAAAATGTAACAAATAAAGTTCATTATATTCAATATTCAAAACTTCTACAGAAATGCATAAATAGCTCAAGGAAGAATGCAAATATCAAATTTATTAATGAAAGTGGAAACAAATGTACAGCGGTATGGAAAGTAATTAAGGATGAAATTATGGGTAATAACTATAAGAACGATGTGGATAATATCCTAATTGACAATAAAGTACTAACAGACCCCGTAGAAATAGCAACTGCGTTTAATAACCACTACATTAATACAGCACACTCTTCTAGCACGAGTACAAAGCCGCACTACGATGAAGGTTCACTAGTTCATTCGATGTTTCTAAAACCTGTGTCTGAAAACGAAGTCAGAGCGGTGATGACATCATTAAGAAACACAAGTTCGGCAGGTTATGACGAAATTAATACGAAGATTATAAAAGCATGCACTGATGAACTTATTATTGTAATGACATATTTAATAAATCTTTCATTTTCACTTGGCACTTTTCCAGAATCTTTAAAAGTATCAATTGTTAAGCCACTTTTTAAAAAAGGTGAAAAATCTGACATTAATAATTATCGACCAATAACATTAATCCCTATTATATCTAAAATTTTCGAGAAGTGTATGTGTAAGAGATTGATTGACTACTGTGATAAATTTAACATTATTAAAAAAGATCAATTTGGCTTCCAAAAAAAGAAATCCACAACACTAGCTATCTTCACTCTTGTAAAAACCATATTGACTAATATTAACCGAAACCACCTTACTACAGGGTTGTTTTTTGACTTATCGAAAGCCTTTGACCTAGTATCTCACGACCTGTTGCTACAGAAATTGGAGGCAATTGGCATTAGAGGTATTGCACTTCAATGGATATCGACATACTTGAGTAACAGACAACAGCGTGTTATAATTACAAAAGTGACTGGAAAGAACGACATGACACCACACTCTTCTGAACTCAAATATAACAAATATGGCGTCCCACAAGGAAGTGTATTAGGCCCAATTTTATTCATTCTTTATATTAATTCTATTACTGACATAACTAATCATAAATGTATATTATTTGCTGATGACATTTCCATTATTGTGACATCGGATAAAAAGAATACTACAATTGACGATCATGAAACTGACATTAATAACACAATTGACATACTGATTGAATGGCTAAATAAAAATAATTTATCATTAAATCTTGCAAAGTCTGTATATATTCAATTTCACAGATCAAATAATTCTAAATATAATAATAATAAAATGAAGATAAATAAAATTAGTGAAGTAACGCAAACTAAGTTTCTAGGTGTTACTTTGGATCAAGATATGAATTGGAAATCCAATGTCGATATTGTCTCAAAACGAATAAATAAGTTTGTATTTGCGCTGAGAAAAATTAGGAACATAACAAACGTCCAAACGGCAATAATATCTTATCATGCATATGTTGAATCGGTGTTACGCTATGGATTGATTATGTGGGGCAATAGCACCGATCAAAATAGAGCATTTGTTGCTCAAAAAAAATGCATTCGAGCAATCTACGGGCTTCAATCCGACGATTCTTGTCGGCCGGTATTTCAGAAACTTGGTTTGTTACCGCTACCGTCTCTATATATATATGAGATATGTATGTTTGTGTGGAAGCATAAGGAATTATTTAAAAAAGCAGATGATGTAGTTCCTCGAAACCGGCGCGATCCTCACAGGCTCGTACTGGATGTCATGCCAAGGCTAGCCAAATATAATAAAAGCTGTTTGTATATGTGTGTAGAAATATTTAATAAAATACCGAGTGACTTAAAAATTCTAAATACAAGATTATTTAAAAGTAAATTGTATGATTGGCTGTCCACAAATAGTTTTTATAGTGTAAAAGATTTTTTTTTTGACAAAAAATTTAAATGACTGAAATTTTAAATGTATAAATTATAAATTTTAATGTATTATATAATTAAATGTACCAAATTTCATATAATAATTAATTAATTAATAATATAATGAAATGTATGCACGACAAATTTGCACGCTTATAATGTTAAGCAAAGACATGTATGCTCTGTATTTAATTTTTGTACCATCTTCTATACCATGTTTTTATGCAAATAAATTTTATTCTATTCTATTCTATTATTCTATTCTATTCTATTCTATTCTATTAATAAAAAATAAATAATATTGAAAATAAAAAAGTTATTGCTATTTAAAATTCACATTCTTAGTACCAAAACTACCCAAAATCCATAAAAAAATTGTTATGACTTTCAGACACCCGCTAAACGAAACCACCCCGCGTACTTAATAACCCGCTAAAATGCCCCATTAAAAAAAAATGTGGGGAGTTTATATTTTTCTTTTCTCCTGACCACATAAATATACTCTCAGTACGATACTTAACAGGGTTCACGGATCGGACAGGGTTCTTTTTACATGTTATAGTTTTATCGAGATAATTTAACCCACCCATAAAAAAATGCCGGGTGTGCTGTCGCTTACTGTACCTGAACCAAATAATAAGAACGAATAGAAAACAATCATATCATACATATTATTCACGGACAAATATTATCATAAAGTTAATTAAGCTTAAAAAATTATACTTATTTAACGACCTATAGGTACCTGATTAGCATGACTCGAGTCAAATCAAGAGCAGTATAAGTTACTAGAACTTGAACTTCACAACTTACTGTTTCAGTAAACTCGCAAAGGTAAGAGATACCTACTTACATACATAATATCTACTTCTTCATATTAGTAGATAAGGTTTAAAGTCGAGCTTGACGAAATTAAACCAGGCTACCGGGATACCTATGTTACTAAAGTTTATAATTTTATCTACTTTCGTTTTAAATTTATTGTTTATTTATCTTTCTAAACTCAAAGTTTGAAGCAACTCGCCGCGAGTAAGTATTCCCTGCAAAAATTAACTTAATCAAGATTATGTTTTCAGATGACAATGATTCTGCAGCTCCTGGTAGCAGCCGTGGCCGTTGGTCTGGGCGTAGACGCGAGGTTGGGGACACCGACATACAAAGAACATCTACAGGCAATGGAAGAAGCCGCTGCAACGCTGGAAAAAAATATGTTGTACGTATCATTGACATTATCAATTATGTCATCATCATCATTTCAGCCGAAAGTCGTCCACTTCTGGACATAGGCCTCTCCCAGGACCGGCACTACCACGGTGACCGGTTCTATGCTTCTCGTATCCAGCTGATCAATTATTAATTATATTAAAAAAAATCATTTAAAAAAATTGAAATTCACTGACAGACTACGCATAGCCTAACCGCGGGGTCTAGAAGTATCACATACTTATTGCTTCTTCGACATATCTGATTCAGATATCTGTCAAACGGACCCCATAAGTCAGCGTATTAGGGGAAGAAAATTTGTGTGTTTATTTGTTCGTCATTTTTGCGTCGCCAATCATTTCAGAGCAGCCACTCTGATAGACATTGTAAATCAAATTCACGAGTGAAATGGAACTGTGACCACCAACTAAAATTATTACCTACTTTTTTAGTGATAAAGACATTGCGTTGCGTGCATGTTTTATTGAAATTCTCTTCATCTTTTGTAACATTAGATCCATGGAGGGCAACATACCGCTCCTGAACGACTACAGACGTCATTACACCGAGATAGTCTACGTTGTCAACTATATAGGGATAAAGGAATCTGTGTGCGGGTAAGTTTAAAATTTATAAATGACAAAAAAAAAAACATCGAAATGAGACTGCTTCTCTTGCATTTGCATTTCTTACATCTTGAAAATGATTTTAGAGAACATTTAGTTAAACTCTATATACTGTTCAATATTTTTTTCAGTACAATCGACTATTTCACTTATTATCAAGAATTTGTTAACACTTCGGCACCATATGCAATCAGTAATCCAGAAGGGGTTGTAGATGAAATCAGGCGAGTTCAGGTTGATGTTCAAAACACCATTGATGTGGTAATTCTTTTTTTACTATTACCTATGTTACTAAAAACAATCCGGGGAGCTAGCTATTCGTACAGAATAGCATCTCCAAATACGCCCTGCCACTCCCTCCGAATCCATCCAAAAAGAAACAAGAAATTTCAAAAGTAGTACCCATGTATATTCAGGAAATAATTTGTTTAGGATTAATATATTCACATAACAACTGTCATTTTTTGACAGTTGTATTGGCAAATTAACGTACATGAATTTGCTTGACAATTAATTTCCCCTTGACTAAGTAAGGACTCGACAATATAATATTACGGCTAAACCAGAGCGTATTTCTTGGATTACGGTCGAAAGCAGTGCGAAAGTTTTAATTATTGGTAAAAACGGCTCTGCTTGCGGTAGTTTAATATCTATTGTCTTTTTTACAGTTAAAAAATTTAATAGACGCCTGCGTTCAAAAATCGGAGGTCTGTAATAAATTTATTGACGATACTGTAAAAGAGAATCCGGATCAATTTCGCCATCCAGCTAATGTATTGATGGCTGCTGGTGATGCTGCAACAGATTTTAATGTATTAAATGGAAAATTTGAAGAAGTCTCGAAGGATCTGAAAGCACATCAGTATGTTATTACGTCACCGAAAGATTTGGTAAACCTCGTGTTCGCAACAGGTAATATTTATCGTCAACTGAATGGAACTAACTGCACTTCTTAAATGCTAAGAATTCTGTAAAAGCAATGATTAGTGTTTGATATTATTATTATATTGATATTATTGTTTCATGATTATACTTTTACTTCCTAAATAGCTTTGATTCCACGAAGTTTGCGACATTACAATCAATCATATACTACAACTAGACAGTCTTGTATGTCTGTTTTTTTCTAAAGGTTTGTTGCCATTTAACATTTCATAGTTTAAATAAAATAAATGACGTGCACAAGTGTTATTTTGAACCATGAAAAAAATACAATGTTCTTAATTTTCTTCAAATATAAGATAAATATTTTCGATTACCCGTGTATGTTTTGATTTCCAACCGTACCCACATTTTATCAGACATTAGACCAAGTGCGTCCAACCACCTATTTTGGCTGTTTTGGTAAAGAAAAAAAAAATCAATTCTCTACTTAGTGCCATCCACGAAGTCGCGTCCCAATCCGTACTAAAGTACAGCTTACAGGGGGCCTTTTTTTTTTTTTTTTGGGTGGGAAATCATCCAATGACTTCTCCCGCTCTGGGCGGAGCGGAAGGGCGTGTCAGACTTTTACTGACTAAAACCCACCCGTGTTCCTTCCCTTGCCATGCCAGGGGCCACGGTTTCCCCTTGGGACTACCCGCAACCCCGGCAGGCATCGGCCCTTACGGACCCCGTCAGTTTTGCTGACATCTCTTTGAGGCGCGCGTGGAACACGACGCGCCGTCGACCCGGGCCTGGTCCTTATCGGACGGCGAGCTGCCCTCTGCTCTCCGTCCGCAGGCCCGCGCCTACGGTGGCCGGAAATCGGCTATCAATTCCCGACGCCCGGGAAGTCTCCTACGGCGGCGGCGGCTAGGGCTGGTAGGGCGCGGCCTCTGCCACTCCCTCGCGCGCTCCGCCTCCTCCTTCGCGAGCATTACTGCTTCGCAGAAGGAGGTGACGGCTTGCCATGCCCTCTCGCTCCGCACCATGGCCTGGACCAGGGCCGGACGCGAGAGGTCACTGCCGCCGATCGCCTCCACGGCTTACAGGGGGCCTACCACCACCTTCAAAGCAGTAATATTTTAATCTTACTTCAGTGGGGGAAAGAGATGGAGCTATGTGTCCTGTAGAGCTTCATCTCTTTCCCACACTAATGTAATATTAAAATAATACTGCTTTATTTATTTTATTTTTTATTTATTGAAACTTTATGCACAAGTAATAAAAAATACTGTACAAAGGCTGAGGCAAAGGGGCTTTAGAGGTGAAGGTAGGCCCCCTCTATATTAATCGCGGAGAGGGGCGCGTCTTCCCGGATGGCACTATCTGTTCATGGCCAAGCATTATGATCATCAACTCGTCCTACATGCCTACGGCCCATTTAGGACGACTTGCAGAAAATCAAAATCTATACTGATAATAAAACAGTAGAATCCGGTGTCTGTCTGTTTGTCTGTTCGCGCACATCTCCGGAACTACCGAACGGATTTTCATGTAGTTTTCACAGGTAGACAGAGATCAATTTGGAAGAGAATATAGGAGGTGGGCAGTTTATCATTTGTGAACATAAGAAAACTAATACAACTGTATCAACTGTTACATAGATTACAATACTTTTTCTAAGTGGTGCAAACTCGAGGCGGTATTATTTGCGGCGCGATAACGCGGACGAAGTCGCGGGCAACAGCTAGTAAATAATATTTTCATTCTGCGAGTCGTCCCACGTTTCTTTTTGTGTGGAACTTTAAACTTTATTAACGTTCGGTACAGTTAGTAAGACAAGATAAAACAATATTTTTGTATGAATTTTTAGTTTTTACTTTCGTTTTGCTCATCTTCTTCTTTTTAGCGTGTCGATGGCAAAAATAAATAGTTTGGAAAATCCAAAAGTGCACGCCTCATACATAACACTCATTCATAAATGAAAAAGAAATTCAATAAGTACATAGTTTCTAACAAAAAGAACAATTTATCACTTTTCATGAAGTCGTTATGTCAAAGACTATTTACAAAGATATTTACTTGGCGGTTGCTAGGCAACTTTCGAACGTCAAGTCATAGGTTGGAAATATTTATTTTCGTTAGTATTTTATTAATTATAATTAAACTACTTTAAATATAAAAGTTAAATTTAAAATTTAAAAAACCCCCGACACAAACAAAATCCTTTAAAAAGTTATAAAATAAAATATACTGGCCCTTTAAGTTTAATATAATTTGTAGTTAATATTTTGTAGTCGGGTCGGGGGACGGCATGCTATTGTAGAAAATATATTTTCAATTTTTCATTCGCCGTCCCCCGACCCGACTACAAAATATTAACTACAAATTATATTAAACTTAAAGGGCCAGTATATTTTATTTTATAACTTTTTAAAGGATTTTGTTTGTGTCGGGGGTTTTTTAAATTTTTTATTTAACTTTTATTTCCTGCTTTTTAAACTTTATATACGTATTACTAGTACATACGCTACGATCGATACGTGATCTGCTCACCTTTACGTATTTTTCCCACAGTAAAGTTAGTTACTAATTTATCCTGTTTTTATTGCTTCTCCATCATCAGACCCTTATAAATATATTAAAAAATATACCTATTCATTGAGACCATTCTAATGAGCCCAAACACGATACCACTACTATTAGTTGGTGAGGAGTTGGGTATCCTGCAAATACCAGGTAATGCTGCAGCATCAGTTCAAGGTTACTATGTTATTCTAATACCATTGAAGTAGCAGACTACCAAATTTAGACTCAATCGGACCTGTGGAAGATGCTCAAATCCATTAATCAATTAGAAAAGACCTGATAATCTTCAAACGGCTGAATACATTTTCTTGAATAATAGCTAAGCACACTCCCGATCAAGCCACCTTTCAAACAAAACAAAAAAAATCTAAATCGGTTCAACCGTTTGGGAGCTACGATGCCACAGACAGATACACAGATACACAGACACACAGATACACACGTTAAACTTATAACACCCCTTTGTTTTCCGTCGGGGGTTAAAAATAGAACTTTCAATATTAGGCGTGATTGCGCTGAACTAACCTTGATGAACAAACACTTCTTAAAAAACTCACTGTACAATTGAATCGTCTGTGAAATGTGCACTAAGAAATGATAATTATTCTATCAATGTAATTCCGACCGAGGCATCTCTTTTAAACGATATTTGTCAATTGCGACAACTGTCACACAACTGGCAGTTATGTCAAACGCCATAAGATTACAAAAGGAGGATATACCTAATATGGTAAGAAAAGTTAATATGAACGTTAAGTTTAGTTTTCTTTAATTTTCCAATGTTCCGCGCGACTTTCTTAGTTTTTTCTTTCATAAGAACCATCTCCTCACAATAAGAAACACAACAAAAAAAGAATTAGCGAAATTGGTCCAGCCGTTCACTTGTGATACCGTGACCAAGGAAATAGGGATTCATTTATATATATATATATACCTATATATATATATATATAGATAGATAATATACGTAATAATTTTAAGTCCTTCATCCTCGAGGTTCCCGCGTTGCAAAAGGCTGACGTCCATACACCTGAATTTCACCAGGCGGAAGTTGCATGTAGATGTTACAGGGAAGCATTACCAAAAAGTGTGGTGTGATAATAATAAAATTATATGTTTGTGGTATAATATAAACCCAAGTCTAATTAGTCTGTGATGTAAAGGGTCTTTTATCACCCAAATTACTATACCTACATTATGTTACTATTATTATTGTATTACAACAGGTCTAAAAACATGATGCAGAATTTCAAAAACATTCAAACAATAAAGATTTTAAACATGTAGGTATAAATGTTTTTCAATATCTAACAAAAATACTATACGTAAACAACACATTAGAATAATCACAAATTTACACGAATATTCGGAGTCCTGAATCGCCAGCTGTCCGCGAGCTTAGGAAACGCCGGACCATTTCCCCTCTCGCCCAGTCTTCATGAATTTTGAAAGGTTTTTTTTTTTTTTTTGTCTCTTTATTTATTAGGGACTAGTACCATTAACAGGTCATGTCAGCCCCATCATTTCCAAGTAAGTTACTTACAAAATTTTCTTAAGACTATCCTTACATATTATAAAACAAAGTCCCCCGCCGCGTCTGTCTGTCTGTCTGTCTGTCTGAACGCGATAAACTCAAAAACTACCGAACGGATTTTCAAACGGTTTTCACCATTGGACGAAGTGATTCATGCGGAAGGTTTTAGTGTATAATTCATTAAGGTTTTGAGAAAATTGGCTGAAATATGACGATTATTGTTGAAGATGTCGGAAAAAATCATGCCGACTGGGAGCTTTACTGGCGTGCGCCGCGTAAGCCGTTAGAGATAAATCAAATTTATGTTCTAGAGTATTGTATATCTTAACAAATTCAACAAAAAAGTCCGCGATGGCATATGTCTATCTTCTAAGGATGACCCACAGTAACCATTTTTATCTTTCAAAATTTTATAAAATTTTCGTTGTTATTTCCGGAGCTATTTTGACCGGTATCATATTAATCCTTATCCAATAAAATATGTTATTTAAATTGGGCATTAAATTTAGATTAAAATATGCCTTTACATCATATCATTTAAATGAATAGTTTAAGAGATATCTCAGTTTCAAAATTACGCGTAACAAAATAATTATGGTTGACGGCAACCCGGCGCAGTAGGCTACCACTGCGTCCGCTGAAAGTTAGTCAATGACCTTTTCCTTGGCTATTAGGTATGTATTCCCGGTAGAACGTTCCCGTGGGATATTTTGCGACATCCACGCGGGCGAAGCCGCGGGTAAAAGCTAGTTAAATATAAACTTATAAATAAGCTTAGCTTTATTGCTTGCAGGGTAAGCCAGAATACACTGAAGTTTACCTAAATCGAATGTATTTAATTTAATTTTATTTTTATACTGGCTGGACCTACTTGGGGAGTACACCCAAAATATTTACGTAGATTATACATAGCCTTGATTCGTAGCAGGATAGATTACGCATCTTGTCTACATGACAATAGTGCCGAAAGTCATATTTCAAAGTTAAACTTGCTCCAAAATCATGCCCTTAGAATTATTGGCGGATTTATAAAAACAACTCCTATACACGTTATGGAGTGTGAGATCTGTATACCACCATTGTTTTTGAGAAGGCAATATATTGCCTATAAATATTGTTTTAAAGCTCGCTCTTTTTCGAATAATCCCACCATAATTTTGTTAGAAGAACTCCAAACCCTTTGTGCTTGGGCACGCCACAATTGCGGCGATAAGTCCCCTCTTTGAGGAGTGGCTAGAGAGGCGCCACGGCGCCCTCACCTACCGCCTGACGCAGGTCCTCACCGGACACGGTAGTTTCGGGAGGTTCCTGTTTCAGATCAGGCAGGAGGAAACGCCCGGGTGTCACCACTGCGTGGATCGCCCGGAGGACACGGTGGAGCATACGGTGGAGGTCTGCCCGGCTTGGGCGGAGCACCGCCGTGTCCTCGTGCAGGCGATCGGCGGCAGTGACCTCTCACGTCCGGCCCTGGTCCAGGCCATGGTGCGGAGCGAGAGGGCATGGCAGGCTGTCACCTCCTTCTGCGAAGCAGTAATGCTCGTGAAGGAGGAGGCGGGGCGCGAGAGGCAGAGACTAAGGTCGCTCCCTCGAGCCCCTAGCCGCCGCGGTAGTAGACGCCCCGGGCGTCGGGAATCAATATCCGATTTCCGGCCACCGTAGGCGCGGGGTTGCGGACGGAGAGTGATGGGTAGCTCTCCGTCCGATCAGGACCAAGCCCGGGTCGACGGCGCGTAGTGTTCCACGCGCGCCTCAAAGAGTTGTCAGCGAAGCTGAAGGGGTCCGTTAGGGCCGATGCCTACCACTGGGGTTGCGGATAAGTCCTTAGGGGAAACCGTGGCTCCGGTCTAGGCAAGGGAAGGTACACGGGTGGGTTTTAGTCAGTAAAAGTCTGACACGCCCTTCCGCTCCGCCCAGAGCGGGAGAAATCATTTGATTTCCCACCCAAGAAAAAAAAAATAAAAACCCTTTGTGCTTATAGATACTGGCAAAAGAAAAAGAAACCATTATTACCTTTTGTATACACAGAGATTAAACACGAGAAAGTATTTGCCTCTTCCCCTCTAGCGATGTTTAATTTGGATATATGGAAAAAATAAATGTGTGTTAAGTGACTTAACTTCTGACCACTGTGGTTTATTAGCTAGCTTCCCCATGCCATTACATAAAAAGCCGCGTAAAATAGAATGCAGGCCCTATACAGCTAGTCGTTGCAATAAGTTTAAAAATAATATAGCTCATAGAATTACACCATCTATAGTAGAACTCGAGAGCCCTAATGAAATCTATGGAGCCCTTTTTGATGTCGTGCAAAAAGAGTACCAATCTACATTCAAGACCAAAACTATTAAATTTAATGGCACCAGCGCTGGCTTTAACCAATGGGCCACTCTAGGTATTTATAAAAGTAGAGCGAGACTATACGAGTTATATGGTTTGAAAAAATACAGGTTTGATACTCCTTTCCTAGAGTATGTTAAAAATTATTCAAAATTATTTAAAAAGGTTAGTGTTTATGCTAAATCGAAATTTTTGAGCGATACAATTAAAAATTCCAATAATAAAGTAAAAACCACTTGGAAAATTATTAACAATGAAACGGGTAAGTCGGTTAAACAAGATAAAGAACTTGAGATTATAGTCGACAGTAAATTAGTTACTAAAGCAGCTGACGTAGCTGAGGCGTTTAATGAGTTTTTTGCCAACATACCTTTAACTACGACTCGCTCCTTAACTTCGTCCCCGTCTAAAGCTGAAAACCTTTTGCTTAGTAGTGTGTCTAAAAGTAGTCGTTTATTTAGCTTCGAACATGTAACACCTCGTGATGTAGTTAATGTTTTTAACACACTCAAATCCAAAAACACTGGTGATTACTGGGGCATCTCCATTAAACTTTTAAGTAATATAATAGACATCGTAGCCCCCTATCTAGCTGTTATTTTTAATAAATGTGTTGACTCAGGAACTTTTCCTGACCTCATGAAGAGTAGTAAAGTCATTCCATTATTTAAATCAGGTAATAAAAATGACGTTGGCAATTTCAGGCCTATTTCTATCTTACCTGCATTTAGTAAAATATTTGAAAAGTTAATACTCAAGCAGTTACTAAGACATTTTAATTTAAATAGCCTCCTTCATAATGAACAATATGGCTTTACAAAAGGTCGTTCGACTACAGATGCGGGTGTTGCTCTGCTGAAACACATATTTAGCGCATGGGAGAACTCGCAAAATGCTATTGGGGTTTTCTGTGACCTCTCCAAAGCCTTTGATTGCGTGCACCATGACACGCTATTGCGTAAACTGCGTCATTACGGTGTACAAAACGAAGCTCTCGATGTTATAAATTCTTATTTAAGTAATAGGTCCCAATGTGTAGATATTAATGGTGTGAAATCTTCCGGGTTACCTGTTCAGTTAGGTGTACCTCAAGACTCAATACTGGGTCCATTCTTGTTCTTAGTGTATATCAATGACTTACCATTCTTTTTAAAGGGTATCTGTGAAGTTGTACTGTTTGCAGATGATACCTCTCTTATTTTTAAAGTAGACAGGAACAGACAAGATTTTGACGATGTAAACAGTGCACTCTCAATGGTTACGGATTGGTTTACAACAAATAACTTAGTTCTCAACTCCAAGAAAACGAAATGTATAAAGTTCGCTTTACCGAATGTTAGAAATCTAGGACCCAACATCGTCTTAGATAAAGAAGTGCTTGAAACTGTGGGCTCGGCAGTTTTTCTGGGCATAACAGTAGATGCCAAACTTCAGTGGGGCCCACATATTTCAAGTCTAGCGGGAAGGCTCAGCTTGGCCGCCTACGCTGTCAGGAAAGTAAGACAATACACTGACGTTGATACAGCTCGATTAGTCTATTTTAGTTATTTCCATAGCGTTATGTCCTATGGTATTCTGCTGTGGGGCAAAGCCGCTGACATTCAAAATATATTTGTTCTTCAAAAACGAGCTGTCCGAGCAATTTACCAACTAGGTACCAGAGTCTCTCTGAGAGATTTTTTTAAAGATATTGGTATTCTTACAGTGGCATCACAATTCATCTTCGCCAATATCTTATATATTAGGCAAAATATACACGTATACACTAAAAACAGTGATATCCACAATATCAACACCAGAAATAAAGACAAATTACGAGCTCCTTTTCACCGGCTTCATAAGGTTCTTAACTCATTTGTTGGGCTTGGTATAACCTTTTATAACAAGCTACCCACTTCTCTGCTAGATTTGCCTTTTAATGCGTTTAAAGCTAAAGTAAAATCCAACCTTTGTTCAAAGGCATACTATTCTATCAATGACTACTTAAGCGATAAAAATAGTTGGTCGCTGTGATTAACTCAAGACAATGTTTATGTTCTTTCTCCAGTTTTAGCTTACCTACTGACAGGTTATATGTTTATAGAATGTTTAATTTATTTGACTTTATTATACAATTTTTTTTATTTTTATTTATTGTTGACATGATCTACTCATTACAATGTTTTCGTATGAGTTGTATTGCAATATGTGATTAGCTAGCGACCTCGACAGTAGATTATATATTATTCTTGACTAACTGTTGATCTATTTTTGATTTATTTTTACTTCAATGGTCCTAGTTTATCATATCTAATTATGTGACTTCGAGTTACAGCTTTATTAGCTATATGTAAGCGGGCACGCCCTTTATGCCTGGAGGCTTTATAATTCGGGTATTAAGTTCTGTTTACGTTTTTAGTTTTTATTTTTGCTTGAGTTTAGATTTCGATATTTTTTTTTTTTTTTGTTGGTACATTGGCGCGTGCTAGCTGTCATTATGGCATATATTTTATTGAATGTTTTGTGTTGAGTAATGTAAATTATTTGCATACTATTGTATAGAATCAAGTTATTTTTTCTAACTGAACAGACAGCTGTGCTGCTGGGGAGTTTGTTGCGCCACTTCTTCTCTCCAGCAAAGGCACTAGGAAGTGGTGAAGGGCGGGCGTTTTTAGGGGACTGTCTTATGTAATTTTGACGTTCGAAAAGTGCTGATTCTCAGCCTAATTTGAATAAATGACTTTTGAATTTTGAATTTTTTTGAATTTTGGACTTCAAAAATAAAAATCGGTAAGTATCGGTAAGTAATTTTAACCAATTTGGATTGCGTTAAAGCGTCAAAGGATTCATATAATTATAGCTTACTGTTAAATAATATACTAGATGAATTAAATATTAAATATGCAGGATGGCAAAAAGTGTTTACGGATGGTTCGAAGACTAGGGATGGTGTTGGTGCTGCCTATGTTAGTAATAGTTTGGGAGTAAGTGAGGGTTTTAAAATTTCTTCTGAAGTCAACATTATGTGCGCCGAGCTATTTGCGATCTCAGAGGCAATATCTACTTTAAAAAATAGATGTTTAAATAATTATTTAATTCATTCTATGGCAGCTAAGTCGAAATCGAGCGCGAACCCTGTTTTGGAACATTTTCAATACTGAGAAACTAGAAAATAAAATTCATAGTAAATATAGTAAAGTTTTTCTTGTTTTTTTTTTTGTGTACATGCGGGTGCGCTCTGCGCGCAGGCACAGTATAATAAAGTAATAGTAATAAGTCTCGGCAGTGACCTTGAAATAATTACCAAGGTAGCATGGAAACGCTAAAATCATTAAATATGTTTCTGATTATATAAGTGTCCACATTAGTCATATTGTTAATTTGTGTATTACAACTGGTATTTTTCCACACCATCTTAAAACAGCTGTATTCAACCCACTTTAAAAAAAAAACAATAGGGAAAACATGGAGTGCTATAGACCGATTGCGCTCATACCAATTTTTTCAAAAGTCTTTGAGAAATATATATACGAACAACTTCATAAGTTTTTTGAAAAATATAACATTTTAACTGAGGAACAAAAAGGTTTCAGAAAAAATAAAACCATTAACATGGCTGTTTACGATTGGTTGAATACAGTCATTACAAATGTTGACAGCAGAATACCCGTGTGGACCATAAGATTTTGCTTAAGAAGTTAGAAGCTTATGGAATTCGAGGAACTATATTATTAAAACTGATAGAATCATATTTAATAAATAGGAATCAATACGTGGAAATTTCAAGAATAGATCCAAAAACTAAATCCGAATTAATATTTAGATCAAATAAACGAATAATTACGTATGGTGTACCACAGGGGAGCGTGCTAGGTCCCCCGTTATTTTTGATTTATATCAATGATTTACCAAAGGTAAGCATTCATCATATGTCACTATTTGCCGACGACAGCACCGTAACTATTAATAATACTAACGAGTTACAATTAGAAAATGAAATTAACAAAACCATCCAATCAATAATCACATGGCTAGATAATAATAACCTTAGGATAAATGTTGATAAGACAAAACTGATGTTGTTCAGTCAACGACCAAAGGTATCTAATATGATAATAGAACACGGTAGCAAAATTATTGAAAACGTAGGTACTACTAAATTTCTAGGTTTAAAGGCTGGATTGGAAAGTGCACACAGTGGAATTAAGCAAAAAAATAAGCAAATCTGCTTATGCTCTTCATAAACTGTCTTCGATCTTAGGTACCGACGCTTTGCTCACTGCATATCATGGCATCGTTGGCTCAATCTTAAGATACGGGGTTATTTTTTGGGGCAACTCGTGTAATAGAGAATTAATCTTTAAGTTACAGAAAAGGTGTCTCAGAGCGATGTTTGGACTAATAAGTACTGATACGTGTAAGCCATATTTTATCAAAAATCAAATATTAACACTCCCGTCATTATACATTTATGAGGTTGCGGTCTTCGTTAAAACAAAAAACTAAGCTTTTTAAGAAGCTATCCGATACTAATACCCGAAGTCGACGGGATTATAGTATATTATGCGGAAGACAGTCCAATACAGCACTGATGCATAAAAGTGTGTTTTGCATGGCGCCAAATATATTTAATCACATTCCGCCACACATTAAAGAATTAAATGTTAACCTATTTAAGAAAAAATTGAAGAACTTTCTAATTCAAAAAGCCTATTACAGTATTTCCGAGTTTTTAAAAGACAAAGTATTGATATAGTTTTATTTTTTATTTACATTGTATTATATCCATAGATAGAGTATAGTAACAGAATTATATCATTATTTGTTTTTCTTGTTTTTTGTGTTTTGTTATTGACATTGTGTATAATATTAAAATAAATTAATCTGACTTGTGTGTAATAATAATATGTGAATTTGTATGCTTAATTAATTTGACTTTTGACTTCCTAATTTTGTTTTATTACTTATACATTTCGATGACGAGTTTATGACACTATTCTGTAGTATATTTAAAATTTGATTGATGCAGTTTTAATTTGTTATGTTAATTTCTTTGAGTAACGGACAAAATAACTGATTATTTGAGATTTATATCCTATTAATAAAACCTATCTGTTTATGACTGTTCTGAAATTTTATTTAACATCTTGCATGCAATATGTGTGTATACTTATGTTTTGAACACATAAATTATCTTATCTTATCTTATCTTATCTTATCTTAACGCTCCGAAGTTTAAAAAAAAATGTGGTTCAACTCCAACAGGAATGTTTTCAGCCGCAGGTTCTTGGACGTCATGTATTTCTAAGATGCTACGTTCCTCTTCGACGTTCTGTGCAGCAGCAGCATCGATCCTTTGCCAGCAACGATGACAAATACTTTGTATGTTATCAAACACAATCTGCAAAAACCTTGAAATAATTACCTACGGCCGCTCAGTAGATAAACCTTCCGCGTCCAGACCAAAATAAACTCCGCGCACTGAGGTTGTTGCGTACTGATATACACTGAGACTTCGAAGCGCGTCGCTTCGACCATTTTCTACTGTTATTAATTTTTTTGTGGTATGACGAACAGGGTGTAAAGTTCACTCATCCTCATTTGAAAAGGTCGAGGATCCGGATCCGGCCAGACGGGTGTGGTGTCTGGCGGGCAACTGCCCGAAAGTTGATTTCGGATACTCGTATACAACGTGAAATTTGAATCACAGTTTTGCTAGAACAAACGTTGTTCAGACCATGCTCTACTATCATTCTATAGCATCCAATACGTTATTAAAACAAACTAAACTAGGCGTTCTCAAATAAGTCTTATGTTACTCAAACGTGTTCAAACATTAACCGTAACATCTAAGAACTCATCGCGGTAGCAATATGGCATTCAAAAGAGTTATGAGGAGTCCACGTGGACTACAAGGATGGACGGCCAATGCGGGCCGAAATTTTAATAAATAAATCAGTCTTTTTTGTGTTTTTTTTTTAAATACCATTGACTTTTTTTTTAAATTGATTGTTATAGAATGATAGTAGACCATGGTCTGAACAACGTTTGTTCTAGCAAAACTGTGATTCAAATTTCACGTTGTATAAGTCGTACGCGCGGTAAACTCTAATAGCGCGATGCAGGATTTGTGTGACGTCATGTCTTTGATGCGAAGTTAGTATGTGGCGAAGTAACCGCTACAATTTACTAAATTAAATTAATTGATACCCCAAAAGCTTTCACATGGCATTAGTTTCATCCCTAACCTAACCTAACCTTTTTTTTTTCTCGGGGTGGAAATCCTCAAATTCAAATTCAAATTCATTTATTGGTGTGATTTTTGGTACATTTTACATGAGATCTTAATAATAAATAATTTGTTCCTCAAAAACTACCTTAAAGGTGTACACTCTTTCACATAATAGTAGTTATCATAAAAAAGAATAGTCAACGTATTAAACTAAAACAATAAAATTACAAAGCATGCATTATTGAGCATTTCACTTCCCGTTTGCTTAGCTGGTGGAAGCTATTCCCCGACCCTCAAGACTCTGTGTGCCCCGACCTAGGGGTTCTACGTACGGGCTGAGGTCAGGTGCCATTGCACTAACCTGCTACGAGGATACGCTTGTGCTGCACGCTGCCTGCGCACGCCACCTGTGCGTCCTTCCTGCACCCGCTGTCTGTGCGCGCTTCCCGTGCGCGTTCCCTGTGCGCGCCACCTGCGCACAAGGGTGACAAGCCTGCGGCCTACCGCCATGAGCCTGTGCTGACAGGCGCCTGCTACCTGTCGACTTGCTGAGGGCGTCTGGCCTACCTGCTGAGCCTGCCCTGAGCAGGCCCCCACGTCTACCACGTGTTGCCAAGGACGGTACCTCCTATAACATTATGTGATAGTGCTCGGGACAGAACAGTGACTCTGAACAAAGTGACCTTACCCACGACCTAGAATTGTACTTACACAATATATGTATTAACTTTCCTAGCTGTTTCAATTAATTACTACCTACCTATCAGCTAACAGCCTGCACAGCCTACCCTGCGCAGCCCTCGCTGTTACAGTGGCATTGCTTATGCTCATTTTTTGCTCCTCATGGATGTCCTCCTCCCTGGGGCGGGCGAAGGGGTCTGTCAGACTCTTACTGACTAAAACCATCCTGGTGTTCCCTCGCACACTTGCGTCAGGGGGCTGCGGGCGCAATTGAGACTTCCGCTGCCCCGGACTGGTGACGGCCCGCACTTTGCGGGCCCCGCCCCGTAGGGGGAGTGAGGTGTTGAAACTCCCCCCGTTACGTCTTAGAGTGGCGCGCGTGGAACACTACGCGCCGCCATCTCGGGTCCTGTGTGATGGGGGGCGACGGATGTCCCCAAATCCGTCGCCCCTGGACCCATTTAGGGGGGCTGGAAGAGGGCGTTATCCGCCCTCCGCCGATGCCCGGTGCGCCTGCTGCGGGCCGGGTGAGTGGACGAGATCTCCCTCTCCCTTTGCGCAGCCTCCTTCTGCGAGAGGACTGTCTCGCAGAAGGAAACCACCGCGTCCCACGACTCGGCACTCCCAACCATCGAACGAACGACGGCCGGCAGTGACAAGTCGGCTCCAACTTCTGAAACGAGGGCACGGCGCGGCTCCTCCCACGCGGCACACTCCGCCAATGTATGCCGCGCCGTGTCCTCCCGACAATGGACGCAGTGGTGACACCGAGCGTCCGGCTCCCTGTTTATGCGACACAGGTACTTCCCGAAGCAGCCATGCCCCGAGAGCACCTGCGTCACCTGAAACGACAGGGAGCCGTGCTTCCTCCCGAGCCAGTCCTCGAGCACCGGCCGGACCGCCTCGATGGTGTTGAGGCCGGTGGGATCCCTAACCTAACCTAACCTAACTTTTTTTTTATGTTCAAAAACACCATGTTCGCGCTTGATTTCGACTTAGCTGCCATAGAATGCATTAAATAATACCTCAAAAGCTTTCACATGGCATGAGTCTCATCACTGTTGAGCGTTGGTACCAGACTCCATACAAAGTTGCCCATGGTCCTTTGTTTTCGCAAAATTTCCCAACTACCTTTTGGGCTTTTATAAAGTAATATAACCGGGACACGTAGGTATAGCAGCGTCGGTGAAGCAGCAGGACGCTCCAGTTGTTGCAGTTCCGCACTCTTTACGACTACCACACTTGACTTCCTCTTCTTCTTCTTCTCCATCTTGATAAGTCTTGATGTTATTGTGGTAATCATCAGTATCTACACTTATAATATCATTGGCAGCCATCCTGTTTTTATTTCATTACTTATTTACCAATGTAAACAAACAGAAATTATAACTTTAATTTGACGTGACAAATATCGTTGACATTGACAAATAAGCATCAGCCATGCATTCCGTTGTAAGAGAACTTATTTTATTGTTAATCTATATCTATACATATAATAAAATTGTAGAAAAGTGGTGTCTGTACAATGGAAATATATGAAAAAAAAATAGCAGGGATTGTTATTATATCGATGCTGAACCCGAGATTGTCATTAAATTTTTTTTTGTCTGTTTGTCTGTTTGTCTGTTTGTCGGTTTGTCTGTTTGTCTGTGTGTTTGTGCACGCTAATATCAGAAACGGCTTATTCGATTTAGATGCGGTTTTCAATAATATATTGTAGTAAGCTTCACTTAACATTTAGTGTTTATTTCATGTCAATCGGTTCATAAATAAAAAAGTTATGTCAATTTAAAGAATTACATCGAACATTTGTTATAGGTTAGGCATTTCTTTCCTTGATTTTCGGTATACTTATCTTAATTTTTATTTAGGGTTTGTATATAAATATTATAAGTATTTGGTATAGGTTAGGCATTTCTTTTCTTGATTTTCTTTATTAAGTATAAGTTTATTAGCTCAGGTTAGTAATTAATTTTTCTAGCAATTCTTTTGTTTTATAAAGTTAGGACGTTTGGTTTACACGTCTTAACACTTATTACTTAAACTGTGACAATTTTAGACTGTATAATAATCTGTAAGTATTTATAATTTAATTGTTTACGATAGTACGTGTTTACTAAATAACTGTGTGTTAAGTAGTAAGTACTATTTTATTGTAAGAATGCCTCAAAGAAGATCCAACCTCTCCCAATGTAGCAGAAATGCTAAAAGGATGAGATAAGTTCGATCACAGGAATCTGAGGAAGGTCGTGAGGCAAGGCTCTCTGCAACTCGGGAACATCAGGCTAGGTTTCGTGCTGCAGAAACTTCGACTCAGCGGGAATCTCGACTAAGTTCAAATCGTTCTCGAATGGTCGAGGTCGCGAAAAAATTTTTTCATACTAATGGGGTCAAGTCATGAAAAAGGTTGAAAAACACTGCCCTACATTAATCCTACTAATATTATAAATGCGAAAGTTTGTGAGGATGGATGGATGGATGGATGGATGTTTGTTACTCTTTCACACAAAAACTACTGAACGGATTTTGATGAAACTTTACAATAATGTAGCTTATACATTAGAATAACACATAGGGTACAATTTATAAAGATTTTATGTGATTTGGCCATAATATAACGATAAGTATCAAGTAAGTCGGAAAAATTCCTGCCCTCTGAGATCTATCTTTGCGTGCGCTGCCTTTTTTTTTTTTGGGCGGTTAATCATCCAATGACTTCTCCCGCTCTGGGCGGAGCGGAAGGGCGTGTCAGACTCTTACTGACTAAAACCCACACGTGTTCCTTCGATCCATGATATCTCTTTGAGGCGCGCGTGCCGTCGACCTTATCGGACGGCGAGCTGCCCGTTGCTCTCCGTCCGCAGGCCCGCGCCTACGGTGGCCGGAAATCGGCTATCAATTCCCGACGCCCGGGACGTCTCCTACGGCGGCGGCGGCTAGGGCTGGTAGGGCGCGGCCTTTGCCACTCCCTCGCGCGCTCCACCTTCTCCTTCGCGAGCATTACTGCTTTGCAGAAGGAGGTGACGGCTTGCCATGCCCTCTCGCTCCGCACCATGGCCTGAACCAGGGCCGTACGCGAGAGGTCACCGCCGCCGATCGCCTCCACGAGGACACGGCGGTGGTCCACCCAAGCCGGGCAGACCTCCACCGTATGCTGCGTGCGCTGCCTAAACCGTTAGAGTTACATGAAGAAAATGTATTGTGGGATTGTTTGTCTTAAAGAGTTTTTATGTGGAAGCCTTTATAACCAAAATAGTGAGCAATAAATACAGTTAAATTGAATACTTTTTTTACATTGCATATTTTAGAGTATTTAGTTAATTCTTATCAAAATAAATACCTTCATCTTTTGGAATTTAATGTAGATAAAGTTTGTCTTTTACACTAAGTAGTTTGGACAAATAGTTTAAAAGTTAGAACGATAAGAATGACCTGCGATATTGAGTCGACGGGCGGCGCACAGAACGAGGCTGGAGGGGCGGGCCAGCCAGGGGATGACGCGCCAGAGCGCCAAGTAGAAGCTATTGCTTAATAATTATGTTCGAGAAATAACGTAAATAACGCAATTAATTGTTGAACTGTCAAAATGAAACCCATTGCTATTGTAAGTGCTACGCAATTACCCCGCTGATTTAGGACATGTTACACGTTCCTGTGGGATAATTTCCGACATCCACGCGGGCGAAGCCGCGGGCAGAAGCTAGTTATAAAATATAAATGGAGTTACGAAATCAATAATTATGATGGTAGGATTCATAACGTTTATGTAAGTAATAAAAAGTTGCCCAAAACCTTTTATACGCTTATCATTTTTAATATACTTCAAGAAGTACATCTACGGTTGCGTATGAAAAGTAGCATCGTTTTGTGGAATGTAGGGCTTTCAATACCGGTATTCGGGATCCCGTAATACCGGGATCCCGGATATTTATTGACATTTTTGTGATTTATTTTATTATCAGTATCTACTGATAATAAAATAAATCACTTCACTAACAAAAATTTTTATACCATTCCCCCTCTAAAAAGCTTATTTTATTCACTGAAAACAGTGAATAAAAAGCTCTTTTAATCACTATTTTGGTGTTTGAATTTAGAACACACCAATGTATTCGACCTCGTATCTCAATGCTATACAACCTCCTTAACATTTTCGACTCCACCCATTTTCATAGAACTCATAACTCATCATTCCGCCATAGAAGTCTATGACTTTTATTATTCGTAGTTGGAAGTGAAACCTCCGGGAGGTTTCACTTCCAACGTCCACGAGGGCTCCCGGCATCCCATACCCAAGTAGGTGAACCCTCCAGGAGGGCTCCCGACACTGAAAGTCTACATTTAAAATGAGCCCTCCGCGAGGGTTCCCGGCATTCCATATCCAAGTAGGTGAACCCTCCAGGAGGGCTCCCGACACTGAATGTCTACATTTATGATGACAATGGGACCAACTAGAAAGTATATCCTTTCAAATAAAAAAAGAATTTTCGAAATCGGTCCAGCCGTCTCCGAGTAATCGGGGAACATACATAAAAAAAAAAAAAAAAAAAAAAAAAAAAAAAAAAACATTCCGACGAATTGAGAACCTCCTCCTTTTTTTGAAGTCGGTTAAAAATGAGCCCTCCGCGAGGGCTCTCGACATCCCATATCCAATTAGGTGAACCCTCCAGGAGGGCTCCCGACACTGAATGTCTACATTTAAAATGAGCCCTCCGCGAGGGCTCCCGACATCCCATATCCAAGTAGGTGAACCCTCTAGGAGGGCTCCCGACCCTGAATGTCTACATTTAAAATGAGCCCTCCGCGAGGGCTCCCGACATCCCATATCCATGTAGGTGAACCCTCCAGGAGGGCTCCCGACACTGAATGTCTACATTTTAAATGAGCCCTCCGCGAGGGCTCCCGACATCCCATATCCAAGTAGGTGAACCCTCCAGGAGGGCTCCCGATACTGAACGTGTTAACCTTTTATTAAATGTCTATTTTCGCTTAAATCCTTCTTTTTCTCGTAGTCATGGTATAAAGTATAGTATGCAACTCTTGAATAAAACGGATTTATATCGAGGGCCATGAATCACTCGCGTCGCTCAGGATTCTAACACTTGAATCACTCGCTGCGCTCGTGATTCAATCATCATGAATCACTCCCTACGGTCGTGATTCAGTCGTTAGAATCCTTCACTTGATCGTGATTCATCTATGGCCCTCGCTTTAAATCCGTCTTTTATTCATTAGTTACATAATATACTATTTTGGAAATATAATGTGTAATAAAAAGAAATTGTTTCACTGTGGTAGATACCACAGTGAAACCGTATTTATCTGGGTAAGTTATAAAAACTGCGTAATTGGTTTATTTTCAATAACGTTAAAATTTTGAATACGGATTTTCGGAACCCCTTTATTTGGATCACAGTTTTTATTACAATGCACTTTATTCAAATCTGAATATACATTCAGTCGTAGGATGTTATTTACTGATGGAAAAACACAACACAAAGGCTTGTTGCATAAAAAAACAATATCGAAATCACAAAAACAAAATGTAAAAAAAGCCGTCCGCCATATAACAGACATTTTCCCACAGACTAAAAGTATAAAACATTCCGGCGCGAAGATGTTGAAAGGTGTTTAGCATGTGATGTTCTGTCTTTCTTGTTCTTTCCCCTACACTCTGTGTAAGTTAGAACAGGAACGGTATAGTTTCCACAGGTAGGTAATTTACAGCATTATTTCCCGCCGGCAAGATATGGACATATTATAGCCATGACAGACGCGCGAAATTTAAACATGGCCATATTATGGGCGTGGACAGCCAAGGGCTATCCCTTTACGGGGCACTGGTGTGGGCGCGTTTTTTGAAGTTGCGGCCAGCCCACCGGTTGAACGTGTCCCAAAGAGTCATGGCCATCCGGATGGTCCGAGAATACCACACGATCTCTGGTGACGAAGCGAGCCTCCTTGCCGGATTGCTGCCATGGGATCTGGAGGCGAAAGTCCTCGCCCACATTTGGGAGTGCGTGAGGAGGTAAAACGCCGGGGTGTAACTCCGCTGCCGCGAGAAATCATGGCACAGCGGACAGAGCTCCGGCAGAATCTCATGGCGTCATGGAGAGTGCGATTGTCGCAACCCAGTGCTAGGCACGCCGCAATGAGACAAACTGCTCGGCCCCTACTCCGCGACCCCGAGACTATACAAACGTATTTTTTGTTTATACCAAACCTCTTAAGGGGTCATTGTACTCATCACTATGAACAACTTTCACGATGGGACCAAAACTGAAATCGTGAAAAAAATCAGTTGTTCCCTACATTTTATTATTTATTTATCTGCATTTACTTATATGGTAAGTATAACTAAGCCCCACAAACCCGTAGTAATGGTTTGGTCGGTGAGTCTAGATACTCAATAAACTTTGTACTTTAAACTAGGCAATTATTATTTATAGCAGATACACCCACATTTCGCCAGTTATGTTCACCTCTGCCCAACCCTTAGGGGAAACAAGGCGTGATGTTATGTTAAGCTATGTTATTATTTATAGGTAGCATATCTCCCTAGATCAATAATTACTTTACATATCTGAGAGAGACATATCTCTAAAAATATTTCAATAATTTATTTTTGTTCACTTCACTCCTTATGTCTGCTGGCAGACTGTTCAATAGATATTATGGTATTCGTTTTTAGGGTTCGGTCACCATAATAATTAGTGAGTCCGGGTACATTGAATTTGCCAGCAGCCATAGATCGTGTGATATGGTGGTTGATTACATGAGTTACGTTATGCTCCTGGATACCATTGGTGGTTGACTGCTAAAATATACTTATGTTTGTAGCTAATCGGCAGAATTTTACATATTTTAAATAGTTTCCTATAAACTCCTTTACAACTGTTTTTTGTTTTTTGAGTAACAAGTAGTTACTCAAAAAACTAAAAACAGTGTAAGTTTGACGAGTTATGCGAACATAAATGTATGGAACAGCAAATATTTTTTTCGCGATTTCAGCGTTGATCCCATAGTAAAAGTTGTTCATAATGATGATTACAATGACCCGTTAAGAGGTTTACTATAAACAAAAACTAACGTTGTTGATGCGAGTGCGCCAGATCATTTCGAGCGCGACCAACCTAATATATAGACTTTAACTAAATGTTACTGTAAAATAATTTTTAAGATAAGAAATGCAAATGCAAGTGAAATTTTAAGCTTACGCGCATGCAGATTCCATTTTCCCCATATAGTTGACAACGTAGACTATCTCGGCGTAATAACATCTGTGGTCATTCAGGAGCGGTATGTTGCCCTCCATGGATCTAATGCAACTAAAGATGGAAAGAATTTCAATAAAACATGCACGCAATGTCTTTACCACTAAAAAAGTAGGTAATAATTTTAGTTGGTTGCCACAGTTCCATTTCGCTCGCGAATTTGATTTACAATGTCTACAAAGGCAACTCAATGACTGGTACACTGGCTATCAGAGAGACTGCTCTAAAAATATTGACGACGCAAAAATGACGAACAAATAAACATACACAAACTTTCTTCCCCTAATAGGCTGACAGATGGGTCCGTTTGATAGATAGGTATCTGAATCAGATATGTTGACAGACGTGGTCAGCTTCGTTATAGAAGCAATATGTGATACTTACTTCTAGACCCCGCGGTTAGGCTGTGCGTAGCCTGTCAGTGAATTTAAGAATTTTATAAAAAAAATATGAACAGTTTTATATAATTGATAATTGATACGCTGGATAGACGAGAAGCATAGAACCGGTCGATGTAGTGGTGCCTGGGAGAGGCCTATGTCCAGTAGGGACGACTTTCGGCTGATAATGATGATGATGAAATAAACTGCGGCCGACCCCCCGCGCATCGCAGGGCATACATAGTTTCAGATAGGTATTTCCATACTGGCCCTTATAAATGGATCACTGAAAGTTTTGAGTATGAATGTGGGTGGCTATATGAGTAGGTAGGGGAAGACCAGAGAAACGATAGATGGACTGGGTGAAAGATGATAATGGCTAGAAAAGAAGTGACTACCGAGATGATGACTAATAGAGAAGAATAATGAAAGAAATTTAATAATAAAGCAGGTAAAGCTGGAGGATGATGAAAATGTAAATAAAATAATAATTCGTTCCGGTCACGCTACAAAATAATTCCACGGAAAATTCTTCATTAAAATTCGTAACGGTAATTAGATGATAGACCATAATTAATTTAATCATTTAGAACGAATCTGAAACAATATATGAAATGCAATTTATGCTTTTATTTCATGCCGTTTATTTTTGTTATTTTTGTTCCATTACATTAATAAAATACTAATCATTTAGGTATGTACTTGCATAATCGCTGCTGTAGGTACAATTAGCAACGAAAGGAGAATTGAGAACATATTTAAAGAAATTCGGAACAAAAAGTAATATTTACAAACTTTTAATTATAACATGAAATGTTGAAAACCAGTGTGTCGAATAATCAACATTAATTTAACAGTGTTAATCGATTTGGAGGGCTGGTATATCACCGCCTTGAGGTGAGTTCAAATACCGCCCACGAAAGAAATCATATTAGAAATGACAGCGTTGTGAAAAGATTATTATAATTTGCCTGCTTACCTAACTCTGTTGCAGATGGGCATACCCATGGTGGGACAAGGTGGGGCATCTGCCCCAACCTGTTCTCTTGACTCGAAGTAGAAAATTTGGTTTAATTAATCTTTCATAAATTGGTAAAATTCAAAATTACCGCGCGAAAAAACGTAGTATCGATGAATCGAGCGCGCATATGTAGTTATACAATTTGTAACAAAAAAAACCCTGTCCGATCCAAAAGGAGCACATGGGTATTGCAATAATATTAGTAATAAAAATAAAAACATTGCTATTTAAATTTTATTTTATTTTTATTTTATTCAAATAAAAATATTATAATTGTTGTTCCAACAAACAGCTACAATATAGAAAAACAGATACATATAACATTTTACAATATTGTAGCCCAAAAAAATAATATAATAATAATGTTAAATTTCACATTCTTAGTAACAAAATTACCCCAAATCCATAAAAAAAATCTTATAACTTTCAGACACCCGCTAAACGAAACCACCCAGCGTACTTAATAACCCGGTAAAATTCCCCATTGAAAAAAATGTGGGGAGTTTATATTTTTCTTTTCGCCTGACCACATAAATATACTCTCAGTACGATACTTAACAGGGTTCACGGATCGGACAGGGTTCTTTTTACATGTTGTAGTTTTATCGAGAGAATTTAACCCACCCATAAAAAAATGGCGGGTATGCTGTCGCTGACTGTACCTGAACCAAATAATAAAAACGAATAGAAAACAATCATATCATACATATTATTCACGGACAAATATTATCATAAAGTTAATTAAGCTTAAAAAATTATACTTATTTAACGACCTATATACCTGATTAGCATGACTCGAGTCAAATCAAGAGCAGTATAAGTTAGCTAGAACTTGAACTTCACAACTTACTGTTTCAGTAAACTCGCAAAGGTAAGAGATACCTACTTACATACATAATATCTACTTCTTCATATTAGTAGATAAGGTTTAAAGTCGAGCTTGAGGAAATTAAACCAGGCTACCGGGATACCAATGTTACTAAAGTTTATAATTTTATCTACTTTCCTTTTAAATTTATTGTTTATTTATCTGTTTTTTTTAATAAAATATGAAAATCTTTCTAAACTCAAAGATTGAAGCAACTCATGGACCCGCGAGTATGTATTCCCTGCAAACATTAACTAAATTTTAATCAAGATTATGTTTTCAGATGACAATGATTCTGCAGCTCCTGGTAGCAGCCGTGGCCGTTGGCCTGGGCGTAGACGCGACATTGGGGACACCGACATACAAAGAACATCTACAGGCAATGGAAGAAGCCGCTGCAACGCTGGAAAAAAATATGTTGTACGTATCATTGACATTATCAATAATTATGTCATCATCATCATTTCAGCCGAAAGTCGTCCACTACTGGACATAGGCCTCTATGCTTCTCGTATCCAGCTGATCAATTATTTATCAATTATATAAAAAAAAAACATATTTTTTTATAAATTAATTCTTAAATTCACTGACAGACTCCGCACAGGGGCAGGCCTAACCGCGGGGTCTAGAAGTATCACATATTGCTTCTTCGACATATCTGATTCAGATATCTGTCAAACGGACCCCATATGTCAGCGTATTAGGGGTAGAAAGTTTGTGAGTTTATTTGTTCGTTATTTTTGCGTCGTCAATCTTTTCAGAGCAGTGAATCTGATAGCCAGTGTACCAGTCATTGAGTTGCCTTTGTAGACATTGTAAATCAAATTCACGAGTGAAATGGAACTGTGACCACAAACTAAAATTATTACCTACTTTCTTAGTGATAAAGACATTGCGTGCATGTTTTATTGAAATTCTCTTCATCTTTTGTAACATTAGATCCATGGAGGGCAACATACCGCTCCTGAACGACTACAGACGTCATTACGCCGAGATAGTCTACGTTGTCAACTTTATGGGGATAGAGGAATCTGGATGCTTGTTACGTGCCCTGCCTACACCAAATCATCTGAATAGCGAAATGATAACCTAATTACGTCAATCGGATGTTTCCACATAAAATCGCAGTTTATCATTTTGCTGAATCAACGAATCGGCGCCTCGTGTCGCCGAATCGCCGAACGCTCACCTACTTTAGAATCTGCTGATCCACGTTTAGGAATCGGTAGCATTGTAATCTTTAAGATAATTAATTTTAGACACTTCGGTACTAGCATCGTCCGAATCTAGACTTAGGAATTAACTTAAGTTTATATTGTAATTTTTACCTTAATTAAACCCTTATTAAAATAACTTCGGTTTTCTTTAAGTCCTCCGGCTGTCACCTTCATAATTGGCGCAGTCGGTAGGATATTCGAGGCAGCACGCGGCGCGGTATAGATTTCCAAAAATCGTTAATCTGCTGACTCCGATAGTCGCTGTCGGTATTTCCAAGTACCTCGTCGAATATCCGAACTTAAGAAGAAGCAGCTGAGGACGTATCCAGCCATCGATACACCAAGGAAACCATGTATATGTAAGTACTTGAAACTTTCTTTGAAGTGTTGCTTCCTAGTCCTTCCTTTTCACCCCTTTATATAATATTAATTCAAAATTTTTCATCCAAGGGAAATTAGGAGAACATCTGTCTCTTCCAGACAGATAAATAGGACCCGGGAAGTAGATTTAAATAGGGTTATAGACTTAGATAATTTAGGAATAGATATATTATTTGATAGTGACGAAATGGAATTGAACCCCGATACTATCTTTAAGGCTTTGCGCCCAGTACCAGACTTTGATGGCAATCCGAATGTTCTAACTCGTTTTATTAAAATATGCGATCAGCTCGTAATACAATACGTCAGAAATGACCCGAACTGTGAGCTAACTAATTTATGCGTAATAAACGGTATTTTAAATAAAATCACGGGATCTGCAGCTACAACTATAAATTCCAACGGTATACCGGGAAATTGGCAAGGGATTCGTGACGCATTAATTAACAACTTTTCCGATCAGAGGGACGAGACCGCCCTATATAATGACATGTCCTTACTCACGCAAGGAAATAGCACCCCGCAGGAATATTACGACAAATGCCAGACTCTTTTTAGCACTATAATGACTTATGTCACCCTTCACGAAAACATAGCTACTACTATCGAAGCAAAACGCGATCTTTATAAAAAACTAACGTTACAATCTTATGTTAGAGGTCTTAAAGAACCTTTAGGGTCCCGTATCCGATGTATGAGACCCGAAACTATAGAAAAGGCTCTGGAATTTGTACAGCAGGAATTGAATGTCATGTACCTACAGCAACGTAACGAAAGCATCCCCGAGCGACGTAACCCGACACAGCAAGTGCATTCAACCCATAGAATGCCACCCGCGGTCCTTATGACCACACCCAAATCTTTTAGCTATCCGAGTGCAGGCGCGAGCTGGCATAAGCCTATGCCCATGCAGCCGCAGCAGCAACACTGGAGGCCACCCTTCCAGCAGAATCAGGTACCTCATCGTGCCCCTAACATGTTTAGTCGTACCCAGCAAGTGTTTCGTGCACCCCCGCCAAACTACCACCCCCAGAGTAACGTGTTTAAATTACCAAACGCAAGTTCCCCAGCACACAATTCAGGTCCGAAACCAATGAGTGGTGTTAGCCATTTCGTATCAAGACCACTTGGGTCACCAGGACACGATTGGCGTAGATCGGGAAACCCACCACCTAGTAATTACTTTAGGACGCGTGAAATGAATTATAACGAAATGACCGACTTTGAAAACGCCTATGACTATCCCGACTATTACTATGAACAACCTGACTATTCCAGTTACTATGACTATCCCGACTTTTATTATCTCAACCAGACCGAGCCCGACTATCATTCATATGTACAAGACAACACATCATCTCAAGGTTCTAATAACGCGAAATGCTTAGAAGCACCACAGCCTACCCCTAATGCTAATCCGGATTTTCACAAGGAGAAGGATCAAAAAGGGTTAAAATAGAATTAAATATACAATCTAAAAAAGAATTACGTTACATTCAGATATCAAATCCGCCACTTAAGTTATTAGTAGATACTGGGGCTAACCAGTCTTTTATTAGTCCCGAGGCAATCGAACAATACTTTTCACATATACCTTTAAACTTTGACCCCTTTGAAGTAACAAATGCCCGTGTTACCAGCACGCATGAACATTCTATTACTATTCCGAACTTTTCTGAATTTAATAACCCTACGAATGTTAAGTTTTTCATCTATAAGTTCCATAATTACTTTGACGGTCTGTTAGGCCTAGACTTACTTGACGGAGCACAGATTGATCTTAAAAATAATAATTTAATTACGGAGTTTACAACCATTCCTATTCATTTTTATCAACGTAAAAAGTCCAATTATCAAGAAACCGTTCCCGCGAAGTCATCAAAATTATTAAATATTCCTATCTTTAGTCCAGACGGTGACGTTTCCATAGCTCAGCAAATACATTGTAATTGCATTATTCATGAATGCATTACTCGCGTTACCGACTGTACTGGTATCGTAGAAATTGAAAACCCGACCGATTATGACCTAATTGTAACATTTGAACGCCCTTTACAAGCCGTGATATTTAATAACGAGTGCATTAGCACTAAACAAGATTCTAAGCGCGTTAAAGAGGTTTTATCGCGATTGCGTACAGACCATTTAAACATCGAGGAAAAAATGAATTTAGAAACTTTATGTGCCCGTTTTGCTGATGTATTCTATGTAGAGGGAGAACCTTTGACTTTTACAAATAAAATAAAACACCGTATTAGAACGACTGACGAACTTCCAGTATACACGAAGAGTTATCGCTACCCTTTTGTTCACCGACAAGAAGTTAGAGACCAGATCACTAAGATGCTGGACCAAGGTATCATAAGACCTTCTGAATCAGCTTGGAGTTCACCTATTTGGGTAGTTCCTAAGAAGGCCGACGCATCAGGCAAACAGAAGTGGAGAATCGTAGTAGACTTTCGTAAACTGAATGACAAGACCATAAACGACAAATACCCAATTCCTAACATAAATGACATACTTGACAAGCTTGGTAAATGCCAGTATTTCACTACCCTAGACCTGGCATCTGGATTTTATCAATGTGAGATGCACCCTGATGACATTCCGAAGACAGCCTTTAATGTAGAACATGGGCACTTTGAATTCTTGCGCATGCCCATGGGTTTAAAGAACTCTCCATCCACCTTCCAAAGGGTGATGGATAATGTGCTTAGAGGCCTACAAAATGACATCTGCCTCGTGTACTTGGATGACGTCATCATCTTTAGTACGTCATTGCAAGAACACATGACTAATTTAGAAAAAGTATTTAAGAGATTGCAAGAATCTAACTTTAAGATTCAGATGGATAAGTCCGAATTTTTTAAGTTAGAAACGGGTTTTTTAGGTCATGTAATCAGTGGAGAAGGTATTAAGCCTAATCCTGATAAAATAGCAGCCATAGAAAAATACCCATTACCAAAAACTCCGAAAGAAATAAAACAGTTCCTCGGATTATTAGGCTATTATAGAAAATTCATCCCTGATTTTGCCCGCATCACCAAGCCTATGACAAAATGCCTTAAAAAGACTAATAAAATAACTTTTGATCCCGACTACATTGACTGTTTCAACAAATGTAAGACTTTACTCACAAACGACCCAATCTTACAATACCCCGACTTCACCAAAGAGTTTATCCTAACCACTGACGCCTCTAACGTAGCTATAGGCGCTGTACTGTCACAAGGCACCATCGGTTCAGATAAACCCATCTGCTACGCCTCAAGAACCTTAAACGATAGTGAAATCAATTACAGTACTATCGAAAAGGAGCTTTTAGCTATAGTATGGGCTACAAAGTATTTTAGGCCTTACTTATTTGGTCGCAAATTCAAAATATACACCGACCACAAGCCACTACAGTGGATAATGAACCTTAAGGAACCTAACTCAAGACTAACTAGATGGCGACTTAAACTAAGTGAATACGACTACACTATAGTTTATAAAAAGGGAAAATATAACACCAATGCCGACGCCTTATCCCGAGTAGAAATTAACAATGAGGAGACAGAGTCAATGATAGCTAACCCTTCAGAGCGACCACCTTCGCGAACAAGTTCTACGACTCTCACTGCACATACCAGCACTGAAAACCCTATTTTAGAAATCCCTATTACTGATGAACCTTTGAATAAATTTCACCGACAGTTATGCATAACTATAGTAGGAGATATTAAACGACGTACAACCGCCACTAAACCTTTTGATACACACACCCGTACATTTATTCAGGTTTCAGAATCGAACTTAGAGCAAGACGTAGTATATGCCATAAAAGAATATGTCAACCCCAAAGTTAAAACCGCTATAAAAATAACTCCACCTTTAGGAATGTATTCAATTATACCTATTATTCAGAATCATTTTAAAAGCTCAGCTATTAACTTAGTATTAGCAAAAACAGAATTAGAGGACGTCAAAGAATATTTAAGACAGCAAGACATTATAAAACAGTATCATGAAGGAAAAACTAATCACAGAGGAATAAACGAGTGTCATCTTGCCCTTTCTCGGAAATATTATTGGCCTAAGATGAGGGAGGAAATAACTAAGTATATTAATGAGTGTACCATTTGCGGACAAACGAAATATGATAGGAACCCGATTAGACCACAATTTAATGTAGTACCCCCAGCAACTAAACCTTTCGAATTAGTACATATGGACCTCTTCACAGCTCAAAACGAAAAGTATTTAACAATGGTAGATGTTTTCTCAAAGTACGGACAAGCGTACCATTTGAGAGATGGTACAGCAATAAGCGTACTTCAGGCAGTTTTAAATTATTGTACACATCATGGTTTACCGTTGACCATAGTGACCGATAACGGCACAGAATTCACAAACCAGCTATTCTCCGAATTCACAAGACTACACAAAATTAACCACCATAGAACATTACCACACTCCCCTAACGATAACGGGATCGTAGAACGATTTCACTCTACGTTACTAGAACACTTACGTATTTTACGACTACGACAGAAAGACGAATCTGTAATCAATATCATGCCTTATGCCATATTAGCATATAATAGTTCAGTTCACAGCTTCACCAAGTGTAGACCACATGACATAATTAGAGGACATCTTGACCCAAGAGATCCCCTTGACGTTAACATGACCGAACACCTCATGCAACAATATATCTTAACACACCGAGACCAGATGAAAACTGTATATGACCTTATCAACAACTTAACGCTTACCGACCGTACAGATATTATACAAAATAGGAACAAGGACAGAGAGCCCGAAATAGAATATCAACCGGAGCAACAAATATTCATCTCTAACCCGGAAGCCTGCCGACAAAAATTAGCACCACGTTACACACATGACACTGTTTTAGCTGACCTTCCGATTCATATCTACACCTCCAAAAAGAAAGGCCCTGTAGCTAAGTCTCGACTCAAACGTACCCCTAAGAGTTCAAAATTGTTACAGAATACTACTGGCGCTGATCGTTCAACCAATACCGGCGCTCGAGATAAAACTTGAAAGCTTAGACGATGGACCCGGACTCCTACCTTTCAACCTTGGACAAACAAGGCTCATCACACATTACCACACTTTCCTACAATACATTGACTTAACTGACATTGAACATAGACTCAATTCCGTAATGTCCCAACTCGATTATTTCCAGACTAAACTAGATAACCAGTCCGTTCTCTTATATGAACTACAAATCAATCATTTAACTAATAAATTAAGTCAAGTTAGTTCTCAGTTAAAAACGCTAGAACCCGGTCGTAGCAAGAGAGGTCTCGTAGACGGATTAGGGTCCGTAATAAAGAGCATTACCGGAAACTTAGATCATACGGATGCCCAAAAGTATAATAATGCCATTAACATTTTAGAAAATAACAACGACAAAATAGTATCAGAGTTAAATGAGCATATCAGTCTTAACAAAAATTGGATGGCCCGATATAGTGACATACTCTCAAAAATTGTAAGCAATCAAGAGAGGATCAATAGTACATTAGTATTACTCTTAGACGAGAAAGCTGCTGCTAAGAATGATCTTATAAGATTTGCAAAGTTTGCTCAGCTATTGACCATAATTAGCGATAATGCGGAAGATTTACTTTCAGAGATAATTAGAATTGAAGATACGTTAGCTTTTATACGTGCATCGAGCACCCATCATAGTATGTTAAGCATAGATAGTTTAAGTAATATGACTAAGCGATTAAAATCTATATACGGCCAGGATCAGTTACTAGATGCAGATTTAAGAGAGTACTATACAGTCATAAAACCTGGTTATTATTACACAAATAAAAAAATAGTTATCATATTTAAAGTTCCAATAATCTCTCCTGATAAATTTGAATTATACAGATTAGCAATAGTTCCCAATAAATCCATGTACACCTACATTCCTCCTTATCCCTTCATTGCAACCAACGGGAAAGCTTTCAAGTACATGGAGGCTGAATGCCCGAAGTTCGACCTATATCATCTCTGCGAAGAAGGAATCAACCATCAAGCAACGAGAGGTCATCTAGATTGTATCCAAGGTCTCATCTACAACCAATCTTTGGAGAAATCATGCCTACCTACGAAGCTCACACTGACTAAAGCAGCAATGGAACAACTGGACGACAGACGATAAACACTTACCTTTCCAGAACCGACCCGCACAGAGCTACAATGCGAACGTCAAGAATTCATCTCTCTGCACGGAAGTTATCTCGCCACTATCCCGCAAAAATGCCTATTACGCACCGATCGATTCACGATTACCAACATTAATGACCATATCAAAGGGCAGCCGCTAAAAATCACTGAAATACCTATGAACCTGAACATTGTTGAAGAATCCATCCCACATCTGAAACTAAACTCACTGCACCTGAAAAGCCTACACGAAATCGAAGATAAGATCCTAATGCAGCATCCAGTACAGATAGATCACGCAAATATGGAATATTCGCTGTACCATACGACGATCCCACTATACGTAGTACTATTCGGTGTAATTGTACTGACCGTTACTATCACCATACGACGGTATAACATTTGCACAAAGGTTAGAAAACCACAGACATCAGATGAAAGACTCGAAAACCATCAACATGAAGATGCAGAATCACCCAGGACCAAGAAACAGATACCAGCAACATTTTCGCTCAAAGTTCTCAAATAGTTGCTGTTCTGAGGGGGAAGGTGTTACGTGCCCTGCCTACACCAAATCATCTGAATAGCGAAATGATAACCTAATTACGTCAATCGGATGTTTCCACATAAAATCGCAGTTTATCATTTTGCTGAATCAACGAATCGGCGCCTCGTGTCGCCGAATCGCCGAACGCTCACCTACTTTAGAATCTGCTGATCCACGTTTAGGAATCGGTAGCATTGTAATCTTTAAGATAATTAATTTTAGACACTTCGGTACTAGCATCGTCCGAATCTAGACTTAGGAATTAACTTAAGTTTATATTGTAATTTTTACCTTAATTAAACCCTTATTAAAATAACTTCGGTTTTCTTTAAGTCCTCCGGCTGTCACCTTCATAATTTGCTTGTAAGTTTATTTATAAATGACAAAAATAAAACATTAAAATGAGACTGCAGCATTTGCATTTGCATTTCTTACATCTTGAAAATGATTTTAGAGTAACAATTAGTTAAAACTTTTTACTTTTCAATATTGTTTTCAGCTTACCCGATTATTACGAGAATTATCAAAAACATCTTAACACTTCGGCACCTTACGCAATCAGTGATCCAGAAGGGGTTGTAGATGAAATCAGGAAAGTTCAGGTTGATGTTCAAAACACCACTGATGAGGTAATATTTTTGTTACTATTACCTATGTTACTAAAAACCATCCGGGGAGCTAGCTATTCGTACAGTACAGCATTTCCAAATACGCCCTGCCACTCCCTCCGATCCATATCCGAGAATAAAAGAAACAAGAAATTTCAAAAGTAGTACTCATGTATATTCAGGAAAATTATTTTGTTAGGATTAAATTATATTCACATAACAACTGTCATTTTTTGACAGTTGTATTGGCAAATTAACGTAGAATGTGAATTTGCTTGACAATTAATGTCCCCTTGACCAATGTTGACTAAGTAAGGACTCGATAATATAATATTAAGGCTAATAAAACCAGAGCGTATTTTGCACGACTCTTAATGCGAAGCATTAGAGTGTGCTCTACGATCGAAAAATATTTTTTGCCCCATTTCTGCAACTGTTTTTATTGTTACACTCCTGCTAGTACACAGAACCTTCTTAATTTATATACCATTGTATAGATGATTAAATGGAAATTAATACTGTACTTTTTACCAATTGATTTAATGCAGCAGAAATGAAAAAACATCAAAATAGTTGAAAAAAAATTCCTGTCCGTCAATTTATGAAACTTGAAAACATTGTAGCTTGCGATAAAATCAATTAATTGAGTCATTTTTTTTTAATACATTTGTTTTGGTCATAGAAGGAACCCTATTGAAAATGGCTCTTTTATTCAAAGTAGTTTAATTATAATTAATAAAATACTAACTAAAATATAATTATCTTTATCTAAATATTTCCAACCTTGACTTACCGTGTTGCCTAGCAACCCACAACGTAAATATCTAAATAAATAGTCTTTGACATTACGTAAGGATTGCGAGGCTAGAAATTTACCCATATTGATGGGTAAAACAGCAGTCAAAACATACTTCATGAAAAGTGATAAATTGTTAAGTTTTGTTAGAAACTATGTTTTGAATTTCTTTTTCGTTTATGAATGTGTGTTATGAGGCGTGCAGTTTTGGAATTTCCAAATTATTTTGGATTACGGTCGGAAGCAGTGCGAAGGCTTTAATTATTGCTAAAAACGGCTCTGCCTGCGGTAGTTTAATAACTATTGTCTTTTTTTCAGTTAAAAAATTTAATAGACGCCTGCATTCAAACATCGGAGTTCTGTAATAAATTTATTGACGATACTGTAAAAGAGAATCCGGATCAATTTCGCCATCCAGCTAATGTATTGATGGCTGCTGGTGATGCTGCAACAGATTTCAATGTATTAAATGGAAAATTTGAAGAAGTCTCGAAGGATCTGAAAGCACATCAGTATGTTATTACGTCACCGAAAGATCTGGAAAAAATCGTGTTCGCAACAGGTAATCTTTATCGTGAACTGAGGGGTCCACTTCTTAAATGCTAAGAATTCTGTAAAAGCAAAGATTAGTGTTTGATATTATTATTATATTGATATTATTGTTTCATGATTTATAGTTTTACTTCTAAATAGCTTTGATTCCACGAAGTTTGCGACATTACAATCATCGTATACGGGGATAACTAGACAGTCTTAATTATCTCTGTTTTTTTCTAAAGGTTTGTTGTCAGTTAACATTTAATAGTTTAAATAAAATAAATGACGTGTACAAGTGTTATTTTGAACCATTAAAAAAATACAATGTTCTTAATTTTTTTCAAATATAACATAAATATTTTCGATTACCCGTGTATGTTTTGATTTCCAACCGTACCCACATTATACAGAAAAACTGACCAAGTGCGTCCAACCACCCATTTTGGCTCCTATGGTAAAGAAAAAAAAACAATTCTCTACTTAGTGCCATCCACGAAGTCGCGTCCCAATCCGTACTAAAGTACAGCTTACAGGCCTACCACCACCTTCAAAGCAGTAATATTTTAATCTTACTTCAGTGGGGGAAAGTGATGGAGCTACATTTCCTGTAGAGCTTCATCTCTTTCCCGCACTAAAGTAATATTGAAATAATACTGCTTTAGAGGTGAAGGTAGGCCCCATGTACAGTAATCGCGGAGAGGGGCGCGTTTTCCTGGGATGGCACTATCTGTACGTGTACATGGTCAAGCATTATTTACAACTATTCCAAATTCCAACAGCAAGTAGGTGATGAAATAAACAGCTGTGACAGACAGACAGATGGACGAAGTAGCATCATAAGGATAATGTGTTCACCATTTTGATACGGAATCCTAAAATTTATTGTAAGACTTGGAAATTGGTCAGCAGTATACCATTAACTTGTAATACCATTGGTACCACATAGAATTTTGGAAATGAATATTGGGTATTAGGTAGGTACTTGTTTTTCTTACTCCGTGGCATCTATGTCGTGGCCAGATCTTAGAATTGATTATTTCATGAAGTGTTCGGCCATATTTTCATGAAATGGTCGCATTTCATGAAAACGAACATCGACCGCTGATCACATCATGATGTGGTCTGGCCAGATCATTGAATACTCAACGTTTGACGATATGAACAGTTAAACGCACGACTAATTCATGATGTGGCCAAACATTAGTGATCATATATTATCGTAAAATAGTTAGATTATCCACCGGTAGAGGCGTTGATGTCGCTTTATTTTTGTTGTGCATCATGGCGCCGGCATACAACAATTCAAACAAAGTAGGGTCACGCAAGAAAACTCGATGGACTTTTTTTATTGGATTTCCAAAGTGATAATTATGGAAAGTGACCAACTTGGAAGTTACTAACCTAACTCATGTCGGGGTGCCACAACCGGTGTGGTGAGCAACATAGCACTTAAAATTAAAAATTCACGCCGTCCATGACACCCCGAGTCCCCGACGAAATGTGTTAAGTTAGGTTAGAACTGTGACCAACCGCGCGCGAGCCGAGCGAGTGAAGCAAGCGGTGCGGCAGCCGCGGGTGGCGAGCGCTACTTCCAATTTGGTCGCAGTTAGCAATTTTTACTTCACATTAAACCATGGATACCCTACATTAATGATATGGCCAAACGCCGACTGACATATCATTAAACGTTGACGTTTAAACGATATGGCCAATTATAACTGGCCATTTCATGAAACACAACCACTTCATGAAATGGTCGAACATTTCATGAAATTATCAATTCTAAGATCTGGCCACGACATCTACACTATTATATTTTCCCGTAACAGTAGGTACGTACCTAGATACCTACTAAGTATTTTTTCTCAAACATGCTTGGTAATTCGAACATTATTTTGACAACCTTCTTCGAAATAAAACGAAATTGCTATACTGGTCAAAAACAAGCGAGTGGCGGCCGGCAATGTTACTATGAAAACTCATAACTTTCGTGTTATTTAAAATGGAACTAACGTTTTACTTCGACACAATCCAGGGAGCTAGCTATTCGTACATTATAGCATCTCCAATGAATAAATACCACAACCGTTAATACGCCCATCCTTTCCCTCCGATCCATATACGAGAAAATAAAAATCAAGAAAATTCAGCAATATTACCCACACATGTGTAGTCAGGGAAATTATTTTTCAAGGAAAGGACCATGGAGGATTTTGTATGGACTCTGTCCCCACCCTCCAACAGTCATAGGATACATGTCAATATATGTAGAAGGATCCAGAAAAAGACCAACTGTCTGGTTCAATTGCAAAATCAATGGGATTTTTTTGTAATAACAAAAATCTTTTCGGTTAGGCTAACCTAACCTTACCTATCCTTTTTTTTTTCTCGGTTTGGAAATCCTCATGGATGTCCTCCGCCCTGGGGTGGGCGAAGGGGTCTGTCAGACTCTTACTGACTAAAACCACCCCGGTGTTCCCTCGCACACTTACGTCGGGAGGTTGCGGGCGCAATTGCGACTTCCGCTGCCCCGGACTGGTGACGGCCCGCACTCTGCGGGCCCTGTCCCGTAGGTGAAGTGAGGTGTTGAGACTCCTGCCATTTTGTCTTAGGGTGGCGCGCGTGGAACACTACGCGCCGCCATCTCGGGTAACCTTACCTATCCTGACCTAACATAACCCACTTTTCTTTTCCTTGTATTTGGCCTAGCCGTTGCCAGCCCCCTTTTAAGAATGTTCAGAAACTGCGCGATCAGTATGCAACCACCCGAGCACGATCATCGAGACTGTCCAGTAAATACAACGAACCACTTTTTTCCCAACTCGGCGGACAATAACAATCCCATCTGCATATGAGGGTTCTCTATTGTGTTACCTAACTTTTTATCCATAATCTAAAGTGCTATTTTTTTTTTGTCCTAATCATCATTTGTCCGAATGATAACTTGCCCGAACTTAATGTCACATAATAATTATAACATGACATACAATTGAAATCCCGAAATACAATATTTTAAAGGGGTTCCGACATTTTTGTATAGGACCTGGCATACGTAACTGTCCGCCATTAAAAAAAAAACCTGTTTTGGCGGCCTGGGGCCGTACCATGAACATTTTAAATACTTGCCAAGTACAGGACAGGTCAACTTGGCATTTTAACCTGACAGGTTTTCTATTTGTACCATGAGCATTTCAGTCTGACCTGCAATGTATCAACTTCAGACCTGCTACGCTACCGTTGACCGGTACGTCATATGTCATATTATAAACAGACGTTCGGAAATACTTTTTCGGAATGTTACCGGTTTTACGGTTATATAAAATTAATTTGATAACAGTATAAAATGATCAAAAAAATTAAATAAAATATAAACTAAAATATAAATAAAACTATGTTTCGCAGCAAAAAATCTTATGTAACACGATTATGACGTGGAGGCCTTTTAGATGTAAAATAAAGGTACCACCAACAACACCAACCTACTTGAATGAAAACTTACCAAAGCTATTGCTATTTTCGAACGACTATAGCGTGTCAAATAAATTGTCAACAAGACAAGAGTAATAAAATTATTGATGACATATAAAAATTGGAAATAAAAAAATATTAGATTTTTTTAATACTTAATCACAAGGATTGCAATGGGGTACATAAAAAGGGCTCAAACTCGAGAAATGTCCCGCAGATTGTGGACGGAAGTGACGGAACATTGGAACATGATGTGAATTCTATTGTTGGTGGAGGCATGAGGAACAGGGTGTAAAGTTCACTCTTCTCATGAGAAATGGGAGGCGTCTCCGACCAGACGGGTGTTATGTCTGACGGGCAACTGCCCGAAAGTTGTTTTCGGATATTCTTATATATTTATCATGCAAGATTTTTGTAACGTCATGTCTTTACTGCGTAGTTCGTATGTAACGGTGTAACCGCTACAGTGCTATCGATGATTCAAGAGGCTGGGCAGCTGTAGTTTGTTTTTTTACTAAGACTACAAATATTGTTTTTACCCAAAACATCTATTAAACATTAAATTGATTTTTATTTATGTGTATTGTGTTCTTTATTTATATTTCTTTCACATCTACTCACTCGTACCATTTCTACAACATAAGAGTAGACGACAAAGAGACGTGTTTTTTTGTGGTCTATAATTTTAAATAACGCCACAATAGTATTATATTCACAAATTAACATATACTTACGTTTTTTATTTTAAATTAAAGAAAACAGTTCAATAAAAGTAAGTTTTACACGCCTGCTTAATATGACAGCAGGGCAGCTCAGTTTTCAAGGTTTTACATGTCAAAAATGACTTGATGGTAGAGCCTATCGCAGGTCAGACCAGTGAAATGTTGTCACGTGACCACTGAGCGGCTTTAGTCACGTGATCGCTGGCTCGCCTGTTATTTGACGTGTTCATGGTACAAAATAGCCCGACAGTTCACTTTCCATCGAAAATTGACCTGCTATAAGAGTGCATGGTAAGCCCCCAGTGATGAAACAAGTGTCAACCGATAGAGTAAGTGATTGCAAACAAAAAAAATATTTAGTGATGAATCTCGTAAGTGATATGCTTCCTGAGATATTTGAGTGAAAAAACGTGAAAAAATAAAGCAGTAATATTTTTAATTTTTTATTTATTGGATCACAAATGAGTCAGCAAAGAAATAAAATCTTTTATTGCATTTACAAACATATAATTTACATTTATTTTTATTTTTATAGAAACATTGAAAAAGAAAAGTAGTATACATCAGGAGCAGGGTCAAAGCTACCGGTGGTTAGGGCTCCTGAGACAGGAACCTCCTAACGATAAGCGCCGTGTCCAGAAGTACCGCTTTGTGAAACAAGCCCTTGATACAGCTGCCTAACGAGAGCCTCCTCAGGTGTTGGTCGAGTCTCGAGCCATTGGCTGTCACGACTATCGGCACAATGATTACTGAGTCCCACATCCCACATGTCGACAAACTCGCGAGCCAAGTCAAGATATTTGATTGGTTTATCTTTTTCAGGTTTCACGAGGTTCTCGTCATGCGGGAGTGCTATATCAATAATCATTGTGTGACGCTCTAGTCGATCTATCACCACTATGTCCGAGTTATCGGCAACAATAGTCCTGTCAGTGATGATAGATCGATCCCAATACAACGTGATATTGCCATTTTCGAGAACTGGGTCGCACGGTAACCTATAGTACGGTACTTCCGATTTCAGAAGACTGTATTTCAGAGCAAGTTGCTGGTGTATCCTGGCTATAAGGTTGTGTCTATGCAATTAGTCTCAGCTGGCCATACGAGAACAGCCAGAAAGATAAACAAATCAAATATCTTGACTTGGCTCGCGAGGTGGTCGACATGTGCGATGTGGACTATATTGTACTCCCCTCTATTGTTGGTGAATCGTTTGGGTTAGCTTAAGTCAGAACTGTGACCATTAAAGCGCGAAGGCGAGCGACCGTAGGGAGCGTGGCGCGGCAGAGGCCGCCGAGTGCCTGATCCTCTATGTTGTTGGTGAATCATTTGGGTTAGGTTATGTAGGTTAGAACTGTGACCATTAAAGCGCGAAGGCGTGCGACCGCAGGGAGCGTGCCGTGGCAGCGGCCGCCAAGCGCCAGATCCTCTCTATTGTTGGTGAATCATTTGGGTTAGGTTAGGTTAGAACTGTGCCCAGTATGTTTTTTTGTCTTGCTATTCAGTTTTACAAGGCGTTTTTATTTCGGAATTCTAATTAATCGGTACTTTGATAATCTGAATTCGTATTTTTGATGTTTCGAATTATCATTAAGTCGGACTTTTTGTTATGCGATCTAATGAAACTCGATATATTGAGAATAGTAATTATAAACGTTAGGAATATTGAAATTTTGGAATTATAAAAATAGGATGAATGATAAATCGGAGTTGTTATATTGGGAATTTTGAAACATTCGGAATTATTAAAATCGGTATTTTGTTATTCGTATTTGTGACTGTCGGAATAAAGTTTTTCGTATTTATGTAGAGTACCCATTGGGAACATGTGGTTTTTATTTCCCTGTAAGAAGCATGGCAACAAGCATACACCATACATGCAAGCATGCAGCATGCAAGCAAGCATGCAATATGCAAGCAAGCATGCAAGCAAGCATACAGCATGCAAGCGAGCATGTAACATGTCATGTAGCATGCAAGCAAACATGCAACAGGCATGGTTTCTGTCAAGGCTCCGGCGCTGCGGGGCTCCGGCGGTCCCACGCGAGCTTAATTGAACATTCGGAATAATAGACAATTATAATACAATACTTAGGACATTTATATGACTTTATTTCATGCAAAATTAGGAGATTCAATTATTATAGTACTCGATATTATGACAGAATAGTTTTAGAAGTAAAGATAATTATGTAAAACAAAATTTCGAATTTTTGAACATTATGTTTACTGAAGTTTATAGCAAACGTGTTATGGATAATGAATTTTGGACAAACAATTTTAGGAGAAGCAAGGGAGTACACCCTTCACCCATGAAATGCCTAGGTTGAAGTACATAGATAAGAGAATTCATGTTTTTTATAAAGTTATGCCACAAACTTTGTATTTCTTCAGTTACGGGGTCGTTCGAAATAATTTTACAGTAATGTAAATATGGGTGATATTTACATTACCACAACTTCTGTAAAATTAATTTAGCCTTAATCACAAATATAACTAAAAGACTATACTCGTATAAATGATTTGTATAAGTGTGTATAAACAATTTACAAAGAAGCTGATAAGATTATAAAATTAAAGCATACATTATATTGTTTCAAATTCGTTCTAAACGGTAAATAAACAGATCAAGAGCAATATAAAATGTAGCAGGAACACTTCAACATTAATTGTAATTTCTTACTGCATTGGTAAGTACCTACCTTGTTGTACAGTACGACTGACTATTGTAACTGGGCATTCAGTCCCGATACCACCTGCTGGCTGGTTCTCAGGTGCCATTTAAGCGGGTGCCCAATGTGGAATACGTCAATCTTTTATCACAGAATTAATTGATATATAAAGCTCACACCGACAAGATAGAGAAAGTTCATACAATTACTTTTACAGATGACGATTTTTGTTCAACTCCTAGTGTTCTCCTGCGCTTGCGCACTGGCCGTGGCTGATGAAGTGCCACGCTACGGGAATATTTTTGAAGAAATAGAAAAAGCCTACTGGACACTATATTATAATGTTTTGTACGTATACCTATGTGTATAAGGTCCAAACAAAATACCTGGGCAAAGTTTTGCTTTTTTGGTTCCTTAGTGAAAGTTTTAATTATTTTCATGTAAAAGTTTGTTCAGGTAATTTGTTTGAGCACTACATATATACTTATTAGTATAACATTAGCGTGGACGTTACTTGAACCATCTATAAAGAGGAGGCTATCTAGGCTCATGAGAATGTTCTTGCTTTAGATCCATGGACGGCAACGTACCGCTTCTGAACGACTCCAGGCGTCATTATGCCGAGATTATCTACGTAGTTCACGACGAGGCACAAAGTGAGGACAGTTGTCTGTAAGTACCTTTTTAGGTTTGAAAATGTCACCATCAATGTAAACTGATATCGATACTAAGCTTGGATAGTCCAAAATTTTGGTTATTATTAAAAATATTAATCTGTGTTTGTTTCAGCGATCATGATTATTACAAAGACTACCAGACCAATATTAATTTATCAGGACCTTTTGCTATTGCAAATCCACAAAGTGTAGTAGATGAAATCATTATAGTGATCAAAAAGATCTACAACAGCATCGATAAGGTACTCACAATAATAATTAGTGTCAAATTAACAAGATTATCCGTCTGCTGGCTGGATTAGCTACAATTTCGGTATTGTAGGTACCATCGTCCGTCGGATTGTTGAGCTCTCCAATTCAAGGTTGAGCTACACGATGAGTGATGTAGGCTTGCCGCCTGTTGGAATTCCAGTTCCAATTCCAGAAGTTTCCCTGCATTTTTACCAATTAATACCTCGATTAAATATAGGAGATCACCCCCATTTCTGAGTTTATTTGGAATTTTATTAGTACAGCTAGTCGGACAAAAAAATACTTCGTGTACCGAACGTCTTCGTCTTCGTGTTCGTGTGTGTGTGTGTGTGTTCGTGTGTCTATTCTACTTGTAGAACTGTTAAGGTACTCAGAATATATTAATTTCAATAATACAACATGTATAAATGTTGTCCATTTTCAGGTGTTACAACTGATAAATGCGGCTGCTCACAATGGCAATCAGGACAGTGATAAAGCCGTCGATGAAGAAATTAAAAAGAATGTTGAGAAATATGGAATATCACCAGAAGTTTTGTTTGCTACGGGACTTTTTGCAACACAACTAAACCAGAATCATTTAAAATATTTTGGTGCAAGCTCTCAAAACCTAAGTGCACATAACTTTGTTATTACTGGAGCGCCAAAACTAGAAAAAATCGTGATGGCGCTAAAAAATCTTTACCAAGTATTGCACAAACATCCCGTCACTTGCTGAAAACTTCCTTATAGCGGAATTGAGGTGAGGGGTGTATCTCACGAAAGTAAGAGTTTCAAACTTCCCATAAATATAATTAATTAATTTCCCATCGTTCCGGCTTGATAACAAGTTAATACTAGACTAGTAAATAGTGAGATATACCCAAATCCTGGTTTTTATAAAGAAATTCGAATGGCCTTTTTTAAATTTATTAAATCAAATACTTACAGTATCATTTTCTTGAAATAAAATATATATTTTGAATATATCGTGGTTTGGTTGAATATGTATTTCTCTACTTTGAAATCTCCTACTATATCTTTACTATCTTCTATTTACTAGAATACATTCGACTCTCAGGTTGTCTGGAATAGATCGCGTCAAATTGTACAAAGCTTGCTCCTTAATTTTCCTTTATTGATATTGCTTCCATGCTTGATATTTACATATGCATGAAAATAACCAGCAACACGAACACTGTTCATATCCCCAAGCGGTGCGCCCCTCGAAGTCCGATGTTATGGACCCTGCCCTGTGCCTCTCTTAGTCTGGTCTCTCTCACTTGGACCTTTGCGGCATGAGTGAGTCTAGCGACAAAGCTCCAAGATCATTGAGACACGCAAGCCCCACCACGACGACAACGGGAAGCCACCCTCGGTGGGGAGAGACAGTATACCTACTGTCAATGTCAACACTATACCCCAAGCATGTCACTAAAGCCTAAATAGCACGGTGCAATTGAATTGCCTGTGGCATATAAATTGAAGCACCAATAAAAGTTGCACCGTCATTTGTTTCTTCCCCTACCTATATCCAACCGTAGTAGACCTATTTAGGGACTGGGATATACTGACTGTTAGGCAAACTTTCATATTACGTACGGTGCTTAGAGAACACTCCATGTTGCAATACGATCCGAATCTGTGTAGCGTCGAAAAGGCAGAGTACTTATGCCAAACACAACCTTCCAGTTCAGCACACTCGCGTAATTTCTTCTTCTTTCTAGGCCCATATCTATACAATAAGCTAAATAAAATCCTTAATATTATATCCTCTAACTAAACACAAATGTAAAAATTCATTGACTACATAATTTGAAAACACTAGACTATCAGAGAACGAAGAATTTGTTGATCCCGCTCAGATAGGCCATCAGTCTGTACTACTATTCATCCCCACTGCTGCCTATACATACTGACCATCATCCATACTCGCAACACAGTCACTCAAGCAACCTCTCTCATATACTCTCACATCTCTTTTTACCCCTCCTTTAGTTACTCACACACACTCTGATATTTCCACTAACTCTTTTTATTTTGTTTGTAATCCACCGTAAGTAATTTTATTTTATGTTTGTACCATACATTGTAATTATGGTCCCAATCACAGGCATCAAGCCGCGGGACCTGTAATACAGGTTTTTTTTTAACCTACTTCAGGCACCAGTCTCTCACAAAGTTAGCACCGTGATCGTGCACTAGTGTCAAATATTAACATTAAGCACATAACTTGTGTAGAGAAAATAAACATCTTACCTTATCTTATTTAGCTTGATGATTGGCTCGTATGACAGCTTTCTACCGGAGGCCTTAAAGATCATGAAATGGCTTTTTTTACCGTTATAAACTTAAAAGCTCTCTTATCGGCTCCATAACAGAGCTGCAGAGCCGTTGGACCCAGCAGCACCATGTCATTCGCATAACTTAGGTTATTGACGTCCAACATCCAATCCGCTTACTGCTGAGTCCAGCGATTAGCTCATTGACTTAAAGGTTGAAAAGCTTGGGCGAGGTCAGTCCCCCCTGCCTCACCACACAATCCAACCCATACGCAGCAGAGAGTGAATTATTCCACTTAACATAGTTCACTTGATTACCATACCAGTACTGGAAAACACGTATAATTTCAGCTGGCTCGCATGCTTCCCCGAGCTTTTTCCATAATATGTCATAGGAGACGAGGTCGAAAGCTTTAGAGAGGTCGAGAAAACACGCGTACTTAGGCGTGCTTCTGTCCGTTTAATTTTGGACAGTCTGTTAAGAGTCAATATTGCGCTTTCAGTGGAAAGTCCAGGCCTGAACCCGAACTGTGCGTCGTTTAATTTTAACCATTTTTTGAGAATTGTATCCAACAGTCTGTCCAAAACCTTAGGTAGTACAGTGGCAAGTAATATAGGTCTGTAATTACTTACATCAGACACGTCACAGTTCTATTCTTTATGATCGGGACAACTAATGTGTCCATCAATTCAGGAGGAAGATAAGAGTGACTCAAACATAAAGAACAGAACATGGATAACACTCTCAGACAGTGGACCCGCATGATTCAAGTACTCGATGCTGAGACTGTCATATCCTGGAGACTTGCCTCTGGCCATTTTCTGTATTGCAGATGATACTTGCTTGATTATAAAACGAATAAGAGGGCAATTGTGACAGATCTCAGCATCCACCATTGATTCAGAAGGCCCCAGCGGCGAGGAAACGCGAAAGTGGTTCAAGAAAGTGTTGGCTATTTCCGCTGCTAAAGCTGGCTTAAGATCAAGCTGGGATGTCGACTTCCAAAACCGGCTAAAGTCTTTGGACGATCTTTGAGATGTTATTTTATCAATTTTTATTTGATTTTGAAGATTATGGCACCATTAAAGCTTGCCTTTAAAAATTCTTTGACTTGCTTGCATTTCTTCCTAAACTCTGCCGGAATTGGATTTATTATAAGACAACCATGACTGATACTTAAGCCTCGCCTCTACGTGAGCAGCACGAACATGCTTATTCCATCCAATAAAAACCCTTTTTCCTTCTGGCCGAACACCTTCATGTGTCTGTATGGCAGCCCTAGACAAAATTCCTGCAATATCTTGGTACATCATCTGCAAGCCACGTCTATTTTCTGCGTTATCACAAGCTTTGTCAGCACAATTGGAAAAGGGTTCCGGAAAATGCATATTCTTAAACTCAGAGTTACATAATTCATGATATTTTTTTATCTGATCACCTCCACGCTCATGCCATTTTACTTTGTCTGGCACAAACTGTGTTAAATCAAGTTTTTCTGGGATCGTTTGCAAATTGCACTCTATAGTTAGGGGAAGGTGATCAGACCAGAAAATATCATAGTGTATGTTAATATTCAGCACGGAGTGCCAGGCTGTTTGAGTAACAAAGCAGTGGTCTATATGACTGTCGGATCCTGGGCCTAATTTCTCCACATCAGCACATACTTATTTCTGATCTAAACTGAATTTACACAATTCAGTCCAGGAAGGTTGATGAGGGTTAGAGTTAAAATCTCCCAACATACAGACTGCTTCTACATCATTTGCCTCCATAATGGCACTTACTTCACTCAAGCACTCTGTAAATTCAAGAAAGTTTTCTGTCGAATCTATTGGCATGTAAATACTTATCACTAAAATCGCGCGATCCTCTAAGCAAGCTTTAATGGCCGAGATTCGAACACTGTTACACTGCACTACACATACCGACTTGAAGAGCCCCTTACGCCACAGTAATTCTACTCCTCCATAAGGTCGTCCTATGAGCATTCCTGCCGACTTTCCTGTGTATTCGAAATCCTTATGAACAGTGTCAAGCAATGGCAGGTCATACGGCATCCGTTTAGTTGCTACTCTTTATTTCATTCAGCATTATACAAAGAATAACGAAAACAATATGAAACTTGAACCATAACATAATTATGAGAAACGACCAAACAGATTATTTATGGAGCAGCACTACTTTCAAGTGTTTAAGGATTTATTTAAGGGATGTCTCAAAGTGGGCGATATCGCCCCCTTATCGGCGTTGGAGCACTAGAGGGGGGCGGTAAGGGACCTAGAAAAAATTGGGGGTGTTGAAGTGGTTTAGGGGGCGATGGATGATTTGTAATTTCATGTACATATTATTTTAAAATTCATAGAAATTAAAACCTACTTACTAGACAACATCGATTATTTAGTTCATATTTTTGCACGGTTTGATCGTATAAAAATTAAAAATATTTATTATAGCTTTCGTAGGATAGCCCGTGAGTATCTAGATAATCCAGAGTTAAAAAGCGATGAATGATATAAAAGAGGTTGCGTTCTAATTGCTCTCACTGGTATAAAAGTTTCATTTAGAATATAAGTTTAAACTCCAGACCAAAGTTATATAGCACACTACATTATAATAAATGAATGAATGGCATTGTGGTTTAACCTCAGGTTTAACAGATGGTGTAAAGTAAAAAAATGGCGTTTTTTTGCTTTTAATACCGGTGTTCAAATGTTCTGTGCTTATAATGCGGTGTGCTTTTTGAAAACAAAACAAACATGAATATATTTTGAAAGTGTTATATTTTATTTGAAGAAAATTAGGAATTTTTAAATGTTTTACAGTTAGTCTGACCACCTGTATGTAGGATACATTTCTAGAAAAACAGAGACTCGAGGGCAATGAGGGTATCAAAGACCTGAACACGAAACATATTATGTAAAAAGCAACTTGTTTGAAATTCTAAATCGTGATAAAATTCGTTATCGATAAATCTCATCTTTGTTTTCCATAGTCAGCTTTTATAGAACTCTTAGCATTCACGCGGATGTAACGGTTCTAAATTTCGGTAAATCTCAGCTACACTTTCCACGATATGTTCCAGATCTTTCGGTGATGTACTAACATACTGATGTGCTTTCAGATTCTTCGAGATTTCTTCAAATTTTTCATTTGATTTATTCAAATCTTTTGCAGCTTCACCAGTAGCGATCAATACATTAGCTACAGGGCGAAGATCTGGTTTTTTGTTTACAATATCCTCAATAAATTCATCACAGACCTCCCGTGATAGAACGCAGGCGTTTATCAATTTTTTTAACTGAAAATGGACAATTGTTATCTGTCTATAGAGAAGCTATAATGTTTAATTGTAAGTATATAAAACATATTTCATAATCATTATATTTACCTCGGTGATGTTGTTGTGAACTTTATTTTCAAGATCCTTGATTTCAGTTATAACCAGCTCTGGATTACTGATAGCCTCAGGTGCCGAAATGTTAAGATATGGATAATATTCTTCAAAATAATTCCTTAAGCTGAAAGATGTATCGAAAAATGTGTTAAGAGTTAGAATTTGAGCTTCATTCTCTAAATGGTTTGAGAATGGCTTGATTTTTTTGAAAAAATCAAGCCACTCAGGGCCAGTAATCGGTGATTTTCTTCTTACTACTGAAAACCAAATTTAAACTTACAAGCAACCAGTTCGCCTTTTTCCAATATAGTGGACAACGTGGACTATCTCGGCGTAGTGACGCCTGAAATCGTCCAGGAGCGGTATGTTGCCCTCCATAGATCTAATGCAACAAAACATGAAGAGAGTATCAATAAAACATGAACGCACTGTCGATTTCACTCGTGCATTAAATTTGATCTAAAATGTAGTTCTCTCAATGACTGGTACACTGGCTTTCAGAGAGGTGGCTCTGAAAGGCTACCATGTTTCAGGAAGGAAACGTTGTGCACCACCGTTTTAAGAGCAATCTTAGTCGGACTTGTCTGCTTTCGAGATGCGCGGCTAATAATATTAATTGTCAATGATACATACAACACATTTTTTTGCAGCGTTTCGCCGGCTTCTTCCATTGCCAGTAGATATTCTGAGTATGGCGGCGCTGTAGCCACGCTCAGCCCAACGGCCACGGCTGCTACGAGTAGTTGCAGAATCATTGTCATCTGATAAGATACCAAGTTCATATTAGAAATACGAAAGTAACTAGCCTGTCTGTTACCTTTGTACAGCTTAACGGCTCAACCGATTTGGATGAAAATTGGCGCCAAAATAGATATAGGAAAAAAAATTAAATGTTTTTAACTAAGTTTTTAGACCTTTATATCCTGCATATGCGTATGAAGTTTCATTAAAATCGGTTCTATCATTTCGAAAAACAAGGGCTTGAAAGTTTGTATAAAATGCCGTACGACGTAAACCCTCTTTAACGAGACAAACATTAAGTTTATAATTAGAATAGAAGAAAAAGTACACAGACAGCCGCCGGATCTGTCAGGGGGTCGATATAAGATACGAAATGTTTAAATACCGTAGACAACATAGTGTCTACAGTACTACTTATGTACTTACCTTGGAAGGGAGGTGAGAGTACTGAAACAGTAAGTTGTGAAATCCAAGTCAACTAACTTATACAGTCCCTGATTTGTCTCGAGTCATTGATAAATTGGTCTCAAAGATTAAAAGTTTTCATGACTAATTAACCATATTAAAATATTAAGTATTTCTAGATAATGGTGAAGGTTGAAGGTATTAAAAATGTAGGTGATAATATTGTTTTCGGTTGAATATACAGTCAGTAAAAAAATATTTGGGTACAACTCTTTTGGTTGATTTTTATTTGTTATGTATGTACGTAACGTAAGACTGCGCTATAGATGTTAGATGATCTGATTGGCGGAGGGTCGGCCGGTCGGGCCGCCAGAAGTAATCGTCTGGGGCGCGACGGCGACATCGCCGTATGCGCTGTTTCCGGTTGCTATTTGAAAGTTTCGTGCTGTTAAAGGATTTATGTTATAACTAGCTGCGCCCCGCGGTTTCTCGGGAAAATATTTGGGTAAACAGTATTCTATGTCCCATTCAGGTCATGGTCTACCCGTGGAGCCGTTTTAGCGTGAAAGCGTAACTAATAATAAAACAAACACACTTTCGCACATATTATATTATATTAAATGATCGTAGTAGGTAGATTGATTATTGGTACTTGTATCATAAATGCACACAGAAAGAATAACATGGATAAGCCATTTTTCCGGAAAGTAATTCCGGTATTTCTGGATTCAATTAAACATTGTTAATGTTGGTAGTGAATTAGTGATATTATTACTACTCAATTCAAAATTTAAAGGAACGTATCAAAACTAAATTAATTTATTATTTATCTGTTGAATAATAAATAAAATCAAATTCCGATCGAAGCATAATTTTTTTTTTCTAAGCTTTCTTAAACTAAATCCGGCTGAACTTAAGGTTTTAGTAATTCTACAAATTCGTCAGTTTAATGTCCGGTTATTAAATCCATGAAAAAGTCACCGTTGATTATTACCTTAATTCCTAAATCATCACACTCATTTGATAACTGTAAAAGACAACGAGTACTTAAAATGGGGGCAGACGTAGTTCCGTAGGTAACCGTGTTAAACCTCAAATACATAAACGGGTTATGCTCATTATCCCTCCAAATTATCATTTGCAAATGTCTTTGACTTCCAGATATAAATTTTTGCCTATACATCTTTTCAACGTTTAACGTCATGACAAATTTATTGTGCCTCATCCATAGCAGTATACTGAATAAATCATCTTGAATCACTGTACCTACCATTTGTATATCATTTAATAAATATCCACTACTTGTATCATGTGATACGTTAAACACTACACATAGTTTTGCTGTCTCACATTTTTCGCGAATGACTGGATGATGCATAACGCATCATCCAGTCCATAATATGCAAAGGCAGGCTTACAAGTCACAGACAAGTGATTCCATAGTTCATATTCCTTTATAAACTCAGGAACTTCTTACACTAGGTTGTTTTTTAAACCTTTTTTCTAAATTAATTTAACGCGATTTTGCTGTTCCTAACGAATCGCCTACGTACGGATATGTGTGAAATGGCATCTTCACACAAAACCTACCGTCACTCCTTCTACAGGTATTTTCTACAAAATGTTTTTCACAAATTCTTCTTCAGTACTAATACTGATTTTCATTTATATTTAATAATTCTTAAATTTTCTAAAATTGTTCACTAATACTTCTAGTTAAATTACATTTTACTTCATATCGTGGAGTGGAAAACATTTACCTGAACCATGGAAGGTTGCTGAGGTTATCATGAAGAATCATCATATAGACCCATTTCCCTGTCGCCCGTATTATAGAAACTATTTGAAAAATTGTTATTAAAACGGTTAAAACCAATAATAGAAGAAAAAAACCTAAAATTGAAAAAACCAAACCATCAAATTTGGCTTCAGGGAAAAACACTCTTCAATAGATCAGGTACACAGAATAGCAAACATTATTGAAAAACACTCGAAAACAAGGAAGACTGCGCACCGTATTCCTAGATGTCGCGCAAGCTTTTAATAATGTTTGGCATGAGGGTCTAATATTTAAACGAAAACGCATACTACCTCCAGAATATGCAGACATACTAGAGCCATATATTAGTAACAGAATGTTTAGAATAAGGCAAGAGGATGCATATTCCGAGCTAAAATCTATAAAACCTGGGGTACCACAAGGAAGTGTGTTAGGCCCAAATCTTGTAATTTTTATACAAATGTGATATCCCAGAGCTGAAAAACGACACCATTGCAACCTTTGCAGACGACACTGCTATTATGGCTACTGGATCAAGCCACAATGAAGCAGTAAGTAGAAAAAGTTCAACTAGCTGTGAACAAAGTTTATGACTGGACACAAAAGTAGATCACACTGAATGAGTCAAAATCAATTCACATTGACTTTACTAACAAACACTGCGATTACCACCCAATCTATATAAACGGCATGCAAGTGCCTTATGCTGATACAGCCAAATACCTTGGCATAACTCTTGACGCCAAGCTGCGATGGAAATCTCACCAAAAAGAAAAGACAGGAACTCGACATACGTTACAAAAGTATGTATTGGTTACTCAGAAGGAAATTCTATTTATCAATACATAATTAAATGATATTATTATACAAGCATATTCTTAGCTATGTATATTAAAAATTCTATCAAAATATCACGGCGTCGTCGCGTTGGTCGCGTAAAGCGTAATGTGTATTGTAATTATGCGATGTAACATGTAAAACACACAAAACACAGCACAGCTAAAGGTTTTACCAACTAGACCTGCCGCAGCGGGTCAGACAAAGTTGCAAGAAATAACAATTTAACATTATGTTTCGTTTTTCATACATTGTTCTCAATAATAAACCTGAAGTGTAATCGAGTTTCGTAGCTGACTGTACCTATTCATGTTTATGTTTTTTAACCTAGAGAATGCTATAACTATATAAATAAAAAAAATATGTGATGTACACTACCATGTAAACTTCCACCGAAAATTGGTTTGAACGAGATCTAAGTAAGTATAATTATATCGAGATCGAGTAAGTAGTTTTTTTTAATACGTCATAGATCGTAAACCGCAATTTACCTTTAACGAACTATAAGAACTTTTATATTATGTTACTTGCTGCTACGGAACCCTTCATGGGCGAGTCCGACTCGCACTTGTTCTTATATTGTTCTCAATAATAATGCTGAAGTGTAATCGAGTTTCGTAGCTGACTGTACCTATTCATGTTTATGTTTTTTAACCTACAGCGATTATACGAGTAAATGATTAGTATTGGTGCGTATTTATAATTTAATGAAGCTGATTATGCCTATCATTTATTTACCTTTCATTATTAAAGCATGCACATTGTTTCAGATTCGTTCTAAATGATTACAATATTGTTTGTTTTCCATTTATGTAAAGAAAATCGTTACGCTTTCCATTAACAATTTTCCGTAAAATGTAATAATTTATTGTTGCATGATACGTAGCAAATCGAGAGCAATATAAAATTTAACAGACACACTTCAACATTAATTGTAATTTATTACTGCTTTGGTAAGTACCTCTCTTGTTTTATACCATCCACGACTAAAATTGTAACTGATCGTCTGGCGCACCCTGGGCAGTCAGCCCCGACTCTAACTGCTGGCTGGCTAATGTGTCGCTCCCTTAAACAACTCGTTAGCATTACCTTAAATTGTCTTCTATACCCGTAGTATAGCCGCATGTGATCTATGAACACAGATATTCTACAAATCAAAAATAATAGGGCCAGCCGTTTCTGATTGAAATGATTAGGTACTATTTTATTATGACAATATATTCGATCGAGTTTATTGTAGAACAGTTTGAATCGTGAAGCAATATACGTAATAAATCTATACATATTGTAATAAATCTGTAGACGAGGTATTTCTGTACAAAGAAATTATTTAAAAAACAAAATTGTTTGGGTGCTAAAGGATAACCAGCAGATGCCATTTCTACCATTAGAATTGTTGTCTGTTCGTATGTATAGACATTAGTTTGTTAATCACACGTGCCGATACCTCGTGGGTATCCCGGAAGGACCGACACAATCGCATAAACTCACGAAAAATATATTCATGTGTTATATATTTTTTTGTATAATTATAATTATATGAATTCTCATCCCATTGACTCCAATGATTGTATATTGATCTAACTAACGATGTCGATAGTCTACTACAATAACTATTTACATCGTTCAACTTGTGTATTATTTCGATAACTGAATGAGAATCCGAATCACGGTTATAATTTTCCATTTTAATAACCACAAAACAAAGCTTCAATGAGCTGATACGTAAAAATGTTTGAAGCAGGCAGATAGAAATGTGTAGCTCTTGTATTTTGAAAATTTTTCACGTCATATACCATCTGGTACTGACCAGATGGCATAATTTGATTGATGATTATGCTGACCGTAAACTGTTATGGTCAGTTTAATTATTCCATGCAAAGGAGTTTAACTGTCCCTTTGGGCTAGTTTAAACTAATCGATTGTTTAAACTGCCAATAGTCGATCAACTACCATTGATCTTATGAAATAATTGATGCCCAGAGTTTAAACTCTCTTCCTTTTATCTTATCTTATCTTATTTATCTTAGGCCGGTAGATTAAACCATCGATTATATTTTATCATCGATTCCGTTAACCATAGTTTAAACTGCTTTTGATCTTATGGCCCTTAAAGCGTTATCTTTCTTCACCATGATATCGCTTCGACACTCTCCGCCAGATGGGTAGTCAATGTATTGAGTACGCCAGGTGCATAGATAATGAACATCGACCAGGCGCCTTGATATTTATTTATTCTCAAAAATCAAAGTGACACTTCGTCGCATTGACATTTTAAACCCTGAAGACGCACTGACTGCATTCGAAAGGGCTGTGATAGAGAACCCCAGGTAGCGCTTCCCACCAGACAAGACCGGAAGATTCTTCCTTTTCGATGGAGGAGTGGTACCTTCTTCCTCTAAGCGACACATTATTGTGTTCCGACAGGCATGTGAAGGAAGTCTGGCACAGCTAGTTCTTATTAAACTTGTTTTATTTTCCAGATGATGATGTTTGTTCAACTCCTAGTGTTAACCTGCGCTTGCGCACTGGGCGCCACTGATGAAGTGCCGTGCTACGGAAGTATTATGGATTCTATAACAAAAGCCCACAATTTACTAATAAATAATATATTGTACGTACTTATATGTACATTGTTTATGGTCCAAACAAAATACCTGGACAAATTTTTACATGTTATAGTACCTACTCATGAAAATATGAACAGCCTTAGTGAAAGTTTTATTATTTTCATAAGTAGGTGACCTGTAAAAGTTTGTCCAGGTAATTTGTTTGGACCCTATATACAGGGTTACAGGGTAAGTCGTACTGAATATTAAAAGACGTTATTATTCAGGTCATTTCTGAACGATTTGACTCTATAATACGGTGTCCGAAACTTAACCGTTATGGAGATATTGAATTGTATTTTTTTATCCTTTATTTTTTGGCTTTTAGTCGTTTTTCTTGGGATTAGAGCGCTTTGGGAGCCCAATAATGGGATGGGATTCAGCATATTCCTCGTTGGTAAATGTTGCCATGTTCACAATACAAAAAAAAGCTGAGAGGTGTCAAGGGTCACCCGGATGGAACGAAGTAATGGAATGAACCTCACAAAGGCATGCCACTAATTAGTACCTGTGGTCACTCACAGATGGTGTTATAATAAAAAATAAAAAGTGTCGTTACAACTTTTGGTCCCAATTTATTCCGTCTAGCCCCCTTTCGCAACGCGCGAAAGGGAACTTTGTTCCAATAAAAGTCCAGTTGTACTCCACTTGGACCTATTCTAATAACATTATTTTAAGATTTTATGAAGATGAAGAACTTCTTAAAATTATTTGCAGAATAAGATGCAAACAATTTTTTTTTTTAAGATCTTCAAAATTAAGAATACTATTCGAAAATTCTTTAATTCTAACCGTTGTCGAGCAGTTTTTTAAGCGGTTAGTAGTAGATTCAGTTTCTGTTGATCCTTTTTTGTTGATTTATGTTAAAAAAAAAACCGAACTTAGGATCTCTAATCCCAAAAAAAACAACTAAAAACCAAACAATAGAGGATTTTTCAAAAAAAACTTTTGTGTTCTCTATCTCCTCTCTCTCTCTTCCTGGCAATGTATCCCACATGGTTGTGGGGTCAGCCTTCCTGGTCTTTCTCTTCCACTTCGCTCTATCCTCGACATCGTCTTCGGATACCTGACACTCTTTCATGTCCTGTATTCTTTATCTCCATAACGGTTAAATTTCGCACACTTTATTACAGAATCAAATCCATTAGAAATTATCTGAATAATAACGTCCATTAATATTCAGTACCTACGACTTTCCCTATAACCCTGTATATTTATAGCATAACATTAGCGTGGAAGTGAACCATCTATAAAGAGAAGGCTGTCCACGCTCATAAGAATGTTCTTGCTTTAGATCCATGGACGGCAACGTACCGCTTCTGAACGACTCCAGGCGTCATTATGCCGAGATTATCTACGTAGTTCACGATGAGGCAGAAAGTTTGAGCGTCAATTGGTAGTAAGTATCTTTTTAGGTTTAAAATATCACTGAAATCGATTGCATAGCTTGAATACGACAAGCTTGAATGGGCCAAAATGTTGGTTAGACTGTTAAATACATTAATCTGTGTTTCTTCCAGCAATCCTGATTATTATGGAGACTACCAGAAAAATATTAACGAATCAGCACCTTTTGCTATTGCAAATCCACAAAACGTAGTTGATAAAACCAAAATGGTGATCCATGACATCATCTACAGCATCGATAAGGTACTCACAATAACAATTAATGTCAAATTAACAAGATTATCCATTTGCTGGCTGGATTGTCGTGCGTCGGGTTGTTGAGCTTCTTTGTTTGAACATTCGCAGCATATACTGCAACTTTGATTTGCTGCTTTCATTTATAGCAACCATCAATATAACAGTAGATGTCATAGTATTAACTGAGTGTTGGACAAAAAAGGTAGTCGCACCCCCCAACTTAAAAGACTATAACGTGTACTTCACTAAGAACAACTTAAATCAAAATGACGGTATAGTAGCATATGTCCGTACGGAACTCAGTGTTGTTGCCTCTGAACCAGGCATAGTAGAGGGTAATTGTTTGCAATTGGACACGGTCTGTTACAGTATAATTTGTTCTTATCGTCCCCCTAGTTACAAAAACCCTCAACTTTACCTAGCATCACTAGACAAGATTCTAAAAAAGATTCGAAATAGGGACATCGTCTTTACTGGGGATATCAATATCAACAAGCTGTCATGTGATATTAATAACAGTTATGCGAATGACTACTTATGAAAATATGGCAAACAATAATCTTTCCAGACCTAACAGACCATAGTCCTATTCTATTGTGTGTCAAGCACGCAGGGTTGCCTAAACATAAACCTACGTATGTAAATATAAAATTAGACTATGCTACCGCACACCAAAAGCTCAAGGAAGTGGACTGGTCTGATTTTTATATGCAAGATGATGTTAACCTTGCCGCGGAATGTTTAGTAAGGACGATCCAGGGTATTATGAATGATTGTACTAGTGTTTCATCCAAACCTAAAAGAAAAGCGCCACTGAAGCCATGGATTACCGTGGGCGTTGTGTGATCGATCCGTAAAAGAGACAAGCTTCATCAAAAATCAAGGAAACAACCCAAAAACGAGCAATTACGTGAAGTATACATTAACTATAGAAATGCATTCAATAAAATTATTAAATCACTAAAATCACAATACTACCGTGCAGAACTAGAAATGAATAGTAATAATCTTAAAAAAACCTGGAACATCATAAAGGATATAATGTAATTTGAAAAAAAATAAGGACATACCTAAAGAGTTACTGAATATTGACAGCACACCAATTACGTCGTTGAATCAAGTAAACACGTACTTTTCAACCATTGGTAGTGAGCTAGCCGATGCCACACTCTGCAAATAAATAAAACCGAAGCCGAATTAGCCAGGTCATCAGCTACAAACACAGCGCCAACCACCATGTATTTTACGCCTACTGACGCAATTGAAATAGATAGCGTTATTGCATCTCTTAAAATAAATAGTGCACCTGGCCCCGATAATATCTCTAGTAGGTTAATTAAGTTAGCTAAAGACGTACTCGCAGAACCTATCAGCCACCTTTGAAATCTAAGCTTAGGACTCGGCACATTTCCTAATATTTAAAAAAAGGCAATAGTTTCACCTATACACAAGGCTGATGATAAGCAAACACCGTCAAACTAGACCCATCTCGCTGCTCTCATGTCTGTCAAAGGTTCTTGAGAAACTAGTGACAAAAAGACTCGTGAGCTACCTGGAAAAAAACAAGTTGTTAACCGATCGTCAATTTGGGTTCCGAAAAGGAATATCTACAAATGATGCCCTGCTAATGCTGACATCGATAATTACAAAGCATGTTGATGCGGGAGAGAAAGTAATCGGTGTTTTCCTCGACTTAAAAAAAGCATTTGATACAGTGTCGATCCCTATACTATTAACTAAGCTATGCAGTATGGGTGTAAGGCGACATGTTCTTCAGTGGTTCCAGGACTATCTGGCGGGTAGGGAGCAGCGTGTCAGGGTAGACAAGCATTTAAGTGACGCTGCGACTTGCACGTTTGGCATTCCGCAGGGAAGTACGACTGGCCCGGCTCTCTTTTTGACTTATATAAACAGTCTTGCGGATATTGCCATTCCCAACGCTGAAACCATTATGTTCGCAGACGACACTGTCATCTTATTCCATGGTCAAACGTGGGAGCAGGTGCGGTCGGTAACAGAAAGCGGTCTCGCGATTATCACGAAGTGGCTTGAGGATAACCTGCTGTCGTTAAATACATCCAAAACAATATTTATGTTTTACAAAGACTAATTTCTCTCGCCCTTACTCGAATTTTAGTATAAAAATTCATGCTTTCCCATGTAATCGAAACCCGCGCGGGAATATCCAATGTACCTGTGATGTTTTGACAAGATCAAATGTTGTAAAATACCTAGGCATTATAGTTGATGAGAACTTAAACTGGAATCACCATATTTCAAGTCTAAGTGCCCGATTACGAAAATTAATTTACATATTTAAACAACTAAGAAATGTTGCACCTACAAAGCTTTTGATTTCAACCTACAAAGCACTAGGCGAATGTGTACTTAATTATTGCATCTTGTCCTGGGGTGGCGCATCGAAATCAGTCATAATTGGACTGGAACGTGCTCAGCGTGCGCTCCTTAAAGTTCTCATGTCCCTGCCGTACCGGCACCCCACAACCGATTTATACAATCGCACTGGTGTTCTATCGGTCCGCAAGCTCTATGTTAGTCGGGTACTCCGCAGATTCCACCGTACCACAATTCCCCAGCTGCTACCAACCACCAAGAGACGCTTCATAATTATGTCCAGCACCTTCAGTAAAATCCACTTTTGCAAAACGACACTACAACTCCACCGCACCACGTATATACGACAAACTTACTATTAAAAATGCACAAAATTTGAATAATCGCAATTTCGGAAAGAATTTACTAATCTGGCTCAGTAAATTGGACTACGAGCAAACCGAAAATCTCGTCACCACTAAACCAAACAAATAAAAGGACTGCACTACCAACACACACACACTCACACACACATCGTAGTTCTTACGATTATACACAAAGACACACCATCATGCGCAACACACCACACCACTTGGGCAATAATATTTGTACCTATCTAATTTAGTATTTTTTTTATTTTAACCCTTTGTTTTATTTTAATTTTTTTCATAGATTATCATATTGTTTTTATTTTTTTTCCTTTTAATTATTATTAATGTACCTAGCATGTAAACAAACTGAACTATGTATAGGAAGGGAACTGTCTCCCGAGATACAGGTTAACTCTTGGTTAACTACCTAGTTCGGGAGGCAGAGCTTTCATGTAACCACAGATAATATAATACTACGTACAGATACCCAATCCCATACAAAGAAATGAGACCTCCCTAGTCGGGCTATTGACTGGCTAAATGTACTACAGTTATGATAAATTGAGTAAAACGCCATCTATTGCAAAGAGCCCTAAACAAAAAGGTTTTATCTTTTTTTGATGAAAATACGAGATTTATGAGTTACAATAGATTAATCAGCATTAAACAAGAAAGTCTTGATTTTTACTAATCTTACTTCAGCCAAAATCTTCCGTTTATCGCGTTTTAGTGACTGTTAATTTCATAATTGTTACCTATGCTGCCATCTATGATCTTTTTTCAAGACTAATTATAATTTGTTCGAATTGGTACCCCATGATGTAACAGAAACACTGGTTTGCAAATAAGTGAATTTTTATTTATTTTATTTATTTATTTGTAAAACAGGGTTGAGCCACTCGATGACTAATGCTGGCTTTTCTGGCCAACTCCAACGCCATCCAGATGTTACTCTGTATTTTTACGAATTAACACGTTCACTGTTCGCCTAGTAGCATAGCCGAGACTTCGCGGAGGGCTCATTTTAAATGTAGGTTTTTCTTGGCGAATACAGGATTATTAACTGTGAAAATAAAATATGTTGTATATTAAACAAGATTTATTTATTTATTTATTTCAGACATAATTTTAGTCCATAGCTTCCGACTACATAATACATACCTACATTAAAATACTAACTAAAATTATGATTAATTAAGTATAAATATTCAACGACTCATTAAAAAATAATAATTAAGATTGTCAAAAAATAATAAAAATGTCATAATCATATAAAAAATTTAAAATTAAAATAAATGTCAATTTGTAAAAAGTTATAAAGTTATAAATTTATAACTTTTATAACTTTTATTTATGCGTTAGTTTAAAATCCAAGCATTTTTTTTTATGTTTTGTCAGGAGGCCAGTATTTCAAGGGTGGAAACACTATTTTCACGGTTACAATTTTTCATAAAAAAATTTAAAGGTTGAACACCCTCTGTCTCGGGATCAGAGCCAGTTACTTGTCTTATTTTTTTCAACTTCCAAAAAGGAGGAGGTTATATGTTTTTTTTTGTGGCAATTGTAAGCCGATTTTCAAAATTTGATTTTTGTTTGAAAGAGTATTCTCCCAAGGTGGTCCCATATAAATTTTATTAACTTACTTGGATAGTTTTTGAGTTAGCTTCAAGAATACGTATTTTTCCCACTTATTTTATGATATAATTATGTATGATGTTATGATGTCACTGTTATTTTCATATCAGTTATTGGTATTCGAATTTTTGTGGGGTAGGTACAACCACAACTAAAAAGTGAAAAATAAAACACAGTAAAAAACAACCGACTTCCAAAAAAAAACACTTCAAAGTGAAAAATAACTTTAATTTCGAAAGTCGGTGGCAAAAAACGAAAATTCAAAACGAAAGACACCGACTTCCGAAATTGGCATTGTAACAACTTTTTTGCTTTTAATGCTATCCTTATGCCTACGGTATAGAAGTCCAAATCGGTGTAACGGACTGTAAAAAAAGGTTTATTTAAATGTCAAATCTTATTTCAAATGGAGTACGAAAATATTAGTAGGACAACTGTCCAGATACTCACAGTATATAAATTATTATTCATTTATGAGTGTTAAATAATGTTGTCCATTTTCAGGTGTTACAGCTGGTAAAGGCGTCTGCTCAAAATGTCAATAAGGACAGTGATAAAGCCATCGATGAAGAAATGAATAAGAATGTTGAGAAATATAAATGGTCAAGAGAGGTTTTTCTAGCTACGGGACTACTTGCAACACAACTAAACAATTATGATAAAGATTATTTTGCTGCAATCGCTTCAAATTTAGATGCACATAATTTTGTTATTAACGGAGCACAAAAACTTAATAAAATCGTGATGGCGCAAAAAAATCTTTACCAATTAATGTACGTGCAATTAGACGAAACTTCCTGAAAACTTCCTTAAAACAGAGACGGGTGTATCTCACGAAGTTAAGAGTTTCAAAGCTTCCTATATCATAAATCTTTAATTTCCCATCTTCCATCATCATTTCCCATCTTTTGTTTGATAACTAGTTAACAACTAGGTATACTAATAAATAGTGAGATAACCCAGGTCCTATTTTTTGTAAACGATTGAGAATCGCAATAAAAAAATATTCATCTTTTATGTACTTACAATTTTCTTGAAATAAAATAATTCTTTGAATACCGTTGTTTGACTGAATATCTGTTTGTGTTTATCTATATTATTATTAATATTGTAAGTACCTACACTGAGACTAGATCAGTGACTAGAATCCTGCGGGGTAGGTAATTGCGTAATAAACTAGCAAAAGCAATGGCAAAACCTTTTATTTAGACATATTGTATTAACATTTGTGAAACCGGGGCACAATGCTAACGTTGAAAGAGTATTCTAGGCCAGCAATGGACGAAACAAAGAAACAGGTTATAATAGGAAACTATTGCAAAATTGTTAATTGTGGAATTTAATTTAAGACAAGTAACTTGCAAAATTGTTATGATAAAATTATTAAGGATGTTGAGCTTTTAACGCAGGTTTCTACCAAAGAAAAATATGCAAATGAAAATGATAGTAACTTTCTTATAAAAACCATGTTTTATTTGAACTTTTAGTGCTTTTAGTCAAAAATACATGACGTCCGTCCGTCCAGCCGTGGGACCCAAAAGTCTGGCTTTTTTAGCGGGTACGGTCTTCTTATTTTTTGAGATGGTAACGCTACATCTAACCAAAGATATCCAAGAAAAAAACCGGTCAACTGCGAGTTGAACTCGCGTTGAGAGGGTTCCGTACGATGAATATGTTATATCTACAGGGTTAGTTTTAAAACACCAGCAACCTCTTAAGGGGTCATTGTACTCATCATTATGAATAATTTTCACTATGGGACCAAAGTTAAAATCGCGAAAAAAAAAACAGCTGTTCCCTACATTTATGTTCTCATATCTTGTCAAAATGTGTTCATCGTACGGAACTCTCTTCACGCGAGTTCAAATCGCACTTGACCGGTTTTTTTTTAACTAAGTACTATTTTATTTTGTACTTTTTAGTCTAGTACAATTCTATTAAAATCTATTAAAATGTGTGCGGCCGGTTAAATGTGCCTCTGTGTGTATATTCATTTAATTAAAAAAAAAAAACAACGAAGTTTTGAGTTGCCCGGTTTACTATAAGTAGCTACTAAAGAAATCAACTATCCACCTCCTAGCTCCATCATCAGACCCTCGACACCAAGTGCAATATATTGGACTCATCAAACCGAGTTATATGACTTAAAACTCGAAGAGTTTACTAACAGCCACTTAAGAGTTCTAACTATCCGCCTCTTGGCTCCATCATCGGGCACTCGACACCAAGTGTGCACTATATTGGACTCTTCAAACCGAATCATACGAGCCCAAATTCCAGGGGTTTACCAATACCACTAAAGAGTTCCACTATACACCTCCTGGCTCCATCACCAGACTCTCGACATCAAGTGCAATATATTGGACTCGACAAACCAAATCATAAGAGGTCAAACTTGAAAGGTTAACTAGTAGCCACTGAAGAGTTCCACTATCCACCTGCTGGCTCCATCATCAGACCCTCGAAACCAAATTGCAATATATTGGACTCGTCAAACCAAATCATATGAACCCAAACTAGAGGGGTTTACTAGAAGCCGCTGAAGAGTTCCACTATCCACCTTCTGGCTTCATAATCAAATCAGCTCCAAGAGATACTAAATTATTGTATTGTCATCGAACCTCGATAAATCTATAAAGTTTGAATGAAACGTTTACCTAGGACAAACTGTCCAGTGAGGTAGGTTAAATTTCGAGAATGGGGTCAATCGTGGAATCCGACTCCACTGGGCAGTGTTCGGGAAGCTACGCAATATCTTCTCGTCTCACATACCGCAGTCGGGACCAGTGTATGTTGCCAGTGATGGCATATGGAGCTGAAACGTAATAGCTCGCAATGGGCCTCATTAGAAGGCTGAAAGTCGCCCAAAGGGCAATGGTGCTGTGCTTAGAGTTTCCATGACGACGTGATCTAATCAGAAATTAATGAGAGAGATCGGCAGGAGAACCAAGGTAGCCGACATAACCCGAAGAATTGCCAAACTTATATGGCAGTGGGCAGGGCACATTGCTCGCAGAACAGATGGCCGATAGGCCTGGGGCCGAAACGTTCTGGAGTGGCAACCGCGTACCGGAAGAGGAAGAGGAACTGATAACTGGAAATCTCTGTTTCTATGAAAATCGGTCTAATTTGGCTGTAACACAATTTTTTTTTCAAAAATGTTCTTAACAAAATTTTTTGACCTTTGTATCTTTGAAATAAAGGAAATAAAATAATTAAATGTCAAATGGATCATCCCTCTGACGCATTATTTTGTTCATTGGAAACAGGCTAAATGGTTCCCACAATGGTGCACGAGCTAAAACTGTCATCGGATTACGTCCTGTTTTAGGCTGAAAAATCCAGTTGTCTCCAACTGGCGGCAATTGATTAAAATCTCCTACAGAAATAATAGATTTACCAGCAAACGGGATGTCTGTATGGAAAATTTGCTGTAATCTGCGATTAATATGATTGAATGTCCTACTTCCCAACATAGATATTTCGTCTAAAATGATTAATTGAACTTTACATAGCTCACTGGCTAATGTGTTAGCAGTGCCTACCGACAATAGTATTAGCGCACCGTGAAATCGGCAAACAGAATGCATAACGGAAGGTACGAGAAGTGAAGGATGCCTCGCCTAAATACTCGTTGGGCGAGCTCGGTGAACGTGTACTGGGGCCTTAGTCGAACTAGCAGTAGCAATAAATTATCCCAAGAACTAACTTAACATTGTAGTTGCAATAGTAGATTGTTATACAAGGGTGGAAAGGAATCAATTCCCATACGAGGTATTTAGACGCCCGAGCGCAGCGAGGGCGGCTATAGTCCGAGTAGGAATTGATGTCTTTCACCCGTGTTAAACACTCTACTTTTCATTTCGAATATAAGGAAAGTAAAAAATAGTGTTTAAAATATTTATTCATATTGAATAACATGAGTAGTACCTATTTAAAATGAACTAACAAGTTAGAACAATTTGTAAAAATGTTTAAATATGGAACGCACCGCATTACCGCTGCGGGCCGTCCCGCGTGTAAGTTTTTTTTTTTATTGACACTGGCTGTTTATAATAATATACTCACAAGACCGGAGCCCAGTGCTTCCACTTTTAGGGATTTCTCCCTTTTTTTAGGGAAAACGGCTAATAATAAGCATGGTTTACTGATATTTTATTTTGGCAGGGATTTAGGGAAAAATTTAACTTGAGTTGTTAGCCCTATTGTTTAATTAGTAGGCAGAACCCAATGTACTACTTTACTCTATGGCACCACCGATTGATTAAAGGCGATTTCCTGAAACTTGTAATGATTGTTATTCGTCTAATTTTAGTTTACCATGTTATTGTTAATAGTACTATTTCCGTGGCTAAAGACGACATCAGAAATAAGTCGCATTAAACCTACAGTTGGTTTGTTTCGTTTGTCTCGATTAATAATGAATGTTTTCTAGGTATTTAATGACATAAAAATTAAAAATTCCCTAAACCAAGGAATTTTTATATTTTTTAGGGAATTTTAGGGATAATTCATTAAGAAACTGGGGAAAACCAAAAACGTAAGTGGAAACACTGCCGCAGCTTTTATTTTTATTCTATTCGATATTTTTCTTAAAAAGTTTCGTACCCACAGATATTAATCTAACTAGATGATGCGATTGTACGTAAGTAAGTATGTACTTCGCGTGTCAATAAACGGAGTAAAATTACGATCAATGATCGTAATCTGAGATTTTCATTTAGCATTATCGGCACCGGAAATCCACCAATATCTAGAAAAATTTCTTTTTAAGCCATATTGAGCTGTATAGAAAAATTGAAAAAGTGGCACGCTTGGTTTTCATAAAGATGGAGGGACTTGCGATATCTAGTTAGATTTATATCTGTGTTCGTAGCCGACTACCTAACCATAAGTTCTATTTTTAAAATTCATTCCCGCCCTAGGGCGGGAAGCAATTACTATGAGTCTTTCCCGCCCTAGAGCGGGAAGCAGCGTCTCCCACCCGCTACTCGGATCAAACAAACACTACTTTCCGAGCATGAGATATGAAAAACATATTTTCCCATACATTCCAACCGCAAATTACAATATTGAGAGATTTACCATGTTATTTTAAAACCATAGACTTCTTATAGGTTTTCCTGTAATCTATGAGTAAAGAACTATTCTCTGTATTTTTTTCATAATTTTAGGCTCAGTAGTTTCGGAGATAAAGGCGGGGTAATGGTAAATTTTTATCTATTTTCGTAAATATCTCTAAAAACATATATTTAATAATTATGAAAAAAAAATATTTGAGATCCTTGTAACAATTTCTTCCATTTGATATGTCACACGGTACAATAAACAAAACATTTTTTATTTTTCTTCTTTGCCCCCGAAAAGTAACCCTCATGTTCAAAATTCATTTGTTTTCGTTACACGTCCGTGTTTGAATCGATCTATTAGATTCGGAATGGCTGTGACAGACGGACAGACAGCCAGCCAGACAGACAGACACACGAGTGATCCTATAAGGGTTCCGTTTTTACCTTTTGAGGTACGGAACCCTAAAACACTGATTAAGTGATTTTATTTTGACCTAAAATAATAAATGGCATTGGGTAACCAACATTTTTGTGTATTTTCGTTAGCTGATTTATTTTTCTTGTAAGTACCTATAGTAGTTTTTTGTAGTAGTTCTTGTAGTATGCGTTTTTGTCCTTATTTTGGTGGTCTGAATGATTTCTAAGTCTGTCTATATATTTTAATGGGACCTTATATAACGAAATTAAAAGGAAAACTATCACGGCTAAGTAGGCTCTACAAGTTAACAAGTAATAAATTAATAATAATCGACCAACATGTTTTTCAACTACAATATTAAGTTTGTTCTTGGGATAAATTCATCCCAACTACGAAACCCATCATTGTGCGTGGTCAGACACATACTTGGCCGGGGTCATTTTCTATTTTTCCTCGTCGTTTTCTCTGCATCAGTAATAAACTTACAAGAAACACAGTTATACTTACTGAGCATGTTGCGGGTTTAAAGTTGCCGCCTCGGAACTTATTATATATAAGTAGTCCCTAAGGCCCGACTCATAACGGGCGTGGCGCCAGTTTTGTACGCTGCGTTTTGGGAGCTCAACAAAATGGTATGCATTTCTATGTAACGAATTACATCAAACGCTACCGCCCTAGAGCGCGCGTCATACGCGCGTATGACGCGTGCCCCTTCCGGGTGCCCTTAGCGCGCCCTCGACGCGAGGACGCAATTTCCTTTTTTACTATTTTCCTTGTCGTTTCCTCTGTATCAGTAGTTAAGGTGATATATTGAAAAAAGGGGTCTTTTTCTTTTTCGTGTACCTTATTAGGTTTTTAGGAATAGGGATTCAATATTTCGGTGTATGTTTTTTGACTATATGGCCTAGTACCCTGCAAAAGGAATACACGATACAATGAAATTTTCTCGATACAAAAATATTGCAAAATTTCATCTATTTTTATGTTTTTTTTAGTATCAAAGCGTATATCGCTTATGAGTTATTTAATGGATTTTACTTTATAACACAGAGAGTAATCATATCAAGTTTTAAGAGAAGCAGTTTTAGTTTTAATAATACTTTTAATTTATAAAAGACGGCATTTGGTTTTGGCACATATGCTGTTTTATTCCGACCGAACCCTTCATTGTGCATGCCGTGCCGGTTTTTATATAAATAATACAGAAGATTAATTAACAATTTTTAATTTCATGTTGTATAACTATAATTATTATTAATAAATATTTTAGTTGATAGTTATATATTTTGTATTATTTGTGTACTCCACAGCTCGCTATGTGCAAAAGTTTCATAGACCGAGATAAACTAACGTTCCGTACTCAGCACGCACTATTTTCATAGATAAATGTTTCCGTCTTTATCTTGCACTTTTGGTTTGACAGTTGTGCGGTAGTGACAAAAATAATGCTATGCATGCTAAATAAGTAATATTTGAAATTCCGGTCTGCCATTCCGTTAGTTCAACTTTTGGTCACTGGTTCAGATAAGTTTGTATCGGTGACGTGGCAGCCAACCACTAAAGATGGAACCGCCACTCCCCGCGTGCGGGGGAAATAAGCCACACCCGTCAAACTAATATTTATTTTCAAGGTAGGCCCTTAACTTAAAAGAAACACAGTGATACTGAGCGCGTTGAGTGTACAAAAATTACAACAAAATGTGGAAATCTTGTTGCCTATGACTGGCTATGACAAGCGTCCTACGCGCGCGCCCTATACACAGCATACCAAACTAAGCGCGCGTCTCGGGCGCTCTGTTATAACTAGACCCTTAAGAGTTATGCGACTGGGAAAGTGACTTTGAGGTTCAATTACAGAGAACTTATTGCGGCAGCGGCTATAATGAGCAAATTAAGTTGTTATGAATTTAGAGATCTATCAGATTTCGTTTAAATCAAAAAGCAGTGAGTAATTTACTCATCGAAATAATATATCCTATCCTCATACAAAAGTAACCTCAACAAGGTTAGTGAATTTTAATTCTAACACTAAAAACAAACTGTTTTACGATTTTTTTGGTACCCAGTAAAGAATGAACCTCTAGTTGACCCAACTCAAGGAATGTGTATACATACGTTGAAATAGGTACTTTACTAAACTTTTTAATATTTCTCAGAAACCATGGTATGCTTCCATTGCAACAACTACTACTAACCCTGAGGTTTTATGCGTTTTGGACAATGTTAGTGTCTGTCGCAGGATTTGTGCTAATGCCTCATCTGCTATAGCTAGACTGTGTCCAAATAACATCTTTGTTCACAACAATACGCAGCAAGATTTGTACAATATCAAGCAATTCCTAAGAGTTAGTACTCTTGGAAATTGCTTGATATTGTACAAATCTTGGTGCTATCGATGGCACACATATTCTAATGCCAAGTAAGTTAGACAAGTAAGATTGAAAAGCTTGAGGCGTGAACGTCCTTCTTAAACATAAAGATATACCTCAAGCTTTTAAGAAAACATTAAAGTTATCTGTTTACGTAAGTTTTATTTTGTACTTTTTAGTTCAATAAAAGCTTGTTTTAAAAAGATTTTTACTTATATTTTATTTTGTATACACATCGCTAGAATGTTCGAATGTAGCCATGGCTGTTTTCTTAACAGCCTGTACAATAAAAGGTTGCATATCGCATAAAACCTTACAATACTTACCTAGATTATTTAATAACAGTGATTTGACTAATAGTGTATGATAATGATTTATCCATTCAAGTACACTTCTCTATGAATGTACGAGGTGGGTGTGACGCACATTTGGGATTCATGAATGTGGTTGCCCGTTGGCCTGGATCAAGTAATGATGCCACACTCTTCAATAACTCAATACTGAAAGGTATTTATGTAGTTGCTACTCTCTATTTCATTCATATTATACAAAGAATTTAGAAAACAATATAATACTTAAATCATAAAGTGCCTGCTACACGGTTACCGGAGGTGACCTTGGTTGGCGACCGGCAAAGTTGTTGCAACGTTTGGTTATAAACCATCATCTTCACGGTTGTAAAACACACGATCACCAACCGCGTCCCGACAGACCTCTGTCGGGACGCGGTTGGCGACCATGTAGCAGGCGTTTGACGTATGAAAAACGACAAAACAGATTATTTTGGAGTTTCAGGATTGATTTAGAGGAGTTTTTCTCTCCAAGTGGACGATAACGCCCCCTTGTGGGCGCTGGAGGCCTAGAAACGGACGGTAAGGGACCCACAAAAAATTGTGGGGCGTTGAAGCGATGGCTGATTTGTAATTTCTTCTACTTAATATTTGAAAATTCACTGAAATTAAAACCTACCTACCACACAACATCGATTATTTAGTTCATATTTCTGCCCCATAAGCTTTATACGTGTAGGTTTATTTAATATTTTAGTTTTAGGACATCGCTTATTCATATTTTCTCTTCTTGTTCTCACACACTGTTGTCTACATTTCTTTTTCATTTCTCCTTTCGCAGGTCTGCTGGAAGAAATTTCTTAAGAAATAAGCAGTACCTTTGTACTTAAATTATAACTATGTGGTATCTTTATGTATTTTACTGTGTGTACATTAAAAAAAAAATAGCTTTCGTAAGATAGCCCGTGACCGTGAGCAATCAAGTTTTAACAAGTTTATGTTATATAATTTGTGATTTGTGCAATCCTGTATCAATCGGTTGGTTCATTGATACTTGTTCTTACTTGCTCAGTACGATTGACCATCGACGGAATTAAAAGAGTTTGCGTTTTAATTGCTCTCACTGTTAAAAAGTCTCGTTTAGAATGTATAAGTATAATTTCCAGACCAGACTTTATATAGCACAGTAACAAAAAACGGGGAGCGCTGAAAAATAATTGTTTTTTTTTTTGTTTAAGTATTTGTTCTGTACTTACAATGCGGGGTGCTTTTTGAAATCAAAACAAACATGAATATTTGAAAGTATAATATTTAATTTGAAGAAAATAAGTAATATTTAAATCTGACAACCTGTATGTAGGGTACATTTCTAGAAGAATCGAGGCTATCAAAGACCTGAACACAAAACATATATAAAAAACAACTTGTTTGAAATTCTAAATCGTGATAAAATTCGTTATCGTTAACACTCATCTCTGTTTTCCATAGTCAGCTGTTATAGCACTCTTAGCAAAAAACCGGATTTAGACTATAGTAAAGCTGACCTACACTGTTCACGATATCTTCCAGATCTTCCGGTGATGTACTAACATACTGATGTGCTTTCAGATTCTTCGAGACTTCTTCAAATTTTCCATTTAATTCATTCAAATCTTTTGCAGTATTAGCAGCAGCGATCAATACACTAGCTGGTTTTTTAAATTGATCCGGATTATTTTTAACAGTATTGTCAATAAGTTCATCACAGATATCCGATTTTTGAACGCAGGCGTTTATTAATTCTTTTAACTGAAAATAGACAAATGTTATCTGTCTATAGAAAAGCTATAATGTTTAATTGTATATAAAACATATTTGATAATCATTATATTTACCTCGGTGATGTTGCTGTGAACGTTATTTTCAAGATCCTTGATTTCAGTTATAACCAGCTCTGGATTACTGATAGCCTCAGGTGCCGAAATGTTAAGATATGGATAATATTCATCAAAATAATTCCTAAAGCTGAAAGATGTATCGAAAAATGTGTTAAGAGTTAGAATTTGAGCTTCATTCTCTAAATGGTTTGAGAAGTATATTATGAAAAAAATGTTCAAGCCACTCAGGGCCAGTACCTAATCGGTGATTTTCTTCTTTACTACTGAAAACCAAAGTTAAACTTACATGCAAGGAGATCGTTTATGTCCATGATAGTTGACAACGTGGACTATCTCGGCGTAGTGACGCCTGAAATCGTCCAGGAGCGGTATGTTGCCCTCCATAGATCTAATGCAACAAAACATGAAGAGAGTATCAATAAAACATGAACGCACTGTCGATTTCACTCGTGCATTAAATTTGATCTAAAATGTCTACATAGTTCTCTCAATGACTGGCTTTCAAAGAGTTGGCTCTGAAATTTCTACCATGTTTCAGGAAGGATACGTGGTCCACCACCGTTTTAAGAGCAATCATAAGTTGGACTTGTCTGTTTTCAAGATGCGCGGCTAATAATAATTGTCAATGATACATACATAACATTTTTTTGCAAGGTTCCGGCGGCTTCTTCCATTGCCTGTACATATTCTTTGTATGGTGGCGGCGCTGTAGCCACGCTCAGCCCAACGGCCACGGCTGCTACGAGTAGTTGCAGAATCATTGTCATCTGATAAGATACCAAGTTCATATTAGAAATACGTAAGTAACTAGCCTGTCTGTTACCTTTGTACAGCTTAACGGCTCAACCGATTTGGATGAAAATTGGCGCCATAGGATACTTTTAATCTCAGTAGTACGTTCCCATGGGTTAAGTTCTGACTCCTCACAAATTCAAATTCAAATTCACAGGCGAAGCCGCGGCCAATAGCTGGTTATATTATGGTTATATTATTATAACTTCGGTACCTATAGTTGGGTCAATGAAGTGATAAAGTCATTATGATGCGTCAGGTCATTCCTATTCCTCCTGTAAGCTCCACGTTTCTCTCACTACATACAATATGTCAATAAAACTCTGTCCGTCTGTCCCTGTCTGTCGTGTGTCATGTCTGGTTTTTTTACTTAAATTTTTTACTGCAAAATCATTACTTAAATGTAATAAAAAATCCCCAAAAGGCCGCAGGAATCTGCTGGATGCGGGAAGCACAGAATCGGTCGAAGTGGCGGTGCTTGGGGGAAGCCTATGTCCAGCAGTGGACGTCTTTCGGCTGATGATGATGATGATGAATAAAAAATCTAATTATTATTGAAATTATAAAGTTAAAATTTAAAGTATAAAAGCAAAAATGTGATTTTTAAATAGCAATAACTTTTTAACAGTACCATAATTACCCCAAATTCATTAAAAACTAGCAAATTTTCAACAGTGGTCATAATTATGTTATGACTTGTAGTTACCCGCTAAACGACGGCGGCCCGCGCCCCATGTAAATACCCCATCCGGTAAAATACCCCATTGAAAAAAAGTCTAAAAACTTATTTAGGAACATTTTCGAGAAAAAGTGTTACAGCCATTGATACTCGTATATTAAAAATATATCAATGGTTACAGCCAAATTAGCCCGATTTTAAATTTTCCATAGAAACAGAGATTTCCAGTTATCTGTTTTTAAATAAGACATTTCGAAAAAGGTTCTTAACTAAGTTTTTAGACCTTTATATCCTGCATATGCGTATGAAGTTTCATTAAAATCGGTTCTATCATTTCGAAAAACAAGGGCTTGAAAGTTTGTATAAAATGCCGTACGACGTAAACCCTCTCAAAATAATTAGAATATAAGAAAAAGTACACAGACAGCCGCCGGATCTGTCAGGGGGTCGATATAAGATACGAAATGTTTAAATACCGTAGACAACATAGTGTCTACAGTACTACTTATGTACTTACCTTGGAAGGGAGGTGAGAGTACTGAAACAGTAAGTTGTGAAATCCAAGTCAACTAACTTATACAGTCCCTGATTTGTCTCGAGTCATTGATAAATTGGTCTCAATGATTAAATTAAGTTTTCATGACTAATTAACCATATTAAGATATTATTTCTAGATATTGGTGAAGGTTGAAGGTATTAAAAATGTAGGTGATAGCCTGATAATATTGTTTTCATTTGAATATGCAATCAGTAAAAAATATTTGAGTACAACACGTCTTTTGGTAGCTGCCCGCCCCGGCTTCGCACGGGTAGCACTAAGGAGTTAGCTACGGCATACCTACCTATTTACCAACCCTACCTACCCTGTCTACCTACCCTACCTACCTACCTACCCTACCTACCTACCTACCCTACCTACCTACCCTACCTACCCTACCTACCTACCTACCCTACCTACCTACCTACCCTACCTACCTACCTACCCTACCTACCTACCTACCCTACCTACCTACCTACCCTACCTACCTACCTACCCTACCTACCTACCTACCCTACCTACCTACCTACATACCTACCTACACCTACCTACACCTACCTACATACATATCTACCTACCTATCTACCCTCCCTTCACCTACCTGTCCTAAAAACCTTGTCCTGAGAATAACGAACACAACAAAAAAAGAATTACTCAATTTGGTCCAGCCGTTCACGCGTGATGCCGTGACCAAGGAAATAGGGATTAATTTATATATATATAGTACGTAGCGTAAGACTGCGCTATAGATGATAGAATCTAACTGGCGGAGGGTCGGGCCGCCAGAAGTAATCGTCTGGGGTGCGACGGCGACGTCACCGTATGCGCAGCGCTGTTTCCGGTTGCTATTTGAAAGTTTCGTGCTGTTAAAGGATTTATGTTATAACTAGCTGCGCCCCGCGGTTTCTCGGGAAAATATTTGGGTAAACAGTAGTCTATGTCCCATTCAGGTCATGGTCTACCCGTGAAGCCGTTTCAGCGTGAAAGCGTAACTAATAATAAAACAAACACACTTTCGCATGTACGAGTACTATGTTGGTAATGATATTATTACTACTCAATTTAAAAGAAGGTAACAAAACTAAATTAATTTATTATTTATCTGTTGAATAATAAATAAAATCGAATTCCGGTCGAAGCATTTTTTTTTTTTTTTGCGTTTTTATGGCCACAACTTTTTGTAAATTGTTGCACTTAAAGGGGTTTGAAGATTTTGGCCCTAAAATCAGCCACCATTTTGATTTTTTTTCAAAATCAAGGTGCCCAATAAATGTCATATATTTGGATAGGGGACACTTATACAAACGTAAAACTTGATATAACATAACATATAAAGTGTCACGTTTCTGAGATATTCAAAGATAAAAATAACAATTGTTATAACGAATTTATTTATTTATATTATAGTTACTTCAAGTTGATTTAGTTATTTACATATATGGATTAATTGAATACACTTACCCCTTACTAATAAACGTTGTATACCGTCTGTATAGTTACACAACGCTTTGTCTTCTTCTTTCGAATGTTAAAGGAGACCATTCACGTTTCATACAAAGTTGGGCCCAAAACCCAAAGTAGCGAGCGAAAGTAGCCAGCGAAAAAAAATGTGTTAACCTGGTCGGGGAAGTCCTCCTCATCATTTTTTACTATGGCGCCGAATCCCTACGACCATTCCGTCAGCTGTTTTTTAATGTTGAAAAATCTAGTTACCTTTAAGGTTCCTATCGCGTCTGGGATGAACATTTTAGGGACGGAGCCTGATTCGCCGTTCTTCTGTCTTCGGTACCAATCGTCGAGCGACCCCATACGGATCTGACACTTGACGAATGAAACCAGGCAGCGGTTATAGTCCGGATTTTATTTCACCTTGAGTGTAGCCTCTTTCACAAGGTGGTCCGCGCGTTCGTTATCCTCCAGGCCTGCGTGAGCTTTTACCCAGAAAAAGAAAACATCTTTGCTCCGGGGTAAAGCTGCGCCCATGTAAGCTCTCTCCTCCGCCGCCAAGAAGTGAATCCCACCTTGGTTTGCCGGACGTGGAATTTTTGCTAACGCACACGCTCAATCTCTCTACCCGCAAAGGCTGATGGCTGGGGTACTTTTTGACGTTTGAAAGAGAGAAATCGGTGTGTAACGATACAGGCGATATACAACGTTGGCTAGTGGATAAAACATAAGATTTTTTAATCATATTTAGTTTATATAATATCATCAAAGAAGGCAGCGGGAAAAATCGAACAGTGACTCTTATTACCGCCAAAATCGAACAGTGCTGTGTTTTGTTTAAAGTAGGCTGTGAATTACGGGTTGCCAAATAAATTCAGTGATAGAGTGAGGTGTGCTAGACCTACGTCCGATCCGGATCCCAGGCGAGCTATCCAGGCTATATGAGGCTCTAATCGTCTGACACAGGATCCAGAACCAATGAACGGCGAGGCCAGCAGAACCCGGTGAGATAATTCCATAGCTGTCATAATATATTCAGAAAATATTTTAGATTCAGATACCAAAGCAAGTTGCATGTAGAATTTCTCTTAGTAAGTGTAGCGGACAAGTCGATGAGTTAAAATCTCGCTGATATTTTGATTCCGCGGCTAAAACGCAGAGGCTAAGCTCAGTATAGTATCTAATAGAATAAGGTTTAACATATCGAGCGCGAATCTTGAACTTTTATGGCTGTTGATTGGCGTAGCTACACCAATCAACATATATGTTGCGTTGATTGGTTTTTATTGGTGTTGGTTGGCGTGTCTACTGATACGCGCAGGACAAGGGTCGCACTTGCAAAACCGAGTACCAGGGCTTCCAGGTGCGTCCACCTTTAGACACCAGCGCCGGGAACCGGGGCTCGAGATACTTTCAAGTATTCTCTTACTGCATGGAAAATGGATCCGTAGGGTCATACAAATAAGGAGTACAATCGCGTATGCAAGAAAGGATACGTCCAACTCTCAACCAAGCCTTGCTGGAAAAAAAAATACTTGCATAGAACATTGATTCATGCGGCACAAAACAATAGGGCAGTTTCTTTAGAATTACAAAACAGTCGCATGTGAGCCAACCCTTTTTTTTATGTTTTTATCTTGTTTTTGTTGAGTTTCTTTTGAACAATGTACCCAAGTTTCTTGTAACGAACGACAATTAAACTTTCACATTTAGGTACATGTCTATTGAAAAACAAAGACAGTAACTAATAAATTTCAGCCCACAGTCATTTGTCTCGAAAATAGACCTGCACGTGCACGGAAAAGTGGGACTTTAACTCCAAGACAATAAGTTTACAATAGTTATAATTGCGGCGATGCGTAAAGACGGCAATTGTCTGTTTAGCGCAATCGCCCACCAAATAAACAATATAATGGGGTTAACATTCGACCACAAGTCCGTTCGCCGAGACCTAGCGGCCTATGTCTCGGATAACTGCGACGATGCCAGAATACGCTTAGCACTTAGAAATAATATCCAAGACTTTATCCCTAACAGCAAGCTTTCTCAGGAACAAAGGATAACAAAATACATCACCGCGCAGTATAACGAATCTTTTTGGGGAGGCGAAGACATCTTAATTGCCGCGGCTGAATTCTATCTCGTAAATGTACACGTGCACACAAATCACGCGAGCACACTGATGTATTCACCTACCGGTGAACCAGTACCCGGAAATATACATATCCTTTACAAAGATCAACATTATGATAGCTGTGTCATGAGCGCCGGCGAGCAGTACAACAATAACATACAAAATCTAACGCAAGAAACAACCAACAAAACTACATTAGCTAGCTCACTAACACCGCGTGAACAATTAAATTCAACATTAGGTACACCACCGGTTTCGGATGAAGTCGCTGATGACACCGGATACACAATACTTAGAAACCAACTTTCTGCCGTAACTAAGTACACTTGCCCAGACCTGCACATTGCAACATGGAACGTACGTGGGGCCTCTAAGCCGGCTAAAAAAGCTAGAATAGATACGGAACTCTCAAATAGGGGCATTCACGTAGCCTGCCTACAAGAAACAGGGATGAACACAGGAACGTACAATTCCACCCATTACGAATGGCACCTATCTGGAACATCAGGTAAAGCCCACCGGGGACTTGCAATTGCAATCAGAAAGGATGCCCATACAGAAACAATAAAGAAGAGCAGTGATACAGATGCGATGTCAATCACTCTCAAAGTTGTTAGAGGAAGTGACAAACCTGCGTCACTTTACATAATTAACTCTCACATCAACAGCTGTACCTCTAAAGCAACCAGATCCTTCACAGGTGTATTAAACTTGATCAGACAAAAGCCAAAAAAATATACTTTAATAATCCTAGGCGACTTTAACGCCCATATCGGCAGACAAGATACAATAAGTTTCCAACGCAAAGGACTGATTCACCAAAATCTTCATCATGACCATTCTAATTACAACGGGGAAATGTTAATGGATATAGCTAACAGGGAAAAACTGCAAATAGAAACAACAAAAGCGAGATCATCTTGTAGGATAACATGGTCAAGGGGCACACAGAAGTCACAGTTGGATCACATTATTACGCCACAGGCAACAGGAAAACTATTTAAGTATATTAAAGGCGAATGGGCAAGTAGGGCCATATCCGACCATAAAATAATTTGGGGGCAGCTCAGAAGTATCTTAAACAAAGATGACACCACCACACACAAGACACAAAAACATGAAATAACAGTAGAGACCAAGGATTTTAATTACAAACAATGCAACTATGCCGCTCTCAATACCAAATCCACCAAAGCAAAATACCAAGCGTGCATTATCAAAAAACTGGAAGACTCAGGAATAGACTCAACGGAACAAGATTTTGAAATACCATGGTGTACCATAACGGGAGTGTTAAAAGCGGCTGCCCAAGAAACCTTGATTTTTCAACCGAATCACTCTAGGAATCATCGTATAGCCCTTGCCAACCTACAAAAGGCTAAATTCGTACAAAGAAATCAACCAGATAACCCAAATAGACATAATCGTGTAAAAGATTGTCAGGCAATACTTCAAAAGATCAGAAACCAAGAGGAAAACAAAGAATGCAGGGCTTTTTTCAATGGACTGGGAAAAAAACATCCTTCAAAACGCATGCAGGTACTTTATCTTTTTTACAGGAAAAACAAGCAAGCTACAAAACGCCGTAAAAGGAACGCCTATATACCAATGTCCAAATGGGAGCAAATCCTAAAAAACTCCGAGGGCCAAACTATACCAACGGTTAACATAACAAAGCCGACAACCGACGAACAAAACAAAGGACTCACAGTGGATGACGTAATGGAAATAATTAACAACATGCGAAACGGGACGGCGCCCGGAACAGATCAAATAGTAATAGAGCTCTACAAAGCTATGCCCAAAGTATTACAGGAAGCCGTCACTAAGCACATTAACAAAGCCTGGACACAGAATGAGGCACCCGGCACGTGGCTAGAAACAATGCAGGTACCAATCCCTAAAAAAAAACCAACCCTAAAGACCCAAATGACTATCGACGAATATCGGTTTGCAACACGGGCTATAGAATCTACGCCTCCTACGTTCTTAAAAAATTAGACGAAGTAATAAAAGAATTGGGCAACTACCAAGCAGCCTTTCTAAACAATAGATCCACAGACGATCACATATTTACGCTAAAAACGGTTCTGGACGAAGAATGGCGAGCAGGAAAAAGAATTTATGTACTCGCTCTGGACATTGAAAAAGCTTTTGACAACGTCGACCTCCAAGCACTGCGAGACATTCTAATACAAAGAACCAACAAGGCACTAACCAATAGGATAATCAAGGTTTGCATGAATGAACGCACACACATCAAATGGTGTGGGCAGCAATCTAGTTGGATTACCAAAGGAAAAGGTGTCAAACAAGGCTGCCCGCTGTCGCCTCGCCTTTTTACACTGGTCATGGATGAAGTCCTTAGAACCCTCGAAGAGGAAACTCAACTAATAAAATTAGACCAAGATCGGGGAATCTCACTCCCGCTGGTGCTATCATTCGCAGACGACCTCATCTTCATTACAGATGATCTAAAAGGGTTAGAAGGAATCGTATACCATATTAAACCCCTACTAGGTAGTGTCGGCCTACAAATAAACGAAACTAAAACAAAAATTTAAATTAGGGACCCAGTAGCTAAACAGAAAGCGACTTATGTGTCAATGAACGGATTAAATCTACATACTGTCGATGAAATTAAATACCTAGGCACATACATAACATCTGCTTTAAGCAGGAGAAACACAATTAGGAAACGATGCGAACAAGCTGCTAGAAACGCAAAGGCACTATTACCATTCATAACAAACTCAAAGATGGACTGGAAACTAGCCAGACTCATGTACCGAATGGTGATCGTACCTTGTATGATATACGGTTTGAAAGTATCGGCAATCACCAAAGCTAACAGGTCAAGGCTGAGAAGATATGAGCGAGTCATCTTGAGAGACCTGATTAACCACGCCAGAAACAAACCAAGACATAAGAAGATGCACGAAATCTTGGACGGAAAAACAGTAACCAAACGCATCAAGAATCACAGAATGTGCTATCTCGCACACGTTCACAGGCGAGGCAAACTACACCTGCTACATGCAGCAATGCAATATAAGGCCAAATCCAAGAAAGTAGGACGTCCAATCTACACATGGAACGACAACATTAAACAGGACTCGATTTATTTCGACAAGGAAGTCAACTTCTGGAGGGACACGGCTACAGACCGAAACAAGATAATGAAGGCTGCCAGCGAGATCTACAAGAAACCTGAAACGGATAGCAGCGAGGCCTCTGACGAAGACTTAGAAACAGCTAAATATAACACAGCAAAGCAGCGATATTGAAAAAAGCCGAGAAAGCAGCGTAACCCCACCTCAAGAACCACCAGCGAAGATCTATGTGAACCGACATAACGGCGAGTGGTGACGTCGTAAAAAGATGCCCATCCAATGATCTATAACCTGTCTCTCCACTAGTCCTAGGCTTACTCTAGGATGCATATCCGGTAGGCTCATATCTCCCTCCTTTTCCCAGGGCACATATCTAATCCCTACCATTACCGCGCCACCCGGTCTACTCTTTGATATGCAATGGCTTTTGAAGTCCCATGCAACATGAGATTTCATGGGCTAGTGCAAATCTTGGGGTTCATTCGATTTATCGAGTCTGGTTAAACCACGCTGGGATCGGGGCATTTCATTCATTCATTCATTCATATCATCAAAGAAGGCAGCGGGAGGCTGAATAGGATTTTCTTGGTGTTGCGCCCATGCCATGCACCATATCATACATATACTATAATAATATAACACACGTCTTCATTCGACGGGGGGTATACATGCAATTTGTCTCTTTCGCTCTTAACTAAAATATTACCTATACATGATGCAATTATGTTTTCATAGTTCAATATACTTACCTGAAAAGAAAAAAAACAAAAAATTCCTTGTTTCAGGGCTCAGTTTTCGATTTATATTTCTGTAAATAACTCCGAAACCTGACACTTTAAGATATTATGTTAAGTGACATTTTTTGTTTGTATAAGTATCCTCTAAATATATAACTTTCGAAATTCACCGCGATTCTGAAAAAAAATCAAAATGGTGGCCACACGTTAGGGCCACCCTCCATACAAAAATCTTCAAACCCCTTTCAATATTTTCATAGTGGTTCCAGAGGAATGTCCATATTAATAATTATATAAGTTTAGGATCAATGACCCCAATTCAATCTTAGGTAGATTGAATTCCTCTCTAACTCCGATCATTGATAATAATACATAGTTAGGATTATGACAGGTTGATTTAGATATTTTCCTTAGAAATTGGGAAGAGGAAGTGCACGAACGTGACGCAAACGTGACCTATGGAAATAATGGAGACTTCTTTTTTTTTTGTCAGTTAAAAATAACTTAGTAGCGTTTGATCTAAACTTTCGTAAACTAAATCCGGCTGAACTCCGGTTTTAGTAATAATTCTACAAATTCGTCTGTTTAATATCCGGTAATCAAATCGTCCATGATAAATCACCCTTAATTTCAAAATCATCATACTCATTTGATAACTGCAAAAGACAACGAGTTGGTACTTAAAAACGGGGCAGACGTGGTTCCGTAGGTAACCGTGTTTAATTTCAAATATGTAAACGGGTTATGCTCATTATCCCTCCATATTATCATTTGCGAATGTCTTTGACTTTCAGATATAAATTTTTGCCTATACATCTTTTCAACGTCTGACGTCATGACAAATTTATGTTGCCTCATTCTTAGCAATATACTGAATAAATCATCTTGAATCACTGGACACCACCACCACCACCAACCACACCACCACCACCATTTGTCACAATTTGTATATCATTTAATAAATTAATATCCACTACTTGTATCATGTGATACGTTAAACACTACACATAATTTTGTTGTCTCACTTTTTTCGCGAACGACTGGATGATGCATAACGCATCATCCAGTCCATAATATGCAAAGGCAGGCTTACAAGTCACAGACAAGTGATTCCATAGTTCATATTCCTTTATAAACTCCGTATAGGAACTTCTTACACTAGGTTGTTTTTTAAACCTTTTTTCTAAATTAATTTAACGTGATTTTGCTGTTTCTAACGAATCGCCTACGGACGGAGCTGTCAAGCTGTGTGAAATGGCATCTTCACACAAAACCTACCGTCACTCCTTCTACAGGTATTTTCTACAAAATGTTTTTCACAAATTATTCTTCAGTACTATACTGATTTTCATTTATATTTACTTCTTCTTAAATTTTCCAAAATTTGTCTAATTGTTCACTAATACTTCTAGTTAAATTACATTGGCTTCCTATCGTGGAGTGGAAAACATTTACCTGAACCATGGAAGGCTGCTGAGGTCATCATGAAGAATCATAATATAGACCCATTTCCCTGTCGCCCGTATTATAGAAACTATTTGAAAAATTGTTTTTAAAACGGTTAAAACCAATAATAGAAGAAAGAAAACAAAAATTTAAAAAACGAAACCATCAATTTGGCGTCAGGGAAAAGCACACTTCAATAGATCAGGCACACAGAATAGCAAACATTATTGAAAAAACACTCGAAAACAAGGAAGTCTGCGCCACCGTATTTCTAGATGTCGCGCAAGCGTTTGATAATGTTTGGCATGAGGGTCTAATATTTAAACGAAGACGCATACTACCTCCAGAATATGCAGACATACTAGAGCCATATATTAGTAACAGAATGTTTAGAATAAGGCAAGAGGATGCATATTCCGAGCTAAAATCTATAAAACCTGGGGTACCACAAGGAAGTGTGTTAGGCCCAAATCTTGTAATTGTTATACAAATGTGATATCCCAGAGCTGAAAAACGACACCATTGCAACCTTTGCAGACGACACTGCTATTATGGCTACTGGATCAAGCTACAAAGAAGCAGTAGAAAAACTTCAACTAGCTGTGAACAAAGTTTATGACCGGATACAAAACTAGAAGATCACACTGAATGAGTCAAAATCAATTCACATTGACTTTACTAACAAACACTGCGATTACCACCCAATCTATATAAACGGCATGCAAGTGCCTTATGCTGATACAGCCAAATCCCTTGGCATAACTCTTGGCGCCAAACTGCTATGGAAATCCCACGTCAAAAAGAAAAGACAGGAACTCGACATACGTTACAAAAGTATGTATTGGTTACTCAGAAGGAAATCCTATTTATAAATACATAATTAAATGATATTATTATACAAGCATATTCTTATCTATGTATATAAAAAATTCTATCAAAATATCACGGCGTTGTCACGTTGGTCGCGTACAGCGTATTGCGTATTGTAATATGCGATATAACATGTAAAACACACAAAACACAGCACAGCTAAAGGTTTGTACCAACTAGACACGCCGCAGCGGGTCAGACAAAGTTAGACGAAATAACAATTTAACATTATGTTTCTTTTGTCTTAGTTTAGTTTTGTTTTGTTTTGTCGAGTAAATGATTAGTATTGGTGCGTATTTATAATTTAATGAAGCTGATTATGCCTATCATTTATTTACCTTTCATTATTAAAGCATCCACATTGTTTCAGATTCGTTCTAAATGATTACAATATTGTTTGTTTTCCATTTATGTAAAGAAAATCGTTACGCTTTCCATTAACAATTTTCCGTAAAATGTAATAATTTATTGTTGCATGATACGTAGCAAATCGAGAGCAATATAAAATGTAACAGAAACACTTTAACATTAATTGTAATTTATTACTGCTTTGGTAAGTACCTCTCTTGTTATATACCATACACGACTAAAATTGTAACTGATCGTCTGGCGCACCCTGGGCAGTCAGCCCCGACTCTAACTGCTGGCTGGCTAATGTGTCGCTCCCTTAAACAACTCGTTAGCATTACCTTAAATTGTCTTCTATACCCGTAGTATAGCCGCATGTGATCTATGAACACAGATATTCTACAAATCAAAAATAATAGGGCCAGCCGTTTCTGATTGAAATGATTAGGTACTATTTTATTATGACAATATATTCGATCGGGTTTATTGTAGAACAGTTTGAATCGTGAAGGTGAAGCAATATACGTATAAATCTATACATATTATAATAAATCTGTAGACGAGGTATTTCTGTACAAAGAAATTAATATAAAAAACAAAATTGTTTGGGTGCTAAAGGATAACCAGCAGATGCCATTTCTACCATTAGAATTGTTGTCTGTTCGTATGTAAAGACATTAGTTTGTTAAGGTATCACGTAAAAAGCACGAAACCAATATGGTTAGATTTTATATTCAAATATTGTGTATAACTCGGAGTATCACTTAGTTTTAATTTCATCGCAATCGCTACACTTCACCAAAAGATATAATCAATTGAAAGTGAGAAGAACTTTACATTACGTATGTTACGACATCTATTGACCTGAAATGTACTAACATAAACTCTAGTAGGTTTGTGAGATCGTGTGTTGTTTTGGCATAATTATTTTCGCATACCTACTTCGCGCGCAAACTTGACGCGTGAATAGATTAAAACTCTCAATAACCCAATGACCCAATCAAAAGTTAGACTAATATTTTTTTTCCAAATGCTGTTGTTTTGTTGAATTCTTTATTAGTTTAGTAGTTGTAGGATAGGTGGCGCTACCTATCTGTTCTTTCAGTAGAAAATACAAACAGATTAGTTAAACTTCGATTACTCATTTGTTTTCTAGTTTATTCGAAGTTCGTTCATCTGTTCATTCAAAAATGGCGAAAAAAGATCCCCTTTGTTGAGGATCAATGTCCGCACATCTGAATGTGTTTGAAGCTGTTTAAAGGTATGGCAACTATTTTGATTATCTGTGGTTGTGAGTTCTGTGACAGATCGAGATCTCGTAGAAAAAAGCTGCGGCTCTAAAGATGTGCTAAATAAAAATATGTAAAAGTAATATGAAGATAGAATAAAACTAACAATGAAGAAACAGTATTTTTATTGAAGCGAACCAAACTATAACAGTGGTAGCAGAGCGTGGTTCGCGCCCGCGCCGATGCAATTGGCTTTCGACAAGAAGTGCGCACGCGACACAGGAAAAATGGCGGAAAGAATTATTAAGATAAAGCAATTTGCCGGCGAAGATTTTTCAATATGGAAGTTCCGGATTAGCAGTATACTACGGGAAAATGAATGTTTAAATGCAATAGAAAGTAAAGCCTTTGCGAGCGTCCCAGAGAACAAAAAACTTGAAGCTCGAGCTCAAAGCATTATCATAAGCGGAGTCGCCGACAGTCATATTGATTATATTCAAGAGGAGAATACAGCGTACAGCATGATGTATAAATTAGAGCAACAATTTATGAAAAAAGGCACCAGAAGTAAACTGTTCTTACGGCGGGAACTAAACAATATAAAATACAAAGAAGGAACATCACTCGGAGACCATTTTGTTACGTTATCAAAAATATTCAGCCAGCTAAAAGATGCAGGAAGCCCCATGGCAGAGGAAGAGAAGGTTAATGTAATATTGCTATCCATGCCAGAATCGTACGAAATTATTGTAACAACTTTAGAGTCATTACCAAACCTGACGGTAGACATGGTTAAGGACAGATTACTAGGAGAGGAAGAAAAAAGAAATAAAATGGGTCCACAAACAATGGAGCACCAGAGGAATTCATTTTTGTGCTTTGGATGCGGCAAGCCAGGCCACAAAAAATTCGAATGCAGAGCTAGACACTACCAGGGACCAGGTCGTGGACACGGACAGAATCATATAGGTCAAGGACGAGGAAGTAGAGCGCCACGTCAGGCAGCATCTGGAGGCAGAAGTTGGCCACAAGGAAGAGGTCGTGGAAACCCAGACAGAAGACCAAGGCAAGGACAAGCACCTAACTATTCAGGGAATAGTCATCAGACATATGCAGCATCAACAGAGAAAGAGCATGCCCTTCTGGCTGGAAATGAACGGAACCAAGAAGGTAGTGATCAGTGTGAAATAATTTGGTGTGTAGACTCAGGGTCATCGGACCACCTAACAAATAACAAAAGTGCGTTTTATAACTACATTGAACTAAGTACACCAAAAGTAATAGCTGCAGCCAAGAATGGAGTGAGTTTAATGGCTGTTGGAGTTGGGAACATGAAGGCAAGATGTTATGTTGGTAGGAGGTATATTGACTGTACTATTAAAAATGTATATTATGTACCAGAGTTGAGGAAAAACTTGTTGTCTGTTGCTAAAATTGAGAGTAATGGTTATAGAATTGAATTTTTAAATGGTAAAGTTAGAATTTACAAATATGATCAATTGACAATGATTGGAAACAATGAAGGGTCTTTGTATACTATTCACATGCAAATATTAAAAGATGAATGTAACTTGAGTAACAGTCATGATGATCAAGTGATGCAACTGTGGCACAGACGTTTTGGTCACCTTGGGTTAAAAAACTTAACTTTGCTTTCACAGAATCAAATGGTAAGTGGCATTGATGACTTGACTAAATGTAATAATAATAATTCTGTGTGTGAACCGTGCTTATTAGGTAAAATGACAAGACAACCTTTTAATAGACAAGGACGTAGGGCAACTAGACCACTAGAATTAGTACACACTGACGTCTGCGGACCAATCACCCCACTGACTGAGGAAGGATACAAGTACTTTCTGACATTTATAGATGACTATACTCATTTTGTTTGGGTCTATCTACTTTCTAATAAAAGTGAAGTTTTTGATAAATTTAAGCAGTACTATTTTTATGCAACTAACCATTTCAATGTTAATTTATTAAAGTTGAGATCAGATAATGGAGGTGAATATGTGTCAAGGCAATTTCAGGAGTTTTGATACAGTAAAGGAATCCAAATGCAATATACAGTGCCATACAATCCCCAGATGAATGGAGTTGCAGAACGGATGAACCGCACATTAATTGAAAAGGCAAAAACAGTTTTATTAGATTCACAGCTTAGTAAAGAGTTTTGGGGCCATGCAGTTTTGTTTGCAGCCTATGTTACTAACAGAAGTCCGACTGAAGGAAAACATCAAACACCATCAGAACTATGGGAAGGAAGGAAACCTGATGTGAGAGCTATGCGAGTGTTTGGTTGTGCAGCATATAATCATGTACCTAGAGAGCTACGACATAAATTGGATAATTCAGGAAAGAAAATGATTTTTATTGGATATTTTAATTCAGGATATAAGCTGTATGATACAGAAACAAGGTCAGTGATATCAGCACGGAATATAGTATTCGATGAAACAAAACCCGGACTTGACAATTGTGTAAGATACACACAGGACACAATAGAAGAGAAAGAAGATGAAATAAGAGAACAAGAAGAAAGTGAGGAAGAAAAAGATAATGAAAATGTATCAACGGAGAATATAGAGCGAAAAGTATCAAAGAATAGAAATAAAGGAAAAAAGAAAAATAGTGAAGAAGAAGAGAGACAAGAAATGGAGATTTATACAGACAAAAAGACAGAGAGTATAGAAAGAGGGAGAGAAAAGAGACAAATAAGAAAACCAGTATGGCAAAAGGATTATGAAATTGATTTGGACCAAGATGATACAGCATTATATGCATTATTATCAAGTTATCAGGAGGTACCATATAATTTTGATGACATTAAAGGGAGAAAAGATGAGAAGCATTGGAATAAGGCAATAAATGAGGAATTAAAAGTTTTAAAAGAAAATGAAACATGGAAGTTTGTACCTGAACCACAGAAGGAAAAACTACTTGATAGTAAATGGGTTTTTACAAAGAAAAATATAGGAGAAGAAGAGATATGTAAAGCAAGATTAGTAGTGAAGGGTTTTCAACAGAAAGATAAGTTAGAAAATACATACTCACCTGTATTGAAGTTGCAAACTTTAAGAGTTCTTTTATCGGTTGCTGCTCAGAAAGATTATGAAATACACCAGATGGATGTCAAGGGAGCATTCTTATATGGACGGATTGATGAGGCAGTGTACTTGAAACCTCCACAAGGACTGACAGTTCCGGAAGGCCAAGTTCTTAAATTACAAAAATCTTTATACGGTTTAAAGAAGAGTCCAAAATATTGGTATAAAAAATTCACTGAAGTTATTACTGAATGTGGTTTTAAGCGGTCTCAAAATGACTATTGTCTCTATAGTAAAGGCAATCTATATTTGATTTTGTATGTGGACGATTTGCTGATAGTAGGGCCTAGTACAACTGGAATTGAAAATGTTAAGAACTTCTTAAAAACCAAATTTAGCATGAAAGACTTAGGGGACAGCAATCTGACTTATCTTGGTATCAGTATTCAGAAGAAACATGACGGGATCTATCTTAATCAATCTAAATATCTGCAAAAAGTTCTTGAATCTTATGACATGGACAATTGTAAAGGGACTAATTCTCCTATGGACTATAATTTTAAACTGAACTTTGACGAATGTGAAATTGACATGACTTTAGAACATCAGTGCAGGTCTCTTATTGGTTCTTTGATGTATGCTATGGTGAGCACAAGACCAGACTTAGCAACAGCTGTTTCATATTTGAGTAGATTTCAGTCACAGCCAACTTTGAAGTTATGGCAAGCTTTAAAGCGTGTTCTTAGATATGTCAAACTAACTATTGATTATAATTTAAAATATTCGAAGTGTAAATATGATAGTTTAACAGGTTTTGCAGATGCAGACTTTGCACGCGATAATGATAGAAAATCCACTAGTGGATATTTGTTCAAGTTATTCGATAATACAGTAACATGGAAATCAAAGAAGCAAAGTACAGTTTCATTGAGTACAACAGAGGCAGAATTAATTGCTTTATGTGAAGCATCTGTTGAAGCTTGTTGGTTAATGAAGCTGTTGTGTGACTTTAACATTAGAATAAGTAATACTGTTATTTTTGAGGACAATCAAAGTACTATGAAAATTGTAAAGAATCCAGATCAGAAACGTTTGAAACATATTGATGTTAAATTTAATTTTATTAAACAAAAGGTAGAGGAAGGTTTAATAACTGTTAATTATGTATCAACTGCAGATCAAATTGCAGACATTTTAACGAAGCCCTTATCAGGAGCAAGATTTATAAGATTGTGTAGTATGCTTAACTTGATTAAATGTTAAATAATGTAATACATATGTGCAAACATTGAGGGAGAGTGTTGAGGATCAATGTCCGCACATCTGAATGTGTTTGAAGCTGTTTAAAGGTATGGCAACTATTTTGATTATCTGTGGTTGTGAGTTCTGTGACAGATCGAGATCTCGTAGAAAAAAGCTGCGGCTCTAAAGATGTGCTAAATAAAAATATGTAAAAGTAATATGAAGATAGAATAAAACTAACAATGAAGAAACAGTATTTTTATTGAAGCGAACCAAACTATAACACCCTTGACATTGACACTGATGACGTCTATGAGTCTGTGACGTTTTTTATGCAATCGAACAACAAAGTGACCCTTTTTATTATTTTAAGGGAGCGCGGCTCGGCTAAATTACGTCATGTTATCGTCATTTTAATCACACGTACCGATACCTCGTGGGTATCCCGGTAGGACCGACACAATCGCATAAACTCGCAAAAAATGGACTAACATTGGAGGGTTTCCAATGGTAGTCCATTTTTCGCGAGTTTATATTTTCATGTGTTATAATATTTTTTTGTAAAACTATAATTATATGAATTCTATAACATCCCATTGACTCCAATGATTGATTGATCTAACGATATCGATAGTCTACTACAATAACTATTTACATCGTTCAACTTTATTTATTTCGATAACTGAATCCGAATCACTGTTATAATTTTCCATTTTAATAACCACAAAACAAAGCTTCAATGAGCTGATACGCAAAAATGTTTGAAGCAGGCAGATCGAAATGTGTAGCTCTTGTATTTTGAAAAATTTTCACGTCAAATTATACCATCTGGTACTGACCAGATGGCATAATTTGATTGATGGATTATGCTGACCGTAAACTGTTATGGTCAGTTTAATTATTATTCCATACAAAGGAGTTTAACTGTCCCTTTGGGCTAGTTTAAACTAATCGATTGTTTAAACTACCAATAGTCGATCAACTACCATTGATCTTATGAAATAATTTATGCCCAGAGTTTAAACTCTCTTCCTTTTATCTTATCTTATTTATCTTAGGCCGGTAGATTAAACCATCGATTATATTTTATCGTAGATTCCGTTAACCAAAGTTTAAACTGGTTTTGATCTTACGGCCCTTAAAGCGTTATCTTTCTTCACCATGATATCGCTTCAACACACTCCGCCAGATGGGTAGTCAATGTATTGAGTACGCCAGGTGCATAGATAATGAACATCGACAAGGCGCCTTGATATTTATTTATTCTCAAAAATCAAAGTGACACTTCGTCGCATTGACATTTTAAACCCTGAAGACGCACTGACTGCATTCGAAAGGGCTGTGATAGAGAACCCCAGGTAGCGCTTCCCACCAGACAAGACCGGAAGATTCTTCCTTTTCGATGGAGGAGTGGTAGCTTCTTCCTCTAAGCGACACATTATTGTTTTCCGACAGGCATGTGAAGGAAGTCTGGCACAGCTAGTTCTTATTAAACTTGTTTTATTTTCCAGATGATGATGTTTGTTCAACTCCTAGTGTTAACCTGCGCTTGCGCACTGGGCGCCACTGATGAAGTGCCGTGCTACGGAAGTATTATGGATTCTATAACAAAAGCCCACAATTTACTAATAAATAATATATTGTACGTACTTATATGTACATTGTTTATGGTCCAAACAAAATACCTGGACAAATTTTTACATGTTATAGTACCTACTCATGAAAATATGAACAGCCTTAGTGAAAGTTTTATTATTTTCATAAGTAGGTGACCTGTAAAAGTTTGTCCAGGTAATTTGTTTGGACCCTATATACAGGGTTACAGGGTAAGTCGTACTGAATATTAAAGGACGTTATTATTCAGGTCATTTCTGAACGATTTGACTCTATAATACGGTGTCCGAAACTTAACCGTTATGGAGATATTGAATTGTATTTTTTTATCCTTTATTTTTTGGCTTTTAGTCGTTTTTCTTGGGATTAGAGCGCTTTGGGAGCCCAATAATGGGATGGGATTCAGCATATTCCTCGTTGGTAAATGTTGCCATGTTCACAATACAAAAAAAAGCTGAGAGGTGTCAAGGGACACCCGGATGGAACGAAGTTATGGAATGAACCTCACAAAGGCATGCCACTAATTAGTACCTGTGGTCACTCACAGATGGCGTTATAATAAAAAATAAAAAGTGTCGTTACAACTTTTGGTCCCAATTTATTCCGTCTAGCCCCCTTTCGCAACGCGCGAAAGGGAACTTCGTTCCAATAAAAGTCCAGTTGTACTCCACTTGGGCCTATTCTAATAACATTATTTTAAGATTTTATGAAGATGAAGAACTTATAAAAATTATTTGCAGAATAGGATGCAAACAATTTTTTTTTTTAAGTTCTTCAAAATTAAGAACACTATTCGAAAATTCTTTAATTCTAACCGTTGTCGAGCAGTTTTTTAAGCCGTTAGTAGTAGGTTCAGTTTCTGTTGATCCTTTTTTGTTGATTTATGTTAAAAAAAAACCGACCTTAGGATCTCTAATCCCAAAAAAAAACAACTAAAAACCAAACAATAGAGGAGTTTTCAAAAAAAACTTTTGTATTCTTTATCTCCTCTCTCTCTCTTCCTGGCTATGTATCCCACATGGTTGTGGGGTCAGCCTTCCTGGTCTTTCTCTTCCACTTCGCTCTATCCTCGACATCGTCTTCGGATACCTGACACTCTTTCATGTCCTGTATTCTTTATCTCCATAACGGTTAAATTTCGGACACTTTATTACAGAATCAAATCCATTAGAAATTATCTGAATAATAACGTCCTTTAATATTCAGTACCTACGACTTTCCCTATAACCCTGTATATTATAGCATAACATTAGCGTGGAAGTGAACCATCTATAAAGAGAAGGCTGTCCACGCTCATAAGAATGTTCTTGCTTTAGATCCATGGACGGCAACGTACCGCTTCTGAACGACTCCAGGCGTCATTATGCCGAGATTATCTACGTAGTTCACGATGAGGCACTAAGTTTGAGCAGCGACTGGTAGTAAGTATCTTTTTAGGTTTAAAATATCACTGAAATCGATTGCATAGCTTGAATACTACAAGCTTGAATGGGCCAAAATGTTGGTTAGACTGTTAAATACATTAATCTGTCTTTCTTCCAGCAATCCTGATTATTATGGAGACTACCAGAAAAATATTAACGAATCAGCACCTTTTGCTATTGCAAATCCACAAAGCGTAGTTGATAAAACCAAAATGGTGATCCATCACATCATCGACAGCATCGATAAGGTACTCACAATAACAATTAATGTCAAATTAACAAGATTATCCATCTGCTGGCTGGATTGTCGTGCGTCGGGTTGTTGAGCTTTGTAAAACAGGGTTGAGCCACTCGATGACTAATGCCCCATATAACACTTTTCGGTCACAGAATCTTCAAAGCAGTAACAAGTGGTCATAGTTTTGTAACTGCTACGAAACATGGCGACTGTGTGGGGTTTGGTATCTATGTGTGGTAACAGTTCGCACACAATTTGACTGGAAAGCATTTCAGTAACTATAATATGTAGTGTTTGTGTTCACACGTTATGTAATTATTTGTGTAGACTTATTTTTTAAACACTTAGTGTATATTTTGTAACGTGCGTACAATCGAGCAAAAAATGTGTAGTAGCGGTGTGGTCACCATGTTACTAGAATAGTAACTTAAAATTTATATTTACACGAGGTGTGGTTATGTTACTGAACAATAAATTGCTAAAATGTGTATAAGAAAGACATCATAAGACACTGTTTCTCAAACTGTTTCGACAAGTGATCAAATAATTGCAGTGGGAAATGAATAAAAAACCGAAACGATTCTGTCTCACATCGACTTTCTACAGAAAAGTAAACAAATTACTGGTTCCACAAAATCTACCTCCGAGTAATATTTTAATGGATTACTCCAGAAAATCATTAACTACAAGAAGTCATTAATTGCATTAAATACGTCATCTTGACGAGTTCTTTAAAAATGAAAAATCGTTCTTTTTCCATATTTTATAGTTTCAGAGATAGAAATACTAAGAAATCATTATCAACATTTTTTTTATTTGTTAATGGATAAAATCATTTAATTATTATTCATTTGATATTTTGAGTTCCTGATTTGACAAAAATTATTAACATAATATTTTAGTACTTTTGATTTGATATAAACAAAAGAATATACTGGTTAAAATTACTTAAATAAAGAGTTTTAATAACTTCTTACAAATACGAAACGTGTACTGCAATAGATTTTAAACATAATATATAGAAGTCAATAACATTACTTAGTTACTTTTGATGATTTAGTTTTCATGAGTTATATTAATTAAACCAACTTAATTATATATAGCGGTATAAAATATCATCCAAATATGCATGGTAATTATATTTTATTGCTTTTTAGCTGTTAAAACTATACAAGATAATTCATTCAACGTGTAGTAGCATAGAAAGACTGAATTTGTGCAGAAAAATATATAAAAACTGAATCATCGATTTTTTTTTAAATTAAAAACATCGTCAATCTTGGACAGGTTTTAATTGTCTTCTCGGCAATTCGGGCCAACACAGATGCATTTCAATTATGCTACCAAAATACAGACGCAATTTGTTAAAAATAATATATTTACAGCATCATCAGAATAGATTTATTAAAATTGTATAACTACAGCACTGATCTACAGCTTATCTTCCAGACTATACACCAAATGCTTCGTCTTCATCATATAAAAATCAAGAAAAGAGTTTTGAAATGCCTGGTGCAGAACAGTTTAGTTCCAAACTGCCTAGTGCTGGTGGATCAAGTTCCGACGTATCAAACGTGAAATTAGATGGCCTCCGAACGTTTGAGAATAGCTGGAAACAATAAACCATTATGTTACTTCGGTAACTGTATAACTACTTCTGGTTTCACGTCGACATATGTCGACATAGTCTAGTAACATCCTGACCAGTTGGGACTAGAATATTTTCTTTAAATAATAATATGTTTTTAAATTATTTACCATGTGAAAGGTTTATTTTTGGTTCCTTAACATATAGTCAGTATTAAATCTAATAAAACCAAAGCCTCTAAGCTCTGGGAATGTAAAATCTTGTTAGTAAAAACAATTATTTACATTTGTTTACACTGTACTACACAGGTTTAAAATACATTTATAGGGGCCACCCTATAAATGGCCATCAAACTATTTGAAAAAATTACACGATTAATTTCTTTTCCCATTTATATTTGAATAGTAAAAACAAATTAACATATAAAAAACTAACGTTGGCAAAACAGTAATGGCTGATGTTTCTTCATATTATTATTTTTATTTTAAAACTTCACGTCGCAGAACAAAAAGCGAACGAATGCGCGAACGAATGATTTCTGAAAAGTGGTTGCAGACTAAGAACAATGTTACCACACAGCAACGTTACTTTAAAACCAAATGTTACTGTGTCAACTGTTCCCCATTTTTAGTCGCAGAGACGGAACTAAGACGACTCACCGACCAAAAATGTTTCTGGAATAAATAAGTGTCGACGCGAAAGGGTCGAGTTCTTTAGTAACGGCTACCAAAAAGCGCTATATGGGGCTGGCTTTCCTGGTGAACTCCAACGCCATCCAGATGTTGCTCTGCATTTTTACGAATTAACACGTTCACTGTTCACCTAGTAGCATAGCCGGGACCTCGCGGAGGGCTCATTTTATTTTAAATGTAGGTTTTTCTTGGCGAATATAGGATTATAAACTGTGAAAATAATATATGTTGTATATACAAACAAGATTTATAAGTTTATGCGTTAGTTTAAAATCCAAGCATTTTTTTATGTTTTGTCTTGAGGTTCAGTATTTCAGGGGTGGAAACACTATTTTCACGGTTACAATTATTCGCAAAAAAATTAAAGGTTAGACACCACCTGTCTCGGGATCAGAGCGAATTACTTGTCTTATTTTTTTCAACCGACTTCCAAAAACGAGGAGGTTATAAGTTATAACTTATAATATATAATATTATATATGATTTATATATATATTATATATTATATTTATATATATATTATATATATATTATATAATATTATATATGATCGTCGCGTATGTTCGTTTTTTTTTGTGTCTATTGTAAACCGATTTCAAAAAAAATATTTTTTTGTTTGAAAGGGTATGCTCCCAAGGTGATCCCATATAAATTTTATTAACTTTGCTTGGATAGTTTTTGAGTTAGCTTCAAGAATACGTATTTTTCCCACTTAGTTTATGATTATGTATGATGATGATGATAACTTTCTGTCACTGTTATTTGCATATCAGTTAGTGGTGTTCGAATTTGTGTGGGGTAGGTACCACAACTAAAAAGTGAAAAATAAAAACTTTTTAAAAAACAACCGACTTCCAAAAAAAACACTACACAGTGAAAAATTATTTTAAATTCGGAAGTCGGTGACAAAAACGAAAATTCAAAACGAAAGACACCGACTTCCGAAATTAAAGTTGTGTTTTAGTGTTTTTTTTTTGGAAGTCGGTTGTTTTTTTCGTAATTTACTAGTTCGCACCTCACTAGTAAATGAAAATACCCCCAGAAAACCTTCGTGAAGCGAAAAGACCCCCTGAAAACACGGTTTTAAACCTAATGCCGTTGACCGTTCGCGATGGTTAAATTAAGCGCAAACGACGTAATGCCGGTGACCCTCCCGGAGGGTTCATTTCCAATATGTATGGCGTTCCAATAAGTATGTAGGTGAAGTCGAAAGTGAGATTAAATATAGAAGATCACCACTATTTGTGAGTTTGTTTGGTTGTTATGTTATGTTTATTGGCACAGCTCGTCGGACAAATAAACCAGAATCATCTTTACTCTTGAAATAAGATTAGACACCTTTTTTACAGTCCGTTCAACCGATTTTGACTTCTATTGCGTTGGTGGCATGACAAACGGCAGCTGCAGTAAACAGTTGGCATTGTTACCACTTTTTTGCTTTTCTACGGTATAGAAGTCAAAATCAGTTGAACAGACTGTAAAAAAAGGTTTATTTAAATGTCAAATCTTATTTCAAATGGAGTATAGTACGAAAATACTAGTAGGACAACTGTCCAGATACTCACAGTATTATAAATTATTATTCATTTATGAGTGTTAAATGTTGTCCATTTTCAGGTGTTACTGCTGGTAAAGGCGTCTGCTCAAAATGGCAATAAGGACAGTGATAAAGCCATCGATGACGAAATGAAAAAGAATGTTGAGAATTATGGAAAATCAATAAAGATTTTTCTAGCTACGGGACTACTTGCAACACAACTAAACAATTATGATACTGAAGATTTTGCTGCAATCGCTTCAAATTTAGATGCACATAATTTTGTTATTAACGGAGCACCAAAACTATACAACATCGTGATGGCGCAAAAAAATCTTTACCAATTAATGTACGCGCAATTAGACGAAACTTCCTGAAAACTTCCATATAGCAGAGACGGGTGTATCTCACGAAGTTAAGAGTTTCAAAGCTTCCTATATCATAAATCTTTAATTTCCCATCTTCCATCATCATTTCCCATCTATTGTTTGATAACTAGTTAACAACTATACCTACTAGTAAATAGTGAGATAACCCAGGTCCTATTTTTTGTAAACGATTGAGAATCGCAATAAAAAAATATTCATCTTTTATGTACTTACAATTTTCTTGAAATAAAATAATTCTTTGAATACCATTGTTTGACTGAATATCTGTTTGTGTTTATCTATATTATTATTAATATTGTAAGTACCTACACTGAGACTAGATCAGTGACTAGAATCCTGCGGGGTATGGTAATTGCGTAATAAACTAGCAAAAGCAATGGCAAAACCTTTTATTTAGACATATTGTATTAACATTTGTGAAACCGGGGCACAATGCTAACGTTGAAAGAGTATTCTCTAAGAGTATTCTAGGCCAGCAATGGACGAAACAAAGAAACAGGTTATAATAGGAAACTATTGCAAAATTGTTAATTGTGGAATTTTATTTAAGACAATCTTGCATTATGAAAAATATTGTAATGTAAATGATAGTACTATTAAAACTTTCTTATAAAAACCATGTTTTATTTGAACTTTTAGTCAAAAATACATGGCGTCCGTCCGCCGTGGGACCCAAAAGTCCGGCTTTTTTAGCGGGTACGGTCTTCTTATTTTTTGAGATGGTAACGCTACGTCTAACCAAAGATATCCAAGAAAAAAAACACGGATTAAGTGATTTTATTTTGACCTAAAATAATAAATGGCATTGGGTAACCAAAATTTTTTGTGTATTTTCGTTAGCTGATTTATTTTTCTTGTAAGTACATATCTAATGCGTTTTTCTTATTATTATTTTTACCATTGTCCTTATTTTGGTGGTCTGAATGATTTCTAAAAGTTTGTCCATCTATTTTAATGGGACCTTATATAACGAAATTAAAAGGAAAACTATCACAGCTAAGTAGGCTCTACAAGTTAACGAGTAATAAATTAATAATAATCGACCAACATGTTTTTCAACTACAATATTAAGTTTGTTCTTGGGATAAATTCATTCCAACTACGGAACCCATCATTGTGCGTGGTCAGACACATACTTGGCCGGGGTCATTTACTATTTTTCCTCTTCGTTTTCTCTGCATCAGTAATAAACTTACAAGAAACACAGTTATACTTACTGAGCATGTTGCGGGTTTAAAGTTGCCGCCTCGGCACTTATTATAACTAAGTAGTCCCTAAGGCCCGACTCATAACAGGCGTGGGGCCAGTTTTGTACGCTGCGTTTTGGGAGCTCAACAAAATGGTATGCATTTCTATGTAACGAATTACATCAAACGCTACCGCCCTAGAGCGCGCGTCATACCCGCGTATGACGCGTGCCCCTTCCGGGTGCCCTTAGCGCGCCCTCGACGCGAGGACGCAATTTCCTTTTTTACTATTTTCCTTGTCGTTTTCTCTGTATCAGTAGTTAACTTAAAATAAACAGTGATACTGAGAGCATTGAGTGTACAAAAATTACAACAAAATGTGGAAATCTTGTTGCCTATGACTGGCTATGACAAGCGTCCTACGCGCGCTTGGCGCGCGCCCTATACGTAACATACCATACTGAGCGCGCGTCTCGAGCGCTCTGTGTTATAACTAGACCTTTAGAGTTATCCGACTGGGAAAGTGACTGTGAGGTTCAATTACAGAGAACTTATTGCGGCAGCGGCAATAATGAGCAAATTAAGTTGTTATGAATTTAGAGATCTATCAGATTTCGTTTAAATTAAAAAGCAGTGAGTAATTTACTCATCGAAATAATATATCCTATCCTCATACAAAAGTAACCTCAACAAGGTTAGTGAATTTTAATTCTCACACTGAAAACAAACTGTTTTACGATTTGTTTGGTACCCAGTAAAGAATGAACCTCTAGTTGACCCAACTCAAGGAATGTGTATACATACGTTGAAATAGGTACTTTACTAAACTTTTTAATATTTCTCAGAAACCATGGTATGCTGCTATTGCAACAACTACTACTAACCCTGAGGTTTTATGCGTTGGGGACAATGTTAGTGTCTGTCGCAGGATTTGTGCTAATGCCTCATCTGCTATAGCTAGACTGTGTCCAAATAACATCTTTGTTCACAACAATACGCAGCAAGATTTGTACAATATCAAGCAATTCCTAAGAGTTAGTACTCTTGGAAATTGCTTGATATTGTACAAATCTTGGTGCTACGAGTATCGATGGCTCACATATTCTAATGCCAAGTAAGATCTAAACGAATGATTTTCATTAGGTACTGTAACGTTGGAGGAACGTTACTCGTGTTTGTGAGTGAGGAGGAGGAGGACGCAACAATAATAGATGATAGTTTTAGATTGCCTTCATATATTTACTCTAAGCTCAACACAACAATTAAAAAAAACACGCACACTGCCGCTCGCTTTCTTCTATTCTTTCATCAAACAAAAATCACGTTCCATTATTTTGAATACAAATCGCTAGAATGTTCGAATGTAGCCATGGCTGTTTTCTTAACAGTCTGTACCTATAATAAAAGGTTGCTTATCGCATAAAACCTTACAATACTTACCTAGATTATTTAATAACAGTGATTTGAATAAAAGTGTATGATAATGATTTATCGATTCTAATATTATTGGGGAAGGACACTTCTCTATGAATGTACGAGGTGGGTGTGACGCACATTTGAGATTCATGAATGTGGTTGCCCGTTGGCCTGGATCAAGTAATGATGCCACACTCTTCAATAACTCAATACTGAAAGGTATTTATGTAGTTGCTACTCTCTATTTCATTCAGTATTATACAAAGAATTTAGAAAACAATATAAAACTTGAACCATAAAGTGCCTGCTACACGGTTACCAACCGCGTCCCCGACAGAGGTGACCTTGGTTGGCGACCGGCAAAGTTGTTGCAACGTTTGATTGTAAACCATCATCTTCACGGTTGTAAGCCACCAAGGGCACCTCTGTCGGGACGCGGTTGGCGACCGTGTAGCAGGCGTTTGAAGTATGAGAAACGACAAAACAGATTATTTTGGAGTTTCAGGATTGATTTAGAGCAGTTTTTCTCTCCAAGTGGACGATAACGCCCCCTTGTGGGCGCTGGAGGCCTAGAAACGGACGGTAAGGGACCCACAAAAAATTGTGGGGCGTTGAAGCGATGGCTGATTTGTAATTTCTTCTACTTAATATTTGAAAATTCACTGAAATTAAAACCTACCTACCACACAACATCGATTATTTAGTTCATATTTCTGCCCCATAAGCTTTATACGTGTAGGTTTATTTAATATTTTAGTTTTAGGACATCGCTTATTCATATTTTCTCTTCTTGTTCTCACACACTGTTGTCTACATTTCTTTTTCATTTCTCCTTTCGCAGGTCTGCTGGAAGAAATTTCTTAAGAAATAAGCAGTACCTTTGTACTTAAATTATAACTATGTGGTATCTTTATGTATTTTACTGTGTGTACATTAAAAAAAAAATAGCTTTCGTAAGATAGCCCGTGACCGTGAGCAATCAAGTTTTAACAAGTTTATGTTATATAATTTGTGATTTGTGCAATCCTGTATCAATCGGTTGGTTCATTGATACTTGTTCTTACTTGCTCAGTACGATTGACCATCGACGGAATTAAAAGAGTTTGCGTTTTAATTGCTCTCACTGTTAAAAAGTCTCGTTTAGAATGTATAAGTATAATTTCCAGACCAGACTTTATATAGCACAGTAACAAAAAACGGGGAGCGCTGAAAAATAATTGTTTTTTTTTTTGTTTAAGTATTTGTTCTGTACTTACAATGCGGGGTGCTTTTTGAAATCAAAACAAACATGAATATTTGAAAGTATAATATTTAATTTGAAGAAAATAAGTAATATTTAAATCTGACAACCTGTATGTAGGGTACATTTCTAGAAGAATCGAGGCTATCAAAGACCTGAACACAAAACATATATAAAAAACAACTTGTTTGAAATTCTAAATCGTGATAAAATTCGTTATCGTTAACACTCATCTCTGTTTTCCATAGTCAGCTGTTATAGCACTCTTAGCAAAAAACCGGATTTAGACTATAGTAAAGCTGACCTACACTGTTCACGATATGTTCCAGATCTTTCGGTGATGTACTAACATACTGATGTGCTTTCAGATTCTTCGAGACTTCTTCAAATTTTCCATTTAATTCATTCAAATCTTTTGCAGTATTACCAGCAGCGATCAATACACTAGCTGGTTTTTTAAATTGATCCGGATTATTTTTAACAGTATTGTCAATAAGTTCATCACAGATATCCGATTTTTGAACGCAGGCGTTTATTAATTCTTTTAACTGAAAATATACAAATGTTATCTGTATAGAGAGAAGCTATAATGTTTAATTGTATATAAAACATATTTGATAATCATTATATTTACCTCGGTGATGTTGCTGTGAACGTTATTTTCAAGATCCTTGATTTTAATTATAACCAGCTCTGGATTACTGATAGCATGAGGTGCCGAAATGTTAAGATATGGATAATATTCATCAAAATAATTCTCTATGCTGAAAGATGTATCGAAAAATGTGTTAAGAGTTAGAATTTGAGCTTCATTCTCTAAATGGTTTGAGAAGTATATTATGAAAAAAATGTTCAAGCCACTCAGGGCCAGTACCTAATCGGTGATTTTCTTCTTTACTACTGAAAACCAAAGTTTAACTTACATGCAAGGAGATCGTTTATGTCCATGATAGTTCACAACGTGGACTATCTCAGCGTAGTGACGCCTGAAATCGTCCAGGAGCGGTATGTTGCCCTCCATAGATCTAATGCAACAAAACATGAAGAGAGTATCAATAAAACATGAACGCACTGTCGATTTCACTCGTGCATTAAATTTGATCTAAAATGTCTACATAGTTCTCTCAATGACTGGCTTTCAAAGAGGTGGCTCTGAAAGGCTACCATGTTTCAGGAAGGATACGTGGTCCACCACCGTTTTAAGAGCAATCTTAAGTCGGACTTGTCTGTTTTCAAGATGCGCGGCTAATAATAATTGTCAATGATACGTACATCACATTTTTTTGCATGGTTCCGGCGGCTTCTTCCATTGCCTGTACATATTCTTTGTATGGTGGCGGCGCTGTAGCCACGCTCAGTCCAACGGCCACGGCTGCTAGGAGTAGTTGCAGAATCATTGTCATCTGCTAAGATACCAAGTTCATATTAGAAATACGAAAGTAACTAGCCTGTCTGTTACCTTTGTACAGCTTAACGGCTCAACCGATTTTGATGAAAATTGGCGCCAAGGTAGACATAGGATACTTTTAATCTCAGTAGTACGTTCCCGTGGGTTAAGTTCTGACTCCTCACAGGCGAAGCCGCGGCCAATAGCTGGTTATATTATGGTTATATTATTATAACTTCGGTACCTACCTATAGTTGGGTCAATGAAGTGATAAAGTCATTATGATGCGTCAGGTCATTCCTATTCCTCCTGTAAGCTCCACGTTTCTCTCACTACATACAATATGTCAATAAAACTCTGTCCGTCTGTCCCTGTCTGTCGTGTGTCGTGTCTGGTTTTTTTACTTAAATTTTTTACTGCAAAATCATTACTTAAATGTAATAAAAAATCCCCTAAAGGCCGCAGGAATCTGCTGGATGCGGGAAGCACAGAATCGGTCGAAGTGGCGGTGCTTGGGGGAAGCCTATGTCCAGCAGTGGACGTCTTTCGGCTGATATGATGATGATGATGATGATGAATAAAAAATCTAATTATTATTGAAATTATAAAGTTAAAATTTAAAGTATAAAAGCAAAAATGTGATTTTTAAATAGCAATAACTTTTTAACAGTACCATAATTACCCCAAATTCATTAAAAACTAGCAAATTTTCAACAGTGGTCATAATTATGTTATGACTTGTAGTTACCCGCTAAACGACGGCGGCCCGCGCCCCATGTAAATACCCCATCCGGTAAAATACTCCATTGAAAAAAGGTCTAAAAACTTATTTAAGAACATTTTCGAAAAATAGTGTTACAGCCATTGATATATTAAAAATATATCAATGGTTACAGCCAAAGTAGCCCGATTTTAAATTTTCCATAGAAACAGAGATTTCCAGTTATCTGTTTTTAAATAAGACATTTCGAAAATGTTTTAACTAAGTTTTTAGACCTTTGTATCCTGCATATGCGTACGAAGTTTCATTAAAATCGGTTCAGTGATTTCGAAAAACAAGGGCTTGAAAGTTTGTATAAAATGCCGTACGACGTAAACCCTCTTTAACGAGACAAACATTAAGTTTATAATTAGAATAGAAGAAAAAGTACACAGACAGCCGCCGGATCTGTCAGGGGGTCGATAGAAGATACGAAATGTTTAAATACCGTAGACAACATAGTGTCTACAGTAGGTATCTACTAATGTACTTACCTTGGTAGGGAGGTGAGAGTACTGAAACAGTAAGTTGTGAAATCCAAGTCAACTAACTTATACAGTCCCTGATTTGTCTCGAGTCATTGATAAATTGGTCTCAATGATTAAATTAAGTTTTCATGCCTAATTAACCATATTAAGATATTATTTCTAGATAATGGTGAAGGTTGAAGGTATTAAAAATGTAGGTGATAATATTGTTTTCATTTGAATATGCAATCAGTAAAAAAATATTTGAGTACAACACTTTTGGTAGCTGCCCGCCCCGGCTTCGCCCGGGTATTTACCAACCCTACCTATCCTGTCTACCTACCCTACCTACCTACCTACCCTACCTACCTACCTACCCTACCTACCTACCTACCCTACCTACCTACCTACCCTACCTACCTACCTACCCTACCTACCTACCTACCCTACCTACCTACCTACCTACCTACATACCTACCGACACCTACCTACATACATAGGGTAAGGTGGTGCAAGAGTGCGCGGTCGGTAAGAGTGCGCATCTACCCTACATCGAGTACTGAGTGACATTTGTAACTAACTTCAGTCGTATTTTGGAGTTGAAGTGAACGCCGTTGTGCTCCCGAATAATAATTTGTGTCAGACTATTTACGTGGATTTTAGGTAAGCCAATAGATTTTTACTTCAATTCATATAATTTTTTTGTGTTTTCCATTGAATACAGTTCGAAAAGTATCCAGGATACACTAATCAAAACTTTTTATGTACAAAACTTGGTGTCGGTTCAAACAGTTTTAAAGAGAAAATGACGATCTTTTTCAAGAGATGTCGCTAGTGACACCTCATTCCGCGTTAGGCCGATTCGTGTAAGAGTGCGCACCGTGTCTGCGTGTAAGAGTGCGCGCGCACTCTTACATGCCTATACACCTGAGATTTCTAGTATTTCAATAATTTTGGTTAGATTACCTATTTTAAAGCTTTATTATTTATTTTTAGCACTATGTCTAGGAGAGAGAGAAAGACTGACCGACAGAATTGTCAGGCCGAAACAATGGAGGAGGCTCGGAAGCTAATAGAAAAGGGTAAATCGAAAAGATCAGTTGCTGCCGCCCTCGGTATGGCAGAGTCAACTTTGAGAAAACGACTAAAGAGGTTGGAACCTGCCACAAAATTGGGCAGGTACGAAATAACATTTACTGAACGTATGGAAAAAGACTTCTCGGAACATCTAAAACTTTTAGATGACATGTACTTTGGTATGACAGCGAAAACACTGAGGGGGTTAGCTTTTGAATTTGCAACAGTAAATAAAATTCCGCACAGATTTAATAAGGAAACTAAATTAACTCTTTAGGTGTGACTTATGCGCTCATAATTAAAATGCGCACTCTTATACACCTTGGCGCGCACTCTTATACAACCGGTTGTACAAGAGTACGCATTTCTCTTTTTTTTTAAATGTGATACTTGTACCTAAAATTATAGCAATAGCGTGTTAAAGTTCATGTTGATTTGTTCTAAGATAAATAGAGATTTAAAATAAATTAAGTTGATTTTCTTGACTATTATACTCTTTTTAATACAAAGCCTCATTTAAAAAGTGCGCACTCTTGCACCACCTTACCCTATCTACCTACCTATCTACCCTACCTTCACCTACCTGTCCTAAAAACCATGTCCTGAGAATAACGAACACAACAAAAAAATAATTACTCAATTTGGTCCAGCCGTTCACGCGTGATGCCCTGACCAAGGAAATAGGGATTCATTTATATATATATAGATATATGTACGTAGCGTAAGACTGCGCTATAGATGATAGAATCTAACTGGCGGAGGGTCGGGCCGCCAGAAGTAATCGTCTGGGGGCGACGGCGACGTCACCGTATGCGCAGCGCTGTTTCCGGTTGCTATTTGAAAGTTTCGTGCTGTTAAAGGATTTATGTTATAACTAGCTGCGCCCCGCGGTTTCTCGGGAAAATATTTGGGTAAACAGTATTCTATGACCCATTCAGGTCATGGTCTACCCGTGAAGCCGTTTCAGCGTGAAAGCGTAACTAATAATAAAACAAACACACTTTCGCATGTACTATGTTGGTAATGATATTATTTCTACTCAATTTAAAAGAAGGTATCAAAACTAAATTAATTTATTATTTATCTGTTGAATAATAAATAAAATCGAATTCCGATCGAAGCATTTTTTTTTTTTTTGCGTTTTTATGGCCACAACTTTTTGTAAATTGTTGGGGGTTTGAAGATTTTGGCCCTAAAATCAGCCACCATTTTGATTTTTTTTCAAAATCAAGGTGCCCAATAAATGTCATATACACACATCAAAAGTGTCTAGGGATCAACATATATTTTTGCAATAACTTTTCTCCTGATTGATATTAATTAAAATTTTCTTTAAGGATTCATCAAATAAAGTGTTTTCGTTTGTCACAGTAACGATAAACCAAGTCACCTTTGCATTAATAAAGAAATTTGCCATTTTCCTAATAAAGGGATTTTTGACATTTGAACCACTAACATTAAAGTTCGAAAAAAAGACTGAAATAACAGTTTTCTTTAAAATTTTATTGGGTAACTTAAACAATTAATAATCCGTGTTTCTACCGCGAACACTAACAACACAAGAACATCGGTTTGGCATACTCAAAATGAGTTCATCCAAATCACGCTGTGGAATGGCCGCCCATGTTCGTTGCAACAACAAAAAAAGGTCTTCTTGCGACTGGATACCCTCCATATTCGGCAGAGCTCTTCTCTGTAGCATATCCCATGCATGCTCAATCGGGTTCAAGTCTGGCGACTGAGCAGGCCAGGGCAGGACATTGATGTTAGCTGCGGCGAGAGTCTGTCTTACAACTCTTGCGGTGTGCGGTCGTGCATTATCATGCATTAACTGAAATAAGGGACCGATTTGCACTTGTAGAGGAACGATGACGTCTGATACAATCGTCTCAGCATAAATTTGAGCGTTGAGGTTGCCTCTGATCCAAATCAACTCAGTTCTTCCGCCGATCCAAATACCCGCCCATACCATGATGGTTCCACCACTATAAGGATGGACTTCCTGGCAGGATTTTAATCGCTGTTGGCGTCCAGGGGTTCTCCAGTGTCGTATACATCTTGTATCCGGTCTCATACCAAAACGAGACTCATCAGAAAAGCACACGAAACGCCATTGTTCTTCTGCCCAATTTCTGTGTTCAAGAGCCCATTGATATCGAATCCTACGATTGTGCATTGCTATAGGTGGTACCCGTAGCGGTCTTCGGGAATGAAGGTTCACTTCATGCAAGCGGTTTCTGACTGTTTGGTCGCTAATTAAGTTCCCTGAAGAGTGATGAAGCCTCACGGCTAACATCATGGCGGTTATTGTTGGAGCTCTTCGAGCTAAGATTTGAATGTATCGGTCTTGTCTCCGTGTGGTGCAGCGATACCGTCCTCCATGGCGCTCAGCCACGGTACCAGTGCTTCGGTAACGTGTCCAAAGTCGACTGATAACACTCTGACTTGTATTCAGAGCTAAAGCCACAGTACGTTGCCGGGAACCAGCTTCTATCATTCCCACGGCTCTGAGCATTTCTTCCCTGCTTAAATGACGTCGCTGCTCCATAATAACGTTGGTTTTAATCAGTAGTAGGGAAACAGTAGCACTAATAATGTCTTCAATGCGTTGTATGTTTTTATAGGGAAAATATTGACAGCTGATTTTCATCTTTTACTCGAATTTGATTCACAGTTCCTGATTCAAATTATGAAATGCACCAAAAAGGATCCATATAAATTTATAAAATCATAAATTTATTACAAAGCCACATCTCAATCTCAAGAAATCCGCATAAAAATGCTTGATCCCTAGACACTTTTGATGTGTGTATTTGGATAGGGGACACTTATACAAACGTTAAACTTGATATAACATAACATATAAAGTGTCACGTTTCTGAGATATTCAAAGATAAAAATAACAATTGTTATAACGAATTTATTTATTTAAATTATAGTTACTTCAAGTTGATTTAGTTATTTACATATATGGATTAATTGAATACACTTACCCCTTACTAATAAACGTTGTATACCGTCTGTATAGTTACACAACGCTTTGTCTTCTTCTTTCGAATGTTAAAGGAGACCATTCACGTTTCATACAAAGTTGGGCCCAAAACCCAAAGTCAGCGGCCAGCGAAAAAAAATGTGTTAACCTGGTCGGGGAAGTCCTCATAATTTTTTACTATGGCGCCGAATCCCTACGACCATTCCGTCAGCTGTTTTTTAAAGTTGAAAAATCTAGTTACCTTTAAGGTTCCTATCGCGTCTGGGAGGAACATTTTAGGGACGGAGCCTGATTCGCCGTTCTTCTGTCTTCGGTACCAATCGTCGAGCGACCCCATACGGATCTGACACTTGACGAATAATAATAATAATAATAACCCCACCGCCGTATCTCTACGTTGACGTCGTGGTGGGGCTTGCGCGCTCCAAACTCTAGGTCTGTGCCGGTAGAGTTTACTTTGCCGGAACGGGTCTAGGATGAGGAGCCAGACCAAGAGAGATACAGAAAACCGCAGGGCAGCATGTGGCGAGCTGTTGGGCAGTAGCGACCCCACGGACCCTATCTCCTGGGAGAAATCTTGTTCCTCATCTCTGGCTTGCCTTTATTGGCCGGCTGGAGTGAACACTGACGAGGAACAGACCTCCCACCTCATTCTTGCCTTAATTGGCCGGCTTGAGTGGAGATTCGCAAGAGCAAACGTGCTCGGAGGAAGGAAGTATTCCAGTAAGTGCTCGTAGGGATCTTGACCATCTTCCGGGCTCTGGGATTGTTCTGAAAGCCGTGGAATACCACTCCTCCTCAAGCACCTCAGGACATGTTGCTTCCTTGTCGCTACGTCACTTTGTGCTAGCGACAGTTTTCGGGGGCCCATTATTGAGTGTGCAAGTCACCCCCTGCCATTTTATCTGTGTAAATATAAAACATTGATCAGAGAGGGGCAATAGTCCTTCCATAGTTCCAGGTTTCCGGTCAACTTTAACCACCCAAACCCATAGTCCAATATATTTGTTTCAACATCCTGCAATAGTTCTGCACCAACTGGGGGTTGTCCTTGGGTGCACTGGCATAGTGCGTACATGGATAATCGTCGGTTGGTGCCTCATTTCATTTAACACGTCTAACGGGCCTCTGCGAGTTGGCTTCGGCCCCTCGTACGCCTTCCAAAGGTCCGGGACCCCAGGGTCTCGAGCGATCTCAAGAGACGTAAAAATAATAATAATAATATTTTTATATTTTTAAATATTTTTATTTTATTTTGTTTTTATAAAAATATTTAAAAATGTAAATAATATGTATATAAATGAAATAAAGGAAATAATAATAATAATAAATATTTATTCAGTATTAAAATTGGAAAAATATTAACATAAAATCTTAGAAATAATTTACAAAGGTATTAATGTTAGATGCCTGTACTAGGTTATATAAACCTGTATCACAGGCGGCATGAGCTCTCACCATACGGTAATTGTAGGACAATAAAATTCTTAACAATATTTAACATTAGAAGTATTGAAATAATGACAAAATGTTATTATTTAATTCATTATTTTATACCTAGTTTACTTAAATACTATTTACCTTAAAATTAAAATAACAAAAAGTCTTGAATGCTTAATTTCTTATTTAGTTTGCGTAAAATAGTTTCTAGCAGTTTATAACCTAATTAAAAAAAGATGTGATTTTGCGTCAGCAGAATTTGTAAGTGGGTTAAAGTCAATGTTGTTCGACGCTATGTATATTCGATTTTACTGCGGGCGATTAATCTGCTTCGACATCAAGAAAAACGGTGATTTGTAGGTCAGTGCAGTGTTTTGTTGAGTCAGCAACAGGCCAGTCTAGCCTTGAATGTGACGCTCTAGGCGCCCTCGTAGTCGATAGAATTGATGTACCTATACTCCGCTATTCTCCTAGCAGGGCAATCTGCGTCTCCCGTTTTGTGGTTATTGGGCTTTTTAAAGCGTGAGCAAGTTGCACATTTCGGTGTGTCAGCTTTCCTTGCGCACTCTGAAATCGAGTGTCCTTCTTCTCCACAGTGACCACACGTAGATTTTAGCTCTCTGCATGTTTTTGCTGCATGACCATATTGTTGGCATTTGTAGCACCTGGTAACCAGGGTGAAGTCCCTGATAGGGCATGATGTCCAATTGATAAAAACCCTTGTTTGGGATAATAGGGCTTTACGTATATTCGCTGTAACTTCAATGACGTAGTTACACGTCGACGCATCTTTCTTCCCAGATTTGTGGCTTAACTTAACCATACTCAAAAAGGACTCCATAGGCATTGCTGGAAACTTGTCTGTTACGTTCTGTTCGTAAATACAACTGAAGACTTCAGTTTCAGCCAAAGTAGTCGGTACTCCTATAACCACGATCTGAGGTTTGCGCTTGTTGGGTTCGTCGGCGGTAAGTCCGGATGTAGAGAGCTGGACTGCGTGCTTGAGTTTATCAGCGTCGTGTTTCGTCTCTGTACTAATAATAACGCCTCCATTTTTGGTCTTGCGGACACCACGCACATGCAGCTGCATTTGATCAGGGCGAATGATTTTTTGCACGAGGTCTTTTGTTTCATCACTAGACTTTAATTTATCGTTGGGATAAATAGCTACAGAGCTTAAATTGTTCGGTCGAATGAAATCATTCGCTCCCTTCTTCACCATATCGGCAAACGAAACATTTCCCGAACCAGAGTCCTTAATCGTCTGCTTGAGCTCCGAAATATGTTCCGTCAGGTTTCGCTTTTCTTGAAGGGCATCAACCGCGTTATATGCGTGAATGGCTTTCTGCTTGAGCGACTGATATATGACTGCCATTTGTGAGGTTCCAGATCCTATTTTACGGCATAGGCTTGATATTGCACGACTCTTAATGCGAAGCATTAGAGTGTGCTCTACGATCGAAAATTTTTTTTTGCCCCATTTCTGTAACTGTTTTTATTGTTACACTCCTGCTAGTACACAGAACCTACTTAATTTATATACCATTGTATAGATGATTAAATGGAGATTAATACTGTACTTTTTAACAATTGATTTTATGCAGCAGAAATGGAAAAAGCATCAAAATAGTTGAAAAAAAATTCCTGTCCGTCAATTTATGAACCCTGAAAACATTGTAGCTTGCGATAAAATCAATTAATTGAGTCAATTTTTTTTTTTGTACATTCGTTTCAGCCGTAGAAGGAACCCTATTGAAAATGGCTCTTTTATTCAAAGTAGTTTAATTATAATTAATAAAATACTAACTAAAATATAATATCTTTATCTAAATATTTCCAACCGTTGTCCGTAAGTTGCCTAGCAACCGCCAAGTAAATATCTTTGTCAGTCATTGACATTACGACTTCATGAAAAGTGATAAATTGTTCATTTTTGTTAAAAACTATGTTTCGAATTTCTTTTTCGTTTATGAATGAGTGTTATTTATGAGGCGTGCACTTTTGGATTTTCCAAACTATTTTCATTTTCTGCTCCGAGTTGAGTTTTCCATCCGCGGCAATAGAGCAAACTTCATTTAAGTGCTGCTCGATGGCTGACATCCATCTTTGAATCTCGGGTGTTGAAACAATATCAGCCGTGGCCGACTCGAGGGCTGGATTTTGAGTGGTCGTCTTCGACGGCGAGGTGGAGGGGTGCACTGGCCCCCTTGGATTCAAGGGGCTGTTATCCATTTTGAATTTTTACGAGTTTATTATTTCTTGTCCATTATTCACTGAAACTACACACTGAGCAAAAATTCAGTTGCATCACGTTAGTAATGCACTAAAGGAGGTCACTATTATTGAAATAGGTAATTATTAAATATTGCTAACGAGCACGTCTGTACGCTGCGAGTGAGCCGACTATTCAATCGGCTCACTCGCAGTGTATGTATGTATGTATGTGTGAATGAAACCAGGCAGCGGTTATAGTCCGGATTTTATTTTACCTTGAGTGTAGCCTCTTTCACAAGGTGGTCCGCGCGTTCGTTATCCTCCAGGCCTGCGTGAGCTTTTACCCAGAAAAAGAAAACATCTTTGCTCCGGGGTAAAGCTGCGCCCATGTAAGCTCTCTCCTCCGCCGCCAGGAAGCGAATCCCACCTTGGTTTGCCGGACGTGGAATTTTTGCAAACGCACACGCTCAATCTCTCTACCCGCAAAGGCTGGCTGGGGTACTTTTTGACGTTTGAAAGAGAGAAATCGGTGTGTAACGATACAGGCGATATACAACGTTTTTACTAGTAAGGGGGCTAGTGGATAAAACATAAGATTTTTTAATCATATTTAGTTTATATAATATCATCAAAGAAGGCAGCGGGAGGCTGAATAGGATTTTCTTGGTGTCGCGCCCATGCCATGCACCATATCATACATATACCATAATAATATAACACACGTCTTCATTCGGCGGGGGGTATACATGCAATTTGTCTCTTTCGCTCTTAACTAAAATATTACCTATACATGATGCAATTATGTTTTCATAGTTCAATATACTTACCTGAAAGGAAAAAAAACAAAAAATTCCTTGTTTCAGGGCTCAGTTTTCGATTTATATTTCGGTAAATAACTCCGAAACCTGACACTTTAAGATATTATGTTAAGTGACATTTTTTGTTTGTATAAGTATCCTCTATCTAAATATATAACTTTCGAAATTCACCGCGATTCTGAAAAAAAATCAAAATGGCGGCCACACGTTAGGGCCACCCTCCATACAAAAATCTTCAAACCCCTTTCAATATTTTCATAGTGGTTCCGGAGGAATGTCCATATTAATAATTATATAAGTGTATACCCCAATTCAATCTTAGGTAGATTGAATTCCTCTCTAACTCCGATCATTGATAATAATACATAGTTAGGATTATGAATTTTTGCCTATACATCTTTTCAACGTCTGACGTCATGACAAATTTATGTTGCCTCATTCTTAGCAATATACTGAATAAATCATCTTGAATCACTGGACACCGCCACCACCACCACCATTTGTCACCATTTGTATATCATTTAATAAATATCCACTACTTGTTTCATGTGATACGTTAAACACTACACATAGTTTTGCTGTCTCACATTTTTCGCGAATGACTGGATGATGCATAACGCATCATCCAGTCCATAATATGCAAAGGCAGGCTTACAAGTCACAGACAAGTGATTCCATAGTTCATATTCCTTTATAAACTCCGTATAGGAACTTCTTACACTAGGTTATTTTTTAAACCATTTTTCTAAATTAATTTAATGTGATTTTGCTGTTTCTAACGAATCGCCTACGGACGGAGATGTGTGAAATGGCATCTTCACACAAAACCTACCGTCACTCCTTCTACAGGTATTTTCTACAAAATGTTTTTCACAAATTATTCTTCAGTATAGTACGACACAACTTAGATGTAGCATCGGCAAAATTCGTAAAACCGATCACCATCCGAACTGAGTGCGCCTTCGACATAACCAATCTTTATTACTGCTTCAGGTGAAAATGATCTTTCGAAAACGCAATAAATTGTACAGTCTTATAGCCAAATACATTCGTAAAATTGAAATGAATGAATGAAAATTTTCAAATCTATGCTACATCTAAGTTGTGTCGTACTGTACTATACTGATTTTCATTTATATTTACTTCTTCTTCAATTTTCCAAAATTTTTCTAATTGTTCACTAATACTTCTAGTTAAATTACATTGGCTTCATATCGTGGAGTGGAAAACATTTTCCTGAACCATGGAAGGCTGCTGAGTTCATCATGAAGAATCATAATATAGACCCATTTCCCTGTCGACTGTATTATAGAAACTATTTGAAAAATTGTTTTTAAAACGGTTAAAACCAATAATAGAAGAAAGAAAACTAAAATTTAAAAAACGAAACCATCAATTTGGCGTCAGGGAAAAGCACACTTCAATAGATCAGGCACACAGAATAGCAAACATTATTGAAAAAACACTCGAAAACAAGGAAGTCTGCGCCACCGTATTTCTAGATGTCGCGCAAGCGTTTGATAATGTTTGGCATGAGGGTCTAATATTTAAACGAAGACGCATACTACCTCCATAATATGCAGACATACTAGAGCCATATATTAGTAACAGAATGTTTAGAATAAGGCAAGAGGATGCATATTCCGAGCTAAAATCTATAAAACCTGGGGTACCACAAGGAAGTGTGTTAGGCCCAAATCTTGTAATTGTTATACAAATGTGATATCCCAGAGCTGAAAAACGACACCATTGCAACCCTTGCAGACGACACTGCTATTATGGCTACTGGATCAAGCTACAAAGAAGCAGTAGAAAAACTTCAACTAGCTGTGAACAAAGTTTATGACTGGATACAAAACTAGAAGATCACACTGAATGAGCCAAAATCAATTCACATTGACTTTACTAACAAACACTGCGATTACCACCCAATCTACACACATCAAAAGTGTCTAGGGATCAACATATATTTTTGCAATAACTTTTCTCCTGATTGATATTAATTAAAATTTTCTTTAAGGATTCATCAAATAAAGTGTTTTCGTTTGTCACAGTAACGATAAACCAAGTCACCTTTGCATTAATAAAGAAATTTGCCATTTTCCTAATAAAGGGATTTTTGACATTTGAACCACTAACATTAAAGTTCGAAAAAAAGACTGAAATAACAGTTTTCTTTAAAATTTTATTGGGTAACTTAAACAATTAATAATCCGTGTTTCTACCGCGAACACTAACAACACAAGAACATCGGTTTGGCATACTCAAAATGAGTTCATCCAAATCACGCTGTGGAATGGCCGCCCATGTTCGTTGCAACAACAAAAAAAGGTCTTCTTGCGACTGGATACCCTCCATATTCGGCAGAGCTCTTCTCTGTAGCATATCCCATGCATGCTCAATCGGGTTCAAGTCTGGCGACTGAGCAGGCCAGGGCAGGACATTGATGTTAGCTGCGGCGAGAGTCTGTCTTACAACTCTTGCGGTGTGCGGTCGTGCATTATCATGCATTAACTGAAATAAGGGACCGATTTGCACTTGTAGAGGAACGATGACGTCTGATACAATCGTCTCAGCATAAATTTGAGCGTTGAGGTTGCCTCTAATCCAAATCAACTCAGTTCTTCCGCCGATCCAAATACCCGCCCATACCATGATGGTTCCACCACTATAAGGATGGACTTCCTGGCAGGATTTTAATCGCTGTTGGCGTCCAGGGGTTCTCCAGTGTCGTATACGTCTTGTATCCGGTCTCATACCAAAACGAGACTCATCAGAAAAGCACACGAAACGCCATTGTTCTTCTGCCCAATTTCTGTGTTCAAGAGCCCATTGATATCGAATCCTACGATTGTGCATTGCTATAGGTGGTACCCGTAGCGGTCTTCGGGAATGAAGGTTCACTTCATGCAAGCGGTTTCTGACTGTTTGGTCGCTAATTAAGTTCCCTGAAGAGTGATGAAGCCTCACGGCTAACATCATGGCGGTTATTGTTGGAGCTCTTCGAGCTAAGATTTGAATGTATCGGTCTTGTCTCCGTGTGGTGCAGCGATACCGTCCTCCATGGCGCTCAGCCACGGTACCAGTGCTTCGGTAACGTGTCCAAAGTCGACTGATAACACTCTGACTTGTATTCAGAGCTAAAGCCACAGTACGTTGCCGGGAACCAGCTTCTATCATTCCCACGGCTCTGAGCATTTCTTCCCTGCTTAAATGACGTCGCTGCTCCATAATAACGTTGGTTTTAATCAGTAGTAGGGAAACAGTAGCACTAATAATGTCTTCAATGCGTTGTATGTTTTTATAGGGAAAATATTGACAGCTGATTTTCATCTTTTACTCGAATTTGATTCACAGTTCCTGATTCAAATTATGAAATGCACCAAAAAGGATCCATATAAATTTATAAAATCATAAATTTATTACAAAGCCACATCTCAATCTCAAGAAATCCGCATAAAAATGCTTGATCCCTAGACACTTTTGATGTGTGTATATAAACGGCATGCAAGTGCCTTATGCTGATACAGCCAAATCCCTTGGCATAACTCTTGGCGCCAAACTGCGATGGAAATCCCACGTCAAAAAGAAAAGACAGGAACTCGACATACGTTACAAAAGTATGTATTGGTTACTCAGAAGGAAATCCTATTTATAAATACATAATTAAATGATATTATTATACAAGCATATTCTTATCTATGTATATTAAAAATTCTATCAAAATATCACGGCGTTGTCGCGTTGGTCGCGTACAGCGTATTGCGTATTGTAATATGCGATATAACATGTAAAACACACAAAACACAGCACAGCTAAAGGTTTGTACCAACTAGACCCGCCGCAGCGGGTCAGACAAAGTTAGAGGAAATAACAATTTAACATTATGTTTCGTTTTTCTTATATTTTGCTCAATAATAATGCTGAAGTGTAATCGAGTTTCGTAGCTGACTGTACCTATTCATGTTTATGTTTTTTAGCCTACAGCGATTATACGAGTAAATGATTAGTATTGGTGCGTATTTATAATTTAATGAAGCTGATTATGCCTATCATTTATTTACCTTTCATTATTAAAGCATGCACATTGTTTCAGATTCGTTCTAAATGATTACAATATTGTTTGTTTTCCATTTATGTAAAGAAAATCGTTACGCTTTCCATTAACAATTTTCCGTAAAATGTAATAATTTATTGTTGCATGATACGTAGCAAATCGAGAGCAATATAAAATGTAACAGAAACACTTTAACATTAATTGTAATTTATTACTGCTTTGGTGAGTACCTATCTTGTATTATACCACCCACGACTAACATTGTAACTGATCGTCTGGCGCACCCTGGGCAGTCAGCCCCGACTCTAACTGCTGGCTGGCTAATGTGTCGCTCCCTTAAACAACTCGTTAGCATTATCTTAAATTGTCTTCTATACCCGTAGTATAGCCGCATGTGATCTATGAACACAGATATTCTACAAATCAAAAATAATAGGGCCACCCGTTTCTGATTGAAATGATTAGGTACTATTTTATTATGACAATATATTCGATCGGGTTTATTGTAGAACAGTTTGAATCGTGAAGCAATATACGTTATAAATCTATACATATTATAATAAATCTGTAGACGAGGTATTTCTGTACAAAGAAATTATTTAAAAAACAAAATTGTTTGGGTGCTAAAGGATAACCAGCAGATGCCATGTCTACCATTAGAATTGTTGTCTGTTCGTATGTAAAGACATTAGTTTGTTAATCATACGTGCCGATACCTACCTCGTGGGTATCCCGGAAGGACCGACACAATCGCATAAACTCGCGAAAAATATATTCATGTGTTATATATTTTTTTGTATAATTATAATTATATGAATTCTCATCCCATTGACTCCAATGATTGTATATTGATCTAACTAACGATGTCGATAGTCTACTACAATAACTATTTACATCGTTCAACTTGTGTATTATTTCGATAACTGAATCCGAATCACGGTTTTAATTTTCCATTTTAGTAACCACAAAACAAAGCTTCAATGAGCTGATACGTAAAAATGTTTGAAGCAGGCAGATAGAAATGTGTAGCTCTTGTATTTTGAAAATTTTTCACGTCAAATTATACCATCTGGTACTGACCAGATGGCATAATTTGATTGATGATTATGCTGACCGTAAACTGTTATGGTCAGTTTAATTATTCCATGCAAAGGAGTTTAACTGTCCCTTTGGGCTAGTTTAAACTAATCGATTGTTTAAACTGCCAATAGTCGATCAACTACCATTGATCTTATGAAATAATTGATGCCCAGAGTTTAAACTCTCTTCCTTTTATCTTATCTTATCTTATTTATCTTAGGCCGGTAGATTAAACCATCGATTATATTTTATCATCGATTCCGTTAACCATAGTTTAAACTGCGTTTGATCTTACGGCCCTTAAAAACGTTATCTTTCTTCACCATGATATCGCTTCAACACACTCCGCCAGATGGGCAGTCAATTTATTGAGTACGCCAGGTGCATAGATAATGAACATCGACCAGGCGCCTTGATATTTATTTATTCTCAAAAATCAAAGTGACACTTCGTCACATTGACATTTTAAACCCTGAAGCCGCACTGACTGCATTCGAAAGGGCTGTGCCGACACCTTCTTCCTCTAAGCGACACATTATTGTTTTCCGACAGGCATGTGAAGGACGTCTGGCACAGCTAGTTCTTATTAAACTTGTTTTATTTTCCAGATGATGATGTTTGTTCAACTCCTAGTGTTAACCTGCGCTTGCGCACTGGGCGCCACTGATGAAGTGCCGTCCTACGGAGATATTTTCGATTCTATAACACAAGCCCACATAACACTAAGTGATACTATATTGTACGTACCTATATGTATATTGTATAAGGTCCAAACAAAATACCTGGACAGATATTTACATGTCATAGTACTTACTCATGAAAATATGAACAGCCTTAGTGAATTTTTTATTATTTTCATAAGTAGGTGACCTGTAAAAGTTTATCCAGGTAATTTCTTTGGACCCTAATTATATGTATATTATAGCATAACATTCGCGTGGAAGTGAACCATCTATAAAGAGAAGGCTGTCCGCGGTCATAAGAATGTTCTTGCTTTAGATCCATGGACGGCAACGTACCGCTTCTGAACGACTTCAGGCGTCATTATGCCGAGATTATCCACGTACTTCACGATGAGGCACAACATTTGAACACCAACAGGCTGTAAGTCCCTTTTTCTTTTAAAATATCATCATCAATGTCAACTGAAATCGATTGGGAAGCACTGTACTTTAGGGACCGGCGATTTTTTTGACTCCGTATCAAAGTTGCGACAAACAAATGCGCGACAAATGCTAGAGCGACAGTACGATAGGCCGACCATCAGCGGTGCGACAGCACACCAGCTCGACGAACGTTAGTGCGACAGATTGTTTTCACGACAAACGATAGCACGACAAAACTTTTGATCGACGAACGTTAGTGCGACTGATTGTTTTCACGACCATCGCTGGGACGATGAAACTTTTGATCGACGAACGATAGCGCGACACAATTTTCGGTCGACAAACTAAATTACGACAAACATTTCTATAATATTTTGTTGCTATAGCAGATAACAAAAAAATGTGAAGTACTAAGTACTTTCGTTTTTAATGTTTTTATTGGCAATATTCTATATTGTCAATGTTAATTAGACTGCAGTGTGCGAGTGCAGTTAGGTAGGCGCAAGGAAGGCGAAAACCATGTATTAAAGAACCTAAAACATTGCATTTTTTTTCTTATCTGCTATTAGCAACAAAATATTATAGAAATGTTTGTCGTGCTTTAGTTTGTCGAGCGAAATATGTGTCGCGCTATCGTTCGTCGATCAAAAGTTTCGTCGTCCCATCGATGGTCGTGAAAACAATCAGTCGCACTAACGTTCGTCGAACAAAAGTTTCGTCGTGCCATCGTTTGTCGTGAAAACAATCTGTCGCACTAACGTTCGTCGAGCTGATGTGCTGTCGCACCGCTGATGGTCGACCTAACGTACTGTCGCTCTAGCATTTGTCGCGCATTTGTTTGTCGCAACTTTGATACGGAGTCGATTTTTTTATAGTAGGTATTATTTTTTTGGTAGATTATACCCTTTTTAGTGTATTTTTGAAAACCGCAAATCTAGCAAAACCATAGGTACCGAGAAAAAAATCGCCAAAACTTTCTTTCGGGATTGGTGGGATAGTGGGAGTATTAAGGGTGGGGAATTTTACGTGGCGGGTCTAAATTAGGTTCAGAGTAATAATGAGGTCAATGACAAATCTTCAAGGTCAAGCGTTGAGCTTGACCTTGAAGATTAAGTACCTTGAAGATAAAGACCCCAAAACTCAAGGTAAATTAAATATTGTAATCTAACCTCAAAACATTTAAGTTGCTTCTGCATCGTCTCCGGCGCTGCGGGAAGTGCAACCCCTTCGCCCTTACGTAACAAAGGATAGGCACCCATTACTATTTCCTATTATGTTTTGTTACAGCGGGCGGGGGTTGCTCTCCCTCCGCGCCTCCGGTTTTTATATACACTCTAGGGTGGGAGCCAAAAGACTACGTAAAGTCGGGCTGCCCCGATTCGGTTTGCAAAATTGATTTAAATAAATATATACAAAAAACCAATGAAATCCGCTAACACTTCGTCTGAACGTAAAACGGAACAACCGAGGAGTGAAATTCGTAAATTTTTTGCGGTAAAAAGTCAATTTCATACGTAATTAATTGAATTTATTGCAACTTTTGGATTTTTTTTCTCGAAAACGAAGTGTTTGCTAGCTGTGAATACGAAGACATCTACACGCCATAAAAATATGAAGCTCCGCACGCGCGGTCCCTATAGTACAGTGGAGCCATCGATTGCATAGCTTGAATACGACAAGCTCGAATGGGCCAAAATTTTGGTTAGATTGTTTAATACATTAATCTGTGTTTCTTCCAGCGGTCCTGATTATTATAGAGACTACCAGCCAAATATTAACGTATCAGCACCTTTTGCTATAGCAAATCCACAAAGCGTAGTAGATGAAACCAACAAGGTGATCGAAGACATCATCAACGGAATCGATAAGGTACTCACAATAATAATTAATATCAAATTAACAAGATTATCCATCTGCTCGCTGGATTGTCGTAATGTCGTGCATCGGGTTGTTGAGCTTTGTAAAACATGGTGGAGCCACTGGATGACTGGTGCTGGCTTTCCTGGTCAACTCCAACGCCATCCAGATGTTGCTCTGTATTTTTACGAATTAACACGTTCACTGTTTACCTAGTAGCATAGCCGGGACCTCGCGGAGGGCTCATTTTAAATGTAGGTTTTTCTTGGCGAATACAGGATTATAAACTGTGAAAATAAAATATATCGTATATTTTAACAAGATTTATTAGTTTATGCATTGGTTTAAAATCCAAGCATTTTTTTTCAATGTTTTGTGAGGAGGTCAGTATTTCAGGGGTGAAAACCAATGATATTATAAGTAAAAAGACGTAGATTAGATAGGTTATCTACTCAACATTTCATCTTCAAAATTGGAGGAAACACTATTTTCACGGTTACAATTATTCACAAAAAAAAATTAAGGTTGGACACCCTCTGTCTCGGGATCAGAGCGAGTTACTTTTTTTTTTTTTTGCTAGTTCGCACCTCACTCGTACATGAAAATACCCCCTGAAAACACGGTTTTAAACCTAATGCCGTTGACCGTTCACGATGGTTAAATTTACACTTTCAGTGCGTGGAACCCTCCCGGAAGGTTCACTAAGTCATATAAGGGATGCGAGGGTTCATATTACGTTTTTCTTTGCAAATACAGCATTATAAACTGTGAAAATCTGTATATTTTATCAAGATTCATTAGAATACTCGTTGGTTTTCAATTGCAAGCATTTTCATTTTCAACAAAAAAATTGAAGGCCGTATTTCAGGGGTGGTCAACCTTTTTACGGTTACCTACAAATATACTCTAAAAATAAAAACATTTATTTTAAGATTAATAAACAAGAGGATCAGTTTAAAAACCGAGGTTTTTCCGGGTTTCGTACGCACGGCTACACATCAAGCTATACATTTCCAGTTTATGGTGATCTCGCATTGTAAACGATTTCCGTACAATGCGAGGTTAGCTTAAACTGGAAATGTATAGCTTGATGTGTAGCCGTGTGTACCAAAATGGTAAATAATTGTACTTATACTTAACTTTATATATATATTATCTATGTATATTTATATAGATAAGTTTATGCTTTATTTATGTATGTATGTATTTATTGTATATGTAAATGGTACACCACTGACTACGACTACCTGCAGTATTGTCTCTCCTTCTTACTTTAATCCATCCAAAGGTTGTCTGTAAAAGATCGCTTTTAGCGATAAGACCGCCCATTGTGTCACCCTATGTAAAATTTCGCGCTACCTCGAAATTATTTTTTTCATAGTGCCCCCAAGACGACACTTTGACCTGAATTTCATTCATTTAAGACGAAAATCAGTGAAACGCCCTTTAATCATTCTAAACAGTTGGTTTTTAGACATAATTATCTCAGGTCTAGTTATAGTAATAAGTACTTATGTAACAACAATACCCAAAAATAAAATGGCTAAATGTAAAAATGTGCAGGTACAGTTGTTTTGTAATCACAAGAAATAGTTTAAAAACAAACCTTTTCCTGCAAAGCATCTGGTTCATGATTATGTTCTCTCAGTAGGATAAAAAAGGTTATGATAAAAAACAGTAGGAGTTTAAATATATTTACATTAATGATATTATTAATTAAAATATTCGGAAACATGAGTGTTATGAACATCGCCGGTAGCACTACAAATAGTATGAATGAAAACTTTAGGATGAAAAATCTTAGCAAGAGTCATCATTCGGATTACAAATCATTAGGAAGAACAATTTCGGGTAAAGAACTTTAGGTGAGCCAATATGGACCCGTATTCTATTCTATTCTTATAGCACGACTTTGGGCGTTTGTGCACTACACGGAATTTTACCGTCCGGCAGTCCAATTCCGACCAAACTAGTATAAACATTTATGGCGTTGCAATATAGTACCATAAAAAATCGGACTGCCGGACGGTAAAATTCCGTGTAGTGTTCGTCTGTCACAGCTTCTTATTTCAGGGACTACTAAAGCCTTGAAATTTTGAATAAATATAAACTACACGAGTGTTTTAATTGCTCGTAATGAGCGTTTTCTTACACTCTTTATCTTAGTCGATTGCATAGTTACTGTTAGGCTGTCTATCAGTATCAACTAGAATATAGATGAAAATAAAGTCTCTGGCCGATCTCCCTAGACTTTATTCTGCCTCTTATTATAAATGGGTAGTTTCTTCAATGTGTGACACCATTTTATGTGAGTGCTCCACTTCTGGACACACCTCTATTAAGTCGAGCCCATTTTCGTGATTAATATTATGCTCTCCAGTTGAAAAAATCACCCGTGCCTACCTGGGCTTATATGATTAGTTAGGATTAAGATCGAAAGTGACCAACTTGCCGCTGGCTTCACTCGCTCGGCTCGCGCGCGGTTGGTCACAGTTCTAACCTAATCAATTTAGTCGAGTTGCCACAAGCGGCGTGTTTTTTTTTTAATCTACTTATAAGACGTGTTATGTTGCATTTTACATAAGGCGTAAAATGATAACACACACGTAGTAAATAATAGAACACTAAATGTTAATAAGATGATATAAAATAATTACGTTGTATTAAATAATAGCACGATATTATTAAATCAAAAATATAAATAATACTTTGTATAAAAAATTCACAAAGGGTTGGACACTCCTGTCTCGGAATCTTGGCGCAAACCTAATGCCGGGAACCCTCCCGGTGGGTCAACTTGGAAAATGTATGACGGCATGGCGTATGAGTTCAACAAAAATGGGTGGACTCGAAAGTGTTAAGCGCAAACGTAATGCCGGTGGCCCTCCCGGAGGGTTCATTTCCAATATGTATGGCATTCCAATAAGTATGTAGGTGAAGTTGAAAATGAGACTAAATATAGAAGATCACCACTATTTGTGAGTTTGTTTGGATGTTATGTTATGTTTATTGGCACAGCTCGTCGAACAAATAAACCAGAATCATCTTTACTCTTGAAATAAGATTAGACACCATTTGTACAGTCCGTTCAACCGATTTTGACTTCTATTGCGTTGGTGGCATGACAAACGGCAGCTGCAGTAAATAGTTGGCATTGTTACCACTTTTTTTTATTTTAATGCTATCCTTATGCCTACGGTATAGAAGTCAAAATCAGTTGAACAGACTGTAAAAAAAGGTTTATTTAAATGTCAAATCTTATTTCAAATGGAGTATAGTACGAAAATACTAGTAGGACAACTGTCCAGATACTCACAGTATTATAAATTATTATTCATTTATGAGTGTTAAATGTTGTCCATTTTCAGGTGTTACTGCTGGTAAAGGCGTCTGCTCAAAATGGCAATAAGGACAGTGATAAAGCCATCGATGACGAAATGAAAAAGAATGTTGAGAATTATGGAAAATCAATAAAGATTTTTCTAGCTACGGGACTACTTGCAACACAACTAAACAATTATGATACTGAAGATTTTGCTGCAATCGCTTCAAATTTAGATGCACATAACTTTGTTATTAACGGAGCACAAAAACTACATAAAATCGTGATGGCGCAAAAAAATCTTTACCAATTATTGTACCCGCCTTCCGACTAAATTTTCTTATACGGGTGTATCACACGAAGTTCAGAGTTTCAAAGCTTCCTATATCATAAATCTTTAATTTCCCATCTTCCATCATCATTTCCCATCTATTGTTTGATAACAAGTTAACAACTATACTAATAAATAGTGAGATAACCCAGGGCCTATTTTTTGTAAACGATTGAGAATCGCAATAAATATAAATATATTCTTCTTTTATATACTTACAATTTTCTTGAAATAAAATATATTCTTTGAATACCGTTGTTTGACTGAATATCTGTTTGTGTTTATCTATAATTATTATTAATATTGTAAGTACCTACACTGAGACTAGATCAGTGACTAGAATCCTGCGGGGTAGGTAATTACGTAACAAACGACCAATGGCAAAACCTTTCATTTAGACAAACATACCAGTATAACGTGCCGTGGAATGATCTCCCATGCTTCCAAGAAGGCAGATTTTAGCTCCTGCTAAGTTTCTGGTGCCGGTTGGTCAGTTCGATTCAAACACACCTGTTCAGCTCATCCCACAAATGCTCTATTGAATTCATATCAGGGCTTCTTGCTGGTCATTAGTGTTGCCCAAAATCGGTCTTGGTCTTGCAGTCTTGGTCTTGTTCTTGCATTTTCGCAAGACCAAGACCAAGACCAAGACCGACTTATTTTAGCAAGACCAAGACCAAGACTGACCCTGCAAGATTTAAGCAAGAACAAGACTAAGCTTGCGAGACTCTTGCGTCTCGCAGTTAATTTGGGCGGGTCCATATTGGCGGTTTTTTGGCGGACATCAAAGGGCCGGTAACGCGAATGGGAATGAGTGTTTGTGTTGAATCTTTGAAAGACATGTGAAGCGGCAACGTAAACACACATTTCCCTTGACGTTGCCACATCAATATTTAGGAAAATATTTCCGGCAACATGAATGGCAATGGCTGAATGTTAACGAGGTATTATGGTACGGTCTATCTCTAAATTACGTTACGCGAATAAACCATTGGTCGGTCAGTGTTCATGTACCTACTTATTTGATATTTTACCGACAAAGACGCTGCTTAATCAAAGACTGCGACAAGTGTATCACAGCATTTGACACTGTTTGATTGCCACCGCGCGCCGCCCACCACAGAGTACGGACAGAGGCATACAAAATGGTTACCTATTTTGGTAGGGTTGGCACAGGAGGATAAAATGAAATGACCTTGAAGATCTTTAATAAATAGCAATAAGCTGATAGGTAATTGCAAGACTTACGAGACTCTTGCTGCAAGACCAAGACCAAGACTGAGAGCGCAATACCAAGACCAAGACCAGGTGTATTGACGCAAGACCAAGACCAAGACTAGCTAAGTCTCGTCTTGGTCTTGCATTTGGGCAACACTACTGGTCATTCCATTACTACGATACTAACATGCAGGTATTCGCTTGTGCGCCCTTGCGTTATCATATCACTCATCATCATAATCAGCCTATTAATGTTCCCACTGCTGGGACACAGGCCTCCTCTCTGTGAGAGGGAGTGGTCTGTAATCTACCACGCGGGCCCAGTGCGGGTTGGTAGATGTCACATGTCTTCGAATTTTCGGTTTTAAGACATGTCGGTTTCCTCACGATGTTTTCCTTCACCGTTTTGAGAGCCGTGGTGATGAAATTATTTACACAAAGTAAAGCGCCTGCTTGGGTTCGAATCATATTACTCATAAAAATGAAATCCTGGCCCACCAACTCAGCATAATGGCATCACGTGAGATTTTAGGCATTGACGAAAGTATCTGCTGCTGTTTAGTTGCGGCAACCGTGGTCCGGTCTCAACCTCAAGACCAATTTTTCCTTCGGTGGGAATTCCGCCGCAGACTGTCTATGACCCACCGCCATAGCTCACCTTTCCTTCAATGTAACATTGCTGAAAACGTTCTCCCTGTCTTTGGTAGACTTTCCTACGTCCATCATTGCCATACAGCATAATCTTGGTTTCCTTCCTGGCTCCATTGAGTTGATTCCGATGCAAACGTTCGCGTGCCAACAGTAGGCACGCCATTGTGTCCCTATGCCATTGCAATACTCTTTTTATGCATAACAAAATAACTATTAACTATTGACGACTGAACCCAATAACCAGTTGTCACTAGTTTTGTCATACTGGAGGTCATCTGTCACCAGTTTTGTCATACTGGAGGTAGAAAAACCTATCTATGTCTGGTTTTCACGTTCCAAAATAATCTATAAGAGATTAAGGAATTTTACCGTCCCACGCTATCTATCGATGGGAGGGTTGCTTGATATTGTACAAATCTTGGTGCTATTTATTGATGGCACACATATTCTAACGCTCCGTATCGAAACGTCCTAATAGCAAATAGTCCTATTAGCAAAACGACCCATAATCAAAACGACACTTTAGCAAAATGTCCTATTAGCAAATCGTCCTATGAGCAAATGGTCCCAAAAACAAAAGAACGGAAATGGTACAATCATACCACACATAATGCCAAGTAAGTTTGAACCGAATGATTTTTGAATAATCAAAACTTAAATAGTTTTATTTGCATTAGCAACATTTTATAATTTTAGAACTAGTTTTTATGTACTGGAAACATTAACTGGTAGAATCTTCTCTCTGTGACATGTACTTTTGCTCTTGTATAAAAAGTAACTATTTGGAAATACAGTTCACTGCTAAAAATCTACAAGCATTTTATTATACAATTTTCATTAGGTACTGTAACGTTGGAGGAACGTAACTCGTGTTTTAATGCGTCCTCCTCGGACGCATTAATAATAGATGATATTTTTATACGAAGTGTATAGAGTGCCGCGAGTTTCTTGTGGCACTCTAGTGTCACTGCCTCGGCCCGGCTAGGGTGCCGTGAGCGTTGCATTGTCACTGTCACTTGTTATTTAGGTTAGGTTAGGTTAGAACTGTGACCACACAACGCACGAGCCGAGCGAGCGTAGCGAGCGGTGCCGCGGTAGCGGCCGGCGAAGTGCCAGGGTCCGTTTAGGCACAAGAGAATGTAATGTTTTGGGAATGTGGTGTTTTACAGCGATCTAACCTCGACAATCAAACAAAATACCAAGTGACGTGACTTAGTGACAGTGACAATGACAATCCAATGCTTGCGGCACTTGAGCCGGGCCGAGGCGGTGTTACTAGGGTGCCTGTAGTGGCACTTTATCCAATAGGGATAGAGTGCCAATGGTGGCACTCTATACACTGGCATTTTTATATTGCCTTCATATATTTACTAAGCTCAACACAACATTTAAAAGAAATACGCACACTGCTCGGTACCCGTTTTGTTCTATTTTTTCATCAAACAAAAATCATATTCCATTGTTTTACAAATCGCTAGAATGTTCGAATGTAGCCATGGCTTTTACGTCGTACGGCATTTCATACAAACTTTCAAGCCCTTGTTTTTCGAAATGACTGAACCGATTTTAATGAAACTTCATACGCATAAGCAGGATACAAAGGTCTAAACAGTTAAGAACATTTTCGAGTGTTACAGTCAAATTAGACTGATTTTAAATTTTCCACCGAAACAGAGATATCTGTTTTTAAATAAGACATTTTGAAAATGTAGTCGTAAACGCTCTTAATAGCCTGTACAATAAAAGGTTGCTTATTACATACAACCTTACCTTACCTAGATTATTTAATAACAGTGATTTGACTAATAGTGATAATGATTTATCGATTCTAATATTGGGGAAGGATACTTCTCTATGAATGTACAAGGTGGGTGTAACGCACATTTGAGATTCATGAATGCGGTTGCTCGTGGATCATCTATTGATGCCACACTCTTCAATAACTCAATACTGAGAGGTATTTTTTAGTTTCTACTCTCTATTTCATTCAAAAAATTTTTAAAACCTTATAAAACATGAACCATAAAGTTCCTGCAATACGGTTACCAACCGCGCCCCCGACAGAAGTGACCTTGGTTGGCGACCGGCAAAGTGGTTGCAACGTTTGGTTGTAAACCATCATCTTCACGGTTGTAAACCACCAAGGGCACCTCTGTTGGGACGCGGTTGGCGACCGTGTAGCAGGCGTTTCACGCATGAGAAACCACAAAATAGATTATATTATTTATTTTAGTGTGTAAGGATTGATTTAGGGCAGTTTTTCTCAAAGTGGGTAATAACGTCCCCTTGTGGACGCTAGAGGCCTAGAGGGCCCCTTGTAGACCCAGAAAAAATTAGGGGTGTTGAAGTGGTTTAGGGGGCGATGGCTGATTTGTAATTTCATCTACTTAATATTTGGAAATTCACTGAAATTAAAAAGCTCATTATTTCTTCCCTTTTTGATTGTATAAAAACTAAAAGTAAGTATTTAACATAGCTTTCGTAGGATAGCCCGTGAGCAATCAAGTTTTAACAAGTTTCTGTTAAATAACTCGATTTGTGCAGTATCGGTTTATTCCCATCTCGGCACTTTCCCATCTCGGCACCCATGAATTTATTTATAATAATTCCCATCCCGGCACCCTCTCATGAATCATTTTAAGGTACACAAAAAGAAACGGAAACACAGTATCAGTATACGTAGTAAGTAAATCAACTCATTTTTGTTTCTTTTTAAATTACCATTTTCACAGACAAGCCCTTGAATCGCTTTGCAGTAACATGACAAATCTTAAAATACCTACGAGTATATGAAAAATTCACGGTTCGTAGGAATAATCGTTTTAAAATCTTTACAGCAATTATGTAAAAACATATTATAAAAATCAACAGTTATTATGTACAATTAACGTTTAATCAGTATAACCGGGACGTAGGCAAAAGGGCGTCCATACTTTGAGGACTTTCATACTGGTACTGAATGATACGAGTAGGCTTGATTACGCGTTCACTGTACAGTCAGTTATAGCAATTAGCTATAACTGACTGTACAGAGCAAAGGGGGATGCCCCTTTGCATAAATGGTTGAGATTTATTGGAATACGTGTCGATAGAATGTTATAATTCTTTTATAGTTTATTTACTTCGCTCAAATAAATAAAATATAAAATAATTGCAGCTAATTGCTATAAATGGCTGTACATTCATTTTCAGTCTTAATTATCACATAAATTGGAATTGTAGGTATACTTTCATAATATCTACATAATAAAAATCTAAATTAAAAAAATAGGTAATAATCTTAAAAATATCTGAAATAATAAAATTTAAAATTAAACTTATTTTATAGGTAAGTACATTTTTTTCTGTGTATTTTTTTTAGTTTTGAGTCAATTTGATTTACTCACTATACTGATACAGTGTATCCAATTTTTGATGACTGTGTACTTAGCAACGCCTAATGACGGAGTGCCGATTATAGTAACTAAAATTATAAAAATAAAAGAGACAATTAAAAACACATTAAAGTATACAAAATAAAAATTTGAAAATATAAATAAAAGAAGGCTAACAACACTTTCATAAATTACTCTCTCAGTACTTACTTCTGACATATCAATAACATACAATGCGGGGTGCTTTTTGAAATCAAAACAAACATGAATAGTTGAAAGTATAATATTTAATTTGAAGAAAATCAGGTATTTAAAAAAAAAATACAGTTAGTCTGACCACCTGTATGTAGGATACATTTCTAGTAGAACTGAGAATCGAGGCTATCAAATACCTGAACAAGAAACTTATATAAAAAGTAACTTATTTGAAATTATAAATCGTGATACAATAAAATTCGTTATCGTTAACACTCATCTCTGTTTACCATACTCAGCTGGTAGAGAACTCTTAGCAGTCATGCGGATTTAGACTAGAGTAAAGCTCAGATATACTGATCACGATATCTTCCAGATCTTCCGGTGATGTACTAACATACTGATGTGCTTTCAGATTCTTCGAGACTTCTTCAAATTTTCCATTTAATTTATTCAATTCTTTTGCAGTATTACCAGCAGCGATCAATACACTAGCTGGTTTGCCAAATTGATCCGGATTCTCTTTAACAGTATTGTCAATAAGTTCATTACAGACATCTGATGTTTGAACGCAGGCGTTTATTAATTCTTTTAACTGAAAATAGACAAATGTTATCTGTCTATAGACAAGCTATAATGTTTAATTGTTTATAAAACATATTTGATAATCATTATATTTACCTCGGTGATGTTGTTGTGGACATTATAGCGAAGGTTCTTGATTTTATTTACAACCAGCTCCGGATTATGGATAGCATCAGGTGCCGAAATGTTAAGGTATGGATAATATTCCTTGAAATAATTCCTTACGCTGAAATATGTATCGAACAATGTGTTAGAGTTAGAATTTGAACTTCATTCTCTAAATGGTTTGAGAAGTATATTATGAAAAAATTGTTTAAGCTACGTAGGGCCATGGGGTACCAATTCGAACAAATTATAATTAGTCTTGAAAATCTTGAAGATCATAGATGGCAGCATTATGAAATTAACAGTCACTAAAAAGCGATAAACGGAAGATTTTGACTGAAATAAGATTAGTAAAAATCAAAACTTCCTTGTTTAATGCTGATTTATCTATTGTAACTCATAAATCTCGTATTTTCAACAAAAACAGGTAAAACCTTTTTGTTTAGGGCTCTTTGCAATAGATGGCGTTTTACATCACTGTACCACATTTATGCAGTAGCCAGACAATAGCCCGACTTAGGGAGGTCGCATTTCTTTGTATGGGATTGGGTATCTGTACGTAGTATTATATTATCTGTGGTAGGGCCATCAAACAGTGATTTTTTTCTTTACTGCCGAAAACCAAAGTTGAACTTACAAGCAATCACTTCGTTGTTCTCCATGATAGTAGACAACATTGACTATCTCAGCGTAGTGACGCCTGGAATCAGTTAGGAGCGGTATGTTGCCTGCCATGGATCTAATGCAACAAAAGATGAAGAGTGTATCAATGAAACATGAACGCAATGTCGATTTCACTCGTGCATTTAATTTGATCTAAAATGTCTACATGGTACTTTCAATGACTGCTACACTGGCTTTCAGAGAGGTGGCTTTAAAAAGCTACTATGTTTCAGGAAGGAACTGTTGTAAAATTTTAGTCGGACTTGTGTGCTTTCGAGATTTGCGGCAAAAAATAATTGTCAATGATACGTACAACAAATTTTTTTCCAGGTTTTCGACGGCTTTTTCAAGTGCTTGTACATGTTGTTTGTATGGTGGTGCAACAGCCACGCTCAGCCCAATGGCCACGGCTGCTACCAGGAGTTGCAGAATCATTGTCATCTGAAAAGATATAAATTTCATAGCATAAAATGTTCCCATTACTGGGACACAGGCCTCCACTCGGTGAAAGAGAGTGGGCCGTACTCTACCAAACGAGACCAGTGCGGGTTGATAGATGTCACATGTCTTCGATTTTTTGGTTCTAGGACATGCCGGTTTCCTCACGATGTTTTCCCTTACCGTTTTGAGAGCATTTCATATTATAAAATATGAAAACTCTAGTCTGTCTGTCTGCTACCTTTGCACACCTTAACGGCTCAAACGATATCGATGAAATTTGGGACACAGCACAGGTAGATATAGGCTACTGTTAATATCGGTAGTACGTTCCCGTGGGTTAATTTCCAACTCCTCGAAGGCGAAGCCTCGGTCAATATGCAGCTGGATATGTTATGAAGTTGAACAAGTAATTCCGGTAGGTATAGTTGGGTTAATGAAGTGATAAAGTCATTTTGTTGCGTAAGGCATGTTCCTATTCGTCCTGTTAGCTCCATATTTCTCTCATTATGGAACAATGTTTGGTTCTTAGGAACAGAATCAGAAATGATGAATGAAGAAGATGATCTTGACTTTAGAATTAAAAAAAAATCTCTCTTCATTATTTACACCTTATAGAATACAGATATATACATACATGTAAAAAAAAATACTCAGGGTGGTGGGATGGAGAGTATAGTATTCTATTCTTATCAACACCTCAAAATTTAATCTACTTCAAACTATTTTGAAAACATCGTATTTTTCTGAATATTCATGAAAAATAATCGAAGATTAATTTTAAAAGGAGGGTCTGTTTTTAATATATGTATTTCATGTCAATAGTTTTTTTTTTAATCATAGGGGTATTTTATGGACTTATAGTTTTTTTTTTTATAAATACAGATTTGTTTTTGAAAGAATTGTGTTCACCTCCGTTTTTTTTTATAGTTGACATTTCATAGTATTTTATAAATTATAATAAACAGAATCACAAATGCTACTCAAAAAATAAAAAAAATATTGTATATTTTTAAAGTTTTTCTGTTTTATTAGTTAATTATCGAGAATTATGAAGTAAAATACGGGTAGTCACATGCCCATTGTATATTACTGTAAAGAAAATAATTATATTTTCTTTAGAAATTAAAAGATTCTATGTATGATCTAAGTAGGTATTTACTTACTTACCTTAACGAGAGTACTGATACAGTAAGTTGTGAAGTCCAAACTTAAATTCCAACTAATTTATACTCCCTGATTTGTCTCGAGTCAATGATAAATTGGTCCTAATGATTACAAGTTTTCATGCCTAATTAACTATATTAAGATATTACTTCTAAGAATTAAAAATAAAGATGATAATATTGTTTTTATTTCAATGTGCAGTCAGTAAAAAAATATATGAATACAACACTTTCACTTGATTTTTATTTCTTTCGGTTCGTCACCGCTCCGTCGGTCGCCGCACGCCGCCATCTTCGCGATTTTGCCATATCACGTAAGCACGTGCATTTTTACAAATATCTAGATAATTATGTTCATACTTGCATAATCGGTGTAAGTACAGTGAGCAACGAAAGGGGATGAAGATAATTGAGCACAATAATTAAAGAAATCCAGAACAAAAACTTTATACCTACAAACTCTTAACTAATACCTAACATGAAATATTAAAAATCAGTGTGTCTAAAAATGTTGTGTTTACAACATTAATTTAACAGTGTTAATCGATCGAGAGCCAGTTTAACACACCCTAGAGGTGAGTTTGAAATACCGTTCACGAAAGAAATTATGGTAAAACGGCACATTGACAACACGGCAGCGAGCGTTGTGAAAAGATGTTTATTATTTTTGCCTGCTTATCTACCTCTGTCGCTGACCATACCTGAACAAAATAGTAAACAATCTTATCATACAAATTATTAATGGAAAAATATTATCATAAAGTTAATTAGGCTTACCAAAGTCTTTTTAATGGCATATATCCGATTACCATGACTCGAGACAAATCAAGGGCAGTATTAGTTACTTAAAACTTGAAAACGCCTGCTACACGGTCGCCAACCGCGACCCCGACAGAGGTGACTTTGGTTGGCGACCGGCAGAGCTGTTTCAACTACATGGTCGTCAACATGGTATTTCTGCCGTGATATTCGAGGAGTAAAGACGTCATGGCGAATTTTTTGACCGATGCCTCGTTCACGTTTGGATGACATGTTTTCCATTTAGAAACTAAAACCTCCCAAGCTAGGCGTTTTTAATTGTTGTCTTTTTACTGTTCGTAGTCACAATCTCACAGACGGGTACCTAGATATGTACAGCTCGATCAACTCAGTAACAATTTATTTTTCTTCCGCCATTTTGTACTTTTTAATACATAGGTAAACTTATAAAGCTTTCTGCAGACCAGCGTGACTTGTCGCGCGACGCGACACGAACAATATAATTTCTAAGAAATCTTCACGGTGTAACAATAACCGGTGTCGCGTCGCGTGACAACTCGCGCTGGGTCTGCACAAAGCCTAATAGACCGCAATGAGATAGCATTAATCATAATTAAGTATCATGTAACACATGTGTACTATTTTTCTTTTTACTGTATTAAGCACAATTAATAAAGACGACACGATTATTAAATACTATACTAAGGGCCTGTTTCATCACCTACGATTAAGTTCCTATTAACTTACTTGGCAGATCATTTCATACAAATTCTGTTCCGAATAAATAAAAAAATGGAACAGAATTTGTATGAAATGATCTTGTATGAATTTTTATGAACACTACCTAATTATTATGATTATGATTCATTAATTTCAAGATCTTTTTATGTTTTGTTTTAGAGAAGAATTTATTGTATTTTCGTTTGTTTAAGAGCAATGGAGAGGGCTATGCTTGGAGTTTCCCTACGTGATCGAATCAGAAATGAAGAGATCCGCAGGAGAACCAAGGTAACCGACATAGCCCGAAGAATTGCCAAACTTAAGTGGCAATGGGCAGGACACATTGCCCGCAGAACAGATGGCCGATGGGGCCGAAAGGTTCTGGAGTAGCGACCGCGTACCGGAAGACGTAGCGTTGGAAGGCCTCCCACAAGGTGGACCGATGACCTTGTAAAGGCCGCAGGAATCCGCTGGATGTGGGAAGCACAGAATCGGTCGAAGTGGCGGTGCTTGGGGGAGGCCTATGTTCAGCAGTGGACGTCTTTCGGCTGATATGATGATGATGATGATGAAAGAAGAATTTGTTAAGTTATATTTAAGAAGATTTTGTTTTAAATTTTTATTTATGTTTGTAATTTTCCTTTATTTTTTATTTTATTTTAGGTACAGTCGAGTTCATTAATACATTGGTACTGTCAAGGATTCAAAATATTGTGAGCGTTGGAAAGATCAATAAATTCTATAGAACCTATAGATCAAAAATATGTCCGTATGTGAACGGTTCAATAATAATATGCTGTGCATTAGGCAACATTACTGAAAAAAAGCAGTCACATATTAATGAATCTAAATCTTGACCACAATTTAATGATGCTTAATAGGTGTTACAATTTTATGAAGTTTTTTGACGTTCATAATTATATTTTTGAAGCCTGAAAGGGCCAATATATTAATGAACTCGACTGTACATATTTTTTAATTTGTGGAACATATAAATGACAATCGTAAGCGCTATTGTCCACTAAATAGATATTAGACATTAAGTTTTCCTAAGAATAAATAAATATTACGACTAACAAGAAAGAAAAAAAGAAAAATGGTTTATTCTGCACAAACTAAACGTACATTACAAAAAAAAAACTTTTTTTCTAAAAATAAAACCGACGAAAAAAAACTAAAAAACCAAAAAATCAAAAATATTGCCAAATTGATGACTCTCAAATAACTTGAGGCGCCAAACACATTCAACCAAAATCCATCAAGCTTTCAGAATTTTTCGTCGGTTTAATTTTTTGCAAAAAAGTTTTTTAATTTAATTTTTGAAGTTACTATTATTGGTTGCCTCAACCTCTGACCGTCGATGTTAAAGTCAAATAATTTATTTCAATTAGGCAGATAACAGGCACTTTTCAACGACAAATATATACAAAAAATAAAAATGATTCTAGTCACCCCTTCCAAAAGATAGAAGAATGGGCAAGAAACTCCACCGTTACGCTTTTAAAATGTTATACAATATAATGACGGCTATGACAGTTTTACCCCAGTTAAGTGTAAAGTTCTCATCAAGGTGAATGAAATAAGCCCAAACACGACGTAGCTGCTGTAAACTGCTGAGGAGCTCTCGCGACTGTCTTCCGTCTCCATCATCAGATCAACTCCAGGTCTTTATTATGTGGTTGTGTTATCAGAACTACATATGTGTGCGAAATTACAACAGAATCGGTTCACAGTTGAAAATTCAGCAGGTGAAAAATCAATCAACGCCATTTTTTTACCCTTAGGGCTGGAATTCAGTTTTCAATTTTACATGGCACCAACTTCGAGATATACCCTCCCGCATAAAAAAAGAATCGTTCAAATCGGACTACTCTGTAAAAAGTTATGCGTGGTCATAAATAAAATATATATATATATATATATATATATATATATATATACATGTCGACTTGAGAACCTCCTCTTTTTTTTTTCGTCGGTTAAAAATGACATTTAGTACTCGTATTCAATATTTAAAAAAAAAATATATTAAAAAGTTTGATAAATTTTGTCTAACCTAACCCAGAGCGTATATTTTTTATTACAATTGGAAGCAGTGCTTTACTGCCTGTGGTTAGGGCTTTAATTGGAGAAACGTCTATGACTCATCATCAGCCTACAGCAGTCCACTGCTGGACATAGGCCTCTCCAAGTGCATGCCATTCTACTCGATTCTCAGCAACTCTCATCCAGGTGCTACCAGCCACCCTTATGCGCAGATCGTCGCGCCACCTAACCTGAGGGCATCCTACCTTACGTTTGCAGATTCGCGGTCTCCACTCAAGAACACGTCTTCCCCAACGGTCATCGGTGCTACGGCTAATATGGCCGGCTAATTGCCACTTCAACTTGCTTATTCTGTGAGCTATGTCAACAACTTTGTTTCTCTGCCGGGTAACCCCATTCCGGATTCTATATCCCGCAGAGATATTTGAAGCATTGACCTTGAATTTATGGACCAGCCGTAGAGTGGCCACGTTTCAGCTCCGTAAGTAACGCAACAAACAATCAATCTCACTTTCGCATTTATAATTTTAGTTTGGATAATTACGATAGTAAGGAAGTTAGGATGACCACACATTTCTGAAAGATGTTGTAGACAAGCATTATTTAAAACAGCTATTCCGAATTCCAACAGCTAGAAGTTTCTGTAATAAGCCGCTTTGGCAGAAAGATGGACAGAGCGAGTTTTTTTTAAACCGTTTATTTTCCGTACAACACGACGACGCGGCGACGGCGACAACGAAATAAACCCTCCGGGAGGGTTTATTTCCAATGAAAAACGTAATGGCATTACGTTTGCGCTAAAGTTAACCATCGCGGACGGTCAACGTCGTTAGGTTTAAAACTGATATAAAACAAAGTAAAACGAAGTAAAATAGTGTTTTCAGGGGGTCTTGTCCTACCGGAGTTGCGGGAAGTCCTAAGGGGAAACCGTGGCCCCGGCAACGAACAGGCAAGGTAAGGAACACGGGTGGGTTTTAGTCAGTAAGAGTCTGACACGCCCTTCGCTCCGCCCAGAGCGGGAAAAGTCATTTGATGATTTCCCACCCAAAAAAAAAGGGTGTCTTGTCTATAGCGACAAGATACCCTTTTTTTTAGTGCGTAGTTGCCAACCTTTAAATTTTTCCGTGAATATATGTAACCGTGAACAAAAAATGCTTGAGTTTTAAACCAACCGCGTATACTAATAAATCTTGTAATAATATAGAACACATTTTATTTTCACTGTTTATAATCCTGCATTCGCTAAGAAAAACCGCTCCGGGCTCCCGGCATCCAATAGGCGACTAGGTGAACCCTCGGAGGGCTCCCAGCACTGTACGTCTTAAAGTGGCTTTCCCCATTATAATAAAAACTACCCTAGCTCTAAAACAACTAATACCTCAAAATAGATACTAATCCCCAAATGAATCCTAAAGTCGTTAGCCCAATATTATAATCTAAAACTGTCTAATAAAACTACATGTTTACAATATTTCAGGGATAAGGAAAATAATAATTATGAAACACCAAGATATTTTGTCATTGATTTATATTTCTTTCAATATTCAACACCAAACCATCACATCTCCTATTCTCGACATAATATCACTATTTATTTAATAATCGAATGATTACAATAAAACTAATAGGTTACTTTAATCTGTAAGTAGTACATCTCTCCAACCATTATATCCCAATCTATCTTTAACTGACACAGCCACTAGAAACATCGTACCGACCCGCGCACACCTGACTGAGCCAGAAGACCTTTGCCAGGGTATTAGTGTTCTGTGGCCTTTGGGCTTTGGTGCGCCCCCTTTTAACATATCCAATCTTTCGGAGTTGCCAGTACAATACCCAATAATTAATACTATATAAGTACAAAATAACTGTAAAAATTCAGTTAGCAACGAGATTTTTAATTTTAAACTCTTATTTCGTTCTGATAACACCTAAGTACCTACAAACTAAGTACTACCTTAACTCTTATTAATAAATAGGTACCAAATCGTTTAACGCGCAACTAATTGTTTTAACACACTTCGTCTCTGCAAATTGACTAAAAATAATTATGTGTTCGGATTTTGTTTAATAAGTTTTTGTCGCAATAATAAGTAATGAAATTATAACTTTTCTTTCTCAAAGTTGTCACTAGTCTTTCTTTAAGTTTTATTCGAAATCTATAAGATAGCGTTGTTCAGTTTGAACTCGTTGGTTTTATCTTGACAAGTGCTATTGCCTCAGTTGGTGTCCAGGGTCTGATAATGGAACCGGAAGGAAAAACGCCTACTTTAGGAGGTTTTAGTTTCTAAATGGAAAACAATTGAACGCCAATGAGGCATCGGTCTAAAAAATCCGCCATGACGTCTACTCCTCAAATATCACGACAGAATGGCATGTTGACGACCATGTAGTTGAAACAGCTCTGCCGGTTGCCAACCAAGGTCACCTCTGTCGGAGACGCGGCTGGCAACCGTGTAGCAGACACGTAAATTATGATCTAATATTGTTACATTTGAGTTATAATTTAGGGGGAGGTGTATGTGTATGCTTGTATACAGGGGGATTAGAGATGCGTTTGTTACTTTCTTTGCATATAAGACAATCGTATTATAGAGTAAACTTCAGTCGTGTGTCGGAGCTGACACACACACACACTTTTTTTTCACAATTCCAGGCATCGTTCCATAGTAGTAGGTACTGATAGTTCATATCGCCATCTGTGAAGGTCGTTTTAACACTTTAGACTCCACCTATTTTCATAGAACTCATACGCCATGCCGCCATATATATTGAAAGTGAGCCCTCCGGGAGGGTTGCCGGCATTACGTTTGCCCTAAAGTAAACCATCGCGGACGGCCAACGGCATTAGCTTTAAAACCGTGTTATAAACTCAGTAAACCGAAGTAAAATAGTAGTGTTTTCAGGGGGTCGTCGTAGTTTCCAACCTTTTAATTTTTTGTGAATATTTGTAACCGGCAACAAAATTAAAAATAATGAAATGCTTGGATTTTAAAACCAACGCATATACCTACTAATAAATCTTGTTGAAATATACATCAGCTTTTATTTTCACGATTTATAATGCTGTATTCGCTAAGAAAAACCTATATTTAAAATGAGCCCTCCATGATGTCTCCCGTATCTCATACGCGACTAGGTGAACCCTCCAGGAGGGCTCCCAGCACTGAACGTGTTAAATAATTATTTTCAGTTCAATGGATTTATTTCAGTAATTTCATATAAACGTGGAAGTTTAAGAACCAGTGGTTTTGTCAACAAAATTACAAGGAATATGAAAGAACAAGCTAACGGTAATAACTAATTAGTGTATAAATACTGATGAATTTCAAATCAATTTACTGACCAAAGCCTGCTTTCATTGGGTAAGCATGTTGTACCTACTATTCATATTTCATAGTTTTAATTTGATTGTCATTTATATAATGAAGGTTTAACATTATCATAATCAGACTACTTATAATTTTCCCACTGCTGGAGCTCAGGCTTCCTCTCTCTAAGAGACCACCGACTGGGGACCCTATCTAATCAACCACGCAGACATTAGGTCTGCGTGGTTGATGGAAAACATATCTATTGGTTCCAGAACTTTTCCGTTTCCTCAGTACGTTCCCTTCACCGTTTTAAGAGCAGTAGTGAATTATCACTTAACTACCGTACTAATACTACTACCGTACTACTGTGGACTTATTTTATAAAAAATAAATCTTTAATTGTGAGCCTCTGGCTGTATGGCCAGTACATGTAGGTATGCTTTGTATTCTAATTGTATACATATGTGTTATTATGAGCTGTGGTGGCCCAGTAGTAACGGCCCCGACTTACGAGTTGTAGGTCGTGGGTGGTTTGAACCGAAGCCGGCGCTTTACTTTTTGTGAATAATTTCATCACCACTGCTCTCAAAATGGTGAAGGAAAACATCGTGAGGAAACCGGAATGTCTTAGGGCTTGTACACAAAACGGCGATGCGACGTCGCATAGCAAAAATCAGCGACGGCTCCGACGATTTACTTGCGAAGCTTCTGCGTTGCGAATTTGCATCGCGGCGATTCGCAGTTTTGTGTACAAGCCCTTAGAACCAAAAATTCGAAGACATGTCAAATTCAAAAGTCATTTATTGAAACTAGGCTGAGAATCAGCACTTTTGGAACGTCAGAATTACATAAGACAGCCCCCAAAACGCCCACCCTCCACCACTTCCTAGCGCTTTAGCTGGGAAAAAGAAGTGGCGCAACAAACTCCCCAGCAGCACAGCTGTCTGTTGAGTTAGAAAAAAAAAATGACTTGATATAATAGTATACAAAATAATTTACATTACACAACACAAAACATAATTTCAATTTATTGCCATGTGTAAGCTAGCACACGCCAATATACCAACCAAAAACATCGGGCAGAAATTAAAAAAAAAACTAAACTTAAACAATATCTAAATAAAAGCCGGTCGTGCCCGCTTACATACTATATACAGCTATATATAGTTGTAACTGGAAGTTATAAATGATAAACTAGGACCATCGAGGTAAAATAAATAAACTTACTAATAACAATAACAAAACCCTGATCAGCAAGACGGTCAGTCACCACAAGCAGCACCCGTTCACGAGCATAACGCTAAGATCAGCCATTACCCCCTTCGCTATATTAGAGGGAATGAGACAACCCGACCCCCGACGCTACCGCAAGCAATGACATCTAAGGGAGCATGACGAACTTGCTTCAGGTTACTCTGGCAAAAAATAATATGATCAATTGTCGAGGTCGCTAGCTAACTACATATTGCATTGCATTGTATAAGTCAATTAATTCAAAATTTTATTTATGAGTTGTATTAACTTATAAATAAAATTTAAATTAATTGACTTATACAGAGAAATAAAAAAAAAACAATTATATAAACTCATATAACCTGTTGGTAGGTAAGTTAATTCTGGAGAAAGAACATAAACATTGTCTTGAGTTAATCATGTGACATCTATCGGGCCCGGGTGGTAGACTACAGCCCTCTCCCTCTCACAAGGAGGAGGCCTGTGTCGTAGCAGAGTGGGAACATTAATAGGCTGATTATGATGTTTATTTTATTAAAATAGGTATGTTGAAAAGTAGCACACTTAGAATCAATTACTTACTCATTTGATTGCAGGCAAAATGTGGCACCTACTACCAATCCTTTACCTAGCATCTGTTCAAGGGCACCGTCAACGTCAACAAAGCAGCCCTTATCCGCCATCTGTATTCTTCAACGAGCGCGCCGCCGCCGTAAGGTTGGCGCCTTACTCTTATTACCCCGGGCAAACGGGTGTACCAGCGCCCGCGCAGTACAACAATGTTCCTTCTAGACAATATCCTGATTACTCTAATCCCCCCCCTTTCTATAACTACCCAGCACAAAGACAAGCCCAGTACGGTGAAGACCAATATTTGGCACCATTGTATAAAATGCAAGGTTCAATGTACTACAACAACTTGAACGCTAATAATTTACGTCAGGCTCAAAATCAACCGAAACCGAACCTGTTTGCACCTGAAGTCTTTCCATTTGATATGGACTATGGCAATAATGACTTTGAAATAGATGTTGAACCCAAGGGTTTCTTGGAAGGACAGTCATATTTTGAAGATCTTGAACTAGTAGAGAATTTCGGGAATTATTTGAAGAAACGAACGTAAGTAAACACCTTTCTCCACCTTTCACCTTTCGCTTTCTTCGTACTCAGCTGAATCTCTGTCATTGTCAAGCTCCTCGTTCATGGAGAGAGAGTAGTTTCGTGTGAAGCAGCTCTAAACAGTTTCGACTCCACGAGTCCACCCATCGTTTCATCATTTTTCATAGAATTCATACGCCATTCCGCCATACATATTGGAAGTGAACCCTCAGGGGTCACTTTAACCACGGACGGCGGACGGTCAACGACATTAGGTTTAAAACTGACGAACGTATAAAACACTGTAAAACGAAGTAAAATTGTGTTTTCTCCTGAAACTACGTTTAACGACTAGACCTCCTGGTCTAGTCGTTAAACGTAGTTTCCAACCTTTGATTTTTTTTGTGAATATTTGTTACCGAAAACAAAAAAAAAATGCTTTGATTGTAAAACCAACTTATAAATCTTGTTAAAATATACATCAGATTTTATTTTCATGGTTTAGAATGCTGTATCCGCTAAGCAAAACCTACATTTAAAGTGAGCCCTCCGCGAGGGCTCCCGACACTGAACGTGTTAAAGGAATCGACATCATGTACCTATATACGAGGTCACTTTAAGCAGGACACTCACTATGCATATTCAATCTACGTTGCACACGCAGAAATTGCTCTTTCTCTCATGACGAGCACAATGTTCCAGAAAGAATGACTACAAAGAGTCCCTAGGTACTGTGTTTCAAAATTATATTTTTTTCAGGCAATTGGATGGATCTTCCACTACGCTTAACGACGCCGCTCACCAATACAATGCGCTATTAGCTGTTATAATCGCTTTGGCGAGGGTCGTCAGGAATTCCTGCGCTGAGTAAGTAGCACTTCCTCTTCGATAAAGATAGAACTTATATAGGAAACTGGATAGCCTGGTATAAAAAGAGTCATAGTCAGGCTATAATTTTATAAGTTCCGACTGCTGGGACTCAGGCCTCCTCTCTGTGAAAGAGAGTGGGCCGTTATCCACCAGTGGGCCCACCGCTGGTTAGTGAATGTCTCATGTTAAAAAAAATCAAATATTATCAAAATGGTAAAGCCTCAGACCAAATAAAAATCCAAGACAGAGCGCTGCGAACAATACAGTGAAGCATGCCAAAACTACACCGCCGCTTTGTGCATACACACACACACACATTTAAGTACAACCTTTTACAATGACACTACAATCAAACTACACCTCACAAAGTGCACACATGTTTACGAAACCGGCTCACTGTTGACAGCGCTCTGTCTTGGTTTTTTTTTGGTCTGAGGGAAAGCCAATAAGAGTAGGTACCTATAGACAATTTTATTGCGAACTAAAAACAATGCAGCAAACTCCCCTGCAACACAATCTATATCTAAGTTATTACCGACCAAAGTATTGATGAGACTAGGTACTTCGGCTGCCCAAGTGCGTCTCGCACTTGACCGGGTTTTATAACATAAGTGAGGAGGTTCTATTCAAAACTAGATTTTTCCACTTAATCACTTAATGAAATTTTTCATTATTTGAGAAAATCGTGTTTTAGGAAAATAATTTGAAGTGGATTAAATAAACTACTTTTGATGAAATCATGTGTTTTGTTTATGTTTTTCTGTTGCATCAATCACGTTTTGACATACTTTTGTTTTCACTTCATGTAAATCTAAATATTAACAAACAAAAAAATTGTGGTCTGTCGAAAGTGGAATAGCCAAAATTTGAAAAGAACCTCTTCAGTATAGATGTAAGTACGTACATATATCTAACGAAGAGTGGTGGTTTGTAAGTTCAGCAAACGATATTTTGATCTGAGTATTTTCTCGACAGATTCGACCTAGTCTACGATCAGGTATACTTATCAACAGTCGACACCAACTATAAGTATGGACTGAGCAATGCGAACAAGGTTGTAGTAATGATCGAGGATTACATCAGGAAAGGAAACTCGCATATGCCTAAAGTAAGTTTACAAGAACTATTCGTACTTCGTGGAAAAACTTATTTCTTCTTCGGAGTAGCAAAGCTAGGTAATTTTGACTTTTACCAGAATCTGAAATCCACAGAATCCCTTAGTCGCCTTCTGAAGGTACCAAATCACCCTTCATAATTGAGAGTAACAAGGTAACAAGGCCTGATATCCTTGTGATTCGATCTTAAAAGTGAACGCACACTTATCCGAGCCGAATGCGTCGAACGAACCGAACGAATCGAATTTTAGAATTCTTTATATGAAATTCTATCTCGCACATCTGCCCGCGTGCGAATCTTCCGGATTCGGACGAGACCATTCGTAGCGTTCTCGTTAACTTCGATTCATTCGACGCGTTCATTCGGCTCGGATAAAATGCGCGTTCAAGTTAATAAAGAAAAAAAGTTTTTTTTGTCTATAACTAGTCCAACAACCACAACTATTCGTCAGTAGGTCACCCTTTTGAATACCACAAAGTTCATACCGAAGTGAAAAGATTAACCAGCTAAAAGGGGTAACGGGCCGAAATACTGTTACAGTGTCGCCAGTTTCCTGACGGCAACGTGAATAAAAAAGTGATGTCTTTATAATATTTATATTATACGCAAAATACGTGCTTTGACGTGGAGTTTCGGATACCAGCCCGTATTATCTAATATTTATATTTTATTGATTACAGTTAAAGAAACTGAAACAAGAACTGTGCGATAAAGAACTGTTCTGCTCTGTGTCCATGGACAATAAAATCAAAACTTCCCCACTTTTGTACGTGAAAGAGTTGGAGACTCTAGAAGCCCTCTCCCACCTCGCGCGAAGCTTCTACCCTTACATCGAGGAGTTCAACCAAGCTGCACAGAAAGGCACCGTGCTTCATTACCTTCAGAATAGCAAGGATAGGCTGAGGGAATACGTCATGCACGTCGTGAATAGCGTTGAGCATTTATCTGATAAAACAATGAAGTGTAATACGTAAGTTGATGTTCAGTCATTAAATAGACATGAAGATAAATATTTCGAGTTGTTTTTATTAAAAAACTTTATAAAAAAACTTTATATTAAAAACTTTATACAAGTTAGAAGAAGCGAATGTGACATCATATTGAATGGAGAAAAACTAGAATTTATTAATAAACGGTTTTCCTGAGAATCACGCTAGACGAGAAATTACAATGGGGACCTTATACGGGGCAGCTAAGCTCGGCTGCTTATGCTGTTAGAAAGATAAGACAGTTAACAGATGTAGACATAGACACCGCGTGTTTGGTCTAATTCAAATTCAAATTCAAAAGTCATTTATTCAAATTAGGCTGAGAATCAGCACTTTTCGATCGTCAAAATTACATAAGACAGTCCCCCAAAAACGCCCGCCCTTCACCACTTCCTAGTGCTTTTGCTGGAGAGAAGAAGTGGCGCAACAAACTCCCCAGCAGCACAGCTGTCTGTTCAGTTAGGAAAAAAAAAAAAACTTGATTCTATACAATAGTATGCAAATAATTTACATTACTCAACACAAAACATTCAATAAAATATATGCCATAATGACAGCTAGCACGCGCCAATCAATGTACCAACAAAAAAAAATATCGAAATCTAAACTCAAGCAAAAATAAAAACTAAAAACGTAAACAGAACTTAATACCCGAATTATAAAGCCTCCAGGCATAAAGGGCGTGCCCGCTTACATATAGCTAATAAAGCTGTAACTCGAAGTCACATAATTAGATATGATAAACTAGGACCATTGAAGTAAAAATAAATCAAAAATAGATCAACAGTTAGGCAAGAATAATATATAATCTACTGTCGAGGTCGCTAGCTAATCACATATTGCAATACAACTCATACGAAAACATTGTAATGAGTAGATCATGTCAACAATAAATAAAAATAAAATAAATTGTATAATAAAGTCAAATAAATTAAACATTCTATAAACTCATATAACCTGTCAGTAGGTAAGCTAATTCTGGAGAAAGAACATAAACATTGTCTTGAGTTAATCACAGCGACCAACTATTTTTATCGCTTAAGTAGTCATTGATAGAATAGTATGCCTTTGAACAAAGGTTGGATTTTACTTTAGCTTTAAACGCATTAAAAGGCAAATCTAGCAGAGAAGTGGGTAGCTTGTTATAAAAGGTTATACCAAGCCCAACAAATGAGTTATGAACCTTATGAAGCCGGTGAAAAGGAGCTCGTAATTTGTCTTTATTTCTGGTGTTAATATTGTGGATATCACTGTTTTTAGTGTATACGTGTATATTTTGCCTAATATATAAGATATTGGCGAAGATGAATTGTGATGCCACTGTAAGAATACCAATATCTTTAAAAAAATCTCTCAGAGAGACTCTGGTACCTAGTTGGTAAATTGTATTGGTCTATTTTAGCTACTTCCACAGCATTATGTCGTATGGCCTTCTACTGTGGGGTCGGGCTGCTGACATTGAATACATCTTTATTTTGCAAAAGAGAGCTGTCAGAGCCATTTATAATCTAACTCGTCGCGAATCTCTCAGGGAACTATTAAAAAAGATTAATATTACGACGGTACCTTGCCAATTCATTTATGAAAATAATACTAGGCTAGTACTGTCACGCAATGAGGATGCTGGTCACAGTAGGTACGGTCATTACAAACAGCACAAAGTGTTAGTGCAAAGTGAAGTGCTACTAACATAGTCTTAAGAGCCCTATTACATTTCGACTGATTTCGACGGTGATTTTTGCGTTAAATGTGCAACTTTGGCGTTCTTGTTCTAAGTAACTGAAAGTCTTGGACAACTATGATTTATTGAGTTGTGGAGAATAGTTATTAGTATTGTAGTGACCTATACATAAGTCTGATTAAATAACAAAATTAAAATTTATATTATGTATTTCTAAAATATAATTAATTATAATTTATATTCAACTATTTACAAAATAACTTAAAACTAGACTTATTTAATAATCAACATGTAAAGTAAAACTATGTACTTAACTTAATAATCAATGAACAAACGGACAAGTACAAATATTGTATTAGTAGCTAATTCCTTATCAGTTGGTCGGCGTAGCTATGACGCGTCTATTGTTCTAGCGACGACCGGGCGCTCGCGCTACGTCATACGAACCGTGTGCGTGAGCGAGACAACGTCATCGTGCGTTGCACTCACGCACCCGCGCCGTACAGCTGGCCGTGACTTGCAAATCAGTACGCTCACTGCGCGCATAGCTTTATGTTAAATATCGCGATCCTAGTTTTGCCGTACTAACCCTCGAGACTTTCTGCTTTATGTTAAACTGTTTACTCGTGCTGTTCTCTGTTATCTGACTTTCTACCACTCCTTCTTTTCTAAGTGGAACTCTTGTGTGTGAACTGAAACCTGTGTCTGTGTACCTAATATACTTTCATTCTTCTTCTTGTGTACTTGTGACTTATTTCTTCGCTACCTATCTATCACACATACCTACAACCACTACATTGGTGACCCCGTTCAAGAGCACTAAGATGCCTGAGGACCAAGATTGCACGAAACAAGATGCGGCGGCAGCGGAAACGTATCGCGTAGGTGTGCGCATACCGCCGTTCTACCCGGAGAAACCGAGTCTCTGGTTCAATCAGATGGAGGCGCAGTTCATCCTGGCGAACATCAAGTCGGACGACACGAAGTTCTACTACGTTACCGGCAACCTCGATCCGCAGTACGCCGCTGAAGTCGAGGACATTATCGGCAACCCTCCAACCACCGGAAAATATGAGAAACTTAAAGGTGAGCTCATCAAACGGCTATCGGCATCGCGTGAGAAGAAGGTGAAACAACTTCTCATGCATGAGGAACTGGGCGACCGGAAGCCGTCACAATTTTATCGCCACCTTCTCAACCTCGCTGGCCCAGGTGTGCCGGAAGAGTTTCTGCGGAGTATATGGACGAGTCGCCTACCCGCAAACACGCAGGCTATCGTAGCGTCGCAGTTGAGGATGGACCTGGCTGAACTGGCAGAGCTGGCGGACCGGATCCACGACGTCGTCGGTACCCAGTTGGCATCAACTACAGCTGCCATATCTACTGCTGCATCGACGAGTACTGCGGGTACCAGTATTTGCTCGGAGGTCGCCGCTCTGACGAAGCAGATGGAAAAGCTTGCGGATAAGGTGGAGCGAATGTCACGTTCCAGAGAACGGTCCCGTAGTCGCACGCGATATCGGTCAGGCTCATCCCGATCAGAGTCCAGCTACAGGAAGTTCCCGAAGTGCTGGTACCACCAGAATTTTGGAGACCGAGCCAAAAAATGCGTGAAGCCGTGTGACTACCCTACATCGGGAAATGCGCGGGGCAATCAATAATGGCGGCCGATGATTGTCCGAGTGCTGGTCGCTTATTCGTCACCGATCAAAGGTCGAAGATGCAGTTTTTGGTCGACACCGGCAGCGACCTCTGTGTCTACCCCCGATCGGCATTATCAAATCGACGAGAGAAGACCAACTACCAATTGTGCGCGGCCAACGGAACACCGATAAATACATACGGGTTCATAAATGTCACTCTGAACCTGCGGTTGCGCCGTGACTTTGCTTGGCGATTTATCGTTGCCGATGTTACGAGGGCGATAATAGGCGTGGATTTTCTATCTTTTTATAATTTGGTTGTTGATTGCAGAAATCAACGTCTCATCGACAACCATACAACGCTCTCCACCCCGGCGTCGCCTGTCCCTCGCTCTGATGATGTCTCCTCAGTAAGGGTAAGTTTGGGTGATTCCGCGTATACACACATACTACGGGAATTTCCCGACATCACTCGCCCACATGGTATACACCGCACTCCCAAACACAATACAGTACACCACATCCGTACTACACCAGGGCCACCAGTATCCTGTACACCACGTAGATTGGCCCCGGACAAACTGCAGATCGCCAAGGCCGAATTTGAGGCCATGTTGCAATGTGGAACCTGTCGCCAGTCCGAGTCACCATGGTCGTCGCCTCTCCACCTAGCGCCAAAGAAAAATGACGGATGGCGCCCTTGCGGCGATTACAGGATGCTGAACGCACGTACCATCCCCGACCAGTATCCCATTCGACACATCCAGGACTCTGCTCATAGTCTGTCTGGCTGTACCGTCTTCTCTCAGATTGACCTGGTAAAAGCGTACAATCAGATTCCTTTGAATCCAGAGGACATCCCGAAGACCGCTATCACGACGCCGTTCGGTCTTTTCGAATTCCCGTTCATGACGTTCGGTCTTCGAAATGCCGGACAGACGTTTCAGCGCTTCGTGGACGAAATGCTCAGGGGTCTGGATTTTACGTACGCTTATTTGGACGACTTTTTGGTCTACTCGAAAGACCAGAAGACCCACGAGCACCATCTGCGTCAGCTTTTCACCAGACTCAAAGACTACGGTATGGTCATCAACAGTTCCAAGTGCGTCTTCGGAGTGTCGGAGGTAAACTTCTTGGGCTACCATATTTCAGCCAAGGGCACAAGGCCATTACCAGCCAAGGTCGAGGCTGTGCAAAATTTTCCCGCTCCCAAAACCGTAAGAGAGCTACGGAGATTTCTTGGGATGCTCAATTTTTACCGCAGGTTCATACCAGGCGCAGCAACCTTCCAGGCACCCTTGAACGCTCTGCTTACCGGCTCAGTCAAGGGTGCACACCCGGTCAATTTTTCACCCGAGGAACTTAGCGCATTCCAGAACTGCAAGGATAGCCTTTGTCAGGCAGCACTGTTGGCGCATCCAGACTGCAGCGCTAAGTTGGCGTTGGTCACAGACGCTTCCGACAAGGCCATTGGCGCAGTCTTGCAACAGCTGAATGCAGGTGCATGGGAGCCGCTTGCTTTCTTTTCCCGTAAGTTGAGTCCAGCACAGGTTAAGTACTCTCCATACGACCGCGAATTGCTCGCCATTTACGAGAGTATCAAATATTTTCGGCACATGCTGGAGGCTCGTGACTTTGTCATTTACACAGACCACAAGCCTCTAACTTTCGCCTTCCACTCTCGTAAAGAGAATTGTTCTCCACGGCAGTTCCGTCACCTGGATCTAATAGCCCAGTTTACAACAGACATCCGGCATATTTCTGGCAAGAACAATGTCGTGGCAGACACCCTCTCGCGCGTCGAGGAGATTACACAACCAGTGCCCGTCGAAAAGATCGCAGCAGCTCAACGTGACGACCCCGAGCTGAAGCAACTGCTAGATGGTGATACCTCATTGCGCCTGCAACAGGTTAAAGTACCAGGTTCACAAGAGCAACTTTATTGCGACGTGAGCACCCCAAGACCATTTGTGCCCAAGGAATTGCGCAGACCTATTTTCACAAGCCTGCACTCCTTGAGTCACCCAGGTACCAAAGCATCTGCAAGGTTGGTCGCTGATAGATTTGTTTGGCCTGGCGTTAGGAAAGACTGCCGTGATTGGGTACGTTCCTGTCTGGCTTGCCAGCGCTCAAAAACCACTCGGCACGTCTTTGCCCCAGTCGGTACTTTCAAATTACCGCAATCAAGATTCGCATTCATCCACATTGACCTCGTGGGACCTTTGCCACCGTGTGAAGGGTTCCGATATTGTCTCACTGCCATCGATCGCTTTACGCGATGGCCTGAGGCAATACCACTCACGAACATAACTGCAGAAACAGTGGCAAAGGCCTTACTGAGTGGCTGGATTGCTCGTTTCGGCTGCCCATCCGATATTGTAACTGATAGAGGCGGGCAGTTCGAATCGGCGCTCTTCAAATGCTTGTCTGCAATTGCTGGTTTCCGACGTCGTAGAACAACGGCATACCATCCTGCCTGTAACGGTCTGGTGGAAAGATTCCACCGTCAACTTAAAGCAGCTATCACTTGCCACGCTAATGACAGTTGGGTGGAATCTCTTCCATTAGTCCTGTTAGGCGTACGCAGTGCTTTTAAAGAAGACGTCCAGGCTACTGCTGCCGAACTTGTTTACGGTCAACCGATACGACTGCCTGGCGAATTCTTCGACCCACAAGCTGATGAAACGGTTGACATCACCGACTACTTATCAAGGCTCCGGAGTATTGTCAGGAGACTGCAACCGTCACCAGCAGCCAGACACAACAGTAATTTAAAAACATTTATTTACAAGGAATTAGCTTCCTCTACTCACGTTTTCCTTAGGGACTGCACTGCTGGTGGTCTGAAACCGGCATATTCTGGTCCTCATAAGGTCATTCAACGAGGTGACAAGGTTTTTAAAATATTGGATAACGGAAAACAGGTCACGGTATCGATTGACCGCATTAAGCCGGCCTTCATACTGCGTGATCCTCACACATCATCCTTACCACCAAACACCACCATTCATCACAACACACCACAGTCATCACTCAACACTAACACTCATCACTATACGCCCGACGCGGATAATCCGAACTTACCTTCCGCTGACGAGAACGTCGTCAGAACGACGCGGTCAGGACGTCGCGTTAGATTTCCCGACTATTATCGCCCTTGACGGTCTCTGGAAGGGGGTGATGTAGTGACCTATACATAAGTCTGATTAAATAACAAAATTAAAATTTATATTATGTATTTCTAAAATATAATTAATTATAATTTATATTCAACTATTTACAAAATAACTTAAAACTAGACTTATTTAATAATCAACATGTAAAGTAAAACTATGTACTTAACTTAATAATCAATGAACAAACGGACAAGTACAAATATTGTATTAGTAGCTAATTCCTTATCAGTTGGTCGGCGTAGCTATGACGCGTCTATTGTTCTAGCGACGACCGGGCGCTCGCGCTACGTCATACGAACCGTGTGCGTGAGCGAGACAACGTCATCGTGCGTTGCACTCACGCACCCGCGCCGTACAGCTGGCCGTGACTTGCAAATCAGTACGCTCACTGCGCGCATAGCTTTATGTTAAATATCGCGATCCTAGTTTTGCCGTACTAACCCTCGAGACTTTCTGCTTTATGTTAAACTGTTTACTCGTGCTGTTCTCTGTTATCTGACTTTCTACCACTCCTTCTTTTCTAAGTGGAACTCTTGTGTGTGAACTGAAACCTGTGTCTGTGTACCTAATATACTTTCATTCTTCTTCTTGTGTACTTGTGACTTATTTCTTCGCTACCTATCTATCACACATACCTACAACCACTACAGTATAGTGCATAGCGGCCTCGCATTTTGCAATTTTTTCTTAATTGTTTATATAAAGCCAAAATTCCGAAGCAAGTCTTTCAAAAAATGCGCGACGGCACTTTTTTGAGCTCGTGGGTAGAACTGTTGTATACGTATAGCAAATAATATGATTTTTTTTAAATAAGATCTTTTAAAAAGTGTTGTAGTGTATAGTGGCCTCAGAATTTTGAAATATTTATGGGATATCAAAAAAAAATCAAATTCAAAATCATAAAAAACGCTCAGAATATTCATATTATTACGTAAAATGTATACCAGAATAAACGTTGGTTCATAGGAAATTAAAATTGCATACCTAAAAAACAAAAACTTTATTATATAACTCATAATAAGCATAATTACAACTGCCAAATTACTACTTATGCGATGCATCGGGCGCTCGATCTGTCAAAACGCAATTTTGCGATAGCCCTAGCCTTATTTTATTAACACAAGAAGTTTTGTTTATCTTCTAATATATAAAATTCTCGTGTCACAGTGTTTCCTGCCAAACTCCTCCGAAACGGCTAGACCGATTCTTATAAAATTTTGTGTGTATATTTAGGTCTGAGAATAGAACGTAATAGTTATTTGTGTTACATGGGGACAAAGTAATATTTTGTTCTTCCAGGGCGTTATTTTGAATTCAGAGCTAAGCGAAGGATTCTAAAGTAGAATCCTGAGGTTAGCGAGGAATTCAATATACGCCGCCTGAGAACAAAATATTTTGTCCCCGAGTGATACACACTATTTTTCATCAGTACTGAGAAAAATAAAAAGCTACGTACTCGATTTTTTTTTTTTACATTAAACCTTCTTGCGAGCGCCTCCAACCTGACTACACAAATCAGTACGCTATCAAAAGCGCGGAGTAGACCAAACAGAAGAGAGAAACCCCAAACTCTCTAGGGAGCAAAGTTGAACTTTGCTCCCGCTATCCTCAATAGGCAATTGTCGTTTTTCGAATAGGTGTGATGAAAACTATTTTTCATATCCCTAAGTAATAAAATTGGTAGGTAGGGTAGGTAGGTAGGTCGTGTTCTGATAAATTTTGCTCCTATGATACGCCGGTATGATACCCCGGTACAGGCACGTATACAGAGGGGGGGATAGTTGGGATTTATCCCCCCCCGAAATCTGACTGAAAAAAAAAAAACGTTACACATACACACTACACACAACGCCACATACGTACATTGCTCAGCACATCGTCTGAACCTAGTTCTTTCAAAAGCTCTTTCAGTTCCCGAGGTGAGAAATTCAACAGGCGTTGTGAAGGAAGTCTGCAATTTACTTCGCAACAATGCAATGGCCGGGAAACAGTTCAAGGAAAATGTGGAAAAGCTCACACCAGAAAGTAAGAAAAAAAGACTGGTCGGCATGTGTGACACTAGATTTATAGAACGTCACGACTCTATAAATGTATTTGGTGAGTTACTCGAACCTGTTGTCATTACATTAAGAGAACTATCCTACACAAACAGAACTGTCGCGCAAACTGCCTCTACACTCATAGCTGCGATGGAAAAGAGTAGTTTCTTGATTTCTCTAAAAACCTGTGAAAGATTTTTCAGTTATACTCTCCCACTGTCAGCATATTTGCAGAACCCTACACACGACCTGGCCTCTGCTATGAAATTTTCCGATGACATTATCGGAAAACTAAAAGAGATACGTGACGATGTTAACCCGGTATTCTCAGAAATATATAACGCATGCTGCAAAATAGCGGAAGATGTCTTGCAAATAGAAATTCAGCGTCCTCGAGTTACTGCCCACCAAACTGCACGAAGCAACCCTCCCAGCGATACTGCTGAAGAATACTTCAGAAGAACTATTTTTATACCGTGCTTGGACGATTTGATATCTGGCATGAATGATAGATTTGCGAATCAAAGAGAGCTGCTTTCTTCTTTAGAAATTATTCTTCCGAAAAATGTGGACGAGAGGAAAATAAGTGAATTAGAAAATATGAAAATTTATTGGGAAGAAAGTGTTGGAGAATCACTAATAAAAGCAGAGTACAGTATGTGGTGTGCCAAGTGGAAAAACACAGATAAGAAACCAGTCGAAATTATGGAAATTTTAGACATGTGTGACAAAGTTTTCTTTCCTACCATTAACAGGCTAATACATATTCTGGCCACCCTTCCGGTTTCAACGGCATCTGTGGAGCGGTCATTTTCAAGCCTAAAGAGAATAAAATCCTTCCTAAGGAATAGAATGGCGGGCGAGAGGCTTACTGGTCTCGCTCTATTGTCTATAATTCATTCCGCTTTGGCGCCAGATCCTGATATGGTACTAGACGTAATGGCTGCCAGCGGAAACAGAAAAGTACTTATATAATTATAGTATAGTACAGTAAAAATTATAGTACAGTGATTACAGCGATTTTCACACATGGTTGTTTCAATGTTTGTCCCCCCCCGAACCAAAAGTCTGGATACGTGCCTGCCCCGGTAGTACTAGGCTTGCATGAATTCAGAACAGTATTAAATTTTTTGGAAAATCCACTGGAAAAGTAGACTTATCAAGACCGTTCTGAGCAGTAACCTTACAAAAAGTCTTGCATGAATTTTCGATATGTAGGTAGGTAAGTAGGGTAGGGTAACAATCGTTGGAAAATTCATGCAGAATTAATCTGTAGAATTGAACTGGCATTTATAGGTACATACTTACCTATCAGGTATAGGTAAGTATGTACCTACAAATGCCAGTTCGACAACACAATAAAAAATACGGCCATTTATGCCGCATATATATATTGGCACTCGCAAATTAACCAAAGCCTATTTGGTACTAAGGTAAATATAATATTAGTTATATTTTAATGATTATGGAGTGTTGTAATAGCGAATGTGAGTACCAATATAAACCATTTCTGGTTTAATGGTACAAAACAAACGTAAACCTGTAATAAGACTGTATTGTATAAATAAAAAATAAAAAATAAAAACTTCGCGTCAGGCCAGCAGTATGAAGTTTGGCGAGAAGCAAGCTCAAGTAAAGAAAAACTCCGAAATAATTTATAGTTTTGTCTTCTTGCCCAATTTTATTGAAATCGGTTCAGTTAGGTTTAGCCGTGAAAAGGTAACATACTTACGACAGACGGACAGAGTTACTTTGGAATTTATAATATCAGTATGGATTATTGTTTCATTTGAGTTATACTAGGGTGGCCCCGGTTTTATGTGTATACTTGTACATATACAGGGGGATTAGAGATGCTTTTATTAACTCTCTTTGCCTATTGCATATTTAAAGACAATCGTATCATGGGGTAAACTCCAGCAAGCGCGGATCCACCGTTGTGGGCACGATGGGCATGCCCACAACCCTAATAGACTTGTGACTTCACCCAGGTCCGTATACAGGGAGAGGGGGGCTGTTTGGGGGTTTAAACCCCCCCGAAATGTGAGAAACCAGAATCTCAATCCAGAGATCGACCCTCCTGGGGTACCTCCGTAGTCTAATCTAATACATGTGATAATTGTAATCTATTTCGCAGAGGAGTACTTTATAGTCTACAATAGGAACAGTATGTCTGTATTTTTATCGAGTCTGAGTTGTATTGAATTAATTCCTGCCACTTCAGCATTCTCTGAGAGAGTCTAACCTATCCAAGGTAGGGTGCAAAATTTTCGAGCACGCTCTTTTGCATCCTTTATTCTCTTAATTCTCAAACTTTTATGTTTAAGTCGATAAACCTACTTTTATTTCTGTACGAACGGTCAAAGACAGAGAAAACCTAACTTATTCGAGCGAGCGGGATGCTAGAAATTTCGAGCTCGCTTCGCTCGCTCTTGCATCCTATATCCTCCGTAGCGGCCCCACTGGCGGACTAAGGGGGGCGGCAGGTGCGGTCCGCGGGGGCCTCCTAAGTATTCTAAATATAGGGTGCAAAATTTTCGAGCTCGCTCCGCTCGCTCTTATATTCTAATGTTCTTCTAGTTCTTTAAGTTTTCGGCATACTTAGGCCCCGGGCCCCCATTTAGATTGCTGGGCCTCCGATAGGTAATACTATTTTTTATAAATCTACTCTTTATTTACCCTCTCAAAATCAGAAATACTTTATTTCTTCTAAAAAAAGTTGTCAACCGAAACCCCCCCCGAAATGAATTCCTGGCTACGAATTACTACGCTTCTATTGAGGTCGATTGGCTGATATCCAATGTCTATAAAATAATTTTAAGTGTTATATTTAATTCCACGCCGCTTGTGGCACCCCAACTAAATAGGTTAGAACTATGACCAACCACGCGAGAGGCGAGTGAGCAGTGCCGCGGCAGTGGCCAACGAGCACTACTTCCAAGTTGTTCACGTCACGTAAACGTTGACGTTTTATTATAATAATATGTCAATGTCTGTGTAATGTCAATTCTAGCTGGCCATTTCATGAAACACAACCTCTGATCTGGATTCTAAGATCTGGCTACGACTTAAACATTGCCGCTAAAACTTCCGAGCCACCTTCCTTTTTGGTGGCGTGGCGTGGTGCTGACGCGGACGTTCGCAGTTTGTACTGTTTGTAAACATAGGTAACTGTAACTTGGTTGTAACTGAATCGTTTTGATGAAATCGAATAATTTTATCAAAATCGGTTCAGTAGTTTAGAACCTAAATGTGACACTGATGTGCAAACAAACACGCATTTACTTTTGTAATGGTTGTGAGCGAACAAACTAACATTTTACAGGTTTATTAATTTACTAGTGTTCTCCCCACGGCTTTCACCACGTGGAACTATACACTGTAAAAAATCATGGTCAAGGCGTCATATATTTTGTAAACCTCTCCTTTGTAGGAATGCACTATATCGATTATTAGCGAGTTCGTACTCCGACTCGCCCTTTGCCAATTTTCGGGTGGCTGTGCCCACAACCCTTTTTGAGGGCTGGATCCGCGCCTGAACTCCAGTCGTGCGTCGAAGGTCACACACACACACTTTATTTTCACAATTCCAGGGATCGTTCTATAGTAAGTAGTAGGTACTGATAGTTTATATCGCCATCCGTGAAGGCTGTTTTAAATCATTAATATCTGGGTACCGAGCTACGCACGTTTTTTTTTTGGTACTTTTTCTAAAAATGAAACCTAGTTAGATATATTTATAGCCCCCGAAATCCCCTACATACTAATTTTCATGAAAATCATTAGAGCCGTTTCCGAGATTCAGGTTTATATATATACATATAAACAAGAATTGCTCGTTAAGGTATTAGATTTTCAGTTTAATGCATTGATTTCAGTAATTTCAGCTAAACGTGGAAGTTTCAGAACCAGTGGTTTTGTCAACAAAATTACAAGTAATACGAAGGAACAAGCTAACGGTAATAACTAATTAGTGTATAAATACTGATGAATTTCAAATCAATTTACTGACCAAAGCCTCCTTTCATTGGGTAAGCATGTACCTACTATTCGTATTTCATAGTTTTAATTTGATTGTCATTTATATATTGAAGGGTTAGCATTATCATAATAAGACTACTTATAATTTTCCAACTGCTGGAGCTCAGGCTTTTTCTCTCTGAGAGACAACCGACTGGGGACCGCATATAATCAACCACGCAGACCCAATGCGGGTTGATGGAAAACATATCTATTGGTTCCAGAACTTTTCCGTTTCCTCAGGAAGTTCAGGATGCTTTTTTTTTTTTTTAATACCTGCGCCGTTTTAAGAGCCGTAGTGATAACAAAATAAATCTTAAATTATGAGCCTGCATTAAAACGGCTGATTCTGGCTATAAGCTATGTACTTATACTAATTAATTATGTGCTATTAAAATAGGTAGGTATGTTAAAAAACATACTGCGGATTTCACCAATGAAATTGAACGCGTTCAGCAAATCTAAACGCGTTCAAAAGCTGTCAGTGTATAATATTCCATAAAAAATTTGACACTGACAGCTCTTGAACGCGTTTTTGAATTCTGATCGCGTTCAGTTTCATTGATGAAATCAGATTACTTACTTATTTGATTGCAGGCAAAATGTGGCACCTACATACTACCAATCTTTTACCTAGCATCTGTTCAAGGACAGCATCTCCGTCAACAAATCAACCGTTATCCGTTATCTGTAATCTTCAACAACGGTGCACGAGCGCCCACGCCGTACCTTGCTCCTTCTAGACAATATCCTGATAACTCAAATGCCCCTTTCGATAAGTACCCAGCACAAAGACAAGCCCAGTACGGTGAAGACAAATCTTTGCCACTGCAAGGTTCAATGTACTACAACAACTTGAACGCTAATAATTTACGTCAGGCCCTAAATCAACCGAAACCGAACCTGTTTGCACCTGAAGTCTTTCCATTGGATTTGGACTATAGCAATAATGACCGTGACATGGAAGTTGATCCCAAGAGTTTCTTGGAAGGACAGTCATATTTTGAAGATCTTCAACTAATAGAGGATTTCGGGAATTATTTGAAGAGACGAACGTAAGTAAACACCTTTCTCCGCCTTTCACGTTTAGTTTTCTTCGTACTCAGATGAATCTCTGTCAGGTCATTGTCAAGCTCCTCGTCCATGGAAAGAGTAGTTTCGTGTGAAGCAGCTCTTAACACTTTCGACTCCACGAGTCCACCCATCGTTTCATCACTTTTCATAGAACTCATACGCCATGCCGCCATACATATTGGAAGTGAACCCTCCGGGGTACCCGGCATTACGTTTGCGCCACAGATAATATAATACTACGTACAGATACCCAATCCCATACAAAGAAATGAGACCTCCCTAGTCGGGCTATTGACTGGCTAAATGTACTACAGTTATGACAAATTGAGTAAAACGCCATCTATTGCAAAGAGCCCTAAACAAAAAGGTTTTATCTTTTTTTGTTGAAAATACGAGATTTATGTGTTACAATAGATAAATCAGCATTAAACAAGGAAGTTTTGATTTTTACTAATCTTACTTCAGCCAAAATCTTCCGTTTATCGCTTTTTAGTGACTGTTAATTTCATAATTGTTACCTATGCTGCCATCTATGATCTTTTTTCAAGACTAATTATAATTTGTTCGAATTGGTACCCCATGGTTTGCGCTAAAGTTAACCATCGCAGACGGTCTACGGCATTAGGTTTAAAAACGTGTTATAAAACACTGTAAAACGAAGTAAAATTGTGTTTTCAGGAGGTCTAGTCGTTAAACGTAGTTTAAAATCTTTTAATTTTTTTATGAATATTTGGTAAACAAAAAATTTAAAAAAAAATCGGCCGATAATCGACTGCCGATAAAAGTGAAAACTAAGTAACTTTTTGATTCTCGCGTTGATGTCTTTTGTTCAAGCGTTAGGTAACGATGACACGAGTTCCATGATTTTTGTTCACCCAAAAAGTGCTCACGCGTTGATGTCTTTTGTTCGAGCGTTAGGGGACGATGATGCGAGTTCTATGATTTTTGCTCACCCAATAGTTTAAGTTTTCACTCAAAAAATCTTGGATTTAAAACCAACGCATATACTTATAGTCTTGTTAAAATATACATCAGATTTTATTTTCACGGTTTAGAATGATGTATTCGCTAAGAAAAAAACCGACATTTAAAATGAGCCTTCCGCGGGGGCTCTCGGCATCCCACATGCGACTAGGTGACCCTCCAGGAGGGCTCTTGTCACTGAACGTGTTAAAGCAGCGACGTCATGTACAAAGAAACGCAGGACTCTACTTTAGAGTGCTATAATAAGGTAGTAATTTGTGTCGTCAATATGCAGACTGTACTCTAATACTCAATAAACGTTGCACACGTAGAAATTGCTCTTTCTCTCTCTCATGATGAGTATAATCTTCCAGAAACACAGAGCATAATCTGACAACAAAGAGCGCTTAAACTCTATTTTAGGTAGTTAAATAAAGGTAAACGAGGTAAACAAATTGTAAAAAGGGTTTTTTATAGATGACACTTTCTTGTTTAAAAATACGATAAACCCAAATTAAATTGATTTTAGATTTTTACAATACGACTGCCCCTACGTATAATATCGAAATGGGAAACAAATACTTTACAGGAGAGCGCTTTGAAGTTCATTTTGTGTACAAAATTTACATTTATGGAGCTAACTGCAATTAATTTGAGTTAAATTCCAAAATTGTATTAATAAACAAATATATGATACCCTTGCATCAAATTTCTTTATAGTTTTTGAGAAATGCTAGTTTCAATACTTTATTACGTTCATCCATTAGTAAGAACAATCGAAACTGCCCATTTCGGTACTATACTTTGGAACAATTTTACCAAAGCTTATCGAAAGTGACTCTTTCAGTATTTTACGTCGGACTTTCTGATAGGAAAATATTGGAAGTGTCATATACGATACAGTACGTGGAAGTATTTTTTATGTTTCAATACTAAGTATACTTACCTATAAATAATAAACGAAAAATAACACAAGCGAATAATATCGAAACAGTCACTTTCGATACCCCAACCAAAAATGTTATCGAAGTAAAAAATCGAATCTGGAACTTTCGATAGTATACTTCGAGTAAGTGATTATTTACTTGAGTAGTCTTAGTACCCGTGAAGATCGTGTATTTTCCTGAATTAATCTACTCATGATGATAACAGCATAACATAATATTCTAAATAATAAAACGTTTGGTGCATATTACGTGGCATGCACGCGTTAGCCCCTCAACTATTCAAAACGATGAGTGCGGCGGCAGGGCGCAGCGCGCGGGGCACGGGGCGCGGTGTATAGCAACGGAAGGGGTAGGTTCGATCGTTTACGCTGGATCATTTGTTAAATATCGATATTGTACAATTAAAAACGTACATTTTCAATCAAAAACAATAAAAAAAAAACGTACATTTTCAATTTCGATACTATACATAGGGACAGTCGAATAGTTTCCTCTTTTATTCATGTAAGCTGTTTAACTTTACCATGTTTTCTTTAACTACTCTTCGTAAATATAACTGCTTTAGCACAATTTTTGAGTTTGATTTATAATAATAATATATCTAATATTTTGTAATTTGTCTATTGTAAAGACCCCAAACTCTAAAGCCGGCGCCAGACTTAGCTTCACATGTTTGAACACATGTTTGATTGCTAAGTGTGGCACGGGACTTTGGGTATGTGTTCAAACCTATGTATGTGTTTGAACAAAGATTTGCACTTTGCCATGCGGTGTCGGTCTTTTTCGACACATCAAAGCGTTCAAAGTTGAATGTGTTCAAATGTTTGCGTAGCTTGCCACACTTGTTCAGTGTTCAGTTGCTCGAGCGTTGTTGAGCGGATTGGTTGTGTGCTTGTGTGTGAACTTCTTCTCGGTTTCTCGTAATTATTGTTTTCTTGCACATGTAAAAAATAATTACATGCACACAAATAATACAGGCACACTGAGTCTACGAAATCGTCGTCCATCTTGTTTGTTGTCTACCAGCATACTGTGGAGAAAAATGTTTGCGAAGCAAGTCGGGCAGGTTACGTCAATATGTGTTCAAATGCTTTGCAAAGTCGTCAAAGATATGTGAAAATCTTTGAAGCAATGTCTGGCGCCCGCATAATAATTGTCAACGAAATATAACGTTGCTAAATTCAAGAGTACAACTGTAACGTAGCATGACAACTGAACTGACAGGTGACGTTTAGTCGGTTACTTGACAGCTGGCTCGTTAAGTGTATTATTTATGGTTATAATTTTTCAGGCAATTGGATGGATCTTCCACTACGCTTACCGACGCCGCTCACCAATACAATGCGCTATTAGCTGTTATAATCGCCTTGGCGAGGGTCGTCAGGAATTCCTGCGCTGAGTAAGTAGCACTTCCTCTTCGATAAGGATAGAAGAACTACCTATATAGGAAACTGGACATCCTGGGTAAAAAAGAGTCATAGTCATTCTACATTTCTATAAGTTCTCACTGCTGGGACACAGGCCTCTCTGTGAGAGGGAGTGGGCCGTTATTCACCAGAAATAAGAAAATAAGAAATAAGAATTGTTTATTTGCAGAAAATACAGGTGTTACCAGTTGTAAAAGTTGGTGGTTTTTGTACAGTCCATATTTTGCCTGTTCAGGGCATGCAAATTAATTTAATATTTGTAATGTTGCATGTGTAAAGCCAACAATCAGGCCTATAGACAGTTTTATTGAAGTAAAAATGATCCAGCTAACTCCTTTGCAAAACAATCTATTATCTAAGTATTACCTACCAAGGTATTGATGACACTAGGTAAGTACTGCTAGTCTGCGCAAGCGGGTCTCGCACTTGGCCGGGTTTTTCTTTTCAAAACTCGATTTCTCTTCAGAATTTGAGATAAGCGTTTTTTAGGAATGAATTTCGAAGTAGTCAAGTAGTTTATTCCACTACTTTTGATGAAATCATGCGATTTTTTTTTCTGCTGGATCAATCACGTTTAGACATACTTTTGTTTTCTGCATGTAAAATCCAATGATATCAAACAAAAAAATTGTGTTCTGTCGAAAGTGGAAGTCAAGTCAAGTTTTGAACAGAACCTCTTCAAGTTTATATTTATGTAGGTAGGTACATAACTTACCAAGAGTGGTATCTGATTATTTCCTCGACAGATTCGACCTAGTCTACGATCAGGTTTACTTATCAACAGTTGACACCAACTATAATTATGGACTGACCAATGCGGACAAGGTTGCAGTCATGATCGAGGATTACATCAGGAAAGGAAACTCGCATATGCCTAAAGTAAGTTTACAAGAACCATTCGTACTTAACTTTTTTCTTCTTCGGAGTAACAAAGCTAGGTAATTTTGACTTTTACCAGAATCTGAAATCCATAGAATCCCTTAGTCGCCTTCTGTAGGTACCAAAAAAACACCCTTCATCATTGAGAGTAACAAGGCTTGATATCCTTGTCATTCGATCTTAAAGGTGAACGCACCCTTATCCGAGCCAAACGCGTCGAACGAACCGAACGAATCGAATTTTATGTGATATTTCTTTATATGAAATTCTATGAAACCTCGCACACCTGCTTGCGTCCGAATCCGGAATACCGTTCTTAGCGTTCTCGTTGACTTCGATTCGTACAGCCCGATTTAAACTTAATGGCGGCTCGGGACATGAGGCGAGTCGCTGCGCAGTAACGAATTCATGTGTCAGCGGGGGGTGGAGTAGGTACTGCGCAGCGAGTAGCTAACTTCCGAGCCGCCATTAAGTTTGAATCGATATACGACGCGTTCGGCTCTGTTACAATGTGCGTTCCCATTAATAAAGAAAAATAAAAATTTGTGTCTATCTAGTCCAATAACCACAATTAAATAAATAAATAAATAAAAAATATTATTAGTCAGTAGGTCACCCTTCTTGGATAGAACGAAGTTCACACCGAAGTAAAGAGATTAACCAGCCTAAGGGGTAGGCAACTGGCCGAAATACTGTTACAGTATCGCCAGTTTCCTGGGGGCGTCGTAGTGAATAACAAGGGATGTAGGCAAGGGCGTCGCCAGCCTATGGCCCAGGGGGGACAAGTTGATATAATATGGAGGATGGGAAAAGTATGATTTGTAGGTACAGTCAAGAGCACATGAAGCTTTACACTTGTAGTGCGACTCTTACCTTTATGGCGCACAATGATCAGAAATTCCCGATAGGAATTGAGAAAAATAATAATTTCCATTTTCACTGTATGGATTGACAACGGACCTTTTGGTCGTTTGCCCAAAACTATTCAAACTTTATAAGTGAAATCTAATAGGCATTATGACTGGGCGTACCACCAACACATATATACGAATATTACATAGGTCCGGACACCGGACCTATGGACCGGACCTACACGGACTCCGGATTAGACCCCGTTTAGGAGATAATTATGAAACTTTAAAAAACCAAATACACAAAACCGACTGTATAGATATTGTAGTTTCTTTACATTAAAATGCCTTGTATTTTATAATCTCTGGGGGGGGGGGAGGCAGCTGTAACCCCCTGCCCCCCCTTGGCGACCCCCATAGATGTAGGTACTTTTATCTTTATAATAAGAAGTATTTTATTGATTATAGATAAAGAAACTGAAACAAGAATTGTGCGCTACAGAACTGTTCTGCTCCGAGTACGTGGACAATAAAATTAGAACTTCCCCACTTTTGTACGTGAAAGAGTTGGAGACTCTTGAAGCCCTCTCCCACCTTGCGCGAAGCTTCTACCCTTACATCGAGGAGTTCAACCAAGCTGCACAGAAAGGCACCGTGCTTCATTACCTTCAGAACAGCAAGGATAGGCTGAGGGAATACGTCATGCAAGTCGTGAATAGCGTTGAGCATTTATCTGATAAAGCAATTAAGTGTACGTAAGTTGATGTTCAGTCATTAAATAGACTTGAAAATATTTCGAGTTGTTTTTTATTAAAAACTTTATAAAGGGTCAATTTAAATTAGCTAGCGAAACTCCGCAGGCGTGATCATCAGCAGTTCCCTAAATTTTGTCGAGTTATGCGAACATAAATGTAGGGAACAGCAGATTTTTTTTCGCGATTTAAGTGTTGATCCCATAGTGAAAGTTATTCATAATGATGAGTACAATGACCCCTTAAGAGGTTTAGTATAAACAAAAAAATAACGTAGTTTATAACATTATATCTTCTTATTGCGTGTGTTTGTGAAAATTAAACGGTTGATGGGCGTTTATGTAGTCTGTAAGGGACCTATTACACTATCATATCTATGATCATAAATCTATGATCAAAGATATACTTAATGAAATTGTAAAATACACATTATTATTATGGGTAATTTGTGAGCGGTCTTTGATCATAGATCTATGATCATAGATATGATAGTGTAATACCGCTTCTTAGTTAGTTGTCTGTTGGGCGGGTACTTGTCAAGAAAACGCACTGATACAGCACACAATCAAACATTTTAATTATCTAAAATACATATTAAAAATTAACAACATAAAATGGATCATCAGTCTATACAAGTTTAATATATTATTCGCTCTCTATTTTATATAAATAATAACTCTTTTCTCTATAAATAGTAGTCGACTACTAATTCTTAAGATACTACTTTTAATATTTAATATACAAGGAATTTCACAAGAATGTTCAGATATTAGATTCGTTAGGAAGAAAATAGATTTTTAATGTTTTATTTTATTACTGAAATGTGTTTTGAGATTTATAATATGTATTTTTATGTTTATGTTTAGTCTGAGAGACAAGAACGTTAAGGTCATAATTACTATTTATTTCAATTTACGTTAACTTACATGAATATTATATTATTGAAAAGCTTGTAAAAAGGAATGTTTGTTGCAATAAGACAAATGATGGAATAGTCTGATATGTCTCAACGTTGTTGTCTTTTAAACTATAAGGTATAACCACATAAAATTGACAGTTATCAAGTCACATTAGACAAAATAATACTATGTATAAACAACACACCGTAGACGTATACACAGCGAGGTGCGTCCAGATATGTTTTTTTGTCCGTACCGTACCGTATCAGCGTCGCGATCCAAAAACTCTGGACGTAGTATCGTATCGGTTTGAACTTGGCGAAAAACCGACTCACAATGGATCGAAGCGTACCTGTATTCGTATCGAGACGCCGTAACACCGTACCGTACCGAACAGGCGTCCAAACTAGCGTTTTTGGATCGCGACGCCGATACAGAACGGGGTTCGGTACGGACAAAAGAACTTATCTGGACGCAGCTTTAGATTATTTTATGCAATATGACATTAAAACATATGACAATTTAAAAACAATAGCAGTACACATTGAACAGAAAAAAACGCATCTGACGGGTTATTGATTCACACAATCACAATCAATTTCTACATAACTTTAATTAGAACAAAAACGTTACTTTTTGGTTCCTTATTCCTTTTGGAACATAATTCATTTAGGAGCAGTATTCTATGATGGCGAGACGCTACGAAGAGACACGATTCCATGCGAACGGTCCCGGTTCCCCAAACTCTGACCAGAAAATCTACTGTAACGTTATTGGTAAACAACATTAACCACACAGATTGATTGACCAGATTACATTGGATATTTTTGAGGAACCGGGAGGGTATCGCATCCATTTCCTTACATAGCATGACAGTACAGATGTAAAGCCTGACTCCTAAGCCACCTAGCGTATCACAGCGGCGTGTTACGAAGTCCTTTACCCCAATTCAGCAATAATGTGGCATATTTTTGCCACGTTTCAAGCATTAGGTTATGCTGCGGCCGCATCTGAGTCTATCGTGACGAAGCTTCGCACAGTGATACGATACATGCAGATGTGACCGACCATTATCGGTTATCGTCGCGATAGTTCGGGCTGCGCGGTACTTATCTCCCGGGTACATTATTAACGTGGCGAAGCTGCTAATGTGACTACCGCATTAGCATGATAACTATAAATAAACTTACGAAGCTTTGGTACGCATTACGCAGCATTACGAAGACTTTTACCCCGATTCAGCGATAATCTAGCATATTTTTTCCACTTTTCAAGCATTACGTTAGGAATTTAAATCGTTAAATATTACGCCATTGCAAAGTATCAAATATCGCCATCACAGAACACTGCAAAATCGATTGAAAACTCTTTTTAGTTACAATAATCTTAGTCACACAATTATATACACAATACAATTTATTAACTACATTGCACGCGTCAAATAAATCTTACATAATATGTTTACACTCCTAATAGGACATTGAAAACTCTTTACATTAATATAAGGAAATAGAGGATGCCTCGGAAAAATAAATTGTAACTTGTAGTGCATTTTATACATCTGCTTATAACATCTGGTTAAACAAACAAATGTGTTGCCAAGCTCCTACGTATAGACGGCTTAATTAATATTATCTATGTAAAACGACACTACAAGCCACAATAAAATAAATAAAAATAAACTACTCTGAAGAAAACAATAAATAAAGTAAAGTTAAGAAGAAAAGTTATAAAAAAAAGTGTTGCCATAATCAAGATCGTAGGGTTGTTAATGAGATCATAACGGAGGCACCTCTAATTTAATTTCTATATAAACTTAAAATTTACATTAATTAATAAATGCGATTTCATTTATTATACATCTATTAGAAACTAACATAATATAGATTTAGCTGTATTCAAAGCCTTGTACTGTCGTACATTCCTATCTCGTTCTAATTATCCCCTTTTTTCACCGCCTAAATAACCTCTCGAACTATCGACTATAACTCATTTGAGAGAACGATATTTTTTTTAAATATCTTTCTATCAACTGACAAGAGTCGAAACAAAAAAAAAGCTGGAACAGAAAAATTAAACCATTAGTTAATCAAACGAAAAATGCTTTACCAAATCAACTTTTGAAACGTTTTTTCTCAATATAGAAATAAAGTTTTCTAAAAATTATTTCTCATTTCATTATCTGTATACCGGTTAGGTCAAAATTCAAGTAGAGGATAGAGAGATGGAACTGTGTTTTTATGTGACGACCTTGACTTTACATTGACTACCGCCACGTAAAGAGACACATTGGAAGATGTCTCGGAAATGAATTACGTAATATTATAAGTTGACCGTCGTAAGCGCAGCCCTTTATGGTTTCGATGGCGTGGGAATAGAGTTCAATTACCTACGATTACGATACCTTTTGAACGCCATAGTCACATATACGTGACAAGCAAGCGCGTGCCCTGTACGCCAGGGACACAAATATGTGAGCATTTTTGTAACACTTTTATATCGTTGGCATACAGCGCTTGAGTTTATGCTCTGGCGTTCAAAAGAAAAAAACATGGCCGTCAACTCCCGCAAACCAGAAGGACTGCGTTTACAGTAATCAAACTATAGATACGATTATGTACTAAGCAATGTACATCGGTAACGTTAACCAATCACACGTACGGATACGTCATAGGCTCGTGTGATTGGCCAATCACATAGTGCATTACTTATCATGCATGGTACATTTTCCTTAGACTGTGTCCTATCTCTCTATCATCTAGTTTTTCAATACAGAATGCAAACTAAAGACAAGTAGCTCCTGCCCAGCAGTTTGGTTTTTCACCTTTTATTGGACAAATAAAGAACTTTATAATATTTTTAGTGTTAAACTAAAAAAAAATAAGAATATATTACCCTGTTTAGGTAAATATACATTAAATATGTTTCGATGTTATTATATTTTGAGCCGAAACAGCTCGTTTTATTATTAATAATCGCATTTTCATATATTTTTCGCGTTTATCAATATTTTTTATCGACTTTATCCTTTGTCTGCATCCCAGTTTTGGTAAATACATAGAAATATATTAGCAACGCAACACAATTCTATCAAAGAACTGTAGATTATCGCATAAATCTGTACAGAAATCTATGTACATCAGAAAACTAAACAAATATTTGTTACAGTATTTGTATAACTTATACACAAACTAGTGTACATTATGTATAAAACAATGATTTGGTACGGTATGGTGATTTATTTGAAGCATTTACAATAAACCAATAAGGACCAAAAGCTGAAGTTTGCAACTATGTGGAAAAGAGACAACACTACCGTTTATAGCACCATCTCTCTCACACAGTGTTGACACTTCAAAAAAACAATTTTTATCTAAACACAAAACAAACCACCAAGACCAAACGAACACGAATTATAAACGACCTAATAGTCCAGCTTACTTTAACACCCAAAAAATACTTCGAAACACCGTATGGGTTAAAGTTCTATAAATAAATAAAGCTAGTATATACAAAACGTCTATATATCTATGATATAAGTTTATCTGAGTGCCGTGTAGAGGTTCAGAACGCTCTTGTTTTCTTTGTGTGAGGGAGTTTTGGAGAAGACGTTCCAGAAACGGAGAGTCTCGTCGCCGGCGCCGGTGACTATCGCCTCGCCGTCGGGCGAGAGGGCGAGGTATAGGACGCGGTACGAATGGCCGGTTAGCTTCGCCACCTGAGGAGAAAAGAAGATAAAATCTATTAGCACATGTTGTTCATTTGATAGAATAATACCCGTTTTCACCTTCTCTAAGTGACATTTAAATTAATCCTTAAATAAAAGTGCACTGTTGGATTTTAACCTGTCAGCGCTGAGCCTCACGTTCCTCCTAAGTGTCACTAAGTTGTCGGTGAAAATGGGCACAAAAAGGTCACATTACAATAAGGAGCTTGTGGCTTAGTAATAACAGCCGCACGGGTCGACCCATCAGGTTAAGCTACGCTTGCCGGGATTGCTCCGTGGATGGGTGACAATCTTTACATAGCGATACTCCTCCGTGCCTCGGAAAACACGTTAACCCGTTGATCCCGGCTGTCATTCGTGGATCTTTGAGTCGTTACGGATCGTCAGAAGCCCGAAAGTCTGACAACCAGTCTTATCAAGGGGTATCGCATTACCCAGTTACTGGGTTGTTGAGGTCAGATAGGCAGTCGCTCTATGTAAAATACTGGTATTCAGCTGCATCCGGTTAGACTGGGAGACCCCAACAATAGGCTAGGCAGATTGATTAACAATCTCTATTCCGAAAAGACTAGTCTAGATAAGATAGAACTACTATGGGCAACTGATTGCAAATGCAGGGAACGCTAATGTGACATATAGCTAGTATAGTTCATATCATTTATTTATTTTTGCAAGGTAAACGTAAAACGAAGATGTTTAGGTACAAACCTGCGTCAAGGACGGGTACTTCCACACGAGGATCTGGTTCTGTGAATAACCGTGCGTTGATACTAGCTCGCTGGAGTGCTTCGACCACGCCAGATTGCATACTTGTGATCCTGCAGACAAACGATGAAAGATAAATATAACTGGCAAGATTTAAGAAAAGTCAGGATGAGTATAGGTACCTATCCTGACACTCAGGGGTCATGTGACCGATGAATTCCGGATTTGTATCCGTTTAAGAGCGTTTATACAGAAAGTTGGCAACGTCGCAAATAGCTGTCAAATATTTTGCTGTTTTGATTAATTTGGCAATATTACTGTATGGAAATAAGAAATATGGCTAACTAGTGAACTGAAAAATTTATTATGAAATGCAATAATTAACATAGTAACACCGAATATTTAGTTTTAGATGTAATAAAAGTATTTGGAAACTTTCCAAAAGCCTTTTTTACATCTAAAACGGTTACAAAATTAAATTCAGTGTTATAATATTGAAATTCAGTAATATTGCCAAATGAACCAAAACAGGTAAATATTTGACAGCTATTTGCGACGTTGCCAACTTTTTGGATGAGCGCTCTTAACTCAGCTAGTCTCGCTTGGATTGCTAATTTCACTTAGTGTGCATATCACCAATGAAATTGAACAAAACCGCAAATACCGACAATTTGTGAACTGGTATGAAACTTGCGTGCGACGTAATGCACCTTGCGATAATACTAAATAGCCTGCCGAGCTGCGAGCAACTTGGAAGTACAACGCTGTTGGTCAGAGTTCTAACCCAACATAACCTATTTCATCCAGTTCACAATAGGTAAAAAGAATTAAAAATGAAGCACTGACAGATAAATTAATTATGTGGCAGATACATGGTGCTCACATATTTACAAACATTGTAAACTATTATACGATATTCCTAAAAGAGTAGAGTATGCACATACCAGTGTCGACGCACTGCATGGGCTGCGAGGTGAGCGTGTTCCAGAAGCGGATGCAGCGGTCGGCCGTGCCGCCGCCCGACGCCAGCAGCCCGTGCTGGTGCGGCGACCACGCGATGGCCTTCACGGCCGCCACGTGCGCAGAGTACGTCTGCACGGGCGACGTGGAGTGCTGGAATACAACGCGAGCTTGGTTAGATAACATACATAATCAGCCTTTCATGTTCCCACTGCTGGGACACAGCCCTCCCCTCTTCGAGAGGGACTGGCAGTAATCTACCACGCGGGCCCAGGGCGGGTTGGTAGATGTCACATGTCTTCGAATTTCTGGCTCTAGGACATGCTGGAACAGATTGGTTAGTCAACTAATTGAGGATGCTACCTTATTGTAGGAGTTTTTTTTTTTTTTAATTAGAAAGCCAACAAATATTATAGTAGCTTTTATTGATTAGATTCGTTCATTTAGAACTCTAAATTCATAAACATAATATCTACTCTACGATCGAAATATAGTAAAGTTTAGTGTAGTTTCAAAATATGTAAACAACTATGTGTTTTTAATAAAGTTCAGTTTCCGTTACAACTGCATTTTTAGTATTACTAGTCTTTCTGAAATCAACTTAATTCACACTAAAATAAAGTTTATATTTGCTTGTGAGAAAATATCAATGATTTGTATATGGAATACCTATATTGAGTAGGTCAATAAAACTGGATACCTGAACTATCGAAAAGAATTTGTTTTTAAGCCGATTTAACATCATAAAGAATTTAACGCCTACCTCCAAAAAAAAGTTCATTGGGGAAGAAAATAGGCCAAACAACAAATTCCCATTATAATCAAAGCGGAAACGATTAATACTGTTCTTATCGCACTTATATACGTCAAATTTTGCGTGTTACCGCAACTTTTATCAACGTATCAGTCCCACTTCATAACTGTTCCCACGACGAACAATAGGTGGATGTGGTGAAAGATAGTTTATTTTTTTGTTTCTATGAGTCAAAATTGCAATAACACGGTTCGTTAGTCACCTTTAGTCTTTAGTGGTAGTTCTATAATTTAATTAGGAGTAGTTAACATTTCAAAAATTGTACAGCAAACTAAATTGGGAATTTTGGACTCTATTTAATGGGCCATAGAGTTCTTAGTTATGTGAGTTTATTACTGACTCAACGGCATTTTAATAAGTAAATTACGTCAACCGCTTCATTGACCTACCTTTCGCAGTAATTTTCATCATTCCTGCTCGAAATAAATTGCCTAAATCATCATGTTACACAACTTCATAATAACAACGAAATTATTAGCTACTTACCAAGTTTTTCTAAGTCACCATTACCTCTACAAAACGCTGCATGCACATCCTCTCATCAAAAAACCAATTTAATAGACAATATCCGTTTTTAACAACTTTTTTGCTACACTTACCATAGACCAAACGAAGAGTTTATTGTCGTTGCCTCCGGACGCTAACGACTGTCCGTCCGGCGACCATTTGAGTCCGCACACCTCTTGTCTGTGGCCTTGGAGTACCCGGGATGCTTGCACAGCTGGAAATGGACAAAATATTATATTAGTATGACTCATGTAAGGTTAATAACCCAGAAAACGTAAAATGCAATTTGTCAAGTGCCTAAGTTTATATGACCTTGTGCACGATAGGTATAGACTAGAGAACTCGTACAGTTCTATAGCGTTGACTCAAGTAATGTCCTAGGAAAAGACAGTGATGTCGTTGCTTCACACACTAGATAAACCTCTCTAAGAAAACCATTTTATGTGAATTTCGTCTCTTGATGAAGATGCGTTAAGAGGAGGCTCCCTAAATTGTATGTCAATTTGCATTAATATTCTGAATCCATTTTGATTGTATGCGTGACCGTTGAAATCATATTATGATTTATTGTATCTTTTCATGTACAAAGACAGTTACGTAACTATAACATTTTCGCTCGATTCATTTTTATTCGAAACTCTTGTCTTGTTGTAAAGATCTTTAGGTTATAAACGAAATAAGAATTGAGACTTATGCCATTTAGTTCCGTGCTCAAACACGATCAAAGAGCACATGCGATATTCAACTTTATTACTTATGTGTTAGCGTTTAGCACATATCGGAGTGGCGGGGTGCATGGGGGCCGGAGATTGCGTGGAAATTGTCTTTACGATTGCCTGGTCTTAAGAGAGTTTAGAGCATATTTCTCAAAGCATAGCGCATGCTAATTTTATACGCTGATCGGCCTAAAACATGAAGATTTATCAAATGTAATATGGTAAGTATTTTATAAGTTGATAGCAACAGTTTTCAAGACCTAACTGCAACTATCAACATATTACATTTTATGGATTAATAAATCTAATTTGTATCTGAACTATTTCTCTTCATTAAAACAACTAAGAATTAATTTGTAAAAAAAAAATATGATTCATTTCAAATTTCCAGTACCTACAGTACCCGTCTAACTACCTAAACAACCATAAACAACGAATAATACGAGTAAAATCTTCTTAAACACATCTGTGAACACATATTTACTAACAAGAACACGGCGGCGGCGCACGCTACATGGGCCAGGCCAACGTGGGCCAACATGAGCCAGTTATCTCGATGCACCGTAAGTGCATGCGGATCTAAGAGGTAACTGTACGGAGTATTATATTACGGAAGATGTTGGTACTGGCTAGATCTTGTCAGGTTGTAGACTTCTAGTACCTTTGATATAAGAGCGCAAATGCGAGGGGTTTCGTGGGCGCGTACTACCTACGCAATCTCATTTGATTAGAGGCTTTGAACTTATGAGTACTTACTTACTATAATAAAATTACGCGTTCCCAACAAATTATTGGTATATTAATGGTTTGGTATTATATTATAAAACTCTGTTGTATTGATAAATATGTACATAATTGAGTTGATGACCCTATTCTGTAGTACATTTTATTTTTTAAATTTTAATTTGTGTTAACTATTTGAATCTTCTATACTAATATTATAAAGAGGTAAAATTTGTTTGTTTGTTTGTAAGTTTGTATGTAGGGGTAATCTCCGGAACTACCAGTCGGATTTTAAAAACCCTTTTTTGCATTGGATAGCCCAATGCTTGAGGAAGGTTACAGACTCGCGGGCAGAAGCAAGTAATGGATAAATTTATAATAATTTGATGTCTATATAATATCCTTCCTATTTATTATAATTGTACACCGTTAAGGCGAAACATGCCTGTGATATAATTTTATGTAAGATCATGCCATGTGTGTGTATACTCATGTATCTATTTACAAATAAATAAAATTGAAGTGTCTGTTTGTAATATCAAAATAACAGCTTTTTACTAAATGCATATGAAAGTATATACGATCCATACAACAAAAACACAATTTTAATTTTTTTTTTGTCTGTTCCGGCTAATCTCCGAAAAGGCTGAACCGATTTGGATGGCACTTTCACTGGTAGATAGCTGAAGCAACTGGGCGTAAAATAGGTATATCTACTTTTTATTCCAATATTCCCACGGGAACCTAGGGATTAAAACTAGTTATTAAGTTATTTTGTTGATACTAACACTATGGACTCAATGTCTGAAATAAAGAATTTGAATTTGAAAAGAAAAAACTACTTCATGCGGGTGAAACCGCGGGACGCACCTAATTGGTCATATAAATGATCTTATCTTATCTTACAGACCTACTGTACCAAAAGATAATGAGGACAATCAATTTATTTAAATACTTTCCTATGCTGTCAAAACACTTGATACTGCATCATGTATACATAATAAAGCCTTTTATGACAAAATAATTGTACCAGTATCATCACAAATTCCCAATGAACACAATCTTTATTGATAAAGAGCATAATGCAGTGACAGTTCACATAACCCTTCTAAACGAATCTCTCAGTTTCAAGTGAATATTTACCAACAAGATCATTGTACGATTTATCTCGATGGACCGTAACATGCAGCGTACATGTCAAAGTACCTACACAGAGAACTACACTGTACACTCACGAGCATGAAAATGTACACACTTACCGAGATTTAAAAGAGATTTACTCGTAGAATATCGATTTATGCGTCGAAATAGTATGTAAACCATAATAGTTTATTTTAAATGATTTTATCTGAACTACACCTCATAATTATTATAAAAATTATAAGAGACAATCGTTGCTAAGTGTTTACTTTTTCTGCTCGTGATTGTACTTGTCAAAGTACCTACAGAGAGTACTAAGTATAACACCGCCGCATAATTGCATTGTCGTTGAACTCACAAAGTCGTGCGCGCAAGCCTTTGAGATGCAACGGGGCTTGGCAAATGATTCTCAAACTTGGAAGCTAATTACGTCTCAGTGCATGATATCAAAATACCACCCTGTACTTAATTGCATTGCAGAGCAAAAGTTGTAAAACTCGTCTTTACATTCAGAACCAAAAAAAACTAGTAAAAAATATTTTAATAATTCAGGAAAAATGTTTTATAAATCCCGCTCTCCCAATTAGTCCACTTAAGTTTTTTAATTACAAGGAAATTTCGAGCATATTCCTACTTTTAATATACATACATTAAAAGTATGAATATGCTATGCTTTTCCTTGTAAATTATGGGGAAATCAAAAGAAAGAGTTAGTATTTGTGGCTAAATGCAGATATTCTAAACTTTGACAGTCGCTGTTCTAATCGCAAGCAACTAACCGAGCCGGTACTTATGAGCTGTCCTACCCTTTGTCTGACCCGTCTGTCTCTATACCTTTGTAAGCTGGCGCTTAGATTAAATTTAACTATCGTTTTGAAACACCTAGGTGACCACAGAGAGCCACTTTTCATACAGTAATATTGCCAAATTAATAAAAACAGCGACATATTTGACAGCTATTTGCGACGTTGACCAATTTCTGTAAAACGCTGTTGATATTTTAACACTCAAAATTGCTCTTAGTCTGATTTAGGCTCACCTAAAGGCATTTCCGAGTAGAAAATACTCGACTTGAATTTTATTCTGGGACAAAAATATACAGGTTTTGATCAACAACTTCTTCACAGAAGTTGTTGATCAAAACCTGTATATTTTCTTCTGGACTTCTCTTTCTGGACTTCTCCACCATTGCCGCATTTCGCAGAGATTACCAGGCAACTAACAAAAGATACTACTTACGTGGTGTCCTAGTATCTCTTTGTCGTATATGCCTATCTCTGGAGCCGGAGCTGAGGATGTCTCCGTTCCACGCCAGAGCGCCCACCCGAGCGATGTGCCCCTGGAGTTTGGTCACCTAAGAAAATAGATACATTATTTGTAGTAAATATATTTGTATGACTTTTACATTAAACTTATATGACCCTTACCCTATTTGTAAGTTAAAAGAATAGGCAGATTTTTTTTTGCATCAAGTTGCGTAAAATGTGATATTTTTGGTAAAAAGTAATAAAGAATTAAAAAAACTCGACTGCAAAAACCCATAACTGAAAATAGAATAAAAATAAGCATTTTAATCAATAGAATTTTGGTAAGTATTGCATGCGGGACAAACATTCATAATCAGCCTATTAATGTTCCCACTGCTGGGATACAGGCCTCCTCTCTGTGAGAGGGAGTGGGCCGTAATCTACCACGCGGGCCCAGTGCGGATTGGTAGATGTCGCATGTCTTCGAATTTTTGGTTCTAAGACATGCCGATGTTTCCTCACGATGTTTTCCTTCACCGTTTTGAGAGCAGTGGTGAAAGTAAAGCGCCTGCTTGGGTTCGAACCCACGACCTACAACCAGAGCTGGGCAAAATACATGCTTTGCTTTAATTAAAATACAAATTACAAAATACTATCTCGCACTTATTTAAAATACAAATTACAAAATATTTTTAAGTCGTGTATTTGAAATATAAAATACAAAATACAGTATTTTGACTATTTTTATTTAAAATACAAAATAAAAATTACAAAATACAGTCTGGTGTTAGGTTAGGTATATAAATAGAATAGAACTAATCCAGCCCAGCCTAAGGCAAAGGGAATATATTCTTACCATCATATTTTACAAAATGGCGACCGCTAAATATGTCACAGGATTCACTCCATCGCCGAATGAAAATTACAATTGACAAGTTATGTAATTGACAATTTGACGTATGTACCTGCAGTACAGACTACAGTACAGTTTAAGTGCAGTGTTGCCAACTTTAAAGATATTACATAATTATTTCGCGGTCGCCATTTTGCTTACGAAAGCTATCGAGCGCTATTTTCTGCAGATCGCACCCATTCATAAGATCGCTAAATGTATTTATGTTCAAATGTATTTTGGAGCCATAAGTATTTGAAATACTAACTACAAAATACCTCAGCGTCAGGTATTTGAAATACTAATTACAAATTACATTTATAAGAAGTAATTGAATTATAAATACCAATTACGTATTTGTATTTCAATTACGTATTTCAATTACAAGTAATTCAAATACTGCCCAACCCTGCCTACAACTCGTAAGTCGCGGCCGTTACCACTGGGCCACCACTGCTCACAACTTGCGGGACAAACGAATAACCTGAAATACGGTGTAATTTCTGTTGGTTTTTATCCCTCCTTTTATGACTTCGCCGCAGTCGGGTGAAAACCAGGAGAGAACTAAATACTAAAAGCATGCTTGTCTTCATTTGAACTACAAAATCAAGACAAGTGAAGAGTCGTCATCAACTATAACATACCATCAGTCTTGATAAAATCTAAAACTCCTGAAAGACTGTCGCCTCTTATAAATAGTGATGCTACCATCCTTGAAAGATCTAAAACTCGATGCGAATAAATCTAAGCGACATTGACGAATGAGCACATCAGTCTTGACAGTTAAACTTTATGGGAAGCGAATAACCAACAATTTCAACATTAAGGGTACACAAATCGACGCGGACGGCTGGAACTCAATGGTGGGCGTGACTAATATGCATGCTAATTCGTCTAATTATTTATTTATTTATCTATCTATTTTTTTATATATTATATTTGTAACAAAAACGAGGGCGTAAAATTTCATGAACAGACCTTTGGGCGTATAGATATTATGGAAAAACTACTGGATGTATTTATTCAATAATTGTTTGAACTTTTGAATAAATTACTTATCTATCCCTGTTCGGTTTTTTTTTGTCATTTTTTTACCACATAAGTTAGTTATTTACGCCGAGATATAGAAGACGAGACGAGATCAAATTAGTGTTGAAATAAGGAAGTTTCGACGCTCATAACTTGCAAACCAATATTTTTTTTCCAATTCTGCTGCCATACAGGGCTAGACAATGACAGGACAAAATGATATAATTTTTAGTTTTGGACGTACACCGTCACGCAGACGAGTAATCACCATACTACGTTTGTATGGAAGAATGACCGACTAGCGTGCCCTTAAGCAAGAGTAACTTTGCTTAGAAAATGGTAAGATCAGAACGTAATATCCTAGAAATAAATCGAGTTATAAATTACGCCGGGAGCGTAGGCAGTATTCTAATAAAACTTATGCATCCGTGTTTCAAGTCTGCGTAGATAGCGGATGCATAATTTATTGAACTGGCGCAAACTGGTTAGTTCTACTGATTGCTGATTAGTCATTCGGCTATGAAGACCATAATTTTACCAATTAACTACAGTCACATCTGAATACACAAGACAGAATTTATTGTATTGCTACCTAATGTTTCTTAAATAATTTATTATTTAAGAGAAATTCCCACATTCATTTTATTCTTCTAAATCATTCGCATAACTTCTCGATTGATTATGTTCAATAATTTCATTCTGTCTCGTTGTGTTCTTCACAACTTGAAATGCTTCGTTGGAGCTTTAAAATCCACTGCAGGCACTAATACATGATGGTCCATTTATAGTGGTCCGAAACTTTTGTGGTTTGTGTAAAACATCCCATGGATTCACCTAAACGCATTAACTTACGTTGCGCGAAAATCAGTAGTTTAGAAGTTGTTATTTTTAAATTTTTGACTTTTAAATTGACTAAAGAAGAGTTTAGTCATGTAAACCTGTTTTTTTTTACCCTCAACGGGGAAGCTCTTGACCTGCATCTCACCTGATGGTAAGTGATGATCAGGCCGAAGGTGGAAGCGAGCTTCACCCGGAATCCTCAACCACAGAGGAACTGGCTATCTTATCTCTAACTGCCGAAACTCAACAAAGCTGTTAACATTTGTTGTTATGGCGACAGACTTAGATAAGATGGTGGTAGTTAGCCAGGCGGACTTAGAACAAGCCCTACCACCAACCAAACCGAGCAGAAAATTTTGCTCCCACTGGGAATCGAACCCGGGACCTCTCGAGTCTGAGACAGGTGGCTTAACCACTAGACCACAGCGGCGGTCACGGCGGCAGATTGAAAGTGATTGCACTAAATCTAAAAAACTGTCGTAGACCTAAAAAAAAATTTGGACCACTATAATAAATGAGTCACTCTGTATATACTGTCTTTTAGCTCACACTTCTAAGTTGCGCTATGCCCTAGAAAGTACCGTTCGGTTGGTCTAAGGGCATAGAGTGCATTCGTGCAGTGCCTTCATTATAGACACGTGTAAGCAATAATATTGATTTAATGATACTTTGTGACATTCAGATAGCTGATCACTAACATTGTATTGACACAATGATAATGATGATTACTCACAACTAGCGTGGGTAAGGAGCAGGTATATTACAATTATCATAACAAGAGTTATACTGGTCTTGTGTAGGTAGCTAATACATAGATCAGATGTTTCCTCATATAGACGCATTCATTGCTTATTAGGCTCTGCCACAGATGAATACAGATGATTCAAACAAAATCATTTAAATAAAAAGCGACTCTTGCTGCGACACAATAAAGGGCAATTCAGGTCGCACAACGCTAATTACCTACAGTAATATTCACCTAGATGTTGCCTCTCTTTCTATCGCATGTTTCTTATATCTTCTGACTACGTTCAGAATTCTTTTAATTGGTCCGACAAGACGGGTTCGCCGCGTACTTCTAGCTTCATCTCTAAAATGCGGAGCGAACCTATTTCCTATATTCATTCATGAAATCAACTGCGCACAACTTGAGTAAGTAGCAAAAAAATTGGTCTTCTTGTCCTAATAGGTTTTCAATAGTTTTCATACCCTTACCCCACTCAATTTTGTTTGTAAATATAAGAGTGATCTTACCTCCTTATTCACAGCAACATCCCAAACGCTGATATGTCCCTTCTGCGTCCCAACAGCAACTAAGTGCCCCCGCTCACTCCACGCGACTGACGTCACAGCATTGCCTTCAGAGGACAGGTCGCACAGCCGCGTCACCTGACAAACAACAGATACTTGCTAACACTGCGAGAAATGGACGCCAAATATTTGTACACTATACAGGTTAATGCCTCGGTAAGTAGTTTTAAGAAGCAGTAAAAAATTAAGTCGTCAAGAGTGCAAATATGCATGGCATGATAAAAATAAAATGTGTTTTTCATTTTACAGTCTATAATGGAGGTCCATTCCCAGACTCCTTCTCACAGAGAGGAGGCCTGTATCCGTGTAGTCCTACCTACACGGTAGCATCATCATGCTTTATACACATATATCTTCCCATTGCTGGGACACAGGCCTCCTCTCTGTGAGAGGGAGTGGGCTGTAATCTACCACGGAGGCCCAGTGCGGGTCGGTAGATGTCACATGTCTTCGAATGTTCGGTTCTAAGACATGCCGATTTACTCACGATGTTTTCCTTCACCGTTTTGTGGTGACGAAATTATTTACACAAAGTAAAGCGCCTGCTTGGGTTCGAATACACGACCTACAACTCGTAATTCGGGGCCGCTACCACGGGTCCATTTGGCTACTGTTCACTCCATGTGCTCATTACTCTATGTTCTCAAGCAACAGTTACTTTGATAGAAATGTACTCGGGCAATCTCGTGCACGAAAGCATAAGCCCTTTAGAATGACTAAATAAGTAGTATAGTACAGCGAAGGCATCAATCTACAGATTGTGGAAACGCCGCGAGGTTCACGGGCATTCATATCGTGATTCTAGTAGAACACGCGCATTTGATTATATGTTTGCTGCATGCAATCAAACACACCTCTTAGTACAGACATATTTAAATTTTTCGCGTTAGAAGTCTCTTATTTTCCTTATGCGCTAAAATGATTGGCACTAATTTTAGATTTAAATGTTTGCTATGCCTATTCCGAACAAATACGCGAGAAGCGTTCAGATATTTTGCGAAAACGCAAACTTAAATACGTAAACTTCATCATTATAAAATGTGAAAAACTACTACAGTCCACAGCAGAATACACAACAAGACTAGATCTCTGTAAATATCTCTGTAATAAACCGACGACACGGATTTCTCGCATTCATTAAATTCTAGAAAAATCTTCCTCAGGTTTCAAACAAATTCAATCCTCACCTGACTAGTACAAGCACTCCACAAATACACGCAGCTCCCGAGTCCAACACTGAGCACATTCTGCGCAGACCAGTCGACCAGGTTCAGATAGAAGTCGTCCTGCAACTCAGGCGCATCCAGCACCTTGAACGGGATCCTCGATATCTTCCTCGTGGCCTTCCTGGGTGATCGCAGCAGCTTCTCCGACTTTGCTGATATTGGTGACAGGCTGTATGGTGATGGGTCTATGTTCTCCTGTAAAAGGAATGAGAGTTTAGCACGAAGGGTTTTTTAAACGATGTTAGATTATTACGAAACAGTTCAAACTTAAAAGGTAAATGGTAATGAAACAGATGAAGATGGATTAATAATGGACGCAAAGCTTTCTCATTTAAGCAAATGATATTATAAGGTCGAAAACGGTCGTAAAGACAAACTATGAGCTAATTCTCAGAATGACTAAAAATAAAATACATTTACAAGTACTTGCAACTTTTAATATGCGAATAAATGAGCAATCCCATGTAGCAAAACCTGTTCATTATAACCATGTGGAATTATGTTCCAAAAACTTAAAAAAAAACGCAGAGTTAGACATAAAAACTGACAAAAACTAAGGAAATTTACGAAAAGATGCAACATCCAACGTAGTTAATAATTATAATAATCGTTTTCTAATAACAAGTTTGACTATAAGCAATAATAACTAAATATAGATAAAGTTTTTATAAAGTGGTATCAACATTACAATGAACGGTAGTCAATAAACAGCCATTACCAAAAGCTGTCTATCTTGACAATCTCATTACAAAAGTAATAAAAAAACTCATTACAGATCTGACCACAGCAACAATAGATAAAGATTTCTGTATAAACCCTCAAAAAAATTACAAGTCATTTCAAGTTAAATAATAATTAAACTGCCAACTAAACGTGGTCAAAGAACATAAAGTAAAAAGAACATATTTGTCAAAAGAACAAAAATATTAGATGGTGTTAAAGTTATAAATGTTGCAGCAGTCATTAGCTATACAACAGTCGTAAAACAGAAACATGCGAGCACTATAGATGATGATGATGATTATACAAAAACTATTGACAAATTGAATCTGCTAATTTCAACACTACATGCTAGTGGCAAACAATATATTTTGATGAATCCTAATCTACACAAAAAAATAATAAAATACAAGACGCATGCACACGAAACAATCGCCACGAGAGGTAAAAGATCTGTAAATTAAGCATGACGAAACTCGTAAAAAAAGCTTATGACCTAACAAAAAAAACCTACCTAGACTTTATTACGACTTTTTTAAAGTCTCTGTAAATCTAGACTTGAATGCAAAAATATTCAAATTGGTTTATGCAAAACCGCTTTTGGGCCGTCTGGAAGTGGAGATAAACGAGCCGATTAGGATAGAGTTTACGAAAAAGTTAAAGCTCTTAGAAGGAAACAAATTGAAACCTCCTGAAGCATAACACAGGCCTTGAAAAGTTCGCCCACCTAAAGCCTTTTGTCAGAAACGAAGACGCTGAAAAAAAAACGCAATAAACTTAACGTGTATCTGTCTGATAGCGTCTCGATTTGTCAGCGATTTTTTTACGGCACGCTTTCAATTAATCATTAGAATAATTCCTATACAGCGCATTTTGATTGGACTTATTGACGACCGGAATTAGAACCACCTGATGATATATCTGCCACTGCTACCATTCGTCTGTCGAACACAACGAACGCGCCTCAAGATTAATATCGCTACGTATCTACGCTTACACTGTCTTATACTAGCAAACACAGTAATTCGTCAAGAACGTCTGTTTGAGAGGAACAATTATTTACAGAGATATAAAACTTGCATTTATTTTGTTTATTACCGTCCGAAATGACAAGTATGTTGACATTTTTAATGTGAATTTTCGCACCGACAAACGTCGCGTGAAATTCTAAGTATTCTACTGCAAAAAAGTGCAGAATTTCGTTAAACTCACGGCAGTTCAGTGTCCGTGAACCCGCTTTTATTACGGAGTCCTAAGTAATCTAGATGAATAACACCTTCATAAAGAGACTCTTTCCCGAGACATAACGTGGGTCGCCATTACCATATGTGTATTTTTGGGGCTGATAATAATCCTTTTATTGTTGCAGCATAGAATTTGGCCGTGTGGGTGGAAGATATTGGTAGTTTCTCGGGCGCGAACGGAGCCATATTTAAGTTAAAGGAAACAACAACAAAAGGATGTGTCGCGTCCAGTTCGGACATTTTACTGTAATGTAATTCAGATGGGAACACAACTGTGCTGTGACGCCTACGTCAACGAAAAACATAAGGTGGTACAAACGCACAGCGACAATAAACATGAATGTTTAAAGTCAAGCGCACCCAATAAATCGCAGATAAAGGGAAGATTTACATGTAATACTACGAGATAACGCATACGACACCGTTGCCTCGTCCCGATTTTGGTTTTCAATCAATGATATACTGTACGAGAATAGCAGCAGAGCTAAAACAACAAATCTTTTCACGTGCGGCTGAATCATGAATGAATCAAAATACTAACGGAACAGTTGGGAGTAAGATTGAAAGTGCATCGAGACATGCACGATGATTAATTCGCAAGTGCCACTTAAGGAGATATTGACTTAATAGATGCCCCGCCCCCGAATGGTCATCGACATAATGACCTTGGTGTTCCAAATTAGATGCATATAATCGTATTACGTAAGACGTAAATCTTAATTCTGCAGCAAGTTGCAACAGGTTTCATGATACAAAAAACAGGGGTGTCAGCTGTGATTTGGAATGACAGTATGAAAAGTAGCTTTTACTAGCTACGCTACCGATGCGAGTGGCATAGGAAAAGATAAAAGAGTATTTTTAGAATTTCTGCGTTGACATCACGTTTGGTCTAGACTAGACTGCATGTTAGATGGTAATCGTGTACCAACGACCTCGCTACCGACGCATCAGCTCCTAACGCAGTTACCAGATGTACATACTGCACTGTAATAAATGTAACACACAAACGATACTAGTTCAGAAGCTTAACAAATTCGAACGCTTTTTTAACTCCCGCGTATTACAAAACTAGAATGGAACTAAATTAACAAACGTGTTCACTACTGAGACTGACGGAGGGAAAATCAATGCTTTCAAAGATCAATCTCTTTGAATCAATTGTACTTTGATTGGGTTAATGGAAGCCTCTTATGGAGATCGAGTAACGGCAATCATTACCTACAATTTAAATAGTGCGTGACTAAGTATCGAAACATTAGAGTTACATTCTATTACAACAAAGAGCAAACGTTTTTTAACAACTTTGGCTTCACTAATGCCGATTTGATTACGCGAATTACTGACATTTTTTACGCAATCAAACCACCAAATTGTCGGCGATACCAGTGGTCACGTCATACCGTAATAAATAGACGTTTACTTAACTACCTAAGCTACATGTTTTGTAAGTCAACAACACCTCAAGTAGCTACTTAATGTGATATAAAAAATATTTAAAGTGTACTTAACATCCTTCACGCACCAACGGCCGACACTAAGGAACGTTAAGTAATTATAACGGCGAGAAAATTTTAGGTAGCGTGAGTTGGATCGCTGTTGTGAGCAACTTGGTGATCCCAAATCGTCCACTTCCTCGATCCACAATTGGCTTATTCAAAGCAAACAGACAAAAACCTCATAACAATGGACCGTACAATTGTCCACAATAGACGTCTGTCTAGTCTAGCTTAAGAACATAAAAGACATAACATCGATGTAGCTAATCGAATTGTAACTGCAAAAAGCGCAGCGTCCAATCAAAGATTGAAAAAAACAGATATGAACACTAATCTAGGCGAGCGAAACTAAATTGTATTAGATACTAATGATACAGGAGCCGGGTATACAGGTAAATGAAAAATTTCAATCTAGCCCAAACCACAATGATGTAAGATGAATGAGCAATCAGAAACGCAAGTTTGTTAACCTCAGACAACAGACGCATAAAAAGCTAGAAATTTAGCAGTGACTAGATCGCAGATAGCAGATTGATTGGTTCTATAAATGAAGTACAATTGTGACCTGTGGCAGTTCCGTAAGCGGGTCACGTCGTACGCAGTGCAATAAAACAAAATGAACCACTGCAGAAGCAAGACGAATGTGTAGATTTTCAGCGAACACTAAATAATACGAGGAGAATACAAATTAAAAACATGGAACCCAGCCTTAGATACAGAAACCTGACTCAAAAGACCGGCCGTAAAACGTTTGACGTATTTTTCCAACAATTATAATAACATGACTTTCTGATTTTTTTCAAGCCTAACTTCAAAGAGTCTCATAAAAATGCGACTAACTCTTTGTTTCCCGATGTTGCACAATCTCAACTCAGCTCGTCAAGTGCACCAGGAATGCGAATAAAAAACCGCCAAAGCTACGGTGCGGTTACGACATCAGCCAGCATTGCTTTTCTAATTTCACGGTTGCAACGAAGGTTCAAAGCCCACTATTTCTCTAGCCGTTGAACAGAAACGTTCTATTTTAGTAACAAATTATAACTAAGGAACCAATCAGGTTAATTTAGGGATAGGATGTAATCTCCAGATGGTAATAAACATAGAGGAGTTCGTCTGCAGCACATCTCAGTGTCGGTTCATAAATAGATTCATTAAACGATAGCCAGACACCATGGATCTCAAAGAACTCATCGTTGGATCGATTGATTTAGCACTGTCAACACGAGTAACCCTACCGGGCCTCGATCGCAAAAAGCCTCTGTTTGCACAAGTCCTTATGTCAATATGTAGTTTGGAAAAAAATTAAGGCCAAGTAGAGGCCTCACGCGAAATTCCCTCGCGTAGGTACCAGTAGACTTTGTTGTTTCTGTAAACAAACCACTGAGCGAACACGGATGGGCACTTCTGGTGACCGGTTCAATGGCTGATGATGGCACGGGAGCCGCTTGTGCGCATGCGCACCATTACCCAGACAACAGACTGGTCCTTTAAGAATAATGAAAAACATGTTTGAAAATATAAAGACTGTTTTTTGCAGTTTTATAACTCTCGAATTGAGGCAGTTATTAAATTTTATTTTCTGCTGCAATTTAATCTTTAATCTAAAGAATATATTAAGATGTTATTTTTTCTCGTTGCTCCTCGACTAACAATAGCAGCAAACGAACGTCGGACCTATAATATCAAAGGCCAAACCTAGGCACAGACCATACATAATACACAATACCTAGCAAGCCAATAATGGCCGCATCACATTCTATTGTAATGATACATCGTTCGAGTCGTGTGATGTGTCAGTCACCGCTGCCGTCGCATTTGGAAACTAAACTTGTCCCGTATCAGATAACTATTTGGACATCTGCATTATGATTAGCATGTTGTTAGTGTCAATCAGTACTTTCGTATCAATGCTCGATGACAAAAAAATGGGCACGTAGGTGCCGGCAACAAACTCAGATTCAAGGTTGCCAGTATCTATATCTCCGCGCTGATCATAAAAAATAATTCTGATATAATTAACGAGAAATTCATATCGAGATGTCTCGAAAATTAAAAGAGCACCCACACAATGATCCCGAAACGTGACTGTGCAGCAATTCGGGAGGACAATCTAAGACATGATCTAGATTGTAACAACACTACGGCAGCCGACCGACGTGTGTCCAAAAACAACTACAAAGAAATCGATTTCATGCAGTTGGATAAAAAATTAAAAGAAAAAAATGCATTCATACAAACTGGCATAGCAAAACTTACGAATCATCCCCTGCCAATGACCTCAAGTCTAGACCCAAGTTTGTATCTAATCAGACTTGTCTCTGTTGAAAAAACTTTATAATAACGATTTGATGAGCAAATACGCATTCCCCGTGGTGAATTACTTAGAAAGGTTTTTATAGCCGACCATTTTAAACTATTACTTTGCAAATACTAACTCTAATGTATCTGAGCGTTTTAAATAATTACCGGCGTGCAGCAATCGTGCGGCTCAAGCTAATTGATTTCACATTAGTTTTTATTACTAAATAATTGTGAAGAGTAGATTATACATCGAAACTTCACTTTATAGGAGTTTCATATTTATATTGGCTACTTCCGTGACCGTGTTTAATTCAAACTTATCATTTCGAGAAATAATCTTTCTTAAATAGTAAAATAGTAAATAGTAAAATATTTATTTGCGTAAAACATGGTATACAAGGTGTTAAGTACAAATTAATATGGCACAAACATGTTTAGCTAGAACATTATAGCATGCAAAATTATAAAGTTAGGTGAAGGGGGCATCAACCATCAACATTTTTTATCTAGAAATTCTTTTAAACTATAAAAACTACAATCCTGTAACCATTTATAAAAATTAATTTTAAATAATCTTGTATTTAATGTTTTGAAGTGCCTCGGTATTTTATTATAGATGCGCACACACATTGCTAAGCAGTTATTATTGTATTTAGCTAATCTAGGTAAATCATTCAACACTAGTTTATGAGGATCTCGTCTGTTCCTAGGATTAACCTCATTTGCAGTCTTAAACAATTGTTTATTTTTTGTTACAAACACACATATTTCGTAAATATAAAGTGACGGTAACGGTAACAAACCAAGTTTCTTAAATATTGGTCGGCATGAGTCGTCGGGTTTAAGACCACAAATTGACCTCATGCATTTTTTTTGAGCGATGAATGCTCTACAGAAATCTGTGCTATTACCCCACATTACAAGGCCATATCGTAGTAGCGATTCGACGTACGCATGGTATGACATTACAGCCGTTTTTATGTTAGTTACATTTTTAACTTGTTTTAGTGCATATACAAATTTATTAATTTTAGTGCTAACATTGCCTACGTGTTCTTTCCAATTAATGTCCTTATCGATTACTACGCCTAAGAATCTTGTATGCGTTACTTCTTTGATTTTATTAATATTGAGTTTAATGTCATTTTTATAATGATTGAATTGGATATAAACAGATTTGTCTAAATTTATCTTTAAATGGTTAATGTCAAGCCAATGCAGTAATTTGTCAATTGTATTAATAATGTCAAGTTCATGGTCTAAAACGGTATTTTGTTTTTTGTTAGATGTCACTATAATAGATATGTCATCGGCAAATAATATGCATTTGTGGTTAGTTATTTTTATAATGTCATTTATGTAAATGAGGAATAGTATTGGGCCTAGTACGCTGCCTTGTGGAACGCCATATTTATTATATCTATATTCTGATGAGTAAGATATAATGTCATTATTTTCGTTTTTTTTATTGATAATGACACGTTGTTTTCTATTACTTAAATAGGACGATAACCACTGAAGCACTGGTCCTCTAATCCCAATAGCTTCTAACTTTTCTAGCAATATGCCGTGTGACACTAGATCGAAGGCTTTCGATAGATCAAAAAAAAGGCCAGTAGTTATATAATTATTATTAATATTTGAAAGTACAGCTTGCATTAGAGTAAAAATAGCCAGCGAAGTGGATTTATTCTTTTGAAATCCAAACTGCTCTTCACTTATAATTTGAAATTTTTTGCAGAAATCTGCTAATCTTTTGTACATACATTTTTCATAAATTTTAGACAAGATAGGTATTAAAGTTATGGGTCTGTAATTATTAATGTCACATTTATCTCCCTTCTTGAATAAAGGCTTTATTAAGGACAGTTTTAGTTTTTCAGGGAAGGTTCCATGCGAAAAAGACATGTTTATTAAATGAGTGAGAATAACCGTCAGTTCATTACAGCAGGCTTTTATGATTTTCGTGTTTATTTCATCATAGCCCTCCGACCTGCTGTTGGACAGCGACATTATTTCCTGTCGTACTTCGCATACCAGCATTGGTCTGAGAAACATTGAGTTGACAGATGTACTTTTGTGGAGGTCTTGCTTAGTGTTTTTTTCCTCTGGAATATGCGTTAAATTTACATAATGATTATTAAATGTGGTAGCTATTTGTACAGGGTCTGTAATTATAGTATCATTTAACTTTATAAATTCTATGTTGTTTTTTTGAGTGTTATTATTTAATTCGCTTTTAATGACAGTCCATGTGGCTTTACATTTATTATCATGAGTATTAATATATTTTATGTTAGCATTTTTTTTGGAATTATAAATACATTTACTTAATAGATTTGAGTAATTATTATAAATAGATTTATTTATTAAATTTTTATTTTTATAGTACCCATATCGTAGCTTCCGTTTAGTTTTGCAACTTTGTCTCAAACCTTTACTTATCCACTTTTGCTTGTTTTTATTATTCCTATTGACTTTAACTCTTACTTTGGGAAAACAGAGATTGTAAAATAGACACACCAGTTCATGAAAATCATTGAATGCGCAATTTGTGTCAGTTTTTAGATAAATATCGGACCAAGAAAGATTTCGTAAGCATTCTTTAAATTTTCGGATATTGTCTAAGTTATAGTCTCTTTTATGAATGTAGTATATTGCTGATGTTTGTGGTTTCTGTCTGGTTGGAAAACTTAACATTTGTGCCGTGTCATGATCTGAGAGGCACAAGGGTAGCACAGTAGCAGTTGCGTTGGCAATGTTGCTTAAGATATGGTCAATACAAGTCAATTTCCGAGTAGGAACATTGATATGGATTTTTAAATTATAATTGTTAGCCAAGTCTTGAAACCCATTGGTGATGTTCCCTTTTTTGAGTGTATTTATGTTAAAATCACCGGCCACAACTATATTTATTTTAGATTTATATTTATTCAGCAAATCGTGTAAAAGATTATGTAATTTTGTTAAAAATTGATTCGGATCGGATTGTGGTGTTCTATAAATACAAATAACTACTAATTTGTTACCTGTTATCTCTAAGCCGCAAGCTTCAAACGTGTTTTGAGTGGCATAGTTTTTCACGAATGATAGCTCTTTATAATGTAAACCTTTTTTCACTAATATACAAGTGCCACCTCTTTTTTTTTCTCTGCAGAAGTTAGTACCCATTTCATAGTTGTGTATTTTCACATAATTTTCATTCCCTTTTTTTACAAAAGTTTCGGATAGACATATTACATCCGGATCATTCTTAGCTTCTTTTAACTCCTGTATAGTAATTTCCAGTAGTTCTTGTTTGGATAATAAACTGGCGATATTTTGATGGAATATTCTAAAATGGTGTGTTGTTTGGGTTTGAGATACGAAAAAATGTATCGCGCCTGTTTAAAACAGGAAAGTAATAGGGTATAGTCCCTACTTGACCCTTAGCGTTCCGTTGCAAAGAGGAGCTACATTCGTTGGGCGTTGTATTCTTAATACGACTAAAGTAGTAGGGAATTGTCCCTTTTTTGGGTTCATTTGTAGAAACTTTTAAATTGAAACTTGTTTTGTTACTCGTTATTCTTTTCCGAATTTCGCTAGGATTTAAATATTTGTCACTATAATCACAGCAATCTATAAGGTAGTTTATCGCCTTACAAACATTGTATAGTTTCGTGGATGTTGGACTAACAAAGTGACATTTTTTATACTTATTACAAATATTTTTTATAGAATTGTTTAACTTATGGACATTGAGGTACATATTATTGATCACATTTAATACAATAACAGTGTTATTTATAAATATATCTAATATAATTCGTAATTGAGACAACAGTAGGTTTGTGTTGTAATCATTTTCACCTATGCATATTACAAGTTTGTCTTCGGTTGTCAATTTGGCATTTCTACAGTTTGCTATTATTTCGTTGCATGGCGCATTTGGCTTTGTTACAGAGACGAGTCTGTATTTTTCGTAATGTGTATTTGTTCTTGAGTGAGAGATGGCTGCTGCTAGCCCGACACAGCGCTGAGTACCGAAGATAAAAATCCTCCTTTCGGGGTCCATATTGATGCCGTCTGTAGCTGCACATGTCTGAGCACCGACGATGTTCACAGTATCCTGCTTCAGTTCATGACGAATAGCAGGTTCACAAACATTGCAACTATTTTGCATTAGTACTGCAATACGGTTCGTGAGGGCTTCTATCTCCAGCTGTGCAACGTTTAATTGCTGTTGTAGGGTTACAATTTCTTGTTCCAAGGACGATACATTAACATGGTCATTGGTTACTACGTTCAATCTAGGTGACGATAATTAGTTACAAGGATAGACGAATCGATTATTTTTAGCATGAACTGATAGAATTAATAACATTTCTATTTTTATTTGTGTGTGGTGCTAAAAAATTTGTATTAAAAATAGATTCGGGCCGCAACTACTTTTTGCATCTCTGCAAAAATACGTCACGATGTGTGCCTGAGCATTGTGCGCTGGAAATTTCGATCACGGACGTGTCTTAGGACATTTTGATGACGGAAAAAAAGTTGTCGTGATACAATCGGATCGACGAACCTTCGTATCACCCGCATCATTGAAATGCGCAAGCGCAAAATCTGTAAATTGCAAAGTGTCTAGACTTTTATCTATCTGTTCAAGGACTGGGTAACAAAAAGCATAAGATGAGGCTGAGAGGTTGCGATTAGTTGCGCCTGTGAATCACCCAACATGTCGATTGTTTCGATATAGTTGCAGTGGCCATTGAAGTAGGCGCGAGAATTTAGATCAACTGTGATTAATTGACATTTATGTTCTGATGATTCAGCAGAAAATAGACAACATGTTGCAAATAGGCAAAATAAACGCTTATTTTAGTGTATTTATAATAATAAAATTACGCATCACGAAGACATGATGTCAAATGTGGTTAAAACTCTGCGTCATTATATTTATTTGAAATGTGTATTGTCCTTCCTGTTTATAATATACCGAATGTTTCTACAAAAATAAGTTTAAGGAAAGCTTTTAGGCAATTAAAAACACTCAAATTTTTGTTGTGAAAACATTACACTAAAATAAAATTTTATTTATCATCACGATTAGAAGCAGGAACGTTTAGCTTTCTGAAGTCGTGACCCGACGACAGGTTTAACGGTGGAGTTGAACATAATGACGAATATCATCTTTTTTTTAAATGAATTGATGGATGCATCTGTGTTTATTGTTATGGACTATAAAAAGAATTAATTACACGTATTCCCAGATCCTAAGACAATCTAGATAGCAATGATATGCACACATTTAGCAAATCAATTTGAATAAGCTACAGAAACAATCGATTGCCATTTTAATGGTTTAGCATTTTTATTGTCTATCCTCGAATATTTTACACCTGGGAACATCTGACGATGGAATTAGACGCAATAAAATTACAGACCGAAACGCAATAACGACACACTCTAATCTAGTTTAAAAGCTTTGGCATATTGTTGCAAAATATAGTCACAGGAATCCTAAATCGCGTGTAACGATACCATTCGTGAACTTGCATTTATGGACAGGTGTGAAATTTCTAGCTCCATCGAAAAATAACTTCTCATGAAACGTAACAAGCCATGAACATTTTAGACCAGGCTTCGGTATGCGATGAGATCTGCACATAGTTTTAGGATAGTTGAAGATCACTTGCAAATTATGCTAGCACTGCAAAAACGTGTTAGTGCTGTAAAGAAAATATATTTAAAGTAATAACTAACAACATTACCATAGTAACATCCAATAAAAATAATCAGAAAAGAAACTGCAAAAGTTTTCCCACATTTTTAAGTCATGCATGACAATCAAAATTGCAAATAGGCATTAGCTAAGACTGACAGGCTTGAATTTTTAAAGAGCTTATTTGTTATTCGCCGTCTTCACCAAATTCAACATGTGCAGAGCGGCAAAAATTTATATGGGGACGCATCAAGAATTGAATCAAAATAACAATGCATTTTTTATATACGAAATTTGTATTCAGTGCATAATGCAAGGATAATACAGTGGGAGGGTACCACCAGACAGATTTAGAATTTCATGCGAGGTTTTAATGTGTTTTTTCTGTGATCTATGGTTAACATAGACAATTATTTTTCCTTTTACCAACTGAATGGGCGATTATATTGTTTCGATTTTGACCACGACGTGCAGATTTTGAAGAACGCCGAATGTCACTAATAAGATGCACGATTGTGCACGACTTCTGACGAATTCACATGATGAATATTTAATTTTATTCTCTTAATCAAATAAAAACCCAATTGTCCATTTTGTCACGAAAACGCAACAATCTGCAATAAAATAAATTTAACTGGCTCTATAACTTTATAAGTACCAAAAAGTATTTTTGATGTTTCTTTTTTCTTTCAATTCCGATCTGTTGACAGCGGGGTTGCGCGCGCGCAGCAACCGGGTCGTGCATGACCATCATCACTCCGTACGAACTGACAAGCCACTAATGCATGAGGATAAAAACTGTTTACACGATTCCTTTTTTTCTGATGGATTAAGATAGGTTAATAGAAATTGTTTATTTAGCTAAATGTGGAATGCGAGTTTTTTAAGTGCGATGCTGGGTTTTTTACTGTGGCACGGACAATCTTGACAACTAACATGCAGCTATCATTTTCTATGTAAGTTATGCTGTAGATAAATTGAGAGTTTTGACAACTTGCTCCATGGACTTTAATAAATTCTTTATAGTGTCATTTCTATTCAAATCACGATGATAAATTGACACTTATTAATACACAAGGACCTGCATTCTGTCGCTTAACCAACGTGCATTCGTCGCGAATAGGACACGTCACAAAGAATTAGCTTCTATTTCCATATAGAGGTTTATTGTGACTTGCAAACGTTAATGTGACGCTAAGGAAACATTAATTTTCTTTTAATGCCATATTTATCTAAATGACACCTAAAACGAAATCCGTCGTCAAACACCATTTAAAAATATAAACGTCTGGCTGTAAAATTTCAATATTTTATTATTTTGGGTCGTTGTCGCTGAGTGATGTCAGACAGACAGACCAATGATTGGACAAAAACAAAAATAGTTGCACACGCAAAAAAAAACAATGGCATTGTATCGCGAATGTAATGGCCGGAAAAAAACGATGCAAAAGGATAAATATTTAAAAAAGTCACTAAATAACATTTGCAATGAAGAAAGAGAATAAAAAATGTGCAAAAACTTGGGTGCTGTGCTTATTAGCATATCCTCGTTGTCACTCATACGCTAAATGTCCATTCCGTGATAATTGACACACAAAGCGTTAGACAGACATTTGCGCACTTTGGGTTGATCTCAACATTATGCTGAGCACTTTCGCCTTTCTGTTACTACGCTGAATAATAAAAACACTTAAAAAAAAATTATAAAAAAAATAAAAAATGTATTGCATTTATCAGCGAGCTGTCCATCCGTCATCTTGGTTTGTAATGCAATAGAAAAAATGTAAAGTACTTATTTTATTTTTTAATAAATAGCAGTTCGCATGTTAGAAGTTCAAAAACAGTATGAAAGAATTCATCTGTAGATGAATAAAACTAATTAATATTACTGACAGCAAAAAAATCGACAACACTCGTCGAGTCAAAGATTAAAGTGCAGTACTTTTTCAAATTCAATAACATTATTATATGTATGTTGTTCATTGGCAATACATATTATATCATAGCATAACATCACGCCTGGATTCAGAGGTGTAGGTACCTATAGTACACTTATTTCGCCAGTTATGTCCTATGTAGTAGGGGACAAATACCACTTTGCCCCACCAAGCCGCACTGGTGGGGCAAAGTGGAATCCTTAAACTTTTGAAGTGGAATCTGCCTTACTAGTTCTATTTGCTAGGGCAGATTATTGATGTAAATCGATGAGGCAGAGTCCACTAGTCGAAAATCTTGTGGATTCTGCCCCACTAGGGTTGGCACCACAGAACAGATAAAAGACCTCTTTTATCTGTTCTGTGGTTGGCACTACTTGGCACCTTACAATATAGTTCCAATTTGTGTAGGTAGGTACCTATGCTCGTATTTGTATGTATCATCATCATCATCAGCCTATTAATATTCCCACTGCTGGGACACAGGCCTCCTCTCTGTGAGAGGGAGTGGGTTCTACCACGCGGGCCCAGTGCGGGTTGGTGGATGTCACATGTCTTCGAATTTTTTGGTTCTAAGACATGCCGGTTTCCTAACGATGTTTTCCTTCACCGTTTTCTAAGCAGTGGTGATGAAATTATTTACACAAAGTAAAGCGCCTGCTTGGGTTCGAACCCACGACCTATAATTCGGGCAAGAATCCAGACTCCGGGATGCTACTGAGAAATTCCAGATGGAAAAACCCAATAACACTCAGCAGTAGCGCTTGCGACCACTAGACCAACGAGGCGGTATTGGAAATGCATAAATTATATCATTATCATCATAATTATATCACCACAATTGGATATAAGTATACATGACACAAACTTTACAAGAATGGCGTGACGTTTGATACGGGCGTCTTGTTACAAACAAAACCGCCTCGATTCAGCGATTTATGTTACTTTGTCAGTACATCACATAAAATGTACAACAGTAGCGAATTTATCCTTCATCACATTACTGAAGGTCAGTCAAACAATACAAACTACAATTTTATAATTAACTCTCATAAAATCCTACATGACATCAAAATATGTTTTAACACCTTTTTTCTTTACAAAAAGTTTAAACATAATTTAGACACATTGTATCGAAGAGTCTCGACACTTTGGGGTTTTCAAGAGTCCATCATGAGACGTCAATCAATCATCGATGGATCAATAGTTTTGAAATGTAATGAGTGTGCACATTGATTAACTGTTCCGTCACCAAACAGTGAGGTTTATTTAGCTTAGGTACAGACGCCAGCAAATCAACCTACTCCAATCTGTAAAATTTTCCCAATCAATATTGAACCTTATTCTTTAGCAATAAAGTTGAAAATCTATTAAATAAATTTGACAGATTGTAGTAACTTGATGTGCTGGCGTCTGTACATACATACACAGATAAACTCAGGTCTTCTTCTCAAGTTGGCAGGAAGAAACTTCAGAACGCCACCTGGTACGATTCTTAAGGGGGCTACAGGACATAAATGTGCCGAACGCGAGTTTTATAATGCCTAAAAGTACAAATATGATCCACTGCAGTTAACAAAATCAGAAAAATATATGATAATATTCAAGATTTATGCTAGAAAAATAGTGTTGAAACATACATAATACAATAAATTTGATAGATTCGATAGAAAAAAATCACGAAGATACCTCTTAAATATTTCTTTTAACGATTAAAAATCATATTAATATACATGCAATTATTCTCATTTTTTGTCAGATTATTCTACAAACAACATATTACCGTAATAGTGTTTTAATTTTTTAGTCCAATCAATATATATTTTTATAAATGGATATAATTGCTTCATATTTTGCAATAAATTACCTGCGTTGTCATCGCGTTTCTCTTTCTTTTCTACGCAGTCCGACAGTGACCGCGCTTTAGCTGTTGTAAGCCTCTTAAATACTCTTTTTGCTTCGTTTCCTTTCATACATCCTGGGGGCCAAGTCTACTAATTTACAAACGTCATAATTGTGTCACGATGGTGAGTTTTTGACAGATTTGCCATACAAAATCTGTCAAAAACTGACCATCGTGACACCATTATGACGTTTGTAAATTAGTAAACTTGGCCCCCTGGTCATACACGCACGTTGGTTATGAGTACTACGCACCTGAACTTTCTGAAGAACATTACCAATAACATCACTATAATTATGTTCTAGACACTTAGCTGTATGCAGCCAATGTAAGATTATGTTGAACGGTATGCTAGAAAGGCTAACGAAACCGGATTCTAGCCATCAATTGAGTAGGTCTTGCTGCCTACTGCGTACTTAAACCTAGACAGATAGGTATTCATATGAACAAGGAAATAAGAAATCAAACTGCTTCAACTGATTGGACGCTTCAATCATAATCATGCTTATCCTTTTAACGACATCTAGACCGTCTTTAGAGCTCTGCTGGGATCCTGAAGGATATGGATTCTTTACTAATTATGTTTATATACAGATGCAGTTTTACTTTGCAAGTTTTCTTAACGAACACTATAAGTGACCTTCGATGGGTGAACGATATTCGGAAAATAGCTGGTGTTACTAGAGGAGGATAACCCATAATCGGAAAAGGTGGCAAATTCGCAATCTCCAGGGGAGCAACGCAAAAAATCTCAATATCGGTGTCAAATAATTACCTAATCGTATACTATTAAATGAACAATTTGTAATCATGTTCTCGAAAACGGCTCTAACGATTTCGATGAAAGTTGCAATACGGGAGGTGAAAGATCGATGTAGCTAGGTCCTATATCTGGGAAAATTTATTTTTCTCTCTGTTTTCACCATTGATGTAAATCATCGATGTACTTAAATGAACTGGGCCTTTTTGGCGCAGCCGGGAGGCACACATTCCTGCCAAATCTTACAACGCACTTTACACTTTTAACTTGTTTTTATTTTTTTTATTTTAATATCTTTTACTTGTAGTACAATATGTTTTGTTGTGTGCCTTTGTCTGTGTCTGTGCTAAATAAATTTAATTTCTTTCTTTCTTTAAATCGATGTTTTTTACAGCCTCGGGAATGTGATACAACTTTGGTATACCTGGATGATATGTTTATCTATTTGCACATTTTGCACCCGAGCAGAGTTTGGTCGACCAGTACTATATTTAAGTGTTATGCAGTTTGGCAGACTTTATGTAAGTTATTGTTAATACAGATTTTGAATAAATAAAAAAAATATATAATTAGATACTTACTTTATATTTTGGTTTAGTTTACTTTCATATTTTATCAAATTCTGGAATAGTAATTTTCTATTTCCATTTTGTTTGTTTCTACTACGTGGATCCGGATTCCACCTCATACAATCAAAACCTAAAATCTCGATATCTTGAATCGCGCAACACATTAAACTCTGGTTGCTTACGCGCTTTTATCTTATTGATATTATGTATATGAAATTCGAGCAAAAATCGATAAAAACCAATAAAAATACATTTCCGAAAGTATCGATTCGTAAGTTTTCTTAACATAACGAGAATTCCGTCTGACCGGACGGCGATGCAACGTCACTTAACCCTATAATAAAAATCGATGTCCGCCGACTTTTAATAAGTTTTATATTTAAAATCGGTACTTGCGACCGAAGATACTGTCACAACAGTGTTTGGCTCACATTAGATGGGGTACTTTACGTGACATTATGAACTGATATTGGCCAAATTCAATTTGGCGCAGGCGGGGGGTTAAATGTTCGGGTCAGAACAATTATGTTTATTTCGTTAAGTGTAATTTTTCCGGGTGGTACGGGGTTTTTAAACTCATGTAAGGCAATAAATGTTCAAATACTCGTGATATGAAACGTTTTATGTGACATCGATGAATATTTGTGTCATTTATGTCACCTTACTTGAAAAAAAAATGTTTTATCTTTTATTTCCTAAAAAATTGTCACTGCAAACTACAGGAGACTTCGATGTTCCACAACTTTTTGTCATCAACAAATCAAGAATATCCTGCCCAAAATTTAATGACGCCGTAAAAGCCCAATAAATACAAAATCAAATTAAGAACTCACATTTATTGGACAATAAACCAAATGCATTTTGACAATACGCCAATCGCCGTCTAAATAACTCATCGAATCACGAAATGTTCAAATACATCACTGTGACGTGTCCATAAATATTGTCAGGACATAAAAGGCTCAATACAGACATACAGACCTCAATATATTTCTTTTTTAACACAATAATCAAGCTAATTTTATAAAGAGAAAAGTGTTTTAGTCATTTTTTAGATCTGCACAAAAAATACTTAACCCGTCGATGCGAAAGTATTGTTCAAAATGTTCATGTCTTGATGGACACAGTACTTACGCTGTTTAGTCATGGATTAATTTCTGCCTGGGAAATATCTAGATGGGTAGCCAGACAAACAAAGGATAAAAACTGCACAAAAAACAAAACGAATTACCAATTACGCTTAAATTTTACAAAAACGCGTTTTATGTGCGAATAAAAATTTCTGATGCAATTAGACACAGGCGAAACATGCAGACATATCGCATATCGATTCATTTTACACACTGGGATAAAATATACTAATTAGACATGCATATTTTTTATACTGTAACGCATTTGATGTGAGACCTGAGTTTACTGCACGAAGATTTTATTGTTATTCGCTTTTTATGAAGGTAATGACAGGAATAATACGAAGCGATGGAATTCGTTGACTAAAGAATTTCTAACGATGCTATCTCGACATCTTGAGATATAAGAAAGAAAGAAAAAGTCGTTATTGGGACTCGCACAGGAGACTACAAATTAAACTATACACACTCATAGAAACAATTAAAAAAAAATGTATATTCAAAAAAAGTCTGACAAAAATGTTAGGGATATTTCCTGATGCTTTTTCCTTTTTCGGATTTATTAAAAGCTCTAGCAACACTTCATCTAACAGACTCGAGCATTCAGTCCCAAGAAGAACAAGAACACCTAAATTCCGGGACAGTTTGACGAGTGGTTTTGTCAACCCTACCGACCATAGACCTCCTAATCCTAGAACACTACAAAAATAAACAGTGCAGTGACGGAACATTTTCCAACTAACCAAGATGACCTATTTCCCACGGAAGTCTCCAAGTCTTGCGCAAAAGATGAGCAGCTATTGCTCTGAATATTTTTTCTTCCCTGATCAGCACGAAAATAAATTGCATCTACAAAGATTGGAAATTATCGTGACACAGCATTTCTCGGTTTTCTGACCGTTTTGTTGCGTTACGGATTAAATAAACTCACGCCTCAACGAACAATTGTACCAGTCACTAATTTGAAGACGAAGCTTGAAAACGCCACGTCTTGGAGAAACTGAATAGATTTTTATAAAAAAGGGATTGAGAACAATGGATTTGTACGATAAACCACATATTCGGAGCACCTTTTACACAAGAAAGTCAAGACTAGAAATATCTAGATTAAAGTGGCGTCGAAGTAGCTGATAAGCATGAGAACTTTACAATTTCAGATAATATTAAAACTGAGATTTAGTTCAGTCAATAACCTGTTACTTGCGTTTCGGCTTATATCCAAATCGACAGAGGCAATTTATTATAAACAGTAGCATACAGCGCCCAAGATTGATATTTCCATAAAAACTTTACTCAATAATGACATCTTTTCTATGTACAGAAAAACCTATTTCACCCTGACACATGTGAACAGCTGTTAAGCAAATTCCTGGTATCGGAACGAGCCCAGAATGTACTACAATCAGCATTAAAATACGTCAACACACTCTATTGGGCACAAGGCGAGCGCTAGTACTACCTTATGTAGATAGATTTTATGTCTTGCTTGTTTCTAACCGTTATCGCTATCTCGTTATCTCTCTTTAAAACAAACGCATTAGGATTTTGCCAAAATCCATTCTTAAAAATGTTCAAAAAGAAATGTGAGTCAGATACTCAGATGACCGGAAGGCCAATTCTCGTACTTAAAAAACGTTCAAATTCAAGTCGCAATCCGTCAAACTTGTCAAAAATGTTGGTAAATCGATTGTATTTTTGACAAATTGCGAATAAGATGCGAATGCGAAAGGTCTAAGGTAAAGTCATAGAGATATTTTGTTCAATACTTCAAAAAGGTTGGTAAGCGCCAACAGAACATAGATGCATTAGAATCCAGTTTCTAGAATTACAATTAGTCGAAGTCACGGTAGTAAAAACCTCGTAAAAGGCTACAGGAGCCCTGACACTGTGAGATGGAGTCGAAGCAAAAGGGGGAGACCACAGGACAACCTAGAATTGGCAAGAATTAACCCAGATATGTATAAAGAGAAACGACTGAAGAATAGACAAAATGACAGATAAACAATCACAATCTATCATTTTGTCTCTTCTTCCGTCGACAAAACCCGTTTCTATGATCTTCATGCATGCTACGTGTGCAGGAGTAAAGGCGAACTAAAAATATGTAATTGCCTAATTTTACACATCAAACTAATCATCTACATGCGGAAGCCAGACCTGGAAACATTTCGCTCAGCCAAAGAATAAAAAAACACTTACCACAGCATTATGACTTTGCGCATTAAATCTGTAGACTGGTAGATACGCTTGCGACGACTTTGGGGTCTGTGCAGTTCCCAAACTGGCCTTGTTCCCTTCCGCACAGGATGCTGAGGGTCCTCGGACCTCCTCTATCTGAGCACCGAGGAGTTCGTTCTGTAGGAGGCAGTTGTAGGCGTGTTGGTCCCGTGCTCCCGTGCCGTTGTCGCCAGCGCCATCTCCTCTGGCTTTCTTTGTAGGCTGGTTTTCTGTCCCTCTGTGTATTGCTGGAAAAAAGTATTTTTAATTATTTCTTGGTGAGAGAAGTTTTTGGTCATTATAAATAATAATTTAATATTTATAATTATTCGAATTAAAAACATCGTTCTGTTTCCGTCAATCGTTTGAAGATGATAGGTACAGACAAAATTATGTTTTAAATACGTTTAGCTTTAAGAGAATAAACCAAAATTGCTTTGCTAATTGTAAATATAATAATTTTTCATGAAATTGGCAATACATACTTATATAAAATTAAAATAAGTAATAAAATAAATTCCGTTTTTTGTGGATATTATATTCAGATATTTAATCTATAGAAAAACATTACGAAGTTTTTATTTCCACACATTTTCGTTTTGAGCGTATTATGCTAATTACAGATATAATAAAAATTTTATATTTAAAGGTATACAAGACAAAGTTGTGCAGGCATATTTTTAAATTCCTTTTAGTTTTGGATTTATTTCGATAAAAAACTTTCAGCACTTTAGAAGAATTCATCTTCCGCCACAAGTTACGAGAACATAAAAGCATAATATTTTTATTTTACAAATCCGGGGTATGCAAAAGGACCTACACGTGGATATTTTATTTCATCATTCATCGATTTCATCATGGTTATTAATTATTTCTAAAATCTCCTGAAAAACAATGACTTTACAATACAATAATACAGGTTTATTTATCTTATCTTCTACATTATTATATTATTATCATAAAACGAACTGTTTGTTTATCTCAGTGCACATCGAAAGTCAAATCATGGCGCACACGGAAGAAACGCTGCTGCAATTACTAAACAAAATCGCTACAGAACATAAATATGAAAACTATGAAATAATTATAAATGAAATATTCAGCGGAGGAGACAACTACTCGTCGAAACTATTTACTGTGATCATAACAGAAGAAAATAAAGAAGATCTCCATTTATTCGCAAAAGTCGCTGCAATCGGAGAAGCAGTTCGCAACGAAATGCCTATAAATCTCTACAAAACTGAGCAATTCGCTTACATAGAATTGGCAAAAATCTACGCAACCTTGGAGGAAGAAAATGGAGTGCCTGAGGAGCACAGACTATTCTTCACCAAGTTGTACGGTTTTGACTCCAGCACGTACAAGGAGATATTGGTTCTTGAGAACTTGTTGGCGCATGGATACGGTTCTCACGACAGGTTCCGTTCCATAGATTGGGAGTACGCTTCTTCAGCAGTTAGAGACTTGGCGAAGATGCACGCACTGTCCTTCGCATTAAGTAAACAATACCCAGAAGAATTTGAGAAGACATTGGCTGCTCTAAAATTTGAATTGAAAGAATCTGAAAGTATGGACGTTATGTCGCATAGAACGACAAGCGTTGCGTTGAGCAATGTCAAACCCGAGAATAGAGAAGCATTTCAGAAGTTTATGGAAAATCAGAAGAATTTAACGAAGATGTCCGACCCCATTCGCAGTACTGTCATCGTACATGGAGACTTTCGAGGAGATAACTTGCTACACAGAGTGCGAGAAGTAAGTTTATTATATTCAATTCATACGTAATAGGTACCCATACCTCCTTAGTCCTTGTATAATATTGAAACCAACAAAAAAGCATATAGTCTGTTCCAAAAGTAGCTGATGAAAATGTAAACAAATAGGTCAGAAACGTATCTGTGGATGAAAATTTGTAGTTTACAAATTGACTGCTTTGATTTGATTATTTGCATACTTAAACCCGTTTATTTTTATTCAGTTGTTTTTCATTTAAAAATGAGGTTTTTTTTATGACCTCAATTTCTGTCGAAGATTTTTTAATTGCAATTTAAGAATGTCAATCAACCAATAATTTTTGGAAAAAGTGGTGAGATATAATGTTGAAACCTATTATGATTACAGATGAATGTGTTTCTAATTCCCTTTAGTCAATGATTGCGTAAGAATTTAAATAGGTTTGTTTACACTTAATTCAGATACTTTTGGAACAGATGAGATATATTGGTGTTTAGTGGTTTAGCCGGTCACTTCTGGTTGTCGGCCAGTTATTTTGCACAAATTTTGTAGACAAACCTAGAAAAAAAAATCCTTTTGGCTCCAGAACGGCAAGGTAGATATCAAGATTGTGGACCTACAGTGTTTGAAGGGAGGCAGCCCGGTCGCCGACCTGATCTACTTCATCTTTACCGGCTCCGACGAGGAGTTCCGCGCCACTTACTACGAAAAACTACTCGAGCACTACTACACGCAGCTTAGTGCCGCCATGAAGAGGTTGAACCTCGACCCTGAGGAGACATTCTCCAGGGAAGACTTAGACTATGAAATGAAGGAGGTAACGCCCGTTTTTTAATAACTATTAGTATTAGTATCGACTTTTATCATTAGCGTTTTAAATACGTGATCGTCAAATTCTGCATTATTTCGCGGTTTCATCAAACAATGTGCAAAAATAAACAATCTCTTTTCCAGAAACTGCCATACGGTCTCACGCTTGCAGTTTTCATTTTGCCTCTCATCACAGTTGACAGGCAGGACGCACCCGAAGTCAACGAGTCTCTCGACCTAACGTCATTCTCCGTTGAGAAGACCAGCGATTTCTACGCGGATAGGCTGAATGGAGTCGTCAACGATTATGTCAAGTGGGGCATTCTCAAATAATGGCATGTGCAATTTGATAAGAGAGACGTTATAAGAACAAAGAAAAGAAAGAATAACGTTTATTTGGACACAGTTCGTGAAACACAAAATAAAATAAATGAATGGATGAATGAAATGCACCGATTTCAGCGTGGTTTAACCAGACTCGATAAATCGAATGAACCCCAAGATTTGCACTAGCCCCTGGAACCTCATATTGAATGGGGCCACAGAGGCCATTGCATATCAAGGAGTAGACCGGGTGGCACGCTAATGGTAAGGAAGACGTGCCCTGAGGTTAAGGAAGGATTTGCGAGCCATACCGGGTATGCATCCCTGAGTAGGCAATGGCCTAGTGGAAAAACGGGATAACATAATAAAAAAGTTAAAATAATGTTTTATTAACAACAATACTGTGTCCCTCACGGCCCGAAATGGACCTTTTAGGCGCTAAAAGGTTCATTTCGGCATCGTCTGACGCTGGTTTTTCTAATGAACCTTTAGGGACAACTGACGATTATCAACGTTATGTCTATATTTTAAGGATTTTGTCGGAGAAGGAAAAGGTTAAGCATCAGTGACGTTAATATTTTACTTGCATCTTGACTCGTAGCATCATATGTAATTAATAATTATTATGTTATTTCTTAAGAAAATATGAATTATATCTAAATAAAATTGAAAATACATTCACATAATCAAATGTCGCAACCAAAGGATTTGTAATAATGAATCTTTCAGCTTTAACATAATATAGAATTTAATAAGTTGTGATTTTGATTTATTTTAAAATTTATCCTGTTTAATAACATAATTTACATTTTAATTACACATCTTCAGCAAACTAAGTAAATATTATAAATTATATTTAGCCTACAACAAAACAAGAGTCATAATTTTCAAAATAAGGTAATGTTATTACAATAACAATACGTGATAAGTAGAAGCTACGTCCAAAAATAAACTACTACGACTAAGTACCTGTAAGTGCCTGATAGGGAAAACTCATCGAAATACTACAAGTTTGGTCTGCCGCAAGTACCTACCTACCTAGGTATTCAAGAACTATTTTCAGTTTGGAATGGTAGGTGATTACATTATCCAGGTTTATGTGGCCAGCCAGACATATAAGGCCATGTTTTTTAAATAAATACCGGTACCTATTATTTGAATGGATTTTTAATATTATGATTTAAAAATAAAAACATAGTTTCACATCATTCGGTAACTATTTCATGAAATTGATAAAAACCTTATAATTATTTGATGTCAATTACGATTTCGACACCGTTTTACTTAAAATCAAATATCTAGTAAAAACTGTCCCTATTTGAGAAACAATCAATAACGTGGACGAATTGATTAAAAAAGCCATTAAAATCTAAACAAGTAAATAAATAATGCAAATCTATAAACCGAATATTAAAAGCAGGTGAGTTTATTTATATTGTGTCGCCACACCGTTTATGAGTCGGTATCCTGTCCTGGCGCAGCCATATGCGCCAGCGCACGTGCCACGTGACTCACGCGCAGCAAAAAAAGCTCCTCTTCTAATATGTTACTAAAATTGACAATATTTCAAAAACACAGCACATCGCGCAAATTAATTATAATGTTGAACAGTTCTTGATTAATTATACAGAATCCGAATAAGCTTGTTTTTGCTGCTTGTAAAGTTTTAAAATAATACTAATTTAGTCACGTCTGATGTTAGGAAAAAAATCTAAGCTTTCAACTCTAGACGCGAAATAAATTTGACAGGAAAGTGGATACTATTCGTGTAAAAAATAGTAAAATTCGAAACAAAAAATAAATCAATCAACGACCTCAGGTCTAGTCTAGTCAATATCACTCAAAAAACCATTCAAATGAATTAAGGTAGCTCTTAGTGCCCGAGTAATAAATCTTTTATTTTAAGAAATGGAACAGATAATTATTAAAAATATTATACCTTTTTTTAGACAGCGATTTCTAACATCGCTAATGACCAAATCACCTTTAATTATACCATCAAAAAACACATGGCGGAGTTTGACTGACAATTTAGCAACGACCTGGGGGATATAGCCAAAAATACAATTTGCACTCCGTACTCCACTTGGTCTTTTATACCGATGGTGATTCACATAACACGAATATATAATATTATTTATATTATATAATGCACTTGACGACAATGATTCATGGTGATCCTTAGAACCACTAAATAACCACAATTATAACGCCTGCATGTTATTAGACAAGTTTTAAAAATACATAATTGTGAATGTTTTTAGATAAAAACTGCATAATATTACCATAAATTCTTGTATTGGCAATATTGTGAAATTTTATATTGGTAGAAAATTTAATAAAAAAGTGAGTAAACTATATATTTAACGTTTTATTGACAAATTATAACATATCGAATTAATAAAATTGATTTTGAAACCGATTGTAATTATTAGTACATTTACGATATGGCATTATGACACAAATTACGATGGCTGCGTCTAGCTTTTTATAGCCTATATTTATACAGACTGCATTTAAATCATCGATTTAAAATTCTAACTTAATATTTATATACTTCAATTTATCGATCAAAAGTCTGGCTTCAAATAATCGACGTATTAAAATTCAACTTTGATTGACGTTCAAAGAACACTTGCGAAGCCTGGTCGATGCACTTCTAAAATAACAAACACAGATCGGAAGCACGCTCCGAAATTGCATTTCAAAAGTAACGTAATGAATAAAAACATCGATTGTTCCCATGTGGCTAACTCACGCGCGGGTTCACTCACACCTCTTCCTTCCTGGGGCACCTCCATACAAGGTGGGAGACGTTATACCTGCAACTATATTTGGTTACCTACGTGACAGACCATCGGCACAGACATAATTAATTCGGAACATCGCCAAATTTGTCAACATCCGTCCTGGACGCGAATCCGTGCTGAATTATTAAAGGTATAGAGTCTATTTTGCCGAGGTGAGAATAGAACTAATTGTCTAAGCGTAACAGTCTTTTGCAAGGCCTCCACCTACGTGGTGTCTGCCCACATCCAATTGCCCTGGACACGGAGTACGGACACAAATTGGCCCCAATTTCTGGTCGTAGCCACGACTCAATAGAATTGTTCTAGTAAATATTATCTGTACTTAAGTAATTGTTGGGAATGTTGTGTTTTGTACACAAGATAAAATGATAAGAGTCATTAGGTACAACCTCCGGTAAAAGAACCATGGTGATAACATTAGAAATGGCTACCTAGTTTAAAGAATTTTCAATAAGCCAAATCGTAGAAAACTCAGGTGCCTCGCCCAGATAATGCTTATCGACACTAACTAAAAAAAAGTATGTCATACACCAGAATGTGTGTTATCGGGAGTCAGTAGCAGGTTGAAAAAAAAATCCTGATACAAAAACTTGTACAATGTTAACTTATCTAGGAATGCGACAGTGGGCTCTGACGCGCCTACACTTGAGTCAGATTTATAGAGAATCAATAAAGTAAAAATAGGTAACGCTAACGTCAATACAGAATACAACGTATCCATTAAAAGAAAACATGCACGCAACCACAACGTATCTATGGTCTACCTAAACGAAAGCGCTTTTTAATACTAACAGAAATATTTGCAAAACAAGGAAATATGCTTTCTTTGTTATCAAATTATTCACAATCTAAAATTCAAAACTGAATATTCAATTTTTAATGGATGTAATGATGAAAATCTGCCTGGGTTAATGGTGAAATGAAAGTTTTTGGTGCAGCCGTAAGGCACACAGTATTGTTGTTTAAACATTATTTACATTTTTTTTTTTTGTTATTTGTATTTTGTGTTTCACGGGCTGTGTCCAAATAAACGTTATTCTTATTATGCTCAGAGATAATATCTTGACGTGGCCAGTAACATCTTTATATTTTGCCCATAACACCTCCCGCGCGCAACTCATTATGCCGAGAGCTGCCAGCTCAAACCTATTTGGTTAACAAATGATTGAAATTCGTTCCACCTCCGTCTACAACCCGTAACTAACGACTAATTACGCCAGGAGTGTTACTGTAGGCGAGTAGTGGCAGGTGCAGTCACAGAAGTCGATAACATGGCCTAGATTCTGCGATAACCGATAGCATACGAGCATGCCTATGCATATGTGCCTAATTAGATTGTGAAGGCCGATCAATTCGAAGAGAAAGCTAATATACACATTTTCAATGAAAACGAACATAATTATGAAGCGAGATGCTATCGATCAAAGAAAAACAAGATAAAATGGCACAAGTTGAAGCAACTGGCATCAAATGAATTTATTTGCACAGTAGCCCAAAAGACAACCTGTTTGAAATTCTGACAGCTTACATATAAAAACTACTGGTGCACTAATTTAAAATCCTTCGACATAATTGGCACGTGCTTTAGAAATATGTTAGCATCATTTAGTCAGTCAACTTTTTCGTTAAAGAAAAAGTGCGAACCAATGACAAAAAACTTTAATCTAAGTTAAAAGTAAAGGAAAAAACCGCACAGCACGTTTCCTATGAATAATGTTCAAGTGTTTACGTCATTATGAGAACATTGCGTAACGAGCAATTCCAACAAAGTCATACCTGTTGAATTGTACAAATAAATGGGAAATAGTTTACAGTTTACTCATTCGCCAATAACCTACATAATGCTGTGCTATAAACGTTTTATCGGAACACTAAATAACTGCAGCTAAATAACTCCTATTTCATAGAAAGAGATTGTTTTGCAAATGCAATTGGCTCCACCTTGAGAACGCCGCTATATGCCTTTGGAGAATTCTAGACTCGTCGCGTATATAAGCAAGTACTTGGCTCTAGTACCTAGAGTGAGGTCAATAACGGTATCCAACGCAGCGAGCGCATCGTAAGCAGTTCTAATGCATCTGCGGCTGCGCCGATGCGCTTTCACAACCAGATAGAGACAAGTTCCTTAACCTTAGAGACTTTATCAGCTATTAGGGCTACAAACAACGCAGTTCTATTGAAAAGTTATCGTACAGTAGCGGTGTTGTACTTTCTTAATGCACCGGTTATCGGGTCTTTCTACTTTATCGGGTGACCCGGCCAACAATTGTTACTATATTATGCCAGACGCATGTAACGCGTTCAAACATTATTCTGAGAAGGTTGATTCACATTTCTGTGACAAAGTGAAGTACCATAGTTAAGAGGTGGGTTCCAGGATCTGGAAGTGAATTGCGAAATTATTTGACGGATGACATCAATTAGCGTCTCTTTACTTTGCCAAACTACGCAAAGTAGGTATGGATTTTATAATTTGGTATGGTTGCCTATGAATTCAATTTGCATTTCAAGCTCGTGCGTTATTTTGCCAGCTCAACAAATGAGTTCATAGAATAAATATATCAGAAATTTCCTTAAAATGAATACAAGTTGCGACTTGTGCACAGAAATGATGCCGACGACCGTTCTCTCACTACTATATTATATCCGTGAAGTTCACTCGATCGGTAGACGGTAGCGGCACCTGACAGCCTGACGCAACTTGGAACGGTGGAAAACGGAAAATTAGTTGTGAACCCAAATGCGGTGCGTTGAACTGCACGCAATTGTCTGCTTTAACCAATGAAATGACTCAGATATTATAGAGCAGCACCCACCCACCCACGTGTACTGTTTCAAATTGAATGTGGGATATACATGATACAACATATGTATTAATAAATAGGATCCTGCATTCGTAATGCATTAAACTCCAGATATAAAATTATAGAGCCAATCATTCCTAGATACTTATTTAGTCCAAGGAAATCGTGCACACGATGCAAATAATGAGTTTTAATACAAATGAATTGATAATCATGGCATTTGATATTCAGTAAAATAAAGATTCGTGAGTGCATTGAACCAAAAACGTGGTTCATTACTTAGCACATAGCTGGGGTCGTGAGCAATTCTGCTTTTTGCATGCAAAACATTTTTTGTCCAATTTTTACCTAATACCAATAGAATATGTTGACGTTTTTGCTGAGCATTTCATTACTAGCAGCGATTATAATGATCTCGAAAAATCAATATTTTTAGCTGGCAAAAAATATATTACCACATTGGCAGGTATTAAATTCAAATACATCTTCGTATAATCTAGACATGATCGAGCTCAAACATGTCAAAGATCATCAGACTTTAGCCATGGATGATGATGTCAGACTGACAAATCTCGAAGACGTCAATTGATCACCAGGCATTGTATGCCATCGGCCTAAATTCAACACTTTGACAACTGATTTATGCTCCAGCTCAGGTGTCAAGAGCGGAGACAATACAAAAAACTGTAGCAATTACATACAGAGAAACAACAATGCATGCTAATGTCTAGGACATTAATCATCCGGTTTTAAGCTTTAAATAATGCCATGTGACAATGTTAGAAAATAGATGGACATCCAACTGGATCTATTACGATCGCCAGGTACGTACGTGTGCGGAATCTCGCAATAATAATTCAACTTCGACGAATAAAGAGGAGAAAAAATACCTACTGCTGACAATATTTGTACAGCGAATCATTTGTTATTAGTTGCTATGTGTCATTGGAAACCACGGCCGATTATCCAGTCATCACACCTCAAATGTTAGTTACTTATTATAAGAGCTACTGTTCAATACGTTTTTTGTAGCACGCTGTATATTTCTCGGCTCAATGTAAGCTCGGTAGCAGGCACCTCAATAAGGCCATAACTATTGGCATAAGTGGGCAAACAATGTAACAGGCAGTGTTTACTTTTGTACTAACTGCTAACAGACGGTAGAACAACGCGGGATTTAGAATGTCGTCAGGAACCGAGCCTTCATTTTGAGTACCGCTAAGTTAAACACGGTGCACATTCATGCACTCACTATTTCAGAATATATGCTTTTTTTTAGTGAACTGTGGTGTTGTGTTACACAACGTGCTGTTACAGCGCTGCGCTGTATATACGCTTCAGTGCTTTTCCTAAGCGGCTTCGGTTCTCCAACCTACTTTCAAATGGTACTTGTCCAAGTGGTACCTATAGAAACCTCCGACCGAACAGTTACTCGGCACGGACGGGCTGCCTTTGAAAACATTCAACTAACTAGAGAAAATATGAATGCATGAATCTTATCAAGTATAAATAATAACTTAATTCACCACGTCCACAGTTGCTAGCCGATTATTTTATTGTGTAAAATCATGTAATATGAGCAATTATCATGCATAAATTAAGGCTAAATTAAAATTAGAAATCAAAACATGCATCAATCATCAACGTTTTATTGAATCATCGTCTAAAAACTTGCATCTAATTCCGTGATAGGGTTAAGCACCGTCGAACAAGTCTATAAAAGTATATCCCAAAAAAACTTGACTAAATCCTCGTGCTGATGACGCGAATGATGAATGTTGAACAATGTGTATTTGTCGTCTTAGTAGATACCTAACACAGCATCATACAGCTGATCCTTGACAGCGGGGAGGGATTCAACATGTCTAGACTTGTCGGAGTAGACAAAAAAGGATATTTTTAAGATTGTCGTCAATACATGAAATCACAATGGTTATTCAACAGAGGTGCAAACAGATGATATCATTTGCGACGAAATCGATAAAAGAGATGCACGAACGAAAATTCGGAATGACGACAACCAATTTATCGATTTAGAGGAAATAAAATTTGTATTGGGTAAAATAAAAGAAGCATTTAACAAATGTCCATTTGTTCCTTACTATATGTCATTCCAAGCCGAAATATTGGACACTTTCGCAACTTTGTCACCATATTTTTGTCCTTACATGCAAAGGGAAAAATCAAAGGTAGTTGACTCAGCTGATCGGTACAATGAACTTCTGAGAACAAGTAATACATTTTGAACACTGAAAGTCCAACTATGGCATACGATCACGAATTCTGAATCACAGTCAGCTGACTCGAAATTAATTCAATAAAAAAAATGTGCTGTATTTTAGTGTCCAAACACAGATTTAGAACACTAAAATTACACGATTGTAGTAAAATCACGTCAAATCGCGAAATTTATGCAGCAAAACAAATATTAAATAATAGCAACTCTAGATGATATCATCAATTCAGCTGATCGTAAGTTGAAGGCTGGTCATTACTAAATTATCGATGTAGGTGTGCAAAATGTTGCGCATGTCATGCACCTTGCCTATGGACCTGTCTAAAATGTCAATCTCCCATTAAACTGGAGATAAAATAAATTCTGCAGTCACAATATTAGAAAAAGAGCGAATTATTTTACCGACTTACCTACACGACAATGCAATAAAAATGACATTTCATTAGTCTGGATTCGTCCATAAATCATTACTAAACATTAAGAGATACGCTAAAAGCATAGCAATATCAAAACACGAAATGATGAATCAAGATTTATTTATTCATCTCAATGCAAGTGACCGAGATTTACGATAAATATGGAACTGTATGTATGTATTACTTGATGTGGCCGAAAGTGTTAATTTGTTGGTTAAAAATTTGCAAATATGCATTCGCCCACCCAAAAGTGACAGGATTGTGTAAAGTTTACACAGGTGCAAGAATGATCTCCATCGCGTCATGTGCAATTATTTGCTATCAACTTTTTTGGATCTGGCGCTTGATTAAAGTTAGCGAGAAAACTTTTAAAATTTGTGGAATTTGATTATCTTGATTACATTTTTGCACGTTCCTGAGACGGCACCTCCTTTTGAAGGAAAGGACATATTTTCTGTATGACAGTAAGCATTTTAATACCTATTGCTGCAAGTAACAATGAAGTATTTAGCATACATTTTGTGGGAAATTTGAATAATCCGAATAAAATATACTTGTGTGATTCATCATTCTTTACTGTTTAGGCAATCTAAAACATATTTAGTGAGGAGGAAGACGACAAAGACTGATTAGAGAACATAACATTTTAAAAATAAGATCCTGCTGAATTCACGAAGGATCTTCGAGATAACGTTGCAATGATTAATTAATCGAATAGCAACAAAATCGACGATGCTAAAAATAATCCCATTTCGGGTAATACGCAATTTCATGCACATAGCAATGCTCAGATAAGGGGCCTTATCTAAAGTCAAGCAATTTGTTCCCGATGTTAGTGGGACAATTTATTCTGTTAGGAGGTGCTTATATGTGCGTTTTCTCGCACGACTTTTACTCTACGCCTTTTCCTGGCTTATGATATGATCCGAGCTTTAGATGGTTACATGGCCTTCGGAAACCAAAATTTTACTAATAAGTTTAGGATAACTTATGGCGGAAACTTTTAGTCTATAGGAAAAAGGTCATAGAGAACAAAAAATATGTGATTTTGCTGGACGTTGCTGACGCCTCTCACTTGGGAACAGGAATTAGTGACTCAGTAGGGAATTTAAAGAAAATCCTGTCTGTGAAAGATAATTATATCAGAGGAATAATTATATGCCTTTCATCTATGGGAAGACTATGAATACCTACTTGCGAAAGTTCAAAGAGACAGACCGTCGCAAGGCACATGTGTGTGCATATAAAACAGCTTATGAAGAATTTATCGCCAGCGCAGGTTGCAAAGCTATCGCTATAATGCAGTACTGAAACTGATAACGAAGTTTGTGATCATTTCGGGAATAATATCGCACTTTTAAAGCGTAAATAAGTTACTAGAGGTCAGGCTTATTTTTTATCTTTTGTGCAATAAGTGCAAATTGATAAAAAAGTAATATTTACTTACCTAATTAATCGAATGTGCCTAGAGTGATCATTTAAATCACCTTGAAAAAATGCTGATGTTCTAAAAAAAAAAAGGCATAGAGAGATTGTACTTAAAACTTTTTTTTTTTCTGGAGAAATCCTCTGGACCCCTACGTCTGGAAGGAACAGAGGTTTATGTCGGACTCCTACCGACTAAAACCCCACTGGCCTTTAAGTGTCGGGGGCCCAGGAGATACTTGTCCAGACAGTAATAACTTGCCTCACAGTCACTACCTTCTTGAATAACTGAGAGACGCTATAGAAAAGCTACACATTAACATCATTGTGAAAGCAACGTTCGCCAGAAACATCATACTCGTAAACGAAAAGAAACCTTAAAATAATAATACTAAAGCCTCAATCCACGTGCCTACACAGCAAGAAGATAACACTTCTAGTAAGTGTGCTCTAAGAACCATTGAACAATTACCAATACAATACTTGAAAACGTGCTAAACAAATTTCGAAAATTTCTTAAGCAGGCAACACTTACCTACGGCTCGAAACGGAAAATTAACTGCCTATAATTGACTCCAATGGCCTCTGACCCGGGATTCCTGTGATTGGTATAATAGGCCCTTAATTACCATGCTAATGGCGGGATATCGTTGCTACATCCGTCTGGCCAACTGCTAATTTGAATTCAAAACTTAAAAAGTACAAGCCTGAAGGATAGTTTTTGTCCAACATAACCAATAAATGATACACCGCACCAAACATTGGGTATATGTGCAGGACAAAGCAGAAAAATATTAGCCCTCTCCTCCCGTGGCCCGTGGGTGTTAAATTCGAATAAACGGTTAAGGCCTGATGAATTTGCACTAACTCCGTATTCAAAAAGTCAAACAACATACTGTGATCAATCCATTAGCCAAGTGTAATGCATTTCCAATATGCACTTATGCAATCATCAATATAAACTATTTTCACCAGCAGATTTGTGCGGTGAACTCCAAAACTTTTGACATTTGCACCACCAAACACCTCTGGCAAACTGAAAACATTTCACGCCTAGTAAATCCTTATTAATTTACCTGCCTTAAAAGGCAAGCAATTTCAATTCAACCAAATCAAAACTGAGCTATCCAATGATACACTATCATACGATTATATTCCAAGCGTGACTGCGCTGGCGCTGATTAAAAGCGCTCAAATGACCCAAACGAAGCCTCCGACACGGTTGAGAGCTCACGCTATTCGCAACAGTAGGCAAAAATAATCGTGCCGACATAATCCGTTCCGGATGAGAAGTCATCAGGAACTAGCCTTATTTATAGATAAGGGCATCGTCCTTTATCATAGGTCTTGGTGCTTCATGCTTCAGCGGTGGAACGGAAAAAATCTGTGCAGAATTGTTCAAGCGAAAGCTGGTGGTATGGTGGCTAAGGGGTGTAATTGCTGGAGGTTTCCAAGATAAATGATATTATATAAGAATTTATTCATTGAAGTTTGCAACTTTTTAAAACAATGTTTCATGCAGCAATGAGAAAAATTATGCTGTGATTTGCAATTTACCAATTAAAACAAACAAGACCCCTTGCATAAGATACGACTTGGGAGGGTCATACGACAAATTATCGTAATCCCGAACAGACAAATAAAAAAATTCAAAACTGACAAAATCGGCGTGTTTTTCCCCAACAAAAAAACTTTCCCAGTTGTTAATCTCGGCGATGGGTGACCAAGAATTGCGTAATGGTCTTGCCCGAGTGATTTTAATGCCCTAACTAATGCATGGTAATGAACTATCATACGCCTGAGTGTGAACGCCCTGCACCTCTCATTGCTCTGGCACGCGATAGGATTAGGGCTGCTAACTTTAGCTTTTTATATCTCTTGTAAACTATTATTAAACGCCCTATCTCTTCGCTAAGTGGTTGGAGAGGCATTCAATTTAATACAAGGGATTCTATGAAGTGGGTATCATCTTAATTTTATAAATATCTACCGCTAATTATATGAGCGCTTGTTGTATTGTGCCGGAAAAACGAACATCCTGCAAATCTTACCGCCCATAGATGTTCAAAATAATATATTCTAATAACATGACGAGCATGATCTAAGTAAAATATTAAATAATATATGCGTGGGCATTTAAGCTAGACGCATAAATCTATGTAAATTTTGAGTTTAAAGACCGCTAAAGTGCACAAAGTGACTCATCAATGACTAGTACCGCACATCCTCCTAATTCCTTCTATATACTAAAGAAAGATGGCGCAGGAACACACCTTTGTGTAACCCAGCCCAAATGGGGACTTGCTTGTTACAGATAGTGCCCATGATGGGCAGTGAAAAGACGTAGTTACAAACAAAAATCAACAAAAAACAAAGATAGCAGACGACAAAACACGATGGCCATGGTGAGTCAAAGAATTGGCATAACGCGAGACGGAGTGCAAAATTCTTTAGTGTTACTAATGAAAGGTTGATCACCTTTAGTTCAAGCCCTAAGGGGCAGCCCTACCTAGGACCAGTCCTCACACGTAAACTTCACGCTCGATGTACCAAACCCTAGACTCATTTATTCCATAATCATATCATATAGCACGTTGATATTAAACATGGAAAGGCAAAAAGTTATAATTGGGAAGAAATATGAAAAGAATACACAAACAGCTTTGCTTTTTTGCATTGAAGTTGGAGTTAATGATCTTGATTTAATTAAGTTTGCTTTTAAACCGCAGTTCACATACTTTTGAACCAAAGTTCAACCCGCCTTTGCTAAAATTATATTGACTGTGGCAGAAGAACCTTAACGTTACTTTGGATCTAAAAAAAATGGTATTAGATTCCGGTAACTATCCGCATTGATCAAAAAAACATTTTGTTTGTTTCCACAAATCCAAAAACCCATGGGAAACCCATTAAAAAAGCAAGATAAAATCTAAAACAATACACCCACGTGCATTGCGGTCGTAAGTTCCGTATCCCGTAACTAGCACGTGCAGGATGCGCTTGAGTGACCAAACTCGTCCTTAAGAAGGACAAGGCGAAACGAATTCCACACTCGTATCGGTATTACACGACCATTAACACGTGTCGAACACAGAGGGGTCCAGACACGTGCTTGTGGTAAAGGAAAGGACCCTTTACGTCATTAAATATAAAAAAGATTACTCCAAATGACACGCTAATTAAAGACTCGTATACCCTTAATTTACATTTTGTCTAGGCAAGTCAAACAATGACTTGTAAACTTTCTCTCGTTCATTCATTTACAATAGCGTCCAGGCAGCCAAGCGCGAAGCATTATGAATTATAAATATACCACCATTGTTCATGGTGCCATGATTTAGTCGCATTTTTAATTTTGCTAGGAAACAAAAAGAGTTTTAATTACGTGAGAAGTAACGAAGGGCCGTTAACCTTGGTAACTAATTAGCTCTCTGTAAAGCTGATAATTAGCCGGCACAGTAGCTATCTGGTGAGGGTTTAGATAAGTAATAAAAAGTTTATGGTATCACAGACAACGATGATGATGATTGAACAGTTTCTTACGAAAACTAATTAAAAGTCAAAGAAGCAAATTATTTGAACGCAGTTGATAGCAATTTGCCGTACGCGGCAGGTTTCCATGATCGCACTTAATTTTTGGTAGTTTCAGACAACACGGATACGGCTTAATGGATTCAAAGTGATCAAAGTCTAGACTAATATCTTATAGTTATAACTCTAGTGGTATCTCTTTCGTTTATGGGCGCATTCATTAAGTGCGAGTTAGACAGCGAAGATTTTATCGCAGCTATAGGTATTCTAGCAGTGCAGGCTTAATTGAATTGCAAAAAAGTCGGCATATTACCGACGACGCAGGGTTAATTTAGGTACTGAGCGAGCTAAGCGATTTAAGCGAGCTTTAAAATTCAGCTCTCGTAGGGTTCCAATTCAGACCAAATAAAAAACAAAGACATCGCGATCGCTCTGTCAACAGTGAAATGAAGCCGTTTTCGTAAACATGTGTGCACTTTGTGTGGTGTAGTTTGATTGTAGTGTCATTGTAAAAGGTTGTACTTAAATGTGTGCGTGTGAGCGTGTATGCACAGAGCGGCAGTGTAGTTTTGGCATGCTTCACTGTATTGTTCGCAGTCGCAGCACTCTGTATTGGTTTTTTATTTGGTATGGGTCTGAGGGTTCCAATTGAATTTTTGCTCTAGATTTAATTTGTTCAAAGATACAGGTGGCACCGTTAGGCCCAGTTTCAATTACTGCTGGTCAGCAGAAAATAACAAAATAAAGCGTCGGTGTCAGCTCAGCCGACAACCTATCATTACGGTCAGATATGAAATTTTGACCGAATCATTGTCATTACGGTTGTATTAGGCGGTAGCTAGCAAAAAGACAATAAGTTTAGAGTATTGACTTTTGATTGGTACAGCACTTAATAGCTGTTTTTTTGTGCTGCTGAACATTTATTATTAGTTACACTTGGACAGTAAGCAAAAATATATCAAGACTTGAAAGAGAAAAACTTCAGACGATGCTACCGACTTTATGAGTATTTAATTGCATAACTATTGCTGCCGAGATCAGAGAGACAATCCTTTAACCATTATCGGCAGTATCAATTAATGGTTCAAGAGGAATAAAAAATACTAAATTACAGTGACTAAGATGGTAAAAACTCTTTAAGTTACAGCACCAAGTATCTTCTACAATGGCTTACGTTCCAAACGGATTTAATTAGCCAAGGAGATTACGATCGCCAGCGTTCATTATTCCACTAATACGGAAGAAAATTGTCTAACGACTATCATAAATTGTCATGCAGGCACTTGTAATCTTCTGACTAAATTGCAGGCTAGAATTTCCGTCGAGTAATAAGCAAAATCTTTCTCCGTGCGGAGCTAAATTAAATATTAATTTTGTGCTATTCTCTTTGGAGTGGCACTGCGCCTAGTCTGAACTCGAATGCCCTGCTTGACAACAGAAAAATTGCATAATTGTAATTTGCTCGTGGTTGACAACTTTTTTTTTTTCAAATTACCGCTCTGCCTGAACCGAGAAGCGATTTAAACAGAATCAAAGAAAGAAATAATAAATATAAAGAATCAAAGAAAGAAATAATAAATATAAAGAATCAAAGAAAGAAATAATAAATATAAAGAATCAAAGAAGGAATCAAACGCTGCAACATGTTGCTAGGACGCTACAAAGCATTGATGTTATTGGGCAATGTTTGGGCCAACTTGGCGTATCTCGTAACCACAAAAACATTATATCATAATTTTATTATCTTATAACTCGCCAAGAAATGGGTTCCTTGTTTTAAAAAAATACGGGAAAAAGTACAATTGAAATAAATTGCGGACAACATGATGTCACTTAGTAATAATTTATAACTAAATTGCAATACCTAATATGCGGTTGATATAGACGGGCTGCCATGCGGTCGTAACCTTATACGTCAGTCGGTGTTGTGTTCCAACCACCCACACCTTTACCTTACTCTGTGAGCCATATTTTATGGGGTTTTCATAGTTCTAATCTAAATTATCATGAAAATTCTAGTAATTAAAGGGAGAAGCCAAGTATAGTTGTAACTGTTGCCACATCTTCCTAGAAAAGGAGAACCCAAGCCATTAACTATGCAATTTGGGCCAAATGGTGTACAGGCTTTAATGCTTACTAGACTCTAGAAAACGCAGTGTCGGTCATCCCAAGATTTCGGATCTTACACAAAAAGTTCAACCACTATGTAAACTCCATTTGCAAAATGTCCGCCACCATTTTACATATCCGCAATTTTATTGTCCCAGACGCTTTCTTAATCCTAACTAGGTACATTATTGCATTCAGAGTGTTCATCTTTCACTGAAAGCAAACTTGGTGGAAGCCTGCTTCAACAGCCTAAAACTCGCGTAAAATTGGCCTTGAGAAACCTATGGAAGTTTGTTCACATCACAGATCCCTGAAGCGTGACCAAATTGAGCTACGAGCAAATTTTTTGCCTAGACCGAAAGTAATAGGCATTGTTATTACTAGATGTAAGAAGACAAGCATGGTAAATCAAAATTATTACGTTATTTAATATTTGCCACCAGTAATGGGAATAAGCTTTTGATTAATCAATACTTTTTCTAATTTACTGTTGGTTTTGACGATTTTATTATGGGAAAGTTAGAATGTTTGGTTCCCAATTATGGCTGAAGGGGCTTAGATGAAATCTATTTTTTGGAGGAGACGTAGGAAAATATTTTCTAGAACTAGCACTTAGCCGTCTCGTCCGCCCTATATTCCTTATCCTTTGGGGTTAAGGAATATAGGGCTGGGGATAAAAATACGGCCTCATTCCTTGTCTACATTATAAGTGCGAATTTCACCAATGAAGCTGAACGCGATCAGCACATACATCTAAACCACGTTCAAGAACTATCAGTGTCCCCTTAAATGTGCTGATCGCGTTGAGTTTTAAAATGAGCCCTAAAGGGGCTGGGCGTGGGTAAGTCAGAACTATTATTTTTGTATGTAATGGTTAGCTCATTGGGCACTGAAAGTGAAAAAAATCTCTTGAGCAGAACCGCGTTCGCAGCTACCTAGTTCTACCTAATCGAGAATAATATTTCAGAATTTCTGATAATTAGTAGGTATGCGATTCATCTCATGATTATTCTAGGTTGGTTAAACTGAGGCGAACTTTACTCGGCCGGAGACGGTGGAAACTTACGGCAATTGTTTAATAATTTATGTAAATCATGAACCTAACTACATAGGTCAACGGTGGGGAAATCATGTATGTATGGAAAAAACATAGAACTTAGCAATGACTATGACTGTGCTGCAATAAGGTCAATGACCTAGTAGATTGGCATTTTAACAACTTTTAACCCATATAAGAGATCTATCACCAGCGACCAACAAGTTGCGGCAACCATGAAGCGCAACTGCACCGCTGCGACTGCTACTGCAATAACACCCATATAGCGAAAGCGTCGGGTAGCCCGTGAAATTAAAATTTGATCACGTTTTTGCAATTTGAATGTCAGTATCAGGTTGTATTTTGATCTAAATATGATTCGCGTCCGTATCGAATATTTATTTATAGAGTTACTAGCTGCTGCCAGCGGCTTCGCCCGCGTGGTGTCTTTTCTGTACTATAATACGTATGTATTATACATATAAACCTTCCTCTTGGATCACTCTATCTATTAAAAAAACCGCATCATAATCCGTTGCGGAGTTTTAAAGATCTAAGTATACATAGGGACAGACAGCAGGAAGCGACTTTGTTTTACAATATGTAGTGATAAGGATAAATAATCATAAAAATCATCAATACAACTCTCAAATTTCATATTACACTATTCAATAACTATTTCATAATATCATGACATTTGAGACCAATTCTAACGAGGAGTTGTATTGCTAATTCTAATGATTATAATTCTGTAAAGCCATATTTGTTACGGTTGTGAATCATATTTTAATCAACATACTACACAGACCTGCAACTTGCAAAAAAAAATATTGTGTTTCGCAGGCTTCTTTAGCGCATCCACCATCTTGCAAAAGCCCAGCCATCAGCTAAATCTACCAAGATTTGTTCCAAGCAGGACCTGCAAGGGGCATTATCCTTTTGCTATTCAACAGGCATATATTTCCAAATGCTGAGCTGTTACTGAGAATGGCTTCATCTGAACTGTTGATTACCAGTAATGCGTCTAGTTAGCCGCAACCAATGTATCATAGGTATTACAATAGAATAGGACAATCAAATATAGCACAACATGATACATTTTATTTACTTAATTATTGGGTTTCCCTTGTATTTAAAATACTTATTGTATTATCCTTATTTTTGGTTATTTATTTGTGATTTTTCCTATCTTTCCATATTTTATTCCATAATTAGAAGCTAACCATATTTTGTACGTATCTATTTTTTTATTTTCTATTTCTAAATAAGTATGCATCCAGTTGTTACTAATTTGTTGAGCCATTTACTAAGTAGGTAAGGGAAACAATGTGCCAATAGCATTAATTTTATTTGTTAATGATTAAAATACCTCAAGTCATTACATTATGCAATCATTATTAACTACACATTTAACCTTGAGGATTCCTATGACACATCATTCCACAATAATAAATAACTTATCTATTTGAAAATATAATAGTTTTTCAATAATAGGGGTGCATAACAGTGATTGTTTTGAAGAAATTTAGTCCTAAGTCCCTTATCTGCTATTTAATTTATCTTATCATAGCATCTAACATTTTTGCAGAATTATAGTTACATATTTGCATTTGCTTTGTTTTCAATTTAGTTTCTCATTTTAGAATTATTGAAATTAAAGGGGTTCCTACATTTTTGTATGGGACCTGGCATACCTAACCGTCCGCCATTTGGAAAAAAACTGGTTTTGGCGGCCAGTGATGAAACAAGTGTCAATCGATAGAGTAAGTGATTGCAAACAAAAAATATTTAGTGATGAATATCGTAAGTGATATACTTCCTGAGATATTTATAAAAAATATTACTGCTTTATTTTTTTTCTCATGTTTTAACTCAAATATCTCAGGAAGTATATCACTTACGATATTCATCACTAAATATTTTTTGTTTGCAATCACTTACTCTATCGATTGACACTTGTTTCATTACTGGCCGCCAAAACCAGTTTTTTTCATAATGGCGGTCGGTATAGGTATGCCAACGAAGTCGGATGTTCTTTAAATTTCAATTGTGTGCTTAGCAGCTTATTAATAAGTATCAAAGATTTAAAATACGAAATGATGAAAAAGATCTTCTATTTGTAAAATGAACCAAATAAATAATAGTAATTATGTTAGCCTTTTACAAGAAGGCAGCAAAAATATGATTAATGAAAAACGGAAAGTAAATGTTCACGCAGGTACCAACATTAATAGCTGCCCGCATACAGATATCAGAGTAAAACTTGAAATATTAAATATTGTATATAAATAATATAAATATTTTCTGCTCTATAACTAATTATGAATTTTCATTAATAAATGAATTGACCTATTAAGCCCATAAGACGGGCCAGAGTAATATAAAATTTGGTAGCTAAAGTAGACCATTTTACAATGAATAACCAATAACTCGTGCATTAATATAATTTATTACTATTGACTTATTTATAAAAAAAACATAAGCACAAAACTATTGTAATAAATATTGTATCAACCACTGAACCCACAGTGATTTCTCAATAATTGAAACCATTTGAAGGGTTCAAGATAACAATATAAAACTCAAACTTCTCGTATTTATCAACAACTTATCTGTGTTGGTGCCCTAAATAAGTATCACAGTCTTGTGTAATTACATTTTGAAATAAGAACCAACATAAATTGTTGTAACCTTAACCTTAGACATGTTCTGATTATGAATTTATGCTTGCTTGAATTACTGTAGAAATTATCACTGGATAAGCTAGGTACTAATGCATTGTTTGGCATAAAAAATTACCTTGAAATGCTGTCTGCCAGTTGTTCCCAGCCCGACACGGTGTAAATCTGTCTCCATTTGTGTGTTCTGCTGGGAATCTGATGCATTGCTTCTTGCTCAAGGGGCTGCACTGCTGCAGCAGCCTCGTCTCGTAGTGCTTACTGAACATTTTCACGTTACCAGTCCTTAGTCCAAGTCCCACACACTAACTGACCAAAATTCAAATAGTCTAAAACACAAAAACTTGAGGGTATATGGAAGAAAGTAGACTAGAATATATAATAAAACAGGTATGTCCTCAATCGAGCATCGTCCGACAATGATACGTCCTGACCACACTGTTTACTTCAGTGTCCGGAGTCAAAACAAACAAACCACATCGGACGCAGGAGCGCTCTCATTGACTGCTGTGAACCATTTGACTACATTGGACATGCTCCATAGCGCAACTGAACACATCGTTCATGGTACTGAAAGATAACGCACATAACGAAATTGTCTCACAAAACTTTGTAAACTGATATTGTATAGTTTCACAGGCACAATTTATGGATTCCAGTCGATATTTTACGTTATAAATTGGTACAATTCTGTAAAAAAACGATAAAATATTTCTTTCGCGGACTATGTCACAGCATAAATAAAAAAAGTATTGCTAGACTACAAAAAAATAAATCTTTGAATGCAACGGTTCTTTAGAAATGTCTTTATGTCACTACAACCTGATGTAAAACAATGGCGCTAGTTGCAAGTTTGTAAATTCTTCTGGTTTCCTCTGTTTTTTAGGTTTCCACAGCAAATTCAAAACTATCTTCTTTTCTAACAAGACAAGTCGATATGTTGCAGCCATGCGTTTGAATTTGTGCTTGTTTGTCGAGGTTTGGCAAGCGTGTGGTACTGGCATAAAAACCATCACGCACTCTCGGTACCTATTGATCGTTAGAGTAAAGGCTTGTGCAGACCAGCGTGACTTGTCGCGCGACGCGATACGAATAATACAATTTCTAAGAAAACTTCTGGGATAACAATAGCCGGTGTCGCGTCGCGCTTATCTGCACGAAGCTTAACGCTTTCCTAAAAAAGCGGTGGCCGTGCTTTACGGCCCCGTTTAGGTTTGCCGTTTTGCCACCCCGGGCTCCCGACAGGCTAGACAATAAAGTCGTTCCGTGTCCGTGTAAACATCTTTTTGAAGCTGACTGTACAAAAAAATCGCAAAGATAATATGATGATAGATGATAATAATTGTATGTACTAAAAAAGTGTAGCCAAGGCTGGACTATAGTTGAAAATATTTAAGCATCTTGAATTCAAGATAGAAGAATTGTTCGTTGTAGGTGATAATTGAAAATCTGAAACATTTTTTGCGCGAACACAACAATGGAAAAAGGAGAGCATATGTGTGTGACCACCTGTGTGTGAAGCAGAGCGCGACTGCCAGGTAGAAATCAATTCTTGTTTATATTTATTTATCTTTTTTTTTATCTCCAACGATTTAGATGAAAGTTAGGGGTGTGAAACGGGTGAAAAATCGATCTAGCTAGGTCTCATATCTGGGAAAAATCGTTTTCTTTATTTTCACAGCCTCGTAAATCTGATAAAACGTTGGTGTACCTGTGTTATAAATTTTCACCCGAGCGAGCTCTATTGACCATATTTAAGGTATCTGCACACAGCGGGCGTGGCGTAGCGGGGCGGCAACGCGGCGCTGGCGCGGTGGCATCGGTCAAACTGTGGGCGTGAGTGATCACGTCCCGTCCCGCCGCGAATTGAGAGAGAAAGAATGAAAATAAAGTAAACAGAAGTTAGTAACCGAGTTAAAGTAAGTTATTAGTTACAGTGATAAGTTAAAGTCACTCTAAATACAATCTCTCAATTCTGAATGTCACCGTCACGCTGCCACCGCGCCTAGCGGGAATACAACCCGCTAGGCGCGACGGCGGCGGCGGCGTGGTGCAACGGTTACTGTTGCGTCGAGCGGGACGGCTCTGTGTGGTCGTCCGTTACGTCCGTAACATTTAGTACATTACAACTGCTCAGCGTCACGTCACCGTCCCGTCCCGCCATGCCACGCCCGCTGTATGCAGGCCTTTATTATTATTAGGTCCAACCCACGATAAACTGCGGTGCGGGCGGTTCCCGGTTCCTTCGACCGCCTTTGACGCGTGGTGTCGGTTTTGATTGAGCACGTTGAGGGTTGTGATCTCTGTGCAGTGTGGTTGTAATCAAGACTATCTACGATAATGTGTCCGTCTATCCTATCCCCCTATCCCCCTATCCCCTGTATACCATAATAAGAGTCAATATCTTTACTTTAGATCAGTGTTGTCAGGCCAGATTTGTAAAACAGTGCTCAGAATAAAAATAAAAATACAGTAAATCATTAAGTTAAATACAGCGCTTTTACAGTAAACAAAAATAGTTTTTTTTGTTGAAAATCACGTTTATTAAAAGAAACAGTAAATTAATCATTATCTGTATCACTTGGAGAAGGTTCATTTTTATAAATTTGATCAGTGAATAATTTGAATAGGTACCTCATATCAAAAAATATTAGGTGTCTGACTACTATCAATGGTATTATCAAGTGGTATGGTATTTATCAAATTACTGTATTTTTATATAATACAGTATACAGTAAAAGCAGTAAAATAACAGTAAGTCTACTGTAATTACAGTGCACCTGGCAACACTGCTTTAGATACAAATTTTGTAGTCTGTGGTGTTTTAAAGTACTCTGTGGTGGTCACAGACTACAACTCTACAATAAAATTATATTGGTGGTGGTATTTATTTTTGACTGTGTAGGTACATGTCATGTACAGTACAAATTGTACAATCTATGAATTTATTATGATTGATTTTGATTCCACTTCCAGTTCGGAGTTACAATAATTATTATTATTCTATCACCAATATTGTGGAGTTCCTAGAAGTTGATTTATTGTGAAGTTTTCTTAAACTCATACAGAGAATTGGAATTGAAAATGCAGAATAACAGACCAAGGCGAAATGAGGACAACTCGGAAGAGTCGCCACCTCATTCGAGGTTATTTATTGTTTGTGAACGACGATTTACTGAGGAGGATTTCCATGACGGTTTCTCAAAATTCGGTAATATCGAGGACATACGGATGCCGCGCGACCACCATACGGGACAACCGAAAGGAGTTGTGTACATTAAGTTCTCGAAAACTTCTGAAGCGGCTGCCGCTTTGGAGGCAATGAATCAGAAATCTCTCAAAGGTTCCGGTCGTGTATTGAAAGTGATGGTGGCGTGTAATAGGTCCGACATCCACTCAGATGACAACCATGACGACAAATTCAAACGGTTATTCATAACTATCCCTTATGTAACCACTGAGAAGGATATATATGATGCCTTTGGCGTGTACGGTCAAATTGAGGCAGTCGTAATACAAAGAGACCGACACACAGGTGACCCGAGAGGTTTTGCTTATGTCACATTCAATAAGTTCTCGGAAGCAGCACATGCTTTTGAAGAATGTGATAAAAAGTATCGTGCTATATTTGCCATGCCAAAAGGAACCAATCCAAAACGTTCTGAAACTGCTTTTGAGTCTAGCATCAATGACTTAGCCAATACACCTTCTAGTAGTAGTACTGCGCTAATGTCCCTGATGAACACTGCTCCCAGGGGATACACTAGGGTAAACTTCATGTGTTGTCCAAATTTAAGCCGAATGCATGTTGAAACTTTATTTGATATAGTACCAGGGCTCATAGATTGCAAGTTTTATGTTGATTTGGTTCGTCACTGTGGTAAAGGCGTAGCATCATATTCTAATCCAATCTCTGCAGCGTATGCAGTTGACAAGTTGAATGAATTTGAATATCCACCTGGGATGAAAATATTTGTTAAACCTGAAAAGTCTAGGTTTGATATGCATAACCAATCTTTTAATAACTTGTCAAATGTTGCATATAATTTGAGGAATGCAATGAGATCTGCAAATACTAATCATGCTCCTGACTTAGCACAGCTAACTTCAGCTATAGCAGAAGCTTCTAAGCTAATTAAGATGGCTACAAAAGGAGTAGCAGAAGATCATACCCCTAATGTCAACGACTTGAACTACTGCAGTGTGCAACTGCCTCCTCCAAAGCCTTTAGCTGATATTGACAGCACAGTTGCCAAGAGGTGTTTCTTGGTCTGTAAGCCCCAACCTCCCCCACTCACTGTGTTACGTGATATATTCTGTAGGTTCGGGGACCTTATTAATGTTTACACACTGCCCAATAAGACAGTTGGGTATGCTCGTTATGCATCTGCAAAAGCAGCAGAAGAAGCCATGAGTGTGTTGCATGGAGCAGAGGTTTGTGGTGTCCGCATGAAAGTTTTAGAAGCTGAGGACGAAACTTCTGCTAAGAAAAGGAGATTGGGATGGAATTCAGACGAACTGAAGACTGAGAATGACTGACTGGACAGTGTCACCCACCTTCCAGGACAAGGACAACTACGGACAACTCTTATTTTGACAATGTAGTTTGGACAAATAAACATGTTTTCTTTACTAAGGACATTATTCTTGAGCAGAGATTTAGGAAATGACTTTGATAATTAAAATCTGTCATTTTATAAATTTCGGCTTTCTTCCCCTTATCAGAGTAAATGAATAACAAGGGCCCAAACAGGACAAGGACAATATTTGAATTTTTGGCAGTAAATAAGGGTAAAATTGAATAAAAAACTACAGTACAGACATAATTTATTTATTTTTAAAAAGGCATCTAGACAGGACAACTTAATCCAATTTATTGCACACACAGCCTTGTGACTTATAAAATAATTGACAATTATCAATATGTTAAGGTCACTTTAATATCTAATCTGACAATAGTTATTATTACATTTATTTGTCTGTGTTGACAAGTAGTTGTGCTGAAATTGTAAATAACCTTCATCACTGACGCCCATTACTCAAAAATAATGAACTACAAAAGAAATATTCTTTTCTTACCCAATAAAAGAAGATCTTAATTATCTTGTGGCTTAATAAGTGTGGCTCCTACATAAAATACTACTGAAGCTACACCATCCTTAAAATGTTCAAGAGGACAAAATTATTATTGCTCAACTGGTTTTAAAACTATTTATAAATTTTATGGTATCACTTTTAGCACACTAAAAATAATAGTGCTTGAGGTTTCACAAATGGTTGCCAAATATCCAGTGTTCATATTCATATCACTACTTACAGCTAGAGCCTCTTTACTTCAAAGGAGAGGTTTCCTCAATAAATCCAAATACCACTAGATATGCACTAAAAAGTCATCCTGTATTTCACTAGTGTAGATTTGTAGCTTTGTTATTGCTCATTTCATTTCATAACAGTATCATTGTATATCACATTACATACTAAAATGACCCATTTCTACAGGCACTATAAAATGTAAATTCACGATGTCGATTCCATTATTGCTTGCTGTAGTAAAGGCATTAGTTGTTGCTTATATAGGGGATGTCTGTCCCCGTGTGTCATCTTTATAATCTTTTCGGCACATTTCAGCTGGGCTAACGCTTTTTCAACCTCTACTTTGAATAGCAAGATTTTTCCGTACTTCAAGTAGAGAAGACCAAGCAATGGATTTCTGTCGCCATAGTAAAACCTGGAAAAAAACATTTTGATTTGAACAACTAAATTACACTTCAAAATTGCAACACATTCAAGAATAATGCGCTTTTTTTTTCAGTTTGTTTATATCTCGTCCTGGCTATGCACCACCCACCTAGAACCGCACCCCAATTGCGCACTTCCATTCATAATCTCATGGATATTAAAGAAATTGCTAAACCATTGCTTCATATGTTTAAAAAATTCGACTGCTCCACCACGTAAAGAACGCAATGACTGTTAATGAATTGTCAAAATAAAAGGGATTGCCATTGTGCGTGTACGTGTGTTACGCAATTATCCCGCTGGTTGAGGAAACGATTAAAATAATTATTTACCTGAAGCAAGGAATGAGTTTCTCAGCGTATGCACAGGCCTTCTCCCACAGCTGCACCTGAATAAGCGCGTCGAAGGCGTGGTCTAGTGTCTGTGCATGCATGACGTTGAGAGGATGTAACACGCCCTCCTGTCTGTCCAGGCAGTACTGGCATACGTCCACGTCTGGGGCGCAGTTAAGGATTAATTTGTGGATTAAATAGGTAACTACAATACTCATAATACAAAGGGGAATGTATATGAAAAGTGTCAAGTTGAGATAATTTTAACTCACTTTACAATAAGAATGCCTTTACAACGCTGATTGTTTTTCACGGCATAAAAGCCAGCAAAATAAGGGTTAGCATCTAGCTAGGGGAGTTGCAGCAGCTACCTTCAACTCGTTAATAACGATGAACTAAGCTCTTGGCCTGCATCTCACCTGATGGTAAGTGATGATCAGGCCGAAGGTGGAAGCGAGCGTCACCTGGAATCCTCAAGCACAGAGGAACTGGCTATCTCTAACTGCTGAAAAACAACAATGCTGTTAACATTGTTGTTATGGCGACAGCCTTAGATAAGATTGTGGTAGCTAGCCAGCCGGACTTAGAACAAACCCCCTACCACCAACCAAACCGAGCAGAAAATTTTGTCGCCACTGGGTCTGAGACAGGAGGTCTAACCACTAGAACAGAGGCTTTTATCAAGTGTGGTAAATTGTCAATTCAAACTGGTTTAAAAAAAGGATACAAGCCACAGAAGCCCTCTCCATATTCTGTAAATGCACATGAGTGAACTCCATAGTCTTCACAAACACGTCTGCATGCTTCTCGGTGTACTTCGTGCGACATTCTTTACAATGTAACGCATCTTCTTTACTATCAACGCCATTTTCCGACACTTCTTTAGACAAATCTTCTGCATTTTCTTCGAGTTTCTCTGTTTTTGTTTCTCCATTTTCTTCTGCCTTTTTCTCAGGTTTTCTGACTAATTGACAGCCTTCTTTCCAAGGGATACTGACTGGTTCATCACATTGCTTGTTCAGACATGTTGCGCCATGCACAAATTTGATTTGCGCGTCATCTGTAATTTACTTGTAGGTTATTTCGCGAAATAAGATATGACCTATGATAGCATGCTTTGCGATGCAGAATAGAGAAAGATAGTTGCTACATGCTAATAGTTTCTTAAGATAATTATAATATTGTTACTATGAGAGATGGTATAATATAATTAGTGAGCATGAGCAACGAAGCTGAATCTACAAACAGCCCAGAGGGATGCTGTACGCTAAATTAACAAAAGTCGCCAGGGTAGCAGTTTATCTTTTTAAAGCCAATTTATAGAGTCTATAGTCTAGTAGAGAGTATGCATTTGTTCTACCTACCCCCATGGGAAAAAAGGGGTGTGAGTTTGTATAGTATTGATTTATTGAATTAAAGATTATGTATTTAGTCACACTGAATCCGTTAGGTATTAGAAATGGATGGCAAATATATTGAAAAAGAGGGGGTAGTATGACTTTATTAACAGTTAACATAAAAATATTGACGTGGTTATAAAAGGGTATTGCTAATGTGTTTTCAAACAGTATTTTTTTTAAATATCTTCTCTCGTTTCCCACCCCACCCTGGCGACTTCAAATGAAGGGAGATGAAGAGCATGCCGAAGTATAAATTAGTAGGCACATCTAAAGCATTTACCCATGCACCTGTCACACTGGCACAAGAAGTAGTAGTTCTGTAGCAGTTCCGACTGTCTGTCGAATGGAGTCTTCATGAGGTCGATGTAGGATATGCGCATCTGAAAGTTAAAGGATTATTTTGATGATCACCAGCAAAATTATAAAATTTCGTCTTCTTTTGGTATAAGTTTATATGGCCGCACCCAGCGAGAGCAGACTGTTAACAAAAACATAATATCACAAGTGATGTTGGAGCGTCGGCGTCGTGCGTGAGCCGATAGCATTAATTTACGGTTTTAAATTTGTTTTTATTTTTTATTAAAAATTATTGTTTAATTATTTTGTAGTCCCCTAGTGGGATTTATGTGTCCGTAGGTGTGTCCGTGGCATCACAGCGGGCCCTATCAGAATACCAGCGCTGCGGTATTTATTTTTTAAATTTCGCAGCATATGCTGAGATAGGGGCCTTTTTGGCCTCGTACAGCAGCCTAATTACGTAATGCACGATCAATAAGAAATTGAAATGAATTGAAACAGATTGCTAGTCCATTGCTTCATAAGTTCGAAAAAAAATCTGCTCAATTTATTTTTTCGAACTTATGAAGCAATCTGTTTCAATTCATTTCAATTTCTTATTGATCGTGCATTACGTAATTAGGGTACAGGTCGTTAATATTAATTTTTACTTTAGTTTATTCGAATTCTGTTTTTGTTAGTTTTAGATGCTCCTTTTTAGTTTTTTTATTACTGTTTGTATTTCCTGTGCGTGTCCCAAATAAAATATATTTCTATTCTTTTTTTTTCACGCCTGTAATCCCTCAAGGGTTAGGCAGAGGTGTATACCCTCATTTCGCCCATGTAAAAGAGGGCATCGGGGGCTATGCCAACCGGGCATAAATCTACTGGGCTGACAAGTTTGTAATTTGAAAAACGCATTAATCCATTGGTAGTCAGTCATATTATTTAAAACTAGCTTCTGCCCGCGACTTCGTCCGCGAGCCTATAACCTTCCTCTAGAATTGGGCTATCTTTTTCTAATCCGACCGGTAGTTCCGGAGATTACCCCCTACATACAAACATAAAAAAACGAATGTTACGTGTCTATAATACTAGTAATTATAGAAATATTTTCTTTCAGTTGTTTGCTATGAATTTATGACTAATAAGTAGAAACTCCAATACTGTCATCGCTGTAGCCCTATAGAAAACTGGTAATCAAAATGTATGTCCATATGGAATGGAAAGGAAGTCATATTCTGTCTTCTTACACCTCTCAAGTGAAGCAATTACTAGCTTTTGCCCGCAGCTTCGCCCGCGCGGATGTCGAAAAATATAGCACAGGAACGCACTACCGGGATTTCATACCTAATAGCCGAAAAAAAAAGGTAATTGACTCCTACCGCTGCGCCCGCGTTGCTGTCAACCATAATTTCTTTGTTACGCGTAATTTTGTAATTAAACTATTGATTTAAATGATATGATGTCGTGGCATATTTTAATCTAAATTAAATGCCCAACTTAAATAACACTTTTTATTGGATGAGGATTAATATAATACCGATCAAAATAGCTTCGGAAATAACAATGACATTTTTATCAAATTCTGAAAGATAAAAATGGTTATTGTAGGTCATCCTTAGAAGATAGACATACGCCATCGCTTTTCGCGACATTTTTGTTGATATTTATAATATTTAGAATCCTGTATAACATAAATTTTATTTAACTCTTACGGTTTACGCGGCGCACGCCAGTGAAGCTCCCAGTCGGCATGATTTTTTTCGACATATTTAACAATAATAATATTTCAGCTAATTTACACAAAACCTTAATGATATAAACACTAAAACCTTGCTCATGAATCCCTCCGTCCATTGGTGAAAACCTTTTGAAAATCCGTGCGGTAGTTTTTGAGTTTATCACATTCAGACAGACAGACAGACGCGGCGGGGGACTTTGTTTTATATGTAAGGATGGTAATTTACAAAAAAAAGTGCTTAAAAATTCAATTACCTGATTCCAATCCAAGCAAGACATGTCTTTAATGGCTCTGATGTTGATAGTCTTGCCGTCGAACGTGGCGACCGCGTTCGGATCACAGCTGTGGTCCAGAATAGAGGATGCCAAGTAGATCCCCGTCCCGATTGAGTTCATGTCAATGTCTAGGATCATGAAACTGTTTATTACCATCTGGAAACAGTGAAATATTATGTTAACTTTAAGTAATCCTGGTTTTTTATTTTCTGTTTTTGGAATGTAGCAGCAGCTATAATGTGGGACACAGGCCTCTTCTCTTCAGGAGAGAGTGGGCGCTATATCTACCACGTGGGCCCAGTGCGGGTTGGTAGATATCACATGTCTTCGAATTTTTGGTTCTAAGACATGCCGGTTTCCTCACGATGTTTTCCATCTCCGTTTTTGAGAGCAGTGTTGATTAAATTATTTATACAAAGTAAAGCATCTGCCTGGGTTCGAACCCGCGACCTACGACTCGTAAGTCAGGGCAGATACCACTGGTCCACCACTGCTCTCACTGCTGGCATGTAACCTTTTGCACCAACCAAGAAAATTTAATATAAGTAATTTTAAAGTTTATTTTTTGAGCTGCCGCCATCTTTCACGCTTACGCCCCCTAAGAGGAGGGGTGCCATATCGGTCAGGAACCCATGTTTGAAAAGAAGCTAAACGATTCTATGTATAATACGCACCCTTCCATACAACCCCATGAGTTCCACAGTGTTTGGCAGTGATATGTCTTTTAGGAACTCGTACAGCACAACGCACAGCGTCGTGAAATGGTCCATCCTTTTCTTATCCGTTTTCAGGTCTGAGTAATCTGCAAAATAAGTCGAAATCACATCATTTTATTTCCTTTCTACCCCTGGCTCACCTACATACTTTCCGCTTGCAGAATATAATAGAATTGGTACGAGTTGCCAACCAGTTATTTTGTGCATTGCATGAAGACGAACACAGCACAGGACGTTGTACGACCGACGCTGGTGTAACCTTATTAAGACATATTTTTAACGCGTGGGAAGAGGCCCAAGACGCCATTGGAATCTTTTGTGACCTCTCCAAGGCATTTGATTGCGTCGATCACGAAACCTTGCTCTTGAAACTTGAGCATTACGGACTTGGAAAACTTGCGCTCAATTTAGTAAAATCTTATTTAAATGATAGACAACAGCAAGTTCAAATAAATGGTGTCAATTCATTAGGTTTAAAAGTAAAAATGGGTGTGCCACAGGGTTCGATATTGGGTCCATTCCTCTTTTTAGTGTATATTAACGATCTACTCCATTTATTAAAAAATCAACCACAAATGGTGTTATTTGCTGACGATACTTCCTTAATTTTTAAGGTAGATAGACGTGCTACAAATTTTGACGACGTAAATAACGCCCTACTGCAGGTCCAAAATTGGTTTACTGCTAATAATTTAGTACTAAATGGAAAAAAAACTAAGTGCATAAAATTTTCTTTACCAAATGTCAAAAGTAGTGACTGTGAGATAGTATTGAATCAAGAGAAACTAGAATTCGTCGATAAAACTGTTTTCCTAGGGATCACGCTCGACTCAAGGCTACAATGGGGTCCTCATTTAACATCTCTTGCAGGACGGCTAAGTTCAGCAGCATATGCCGTCAGAAAAATCCGTCAATTTACTGATGTAGATACCGCAAGGCTGGTCTATTTTAGTTACTTTCATAGTATCATGTCTTACGGTATTTTACTGTGGGGACGGGCTGCAGACATCGAGTCTATTTTTATTCTGCAGAAAAGAGCAATCAGAGCCATATATTATCTCCGCAGGCGTGACTCTCTAAGGGAACTGTTTAAGGATATTAACATCATGACGGTACCTTGTCAATATATCTATGAAAACATCATGTACGTAAGAAAAAATTTACATCTTTTTAGTAAAAGAGGTGATAGACATAATTATAGCACAAGAAATAGGGACCTATTAGTTCAACCAGGTTTTAGACTGGCAAAAGTAGACTCATCCTTCATGGGGTACTGTTTAAAATGTTATAATAAAATTCCTCCCCACATACTTCAACTGAATGAGACGAAATTCAAATCTTGTATAAAACGCACACTATGCAGGCAGGCATATTATAAGTTGGGGGATTACATCTCTGATAAAAGTGCTTGGCTCAATGCTGGTTCTGCTCCACAACCACAACTAATTGATTAACATTTGAAAATACTGTTGGAGCTGCTGAAGATTGTAACACCATCTTTGCATTGTATAAACTCAATTTCCTTTGTATTATATAATTGCATAGCACTGGTGTGAGTACTATGTACTAAAGAGCTACCATTCACCGGGTAATATGTCTTTCATTGACTTGAATGTGCCCTGGCGGCTGGGAGTATGTCATGCTCACTCAGATGTCTCGCTGATGGTGGCGCGTGTGTTGGATCATTTAGCTCCCTTCAAAATGGTTGAGCTGAATGGTGCTAATCCATGTGTCATGTTCGTGAACGGGCGCCGTCAGTTGTGACTGGTCATCTCTTAGCTGCCATGGCTTATTTTAATTCATTGAAATTTTTGAATTGTTCTTTATTTTTATCTTTTTATTACGGACGCTTTTAACGTGCACGTCTTTTTACATTGTTCTCACATGTATAATTTCAACTTGAATAATGTAACCAATTTTATGTAACAATTTTTTGTTTAAAAGAGTGTCCGTGGAGTTTCTTGCCCGTTCTTCTCCATAGGTACCTACTACGTTTTGGAATGGGCAACTAGCTTCATATTTCTGACTGACTGACTCCTTGACAATTCAAAAGTGCCTGTACATGGTTTAATTGAAATAAATGCTTTGAGTTTGAGTTTGAGTTTGAGTAAACAAATGTACTATTATTTCTTTCCTCTGCACAACTCCTGGCTCTATTATCCTATTTGACTTGTCTTGTACACACTTTTAAGTGCATAGGAAAATATTACACACATAATCCTACTCTATAAGGCCTGTCGAGTGTTTACACTTACATAACATGACACATTCATTCCGCGAAAGGTTAGGCAGAGGTGTACCTATAATAGTACACCCACATTTCGCCAGTTATGTTTAAGTCCCATGTAATAGGGGACGAGCCTATTGCCATCAACGGGGTCCGGGCTGCTATTGAGATAGTCCAGATGTAAAAACCCTATAACACTTTGGCCTAACAACCGGGAATTAAACCCAGGAGGACCTCATGGCCAGCAGTAGCGCTTGCAACTACTAGACCAACGAGGCAGTTGTTGGAGTGTCGGGTTGAAATAATAAATTGTGTCGGATTGAAAAGTTATTTTTACGCTCAAACGGATTAATACCTCAGCATATGGAAACAATCAAATAAATCATGAATTGAATAGTATTCGGAAGTTTGTTTGTTATTTCGCCCAATGATGCAGAACCAGGTGAATGAGAGTTGGCGCGCGATCTCTATTGTTAATCACGTGCGATTTAAGTGCGCTTATTCTAAAACTTGGCAACGTCGCAAATAGCTGTCCAATATTTACCTGTTTTGGTTAATTTGACAATATACAGTAGTATGGAAATATGAAATGTGGCTAACTAGTGAACTAAATTATTAATTATGAAATACTTTACTTTACTCTTTTTACACCTAAAACTAAACATTCGGTGTTACGATATTAATTATTGCATTTCATAATTAATACCTAATTCATTTCATATTTCCTTATAGTAATATTGCCAAATTAAACAAAACAGCGAAATATTTGACATATACTTATTTGCAATGTTGCCCACAACGTTCTTAAGGTGGCAGTTGATAATTTTTCCATACAAATTTCGGGGGGTTTTACTCCACTGTTTGACTTTGTACATTTAAACTTAAACATTTATCGTTTTGTCTCAATGTTAATTTTGTCTGTACGGAAACAGAATAGTAAAATAATACGCCATTATAAAGTTAGGAGCCAACAAAGATTCGTTTTTCTTGCTAATTTTAACGCAACTTTGGGCGTAAACAAGTAATAATTCGAAAATGATCTTAACTAACTAGAACTTTGTACCCTGCTTATGCGTATGAAATTTCATAAAAATCGGTTTAGTCATTTCGAAAAACCAGGGCTTGAAAGTTTGTATGAAATGTCATACGTCGTAAACGAGTGTATGTCATTAGTTCGATCAACAGGTGTGCGACATGTCATAACCTCGACAAGTTGTTTGTTCGACAGGTCGCTTTTGCGACAGGTCGTTACTTCGACAAGTAATGTACGTTGAACAAATATGGCTTCTAGATAATACGGTGCTCGATACCGATGGCGCTACTACTTTTTACTCGACTGCCCTGGGGCAGTCAAGAAGAAGAGCGTGCCAAAGAATAAGACCCTACAGAAGTAGGGTCTATTTTTAAAGTAGTGCCATCATCAAATGTCACCACGTCAGACTCTTTTATGTCGATCTATACCTACCAGTCGACAGTCGATCCTGTATGAAACTGGCCTACGTTCTCGTTACTAATCGGCAGTTACTTACATCGAGATGTCAGTTTAAGATGTTACCTACATACAGAGATTAACTTATAACATCACACCTTCGCTGAAGGACTAGGCAGTGAACACGCCCACTTCGTCGATTTTCAAATCCCATGCAATAGGGAAGAGGGCATTAGGTATACCAGACTACGATCTGTTACTTATAAAAAACTGGCCGGGCGGGCTTCGAGTCTAGGCCACCAGCAGGCACGTAACATTAGTGACCAGTAGTGACCACTAGCATAACGAGGAAGTCAAAGGCAAACTCACGTGACATCAGATCCTTCCACATTCTGAACCCGGTCCCGGAGTAGAACGATCGGAACGAGTGGCCATCACCCCGGTACAGCCGGTTGATGATCTTCGCCAGCATGCGCGCCCCATCCGGCAGCACCTTCGGAGCCACCCGCTTGAAGTTGGCGCATTCCCACTGGAAATATTAGACTATGCGTAAAGCTTTATCGATTTTTCTAACAAAAGTAGGTAGATGTGCACCACGATGTTTTTTTTATTGCCTTAGGCTGCCTGTCCACTGGAGCGGAGAGGAGAAAATAGGAGCGGAGATGTGCCAATATTAACCAATAGAAACTTGACTCCGCCCCTGAGTTTAGATTTGATTGGTTAATAATGGCACATCTCCGCTCCTCTCCTCTCCAGTGGACAGGCAGCCTAATGGGCTTGCTTTTGATCTCGATTTCGCCTGATGAAAAGCGATGGATGAGGTCTATGATGGAACGAGCGTGCCCAGAAGATGCATATGATATGGCAGATTCTGTTAGAACCTAGATGTTTGTGTATTTATAATGGGGCAGACGAGGCATGGCATGATGTGGATACGTATCTTCAAAAGCTAGCTAAGTATTGTTTTTTTTTTTGAGAAAACGGAATAATAATATTAGGTACTCTGATATAGCAGCAAAAAATCTAACGAATGCTAAACCAGAATAGAATATCATACAGAGGAAATGTATCAATTCGTTCAACGCGCAATTTTTATGTTTAAAGTAACCATCCGGTCCATTTGTTTTATGTAACACCATTTAATTTTACTCCGTCCAAAAATATCATACGCGAAATTATAATATCGCGGATTTAAAAGCATCACTTGAAAATATAAATAGAGTGCGTAATGTAGGAGCAGAAATAAAAAAAGTTATGTAGTAGCATTAAAATAGTGTATTATCTATGATTAGAATGGCAACAAGCCATGAAATGTCGCATCACAGGCATTACGTGAATGGGACCTTTGACAGCGGATTGAAAGAGTAGATAATTTTGACGACAGTATAAAGGTTACTAAAGTACCTACGTTAGTTGTGGTGAAAGGTTCAGATTTCTGTAATACCTTAGAACCAGCACAACTCGTGTAGGCGGAGGAGGCGGTCTTCGAATAAGTTGGTACCTAGCTATCTTAGGTACCAACTTATTCGAAGACCGCCTCCTGGCAGTGGCAGGTAAAATAAACTTTGATTAGGTTCGATCCAGGTGGTGTGCACAACTATGTACCTATATATAGCCATTGGATTCCTTTGGATTGTCAAGGCTCACACACTATGGCCATAAAGAGGTACTAACTAATATCGAAATATCTACACTTCTACCACAAACCGTAGCAGGTAGTCCTCTGTTCTACTTGGCAGTAGTTCCGAAAGATTTATTCGAAAGTGTTTGAGGAAGATTAATTTTGTATCGCCGAAGTCGCAATGACAAGCGCCAAGTGTCTCAGAACCCAGAATTAAGATTTATTTGCAGCAGGTAGGTACCTATTTCAGGAACATCTGCAAGCCTATCATTGATTTAAAAAAGACAGGCGTTACACAACGCCCTCTTACGTCAAGCGTGTTTGACGTCGTGCGTCGGCGTTTGCGCAGGTATTCCGGATAGGTATCTCTGCGCTGTTTGTAGGTATGGGTCGACATTTATCGAACATTTAGTTCGCGAAAATAAAATACAAAACGTTGGGCAGAGCTGCCAACTCGAGCATTACGTACTAACCAACCATGTCATAATGTTTGTGTAGCGTACGGGATAACGAGGCGCGCTGCATAAATATTTATTCAACGAATTTTGTTTTAGAAATAAGACGTTTGATGATAAAGTTGCAACATTTGGCTGTCACGGCCGCGCACGTTATTACGAGTAATTTATTACAAACTTAATTTGAGCAAACGCCTACGATTTCCATGCATTTACACTCTATTTCGACAGAGTAGGCAGAAACATTGTAATTTGTATAGAAGCGAAACTCTTACAGCCTTCATGAAACTTTTAGGGTGTGTAACATTATTTATATATCTAGATCGCGCTGCACTTTTTTAAGCTAGTTAATTGACTCAGGCGTGACTTTGCGGAAATCCATTATAAAATACAATAGACGATGTATATTTAGTAACTTAATCCGCTTAACTGTTCTTAAAGAGTCTTAGAGAACCCTGTAAGAAATCGACACGTGTTTCGTCTCTCAACGAGGCATCCTCAGGATGACGATTGTCTTGTTGCGAACTCGGACACGAACCACACGAGCCGAACGCAAAGTGTGCTTCAACCGCCCGACAACCCCACTTATATAGGATCGCTTATCGGCCCACCTCGGCTAGGATCGTTATCAGTGCGATAAGCAAACAATCGCAACAAAGGTGACATCGGTATACTCGTATTTAATTCGTACAACAGTGTAACGTTTCGTGTAGTGTAGCGATCCTATATAAGTGGGGTTGTCAGGCGGTTGAAGCTCACTTTGCGTTCGGCTCGTGTGGCTCACTTCGTGTCCGAGTTCGCAACAAGTCCATCGTCATCCTGAGGATGCCTCGTTGAGAGGCGAAACACGTGTCGATTTCTTACAGGGTTCTCTAAGTCTCTTTAAGAACAGTTAAGCGGATTAAGTTACTAAATATAGGTACATCGTCTATTGTACTTTTTTATGCTGTTGTGCGTGATAGCTACGTCTCAAGGTTTGATTCCGAACAACGCTGTACGCGGCCGTGCTGCGCGCCATAACTACCTGCCGCATGATCCCGAGCACCGCTGTGCGGCACTACTGTTCGTGGTTTACTTGTCAACATTCACGTGTTATCGCTGTGATGAAGAACGCCGCACTACTGGTCTGCTGTGGCGGCAGGGCGACACTGCCGCGCAGCAGTGCCGTCGCAGCAGTGCCGTCGCAGCAGTGCCGTCACAGCAATATCGCGCAGCATTGCTGCCGTGTTCGGAATGTAATCTCATATAAACCTATAGAAAATGAATGGGGACCAGTAGTGACGCAACTGCTGCTGCGGCACTGCCACGTACATCGTTTTTCGGAATCATACCTTTTCACTCGCGCCACGTCATTGTGCTGTAATTGCGCTTTTCTAGTGGGTGTGGTTTGGCGGCTAACGGTTGGAAGGACGCTATTTTTTTTTTCAACGTTTTGACTGTTTTGACTGTCCAGGTATCTACACATATTATATCTTGTACGTATGATACAACCAGTGGGTTTTTGTTTGGATAAAATCTTTTTTGGATAAACATACCTATAGGCTTCAAATAAAATTATAAAATTGGTCTATTATTTTACAGCTGGCTGATACTGAAGATAACTTCTTGTGTCTGCAATTTCTGTCCCATTGTAAGGAATTCCAAGTCTAACAAATAATTTTATGTAACTTTCACAGATATGTCTACATAACAGCAGTACTTCTAGTAAGTTACATAATACAGATGAAGTCATAAATGTGCCTGTTAAGTTAGCCAACAATGCTTAAATCAGCTAATTGTTCTATGGATATAGTATCACAATTCACAATACATCAGAGACATACCTTATGATCCCCCCAGGCATCTCTCTGGCACGAGCGGCCGCAGTAGTAGACAAACTGGCATCCTGAGCATTTCAGCACTTTGCCCCTGAAATGCAGCGAGACATGGTCATTGTGTGACATAATAGATCTTATGCACATTTAAAATACAAAAAAAGTACAACACCTGCACAAAATAGTTTTCAATACTTATCAATGTAGTAATGTGAGTAGTTATTAAGAAAATCAAAAGATGAAAACAACTTTAGTAAGTATGTTTTTTTTTTTCATGTTTAGCAGAATTATTATAGTATTTAAATGAAAAAATATTAAATAAAAAAAAATTAAAACTACTTAAATTAAAAAATTATGATTGCCTGAATTTCTGTAATATTTTTAAATAAGAAGTTTTGGTACTTAATTGTTTTCTTTTATTAAATTTTCATAAATATTAAACACATTTTTAAATATTTTTATGAAAATACACTTTAAAAAAACTATTATTAAGTATTTCAGTAGGTACCTACTATTTATTTCATTTACAATACATATATTATTTACATATTTTAATAAAAAACATAATGTACTTTTTATTAGTAACATTTGTTGTTTATTGAAACCATTTTATTTCATTCTAAATTATACATATTATTACATTGTAAAAAAAAAACAACTAAGTATGTGCCATACACATCGAATTTAAAAAAAAAAAGCTATTTTTATTAATTATTTGAGGATATTAGTAAGTCATAGTGGTAGTTTAATAAGGGCCTATGACCTGTAACCATTTCAGAATAAATATTAAACCCTCTTAAGCTGTAATGGAAAAAGTTATGGTCAGTGGGTTGTCTTAGCGGCGGTACACTATTTCAGCGGAGCAAACACTTTCTTTAACAAGATGAAGATGAAATCTTGTTATAAAATCAGATATTGTATAACTTACTACAGCCTTTTAATTTATTACAAGTTACTAATAGTGATGTACAATTTATTGACCTAAAATTTTTAACTAACATTTATTTTATGAAAGTAGAACCATATTTTGACACTTACTTTTCCATGCAACTATCGCACCGGCTTCCTTGTTCTTTAGACGACAAAACAAAAGCAAAAGGTTGTTCAGTTAGGATCAAATCACCAGCTTTTATTGAGGAATCCGTGTTTCTATACTTATTCTTCATATTTAAATCTTAAGTTATTTAAGTTATAACCTAGGACTAAAGCGTACGTATTCGATAGAGAATGTATTAGGAATGTCAACGTTCTATACTCGACGAGTTACGAGGCGAGGTGTTCTTGCGGATGCCGAAAATATGATTTGGCCTCGCTACCTGCCGGTCCAAATTTAACACTACTCAATACCGGTTACATTATTTTTAGTGAGGACGCGACTACAGCCGGCATATCAAAACGAAAAACAAACAAAAAGCAGCACTAATAATAGATCAGCATTTCGTCATGATGAGTAGAATGAGGAAAGGAAAGCAAGCAAATTATCGAAGTCTTGAAGAAATAAAATAATAACATCAACCGTTCCAGTTCCACAAGACCATGAAGTTTACCCTTTTCTGACAACAGGAAAGAAATATTTGAATCACTGCAAGCAAAACAGAGAAACAAACAGATCTGTGGAAAAATGGTTTTATTTCGTTCGTCGACTTTTGTTCTGACATTTGTGTTGTCGTCAATTAATGAAGTTCTGATATTCTCGTTTAGTACTGATCATGGTATAGGAAAACTGATATTCTCGACCTTCTCGTTCACGAAACTTACATCCGCAGCAGAGTACTTTATAACCTTAGGGTCGGGCCACACCTGCCGAACGTTCCGCGGCGGAACGTTCGGTTGAATACGTTCCTAATGTTTTTCAAGTTACCTATAACACATCAGCAGAACGTTACGTCCATAGAAATATGACGCGACGGAGCGTTCCGCCGCGGAACGTTCGGCAGGTGTGGCCCGACCCTTACATCTAAGAATACTTCGACACCCGTGTCCGTTTGTGTTTTGTATCTATTTGTAGTTGGTACATTATATTCAGTATGTACCATACTGTAAAACGTTTTTAGTTCTATTCTAATAAACAATGAACACACAATGCACATCTAGAAACGCAACGCGTAACAAGTTACAACGTGTACTGTTCAATGTAGATGTACTACTTACTCGTTTTTATTGATTAAAATGTTATACAAACAGAAAATAAATTGTCCTGGTTATGTTTATTGCACGCTGTTTACTTACATCATACTGATGCTGCAGTCCTGAGTACAAGCGAAAAACTTATTTTTTGGCTGAAAATACTGGAACCCATTTTAATGCCACAGAATGCCACTATTGTCAAATTTGACATAATGAAAAAAAAAACAAGAAAAAAAAATAAAACAAACAAACGTGGGTCGTGTGAACTCGTGTGTGTGGTTGTGCGTATTTTATCAGTAATAAACACAGAGTACATTTTATATAATAAAACGAGAAAATGTCGCTTATCATGACAAAAGCCGCGCTAGCGCTAAAAAATCCCGAGAGCAACTTTAAATTCGTTAAATTTGAAGCACACAAGGCAAAAAAAAAGTCAGCTGTCGAAAACAGTGAAAAAAGTGGATTACGACCTGAAACTCAGAATGCTAGTAAAGAATTAGACCTTAAGAAGATACGACATGAAGTTGTCAAATTTGGAATGTCCGGTTTCGACCCCACAAAGAAAGAACAAGCAAGAATTGCACTAGCAGTTAGTTTAGGTTAGTTTACAACAGAGACCTTTTCACACCTTTTATCTTTAAATCAATATCATCCAGTATATACCCTCTACTGTCTAGTGTAATAAGACAAAATTTAACGAGTGTGCATACCATACGTTCTTACCACAAACTCTATCCTTACAGGGTTCATGCAAAACCCTCCGCCTGCCTCTGTTGTTCAACATGGAGTATTTAGTTCAGTACTCTCTCTCTATTTACCACACTAGCATCCCCACAGAGTGTCATATAGTTTTCCAATAGTCTATCACTGCTCCGGTTAAGGCCCGGGCGTTAACGCGTTCAAGGACACTAAGTGAGACACAATAGATGTTTTATTGTTATAACGCTTAAGAGTGTTTAGTGTCCCTCAAAGTGTTAATCCATTCAATTTTAGTATAACGTGCCAAGTTATATTAAAACAAGTTATTTCATATTACCTTGTAATCATCTGTAACTGAAGTAGGAGTCTCATTGTCTTTATACAGTGATATATTAGAAACCACAGATAACTAACTAGATAACGCAAGTCCCTCCATCTGTACGAAAACCAAGCGTGCTGCTTTTTCGCACACACATGAAAAACAAATTTACTTACCAATGAAAGAAAACATTTCCAATGCCTCGGCCAATGTTTTCTATACCGTCTTTACAGCTCAATATGGCATTTTTCTAGATTTCCGGTGCCGATAATTGTAAATGAAAAACTCAGCTTACGATCATTGATTGTTTACTACGTTTTTTTGACACGCGAAGTACATACAATCGCGTCATCTAGTTAGATTTATGTCTGTGTTAGAAACATTCGAATCTACAACTAATATCTATTCTCTCCATTTACAGGTGCTAAACCTCCCAAAAAGGAGTATTTAAACTACAAAGAGCTAATGCAGAAGAGAAAACAAGAGAAGATAAAAGAGACGGAAGAGAAACAGCAGATGAGATCCAAGAGTGTGTTACAGACAAGTGGCAAGAAGAAGAAGGGAGTCAACAATGATGTTGGACATTTCCTTAGTAGTTATGGAAAGGTAAAGAAAAAAATTGACAAGTTCTCGTTTTTTTTCTTTTCTACTCCCACCAGAACGTTGCTAACCTGCTTGCTGGATACATGGAATGTAAAAAAAAATCCCAAACATGTAAACAAACACGAGTTTTAGGAAAAACAACTGTAATGCTTACTCATAAGGTTTAGTTTGCGCTACAACTTCATATTCTTTTTTTTTCAACAGTACTAGTCCGTCTAAAATTAACTTTATCTGTACTGTTATAAAGTTGATGTTTTTTAAGTGGAAAAACATCAATTGGAAATAAGGTTATAAAATAGACCTTATTTTGTTTGTTATAACTAAAACCAGCCAGTCTATTCTGTGAAACCTTAGGTGAAGTAAGCTGCCTTTCCACCAGATCCTGATGGGATTGGCACTATGGCTTTAACTTTTAAAGCTGTCATTAAATACTAATCTTCCATTAACTTCGCGCAGAAAGCAACATTAGCCTCGATTTTAATAGTTCTTTGAAAAAAATTAATGAAATCATTAGCATTAATGATCCATTATGTAATACTTTTAATCGCCTGAACATGTCTATTCTAAGAGCAAAACTAGAGGAAAGTTAAGGAGGCCAGCCTTAATCACTGCCGAAACTGATGTATCAGCAGCCATAGGAACCAACGTCTTTATTGTGAAATCAGACATTTGGCTTTTTCAACCAAATAATCTTAATTTTTTTTTAAACATCTTGCTAAGCAAAGTGCAGAACTTACCTTATGTTAGGACCAGTCTGGACTAGTTGGCTGAAAAGAAATGTATTTTGCAGATAACTTCTGAAGAAAATAATAGAAGTCAATTCATTATAACAGTGATTGGTGTATTGTTCTTTTTTATAACTGGATATTATACTTTAAGCATACTTTATGATTGCTTGGTGTGATGAGTCAAGAGATATGCCTACTAGTATGAGTTTTTTTTAATATTGTAGGTATTTTTTGCCAATGTGTCAGACATATTAGCTCGAAAAAAGGTTAACCGTCAATTAAGAGTCCATAATACCTCAGTTCAAATTCACTCCTTATCTCGATCGCACGATACTGCTCGCGGAATGAGCGACGGGAAGAAGGCTCCAAGGCGTCAATAGTTAAGGTTATTTTCTTTTACAGTATAAAAAACATTGTATCTGCTTTATAGTTATTTCAGTTATTATTACTTATTATCCAAAATTTCCGGCTGTCATTCGTGGATCTTTGACAGTCGTTAGGAGTCGTCAGAAGCCTGAAAGTCTGACACCAGTCTTACTAAGGGTATCGTATTACCCCGTTACGTTGTGGAGGTCAGATAGGCAGTCACTCCATGTATAATACTGGTATCCAGCTGCATCCAGTTAGACTGGAAGCCGACCCTAACATAGTTGGCTAAAGGCTAGGCAGGCAGTTAGTAAGCAAAATTTCATGTTGAAGTATTTTTTTAATACCAGTTTATTGCTCAGTCTGGAGGTAACTTTGTTTTTTCTTTTCTATCGATAATATTTTATGGAATCGTGTTTTCGTCAAACATAGTAGGTAAGTACTTAACATTAATCCTCAACTTTACCATATAAGTATTTCAAAATTAATGCTGCAGTATTTTCGATACAACAGAGGATCATGCTAAGCGATTTGAGGTATTATAGACTCTTAATGACCAGTATATCACTCATTTTTATTGTGCTTCTTTTTCTGTACCTAGTTATAAAATGTAAGCTAGTTTGTAAATACAATAGTATTTTATGTCATCTTCCACCAATTTCAGACCAGTAGAGATAGAAATTATATAATCTCAGGGCGCCTTCAAAACAATGGGAAAGGGAGGGGGCAAATTTGAACGCGCCCTAAATCTTAATTAAATATATCTCATGAAATTCTAATATAACGGGCTGCACTTATTCTAATACAATACTTTTTGTCCTTTCCAGGTAAATAAGAAAGATTTGAAAAAAGATGATAAGGGCTCAAAGAAGAAGAGGAAGAAAAGTAAAATTATATGAATATAATAAATTATTATTTTAGCATTAAGTTGGTTTCTTTATTACTTAACATAGTGGCAAATAATCACCTACCGCCTTGGTATTCGAAAAGAAATACTCGCAAGTTCATGTTCAGTGATTTTCAATAATTTTATGAACATACACACATACATTCGTAGAAACTCTCACATTCTTCCCATGGACCCCCATGGGTAGAAACTGCAGAACGTCACCTGCTACGATCCTTTTACTTCATGTGGTTATCTGGTCAAAGGCGGATCCACGATTTATTTCTGGGAGGGGCACATGGGCCAGACAGATAAGAAATGTCTCCCATTTCTTGTATTGCACTATGGTGTTTTTGGGATTCATTTATTTTTCAATGATGTTATAGTAGCCTACTTCTTCAGCGTTCGAGGGTGGCGAGTGTGTTGGATCATTCGGTTCCCTACAAAATGGTTGAGCTGGATGGTGCTGATCCACGCGTCATGTTCGTGAACGGGCGCCGTCGGTTGAAACTGGTCATCTCTTTTCTGCCAAGGCTTATTTTAAATCTTATACTTTGAATTGTCTCTATTTTTTTTTTCACATTATTCTCACATATAGAAGCAACAAGAATAATGTACCCAGGATTTTGTAATGTCTTTATTTAAAAGAGTGTCCTGGGAGTTTCTTGCCCGTTCTTCTCCACAGAGATCTACTTTTGGAATGGGCGACTAGCTTCAACTTTCTGACTAACTGACCGACTCTTTGACAATTCAAAAGTGCCTGTAAATGGTTTAATTGAAATAAATGCTTTGAGTTTGAGTTTGAGTTCATCATTGAAGCAATGTCTTGATAGATATACTCGTATATTCGGGTCAGTCCATTCAGTTGATTCGTTTTTATTTTACTTAAACCGTTTGGGGGGGGCGGGGGGCACGTGCCCCTGTGCCCCCCCTGGATCCGCTCTTGTAGGTGGTCTGGTAATTTTGTGAAATTCTTTAAAGACAGCAGATGCTGCTCGTTGGTAGTAGCACCGATAATGTAAGTAGGTAGTAGGCACACTGAATAGAACAGCAATGGTTAGCAGACAGCTGATGAGCTTTACCTACTCTGTAGAATGAAAATAATTACGTAGCATTTAGCACCTTTAACAATGATTATTAAATTCTATAACATTTAATAAACACATATTACGTTCTAATTACAGGTAAGAGTAATCAGGTGTGAAATGATTAGCACTCAATTATTAATTAGGTAGGTACTAATTGTAGCCGATTAATTAATCATCTAATATTGGGGATTATTAACTGAAACATAATTAATAATTGTGTAGGTTATTCGATTATCACCTAATTATACCAATTAATTAATCATACATAAGTACATAACATGACGCCAGTATTGCCCGAAGGGTTAGGCAGAGGTGTGCCTAGCCCACAGTAATCCTAGTATTATTTATGAAACCACCATAAACCACGCAGAGCTAAACCTTTTCTTTACAAGGCTCTACAAACTGACATCTTGGTCAAAATATACAGCTTATACAGTTTCACGGGCGTCGCACAGCCACAGACCCTCCTAAGTCCTATGAGCTTATGGTAAGAAATTAAGTCACTGGTATTGTGTCATCCAATAGTTCAATGGAATGGCATTTTGACCAAGATGTAAGATTTGTAGAATTAGGCCTTGAGTTAGGGGCTTGGCTGTCGGCTGATCTGATAACTTTTTAACAGTGAAAGCGCTATGTAGCCAAGTCTTGGCAACTTATTCACGTTGGGATTTCATTTCTTTTTGTAGGGTGCTCTATTAATTTTAATTTTAGCGGTGGACATTGTACTGTTATTATACGTACCTACTTACATGTTAAAATCATAACCCTTGCTTCTTACAAAGTCGGGTAAAAAAGGTATTTCTTGCACGCCAGCAGTTACTTTCTTCATAGCCAACGAAAAAGAGTTTCTTCATCGTAGTTTATCTAATAGCTTAACGACCTACGACACATAAAAAAAGCACAGAAAAAAAAGTATGCGGTCAGTTTGAAAAATCGAAGTCTTTTTTGTTACGGTAGACTATGTTATAATTTCTTCTTCTTTTTAGATTATTTCAGGTATTGGATTTCTATAAAAAAAAATGTTATAACGTAAACACATTTTATTGATAAAGTAAAATTTAAAAAAATGTCAGCTCATGCTAGTGATGATCACAAACTTTTTCTGATGTGTGTAGGTATATAGGTACCTAAGTATTATCCGTAAGAAATACAGACTTGGTTTGGTACCTCCTTTTTAATACTGGGGGTTGGAGGGAGAAATTTACAAATGTTTAAATTTTTTGTTGTTTGTGTGTAAATCCTAGCCTGCATACTTACCTACCAAATTTCAGCTTTTTAGAACGTCGGAAAGTGCCCTCTAGGGCACGGGTTTTGATGAGTGTGTGAGTCGGTTGTGTGACGAAATCGATGTATTTTAGGTATTAATAAAACCCAAAGTATGAAAGCTAGTTAGACAAATGAAGCATAGTGTGCTTAATAAGTCTGATACCTACATTATAGCCTGAGAATCCAGGCCGAAGCTATGAGGGTTTCAAAATACGAAGAAACGCTTCAAGAAAAGGTAATAGATAGGTAGTGCCCCTGCTTTTTGTTTTTGGTTCGTGTTGGCCGGGTACTACCGTGCCAGATCAGGTAATCGAACTGCGTCGTTGGACGAGTCGTCGCAAGCGCGATTGTTCAGTTGGAGTCCTGGGTTCGATCCACATATAGTATCATTAGGTTTTACCTACCAATTTTTCAGCAAGAGGCTAGAATCTGGATTTGTGCCCGATTAGATTTATGTAGTGAGTGACCATATTGGTGATGTTCTTCAGAAAGGTCAGGTGCGCATAGTACTCGCAACCGGCGCGGCGCGGCGGCGGCGGGGCGCCGTCCGTGTATGATCCAGATGTGTGAACGTAAACGAAGCAAACGGAGTAGGTATGTAAGGATTATAGCTTATAGCGGGTGCCGTCTGTGGCGGATTTGCCCTATATGGCCCAGTAGGTCCTGGCCTAGGACGGCCAGATATTAGGGGGGCCAATCGTGACAAAAAATTCACTGATGGCACAGATTAGGTAATCTGTGCTGATGCTAACAAGAAATAACTCAAAGTACCTATTTATATATTCTAAACGTTGGCGCACATTACGGCGGGCCGCACTGCACCGCATCGCATCGTAGGTAGGTATAAAATATGTCCAAATAACTAATTGAAACACGTCAAAGAATTTCGCGGCGCTAACCCGACTCATAGTTAACTGAATTTCTGATTTTCTGAATCGATTTAGATAAAAGTTGACAATAAAGTAAATTCATTATGTAGTCTATTATTGTCTATATTAATGATGGGCGCTGAGAAAGCGGCGGCTGATACTTACTAGGTACATAGCCTGCAGCTTAGGGCGGCCAAGACTGCAAAAAATCCGTCTCTGGGTGCCGTTCTGTAGTTTCTGCCACCATGGCAACAAAGCATGAGTTTTTTTTTTTTTTACCCACTTCGTGGTAGCTCTTGGTCTGCATCTCACCTGATGGTAAGTGATGATCAGCCCGAAGGTGGAAGCGAGCTTCACCCGGAATCCTAAACCACAGAGGAACTGGCTATCTTATCTGTAACTGCCGAAACACAACAATGCTGTTAACATTGTTGTTATGGCGACAGACTTAGATAAGATGGTAGCTAGCCAGGCGGGCTTAGAACAATCCCTACCACCAACCAAACCAAGCAGAAAATTTTGCTCCCACTGGGAATCGAACCCGGGACCTCTGGGTCTGAGACAGGTGGCTTAACCACTAGCCCACAGAGGCGGTTTATTTGTCAGTTCATGTAGGTATGTATGATGACAAATTGCCGACAGGTTCGCCCAGTATTAGATATAATGTGTAGGTACGTGATCTACATAGGTACGTATCTGGTGAAATGTGGGTTTATTAAGCACCTCTGATTACCCCTTTGGCAGAACAGACGTAACGATGCTATGTTATTATTAATGAAATGGTGTCTTAACTGACACCTAATTAATAATTACCAGGTGTGAAATGATTAGCACCCAATTATTAACTAAGTCCTAATTGTAATCGACTAATTAATCGCAAGGCATGGTTATTGTTAATGTAAATTGACACAGGATCAATAATGAGCAGTTTTAATTGATTAACACCTAATTATTAATTAGGCCCTTATTGTAACTGATTCATTCATCACTAGGAAGGGGTTTAAATGCATATAAAAGGGGCTACCCGTTGGTAATTTCAACATTAAACCACCAACTTGCAATCGTGAAACATCTAAGTAGTCAAAAATGGAACTCCATCTGCATTTGACCGTTGCTTTCCGTGCTTTGGACCGCAAATGGGGGACACCAGTTGATTTGGATACTCCTGAGGACCTCTCACCGTGTATTCCTGCTGTTGTAGACAGACCCACTGCTACATTCTCTTCAGAGGAATATCTGACCACAAGGAGGAGACCAAAGCCGTATTCACGTCGTGAAGAAAAAAGAAGAAAGCAGAATGTGAAAGTGAACGATTCGTTTGCAGACATATCATGTGCAAGAATACCTTCTGTGTCTGATCTTGAAGAGTTATCTAGTTTCAAAGGAAAATCTTGTTCAGGAACAACTGAGTTTTCAGTTGATCTGGATAGAAGTATCAGAGAATACCTCGATAACTATGAAAATAAGTTTGAAGGAGGTTCAACACTGACTCTGGATTCAGGGTTAGGAAGGAGCAACGAATGGAATGTATTCAGACTGTTTAAAGATAGTGCAAAATCGTACATCGATAAGAAGTGTAAGAGGGTACTTTTAAAATAATATAGTTAAAAAAATGTTTTATTTAGTTTTAAGTAATTTATACAATTATTAATGTGTAAGTTGTAAAATATTTTTCATTACTCTTTATTCTACTACTTTCTTTCTCTTTACTTTTCTTCTTCTCAATGTTTAAAAATTATAATTTTTCTATTTATTTGTACCTAATTAAATTAACCCACCTCTATAAATAGTTGTTAGATAATATATTGTAAAGAATATAATTGTTGCCTACACCTAGCTTTAAGTAATTTATATAATTAATAAGTTAAAATAAATTATTAACCGTAAAATATTTCTTTTTCTCATCTCATTCCATATTTATATATTTATACTACAAGTACCTACTTGTAATAAAAATCCTTAATAAAAGTCCTTATTGTGTAGTCGACTTCCCTCTTCCATCTCTCTCCTCAGTGTAAGTTCCTATTTATTTATTTGAGTCAAAATGAAACAACTTCATAAATGTTAAATATTTTATAGTTGAAAAATAACTAGGTATAATTATAATATTTACAATAACATAAATACATTAGTACATAGTATTACGCCGGCAAGTTCATTTTTTACAATAAATAGTTTTAAGCATTTCATTAAAAATAAAATACACAATAACTAACAATTAGTTTACACATAGGGCTCGAAATATTTAATAGCAGTCGTCATAGGTTTTTCGTTGATTTTGTTCGTTGTATTAATATTCTTCACGCGCATCTTTATATCCCTAGGCTTGAGCACACTCTTGTGGTTCGCACTCGGCGGCCTCAGGCCAAGGTAGTGCTTGCTCGGCGTGAAAATAGACTTAGAACTAAGACCAGACGTCTCTAAGAAGAAATCGAAGGTTCCCTTTGTTTTGGGCGCATTTATTTCTGGATTGTTGTTCAGTACCATCCGCGGCTCGCACTTCACAGTGTTGTAAGAGCCGCTGTTGCTCCCAGACGAATTACTGGACTCAATATCTGAGTTCCTTACAGATTCAGTCTCTAAATTCTCTATATTTGAAAGGAGATCAGGCTTATTAGACAACTTTGCGTTTTTCGACAAGCCCTTGTTCAAGGCACTCTCGTTATTTTCAAGAAAATTATCAGCGTTACCATTGTCATTCTTATTAGTAGTATTATGCTGATTATCTTTATCAGGTACATTGGTAAGATTTTCGGTTACAACATCAGACATGGAACCGTCACTGCTGCCGGAGCTGATGCGGTATTCCTCTGCAACTATGCTACCGAGTTCATCGTCTATCTTAAATTCTTCAAAATTTTGGGACAAATCGAATTTGTCCATGTCGTCGAAATATTCTGCTTTGTGCAATTCTGGATTGATCGATTGATTTTTCTCGGGTCCATGGTTGAACTGATTGTCTAGTTCTGTCAAATTGATCTGCTTGTTGCCTCCCTTACCGCCTTTGTTGATCTCAGATAGTATAGAAGACACTGTGTTGCCCATTTGTATGGAAGCACGGGGGTCTAATTTTGGTTGCAGAGGATGCATAGAAAAGTTAGTCAAGTAACTGTCGGTAGTTTGCTGGAAGGAGCGGCTTTGTTCATCGTTCGGCTTCTCATCTTCGTCCGGAATGATGATTTCAGTGACATGAGGAAGCTTAGGAATGTCTTTATCACTGATCTTATTCTGGATCCTTGGCAAAGATACCACTTTAGCAACGCTGTTCCTTGGACTGACGGCGTGCACTGGGTACTGCTCGTTGTGGATCTCGACCGTTGGCTGTGTGAGTAGCAACTCCCTCTTACCATTGCTGACTACTGGAACATTTATCTCTGAAATGGAACAGTAGTCAGGCTCTATACTGTTGACAGTTGCTACTTGTCCCACTTTCCTCGTCTTAACATCTGCAACCCGTTGGTTAGCCGCAACGGCTTCAGAGTCTAACTGCTCTGTCATTTGTTTGACATTGTTTTCAGCTTTCCATTTAGCCGAAAGGTTCTTTGGCTTTGGCGGCAGGGCGGGAGGAGTTCTTGGCACTTTTCTCTTATTGAATATCTTCATAGACCCGAGCTCGTTATCAATTTTTCTTTCAGCGACATTGTTAACGTTACGATTTTCTAAGTTAGCGGCCATATTTTTCACTATAGAGCCTCTTATTTTAGGAACCGCTGGTTTATCAATGGCTTGCACTGTACGCGGAATTGGCGCAGGTTTACAATCATTACCTTTCGTAATGATGGGCTCATATTCATTGCTGTATAAGCTTTGTATCTCGTACTGGAAGCCCTGAGCTGTGTTTGGCACTTCATAACTGTGTTCAGATGCCGTCTCTAAGCTAAACTTAACGATTTTATTGGCTCTCTTATCTGATCTAGGTAGCGTATTGCTGTTGTTATTGGGTCTTACTTTTTCATCATATGAGATACTGTTAAGAGTGGAGAACTGTACACGCTTTGTTGATGCTTTAGGGCTGGGTGCTTCACTAGACTTAGAATTGTCATTGCTGCTATCATCTAAAGAATTTTGAAGCAATATTTGATTTACGCACTCCAGTACCGGATTATTTTTATAAATCTCATTAGTAGGGTTGTCATCTGCATCACTAGTGCTAGCATACCAATTTTCATTAACTTCAGCATTAGCCGCTTGTTTGTTTAGGTTTGATTCTATATTATTATTCTTATCATCAAACCTGGAACTGAATCTCTCATTGTTATTCATTATGTTATTGCACAATACTTCATTTTTAGCGGCTACTACTCCAGCATCAAGTATGCCACTGTTGAAACCAACGCCCAATAAGTCATCTGTTGATTTAGACTTATTACTTAGTGGTCTTTGATCCAAACAGTCTCCTTCTTGTTCTGGGTCACTAACATTACAATACCAGGGCTTCTCGTTGCCCTCTTCGCTGAGAACGTTACTCAGGAAAAGTTGTCTGTTTGCTTTTATTTCATCTGACGCTTGCCGTTTAATTCCATGTAATCTCTCCATTTTTGTAGAATAAGTTTTCTCGGATTCACTGGCGGTGTTTTCTTGTTCTTTTCTGGCAGCTTCGCCAATGAGCTGGTCAATTTTTAAAGAAGCTTTTCTGATATCATTAGCTATTTGGTTGGCGGTGATTTCGTCATCGTGGTTTACTTGGTAACTCATACCAATGCATTCTTCAGCACTACTGCTGTTGTTTGCTTGGTTAGTGTAACCCTTCTGCATATTGTCTGCATACTTGTTGTTGTTCTTTCTTCCCGAATATTTCCTCGACCTTCTGAAGACGTCTCGTCTCACAAACGCTTGTTTATTTTTGATAAATGTACCTTTGCTACCGTTACTAGCAGTGTTCCCTTCTTCACTGGAACTCGTATTGCCGTAAACAATTTCACTCTTCGGCAACTGAAAGCTCTTACTTAACCTAGTATTTTTTTGGAATACCGGTGGAGAATTTCTTTCACGATAACTACAGCTTCTAACGAACGTATTTTGAAATCTGGAATCAGTGCTTTCTAAGCTCTGGAATTCCGGATCTGTTTCAATGTTGGTCTGTTCGCTGGTGAAACCGAGCAGTTGCTGGCAATTGCTGCAGTAAGATTTGCGTGCTTTCAGTTTAGCAATTTCTTCCTGTTGTGTTTTAATGATTTTCTCTTTTTGGTGGAGTGCGACGTGTATTTGTTTCTGTTCCCTAGTGAGGCGAGACTCTAGGAGGACTAAGGATCGTAGTACCAGTGCTAGTTGGTCTTGTCTGAGCCGCCTCTCTTGCGCCGCCTTTTTGTCCCTGGCGGCGAGGGCGTGTCCCGCCTCCACCAGCTGGTGCCTCTGCTTCAGGACGGACTCGGACTGCTGCTGCAGAGCGTTGCGCACCGCGTCCAATTCCCGCCTCAACTCCATCGCTTCTGAGCTGCTATCCATCTGGAAAGAGAGAGAAGTATTCGTCAATAAACAGTCAACCCGTAGTCGTAACTATTATTGCAATAACAGCGACATTTAACTTCATAAAAGGTTCGTGCAGTCGATTTAAAAGATCAATTCGATAGCGGTGAAATGTCAAGTACGATTGATGCACGTTTCCTTATACGACTGAAAGAAATTAATGTCGTCTAATGACGGTGCGTCTTTGATCATCGCATAAACACTGTACCTAATTATGGTTATCTTGTGTAGCGACTAGCGATGCAACGAGCGGTCAGAGTCCACCACGCAATAGTTAACGAGGTCACTGGCCAAGAAATAAAGTCTTGTGTACAAAAGTAATCAAAAGCGGAATATTTTATAATTAATTTAATTAAGTTACAATTTGCTGATAGAGATCGGTGAATTCTCAGTTCTGTTACGTGACAATAAAGTTTAAAATACAAAGCAGGTATTTCGTCGCTGCTTTTAATGTTTGATAAGAAGAAAATCAGAGCATAACTGAGCTTATCGCTTGCGCGGGCGCAGATAAGACATTCAAACGCGGGAGAATAATGTTTTTCATAGTGTTATCATCACCGTAATCTCACACTTCCTTGTTGTTTTATTTAAAAGTTTGATAATGTCAGTGTGCTAAATGTGAGGCCATGACTTCGCGACACGATGACTCATCATAAGTCAGGGCCGATAATACCAATGGCAATTATGTCATTCTTCTGGTATTGGTAATATTGGGTCACCAATTGAAAAAATGAGGAACAGGGTGTAAAGTTCACTCATCCTCTAAAGAAAAGGGAGGATCCTCCGACCAGACGGGTGTCGTGTCTGGCGGGCAACTGCCCAACGATTGATGTCGGGTAGTCGCAATGTCGGTACGCGGTAAACTCTTAAGGCGACGATAACCTACTTTTAAGGATTTTATACTGAAAATTACTTCTAAACGAGTAGTGTTAATGATTTGGAAAAAATATATGTTAAATTAGAGCATTTTCTTAATAACTTAATATACGAATATTTTACAAATTATGTTTATATCATAGTGAAGTTTTTTTCATAATATCTATACGCCCAAAGGTTTGTTTATGACATTTTACGCACTCGTTTTCGTTATAAATCATTGTCTATTTCACTAAATAAATTAATACATATAAATAGATAATAAATCAATAAAAAATTTATTAATAAATACTAAATAAAGAAATAATTGACTGATTAGTATGCATAATATTAGTAACGCGCACCAACGAGTTTGAGCCGGCTTCGACTAGCGTACCCTTAAGGAAGTAGCTATTACAGGTAAAATTGCTTACGAACGTATATAGATGTCCAGTATGGCAATATAAAACGCTACCATTGGTAAGCAAAACGATTCGTTTGTTTTATAGGAACCAAGCATACCTATGCCATTCACATGCGAAGGTAAAAATAAAGAATGTATACTTTAATCATGTTAGAGGCAAGGTAAGAGTAGTGTCAATGGCGGCTTGACAATGTCCGAGTGATACTTAACCTCTATGAAAGTATGTTATAGCATTGACGAAAGTTTATACTGTCTAGCCCCCGGCTTTGAAATAGCTGGCTATAATATGAGCTCCGGAGATTTCATATACCTATTATGTATGGTTTGTTCCAAAACTATTAATAATAATAATAAATAATCATTTATTGTACACAGAGAAACACATAAGGTTAGTTAAACACTAAACATGACTGTCTAGGTACAGGTGGATGTCAAAATCAGGTAGAACATTTGGCTCCCGAACTAAGTATGTGATGATAATGTAGGTAAATAAATGTGATCCATTTATTTTGAAAACGTAGCTACCAAATGCCATATTGGTAGTGCCACTTACAAATTGAGTGCTTTAATTTGATCAATAATTTGAATGTTTACATTCTAATTTTAAATCACTTTAAAGAATGTTTATCATTAGACAATTTGAGGTTAATTTTATAACCTCAATTTTCGACGACGATTTTTCAAATATGTACCTACTTACAATAATTTTAATAATATTATTCAAACAATAATTGTTGGAAAAATTGGTGACATAAAATTTAAACCTAACTAGGTACTAACCTTAAACCTACAGTACAGATGAATGTGTTACATTTGCGTAAGAATTTATCCTGAACAGAATTTGTTTACAATTTCATCATATATTTTTGGAACTGACAATAGCTGTAAAGTATCCTGATGAGTGATGAATTGATGACACAGACAGACGACCGAAAGTAATACTTTTTTTGTCTGCGGAAACTAAAAAAATATACCTAGGTACAGTTTTTCGAACTTTTTATCTACGAAAACCGTAATATAATTATGTTAAAACATAACATCACGCCTATTACTCGAAGGGTTGGACAGATTGGTATGGTAACACCGACACTAGCTAGCGTTAGCTTTACGCTTTAGAAAAATCGATTGGACAGAATCTAAAAAAAAGCCTAAGAGCCCTACTTTCCTTATTCAACAAAGAAAGAGGTTTCAAAATTATGATTTGGTTGGTTCCACAATTTTACAGATTTACAGTTCACTTGGGAGTCTTGGGACAGTCAAATAGTTCCAATCGAGGAACAATTTTAAGTAAATATTTGTACCTATTGTATCACTTTTGAGTACTTAACTGTCAACAGTAATATAAATACAATTAAAATAAATTAAATGAGAAATGTTATTTATTCATATATTAATAGAGTCAAGAGCACCTATACCTACTGTGGTATCTATCTACACGAATATTATAAAGGGAAAAGATTTGTATTTTTGTATGTTTCTATTTTGTTTGTACCTAATGAATAAACTCAAAAACTAATGGACCGATTTAAAAAATTCTTTCAGCATTACAATGCTATATTATCCAGAGATATATAATTTATCACTGAGTGACATAGGCTATACGGGGTGGCAGGGACATCGACGCGAAGCCGGTTACCATGGATTCAGTACATGATTCTGAACCCCCCTGCGTTGAAATTTTTCGTCGGTTATTTAAAAAAATATCTGCTGATCCATACATTTTGACGGCGTAGGTATTGCACTTTTCTATGAAACAGCTGTTTTAAAATTTCAACGTAGGGGGGTTCAGAATCATGTACTGAATCCATGGTAACCGGCTTCGCGTCGATGTCCCTGCCACCCTGTATTAATTATAAAGAAATCACGCGGGCAAAGCCGCTGGCGGAAGCTGTCGTTTATACTTATTATTATTATTGTAAATTCATCATTTCCAATGAAGAGTTTTAAAACGTATAATTTTTTATATAAATAAATAATGTTCCTTATCCTAATTGCATGACATAATAGCAAAATGGTAACGTTAAAATATCACTGTTATGTTTGCACTAATAAAAAATTTTTTTTTTTTTAGTTTTAGTTTCACTCTTGATTTGATGGATCAGCACCCTAATTACGTAATGCACGATCAATTTTAAATTGAAACCAATTGAAAAAGATTGCTAGTCCATTGCTTCATAAGTTCGACAAAAATAAATTGAGCAGATGTTTTTTGTCGAACTTATGAAGCAATGGACTGGCAATCTTTTTCAATAGGTTTCAATTTAAAATTGATCGTACATTGCGTAATTGGGGGGCCGGTTTATTTAGATACTTACATGAGGGACGTGCATAATTTTTCAGTATTAACTGACTATTAACTTAGTTTTAGGTTCCGGAGCTCTTAATCATAAGCTGTTCTCGCGTCGAGATCGCGAGCAAACTGGCAGGCAATCCCAGTGCGCGTGAGTGTACGGTAAACAATCAATTAATGCATTGAATTTCACATATAAATCAAAGGTCGGTCATAGTCACTGCAATGGACTTCGATCTGTGTTTGTTTTGATGCTCGATTAATAACTTTGTCGACGTTATTAATTTATAATGTCAACAAACCGTCAATTTTTATGATAATCAGCGGAAAATATTGTTTCATAATCATTTTAGGCCCATACCTAATATACTGGCGCCGTAGTAAATACGACGTAGAAAGAAACCTGCCAGCAAACCTTTTTTTTGTGTAATTAGTTATGAAAAAAAAAGTATTTTTATAGGCCCTACGTAAACCTACCTAGGGCCTCTATAAATACTTTTTTATTTTAAACAGAAAGTGCAGTCCTCTAAAGTAGGAATGCACTTTCTGTCTTGTTTTGAAGAACAGTCTGTCTGTACCTGATTCACCTAAAGCTAGAGTTTTCTTTAGACTATGGTGGCCGCCATATAGCGTCCGTAATATACCGGCGAATCACGTCACTAAAACGCTATGTTAGTAATTTGGTGTGTTTCCCTAGGGATCATTTTTTGGCACCGTAAAGTAAATCCCCGGTGCCATAATTATCATGAAGGCCATCACTGCGGTAGTTATGTGGGGGCCACCAGTGTCGTAGGAAACCGTGCTCTCTATTAAGGCGACGATAACCGACTTTTAATGATTTTATACTGAAGATCACGAAAAAATATATGTTAAATTAGAGCACTTGCTTAATAACTTAATATAAGAATATTTTAGATTATGTTTATATTACATAGTGAAATTAATTTGTAAAGTTATGTCTAACGCAAGATAAAAACGGAGAATCACAAAATCTATCAAGAGGTTTTTTCTGAAACCTCCACCATTTTAAAGATAATTTAATTATTGATACTTTAGTATACATGTTTTATTAAAATACCTTTTGTTTTATGTATAATAAATTAATAATTCGTCTAATTTGGCACAGCGCTCCTTGATGGGCGAGTGTTATTACTGGCTGAACACGCAAACTAATTAACTACTCAAGGTCAGTGGCATATATCTGCGTCTTAAGTATAATGCAAAATGTATTACTGAAATTAAGTGTTACATTTTCCGAAGTAGGTAAAAAGCTTCATTTCCATTGCCAAGGTCGATACCGATACCACTTATTACATCATAACTTCTAATTAATTTAAATTAATTCCTCGAAACAACTATTGTAAGTTTTATTTGAAGCGTAATTCCTTCTTCATTGTTCTCATTTACATAGATAAACACTAAATTGATGCATTTGTCATTCATGAACATAAAATAACTCCTGAGTGTACAATTGCAGTTCATGCCTTCATTGATGATTCAGTGGGAACATAAAAGAATGTCAGTAATTTAATCTTTATATTATACCTGATCAAGTTATTGCTGCTATTAAAGGTGTTTTTATTAGATATCAGCACAAACCGTTTGAAACTTATCAATTTTATATACCTAATATTAATAATAAATTATGTTCCACATCATATAATGTATGTTTAGTGTATTTAATCGTAATTCTAAATTCATTGCACTGTATACAAAGTTTGCATGAAATAAAGAGGCTTTTTTATTTTATTTCTTAATTTTTTATATTTTTTGTTGTTGGATATCAGCAGCGAAGTATGTAATGGTTGAAAAAGGTGCAGCTACAAAATAATATTCTTACCTATAGGTGCGTAATAGATACCTACTCGTTGTTCAGGGTGAATTTTCAAAAAGTGTGTTTTCTTTGTGATTGAAAATTGAGCTAGGTAGGTACTGTAGGTAGTAGCGCTGTCGGTGAGATATTCCATTATTCGGATAATCAATAGAACTGCCAGTTTTGTAACTATTCAACGGAAAAGTATTACTCTGAAATTCAACGAAACGTTGTGGGAAAGAAGTTCCACAAATCTTTCAGAAGAGATTTACCATCTTATCTGATAAATAAACAGAGCTGCGTGTGTCATCCTCTGGCCGGAAAATGCTTGAAAACATACCAAAGACTATTCTATACAATGTCCCATACAATTCATTTGTAATTTCATCCATTAATAAATGTTATTAAAGAAACAAAACTCCCTGCATCCGCTGACATAACCGCCATAGTTACCAGTCGAAGGAAGTCGCTTGTTATGCGTCCGCGCCTGCGCAGTACTGCTGCGTAAACCTATAGGTTATTGCCACAGGAAATTCTAAGGATATCACGGAATAACGGCTATATATTTAATTGCTATACAGGGCGGCAGGGACATCGACACGAAAACTGTTACCATAGATTCAGTAGGTACGTGATTTGAAACCCGGGAGTATAAATTTTTCGTCGGGTATTAAAAAAAAATCTGCTGGGCGATACATTTTGACCGCGTATGTTTTGCAGTTTTCTATGAAACAGCAGTTTTGTGTTTAATAACCGAGGAAAAATTTCAAAGGGGGATTCAGAATCATGTACTGAATCCATGGTAAAAGATTGCGCGTCGATGTCCTTGGTACCCTGTATATGTAAATCTTAATTTGATATATTATGTAGATATTATAATTATGTACCTAGGTTTCTGCGAAGGAAGGTTGAAATAATTTAGTAAGTACAATAGTTATTACCTAGGTTGTTGTTTGGTAGTGCATAGGGGCCTATTGATGATAATGAATTACATTTGCATATATCCTCGGTAGAATACTTGCTGACTTGCTTGTATGGTTCTCAGGCTTATTGGTGACTCGAGACCAAATAAAAAACCAAAACATAGCGCTGCGAATAACACAGAAGAAGCATGCCAAAACTACACTTCCGCTCTGTGCATATGTGTGTGAACGTGTCACACGCACACATTTACAACCATTTGCAATCAAACTACACCTCACTAAGTGCACACAACACAATCATGTTTACGAAACCGACCTCATGTCACTGTTGACAGCTCTATGTCTTGGTTTTTATTTAGTCACTTGACGACTTTTCAAGAATTTAGAATATCTTTCATGATAAACAACTTACCTACCGACCTAATGATATGAATGGTAGCCACACACGTTACGATTTGCTTGCGCAAACTTAGGCTTGCGCAAATTTGCTTGACGTCGGTATTGACCACACACGTTACGATTTGCTTGCGCAAATTTGCTTGACGCCGGTATTGACCACACACGGCTCAAATTTGCTTGTGATATCATTTCTGTTTAGAGACCGTCCAGGTGTGTTATGGTAGCCACACACGTTACGATTTGCTTGCGCAAACTTAGGCTTGCGCAAATTTGCTTGACGTCGGTATTGACCACACACGTTACGATTTGCTTGCGCAAATTTGCTTGACGCCGGTATTGACCACACACGGCTCAAATTTGCTTGTGATATCATTTCTGTTTAGAGACCGTCCAGGTGTGTTACGGGGTAATGGCATCAATTGATGACGCTTTGGCAATAGTAGGAGGAGGCGGAGCGCGCGAGGGAGAGACAAATGTTGCGACCTCGCGCCCCTAGCCGCCGCCGTAGGAGACGCCCTGGGCGTCGGGAATCGCGAGCCGATTTCCGGCCACCGTAGGCGCGGGCTTGCGGACGGAGAGCAATGGGTAGCTCGATTGTTGATAAAAAAAAACATGAGGGGCAGTCTTTGGGGACTGCCGATGGAAGTGAAAACAGTATCCTATAATATTATGTTAATCCAGGTAATAAACTATCTATCTGCCTCATCCAAATCCTCGTGAATTCATGCAGGCCTAAGTAGTTTTTGTTAGGTTTCTGCTCAGATATTGTGCACAACGTCTAATGATTGAAATACTATCTTGAATTCATGCAAGACTAGTACTTTTTGTTAGGTTACTAACAAATTCTACTCTCCCTCCGTCTTACGAATTTTCGATCAGGTTACGTGTCCTGACGCAAGTTTAACATTTTTTACCCATCCCAAAAAAGTGCACAACACCGCCAAAGAAGTTTTTGCTTCAAAAAACTACTGAAATTGGAACACATGCCCCACACTGCAAACTCAAATTTGCACAAGCTTGGAATCGAAAATTGAAAATCACACAAGCCTAGAAATTTGCGCAAACCTCCCACACACGTAACGATTTGCTTGCGCAAGCCTAAGTTTGCGCAAGCAAATCGTTACGTGTGTGGTCACCAAAAATCGCTACAAAAAAAAATATACGTAGGTACAATAAACCGAACCATGTGCGCCGCGACACGACTGATTTCAATGAATTTCTATGAAGTACCTTCCGATGCTAGCGACACGTCGACACGTCGGCACGTCGCCTTCTTAAAAATACATAGAAACCAGTCCTGTCGCGGCGACACGTCGCCTGCAGTTGCCGCCTGTGATCAACTACGGAATTGTACCCGGCGCACGCCAATAAAGCTCCCAATCGACAAGATTTTTTCCGACACCTTCAATCGTCTTCATCGTCATATTTCAGCCAATAAAACTTCCTCATGAATCACTCCGTCCATAGGTGAAAACCGTATGAAAATCCGTTCGGTAGGTTAAAGAAATCTACTGAAATTTGAACACATGCCCCACACACGCTCAAGCAAATTTGCGCAAACTCAAATTTGCACAAGCTTGGAATCGAAAATTTAAAATCACACAAGCCTAGAAATTTGCGCAAATTTCTTCCCACACACGTAACGATTTGCTTGCGCAAGCCTAAATTTGCGCAAGCAAATCGTAACGTGTGTGGCTACCATTACGCGGTAATGGCATCAATTGATGACGCTTTGGCAATAGTAGGAGGAGGCGGAGCGCGCGAGGGAGAGACAAATGTTGCGACCTCGCGCCCCTAGCCGCCGCCGTAGGAGACGCCCTGGGCGTCGGGAATCGCGAGCCGATTTCAGGCCACCGTAGGCGCGGGCTTGCGGACGGAGAGCAATGGGTAGCTCGATTGTTGATAAAAAAAAACATGAGGGGCAGTTTTTGGGGACTGCCGATGGAAGTGAAAACAGTATCCTATAATATTATGTTAATCCAGGTAATAAACTATCTATCTGCCTCATCCAAATCCTCGTGAATTCATGCATGCCTAGTAGTTTTTGTTAGGTTTCTGCTCAGATATTGTGCACAACGTCTAATGATTGAAATACTATCTTGAATTCATGCAAGACTAGTACTTTTTGTTAGGTTACTAACAAATTCTACTCTCCCTCCGTCTTACGAATTTTCGATCAGGTTACGTGTCCTGACGTAAGTTTAACATTTTTTACCCATCCCAAAAAAAGTGCACAACACCGCCAAAGAAGTTTTTGCTTAAAAAAACTACTGAAATTGGAACACATGCCCCACACTGCAAACTCAAATTTGCACAAGCTTGGAATCGAAAATTGAAAATCACACAAGCCTAGAAATTTGCGCAAACCTCCCACACACGTAACGATTTGCTTGCGCAAGCCTAAGTTTGCGCAAGCAAATCGTTACGTGTGTGGTCACCAAAAATCGCTACAAAAAAAAATATACGTAGGTACAATAAACCGAACCATGTGCGCCGCGACACGACTGATTTCAATGAATTTCTATGAAGTACCTTCCGATGCTAGCGACACCTCGACACGTCGGCACGTCGCCTTCTTAAAAATACATAGAAACCAGTCCTGTCGCGGCGACACGTCGCCTGCAGTTGCCGCCTGTGATCAACTACGGAATTGTACCCGGCGCACGCCAATAAACCTCCCAATCGACAAGATTTTTTCCGACACCTTCAATCGTCTTCATCGTCATATTTCAGCCAATAAAACTTCCTCATGAATCACTCCGTCCATAGGTGAAAACCGTATGAAAATCCGTTCGGTAGGTTAAAGAAATCTACTGAAATTTGAACACATGCCTCACACACGCTCAAGCAAATTTGCGCAAACTCAAATTTGCACAAGCTTGGAATCGAAAATATAAAATCACACAAGCCTAGAAATTTGCGCAAATTTCTTCCCACACACGTAACGATATGCTTGCGCAAGCCTAAATTTGCGCAAGCAAATCGTAACGTGTGTGGCTACCATAAAAGTAAGTATGCGTAATAAAGTTAATAATTATCATCATTACTTTGTCTAATTCGATAACGCCTTCACATTGCACAACTCTTGGAAACTGACAAACAAAAACACACACTCATTTCGCTTAGGGGTCACTATTTGCCACATCTTTTCAAACACACACTGAAAAGGGATTTCGTACACATATTAGTTCAACATGTTAATAGATTTACAAAGAAGTGTTTGCTCAAACCTGGCATTAATATGTTGGATAGTTTGCACACGTGCCGCCGATAACACAACGTATGGTAGTGCCTTCTGTAAGTACAGCGTGTTGACTGACTGTCGATGATAAGCATTCTATTAGTAATAAACACTTGCCTACGTTATCAAGGACTTATAACTCGTACAAATGTATCTTTAGTAAACACTAGACAATATTATACAAGTGACGTATTTACCTATGTCCAATCTTCAAGACCTCTTTTTCCGACAACGGGCGAAGTAAAAAGAAGGGTTACGATTTTGAGCGGTATGTATGTATGTTCTGTTCCCTTCATAACTTAGAACTAACTAAGTAAGTACTTATATTTGACAAATGAGTATCTTTGGAAGAGTCTTGATCGTCCGCTGGTTATAGGCTATGTGGCGTCATATTCACAGAATATGGCGCCCTTTAGAGGACTTAAAATATGACGAACAAAAAAAAAATGGAGTCACACGTAACCTGCTCGATTAATGCCCTAACACGACGTGTGACTCCGGGTTTTAATTTGTCTGATGTCTTGTTTAAATTATTCTTTTTTTATTGGCGTTTTTGTTAAGCTTCCAGACAGTTTAGACCATGGAAAAGATTTCATTTCTGCGTCACACTTTAAAAACCTGTTACCTACTTGATAGCGTCACTCTATCCACCTGACTACCTATGCAAATATCTGTTTTGGAAGAGTATAATGACCTTTTCTTTACTCATCTACATAGTAATCCATTTCTTATAAAAAATCTCTACAAAAAGAAAAATAATACCTAGGTCTAGTTTATTTATTTATTTCTCATTCTTATTAATTTGTCCATTTTCATCAACTTCTTAAATACTTGTCCAGTACCTATTTAGGAAGTTACGAACTATACTCCTTAACCAAAAAACTATGGCCATATGTGACCCCATTGCCCAAGGTTAACTCTCGGTAATTTCACGGCATACCATTTCAGAAGATTGCGTACCTATTACAATATATTATAATACATACTCATTGGTAAGTAATTAGTAATTAAATATGTAACACGCGCCTTGAATGGTCGGAGGAAGTCACGGCCGTTGACTCGCGATAAATAGGAGCAAGCATTCGTTCGTAGCTATTCGTAGCTATAGAACAAAACATCTATGCTTATAATAACATTAGAATAATTTATAATTTGGAAAAGTATGTTTGAACTTATGAAGCAATGGACTGGCAATCTTTTTCAATTGGTTTCAATTTAAAATTGATCGTGCATTGCGTAATTGGGGGGCTGGTCCATCTGGTCTCGATTTTTTCTGAATGAAAAGGGATTTATTCAGAAAAAATACGACTTTTCACTTGAACGAAGCAATGGGCAGAATTCTTGCTGGCTTTACACATTACTTACCTACACAATAGCATACCTAGACTATTCTTATAACTTATTCTTTGAATAGTACTCAAGTCCCACTCCATTATGGCGATGAATAGGGAAGATTTTATGTGCTTATAATAATTATGAATCCAAATAGATAACAAATAAAAAAATTAAATTCTTTCGATTACAACATGTGTATGATGAGCTTCTTTAGTAAGTATTAGGGGATTTTTCGAAACTCTAATCGCAGATCAGGCGAAATGGAGCCTCGAGATATAGACTACGAATTCTAAGAGAGGTTTTTACAAGAATAGAATAAAGTCACGGGCGACAGCTTGTGTATTATTATTATTCTAATTTGTGTTCGAGAATCAGGATATTATTTTATCTGCGTTTTACTCTCGCTAACGGATATTTTACTGTTAGGTGCAGAAGAAATGAATATGCGTATGTATTATTAGTATTATTAAATTTTTTTTTGTTCAATGAATGTGTGCCAATGTTCGGCGGTTGAACTATACCGTAAAGTTCACTGTCAATCTTCTGTATGAATGTACGTATTATGCCCTCTTTGGCCCCATAGAATTCTAAGGATCTTGAAAGGACAGTTACCTAAACCAACTGTTTAGTGATCAGAAAATGGTGCCGATTCTCTTGTACACCGAACTAAACTATCACTAAAATTCCTTACTTTTGGCTATGAGAATCATAAAGCTATTCTGCAAAAAAAATTCTCTAAATAAAAATAATTTTGACACATTTAAAATCGAATTTGGTCGACTCCACGTGGTACTTGTTGGCTCTACCCCTTGATTTTTTTTAGAGCCGGAGGCACGCATAGCACAGCAGGCAGCCTCGACGTGTTTTATATGGAATTTTTCACTTTTGTATGGAAAATTTGAAAAATTATTACCTACATACAATGTTGAGTTATAGGGGTTTATGGGTTTCATAGAGGGGGTCGAAATTTTCATTATTTTTGCGATAGGACGCACCATTTTCGAGATATAAGCAAATGAAAAAAACGATACAGTACTGTTTTTGCACCTGAAGTCAGTGTTGGTGTGAATTTCAGTTCATGACAACAAATTTTATTTCACTCCTTTTTAATTGTGTTTAAAAATAGTCCGTTTTAGTTGGATAATCAAAAAAATTTAGGTGTACTTAAAACGTAAAATTCAGAATAGTAAAATTAGCATTTTCACTAAACTAATAACTCAGTATAGTTAAGTTGTGTCACTATTGTCAATTTCAGAATGGGAAATCGTCGTTTGACAGGACTAAACGAAATTTTGGTGATTTTTAGTCTAGTTTAGAGGCATTTGTGACAAGAGAATCGGCACCAATAGCAGTCAAAAGAGATGTTTATATAACAAAACTAGCACGAGAAAGTTATAATTTCCTTGAACACATAATCTCAATCAAGTTCAAATTATTGCCTGTATGTAACATAGGTAATTCTCAAGCACACACGAAAATGATTTAGGTAAAAAAACGTTTCTCAGAAACCTTCTAACTCAAAAGCAAAACAAAACGACACACTCAAAACATTCTAAAAACCAATTACACATGCGCCCACGCAACGAAATCGTGAAACTTCGGGAAATCGAAAGTGGCCGAGGAATGGCCCATTGTCTGTTATGATAAGTTCAAAGAATTTATTAGCACCGCACCGTGTAAACGGGTTATGGGAATTGAATGCGTTTACTTACTTACCTACTAAAGAAAGGTTATTTAGGAGTTTAGAAGTGAGTAGGTAAACTGGCTCCCGCAGACAGGCGCGACAAGACACTGGTGGAACAATTTCTATGAAAATCTCACGGAAAAGGTTCTATCGGTGTCGCGTCACGCCTGTCTGAGAGATCATTTAAGGTTTATCGAGTCAAAACATCTATTAAAAACGTATTTTATTATGTAGGTAGTGGTTGAGAAATAATGTAGGTAGGTAATAAATAACATATTACTAAAATACCTACAATTACATAGTATTAATTGAGATCAAAATAGGCTGAAAACCTGCGTCAAAATAACATAAGACAGTCCCCTAAAACGCCCGCCCTTCACCACTTCCTAGTGATTTAGCTGGTAGAAGAAGTGGCGCAACCAACTTCCCATATAAACAATCAAGGCAGTTGAAAGAAGAAAAACTATACAATTTTCTTCGATTGATTATCTTAATCTGCGCGTGATTATATATAAGTACCTACTAAGCCATAAAAAAGAGTGAAGGAGTACATACAAGTTTCACAAGATCAATAGTAGGTGCAAGCTAAGTACAGCATTCTGTCTAGGTTTGTTTATAGACCTAAATCCAGGCGAAACTATGTCGACAGACCTAGAATAGCGAGTCGAGTCTAGTTTTTCATAAATCTCATACAAAATACAGTTCCGTGTTGATGTTGACTCGCTCTGGGTTAAAAACAGTGTCATACAGAATAAGGGTTTACCTAGCTGATACACGATATATCATATAAATATTGTGAAGATCTAAATACAACCTTATTGGAGAAAATTAGGGTCGATTTTTAAATAATTTGTTTTTCATCCCACCATCTCGGAAAGAGTATTTTTAATCTTCAATATCTGAGTGGAAAAGCCGTTTTTATTCGCTAGAGGATAAAGTAAATTGAATTTAGAACATCGTGTGCACTAAGTTTGTGAATTAAAAAAAACATTAAACCTATTTACTGCTACCTCTATGGTGCCGAATATATCATACAACTTTTTTTTAATTTTTTTAAAAACTCAGACTCGGAACCTTCTTGGTGTTCTTTTTTCAATTTGCTTTGTACGCGGTTCTTTACGCGGCATTTTTTCACGTCATTGTTAAACCTTTTATTAAAAACAAGAAACTTGAAAACAAGTGAAAAAACTAAAATGAGTGATTCTAGCGACGAGGAAGTTTGCTTGACGCCAACAGAATTGACTGAAACTGTTAATAATGCGCAAATGAGCTTTCTCCCTCAACAATCACGCGAGAAGTATTTAAAACAGTACGATATGTTCAACACGTGGCGACTAGCAAAAGGAGCCAAAACTTTCTCAGAAAACGTTTTGCTGGCATATTTTATAGAATTATCCGAGAACAAGAAAGCAAGCACTCTATGGAGTACGTATTCGATGCTAAAAGCAACAATAAAGATGAAAAAAGACAAACATATCGATACCTATCCTAAATTAGTGGCATTTTTAAAAAGAGCCTCATCTGGTCATCAACCAAAAAAATCGAAGGTTTTCACAGTATCTGATATTGAAAAGTTTCTTAACGAAGCACCCGATTCCGTATATTTGGCGGCAAAAGTAAGTCAGTTGCACATTCAGTATCTACTTAAGTATATTTATATTAATCTCAATTAAATAGTATACTTAGTAGATGTTGATAGGCATAATTATGCGTTCATATCAATTTTATTCATTTATCTACTACAATACTCTTTACGTTACAGGTTGTTCTTATTATTGGAATAAACGGAGCATGTCGAACTAATGAACTAACACAACTTAATGTCAAAAACATTGAGAAACATTCAGATGACTTACTATTAATTAATTTACCTAATACAAAGACAAAAAGAGACCGCAACTTCGTCATTCGCAAGGAATACGTAACGATTGTTGAGAAATATCAAGCCTTACGCCCGCCTAACACTCCAATCAATCGATTTTTTCTACAGTATCGCAATGGAAAGTGTGTTAGACAGCCTATGGGTACTAATAAAATTGGCAGTATCCCACGAGAAATAGCAACATTTCTTGAACTTCCAGAACCCCTGTTGTACACGGGTCATTGTTTCCGACGAACTTCAGCCACACTTTTGGCTGATTCCGCAGCTGATCTCCTGTCCCTTAAGCGCCACGGAGGCTGGAAGTCCAATGCAGTTGTAGAGGGATACATAGAGGATTCCATCCAAAATAAGTCTAAAATATGTGAAGGCATCGTAGGAGCCATTACACTGAAAGAGCCTCAATCGGATCCTTGGACTGGCCCTTCTACATCAAAAATAAGCCGTTATGAAACACCTAACCATCTCCCTCTCTCTCCAACATTCACGCCAAGGGAATCCGATGAATCGGTACAACTATTAAGTATGACAGATAGTTTACCGAAAAACAGTACACAAGTGACTAACACCAATATTACAGTACCAAACAAAAATATTACACTCAATTTAAATAACTGTAGCAACGTTACTTTAAAATTTTCTTAATTATACCTTAGTATTATTTTGTTATAATTTAAAGATTATTCTGTAATACTTACCTGTTATAATGTAGTAATTAATACCTAAACTGAAATAAAAGTGTACCTATCTTGTGATTGTAAACGTTTTTTTTTTTGCATTTAGTCATTTCCTCGCTGAGGTGGAATGAAAAGTTACGTGTTGCACTCGAGTGCAAAGATTTTTCACCTCGTGCTCTTTTGATTCCCTCGCTAACGCTCAGGCTTCTAATTTTGAATCACTCGCTGCGCTCGTGATTCAATTTTAGAATCCTTCGCTTGCTCGGTCATCAAAATTGAACACGCGGTTAAAAAGCAACTTTGCACTCTTGTATAACAAATAACTATTAATCGTGCGGGTTCTTTAAACACGTCTTCAAAAGCATGAAATCCTACCGTTGTAACATGAAGGTTTCTTTTTGACTAACAACGTGTTTATTCAACAGTCTGTCTTACTTAGCAGTCAATTCTCTCCGTTAACTCGTGAATATAGAAGGGTTATTAACATTGTGTATAAAACTGCGAGTCTCACGCCTCCAGCAGATTGGTGACCGTGATTTTAATAAAAAGGTTAATATCAGTAAAAATGTGCATTTTGTGTTTATTTGGCACAGTCACGTCTGCATTACTGTTGGCCGTTAGGGTTAAAAGTGTCAGAGCGTGCAAGAAGACTACGTGTTCTTGAAAAATTGGTACAAACATTTTACAGGATTCAAAAAAATATTTCGTTCAGAGTGAGGACACTCCGACGCAAGGATATAGAAAAAGAAACACTGATAATGGTGATCAATGATTCAAGATCAAATTCAACGAAATGAAAATAAGTATAATAATACATTATTTTGCAAGTTTCTACAGCCTTCACTCATAAACTTTTATATTTGTTTCAATTAAGGCCGCTTGCCCATTGGTCGGTATTTTACCGCGCAGTACTGTACAGTACTGCGCGGTACTGCTTATGTTTCCTCACTGGTCGGTAAGCACTCTGTACCGAATCGGTACTGCACACAGATATAGATATACCTAGATAGCGCAAGAGCATCTACTTCGCGTGCCCGAACGTGGCTCAGTGTGTCTCATTTTATATAATACAGTATATGGTCTGCGCCTGTCCGCCGCGCTAGTCGGACATAAATAATAAAATAGAAAATGCCTATATTCGTAATACTTTATAGCTTTTTACTAGGAACGGTTGATGTGACGTTGAGTGTTAACAGGTTATGACAATCGAAACCAGTGATACTATCGTATATCGCTTCAGTTTCATGGTATAGGCGCTTTGATCATTTTTCAAAAATGCCACGCATGGTTTTCATACAGATCGTGATACTTGCCTTATCTAGGTATTATTATATATCTATATCTGTGTACTGCACTGCTTTCATCTAGAATTCCAAATTCAAATGAATTCAATTAGTACGAGAGAGCATGACCAACATTTTTGCCTTATCGTTTTACGAACAAAATCGTATAAAAACGATAGATTTGGTTATTCTTAAATTCAAAAATCCTATTTTCAGAAAGGGGTTTGAAGATTTTTGTATGGAGGGTGGCCCTAACATGATGCCGCCATTTTGATTTTTTTTCAGAATCGCGGAAAAATTCAAAAGTTATATATTTAGATAGAGGACCCTTATACAAACAAAAAATGTCATATGACATAATATCCTAAAGCGTCAGGTTTCGGAGTTATTCGCTGAAATATAAGTCGAACAGTGAACCCTGAAACAAGGATTTTTTTGTTTTTTTTTCCCTTCAGGTAAGTATATTGAACTATGAAAACATAATTGCATCATGTATAGGTAATATTTTAGTTAAGAGCAAAATAGACAAAAATACAAAAATATATTTATACCCTACGCCGAATGAGAATGTGCGCTATATGGTATATGTATTATATGGTGCATGGCATGGGCGCGACACCAAGAAAATCCTATTCAGCCTCCCGCTGCCTTCTTGGATGATATTATTTATACCGAATATGATTAAAAAATCTTATGTTTTATCCACTACGTGTAGTCAATTAATTCATGTGTAAATAACTTAATCAACATGAAGTAACTACAACATAAATAAATAAATTCGTTGTAACAATTGTTATTTATTTATTTTATTTATTTTATTTATTTATTTATTTATTTTAAGGATTACCAACGAGATACATTACAATCATCTTTTACCACAACAAAAAATTAAACAATACAAATTAACCTGTAATGCACACTCAATTACAGGTAACCACAGCTTACACATTATCGAGTACACATGCTCTGAATACATAATTAATTAATTAATTAAATTAAATTAAGAATACATAAAAGAAAAAAATACATGCTAATAAAAAGTTTAAACTTACACGGATACAATACATTAAAAACCAAGCGTTAGCTTGGTAAACAGTATTATGTCTGAATTAATTAATATAAAAAAAATAGTATGAATAAAATAAAAAAAGTAAAAATTATAAAAAAAAATTGTTTAACATTGAATTATAAATTAAATTAAATTTGATATAAATTAAATATACATTATTCAATTATTGGAATGATAAGTCAAATGTCATCTAACCGAAAGTGCTTATATAATTTCTTTTTAAAAGTGTTGAGACTGTCATGATTGATATCGATTTCAGCTTTGCGGCATATAACATTATACAATTTGGTAGCCCTCGTAAGGGGAGAGTTGTCACCTAAGTTGGTTTTGTGAAAAGGTTGTCTGAATAGATTGTAGGTATGTGACCGTGGTAACCTGCTAGGAACATTAATACATATTTTGGATAGTAGGTCAGTATTTAGTTTAGATGTAAGTAATTTGTGTAGGAAACAAAGATCTAGTACTTTTCTACGATTGGTGAGGGTTTGGAATTTAAAGTGATGAACACGGTCTTTATAAGATTTCAATTGTTTCACGGTATTGTTTTGTAAAGATAGATGATATAAGAACCTCCTTTGGACTCGCTCAATACGTTGCTTATGAACGTTATAATGGGGTGACCATACCTGTGAACAGTATTCTAGATTACTGCGAACCAAAGTCTCATACAGAATAATTTTGGTCTTAGAGTTGTTAAAAGGCTTTGAGGTTCTTAATACAAAACCTAGTATTTTGTTTGCGTTTGATATAATCTTATCCATATGGTCATTGTAGGTCAATTTCTTATCTATCAAGATTCCCAGATCCCGAATTGTATCAACTTCGTCGAGTGTCTTGCCCGAAATAGAGTATCTTGTTTTATAAACATTTTTGTTTCGACAAAATTTAATATGTAAACATTTTTGTAAATTCAAGCTCATCCTATTTTCTTTGCACCACTCAACTAATCTATCCAAGTCAGCTTGTAGCAAATGAGAATCCTCTATAGATTTAATTGGCAGGGTTAATTTGAGATCATCTGCAAATAAATAAGATTCTGCGTGATGGAAGCAGTGGATAATGGTATTTATAAAAATAATGAAGAGCAAAGGTCCTAAGTGGGAGCCTTGTGGTACCCCAGACGTCACATGAAAATCTTCAGATCGCACCCCATTCAAAACAACGAACGACAAGCGATCACTAAGGTATGATTGAAACCATTGCAAAAGTGTACCGTAGATTCCGAAGCTCTCGAGTCTCTGTATTAAAAGTTGGTGGTCTACTTTGTCGAACGCTTTACTAAAATCGGTGTATACTGCGTCAACCTGAATCCGTTGGTCCACAAACTCTGTGACATTTTCTGAAAAAGCTACTAGATTGGTGTGAGTTGATCTGCCCTGGAAGAATCCATGCTGATTGCCTATTATGTGATATTTCAAGTGGCTATACAGATACGGATACAGTAATAACTCGAAAACTTTAGGGATAATAGAGATAATCGATATAGGTCTGTAATTCTTTATATCGTTTTTGCGACCACTTTTAAAAATAGGGACTATTTTAGATTTCTTCCATGCGGATGGAAAACAACCTGTTTCAAGTGAGCGGTTAAAAAGAAAGGTTAAAGGCGCAGAAAATGACTTCGCGCACTTAGCGAGGAGAATTGGGGGAAGCTCGTCAGGACCTGGTCCTTTGCGTATATCCAGACATTTCAGTTTGTTGGCGACCATTTCCTCTGTAATTGATACATGACTTAATACATTCAGGCTTCCACAACTCAATAATTTGTCTGATGTATTAGTTAGCTGTGTGGGGTGGTTCTGATTATACACGGATGAAAAATTTTTTGCATATAGTTGACAGATATCGGTACTGTTGTCAGCTACTTCATTGTTTAAGTTCATTTTTTCCGGGATTGTACTTTTATTGTTACGCTTATGTTTAATATATGTCCAGAAGTATTTAGAGTTGGTTCTTATTCTAGCTTCTATTTTATTAATATAGGTAATGTAAGATGATTTGTTTAATAACCGGCACCTTTCCTTCAGTAGTGCTAAACTAATCTTATCCATAGCGTTGTTATATTTTTTTACTCTTATTCTAAGGTTGTATGTTTGCTTTAGTAATTTCGTGAGATCTTTCGTAAACCACGGTGGTTGTTTATTGTTCTTTACTTTATACGAAAAAGGAACGTTGTTGGTAATAGCACCCATTACCTTTTCGTAAAATATTTCAACCATTTCATCTAAGGTCCCACCGGTTTGTAACGTTGTAGTCCAGTTTATATTGTCCAGATGTTCTGTTATAGCTTGATAGTCAGCCTTGTGATAGTTACGGGTGGGTAACATACTGCAGTTCAGAGTTCTTTCAGGAACTATATCTAAATAGATAAGTAGAGGAGGATGATGTGTGTCTACTTTAGATAGGGAATCATTGCATTCATTCACCCTAACGTTCGCTATATCAGCTAAAACCAGGTCCAAGACCTTTGATTTATCATTCCTGACATTATTAAACTGTTCCAAACCATGCAACGCAACGAACTCAGTAAAAAGGTGGTTAGTTAAACAGTTGGTGGCCTCAGGGACTAGGAAGCTATTGTTATCGCTATTGACCCAATTGATGTTAGTTAGATTAAAGTCACCTGCTATAAAAGTATTGCCCTCCGTACTAATGACTTTGCCCGCATTCTGAAGGTAATGTTCCAAAACATCAATCTTAACTGGGGATGGAATATAGACCGCGCAAAAGCAAAGACTTATTGCATTGTGTTTGGTTTTAACTTGAATTTTTACCCATAGATCTTCACACAAACTGTTACAAGACGCCATTTCAATAGAGTTATGCCTTTTTAATATAGCGATCAATACCCCACCCCCAGTCCTCTTCCTACAGAGCTCATTAAGTTCACGGTCTCTTCTATATACATTGTAACGGTCATCGAATAATTCTGTACTGGAGATATCATCGCTAAGCCAAGTTTCCGTAAGAATTACAACATCGTAATCATTAATTAATATACTGTTATACAAATCATGCGTTTTTGTCTTTAAACCTCTAGTATTTTGGTAATAGATTTGTAAATCTGCGAATTATAAATTATTTGTTCATTAAACATTCAAGAGAAAAAAAAAATAATCGGTATAACATGTTAAACTAATTTAACCAGAGAGTCCATGTCTTTTATAAGAAGGCGTTCGGAAGTTTCGTTTTTCTTTGCAAATATGCGACCATTTCTCACCCATACAAACTTGTAGTTCTTCTCTTTGGCTGCCATCCTCGTAGCATGGTGTAAGGATCTGTTTTGTGGGGCTAAGTGCTCAGCTACATAGACAGGCGATTTATCTCCTGCTATGCCCAGGTGGGCAGTGTTAAGTTTATCCGCCTTATTAGCTTTATTAAACTTAATCACGGCAGCTAGAATTTCATCACGTACTGCAGGAGAAGTAAGTTTAACAATTATAGATCTAGGACGCGTTCCCTCTGGGTTTTGTTTAGCGATCCTAGTAGACATAACGATATCGTTTTCTTTTAAGGGGCATGATACTACTTTACATAACTGCAACATTGTGACATTTAAATTTTCAGACTTGTACTCAGGCACGGATAGAATTTCTATGTTACAAGATCGGGCATGTTGTTCCATTTGAGTTAATCTAAAAGTTAGGTCTTTAATTAAAGGTTTCATGCTGTTGTTCTCTTTTTGTAGATCTTCTATTTGTTTTGACTTTTTTTCAAAAATTAAATGCATATCATCATATTGCTTGCTTGTAAACTCCAGAGAGTCTTTCATCTGACTTAGTTCCAAGCTGATATCCTTTAGTTCTGCTCTCACGCTCTCCTGCACAATATTTCGGATATCGGTAATTAAGAGGCTACGCAGTTCGGTGCGTATGATGTCTCGAATCAATTCTGGAGTGATAGACTGGGTTGCTTCGTCGTTGATTAATTTATCAGGCGATGGTTCATTCGAGCTGTTGTTACTAGTAATTCTAGGGCGTTTATAACGCGTATTTACATGAGTCTCCGTAGGTAAATCCATGCTACCAGTTGGATCTTTCGACTTATCGGCTGGTGGCGGTGTACGTTGCATATTTTAAATCTCAACTAAACTCACAAAAAGAATTACAGTTGTTGAGTTTCGAACTCGGGACACAATGAACGCCAGTCGTAACTAGTCGTAATGTGCTATCTGGTATTAGTTAAACTTGACGAAACAAGCTGTTATGTCCATACGTCGACGATTTGAATGTGAACGATTTGCCAGATATAATTTTTTTTTTCATCTACCTGCGCCACTTTTTATTGAACTAGTATTTTTACTTTTTAGCTATAATCTAGTTTTAATGTAACACTTCGGATCCAAAATGCTTAAGTTCTGTTCACTGCTCAAAAGTGATGAAAACTGATGTCACAGGCACTATTTCGCTGCACTTGTTTCCGTTTCTGTCACTTTTTCACGATTGTCACTGTTTATGTTTTGAACTTATTCTTTTCGCGTTTTTAACATTAGATAACACTTGTGCTTATGGTGTCTGTTGAAATTAAACTGTTAAACGTATTCTGCGGACATATACACAATTTTAGGATTTTAAAATTCAAATATTCGCGGAGCCAATGTTTACTCGGTGAGCGCCATCTATCCTATCTTATTTTTATCTTTGAATATCTCAGAAACGTGACGCTTTATGATGTTATGTTATATGAAGTTTTATGTTTGTATAAGTGTCCCCTATCCAAATATATGACATTTATTGTGCACCTCAATTTTGAAAAAAAATCAAAATGGTGGCTGTATTTAGGGCCAAAATCTTCAAACCCCTTTCCGCGTCACATCTTCTGACCTGACCGCATTTTTAAATATGTCGATAATTCTTTTTTATCTTTTAGCTTCGAGTACGTACCCAAGAGACCATTTGAGAAAATTAAATTTGAGGCAAACAATAAAACCCATAGCAATCCATCTGAAAATCTTGTTTTCTGGTGAACATTGGTCAGTTGATTCGAATACGTCATTTTTGGAAATGTGCTCAGGCCACGTTTGACACGCAAAGTGACGCAACGGAAATATCTGAAAACAAACTTTTTAGTAATAAAATTACGAAATCTTTGTATATTTTTATTATGAGACACATTGTGATGAAACCGTCTGCCAATTTTTTTTTGACATAGCAGAAATAGGCTCCCATAAAACTGTAACGTTTCTGACCGGTACTGCCCACCGAGTCGGGTTCAGAATCATCAAAACGTAAAGATTTTTTTACAATTATTCCCGTAAAACGATGTGACATGGTTTTGGTCATGGGCTCTCGTACTATATAATTCACTTGTTTTTGGATTTTCCCCAGTTTCTGAATGAATTATCCCTAAATTTCCCTAAAAAATCTTCAAATTTCCTTGGTTTAGGGAGCATGATTATAAATAATAAGGTAATGGCACAATTAACATGGTAAATTAAAATTTGATGAATTGCATTCATTATGAGTTTGGGTTGAGGGAATAAATCGGTGGTTGAATAAATCGAATCCTTTAATAAATCGGTGGTGCCATAGAGTCAAGTAATATATTGGGTGATGCCTACTATAAACAATAAGGTTACCAACTTAAATTCATATTAACCCCTAAATTCCCCAAATCCCTGTCAAAATAAAATATCCCTAAACCAAACTTAATATTGGTATTTTTTCCCTAAAACAGGGAGAAATCCCTAAAAGTGGAAACACTGCGCGGTAAGCTTCCAGTACCGATGCAGTAAAATGCCTGACGTCACGCAGTACCGAAACGATATCGCCCCGCACACTTACCGACCAGTGGGCAAGCGGCCTAACTCGATCATGAAATTTAATAAACCATCTGTCCCCGTAAAGGCAGAAGTGAAGCAACGAACAAAAATACTACAAAACCATAAGTTAATAAACTACATCAAAATGTAGCCGTAACTTGTTTTTCTGATAGTTTTATATTACTGTGAAATTGGATAATGCATCCGCCTACGTCATATTATTGTTATATATTATTATCTTCAATATATCTTTATTGTACGCAATGTAGGTTTCAAGGATCTTTGCGGTTAGGTTTCCCTTTGCATCGTAAGGTAACTCTATATCCGGGGTTGCGGTAATATGTGGTTGCGGGAAAGTCCTAAAGGGTTACCGTGGCTCCTGGCAACGACAGACAACTGAAGTAACACGGGTGGGTTTTAGGCAATAAGAGTCTGACGCGCTCTACCGCTCCGCCCAGAGCTGGAGAAATTATTTGATGACTTCTCACCCAAAAACAAAGATAACTCTATATGCCTTAACTAGCTTTTTCCCACGGCTTCGCTCGCGTGGAACTCGGAGATTATCCCACGAAAACGTACTACTGGAATAAAAAATAACTTAGATCTAAAAACTATCTGTCTGCGTCATCCAAATCTTATGACTAGCATAAAAAATTGGTTGAATACTATCGTGAATTCATGCAAGCCTAGTACTTTTTGTTAGGTTACTGCTCAGAAATTCTGCACAACATCTAATGATTGAAATACTCTATCGTGAGTTCATGAAAGCCTAGTAGGTACCTACTTTTTGTTAGGTTGTACCAAGATTCAAGTTTATAACTCAAGGAATAAGATTTTTCATACAAACAAAATCCCCCTTTTCACCCCCTTAAAAGTCGAATTTCCAAAAACCCCTTCTTAGTGCTCCCCTACGTTATATAAGGAAGCCGTGTGCAAAATTTCACGTTCCTAGTCCCAGTAGTTTCGGCTGTGCGTTGATATGTCAGTCAGTGAGTCAGTCAGTTTCTCCTTTTATAAATAGACTAGCTTTTTCCCGCGGCTTCGCTCGCGTGGATGTCGGAAAACCAAGGAAACGTACTACCGGGATAAAAAGTATTCTTTGTCCAGGTTATAAACTATCTGTCGCCTAAATCCAAATCGCCAAATCCTATTAGTAGCATAACGTAATGATTGTACTTTTTGTTAGGTTACTGTTCAGAAATAGTGCACGATGTCTAATGATAGAAATTGATAGAAATTGAGAGAAGAATTGTAGAGGAGCTGGAAACTAAGTAATAACAGCCGCACGGGTCAACCCATCAGGTTAAGCTACGGTTGCCGTGGATGGGTGACCATCTTGACATCCCGAGACTCCTCCATGCCTCGGAAAGCATGTTAAGCCGTTGGTCCCGGCTGCCGTTCATGGATCTTTGACAGTTGTTACGGGTCGTCAGAAGCCCGAAAGTCTGACAACCAGTCTTACCAAGGGGTATCGTATTACCCAGTAACTCGGTTGTGGAGGTCAGATAGGCAGTCGCTCCATGTAAAATAATGGTATTCAGCTGCATCCGGTTACACGGGAAGCCGACCCTATTGACCCTAACATAATTGGGAAAAGGCTAGGCAGATTGATTGTTTAATAATTGAAATACTATATCGTGAATTCATGAAACCCTAGTACTTTTTGTTAGGTTAGTTTAGGTACTGCTCAGAAATTGTGCACTGCACGTGTCATGAACAGAATACCGTCTTGAACTTCGATTGCAGCGTCACCTATCGGGCCCAATTGTGAATAGCAAATTCCAAAAAATAGATGTCGTTGCGTGTATCTTGATATAGGTCAGTGCGATGCAAATAAAATATTTCAACCCTTTTCATCCCGGTAGGGGTTGTTTCCGAAAAATATTGATACACGTTATTCTTTGTTTTCGGTTTTAAGTATAAATACTGAGTTTCGAGTAAATCAGACCTCGCATACAAAATCTTTCATACAAACTTTGACACCCCTAATCCCCATTTATTACTAAGATACGTATTCGTACGAAGTACTCTCTATCGGCTTTAGCACTCTCAAAAACTACGAAAGCGACACCCATGACGAAAAATGACAAATTTGTCGCAGCCGCCATCTTGGATTTACATTTAGACCTCCCTTTCGGCTTAAGCACATTAGAAATCTAAGTAAACGACACCCATGTCGATTTTTTTTTTTAATATTCACATCCGCCATTTTGGATTAACTTTTTGACGTCACTATCGGCTTTAGTACCCTTGAAAACTTCGAAAACGACACCAATGACGAAAAATAAAAAAATAATTCACAGCCGCCATCTTGGATTTACATTTTGACCTCACTATCGGCTTTAGCACTATCCTAAACTACGAAAACGACACCCATGACGAAAAATTTGAAAATATTCACAGCCGCCATCTTGGATTTACTTTTTGACGTCACTATCGGCTTTAGCACCCTTGAAAACTACGAAAACGACACCAATGACGAAAAATAAAAAATAATTCGCAGCCGCCATCTTGGATTTACATTTTGACCTCATTATCGGCTTTAGCACCATCGAAAACTACGAAAACGACTCCCATGACGAAAAATAAGAAAACTTGCGCAGCCGCCATCTTGGATTTACATTTTGACCTCACTATCGGCTTTAGCACTATCAAAAACTACGAAAACGACACCCATGACGAAAAATGAGTAAATCGCAGCCGTCATTAAAATATTTTAACCCTTTTCACCCCGTTAGGGGTTGTTTCCGAAAAACCTTGATACGCATTATTCTTTATTTTCGATTTTAAGTATAAATACTGAGTTTCGAGTTATTCGGACCTTGCGTAAAATTTTTTTCATACAAACTTTGACACTCCCCAATCCCCGTTTAGGGGGTAGCTTAGAAAAACTAAAAATGACGAACTTTATGATTTACTTAGGTAAGTATTCGTGCAAAGTTTCAAGTCTATTAACTCAAGGAATAAGATTTTGCATACAATCGCCTTTTTTCACCCCCTTAAAAGTCGAATTTTCAAAAACCCCTTCTTAGTGCTCCCCTACATTATTAAAGGAAGCTGTGTGGAAAATTTCACGTTCCTAGTCCCAGTAGTTTCGACTGTGCGTTGATATGTCAGTCAGTGAATCAGTTTCTCCTTTTATATATATAGATTTTCCATGAAAAACGAAAACCATATTTCTGTATACATGAACATCAAACCTGTATTCCCCGAAGGGTTAGGCAGAGGTGTACTTGTAGTACACCCACATTTCGCAAGTCCCATGTTATAGGGGGCGAAGCCTATTGCCATCAACCATGCACAAATCCAGACTTCGGGATGCTACTGAGAAATTCTGTAATACGTTGTCTTTATGTATTTCACCACTATCTGCAACTCTTGCAAGATAAGTAGTTGACGTAATTATTGATTTAAAAGATTGCATGAATTGAATTGGTTGTTGCTAATTATTCAAAATGATCAAAATATTGAGAAACTTTTAGGTGAAATTGTTCTATTATCGTAAATAACTTTATTATCTCCATTGTGTCTAACTTAAAATCAATTTATTCAAGGTAATTTCGACCATTAAAGACGCGAGTAGCAACTCAGTCAAAGTTTAGCAATAGAAACAAAAATAGAAAAAGAAGTTTGCAGCCTCGTTTTTAAAGCAAAAACTTACAGGCTGAAGGCTAAATAGGTTACTATGCCCGTTTCAATAGGTTAGCTACCTGCATATGTGTATATATACACAATCATGAACTTTAAACCTAACACCGCGTGCATTGAGGAATGCCATTGTTCTTCAGAAGTTTTAAAGTCGGCCTAATCCTGAATCCGGTTCGAGTTTTGCTTACCAAAATCCGGTAGGATAATATATTGGTATGTATATCGAATTTTGTTTAGAGATCCTGTTAGGCATGTTTAAGTTATGTTTATGTTTATTTTTTTATTCTTAATTTTAAATTTTGAAATTAATTTTGATTTTTTATTAGGATTTATTTGTTATTTTTGGAATTTGGATTAAAAATTTTTAATTGTGATTTTAATTCTAGTTTTTATATTTTTTTATGTATGTGTTATTATTAAATTTTTTTATGGATCATGTGGTCTGCAATAAAGATTTTTATTTTTATTATTATTTTATTTTTATTATTAAAGATTTAAGCTGTTATTACGGGGACGGACAAGAACACAGATAAAGATGACAATTAATTAACTCCAACTTTCGTCATCAGACAAGCTAACAGAAATTCCTAACGAGAGTCCGGATGCTGTACGCGCTAAGTGGAACCTGACATTTAGCCAGTGAATGTGGCAATCTGAAGACCAATAAACCCTAGCACTTTCTACCGTAAACCTTTTAAGCTCCATTCAAAAACATTACTCGTTTCGAGTGTATCGGTAATAAACAAGTGAAAACAGCGATTGGTAAACAAATTAACGACGAAGACTAATAGACCAGGGTAGAAAGCCTTTAAAACAACAAAAAGTGAAAAAAAATAATAGTAGGATGAAACCCATTACAAAAGAAGGAGAATATTCTAAAAATTAAAGGAAAAATAATTTACGGGCGATCTGAGGTCGGGAAGGGGATGGGAGTGCGTTTTTAAGGGTAAGAAACGGTTTTTCTCGATTTCCGGCAAAACTAAAAGTCCTATGGAAAAAAGTCAAATGGCAAAGTTGTAGGTAATAAAAAGACTTAAAACTTTTGTATTTACACTTTTTTCACATAACCTCAAAATGTATGGGAAAAATTCAAAAAACCAAGTTTTTGGTTTTTTATTTTTATCTTTTTCAAATTTTTGTTTTTTTTCACGAAATTTGGTGAAAAGTTACCTTTTTATGTCCCAAATACGCTGTAATTTATTTGATAAGAAATATTTATTTTTTCACCTTATTTTGAATTAATATCGAAAAAGCACCCTAATTTTCAATCGAAAATTCACCCGTCAAAATATCAGCTTTTTTCAAAAAGTTGGTATGTTTTCTGTTCGTTGAAATCTCTACTTTCCGACGGTGAAAAAAAAAAAATGTTACTATAGTAAATCTTCTCAGAAAATGCAAAAAATCGAAAAAAACTCGAATTCGAAATTTTTTTTTTAATCATTATAAATAATTTCATCTAAAAAGTGTGATTGCTGCAATTTGATTCAATTAAAAAGTTGATTTATTTAATGCTAAACATTTATGTCATAGAAAATCTCATTATATATAAATATAAATGTAAATCGTACTATTATATGTAGATACTTTATTCTGGTTACGTTATTCATTACAATATTTTTTACCCGACTTCGGCGAAGCAAAAAGGTGGGTTATGATTTTGACCGGTATGTATGTATGTAAGTATGTATGTATGTATGTATGTATGTATGTATGTATGTATGTATGTATGTTCATCTGTAACCTCATTACTTCTAAACCACTTATCATAATTTGACAAATGAGGTATCGTTAGAAGCGTCCTGATTGTCCGCTGGTTATAGGCTATGCGAAGTTACATTAAATTCAATATGGCGCCCTCTAGAGTACATAAAATGACGAACGAAAATTTTTTTTATCTTTTATTATCCCATGTAGGGTATCAAATGAAAGGGCTTGACAAGCACATTACAAATATGTATATATATCATATTGTCTAAGTAAATAAATATGTTTAAATTGTTAAAAACATGCAAAAATGAGTCTGCAACGTACGGCGCGGCTGTAAAATTAATATCTATTATACAATTAAACTTAACAAAAAAAATTAAAGCAGCTCTGCAAATACTTTATCACGAAATTATAACCCCAAAATAATTTAAATAAAAAGTAAGTTTAAAAACTAAAACCCGACTACTCAAAAATCACGCTCTTAAAAGTATGAAACAAGAAAATATTTCGGACAGAAATCTAGACATAGGTACAAAAATGGTCAAGGTAAAGCCGTCGTCATATGCCATTATTTTGTAGCCGACAAGCGTTTTAGTTTTTAAACTTACTTTTTATTTAAATTATTTTGGGGTTATAATTTCGTGATAAAGTATTTGCAGAGCTGCTTTAATTTTTTTTGTTAAGTTTAATTGTATAATAGGTATTAATTTTACAGCCGCGCCGTACGTTGCAGACTCATTTTTGCATGTTTTTAACAATTTAAACATATTTATTTACTTAGACAATATGATATATATACATATTTGTTATGTGCTTGTCAAGCCCTTTCATTTGATACCCTACATGGGATAATAAAAGATAAAAAAAATTTCGTTCGTCATTTTATGTACTATAGAGGGCGCCATATTGAATTTAATGTAACTTCGCATAGCCTATAACCAGCGTACAATCAGGACGCTTCTAACGATACCTCATTTGTCAAATTATGATCAGTGGTTTAGAAGTTATGAGGTTACAGATGAACATACATACATACATACATACATACATACATACATACAAACATACATACATACTTACATACATACATACCGGTCAAAATCATAACCCACCTTTTTGCTTCGCCGAAGTCGGGTAAAAAATATTGTATTGAATAACGTAACCAGAATAAAGTATCTACATATAATAGTACGATTTACATTTATATTTATATATAATGAGATTTTCTATGACATAAATGTTATTAGCATTAAATAAATCAACTTTTTAATTGAATCAAATTGCAGCAATCACACTTTTTAGATGAAATTATTTATAATGATTAAAAAAATTTTTCGAATTCGAGTTTTTTTCGATTTTTTGCATTTTCTGAGAAGATTTACTATAGTAACATTTTTTTTTTTTTCACCGTCGGAAAGTAGAGATTTCAACGAACAGAAAACATACCAACTTTTTGAAAAAAGCTGATATTTTGACGGGTGAATTTTCGATTGAAAATTAGGGTGCTTTTTCGATATTAATTCAAAATAAGGTGAAAAAATAAATATTTCTTATCAAATAAATTACAGCGTATTTGGGACATAAAAAGGTAACTTTTCACCAAATTTCGTGAAAAAAAACAAAAATTTGAAAAAGATAAAAATAAAAAACAAAAAACTTGGTTTTTTGAATTTTTCCCATAAATTTTGAGGTTATGTGAAAAAAGTGTAAATACAAAAGTTTTAAGTCTTTTTATTACCTACAACTTTGCCATTTGACTTTTTTCCATAGGACTTTTAGTTTTGCCGGAAATCGAGAAAAACCGTTTCTTATCCTTAAAAACGCACTCCCATCCCTTTCCCGACCTCAGATCGCCCGTAAATTATTTTTCCTTTAATTTTTTGAATATTCTCCTTCTTTTCTAATGGGTTTCATCCTACTATTATTTTTTTTGGTTTTAAAAATTATCGACCCTGGTCTATAATCTTTGACACGTGTTGAAGTGTTTCTCTTTATGGTCTACTTGATCATGCAAATGCTAGATTGCAGTAATGCAATTAAAATAAAATTGATTGGATTATTTTCGTGTTTAGTGTTATACATCAATGTTAAGATTTATTTGATCGACAATTTGAATTGTCTGAGCCCGTTTTCTCTTTTGTATACCTTTCTGTCTACGTTAAAAATAGTAAGTTGTTTCTTTTCATGTTGCATTTGCATAAGTGTACAGTAACTTTGGTAGAATCTGAAACAAGTGTTATTTGTATGGAATTTCAGTTGAGGTTATTTGGGTCACATTCTAGTTTGTTATGTTTGATGTTTAAAATTGAATAGTAGATACACATGTTTTTCGGTTTAAGAGAAGAAAACATTAACGAAGGTATCAGAGCAGAGCATGGAGCAAATAATTGAGCGATATGAATTAAAAAGGGCCACAGGTTCTTGACTGAGTTGTTGCCAAGGTGAGCCAGTTGGGTAAAACAATACACTCGACGTATGCCATAAAACGGTCCATAACTCCTTATATGTAGAAGAGTGACGTCATCTATTAGTAGAATGTTGTTACACTTACGGTTAAGAAAAAGCATGGATTAAAATATTCTGAAAGTGGGCAAGTCGCAAATAGATGTCAAATATTTCGCTGTTTTGATTAATTTGTCAATATTACTGTATGGAAATAAGAAACGTGGCTAACTAGCGAACTAGAATATTAATAAATAAATAATTGACCTTTCGCCATTATAATATCATCATAGAGAAATTCAAGAAGATTAATTTTATGATGTTGTGCATTCATTTAGAAAGACAAAAGCTATAAAAACTTTATTGAAAAACTTGTGTTTCCAGTATTATATTTAAATTATAACAAAACGCAAACAATGAACCGAATGCCTAACGGTTTTGACTGGCCAAAGCTCGGAATGAGCTTAATTGGCTAAACCGAGTTGTGCATCAATAAAGGGCTATTGTATGAATTGACGTAGGGCGGACATTTGTAGGTCGCGTAGAAAGCGGTGAAGGACAGACAGGTAGACAATCACGTGTTCAGATAACATTCTATGGAAAATGTTACGACTTTCCAATCGAGGAAATTTAAGAATGGCCACGATTTAGGCCACGATACTGCTCATTTCCAATATGTACACACGGCTACACATCAAGCTATACATTTCCAGTTTATGCTGATCTCGCATCGTATAGGATTTTCGTACAATGCAAGCTCAGCTTATACTGGAAATGCTTAGCTTAGTGTGTAGCCGTGCGTACAGCCCGATGGCGGCTCGGAACATGAGGCGAGTCGCTGCGCAGTAACGAATTCATGGGTCAGCAGGGGTGAGGGGTGGGGTACTGCGCAGCGAGTGGCTAACTTCCGAGCCGCCATTAAGCTTGTATCGAATTTATTCTAGGTCCTACTCAAATCTGGGTAGACGCTGAAATAAGAAAATGAACACATAGATATAGATAACTGTTCTAAACTTGACATAATGTTCATATTGTTGTCTTCGCAGACTATAAATGGGTATTCCGTCATACACTTGTGTTGCAGTAAAGTGCTGGGGGCCTACCAACACCTATTTTAAACTTACTTTAGTGGGGGAAAGTGATGGCGCTATACGCCCTGTAGAGCTTCATTTCTTTCCCACACACTGCTTGGTAGGCCTCCATGTCATAGATATAAAGTTGTTTCTCTTAGTACTGGAATATAGTACGTTCAGCTTTCAGCGACTCGACGATTCTTACAGATTTCTAACTCCAGAAAGCTCAATGATAGATAGATAGCTAATGGTATGACAATAAAACGAAATAGTTTTAAAAATAACAATAAAATCCTATAGTTTATGAGTACTTAGATGAATCTCTACACATTACAACATTTATGATGGGTATTAATCTCCTTATACTTTACACCTGGCATTTACGAGTAACTTAATAGAAGTTATTCTACAGAATGCGCAAATTGACTAGATATACCTACATAATATAGGTACTCGGAGGACTATGACTAGGACTGATAAAGAAAGAAGATATGTTGAAGTTTACCGGAGAAAATGAAGGTAACATAACATCCCGCCAGTCATCCCCGAACGGCTAGCTAGGCACAGTTGTACCTATAGAGACCTACAGTACCTATTACACAAGTTTCGTTGAAGAACTGAAGAAGAAACACGATGAAGATTGTTATGATGAAGAGTTGTCACACTTTAGCATAACAATAGCGGTCACCTACATTTTCTAGCAGTTCTTATTTCAAAAATTTAAATAAAATCCGTTAACTCCGTGATCCGTCCATCGTGATCGTCAACATGTTCCAATAACAAAAACCATTCATAGTTTATTGTTTGGGTTCCTACACAGAGATAGCAAACGAATACGGTTTCTAGGGAAAGGGCAATGACCGCTATAGCCACGCTAAAAGGCGGAAACTTTAGTAATTTTAGGAAGTTGTAACAAAATTGTTGACACAATGCGTCCAATGTCGTGACATCTGATCAAACGCATTGTTTTCTCTGACCGACAAAATTGTTAATAGTTTACAAACTTTCACTCAGTCTGAGTCTCTTTATTGCTAGTCTTTAAAGCTAACCATTATCTGTTGCATCACAATGGTCGCCATTTTGACAAAAATTAATTGGTAAACTTAATTTTTGTAACGACTTTTAAAAGGTGTCAAAGTGCACGCCATTCGGCAATTAGAGATAGAATTACTTAAGTAATACGTATTATTCATTGTTAGTATGTTTCATTCACAAACTAAAGCCTTTTTTTGAAGAGATTTTCCCTTGACAAGAATACAACAACTTTATAGAATTATTTCTTTATTTAAGTATTAGAGAAGTGTTTGCACAATTAAAATTAAATATCGTTTGTTGTAGTTGTAGATTGTAGTAAATATTGGCGAAGAGCCAAGCACCGGGCATTGTTAAAACTGTCGGCATAGCTGAATGAATACAAATCTGTATGAAACTATACAGTGTAACTAAAATTAAAACTGGGTATCTAACCCAGTTTAATTTTAGTTACACTAAAAATAACGATTTGAATTGTCTTGTTCTGATATTCTAATCCTAACTACTTAATAATTATTATACATAATGCGAAAATGAGTTTGTTTATTTGTTAGGCTTTCACACTAAAACGGCTGAACGGATTTGGATGAAATTTGGCACATGGGTTGACCATGACCTGGGTTAGGACACAGGATACTTTTTATCCCGATATTCCCACGTGATCCATACTTATGCGGGTGAAACCGCGGGCCGCAGCTATTTGTATAATGCTATTTCTTTCTAAAGTACCCTCCAAACAGGAACTAAATTTTTTTCTTCAGTAATTTAACATCGCACTTTTTATACCTATTTAGTAGATAGGTAGGTACCTACTTAATACATAAGTCGCAGGTCAGTCATTCATAATATTGACAGCAGGAAGCAATCAATAGCATCATTACTCCTCGCACTTCATACAGTGTAGGACAGCTTTCATAAAACGAATGAAATCATAATGTACGTCGTTGAGTCATCGTCATCGAAACCTGGTCATGGTCACTGGCAACACGTCATCAATCTTGCACTTGATTTATTGAAGGTTACCAATCCGGACTATCAGGAAGAGTTTTTGTGATAAGGAAAATAAATAGCCTTATTTGGTTAGTAGGAAGTGCTTAAACATGGTCTAGGTAGATAGGAACACCCATTGTTTACAAATCACGTATGTCCAGTCGTAAATTTATTCAGTCTTCCTTTCAATGTAAAATATAAGTACCCATGAAGACCATACGAGTCGTATATTCTTATAGATATTATTAAAATAAAGAAAGCTCCAATCAACCTCGAACGTAGCTTTCGCAACTCCCACTGGGAGACCGGTTCAAATAAGGAACTTAAAAATCAACGCGTGCGCACCGTCCGTACACCGCGCTGGCAACATTCCACTATAACTATAGCATAGCAATCGTAAGTAAATTCAACTATTCCGGAAATTGATAGGAAATTTCGAGCACGTTATCACAGCCCGGCTAGCTCAGTCGGTAGAGCATGAGACTCTTAATCTCAGGGTCGTGGGTTCGAGCCCCACGTTGGGCGCAACTTTTTGCGTTTTCTGCTTATTTTTGCTACTTAGTGCGAGCACGTGACTACCTTTTATGTAACCGCAGAAGCGTGTACGTGTACATGCAATTAGAGACGCCACATAAACGCAGGCTAGCGTACCCACATTATTGATATTTCGCGACGTCACAAGGTTTCAAAGATAAGATAAGGAAAAAATATAGTAAATAAGCGAACTTTAGAGCAGCATTAAAGCCATCATTAAGATAATTTCGTCGTTTAACTAAAAACATTGGCCTAGATTTTGTAGGTACAACAAGAACTTTCTTTTACGACCAAACATTATCATAAAATGTGTAGCAATTTTTAATAATGACTCGAATCGAGCAATGATGGAAAGTGCTCGATAATCGACTAATGGTATTGACCTGGTTCCGCTCGATATTAATGAATAAGATTACTATCAAATGACAGATGTTAAGCTTATTATTTCCGATGTTGACATTGAGAATTATCGATAATTTCTTCAATACTTTCTACATGTTTTAATGGTTGTTTCTCCGGCATTGAGTGTGCGGAATAACTATCTTCTTTCGCATAAGGAAATAAATTAAGATTGGAAAAGATTATACATTTTTATTTACGATAGGCCATAGTTTACGATAGGTCAAAAGATTCAGTGACGCCTTTCTTGATAAAAATAAGTAATGTTTAAAAGTTTGATTATTTAAGTAATGTAAAGGAGCTCCCTCACCGGGAGCATTCGCCTACCTAACGTTAGCAAATTCAATTTTGAGCATTACGTTACAACAATCAACAATACTAGGCAGTATTGTTGATTGTTGAGGTTGTTGAGACCCTGACTGACGAGCATTCGCCTGTAGTAACATTTCATATGAAATATTACAGACTATGCGCACTGTAAATGTAATGCTCGGTTTTCCTCCCTCACTGATGTAATGTGCGAATTGTATCATTATAGGTTGCGCACTGTAATGCTCAGTTTTTCTCCCTCACTGATGTAATGCTCGACTCTGAATGTTACATTACAGGGGAATGCTCTCTGTGAGGAAGCACCTTAAAGAAATGGCTCCGGAAAGTTACTGGCCCAAGCAGTTCATAAAGGAAAATAATTTTGTTTTCAAGTAAAATTCAATCTCATTCACCTATAGGTGAAATTCAATCTCATTCACCTATAGGCGAATGAGATTGAATTTTGCATGAGCATGTCATATCTATACTTAGGATAATAATAATTTCGTTTGTACCGTTTGTAAGGCAAGACTGAATAGTGTTATCCTTATCAGGTATGATGAAATTCGGTGTTATGTTATGGTTCATCGAGTTCGTTGGTTGATGCAACCGTTGTCTTAAAGGTTCATGACCCAAAGTTCAATTTCCTATAAACGATAACACTAAAATTGAATGCCATATTGTTTATTGTATAATAACAATTTCATAACAGTACTACCACTGATATAGTTGACATTTTGTACTAAAATTGACCGCAGCGGGGAGTAAAACGATGCAATATGAAACAGCATCGTTCATCTAACGACCATTTTATTTACGTAACAGTTCATGATATAGAGATCTTTTAATATGAGACAATAATTTTCATTCCTTTCGTTGATGAATAAAGGATGCTAGGTACGTAACAGTAGGTAATCTTCAATTGACCTTAATCTTTGTTAGTCCATTCAAGGAGGATTTGGAGTAATCCGGACTTAAATTACCTTACCTTTGTTTATAACTGTGATTACGTATGTCACTTTGTTACTGCCTTAGCAGTAATATGAAGGTAGGTTGGCGTTCAAAAGTGCCTTTTATGTGGCTATTTGAAAAAAAAAAAAATTGACTTTGACTTTTTAAGAGGAAATGTTTGGTCTCTGATCGAATTTTTTACGGGATGTTGTAAATGACCGTCAGTCTAGTCTAGTAGTTTAGTAAATAAAGAAATTATTCTCAAGGGCTGAAAAAAAAAACTAACACATCACAGTCCACCGTTACCACAAAACATGGCTCATCACATACAAAATCTAATCTCTCATCCTGAGTTAGTCATTAACGCCACATTATTTGCTAACGCGGGAAAAGCAAGATGGTAGCTCAAGTTCTTGTAGACCTTCAACATGGCTGCAGTATTCCGCTTGGCGCCGTTGGAAGCATCGGAATGTTAATTAAATAAATCCCGCAGTGCTGTATCGATGCAAAAAATAAAAGGTCGTGGAGGCACGCGCAGGCGCAACGGTCGAACACGTCAAAGGGTTCTGTTTTTCTAGCAAAGCATCGAAGAAAAACAGTTGAAACTAGTTTTACAGAAATAATCATGAAACTCTTTTTGCTGCCATGCCTGTTGTAACGACTCCTGCTTGCGACCGTGACCGATTAGCAGTTGAAATGGCAAGAAATGCTGCCGTTAATAAAACGTGATAGTTCGTTTCGTAATACTTATTAAAGATCTAACAATAGGACTAGTACCTACAGACTACCTACTGGTTCTATAGTTCTATCAGTCATCAGATTAAGAACAATGAGAACGATTAAATAAAGTATCTTTTAATTTGCAACGAATTTGTCATCATCTTCATCACCAAAATCATTCACTAACTAAATATTTATGAGTTTCAATTAAAACAGACGCTACTGAATATAAATTATCATTTGGTTACGTAACAATTACATCAAGTTTGATATCACATCATAAATCACAGGCAATTTTCTGAGGTGTCATTTGCAATGATTTGCATATATTTTCGACCTAAACGACATCATCACTTACTGTTGTATCTCATTTATTTAATGACAACAATCTATCACAGTCTGACTAGTCACTACTGCTTCTTTGCTTACTGTGTTTAAATTATTGTCATACAAGACTTGAACATTGGCACCATTGCCAACCTATCTTACATTTGCGCCAATTCCAAATCTACTGACTTTTAAGGAGAAAGTGTTTCTGCCCATAATCGGCAATTCATTAAAAATACCATCGATTTTATTACAGACAAATCTATTGACAGCTCATTTTCCAAAATGGTTAAGTAGTTTGGGTCAACACTCAAATCATTCACAAGATTTGTCTGAAAGTTGGTTTCTTTTTGCAAACCTTTCTTTATCATTATCTTTGATAGCTCTAGGCACTAACCCATTATTCTTCATGCTTCTTTTGTTATTCGTGTTTTCAACCCATTTATCCTTATAACCTAATTACCATTTTTGCTTCTGTTCCCCTAAGTAATTAATTAAGTTATGGTTCTAATAAGGTTCGATAGTTGCTTAGTAACCCGTATCACAACACGACGGATGTTGATTGTCAAGTGCGTATGCAGTTGTAATTATGTTATGACGACTATGACTCATGCGCCGCATTTACTGCCTGCAATCATTGCAGGTTATGTGAGGTAGTTATTAGAACCGCTTTCCTGTGAAATGTTTGTTATTTAACTTTGATTTTTTTCTTAGTTTTTGGTTCTTGTTAGGTTTTAGGATTTCTACTCAAGATTATGCAATTTCTGAAGCGTCATCCTAATGATAATGTCACATATCACCTTTGTACGTATTTTTTTCTGTTCCTTTCTTCTTGTCCGCTTATATACATATGTGCACTTTGAAAAAAAAAAAAAAAAATTATAATATGCTGCTTTTTAAATCTTCAAGCCCAAGGAAAGCATTGGCGTTAACCAAACGCAGTCTACGTTCTTGAACATTAGTCGAACAGTAGTAGGATTTGCTCAAAATTCAAAAGTAAGGAGAACAAAATTATCTTTAACAACAAAACATTAATTTAACGCAGATTGCAGTACAAAACAGGAACCTAGTTAAGGTGATACACATCGTTCTTACACCACAGAGAAGGCGACCCGTGCGATATTTACGGTGTTGAACACAGAACTCGCCAGTTTTGCGCAAACCGAGACCGACAGACAGACACACAGATATAATATACGTTGCAGGAAATTACAGCAACAACACGCGGGCAAAATGATAATCAAGTGAATTGATTCTAAAATGGAAACTATGGACATTTAGCAATGATCAATGAATATTGATATGTGGTAGAAATATCAGCTGCTTGCTACAATTTAGATGTTAATAGAAACTAGAATGTCTTAGGAAAAAACTTAGCTAAAAATAGTGCAACGGACCCAACAGTGAATTTGTCACGAGGTTTTGAATGAACAGAACCTGTTCAAGAAGAAACAGCTCCGTACAAAAACTATTACGTAGTTTGCTTGCTATGTATCTATAATGGCAGTGTATAGAGTGCCACTAGCGGCAAACTATCCCTATCGGATAACACCGCCTCGGCCCGGCTAAAGTGCCGTCAACATTGCATTGTCATTGTCACTGTAGAGTATGTAATGTTATGGGAATGCGTAGTTTTACAGAGATCTAACCTCAATAATCAAACAAAATAACAAGTAACAGTGACAATGCAATGCTTACGGCACTTTAGCCGGGCCGAGGCCGCGCCACTAGAGTGCCGTAAGAATTCTTGCGGCACTCTATACACTTCCTTCTATAATTCGTAGGTCTTTTGTAATTCGAAACAAGAGACGAAAACATAAAGACGCTTAAATACTTAACTACATTCGTTAACGTCATCATAAACTGAAGTTTAACTTAAGAACTTTAATGATGAATTGCAACGAAAATTACCGTTTAGTTAAGAAATGTTTATGTAAACTTTAGCAGAGAGAAGGCTGCAATTAACGTATGACAGTAAAGATTAACTACGACGGATGATGGCCCATCTTATGTAAAGGACGCAGAAATGTTTGTGAGCATGTAGTTATTAAATATCCATAAGATAAATAAAAATACCTTATGTCGGTTCCTTCCAACATTAAACATATATTATTATTTTCGAATACGTTGGAGGGACTGACAGAAAATGAAAGAAGGTAAGTATAAATAAGTCGCACGAGTTTGAGAATTTATCTAAATCTTAGTAGCTGTTCCATACATTTTGACCGCGTAGGTATTACATACTTTTCTATGAAACAGTTGTTTTTTTTTAATAACCGACGTAAAATTTCAACGCCGGGTTCAGAATCATGTACTGAATCCATGGTCACAGGTTTCGCGTCTATGTCTCTGACACCCTGTATAAGTATTACAGTTCCATCTCAGGTCACTCGAAGATTACTAAGGAAAATATACCGTAATATGTCTTGCTATAATATATATTATAGCTACGTGTGTGGTAGACTTTATCTGCTGGTAGTCATAATAATATACTAAGCCTATATTTTAAAATAGTTGTAGAACATAACAATAACAGCACTTCATCTCATACGCAGAGCGTCTGAGAACTCTAGACAACAACATTTCCAGTAATTTGTAAACATCTAAACATAATATTAGATCTTCAATGACGTTCAACATTACATTTGCTTACATCAAGCACTCTATAAATCAACGTTATCACTGTCACAAGGAAGTCGAAGTTATATTGCCCTAAATGATAACAACTGACAAAGGAACAGCAACAATTAAAAATAAAATAAACTTGGAACCTGTTTTAACACCCCCAAATAAGGTTTATTGGTCGATTTGCACTAATTTCTCGCCAAAAACGGACGAATTGACACTTTTTTTAATAATATTATGTCTTCTGTAGTCGATTTAATTTGTGGGCGAGTAAATTCATGCAAATCAACCAATAAGCCCCAAATAAGCACTAACCGAAAGATTATTGAAAGAATGGAGTAGTAGGATATGAGCTCATCAGCTGCCAGAAAGTTTGAACTTATCCCAGGGTGTTGAAGCAGGGTCTTTGAAAACGGAAATCCGTTACTTTAATTCCGCTGTCAGGGATTAGTTGTAGATAATCGTAGGATTATGAAGACAAGTCTTTGAGACAAAAGAAACGTCAAACGTGATGAACTGGTAAATGAATGCGCTGAGAACAAAAGGCATGTGACAACAGCAGTACTAATACATGAAGCTTCTAAGCTGAACTGACAAGCGATCACTGTCAAATACTTCATCAATCTAGCTGGAGTTTCTTACGCCTGCTTTATAGAGCTTTGTCTATAGATTGGAAAGGCTTATAAACTGAATAGGCTTATCAGCATTTTCATAGTCTTCATTGAGTTATATTTGCAATGGCAGGAAGTATTAAGTTAAGAGAATATTAATACGTTTTATTCCACTAAATTTTAAGCCATAGGATTTATACATTTTGTCAATGATAGACTCGTCAATTCAAAAGTCATTTATTCAAACTAGGCTGAGAATAAGCACTTTTTGAACGTCAAAATTTCATAAGACAATCCCCCAAAAACGCCCACCCTTCACCACTTCCTAGTGCTTTTCCAACGCTTACAATTCTACGTTGTCAATCAGTTGTCACATCTTATTTGATTCTCCAATAATCAGAAACTGTATATTTGAGTTAGCCCGTTTCTTCATCAATATTCATATTATAACATTATGTATATTCGTCATTTGTTTATTCATATTATTCAGTCGTCCAGTTTTGATTTCTCTGTTGACATTAGCAGATATTTAATAATAACATCTCACTGATTAATTACTGATTTCAATATTAGATCATCTTGGTTGACAGGCGTTTGCGTGACTTATTAGCAGAAAGTTTTTAATTATTATTTAATATTGTGTAACTTGATGAAGAGAGGTGTTATTTATTCTTAATTAAGAGTCTTGATTGACAGTCATTAAGAATAAGGTGCACCTATAGGTACATCACGATGGCGATGTGTGAAGACCATGCGCCATGGACGATAATATTTATTTGTTTTGAATTGAAATTACATTTTGTTGCTACATATACATCGTACTCCACATGAGGATGGGGTTTTCAGGTTTCAAAATCCTGTAGATAATCTGTTGTTTTTGAACTGGAAATACTAAATAACTGTAAGGTAAACAAATTAATTTATAGATTAAAGATGCGATCAATTAAAATCATCAAGAACTATTCATGCATAACGCTTAATTAATATTACGAAATCGAATAACAAAATAAAATTTTAGTGGTCAAGTAAAGAGAAATTTTGGAAAGATCCATAAATCTCGCTCAATCGGTGCGATATTAATGATCTAGCGAAAGACGTAACACATTATGATAGTGATGATAACGATTCGATTATGTCACGAACTTGACATGCTAATGGAGAAATGAAGAAAGCAGCTGAAGAATCATTCAAGACAAGTTATGAAACAATTGACGGATACAAATACTTGGAGCTTGTTCCATATCAACACTTATCTATTGGAATCTTAAAACCAGTAGGAACGTTGCTACACATGTTTTCAAGTAGTTCCATCCATGTTGGGATTCTGGGTTCATTTTAAGTGGTTGTGAAAGGAAAAAATGTATATTTCAAGTAGTGGGTGAAATAAGTTGTTATACTTAAGCAGTGCTGAAACCACAAAACCAGACAAGAGTAAAAAGTTACATGTGAATGTGACCATGTGACTTTATTATGTTCACCTAATTATTTAGTAGATTTTTTTTATTGGATGTTAGAATTTCTTCATTATTTAACAAAAAAATGGAGCCATTCGCTTTTGGGTTTTGGGAGCTATTCTACCCACATCACAAACGACAAAGCATCAACAATGCTTTAGAAAATATTTGACGCGTGCAACATTATATCGCCCCACATATTTATATGGAGAAAATTCTATATTGTTCCGTTTCTCGGCGACTATATAAAATCTAACTTTCTCGAAATAAGTATGTTAACAAGAAAGGTGTCATATGCACGTGCCTTGTCACCAGCATCTTGGTTATTCGTGAATCTTCATAGTTAATAATGAGGTTAATAACTTTACAATGATAAAGTATTGTGAGAGTGATAATTATTTATGTTTTATTGCCGGATCAGTATGGCCGGCCTTGATTTTCTATAGGTCTGAGGCCGTTTTCTCTTGCAAGACGAAGTAGCTTTATCATGGTATAAATTAATTCCACTATTCCCATTTTATTATTGGATACAAGGCTACTTGGGGGAAAAAAGGTTTGTTGTGATTGACTAGAAAATAGATCATGGTTTTCTGTAATGTGTGGGTGTTTTACCACTGCATTCTAAAGGTCATTTGCTATACTTTCATCAGGTTTTCTAACCAAATGATCACTTGCATTTGTTTACTATATCTCAAATTCAAAATTGATTTAAATCTATGTTGCGTACAGGTAGCAGATTACTCATAATTTGCTAAAATTCATCGTCCCCGAAACTTTTGAGTAAAAGTTTACCTAACATCACAACTAGGTAACGAATATTTTGTTCTGTTGTATAACTAAATATTGAATTGAAGTCAATCGATCTATGATAGAGACAATCGCATGTTTTATACCAACTAATTACGATTGCACTATTGTTTAAACAATACAACAACAATAATTTTAACGCCATAACAGATAAAATCGTTCATTGACATAGTTTGAATTTATTAATTACTTAATGTTGAAGAAACATATTATAGTAGTAACAGTTTTGATTTTGCAAGACTTGTTATTCATAAGATTGTTGTAATTGAAGCACGTGCATCGATGTTTATTAAGGTAAATAGGTTATCGAAGTGCCCAGAGCAACTTTTCACCGGTTTCTGCAGTAATATTAAGTTAAAGCCTGCCTTTATTGATGTGTACGTAAGTAGCAACTTTAACGGCTTCGAAGTGGATTACATGCATTTCTGTAAATAGCTATGTTTTCTCATTATTTTATTGTCTTCAGCATTCTAATATTAGTAATTTTTTAATTATCTTTGGCTGTTCCTGTATGTGTCTTGTGTTATTTTTTTCTGTAGTATCGAGTCCCTCCAATTTAGCCCACCCTTTAGCATCACGTGGTATTTTACGATTACCAGATGAAACTTTTTTCCACCCCAAAAAAAAAACTACAACACGCGACATAAACGTTCGAGGGGAATACCGAAACGTCTTTAAAATTCACAGTAACACATAAATATTGCGTTTGTAATTGTTTATTGTACTTTGTACTGCCTGTAGACATGTCAGGGCTTCGGCTTTCATTGTCCTTTCTGACTTTATTATTGAAGTTCCTTTGTGTTCCTGAGCTATGAAATAATGTTGGTTTTTCATATTTATTGCTAGTGTAGTGAGTTAAAAAAAAATGGTTCTAGCTTCATACTTGACAAGTGTTTGAATGAAAAAGTCGTTGAAAGAATACCTGACCTTGAATTTAGTAGCAGGTTCTTCTTTTATATCTTTTACTTCACCTACTTATATATGTATAATTCCAGTAGGTAGGTACCTCCTTTGTCTAAAAGAGTGACTCAACTAAAGCCAACTTATGCATGAATGGCACCTTTAGGGCTCAAATTTAATCAATTTTTGAACGTGTTACCTCAACCAGCAACAAGTACTTTTCCATTGATTTAATTATAACCGCTTCACTTATTCCTTAGAAATCAATTCTACGAAAAAAGTAACCGGTATGTTTAGCATAAAAAGCTTATACAATATGTAAGTAGAGCTAGCTAGTAACTTGTGAGGCTTCCAAGTGAGCGGAATCGTTTTAAACTATCGATCTAAACTATGTTGGGTTGCTTTGTTATGTAACGAAACGTTTTTATTACTTTCTTTGCCCTTTAATACTGCATTATTGCCTTCATTCTCTATTATATTCAACTCTTTTAAATCTGTCTCGATGTTAATAGATCTTACTTTTATAATCTCTCTTACACTTGATCCAAAGAAATGTTGTTGTTCTTGATAACTATCTGTAATTACCTTGTTCAGACACTCATATTATTATACACCTCGCTTCCATGAATCATCTAAATAGCATTAATCATAATGCTTAATTTAACAATTTCAAAAACTTGTTACATACGTTTAGTCTTGTCCTGTTAAACACTGACCGGGAACAAGAATGAGCAATTTGTAATTCTAATGAATATGGCAATCTTTTTTAAAACATGTTTGTGTCTCGTCACAAAACTTAGCTAGAATGTGGAACATGGAGTAGTAAGGTAATAGAGCACACACTAGAAACGGTGGTCAACGGCGCAGCAGTTGTTAATAAGGAACACATGAAACGATGAAAGCTGTCCAGTCTCAAACGCATCTTTCACTAGTGCACTTAACATGAACATGCCTATACGTATACTATACGCACTCCATTTACATCCATCTCCATGGCAACACAGCGAGTTTCTCGCGCGGAAAATTAGATGGGCATATAAACGATACAATCTATTTTATTAGGCCACACGACAATCGGTGCATATGTAAATCTGCGTGAAGTTGCAATGAAATAAGAACGAATGTCCAACTAGAATGATTGAGAAATTCTTTGTCATTCCTCGTAGATATAGCTTCGTCTTACATTAGATGGATCTTGTATATAGGGTCTGTGAAATTACTACCTTACCGATTAGTATTCTGTGTTTATTTACTTAATTGTAATATAGTATTACCGTTAATTTGATATGCAGACTGGTGAACAAAATTAAGATTCTATTCTTTTCTTTAAATATATTAAAGCAGCTGCAGAATATTTTGAGACTAGACTTGATCTACTGGTTTTTTTAATTCAGAACCTATTTGAAGTTCTGTTTGTCGTACTTAGTCAAAGTTTTTTTTTTTTACTTATTAACCTCCAGAGCAGTTTTCACCACCAACAATGGTACCTACTGTTCTTATTTTGCGTTCAGCTTTACTTAGACTAATCTTGAGCCATCTATTTCTTCACGAAACCATTGTGGAGTACCGAGCACGGCTCGTTGTGAAATGTAACAGAAGAAAATGTTGAAAGATTCTCCCGTCACTAGAACCAAGCGTGAAGATGGGAGATATTATCTAAGATAGTCAGCTCTAAGTGAAGCATGTTATTGCACGGCTTAGAACCGTCACTATAAGAAAACGAAAATAATTTTATGGAAAGATTTATTGTTATTATTACTTATATGAATAAAAAAGTAGGTAATGTTGTAAACTACGAACAATGTTTTGTCAATCAAAACAACACTAGGTAATACTAAAAATAAATGGATATAGTAAACAACAACACTATTTGCTGGGTCAGCGGAATTTACAGTTGTTGGTAAACAATACGTAGATACTAGATACTACAGTCACACGAGTAAAGAAACGGATGTTTTTGTACGAATTAATATTGGCGACTAGGTATTTTTATAGTAAGCACAATTTTTGTGAAAGACAACAAAACAAGCACTGATTCTTGTTTTTCAGAAAATAGTTATGATTAATTCACAAATAATATTAATAATGCTGACAGCTTAAAACGTTGTTCCCGTATCCATACTACAGTTACTACGAATAAGAAAAAAACAAGAAACGCAACAACAAAATGTACGTTTACTTGTTTCTAAATACATTTCCGTGAACATCTGCAGTGTACCGGAAAGGCCCACATTTGCAAATGAATGCCTTACAATAGGGGTAACAGCGTAACGAAACACCGTGATATATGGGCTCTTCCTAACGTAACATCAAGTTACATGTGATTTGGAGATACCAAGATGCATTGTAGGAATCGAGGGTTAAATTAGTCGAAGACTTGTTGACTTGGCGTGAAAGGGTTCGATTTTAATGTGAAGTGCTTTGGACAAGGAAGTTAGATCAATGTAACATGGATTAATTTCGATGTTCATTGAAAGCTACATGGTTATTCTCACTATGATAGTAAGCTTCGTGAATAGCCGGTGTTTCAGTCTTACTACCTACTATTGTATAACTGGCAGAAATATTGTAACTGTAGCATTCACCATAGTGAACAAAAATCTAGGCTTCAAGTAAATTTTTATTACTTACATAAACAAACTAGTTTTGCAATTTTTCCTGCCAAAACGATACATACAGTATAATTTTGGAATGACAAGCTTGATGATTATGAAAATTTATAAATGGTAAACGGTGGAGCTACAGTGCATCAAACAATAAAAATAAATGCTTAATAATTCGATATAGCATTGTCTTAATAAAATGTTATTATCAGTTCTATCTACAAAATAACACAGATGATGACATCGAACATAGCGTGAACAGTGCGAACAATGTATAATTTACCTGAAATTCTTGTTAAAAGACATTCACAATATTATGCATGCAGTCATAGTTCACTGCTTCCAAGTTCTAAAGTAACATCTGCGTGATAGAAATAAATGGTTATAGTTATTTATTGGATCTCCAACAGAGGCTACACAATTTCATGCAAGTTTATGATAATGATAACATAGTGTATTTTAATAACCCTTTATTTATACCTAATAGAGCTACCAGATACCGTGACTTAGGTAGTAGTAGTAGAGTACGAGTAACTAAAGGGTATGAAAAAGATGACTTATGTAACAGATTACAGACCTGGGGGCCTACCACAACCACTAAAAGCAGTATTATATTAATCTTACTTCAGTGGGGGAAAGAGATGGTGCTATACGTCCTGTAGAGCTTCATCTCTTTCGCACACTAAAGTAACATTAAAATAATACTGCTTTAATAGATGGTGGTAGGCTAGGCCCCCAGAATGAACTTCAAATCGTTTATCAAACGGCGAGACTTTACGAAATAATTTCTAACTTTTTATATTAATAAGAAAACCGCTGTCAGCCAATATGAACACTGGATATAAAGAAGTTAGAACGGCAATATTTTCATAGCCGTGCTCAAAATGCAATGAAATACAAGCATGTCTAACAAGATAATCTGTGATATATATACGAGTTGTTCTTTTTCAATGTACATTCGTGTAAAAGTTAGAAATCATAGATAACTTGTGATTTTTTCTATGTTCCACTAACAGCTACAATACCTGTTCTTTTTTTAAAGATTTCTAAAAGAGATCTTAATCATAATAATAATATTACTTTCTTAATCGTCGACTTGTTTGTCAATCGACAAGAAATGATCTAGATTCTAGATTGTTTATGAAAAATACTAAATTTTTGATGATACATATTGTTATTGTTAACTTAATTTGGCTAATTAAATTATTAGATCGTGTTATTTCGTAACATTACGCGTTCAGTAATCCTTTAAACGTGTATTATTACATGTTATAAATCTGTTTCGTTAGCAGCGGTTGTGAAATTGCTATAACTGTTCAAGATTTATTTTAGCATTATATTAATGTTAACAGTCACGATATATCTATCATTAAGCAGTAAATTACTATAATTAGAATAACCTATATTAATAGGAAGTTTTACTGAGCAAAAGTATCATTTAAAAAGTCCAGGGTAAAAATTACCTAATTCGATGATTGAAAATTAGTCGAAACTATGGGGTTATAGTGATGAATGGGATATGTAGTTACTGAAATTGTTTAATAATGTAACATAACTTAGGTAATTAAATAGTATGATGGTCACGCTTCAAGGCACCTCTTTTTGTTACAGGTAGGAATTCTGTGCATCCTTCAAGGAAGATATATCTCGTGATTTTGCTCTTTACTGTTTTATTTACCTTGTAAGAGATTATTTTATTACAAAGGATACAGTGGAAACTATAGTACACATAAACGTGGGACTCCAGAGAAGCCATAAGACGTTCAAACAACATTCTAGATATATCTACTTAATTAATGTAGAGCAGAAGAATGCCAGGACTTGCATACAAAACAATTTTACATGTCTATTCAAATACAAAGAATTTCTTTTTCAGAGAAAGTCAATGTATAAATGTAAATGTTGACGACAAACAACACATAATCGTGCTAAGATAAACTCATAACATGCGCGATGAACAACAGAACAAGGCAAACAGTATAATGAGCTCTCGTGAGGTCACACTAGATGAAAGTATTGATAGCAAAGTTTAACAAGCCGTGAAAATAGCAAACACGGGCATCACAATAGACACTAAACAAACTAGTCTCGGTTCACAGGACAAACGTGACACTACTGAACTCGTTGACCCAAACTTCAAATTGGACACAAAAAACATAACAGCTAAACAGATAAGCAGTATCTTAATTCCAAGAAAAGAAACCGCAGTGTTTAAGCATACTACGTTTCCCACGTGAGACAATGACAGAAAAATCTTTTACCAAGTGAATTTCTCGGTATTTCCAATACTCTATGGTAACGATCTCACAAGTTGATGTAACTAGCAACTGTTAGAAAAAGAATCGTGCGATTGTGCACGCTTCACTCAAGGACGATCACGCGACGCCACGCCGCTGTTATTACAGCACTGAAAAGCTTATTAAAATAATGGCCCGATAGCTATGGAATTAGAGATTACAATGAGGAATGCGAACATTCCTGTTCTTGTTGCCAGGTGCGAGCGGATTCCGATGCGAATGGAAGTCGATCGTTTAAGGAAATTATGTGCTCCTGTGAGAGAAAAATGTCTGGTTATCCTCACGCTACGCCCGCTGGAATCTCAAACATTATTTACTGCTGATGGATTATAAAAGAATGAACAGAACGTGAATGCACTTTATAAAAACTGAAAAAACGATCACATTTTTGTGCTATCGGATGTAATCACAATGGTAGATAAGACAAGCGATACCGATAAATCGATACGTATTGTTTAGCGACGTGTAGGACGTGCACCACAGACAATAGTCAACAAAGCAGTGCACAATGAGGTAGACCCGACTGCAGTAAACGAATTCGTATCAGATTACTATAAAATAAAAGGAGCGTAAATATACAGTCCGATAAACAAGCAGAACAGAGTTAAGGTCGCAAGATGAAAGCTGTTGGAAATACTTGTAAATTGGGGTTTTCGTAGCAAGTAATGATAAGTTAAGTCAGTTTATTTCACAGTTGCTTTCCTTCATGGAATGTTCACAATTCTGAGAAGTAGGTAAGTTTAATTGGAGACGAATAAAATTACTGGTAAGGTTGGCAGGCAACATAGTCAAAAAAGCACGGATAATATAATGATGGATAAGTATTTGTATCAAGAAGCAGACACTGTGCGTCGATGTCGTCATGAGTAACGTGTAGCATTATAGCATAGCGTCTTGGGTTCAATGGACACGATAGTGTAATGACAGGTTGCTAGTCTCTCGTCTGTGAGTACAATAATAGAGGCCTGTTTATAATAGTTCGTAAGAAACGACAACTACTAGATTTTGTAGATACTCAGACTTACTTAGATCTCGTTAGTCTTTATGGGCTTACTAGCTTTTGCCCGCGGCTTCGCTCGCGTGGAGTGCGTAAAAAAATGTCCCACGAGAACGTACTACCGGGATAAAAAGTGTCTTATCCCCCAGGTCATAGTCCATCTGTGTGCCATCGAAACCCGTTCAGCCGTTAAGGTGTGAAAAGGTGACAGACAGACATAACTTTCGCATTTATAATAATATTAGTACTGATTGGAAAGAAACAGATGGGCAAAAAGATAAATAATAATGACTTCATATTTCTAGACATTCGTCAATCTGCGCACAGACACACCTTCCAAAGTTCATTCTTAGTCATCGCATTTGGGCAGGACGCAGGAGGTTGGTGACCGCAGACAGAACCCTTTCCAAACTAGTCACTACATGTTTATGGTCGACGTCATAATCTTAAGTTTGGTAAAGTTATACCAACGTGACATACAGCTGTTATTGCAATTCGCTACGCGAGATGTTTTATGCACGAATCATATTCGAAGGCCGAGATAACGTTACATTAAACAACCAAGGCTTTTCTATAACGATGATACAAGAGAAAGGTAATATTTAATTAGCTGCTTTTTACTTTTAGAATTTAGAAACAATAAAGACACAATCACTGGAATCCGAATAGTAGCGTCAGGCTTTTCTATACATATAATATGGTCTTCCATTAGATCTCTTGGTAGAGGTCAAGATAATAACCCCTGGCCACTCCTAGGGTCAAAGTCGTGGCAGGCACCATCGTGACAGTTGTGTAATGCTGCAGGCGATTTCACCGACACACCACAAAAAACTCGTGACGTCACACAAACATGCAACGAGCCAATAAACAATACAAGCAAACAGACCATCAATAAACATCAAGTCGATGACAACGATAACGTCCATTACAAGCGATCACTTCTCTAAACTCACTCATTAAAACATACTTTCTTTTCATCCAGTAAAAGTTCATTAGCCGCTGAGAGAACAATAGGCGATGAATAAATACCAGATAATAGTTCTGATACGATGATTGAACACCCACGCACTGACGGCGAAAGTGATGGCTGGGTGTCGTATGAGGTAATTGAAATCTCGACCACTGTATTACGTAGAAGCTGATAATCAATTTAATAGAAAAAAAAAACGCAGCTTAAGATTGAGGTATTATCGCCGTAACAGATGGAAATGATATTGAAGTTACAGTTGATATAATTTAAGATTAGTTAGACGTGTAAGCTACGCTAAATAATAATTTCGAAAGTTGATCGAACGACTATTTCTATGCAAGAGAACAGTCAGAAGATTGTGAAGTAAATCGACCTGATAGAGGCGTGGAAACAAAGTTTAATAACGTTTCGTATGTGGTATTGAAGACAATAGAGACCTTGAGACGATGCCATGAATATATTTCGATCGTCCGGACGCGAATAACGAAATAAGCAACAACAATAACAAGGTATTAGCCAATATACAACCATTTTGAGATGAACCAGTCATTAATCAAAAGTTTATTGTAAATCTTCTGAATGTCAAATTTCAAGAACATGATTCAGATAGTTTTTGTGGTGTAGGTGAATCACTACGGAATAAAGCTCGAAATAATTCAAGGTTGGAAAGAATACGTAATATGTAAACAAATAACTTCATAATTCAATATCGATAAGGATTGTCGCGTTAGCAATGTTATGTTCTTCAATTGCACACGTAATTTCTGCAAGCGTTAAATTGTATAATTTGTACATGAATCGTGAATCCATAACAGCTTTAAATTCGTACCTAGAAATTGCATAAAAGGAATAAACTGTCAGAAATCAAGTACTCGCGGTTTAATTATGTAGTTAAAAACTGCAAGGCCACGTTTAAAAATGTAAATGAGATTTTATTGATGCAGAGCCATAAAAGAGCTGAGGCACCGAATAGGGCTCGACACAATGAGAAAAAATAAATATTCAAGGTGTTGCAAAATAACTTTGGAGGCAGTGGCCAGGTGGCTCGCGAATCGCTGTGCCAGAGATGACATGCTACTTTCTCTCGACTGGACCCAACGCACCGAACTCTCCAACCCGGACGCGCGGCTTTTTGCATTGTTTTTGTTAATGCGATATTATTATTATCGTTGTCCGAAATTGAAAGTTTTAATGTTCTATACTTGGCTGTGGAAAATCGAAAGCAAATTGCCCAAATGCCTGAGTCTCCCATAACATTACCTTTATCGGTGAGCACTTTCATTTTTTTGGCATTATAGCCGATTATATCTATAATATAACCGCCTAGTAATGTAAACGGCTAAATTTTATGGTGCCACCTACTGAGGTGGCTTTAAAATTTTCAATAAAATAACGGTGTAGAGGAGCTGTTTAGTGTACTCACCCTTTCACAAGGCTGCGGCATTGTGGGTGCATCGACCTCCGTGTAGATGCAAAGAGTTGACTTCCTCGACAGCGAATCGCTGGCAAGACTGCTCGAGCTGGAGCCAGTTGAGAACTTCATGGTTTGGCCTCATCCAGGAGTGGTGGGGAATCAGGTGACGTCTACCTGCACATCAATGTGATGTTGCCGGCACATCACACGGGTGCGAGTCACCTGGGTTCCACCGTCCTCGTCGGTTCTCAGTCGGGCTCAACTTTCGTATCGGGTCGTAGGTGAGCCGCTTGCGCAAGTGACAGCGCGGTACTGTGCGTTCAAAGTTAGCTGCGGACTACCAAGGTCTTCCGTTGTCAATGCGGACGGAATTTTCGATGACTGTTAGCCTGCAAATAAAAAAAACATGAATCAGTTGTGCTACATTAGGCAATACCACATTTTGCGGACCATATACAAAACCGTTAAAATATATGAGTTACTTTATATTCATAGTATCGTAAAATTTTAAAAATAGGTTCTCCTTGTAAGATTTTCTATTGATCATTATCATCAACATTAGAGAGCAATAACGTCGAAAATGTCAGTGAGGATGGTAGGATCGATCACGTTATATCGATTTGTAATCGATAGATACGCAAATCGTAAAATTTTATTGCTATATTTTAGAAACTATGGCCTTACGTAAGTTTGCACAGAGTTTTTTGTATCTCATTGATTCTCATTGCCTTTTTTTGCATCGCTCCACTTTTAAATGATGTGTTGAAACTGTACAAGGACTCTGGTAATTTAGATAAGCCACATCGATACATCGATGGACGGATCGAATCAATTAAGTTTAGATCGTTGATCGATATCGTTGGCATTGTGTGCAATAGTTGCAGCCATCGTAAAGGTGAAGTATGTAGATGATTTCATTGTGTTGTGTATTTTAATATAGTTCGATCGAATCAAGATAAAGTTTATTATTAAAGCGGGCCGTTCTATTTACAGAACGTCCTTGCTTATGTCTGTTTGAACTGCATTTTGGTTTAAGTCTATTTAACAAAGCGTATACATAATTATACCACTGCTTAAACTAAGGATTGTATTTGTAATATATACCAATTCATAGACATGCTTGAACTGACCAAATCTAATAATTATAATGTAGGTAGAATAGATTTTCATCTCAGTTTCAATACTAAATGATATATCGTTAATATCAGATATATATAATAATACTTAATAGACTTACTGATATCGACTCCAGTAGTTTCGAAATACTATAAAATACTACAACTTTTAGTAAATGTTATCATGCTTGAAATGAATTCTGATAACTTAGAAATGATAAATAAGATTCTTCTGGGTTTTTTTATCAAAGAGATTAGAAATACAAGTGGTTTTAGTCATTGAGAATGATCTTATGTGAACAAACACTCACACAATCAATTTATTGAACCAGGTCATCAGAAAATAAGAGGTTTATTAGTTTAGCGAAATTCGAATCCGCTCAAATATAATTAGAACGTTTATTCGTTTATTTTATGATCACTTCCTTTTCTTCATATATTATTGTAATTAGCCTCTTATTTTTAATTTCTCCGACTTCAATATTGTCGTTGTCCACAATTTATCCAACATCCTTATTGCCTGATTACTGAGATATTCGACTTTTCGATGGTGCTTTGGTACGATACGATACATTGACACATTGCTTTTCTGAAAACGAAGCCACGAAATACTTCACTTTCATGGAAAACTTTAACGAATCAATGGCATTTGAGAGTTTATCGGAGAACCTTACAAACCGAGCATAAGTTGCCTTTAACCACAGTCATAAAAGAAGGCCAAAATTGGCACATTAACAAAATGTCAACAACCCCACCAAATCCTCTTAAACCTACAGCCTAATTTTGTTAAAACGATTGAGCAACATATTAATCTCGATCATCACGTTTGTCGGGATAATCCGCACCTTATTTGGAAAGTTCATACGAACAAAGTAGAGCATTGTAGAAATATTTACTGTCATGTCATTGTTCGAAATCACCGAGTTGTACTATTGCACCGTTATGCTGAGGTACAAAGTTCTCAGGCAGCAATTGAGTCATTTTCTTAAGAATTGTTGTGTCCATATTTGGATGCGAAACTATTCTTGTATAAGTTCATGTGAAGGGCTACTGAGTGTGTGAATGACGTTGGAAACTGGTTACTGGTTAACCTCAGGTTTCGGAAGCTCAAGTTTTTGTATGAACTCAAAATAAGTCACATTATTTTACTCATGAAGCCAAGACAAGTATTTCAGCCAAAGTAGACTTGGGTAAACATGCAGGAAAAATGCTAGCATAAAGAATAAGCCTATAGAAATGAACGCGTACAAGCAAGTATGCGCCTGCGCACGACCGCCATATAAAACAGTCTTTACCGTAAATACGCCAGTTTCGAATTTCGAACGGTTTAAGGAATTTTAAATAGTGCTTACTACTGCATGGCATTATTCACATTTTCAATCAGACTCCTATTGTTATACCATTTTCAACCTTAACCCAGTGAGTATAAGGATAATATAATTGATAGTTTATGGTGGAATTGTCAAGATTGTGGTAACGAATAAAAACAGTTATGTAATAGGCTTTAACTCGAGCCTGATGAATCAAAGCTACCGGGCGATGACCATGGTTACCTAATGGATATTGAATAAAAAAGTGCTGGACAGAGTTCAATTTATGCGAAGGGTTCCGTAGACCGAACTCTACATTAATGAAGAGAATAAAGAAGCTGTTTTTAAAATGGTTACCATTATTGGAGCAGCTGATGATGTATTTTGAAGGAACGCCAAACAGCAATCTTACAAGAATTCATGTCATATGAGTTGACAAGGCAGTGATCACCGCTCCAAACTTTACGATTTTATTCGGGATTCCAAAAATCTTTTATATCATTCAAAGAACTCGAAAGAAACTCATTGTTATGATGAGAATTCATTAGATAGTGAATCGCATCTACTATCACCCGACAAAACTCGTTGTAAATCTCAATCGTGTTATACCTTTCTAATTTGAATTCTTTGATTGCTTTCCTTCCACCCAGACAGCATATCTTTGCATAATAATCTTATCTCCAAGACTAGTTGCCCACTTGCATGTAAAATAACTTGTTAATGTTGTGGAAATTGAAAGAAAACCTATGCGAGATGGTTATCTAGAGTGAAGCGTAAAAGTCAAATGAATGGAACGGAATGTTAATACTGGTATGACAGATTTGTGATAAAGTACCTTTATGAACGTATTTTTAATGCAGCATGCAGGGTACGCAATAATTTATTTGAAACAGACAAGGCAACCAAGAATAAGAGAATCCATTCTGAAGTATTGTTGAAGGATAACACTGTTTGTTAGAAGCATCATCAAAAGGAAACTAAGATAACACAAGACAGAGCACGTCAGAGTCAATGTTGGAGAAGAAAAACATGTCCAATACTTAGTAAATCCAAATCAAGAATCTATGGCAGTAGAAGAAATAGCGCTAACAATTCTTCAATAAAACCTAACTGCAACTACTAACCTGTCCGTCCTTCACATAGTAAAGAAACCCATGCGTTAAACAATGCTTTACGTATGAGAACGTTGCGCTTGCGCCGACAATTAAACGAACTATATTGACGGTATATTGTGCTGCGTGGGATTTGTAGGCAAATGGGTTAGCGTGGCCATTTGTGGCTTAAGAAATGGTAAAGTTGGAAACACGCAAATAGTTCTGTAAAAAGATTATAACTTTGAGCCTTATTTCTGTAGTACCTATCAAAGATAAATGTGTGCATAAAAAAGAGGAAAGATTTTGGAAAACACACGATAGCAAAATTTCAAGCGTCAAGCTAAATGGACAATAATTGACCATTGAACCAGAAATTTTCCAATAAAGCAATGGCGAAAGTGAAATACATAATAAGGTGTGTTTTTTTAAGTATGTACCTATATATGATTTTGTATTAACTTTTATCATCAGCCCAAGTAAGAATTGAATTCTTCATTGGAATGCTATTGTTTCAAAAGATTGTGTTGTTTACTTGAAACTCTATACAAGGCAACTTGATGTATTACGTACTCTCGATAAGTCGATACGTTATCGCAGAAGGCAACTGTAAGTAGTTCCACATACCTCGTGTTAGTACCGTTTAAACGGATTATACAATAAGGTAAGAAACGACAATAAACCTACATTCAAGATGAAAGTAATTAAACGTTAGCTTAATCGTAATTCATTGCATTAGATACAGAGTTACTGTTTCATACAAGGAAGAAAAAAATAAAGAGGCTTATGTGAAGCCTATGCCAGTCTTGATACTTGAAGAAAGAGCTTGATAAGATAGCAAGGATGTAGAAACAAATATGTTAAAAGTTGTCATAGTATACAGACGTCAAACAGGCAAGTAAAATGCATCGCACACAGATCTTAATAACGCGAATTCACAAACACCAGAACAAGAGAAACTAAAACCGATTACAAAAGATTTGTTTACTAGGATATAATATATTAGGATATATACCCAGAACAACAAAAACACTTCCGAATCTTCAATTTCACATTTCCCTTTTACTGAAACCGGAAACTGCGCACACGCGGTCACGAACCGAACTGAATCCTAACCACCGTACACTTTATATAAATATGATAATGTCCCACTTTTTCAGGAAACTGAAGCGTACACGCAACCACGTAAAATGCATACTGAATCAATTATTAGTGATTAGCAAGGCGAAGCGACAGGAAACTTGCTTAGTGACGATTTCTTTACTATATTTTGTAGAGAGGATGTCGATTTGCATCTCATTCTAGACAAGAAATTGAAGAAAATGATCTATATAAAGATAAATGGCGGTTCTCTAATTTCAAGTGAGAGGAAACGATGAATATTCACTGCACAAAAATAAAAATATTAGCAGTTTTACTTTAAATTAACCAACTAGAATCAATTTAAAAGGAACGAATCGAGAAATGATAAAAACAACAATACGGTAGCTAATTCGGTAGCAAATTAGCTGACAAAAGAAAGTTCAAACGTCCCAAATACCGACGCATCTACCGTAAACATTAACTAACTGGATATGCAGATGAGCGTAGGTAGGTGTTTCCTTCTGAGGCTGCAGGTCCACTCGGGCCAACCAAGCGGCGAGCGCAACCAATCGACTGGAACAGCACGCAACGACAACAAATTAATGCTAGCGAAACACGCAATACACGCAAGAAAATCAAAATTTGTACCTTAACGGTGTCTCACAGCACTAACTTATAACATCTCTGAATTAAACGCCTTCAACATAAGATCGAAAATCCCAAAGCCCACAAGGATGAACCGTTCGATTCGTAAATTGATACCATCAAGTCCATTAAACAAATTCACCATCCCGAATCGGGAGGAATTTATAAAGATTATTTACTTCAAGTGTTATGGTCTTGCGACAAACATTAGCTAGTGGGGACTAAAAATAAAACCACGTCAGTGCTGATAAGCGAATACCGCGTATTATAAAAGCCATAAAGTTCGCGAGCAAAGAGCAAAATGAAATCATGCTTGAATGCATATTTGACTGCAGCGGCCACAAGTACAGCAGCTGACCAAAATTTTGATGAGACCCTTTTATGTGTTGGAGTATGGCAAAAACAAATCGATCCTACTTCAACACTATTAGTCTTTCTCTTTCTAACTCATAAATATTATTTATTCTATCCGAGCCCGCCCTTAACCACTTGACGAAATCCTAAGTTTCTCATAGAGACTGTACTATACTTTTAGCCCTGTGTGGGATCGCACGTCTCTCATAATACTAGTAAAACACACCTTCCTATATATAAAGAAAAGGATAATAAACGTATTATTGAAATCCTTAAAACGGTGTTTACTTTAGTGTCCAACCTTTAACCCTAACAGGTTATGGGCCCAGGAGCGCTAAGTTAAAGTGATAACAAATAATATAAAGTGAAATCAAAGGACACTAAATAATAAAAACTTTCTGTGCATTTACCAAAATAAATAAAAAGTTATTTTAGTGAGAGTGATTGAATATGGATCAAAGATCTAAAAGGAACATTAGACAATTTGATGGAGATAAGTATAGTGTGTGGAAATTACCAATTCACAATCTATTAAGTGAACTGGTGGAAGTACAGATCGGTATCGACGATGAAGCTCCTTGTCACCGAACTTATGGCTACATGTGCACCGAACAGCTGTAGCGGCATCGTCACCAATAAGCCAATATAACGTTAGCTTTTGTGAAAACGGCAAAACGGGTCATTTGAAAAAGCATTGGTTTGTCTTACAAAAGAGCTATTGGAAACAAAACAACCAACAATAAAACAATTCAGCTGGTGAGCTCGAAACCACATGATGGAAATACTCTGGATTTGCTTTTATGACTGGCAGTGATACAAATGACAGAAATTACGGGCAAAACGATATTATTTTCTTTTGGATTCTGGAGCATCAGATCATTTGATAAATCGAGAAGATTTGGCATTAAACTTCACTAAGCTAGAAACGCCAATAAACATTTCTGTAGCGAAAAATGGCACGTTTATACAAGTGACGACAAAAGGTTATCTCCCGGTTACTAGTGAGATGGGCGTACCAAGCATACTACAGGATACCTATATCTTTCTGTTCCTATATCCAAGAGGATATAGGAGTAGGTTGTAAGACCTACTACGGTAAGGAAAGTGCAACAAACAGGTATGACAATAGTTTTTGATAAAAACGGCAGTATTGTTGTGTACAATGATGGTAAGACGGTAATAAAGGGTGAGTCTTTGAACAATCTTATTGGCGTTAACTTTCTGCTTTTAAACATGCTTTAAATAGTGAATGCTCATTAAATAGAGTCGTAAATAATACTTATGAATTGTGGCATCAAAGGTTGGGCCTTATTGCCAATCAAAATATGTATATCGAAATAAAAAGAAACTATTTAATGATATTGATAAAATTAAAAATATTATGCCAAGTGATACATTGTGTGAAGCTTGTATTTATGGAAAACAAGCACGTTTGCCATATTTTATTTAACAAATCGAAAACAAAAGATTTGAAACGAACTCTATTTAAAGTGCACACAGATGTTTATATAACGTTTCGGGATTATGTCGCAAAAAGCGAAACTCGTTTTTGTCTGAGAATTGTTAACTTATATTGTGATAATGGAGGGGAATGTGTATTCAATTAAATTAAAGAGTTCTGTGAGCGGACAGGTATTAACTACCACGAACAGTGCAATATACTCTGGCTTTGAATAGTATTGCCGAACGTATGATATGAATAATAATTAATAACAGAACGAAGTCCTACAATGGTACAAGGGTCTAAACTAGATCAATCATTCTGGGGTGAGGCTGTGATTTAATAAATATCAGACCCACGACAGCACTGAGGTTGAAGGCATAATACTAAGCCGCAACTGAAGTATTTAAAAGTTTTTGGTTCTACTGTTTATTTTGTAAATAAAAATAATAAAACGAAATTTGACAATAAATTGTCAAAGAGAATTTTCGTTGGGTATATGAACCAATTAACAATTAATAAGGTATGGGTTGTGGTAGTAGAAACAGTTTGCTGGAGTCAGAGATGTGGTAATGGATGAGATTTGTTTCCTATCAAAGATATGAAATAGATAGATTAAATATCTCCAAGCTATTTGATACACACGCATCAGCTAATTAGCTGCTAGTGTGTCTAACCAAATAATAATAACCAAAATGGCCTGTGTTTGAGCCTGAACGGATTATAAGCTAGACGTAGCTATAACTCTGTGACAACTCTAGACTTTGGACACCCGTCTAAAAGGGGTGTGAATCTGATAAATCATTCAGTTTTTATAAGTTAACAAACGGAAACTGTTTCTTGGAGTCAGAGATGAGATAATGGATGAGATTTCCATTAAATAGGCGTAGGCCAGTTAAACCTGCGCCAGGAACGGATTATTATGGCTAGAAATAATAATAACTCTGTTGATAACTCTGACTTTGTACACCCGTAGATGCTCAACTGTCCGAAAGACTGATGCAGCTCGATAACAATTAAAATTTTATCGTGTCTCATTAGTGACAGTCAAGCGGGAAAAGAGGTGTGAATCTGATAAAGCATTCAGATGGTTTATGTAAAACTAAACGAAAATAATACCTTCTAATAAATCTGTAGGTATAATGATACAGGGGAGCGCTTGAACCGGTCTTCATATCACAATGGCAAAGAGTTAACTTTATCTCAAGACAGTGAAACATCACATAATTTGAGACAAAGTAGTAGGATCCAAAACATGCTTACAGTTTCTTATAATGAGAATGAAGAGGATAGTATTTAAGATAACTACTTGTTCTGTGCTGAATCTTTAATATTTCAAATTCTTCAGTCATAATATAAAAATTAAATCCAGGGATCAGCATCTATAGGAAAAGCTATAAAAGAGGAAATTAATTCCCTTAACTGCCTCGTTGGTCTAGTTGTAGCAAGCACTACTGCTGAGCACGAGGTCCTGGGTTCGATCCCCGGGTCGGGCAAAGTGTTATATAAAAATTAAATCCAGAGATCAGCATCTATGGGAAAAGCTATAAAAGAGGAAATCTTTATGACAATTTCCGAGGGTGTCTCGGCTGCAAGTAATATGGTTTGCAAATTAAATAAATCATTATATGGATTAAAACAGTCTGCAAGCTGTTGGTTCCAATGTTTAAACAAGCTTTGATAAAAGGGGTTTTCAATACTCATCGGCGAACCTTTGCATTTACATTTTTAATGCTGATCATGTTTTAAAGAATATACTTTATGTGGACGATCTTGTGATTATAAATACTATGAATAGTTTTAAAACATACGTAGGTAATGAACACTTTTAAGATCATAGATTTAAAAGAGATCAAGTGTTTTCTGGGAATCAAAATACCCAAGTCTGAAAACAAAGTTTACTTAGTTATGCGTACCAGCATTTAGTTCCCATAGTACCGAATCACTCGACACCATATGTTATTTCTAACTTCTTGCATTAATTATTTAGTTAATAGCCATGTCACCGATTTCAGTTATTTTATACATCTCTTTTGCGACGACACCTTTTTGTAACACTTAAAGTTAACGTTCATCTGAAGTGGCCTGTGGTCCTTTCCAGAAATATTGTTTTTATGGATTAACCTTTTTTTATTAAACATGTATCAATAGTTCGTAAGCATTGAAAGCATTCCGTCTGTATCGCTCTAACCGAGCACACCTCCTAATTACTGTAAGAATTGTAATTAAAGTTTATTTTCAAACTAAATCACTGCTGTTCATATTTGACTGGCGCAGCCGGGGTAGGATAAAGTTCGCGAAAAGTTTCTTCGTTGTACGTGCTCTAAAAATTGGCCTAGCGGAGTGCTAATCGCCTGGCCTTATCCGAGAACCTACACAAACAAATTGTCATCGAGCGGCAGCACGAAGGAGATCAACACCAGCAGACGAGAATCGGCTTGGGATCGAGCGGTAATTTAATGTGAGTAGACCTTTTCGCATTTTATTGTTCCCTCCCTTGTCTATCCCTTTCCTACGTTTTATTGGACAAAAATCGCCATTTAACGTCATTAGTTAGTTTAATCAACCTCTTGGACAAAAATCGCCATTTGCGTTGTGTATAAGGTTTTAAATTCTATTTTCTTTTATTAACATTATATCGGACAAAAATCGCTGATATAACGTTATCAATTAGTTTAATCAGCCTCTTGGACAAAAATCGCCATTTGCGTTGTGTATAAGTTGCTTTAATTTTTTTTTTTCTCTTAACATTATATCGGACAAAAATCGCTGATATTACGTTATTAGTTAGTTTAATCAACCGCTTGGACAAAAATCGCCATTTGCGTTGTGTATAAGTTTTTAATTTTGTTTTTATTAACATAACATCGGACAAACATCGCCGATGTTACGTTATTTGTTTGCTTTTTAAATTCAATTAGGTAATCATTATTTTAATAAAACTTAGAATAGTATTGTATTAATCTTAATATAGAAATGAATCAAATCGAGATAATCCCGAGGGACATTCTGGGAATTATTCCTAAATTTGACGGCGATGAAAAACTATTAAATCTTTTTATTTCCAAATGTGAATATGTTATTAGAATGTTTTACGTAGAAAACAACCCAGCGCAACAACTTTACCTATATCATTGCCTAACAAGTAGGTTAGTCGGTAAAGCAGCAATTCTGATTAGCGAACGCGAAAATGTTTCCTCTTGGGAAGCACTGAAGGAATTGCTCGTTCAGCACTTTGGCGACCCGAGATCTGAAGCGTGTATCGCGATAGAACTAGAAACTCTTAAAATAAAACATGGAGAGTCATTCAATGATTTCTGTCACCGCATCCAGATGATACGTAGTTCGTTAATATCAAAAGTTAACCTTTTACAAGATGAGGGAATTAAGGCAGCCAAAATTATAATATACAATAACACCAGCTTAAACGTATTTTTATATAATTTACCCGAAGATATGATAAGATTTGTCCGATTGAAACAGTGTACGAGCTTAGAATCCGCGCTTAGCGTTGTGATGGAAGAGGTAAATTTCCAAACTCAGTACAACGCCAGAAATAAAATTAAACCAACCAATACTCAAAATAACTCGTTACAATCAAATAATAACCATACACATATACAACAATCTCAATTCAAATTTGGAATTCCACAACAAGGTTTCAATCCTCAATTCAGGCCAAATTTTATACCCGTCAGACCATTGTTCGGTGTGCCTAATGCCCAACAAAATGACCAACAAATGTATAATAGGCAAGCAGTAGCAATGCCTAGTCAGCAAAATCGCCAACCGCAGCAGTTACCTAAAACAATAAATAATTATAAACAATCCGGATTTTTTAGAGTCAACCCATATCAACAGTTTCGGTTTGGAATACCCAATCAACCAACCAATACACCTACACATAATTCAGACGTCTCTATGAGAACTGTTCACCAAAATAATATGTTAGATTCTTCCAACATTTTCTTTTTAAACGATGATCAGATACCTGAATTGCCCCCTGAAACTGAAGAGTATTTTATTCAAAATTGTGATCAAACGCAAGTTAATGTCAATGAAATACCGACGACAGAAGACGTCACTTCAAACTCGACTCCCGTTGAAACTACGGAAAATTTTCAAAAACCAGCCTCTGTGGAAAAAACGGAAACAATAAATATCAACTTCGACGCTTCAACTTTTAAATTACCCCATATAGATATTCCTGAAATAAATTCTAAATTTATGATTGATACGGGTAGCACTCGATCTTTCATAAGTCCACAAAAAGTTGAAGAATATTTCTCATATTTTAAACAGTTTGAACCATTCGAAATAGTCAGTACACATGGTCGTAGTAGACACGATGAGATTGCATACATTCCCTTAACAGATACCTTTCAAACGGATCGTTATCATAAGTTTTATATATATAATGTTTGCAATAGATACGACGGTCTTATTGGATCAGACTTATTAAAAGAACTTGAAGCAAATATTGACATGAAAAACCAAATGCTTAGGACTAAAAATACAGAAATGCCAATCCTTTATAGTCCACCTTATGAAATTATGTTGCCCCCAAGATCTGAAACGCGTATTAACGTCCCAAAAGATTTACCAAATGGAGTTGCTATTCTAAACTTTACAGAATTTAGTCCCGGTAGTAGAATGCCCACTCAAAACTTAGCGAAATTAAGACTAGATCACCTAAATCAAGAAGAAAAATCCTGTATTTCACAATTATGTTTAGAATTTAAAGATAAGCCACGTTGTCAAAAAGCTATAGTAACAAGTAATATTCACCGAAATACAGTCGCGGTTCAGACCAACCAAAGACAAACTAAGGTTCCAATTAAAGACATAAGGCGCCTCTCACAGGGTCGCCCTCCTGATAGATGACTGGAACATAGTCCAAGTTCTATACTTAGAATTAAGTAACAATTTAAATCATCAAATTCTAGAATACTTAGAAATTAGTAACCGTAAAAGACATAAAACATTGTACAAATATAAATTCATGCATAAAAGGCAAACGAATAACATTTATTACATCAATTCCAATCATCCAACAAAATATCGTTTATAATTATAATCAATCACACCCATTTCCAATGTATAACCTCTGAACAAACCTTCCATTCCTAATCATTCCTATACAATATTCTTGCGAAAGGGTTGAAAATATTAGCGCTCTCCTAGCCATGCAGGGAAATCGACGACGGAAAGCTTCTTTGTTACGAGACAGACGTCTCCCCGGCTGACGAAGACACTTGCATCGCGGACTTAATGAAGTTTACCACTGAATTTTTCTGAAATTGTTTTCCCTTGCCAGTGAAATCCTCCAAGGTGAAAATCAAACATGTACCGCCGGAAACTTGGAGCCTATTTGTCGGTGTTCACATATTTTTGATGGAGTATTGCAAGAATGACATAAACCACCACAATATTTTCGGCACCTGTATTTTGACGATATTTACGAAGCGAATATAGGAAAAATCCTTTTGACAAAACGACGCATATCAGCAGCTCAGGTGGCAGTACATAATACGCCGAACGTGCATCTACCCAGCATTACGCCAACGACCAGCTTACAAGAAAAAACCTCCGATCAACTTCCATGAAATAGATTTTAAAAACTTACAGTTATTGGCGCAATCTCCTGAAAAGTGAAAGTGTAGTGTACAGTGATAAAAGCGAAACGCACTTGTGAATATCATAATATCGGAACTCTAATCACTTACATATTAATTTTAATTAGCTTATTAATTGTATGTCTTGTTAGGTTTAATTCTAAAACATTATCTATATTTGTAATATAAATCAAAACCATCATTCTCAGAATGCCAATGATGATTTTGAACTTATGGGGGGAGGAGTTATGCGTACCAGCATTTAGTTCCCATAGTACCGAATCACTCGACACCATATGTTATTTCTAACTTCTTGCATTAATTATTTAGTTAATAGCCATGTCACCGATTTCAGTTATTTATTATACATCTCTTTTGCGACGACACCTTTTTGTAACACTTAAAGTTAACGTTCATCTGAAGTGGCCTGTGGTCCTTTCCAGAAATATTGTTTTTATGGATTAACCTTTTTTTATTAAACATGTATCAATAGTTCGTAAGCATTGAAAGCATTCCGTCTGTATCGCTCTAACCGAGCACACCTCCTAATTACTGTAAGAATTGTAATTAAAGTTTATTTTCAAACTAAATCACTGCTGTTCATATTTGACTACTTTGGATCAAGAAGTGTACAATAAAAAATAAAAACGATCAATTCTTGAGAAGTTTAACATGAGTGACTTTATTTCTGTCACTACTCCGCTTGAAAGTAAACTACATTTACGTAGCATTAAATTCGTGTGAAATATGAAGTGCCCCTTGTAGAAATCTAATTGGGTCACTCGACCTGGCCTAAGTTTTTCAGTTAACATCTTGAGTCGATATGCAAGCAAAAACGACCATTCATTATGGTCACACTCAAAAAGGGTCTTGCGATATTTAAAGGGAACCCATAAATCTAAAGTTAACTTTTACACGAAATGATTACAAAAATATTTTAAGTGGCTTTGTTGATTCTGACTGGGGTAATAAAGTAACGAAATAGATCGAAAAAGTACTACAGGCTATTTGTTTACATTATTTGATCAATGCACAATATGCTACCAAACAAAAGGTCAGAAAACAGTAGCAACTTCATCCACTGAAACAGAGTTTAAGGCTCGTATGAAGCAGTAAAATAAGCTCTTTGGTTAAAGTCATTATTAACAAGTATTGGCATTGCGATTCCAGAGTCTATTTGTATTTATTAGGATAATAATGGATGCATATATGCATCGCGAACAATCCTACTAGTCACAAAAGATCTAAACACATTGATATTAAGTATAATTTTTCTAAAGAACAGGTTGAGAAAAATGAGATTAAAATGTTTTATGTTTTTACAGATAACCAGCTGGCTGATATCCTGACAAAATCATTACCCGCAGTGCGTTTCACCGAGATGAGAATGCAATTAGGGGTGACGTTGTAATTATATACAACGTGGATAAATAAATGATAAGGATATGATAATAATAAGAGCTTGGTTAAAATACCTAAGTAGATGAATAACATTAATAGTATCCAGTTATAATGGATGAATTGAATGATAATGGTCTGATTAGGTTTTACTGGGTTTCCCTAATCCTGCGCAACGAATGTTGGACCATGATAATTGTTTTCCCAGTGAGAGAGGAAGGTGTGTGATTTTGTAATTGTATACAGATGTTTGATATAATAAGATTATTAAATCGTAATTAAAAAGAAAGGGATTTATTTTTGAGGGGGCGTGTTGGAGTATGGCAAAAACAAATCGATCCTACTTCAACACTATTAGTCTTTCTCTTTCTAACTCATAAATATTATTTATTCTATCCGAGCCCGCCCTTAACCACTTGACGAAATCCTAAGTTTCTCATAGAGACTGTACTATACTTTTAGCCCTGTGTGGGATCGCACGTCTCTCATAATACTAGTAAAACACACCTTCCTATATATAAAGAAAAGGATAATAAACGTATTATTGAAATCCTTAAAACGGTGTTTACTTTAGTGTCCAACCTTTAACCCTAACATTATGAACAAGATGGTTTCTGAACACGCAACGTCGGAGAGTAGATCGGGAGCAATTTTCTGGTTAGCTTATTTCTTTCTCCAATGATGCAAAGTGATTGACTGGTCATTTTCTTTGAGAACACGCGGTGGCGCGTGACGCAGCGCCGTTCGGTCTACGTGATATTTTGGTCAAGCCTAAACCTTCAAGTTCAATGACCACGGAGGTCAGGTGCGAGATAAAAAAATATCCAGCCGTTTCCGCAATATCTAATTTTCGGTCGTAAACGTTAATTGCGCTTATTAAAGTGCTCGTGTTCGGCTCCGTATGCGAACTGGTATATGTGCTTATGATTTTTTCGAACTTATTGCGCGGACTTTAAATGGCGGTTGAAATTAAAATGAATCGGTTCGGGTTCCTTACGTAATGTAACGTGTACATGTCTTATCTGATTATCTGTTTCCAATTTGTTTGACTTGTCAACACAGCATCTCATTATCGCTGCTCTCATAACTACGTTACAGCTAGTTCCGCAATGAGATCCGTCTCGACGGACAACTTGGCGGCATAACTTGACAAGCAAAAAATGTCGCCCACGCATTTTGATCCGCATGAATGCTCCGAGTCTCCGAGTAATCTTTAAGGGACTGCATTCCTCTGCTGTTGTATTTCAAATTTTACACCCACATTCATTTTCGCAAGGTCCACTGGTCCTCTGGTAACCACACCCGCATCGTTATCACAAAGTACACCTTTATCATACCCGTATAGCTTGAAGTTAAGCTAAGTTTTATTAATGTTGCCCGTATCTCTCTATGGGCACGGGGTACATTACGCATAATAATGTTCCATTCCCTGCGTCGTGTGCGGTCTACCATCTATGTAGATAAAGATCTAGCAAAAAAAACTGTGACATTTAAGACAGACTACATTTCACCTGTGATTTATGTTGGCTGTAGCAAAAAGTTGGCCCGGCGACAGTTATATTTGACCTGCCTGATCAACTTGATGCCATTCGAGGCTGCATTACTTGCGATTGAAAAGCAAATGCCTAGGTCACGATCGGCACGTCTAAAGAAACTTAAATGCATGTGTGTAGTTACCCTTGAAGATTTTTAAGTCCAGGACATTGTCAAAAACGGCTGTCCATTCGATTTGGTTCGTACACCTTGAACACAAATAGGCCAGTCACGACTTTTGCCTTATTAAGATTTATCGAGCACTTTGTTACTTGATTTGTTGTTTTATTGTGGCAACAACCATACATATTTAATCCGGATTCGGCTTGAATCAAATGGCCACCTATTCAATTTAGAAGCATTTGGTTCTGACAAGTGGCCGGTTGCAAAACATTTAATAAAAGGTTATGTAGATTACGTAATATTTTAACTAATTAACTGAAATGGTAATAAAAAACCAGCATTTTAGGTACTAAATTGTATGTTCTCTCTATAGAGAGAGTCAATTCAAGAACGGTCATAACAACATTCATAGTCTTCATATATCACATCTATAATAAAACCATAAATACTAACCTTATTTGAACCGTTACTAACAGTGCAATAAAATAAAAGCGCGTGTCAAAACTGTAAATTATAAAGGTGATGAACCCATAATGCACCCTAAACATGGTGACGATGTCAGACATGTTGACAATTTCACCCCTAATTAAACGCCAAGACAGCTATTAATAAGTCACCAGAACTTTAATGGCAGTTTAAACTAATAAATTAGGAGGATTGTTGGTAAAAAAAGGTTTGGAGCGAAACCTGTTTGGTGGGCCGTGGTCTTCCCAGTTACCTGGCCCATGACTCGGGCATTCCATAAATATTTCCGATGCCCCTTTGTAAGATTCAACTTTGGTATATAATATTGCGTTTTGTCGCGCAAAATTGTATGTAAAAAATAAGGTAGATGGCACTTTATTTGAAAGAAATGTACAAATATTACTACCTGTTAAGACTGATAGATTCATTACAATCATGGTGGACATCTTCTATTGTAATGGCACAGTGGGAGGCTCATCTCGTTGCAAAAAATAATTCATAAGAAAGCAAAGCAGGTTGTTTCTACAAGAATAAAAATACGAGTACAATTCAGAGCAGTAAACATTTTGGAACCATAAAAAAAAAAGATAATAAATTCTAGCCTGTCATTTTGGTGGTCAGCAAAGTTTTTAAAGACACGCACAACAAAAGCTAACTTCCATGGAGTCAATAGAGATGTGTGCATTACTATTTAACTCAATTAGATAGTGCTGGTGCAGGCCCTGACCTACAGTCTTGATACATTTCAATTCCAACGAAATATTTCTAAAGCAAGAACATTGAAATCATTCACATGATTTAAACACAGAATCGAATGATGTAAATGAAAAAATGGTATCAAATATTATACATACACTCTATTAATGTAATTAAAAACAATTTAAGTTAGAAAACAAAATAGTTTGGAAAATCCAAAAGTGCACGCCTCATACTTATTTCATTCATAAACGAAAAAGAAATTCAAAACATAGTTTATAAATGAACAATTTATCACTTTTCATGAAGTCGTAATGTCAACGACTGACAAAGATATTTACTTGGCGGTTGCTAGGCAACTTGCGGACATCAAATCAGAGGTTGGAAATATTTAGTTAAAGATATTATATTTTAGTTAGTATTTTATTAATTATAATTAAACTACTTTGAATAAAAGAGCCATTTTCAATAGGGTTCCTTCTACGGCTGAAACAAATGTATATAAAAAAAATTGACTCAATTAATTGATTTTATTGCAAGCTACAATGTTTTCAGGGTTCATAAATTGACGGACAGGAAATTTTTTTCAACTATTTTTATGCTTTTTCCATTTCTGCTGCATTAAATCAATTGTTAAAAAGTACAGTATTAATCTCCATTTAATCATCTATACAATGGTATATAAATTAAGTAGGTTCTGTGTACTAGCAGGAGTGTAACAATAAAAACAGTTACAGAAATGGGGCAAAAATAATTTTTCGATCGTAGAGCACACTCTAATGCTCCGCATTACGAGTCGTGCAAAACACTAGACATAACTATGTACAAGACAAGAGGACAATAATAGAACATGGTAGTTTTAGTTTAGAATGACAAGTTTTTACAACTTCTCGACAGGATTTTTTATTCTGATTAGTTAACAGTTATTTTGAACAGGTTCCTGAGATGAAAGGATTGTCAATGCACAATGAAGACGACGATTTTGGAATGAGTGTTGAAGAACTGATGCTTATGGATAGTTTTCTTTTTCATTATTGGTTCGAATGAGTTTAAGGCTCCTAAAGCAATTATGGTTCAACTATATGTCAAGTTTGTGTCCTGTCTTCATATGCTTACTATGCTCAGTATCAACCAATTCTTGAGACAGTGTAGAAACAAAAGGAAATTCCGTTACAAAATTACAATCTAGTTGATAAAACGAGTATGTAAGCTAGTTTCGAACTAAACACGTTTCCATAGATGTCTCGTTGACTATGATAACGATCACGAATGCGTTTTTAACAGGTTATAAATACAATAATGTCGCTTTCAGTTCGCCCCGATTCCACATCCGTTCATTTATTTTTAGTTTACACTAAAATTCTAACAAGATTTTACACCCATTACCTTCGATAAAGGCTTCACAACGTTCTGCGATAACTTTCTTCTGTTTTAATGTACAAACATATACTTGGCCATAAAAACAGTCGTTATAGTTTGTTCGACAATAAAACCAAGTAAATCAGAACTCAAATTTAAATCAGTATCGTTAAAACCCTTTATTTTATATGTAACATTATCTTGGTTACCGTTATTCGTGACAAATTGCAATATGTCCACTTCAGAATTAGTGTTACGTGCAGTCACTTTTTTACTTTGAAGATCATTGTCTGGTAGTTACAAAAGAATGTGTTCAGTACTCCTTTCCTATTTATCATTAAAATGCACCCATTATTCTTGGCCATAAGCTAACCGGATATCCATACATGTGAAAACGGGTCATGCGTTGTTGCCTTTATGGTGGGCTCCGCTGGCATTCCGACTCTCGAACACCATTACGGATTCTATGAGCATTGAACATCGCCTAGTTTCCAAACTACGATTAGTTAGCAGTACTTCTACGATCGGAAAAGGGCTTCGGCCATTTCTATTTAGGTATTAGAATCGATAAAGCATTCGAGTAATGTTAATTTGAAATACGTAATTTTATCGTTTCTTGGATTCGTTTTTTGCGTAATTATGTTAGCTACGTTATTGTCTTTATGTTAATTTAAATGCGCAGGACGCCATGAAATCATCAGTAGTTTTCAGGTTTTATTTTGTGTTCTTTTTTTCGATGACGGCAAAAAAGAGCAATGTTAACAAAGACGTTATTGTAAATCTTTGCATTTGAAGCACCTACATAAAACCTTCATGCAGTAGACTGTAGATATCTGCGTAAAACCCAAGTTTGCACAGCTGCGGTGACGTCATGGACCAGAAAAATGGACTAGCCTTTATGATTTCAACTTTGTTATAACGGCTTGAATAAATAAACGTTTATACGACGATGCTCACTCTAAGGGTGATGCAAATATAATCGGGCAATTAGGCAAATATTTTGATGTTACGTCAGACAATGGTATCTTCTAAACGTTTTATTTAAATAATGTCTGCCTGCGTGGTCACGATAGTCCAATTATCAGACATAACTTAATTTTGTTTTCTGTTTACGTAAAAACAGTTTTTTGTGTAAAGTTTTGAAACTTTACACACAATTCCAACAATGCATTTGCAAAGCTTCACGGGGCGTACGCAAATTAGATTTATGTTCCAGTTACTGTGGTAGTCCAAGGCCTCTTGAACTACTCACGCTTATTTTGTAAGCCGAAGCCAACAAAGATGGAAAGTGGCCTTTTTACGACAATATTGTACCTTGGGCTAAAGAATAGACGACTCCGATTCGTCCATATTTATTTATTTATTTATTAAAACTTTATGCACAACTACAAAAAAAAATTAAATACCGTACAAAGGCGGACTTAATGCCTGAGGCATATTGGGTCCATCATGGATTTATGAATCATTTCTTTGACTATAGTTGCGACAGAGATAACATCTGTATTCTCGTTTTTAATCTTCTAAATCAAGTAAAACGATCTAACAACTAATATGTACTTATGCTCTATTAACGCTTATCTAAATTGCAACTTGATTAATACTGCATATAAACAATTTCAATCTGTAGTAACTTAATTGCCGTGGAACAGTCTTGTTAGCGTGAAACCCAGTTAGTATTTTGTTTATTAGTTAGAAAATTGGTGTAACAAGCAACTGGGTGATTGCGATCAATAAACTGAAACAATTGCTGAATGAGGTAATCACTTTCATGTAATCTTAATTTTTGAATGAATGAAATGCAACGATCCCAGCCAGACTCAAGAAATCGAATGAACTTGTGCATGACGAACAGGGTTTGACGCAGAATGTGCACTTAGCAAAATATGCACTTGACTCAAAATGTGCACTTCGCCAAATGTGCACTTCTCAAAATAGCAGTTCTCAAAATGAGCACTTCTCAGATTTGTACTAGCTACTGGAGCCTCATGTTTTATGGGGCTATAGAGGCCATTGCACATCATGGAGTAGACCAGGTTCAAGGTAATAGTAAGAAAGACGTGCCCTTAGGATATGGAAGGATTTGCGAGCCATACCGGAATGCATCCTTGAGTAGGCAATTGATAATAATATGTTAGGTAACGTGAATTAAGAAATAAAACTTTAAAAAATATCTATTTTTTTATAATGTTTATTGGTACAAGAGATCACTGGAAAACATAGGAATGCGAATAAATAATGTTATAAAAAGTATGAGTATAAAGTATGCTTATCTTTAAAGTATTTTCTACACCACCTATTACCGTTTATAAATAAGGTTAATAAGAGCTTATCGCATTATCCACAACGGTTAACGCAACTATAAATAATTTCGTATTAAGTTCACAGGTGTACGCAGATGTTAGCCTGATAATACGGTCTGTCATAATTATATGGTCGCATCTCGAGACTCCCGTGGGAATATCAGCCATTACATTATTTTTACTTTCGCAGAAATGCCTGCAGCTGGAATTAGGATTGTTTCTGGACATTGTCCTAATTTTCTCAGACTTAACAATAGTTGTGACGCAAATTAGTCAAGCCAAGATTTTAATGAATACCAAGAAAAACGACATAATTTAAAATTCTTAGAATGACCACAAACATGACTTATTTGATACTTTGAATCCCAGAAGTTTGTGGTCAGAGACCTTTATGACTAAACAAAAAAATGTATTATCAAACTGTAACAATCAAAATCAATTTAATTTTGATGTCTTCATACCTATGATAGATTGAACTATAAGAAGATGTCTGATCGCCAGATAGCTTTACTAGCAGAATCAATTAACATGTTAATATAACAGTTAATTGAGACGTAAATAATGTCTAGCAAATCAATCGGCATTTTAATTTTATGGTTGGTGTTGACCCCATTAAGGATGACTAATGTTTATTAATTAGGATGGGTAAATGGGTATTTTAGATGCAGTTACTTTAATTACAGTATAAGTAGTTAACTGACAGTATGAATGGTATTTTTGAGAGTCTTTCATACACACAGCAGCAGTACACAGCAGTTGTGAGTTGTATCAACTGTTCTTTGCAACGCTACTGGGTCATCCAGTGTTCAATCAAGTGTTTGCAACAGATTTTTTTTAACAACAACATTATGAATTATTATGACAATATTATTAGCAAATAAAAGCAATGCAGTAAAACACAGTGCGCTTGTAATGTTACGGTAATGAACTTGTCATGCGCACGCTTTTCTTTGTAACAGAAGAAAATGTCTAACATATCTGCCTTTTTGTCCGCTTTTCCAGTGTCATTACTAACAAGACGATTATTACCTTCACAATTGTGTGCACTGAACAGATAACAACGAGATGTAAACTGTGATAGCACTATTTAAATTATAATTAGCTTGGAACGTCTGTTGATATATCTACTTCTTTTTAAGTCTAATGACTGATAGTAAAATAACTGAAAATTACATTTCAATTAAGCCAACATTAAAATTATCTTTGTCATATTAATTCGAAGATAAGATATGATATATTTCGCTTCACTTTTAGCAGTGACTAACCATGGAGACTTCTAGTATCGTATATTAAGACGGCGGCGACCCTTGAATTGTCCATACAAACGTAATACCTAAATCATTTGCAATTTGAGCATATTTCCATCATATTATGTTAATATTCGGATTTAGACAGTATTTATCTAGGCTTGTACATCTTTTTTTTTTCCAAAATCTTACCTAAAATGAAGTTTAAGCGAATTGAATTTCGCACATTTTTACAGCTAAATGACATGTTTTCATACTGTTTTTTCTGTATTATAAACAATAATATTTGGAATATTGTTTAGTCAGGAGCATAGCTTATATTATCAAGTTACAAAGTATAGAAAATATTATGAAAGAATATTAAGTTTTCATTCATAATTTTTGGTATTACGAAACACCACAAATTTATCATAAATTCCGATAGCTCGTAACAACGCTAACAACACACAACACACATAACACACAACAGACACAGACAACAACAACAACACCACAACACAACAGAACAGAGATAACAATATTCCAAACGCATTTTCCTCCATCTCGACTTGCAGTTGCGAGCCGTGTTCGCCGGACCCTTAAATCTAGATCATTAATCATTGTTTACTATATGAAAATTAAGTTGGAATTGTATTGTTAGAAAGATCAAAACAGACTTACTACATATGAATGCGTGGTTCATGAATACGACCAGTATTTCGCAAGACAGATCGTGAGCGATCAGACCATGAGATGTAAATACTTGGAACATGCCTGATATTACAGCAAGACACAATGTCTTTGGCATTCTTATACTTAGCGAAACTTGTGTAAGGTCAGTTGGAATTGGGGTTTTTGTTCAATTCCCAATTTTTCCAAAACCAAACTTTGTAAAAAAGGGTATTATAGAATTTCCGATTATTTAGAAGATAAAAAAGCATGGGATTGAGCTGCTCGCTCTGCTAAACCTTGTAATAAAACCTTGAAAATTGACATTATAATTATTCAGTAAAATCATCAAATTATACCAGTTTTATATAAACATTGACATTGTTGAATATTACATACAAAATGACATGATTACTTTGTAAAGTATTATATTATTTTAATTATTGTGAATGTGAGGACTATGTGGATATTTTTTTTTTCTCTTCTCTAGTTTCTTTTCTTTCTCAGTTAGTTTTAATTTAATGATGGTCTGGCAGTTTGAGTAGTTTATGCGGCCTACCCAAATGTCCTTTCTTTGGTACTGTTCGTCGAGTTGAGCTCCTTAAGTTCAGAGTTGAGCTCCGCGATTACTGACAAATGCTTGCACTGACTGGACAGGTCCACTCAAAGCTGTATGGTTCTTTCCTCAAAAGACCATTTCAGACATTAGTCTACATGGTCCTCATATGGCCTGACCAAGATTATGTCTGGACTTTAAAAGAGACTGTGACCTCTGAGTTTGTTTTGGCCTTTCTTCTCAGAGTAGTCAGATAGGAAACGCCGAACTCATCTAGCAAATTTTTAACATACATTTTAATATGACGTGTAAAAGTGATTCCAATATCTTATTTACAGAATAAACAATTTCATTTCATTTCATTTCATTTCATTTCCAAATGAACGTCACAAAATATCATGAGAATATATTTTAATATTTCTTGTAGAATTCGATTCACAACAAGACACAATGACTTTGGCATTCTTATACTTAGCGAAACTTGTGTAGGGTTGAAGACAGTCTATGTATTTTCAGCTGGAATTGGGGTTTTTGTTCATTTCCCAATTGTTCCAAATGAACGTCATGTGAATATATTTTAATAATTTCTTGTAGAATTCGATTTTTGTAGGATAAAGTTCTCCAGCTACAAATTGAAGTATTAATGAAAAATATTTTCCAAAACAAATTTTGGAATGCCACAGGGAGCTGTTGATTTCGAATGACAAGAAGACCGCAGCTGGGGTAGACTAAACGCTGAAGGCAGCGAACCAGGATTGGTGTCGCAACTTAAGGTCTATGACCATCAGTAAACTGTCAAAGGCAGAGTTCATTGATTGACTGAACATGAAAAAGCCAAGTGCTAGTATAATGACAAAGTAAATGGAAGGTCTTTAAATGATCGTGGATTTAAAATAACCGTTACCTTGCTTTATGAGGTGCAATGTTACGCAATGTTATACGAATGTAAGCGATACGCTGATGGATCGTTAAAATAACATAAAACTGTGGAATTACTTAAACTATCTTATCACTTTGGTTATAGATTATTTTACATAACCATTTTATTTCAAGCTCGAATTTCTCAGGCATTTTTGGTAGTTTTGGTTGATAGAGAACCCTATTCTTAGTTTTAACAACTGAACAAAGTGTTTCTCGCATAAATTCCGATGTAACCCAACAACACCGACCGGCCTTGCTTTTGTTATTATTGATACTTTGGTTGCACAATACGTGTTATGGACGGGATTCTGATGTATTTGTGCTGAGTACAGAACCGTGACGTGGAATGCGTAGGAGTGCGTAGTTGCATAGGTACCTACGGTTATCTGACAGTTCGTGCGTTAGACGGCTTTGTTTTTTTTAATTAGGAATTCTTGAACATACTGGATAATTGGATATCACCACATATTTCTTTTGTTGAAAACTAACATAAATCAATTCTTAGTTTCAATTTCATTTAAAATCCAAGGTAATCTAACACACATTTCGAAACAACATAACAAAAGAGCGAAACGCAAATATAATAATGTAAATTGCCATAATGCTCAGTACACTTGCAACACTCTCTCGTCCCTAATTGCAACACCGTAATTATACAGAGACCACCTCGTATAATAAGGCACACTATGAATGAAGCAGTTTGCAACATTGCTCCATAACTTGGTACTGTAAGTGTAGATGCCCATGCGCATCAAAGAATTAAATTAAAACATGAAGAGAATGAATCTGCTGCTCATGATCTGGCGTAAATTGGAAGTCATCAGAGAAATCATTTGTTTTATCGTGCTCGTGATGAAGTAGCAACTGAAACTTAAGTTTTCGTAAGTAAACAGATCGGTAATAATTTAGAATCACTGAAGCCTGAACGGAGAAGACGCGTGTTTTCTTACTTTGGTTTTTCCTCATATTTATGTTACTTACAAACAATATCGTCATGTTTTCATTTAACACCATTAGGTCTTCCGTCTCTTTCATCCACACAGTTCCCACCAAGTCAAAACCTTTGGCCACGTAAGAACCGGACGTATTAAAGGATATTTCAATACTATCTAAATGGATATTCTCATTATCGCCGATAACAGCCGAGAAATTTTACACGTAATAAATATGAAATCCCAAGAAAGGCAAGACCTCAGATAAGGCGTTCATTGTCAAGACAAGATGCAACTTGTTTTTACCAAGACAATGATGGTTTCCTGTATCTTTGACACAAGTCCATTCAAGCCTAATGAGAATATCTCATTGGTAAGATTTTGTTTACCCTACAGATTGTTCACATATTTATCAAGTTGCTCCTTTTCTTGGAATAGTTGCGAATATTTTTACTTCAATTTCGTTGCTAGTTTCTGAAATCAATCAGAAAGTTATTACGTGAGGTTTAGCATTAAGTAACTTGGAGTCTATTAACGAGAGATCTTCATTATCTATAAGAAAAGTTAATGAAATAAAATGTTTTGAAGTTACACTTGGTCAGTCAATTGCTATTGAACTTTTTTTAATGGAAATTCCACACACCTGAAAGACATGAGGCGTGACCGAAGAAAATCTGCATAATAATAATAATCTGAGTCATAGTTAGAAACAAACTTTACACAGCTAAGCAATCCATCTGATGTTCACCACAAAATGATTGAGTGCTGAGGCAACCGATATTGTTTTTTTGAATTCCATAACTATGTTTCCTTAAGTTATTTCACAAAGTGATGTCAGATACTCGTCAACATGTCGATAATTGTTCGTTAACGAGTCGTGGCGAATTTAAATAACGACTGGAATCTTTACTATAATTGATTGGCCACCAAATCGCTTCTCGAACTGTTTGGGGTATAGCCATTCGTGTTAACACTCGGTTTTTATGAACGAAAGTACGAACAAATGGTTACGTAGCCAATTGTTTCTCGCTCGCTGGACTAGTTTTTTATAAGATTCTCACCATTAACGTCTCTAATGATCGCAGGATGTCTAAAAACACAAGGCAGCACGTGTTTTATTTTGCATCATAATGGTGATTCTTTCCTGTGAAGAGGAATGTCGGAATCTTAGGTTTTAGGGGTCAATGATATTTAAAATTTGTTATCTTTTAATATAATAGGTACCCAACACGACGTCTGTGGTCTAGAATGTCGTTCTCAAAACCTACTTATAACAAGAGGTCTACTGTCTCTTTCATCTCAGACAAGCGTGACACTGCATGGTGACTTATACGGTGTCAACATTGTTTCCAAATATCGTTTGAGTGCGACTTTTGCGACGGTACACTAATTAGAAGCAGTTTTTCTTCTGATTTTTTACGCCCTGTTTTTATGGGTGAAAGTGTAACTTTAGCGAATCATTAAATGATTCGCAAATCATAAATTCGCATGTTTACCATTGAGTTGGTCGTGCACCTGCAGACGGTCTTCAGTGAAATGTCTGGCTGGGCGCGTCACGCACTGGAGAAAGTGTACTACAAAAGCGTACCTGCGACTGGTCCCCATTTGGGTTGCGACCTCGAATAACAGTCGACACGGGTCTTCTTTTTAGAGTTCCGTACCCAAGAACTTAATTTATTGACTGTTGTGATCAGTGTCTATGTTATTAGAAGACATCTTTGTGAAAGATCAACAAATCTTGACCAAAATTCGTGTTTGGTTAAAAATCTTTCACTTTATTAAACATCCTTGAATTATTCTTTGTCACCATTTCGTCGAGGATACAAAGCCCCTAAAAGGCACAAATTCGAACTTAGCCAGTTTTTTAACATCGCAAACCGCCCGTTGCGAGTCTTCCTCTAAACCGGTCTGCTCCGAAACTTGCTGGGGACGCGGAACACTATTTCTTAACGATTATGTGCTCTATGCTTTAGGAAAAAACGTGACCTATGTTAATTCGGATATCAACATCATCAGTAATTGAGTTTCGTTATTAACAGACAATTTGAATTAAACGAACATGAATACCTACTTTCCGTTTTTATCTCAAAGCAATCTATTTGGAAGATAAAAGTTGGTGCTGACTTTTTAAATGCTGGTTGATAGTTCGAAAGCGGTTTGGACAACCGTTCAGTAGATATTTACAGCGTATAGAAGTCTAATTTAACAAAAACAAAGAAGCGTCTAGTTTCTAGACTGGGATTTGCAGGAATGTTATCAATGGCTTTAATTACATCGTGTACTTTATGTTGAGGGTGGTAAGGTTGAAATACGGTTGTTGGTGGCTGTCGCTATGTTTGAACGACGTCGCCACGATGTCGTCGCGGGGTTTTGTTTCTCTCGGCCACCAAACAGGATTCCTTTGAAACGTTTTACTTGAGACTGAATGGGTGCCTGTTTCATTGTTTGGAAACGTGTTATCTTTTATTGGGAGGTTAACGGCGATTTTATGATGTAAAGAACTTTTAAATTTTATATCAAAGGAATTGCCTACGTCAAAGTGCAGTCTTTCCTCTTTTCACATTATTTCCTGTTGCTTTCCAGTCAATGGCTTCTAATAACCAGCTTGAAATTATTTGCAGAACGTAGTTGACCAAATCAATTAGCAATTTTGCAGTTAATTCGGTCGTTAAATTGATTTATCGTCGGAAAGAAGTATTTAGCTCAATGTCACGTTATTTTCCATAAATGAGAATCATGGGGGCATTGTGGTCTCAATTCATAAATCTGCAGTTAAGCGGTCATTTAGTTAATACTGAGGAGTGTTTCTTGTTGCAGATGAACAAAGCAAGAAAACAGGACTAACGTGAAATGTCCCGAACTCCCGAAGATTACGAGATGATGAAAATTACGGCAAGCAAGACAATTTATTTTTGGAGTATCTTTTAACATGATGTTCATGGAGAAAATCAATGACAAAAGAATGGCAGTGCTTTCAGACTTAAGCTATTGCAGATCAGAAACTGTTCCGAATTCGTCAAAAACAAAAGAGACGGTAGGAAGCTCAAGGAAGATGCTAAAAACAGATTGTCCAGATTTTCGTCATAATATCTTATGTAATGATAAAATGATACTATCGTTTCGTCTTATCCAACGACTACTAATGAGTTAGCAAACAAATGCAATAGAGGACGACATTTCAATAGGTAACAACAAAGTCAAGGAATTTGATATTGCTCAAATATATTTTCCATAACACCAGCATCTATCTATTGGGTCATTTTGTGTTAAAATGTTGTCGCAAACTCGCATTCCATTTGAATTGGACAACATCATCTGTTGTGATGAAACTGATAGGTGATAGCTAACCCAGATAACATCAATCTGTTCAAGTGGCTTTATCTCGTTATCTCCGAAAATAACGCAAATATCCTCAAGACTGTATTTTTTAGCTGTTTCATTTGTTTTTTTGGATCTTTGATCTAGTGGTCTTGGTTTAGGATTAGATGCATCATTTATATTAGGTGTTATTATTGATTCTATTTATTTATGTCCCTGATTGTGAACTGTTTCAGACGATAGATCGGGATTTGCATTTCATTGAATGCAGTTAACTACTGTTTGAAACTTCCAATCTATGTCTAAATCTCCTTGAATCTTGGATAATTCCTATCCTGACTTTGTAATCCGATGTCCTAGGCTATACCTAACCACTTTTTTTTATGGTATCTTAAGTTTTCTTGTATTTTAGTTGAAGGTCCTCTAAATCTTCACCGTTCGAAAAATTAGTTCCCCATGAATATTTCCCATATGAATTAAGATAACTGATTGCTGTCAAGCTGATTTGAATAAAAATCGAGGTTCTTAGGTGACCGGTAAAAACAGGTATTGATTTATTTAGGAGGAGTTTATAGCTGTAACGTTTACCATCTTATAATTTTAAAGTTAACATACCTACCTATAGGTATATTGATTAATGGTTTATAGGTGTGTCCACTAGGCCCAAACCCAAGTAACTGGGTAAGTGTGTACACACGGGTAAAGTGAAAATTTTAAGCAAAGTAGGTCACAGGGTTCAAAGGTTCAAAAGTCATTGGTTTCCAAATGAAATTAATGATTTGCATTGGTAAATGTTATGACTGGTTCGGGTTTCTGTCCAGCAGAAGAATTTGAAAGGAAATGAAAAAGAGATGCTGTCGGTTTCATCACTTTTACGCGGTAAATGCTCAATTGAGAATTTCTTCTATTTCTGAAAAGTTAATTAATTATTAGTGCACCTTTGAGTGACCTTACCTTGAATGTTTCGGCAATCCCTAATCAGCTTTTATTGCTAACTTTGATAACACAGTCTAATCAACACATAACACTATAAATATGTAATATTTATTATATAATGTCTTTATATAAAACCATAGTTCACGGTGAATGAATTATAAAAAAATACATGATAAGAATCAAAATGTACACCGAACGAAAAAAAAATTAAAAGTTCAACAGTCTTGATGGAATGCATGCATTTCAAGTCGCTGGATCAGTTATATATAACGAAACTAAATTGTATATAGGTAAATATATAAGAACACTTCACAGTTTATAGGAATTATTATGATAAAAGGAGCACTTTGTAGCAAAAAGTTTTTGAAAGTTATGATTTCATCGTTATCTGACTGTCACTGCGCGGCGCGCTACCAAACACACCCGACCGCTGCGGCGGTTACATTCAATATGGCGGACGAACGAAAGAACGAAGTCCGAGCGAACGAATTACGAAAGAGCACGAACGATGACCGATGAAGTCCGAACTAACGAAGCCTGCGCAGGCTCAGGCACCGAAACGTCCAATACCCTGCTATATATTATAGGTTCAGGGTATTTTTCGGTGCCTTGAAGACGCTTGGACACAGACTACAATAATTATTTATATATGTATATATATATATATATAGTATATATAATTATTGTAGTCTGACCAAGAGTCAAGAGTCATGTTTTGTTTTGAGAACTTGTCTGTCGATTCTTTGGATTAAGTATTCTAGTTACTCGCTGTACTCGAAGTTTAGATATCATAATACCCAAATCAACTATCTGTATTCGGAATTATTTAATAAAGATGTTCCCTTACTATAATAGTTAACTGTCTTTTCCTAATCCCAACCCAACTTGCCTTCATCACAAACAAACACACAACACAACAGCTTTACAATTCGATTTTTGTTAACATTGTACGGAAAGAGTCTGGTTTTCAGGTAAACAAACTTTGGAGGTTTACCTACACTACACTAATGAGTTGGCCACTTCGACCGGTACGTCAGAATAATTAAAACAACAAAGTCAATCATGTCAAAATTTCACGTCAAACCTTCACTTTGTCAAACCTTATCAAAAGATCAAAATCAACAAATGTGTGGTGTTAATTAAATTCTAGCGTCAGTAACAATTATCCGGTTTTTATATGGAAATTATGAGTTGATCCTTTCCCGGCAAAGCATAAACTAGCACAAAATGGCGTTGGACTTAGTCAGCATAGCCCAGCCCCATTACATACCAGGGTTAGTCTATCTATGAAGTCTTTGGGAAACTCACAGTGGTGACGACAGCTGTAATTACATGCCCTTCTCTTTACACAAGCATTTACATCAAAGTTAGGTTCAGCTTGTTGCAGACTAGTGCGGTTAAAATTCGCCTTAGTTCGTTAGGTGTCTCATAACTTGATGAATGATACTACAGTTTAGAGACGGTTAGTAGGTGTGCAATGCAGTAAACTAGCCATGTTCATATCATTCTGCAAACATTCGTTTTATTTAGCATAGCAACAACACAGCCCGAGGCGTTTATTCAAGTTCTGCACAACTTTTAGTAGCCAAGCAAAGAAATTTAATGTCTTATGTCCATATTAAAATATTTTAATTTACGATTGCACTTTGTACATTCCTTTTAAAAGATTAAGGGTCCAAAAAAGGGCTTGCATCGGAATATAAACTGCGTTGCATTTGCGTATGACGAAATTAAACTAAGCGATGCCGTCTGGCCGTTTTTCATCAGTAAAGTTACGATTGTTGCCAAATTGGCGCCAGTGATGTAACGACACTGGTTTACTTTTGACGCCACATATTTCACCTTGTCAAGAGTGCGTTACAAATATATTTTATTGATGAACCGAGCGTCCGTTTGTACGAATTTACTTATATGGATCGTTAGGTAATTCGTGTTGTGCTGTCTTTCTTGTTGACAATGTATTTAGGGCGTTGCGTTGGTCGTGTCGCGTGTCCAAATATGATAAATGATCTCGTTTATTATGTATTTCTGGCGCGTGTTTAAAGTTTTCGTACCTAAATGATCGTTTTCTTCATTTGAAGTGAGTCAATTTTTTATGTAGGGACAGCAGGTTATGTTTCATTCAGTCAATTAATTTGTTTAACCGTGTTATGTGGTATGAAATCTTTGGGGGAAACCTACAAACCTAGTTGGGCCACGTCAAAGACATGGTTACCATTAAATTTCTCAGCAGAATATCCAAATATTTCATTAATGAAAACAGATATTAACCTTTCTAATTAATTGCAGGTACACAGGTCACTGTCCCGAGTACAAGTATCGAATAGGCGACACATATGGCTCGACCACTCACAAGATCCTTTTGGATCCCAGTGTCCAGCATTCAGAGAGGCTTGTACTATCTGATCGAACGGCTGACGACTTCCAGGTTAGTAACTTTAAAGACAATTAATACCTTCGCTGGAAATGATAGAACAGAAGTAGATGACACGATGAATGACGACAAGGTAGAAAGATGAGTAGGAAGTCCTGTGGCCAGATAGGTTGGAGACATCAGAGAATTTCCGACTAACATCTAGATGCACCTAGCAACGAATCGTGGCAGTAATCGTGGTAAATGGCATGTTAAAGAGCAAGACGTTACGTCAATCATAAAAAAACAACTATATTTGCCAATACGTTTATATCAATTGTCATGCATTAGTCTCGCAAAAATTCGAAAACGGCTCGACCGATCGTGATGAAAAGTTGGTAAGTTGCTGTGTGCGATCTGGAGAGAGAAGCCAAAAAAAAAAAAATAAGGGCACCGAAATGCATGCATACCTAGTTTATTATAAAAACCTTACACAATTCAACTCATGTTGCCATTAAGAAGTGAGGGTAGGTTGTTTTAGCTGAGGCCCTAGACGATCATGCGGCATGACATGCATTACGTGCTGTCATGCATGCATGTTCGTTTAGCTGTATTGCATGCAAACTACGTGCTGGCAGTTGATTGACAATTTTTCATCATGCAATGAAAAATGCAACCCATGATCAAATTGGCATGTCATGCAAAAGGTACAGATTCTGTGTTAGCAACAATGCCTGTACCTATTGAACTATTGGTACTAAATAATAATTGACGATAATAGTATTTTCACTTTACAGGCAATTACAGACCTTTTTATAAAATAATATCATCAGTATATGCTTATAAATAACAATGAAAAGCATGTCATGCCGCATGATGGACCCACAGGGTCCTTCATGCAGTATGACAATTCACCGCAATTGCATGTCATGCCGCATGATGAACCCACAGGGTCCTTCATGCAGCATGATAAAGATAATTCACGTAGTCTAATTAAAATAATTGCATATCATGCCGCATGATCGTCTAGGGACCGTTATAGCCTCCTATGTTTAGTGATCCTAGCTATTGTCGAGGCTAAATATAATTAAGAGTGACGCCAATTTATAGTGCGTTCACGTTCACGTATTCGTAACGCACAGGCACAAGAGGAACCTTATCCGTTGCAGTGCGTTCAAAATTAATTTGCCCAAAAGCGATGCAACAAACAATAAACTGTTTTGCCAAATACATAATAAATTCTAGATACCTTGGAACTGTGCTTATCACAAAAGCTCTTAATTAGCATTGAATTTTCCTGAAGTGCACGGAAAAGTATTTTATTTCAATATGTTCTTCCCCTAGGTTGTTGGTTGATGTTCAAGCAATGACACTGGTATATAACAGGTAGTATGACGTGTATTACAGATAAGTTGTCCTCTAACACGTGTGCATTCACGTGTTCATTTAATTAACCCTACTTAATCTCTTATCATTTATTATTTACCATTGCCAGTCAGTGTGGGTGTATCTAATCTGCTAATTTAGTTACCTGATATAAGATCATTACGACATGGTTTTTGAAGTGCCTTATCTCATGGAAAACTATGCAAATCAATAACAGAGGAGATTATAATATAGGTACTGTGATACAAAAGCTTATTCAGACAGGATACTCTATTTATGCCCAGATGGCGCGGCCGGGGCATAGTTCTCTCTTTTTTTTTTCTTATATCAATCCCCACGCTTCTGTGCCAGCCTCATTCAGGTTCTACCAGAGACGGTAACTAAGTATGTCATCTGCCCATTTCACCGCATAACATACAAGGGTTCAAATTCCGGAGGGTGATCTGAAGTATAGCCTTACACAATTAAAGCCCCTGTTCGGTTCTGCAAAACCCAGGATTTTCTGGGTTTCGCAAATCGTAACCAAATCTGCCGGCAATATACATAATCAGCCTATATGTTCTCACTGCTGGGACACAGACCTCCTCTCTGTTAGAGGGAGTGGACTGTAATCTACCACGCAGGCCCAGTGCGGGTTGGTAGATGTCAAATGTCTTCGAATTTTTGGTTCAAAGACATGCTGATTTCCTCGATGTGTTCCTTCACCGTTTTGAGAGCAGTGGTGATGAAATTATTTACACAAAGTAAAGCGCCTGCTTGGGTTCGAACCCACGACCTACAACTCGTAAGTCGGGGTCGTATTGCCTGTAATATTGATCTGGGAAAATATGAACCGAACTAAACTAGTTCGCAGTTTCGCACTGGCAAATACATCATAAGAAGTACTAATCTTACAAAGCATGAGGGGAGGAATGAGCAGTGAACGACGATTACCTACAATTTACCTTATCCAAATAAAGTATTCTAACCTCGTTGATCTACTGGTCGCAAGCGCTACTGCTGAGCATGAGATCCTGGGTTCGATTCCCGGGTCAGGTAAAGTGTTATTGGGTTTTTCCCTCTGGAATTTCTCAGCAGCCCAGAGTCTGGATTTGTGCCCGGTTGATGGCAACAAGCACGCCCCCTATTCCATGGGACGGGAAAATGTGGTTGAACTATAGGTACACCTCTGCCTAACCTTTCGGGGACTACCGGCGTGATGTTATGTTATGTTATTATTGAACAGATCTACCGGCCGCCACAAACAGACATCGATATAGTGAACGCAAGATTTCGGAATGGCGACCCAGTGTACAAGCATCCTATGATACCTGGATATGAAGGTATGATGCATTGTTTCTAAGGCCCTTACTTTTGTTTAGTATCGTCAAACGGTTAATTATTAAAACCTACTCCTCATTACCGGCTTGGTTAGAAGATGAAGACAAAAAACGTTGTATTTTCATGTCCAACATTTCGCAAACAAGATTTTTCGTATGGCCTTAAAAAAAATATTACTAAAACATAATTTTTTGGTTTATATTCCATAAGCTTACGAAACGGCTTTGATGGAGTACCTAAGCGTAGCAGTAGAGAAAGTCTTCTCCTGTTCTGCTTTTATTTTTACAATTTGCTATTAGAGTATGCCCTAGGCGACCATGCACGACAAAAGCTGACATGCCTACTTTCGATATCTGCTTTTATGAAGATATTTTGCTTTTTTTTCCTAGCTGCTTGCTGGCCGCATTGACAGTAAAAAAAACATTTGTTTATCTGGACCATTTTCCCGTTTTTAATTAAATCCTGCTCTGAATTCAGCAACATACAACATTTTTATTTGCAGCATTATTTTAACCGCATTGATAAGGAATTTGAAAAATCTCACTGAACACGTTATTTAAATAAATAAAAAGTCACATTAAACTAAGTGAAATCTCAAAGAATTTGTCTCGAATTAACTCAATTCCGATGAATCAGATCGCTATGAGTCACTTTGGACCGGTCCGAGCCTCCAAGGCATGCCACAGTTTCCTGAGAAGTGCTCAGTGAGAACTTCAAGTCTACAGAAGTTTACATTCGCTATTACTGTTAGGACACGTATATTTTGAATTAAAGTATAAAAACTTCAATAAAGAGAATTGAAGGGAAACCTATTAATGTGGTGTTGTTTGTGGGGATAACAAAAACTTTAATTTTGTACGCCGCTTTTGATATGCGGTTACAGTTAAATGGGTGTTTGCTTTGGCTGTGTTGCTTTGTCATCATTGGTTTCTTAAAATGGCCAAGAAACCAGCTTGGCAAGGTTCAAGAGATTTCAGGGACAGTTTTATTTTTCAAAACGAATCCTAGACTAGCTCTAGTCTAGAACCAAAGTACCTAGTCTCCATAAAAGATATCGAGAATCGAAATGTCCCTTATCTTAGTTTAAGTATCAATATGTTTACCATTCCATATCGGCCTAAATTGCTTCGGTCAGTGACTTACCTAGACTTGTTTGAAAATCAGAAAATCCTGCTCAACCAGGGCCTTGGACTTGGTCACTTAATTTATGACGAACGGGTGTGTTCAGTAAATGTTCGCTTATTGCTCACTCTCGCAACATTCTGGTTGACTTGACCGCAGTTGTAGGAGGTAGATGTGAGTAATTGTTTAAGCCTACAGTTCAAAGCTTGCACTATTTACGTAGGCAGCTGGTCGTGCCTATTAATTCGCCAAGGATTTGCATATACAGTCATTGTCAGACAGGCAGTATTTATGGCTGAACCAACTGTTAGATTGTTTGAGCGTTGATTACCTAGATACCAGAAAGATTTTCCTGCGGGGACAACAAATCAACAATGAAATAGCTACTTGTAGGTACAGCAACGTATAATTTTCCAAGTGCGGGTCCAGGCAGTCGGTAAAGAGAGCTGTCAAAACACCAATATTAGAATCAGTCTGCTTATTTTGATAGATTTGATTCCAATTTTAACAAAAAGGAACTCTATATAGGTACTGTTGGCGTCTGTTGGAAATATTTCCTAAGATACTAGTACTTTACTGACTTCTCCAAAGTGCCACTAAATCACTCAATGCTGATCTAGATTTTACGCATTTATGATAACCGTCATATTATTATAATATAGAATGGCCGCTTGATCTCTTCCACAAGACAACTGTCTTATTTAGCAAGATGAATGTGTACCAAACAGATGTCTGTTGACCTCAAATCCCTCGCGGATCATTGCTTATATTTTAGAACTTAGACTGGAAACGGCGTAGTTCCACTTGATTGCCTTAGTATTTTTTTCTCGTCCTTTATTGAGGGTCGAGGTAAGCATGGGTTGCACACATAAACAAACATTATACACAATTATACACACAAATAAAATAATCATTGTAGGCGAAATAGAACTGGGTGCACACTAACGCAAAAAAACACACAAGTAAATATCTGGCAAACATATAAAGTGCACATGATCAGCAATTTTCTTGAAACGGAAAACGTTCCCAGTGTTGTCTCTCGTGTGTCATTTATTATAAAGTCTAAGGCCTACAAAATTATGTGCATAATCTTCGAATAAAACGGTACGCGTTATTTATCAATCGTTGCTCTAGTTATGTCATGGGTATCGGTATCAGATGGCGAGCAGTTGTTTTGTGACCAGCGTTCGCGAAACTAACGGACAGTGTTTTATTTAGTGTTTGTTATACAGCTATCGTGGATGCCGCACTTGGTCGTAGTAATCTCATATACCTATCTTAATGCTTAGCGTAAAAGGTTTTCACGCAAATCCCAGACAGATAATCTAACTAACCACTAACAATAAAGAAGGATAACAACCCAGTGCGAAGAGCTGGTTTTTCTAAAGAAGAATTAACGTGTTTTGGACAGTTAATAGTTTACTAAAATATTTAAAACTATAGGGTTCCTCCCTCGATTGAACAACCACTTTGGTCAGCGATACACTGTCGCTGCAACAGAAGCCTTGTCAGAGTTTCAAAGGGTGCAACTCAACGAGAGAGCAGCAAAGAACCAGTTAGAAAGAGTGGTCGACTTACAAGCTGGGAAAGGACAACCTTGGGATTTGATCGACAGATTCGTAAGTTCTAAGGAATGTTTTGAAAACGCACATGGAAATTACACATATTAATTTGTTAAAAATTAAACACCAAGAATAGAATCAGTAAAAATGGAGATGGATGAAGAAAGAAGAATGGAAGGCAATAAGAAAGAACACCAATAGATCTTGCTGAAGAGGATGTTTCTGATAAGCAGTTCCAGTACACCAACGTTTTTTATATTCACAGTCCGCGACAGCCGAGTTCAAGCTCCCATTAGTAACAGTGAGACCAGAATGTGCAGGAATATTACGAGACGTACCAATGGACGAACCAAAGCTGTCCCCAGCATCACATTCTGTTAGTCCATTCTTCATGGAAAATGGTCATCCTGACAAATTCATCAAGAAAGGTGAGAACAAAAAGGAAGGAATTTAAAAATGTAGACCCGGAATCGACAAGTCCCACCCACCTCTTCTTTGTAAAAACCTTTTTGTGTTTGAAGCATTGACAACGTAGTTTTTTTTGTGACACCACAAACTGTCATTTCGGCGTTTATTTATTATTTTAGTTTAAGTAGGTTACGTAATATTTTTCATTTAAATGTCCTACGGAAAAATACACAGCTCTTTTGTGCGTACTCAAATATGGGGGTTTAATCCGTCACAATCAGTGCGTGAGTTCAATAAACAGATACAAATTATTCTTGGAGGCTTTAGTGTACGATGTCGACAAAGATATAATATGATGTCGATAATTCCTTGTTTGTTTCTTTTTAGGTTTTGCGGGTCATGTTCCATACGGTTTCCAAAGATTCGGTGAGAGTTCCAAGAAACTCACAAACTCGGCGCTTTGTGACTTTTCATCTAACTACAGACGAAGACAGAGTACTGAGTGGGCACCAGTGAACGTAGTCAAGTAAGTTTCAAACAATAACGTAAGTTGGGATATTATTAATGTGTGTTTATTTTGTAAGAATTAGATTATGAATTCATTTGTAAATTATTAGCTACGTTTTCGAGCGTTTTTTTGTTATCATTTCCGAACGAGTTACGTGATGTGATGACAGCGTTGTCACATCTACCAACTTTGTGGTAGATCTACCTATTTCACCTCCCATCTACCTATCTACCAACTTCGGCCTCACATCTACCTATTTTTCAAAACATTACGATTGAAAACATTTTTTAGGAACACACAATTTGAGCCATGCATGACGGATAGACGACACTGACACTGACAGTTAGCAGCATTCCGATAGGTTCTGTGCTCTGATTTTGGCGCGATATTTCTCTTTCCGTCGCGTCGCGCGTCGGTATTGATGTGAGCGGAAGCGGAGTGAGCGTGACAACGATACATTGTGGGTTGTTTGTGGACAAAATTATCGTGAACCGGAACGTTCGACATTTTTTTATGAAAAATGAGTCCGCGCGTTTTGTTTAAATTTCGTTCGCGGCCATTTGAATTTTGTATGTAACTACTGCTAGTGCTTTTTTACCTATTCTCGTCTCGTTATCATCACATCACCATCACCAATAAACGAATAAAACCTCTTTAGAACAGAAAACCTTTTTATTGAATCGAATTATTAATTCTGAAAATGTACTGAAATTAGGGAGGTAGATCTACCAATTTTTGATTTAAAATCTACTTATTTCTACCTATTTTTGACATGCCATCTACCGATTTTCTAAAATCAGGTGTGACAACACTGTGTGATGACACACCTTAGCTATCTGTCACTGTCAAAACTTATCTGTCATTGTGAAAGCAGAGGTTACACGCGCAGTTTATTTATTTTCGTTAACTCTTGAATAAAAACATACAAAATGGCGAAAAAGAAACTGATGCCAAACCTTTCGAAAGAGGAGAAAATGGTGATGGTTATATCTGAGATAATACAAGAGTTATTAGTGGCACATCGTCACGGCAAAGATGTTAACCTCAACAAGATGAAAACAAGGATTTCCTCGAAGTATGGCCTGGGCACGTCACCGAGACTGGTAGATATAATCGCGGCAGTGCCTGCTGATGCTAAAAAGATACTGCTGCCTAAGTTGAAGGCTAAGCCTATTCGTACAGCATCAGGTATCGCTGTTGTCGCGGTAATGTGTAAGCCACACAGATGTCCACATATCAACTTCACCGGTAACATCTGTGTGTACTGTCCCGGGGGTCCGGACTCGGACTTTGAATACTCCACACAGAGCTATACAGGCTATGAGCCGACATCCATGAGGGCGATCAGAGCGCGGTACAACCCGTATCTGCAGACGCGCCACAGAGTAGAACAGTTGAAGCAACTCGGTCACAGTGTAGATAAAGTTGAGTTCATTGTTATGGGTGGGACTTTTATGAGTCTCCCTGAAGATTATAGGGATTATTTTATAAGGTAAGTTCATTCGAAATTATTGTTTATGATTGGATTTTAACACTTTTAAATCATTAGGAACATGTAGTTACTAATGATTTAAAAGTGCTAAAATAATTAAAACTTGGAAAAGAATCAGTATCAATTTTATATCAATTCTAATCTGTCTTAGCATTATTATTCACTTGGATTTAGTACTTTCAACATAATATGATAAACAAAATAAAAAAAAACCCACACACATTGTGTTTCCAACAAATAAATTACTTTGAATTGAATGAAAATCTACATAAATCTCGTTAAAGTATTGATAATTTATTAAATAAAGCATTGTTAAAACTCCTTTCAGGAATCTCCACGATGCCCTCTCAGGCCACACTTCAAGCAGTGTGGCGGAGGCTGTGAAGTTCTCAGAGAAGGCTAAGACCAAGTGCATTGGTATCACAATAGAGACTAGACCAGATTACTGCCTGCAGAGACACATGAGTGATATGCTCAACTATGGCTGTACCAGGTTAGTTATATATAACATCTTCATATTGAATGCATCATTGATACTTGTAAACTGGAGTTGCTTGATGATGGCCATAGTAAAATGCATTCATTGGGAGCTTCAAAAACATACAAACATTGATAAAATACTTTCTTATAAGCTTTTCCAGGCTTGTCTTATTACAGACAGACATACAACAAAACATACAATTAGGTTGCTAATACTAAAATAAAAAGTCACTCAGTGGTTGCCAGTTAACTAACACGCATTTTAAACTTCAAAAATATATGGTTAAGGATAATTTTCACCAAACTGCTCGCCTCGCATCGGATCGGAAGATAGAGAAGAAGAAGAAGAACTCCTTTAAGCAGATGTTAATCATTACTTAACTTTTAAAAGCAACATTTATAAATAAAATCTTGTTGCTTAAAATAACCAATTGGGAGAGATAGTATGAAAATTCTAACAGTATATTGTAACATTTCAGGCTAGAAATTGGTGTTCAGTCTGTATATGAAGATATTGCCAGAGACACAAACAGAGGACACACAGTGAAGGCTGTCTGTGAGAACTTTAATCTAGCTAAGGATGCTGGATATAAGGTACTGTTACTTGTGTAATTAATATTACAAAAACATAATGACTGTTTGCTTCTATAAAGTTTCAAATGACAAAGCAATCAATAATAAATTAGTAATTTTTTAAGTGGCCTTCATAATCAATCAAGATTATGACAGACACTTAATTTTCAAGTATAATGTAAGTTTAAATTATGAAACCATAATATCTCGAGTACTTTTCATTTTCTATCAAAAAAATTGTACATAGACTATCTTAATACATAGCATTATTCTAAGGTTTCTAAACACTGATGTTGTAATGCCAACCTTTTGTTTCCAGATTGTAGCACACATGATGCCAGACCTACCTAACGTAGACTTTGAGAGAGATGTAGAACAGTTTATCGAGTTCTTTGAGAACCCTGCGTTCAGGGCTGATGGGCTCAAGATATACCCCACACTGGTGATCAGAGGGACTGGTCTGTATGAGCTGTGGAAGACTGGGAGGTACAGGAGTTATCCTCCGTCGACTCTTGTGGATCTGATAGCTAAGATACTGGCTCTAATTCCGCCTTGGACTAGAGTTTATAGGTAAGGTCTTTTTATTTATGTAAATTGAAATGTAAACTGTAACATGATAAAATAATGATTTTGTAAGCCCAGCGGGGCTAACACGGGCGTACCCAAGACGTTTGTGACAAGACATGATACATTTTATCATGTCTTACAATTTGTCTTAAATGCTAGCACGGTTCAACCATGTGATAAAATCTGAGTCGCGACAAGCCTTTCTTGTTGCTAACTTCATAGTGTGACACAGTAAATTTAAAAAATTAAAATGTCTATGATCAGTGAATATGCGACCAAATAAAATAATACGTTTTTATAGTGCATGTTGTTCATACAGTTTTACAACTTTTTAATTTTGTTGTGAACTAATTCATTTTTGACGTACGGACGACAGTCATTATGTGGCATTTGTGACAAAATTGGTGCAGCCATAGTAGCAAATAAGACATAAAATCCCAAATAAACGTCAAGAAGTTATGTCACAAGTTAAGAGATTATCTCACGCCGCCGTGCTAGCATTTGTGACAAAACTGTTTTATCGCCCAACTTGTGATAAAATGTGTGATTTAAGCTATCTCACAGTAGGCCATGCTCGGTGCGCAGCAAAGACCACTTGGCTACGTGGCACTTGGCTTGGCTTTTGTAGGTATTGTTGGTATGAGTTCTTGGCAGATTTTCCAGAACTAGCAATGAGCCCTAGAAATAACAGTTCCACAGCAAAAAAAGGCCTACCAAAAACGTAGATACTTCTTGCTTCTTGAAAACAGTTTCTAACTGCTAGACCTCATCATCATCATCATCAGCCTATTAATGTTCCCACTACTGGGACACAGGCCTCCTCTCGGTGAGAGGGAGTGGGCCATAATCCACCACGCGGGCCCAGTGCGGGTTGGTAGATGTCACATGTCTTTGAATTTTTGGTTCTAAGACATGCCGGTTTCCTCACGATGTTTTCCTTCACCGGTTTTGAGAGCAGTGGTGATGAAATTATTTACACAAAGTAAAGCGCCTGCTTGGGTTCGAACCCACGACCTACAACTCGTAAGTCGGGGCCGATACCACTGGGCCACCACTGCTCTCACCAACTAGCTAGACCTACAGGGCCAAAATCACCGTTCTTTAGTATTAAATTTCTAAATTCTACTTTCAGAGTACAAAGAGACATTCCCATGCCCCTGGTCTCGTCAGGAGTGGAACACGGCAACTTGAGAGAACTGGCACTCGCTCGCATGGCTGACCTTGGCACAGACTGCAGGGATGTCAGGACTAGAGAAGTTGGCATACAGGAGATACATAATAGGGTCAGACCTTATGAGGTAAGCTACTATCTGAATATTTTTAAACTATATTAGTATCATAATATATTGGGATATGGGCAAGAGAATGATAGTGATTAGTATTGCTGAACGATATATTATAGGACTACGCAGACCAGGACGGCAATGCAAATTTTTACCAATGGACATTCAAACGTATCGATATAGAAATACGACATAAAATGCTATGCTTTAAAATGACTGCGTAGGCTTTATCGCGTTGGTCTATTGGTCGCAAGCGCGAAAGCTGAGGTCGGGGGTTCTGGGATCGACCCCCCAGTCGGGTACAGTGGAGTTGTATTGAAATAGATTTTCATATTGAGTGCTAGCTTTCAGTTTTAATACAAGTACCTAGACCGACTCGAACGAAGAAAACTAACAAAATGTGGTCGTTGAAACATCTCTGACTAATTAAAATCTATCGAAATCCGTAAATTAAATGCCTTCGAACGCGCTCTGCGCAAACGCGACGCACGCAACCAAATTAGATAACATTAGATACAAACGCTAACTTTTTACTCTACATAATTATATTTACTTCTGTATTACTGATTCTAGGTAGAATTCATAAGACGTGACTACACAGCCAACGGTGGCTGGGAGACGTTCCTAGCCTACGAAGACCCAGACCAGGACATATTGGTCGGTTTACTCAGGCTCAGGAAGTGTGCCTCTGACACGTACAGGCCTGAGCTGAAACCAGGGCCGAAGGATAACTTCAAACAGTGTAGTATTGTCAGAGAGCTGCATGTTTATGGATCTGTTGTGCCGGTAAGTGGAAAAATAGTTTGGCTTATTAGGGTAGCGGCTACCCTTAAGAAGCCAAGAACACAAGACTGCTACTGAGCATGTGAAGCAGGAGTTCGAGCCCCTCGCTCTTAATAAACAAAGGAAAGAAAGAAAAAAAATAGAGTGCCGCTAGTGGCACTCTATTTCTATCGGATAAAGTGCCGCTAGAGGCATACTAATGACGCTGCCTCGGCCCGGCTAGAGTGTCGTAACCATTGCATTGTGCATTGTTTAAATAAAAATAAAAGTACGAAAAACGAAAACCCAACTACGACAAAAAGTCAACTAAAAAGATATAAACAAGAAATCACAGACACAAATAAAAAATCCGGCGTCACACATGATAGGGCGACCAGATTACGTGTGACTCCGAATTTTTAATTTGTCTGTCTGCGCAGCGAGCATGGCGTAATGTGAGATAGCTTGAGTCACACATTTTATCACAATTTAGGCGATGAAACAGTTTTGTCACAAATGCTAGCACGACGGCGTGAGATAATCTCTTGACTTGTGACATAACTTCTTGACGTTTATTTGGGATTCAGTATGTCTTATTTGCTACTATGGGCGCACCAATTTTGTCACAAATGCCACATATGACTGTCGTCTGTACGTCAAAAGTGAATTAGTTCTCAACAAAATTAAAAAGTAGTAAAACTGTTTGAACCTGCACTATAAAAACGTATTATTTTATTTGGTCGCATATTCACTGATCATAGACATTTTAATTTTTTTAATTTACTGTGTCACACTATGAAGTTGGCAACAAGAAAGGCATGTCGCGCCTCAGATTTTATCATATGGTTGACCCGTACTAGCATATTTATCATGTCTTGTCACAAACGTCTTGGGTACGCCCTGTGCTAGCCCCGCTGTGATGTCCTGCTTGCACTACAGTGCCATCTAGCTTCTATGGTAGGTACACTACGGCGCGAGCATGTCGGTGTCTCGAATCCATTAGTTTATCCTCTACCAAAAATCGCTCAAAGCGTCTAAAGATTTCACTTCAAAAATGTACCTTGTACGTTATTTTTCAGGTAAACGCTAGAGACCCTACAAAATTCCAGCACCAAGGTTTCGGCATGTTGCTCATGGAGGAAGCTGAAAGGATTGCCAAGGAGGAGCATGGCTCTGACAAGATAGCAGTCATATCTGGTGTCGGTACCAGGAACTACTACGCCAAGATAGGCTACCATCTCGAAGGGCCTTACATGGTCAAGATGCTTGTGTGACAATAAAGTTGTATAAAAAGATACGTGTTTCAATTTTCATATTTAATGTATAGTCCGTAGCGACACCTATAATTATACTAATATGGTTTTATAGTAAGACGCGGGCTGACAGCGAAAAACAAGTTGCAGATGGCGCCACTTTCACGTCCTACATCACGCATGTAAAATTCGTCATAAAAGGAACTGCCAGACTTTAATAACCAACCAACTCGTTTCATGGGAGGAATGTTTTAGCAACATCCAGGAATTTGATTATTTTAATACGCTATCAACTTTGACGAACCAAAATTCGAGAAACAAACAACTGAACAAATACAATAGCTAAGCTGATAATTTAGTTAATTGACTCAGGCGTGACCTTGCGGAAATCCATCATAAAATACAATAGACGATGAATGAATGAATGAATTCTTTATTTGCCAGAATATAGGTACATTGTATATGGTAAATTTTTATATGGTTTCACTATATTCGACTTTCTAGTCGTGCAAATTTTTAAAATAGACATAGTCAAAGCTTTAAATAAAATAAAATAAATATTATATCAAATTTTTGTCTTCCTACATTAATAACACAAAAAATAATATAACCCTAACAATAATATAAAATAATAAAATAATCACTATGTCAATTACAATAGGTAAGTATACAATTAAATATTTTTCTGTCTTCTTACATTATTAACACAAACAAGAAAATTAACATCAACAATAATAAAAAATAAAAATAAAAAATCACTATGTCAAAAGGATTTCAAATTCATAAAGTCATCTATGGAATAAAAACATCTGTCGCACAGCCAATTAAATAAGGCTCTACTGAATTCTAATTCATTTAGTTTTCTCATTTTTTCCGGTAGCTTGTTGTATAGCTTAACCGCCATACTGTAGCAGTTCGTGTCGCAAAGTTTTAGTCGATTTCGAGGGACTATCAGAGGCTTTTGTGCTACCTTTCTTTTTAAAGGAGCTTTTTCATCCTTTTCAAAAAGCGAAGGGTGATTTCTAACAAACTTACACATTTCTAGAATGTATAAGGATGGGAGTGTAAGCAGTTTTTTGTTAGTAAACACGGGTCGGCAGGAATCGGTCCATTTAAGGTTATAGATCGATCTGAGGCATTTCTTCTGAACTATAAATGCTCTTTGGGAGTCCGTGGAGTTTCCCCACACGATTATCCCATATCTCAGTACAGAGCACACGTGGCTGTGGTACACAATTAGAGCTGTTTCTACATTCGTTAACTGTTTTATTTTCCGTAGCGCGTATATAAATTTATTTAATTTCTTACACACCATGTCTACATGTGATTTCCAGTTGCAGTAATTATCAAAATGTATTCCTAAGAATTTTATAGTATTTACTTTTTCAATTCTGTCATTATTATATTTTATTTGTGTGTCAATCGTGTCGGTTATTTTTTTTTGTTATTATTATTTGTGCAAAATGTCATAAATTTAGTTTTATTTGTGTTTATTTGTAAATTATTTAGGTTTAACCAGTCATGTACATCGTTTAGAGCTTTATTTGTGACATTTATTGCTCGCTCAACAGTAGCCTCTTTAGTCAGAATAGTGGTATCGTCTGCAAACAGTATAGTGTATTGGTCTGTTGCGTTCGGTAGTTCATTGATGTATGCTAAAAATAGTATCGGCGAAATCGCAGTCCCTTGAGGTACGCCACATTTGTTAACTAGGTACTTAGATCTATACGTTACGTATGTGTTAGTCTTACGGCACATTTTCACGATCTCCGTGCATTGCTTTCGACCCCTTAGGTAGCTATCAAACCAATTGTAGGCTGGGCCTCTTATACCGTAATTTTCTAGTTTATTTAATAGTTTGTCAAGAGATATCATGTCAAAGGCTTTACTCATGTCCAGAAATACAGCTATTGGAATCTTTTTTGTATCTATTGCACTAAGGATTTCTTTTATTAATTTAAAACTTGCCAAAGTAGTAGATTTATTTTTAATAAAACCGTTCTGTTGTTGACATATTATATCATTTTTATCAAAAAACTTTGTGTGTAAAACGATGTATATCTAGTAACTTAATCCGCTTAACCGTTCTTAAAGAGTTAGAGAACCCTGTAAGAAATCGGAACTCGGACACGAAGTGTTATCAACGCGAGCCGAACGCAAAGTCAAAGCAAAGTTGATAACACTTCGTGTCCGAGTTCGCAACAGGTCAATCGTCGTCCTGAGGATGCCTCGTTGAGAGGCGAAACACGTGTCGATTTCTTACAGGGTTCTCTAACTCTTTAAGAACGGTTAAGCGGATTAAGTTACTAGATATACATCGTCTATTGTATTTTAAGCTGATAATTTGTCAAGAATTCAGCATTTCTTCTACTTTATTTGTTTTGTAGTTATTTACTTAGTTTCCCCCCACCCCACTCATGTAGAACGTAACTTTTTTGACCGCCCACCCATCCTTTTCCTCGCCTTGCAGACCGGACCCGCCGCTGTCGATAAACCCGACGGAGATCTATCACAAGCACGTTGGAATGCTGCCCAACTACGCTGGACACGTTCCTGGTTGCATGTTCAGGTAAACACACAAATAATTTTGACTAACTTGATCTAGTTGTAATAATTTTGCAGTTTCGGCCATATCACCCCATTATATTTTGTACATTGCTCCACTATAAATACAATATGTAAAAAAAACTGTCTGATCCGAAAGGGGTACCTACTGCAATAACATTGCCCAAAAAGTAAATAAAAAGTATACGTATACATTACACACACACATTATTTATTATTCAAAATGAAAAAGTTATTGCTATTTAAAAATTCAATTCATTTATTGTACCAAAATTATCTTAAATCCATAAAAAATTAGCAAATTTTCAATAGGGGTCATAAGTTATAACTTTTTGACACCCGCTAAACGATGGCGGCCCGCGCCCAATTTAATAACCCGGTAAAATTATCCATTGCAAAAAAATGTGGCGATTTTTTTTTCTTTTTACCTCAAAATTTCCACCACCCAATATTTATAGGGTGGATTTTTGAGATGGGGCAGTAAAGGCACCTTAACCGTTATAAAACTTTATTGGACCAAGTGAGGTATGAGTACTAGAAAACTCAAACATGGCACAAAATGTTTCCGATATTTCATAGACCAACCTACCAACCAACCTACTTTTTACGATTGATAGACTGGCCGAAAATATAGTAAAAAAGGTTATTTAAAATTTCGAACGAATACGCGTTATAGTTTTATTCGATTTGAGAACAAAAACTGTTGTTTTTGAAAAATCGGTTATCATAAAAAGATTTTTGTGTTTTCAGACTTTTGTAACGGACAGTCTTTTTAACGTTTCCCGGTTTACAACGGTTAAGGTAGCTGCCCTTACTGCCCCATTTCAAAAATCCACCCTGTATACTCTCAGTACGATACCTAACAACACCACAGATAATATAATACTACCCCTCACGAACCGAACAGGGTTTTTTTTACATGTTGTATAGTGGAGCAAAAACTTGTGCAATGAGATCAAAATAGGAATAGGCCAGACAAGATAGGTACCTACAGATTAATTCATTAGATCAGTCACGGCTTGCGAAATATCCCAACATGGTGTAAATCTAGTTTGTATGTGAGCCACTGTGGGACCGTCATTTGTCAAAAAATTAAAATAATTATTTATTTATTTCTAAAACACTTAACCTAAGTATATAACACTATACTACACTATACACACACACACTATCACACTATTACTATACTATCACACTATTACTTTATTATTATTATTACTTAACTTATATTATATTTTCCATGCAATATTTAAAATCATTTGGTATTCTTATTATTGTAGATTATGGTATAAGTTCAGTTGATTTTTATTTGTAGGTGTAATCTGTATCAGGTTAAACACGTCAAAATCGTACCGCTGGTGCAGGTACGGTCTTATCAATATTCAGTTTTAATTTATTTTATCTATGACAGTATGCACTTTGTTTAAAAGGGTGATTTATGCCAATCTTGAACCATCTGAACCTGGTTATGCACTTTAGGCACAGTTTAATACAGATGCTTCACTCCGCAAAATCATTTAAATAAAAAGCGACTCTTGCTCAGTTAAATTCACCTAGAAGTTGCCTCTTTCTATCGCGTAACCCTTAGATCTTCTGACTACGTAATACTCACTGAATTGGCCCAACAAGACGAGTCCGCCGCGTACTTGTAGCTTCATACCTAAAATACGGAGTGAACCAGCCCCCCAATTACGCAATGCACGATCAATTTTAAATTGAAACCAATTGAAAAAGATTGCCAGTCCATTGCTTCATAAGTTCGACAAAAAAATTTAACCAGATTTTTTTTGTCGAACTTATGAAGCAATGGACTGGCAATCTTTTTCAATTGGTTTCAATTTAAAATTAATCGTGCATTAAGTAATTAGGGTGCTGGTGTACCTATTCATCTGTGCTTTATCTATAATTACTGTGTACTATAATTATAATTATGGGCCCTTGCAGTAAATATAGCCATTCTGAGGGGTACGTATTACAATACCGACATTTTATAATAACTATGACTGAAATACCGACGTCCAAAACAACGAAGTTCAAAATACCGAAAGTTTTAAATACCGATAGCCGTTATATCGAAACATGAAATACCGAAATAATAATTGTTTTTATTTGGATCTTCGGGTTTTTAAGCTTCGGGATATAGATCTTCGGGATTTTAAGCTTTCGGGCAAAACGAACTTTCGGGATTTCAAACTTTCGATCATTCGGCGTTTAATTTTTCGGGATTTCCTCGGTTCCTAAATTTCGGTATTGTAATACGTACCCATTCTGAGATGCATATAATGAGTGAATTAAATATGTATTATTCCAACATTTATCTCCATAATATTCTTACTTCCAGGTTTGGGAAAACGTACGGAAATGACACAAGAGACGCTAAACGCTGGCTGCGCGGAGATTTCACCTCATAAAGCCCCTATGATTCTAACGTGTGACGGACAAGCAATAGTGATACGTATTGTAAAGGCAATACGGTCCAAATCGAAAGTGATACTATTTTGATGAAATCAAATTGTACTGTTTTATTTTGGAATTGATATTTGAAATAAAACACGCGAATTATGAGTCTTCTGTTTTCTTTTAAGTATATTTATAAACAACTGAAATAACTTAGACAATAATTGCAATTTAAAAGTCTTATGAGTTTGGTTCCAGCCAAATAAAATTACTATCAAAATGTAATTAACGTAAAAAACGTTTCAAAAGATATGAGCCGAAAACATAAGTATAACAATAACAATGTATAAAAATATATCAATTTATATCACAATATTCTAATTTAATTTGTCTCCTTTTCCTTCTTTGCGTTCCACTCCTCGAGTAGTTGCTTGGCAAGACTCAAGTTTTCGTCTTTCTGTAAAAATAAATAATAAACATAAACAAAGTGAGTGGATAAGTAATAACAGCTGCACGGGTCGATCGCTCAGGTTAAGCTACGCTTGCTGCGGTTGGTCCGTGGATGGGTGACCATCCTTACATACCAAGACCCCTCCGTGCCTCGAAAAGCACGTTAAGCCGTTGGTCCCGGCTGTCATTCGTGGATCTTTGACAGTCGTTAAGGATCATCAGAATCCCGAAAGTCTAACAACAAGACTGGTTGTTAGACCTAAAGGGGTATCGTATTACCCAGTAACTGGGTTGTGGAGGTCAGATAGGCAGTCACTCCATGTCGTGAAAATGTTCGTAGCGATGTATGGCTCTATGCTTGGCTTTCTTCGTTGATCAGTTCGACAAATTTAAAAACGGAGTATGCTCGATGTTCTGTTACAACTGAATGCTTTCTATCAGCACGTTTAGACACACCTAAAGGTCCTATGATTCTAACGTGTGATGGACAAGCAATAGTGATACGTATTATAAAGGCAATACAGTCCAAATCCAAAGTGATACTATTTTGATGAAATCAAATTATACTTACCTACTGCTTTATTTTGCAATTGATATTTTAAATAAAACACGCGAATTATGAGTCTTCCGTTTTAAATTTCTATAAACAACTAAATTAACTAAGGCAATAATTACAATTTAAAAATTTTTTGCCCTATTTCTGCAACTTTTTATTTTAAACTTTTAAGTTTAAAATAAAAAGTTGCAAAAAGTGGCAAAATTTTTTTTTGATCGTAGAGCACACTAATGCTTCGCATTATGAGTCTTGCAAAAATTACCAACTTATAAAGTAACTTAACTGATAATAATATGATGCGACCGTATACTTATATTTTATATGTATAACAGTAACAATGTATAAAAATACAATGATATATCAATTTATATTTATATCACAATATTATGATTTTATATTCTTTGCGTTCCACTCTTTGATTTTTTTGTTGGCAAGCTTCAAGTTTTCGTCTTTCTGTAAAAATTAATGACAAAACTATAGCCGATACGTAAACTAATAATCAACAGATAAGTAATTAAAACATTGAACGCATTGAGTGGGTTTTTTACCCTGACTATCGTAAAACGTCTAGTCTAATATCAGTCGAACGGAATTGAACAATAAAAATTAAAATTAAAAAATCATCAAATGCAGCTTCTATAAAATTGAACATAAAGGTGTTCAATTTTATCGAAGCTGCATTTCCAACATCATAAATCTTCCTATTCGTAATGTTTGGCATAGCTGCAATAGATCTCTGTTCAAAACCGCACCCTGTATACCTAGCGACTATCCAAGAGTAAAGAAAAATGTTAGTCAGATACCTGGTTCTCGAATTATAGGGACACTATTATAACCACAGATATAAATCTAACTAGATAACGCAAGTCCCTCCATCTGTATGAAAACCAAGCGTGCCACTTTATCACACCAATTTAAAAAAAAAAGTGAGTCTCCGGAAGCCTGACAGAAGTGATAACTTAAACTAATCCAAGTTGAACTGACAGATAACGTAACGCGTTACGGAACGAATCGTTTTACCCTCCCATAAGAAGTTATCACTTCAACTTACTGAATTTCAACAAATTTAATTACTTATGAAAGAAAACATTTCCAATGCCACGACCAACTTTTTCTATACAGTCTTTAAAACTAATAAAAAGCTGGCATAAAAAGGCATATTTCTAGATTTTAGTGGATTTCTGGTGGCGATAATGCTAAATGAAAAGCTTAGATTACGACCATTAATCGTAATTTTACTCCGTTTTTTGACACGCGAAGTTCATAGAATCGCGTCATCTAGTTAGATTTATATCTGTGGTTATAACACAGACAGACAGGCAAGAAAGATGTTTCTGTTCATGATTTGTATCAAATTAATAAAATGTCTTTTTACCTTGATAAAGCAAAATCTAGCAAAGTTTTCTCCGAGATGTTTATGTCCTTCTGAGTAAAAGGCAGTGGGTGGAATGGTCAAGACACCGGTCTCTTTGGCGAACTTCTTCGTGAACTTGTAGTCTTTGTACTTGTCACTCTCCGATGATAAGTCGATCTTGTTAGCTGGATATAAAGAAAAAAACATTATTTTGGCTAACTGAAATTAGTCAGACGTAAAAAAACGGAATAAAAAGAACTGTCAAGCGCGATAATTTTATTAAAACTTTACCCATACGTTGTTTTCTATCGAAAAAGTTTTTCAAGATTTGTGGCTTTTGTTAGTACTCCGACCTCAGTTGGTCCAGAAGAAATCCTTATACGAAATTGCATCGATTGGCATCATAAAGAAAATTGACGTTTTGCCAGCTGACTGTCCCATTTTTACGAAAATATGTGAATGTAGTTCGTAATTACTTAAAACGTGCACAACAGTGTCCTAAGAAAGTTTTCTTGTGACTACACCGGGTACCCTAACTGCCCTGCTATTGGCGTAACAGATTTTCGTAAACGATTAAAACTAATCTTTTTCATTTTGACAGTTCAACAACATTAATTGCGTTATTTACGTTGTTGAGCAGATTTTTTTTTCGAATTTATTAAGCAATGGATTAGCAATCTGTTTCAAAACGATTCAAATTGTGATTGATTATGGTATAACGTAATTAGGATACTGTTTCAAAAATCCATCCTGTTTTATTTTAAAAGCCTGCCCGTTAAAAAAATAGAAATAGTAGGAAGGTTTCGGGATAACCTTAAAAAGTTTAAAACTCACCCAATTTAGTCCAGTCAGCGACAATAAAGTAACCTGCTTCAGGAATGGTGGGGTTGAACCCGTTCTCTCTGAGGGTATTCACTAGGAAGTCTCTCTTGGGCAGCAGTTCCCGCGCCAAGGATTTAAAGTAGCAGTCGGGGGAGTCACGACGGGCTAGTTCGTATTCGAAGGAGCGGGCTATCGCTTCCTGTGAAACAACGAGAGATTAGAAACTTTTAAGTTTTTAAAGGCAAGTGAAAGGGAGAAGACAAAAAGGCGTGTTTAGTCAGGGGTGGCAATTATGAAAAAAAAAAAAGAAAATACGTTTATTTGCGGTAAACATGACGCAAAGAAAGAATACAAAAAAGAACTAGTTGGGGAAAATATGCGTCACATCCACGCGAAACGGCCATCGCTCAGCATAATGCTGCGACCCTATGCGAGACAGAGCCCCAGCGCTAGTTTTCAGCGACAGCCGGTGTTGACGTGATGATGTCGACCGTTGCAGCAAACAACACAAAAAAAAGTACCTACTGTTCTGAGTACCTATCTTATGGGTTTACTTGACGCGCTCCCAGTTAGTTAAATGGGAACCACATTGTTATTTAGGTAACTGAGACACTCCGAATTAGGTAACCGGGACCGATGCGGCGCTCCGAATTAAGTAACTGGAAACGACTCATAGTTAGGTTACTAGGAACGACTCTCAGTTAGGTAACTAGGAACGACTCCCAGTTGGGTTACTAAGAACAACTCCCAGTTAGGTTACTAGGAACGACTCCCAGCAAGGTTACTAGGAACGATTCCCAGGAACGACTCCGAGTTAGGTTACTAGGAACGACTCCCAGTTGGGTTACTAGGAACGACTCTCAGTTAGGTTACTAGGAACGACTCTCAGTGAGGTAACTATATAGGTACGACTCTCAGTTAGATTACTAGGAAAGAATCCCAGTTAAATTACTAGGAACGAATCCCAGTTAGGTAACTAGGAACGACTCCCAGTTAGGTAACCGGGCGGTAAAATTGATTACGTGGTCGTTCTTGAGGCGAATAAAGCCTATACATTATTCATCCAGTTACAAAAATTATGGACTAACAATGGACAAACTGACCCAGAACTCACCTGGATAGGTGTACAGCAGGTGTACACACAGTTCTGATGCACCACTTGCAGGTTCACCATGAGCGCGGCAGGTCCGTATGCCCAGCCAGTCTTCCAGCCGGTCACTGAGAATGTCTTTCCTGCTGAGCCTACTGTGATTGTGCGTTCCCACATTTCAGGTAATGTTGCTGTGAGAATAATATTATTATTATTAAAGCGTGTAAGTCAACTATGCCACAAAACATGAATACGACACTCGGGAATAGTGAAACTTCTTTTTTATGGAAGTTTAAAAAAAGCAATAATATGGTAATCAAATTGTATCCATTCTTTACCATTTATTGAAGCAAGGAAACATAAAACTCACCTATCCTAATATGTTGTACTGGCTCGTAAGCCATCCACTCATACACCTCATCGGACAGGCACAGCACATTGTGCTTCTTGCACAGGTTGGCAACCAGTTCCAGTTCCTGCTGGTTGAACACCTTGCCCAGGGGGTTGTGTGGGGTGTTCAAGATTATCATCTTCGTGCGAGGGTTGAAGAGGGATTCCAGCTCCTTCTCATCTAGGACCCAGTCTGCTGAGGTGACAGTGCCTGATGTTTTTCTCTGGCGAGGGTATAATTAAGTTTAATAGTGGGTACTGTATAAAGTATATGCTGGTAAAATTTATCAAACAGCGACAATGTTCTCCAAGTTTTTTTATTCAAACTAGCTGTGCCGGCGACTTCGTCCGCGTGGAACATCAGAATAGCTCTAATCTTTTGTCTCTTATAAAACATTCACATAAACATATTTCCATACAAACTTGCATCTCCTATTCCCTATTTTACACCCGTGAGGGAAAAACTTTTACAAACTTTGAATGTCATATTTATTTATATCGAATCAACAGCTTAAAAAATAAGTTTCAAGCTTCAAGCTCTACGATATAAAAGACGATACTTCGATACAACTTTTCACCCCCCCCCCCCCTTCAACCCCTTACAACCCTATTTTTCATTAAAAAGTAGCCTATGTCCTTTCTCAGGCTCTAGACTATCTGTGTACCAAATTTTATTTAAATCGGTTCAGTAGTTTTGGCGTGAAAGCGCGACAGACAGACAGACAGAGTTACTTTCGCATTTATACTATTAGTAAGGATTAAGTAATGTTAAAATTCTTTAAAGGTAAAGCTCATCACTTATATTCCCACCTTGTGACATTCTATGTTTCATGCTTAAATGAGCTCGCGTGACGCGCAAGTCAACAAAAACTGCGCAAGCGCAAAACACTGGCTATTATCATGAGAATAATTTATACTAAAACTAGCTGCCCGCCCCAGCTTCGCATGGGTAGCCCTAATTTGCAATAAATTAAAATTGCGACTATAATTTGAGATTTAAACTATCCTATCTCTCAAGTTGGATCGAACTGCACATGGTGTGCGAATTTTATTATAATCGGTTAAGTGGTTTAGGAGTCCATTGAGGACAAACATTGTGACACGAGATTTATATATATTAAGATTAAGATTGATTTTGTAAGTAGATACAGTTCGCGTCAAATAACTTTGCCGCTCTGAAGTTAGGTAGCGCATGCGCGCTGGCATGCGCACTACTGTTTTATAAGGCAGATTGACTACTGCGCAGTCATTTGTAGTCTACTTCAGAGCGGCAAAGTTATTTGACGCGAACTGTATATTGCATTTATTTGTAGGAAGATTAAACGAATACAGTATACCTACGCGAAATAAATTGCAATAAATTCACTATTTATTGCGTTTATAACTAGCACCAGGAGGTGAGGGGGGTACGAGGGGAGTAAAATATTTCGTGCAAACGTCAGTCGCGGCGCTCGCTTACATCGAGTCGGACGAACACACGCACGTGCGACCAGTTTGGGCGGTAATAGTACCTAACGTATTTTAATACTACAATAATATTATGTTTACATATCACGAATATTAATACGCTATGATGTTATTAGCCAGTGTTACTTTATTTAGTTATTAATAGACACACACACATTGTTTTAATTACCTAATTATTCGCTGACTAACAAAATATATTATATTATTTTGCTTCAAAATAGAAGAATGATATAGGCACATATAGGTAACTAAAAACTTGCTATTAGAAGTAATCTCTGTAATGTACTTAAATGTTGATATAACTTTGAAGAGAGATGCCACACGGCCGTTGACCACGCTCCATCGTTTTATACACCATTTGATTGGCAATGCAAAATGCGCGCCGCGCGCCGGGCGCGGCGGAGTGTAGGTAGTTAGGTACGCACCGACGACGACACGACGTTCGCGTAGGTAACTAGCTCGTGGCGCTTCTACCGGTTAATTGCATTTTGCGATTATTACGTTATCACTTCCTTTTTTTTTTAAGAGATACAATACTGTGCAAGCTTTTGATGAATAGTATTTTGTAAGATAAATCACCGGTCCAACGGATTAAAACGATTAATATGTAAGCGTTTATATATAATAGAACTTCGTAGCGTCACCGCTCAGGCGTCACAGCGCACCAGCAACACTCGTGTGGCCTCTCTTTTTAGACTTCAAGTCACTCGGATTCAATCTCAGGTAGGTACTCATCACTAACTTTTCCAAAGTTTTATTTTTGTTTTTATTGACACGATCTCTGACCGTGAAGGGAAAAGTAAGAAAACCTATAATAAGCCTGCAAGTTCTTGAATATAAGTATAGTTTACTACTCCACACTAGGGTAGCGTAGTGGATGTATTATCACGATGGTTAAGAGCCATTTGTAATAGGTAGTTGGCAATGTTAAGAATTTCTCGATAGAAAAATCCAATAACACTTGCCCGGCACGAGAATTAGGCGCTTGTGACCGCTTGACCATTGAGGCAGTTAAGTACCCAGTATTATTATGTTTGTTTATATTTATCAGTGTGTGTTTTATGTGTTTTATGCTTTCTTTACGCCTGTTGATTTTTTGTCCCTAAGCATAATATTTCTTTTTTTCAGGCAACACCATGTCCAGAAGAGACAAAATTCTTTCTTTGGCTATTTCGCGAAATCAAAACTTAAAACCACATGTTTCTTCAGCTGAACCTACCAGCCATCAGTTGATTCCAAGGCCATCAATAATTAAACCGTCTACTGTTCAAAAAGTCAAATCTTTTGAAACAACCGTTACCAGACATTCTCTAAAGTGCTATGAAACCCTACCAAACTCCGAAGAAGAATGTGAAAACATGAACAGACCTGTAAATTATTTTGAAGATTCCGACGATAGTGTCATTGATAAAGACTATATCCCTGATTTAATAATTTCAGATTCTGATTCTGATTCACCCATTTATATTAAAAGAAATTTACTTGTTCAAGTAAATTTCTTTTAATATAAATGGGTATGGGTAAAGAAACTAGAGGCAAAAAGACAGAACGTGAACAGACTGAACATGATGAGACTGAACATAATGAGACTGAACGTGAAAAAGCAGAACGTGAAGAGGCTGAATATGATGAGACTGAACGTGAGGAGACTGAACATGAAGAGACTGAACGTAATGAGGCTGAACGTGAGGAGACTGGATATAAAGAGACTGAACATGAGGAGATTGAACGTGAAGAGACTGAACATAAAGATACTGAACGTGAGGAGATTGAACGTGAGGAGATTGAACGTGAGGAGATTGAACGTGAGGAGATTGAACGTGAGGAGACTGAACGTGAAAATAGTGAAGTAGAAGAATGCGTAATACCTGAGAATGAGAAAGGACTGACTAAAGCGGGCTTGCCAAGGAAAAGACGTAGATTTGATATATCCCTTGCGGATCGACAAAGACAGAAAAAAGAAAATGCTGATGAAAAGCTGTCACTGAAACCACCGTGTGATGGTAAATGTCGTAAAAAATGCACGACTAAGATTTCTGAAGAAATTAGAAGAGAAATACATGATCGGTACATAAGATTAGATTGGGAGTCTAGAGGTTAATTAGTTATAATTATAAGTTACACTGATAAAAACATTGATCTCAAATTGTGCCTTAAAATAAAAAAAACTAGATTACATTTTTTTAAGTTTGTTTTTATATTAACGATTGTGTACTTTAACTACTATTAAGATTCATTTTGACAAATGAATAAATTTTTGAAATGTTTTGTTATTTAATTGTAGTAACCGTTGAATTTTAAATGGTGGCTAATAGACCAGAATTAATAAGTAAAATAGCGAAGTGATTCCCATTGTGATTGTACTGTTTTAGTTAGAAATAAAAAAGATTTAATATGATAAATTATTTTTTTATTCATTAAATTATAACCGATTTCACATTATTTTAAAAACACAACTGAACGCAGATATTATGAGTAGACTTGACTTTACCGAAAACAGTTTCATGCTAAATCGGTAAGAGGTAAATTATCACTGTTTATTCATAGGTACTTGACATAAAAGTGTAACATCTCTGTTTTTGTAATAGTAACAAGTTAAGACTTTGGCGTTTTAAACTTGTCTCTTACTAATGAAAACCGCAATAAATAAGAAACTTAATGCACATTTTTGGTTAGGAAGCAGTAAAAAAAAAATGAATTGCTAGTCAAAAATGCATTATGTTGGTTTCCTAACCATTAGTGCAATAAATAGGTTACTTGTTGCGGTTATGACTAGTAAACATTATTTCTACATAGTAATAATACTTACCATTATTGTATTTATTGGTTTTTATATAGGGAATACATGCGGGAACAAACATTAAGTACTACATAATATTCTCTACATTGTTATATATCATGTAGTGAACGTTTCAATCCGATACCATGTATAGTGATGGAGATACAATCAAAACTAAAATAAAATCTTTTCCCGCGTTTTTCTCGAAATCAGGTTTGACCTAGTTATTGCACTTTTCGTAGGGACGGCAGTATTCATCCCATAATTATTAATAAGGTCCCTTAAGATAACTGCAATAACTCAAGCTTATTGTACTTATAACTAGTAAATGAGAATCACAAGAAACGAAATATGGTAGTTATAAATGCAATAACTGTACTTATTGCACAAATAATTAGCACATTATTTAATACCGAAATTATGGATCCGTATCATATCTGCAATAACTCAAACATATTGCACTTATAACTAGTCAATGAATATTCCAAATGATGAACTATGCTAATTATAAATATAGTAACTATACTTATTGCAGATATAGTTAGTAAAATTACAAAATAGCGTAAGTAAGTTATTACTATCTATAGTTATTTCGGTCTTGATATGTAAATCATAAAGCATCGACCTAGATATTGCAGTTAGACTTAGTATTAAAACCGGCTACGTCATAGATACGTAAAAAGTGTCTAAAAAGAATATATAGATCTCGTTCTGCTAATTCCGAATATGTACTTATCTCAATTTGGTGCAAAACTTGAGTTATTGCACTTTTCGTAAGGACGGCAGAATTATAATCGAGGTTTTTAGATAAGAGATTACCTAATGGTTCTTCAGTTTTGCAAACAAAAGGATTACTTACAGGATTGAGGGCAATAAACCTAGGGATTCCACCCGCTGACTTGATCATGAAGTCATAGCAATCGAAGAAGGGTTCAATGACTATCACCTCATCTCCCTCTTCCACATGACCTGGAATTGTAATGATAAATACAGGGTGAAATTGAATTCATGAAACCTCTTAAGGGGTCATTGTACCCATAGTTAAAAACAACTTTCACTATGGGACCAACTCTGAAATCGCGAAAAAAAACCTGAAATCGCAAAAATAAGCGATAGAAGCATTATACAGTATGTTAACTAACAGAGGGCGTTCCCGTTAACCCGCAATAGTATAGCGTCCATACATGCTAGAAAAAATATTGAAAGTGAAAAAAAAAAAGCCTTTTAATTTTTTTTTTTTTTTTTTTTAATTTGTACGTAGATGTAACACTCTGTACACGCTCACTTGTCTTTCAACTTGGAAAGACAAGTGCAACAAGTACGCGTGTACAGAGTGTTTGTTTTACATATGAAATTAATATTTTTCGTGAATAAGTTATGATAATTTTTTTTTTTTTTTTTTTTTCGATTTTAATATTTTTTCTAGCATGTATGGACGCTATACTATTGCGGGTTAACGGGAACGCCCTCTGTTAGTTAATATACTGTATATGTAGGGAATCTGTCAAATTTCTTTAATAGATTTTCCACTTTATCGCTAAAGAAAAAGATTCAATGATGATTAGGAAAATTTTACAGATTGGAGTAGGTTGATGTGCTGGCGTCTGTACAATGACCCCGAGGTGAATGGTCACGAAATAGCTGAGCGAGTTCTCGCGAACTACTCAAATCTTGGTAACGTTGGCTATGTTTTAGCAAAAAGTATTAATACATTATTCATGATGTCAGTAGGTATAATTTCTACTGTTTTTTTTAATGTTTCTAAGTAAGTAATAATAAGTTCTATGAACCATGAAGAAGTGATAGGGTACTGTCTTATCATAGCCGGGTCAGGGGGCATATAAAAAAGTGTGTGTGTGTGTGTCAGCTCTGACGCACGACCGGATTTTATTCTTTACGATATTCATTTAATATGCAATAGGCAAAGAGGGTTAATAAACGCACACTACAACTACATTGATAGTTGAAATAACTTAATTGCAGTAGTAGAAATCTTATCACTAATGATACCATAGTAGTGGAAGGTCTCTGATACGAGCGGAAACAAGTGTATTTGTTCAGTTTTAAGTGTTGTTGATTAAAACAAGGTTTTCTAAGTGGTGCTAAGGTTGTTTCAATTTCAACCCTAAGGCTGTTGCTAGATATCTAGGTAATTTTTTCTGATAAAAATTTCTCAAATTATTGATACTTATTTAGTTTATTGCCCTAAATATGTAAAAAAAAACCCTGTCCGATCCGAAAGGGGCACATAGTTAGGTACTGCAATAACATTACCAAAAAGTTTTAGATTTTTTATTTTATTGAAAATAAAAAAGTTAGTGCTATTAAAAATTCACATTTTTAGTACCAAAATTACGCCAAATATAATATAAGAAATAAAATACCCCATCAAAAATTAGAAATTTTTGAACAGGTGTCATCAAATTATGACTTGTAGACACCCGCTAAACGACGGCCGCCCATGCCCCATGTAATAAACCAGGGGGCCAAGTCTACTAATTTACAAACGTCTCGATGGTGACGTTTGTAAATTAGTAGACTTAGCCCCCAGGTAAAATTCCCCGTCGAAAAAAAAAGGGGCGACAATTTTTCTTTTTCCACATAATTACCACATAAATATAGACTCTCAGTACGATACTAAAAAACACCCTCTCGGCTCGGATAGGTTTTTATTTACATGTTGTATAAGTAATTGATGATAACATAATTTTAGCAAAGTCATTGACTGGAAGGGAAGCATGCAAGAAAACATGTTGCACAAACTTCATAAGAACGATGGTGAAGAGTTATCAATTCAACTATCCATCAGTAAAGCATAAGATTCCAGTGCTACCTCTTTCAGTAGGAAAGTGACTCACCTAAAATAGCTGAATATAGAGCCTCATAAGCACCAAATGTAACTAGGATCTCGTTCTGTGGGTCTATCTGCTTTCCTACTAGTGGAGAGTACACCTTCGCTAAGCTTTGAATGAGCGAGGGGTGGCCCTGAAAATGAAAAGTTTTGATGAATAAATTAAGTCAATAATTAAAGAATTTTGATTATCATGGTTAATATTGTGAGAGTAAAAATAGAGGAGAATTGAGAGAAGATAGGAAAATAATATAATATTGAAATTAAGTGTTGTACATGATTTCTAATTCAAGTATTATATTGATGTTGTAGATCTATTTATTGATTTAACTACAGATCTCTTCCGCTTGACTGTTCCAGTGGACATCAGGTGGGCATAACAATTAAAATTCTATTGTGTCTCGTTAATGACAGCTGAAGGTTTATGGTATGGTACTTACAAATCCCCTGGTGTATTGATTCAGCAGTGGATTCTCACCGGTTGCGATCTCTCCCAGGGCCTTTGTGACATGTTTTGGTGCATGGTAGTCGGGGAAACCCTGGCCTAGGTTGACTGCAGGCTTGTATTCTGCAGCCAGTTGGATGTATTCCACCCTAAAATTAATTATTTCAGTTACTTACAATATTATTGTTTCTGGGTAGGTAATGATTATATAACTATCCATAAGTTCAAGTGCAATTTCATTTATTTACATTCAGTACCTATACAACCAATTAATTAATGTGCTGGTTAAGGAACATACCCTTTATTGTACAAGAATATAATATTATGAAACATAAAATTTATTTATTTCTCGTCACAGTCATCACAAATGTTGCTTTGGACAGGAAGTGCTAAATCAAAACAATTGGGTTAACATTTTGTGAGAGACTGGTTGCCAATAAGGCATTAAATACCTCTGTCCGGGTAAAAGATAAGAAAACAGAGATTGAACAGTACAATAAGTGATCTTATTACTAAAAACATCCACAACACATTGTTCACTGTTTCATGTATTCTTAGAATTTTTCCTTATTATTATCGGTTGTTCTAGTACATAATTGGTCTTGGTGTTCTAGTACGTAATAGGATATCCTATACTCATGAATTAATAATTAACTAGTACAATTATACGTCTGTTATCTCTTCATTATCAAACACAACACAATAAAGTTTCATTTGTATAGTCCATCTATACAAATGAAACTTTATTGCTTTCTAATGCTGCTTATGTAACAAGAACGAAACATTCTAACTACAATATCTGATCTACACATCATGCACTCTTCGTGGGAGATAAATAATTCAAATATTCCATAAATTTAACTCACCAAACACTTTTTTCGCCTGCTCCATAACGCGCAGGTAACTTGAATTTGTCAGTCATTTGGCTAGCTGTACAACTCTGATTTTTAAATACGTAGTTTAAATTCTTTAGCTCTACAACACCGCTGTGGCCTCGCACAGCCGCGAACCACGATTGTCCCAACCTAAACATCACAAATGATAATAAAGCAGATAAACGAGAAACAGCAAACTTAACCTATTACGACATGACAGTATAAAACGGCAGGGATTGTCAAGTCATGAAGTCAAACTGATAACGAAAACAGACGAAAACGTCGAAAACTCACAGAATTTTTATTGGTTCACCGCTGGAAGCTAATTAGATAATCAGTAATTAACCGCCGTACCGTAAACAACATCAGATGTTTGAAATTTGAATTGAATATTATGCTACCATGTTAAGAAGTCTATGTAACTTTTGTTTATTGTTCAGACTTCATCACCAATACAAATAGGTAGGTAAATAATGTTGCTGACGTTTCGTTTAGTTTCTTGATTTGTTTACGATAATCGATTTTTACAACCCTAGAATACGATTTACGCAAGAAGGAAAAATAAAATGAAAGGAAGAATGAAATGAGTTAGTTTAGTTGGTTTGGTGGTATAGATCGAAGATCGTTATATTATTCCACATTTCCACAAGCATTTGCCACTTTTGCCAGCGCTTTCGCCCCCGTGGAGGTCGGAAATTATCCCACGGGAACGTAGGTACACGTTTAGCTAAAAAAACGAAACTACTGCGGAACCTATTTTACTTGTTTGCATGAAAAATTTAATTAATAATACGATTAAGAAGTGGGTTGAATAGGCATGCAAACTTAAAGTCCAAGGTCTATAACTTCGCCTACTTACTCGGCTCGCCACCGTCGCGGTCGGTGACACACGTGAAGCTTGGTAACACTGTATCGGGATGTTAACGATTTTTCTGAACATAACTAAACAAATATTACACAAAGAAGAAGGCTCAAAAATATCCCACGTCTGACAGCAACGAGAACTATCTCAAAATATCGCAAAAAATGAGTAAAAAAAAAATACATACTTCCGGTTTTAATCCTTACTGGCATACCTACGTACGAAAAAAAAATGCTCTGAAGATTCGTTTAGGGGTAGGTAGTATAATTAGTAGTAAGTAGTATAATCAAGTAAGTCTTAATTATAATTATTATAATTAAGACTAGAAATGCAATAAAAAATTACATTCCAATAATTTCCAGTTACTTTCGTTTCGTTAAATCGATGATATCGTCAGCGAAGAGCGCACCATCACCTATGGTCTGCCACAAGGTAGCTTACTCGGTCTGACCCTCTTTCTCATAAACATTAACAAGCTGAGTATGCTCACCAACCATCTCTAAGGGTAAAGTTCATTGGCAGCCGGCCGGCCTTCACCGGTGAAGAGCCAATCGGAACGCCGAACGCACTCGATGCGTATGATCGAGATTGTTAAATGAAACTCACACTAGGCCCTCTGAATGGTCTCTTTTCGCATTTGTACCGGTTCGGTTTTAGTATCTACGACAAACAACCTAGGTAGGTACCACAAGCAAATCAATCTGCCTAGCCTTTTCCCAACTATATTGGGGTCGGGTCTAGTCGAACCGGATGCAGCTGAATACCAGTATTTTACATGGAGCGACTGCCTATCTGACCTCCACAACCCAGTAACTGGATAATATATGATACCCCTTGGTAAGACTGGGTTGTCACTTTCGGGCTTCTTACGACTCGTTACGACTGTTAAAGATCCACGAATGACAGCTGGGACCAACGGCTTAACACTTTCGACTCCACCCATTTTCGTCGAGCTCATACGCCATGCCGCCATACATATTGCAAGTGGACCCTCCAGGAGGGTTCCCGGCATTACGTTTGCGCTAAAGTTAACCATCGCGGATGGTCAACGGCATTAGGACTAAAACCGTGTTATTAAACACTGTAAAACGATGTGAAATAGTGTTTCTTGTCGCTGCAGATTTAAAAGGTTGGAAACTACGTTTTCCAACCTTTTAAATCTTTAAAGTCTTTGATTTGAAAACCAACGAATATGCTAATAAATCTTGTTAAAATATACATCTGATTTTATTTTCACGGTTTATAATGCTGTATTCGCTAAGAAAAACCTACATCTAAAATGAGCCCTCCGCGAGGGCTCCCGGCATCCCATATGCGACTAGGTGAACCCTCCAGGAGGGCTCCCGGCACTGAACGTGTTAACGTGCTTTCCGAGGTACGGAAGAGTCTCGGTATGTACCTAAAGATGGTCACCCATCCACGGACCAACCCAGGCAAGCATAGCTTAACCTGATGGATCGACCCGTGCGGCTGTTAATGTTTAGCCACGAGCTACGTACCACAAGCACACAAAATTAATCTATAGGAATGCCAGCTATTCACAAACAAAATTTTACAAAGGAAACTGGAATATGAAGATTTATGGTTTGCAATTAATTCAGCTCGCGGAGTCTACATATGAGGAGCGTTGAACGAGGTATGAGGTCGGAAGCTTACATTCTGTAGGTAGATAATAGAAAAGGTAGGAGCTGATTTGCTGCGGGAATAAAGGCTACACCTGTGCCAAATTCTGTATAAATGTCCGTTGCTTCTTTTTTTTCAACACTTAACACGTTCTGTGTCGGGAGCCCTCGCGGAGGGCTCATTTTGAATGTAGGTTTTTCTTAGCGAATACAGCATTATAAACCGTGTATATAAAATATGATGTATAAATTACAAGATTAATTAGTGCATTAAATTTTTTTTTGTCACGCATTCACAAAAAAATTGAAAGGTTGAAAACTACTTACAGGGACAAGACCCTCTGAAAACACTATTTTACTTCGGTTTACAGTGTTTTTAACACTGTTTTAAACCTAACGCCGCTGACCGACCGCAATAGTTAACTTTAGCGCAAACGTAATGCCGGGAACCTTCCTGCGCACCGAGCATGGCCCACTGTGAGATAGCTTAAATCACACATTTTATCACAATTTGGGCGATAAAACAGTTTTGTCACAAATGCTAGCACGGCGGCGTGAGATAATCTCTTGACTTGTGACATAACTTTTTGACGTTTATTTGGGATTCTATGTCTTATTTGCTACTATGGGCGCACCAATTTTGTCACAAATGCCACATAATGACTGTCGTACGTACGTCAAAAGTGAATTAGTTCACAACAAAATTAAAAAGTTGTGAAACTGTATGAACGTTGCGTAATTAGATAGCTGCACTATAAAAACGTATTATTTTATTTGGTCGCATATTCACTGATCATAGACCTATACATTTTTTAAATTTACTGTGTCACACTATGAAGCTAGTAGCAACAAGAAAGGCATGTCCCGCCTCAACGGTTGAACCGTGCTAGCATTTTAAGACAAATTATAAGACATGATAAATTTTATCATGTCTTGTCACAAACGTCTTGGGTACGCCTGTGTTAGCCCCGCTGGAGGGTCCTCTTGCAATATGTTATAGGTATTGCGGCATGGCTCGACCAAAATGGGTGGGGTCGTGTTAAAGTAGGGACCTAAGCGGCCCGCCTGGCAATATTTGGCAACGGAACCTTTAAAGGCGTATAATAACCGAGGAGCGGCCTATGTCCAGCAGTGGACTAGGATGGGCTAAGTTAATTGATTGATTCGTTAATTAATTTATTTAAAATTTTAATTGTTGTTGTGTGTGTTGTTGAATTTTAATTTTGTTGTGTTTTAATTTTAATTGTCTGTAACTTTGAGTTAAATCGATTTGCTGTTCAGAATTTGACTGAGTCACAGAATAGACTGAGGACTGAGAAAAAGGGTCACTGAGTGAGAGACTGAGAAAATTGGCTCAAAACTCAATAATGGAGCCAGAATAAGAACCCCTCTTCACAAGTTCTAAGTATCTGGTAAATAGGTATTTACTTCTGGAGTAGGTGTTCTGGAGAGAGGAGCTCGTGGCTAAGTAATAACAGCTAGTAGTAGTAGCTAAGCTACGCTTGCCGGGGATGCTCAGTGGATGGGTGACCATCTTCACATACCGAGACACCTCCCTGCCTCTGAAAGCACGTTAAGCCATTGTTCCCGGCTGTCATTCGTGGATCTTTGACAGTCGTTACGAGTCGTTACAAGCCCGAAAATCTGGCACCAGTCTTACCAAGGGGTATCGTATTACCCAGTTACTGGGTTGTGGAAGTTAGATAGGCAGTCACTCCATGTAAAATACTGATATTCAGCTGCATCTAGTTAGAAGCCGAACCCAATATAGTTGGGAAAAGGCCTAGGCAGATTGATTGACTTCTGGGGTAGGTACAGACATCAACCTACTCCAACCTGTCAAATTTTCTCAATCAACATTGAACTTTATTCTTTAGATAAAAAGTTGAAAATCTATTAAAGAAATCTAACAGATTGTAGTAACTTGATGTGCTGGCGTCTGTACAGTCAACCAAGCAGATTAGTACCTGTACAGGCAGCTAACTTACTTTTAATACTTTATAATATTGTCAGTGTGCTGTGTAGTTGATTCTTTTGTATCACTCTTATAAGTATGTTTTAAGCCTAAAACACTATTACGCACACAATAAAAATGAATATTGACAGCGTATGGGAAAGATGAATATTTTTGCCTGCATACCAAATAGCTTGTTTGTCTGTACGTTCTGGTGTGACTTCTGAGTTTTTTCATTACGACAAATGCGTAGGTTTTACACGTGTAACTTGGTGTAGTCTACGTAGCCGACATCGAACAATGCATTTACTGCCTGGGTATTCAATTTCAGCTTCATTCGATCGAACCTCGTGGAATGTTGGCTATTTCTGGAAGCTTTGTGCTTAGGGCTGTCATGAACTCATGACATTTCTTAATAAGGTCACTAATGCTACGGCTACATTGTCGCGATAATGCCGGCGCCAGACACAGCAAAAATATTTGAACACTTGTGAGGCACTGAGTATTTGGGTATTTTTTTAAAATTTTGATCACATATTTTAACTTCCCCATTCGGTGTCGGTTTTTCGAGCGCACGTCAAAGCATTCATAGTTCAAATGTGTGCGTAGCCAGACTTGCACAAAGTTCAGCTGTTGCTCATAAATCACTGAGCGGAACGGTCGCTTTGCCCAGTCACAAGATGTACCTACTGGAGTAACGAAAGGATCAAAGATGCGCCTGGATCAGGATAAATAGTAAATTTTCAGTACATTGCTCTATAAATGTCAATGAAAACATACACGATTTCATTAATTAAATAAGTACCGACCTTGTCCTATTACGACACAGTTCATACATCCAATCGGTCCTTCGTCTCGGACTTTTTAGTTCGTTTTTTTGCACATGTAATTATAATTACATACACTTTAATATTAAATGTACCTATACCGCGTTCACAAAATCGTCGTCAATTCTGTTTGTTGTCTATTTGAGAACTGTGAAGCAAACGTGCTGCAAAGCATGCCTGGCAGGTAAAGCAAACATGTGTTAAAATGTGTGAGCAAGTCTATCAAAGTTTCTGTTCAAATATTGTGTGTCTATGTCTGGCACCCGCATAAAGCCAACTACACTTCGCGCGCTCTCTGTTTCGCAGCGAGACGTCAAGCGGGCTGCGGAGAGAGCCCGTGAAGTGTAGTTCGCTTTATCGCGACAGTGTAGCTCCAGCATTACCGAGTGTATTACCTTATTAATGTAAAATAACGCTTGTAGTAGGTCGTCAAGAATGTAGGCAGAGGTGTAAGCTCAGTATGAGGCTCAGTAACATGCCATAAACTCACGCTTTTTTTTATGGGGGTAAGTAGAAAATACTCTTTTTGCAGTTTGCTCCGTTTACCTTCATACATCACTCACGCCAGCTGCAAACTACGCACCTGAACTTTTTGAAGAACATCACCATTAAGGCGTTTCCACTCACATCTGCCTTGTAAATACCTTTTTCGTGTTTCATTCATCCTCTCAACGGTGTCAACCCAATAATCATAATCTTTTCAATTTTTGTCACTACATCATATCTTTCATGGCGAACGAGCCGTGGCCTGTTGCGGTTTGGTTTGTTAATATCAACGTTATTGGGTGTCCATCTATAGATTTATCACAGTACATCGCAAAAAGGATCTTGACAGACAGACAGACCGATGGACGGACAGACAGACGGACAACGAAGTGATCCTATAAGGTTTTCCGTTTTTCCTTTTGAAGTACGGAGCCCTAAAATTCATGTCATGTTGCTGTCATGATGAAGACTGCGGGGTACTTTCAACACAACATATACTTACGTATCTCGATTTAAATAAAACATTGTTTTCCAAAGAAAGGACTACCGTGTTACAATATCGCTCTCTGTATTCCAGTCACGTTTTCCATTTCCGTTTTATGTCTTCTTTCACGATGAAAACTATTTTTATATTCAATAAAACCGGACAAGTGCGAGTAGGACTCGCGTCCTGAGGGTTCCGTCTCAAAGCTATGGTGACCGCGGCTTCATTCAAGTCAAACATGCCTATATCCGGATTGAAGGACAAACATGATCTCCCATTTATTCCAACTACAAATGATAGTTTGTAGTGTTTGTACGCACATTATTGGGAGATTTACCATGTTATTTTAAGACCATAGGTTTTCTTGTCATAAATAAAACAACTTATAATATAAATAAACTATTCATAAAAAAAAAGATTTGAGACATTCACAACAAGTTATTTCATTTGTTATATTACACACTACCAACAGTTTGCATTACCTTTTTTTTTCTAATGTGTCCACCCAAAGTGACCCCCATACCTATTCATTTATTTACGTTACACAGCCGTGTTTGGGTCACAGTAATTCATAGGTGTACCAAATTTCAACTTTATCGGTCCAGTAGATTCGGAGCAAATTAGTTGTGACTGACGGACAGACCAGCGCGACTAGTCGCGCGACGCGACACCGGTTATTGTTATACCGTGAAGTTTTCTTAGAAATTGTATTGTTCGTGGTCGCGTCGCGCGACAAGTCGAGCTGGTCTGCAAAAGCCTTTATCCAATTAAGGTTCCATTTTTTTTATTCAGTACGGAATCCTAAAAAAATTTTAGGAATAAATATATTATGCGCTTGTCGGTGGCTTCATTGAAAAATATTGGATTACCCGTTACAGGTAAGGGTTATATTTACTACAAAAATAACTTATTTTTGTGGTATATTATTTATGTTAAAAAATCTAGGTATAATTTTGGCGTTGCTCATAGAATCACCTCCGGCGAAAGTACCTGTAGGTAACAAAATTATAGTTTACGTTTCGACATTATTGGCGTGAATCCAATCCTACTAAATAGGTTGGATTCTCGACAGAAATAATAGTAAAATGACAAAAATAAATTATAAAGAAGAAGACTCGTAACAGTCTATGAGATTTTTACAATAGACCGGCTAGTCTCCAACATGCTACGCTCCTTGCTACGAAATCGTAGCTGTAACGTAGGCGTCTACGCGCGCCCCACTGCTGCGCACGGAGAGGCTACGCTCGTGAGTTTAGCTTCACTTTGCAAGAAAATATATGTGATAGCGACTACCTGCAACCCGAACACGCTACGCACGAATACTACGGCTTGCTTGAATATGGCGCAAACGCAGTCAACGCAAAACAACGAGAAGTATACGAAACGCGTCTGTTCCACAAGGCAAATGATTCAAAACTGTGCTCAGCACTACAGTTGTACATATTCGTGATTTCTTCGTGAATAGAGTGTGCTGCAGTGGAAAGTAGACGTTGTCAAACACAAATATAATATTGGTATCTGTAAGTTTTATGCTGTTTTTTGTCAGTCCAATGCTAATTCGCTTTAGACGATTAATTATAAAACCTACCGATGACCTGGTGAAGGTCGCAGGAATCCGCTGGATGCGGGAAGCACAGAATCGGTCGAAGTGGCGGTGCTTGGGGGAGGCCTATGTCCAGCAGTGGACGTCTTTCGGCTGAAATGATGATGAAAATGAAACTAAAAATTAGTAAAGGTACTCATAGTTAATTTCGTCTTCGTAGTCAATGGTGCTGTGTGGCAAAACGCTTTGTTTTTCTAGAGCACCTATACTACATTTGAACTAAGATTAGACATTTAAACAAACCTTTTTTAGTCCGTTCAACCGATTCTGACTTCTATACCGTAGGTATAAGGATAACAAAAAGGTGGTTACAATACCAACTGTTTACTGCAGCTGCCATTTGTCATGTCACCAACATAATAGAAGTCAAAATCAGTTGAACGGACTGTAATAAAGGTTTTGTTAAATGTGTAATCTTATTTCAAACGCATATACTGTGCTGGTTTTGACATACGAGCACAGTTACCATTTCGTTATAGATAGATCGACGTTTCAATCAAGTTTGCATGTACCTAAAAGAACTCCTGAATGTACTTAGGTACCGTATTTTTTTTGCTTTCATTCTTTCCAATTTGTTATTGCGGGTTTCCAATTCGGGACGGAATTAATCAAAAAGGGGTCGCGGATTTACATGTAGTATTTATTTTGGCACTCACGATATTTTGTTCCATTGCTTAAATATTGATGTACCTAGTTATTTGTTTTGTAAAAGAGACCTTGGACCCACGATTTGATTGAGAATTGATTGAAAATTTGAAGTATTTTTAAATAAAAGAAAAAAATCTCTTATTGTAAAGGGTTATCTGGTCCAGCCTATCCCTTGCTGTCCTCCCCCAGCGACGCCCTAAACCGTCTTCGACTATATCGAAGGACCCAGCGAAGGTTCGTACCCCACAGGGGGTGCCCTAAGCGTGTAATCGCTTAGTTTCTAAGTTTTATGCCCTGACTGGAGGCCTTAATTTATTGAGGCACCCACAGGAAAGTCCGGTTAAGCAGCTCACAACCTCATGGGTTGATCTGCGAGATACCGTTTTCTTTTCTTGAGCATTATAATAATTATCACATGAGTAAAAATTTGTGATGACTATTATCTATACTTGACTATTACGTTGTTATTCAGCCCCTAATTAGGTTTGCGCTAACCACAACGATAAAACCGGTCAATATCGGTCCCGTCTCGTATCAAGATCGAGCAAAAATACGCCGAAAAAAACACGTTTCTTTATAGGGGAGATCCCCTTTAATAATTAACATTATTATTTGTTGTCATAGCATAATCGGTCTATAATGTTCCCACCACTGCTGGGACCATAGATATTATTAGTATTTATATTTCTATGGCTGGGACACAGGCCTCCTCTCAGTGAGAGGGAGTGGGCCGTAATCCACCACGCGGGACCAGTGCCGGTTGAGTTGTTACATGTCTTCGAATTTTTGGTTCTAAGACATGCCGGTTTCCTCACGATGTTTTTCTTCACCGTTTTGAGAGCACTGGTTATGGAATAATTTACACAAAGTAAAACACCTGTCTGGGATCTAACCCAAGACCTACAATTCGTAAGTCGCGGCCGTTAACACTGGCCAACAACAACTGCTCCCTGTTAAAGTTTACCCAGTGTCAAATTTCATCCAAATCCGTTCAGCCGTTTTAGCGTGAAAGCGTAACAAATAAACAAACAAATAAACGAACAAACTCACTTTCACATTTATATTAATAGTAGTTAGGATAAAATTGAAGTGTCTGTTTGTAATGTCTAAATAACAGCTTTTTACTAAATGCATATGAAAGTATATACGAAAACACAATTTTAATTTTTTTTTGTCTGTCTGTCTGTCTGTTCCGGCAAATCTCCGAAACGGCTGGACCGATTTGGGCGGGACTTTGACTAGTAGATAGCTGAGGCCACTGGGCGTAAAATAAGCTTTTTATTTCCCATGGGAACATTGCGATTAGAAGAAAAAACTACTTTACGCGCGTGAAACAGCGGGACGCAGCTAGTTTATAATAATAGTTAGGATTATGATTATAATTGCGTGGGTCGATACTTCCATTCAAATCAGTTGAACTATGTACTGAAGCAACAAATACGGTCTGATGTCGCTCTACTACCTAAATATTAAATAAATTATTCAAACATACAATTTGTAACGCGTCAGTGTTTATTGTTCATGAATAATATTATTTATAACAGACACTCTTTTTGGTGTAGTAGCACGCGCTACTGCTGAACGCAGGGTACGGGATTTGATCCCCGGTTCGGGTAGAGTTATTGGGTTTTCCTATCAGGAAAATATCATCATAGCAACGCCGAGTCTGGATTGAAATCTAGAGAGTTAAGGCTTTTGCAGTCCAGCGCGACACGTCGCGCGATGCGGCACGAACAATACAATTTCTAAGAAAACTTCACGGTATAACAATAACCGGTGTCGCGTCGCGCTGGGGATTTATTTTGAGAAGATGGAAATTTGTTTCTTTGATATTAGTTATACTTAATCAGAAATTGCCTCAAGTAAATGATAAGCATTTGGCCCCGGACAACGGCTTAGTATTCGAAGAATTTACTTTATATCTTCCTAAAATCTCGTTATAACAGAAATAGATGAAAATTACTTGAATATCTTGTAGTATCTGATTAAATTGAAACGCCCTCTCTCTAATGCCATGGGAGTGAAAAGGTATCTCATTCGCATTTAATTTGGTGCATACCTTTTCAAGTTTCATCCATTTATTACAAATAAATTTCGCGATAATATCTAGATATTATCGCATAGATATTATGGACAAAAGCAAGAAAAAAATTGGCATCCTCCAACAAACTTACTTGAAGAGGATAAAAGGTCGACAGGACTCAATATAATGTCCTATCTCATACCCTCGTATTGTGAAACTTTACCCCCCGGCCACGAGCTAAACGCTTAAGCGATACGCCTCTTGCGAGAGCGAATACGGAGAAAACAAATTAAATAAGTTGTTTAGACTTTACGCCGAATTTACATTACGAAACTAAGTAGTTGCGCAAACTTAGTTACTCATTGATAGTTTCACGTGTAAATAAGTAATTATTTAGGGTATCCCCAAGTCACCGCGACGCGACTTACGGAGCGACGCGCGCGACGGACTGAAACAAGCGACCGACGACAACGCGAGTGCATGTCGCTTGACGCAGGACTCGTCGCAAATCATTCATAATCGTACCTTCTTTCCCCTCAATAGGATCTCACCAAAACTTTCATACATACATACATATGACGATAATGAATCGGTTGAGTACTGAACCACAGATAATATAATATTACGTACAGATACCCAATCCCAAAGAAATGAGACCTCCCTAGTCGGGCTATTGACTGGCTAAATGTACTACAGTTATGACAAATTGAGTAAAACGCCATCTATTGCAAAGAGCCCTTAACAAAAAGGTTTTATCTTTTTTTTGTTGAAAATACGAGATTTATGAGTTACAATAGTTAAATCAGCGTTAAACAAGGAAGTTTAGATTTTTACTAATCTTACTTCAGCCAAAATCTTCCGTTTATTGCTTTTTAGTGACTGTTAATTTCATAATTGTTACCTATGCTGCCATCTATGATCTTTTTTCAAGACTAATTATAATTTGTTCGATTTGGTACCCCATGACTGAACTGAACTATTGAATAAAATATTCTTACCGTCCATTTGAACTATTTGTACCTACGATGTTGTAAATGTTTATACCAATTTATAAACGCCTCTTAAGACGAGCGCTAATCCTGCCGACAAACTGTCACGCAGTTTGGCAGGTTTATAAAAATTATACAAGTGTTTGGTCCAAAACAAATGTTTTTATTGTTTTTTTTTTAAGTTAAAACTTCTTTAGCGGCGTTGTGCACTTTTTTTGGGATGGGCAAAAAATGTTAAACTCGCGTCAGGACACGTGACCTTCCTTGCCGGAACGCCGCCATGGGATCTGGAGGCGAAGGTCCTCGCCCACATTTGGGAGTGGCGCGAGGAGATGAAGCGCCGGGGTGTAACTCCGCTGCCGCGAGAAATCACGGTACAGCGGACAGAGCTCCGGCGGGATCTCATGGCGGCTTGGAGTGTGCGATTGTCGCAACCCAGATTTGGGCACGCCACAATTACGGCGATAAGTCCCCTCTTTGAGGAGTGGCTAGAGAGGCGCCACGGCATCCTCACCTTCCGCCTGACGCAGGTCCTCACCGGACACGGTTGTTTCGGGAGGTACCTGTTTCGCATAAGGCGGGAGGAAACGCCCGGGTGTCACCATTGTGTGGATCGTCCGGAGGACAAGGTGGAGCATACGGTGGAGGTCTGCCCGGCTTGGGTGGACCACCGCCGTGTCCTCGTGGAGGCGATCGGCGGCAGTGACCTCTTGCGTCCGGCCATGGTCCAGGCCATGGTGCGGAGCGAGAGGGCATGGCAAGCCGTCACCTCCTTCTGCGAAGCAGTAATGCTCGCGAAGGAGGAGGCGGAGCGCGCGAGGGAGTGGCAAAGGCCGCGCCCTACCAGCCCTAGCCGCCGCCGCCGTAGGAGACTTCCCGGGCGTCGGGAAATGATAGCCGATTTCCGGCCACCGTAGGCGCGGGCCTGCGGACGGAGAGCAGAGGGCAGCTCGCCGTCCGATAAGGACCAGGCCCGAGTCGACGGCGCGTCGTGTTCCACGCGCGCCTCAAAGAGATGTCAGCAAAACTGACGGGGTCCGTTAGGGCCGATGCCTGCCGGGGTTGCGTGTAGTCCCAAGGGGAAACCGTGGCCCCTGGTATGGCAAGGGAAGGAACACGGGTGGGTTTTAGTCAGTAAAAGTCTGTCACGCCCTTCGCCCAGAGCGGGAGAAGTCATTGGATGATTTCCGACCCAAAAAAAAAAAAAAAAAAAGGACACGTGACCTGATCGAAAATTCGTAAGACGTTCAAGTTTTTGTTGACAGCACAGTCAGTTTTTTTTTTTTTTTTTTTAATGTAGCTACAGCTTTCGTTCTTGTACTGACAGCAAGCCACTTAAATTCCTGACATTTTCGTTAGATGGCATTACTCAGTTTTCACTTCAATCAGCAGTCCCAGACTGCCTCGTTTTTTTTTCCGTATGACATCATAACTCGTGATTTTCTCAGAGATCCACGTGAATCCTTGAGACCGACAAAGGGCCATGCCCAATTTTGGTGCCTTTTTGTTTTTGATCGCACACTAATGCCGCCTTGTTAGATGTGTAGAGCACTTCCATACAAACAATAGTTACTATAGCAGCTCAGCTCTAAAGTACATCCGTCTCGAGTTATTCGCCCTAACCTGTAACGCGTATTTATTAGGAAAACTGAAAATATGAGTTACTTTTAATGGTCCTATACTATTTATTTCATAGTACAAACTCTAATGGACTCAGGTTGCATCATAATGGCGTAAGTGGCATAGTGTGACATCAAGTTACACTTCACCATAACAATGTCGTGAGTATTTTATTAACAAAACTGAAAGTATTTGTGCTTCTTACGCCCTTATCTTGTCTATTTTATAGTTTAAACAATATCTGGACTCAAGTTACGTCACGTTGGCGTAAGTGGCATAGTGTGACATCAAGTCACACTTCACTATAGCAATGAAAATGAAATGAAATAAATAGTATTAGAACCATTAAAAGTAACTCGTATTTTCAGTTTTCCTAATTAAATACGCGTTACAGATTAGGGCGAATAACTCGAGACGGATGTACTTTAGAGCTGAGCTGCCATACTAACTATTGTTTGTATGGAAAGGTTCTACACATCTAACAAGGTGGCGATAGTGTGCGATCAAAAAACAAAAGGCACCAGTGGCCCATACATCTCAGGCAAAGCCCTTTCGAACACTGGCATCCACACATTTTACCTTTGCATTGTGTCCTGTAACATCACTTTCAGCTAGAGGGAGCTATTTTCTACGTACTTTTAAAAATACGGTACGTGTACTTGACGTGCAGAAAATAAGGTAAGGCTGGTTGTTTTAAGATGTTATTTCTCTTTGAATAGAGTATAAAACATCTGTGTTTGATGTGGGAATGGGAACATCTGGGAAAACTTTTCTTACCTTAGTTTGTAGTTAGGTAAAGGTAGCATTAGTGACGGTTCTTACAGGTTTTTATGAACTAGGCACAAAAGACTGCATGTTGAATATTATTGACAGTTTTTTTTCAGTTATTGATAACAGTTCGGTTTTACAAGGGGTCGTTCAACTACTGATGCCGGTGTTGAACTTTTAGGACATATTTATAATGCATGGGAAGATAAATGCGATGCCTTGGGCATTTTTTGTGATTTGTCCAAGGCATTTGATTGCGTTCTTCATGAAACGTTAATCAGGAAACTCCGCCACTACGGGATCCGGAACAGCGCTCTGGATCTTCTTACTTCATACTTGAGTAATAGAATTCAGTGCGTTGACGTTAATGGAAAAAGATCTCCCGGATCTTTAGTAACAATGGGAGTCCCACAGGGCTCAATTCTTGGTCCCTTCTTGTTTCTTGTTTATATTAATGACTTGCCTTACCTCATAAAGGATAACCATGATATAGTGTTGTTTGCTGATGATACCTCACTTTTGTTTAAACTTAAACGTCAGCAGCTGGTTACTGACGACGTAAATAGCGCGATCTCAAAAGTAGTTCACTGGTTCAATGTTAACAATTTACTTCTTAATGAAAAAAAAACCAAATGCATTAAGTTTACTCTACCACACGTTAAGCAGGTGAAAACTAAGGTGTTGATAAAGGGCGAAGAATTGAATCCTGAAGTTAGCACAGTATTTTTAGGCTTAACTTTGGATGCTAAACTACAGTGGGGCCCACATATAGATAAATTGTCAAAAAAGCTAAGCTCCGCAGCATATGCTGTTAGAAAAATTCGTAATTTAACTGACATAGAGACAGCTCGTTTAGTGTACTTTAGCTATTTTCATAGTGTAATGTCGTACGGAATTCTGTTATGGGGAAATGCGGCAGACATTCAGACTATCTTTGTTTTGCAGAAAAGAGCTGTTCGATCAATTTATAAATTAAGTCCGAGACACTCTCTCAGAGAGAAATTTAAGGAGATTAATGTTATGACTGTGCCTTCTCAGTATATTTTTGAAAATCTTTTATATGCCCATAAAAGCATAAAATTGTTTAAAAAATACAGTGATATCCATAACATAAATACTAGGAACAAACACAAATTTGTAGTACCTTCAACAAGGCTCAAGAAAATAGGTGGGTCGTTCAGATGTCAATGTATACGCTTTTATAATAAACTTCCAAGCCACGTCCAAGAACTGAGCCTTAATAAATTCAAATTATTTATTAAACGTAAGTTGTGCCAGAAAGCGTTTTATACCGTTAAAGATTACGTGGAGGACAAAGAGGCTTGGGATTGAGCTGCTCCGATTTATTTGATTTATTTTTGTTTTTACAGTCAGAATAATCATCTGCTCAATGATATGAATATTTACTTTGTGTAGTATAATATTTTTATATTTTATATATTTTTTTAATAATTGTGAATGTGAGGACTATGTGGGTCATATTTTTATTTTCTCTTCTCAGTTACTTTTAATGATAATCTGGCAGTTTGAGTACTTTTGCGGCCTACCCAAATGTCCTTTCTTTGGTATTGTTCGTCGAGTCGTTGAGCTCCTTAAGCTCTTGAGTTGAGCTACACGATTACTGACAAATGCGTGCATTGACTGGACAGGTCCACTCAAATCTGTATGGTTCTTTCCTCAAAAGACCATTTCTGATACAAATCTACATGGTCCTCAAATGATCTGACCAAGATTATTTCTGGGTTTTTTATTGACATTAATGTATTTTATATACTATACAATGACATGAATATTTACTTCTTAAAGCAATATATTCTTTTAATTACTTTTTGTGAATGTGAAGATTATGTGGGTCATTCCTTTCATTTATACTTTTTTTGTTTTTTTGTTTTCTCTCTGTTAGTTTTTATCATGGTCTGGCAGCTTGAGTAATTTATGCGGCCTATCCAAATGTCCTTTCTTTGGTATTGTTCGTCGAATCGTTGAGCTCCTTAAACTCTGAGTTGAGCTGCACGATTACTGACAAATGCGTGCACTGACTGGACAGGTCCACTCAATCTGTGTGGTTCTTTCCTCAAAAGACCATTTCAGACACCAATCTACATGGTCTTCACATGATCTGACCAAGATTATGTCTGGACTTTAAAAGAGACTGTGACCTCTGAGTTTGTTTCGGCCTTTCTTCTCAGAGTAGTCAGATAGGAAACGCCGGCCTCATCTAGTTAAAAAAATATGATTGACGTGTAAAAGTGTTTGTACAGACCTACTTACAGAAATAAAAATCATTTATCATCATTTATCATTTATTATTTCGAAACATTATGAAGGTTGGATAAAAAATACGTTTTGATGTTGCTACTATGAAAGAACAATACGGGATTTGCTCCTCTAGTAGCAACTGAATAGAGATGCTTATGAGTTGTGAGGCCAACAGCTGCTGACTGCAATAGGCTAATGAGATAAGAGCCTGTCTCCCGATTCCCAGCTTGTGGAAACATTATGTACCCTCGAGACCGATATAGATTAGAATAGATAAAGGTGATTAAATGTTCGTGCTAAGGATACTAGGACATTCACCCGGGTCGTTAGTATACATCACCCGCCATGTTACATGCGGTCGCAGCCTGAAACGCGTGGGATTTGCTTGTAATTATTAATGAAAACTGCGAGTTCAATATGCTGGGCTGCTAGCTAATGAATATTAATATTACATTCTTAATTTGCTTTCTCACTTATTTATAATGTAAGTTTAATAAACTACAACCACTAATTGTTTACGTGCAGAAGGCAGCTACAGCATTTGAACTCAACTTTTTTTGGTGAAAATAAATTTAAATTTAAAAAAACCTCCGAAATTAACATTTTTTCATTTTTCTTTCCTACTCCATCACCAGACCCTGTTCATCATCTATCTATAACCTATTCATTGAGACCATTTCAATGAGCCCAAATACGATACCTGTGCTGTAAGTTGGTAAGGGAGTTGGGTATCCTGAAAATTCCAGGTGATGCTGTAGCATCAGTTCAAGGTTACTATGTTCTTCTAATATCATTGAAGTAACAGAATACCAAATTTCAAAGCGATCAGACCTGTGGAAGACGCTCACATCCATTCATGAACTAGAAAAGAGCTGATAATCTTCAAACGGCTGAACCGATTTTGGTAAAACATGTCCAATAACCATCACTAAAAAACCTGCTGTCAAATTAAAAAAATCGCATTCAAATCGGTTCACCCGTTTAAGAGCTACGACCACAGACAGACACATATTGGGGTCAAACTTATAACCCCACTTCTTGCGTGGGGGATTAAAAATAAAAACAGATCGTAATGAAAATCGCCAAACATGTTCCTGACACGTCCATTGATCTGATTTTTAAAACACTTTCAAAGTAGCTCTTCCAAGTATGTCCTATGAAGATACAGAGAACTTATTAGTTGTACCTACAATAAAAAATTGTGTTTGTATTAGTTAAGTTTAGCTAAGTTAAGATTGGTACTAAGATTTTAGTAAGTAGGATTTATTGTACTATTTACACCTTTTTACATACCTATCAGATGACAAGATTTTTATAATTAATGTGATTATTTAGAAATATTATTCCTTGCCTCGCCTGAAACACAGAATGACCTAGTTCAGGCACATTTACACAACTGAATGTTTCGTAGATTTTAGCAAAGTATTTAGTGTTTTACCTTTTTATCTGAATGAACTTCTTTTTTTTAAGTACGTAGTAGTAGGTAAGTAAGTAAGTAAGAGTATCTGCTGACGTCAGAACATGAACCAAGTTCTATAAACAGCCTCCATTTACCCTGGGGATCTCGCCACTCCCCAAGTATCCCCTGAAAGGTAAATATTGATACAAGCTAGAGCTTTGTGACGCACTACTTCCCAAGTAGTACTTAGTACGGGTACCTTTGATAAACTTAAGTGATGTTGGCGCTAGCACGTGGAACCGTATTGCATTCTGGTTCTGGTTTAGTATGTCACAAGCCGACAATAAAAAATAAAAAAAGTATGCGTCTAGGGACGCCCGACAGAAGTGATAACTAAAACTAATCTAAGTTGAACTATACAGACAGATTGGCGCCGTAACGCGTTACGTAACGCAGCGATTTACCTTCCCATAAGAAGTTATCACTTCCAAAATATTATGATTGTCACGGTCCGTTTGGTAGACGGTTAGTAACCAAAACGATGAAAATTTTCATTTAAAATTATTTTTTATGAAGTTACAAAATACGTTCGGTCCGGATCCGGATCGCGTTCCGACATTGTGACTCCTGGTTTAGACTGTGCGTTGTCTGTCAGGAGTTTTACTAACTAGAATGAAGTAGATGGTAGCGTCAGTCTGCTGCTTCGCTCTTGAGTAAAGGGCCCAATAAACGCGGTGCAGTGTCGTATAAGCTTACCAAGCGATTCAGACTATTTTAAAACCCCTTTGAAATACTTTTATTATGTTTTCCTTTCCATGCTGTGTAGAAAACCTGAGGAACTGACTGCCCAGGGTAAGTGGAACGTACTTAGGAGTTCCATGGATCATTAATCGTAGGTACCTGTATAACTAAACTAATATTATAAAGATACAATATTAGATTTTTTGTTATATGTTTGTTTGTTACGCTATGACACGAAAACGCCTCAACGGATTTGGCTGAAATTAGGCATATTGGTAGACCATGACCTGGGTTAGCACAAATTATATTTTTTATCCTGATATTCTCACGGGATCGAGACTTATGCGCGGGGGAGGACGCGGGGCGCAGCTATAATCAATATTTTTTGAACGCTCGCGCTAGGAACAAAACAAAACATTACTATGCGAAGGTGTAAAGTACTTATAAGTTAGGTCTCAAGTAGGTAATTTGACACAAACATAGGTAACAAAATCACGCCTGGCCCGCAGTGGTAAACCTACTTATACACATTTCGCCAGGTATTTTTAAGTCTCAATTTATGGGGGCGAGCCTATTGCCATCAACCGGGCACAAACCCAGACTACGGGCTGCTACTGAGACATTCCAGATGGAAAAACCCAATAACACTTTGCACGACCCGGGAATTGAACCCAGGACGTCATGCTCAGCAGCAGCGCCAGCGACCGCTAGACCAATGAGCCAGTAACAACAAACAACAGCAACAACATCAGGAAACATAGTTAAGTGACACAATATTCTCTACTTCTCTCGATAGCATGATTCCAGTGATATTAGCAATTATATTTCAATTTAACCTGCTAAGTACTCAATGCTGCATTGCCAATTTGCCATACATTACAACAATAATTATTGTTGTTCAGAATCAATCATAATTGATATTAGCTTTATGCTCCTGAACGTCATGCTCAGCCCCGGATTTAGGTGGGGAGGGGCAAACCGGGCACGTGTCCCGGACGCCCATTTCAGGGGGCACAAATTAGGGGGGACAAGTGCATCATTAAGTGTCGATAAAATTTGATTATATTATGTTGCTGCCAACATTTTCATTTCGAGAAAACTTTAATTTTGCGGGTTACCTTAGTGCATCCCCCATAATGGATTGGCGGGCGGCAGACGGCAGTTTTTACCCCGTCACAAAAAAATCTAGATCCGGGGCTGGTCAAGCTGAACAATATTAGTTACGTATCGTCATATGTTCATGTTCCCAGAATCGGCTAATTGTAGATATATTAATTAGCTTCTTCTTCTGAACCATCAGAGAGCCTCCCATCCGGGCACAAGTTACCGTGGCCTTCTTGGAAAACCTTAAATAGACTTCGTACCCAAGTAGGTCGCAGCAAGGACAACCTCCTCAAGTTCATAGACGGCTCAGATCTCGGGTGTGTATGCGGCGTCTCTCCACAGACAATGGTTTACCTCCCATCTTGCACCGCATGCCCTGTCACCTGCACACGTAAGGACCTAATGGCTGCGTCAGCGAACGGTATTCGCGTTGCTGAGTTTTGGGCCATACAAATTTAAAGAACTAAATAACATGTACAATTTTGGAAAAATCTCAATACAATATAAAAATTGACATATACGAGTATCTTCTAAACTTTAGCTAGGGAAATTAAGGTCTAATAATTTGCAGATGACCTCCTCTACATTCGTATTTGCTATGGCGGGTCCAGATCCAGTCATATAAGGTGTATCTGTTCATACACGAAATCTCTTAAGGGGCCATTGTACTCATCATTATGAACAACTTTTACTACGTAACCAACGCGGCAACGCTGAAATCGCGTGAAAAAAAATCTGTTGTTTCCTACACATATGCCAGCTGATTTTTTTTTCGCGATTTCATTGTTGGTCCCATAGTAAAAGTTGTTCATAATGATGAGTACAATGACCCCTTAAGAGATTTCGTGTATGAATAGATACACCTTATATATTTTCGTGTTATTTTTGCTATCGACACGCTAAGAAGATTAATTAGCTGTGTACTCAATTAATTGAAGTACATCACTAGCTTTGGTTCACCTGCATTAGTTAGCACGCGTTTACATTGATGTAAGAAGAGCAAATTTCACCATTGAAACTGAACGTGATTAGTACATCTAAACCGCGTTCAAGAACTGTCAGTGTCACATTCCATTTTAAACTAAGATTAGTTTCTAGTTCAACCTAATAGATATCTACATAGTTGGTTTTTGTTAATGCGGACAGACCTACCTAATAATTTCAGCTGAAAGACATGCGTTCGCTGTTGATCATAGCCCTCAAGTATTGCCACAACAATCGTTCCGAAACACATTTACATGTAATGTTTATATAAAGTAGTTTAAGTAATCATCCTAGGATCCCGCCCGATTTACTAGTTTAGGTCTAATAAGCGCCCAGAAAACCGCATTAAGCGTCGTGCAGACCGGCGCGACGCGATACTAACAAAACTATTTCTAAGAAAACTTCACGGTAGAACAATTACCGGTGTCGCGTCGCGCGACGTCTGCACGAGCCTTTATACCAGCATGGTGGATTGCAGCCCACTCCCTCTTATAGAGAGAAGCCTTGAGTTCCAGCAGTGAAGACATAGGCGGATATTATTATATTTCTAGAGAAGCGCCATTATGAAAGGTGTATCGTGGGAGTACTTAGCGTCGTGCTGTCTAATTAATGTGCTAAAATTAGAGTTTGAAGTTATTTTTAGAATTTATAATTTCAGAATTCAAAGTAGTCCATTACTTTGAATTCTGAAACTAACCGGTACCCTAATTACGTAATATACAATCAATTCGTTTTGAAACAGATTACTAATCCATTGCTTCATAAGTTCGAAATTTAATTCTGCTCTGCAACGTAATTATCGCATTGAATGTTGTTGAACTGTCAAAATGAAACAAATGATCGCTATCGCATTGCTTCTGCAAGATAGGTAATAGCCCTGCCGTACTGTTACTTTTCAGCCCCAAACTGATGAGGTCATAATTTCCCCAATTATGTTCTTAGAAGCCACTATAAATTCCAAAAATAGCTTTAAACTCTAATTTTAGCACATCGCTAAGTACTCCCACGCTACACCTTTCATAAGGGCGCTTCTACATTGGTTAAGTAGATTCCATAAAAAAGTCGGTAGGTACCTACACTACCTACATACTACGACTTTTGCCCTAATCTTAAATAAAACAGAAATCCGTCTTGTTCGTTGTCTGAGAAAAGGAAAAATACGTTTTCTCCGAGTCCCCTTTCAAAGAAAGTCCCCGTTCAAAGAAAAACTCACGATCATTGTTCGCATTCAAAGTAAAAAATAAATATTCACCAGAAATATGCATTCCACCCTGTAAAAGTTTTCTTAACTAAAGATAGCCTTACAGTAGGATTAAGTAGAACTTTCCAGCTCTATCGAAAGCTCCCAGGTAATGATAAAGTTTTCCTAGAAATCTTTAGAAATCCCGCGAACCGTTACACAGTAGAGTTCTAAGACAGCCTTCCTATTATGCCTTTGCCTTAGCAGAAATAAAATGCGATTTGATATTCTAGCGTTCTGGGATACTGTATCTTACTTCCTTCATCCTGCTTTTATTTAAAGCCTGTTTATTTGCATGTTGTAGTAGTGTTGTTTTCTTCACGATGTTGTGATAATATTTTCCACTTCTGTGAATCTCTAACATGGGTCATGGACGTGTGAACTTAAAGCACGCGGTTTTTAAGTTCGCGAACTTACTCGGCTCGCCGTCTGGCACACGTGAAGCTTGCTCACATTGTATCGCGATTTTAACGAATTTTCTGTACCAAAGTAAACAAACATTACACAAATGTTGAAACAAAATGGCGGTTCGCTAGTCGCAGCGATGACAGACGTACGAAACTACGAACCAAGGCGGGCTACGAGCAAAATTTCAAACCTGCTGGATCGCCGACGAACTTACTCAGCGGTTTTAAAGTACGCGTACGAGAAAGGTCGCCGAGCCATAATATTGCGTACTTGCTCGCACGTCTGTCACCCCTTTAAAAGAGTTGTGTGTAACTTTTCGCTTTGTGTCAAACATTCTGCTTAGTAAAAACAGGCGAAGTTCTCTCGTTTGTGTCCCCTGTCCAATATTCTAGCATCTGCACCCTAATTGCGTACCAAACGATCAATCCCAATCTGTTTCATTTTAACAGTTCAACAATATTCATTGCGTTATTTACGTTGTAGAGCAAACAAATTCAAACATATATATGAAGCAATGAATTCGCAATATCTTTCAAAAAAATTCAGATAGTGATTGATCGTGTGCCATTAGAGTGCTGATTGAAAAGCAAGCACCGAGTCAAGGCTCGTCCAGATTGGCGCGACTTGTCGTGCGACGCGATACCGGTAAGTAATTGTTCTACCGTGAAGTTTTCTTAGAAATTGTTTTATTAGCGTAGTGCTGTCGCGTCGTGTCTGTTTGCTACACACTACAACTCCATGTTTTCTGCTGTCTTCCAACCCTAACGAACATTCCTGTCTGAATGAATGGTCTTCTCTAATTCCTCTCTTGATGCAATGCAACGTATCTCCCCAAAACCTATTAACACGGCGATCTACATATTTTCTGAACAGTCACGCATCAGTTACGAGTACGACATACGACACGTCGAGACTTGGGAGCACTTACGGCCAAATTAAATTCCTTGATCGAGCTCCCCCATTAGACTGGGGGGATTCGACTTGCAGGTACTTCATTTGGGGGACTTGCAGGTACTATTTTTAGACGTATATTGCCTGCGTGTGACGCTGAAGGTTGAGGGTACCTGACTTAGTTAGTATTCGTGTGGGTTTTCTTTGTAGGTTTGCGATTGCGTATGCTGTGCCAGTGTTTCGGTAATTGCTGTTTGTAATTGATTGCTGTGTTTTTTTATTTAACACGTTCAGTGCCGGGAGCCCTCCTGGAGGGTTCACCTAGTCGCATATGGGATGCCGGGAGCCCTCGCGGAGGGCTCATTTTAAATGTAGGTTTTTCTTAGTGAATACAGCATTATAAACCGTGAAAATAAAATCAGATGTATATTTTAACAAGATTTATTAGTATATGCGTTGGTTTTCAAATCAAAGACTTAGTTTTTTTTAAATTTTTTGTTCACGGTTAAAAATATTCACAAAAAATTTAAAAGGTTGGAAACTACGTATAGTGAGAAGTCCCCAGAAAACACTATTTCATTTCGTTTTACAGTGTTTTATAACACGGTTTTAAACCTAATGCCGTTGACCATCCGCGGTGGTTAACTTTAGCGCAAACGTAATGCCGGGAACCCTCCCGGAGGGTCCACTTACAATATGTATGGCGGCATGGCGTATGAACTCGACGAAAATGGGTGGAGTCGAAAGTGTTAAGAGGTTTGAGTACACGCTTAATTAGTGCTAAAAGGTTATCCCAATAATTGAAATAGTCATGTTCATGAACCCGCTTCTTAACTCTTCCGACTCCGCCCACATACATATTGGAATTGAACCCTCCGGGAGGGTTACCGGCATTACGTTTGCGCTAAACTTAAACATTGCCGACGGTCAACGGCATTAGGCTTAACCGTGTTATAAAACACTGTAAAACGAAGTAAAATTATGTTTTCAGGGAGTTTTGTCGCTATACGTAGTTTCCAATCCTTTTAATTTTTATTTTGTAAGTGTGAACAAAAAAAAAATGTTTGTATTTTAAAAACAACATACTAATATATCTTTTTAAAATATTCATTAGATTTTATTTTCACGGTTTATAATGCTGTATTCGCTAAGAAAACCTACATTTAAAATGAGTTCTCCGCGAGGGCTCCCGGCATCCCATATACGACTAGGTGAACCCTTTAGGAGGGCTCCAGGCACTGAACGTAAAGTTTGGTCAGACTTTAGCAAATATCGTTGCTCTTCATGTGACGTAGAATTTGCAGTGGAGCATTTACAGGCTGGAAGTATAGTACTGTACTTCCAGCCTGTAAATGCTCCACTGCAAATTCTATGCGTTATAGATAGATAATTGCCTGCCTATTTGTGGCTATTGCACGACTCATAATGCGAAGCATTAGAGTGTGCTCTACGATCGAAAAATATTTTTTGCCCCATTTCTGCAACTGTTTTTATTGTTACACTCCTGCTAGTACACAGAACCTACTTAATTTATATACCATTGTATAGATGATTAAATGGAGATTAATATTGTATTAATGCAGCAGAAATGGAAAAAGCATCAAAATAGTTGAAAAAAAATTCCTGTCCGTCAATTTATGAACCCTGAAAACATTGTAGCTTGCGATAAAATCAATTAATTGAGTCAATTTTTTTTTAATACATTCGTTTCAGCCATAGAAGGAACCCTATTGAAAATGGCTCTTTTATTTAAAGTAGTTTAATTATAATAAATAAAAAACGAATTAAAATATACTATCAGAGAAGACACCGCGAACAAAAAATGTGTCCCTTGGATGCTTTGACGTTTGACTACTGCGGTGCATGCGCGGTGCGAGGAGATTCTCATAGAGTAATTCACCCGCAGATGCGACACAGTCTGCTTCTTCTGCCTACTTGATACCTAACACAGTTTTAACTGCAGAACATTATTCTAATTTCCATTGTATTAATGATGAACATTATGTGAGATTGTTCACTTGGCAACCACGTTTGCTCGTTACGATTTTTTTGCACAAATGTTATCCATTTTTCCCTTGTTTCCTGGAGCTCGGACGTGGAAATCTTAAAGGGAAAAAATGCCACAAATTGTAATAATTATTTGATGACAAATAACCATAATATAATAAAACAAAACATTAATATCAGCGTTCAAAATATTAGATACTTAATATTAAAAAAATCCGCCATAAAAACAAACGGCAGCTATTTGTACCTACCTTCACTTCTGAATGTTTTAGTCTATGGCGAATGGCGCCGTAAAATATTTTGTTCGTATTTCAGTTTAAAACTTTAGAGGTATGAGGAATAGGGTGTAAAGTTCACTCATCCTCATTTGAAAAGGGAGGATCCTCCAGCCAGACGGGTATTTGTGTCTGGCGGGCAACTGCCCGTAAGTTGATTTCGGATAGTCTTATCTATGTCGGTCGCGCGGTAAATTCTAACTGCGCGATGCAGGATCTGTGTGACGTCATGTTATTGCTGCGTAGCTCGTATGTGGCGGTGTAACCGCTACATTACTCCCCTCCGAAGACCGGAGGTCGATAGTGAGCTGAGTCTTGGATCTTGCGATGCTTCACAGTGCCAGCTGTGGTTCCAGTGAGTCAGAACCGGGTGCCGCATAGTTCACGGTGAGTCGGAACTGTCTGCGGTGATTCCCCGTGAGTCGGGGTGGCGCTGCGACGTCATCCAGTCAGTCGGATGTGGTGCAGCACCGGGTTATGGCTGAGGGTGATGACCAGGAATGTGCGTTCGTTGCATGCTGGTGGTCAGGATACCCGTTGAAGCCGTGGGCTGTGTGGCGTGTGCTGGCTGGCTGCGTGATTCACCTCACGAAAGCTTGCGGGAGTGATAATGATGATGACGTCACGGTGAAGTAGTTGGACGAAGGCTGCGTAGACGATCACGTCGGGGTCACCAATTTAGAGGTATGAGGAACAGGGTGTAAAGTTCACTCATCCTCATTTGAAAAGGGAGGATCCTCCGGCCAGACGGGTGTTTGTGTCTAGTACAATAATAGAATGGAATAGAATAAAATACTTTTATTTCGGACAAAGTCCATAGGGTTAATAACAATTTTATTTTATTTAACATCTAGTGTTAGTATTACATTAGATGTTAAGTCCTAATAATACCTCAATGTCTATATCTAAATATTTCCAACTTCGACCGTCGCTCGTCCGTTCCCTAGCAATCGACAAAGTAAATATCTAAAAAAATAAATAGTACTAAAATAGTCTTTGACATTACGTAAGGAATGCGAGGTTAGAGAAATTTTACCCATATTGATGGGTAAAAAAGCAGTCAAAACATACTTCGTGAAAAGTGATAAATTGTTCATTTTTGTTAGAAACTATGTTTTGAATTTCTTTTTCGTTTATGAATGAGAGTTATGAGGCGTGCACTTTTGGATTTTCCAAACTATTTACAAACTAGTAACAAAGTTATTGACAACTTTTAACTTGACATTAGTAGACTTTATTGGATAAATAGAGGTGGGTAGTTATAACCTGCAAAAGACCTTGCTCCTTGAAATGCCCGCTAGGAAGATAGCCTACGACCGGCCGTAGGGGTCGGCATAGTGCGTGGGCCGAAATGTTATTGTATGTAGTTAGTACATGATATTTTCGGATTCTAAAATAGAGTGGATCTAAAATAAAATTAGAAAATCGAGTGCTTTTGACAAGTAAGAGAAGATACCTACCTCGAATAAGTTAGCATGACCCTCTGCAAAAAACTACAGCATTAATTTTGAAATAAATAAATTAAAAACAACGGGTCGCACTCCGGGAGTGCCGGCAGAAGGGAAAACTTGAACATTAAGGTTGTGCATTTTTGAATATTTTGGAATGGTTAGGGAATAATTTCGCAGGAATTGCTTTATTTATCAGTATGAAAGTACTATCATTTATGTGGTTAAATACAATATTCATTAGTACCTAAAATATTTATTTATTTTCAAAATATATCATCATCATCAGCCTATTAATGTTCCCACTGCTGGGACACAGGCCTCCTCTCTGTGTGAGGGAGTGGGCTAGATTCGAATTTTTGGTTCTAGGACATGCCGGTTTCCTCACGATGTTTTCCTTCACTGTTTTGAGAGCAGTGGTGATGAAAATATTTACACAAAGTAAAGCGCTTGCCTGGGTTTGATCTCACGACCACAACTCGTAAGTCGGGGCCGTATTATAAAGAACGCAACTTATTAAACTTAAGATAATAAGTGGTCTTTTTAATATAATATGTTCAAAAGTGCACAACGTTAATGTTCAAGTTTTCACTTCTGCCGGCACTCCTGGAGTGCAACCCGATGTTTTTTTTAATCAATACCTTTCATGCAGAAAAACCCATTAAAAGAAAGCTTTCCTTAACCGAATGCGTAGGTACGCGTACGTCTATATATACCTACTTACCCAAAAAATACGAACTGGGGTCATGTACTTCCTTACAATACTTCCTTTACATTTAATTAATTGGGGAAGCAATCACAAAAGAGTTTGGTTCTCCCGAGACTCCATAATAGCTATATTTGGGAACATAAGTGGAAATAATTTTGGGACAGGTTATGTCCCCATAGATTTGGATGATTTAATGGCATTTTATTAGAATACTTTAAGACATTAGACCCTTGAGTGATGTGCGGGTACTTACCCTAATTTGGCGGAAGGGTCACCTATTTTTAGGGTAACTTGCGTAGGAAGCTTTTATGTATGAAAATATGGTTTTGGCGTGATAGGTGAAAGAGAACATAAAAAAAAATTGCTATGACGAGGTTTTGTTGGTATTATTTAGATTAGTACGCCAGTTTCGTGTTTACCAGTGTTAGGATCTAACTCTTTAATTATTAAAATGTTTGTCAATCAAGAACTTCAAGTTTAGAACGAATTGTAATTAAAACATGATGTTTCTTTCAATTTCAAGAAAAATAGTTTAGCTAGCGTTCTCCTATCTGCTCATATGCAGATAGGAGAACGCTGCTACCAGTTTTTTTAGCAAAATTCCTTACAGGAATGGGAAGGAACTTCTTTCAAAATCAATTCAATTCCATATTTCCACTTTACCTTTTGCAAAGTGACAAAGTGCTTCAAAAACAAACCACATATTATATACCATTTAACAAACAAACAAAAGAAATTGTATTTCCGATCTCTCTTTACCAGTAAACAAAGTGTTCGATTGCTATTCGTTAATTTGCATAAAGAGCACAAATGCACAAAGCTACAATAAATTGGCTGAGTCCTGTGAGATATCTCAAAGGCAGTCTTCGACCAGTGGCTTTCCTAATTATACTGCATCAAAGTATCGGCTTGCACCCCGGACTATTAAGATGCTAGGACACATGAGGACACAAATGTATCGTGTTCTTTTTTTTTTCTTTCCTTGCGTCATGTTTACCGCAAATAAACATATTTTTATTCTTTCTTTTCTTTACACAGACTAAAATAATGTCTAGTTTTTACACGGAAAAAGAGGTGGAGGAGGAAGGAGGCCTTTGCCGAGCAGTCTTAAAATAAAAATTCACATGAATCTAGGTAATTTTCCGGGAAGAATAATAGTAAAACACACCGTCCAGTACCTATATAAAGAAAAGGATAATAAAAGTATTAAGTATTGAAATCCTTAGAACGGCCTTTCCTTTTGGTGTCCCCTTTAACCCTAAAATATTAGTTCATCTTTGTATGCAGCTCGCAGTGGCGGACTTACCAGCAGGCTGGGAGGGTTTGAGCCCAAGGCGAAAATTGAAGCGGGCGGCAAAGGACAGTTTTTTTGTGCGACGGTTTTCTGATATCTTGCAGAAAAAAGTCTAGACTTTTCCCCTCTTCCCTTCATTTGTACATTCAACGTTATTACCTCAGAAAATATTCTTAAAAACTATTTCTTGTGCAATTTTAACCAAATTTTTGGATTGTAAAAATTATCTAGGAGCTGACAATTGTAGAGTAAAGGCGGCAAAAACAGCTTATACTTGGTAATTGTATAAATCTGCTGGCAGCTCGTAATACTCGTATGAACGAAATGTAGTCCCATCAATCCACGATGATTAAAAACTTTCATTGCCTGCTGTTAAACGGTTTCCCTTCTATTACTAGAAATGCGATTAAATTCCACGTGGCAAAGGTATCAAAGACCGTTGACAATTTGAAACGGAGTCACGATTTTCAGCAGTGAGAGAGCGATTGACAAGAGAGAAGAGAGATGAATTTCCGTTTCGAAATTCAAATAAAGATTTTCTTTTACATCAGAGGGGCAATCCCCGTATTTATAATAACGTTCGCACTCTAATCTTAGTCTCTGGGCCTATTTCACGATGTCCGAATAGCCACTACTTACCGAATAAATTCTAAAATGGAACACAATTTATATGACATTATCTGTCAAGTAAGTTAATAGGAACTTAATCGTAGGTGGTGAAACAGGCCCTCGATCTGTCAAGAATCCTCTGAGATATACTTACCTACTTTTTTTTTACAAGTTTTTGACATTGATTGCTTCTGAGGTGAGTTTGTGACTTCAATTTGAAAGTTTAAGGGCCTGTTCCACCACCTACGATTAAGTTCCTATTACCTTACTTGGCAGATTATTTCATACAAATTCTGTTCCATTTTTTTATTTTTTCGGTAAGTAGTGGCTGTTCGGACATCGTGAAATAGGCCCTTAGTATGAGAATTGCCCTTCAGATCAATCTTATGCCTTATTTGGACGGTTAGGTAAAAAATGCCTTTTCGAGATTTCGAGAAAAGGCTTTTAATCTGTTAGTCCTCAATCCAATTAGGTACTGTACTAATTGATACCTAACAGGCGTTCACCTTCTACACCCGACGCCGATGCCCGATCGGCTCTCAGAGGACGTCTGTAATTAGGCAGTTTCTCAGTAACCTCGCCATTGTTCTGTTGTTTTGTATTTAGATACAATTAATAGTCTATAGTTTCTAGAGCTGTATTGCTGTATCAGAACTTTAGGTTGGATGCTATCAATAGTTGTTAAAGTGACTGATAGGTGTTTTGATGGTTCATCTTTGTTTGTTACGGATTTGTAGTTGGATTTTCCAGTTTTGATAAATATGTTTGTATTTTTTATTCCCCGAAGAGTTGGGCAGAGGTTTAGTACACCCACATTTCGTCACTTATGTTTTTATAAGTTCCATGTAATAGAGGGCGAGCCTATTGCCATCAACTTTGCAAGAGAATTTCAAGGAATGGCGAGGAATGCCATAAAGAAAAACCCAAAAACACTTTGCCCAAACTGGGAATCAAACCTCATGATCAGCAGTACCACTAGACCAACGAGACAGTAGTTATACCCACAATATGACTCAGGGCTGATTTCACCAAAGAATTTGAACGCGATCAGTATTTCTAAAATGCGTTCAAGAGCTGTCAGTGTCAATATTGAATAGGTAGTGTATAGAGTGCCGCTAGCGGCACTTTTGAATGTATAATAAAGTGCCGCTATTTGCGGCATAATAGTGGAGCTGCTTCGACCCGGCTAAAGTGCCGTAAACATTGCATTGTTACTGTCACTATCACTTGTTATTTTGTTGAGGTTCATCATCATCATCATCATCAGCCTATTAATGTTCCCACTGCTGAGACACAGGCCTCCTCTCTGTGAGAGGGAGTGGGCCGTAATCCACCACGCGGGCCCAGTGCGGGTTGGTGGATGTCACATGTCTTCGAATTTTTGGTTCTAAGATATGCCGGTTTCCTCACGATGTTTTCCTTCACCGTTTTGAGAGCAGTGGTGATGAAATTATTTACACAAAGTAAAGCGCCTGCTTGGGTTCGAACCCACGACTCACAACTCGTAAGTCGGGGCCGTTACCACTGGGCCACCACTGCTCTTGCTGAGGTTAGTTCGCTGTAAAACACCACATTGAATTGAATTGAATTGAAAACACCACATTCCCAAAACATTACATTCTCTTGTGCCTAAAGCACGGTAGACGGTAGGCCAACTTCATAGAAACGGACGAAGCGCGAGCTATACCTACGCGCCTCGATCGAGGTATGCGCGAGGTACGCAGACAGTCGCGTCTGTGCCGCAGTGACGAACGAACGGTGTGTTGTTTTTTAACAATAACCGCGCGATTTTTACACTAAAAATAAATTGTACATATTTAATATGACGAGTAGGATATTATATATTGTTGCTGTTTTTGGTTGCATGAATTTGGCAATAACGCATCCAGAGATAACTTTTTTTAGATTACCTGGAAACTTTGAAAGGTATTATTATTAACAAACAACAACAACAAAATTATTTTATAGTCTTACTATAAAATAATTTTACTTACTGGTAGGTAGGTACATATTGTGTGTATTTTTAATGGATAAGTATTTCCTTTTATCTCCCGAAAAAAAGTTGTCTGGATTAATAAATAAAGTGAATAGAGTAAAGGAAAGTGATAACACGAGTGAAATAGGTAGTTATAGGAGGTTCATGAATTAATACGGTAGGTACGCTTGTTTTAAAACCTCGGGCATTTGTGTTTTGTTTTGTTATTCAATTCACAAAGTATTTTATTTATTTGTGTAGATAAAAAAAGTATATTTACAATCACAAAACTAAATGGAAACACAAAGTAGGCAAATGTAATTAAAATACTGGAGGCGGGCAGCCCTATCGCATGTTTACGTACCGCGCGGCTGTAATAATAATAATAATAACCCCACCGCCGTATCTCTACGCCCCACCGCCGTATCTCTACGCCCCACCGCCGTATCTCTACGCCCCACCGCCGTATCTCTACGCCCCACCGCCGTATCTCTACGCCCCACCGCCGTATCTCTACGTTGACGTCGTGGTGGGGCTTGCGTGCTCCGAACCCTAGGTCTATGCCGGTAGAGTTTACTCTGCCGGAACAGGTCTAGGATAAGGAGCCAGACCAAGAGAGATACAGAAACCCGCAGGGCAGCATGTGGCGAGCTGTTGGGCAGTAGCGACCCCACGGACCCTATCTCCCGGGAGAAATCTTGTTCCTCATCTCTGGCTTGCCTTTATTGGCCGGCTGGGGTGAACACTGACGAGGAACAAAGCTCCCACCTTATTCTTGCCTTAATTGGCTGGCTTGAGTGGAGATTCGCAAGAGCAAACGTGCTCGGAGGAAGGAAGTATTCCAGTAAGTGCTCGTAGGGATCTTGACCATCTTCCGGGCTCTGGGATTGTTCTGAAAGCCGTGGAATACCGCTCCACTCCTCAAGCACCTCAGGACATGTTGCCCCCTTGTTGCTACGTCACTATGTGCTAGCAACAGTTTTCGGGGGCCCATTATTGAGTGTGCAAGTCACCCCCTGCCATTTTATCCGTGTATACCATAACATTGATCAGGCAGGGGACATAGACCTTCCATAGTTCTAGGTAACCAAACCACTAGCCACCCAAACCCATAGCCAAATGTTTTTTGTTTCCATTTTCTGCAATAGTCCTGAACCAACCGGGGATTGTCCTTGGGTGCACTTGCATAGTGCATACAGGGATAATCGTCGGTTGGTGCCTCATTCCATTTAAAATTGTCTAAGGGGCCTCTGCGAGTTGGCTTCGGCCCCTCGTACGCCTTCTAAAGGACCGGGACCCCATGGTCCCGAGAATAGTTAAAATCTAAAAATAAAGAATAATAATAAATATAATAAAAAGCCTTTATTTTCCTTCACCAAGTTTTACATTACATATGTGTTTACAGTTACATTTACATAAACTATTTTAATTAACCACAGTTACACTTTTATTTACAATTTTATCGCAATGTTTTTCTTTGCGTTTATTTGTGTCATTTACTTGCGCTACTTTCTTGGATAGGAACCCCTATTTGGGTATAGGCCTCCTCCAGTTTTATCCAGTTTTCTCTGTTTTTAGCTCGTTCAATCCACTCTTTTCCCGCTGTAGCTATGATGTCGTCGCTCCATCGTTTTATCGGTCGTCCCTTTCGTCTTTTTCCAATAGGTCCTTTCCATCTCGTCGCTTCTACTGTCCATCGCTTGTCACTATATCGTGATACATGGCCCGCCCATCGCCACTTTAAACTTAGACTGTAGTGTAGGACGTCAATAAGCTTTGTCTTCTTCCGTATATATTCACTCCTTATTTTGTGTATTTTTCTTATTTTCAGAAGACTCCTCTCCATTGCTTTCTGACAGCTGACTAATTTTGTTTTTATTTTAGTGTTGTAGGTCCTCGTTTGACAGCCATACGTTAGAGTCGGTAGAATACATGTATCCATCACTGTTTTCTTTAGGTGGAGCGGATAGTCCCCTTTCATAATCTCTTTGAGCGACCAGTATTTCTTCCAGCTCATATTAATTCGGCGTTCTACCTCTTCTTCTTCGTTTCTGTCTTCTAATGATATTTTTTTTCCTAGATATATGTATTTATTTACGTAATCAAGTGTCTTTCCTTCGAGTTGTATTGTTTGTGTGTAGCTATTTGTCATTAGTTTTGTTTTATCTTTATTCATCGAAAGACCTACTTTTCCACTTTGTTCACTTAACTGGTTTATCATTTTTTCCATTTTCCTGCTGCTATCAGCAAAGAGGACAATGTCATCTGCGAATCTGAGGTGACTTAAGTACCGGTTGCCCATTTTGATTCCTTCGTTTTCCCATTTCAGTTCCTCAAAGATGTTTTGCAGCACTGCTATAAAAATTTTGGGAGACAGGGGGTCTCCTTGCCTCACTCCTCGCAGAATTGGTATTTCCGGCCCTCGTTTCTCTAGTTTCACACAACTGGTGCTGCTGTCATATATGTTTTTCAAAATGTTTTTATACTTTTCGTGGACGTGACATTTGTTCAGTGCTTCCCAGACTCACAACTCGTAAGTCGGGGCCGTTACCACTGGGCCACCACTGCTCTTGCTGAGGTTAGTTCGCTGTAAAACACCACATTGAATTGAATTGAATTGAAAACACCACATTCCCAAAACATTACATTCTTTTGTGCCTAAAGCACGGTAGACGGTAGGCCAACTTCATAGAAACGGACGAAGCGCGAGCTATACCTACGCGCCTCGATCGAGGTATGCGCGAGGTACGCAGACAGTCGCGTCTGTGCCGCAGTGACGAACGAACGGTGTGTTGTTTTTTAACAATAACCGCGCGATTTTTACACTAAAAATAAATTGTACATATTTAATATGACGAGTAGGATATTATAATATATTGTTGCTGTTTTTGGTTGCATGAATTTGGCAATAACGCATCCAGAGATAACTTTTTTTAGATTACCTGGAAACTTTGAAAGGTATTATTATTAACAAACAACAACAACAAAATTATTTTATAGTCTTACTATAAAATAATTTTACTTACTGGTAGGTAGGTACATATTGTGTGTATTTTTAATGGATAAGTATTTCCTTTTATCTCCCGAAAAAAAGTTGTCTGGATTAATAAATAAAGTGAATAGAGTAAAGGAAAGTGATAACACGAGTGAAATAGGTAGTTATAGGAGGTTCATGAATTAATACGGTAGGTACGCTTGTTTTAAAACCTCGGGCATTTGTGTTTTGTTTTGTTATTCAATTCACAAAGTATTTTATTTATTTGTGTAGATAAAAAAAGTATATTTACAATCACAAAACTAAATGGAAACACAAAGTAGGCAAATGTAATTAAAATACTGGAGGCGGGCAGCCCTATCGCATGTTTACGTACCGCGCGGCTGTAGGCACTTATTTCTAAGATATGGCTTAGTTATTCTACCGTCTACCGTGCCTAAAGGGACCCCTGGCACACGCCGGCCGCTGCCGAGGCACCGCTCGCTTCAGTTTGTACCTACACCGATAGCTCTTGAACGCGGTCAATTTCATTAGTGAAATCCGCAGTTAATGAAATTAGAGGCAAAATAAAACCAAAAATATAAGTAAATAATATTTTTATTGACTATTATTAAGAACAATATGAACTTACGAGTATAAATATTGACTAAGTATAAGAACTTAATACAGTCGGGTTAGATCATCATGACAGTAAATTGATTTAATTAGGTTTAAGCTTTATAAATTATACAATGACATAGTTTCTACAAATGTATCGTCATAAAATGTTTATGAGTTTGTCTAATACTTTGGGGTTTATTTATAAACGTTGCATATCGTTAAGTCACGTTCAATCGTCAAAAATGTATGGTTAAACAGTCGCTAATCATTAATTAACTTTTAAACAACGTTTATTAATAAACCCCTTTGTTTATAAACTTCCGTCTGACATAAAATTATATCTTTTACAATTCGTAGCTTTACTTTGCCGTTTAACTGTCCCTTTAGGACTTATCTGTATTAAAAGTTACAGTAACAATGACTCGTAACTTAGGTGGTAAGTCTCAGTAGGGTTTCGTCAAGAATTAAAAGGATTATGTATGCCTGAGACGCCATTTGCTTCGACTGCCTTTGTCGTTTCTTGCAATATTCTGTCCGAATTAATACTGGCCAGAGACAAAAGGATGGGCTTAATTTTCGGTCCATAGATTTACAATTATTCATGGTCGGCACTTTCATTGCCTCTATTATTGTCAATTGCTAAAATATTTCTCAAGCCAAGATGATTTAACCCGACAAAAATTTCGCCTGATTCACTTATTGAGTATTCCTTTAGTTTCACGGCAGTATTTTACACTTAACTTTAATTTCTTAATTAATTACATGACTAAATTATAAAAACAATGAAGTATAAATTACTTCTAATGGAGAAGAGAGTACAATGGTGGGAAAGGCTTTCGAGACGAAAGAAGAAGAAGAATTTAGAATGAGGAAGGTGTTCTAGGAGGTTCTAGATGGTGGAGACTTAATTTCTAGATTGTTGTCTTTGACGGCCCTGCTGCTCCTGGTACTCGCCGCTTGGCCGCTTGTGCTGTTGACTCTGGAATCGAAAAAATTGAGATTATTTTAAAGCTTTTCGTGTTTTGAAAAAGGGGTACCTATATCTTTATATATAAAATTCTTTCGTACGTGTATTTGTCACCTAGCTCCTCCTAAATGGGTCGATTTGGATGAAATTTTGTGTATATATTTGAATGGGTCCCTGGATATTTTGAAAATACAATTGGACCCGGTAGGTGGCGCTGTTCGAGCAGGACAACGTCTGCCAGGTCCGCAAGTATGTAATAAGAACGTTAACCAGATTGCAAAAAGCAAATTAAATAGGAAAAACTTTAAATGGGGTCTTTGAGTGAAGTGACGATGGTTCAATACCAGTCACTTATACCAGAAATTACCCAGTTTATAGTTCAGACCAAATTAAAAACCAAGACATAGCGCTGTTAACAGTGACGTGAGGCCGGTTTCGTAAACATGTGAGCACTGTGCGGTGAGGCGTAGTTTGGTTGTAAATGTGTGCGTATAAGCGTGTATGCAGAGGTGTAGTTTTTCATGTTACAATGCATTGTTCGCAACGTTATGTCTCGGTTTTAATTAGTACCTACAAGGTTCAAGGAAGCCAAATCTAAGTTTGTAAACAATTTTGGCTAATGAGATGTTCAAACCGCAGTTAATACAAAGTAATCAAGGCATTTCCAGAAGCAAATGTTTCCTTAACTTTAGTGACCTGAATCGTAGACTTTCATTTAAGTACAAATGGCTCAATACATTGAATCAATCGAGCAAGAAGATCATAAGACAGGTATTACAGAAGATCAACTTTGATAACTCTAAACGGACTGTTTCCATCTTTGAAAGAACGGAATCATGTGATAGATAAGATAGGTCCGTTTTTAGGGTTCCGTAGCTCAAAAGGAAAAAAACGGAACCCTTATAAGATCACTCTCTTGTCCGTCTGTCTGTCCGTGTGCTACCGATTTTATCCGGAACGGGTGGACTTAGCAAGTTGAAATTTATACCAGATACCTCACTAATAGGGACTATAGACCTCAGTCTATAGTCCTCAGTCTATAGTCCCTATTAGGTTTATAAAAATAAAGGTCTGAATCAACACAGTAAAATGTCTCAGAATCTACGCGGCGACACGGCGCGGCTGCGGTGCAGCGCTCCGGTGCGGTGGCGGTGTGGCACATGAGCGATGTTCATTCTTATACACATAGTCATGCGGTCCGGCGTCGTGTACCGGAAGCCTTAAGCTACTGAACCTTCTGCTCCCCTCTACATTGTAAAAGTAGCTGTCAAGCCAAAACCCACAACTTCGGGCGTGAATCAATAGGCAATTCGATTTGCCAGTCAATTTAATTAAGATCAGCGTTCTAGATCTTGGCGTTCCAATTGGTTCGGAGTGTTCCTTTACCTGAGGAAATGGTTGTGATTGGCGTGTGACTACAGGCCGGTGCTTCAGGTGTTTCAGAGAACCTTTTATTGTTTGTCCAACGCACTGTCAACGAGACACGAGATTACGCGGCCAAGGTAAATATGGGTTGTTCCCAGAGGTCCACGATTTTATTGTTTTTCTTTTCCCACCGGGTCCATGAAAAATTATAATAAAGTTTTAAATGTTATTCTGTCGCTAATTCGGCGTTGTCATCGTGTTCTCGGTGACGTCCCGTTCTCGGTGCGATGGACAAACGGCCTTAGGATATGTCTTGTACTTTGATGATGGCACTTGGGCCCATATAAGTGTACTAGCTTTTGTCCGCGTCTTCGTCTGCCTGGTGGTCGGGCACACCCATGGGAAACGGGATAAAAACTATATCTGCTGGGGACTTTCTTGCGCCACTTCTTCTTCCCAGCTAAATCACTAGGAAGTGGTGAAGTGTGGGCGTTTTTGTGGGACTGTCTTATGTAATTTTGACGAAAAGTGCTGATTTTCAGCCTAGTTGGAATAAATGATTTTAGAATTTTGAATAATTATCATATGTCCAGGTCATGGTCTACCTACGTGCCAAATTTCATTGAAGGTTGTTCAGCCGTTAAAACGTGAAATGGTTATAGACAGCGTTTCATTCGTTTTCATTTATAATAATTTTATATAATAATATAAGCATGGATTTTACGTAACCTCAATAAACTTTCTGTATTACTTAGATAATTATGTTTAAACTAGGGCCTAATTAACTCCAAAAACATGTTGAATATTTTCTATCTTCAGACTCAAAGAAAAGCGCAAGTACATATTTACTTATACGTTGTACTTCAAACAAGTCAGAATACACAAAACCAGTAACTTGAACAAGAGCTGTCAAGCTCAATTTTAAACTCTGTAACTAACTGACAGACTGCTCCAATTGGTTTAGGCAAATGGCGTGTACCAAGGTAGGTTTCGATTCGTAGAGGAATTTCCGGAATTCCGGATGTCAGACTGTCAGTCACATTTTAAAATCCAATATTGGAGAATCTCGCAACTAGACATTTGAATATTAAAATAGCTGACAGCAAAAAGAATTGAAATTATGATTTTCAATGCTTTTTGAGGAACAGGGTTTAAAGTTCACTGAATACTGGTATTCAGGTGTATCCGGTTAGACTGGAAGCCGACCCCAAGATAGTTGGGAAAAGGCTAGGAAGATTAAGGGGTTTAAAGTTCACTCAACCTCTATAAAAAAGGGGGATCGTCGGGGAAGTTATATATATGCTGTTCGCGCGGTAAATTCTAACTGCGCGATGCAGGATTTGTGTGACGTCAGGATTTTGTGTGACGTCAGATCTTTGATGCGTAGTTGCCGCAAAATTGTGTTTTATCATGATTGTCATATTTTTAATTTTCATTAAATACAGCTGACAACGGGCGGATATAATCAATAAACTATTACTGTGAAAGGCGGGTCTGCAAACGAGCAAAATACAGTTTATTTTTGTATTGGTTGTTTTAGCAGCTTCGGCCGTGGAAAATAGAACAACTGAATATCCCGTAGCACCCTGAAGCGCTTTATCGGAAGTAGAACGCACTCGGCTCGCAATAGACTTGTAACTAAATCCTGTGTGTTATCGAATATTAAACACTCTCGTTTGACTAATTGGAGAGAGGAACTTGAGTAAATTGCCTACAATAATACCTTGCAGAATAACCTGTTATATAGATTAAGTTTGGCTGTAAACAAATCTTCACTACGTCTGGTTCGGTCTGTAGATAAGTTAGCTAACTAAGGGATGTCATTTCACGTGATGAAACTGTTTCAGGGCTTCTGCTTGCCACCTTGTTTTTTTACCATACTAGTGACACTACAAAAAATATATATAATAAAATGGTACTTAACAAAACCGTACTCAATATAGGTACGCGTTTTGACGTGGAATTGCGGACACTAATAGCCCTTTGCACAAAATCGCTTGCATAGCATTTTTTATTTTGAGTACCTATTATGAAGAATATAGTTTGCTTTGTCTTCTTACCTGTCTTAATTCCTGCTGGTTCTCCTCCTCAGGCGGTGGTGCGGTAGTGGTGGGGACATCACATTCTTCAGTGGGCGGCACGACACACCTCAGCGACCTCCTGTCGAACACCAGCATTGCGGGACACCTCTGCAGGCGAGGGTAGCCTCCCTGGCATTGCCAGTAGCGGTTGCAGGACTTCCCTAGGGGAACGTTGCCGTTGGGGTCATCGTTGCAGAGGGCTGGAAGATGGAGAATATGTTGTTAAGTTTGACTTGTTGGGTTTGAATGTTTGGCAAATGTTTGCAGATCTTCAATTCGCTAAAAGGGGGAAGACTTGGACAAGGACAGTGGATACAACACGTCATATAAATTTCCATACGAACGACTGAAAGAATATTTTAGGATATTAGATCTCATACTCGGCCCGTATTACAGAACCTCACATAAGACTCAAGCATTACTTAAAACTAGTTTAAACCAATCGAAAGCCTTTTAACTAGTTTTAAGTAATGGTTGAGTTTTGAGTGCTTAGCTTAGGCAGTCTCTTAGTCTATAAGATTATTATGCAAATAAATAGGTAATTTTCATTGGTTATGTTTTAACTGAACTGAGAAAAACAGCCGCGAAAGATGTATTCTTCAAAATAACTTATACACATAGCGTCTGATCAAATTAGCAGTCAATTATAGCACCGCATTTTCATCAATACTAAAATACGAAACTCGAACTCCAAAGTTATCTCTTGCATAAATAACAAGAGGTTACCAACCTCTGAAACTTTGTTTATCCCATTAGTATTGTTCTAACTTGTCAGAGCAATAAGCAGTACCAATATAAGTAAGTTTCTTGTCTACTTTATTAAGTCCTCCTAAGTTGGGTGGAACATTTAGGTGCTGATAAGTTTCATTTGTGACTTCCGGACTGTATTTAAGTATCAGAATTTGATAATTTTCGCAACCAGTTTTATTAGGTTTTTTTATTCACGATTAGCTTTCGCCAGCGGCTTCGCTCGCTTGATATCTTTATAAATGATAGCCTATGTTACTCATTGATAATATTGCATTTTCGTGGTGAAATAATTTTTAAGATTGGTCCAGTAGTCTTTGAGTTTATTCATTACAAACAAAGTTACAAATCTTTTTTCTTTATACTATTAGTGTAGAATAAGCTTTTGTCAGCGACTTAGTCTGTGGAAAAAACATATCCTATGACACATGGCAATAGTGTTGCTTTTTGTAACTTGTGAAAGAACTTTTGTGGTAGTATTTCCTGAGATTACGTAGCCACCTATTGGGCTCAAACCAATCAATCTTCCAAGCCTTTTCCCAACTATCTTGGGTCGGCTTCCAGTCTAACCGGATGCAGCTGAATACCAGTATTTTACATGGAGCGACTGTCTATCTGACCTCCACAACCTAGTAACTGGGTAATACAATACCCCTTCGTAAGACTGGTGTCAGACTTTCAGGTTTCTGACGACTCGTAGCGACTGTCAAAGATCCACGAATGACAGCCGGGACCAACGACTTAACGTGCTTTCCGAGGTACGGAGGAGTCTCGGTATGTAAAGATGGTCACCCATCCACAGACCAACCCCGGCAAGCGAAGCTTAACAAGAGCGGCTTGTTATTACTTAGCCACGAGCTCCTCCCGGCTTCTCCTACCTACTGGGCTCAAACCGTCGACTCGAAAATAAGAAGAAGACTAGATTTCAATGTGATCTTTCATCGTTAGTCTGACATTCACATGAATACCTACTCTTAGCTCGGCATTGAGGCAATCCATAAGGAAAAAGGCTACAAAATACAAGAGCGAACTTAACATTAAAAGCTTCTAGTCTATCGGTGTTTCCGAGAAACGAGGACAATACTCGAGTCGTGTCCGGCACTGAACATTGAATCGATAGAATCGATACATCGATTGAAATAGTTATAAACGCTAAGATAGCCGTCCATTTTGCTCGTGATCGATAAACGTGAAATGTTTATTTTATAATCCTTTTAAGACTTTTGTCTAGGTTTTATTGTCCGTTTTCTTGTATTTATGAGCACTCCTTTCTAGGGCTTTTAAGGATAATGTTGTGCTGGAAAGTTTCTCAGTTCTTCTTGGAAATTGTCTCAAAACTTTACTGTTTTGAAAGGAAACGCTTTCTGGTTAGGAAAATATATTAAGAAAGCAATTTTCGGCTATCAAGTGCCTTCCGATTCAACGAAAAGCCTCTTATTATTGATCTTATGTTTCAAGGTAATGAAGCTTGATGAAGATAGCTTTATTTATACCTTTTATTGGTTCGTGTTCATAGTCTGATAGATAATGACCTTGTTCATGATTGGTGGCTCTCTGACATGCACCCTGATTGCTAAAAAACACACTTTTCAATATAACTTGAACTGTGTTCATGTAATCAACACACTTTTCAATTGTTTTTTATTTACTTTCCTTTTTCAAACATACTTATTTTCACTGCCTCTAAAGGTAGCATTCCGTACCCGACCGCAGGCGGCAACTGCAGGCGACGTGTCGCGGCATTATGTTACGGCGACACGTCGGCGTCGCGGTCGTGGCGTCATGTCGCTGCAGTCTGTCACTCGCCCGTAGCTGCCAACGACGGGTCGCTAGCGTGCACGTGTGGCCCGACCGCAGCGCAGTAGTGCCGCCAACGCTCGAGCGATAACATGTTTTTCTATCTTCTATCTACCGACTGGAGTACGGGCTGCTACCGCCTGCGGTCGGGTTCGGAATCACGACTGCAGCGACATGACGCGGCGACACGTCGCATAGGGTCGACTACGGAATGGTACCTTAACTGTTTCGTTGGTCTAGTGGTCGCAAGCATTACTGCTGAGCGTGAGATCCTGGGTTCGATTCCCGGGTCGGGCAAAGTATTATTGATTTTTTCCGTGGAGTTTCTCAGTAGCAGCCCGGAGTCTGGATTTGATCCCGGGTGATGGTATTAAAGGGTCGCCCCCATATTACATGGGACTTAAACATAACTGGCGAAAAATATGTCTTATAGGAGCACTTCTGTCTAGCCCTTCGGGGAGTTTAGTCGTGATGTTATGTTATGTTCTTTTCAACCAGTCTCACGGCTTCATTTCCTATTCAGTCTGCGCTCGTGAACACTAGTTACTCTACGTGCATATGATACTTTTAATTAACAGATAGCCTGAGAACTAAGTTCTGTTTATAGGTCACTTCTGTCTCACGCCTAAGTTCACGACTTTACCAATGTCAGTTCATTATTATTTTATGATATTCTCATAGATGGGCTAAGAAATATGAAGTTTTTGTTGGTATCTAAGTCTATTTCGTTTGTGTACAATGTCATTAATCAATGTCGTAGGATGACGGTGAAAAAAGGCAATGTGGTAGATAGTTTTCTTGTTAAGGGAAATGCAGCCGAAAAAGGGTATTGTGTCAAGGACTTGTGAGAAATGGTCATCAAGATAAATTCATATTTATTTGATTATCTACTGTTGACAATGACGCTTTTTAGGGTTCCGTACATGAAGGGTGCCAAGTGGAACCCTATACCTAAGCCTCCGCCGTCCGTCCATCTGACAGTGAGCTGTATCTCATGAACCGATTTCGGTTCGAAATACACAAATTGTGTATTTCTATTGCCGTTATAACAAAAAAAATATATAATGAAGTAAAATAAAAAAAATAAGGGGTTGCCATACAAGAAATGTTTTATTTTCGGTGTTTTTTGCTAAATATTGTACGGTGGTACGGAATTTTTAACCCATCGTGTGCGAGTTTTACTCGCACTTGGCCGGTTTTTATTGATTTGATAAGATCAAGCATAACCATGTAGAGAAGTGGGAAAAAAAAAGAGATTTATTTTAGCTTTGACCCAGGAGTTCCCGACAGCACAGCCTTAATAAAAGGGAAAGAAAAATCCATCACATTTTTACTCCAAATTCATTATTCCAAATTCCTTCCAAAATCGTAGCAGGACTATATCAATAATACAGGGTGTTCAGCAGACGCGGTTGAAAAAGGTCAGAGGTCCGTCGGGCCCTCTGCTACGTGTTTAGGCCCAATACGAAAACCCAGGCAATACGGATTTTTTTCAATTACTTTTTTAAATTTTATACTAGATAATATATTGCTAACGTCAAAACGTCATTAATTTAATTTAATAAATAACAAAAGTGGCAACGTATTTTTATTATTTTCATCTTAGAATAATCGTAGAATCTTATAATATTCGTCTTTGATGCAGATAATTGCTAGGAAATTAAATACGAGCCCTTAAACTACAAACAAATAAAAAAAAAATAACACGTAGCAGAGCCCACGGATCCGACATTTTCATATGTTCAACCGTCTGCCGAACACCCTGTATATCAATAATTGTGGTGATTATTGATTATATTCCTTCCAAGATCGCAGCACGACACAGAGCTTTCAGTAACTTCATTCTCTTGCCCTTATCCAACTTATATGGGGTCGGCGCAACATGATTTTTTTCTTCCATACTTCTCTATTAGTCGTCATCTCGATAGTCACTACCTTTTCTAGCCATATCATCTTTCACGCAGTCCATCTATCGGTTAGGCAAAAAGACCGCTTTAAGCAAAAAGAAAAATGCCTACTACTTATATAAACATGTATACATATATGGCTAATAAAGTTTGTTCCAGGTTTCCCGACGGCGAAGCCGCACCTGTTCGTCGTGTGTCGTATGCCCATTTGGGAGAGTTGCCATTAGGGACACACATGGTTTTTGTAAGGGATCAAGAAGCGCCTGCGGAGTACTACGATTGCCAAGGGTGCTATGTCCGCAGCCGCCCCACGATTCGGCCCGTATAACGGTATCCGTTGGAAGGGCCATGGGAAGGTTGGAGGGAGTCCATCCATCGTTTATTCGGTCTTCACCTACTCTTATAGCCAAAAGCTTCCTCACGACATTTTCACGAAAATCACCAACTCCTCAGTATGGACTGTTAGCTAACTATGATTTGGCGATGTATTGTTTCAGAAAAAAGTTCGTATCGAACAAAGAACGATTGTAATATTGAAAGTATTTCCCATGCCAACTTACATAGCTCCTTTCATACTTAATAGCCTTTGTTCAACGACTAGGTTCAAACTAATGACCCCACAATCATGAACCATACCTGGCATTTCTTTATGCTAAGCCATCCGTCAACGTATACTTTCGATTTCGTCCGAATCGTTGCCTGATCCACGATTAATGTCGAAGCATCGATTACTGGGTTACATAAGGAAGCCGACGCACCTATTATGCTATTATACGCTTTATTAAACGAAGCAATTAGTGTGAAAGTTGCGTGATTGATCGGTGAAACGATTGCCGTTCATTCACTAGTGTTTACAGTACAGTTGGGGATAGAAGTTTTAATTGGAATTATCTATTTAGTTGAAGTATTAGGTAGTTTTGTTTCTTATTTATATTGGCTTTGAACCTGCTGGGGCGTCCAGTGGTCAAGGCTTTCATCGATTCGAATTGAATTGCAAAGTTTTTCAACAAAAATTTTGTTATAGTTAAAAAAAAAAAACAAAAAAAAACCCTGAAATTGCGAAAAAGGGTATCCGTTTCATACTTTTTTTCTGAGTAAGTGGCATCTTTTTGTTTGTTCTATAGTTTTATTTTCTACTTAGTACAAGTTGTTTACATTAAAAGGTACTTTCAGCTCCTGAAATAAATTCCGCGATTCTAAGTCTATCGATATAAATATCGCAGACAGAGAGCCAACAACCAATTCATCCGCAAGAGCTTTGAGATTTAAGTGATATTCCCTCTGAATGTCCATTGGGAACTCAAGGCTTAGTCGTGGACGATTGTAAGCAAGTACATCTAAGTTGTTTGCCCTTCCTTTTCCTCTTGCCATGCCTTATTATATTACTACATAAAGAATATCCAAGTTCAAGTTTATTTGAGTTCAAATGTTTTTTGCGTAAGTTTTCCTCAAAGAAAAATAACGTCAATTTGTGGACCGTCTTCCAAGAAAATATACCTCCGCGTAGCTTGTCAGCCAGCAAATATTATATTTTATGAAATAACTACTGAATTCGCGAGTGAATTTTAAAAAGTGGCGTAAAAAGAAGTGTTTTCAAGAATTCGAGATATGAAATGTTGACACCGTGTTCATGAAGAAATTCGTTTGTTAAATAAAATGAGAGTTAATATTGTTCTTTAACTTACAGAACATTTTAATAAAGAATTTCTCTAAAATAAGACAGCTTTTCTTCATTTTGTGGCCAAACTTTATTACGTAGATAGTCTTGGTTTTAAATAAGAAAAATATATTTTATGAGCTGTTATTGAAACTACAGTTTAGTCTAATTTCTATACACAGGAGGTTCATGTTGGTTGCAACAGTTCAGTAGGACCAACAGAAATAACATACCCTCGTGGACCTACTGGTAGGACAAAAAAGTAGGTCCACGAGAAAACACCCCAGAAAACGTAGCAAATAAAATAAAACATTTCAGGCCTTGTAAACGAAGAGCGAAAATGACCTCACCGATTACTTGTAATGACGTAAAGAAAACACATTATAGTTCTACTTAGCACTACATAGATTCGCACTCATTTTATCATGAACACTACAAGTAACACTTGCGTGGGTGACTGTACACCATTGCGTACGTTTTCTGAATAGCACACATTATTTATATGGGCTTTTCATGTCACCGCTGTAAGTCATATTATTAAACGCATTATTGTATGAGCCGCTATGTGTGAGCAATGACAAATTACTGTTCTAAGTACACGTATATGTGTAATGTGTGTGAGCAGAAAGTTATGTGAAATATATAATATGCTTAATGCCAACGACATACGTAATCACTTTTTGATGGGGGAAAACTGAGTCCCAAGGTATAAACCTAGTTTGGGAGCCAGCCAACCTATGTTACTGGGTAATACGATATCCCTTGGTAAGACTGGTTGTCAGACTTTTGGCTTCTGACTACCCGTAACACCTGTCAAAGATCTACGCTTGACAGCTGGGTAGGGTTACCAAATATGATAGGCGTTTGCCGCATTTGACAGGCATTTTAAGGTTTAGACAGGCGTGCGGCCGGCATTGGTCTGAGACAGGCATTTTTAAATTTCGCGCCCGCGTCCACGAACCAACCACAGCAAGTGTAGCTTAGTTTTCGATCGTCATATGCGGCTGTTATTATGTAGCCACGAGCCTCATACTCTATCAACGAAACTAATAATGGTTCTTACAATAACTGACATGGGTTCAAGCATGGTATAATAATATACTTCGCCATGTATGGTATTCCGAGACACAGTGGTCACGTGGGAGACACAAGTCTACGTCATCACATCTGTGTGGGTTATTCCCAAAGTACTCCAAAAATAGTGCCCAAACTACTCCATGAAAAATATAATATTTTTAATAAGGTTTCATTCTACTCCATAATTTACCAGTAGTGTGTAATAATAACTCCGCAACCACCTTTACTACCTGTGCAAATCAGATAAAACAATGAGGTTTTAACTAACAATACGTTGGTAAGTATATGTTTAAATTGAATTGTTTCGTTTGATTAGACATACGAAACGACAATTTAAATGCTTTGTACAACTTTTTTGATAGAATGGTGTTGTTGCAATAAAGTGGCGGATAGTGACGTAAGCATGTGTCACTCTCGGAATGCTAGTCCTTGTTTTTGTAGACCATGGTTTCAGGTAATAGGTGCAGGAGCTGTCCCAACTTTCAAGATAATGTCTACCGAATAAGCCATTAACTCCACATACTTAGCCACGAGCTCTTTTTCATATTTTACTCTGTTATGCTTCATTTATGTAACCGAGTAAAACTAAAGGTAACTAGGTAAATAATATTATTACTGTTTCAAATGAGAATTCTTGTTACAAACCTGCCCCAATTGCTGCGGCGGCTGTCGTGTCTTTGACTAATCAGGGTGGAAGTGTGAATGTGTCTTACACGGAGTTAAATTAATTAATTCCTGGGAGTATTGTTCACGTTCATGGCTTCTCATTCGCGAGTCGGTTCTCATTTGGTTTGTTAATGTTATTTGTGTTAGGGAAACAGAGCGGAAAGACTTTGTGGGAAGTAGTGAAATTGGGGTCGATTTTGAGAATATGTGACCCGTTAAATAAATATCTGTACCTATAGGCACAAGGTACATACATATTCAGCCTATAATGGTCCCACTGCTGGGACACAGGCCTCCTCTCTTCGAGAGGGAGGGGCTATAATCTACCACGCGGGCCCAGTGCGGGTTGGTAGATGTCACATAGATTCGAATTTTTGGTTCTAAGACATGCCGGTTTCCTCACGATGTTTTCCTTCACTGTTTTGAGAGCAGTGGTGATGAAATTATTTTACTCAAAGTAAAACGCCTGCCTAGGTTCGAACCCACGACCTACACTGTAAGTCGGGGCCGATACCACTGAGCCTCCACTGCTCTGTACCTAAATGATATGAATAGATACCCACACTTGCAAAAGCTTGCACTTGAGCAGTGGTGGCCCAGTGGTAACGGCCCCGACTTACGAGTTGTTGGTCGTGGTTTTGAACCCAGACAGGCACTTTACTTTGTGTAACAAATAATTTCATTACCACTGCTCTCAAAACGGTGAAGGAAAACATCGTGAGGAAACCGGCATGTCTTAGAACCAAAAATTTTAAGACATGTGACATCTACCAACTCGCACTGGGCCCGCGTGGTAGATTACAGCCCACTCCTTCTCACAGAGAGGAGGCCTGTGTCCAGCAGTGGCAAAAGCGAATTATATAATTCATTATATTTTATGTGAATTGCAGTGTACAGCAAGACTGCTACTACAGGATAGCTGTTTTAAACCGCCTTTATCACAGTACAATACGGCCGATATGACTTGGCAGTTCCGACTCGAGTGCTACAGGTGCGAAATGCTATTTGTTCGTTCTAGTAGCCTGATATAAGTAAGAAGCGATAACATTAATAAAGTGTTTCTGACTTTTTTGTACAGAATTTATCAAATCACTGTGAAAATCTTTGTAATTCTTCCGTAGGCCAATTAAGCTGCCTGAGACTCCTGAAAGTTCACTTAATATTTACCGAAATGTTTTGATAAATGACAGAAAAAAAACGAGGCAGTCTGGGACTGCCGATTGAAATGAAAACTAAGTAACGCCATCTAACGAAAATGTCAGGAATTTATGTGGCTTGCTGTCAGTACAACAACAAAAGCTGTAGCTCCATAAAAAAAATTCCTAAAAAATAAAACAGAGTGCGCTGTCAACAAAAACTTGAACGTCTTAGGGCGGATTCGACCAAATGCCATGTTATACCAGAGTAACTAAACCTTGAATAGTTTTACTCTTTGGTCTTACTCTCAGATAACTTCGTTTGCGTTTTTCCATCACAAACGTAGAGTAGCTAATACTGGGTATTATTACTCTTGAGTTGGTGAATGAACATTTAAGCCAACTAAAATGGAAATACAATTGTTTCTATAGCGGAACGCAAGATTATAAGTCCACATAATTTTGCCGGTTTATAATGTCAGTTTACGGTGTCACCGCTGTCAACTGTCAATGAATATTCACACGAGTTGTCTTCGTCTGACTTTTGGAATCGGTTTGGTTTGAGATTTTGATTTTGTTGCGGAGATTTTTGATTATTGAAAATAAATAATATGTCTGAAGGCAAAAGGAAAAGTAGCCCAAATTGGTTACCTTCTCAGAAAAACTTGCTGGTGGAACTCATGGAAAATCATTTTATTATAGTAGAAAATAAAAAAAACCTTGGAATGTATTCTTCATCACTGTCAGAATCTTCGATCATATTTCGTAAACGTTGCATTATTTAATAAAATATCATTACAAATCACAAAACTACAAGAAATTATCAACATGTGTCTCGGGCTGTGATTCACTTTCACAGACTGTGAACTTTTTAAAACAAAGCATACGGAAACATCTGGTAATGTAGCGGCCGCCATTGTATTACTCTCGGATAACTTGTTACTCGCTGCATTTTGGCGGTATAACGATTTACTCTCAGATAGACAGTTTTTTCCAGGGTTAAGATTTGGTAAAACGAAAAGTTGTCTAACTCTAGAGTAATTAGTGATTTATACCCAGGATAAAGTTTGGACGAATCCACCCTTAAGAATTTTCGATCAGGTCACTTGTCCTGACACGAGTTTAACGTGTTTTACCAATCCCAAATAAAGTGCACAACGCCGCTAAAGAAGCTTTCACTTCAAAAATTTTTTTATGATATAAAAATATTACTTCTTAATCTTGAAAAATGCAAACATTAAGATAATGAAAATAAAAACTTACGATGTTTCTGACAGCCATCAACATTCTCGGGCCAGTCACAGGAGTGAGCGTTCTCATTGTACAGCAGGCCTCCGATACACAGTTGTTCAGTGGCAGTTCCATTCCAGCAGGTCCAGTATCTGGTGCAGGACGTCTCGTGGCCGAAGATGCCGTACAGCCAGTCGCAGTGCTCCGTGCCGAGTGGGGGGTCTGGAGGTGGAAAGAGGAGGTCACATGATGTTGGTACAGGATGGTTTAGATGTAAAGCTATTGGTGGAATTAGCTAGATATATGGATTATCATCATTACTTAGTCTTTTCTCAACTAGTCTTTTCTCAACTATTTTGTTGGGTTCAAAATTTATCGCAATTCGGCAACGCAATAAACATTGTGATTACTTAGTCTTTTCTCAACTATTTTGTTGGGTTCAAAATTTATCGCAATTCGGCAACGCAATAAACATTGTGCATACTGTAGATGTAACGGGTGAATAACCTGCATTGTAACGCACAACATTTTGCAAAAAAGTTTCCATTTTTCGCTTAAGAGTTACTATTGATTGTTTGACCTCTGAGTCGACCATCGATGACAGTCATACCCCTGTTAGGTGTAAAGTTCTCATCAAGGTGAATGAAATAAGCCCAAACAAGATGTAGCTGCTGTAAACTGCCGAGGATCTCTAGCGAGTGTCTTCCGTCTCCAAAATCAGATCAAACTCCAGATCTTTATTATTTGGATATTATTATGTGTGCGAAATTACAACAGAATTTAACCCTTAGGGGTAGATTTCAGTTTTAAATTTTACATGGGACCAACTTCAAGAAATACCCTCCCGAATAAAAAAGAATCGTTCAAATCGGACTACTCAGTAAAAAGTTATGCGTGGTCAATGTTATTTTTATTAATTTAATTCAAATTATTTATTTTCAAATTCTAGTCTAGTTATGTTTGCCGACACGTAAGTAATGTTACAGTTTTAAATAATCTTTTTAAAACTCTTTATTTGTAATTCACTTTTTTTTACCACCTAGTTTACAGTATTGAGATGGTCCAATTTGTTAAAAAAAAGTATGTGATTAGTGCTGCAAAGTTTTTCTCTACATCTGAAAAAGGGAATCATTTCTAAGGACCGGTATTCTACGTAGTAGTCTGGTATTCATTCATTTGTGCCACATAAAGAAGTTCCTCCTAAATGTTACGACCTACATAAAGAGACTACATTCTTGTATTATTACATTTTAAATAAGGTCACAAGGTTTCTTTCATTTTTTTTCAGCAGGAGGTAAGTACCTCATTATTCAGGATAAAAAATTAATCAAATCATTTGCCTTTCGCCTATCTTGTATCTTAGAGTTTAAGGGGTCCAGCTACAGTCATCAAATGTTTTACCAGAACGGCTACGGATAAAGAATAGAAATAAGATGTATCACTAATCCAGTATTATGTTGTTAAGCAGACAGGCTTTAAGAATATACAATTCAAAGCATAAGAAACTATAAAAATCAAGGTACTTACTGATCTGCACTTTAGGATATTCGCAGTAGTTCGACCTCCAAGGATAGTCGCACCCTTCCGTCACCCCTCGATGCTTGCCAGCGAAGACCAGCCCATTAGGACAGTCGTACTGCACGGACTGGCCGTTGTCGCACTCCCAGTATTTGTCGCAGTACTTGTCATCAGCCACCACCCTGACCTTGGTCTTGCAGGGGTCTTCAATCTGGCCGCATGACACAAAGGTTACTGCCAGCAGAACTGGAAAGAGGGAAAAAGGATGTTTAATTATTTTGTTTTTAGAGAAAACTGTGGCTTAAGAATAGATTCGCATATGTCTTTGTTATGTTGTTTTTAAAAATTGTCAACAGAAGAGACTTATGACGTTTCCCAGACTGGCTGGAACTTGTAGTGCTAAGGGCTGACACCAAGTTCAAAATAATAATAACACCAGCCATTATTGTCCCCATGTGACCTCTATAGGGTTCGGAATAGACAAAATGACAGTTAAACAGTCACAATCTGTCATTTTGTCTTGTAGCAGTTAAACCGCCATAGACGAACAACGCAGCAAAGACATGACGTCACACAAATCCTGCATCGCGCAGTTAGGGTTTGCCGTGCGAACGACATAGACAAGACAATCCGAAATTCTCCGGTCAGACGTAACACCCGTCTGGCCGGAGGATCCTCCCTTTTCTAATGAGGATGAGTGAACTTTAGACCCTGTTCCTCTAAAGTCTATTCTTCTGTCGACAAAACTCGAAGACAACCCGTTTCTATGGTTGTCATTCTACGCGTGCTGGAAGGGAAAAGGCATCTTCTCAAACTGAGAAGGCTGAGTATTGAACACTACGCTTGCTCAAGGCTGATTGGCGATTCCAGTCGATATTATTAGTCCAAAACTAGAGCTCCTAAAATTCTCTACCCAATTGATTTATCGCTATAAAACATCCTCAAACTTCGCCTATCAAAGGAATATACATAATTAACTACTTTTATAACTTTCATCTGCTATACGGTTGCTTAGTGTTGTCGTAGTATAGTAAAGTATCCACGTTTTTGGTATTAAAACTGAAGGCCGGCCGTGAAACTTGAAGATATTTTCACTTTTGAGCCCTGCTATCAAGTTAAATGTCAACCACCCTTGAAAAGGACCTCGTCGCGCAGTTTCAGCACAATTTCACCACCTCAGGAAGTCTTTTCGCGCAACGTTTCATACCGAGTCATTATATCTGATACTCTAATTACTAACCCCTGTTATCGTGGCATAAGGTCTAAAATGCTAGAGCGATTTGAGCATTGTGGCTCCTTGTGTTAAAGAATTTCAGTGAGGTATGTACTCGTACATACTCGTAAGTGAGCATATTTCCTTCTCTGCGTGTTTTATTATCTCGCTGGTATTTTTAATGCTTTTATTTGTGATAAGGAAATGTATTGTACATTTATATACATTCGTAGGTTTGTATATTTTGTAACCATCTTCTTCTACCTAGGTACATGTATTTTATTTTATTATTTTTATATACTTTCACATGGTTGGTTGGCTATTCATATTTGATTTCGTTTTTTTTTTTAAATTATACCTGGTATTCCAATGAGATTCATGTGTGAGAAACATGAAATTTTTCGAGTATATAGTCTTTTGAAATTATATCAAAAATTAATAGTATTTTTGGAAAATAGAAACCTTAATTAAAAACGTCTTTGAATTTGAGGACTGCGTAGGGCTTAAATAATGTATAAACCCTAGGACAAAGGCCCTAGATTGCCTAGACACGTGACTCATTAGGCCTTAAGATCATGTTCAGCCTAAATATTTTATTAAATACGTTGGGTATTCCTTTGATTAGTTTAATCTAAGATTTTAGCTTAACGTTAGCTTATTTTACGTGAATTAGTTAGTCCCTAATCAAAAGCTTGTTTTTTCTACTAGTGTGTAGGTATAAAATTATTAAGTACGATATTCATAACACATAACATGATATAACATCGCGCCTGTGTTCCCCCAAGGGTTGGGCAGAGGTCTACTTGTAGTACACCCACATTTCGCCAGTTATGTTAAAAAGTCCGATGTTAAAGGGGGCGAGCTTATGGTCATCAACCGGACACAAATCCAGACGCCGGGATGCTACTGAGAGATTCCTGATGGAAAAATCCAGTAACACGATGATACGATACGATATTCAAAAAACGTAAAATTCTCTTCATAACTTCGAGCATATTTTTTTAACAATCAAAGGCATACGATTTCAGGAATGTTTTTTCATCGTTTTTGAATAGAAAAATAGAAATAGAAAATTGTTTATTGTCCAGGTAATACAGTAAGCAGGTTTACAGGTTAATAAAAAGTTGAGACGACATGAGTAGCTTAAAATATTACCTATAGCTATGGTGTACAAAATATGATTTGCCAGTGAACCCCAAACTAGACAGTTAGTCTGTATCTTGGGGCTCGGGGTGCGAATTCCAGAGTGGAGACTTGAAGTGTGAGTTGGTGTTGTTTGGTATAACGGGTGTGCTTGTGTACGTGTGATGTGAGTGTGGTGTGTGTGAGTATGTAGTGTAGTGTGTGTGAGTGTGCATGTAATATGTGCGTATTTGTTCCAGTAGTGTAGTTTGATTTAGTGTCAGGTGTCAGGTCAGGGTATCTAGATTAATTGTTGAAATGGTTGAAACGTCATGAAAACTATTAAAATCAGAGTTGGAAATCAATGTGGACATGAATCAAATGATTTATAATCCAATACTAGCTTTTACTCGCGGCTTTACCCGTCTGACGTGTGAATCCAAAACACTGTATCTCAGAAATACCTGTTTCGAGAAAAACGCTTTCAAAAACTTTATCAAATGAGCGCTATTAAGGCAAAACACTGTAACTCGAGTTACAGTGTATTGGATTTACACGTCAGCAGTGTGGAGGTCGGAAATTGTCCCACGGGAACGTACTATCGGGATATGAAGTATCCAATCTGTTAATCCAGGTTATAAAGTATCTGTCTGCCAAATTTCATCCAAAGCCGCTCAGCTGTTTTTGCATGATTGAGTAATGAACATCCAAACATACAAACTTTCACATTTGTGGGATATCAGGATTACATGGCATCGTTTGGAAAATTAATACTAAATGTTTTTTACTAATTAATTAAAACTTTCAGGACTTCAAAAACTTACTCAAATTAGTGTTAACTATAGTAACTATAGTTAACCCTAATTAAAATTATAAACCATCAGTAACTGTTATTTATGGTTTAACGGTGAAGGAAAACATCGTGAGGAAACCGGTATGTCCTAGAATAAAAAAATCAAAGACATGTGCCATCTACCAAGTCGCACCGGGGACTGCGTGGTGGATTACTGCCCACTCCCTCTCACCGAGAGGAAGCCTGTGTCCCAGCAGTGGGAACATTATAGGCTGATTATACTTTTATGCTTATAAGTTATTGATGAAATTCTAAGTGAAGCATTTGATATCTATATTTATGACAGCAACACTATCTAAGGAAAAGTAATAAGGAAAAATCATTAAACAGCCGGACGCGAGACTTTCAATCTAAGTTCAATTGTTTGGGAACCTAGTTTATGTTAGAAAGCAGACATATTAATGGTTTAGCACGTATCAATTGATTATAACCGCCGTTATTGGCGTGACAACGCATAACTTAGTCTTTTCTGAACTTTATTTGGTAATATCGTGAAATTGAGTGGTAATGTTCCTAGGAGTGAAGATGTAGAAGGTTCAGCCATAAAACACTCTATTATTGAAGTGAAAATTTGTTTAAACGCGTTGAGCAGTTTATAGGTGAACAAAAATCATGGAACTCGCGTCATCGTCACCGAAGGCTATATGTATCGAACGAAAGATATCAACGCGAGAATCAAAAAGTTACTTAGTTTCACTTCTAACGGCAGTCCCCAAAGACTGCCCGATGTGTTTTTTTATTTATTAGTGGACACATAAAGTGTAGCCGTCGGTTTCGTCTTTGGCGTTTGTTTATGTTTTTTATGTCCGTTTGCCAATCGGAAAAGGCCTCCTTCAATCTTCTCCAATCCTGTCTCTCTTTGGCCACTTTGCTTCATGTTGTCTTTGTCTATGATTTACGTCTTTTTTTTTGGCCGTTGCTAGAGTGTATCAACACTGGGTAACTATTTTGCTCCATTTGTCCTTTATTTTCTGATTTTTTGGGTTATGTCCATATAAAGCCATGGCTTTATATGGACATAATCAGAATGATGTAATTTACCATGTACTTTATATGGATGTTTTCTGAACGTATGGATACGTTCAGAAAAATATCACGTTATTTAAGACGTCGTTGTTTAGAGTTTTGGTGGAAGTGGGTGAGAGTGTTGCTACGATGGTAAACTTTATAGTACTGTTATGAACGATCACGGACAGTGACTATAAAATGGCAGGCTGCACGGCACAACATTGCGTTGAGGGCGGAAAATAAGAAAACTTAAAGGTGCCACAGTGGTTCACGGCTGAGCTACTCCCGTGTAGCTTAGCCACATGAACTATCCTTCATGAGGCTTAGCTTTATATGAAAATGTAAGCGGCGCTACGTACGAATACGTGGCTGGCTAACAAATGAACTACGCAGCTAACGTGCGTGGCAATCCTCTCCCTGCACATCCTACAAAGCAGGCGACTTTATTCCATAATATGGTACCACCATATTAATAAGAAAAACCAAGCGAACGTTACAGTAGTTGCATTTATTATGATGTGTAACATCTGACCATGGTAATAAACAACATTAAAGGGGCGAGGCCTCGTCAAGATTGTTTCTGACAGCCAATTCTAGCACCGCGCGCGCTCATTGGTCAAATAGCGCAGGCTTCTCGGTTTCCTGTGACACACTTCCGTCCCTTTTCACGAAAACATTCCCACAGATTTGATTATTTTGATTGTAGGAAAGCGAGAGGAAACATGTTACACATAAAAAAAGAACATAGCTAGCCTTTCCCCACCTGTTTTGGGGGTCGGCTTCCAGTCTAACCGGATGCAGCTGAATATTAGTATTTCACATAGGGCGACTGCCTATCTGACCTCCACAACCCAGTTACTGGGTAACACGATACCCCTTCGTAAGACTGGTTGTCAGACTTTTGGGCTTCTGTCATAAGAGGGTCTACCATACAGCCAAAATAAAAAAGAAGTGCGTTTTGCGGGTACGGTACGGGACTTCTGAATTTCTATTTCAGGTACAGCATACAACAATATTGTTTAGTAAGTAAGGTGACGAAGTTCGTAATTGTTTCTGCGTTTGTTGTACTTATCGGTCTTGTATGCTCCTACGCACGTTTGTAACTCATCAAGAAGTTGTATTGTACTTTTGTCGTTGTTTGAAAGCGTAATTTAGCAAAGCGCCCACATTTGTTGGCCAGATAATGAATGGAATATGAAGTAGGTAATGGAAAACTTGGTAGTTTCATGGCTCCCCCATTAATGTTTAATTTAAATTTTGTTTGAGGTGCATGTATAGCTTCTTATACAAGTCAACTGAGCATAAGAGGTTGCTACTCTTGTTATTATACAGGATGGTCTTTGTTATTAATCACAAGAACATCTAGTATGACGATATGGAACCCTATTATCATCTGCCTAATTTGCGAAATATGTAAACAAACACGAGTTTTCTACTTAGACAAACATCAACTTTAGGCTTGTGTAAATAAAGTTGATTTTAGACTGACTATAAATTACTGTTGAAAAAGTCAAAATATGAAGTTGTAGCACAAACTTTATGTGTAGGCAGGCATTACAGTTTTTTTCTTAAAACTCGTGTTTGTTTACATGGTTGGCAAATTAATTGCCAACGCAAGTTATGTTCGGGTCGGCTTTCAGTCTAACCGGAACGAGAGTAAATGTCAGTTTTACCAAAAAAATTAAATGGCCGATAATTCCGTCAATACCAAAAATTATTCCAAACTCACACAACAGTATCTTCGCGACTCTTGCACAAGTGCGCTTTCTCCGCGCTTGCGCACCCGCGCATCTGACGTAACTCGCGTAACATCGGGTACGTTCGGGTAATTTCGTGAAACAATACAACGCGGTCACACCGGTTTGTTCAATAAATATTGTTTTATGTTAGGTCAACTGTGTTTACATAATTATGTATTTTTTATGTAGTTGTTAACAAGTGATGACAGGAGACAGAAATAGGGTAAGAATTTTCATGCGTGCGTGAAATATTGTGAAATTCGTTGTTGCGTCTGTGTGTTTTTGTTTTATGCATATTAAATAGTGGTCGGTGTTGCACGAGTTTCTAGTATACATGTTAATTCATCCAACCGAACAATGTTTTGAATATTTTAGTTTGTGGTAACAAAAGTTTGAGGTAATTTGCATATTGCGTTTTGTGAAAATGTGATTCGTATTACAAATAATAATTGTACGAAATGCTTAGTCCTCGATAATATTCCTGCTGTACACACACTGCTACATGTCAAGTTATACATTTCCAGTATAAGCTGACCTGTCATTGTACGGAAATCCTATACAATGTGAGATCAGCTTTATACTGGAAATGTATAACTTGATATGTAGCCGTGTGTACCTACTCTGTAGTCCCACTGTGATCTATTGTGTATACTTGAATATTCAGGGAATAAATCTTCCATTTTAAATAAATTTATGCTCGAAATTTTCCATAAATCTATAATATCTATATATAATATCTATGCAAATAATAGGCCTTCGGTGGTCGTAAATGACCACTCAAATTCTCGCCCCTATTTTATACGACCGTATTTTAAAGTACATTCGATTGATGGATCAACATGCCGCAAACCTAGGCGCATACTTAAAGGTCATCTATGGCACATGTCAGTGATTCTGCCATAAAACTAGATCTGGAAAACTGAGTGAGCTGTCATATGATTGACACTTGACAGTCATGAAAGCTCACTTTACGCTCTGCCTGTCTATTCCGTAAAAATCAAATGTCATATCAAACCAAAGATGAATACAGATGGGACACTCCGCAGTTTAGGTATGAAGCTACAAGTACGCGGCGGGCCGACTTGCTGGGACAAATTCAGTGAGTGTAACGTAGTCAGAAGATCTAAGAGTCACGCGATAGAAAGAGAGGCAACTTCTAGGTGAATATAACTGTAGGTGTTTAGCGCTGTGCGACCTAAATTACACTTTATTGTGTCGTAGCAATATTTAATATCATCGATAACAATCTTAGCAAGAGAGTGTAATAGATACTAACCCGGATGAGTTCTTATTATAATGATACCAGCCTATTATTGTCCCACTGCTGGGCCAAGGCCTCTTCACTTAAAGAGAAGACCACGAGCATTGGTCACCAGTCACCACGCTTGCTCAAGAAGGGTTGGCGCTTTGCGACTTATGTAAATCCTAAGCGTAAGTGAGTGTGTTTGTTTGTTACGCTTTCACGCTAAAACGGCTGAATGAATTTGGATGAAATTTGGCACATTGGTAAACCATGACCTAGGTTAGGGCATAGGATACTTTTTATCCCGATATTACCACGGGATCGACACTTATGCAGCTGAAACCACGGGGAGTCCAGGTTTCCTCACGATCTTTTTTCTCCATCTAAGATAAACTCGGAAAGACATTATAAAGAGTTCTTTTAAAATCCAATCAGAAAACTTCTGATGACATTAACTGGAACCTGTCTTTAATCTAGTCCAAGTCTAGTTCCGCCTATAATATGAAAATTGATGACGGAAACGAATATAAAATGAAGGCTTTGACCTTTGACCATGATACATGACATTTTGATGGCGTGGGCGTGTGCAGTATTAATTAGAATATCCAATCGCTGCCAATTAACATGGAATATATTGGATTGGAGCTGCAAACGATCAGGTGGGACAGTTTAATGACGGTAGAAGGTATTTCATTTGACGTTTTGGTATCGATTTCTTAGAAGACGTGACGTGAAGCATAGAACGTGACCAAACGTCCCGTTTTAAATTCTTGGTTCTTTGTCCCGGTGTCCCCGAAAAAAAACCTGGGGACGAAAAATTGTCCCGTTTTCAGTGTTTTCTGTAAGTAATATATTGTGGATGTCTGAAAAAATGCAGCTACAAAATGTTCCGGTTTTTATGGCGATTTTGATAACTAAGGTGACTTCGATAACGAAGGTAAACGTGCCAAGAATTTTATTATTACTTAAACTCATCACCAGCTGTATTAGAACGTTCTGCTGACAAATATAAAAATGATTGAAAATGTATCTTGCTTAACTTTTCAAAGTAATAACTAATCATGATTCTTTTAAATAAAATCAATCAATCTTCCTAGCCTTTTTCCCAACTATCTTGGGGTCGGCTTCCAGTCTAACCGGATGCAGCTGAATACCAGTATTCTACATGGAGCGACTGCCTATCTGACCTCCACAACCCAGTAACTGGGTAATACGATACCTCTTGGTAAGACTTATACTTTTAAATAAAATATAATATTAAATAATGTGTGGTGGAAAAAAAAAGTATAATTACTTGTCGTTTAAATAGTGTCTGGAGATAAAAATAATTGTTTTCTCACCCTGTTCAAAGAAAGTTTCAGTAAAAAGCTCCTTTCACTCTCGACCTTAACCTTTGAAGACTCATTTTGTTTCTGTTAAGTCTTACTTCGTGAAGGAAAAGGTCATTTGTTATTCGTGGGAGGAATAATGATTATATGGTATATCTTTTACTTAAAAGGAGGACCCTATGTAAGATTTTGGTACTGTAAAAGTTGTACAAGTTTCTGCAACTAACTTTTTTAATTTTTTATTCTTTAATTTTTTTGGGCTCGTGGTTAATTATAAAAGCCGCACTGGTCGATGTTAGGTTCACCTACGCTTGCCGCGTCGGATCGTGGATGGGTGACCATTAATTTTCTTCATATCGAACCCCAGCTATCATTCATAGATCTTTGACAGTCGTTACGGGTAGTATGAAGCCCATAACTTCGGCAACCAGTCTTACCAAGGGGTACCGTGTTACCTAGTAACTGGGTTGTGGAGGTCAGATAGGCAGTCGCTCCATGTAAAATACTGGTATTCAGCTGCATCTGGTAAGACTGGAAGCCGAACCCAACATAGTTGGGAAGATGTTAGGTAAATTAATTGACTTAACTTTTTTTGAGAAGAAAAGTATTTGTATTATATCATGTGTTTTGGGTAACTCTATATGTCTAATATTGTCCTTGGTTTTGGTCCTTCCAATCGAAACTGCCATACCACACATAGAGAATGGACTGAGCGTTCCGTATTCTGTTGTTGCAGTGAATACAGACCAAAAAACACGAGAGAGACAACGCGAATTCGCAGCCGTTAGTTGTCTTTTTCTCCTTCTAGAGAGTGGTCCCTTTTGTGAGGCTAACGCTCAGTCCAATTTTCAGTGTCTATGCCTTGCTCCCTACTACGTCAACCTGAAGAATTGATTAAAAAAGGAAGATATCAATGTTCTTAATTTATGTGCAAATGTGTTTTTTTTATTGTTTGCATTTTTGTGCCTGACTTTTAATTGTTAAGTGGCTCCAATTAATAATTCAAAGCATAAAATTATAATGTTAAATCTGCACTTTCTAAAACAGTGATGTCTGCTGTTTTTACAGCACATTGCCTCAATTATATCGTTTAGCTAATTAACTAGAATTTATAGCGAAACCAGGAAATTGTTCAAGTTAATCATAGTAATGTTTGCAATTAAGAAACACAGGAGTTTGCATGTTAGCTTTGATTTAGCACTCATTATCGTGTAGAAATGCGTTCGGCTTGGTTCAGTTGCGATTTGATTTTGTCGTCTTTTTCCTGCTTATTTACGGCAAACCAATTTCAAACATTACTAATTAAATTGTAAAAAAAATCTTAAAGAATAAGAACGATGGGTAGGAGTGTCTCTCTCAGTATCGTACTAGGCTATAAACTGGTTAAGGTTTACCATGACGACTAGGTACCTAACAAATACCTAGTAAAGCTATCTTGTCAGCTCAGCTCAGCTCAGATCAGCTCCATAATCATCATCATCATCAGTCTATTAATGTTCCCACTGCTGGGACACAGGCCTCCTCTCTGTGAGAGGGAGTGGGCTGGACCACGCGGGCCCAGTGCGGGTTGGTAGATGTCACATGACTTCGAATTTTTTGGTTCTAAGACATGCCGGTTTCCTCGGTGTATCAGCTCCATGGTAGTATTGCATTGTCATCGAAGTTAACAGAGGTAAGCCAAACAGGGCCAAAATAGATAACAATTTCGAACAGGACAGAAGACCACGAACGAAGCAAATGAAATAGAAATAAAAATAAAACCACAATAAAAGCAAAACAGTAATCTATTTAATCCAGATATGTACGTGTCTGAACGAGATAACGAACAAATTAGGTATGCAAATTGTAGGCAATTCAATAAAGGTTAAATGCTCATTAGAGTCGGTACATAGGCCTAATGTCGGCAAATGACCGGTATTGAGAAATTAATAGGATGTTGTCACTACATAAGTAGGATGGTATGTAGGCTAGGCTCTTATGTTGCGTAGGTCTGGTTGTAAGTGATATGCGAACTGTAATTAGGGGGAAGGGAGTTAATTACCGGAGTTGTGCCTATTTTTCATTTTTGTGTGACAGTTTATGATAGTTTTATACACGTGTCCTAAACATGAGTTTTCTCTCATGGGGATCTCTTGTCCTTATCCTAATTTATTTGTGGTAGATGCAACATGTCTTTTCTTCCATTCTATTAGTCATAAAACACAATAGACGATGTATATCTAGTAACTTAATCCGCTTAACCGTTCTTAAAGAGTTAGAGAACCCTGTAAGAAATCGACACGTGTTTCGCCTCTCAACGAGGCATCCTCAGGACGACGATTGACCTGTTGCGAACTCGGACACGAAGTGTTATCAACGCGAGCCGAACGCTTTTGCGTTTGCGAGGATGCCTCGTTGAGAGGCGAAACACGTGTCGATTTCTTACAGGGTTCTCTAACTCTTTAAGAACGGTTAAGCGGATTAAGTTACTAGATATACATCGTCTATTGTGTTTTATGATGGATTTCCGCAAGGTCACGCCTGAGTCAATTAACTATTCTATTAGTCGTCATCTGGGTAGTCACCCACTTTCTAGGTACCCTACTCTTATAGCCATTCAATTCATACTCAAAACTTTCCTCAGGACATTTTCCTCATTCCTCCGCATCACACGCCCAAATTTGGCACGTGTCCAAAACTATTACAGGGAAAATGTTAGATACATATTTTGTTTTTGACGAATTATTACATGTACGGAGTAGTAGTACGGAGCAGTGGTGGCCCAGTGGTATCGGCCCCGATTTACGAGTTGTAGGTCGTGGGTTCGAACCTAAGCAGGCGCTTTACTTTGTGTAAATAATTTCATCACCACTGCTCTCAAAACGGTGAAGGAAAACATCGTAAACAATTTTCTCAAAATTTTACTAAACACAACTTGTAGGTAAGTAGATTCTGGGAAACCATTTCTCTGTACCGGGCTACTGCCCCAGCTATCTTTAGTTATATCTTTTATCAGGACCTCTAAATTTATCAGAGGGGTATGCAGAAATATAAAGCCGTAGATGTGACCACCACATCTGCCTCTGTCATCTCCTGCCTTGTTGATGGCAATAGGCTCATCCAAAGGAGATGAGCCTATTACATCGGAATTAAACATAACCGACTAAATATGGGTGTACTAGGTATATTACTCTTATTTTAACTAAATGTTGCAAATGTCAGAGGTCAGTCGTCTGTACACAAAATCCTATTGACGAGTCCTATGATTTGTCTCTAAAGGCGATAAAGACTAAGTCCATAACTTAGACATGTTGTTATTGCGTATGAGTTCATTCGAGATCAGCAATGTAGTGTGACAGGATGCATTCACTGACATTTTTATGTTAATACTGTTACACATGCATTCGATGTGTAGTGATCTAATCGGTTTACTATGATGCGTCTCTAAGCTTAAAAAGCTGTGAGATAAATCACAGAAAATGATTAGTTCAGTTGTTCAAAAATGGCCACCGTTTTGTAACCGTTAGTCCCTGAATTGTTTTTTTTTCCAAAAGTAAAGTTTTATGTTTTACCCAATTACCCAAATTGCATTAAAATTCGGCTTTAAACCTACGTAAAAAAAGAACCACCTGCACCACAGAAGGCGTCGACCAGGCCTTTGAGAACGCGAATTTTGTGGTCATCTATATACTGGGTTAAACTAATCCAGTCAGTCAATCCTCTAAGAAATTGCCTGTGTAAAATATGCTATCTACCTAAAAACTTTATTAACAAACGACCACTAAGCAACCACTAAATTCAAAGGACACACAGTGGCACTTCGGAATTTTTGGGATCTTTCCAAAACATGCAACAAGATCAATGACATCGGTAAATGTTAAGTAAAAGTGACTTCTTAAGAAATTCGGCTCTAAAATAAATTCAAAGCTGCACCTAACTTAAATAAACTAACTTAACTTAGCCTTTTTCATGTGAAATAAGACCCCAGGACCAATTTATGAGACTCGAGTTTACGCTTAAGATAAGTTTATTTTGTGGCGAATAAATCTAAGTGTTTTGTGTACTTTTTTTCGGCTAAAACCTGATATGTATGCGAATCTTTCGTGTAAAATGAGAAGGGGATGCTAATGTATCAGAATAATGGTATAAGTTATAGTTTGTTTCGGTTATTTATTTTAGTATTACTTTGTAGTTACATTACTTTAGTTTCTACTAAATTATTCTACTTTAATGTTAGTTTGTAAAAGAGAATGTTCGTGTAAATTCAAACAGTTTTTCTTTTTTAAACAAGAACGAAAAGGACGAAGTTTTTTGTACCTAAACCATTTATTTTCACCGGTATTACTTATCGAGAAGCATATGAATTATCATTCCGTTAAATGATTTTATTGATGGTTTTGTTTCGTTACGAGTTTTCATCAGTTAGTAGGTTATGCCTCTCTCTCGTCAGACTGTTGAGTGTTGCCACCATTTGACATATTGCTCTATGGTCCAGACGACTCTTATGACGCTTATGACCTTTAACACCAGCAAAGGTAAAAGGGATGCGTAACAATATCACTGTCCGTGAACTACAAAAGGTAATAAGTCACTTATTGCGTACTGCGATAATAATTATTACGGTCGTTATCTTATGATGTAAGATGCTGCGGTCCGATGTTCGGCCATGTTGTAATGGCCGCAGGGAGTAATGATGAAACTAAGACATGAATGGAAAGTGCGATGGGCTTCGAGATTATGCCATCTTGGTCTACTCTACATACCTGACGGACTCATAATTTATGGAGTTCATTAAATTGTGCACCTACTTTAAGGTCGTAGGCAACCGCAGGCAGCAGCAGCAGGCGACGTGTCGTCGCGACACAACTGGTTTCTAAGTACTTCTAGATATACCTTCCGTAGCTAGCGACACCTCATGCATACTTTCTATGAATGAGTGACTGCTTTTATGATTAACAACACAATCATCTCGACAGGATAGAACTCACATTGAAGATTCAGTACCTCTACCATGAGTTGCCATCGAAATTTACTCGCTAGCGCTAGCGTATTAACCCGTTCAGTGCCGGGAGCCCTCCTGGACGGTTCACCTAGTCGCATATGGAATACCGGGAGCCCTCGCGGTGGGCTCATTTTAAATGTTGTTTTTTCTTAGCGAATACAGCTGGCATTATAAACTGTGATAGTAAAATCTGATATTATAATTTATAATTTAATTACTCGTATCAATAAAAAATTGCTCACTGTTACAAATATTCACACAAATTAACTTCGTTTTACAGTGGTTTATAATACGGTTTTAAACCTAATGCCGTAGACCGTCAGCGATGGTTAACTTTAGCGCAAACGAAATGCCGGTGACCCTCCCGGAGGGTTTACTTCCAATATGTATGGCGGCATGACGTATGAGCTCTATGAAAAGCGGGTGGAGTTGGAAGTGTTGACGTAGATCAAACTGATTTCGATAATGCTCGCACCATGAGTTTTACGGAGTCTCATGCAGGCGCTAAGGTAAGCTCGATAGATCGTGTCACCTACAGTGTGACCATTTCATAAATGGCGAATCTGCCACAGACTGGGCAAAAAAACTGCTAAAATCTGCCACACTTGTCGCCAAAAATGCCAAAAATATGCCTTCATGGAAACGGAAAAAATAGACACAAATTCAATGAAATATCATTAATCAACAAAAATATTTAACAATTTTCTTATGCATTATTATACCTAATAATAATAAAAAAAGGAAAATTCAAATAAGGTTATGTGAATTTCCTTGAAGTCTTTTAAATCTGCCAAAATCTGCCACTTTTGTAAATCGTCAGCAGGATCTGCCACAGACAACATTTTGGAGCGAAATCTGCCAAAATGGTAGAAATCTTCCACACTGGTCGTCTAGCTAACTTCATTCTTATGTTTTGTTTCTATCTTTCTCAGTAATAAGAAGAGGGAACGGCTCATACGATCAAAACGTCACATAAGTAGTGATGTGTCGGGAGAATATTCTCACACGGAGAATATTCTCGGATCGAGAATGTTCTGCAATATTCTCGAATATTCTTTTCGACGGAGAATATACGAGAATTTAAAAATGGAAGTAAAATTGCTAAATTTTAATACAATAAGTTTCGATTTCAAGGTCTAAAGTAAACTTCTATTGTTGTTATTTATACTTTACTCGAAAAAACGTTACTGTATTATGTTTCGGACTGGAAATGGCGCCGATTCTCTTGTACACCGAACTAAACTATCACTAAACACTATGACACACTTGTGTCACTTTAGTCTATTTCAGAATGGGAAATCTTCGTTTGACAGGACTAAACTAAATTTTGGTGATTTTTAGTCTAGTTTAGAGGCATTTGTGACAAGAAAATCGGCACCAATAGCGACTCCACGTGGTACTTATTTGTCCTACCCCGTGATTTTTTTTAAAGTTGGAAGGGTGCTGGGGGGCACTCTCGACGTGTTTTATACGTAAGTTTTCACTTTTTGTATGGAAAATATGAAAAATGTTTGCTTACATGATGAGTTTTAAGGGTTTATGAGTTTCATAAAGGGGGTCGAAATTTTCATTATTCTGCGATAGGGCACACTTTTTTCGAAATATTAGCAAAAGAAAAGAAAAAAAAGACAGTACTGTTTTTGCATCCGAAGTCGAGGTGTTGGTGTGATTTTTAAAACCCATAAACCCTTAAACTCAACCTGCAGGTAATCATTTTTAAAATTTTCCTTGATATTTTTCATATTTTCCATACAAAAAGTGAAAAATTTCATATAAAACACATCGGAAAAATCCCCCAAAACTCAACATGTAGGTAATATTTTTTTATATTTTTCATACAAAAAGTGAAAAATTCCATATCAAAACACGTCGTCGCTGCCCCCTGCGCGCCTCCGGCTCTAAAAAAAATTCCCAAGGTAGGGCAAACAAGTACCACATGGAGTCGCGATTATCAAATTCGATTTTAGTTGCGTAAAAATTATTTTTGATTGTTATTTTGTTTTTAATTATTTGCACCATAAACCTTTCTTATAATGTTGTTTTCTTATTCATTTTATTAATGCTGATTATTTTAAACCCATAAAGTTCGTTTTAATACAGAAATCATACTTTAACATTACTACCTTAGGAAATTTAAGAGAATTTATGAGAATTTTCTCGAAAATATTCTCGGGAATGTTCTGGCTCAGGAGAATTTACTGAGAATTTAAGTTGAGGTGTAGTTTATTTTAAACTCAAACTTCGTAAAACGTTCAAATGCACTAAAAACTATTAGTCTAAAAAAAATACCGATTCAATACAGTCATCCAATTTTTAAATTCTCATAAGTTCCCTACCAAAAGAATGTTCTCGAGAATTTAACAGTAAAGTTCTCGCAAGGAGAATATTCTCGAGAATTGCCCATCACTACACATAAGGTATCGCTATGGTAACAATGTTATGACAGTCAATAAGTATCATGAAACAATCCGACTAAATAGAAAGGTTGGCAGTTAGTGCACCTTTTTATGGTATTTAGGGGTTGTTGAATTTTTATTCCTTATAGGTAATAATTATTTACCTCTATTCAATTTGTAATTTTGTTGACAATGTGTGATTCGCGGCGTTATTTATTTAAATTTAAAATGAACTATGTTTACAATAATAGTGTTGCGGACGGCAGAGGTACCTACAGTACCGCAGGCAACCTGGGACGATCTCCCACTGATATTTGATGCGCGCTCCCTGCTAACTGACCCTAGGTGAATCCGCTGGCTGCACAACCACCACGGACCCCTGAATACGTACCTAGGTTGGGTACCATAACCCACAGTGACCACGATGAGGACTATCTTGAGGCAGCGAAATAAAACACTGATTTACTATCTTGAATGATTCCGGAGAATTCGGCTTTTCTTGGTATGTTTCTTCTTTGGTGGCTGAGCTCCGTATTTAAGTGTATTATCTAGGGCTGAACTGCGACTGAATTGCCCACAAAATGGTACCTATGCCTTTTATAGTAAGTAAATCCGTTAGGATATTGTGGTGCAAGCCGAATTCTTGGAATTGTGCATTTATTTATTTCTTATTAGAATTTCTTACAATCTTTGTAGATTATTCGTATAAAACACTATACAATTAATTAACTTATGTAGTTAAAACTTTTAGAACAAATCGGTCCCGTCGGCGTCGCCGGCAAATAGAATGTTTTGTAAGAGAACTAAATAAGATAGTTTCTTGAAATTTACGTTCTTCCAGTCGTTGGCCTCCAAATTTTGGGGCCACTAACATATTCCATGCTAAATAATCTCTTCCAGACATTATTTTGCCTTTAATAGACCTAAAAACGTATATAATTTGAATGTAAACATGTTTCACACGTCAAAATGGTAGTGAGCAACGTAACTACTATCGCAAGCGTATTTTTCGATAGCGTCTGTCGATTTAGTGACTCATGGTGCCGTTTTGTATGGTGACAGCTGAAAAACGTTAGCGACTATCGAATAGATTACGTTAGGTTTCTTACCTATCGAAAACTATAGTGCTCTTGGAACAAATTTTAATTCTTTCTGTGACCGCTAGGGGCGCTGTACAATATCTTTTCATATAAATCATTTACGGGGACGCTAGCAAGTTTTGACATTATCGAAATGTATTTGATTAACGTTAATACGCTAGCGAGTTTAACGCTAGCGAGTAAATTTTCGATGGCAACTCATGGTAGAGCTACTGGGCTGAGTTTTTAATTTAGTTTTTTTTTAAGGATGTACCTCATCCTTAAAAAAAAACTAAATTAAAAACTTAAAAAACAAGATTTGAAGAAGATTTGAAGGAATTAAATATTCTACATTTTATTTTAATTAATAAGTTACGAATCAAACAAAATTCCCGAAATGTGAAACGTTTTAAACATTTTATCGGAACGGTTTTTAAAAAACATGACAATTTTATTTCTAAATTGAAATCAAATAAAAGGATAAATTGAATGTGTGTTTGTTGAAGTGGACTGGATGAATGAATATTTGTTTTATAAAAGCCTGTTTGAAACGTTTTCTATTGTTTGCTTCGGAAATGAATTTTAAATATAAATAAATTTATCTTGCGAATCTGGTATTTGGACAGGTAGGTACAATATTTTTTTTTTGTTAAAATAGATGACTACAACTAAAATAACAATAAATACTTTGCAATTTATATTACTGTCTCTTTATATGCATGAGATGTGTAAATGACCTTTATGTAACATATTTACAAAGAAGGAAGATCCTATGTTAAATTTTTTTTTTAATGTATTGTAAATTAGGTACGGCCTACTCCCTCTCACCGAGAGGAGGCCTGTGTCCCAGCAGTGGGAACATTAATAGGCTGATGATGATGATGATGATGAAATTAGGTAGTGTTCCTAACAAACAAAAAAATTAGTTCTGGTCTCACAAAACCAATTATCAAAAAGTCTAAAGGTTACGCAATTTTCATGGGTGTCGCAAGAAGCCATCATGAAAATGACGGTGGGTGTTAGTTAGACTTTACTTTACTCTTTATATGAACAGCATACTTATTTAGCAGCGGCAACGCTTTCTCAGAAAACTCAAACTTTAGCAGAAGGAAAAAAAAATATTGTCATAATATTTTTAAGCTATTGCATAGCTTCTATCGCGGGCCTTGAGCGTGGAGACCTAATCCAGAAATTTCGTAACGAAAATACTACCTAAGAAAAGAGTGTTTTGTATTGAAAATTATGTTTAACTGCTCGACAACAAAGTTCAAATTTACTTAAACGAATGATACGAGAGCGTTGTATTGAAAATTATGTTTAACTGCTTGACAAAAAAGTTCAAATTTACTTAAACGAATGATACGAGAGTGTTGTATTGAAAATTATGTTTAACTGTTTGACAACAAAGTTCAAATTTACTTAGACGAATGATCCTTGACTATTAATAGTTAAATTAAAACCTTTTTATTAGTTTGATGTTCCCGGCCATTACGTTGTGTCAAGTTTTAAAAACTATAAATGTGAATAACAGTTCCTGTCAATGTCATCATTGCTATTTCTTGTATTCGGGTTAATATTTTACAATTGCGTAAGTTGATAAAAAATGCTATGCAATAGCTTCGCCGGGGCAGTCCCCGAGTGCCACACGTCTTTTTTTATGCTGTTCATGCCATGCTAGAAAAAAGATGATCTATATTTTTTTTTCCTTCTGCTAAAGTTTTTTAAACACACTATATTGGTAAAACAAAACGCAGTAGCCTCAAAACAAAACCAGTTGCACCAACCAGCTTCCTATCTCACATCTACAAAGGTTGCAAGCAGATGCGTCGACCTTGACCCCTCAGCCGCCGGTAAGTTGACACGGCTGCGCCTGCGCAACTAACGTAAGAATTGATCCTTGCCTTGACACTAGACATACAATACTTAAGAACTGATAGTTCTAAAACAATCTAAGTATTGTTTGCTAACGGAAACTGTAATTTATGTGTCCTTGTGAAATGAATGGAATAGTTTATACTATTATGTCTGATACCTAAGACCGTAGCTAAGAGGTTTGAGACTTATTTATTAAGTTGCAAGTTGTTAGGACGAGAATTTAAGACTTTTGAATCTTTGCCAATAGATATCCTAACTATAAAATAATTCTCACTTAATATTATAAATCCGAAAATGAGTTTGTTTATTTGTTTATTACGCTTACGCTAAAACAGCTGAACTGATTTAGATGAAATTTGGCACATGGGTAGACCATAACCTTAGTTAGGATATAGGATAATTTCTTTAGATATTCTCACGAGATCGAGACGTGATCCCATCTCGGGTGAAACCGTGGGGCACAGCTTAGTAGTTGAATCTATTGTAATGTCTTTATGGTTTTATTTTATTTTATTTTTATTTTAAAGATACACCAACGACCAATTCACTAGCACATTACCATAATAAGAAAATAACATAAGCATGAAGTTATGGTGAGTTAGTCACTTACAGGCGTACACAGCACTTACATAAAAAAAATGGAGATTTTACACGAAGTGAGGATACAATAATTAAATAGAATAATGAACAAAACATTTAAGTAAAAAACAAAATCATAATCGAAATTAGAGAATGTAAACAATTATTATCAAAAATTAACATCAAAATTATCATTAAAATTAAAATTAAACAAAAGATTTAAAAAAAAATAAAGAAACTAATAAATCAACAGTAAAATTGTTGTTCAAAATGGTAGAACGCGGTATCGAGTGCAATAAGAGATCATTCCAAAATCGTTGAAAAGGCAGGCACATGTGGCAAAAATCCATAAAAATTAAATTGTAAAAAAAAAAAAAAATTAAAAATAAGAAGTACAAAAAAAGAGGATATGAGATTATGATTCGTCGCTAATAGTGATAAGTTTTTTGCGAAATTGGGAAAATGAGTCTGTAAATATATCAATATTGTTGGAGATATCTATTTTATTATAATTAGCCATTAATCGTTTCAAGGGGGCATTGCGACCAAGGTTGGTTCTTGATGAGGACGGTGCAAAGGTATTTATTTTGCGTAGAGATCTAGTTACGGTACGCCTAGGCACAGCTATATCAATTTCTGATAACAACTCAGGCACATCCGCCAGGTTATGGATGATTTTGTAAAACAAGAGCTGATCAGAAGTGCTTCTACGTTGTTCAAGTGGTAACATATTGAAGTGATTAAGCCTTTGGGAATAATTAGCGTCATGAGGGCAACTAGGACATCTAAAGCGTAAGTATCTGGTGAAAGCCTTCTGTATACGTTCTATCCTGTTGATATGAACACGATATGTGGGATTCCAAACTGGAGATGCGTAGTCCAGTATGCTTCTGACAAGGGTGTAGTAGAGCACTTTTAGTGTCGTTATGGACCGAAACTCCGAACAAGTTCTTTTCACAAAACCCGAAATTTTTAACGCTTTGGCTACAATCGCGTCAATATGATTGATGAAAGTTAGCTTGCTGTCGAGTTGCACACCCAAATCGCGGATGGTATCAACCTTTTGCAGAGGAACTCCATCCAACACATAAGATGATGAGCGTACTTGTTTGTTACGCGTAAAAGTCATGTGATAGCATTTACTTGCATTGAGAGTCATCATATTAAGCCGACACCATTCTTGCACTGCATCTAAGTCTTCCTGAAGAAGAAGAATGTCGCAGTCTGTTTTAATTTCCCTGTATAGTTTCAAATCGTCTGCAAACATGGAACATTTGCAGTGCCGTATTGAATGAACAATGTCATTGACGAAAATCAAGAAGAGGATCGGTCCCAGGTGAGATCCCTGTGGAACTCCGGAGGTGGAAACATAAAATGGTGACTCATAACCCCTCACAACGACTTTCTGTTTCCGCTCAAATAGGTATGAGGCAAACCACATAAGTAGTTGACCGGATATGCCAAACTGTTCGAGTTTTGTGACAAGTATCTTGTGGTTAACCTTGTCAAAGGCACTGCTGAAATCCGTATAGATGGAGTCAACCTGTGTACGGGAGTCCAGAGATTTGCTAATGTCATTAACGTAATGTACCAAATTAGTAGTAGTGGATTTGCGAGCACAGAAACCGTGCTGTTGGGGAGCCAACTGCGCTCTTATGTGCGAAGTCAATATGGGACAAACAAGCGCTTCAAACAGCTTCGCAAAGACGGAAAGAAGCGATATGGGACGATAGTTTGAAGAATCGTCGACTTCTCCCTTCTTAAAAATGGGCACAACGTTAGCAACTTTCCATTGCGAGGGGAACGTAGATGATTTAATTGACTTGTTAAAAATCAACTTAAGCGGAAGAGACAGGTTAGCTGCACATTTCTTGATAAATAACGGGGGCAGGCCATCAGGTCCCGGACCCTTGCAAGCGTCAAGTTTCTTTAGCTCTTTAAATACGTCTCTCTCAGTAAAAGTCATTCCACATAAAGCGGATTGAAAGTAATTATGCGAACTAGTACTGGGAGCATTCGGGGTAACGGAAGGTATGAAGGTTGAAGAGAAGTGTGTTGCAAATTGTTTGCATATTTCTTCACCAGATGTTGCAATATTCCGTCCCAAATGCATAGTGGAGGGAATGTCGCTAGACCTAGATTTTTTTGCCTTCACAAAGGACCAGAAGAGTTTTGGGTTTTGTGCGATATTCTTTTCCGTGTTCATTACGTATGTCTTATAGCAGTCCTTGATCATTATTCTTGCGCGGTCGCCTAGGATTTTATATTCATAATTATCTCTAGGATTTTTATATTTTTTATAGCGAGATCTAACTGTTTCCTTTTCGTTCAGCAATCTAATAAGAGACCTAGAATACCAAAATGGAAATTTGCCATTGGGTACTTTGGAAAGAGGAACACACTCATTAATAATACAACGAATATTTTCGTACAGCACATTCACCATAGCATCGACCTCTGGCAGTTCAGAAAATATTTTTACCCAATCTATATCTTTTAGCTTCAAATTAATCAACGCATAGTTAGCACGTTTGAAATTCGGTTTTGAGATTCTTTTGTTTATTAAGGGAGCTGGTGAAATATTGGTGAGAGTGATCATAATGGGTGGGTGATATAGATCTACTTTGGACATTGGATCATTGCACTCGCTACAACTTCCTCCGTAAAAGTTAGAAAAAATTAGGTCTAAGGTTTTATTGTAACAATTTTTAACAGTATTTAGTTGCAACATATTGTTTTCTGACATAAAATCTATTAAGCAGTGGCCTAGCCTGTTGGCGTAGTTAGTTGGGGTTGTACATCGAGAGTAACCAAGAGTATTGTCTATGTCCCAACTGATAAAACTGAGATTGAAGTCTCCTGCTATAATCGTATCTTCTCCTGTAGACTCCATCAATGAAGATACTCTGTCTAAAAATGAATCCAGTAAGACTTGTTGAACTGGTGGTGGCAAGTAAACGGCGCAGATATTTAAATTACGGTGCCTTTTTCCGTTGGTGATTTTAAGTCTTACCCATAGATCTTCGATGTCCGATTCCCATTTTGGCATACGTATGGAATCAATATGCTTAGACACTGCGATCAAAACACCTCCACCCCTCTTGGTTCCCAGAGCTGTTGAAGCCCTATCCCTGCGATAGACGTGATACCTCGAGTCGAAAATTTCGCCGTCACATATGCCGTCGTCCAGCCACGTCTCTGTGCCAATTATAACGTCATAGCTGCCTAGTTGTGCAGCCAGCTTAATGGAATTAAGTTTGGTTTTCAGGCCTCTGAAATTCTGGTAATAAATTGTGAGTTTGCCATCCCTTGGAAGTGTTTACATCTTTAAGGCTTTTTATAAGGCCTTACGTCCACATTATCAAGTAATGAAAAGATACTGTTTGCTGGATATTGTCATCCTAACATTTCAGCCGAAAGACGTTCACTGCTTGACACAGGCCTCCCCAAAACACCGCCACTGCAACCGATTCTGTGCTTCTGAATCCTGTACATACCACAAGAAGTCTAAACAGAAGAAAGCAAAAATTAACGTCAGTTTCTCCAAGTTAACAATTAATCTCGAAACGACTCTTTCGAAATTCGCAAATTAAGGCCTGTGATACCGCTGCTAATGATTATATCTAAAGAAATAAACCAGGATATTAGATAACAATGACAGTTCACGTTCAAAGCCCACGCTTTCCACTTTCTTGCGTCGATAGCATCTATTGTGGAGTCGTGCGACGGCCATCGTGCGACCACCATTGTCACAATCAGGGGATTTGCTTTATATGAAGTGATCTTGTTTGGTGGTGCGATTGCGAAATTAAATGGTGCGTAGAGAAAAGTCGTTATCGTGGTGGTAAAATGTTTATTGAGGAACTGGGTACTTATTGCCATCCTAACTTTCCTATAAAATGAAATGAAATGAAATTGTTTATTCAGTAAATAGGATATTGGAATCACTTTTACATATTAAAAATTATGTAAAAAATTAGCTAGATGAGTTCTGCGTTTCCCTAGAAGAAAGGCCGAAACAAACTCAGAGGTCTCTTTTAAAGTCCAGACATAATCTTGGTCAAGCCATATCCTAACTAATATGCGAAAGTGAGTTTGATTATTACGCTTTCACGCTAAAACGGCTTATTGGTGACTCGCCCGAATAAACTGGTACGAATCAGGACAAATCGACCATTTTAATAAATATTAGTTTTTCTTGAGGTGATTCGTACGAATTTTGATCGTGTGGACGAATCGACAACTCCAGCAATACGTAGTAGTAAAGTACACTGGTGCACAGAAGTGGTTAGGGTAAAATATAATATATTGAAATAAACAAGATGGAAAATGAATAAATTATTATTCAGATTAAAGGTAGCATAATTAATTTGAAACTGTGAAAATAATACAGGGTGGCGATTTATTCGCCTGCATCCGTCAAGGGGGCCATTCTACCTATCATACTGAACAACTTTCGCTATGAAATTCATAACAGAATAGACAAAAAAAAAATCCTCGAAATAATTCTGTTGTATAGGAATTTGTAATTATTTTACCCGAGTCGGATATAAGTTTCATATAGTGAAAGTTGTTTAGTATGACGTGTAGAATCACCCAGGGTTGATATATTATGATTTTAATCACGAATCACCAAGTCATTTTCTTTTTATCGTTAATTTAAATTAGTACCTTTTCTAATTAAACATAATCAACCAAAACGTGTCAGAGGGCTTTTCAAACATAAACTACGGCGCACACATAGGTGCAATGCTATATTTATCTACACATTTCGGGTATTCCCCGAAATGTAAGCAAGCAACTTGATGTATGTTCGCCCGGTCATTCGTGAATGATTAGTGAAAACGTGAAAACAACAAAATGGCTGTGGCAGGTAACCAATAAAAACATACACAACCAAACATGTTAAGTGACTGTGACTGCAGCAACACCCAAACGGTTAATGACAATTTTAAGTTGTTGATTTCCTTATTTTATCATTGTTGATTTTTTGTTTGAGACGAATATTGATAATTTTAGAAGAACTGCAATGTTGATTCTTTTTTATTTTATAATTAATATAAACAAAGGATGTTTTTAAATAATAACCGACTTCCAAATGAAAAAAGATTGGCATATGTAAATAAATTTAAAAAATCTGACTTAAATCAAATGAATCCGATTTAAATAAATTCGATTAGTTTGATTTTATTGAAAAAGTCATAATTTTTATTAACACTGGAATCACCCCCTTGATGGATGACTGATTAAAATCATCTCAACCCTGGGTGATTCTACACGTCATACTAAATAACTTTCGCTATGAAACTTATATCCGACTCGGGGAAAATATTTACAAATTCCTATACAACAGGTCTATTTCGACGTATTTTTTTTTTTTTTGACGAGTCTGTAATGAATTTCATAGCGAAAAATGTTCAGTATGTCGGATGCAGGCGAATAAATCGACACCCTGTATTATTTTCACAGTTTCAAGTTAATTAATGCTTTTAATCTGAATAATAATTAATTAATTTTTCATCTTGTTATTTCAATATTATTATATTTTACCCTAACCACTTCTGTGCACTAGTGTACTTTACTTCTAAGTATAGCTGGATTAGTCGATTTGTCCACAAATAAATTGAATTCGTACGAATCGCCTCAAGAAAAACTAATATTTATTAAAATGGTCGATTCGTCCGGATTCGGACGAGTTAATTCGGGCGAGTCACCAATAAGCCGCTAAAACGGCTGAACGAATTTCGATGAAATTTTGCACATGGGTAGACTATAGCCTGGGTTAAGACGTAGGATACTTTTTATCCCGATATACCCACAGGATCGAGACTTACGAAGGTGACCCACGGACCATGCTCCTAGGTCATGGTGCACCTATGTGCCAAATTTCATCCAAATCCGTTCAGCCGTTTTAGCGTGAAAGCGTAACAAAAACAAATAAGCAAGCAAACAAACTCACTTTTGCTTTTATAACATTAGGTAAGATATCTTCAAAAATCTCTTGGTATATTATCTTCCGCATCTAAAAATATCACAAACAACTGCACTAACCACATTTCTCCGCGTCTTACAGGAAATATTTCCGAATAACTCCGGGATATTTCCCGGAGGGAGATTATCGCAATATCCAACGGAGCTATGTGCCTTAAGCTATTTGTGGTTGAACGCTCTTTTTTAATATAAATAGCTCTATACCGACGTTCTTAGAGGGGCTAGTCTTGTCTAAGTGGGCTGCTACATTCTAGTCAAGCTAGAAAAAGGGTTATGTGAAGATGCTTGTATGTGGAAATGTAATGTGTGTTGTAGACATTTAAATTTTCCATGGGAGCACATAGCATCACGTCTATAATCCCCAAAAGGTTAGGCAGAGTTGTGCCTATAGTACACCCACTATTCGCCAGTTATGTTTCAGTCCCATGTAGTAGAGGGCGAGCCTATTGCCATCAACCGGGCACAAATCTAGACTTCGGACTGTTATTAGAAAAACACAATAACACTGCACGACCTCGGATAGATCGGTCGGTCGATCTGTTTAGATTCAATCCTATGTTCCTGGCAATGTCAAAATAAATCATATTCATAATCAGCCTATTAATGTTCCCATTGCTGGAACACAGGCCTCCTCTCTGTGAGAGGGAGTGGGCTGTAATCTACCACGCGGGCCCAGTGCGGGTTGGTCGATGTCACAATCGAATTTTTGGTTCTAGGACGTGCCGGTTTCCTCACGATGTTTTTTTTCACCGTTTTGAGAGCAGTGGTAATGAAATTATTAACACAAAGTAAAGCGCTTTCTTGGGTTCGAACTCACGACCTACAACTCGTAAGTCGGGGCCGTTACCACTAGGCCACCACTGCTCTCTATGAAAATAAATAGGTAGGTATTAAAATATTTTGTTACAGAATTGTTTTGCTAACATAGTTAAATACAACGATGCTCAATAGACCTCCGAAACCTACGTACAAGAAGCCTAAAAGCATTAGCAAGCATATTAGTGAGTTAAAAGTTTTTAAATTTCCTGAACTTTTTTTTCATTTATTTATGTAAGTATAATATGGAATGTCCCGTCCCCTACTTGTCCCATAACGTGGACGTACTTGATTAGTTTAATAACCTGAATAAATGAGCTTATAATAGATATTCTATAAACTAATAAAGCTAAGAATACAAAAGAAAAGATAACAAAAGCGAATGGAACAGTCATTGACACCTCATTGATTCAGTCTACCGTTTCCCCGTTCATTCGCGGCACGCTAAAAACCCCGCCATTGTCTTTTACGGATGAGTGCTCATCTTTTGTCTATTTTCTTTCTTTCAGGATTTTCTTTCCTCGGTTTTCTTACAGAACTAATTCAGAGAACGGGGTGAAACGTAACTTTTGATTTAATTGAAAAATATCTCGCGGAAAACACGTTTTCTTTCGGTATTGTAAATTCAATGCTCAAAGCGGAAAAATACAGTGACATTTTGAATGCACTTTTTGTTTTAAATGTACATTTTACGAGCTTTTTCGAGCGTGGGGAATTGGTTTCTGTCAAAAGAACTTACCTACGAGCTTATAAATCTTTTGTTGTTCTAAAGTTACCAATTTGGCGACTCTTAACTTCATCTTTGCCCGTATATAACTTCATCTTTGCCCGCACCTGTAACTTCTATATTGTCTTATTTTTTACCCGACTCCGGCGAACCAAAAAGGAGGGTTATGCTTTTGAGCGGTATGTATGGTCATTTGTTACCTCAACTTCTAAACTACTTATCATAATTTGACAAATCAGGTATCGTTGGAAGCGTCTTGAACGTCCGCTAGTTAAAGGGTATGTGACGACACATTAAATTAATATGGCACCCTCTAGAGAAAATAAAGTCACACACTTAAAAAAAAAAAAACTATAAGTAATAGCTAAAACCCGACTACGACAAAAAAGTCAGCAAAAAAGTATAAACAAGACATCACATGACAGACAGACAAATGAAAATTAAATGAAATTAAATTTGTCTGTCTGTGATGTCTTCTTGTGTTTCATTTTTTTAGGTGTTTTTTTCTCTCTCCTTAATTTGCTTTAATGATATTCTAAATGGGTACCATTTAATCACAAAATTAAATTTAGCGACCTTGACCTTGGTCCTTTATCATTAAAAACGGTCCGTCGAGTTTGAAGATCGTGACCCAATTTGCGAGTCAGTCCTTAGTGGAAAATTAATCTACAAAAAAGCTAGTCCTAATTCCAGCCTGAAGACTAAAGAGCGTGAAGTAATTATGTTATGAGTGGTTCACCCTCTTAGTGAGATGTCTTCGTTAGCGTAAAGGTGCTGATAGACTTGCCCATTCGCTTGTCGAGCATTCGCCGTTTTTAAATTTATTGAACTGAATAACGAACAGAGCTAAGCATAGAGCCATACATTGCTACGAACATTTTCCCGATCATTCTAGCAAACGCTCTAGTCAATGCTCATCAAAAAAATATTCTTCACGAAGATGTAAACGGAACAATGACAGTGGCTCGGCTCGGCAAAAATCTCGAAGCATTTTTAGTGGCATTTCGCTAGAATGCTCGCTAAAACACGTAATGTAGCATTCGGCAGAATGCTCATTACAGGAGAATGCTCAAGTATATCAGCACCTTTAGTTGTTGGACCCCAAAAAAAAGCAAAAAGGTTCCCGAAAAAAACGGCCCTATTTTGTGTAGGTAGATAAGTAGGTACATAATTTACTGTATTTCAGGATTGCTTCGTTAGATTGAGGCTGTGTTTTTAGAATTATATTGCTGCGTGTGTGGTCAGACGATAATGTTGTAGAATCATCAAAATTATGTCAGGAGACGTTCAAAACTAGACGTTAATGCCGCTATGGAGGCTTCTAAAGTGTCGTGATTGACAAGTTTATGAAATTCCCTGTAAGTTCTAAAAATAGACCTGCGTGTGTAGTCAGACGATAAAGTTTTAGAATCATAAAAATTATTTTAGAAGACGTTCAAAACTAGACGTTAATGCCGCTAGGTTAGGCTTCTAAAGTGTTGTGATTGACAAGTTTATGAAATTCTCTGTGAGTTCTAAATTGAAAAGGTTCTGTAGAATCGTAAAATTACTGGTATCCGCATAAAAATCCTACCTGATCATTCAATTAAGAAGATAAATAACAGTCTTCCCGCTTACCGTCAAATATTTCAATAAAATAGAGCTGCTCTGTGTTTGGTTATTTAATTACAAGGAATTTAAACGGTAGTTAGTAATTTTAGGAAAATATTTTGCAATTCAGGCATTAAAGTTATCTCAAACCTTATGAGTTGTGGTAGCAGGTATAGGGTAGCTGTTTTTGCTCACAGCAAGATTACCTCTTTTAAGATGCCTTTAAATAACTTACTGTGATCTTGAGAGTTTATAAAAAAGCTCAGTTAACTTATTCATATTCTTCTTCTTCTTCTTCTTTTCGTGTGGTTAGTAACTAACCTAGTGTCAGAGTTTTAAAGCCGCCCATGGGCCTTTGACTTGGCTTCATATGCCGTCGAGAAATATCTCTCAGGCACGCCGGTTTCCTCACGATGTTTTCCGTTGTTCACCGTTACGTTATACATATTGATTTAAGATGATTATAATGTTAAAGCAACACAGCAACCGACGGTATTTGACAGCTAAGTCAGAGACCCATGGGCGGCATACAAAACTCTGACACCCAGGTTAGTCATTAACCACATGAAAAAGAAGATGGTAAAACCTCTATAGTGATGATGTTGATGATATCAATCAGCCTATAATGTTCCCATTGCTGGGACACAGGCCTCGTCTCTGTGAGAGAGAGTGGGCTGTTATCTACCACGCGGGCCCAGTGCGGGTTGGTAGATGTCACATGTCTTCGAATTTTTGGTTCTAGGACATGTCGGTTTCCTCACGACGTTTTCTTTCACCGTTTTGAGAGCAGTGGTGATTAAATTATTTACACAAAATAAAGGGCTTGCCTAGGTTCGAACCCACTACCTACAACTCGTAAGTCGGGGCCGTAACCACTGGGAAACCACTACTCACAATCTCAAATCTCTACAGTACTTAGATGTTATTTTAACGTCTAGCTCGTCCTGGATTTTTGTCACTCAATCTATAACTCATTGACCTCAATTCAACCTTGTACATAAGTTGACAAGTCTGATTGATATAACTTGTCACCGAGTTACAAGCGTAGCCTACATACAGCACTTGCAAGTCACACACAGTTCGCATACGGTGTATAAACAGATAAATTAATTAAGCATTCACCAGACTCTGCTCAAGGTCGTGAGAACGCAACCTAACAGGTACTCTACATACTGGAAGATAGAGACGATGATTTTTCAAAGCTAACATGGATTATAGGGTCTATGCTCATTGATGCTCATTGTCTATATTGTCCCTTTTGACTCAACGAAAGGAGGTTTTGTTGGACCTGTGGCGGCTACTCCGCCACATCTAATTCGCCACATTTGGACTATCATCACATCTGCATCGCGCAATTAGAGTTTACCGCGCGAAACACATACACAACGTTATTTTTTGTTTATATTAAACCTCTTAAGGGGTCATTGTACTCATCATTATGAACAAGTTTTAGTATGGGCCCAACGCAGAAATCATAAAAAAAACAGCTGTTCCCTACATTTTGACGAGATATGTTAATAATGTAGGGAACAGCTGATTTTTTTTCGCGATTTCAGCTTTGGTTTATACCAGTTCATATACCATTTGACGTATGAAGTCCGATCCAGTGACGAAGCATCGGACAATCCCACCTACCGCACAACGTGCTCAGGATGCTGTGGGAGCTGGCCCGCATTCTAAGAAGGATCAAGGCACACCGGTTTCTGATGATGGCATGAAAACCGTCAATCCTCGCCTCAGCAAACATCCCCGAGGCGCTTCAAAAACGCGGGAGCCCCGCCGGCATCCTGAACGCATTGTTGTACTGCAAACGCAGGGTGTTGTATGAACTTTGCGTATACCTAACCCACAGGCTGCACGAACTGCTGCAGGCTAATTTAACAAAATAGAAAATGGTTACCAAATCTAGAGTCTCTAGGTCTGATCGGTTTTTATGATTGCTTGCAGTTTTATAATATAGTGTAGCATTATCTACCCTGGATCTAAAACAACTAATACCTCAGATAGATACTAATCACCAAATGAATCCTAAATTCGTTAACCCAATATCATTATCTAAACTGTCTAATAAGAATACATATTTACAATATTTCAGGGATAAGGAAAATGATATGAAACACCAAGATACTGTAGAAAAACAATCCAAGCATTCTATGCCAATCCATCTTTTTAAACTGACACAGCACGTTGTTATCACGAGCACTACCCTCCGAGCACTATATCGAAACCGTTGTTCCGCCATTTTTATATATAGAATATTTCGATGTTGCCAGTACAAATCCAACAATTATCTCATATTAAAATGAAACCTAACACTCGACCATCCTGACATCGTGCATGTCCTCATGCACACAAGTGTATTTGCATCTAAAACCTAACAATAGTTTCAACAACTCGTTACGGTTGCCATTACTTTTGATGGAAACACAACAACAAAACATAAATCATACTTCCAACATCTTTTCGCATATCTTCCAGTGATTGAAAGCCTACAACTTGACACCCACCGCACATTGTTGTACAAACAATAGCGAGCTTCTGTCGGATGGATCCGACAAGATTACGAGATTGCCCATTATATTGGCCAATGTTTAACATCCTACGTACGCATTGTCAAAAAGGTTTACTATACGTGTATGACAGGTGGAGAATTAATTAGTAATTAGTATTATTGCCTATTCTGTGACTTAGGTATCTACTTGATAATAAATTATAATGCAAGGCCTTCTTTAAGAATGTTTAGGTTCTGTGTGGGCGTTTAAATGCCTGTAAGTATGTTATGTTATTTATAATCGGGGGCCGTAGTTAAGCATCTACTTATTATAAACATAACATAAGGTCCAGGTTCGTAACATAAGGTTCAGTTGAAAACCAACGTCAGACACTAGTTGTCTGGCATTTATGCTGAACTGGGCTTATTTGGAGCAGCCGTGAGGCACACAATACTGTTTTAACCTTTCTCTGTTTTTATTATTTTTGTTTGAATATTGTGTGCCTTAACCTGGGTCAAATAAAATAATTTTCTTCTTCCTATCTTTATAAATTCACTGATAGACAACGCACTGCCTAAACCACAGGGTCTAGCAACATGAAATTTGGCACAAGTGTTCCTAATAAAACGAAAGTGAGCACTAAAGGCGGATTTTTGAAAATTCACCCCCTAAAGGGGTAAAATAGGATGGACAGTTTGTAATTTTTACCGATCGGAAATCCTACCGTGCATATGGCTTGTCTAAACTAATATTATATAGAGGAAATATTTGATTTTTTGCATGTTTGTTTAATTTATAAAGATATCAAGCGGGCGAAGCCGCTGGCGAAAGCTAGTTTTAAATAATTTGCTGAGCATTTGTGAAGTTGTATTGCAAATGACGTAGAAAAGATAGCCAATATGTTATTGTTAATTAAGACCACATTTTAATTAATCTAGTTCTCTGGATACCAAGAATTATGTTGCAAAATGTAATTACTTTCATAGTTTTCATACTACACGTACCCAAGTCAGCAAAGTTTAGGGTCAAAGAATTTCTGAAGTACCCCCCCGTTTCTTAGTCTAAACAAACTATCTAAACTAATATTAAAATAAACAGAAAACATTTGATTATTTGTATGTTTGTTTGTTACATTTTCACGATAAAACGGCTGAACGGATTTGGATGAAATTTACCACATGGGTAGACCATGACCTAGGTTAAGACATAGGATACTTTTTATCCTGATATTCCTACGGGAACACGCGCACTTTGGATACGAATTTGTATCGTATGTAAACGTACGACCGTGGTCATACAAATTCAGTGCGCATACTGATTACGTTTTTCTCCGTCAAATAGGTGTGTTGCGGTGATATCGCATTGAACGTACGAAAACTCCCAACAAGTTCGGATTGTTTTCGGTCGTCGGAATTATACGCACGTATACGTACGACTAAGCCGACGTTCGCACGGACGTATTGGTGTATTGGACTTGCAACGAAAATCCAATACGCGAAAAAAAATCGTCGCGTTTTTATTACGTCCGTGCGATCGTCGGCTTACTCGCACTCAGTCTGCACGCTCTCTTCGTGCGTGTTCGTATGTGTTCGCACGGTAATATTCGTACGAAAACACGTCGTAAGTGCGCGCGGCCTTATGCGGGTGAAACCGCGGGGCGCAGGTAGTGTATTATAATGTTCTCACGAAAAGTGTCCACCTACAAGGCTTCGCATATCGTATTTTCATTCTTTATTTTATTTATTTCAATATAAATTCCTTTGAAAACTAGTCTTTTGTTCACTCAATCTATCCAAATAAATTCGATAGATTGTTTGAGTTAAATGTTTGAATATAAATTCATCTACAATAGGTAGATATGGACACCTTTTGAATGATTTTGTGTTAAGTAATACCTTTTATTGGTGCCTACATCGCACGATAAAAGGTCTATGTCCTTATGAAGGTTGTTTTGTACATAAATAACGGTAAACCTTCTGTTTAAAGACCGCAATATTCTTTTATGACGTGAAGCCTAGTAAATATACTTCTAATCTTATCTAAGCTCTACTAAAATGTTATTTTTTTCGAATTTAAGACAGAAAACCTATGAAAAAGGCGACCTAGGGATACCTATTCTGAAATACAGTCGTGGATATAAATTTTTAAGCGAATTGACACCCACCCCTATACATCAATTTGCCGTATCATAGCCATTTCATACAAAATAGGGTCGACCGAGCTCTGTTCGAGTGAAAATAGAGAATGCTCATTTATTAGTAGGTATATGATAGTTCATAATTATTAATTCCATGTATAGTACATACTAATGTCATGCTGCCATCATAGTAGGTACTTGCTAAATCAATGCTGTTGACAATAGGTTCGTCCGAAGTCACGGCATTTAGCTGAGCATTGACCGATTCTTGCACAGAAACGACGCACAGATTAATTGCTCATGATATTGTTGTATACTTGTTGCAAAAATTGTATTTTTCCACTGTGGAAGCGGCACTTGGTTGTTTTGATTGTTTGAATTTGTTTGTTTGTTTTCATTTGCAAGTGTCGCACTCGCAACACAATTACGCAATGTAAATCCGTATTGTCTTTGGCCTCATAGACAAAATTTGTCAAACTTTTAATTTATTTGTAATTTTAATGTAATGAATATGAGGCTTTTGGCTAATCTATCAAGAGTTCTAAATGTTATATTTTTTTTGTGATGTGCGTTTAGTTTGTGCAGAATAAATAATTTTTCTTTCTTTCTTTTCTTCTTTCTATGCTATTCTAAGGTAGCCATCTTGTATGGGCGATTGAGCTCTGCTCGGGTGAAAATACGGAGAAAACAAATTTTCCCAGATATGAGACCTAGCTAGATCGATTTTTCGCCCCCGTGAACCCCTATATTGCAATTTTCATCGCAATCGTGAGAGCCGTTTTCGAGAACATGATTATAATAAATATTTATACAATTATGGCTCGTTTATAGGATGTCAAAGAATGACAGTTTATGATTTAGAACTTATTAACATAATACTCGTATCATGCTTGAATATTTGGGGTAGGCAAATTTGGCTATAAGAGCAGGGGAAGACCAAAGAAGCGATGGATGGACTGTGTGAAAGATGATATGGCTAGAAAGGGGGTGACTACCGAGATGACGACTAATAGAGAAGCATGGAAGACAATAATGTTGCGCCTACGCCATAAATTGGGATATCTTTCCTATCAACCGTCACGTTATCATTAACTCCCTTCTCTTTCATATCACTCCTCACACAACCCATCCATCTTAAGCTGCAGACGCAGACGTAAACAGACTGCAGATGTAAAACTTTTTTATTATTTTCATCCATTAACTTGACTGGACTTACACTAAATGGATTATGGGAAAATTAATAACAACCTCTTGTGTTGGACGATGTGGATAAAGTCGTAAAAATTCGTACAGTCAACCGCAACACTTGAAGTAGAGAAGCACCCTTAAGACCAGGCACTCTAAAGACAATATCCACGAAAGCTCCGCCCCCGTGCGCCCCACCACTCAACTATGTGCTAAACGCTAACGCATCAGAAATAAAGTTGAATGTCGCGTGCGCTCTTTGATCTTGTTCGAGCACGAAACTAAATGGCTCAATTCTTATTTCGTTTATAACTAAAGTAATAATAAATCTAGAGATAAAATATCTTGTGACTGGATAATAAACTTTATTTTCTTACTGTGAATACTTATTTTAGACATAGAAACCGAGTAATCTCGATTTTATTTAAATAATCTATAAAAAATGACATGATTTTCAAAAGAAAATTTATTGAGCGAAAATGTTTCAATTACGTAACTGTCTTTTAAATGGAAAGAAAAGGATCCAATAACTCATATACTAAAGTTCAATTTTGTATGCGTGACTGTTTCAGGATATTAATGCAAATTAATATATAATTTAGGGAGTCTCCTCTTAAAGCTCCAAAATAAAGGCGCTGTGAAAGTCAAATATGTTTTGGTTTCTATGGTGCTTCAGGTCATTTCATAAATTGAGATGATTTTGGGACGTGTGCGCGCGGCCTGAAGTTTATTCAGGCCGCGCGCACTTTGGACGCGTTTTCGTACGAATTTCACTCGTGCGAACACGTACGTACACGCTCGAACGATCCCGACCTTCCAAGTACAAAGGAAGCGCGCAGACTGAGTGCGAGTTAGTCTAACGTATACGTACGTATAGTTCTGACGTCCGAAATAATCCGAACTTGTTGGAATTGTTCGTGTGTTCAATGCGATATCAGCGGAACACTACCAATTTGATGGAGAAAAACGTATTCAGTGTTCTTTCAACTCGTACGATCGTACATTTACGTACGATACATAATATGTCCAAAGTGCGCGCGGCCTCGCTAAGATAGAAAAACCAATAAACATTTCTGTCGCGAGAAATGGCACGTTCATACAAGTGATGAAGTGACGAAGAAAGGGAATCTTCTGGTTACAGTAAAATGGACGTTCAAGGCATACTGCTGGATGTAGTTTTCTGTTCCGATACCCCTTTTACACACATAACAGTATAAAACTGATTTACATCCCGTCACCTCACACTCCAGGTCCAGTTGAAAACTAGCGTCAGGCACTAGTTGTCTGGCATTTTTGCTGATCTGGGCCTTTTTGGCGCAGCCGGGAGGCACACATTCCTGCCAAATCTTACAACGCACTTTACACTTTTTATTTGTTTTTTTTTTTATATCTTTTACTTGTAGTACAATATGTTGTGTTGTGCACCTTTGTCTGTGTCTGTGCTAAATAAATTTAATTTCTTTCTTTTCTTTCTTTCTTTAACCCTAACAATAACATCCATGACCGTGCGGTTATATGTACAACTTTTCCCGAGAGAGTACTTATTTCTTTTTACAAGCTTTTATTTTTAATCTGATGGTCGTTTTTCATGTTGTCGTAGATTTATTGTAACAAATCCCAGAATTAAGTTACAAATACGAATATTGGTAAAAGCAGCTGCTTGTAAACTTTCCCAAGTCTGTAATTAATCATTCTGCGTAACATTTTAATTTCCCGTCCCAAGGAAATGGAATGAAATAATTTGGTTAGAACGTGGTTAATTTTGTATATAATGGACTAAACTTTTTACTCATTATAGAAGTATTCTAATTCACTTGATCTTAATTAATATCTTATCTTATATCTTAGCTACTGCTGAAAGTTGTGCTACTTAGTAGGTTTTGCTAATTTTGCCAAAACCCATCGATTAACGACCCATCAATTAACACATAACATAAAATCACATCTTTATTCCCCGAAGGGATAGGCAGAGTTGTACTCATAGTACACCCACATTTCGCCAGTTATGTTAAGTCCCATGTAATAGGGGGCGAGCCTATTGCCAGCAACCGGGCACAAATTCAAACATCGGGCTGCTACTGAGAAACTCCAGATGGAAAAACCCAACAACACTTTCTCCTACCTGGGAATCGAACCCAGGACCTTTTGATCAGCAGTAGCGCTTGCGAACACTAGACCAACGGGACTGTTAGCATTATTTGGATTTGAAGTTGAATTCAGAAAACGAAAAAAACATTCTTCCCCGAATCCTGGGCTAGTTTAACTGACAGATGCCATCAGTGTACTTACTATAATACTGTTGTTACTGAGGTTGTTACACTTTAAGGTACTTTAAGATTATACGTAGGATTTTTAGAGGAAAAAAAAAACAAAAACAAAAAAAAAACCCCTCCCCCTCTTCTTTTTATAAAGAATATTCTATCTATCTATTTATCTATTTCTAATTAATCATAGAGGCATTTTATTATTGTTTGCATCTATAAAGAAAAATTGCTACATTTCTCAAAATTCACTCGCAGACTAATATTAACTAATCATTATAAAATTATATTGAACTGTGATTAACATTAATTACAAAGTTCTCTGACCCCGAATATTTGTAAAATAAAATTCGGGGTAATAGTAACAATTAACATCATTCACGAAATTCTAAACCGATTGTAATCAACAAATCGTTTGATTTGAACTTTTAACGATTAGAAATAATGTTTGGTTAAAAGTTGCAACAAAATATTTAGATAGTTTGACGGCTGTTAATTAAAACTAATGTTTACGACCGTAATCAATGTTTTTGGTCAAGTTTTAAAGAGTTTTTAGTTTTTATTGGCCATTAAAATATACGATGGTAAGTAAATGAGTACAGCGGCGTTGCCAAAGTTTTTTCATTCGTGTTGAAATGAAAAGCCACCATTTTGCTAAAATGTTTCATCTACACCAATATTACAAAACGTTTATCTTTGAAGTTTATTTCCACAAATAAACTTCAGGAACGATAATAAAACTTGTCAGAAAACGACAGACTTTAAAGTAATTTTCATCTCGGAAAATATCAAACTTTTCTCGTGGGCGATGCCAAAGGGACGAAGTTTGAAATGTGACTTGAAAATTAATTGTGTGTAAACCGGGCTCACAAACTTCAAAGGGCTTACAATAATATCACGTATTTTGATGTCTTTGGTTAGCTTCAGCAAATTGCGACTATAGTATTCAGTTGTAGCTTCATCTACATGGCCACATGCGAACTACGCATCAAACTCCTGAAGTCACACAAATCCTGAATCGCGCAATTATAGTTTAACGAGCGAACGACATAATGTAAGACATCCGACGTCAATCGTTGGGCAGTTGACCGCCAGACACGACACCCATCTGGTCGGAGGATCCTCCCTACCCTGTTCCTCATACCTACCTCTAAATTTGGTGACCCCGACGTGACTTGATTTCGGATATAGGTATACCGGAATCACATGGCATATAAAATAAAATTGTGATTTTCATTATGGCAATGTCAATTGTTATAATAAAATCACAAAAAAAATTATGCCATTAGATTCCGGTAGACCTATAGTCTTATATATGTCACTCGCGCGGTAAACTCTAACTACGCGATGCAGAATTTGTGTGACGTCATGTCTTTGCTGCGTAGTTCGTATATGGCGGTGTAACCGCTACAATAGCCATCTACATACTATAGCAACATTGTCAGCCCTGAACTCCGAAAATTTGTTTTCCACAACAATGTTATCACTTCTATAAAATTCTGTTGTGAAAATTACAGTCAAGACAATCTAGTAATATTATTTCAGGAGCGGTACGCGCCTCAATTTTCAGGCGAGCTAATGAAATCAAACTTAACAGGCAATTTGCCGTTGTTGACCGAACTCAAAGCTATCACAAATTAATTTTCTTCGCCTATAAAAATATCTCATGTCTTTTTTACGCTAGAACTTTTTATTTTCTGTAGACACATCACATAGCTCAAATAGCTCTTTTTCTCCATAAAAAAGATTGATGTCAATGAACGAAAGAAAAACATGAGGAGGAGCTCGTGGCTAAGTTATAACAGCCGCACGGGTCGTTCCATCAGGTTAAGCTACGCTTGCCGGGGTTGGTCATAGTGGATGGGTGACCATCTTTACATACCGAGAATTCTCCGTGTCTCGGAAAGCACGTTAAGCCGATGGTCACGGCTGTCATTCGTGGATCTTTGACAGTCGTTACGAGTTACGAGTCGTCAGAAGCCCGAAAATCTAACACCAGTCTTACCAAGTGGTATTGTATTACCCAGTTACTGGGTTGTGGAGTTCAGATAGGCAGTCGCTCCATGTAACATGCTGGTATTCAGCTGCATCCGGTTAGACTGGAAGCCGACCCCAACATAGTTGGGAAAAGGCACATTGATGAACGAAAGCAAAACATGAAAGATGTAGATTTAATCTCGATGTAAAAGATATGTTATCTTTTAGTGTTGAGAGGGAAATAAGTCGTAATCGGATGGCTGTCACTCAACATATTTTTCATGCAAATTGAATCTTGGATGGCGTGTGTTGTGCGAGATTTATTTTATTTTTAGACGAGAAGATCGTGTTTCTTTTTCTAAAGAGCGTAAGTGATGGCTTAGCGAAGCCGAGTGATGACATTATGAGGGAATAACTCAAGGGTGTTGCACTCTATGAGTGAAGGCTGTATTAACTACATTGTTCATTGAATAAAAGTACTCGTCTTGAATAGTGAGAAATTAAAGTAAACTTTTATCAATAAGCACTGGCCAGTTAAGATCTTGAAAATAGGAATGACTCAATCTGCCTAGCCTTTTCTCAACTATTTTAGGGTCGGCTTCCAGTCTAACCGGATGCTGCATGAATACCAATATTTCACAACCCAGTTTCTGGTTAACACGGTACCCCTTGGTATATAGATACGACTGATTGTCAGACTTACGGGCTTTCTGACTTGTAACAACTGTCAAAGATATACGAATGACGGGACCAACAGCTTAACGTGCTTTTACGGCACAGAGGAGACTCGGTATGTAATGGGTCATCACCCGTCGACGTACTGACCGCGGGAACTGTAGCTTAACCTGTAATCGATCCGTACGGCTGTTATAATTTAGCCACGAGCCCCTTTTTGAACAGGAATGACTAAATATAATATTTCGAAGGATAATTTTTAATTAACCAAGAATCATTATTTTCTCGTTACTTCAACTTTATAACCAAGAAATAATAATTAAGATAAGATAAATCTTACTAATTTGCATCTCATACAAAACAATGAGATTTAAATCAGTTTTTCACGTAATCTGATTTAATTTAAGTTAGTGAACAATACAGTAGTTTCGCAACGAAACTGTTCGTTAAAATGCAAAGTATCTAAGTAATTAAGTTAAAACTGAAAGTATGTTGACTTTGTAAGTATTCCTATCAGAACTTCGGTTCGGTTCCTTTCGCTTGATTTTGTTTACATTATACATCGATTATAATGTTAAAGTAATTACGAATTTCTGTTTTTCTTATAGATTGATATTGTGAGGAAGACATTACGTATTTTTATTTATATTGGCCTATTATTGCGTCCCACTGCTGGGCTTATCAGGAGTCTCCTTCCTCCTAAAAAACCTGGGATATCTTGTGCGATCACTGGCCCTGTTGATGGCGATGCAAACATTATCAGATCCATCTTCACCGCGGTCTACCTCGACAGTGATGTCCTTCCTCAGGCATCGTCCAGTGACCCCATCTCTCCGATATAACGTTTTTGGTGAAATAAACCTATTATAAGATTTGTATTTTTCTTGGTAGTTACGACTAAGTTAGGCTAAAAAATCCTTTGCCATTAATTTGTTTGATAAAACTCGACACTTCAACACGACACTTCGATTAGCTTATCGATACTTTATCGAGATCGATTTATTATAATCCCAAAAAATACGACATATACCTTACAGACATTCACACTCATTATTATCTCAAGTTTCATCTCCAGAGATGCTACAATGTTCCAAAGTATATTTTAAAGTAATTTTACTTTTGTAGCATATTAAGTTTCGTCCTGCAAAAAGGTACCATTCCGTAGCTGACCGCAGGCGGCAGTAGCATACAACGTGTCGCCGTGACACGACACGAGTTGACACGACAGGTTTAATGAATACTTTTATGTCCATTATACATAGACTAGCGATACGTCTCTGCTTCGCACGGTTTATATGCCTTGACAAAACATAGAGATTTCATTATTATATGTATGTTTAATATAGATTTATTGAAGGTACACATAAACCTTCCGGAATAAATTAATAATCTAAATGATAGTGAAAACCGCATCAATTTCCGTTGCGTAGTTTAGAAGAACAACGCGGTCACACGGACGAACACGCAAAAGGGACTTTAATTCATAATATGTATAGATATTAGCTTCCCTGAAGATATTAAAATGAACTCACCAATGAGCCCCGTCCAATGATGTCTGGATAACATTTTCAGGTCGTGACTCCGATAAAAACTGCAACAAAATGATAGAACAGGTTAGTGACAGTAGTACAAGTTAACACAACGTTTCAAACTGGTTTTAATAATATTACGTGTTATGTTATGACTTGTTGGAAATCTTGTTATTTGTGCATAACAGGTAAGTAAATACTATAGCAGTATGATTTTTGTACCTAGTAAGTTTGAACGCCACGATTTTTATAGCGCACCGGATTTTCAACTCTCGATATTGAGCCGAGCATTGAAAATCCAACAGACCGCATCCCAGAGCGTAAAAAAAAATACACTGTTGGATTTTCAACTCTCCGCGCTAAGCATGTGCGTTGAAAACCCAGTGCGCGAAAAAAACACATTTGCGGTGAACCACTTTTCACCCTTATGTCGTTAGTAATAAGGTTGAAAAGTTGTTCACCGCCAGTGTCCGCGATGGTAGCTGGGCTAGGGATTATAATATAGGATTTCATGTAAATCGCATCTTTTTGTGTTCGGAAACATTTTAGTTTTGACTATAAGTATAACTGTCTATATCCATACTTTTGTGTTCAACTTCCATTATTTTTGAACTTTAATTAAACATGGTATTTATGAAGGATCTGTACATACAAAGAATATTAGGTGACAGCTCGGCCCGAGTCAACTCAACCCGAATAATAATACCGATATTTCACTCCCGATTACGGTGGTTAATTATTCAGGTTGAGTTGACTCGGGTCGAGCTGTCACTGACCCAGAATATTGAGGTGTTTCGTGGGCAACGATGCTAACTAGGGTGCAAATTAGCTTCGGAATGAAGTCAGAGAACTCTCGACTCTAAAACTAAGTTGATCTTCTGTAATTCAGTCTGTAGTAAAATAGAAATCCCAATCAGACCTTGTAATTGCATTCCATTTGCTGTCCGCACAGGCATTGATCACATACTATCGTGATGGTACCTATGTATGTGTATAATCATAATGTACCTTCACATGTTTACATAGGGTCGAAAATTGTGTGTACGGTACCATAAGCGTAGGGCCCCTAAAATGCAGTTTCCTGAATTTTATTTCCTTTGAAATAAGGTCGAAAATTTAATGAATTTGTAGTAAAGACTACTGAAATTAATTTCCAGTGACGGTGACGGTCAACGGTTCTACATTTAGATGATATTGCCGTTGAATGAACATATACTCAAACAGTTAATAGAAGGTAGACAAACATGATTTTGACTGAAATTCACAGTAGTCATGTTTCGTTTCGAAATGAAATTAGATTTCACTCGAATGGTCGTTAGTGGAAAATTTTGTTGCTAGGCTCGGACCTTGGTTTAACAATTTTCCCCGAAGGATTACTAAATTATAATTTTGTCCTGAAATTCAAATAATATATTTTAAGGTAGGGTAAACTCACCAGTAACTGGCCACTTTAGCACATCGCCAAGTTCATGTCATTGTTATGACCAAATGTGTCAAGAAATTAATATTCTTAAATTACCTATGGTTAAAGTGTGTATACGTTTATCGATATTGATGGGTAAAAAAATCAATTAAACAAAATTATGTAGAAATATTTTAACCGAATGAAAAAGTAGTTATTTTTAATAGTAACTGGCCATCAAATTTAGAAATTAGCCACCATAACACTAATAATTGGCCATGTTATAATAATCATCAAAAACAATATTAAAATATAGGATAAAGTCCCTAAATTAGAAGTACAAATATTTAAAAAACTTAATAAGGCAAATTCTGACAATATTGTACTTAATTCGCTACAAAAAATTAACATCTTAGCTTATATTTCCTAACAATTTTCTAGACTCATCTTGACTATTCATTGTTTTGCTTTTAGCAGTCTTATTCTTTGTATTTTTAATCCTCCTCCTATAATCATTCTTCTGTCATTATCCCAATTTATTTGTAGACGGCGTAACATGTCCGTTTCTTCCACACTTCTCTGTTAATCGTCATCGCGGTAGTCATCTCCTTTCTAGCCATGTCATCTTTGCCACAGCCCATCCATCGGTTCTTTGGTGGGCCCTTACTCTTATAGCCATCGAAATTCATACTCTCAACTATCCTCACGACATTTTCCTCATTCTTCTTTATTCTTTATCTTGTATTAAACTTTGAGTTAGGATTTCGTATTTTAAATTGGATACTACTTCAATCAATCAATCAACTCAGCCTATCGCAGTCCACTGCAGGACATAGGTCTCGCCCAGGCTGCGCCACAACACCCCGTCTTCCGCCTTCCGCATCCAGTCCGTCCCAGTCAACATTTTAAGTTCACCGGTCCATCTAGCTGTGGGGCGTCCCACACTACGCTAGCCGATATGCGGTCTGCACTCTAGGACTCGTCTGCTCCACCGGTCATCGGTCCTTTGACAAACATGGCCAGCCCACTGCCACTTCAGCTTGCTTACTCTGCAGGCTATATCGATAACTCCGGTTCTTTTCCGGATAGCTTCGTTTCTGATCTTGTTTTTCAAAGAATCTCCGAGCATAGCCCGCTCCATAGCGCGCTGAGCGATCTACACTACTTCTGGGCACGCAATTTTTTTTTCCTGCTTGACGAATCGATCCTTCAACGTTTTCAATAAATTTTATAGTCTTTTCTATTGCTTCTGGCGTATTTTTAAGGACATTTTGGAAAATCTGTGTAATAAAAAATATTCCGTCAGTAACTGGCCATACAATTGGCCACCCATGCCAGTTACTGATAAATGTGTATATTTTTATTTGATATTTTTTTAGGAGATAGTATACCTTATGCAACTACTAAATACGTCTCATTTTTGATAAAATTCGAAGATTTGTTTATAATCTAGTAACTGGCATGGGTGGCCAATAATTGAAAATAATAAAAAATGTCGATCAATTACTAGCCACCCGCCTAATGTTGATTTACAATAGATGCTGACAAAAAAGAACTTTTAAAAAGGATCACTTACCATCTATACAACACACTAAACACAATCGACTGACGTTTACTACACAAAATACCACAAAATTAATTTTTTACATCAAGCGTTACGTTAAGATTTTTGTAAAGACTTACCGTTCATATGAGCGAACATACCGTGCATGCACGCCGACTGTCACAAAATGATCGATATTTTTGGCAATAGTGTCCTTATTGGAAAATAAAATGACTTTACTTAAAGCTACTTGAGTAGGCAATACCGAAAACAAATAATAGTTGGCGTACTGTGAGCGTAATTCTTAATGTATGCAGTTGAAGTGTATAGTGGCCAATTATTGAAAGCGGCTAGTTACTCCTCGGTTTACCCTATAAATTATTCTTTTTTTACCTAAAGGGTTTTTAATTTGGGTATAATGTAGAAAAATGATTAGGATTTGATGTACGAATACCGTGTACAATAATTCGACATACATGACAATGTTTTTTTGTTGTCGTTGTCTTTAACCATAGTACCTAGTTAGTGTAGAGGTTTTAGTTTTTTCCATGGTGGATGAGTGAACTTTACACCCTGTTCCTCATAAAACTAAAAACCTAATTTTGAAGATTTGAGGGGTTCGTGGTTAACTTATAACAGCCGCACGGGTCAAAAGATCAGGTAAAGCTATGTTTTCCACGGTCGGTCCGTGGATGGGTGAGCCCTACATACCAAGACCACAAGGTGCCTCGGAAAGCACGTTAAGCCGTTGGTCACGTCTGTAATTTTTAGATCTTATTCGTTATGGTTTGTTAGATTTTCCTTACCTACCATGTGCAAAAGGTATCGTATTACCCAGTAACTGGGTTTTGGAGGTCAGATAGGCAGTCGCTCCGTATAAAATATTGGTATTCAGCTACATCTGGTGAGACTGGAAGTCAACCCCAACGTAAATGTTTGTATTTCCTGTGCGTGTCCCAAATAAAATATTTTTCTTTCTTTCTTTCTTTCTTTCTAATTGGTAAAAGACGATGATTACCGCAGTTTAATACTGCCTACAGCTAACTGTGCGCAGTACAGGCGAACAGTCCCAGGCGACGAAAACTCCAAGTAGATCTGACTTAGGCCACGCTACAGTCCAATTATGTTCACCTGTGAATGCGTCTACACAATACATACGTCAATCTATGTAATGAAACCATGTATAGTCTGTTCCAAAGTATCAGATGAAACTGTAAACAAACTCTGTCCAGTTTAAATCTTACGCAATCACTCCCTTAAAGAAATTTGTAACACATTAATCTGTATTTAGAAGATTTCAACTTAATATCTCACTACTTTTTCCAACAAATATTGTTTCAATATCATTATAAAATTGAAATAGATAAAATGACGAAAATTGAAGCTATAAAATTAACCCCAATTGTCACACGAAAAACATCTTAGAAGTGTTTTGAAAGTAGAATTTCGGGTGTATGTATTCCAATAATAAAATCAAAGCTGTCAATTTGTTAGTGGCATTACAAATTGGCCGCCTCAGTTAGGTTTTTAGATCCATTTGTTTACATTTCCGTCAGATACTTTTAGAACAGACTATAGGCACACTAGCTAGGTGATAAACATTCCTGAGATTGCTGCTATAGTACTCTAAATGATCAGGACGGTTGCTTTCAGCCTAATTAGCATACAGATTTGGATGTATTGATTAATATGATGTAGGTAGCTTCCAAGGTAGTAGGTAATTGCTACTTCGGAGCATATATTATGGCTGTATTAATTCCACAATATTATAAAGGCATGAGCTGTATGACTAGTTTGTATGCAGGTTTGATGGTTGAAAGATAAGAGAAAAATCTTTTAATAATTATTTCCCGTAAAATAAAACGAAACGTTTCAGCGCGAAGCACTCAGGCACGAATGTTTTCAATATTTCTCGTAAGGCTTTAATTAATTTTACTTGCATTTAATTAACAGCTTCTTCTAAGACCTTATGTAACCTGGAAGTCGACATGTTGCTCTACACCTTGTTGACGTGTTTAAAGTGTAAACGTAATTAAAGAAGCCAATTAATAAAGTCCTACAGGTCTAAAACAATAAGTTCCTAATTCACACTTAATTACTTACCCTGGGCTATATTTAGAGTTAATTACTTTATATGAAAATAACTTTAGAGGCTTCAAACGAGTAGTTAAAATAAAATATTACGTTGGTTAGTAATGTTCAATCAATCTTCCTAGCCTTTTCCCGACTATGTTGGAGTCATCTTCCAGTATAACCGGATGCCGCTGAATACCAGTATTTCACATGGAGCGACTGCTCTGACCGCTACAACCCAGTAACCGGGTAATACTATACCCCTTGGTAAGACTGGTGGTCAGACTTTCGGACTTCTGACGACCAATACTATTACGACGACTATTCTTTAGGTTAGTAATGTTATTGGAATCAAATTAATTGAAATCTGCTAATAATTTCCATTCCCATAATCGAATAAATATGATATATGTCAATATAGTCATAAAGAGCTCAATTAATTATATTTTCAGAATTGTTATTTATTATTTTAATAGGAATATTTGTTTGTAGGAAAGGAAACCGGCATATCTTATGTGACATCTACCAATCCGCACTGGGCCCGCGTGGTAGATTACGGCCCACTTCCTCTCACAGAGAGGAGGCCTGTGTCCCAGCAGTGGGAACATTAATAGGCTGATGATGATTTGTTTGTAGAATTACGTAAAGAAATCGGGGACTTTGTATTTGTGTAATAAGACTTCAAACGACGTATATAGGGCAATTAAAGGGAACTGATTAATAACAACTGGAATTATTTCGGTTCTATCTTCTTCTTTTCGTGTGGTTAGTGACTAACCTGTTGTCAGAGTTTTAAAGCCGCACATGAGCCTCTGAATTGGCTTCACATGCCGTCGAGAAATATCTTTCAGGAATGCCGGTTTCCTCACGAATGTTTTCCCTCACCGTTTTTGAAGCAATGTGATGATTGTACAATACGCACATGAATCCGAAAAGTCAGAGGTGCGTGCCTAGGGTTCGAATTAGAGACAGGGTCAAATTAACTTAGCTAGCCAAACTTTACAGACATCGTTATCTAATGAAGATAAGACTAACAAAATATATTTGAAAAGTCAGAATGCCTGAACCAGTATAAGCACTAAAATAATAATAAAAATAAATAATAATTATATTAATATATTTTTTGCTGTGTATTTTCTGGTGTACAATAAAGTACATATAAATAATAATGAATAAATAAAATCTGTATTGAATTCTCTAGGAAAAAATATCCATCAATAAACTCAGCCTATCGCAGCTTAGGAGAGGCCTATGTCCACTGCTGGACATAACCTCTCCCAAGCTGCCACAACATCCAGTCTACCGCTTTCCGCATCCAGTCTGTCCCAGCCACTTTCTTCAGGTCGTCTAAAAAATATACAAAACTAGCAGTGCTCCGCAGTTTCACTCACATAGGTCTCGATCCCGTGAAAATATCAGGATAAAAAGTATCATATGTGTTAATCCAGGTTATAAACTATCTGTGTGCTGTATTTCATCCAAATCCGTTCAGTAGTTTTAGCATGAAAGAGTTACAAACATCCATCCATCCTCATAAACTGTTGCGCTTATAATTTTATTAGTAGGATGATACATGCACTTATGTGAAATTATAAGTAAATTATTGCATTCCATAATGACCTAGACAAGCAGCCTCTCACACGGACAACTGTACGTCGCTTGCTCTCGAGTCACCAATCCTGATTCTCTGTGTATTTTGGCTGCTGAGAACAAAACTACAAACATAGTATACAGGGAAGTTTTATAAAAATGTGGCTAGTATTGTAGTCTACTGTGGTGTCTTACGACTTCCACGCGAACGAAGTCGCGGGCAGAAGCTAGTAAGTAAATAAAAAGTTAACAACTGTTATTCGTAACTAGACGCTAAATGAAATAGAAAGTACTAACACTCCAGTCTAGAATGTGTCTAGAAAATTGCATCTATGCAACTCATTAATGTTAGTCTACATTTCGCAAGTTTCTAGTTAATTTGGATGGTAACTAAAATCAGTGATGATGGTTATAATGAGTCATCGTTTTAGATTGAAAAAGACAGGTAGCAAACAGGTTACGTAAAACTTATGTATTTGAGATGGTATGTTTTACTTCTAAGTTGAATAGAAGTAGGTATAACTTCAACTTAGTATTTATAGTAACAATAGATGCGCCCCGCGGTTTCTCCTCTCCGGTCCTGGTCTACTCATGTGTCAAATTCCATCCTAATCCGTTCAGCCGTTTTAGCGTGAAAGCTTAGCAAACAAAAAAAATTGAACTGAAACTATAAGTTAGCTGAGAGACAATGTAATCCAGTGAAGCCCAGTAGGTGACTACATATAATTTTTGACTTGTAAGTCGCACGTCTTCAAAATTTATACAAGAATTTTAGCTTTTGTGAAGCCACAGTTGTTTAACTTAATAAAGCTATAAGCAAGCACCCCTATCCCTAGGACCTTATAAGTAATAAGAAGTTACGTAAGTAAAAATATTACACAGAATGCATTATGTATTGTATTGTTATTATGCATGAGCCCTACATAAAATATCACGCTGGTTGTTCTAAAGCTATACCTAATATAACAATCATAATAGCCCTAGTTGCAATCCAAGTAGCTACATGCACATACGACAAGCTAAAACAAATTATAACTACTGACCTGCGTATTTTCAACACATCAAATTAATATTAACGATAACAGTTGCGTTACACACATAAACGACACTAAACCATACAAAATCACCCATTCATCACACTATAACAATAAAAAGCACATTACGACACTCGGATCTGTTCACATTGTCGTAAGTCTGTCGCACATGCGATCCGCGGTCGTTCGCACGCGACGGGTTGCGTCAGATGATATTCCCCCGACCTCGAGAAAAAATGACGCGACTGGCGCAAGATGGTAGGTTCGCAGGTGAAAGCACACACACAATTAGTGCGAATTACGCAAGAGATCGTACCGCGTCGTACGAATTTGGCGAGTTGTCGTGAAGTATGCGGCTGGACTTGTTCTCAGAAAATGCTTAGATGCGGTTTGATTGGGCACTTAGTTTGATGTTTGCTCATACTTAGCTATTGGGTTAGTAGAATTTTCCTTGGATTGGATGTTCAGACTTTAAAAGGATTGAAATCATTGAGTGGCGGATGGCACAAAGTTTACGGCAAATTAGGAATTCGTTCTGAATTGAATCTCGTTCCATTTCACAATCTAGCGAGGAGCTTAGGCTATCGGACATAGGACTTTTGTAAAAAGGCGGAAATGCTGGTGAACATTCATACCATGGCGCGGGACACAAGGACATATAGATCAAGGCTTCCTTCCACGTATCGTGTATCGAATCTGATGAGATTCCTTCAATAAGATGTAGATAAGATACAAATTGGTAGTTCCTACGCGCACGCGCCTGCCGCCTCGTTGTCATGCATTGGGGTCATTGACCGAAATGATTCTTGTTTTTCTGATGCAGAAGCTTATCACTAATCGAAGATTTCAAGGCCTGGATCATCATCATCCCCAGTTTTGTTTACCCCATTGTTGGACATAATCCCCCTCTCTTTGTGATTTTTACACTTCCACTTCACTCTATTTACAGGACTGCTCAAAAAAGGCTTATTCGCACGAATATACTCGCCCGAAACGTTCAAATCGACACTCCTTTTAAATATAATTTTTTCTTGAGGTGATTCGCACGAAGGTAATTTATTTATGGGTGACTCGACTACTCCAGAAACACGTATTAGGCAATTGGCACATTTTGAATTTTTATGCAGAATAATTAGTGTACCTACTTTTTTCTTAACCCCGTTTACCCCGAATCAACCAATAAGCCTCAAAAAGGAGTGTAATGTTTTACCCAGCGTTTTTGTCATAATCATTTGGGTTTGCACCTGTGCACCTTTTATTATGTAAGAGACTCATTATCATACATTCTTGTCTAGGTTATAAGTACGGCCTTAGAATCTGGACAAACTGGTTTGTGGCTTACAATTGTATAAATGCATAAATATGTATGTAGTTTCTCTATGCATAATCAAATGGGTAGGTACGTTATATGCAATGTGTGTTATAACTAATAATGGAGTTGCTATGTTGTGGATAGAATCGACTTGATGGGTGGAGTAGTCGTTTGCTTCACTTTTTAATTCTCTCTCGACACAAAATATTGTTAGGAGTTGTTTTAGGATCATAGTTTGGAGATTTGTGTGATTGTGTGCTCAAAAACAGGTTCTTTCAGTAATTAAAACTTTCATTTTAAATACCATCCGCCTACTAGGATAACTTAGAATAAAGGGAAATAGATCCTACTAATCCTAATAACTATTAATATTATAAATGCGAAGAGTTTGACTGTTTATTTGTTTGTTACGTTGTCTCTTAGTAACTTGGATTAACAAATAGGATATTTTTTATCTCTGAAGTATGTTCCCGTGGGATAATTTCCGATCTCCACGCACCTGAACCCGGGGCAAAAGCTAGTATTAAACTGAAGGAGATTAGAGAGATACTACCTTCGGGATTACTTGTTAACAGATTTAATCCGTAGTCTTAATTGGTAACAAACCTTTCAGATTAACCTTTCAAGCCAACAATTTATTAGACGATCCAAATGGTTTTAAGATTTTAATTAAACTTCTACTGGCTTCGTTTCAGTCCATTCATTTCACTGATCTTTAAGTTAAATATTCAAGAAAGTGGCATTTTAAATTGACCGTGCCGAACTTGGTACTTTTTTCTATTTACCGCTTAATGGATAAGCTATAAAACCATGGGTTGTATAAGAAAGAAAGAAAATAAATTTATTTGGTACATATCCCAAGTACACACAATATAAAAACAAAGAAAAACCAAGGTTACCTTGGTTTTCTAAAAAATAATGTGTGCTTTGAGCAGCTGCGCCAAATAGGTCTAGTTCAGCAATGCAATAGGTATAAATATTTTTCATCAGCCATCTAAGGAACGGGACTTCCAAATCATACTGAAGTACACAGTTATCTGACCTTTTCAGTTACGTACCAAATTTGGCAGCACTGTCGTCCAGAAATAATTTTTCTTTGAACTTAACCGTGATGGAAGCGTTGTGGCTATTAATAGAATACTATTTACTAATCTATCGTGACGAAGCTTTGCACGGTGATACGATACACGCAGATGTGACCAACCATTATCGGTTATGTTCGCGTTAATTCGGGCTGCGTAGCACTGGCGAAGCCGCTGATTTGATCACCGCATTTGCGCGATAACTTTTTAGCGAGCAAATCATACGAAGCTTCGGCACGCATTGCTTTGTCACGATAGACGCAGATGCGGCCGCAGCATTCACACAGTCATTATTGAACGAAAAAGGTAATCAAATATAGGGAAAAGCTATACCGGCTCTTTCAAATAAATCTTGAAATATAATAATTTGAAAGGCTGTCTTACCAAACGACCACAAAGCCCAATTTCATTGATGGTTATAAATTAATTATACGCTACACAATTTCTATAAATTGATTAAGCGCTCAGAGTAAATATTAATATTCATTATGCATAATAACCCTATAAATATACAGAGCCTGATTGACAGGATAACTGAATATTATTGGGAATTATTATTTATTCCCAATATAATATGCATGTTAATATAAGTTTAACATGCATAGTAATAGTGAAAGATACCTTTTACCTATTATCTACTGATATTATTTAGGTTTTATCTAATAAGTAGGTATAGCTATAATTATACTTATAATAAAGCTAAAGCTGAGTTTGTTTGTTTCTTTGAATGCGCTGATCTCGGGAACAACCAGACGGATTAAAAAAAAATGCATTTTATTCTTGAGGAACTGATAATACTCATAATAAATATGAAGAGTTTGTTTGTTTGAACGCGCTAATCTCTAAAACTACCAGTTGGATTTGCAAACCTATAAGGCTATTTAACATCACGCTAAGTACGACCCTTAGGAGGCCAGCAATAAGAAAAAAAAAGTCTGAAAAAACACTTAGCGAAAACGAAGTAAAAGCGCGGACGGGCGATGCGATACGATGTGACGGGGTGGGACGGGGAAACAAGAAATTTCACGCGGGTGGAGTCGCGGGCTAGACAGGTCCACTCAAATCTGTGTGGTTCTTTCCTCAAAAGACCATTTCAGTCACTAATCTACATGGTTCTCATATGGCTTGACCAAGATTATGTCTGGACTTTAAAAGAGACGACCTCTGAGTTTGTTTCGGCCTTTCTTCTCAGAGTAGTCAGTTAGGAAACGCCGACCTCATCTAGCTTATTTTAAATATATTTTTTAATATGACGTGTAAAAGTGATTCCAATATCCTATTTACAGAATAAACAATTTCATTTCATTTTATTTCATTTCACTGAAATTAATCTCAGTTCAGACAGGGCAATAATAAATATTGGTCGATTTCAACTTTATAAAGCCAGTATGAACAGGCCCTGCTTATTAAATTAAAAAATAAACTGATCAAGCTCCTAACATCTTATAAAACTAATGTTGTGACAGTGTCGATACGAAGCTTCAATTTTATTATATCAACCTGAAATGATTTTTGAAATGTGGTGGCTAAGCGCTGATATTACCAATAAAACTGAGCGCGACCAGCATTTCTAAAACGCGTTCAAGAGCTGTGAAGTGTGAGTGTCAAAATTGTAATGGAATATTGTAAACTGACAGCTCTTGAACACGTTTAAGATGTGCTGAACACGTTCAATTAAATTGGTGAAATCCGCACTACGTAACAACTGCACGGGACGATCCGCTACGGTCGTCAGAAGCCTGAAAGTCTGACAACCAGTCTTACCAAGGGGTATCGTTACCCAGTCACTAGGTTGTGGAGGTCAGGTAGGCAGTCGCTCCATGGGAGATATTGGTATTCAGCTGCATCTGGTTAGACTGGAGGCAGACCCCAACATAGTTGGGAAAAGGCTAGGCAGATTGATTGATTGATCAATCTATGACTGCGGTCAAAATTCCCTTCTCGTTACACAACATACAGTTTTCTTACATCGTTTTTCTTTAAAATGTTCTTCTTAATTTCCATTTTTTTTTTTAGTTTTTAATATTATAAGCCGTTGACCGACTGCTGGGCAAAGGCCTCCCTTCCCTCTTTCCACTGTTTCCAGTCTACTGCGATTGTGGGCCAATCCTTTAAAAAATAGTCCAGCTCATCCTGCCATTTCTTTCTGGGCCTGCCGCGTAGTCGTTTCCTGCTATTTGGTTTTCTTCTATATGCAATTATTTCAAATGTACTTTTAAACACGATTCCGGGTACTGTTTGCATGGTACCATTATCGGTACTATCACTACTTCATTTCGCTATGACGGTCATAGCTAAGCAAGGTTTTTAATATTTTCTTTGAAGTTAGTTATAAATTGGTACTAATGTAACGTGATTTTCTATCCGCAATTATTTATTTATAATTTCATATTTATACAAACTCCTGCACTAAAAATCGATTTCTCCTCGACTGCAAACATTATCAGTTTCATCTTCAAAGTCAAGTGCTATTTCAGTTTATCGATAAAACGTGTCGATATTTTCGCCTACACTGTGTTAAAGGAAATTACGCTGGTCGGGCTCAAAGGTGGCTTTGTGCACCGACTTGGCAAGGCTTGGCAGCTCGTCTGCTTGTCCAAGCAATAATCTCAAGGGGTACTGTCAATGAAATGTTATTTTAAACTTGGTCTCGGTGTTTTAAACTTGGCAAGAGTTTGCTTTGATTAAGTTGAGTTCTGCAGAGTACTTAAGTAAGGGTGTTGAGAGATATTTGCTGGGTTTAGGTTGCATGTTTTAAAGATAAGATTTGTGCATAGTAATTTATCGACTAATTCGAGGTCAGACTTCTGTGATATTTTACCAAAATTATTTGCATCCATTGAGTATGAAATGCGAATTTGAAACACATTATTTCGTTTTATTTTTAACAAAATAAAATTCAGATTTATTTTCTTGAAAAAGTATTTAGGCTCTGTATGAGTTTTTGGTACGTACTAAAGAGACACAATAGAATTTTATTGTTAAAGACTTCTAAAGGCAAATGGACAGTTTAGCGTAATAATATTTTTTTTAAACAGGTTAGTCATAATACAGTAAAAACGGTGTTTTTTTTATGTTTGTGGGATATCTACTATATATCTACTCTATATACTTACAAAAACTAGTAAAAGGAAAATAAACCTTCTTAAATCATCACTAGCATAATTTTTTTTACATACTTGATACATTACTTGCCACATAATATACCACATAATAACATGAACCTCACTCAAAACTCAAGCATTACTTAAAACTCCTTTATAGCCTTTTACTGGTTGAAACTAGTTTTAAGTAATGCTTTAGTATTAAGTGGCGTTTCAGTATTCGGCCGTTAGACTGCTAATTAGTCACATTTTTTTGGGTGGGAAATTATCAATTATCTTCTCCCGCTCTAGGCGGAGCGGAAGGGCGTGTCAGATTCTTACTGACTAAAACCCACCCGTGTTCCTTCAGTTGCCTGTACGTTGGCTGGGGCCACGGTCTGCCCTTAGGACTCCTGCACTAAAAATCGCAACCCCGGCAATTAGTCACATACTGGAAAATGCTTCCCCGTTTTCCAGTATCAAAAGCGGATTACCTACTAATAATAGTAATTTCACGAATTATCCAATATACAGATATCAAAGATTCTTCAATCAAAATTAGTAATTTAGGAAACGCATTTTTATTTCTCTCATACACCGACCTGCTATTTTGACCTCTATACCAAATAAGTAAAGTCGGGATTCGCATACAAATATATGGTGTAATGATTTTCTACTTGGTCAGTTTCGTGCACGTATACAATGTAGATACACTCGGTACAGTCAACAAAACAAATAAGTATGTAGGCTGCTAACTTCTATTCCTTCTAACATTGTGTTAAAAAGTTTGACATTCAAACCACATAAACATCTTCCGGCCCTTGTCCTATGTTACCTGGGGTCTTTGCAATACGTTTTCTTCTTCCATTTGCCCCTCAACCGTCACACTATTTTTCACTCCTTTCTCGTTCATATTATTCCTCACACAAGCCATTCATCTGTTCTTTGGCCTTCCTCTTCCTGTTCATCCATCAACATTTATACTCAACACTCTTTTATTCACAGGCGTCACACCCTTCTGATCACATGCCCATACCAAGCCAAACCATTTCCCTTCATCTGTTCTGTCATTGGCATATTGTGTTAGAAAGTGCTAATTGTTTATGTTTTAAAACTTTATTTGCTCGTCCAATTACAATTATTACAATAATATTTAGCACAGATTGACTTTGTCTCTATGAGGGTAAATTAGTCAGGCTATGAAAAAAAATTGCCTACGTATCTAATGCAAAGTTCCTACCTGTACACCTAACTCATTTGCTTACTGTACTATGTTTATGTGCATATGTGACAAATGATTGTGTGTGTGTGCGTGTGTGTTTGTGTGTGTGTGATCATGCATACCTATTAGTGAGTGCATGTGTATGTTCACGTTACGCTGTCTAATAAATAATGTATAGTGAAACGAACGAAACAGTAGATCGAATTATTTCACGGTTGGCATCAATTGGCGGTCTCGCAACATTTTTGTTGAATATGAAGAGTTTTTAATAATTTGTATTCAAGTGTTGTGTTTGTGCTGTCAATTTGTTTTGGCGGTCGTTAACTTGTGTGGGCTTATTTACTGACACGAGGGTAACTGTTTACTGTCACTATATGGCGTGTAAAGTAGGTGGTTGTTAAAAAAAACGACTTGTTACTGGGAGGGATTTTCACGAGGTTTATTTTCAAATGTTATAGAAGAAAAAGAAGCTGAAAACAAAAAAGTCGACAGATGCCGACGGGACATGATTGGAACGAAGTTCCTTTCGCTGCGCTGTATTATTAACACACAGCCATCTACATAGCATTGTTTCAAGTTTCGAGTGTCAAAAGTTTTGACAGTTGACACTGAATTTTTCCGGGATACGTGAAATTTTTTACCAGTTTACTCCTCAGACCAAATAAAAACCAATACAGCGCTATCAACAGTGACGCGTGAGGTCGGTGTCGTAAACATGTGTGCACTTAGTAAGGTGTAGTTTGATTGTAAATGTGTGCGTGTGAGTGTGTATGCACAGAGCGGAGGTGTAGTTTTGGCATAATTTACTGTATTGTTCGCAGCGCTATGTCTTTGTTTTTTTAGAACTTCATTCCAATATTACTGCTAGAACAAATCACATCAACGCCAACAATTTGCCTTGAGTTTTACAACCTCTTATTTAACAGGTCTCGTTTATTAGAAGAATTGTTGTATCCGTAACTTGATCATACTACAAAGACAGCATTTCTCCATAATCAGCCATTTATCTTAGATCATTATAATTTCTATCACGATCAAGAGACGGCTCCATTCATTCAAAACGCCTCTTACATAATGAGGTATCGGGCTCACTGACCGACTTACGATCCGTTATGACCACCATCAATATTCACGCACCATCGAATAGTATGTAAGACAATGCCGAAATGGACATTTAACATAAGCAGCCATGAACATCAATGTACAAATTAAGTATTTGTTATGTAATTGTTGCGAGGTGTAGAGCTGAATTTAAATACTTTGAAAACTTATCAACCTTGGCCCGTTGGGCATTTTGTGCGAATTGTTTTAAACCGCTAGCCATGTCATTAAGGGGCTTGACAGCTGATGACATACGAGTATCAGCTGTCAAGCCCCGCGACACCCTAAATAATATTGACGCGCGCTCCACGTCACTTCCAACTTTTTTTTTTGATTTTTTGGCCTGGTAGCGTCTTTATTTATCCGGGACCACTTCACAGATTTTGTATTTTCACTTATATTTTTTACACTGTATTTTTTATGTATTTGAATATTGGTATATGAGTTTCTATGTCTTTTACTTAATTGTTCAATGTTGCCTAACGATATTTTTTATTTTAAATTATTTAGTTGACATATCCGTCAGGCAATAGAGTGAAACTGCCCACAGACGGTATTAGCCCTTATTCAGCAGTAAAAATATATATCTAAGCCGCGTGAATCGGCCGTTTAAAGTTACTGGCAAATTGAGTTGTGTTTATCTCGACCTAAAACTAAAAGTCTAAACAACTACTACTACTAAAGGATTCTCTGTGATTGGTCGACATTTCTGTGGTCTATCCTCTGACTATCAAGCACTTTGCTTAGCTTAGGTAAAGTTTTGTTTAAGTTAAGTTAAGGTATAACTTATTGGTTTAGGGATCAGTGGATTTTGTTGTTTAGCTACCTAGCTTGGCTATATTAAAAAGAAATAAGAGGCAAAAACTTTTTCGACACAATCTTAATAACGAAGTAAACATATAAAATACACTCGCGGCCAGACTTATTACCCAACAAATAACACTAAAATATAACAGTCATTAGAATAAACTACAGTTACACAATAAAACAGCTATTTACGTACATAACACATAAATATGTAGTACTTATATACAATCGGATTTATTTTTGTAATCAAGTCATCACATTCACGACTCGTTACGAACATTTAACTGCCATTTTATATACTTTCGCCAAGTTTTTATTACTGCCTAATGAATTGCTGTCATTTCTGTACGAATTAAAAGCTATTACTCTGGTTACATAAATGTTTATGTGCCATTTTATACACGATATGAGCTAACGATGGAATGTCTGTTGGTAGTTGGTAGCACGTCAGTTAAAAGAAACAAAAAGCCGAATTAAAATGCAAAAAAATAAGGAATTAATTTGTTGGTGAAAAAAGCGTGCTTGTAAAGCAATGACAGCTTTCTAATGAGTACTTATTAAGCATGCTAATAACCACATATTATTCGGTTTTATCAAACCGAATGCATTTATGCGAACTACTAACGCCATCTATTTCATAATTAAACATATATTTTTTCAGACTAAATGAAATAACAAAACAGCGCTGCGAACAATACAGTACAGCATGCCAAAACTACACCTTCGCTCTGTGCATACACGCTCACACGCACACACCTACCATCATTTACAATTACTTAAACTACACCTCACTAAGTGCACACTAAACCAGCCTCACGTCACTGTTGACAGCGCTGTCTTGGTTTTTTATTTGGTCTAAGTATTTTGTTATGTACGGTATTATTGTATCACATAATAAGTACACGTTGTGAGGGTATGTCGAAATACTTTAATAATAAACCAGCCTGCTTTGAATCTCGGTGTTTCATTGTCACAAACATTGGCGACGAGAAAATTATTAACTATCCATTTTTACGCGTGTGTTTAAAGATTAACATACCGGTCGGAAAATTCGATGGTTTCCCAGACGAAATCTAAAATTGGAACAATATGTAGTAAGTACTTAAAAGACGCAGACGACAATATGACAGTACTACGTACATCTAATGAGGTTCCCAGTCGTATACAAAAATTCAATCAAATATAATTATCCAATAGTTTAGTCACTATAGCTAGTCAAAGATTGGCATAGTCTGCCTGCCATTATTACTATTTAGTTTGTTTGAAAAAAAAAACACTTTTTTCGATGTTACGAATTATTTGATAGTTTCAAATTACTCCTATGATATATAGTATTGCTAGTGTTTTAATTTATTGTCGTATTGTCGTGTCCACATTGTATAATATTATGCAGTGTATAAAAAAAGTATATTATTTCCTCAAGTGATAGTTACCTGACTTAGCGGAAGAGTCTGAGCTATGATGGTTTATTGGCGATAAATAAGTAATTAGATAAGATTAAATTAACATAGAAGTCGTAAAATTATTGATTGGTTGTAAAAGTAAAATCAATTTAATTGATAAAGTTAGCTTAGAAAACCTTTTTCCGTAATACATGTAATATTTATATTGTAGGTAACTTATTAATCGAAAAAAAAGAAGACATGATGAAAACAACAAGAGATTTATTAAACTCCAATAAAAAGAACAAAGAAAAATACTTGGCAATTGTTTATGAATCATAGCTATTTTTAATTTGAGGATAAAAATAAAACCTCATTCCTAAATCTCATAAAAGTCTCATATTAAAAATAAATTCCGTTTTTGAAATTGTTTAAAAATGGAAATATGCGGTTTAATAATGTGCGAGAAAATCCTGGGTCAACGACCGGACCCTTCCTTGACCTTTGCTTGTAGAACCTATCGAACCTATCGAAGTAATCTGCTTGTCAACAACCTATCCTGTACAATATGGATGTATCAGAAAAGACTGGTCAAATGTGGACAAAACAACTTTCTCCATGGGATACATTTAGATCGAGTTAGGTATTGAAGTTTTGTAGAGAACCGCTGATAATTACAACGATGCCATAGAGTACCACACCACAGACACTAAAGGCATAGACAAGTAATCGATGTGACTATGTATTTTATTTTTTAATGCATTTCATACATCTATTTTATTTATTATTATTTAATATTTATTTCTATATCTATCTATCCGTGACATCACTACGGGTCCTGTCAGAATACCAGCGCTGCGACATTTATTATTAAATATCGCAGAATCGTGCTGAGATATGAGCCTTTTTGCCTCGCACAGGAGTCTGCTTTTTTTTAATTTTACTTTGTTTTATTATTATTTAATTGTTTTTTTTTTTTTCGATGAGTGTGTCTGAGTTTAGTTTGAGATCTGTGCTTGTCCCAATAAATACTTTTTTTTTCTTTCTTTGCATTCTAATTTTTGCGCGATTACGATGATGGTTAGATGGATAAAGATGTTCAGTTTGATGATCTTTATCACACCTTTAAATATGACCATACAGTTCTGCTACACGCTGTATATGACTAGATGACTTTGAAATAGAGTTAAGATGGCCTTCTAAGTTATTACAAAGATCCTTAACTTGGCTAGATGTTATAGGTGCACTTACACTGATTAAATTGATTTGAAAATGAAATGCCCACTTGATAAATGTTTTCTTCAGATGAATTTATGTTCAAGTATTTTATTTTTTGAAATAAAAAATAAAATGTTTGCTCAATGTATACTGAAACTATCTAGACTGAAATTAATAAGAGTGCACTATTTTGACGAGAAATAATAGCTTGTTTTTAATTAATAGAAGTTCGCGTTGGAAAAACGACGCGTTCATTTTTTATTACTTCAGAACTTAGATACTGTATTATGATTTGCGACGTTTTTAAAGATGTTTTTCTTTTCATCATCATCAGCCTATTAATGTTCCCACTGCTGGGACACAGGCCTCCTCTCTGTGAGAGGGAGTGGGCCGTAATCCACCACGCGGGCCCAGATGTCACATGTCTTCGAATTTTGGCTTCGAAGTTTTAGTTAATTAAACTACCAGCAATGTAATTTTGACAGAATGTAAAATGTACCTATCTCTGTTAATAAGACAAAACTGTACCAGAACATCTACCCTGTCCTGTCCTTTGGAGAATACAAGCGTGGTGAAGCTCATTGGGCATAAAAATGAGCCCTTCCCTTTTTTTTCCTTTATATACTTGTACATAATACATATAAATTATTTTAGCGTTAGATTGTATGTCGTATTTAATATTTGTCAAAATAAAACCCTCAGTCACCTTGAATAATATAATTCTAGCATAGTGCTATATTATAAACTATCTAAATATTTTTTCCACACACTGTAATTGGGTAATCTAGCTTATGCTGCGTGTGACACTTAAGTATTCTAACATATTATGTTAGAATACTTAAGTCACACGCAACTATGTATGCGTTCGTTTCCCTTAGGCGATTGCATTTACTTAACGTAAGTTAACATTACTTAACGCACTAGACTTGGCTAACTTGGCTAAATATTGCCGGGTCCAAGCCACCGCCGGTCAACAGTTTCCTCATACATGGTGCTGGAATAAGTGTTTCTGAGTATTCACTTGAAGTGATCTTGAGTACACTTCGCTGATTTTTAGCATTTACCTGAGTTGAGTAAAATGTTGTGTGTGCACTCAGGATGACTAAGTATAAGAGCTTTCAAGTTACTGATGCAAATGTGGTGACCATGAAAGCATACGAAGCCGAGGAGCATTTTCTAAATAAATAATTTAATATATTCTTTTTTCAAGAGAAACGACAAAAATGTCGAGATGAAAAACAATGTTTTGGGGCGTTCTTTTCGAGAATTATACCGTGTTCAAAATGTAACACAAGAATCGATGACTGTGGCAGAAAAGGGTGTGTATTCAAATAGCTACCACGAGTGGTAATACCACCTAATTTAACCCCCGGTACGCAGCCCCAATATCACCATTACATAATAAGCTCCGTTCCGAAAAGGAGAATGTTCGTTAACTTATAAATAAACTAATTACTGGACGTACTACTAAATCTCCTAGCGATTACTCTATATTTTTATTTTATGTCCACTTGTGGGGTACCAAAACATGTTTTTTTTTTAAACTAGTTGTAAGTATTATAAAATAACTGTTTGCAATTCTTTTCCATAAAAAATAAAACCTTCGGAAAAACATGACTGTATTCATGAAAGATAAATTATTCAGCATTAATCAAACCATTCCCCTTTACAACACACTTTCCGTTTCTCTTTCCCGTCCTGTTAATGAAATGAAACAAAAATAGAAAGCTGTCATAATGAGGAACAGTTGAGAGTAACTACTTAGTTTCCTGTTCAAGTTGTACATAAGCCAATGAACGGATAACTTGAGAATGTTCTCGTGGAACCTGTCGTCTGTGAAGTTGCAGTTAAGTTAGAAATAAGTTAGTTTAGAGAAATTATGAATTCAGCTTGAATCATCCAAGTTACTTTTTTTCACTGAAGTCAGTATCAATATTTGAGCCCGAAAACATCGACTATAGATTACGGGTGCAGAACCTCGGGAGTTGATGTTTTGAATTTGCAATGTTTTCCTCCTTTTTAGAGTTCCGTACCCGAAGGGTGCTCAAAGGAACCCTATTACTAAGCGTCTGCTGTCCGTCTGTCTGTCAGCGGGCTGTATCTCATGAACCGTAATAGGTAGACAGTTGAAATTTTCACAGATTGTGTATTTCTATTGCCGCTATAGCAATAAATAATAAAACGTAGTGTTAAATATTGTACGGTGGTACGGAACCATTCCAGTGCGTGTCTGAGTCGCCATTTGCCAATTTTTTATTAGAACACTAAAGTCTGTGTATACAAAAAGTTTAAGGAGAACGCAGCTGTCTATCTTGTTAAAAGCATCCCTTATTTGCTTTAAAGAAAGTTATCAAGTAAGAAAGGGCTTTGCCAGAGATTTGAAATAAATGAATACCTATCTAAGCTTTTGGTAGCCTACTATAGACGATACGAATTAATTTCCTGTTTGCCAAATCACAAGTTGAAGCAACTTTAAAAGTCACACCGTCTAAACAGTGTTTAGGTAAACGGTGCAAGTTCAATTTTATTGTAAACCACAAACAAGAAACTTGCATCGTATAAATCGGGCTTAAAGATCGTGTTCATTCCATGTTCAAATTGATTGTTTTGCAGAAAAAAAAACAAATTAATCTAATTATGTCGGAAGCTAATGTTATCCATACAATCCGATGTATGTTGTTATGTGTCCTAAGCTTATATCACGAACCTACCAATCCAGTTGTTTTTGAATTGCAAAAATAACGTCAATATAACTACCAGTTTTTACACAAATATTCAAGTTTTGTACCGTTCGGTAATTAATGTTATCGATTAACATAACAGCTATTCTGTCCATCGGCTATATTTATCCATTCTTTTATCGTTTTCGCAAAGTATAAGTATCTATTTGTTACTTTTTTAATTTTAAGGTGCTGCCGGTGAAACTACAGATATCCTCATCGACACTACAAAAGGGATAATAACCAGCACCCTAATTGCGTATCACATTTTCAAAAACAATCCAAGCGTTTTGAAGAAAATTCTTAATCCGTTGCTTAATAATTTTGAAAAACTTGAACTGCCAAAATGAAAGAAATTGCGATCATTTGTCATTTTATGTGTGGTACGTAATTACACCACAGCAGTGGTCTTCACAGGACTGAGGAGTGAGTGAACTGTTCAGTAATTGAGCCCTCAAAGACCCTTAATAAAACTTAAAATAATCATCAATCAAGTGATTCATATTCCAACTTGATCATTATAAATTGACCTGAAATCGGCAGAACATGCTCAAGTTCAAGTCCTTATAAAGGCATAACTTTTACTTATGACATACCAACACAAACAAGAATCGTGCAAAAAGACAAGTAACGTAACAGCAGTCATAAGTTCGTAACACATTAGATAATAGTGTGTGTATAAATGAACGTAAGTGCACAAGTAAGTAATAAGGAAACTCAGTGTTCTCAGTCAAACTTCCCCTCATCTTTTGCGCATGGGCAGCGCTTGCTTCACTTTCACTCACTATGAGCTAAGTTACCTAGGCGTGACATAACGTGTGATACCAGTAATATTACCTTTTTGTGCTCCTTATGTGTACTTATTACATATTTGTTGGTAATTCTGGCCCGGTGTGTACTTTAATAGGTGCTCGTGTAAAAGTCGAAATGAAAAGACGTACCTAATTGAATTTGAATAGAATTGAAAAAGGGTTAAACGTACTTTTGAATAGAGGGTTTTTTTTAACCCGTCCATTAAAGGTTCAAGATTACAAGTTTTTAGTAGGTACGATATTTATATAATCGCAGAACTTCGCTTCTTTTTTCTACTTCATTATTTAAATGCATAATTTGAATTGCATTGGCTCAAATTACAGCAAAAAATACGAGACGTTATTGAATCTCTTATTTTATTTTTGTAGTATCATAGTGTTCACATCTTACATCTCGACCAGAAACCGGCCTTAACTATACTGCTAGTAGGTATGTAAAAAGCTACCAAAAGCAAAAACATGCAAAAATATTGTAAAATTGTGTTGTCTGCATTGAGTGAATATATTGCACCGCTTCCTTTTTTTAAAGTCGTCTTATTTTTGGCATAACATTCCATTAAAAACACAAAAAAACCATTTTATAAAAAAAAAAAAGAAAAAATACCTAACAATCGGCCGGAAAGAAAAATGTAAAAGAAATAATTACTTACGCGTAAAAAGATCCGTCACCGTTGACAACACACACTTCGAAAAAAAGAGTTCGAATTATAAAAAAAACCGTTCCAAAGATGGCGTCTGTTAGTGGCGCGTTCGCGAGATACAACTGCGGAATCGTCGCCGGCGCAGGTGAATGTGCACGTCACACCACCACTCTTGTTTCGCGTACTATCAGCCGCGTATAGATGCACCTTCCCTTCTTTATTATTTCACTCATGAAGGGCCTTCTTCATTTACCAGGACTATACCACTTGTTATGTACGTTGAACTTTGCCTATTTGAATGGACGATTGTTCTTGCGATGCGTCTCCCATTTTTATTAGGCTTTAGGTTATGCACTTGTAAGTTTTGTCGTTTGTTACTAACTGTCCAGTTTCTTAGAAATAAAAGCTCTAATGTCACCTGGCTTAAGTGCGAAATTTTATTTTTTGAATTCAGCAATTCATCGCACATCAAGAATGATAATTATAACTCTTTTCTTATACGAAATAAACTTTTAATAAGGATAGTTTATCCATCATATTCATCGAAACTTTATTTCAGAAAAAGAAAGTAATGTTCGAAGTAATTAATGTTTGCATTTCACAAAAACTTTACGGTACATGAACAAGATGATGAGTGACAAAGCACGTTTGCCTTCGCGACTGCACTCCATTTAATCGTGTGTAATAAATCATTCAGACTAGCCACCTATTTCAACATTGGAAGACACTTTATCACCTTAGACTCGTGAACCCTCCAGGTGGGTTGCCGGCATTACGTTTACGCTAAAGTTAACCATCGCGGACGGTCAACGGCATTAGCAGCATTAGGTTTAAAACCGTGTTATAAAACACTGTCAAACGAAGTAAAATTGCGTTTTTAGGGGGTCTGTTCGTTATACGTCCCTTGAAGGCACTTTTGAACGTCAAAATTTACAAAATATAGTATTGATTCTACCGCCCCTTCCAAAAGGTATTCGCTAAGAAAAATCTACATTCAAAATGAACCCTACGCGAGGGCTCCCGGCATCCCATATGCGACTAAGTGAACCAGGGGGGGAGGGCTCCCGGCACTGAAACGTGTTAAGAAGCTTTCTTGAAATTCGCTCTTTCTACTAACTTTCTGAACTAAGTTCTTTATGCTAATTTAAACTAATAAGCCGTAGTGGTAACAGTATTATTTAGGAATGGTTTGTTTGAGAATAAAAACCTGTTGCTTTTACAGTTACTTGATAGATAGCAAAAATGTAAGCCGCCTGCCTTACCTAAGGATAAGCTTCCTCTATACATAGCCATTTGCTATAATACAAAGTTGATTCGTCCAGATTTATCTATTTCGGCCTTGTTGTGTTTTCTCCAAGCTTCGAAACAGGAATTGCCGATGTCCAAATTGCCGATGTAAAAAGACTTACGAGTTGTATAAGGTCGTGGATTCGAACCCATGCAGGCGCTTTACTTTGTGTAAATAATTTCATCACCACTGCTCTCAAAACGGTGAAGGAAAATATCGTGAGGCAACCGGCATGTCTTAGAACCAAAAATTCGAAGACATGTGACATCTACCAACCCGCACTGGGCCCGCGTGGTAGATTACAGCCCACTCCCTCTCACAGAGAGGCCTGTGTCCCAGCAGGCTTATTATGTTATTATGTGACGCATTATTCATTTATTATACATAAAATAAAAGGTAATTTAATAAAACACGTATACTAAAAGATTAATATTTTAATTATCCTTAAAATGGTGAAGGTTTCAGAAAAATACGCTTGATAGCTTTTGCGTAATTTTCAGTTTTTTATCCGCGTTAGACATAACTTTACAAATTATTTTCACTATGTAATATAATCATAATCTAAAATATTCGTATATTAAGTTATTAAAAAAATACTCTTATTTAACATATATTTTTTCCAAATCATTAACACTACTCGTTTAGACGTAATTTTCAATATAAAATCATTAAAAGTAGACCTTAACGGTACAAAAAAAAGAAACAAAATAGGTACGTTAATTTGCGGTAAACATGACGCACAGAAAGAACACAAAAACGAAAAAAGAACAAGTTGCTGGAAAATATGCGTCACATTCACGCAAAACGGCCATCGCTCAGCATAATGCTGCGAGTTTCCAGAGGTTCGACTGGGGCAAAACGAAATTTCATCGAAGCAACCACACTCGTAGGTACTGGATGCATGAAGTTTGTTCATGATTATCTGTTATGATAACCAGTATTACTCGTCCTTTTTCAACAGCTCAGCACGGAAATAAATAAATATGCTAATGAACCTTTTTACTTGTCCACACTTTTATGGTAGTTTTGACTTATCAGCTACATGCCAAGAATGTGGAATACCCTTTAGTTTGAAGACAATAAAAGGATCCCGTCAGGTCACTCACCGACTGCCCGACCTTCACTCAGCAGAGGATCTTGAAGGTCAACAGAACAATTAGTGAACATCGAAAGAATTCGAAACGAAATTGGTGTTAAAATAAATTGTTCAATAATAATTGCTGGTAAAAAATGTTGTTGCGCTTGTAACATTTTTTGTAAGTTGCAAAGAGGCTTGAAGAAACTTCTACGTCTAGCTAGGTAATTTAGGTATGATTGATTTTACGGCAGTTTTGACGCTGTCCCAATTTAGGAAGCTTTTTCTCGTTTGTCAGGACAGTAAGGTACCTAGAGTCGGTTCCAAAAGTAAATAATAATAAAATAAAAAAAACTCATCACTTCGTCACAAATGTTGAATCAGTGAAAAGGATAACGTACCTGTGGATGCCAATTAGTGTCACTTAAAAATTAATCTTAAAGCTGTTTTCAGACCAGCGCGATTTGTCGCGCGACGAGACACCGGTTATTGTTATACCGTGAAGTTTTGTATTGTTCGTGTCGCGTCGCGCGACAAATCGCGCTGGTCTGAAAACAGCTTTATACATACTGATCAATCCTATTAATATTATTAATGTGAAAGTTTGTATGTTTGTTACTCAATCACGCAAACACGGCTGAACGGATTTGGATGAAATTTGGCACACAGATAGATTATAAGCTGGAATTCTTTACCTGGTAGTACGTTCTAGTATGTTACTACTTTTCTTTAGTGAGTGGTTGCGTAAGACTTTAACCTGAAAAAATCATCACAAGTTACTAATCTCATATTAAAAATCATCACATTCACACTTTTCTTTCTTTATGTATCATCCGTTGGTTGCCTAAATATAAAAAAATAAAATAAAATGAACAGGGTATGTTTACACCTTTATCAGATACTCTTGCAGCAAACCATAGATGGTAGTTGGAAACACCGTTTAGTTTCAGGTAGTAACAGGGACACAATCCTCTGCCTTCCAGAGAACGGAGGTTCGGAGGAATGGAATCCTTCAACTTAGCGAAGAAGACTACTCGGATTCCATCTACTTAAATAAACCACAAAATAATTGAAAATTCGACGTACTTCTAATGCTGCGGTCCCACGGCCCGCTTTCTCACAGGCCAGATCGCGCTAGGCCAGGCCGACTGTACCGACAGGCCGTGGGATGGGAACCGCGCGCCGATCTGATGAGGCCTGCGGTGGGAATGCTCAGCACGGGCCGCGACAGGCCGCGACAGGCCGCGACAGGCCGCGACAGGCCGCGACAGGTCGTGGGACCGTGGCTTTACTTTTATTTGTTTATTTACTTGTTTCATGATGATAGTTTCAAAGTGAAAAGTACACATATTTAACACTTATTCTAGTGATCCATCCAACCCTAGTAAAACAATAAGTCTTAATTTCAAAGTTACTAATTAGCCAATTAGAAATAATGACCAAAGTTGAAGCTGAAACATTGTCATAACAATTACATAAATAATTGTTGTTGACTTACATTTATTTGCTTTTCTTTTTGTCACACTTTTTATACCACGTTTTCTTTTATGAAAGCAAAACGTGCGAGTGTGAAAAATGAGAGTGTTTTACGTGCTAGTATTTACTTGGCATTTTGTCCTAGTTTAATAAAATAAAATCGATCTGCCTAGTATTTTCCCAACTTTATTGGGGTCGGCTTTCAGTCTAACCGGATGCATCCGAATTCCAGTTTTTAACAATTATCGACTGCCTATCTGACCTCCACAACCCAGTTACTGGGTAAGTAACACGATAATACTTTGCCAAACTTTTGAGCTTCTGACCACCTGTAACGACTGTCAAAGAGCTACGAATGACAGCCGGGACCAACGGCTTACATGCTTTCAGAGGCACGGAGAGGTCTCGATAAGTAATGGATGGTCACCCATCCATGAACAGACCGCGGCAAGCGTAGCTTAACTTTGATAGAGCCATGCGGCTGTTATCATTTAGCCAGGAGCCCCTCAAGTTAAATAAAATAAAAGATACTTACATACATTTGAACTTAGAAGAAAATGGAAGAACCATTAAAAACAACAGTAGGAACTCTTCGAATTCTTTACGCCCTAGTCAAGTCGTTTTTATTCCCCGAAAGACTGACTAGTCCCTCGAGCTTTTCGTGAAAGTTCCAGAAATGTGTTTGAAATAAGAAGTAGGTATTTCAGCAGACAAATGATACAGATTTAATATGATTTTACCGCCTCACATTGTCATGGAAGCCATACTGTTTAATTCGGTTGAAAAATGACACACAGAAAAATAGCTCTTTATTGGAGATGAATAAGGGTGGTTTTGTCGTAAAGGTCTGAAAAAGGATTCTCACCAGATTTATTAGATGAAAAATTGGATTCTTTTTTTATTCGTTAGTTAATGGTTTCCTGGTTCGAATGTGTGTTTATGGTTAATGTTCTGAATTTGAAATAACTTTATGATGATAAAGTGAATGCATCGAATGTGTGTTTATGGTTAATGTTCTGAATTTGAAATAACTTTATGATGATAAAGTGAATGTATCCAGTATATTTTGAACGTGTGTAGGAATAATGTGTTATTTATAAGTTGCATGTTGGTGGTGTTGGTGTTTTCAATGGTGTCATATCCGCGTGACTTTAAAGTTGAATGAGAGGTTATGTCAAATAATATTAAATACAACATACAAAAAATATAAAAAAAAAAAACTCTCAACCACGGTTGTCTTAGGATTTTGACCCTTCATTGTTTCTGTATTATAAAACAGTGGACGTTTACGAGCTACGTACGTATCGTTATCGTTACGTGACGTTACGTATATCTACTTACGTATAGCTGCGCCGCGCGATTTCACCCGCATAAGTTCCGATTCCGTGAGAATATCGGGATAAAATTTATTTAATGTCGTAACCCAGGTCTTGGTCTACTCATGTACCAAATTTCACACAAATCTGTTGAGCCGTTTTAGCGTGAAACCGTAATAAAACAAATAAACAAACAAAGTCACTTATGCATTTCATTAATTCAATATTAGATACTAGCTGTTACCCGCAAAGGCCAGAAATCCAGAATTAATAGTCCTTGTCCTTCTCCAGGTCAAGGTCTAACCCTGTGCAAAATTTCATCCAAATCTGTTTAGCCGTTTTAGCGTGACATCGTAACAAATAAACACCCAAACTAACTTTCGCAAAAATAGAGAGAGAATAGTAGAATACTACGATAAGTATTCTACTATTATCTTCTTTTGCACCAATTTCTGATATAGTTACCCACTCCAAATCAGTATTATTGAAACAAGCTAACATTCTATCAGATTGTGGACATAACACTACTCGAATTACAAAAACTACACCTGTTGCTACCAACACTGGACAGTGTTTCGACACCAAATAAACCATCCACCCAGTTTAGGTGTTACGAAAGACAAAGCATGGCTGTACTACGAATCTGTTTTATTTACATACACGTTAACTACGGCCCTGATGCAATATGCAGGCGCGAATGATTTAAAGATCGTGCAAAAATGTAAACGATAAATGCACGTGAATTTTGACACATGAATGTTATTGCAATTTCGTAAGAATCGAAAATTGTTGAAGAATTTCGAGAAAGAATATTGGTTGAAGAGATGTTGATCTTTGGCGGTGCAGGTGAGTTCATTTGTGAGAAATATAATACTGCCATTGTTTTTTATTGTATAAAGACTTAACAACTTAAATTGCAGTACGATAACAGCGCAATATTTTGCAACAACGGAGGTGTAGATGCACACATCGTTCAGTGAATTATAATACCACTGTGTACTGCCGTGTCCTACCGTGACAGAGGAGCTCGTGGCTAAGTATTAACAGCCGCACGGGTCGATCTATCAGGCTAAGCTACGCTTGCCGGGGTTGGTCTGTGAATGAGTGACGATCTTTACATATCGATCAGACTCCTCCGTGCCTCGGAAAGCACGTTAAGCCGTTGGTCCAGCTGTCATTCGTGGATCTTTGACAGTCGTTACGAGTCGTCAGAAGCTCGAAAGTCTGACACCAGTCTTACCAAGGGGTAGCGTATTACCCAGTTACTGGGTTGTGGAGGTCAGATAGGCAGTCGCTCCATGTAAAATACTGGTATTCAGCTGCATCCGGTAAGACTGGAATCCGACCCCAACATAGTTGGGAAAAGGCTTGGAAGATTGATGGTGTACTACCGTGTCCGTTTACAATTTACAGTTTTGTATACTTTACATGGGGCTACCACCACGTCTAAAAGCAGTATTATTTTAATATTACTTTAGTGTGGGAAAGAGATGAAGCTCTACAGGTCGTATAGCACCATCTCTTCGGTCGTTCAATAAAATTGTCACTTACCTACCTACATACCTGTCAAAAACACTACTTGTATTTACATTTTGTTTTCCTAAAAATATTATTGAACACTATAATTATTATTTTTTCTTTTACGGTTTATTATATAAACATTTTCTTGTAAAGTATATAACTAAGGATACTTACTACTACTAAGTACTACTTACTTTGAGTAATTTATTTCTTCACCACTGCTCTCAAAACGGTGAAGGAAAACATCGTGAGGAAACCGGCATGTCTTAGAACCAAAAATTCAAAGACATGTGACATCTACCAACCCGCACTGGGCCCGCGTGGTACATTACGGCCCACTCTCTCTCTCAGAGAGGAGGCCTGTGTCTCGGCAGTGGGAACATTAAAGGCTAATTATGTATTATACACCATGAAATTTGAATCACAGTTTTGCTAGAACAAACGTTGTTCAGACCATGGTAAACAACCATTCTGTAACATTAAATAAAAAAAAAAAAAAACGTCAATGGTATCTGAAAAAACACAAAAAAGACTGATTTATTTATTTGCATTTCGGCCCGCATTGGCCGGACATCTTTGTAGTCCACGTGGACTCCTCATAACTCTTTTGAATGCCATATTGCTACCGCGATGAGTCCTTTGATGTTACGGTTAATGTTTGAACACGTTTGAGCAACATAAGACTTATTTGAGGACACCTAGTTTAGTTTGTTTTAATAACATTTTGGACGATATAGAATGGTAGTAGACCATGGTCTGAACAACGTTTGTTCTAGCAAAACTGTGATTCAAATTTCACGGTGTATAGGTTGATAAACGTAATCATTTATTTTAAAATACCGATTTTCTGACCGTCCATATCACCGCAATAGAGATAGAGAGTGAAATATTTGGTACTAGCTTTCGCCTGCGACTTCGCTCGCGCGGATGTCGGAATTTACCCGATGGGAAATGGCTGAGCAGTCCTACAGTGCGGCCGAGTTACTACCAGTCTTGTGGTATCTTATGATTTTCACTAATAACAATAACATTATTCTTGGATCTTCCAATAATTAAATCAGTATCTAAAATATTCCGATGAATATTCATTAAAATCTGCAATTTCAATTGGACAGACAGTCTTCTTAAAATAATCCAAGTATTGTATTTCTAACGGAAAATACAAGAACTAAAGTTATTTTTGTTTGGTGGTGTAGAATTTGAATTGTGATGAGGGGTGAATTTTCTTATTTCGTTTGGATTTCAGCCTAATCAACCCTAATGGAATACCCCGTCTTTCATTAAGGAGAACCCCTTACATTAAAAGTACAAACATAGAGCATTTGGGAATATTTCGCTTTTAACAATACACCTTTTCCACAGCTAATGTAAAAAAAATAAGTAGATAAATAAATAATTAAAATAAATAAATCTTTGTGCCAGTCAGTTATTGCAGGCTTGTTCCACCCTCTGCTGAACACGTCTCCTCAGATTTTTGCCATTTACATCTATGTAGTCTGTGCGAGTCTCTTCCAGTCTCATATACTTTTGGTACAGCTAAATGTATACAAATATTATTAAGAGGTAAAGTTTGTGAGGTTGTAGGGGGTATACTCATATTTATGATTACCGCTCAACGAGTGGGTAGTAAAATATAAATATCTAAAATATTACGCAGCGATGGCTGAAGAAAGTATTTCAAAGACGTACATTGCTACAAGGATTTTTCACGGAGGCGCTGATGGTAAAAAATTGAGAAGTTGTTTAGTGAATTAAATTTAAAAAACAAGATGGTGCGGTCGTAGTTTTCATTTTGGCCAAATGATCCGGCTATAGACAAGGCTGTGTCGGAGATCTTGACAGTTCTAAATTGCCCGTCAATCAATCAATCTGCCTAGCCTTTTCCCAACTTTTATGCAGGTGAATACCAGTTCGAGGAGCGAGTGGCTAAGTAATAACAAGCCGCACGGGTCGATCCATCAGGTTTAGCTACGGTTGCCGAGGTTGGTCAGTGGATGGGTGACCATCTTCACATACCGAGACCCCTCCGTGCCTCGGAAAGCACGTTAAGCCGTTGGTCCCGGCTGTCATTCGTGGATCTTTGACAGTTGTTACGGGTAGTCAGAAGCCCGAAAGTCTGACACCAGTCTTACCAAGGGGTATCGTATTACCCAGTTACTGGGTTGTGGAGGTCAGATAGGCAGTCGCTCCATGTAAAATACTGGTATTCAGCTACAACCGGTTAGACTGGAAGCCGACCCCAAGATAGTTGGGAAAAGGCTAGGAAGATTGATTGATGCAGGTCAATACCAGTATTTTACATGGAGCGACTACCTATCTGACCTCCACAACCCAGTTACTGGGTAATACGATACCCCTTGAAGACTGGTTGTCAGACTTTTGAGCTTGTGGCTACAGGTACCCAACGACTGTCAAAGATCTACTAATTACAGCAGGGACGACCGGGTTCGTGCTTTCCGAGGCACGGAGGGGTCACCCATCTACGAACCGACCGCGGCAAGCTGGTCTAGCTGTGCTGTAGCATGTGGCTGTTATTATGTAAATGCTCTAATTGAAATAAATGCTTTGGCTATTACTCTTTATAAGTAGTAATCAAACAGTATGAGTATGTACAAACAATTTCATGTAATATTGACATAATCTACTCATTACAATGTGTTTTTTTATGAGTTGTATTGCAATATGCGGTAATGGAAATTATTTTTGCATACGTACTAATATATAGAATCAAGTTTTTCTAACTGAACGTACAGCTGTGCTGCTGGGGAGTTTGTTGCGCCACTTCTTCTTCCCAGCTAAAGCACTAGGAAGTGGTGAAGGGCGGGCATTTTGGGGGAGTATCTTATGTAATTTTGATGTTCGAAAAGTGCTGATTCTCAGCCTAGTTTGAAGAAACGACTTTTGATTTTTTGAATTTCAACGAATTTGAAATATATTCTAATAGACTTATCAAGATAAAACTCAAAATAACTCAATACTTTTAGAGGGAGAGAGATAGTACCTATAACCATAGATATAACTAATGTTTTGGATGTTGCGGACCCCTGCTCAGTACATAACGGATCCAAAGGGATCAAAGCGATAAATCTGGGGCATGTGTGTGACGCCACATGAAAGAAAGTTCATGTAAATTAATCATGGTGGCCATGACAGAAAAACTCCATATCATAGATGCGTATAGGGTTGCCAGGTGTCCGGCCAAGCTATACACAGGTCCGGCCTGGCCGGCTCTTGTCAGGCTTTTGGTCAACCCCGCATCGCCAAAAGATCCCTCCTTATTGCTTGCTGTTTAAATTACTTTCAATGCGATGAAGAAGGCTGTTATTGATTGTTTTAGATACCTATCTACTTTCAATGTGAAGAAGTTACAAATTACATACTTTATAAGAACAAAATGTAATTCATTAAATTAAGAGTAGAGTAAAGGCTTTTGCAGACCAGCGCGACTTGCGACGCGACATGAACAATGATAATTCTAAGAAAATTTCACGGTATAACAATAACCGGTGTCGCGTCGCGCGACAAGTCGCGCTGGTCTGCACAAGCCTTAAGTCTCGAATGAATAATAAATAAAATACACAAAAAAAAGTTCTTTTTCTTTTTACCCGACTGCCCCAGAAAGAGGGTAATGTTTTTGGAGAGTATGTATTGCAGCATTGCGCTGCCGTTCAAGCCTCTTTTGTAGTTGTAAAAGTTTCATAAACTATTATTTCTTTTAAAAATTTCGAATTGAGTACATTTTCAAATTTTGAATTCTATATCGTTCAAAGTAAAACAATTTTTTTGACTTGCGTCATTCTATTGTGAGCCGCTCTGGACGATACGTCATGGTATAAAATAATTTTTCTCTGCTTCAAGTGTCGTGTTTTCAGTTTAAGACGCGGATGTAAAAAGATCACGATAGTATCTTTGTGCTAGCTGGCCGCAGTTTTGATGAAGCATATCGTGTTCATTGTGGTGTCTAGTCCTCAAGTTATACCTATAGTTCGTGCCAGCCAAGCGAGAATCTAGAACCACTATTTTTTGGTGAAGTATTTACTGTACAAACATGTGAGTATTCAACCAATTTCCCGTTTATCAAATCATACACTCTCGCGTCCCACTAATCGCGTAATCTAGCCTATGCCGTTTCTAAAACTCTCTCGTTTTCGGACCTTGGCAGATAACCAAGGCCGCAAGGCCTTTCCCGTGACTCCGTTCATTCCGGGTCATATCACATCAAAGATATTTTGAAATAGCACCCCCATAATCTACATCAATCATCCTATTAGATTTCCTCAGTTCCAAAATTCGCTGTTTCTTTCTTCTCATCTCACCACCTAATCCAAATTTACTCATCATAAATATTGTTTTTATTCATAACCCCTCATTTTCAGGCCATAATCATCGCGATACCCCCCTTAACAAAAAAGCTAAGTTTCAAAGTACGTAATTATATAATTTAAATCTATCGCAAAATCTGTTACAAACTCTTTTCGAACTTTCTCTATTATAAGGCCTCATTTTCATTTCACTAACTTTTTCTTCTTTTACACTATGTCACGTCATCACACTGACATTGTCATAAAAAAAAAACCAATATTAATAATACTAAATTATGTTAATTCGCTATTTAGTGATTTATTCGCCGATTTCTCGGTAAGTTTAATAATAATATACATTCCCAAAATTCTCTGTTTCTATACAATTCCGTTATCTGATGTAAATATCGTACATAACACACTAAGCATACTGTATCTACTTATATATTGTTTTTCTGTTTAATTTTACTCCGTAATTTTTCTTCTCTTCGCTGACCAATACGCTATGAGCGACCTTTTCGTTATGTTCCCTCTCTCCCTCTTGTAACCTCTGGGTTTGTTCGGAGAGGTAACTCATCGCTCAACTTTATTGTTGACTCTCAACAACTTTTTTAGTGAGTTTTGCTGTAACGGACGAATAGGTTTGTGTTCGACCTCTAGGAGTGTCTTTGAGGTACTCCAACCCTCCTTACTATCACTCCTCTGATCAGACTCTAAGCACTCTGTTAGCTGAAAGTCGGATCAGGAGGGATACCCTACAATTAGGGACATTAAAATACTGGTTTATAGCCCTTATTTTTGTAGGCTGGGGTATTATTTTTTCGGGACTTAGGTTTTTTCCTCTCGTAGCCTGGTCCTCCTCAGCTTATATTCGTTGATTACAACCTCTAGCCTCTTCTTTTATCAACATTGCCCTCTGAGCATGTGTCAATAATTAATTTTAACCTATACTTACATTCGCTTTTTACTTTAGTTTAGTTTCTTTATTTCGTCTAGAGTCTATTTCGCCATGGTATATTATCCCGTGAGTTATTTTAATTCTGTTAGGCTGTATTTTTCTTTAGTCGCGCACTTAGATTATTTTTTAGGTTTAGGTGGACGCTGCCTGAGCTCGCGTCGAGAAGGTTTAGATCTGGAACGTTCCGTATTTACTCTTTGTCGAATGCACTTAGTAGGCGCTCCTTAGGTTAGGTATTTTAATTCTGGTTTAGTCTTGTTAGTTGTTAGTTGTCTTGTAAGTATTTCATTTTTACTCTGTTACTCAGGACTTCCCCTAGCCTGGTCTCGTCTCCTCTTCAACTGTCACCCCTATAGGGGAGACATAATTTTTTCGGTTTTCCCTATAGGGATGTCAAGTGTCTTTAGTGACGACATCGTCTAGGGTTGTCAAAAATTTGTCGATAGGGTCGTGATTTTTATCGATGATGCCTTCCGTCTTTAGTGACGACATCGTTTAGGGTTGTCAAATTTTTTTATCGATAGTATCGATAATTTTTTTTTTTTGCTGGAAAGGGTGTATTGCAGCATTGCGCTGCCGTTCAAGCCTCTTTTGTAGTTGTAAAAGTTTCATAAACTATTATTTCTTTTAAAAATTTCGAATTGAGTACATTTTCAAATTTTGAATTCTATATCGTTCAAAGTAAAACAATTTTTTTGACTTGCGTCATTCTATTGTGAGCCGCTCTGGACGATACGTCATGGTATAAAATAATTTTTCTCTGCTTCAAGTGTCGTGTTTTCAGTTTAAGACGCGGATGTAAAAAGATCACGATAGTATCTTTGTGCTAGCTGGCCGCAGTTTTGATGAAGCATATCGTGTTCATTGTGGTGTCTAGTCCTCAAGTTATACCTATAGTTCGTGCCAGCCAAGCGAGAATCTAGAACCACTATTTTTTGGTGAAGTATTTACTGTACAAACATGTGAGTATTCAACCAATTTCCCGTTTATCAAATCATACACTCTCGCGTCCCACTAATCGCGTAATCTAGCCTATGCCGTTTCTAAAACTCTCTCGTTTTCGGACCTTGGCAGATAACCAAGGCCGCAAGGCCTTTCCCGAGACCCCCGTCCGTCGCCTGGACAGGATCCTGGCGTTCTCTACTCCCAGCCTGCGTCAACACAGACCCACGTCTTCTAGCCACGTCGGGTTTCTCCGCCAACCAAGGCGAGATCGTTCCGGGCAGCAGCAGGACGGCGCCCCGTACTTCAGGACTTCAGGATTCGTTGGCTATTAATCTCCATCGCATTAGTTTTAACTTTATTTTTGAATCTTAAGCTAGGCAATCCATCTACCGCGCTGAACCCAGATTTATTGCCGGTTTAATTGCTCTGTTCTACCTCGCGTCTCCGGGATTAAATTAGTAAAGGCCTATACGTATTTAACCCGCGTGCGATCGTACACTCAACCCTAAACCGCATAATTCTCCGTTCGGAAAATAAAAATCAACCGTAGTTATAAGCGGCTCGCAATCATACTTAAATTTATTTACCACGTTTTATACATAACTGTTTCTGTTTTTTTTCTTACTTTAAAAAAATATAATACAAATCATATTTAAAATCTCCTATTATTTTTTTTTCTTTGTATTTAGTTACCCTATGCTAGAGTGGGTTCGATTCTCACCAAGCATTCTTTTTAACAAGTGGCAGAAGCTGATTATTAATGCTACAGTATGTATGTATGTCTATTTCTTTGGCACGCTCTGTAGCCTAAACGGCTTGATGGATTTTAACATAGGAGGTGTCGTTAGATTCGTCTTAATCGTAGAAGTGATATAGGCTATATAATATTTATGTATTGCATTTAAGAAAAAGCAAGTACAAAAAAAAGGGAGGGGAAGGTTTTTTTTTAAATATATTTCAACAATATTGGTATCAAATAAAAGCTGGTAATGAGTCAATTCCAAATTAAGATATATTAATAAAACTAAAAAACTTGAAATAAAGAAAATTATTCAAAAAACAAAAAAACCGACTGCAAAAACACATAACTGAAAAGAGAAAAACAAGCATTATAATCTATAAGTAGAATTTTGGTATCGCAGGCACAATAATAATATAGCAATAATAACCGGAAATATGGTGTAACTTTTGTTTGTCCCCGCCTGCGATACCAAAATTCTATATACATTATAATTCTTGTTTTTCTCTTTTCAGTTATGTGTTTTTGGAGTCGCGTTTTTTGTTTTTTGAATAATTTTCTTTATTCTCTTTTCAGTTATGTGTTTTTGCAGTCGGGTTTTTTGTTTTTTGAATAATTTTCTTTATCTTTTAAAAACTATTGTCAGGCTTTCAGGGCAAAATCTCCGGCTAAATCTGAATCTGTGTCCGGCTTTCCTATTTTTGGGGCTGGCAACCCTAGCTGCGTAGTAACTCTGAGTGGATGAGTATAACTCCCGTAGTTTCGTGTTTGGAAAGAAAAATAAGGCGACGGCATCGGCAGTATTACTACCTCTTTAACATTTTTATAATCCTTTTGGTTGAGTTTAATTTCAAGTATTGGTTAGTAAACAGCTTGATGAAAAGGAAGTATATGATGATATTACAGTCATTGACAATCTGTATGATGTTATACATCGACGCGAAAACTGTTATCATGTACTGAATCCATGGTTAAAGTTTTCGCATTGCTATCCCTGCCACCCTGTATATTGTCTTTGGACGATGACAAATATTATATCGGTCTAAATCTACAAAATGAAAAAAGCATACATTTTGAAAGAACAATAAATTATACAACACAAAACAATAAAAGACTTGTATTTCTGCTTTACAATCCTCAACAACCCAGTATAGTAGAAACATCTGGTCCAAATAGTTTTGATCCAAATTATTACAAGTACACATACAAAATAATTGGTACTCAATAAAATGAAGTAATATAATCAAGAAGTTAGTCGACTTTCAAAATGCCCTCGTTTCGGAAACGGGCCAGTCAAAACAAGGTCCATCGGTTCCTTCCTTTCTAAATGCGTGATAGTCCCATCGCAAGGTCGAGTCATATGACCAGCGTTGAGCTGGTGGCGCGACTTATAAGCGGAGAGAGATTTGGAATAGTCTCGAAAAGTATGTAATGTAGCGTAAAAAAAAATAACATCAGGAGCGTATCGTAGAAAGATACAAAAAAAGGAAGCCAGAAGTATAATACTTCTGGCTGACTCTGACTTACATATGAGGACTGTGTTCTTTTCACGACACGTTGTGCACAATTATTGAGCAGTAACCTAACAAAAAGTACTAGGGTTGCATGAATTCAACATAGTATTTTAGAACGTACGTAGAGTACCTTTTCATATATAGCCTATGTCCATCTGGAATATTGTACCTTTCAAATGGTGACGGATTTTTCAAATAGGAGCTGTGGTTTCGAAGATTACCATCCACATAATTATACAAAAACTCACAAAATTCGTACAGATATTAAAATATAGATTAACATAAAACGGCCAAGGCCAATTACATTATAGTGAAGACAACAACGAAAATATAAAGTACATATATACACGACAGTCATACGCTCATGTCACAATACTCCAGACAAGTAGACAATAAAATTTCTTCCATTCGTCCACGAGCACATCACAGTCAGGCTAAGCATCCAAGAGAGTGAGTGAGGGATAGGGTACTGGGCTCGAGCGACGATAGTTGATAGTTAGTATTTTTAGTAGTAGAGCTAGTGCTGTTTTAGTGGATTTATTGGTTGAAACGCTTTTGGGCCGAATAAGTATATATATTTAGCACCACAAGTCTTTTGTAGAATGTTGTACACTCGTCTATTAAAGGGCCGTTTGTTTCCAGATTTCCCAGATTATTTCTAGCATAAAATACTCAAATATACTAAATTAGACCGCTCTGCGCTCATGGCTTAGACCAACCACAACCCATCAAAGCGCTCGCAGAAATAGTATAAGCGCACCGCTTGGGAGTTTCCCACCATTGTGGCCGCAAACGAGGCATTGTGTGCCCACCTTGGCCCAATCTGGCCGAGCTGATGATAACTATGATCAGCAGCTATGCTATCCACCAGCCATGGTCTCAGGAAGTCGGATTCTTTGTTAATTAACGGATTCTTGTACTTCAAGGGACTATTATACTGAGTGATAACGTAACGATTAGATTAGTGAGCTCTGAGTAAAAAAAAATCGAGTAAGTAACTTTTTATTTTTCTCATAGGTAGTGGTGAAAAATAGTGTGTATCACTCGGGGACAAAATATTATCTGGAAGAACAAAATATTACTTTGTCCCCTTGTAACACAAATAACTATTTTAATCTAAACATCTACAATAGGATAGCACTGATCTCGCGAAAGATGTGCTCAGTCAATAGGATAGCACTGATCTCGCGAAAGATGTGCTCAGTCAAGGAACTCGAGAGCAATGAATCCGGGTCACTTAAAGAATCCTAAAAATCTCGGAAACTAAAAATGCTAGGTTAATGCAATAAATTGTATTTAATAGACAATGTAATACTCCTTAAATGAAGGTATTAAAACTTCTTAGTTATTGTAAAGTTATATCATAAAAAAATCAAATTTGAAAAAGGGCCACTTTCGAAGATGGAACTACGAAATTACAGCATTTGGTTTTGCTTTTGTTTGTAATCTGTCATTTATGTGGGTACATAAACCATGTTGATAGTGCTCTATATTCATTATTCAAGCTGAAATTATGTCGCTTACGCCTGAAGAATGCACCAGAATACTTACAATGCTGGAAACCGGCCGGAGTCAGCGCGATACAGCCAGGACTGTCGGTGTGTCGCTGTCAACAGTACAAAGAGTTCTCCGACGTTACGAAGAAACTGGTTCTAACCTACGCAGACCAGGAACGGGCAGAACCAGGTGTACCACAGCACGAGAAGACCGATACTTGGTGAACACCATGCTTCGAAATCGCTTTCTCACAGGAACTGAACTCACAAATCAGTTTCGACGCCTCGGAGGAAGTAACCCAAGTGCATGGACAGTAAGACGTCGGCTTGCTGAATCTAACTTAAAACCCCTTAGACCTGCAAACGGCCCTTAACTGGAGCGTGGGCATCGTATTTCAAGACTAAGATATGCCCAGAGCCACGTAAATTGGAGTATTGAAGATTGGTCAAAAGTTATGTTCTCCGACGAATCAAAATTTATGCTCTACAAGCACGATGGAAGACACAGAGTGTATCGAAGACCAGGGGAAAGATTCAAGCAAGCATGCATCGAAGAAAAAGTAGCCTACGGTGGTGGGTCTGTACTTGTGTGGGCCGGAATTTCTTCTGAAAGTCGCACAGAGCTGGTGATCATAGAAAACGGCTCTTTAACTAGCGTAAGATATGTGGAAGAAATCCTCAATGATCACGTTGGTCCATTTATGGTCAATTTAGGTGAGGATGCTATATTTATGCATGACAATGCCCGACCTCATACAGGTAGGATTGTGAATGACTACCTTCAAGAGATGAACATTACTCGTATGGAGTGGCCAGCGCGCAGCCCGGATATCAACCCGATCGAGCATGCTTGGGACGAGCTAGGCAGATGCGTAAAACAACGAAACCCTCCCCCAATCACGCTTCGTGAGCTCAAAATTGCTCTCACAGAGGAATGGGAGAATATTCCCCAAAATCGTATAAGGAACTTGGTGTACAGCATGCCAAACCGCGTAAACGCAGTAATGGAAGCACGAGGAGGCAATACGAAGTATTAAAATTCAAGAAAATCGTAATAAAGTTCAAAAATTTCATGTTTCCTATTTTTGTTTTAAGGAGAGATCAGCAGTTTTTTTCTTTATGTAATTTTGTGTTAATAAAATGTATGGTGACTCATATTTTTTTTACTTTCATTTAAGGAGTATTACATTGTCTATTAAATACAATTTATTGCATTAACCTATCATTTTTAGTTTCCGAGATTTTTAACATTCTTTAAGTGACCCGTATTCATTGCTCTCGAGTGTATTAAGAACCTTAAGGTTCATTTTTACTTGCACCTTATTATTTTACCGACTACGTATTGACAACATTTTAAATGAACATTACAATAGGTATGTTGACTGGAGAAGAAAATAGTAGATTGTTATACAAGGAGCTAAAATGACCCATTATAACGAGGTAGTTTTACTCCCGAGCTTTAGCGAGGGAGTAAACAGAAACCGAGGTATAATGGGTTTTTAGCGCCGTGTGTTACACTTTACTTTTCACTACGATTGCGAGAAAATAAAATAATAATTATTTATTAAAAATTATTTATTTTCCTTTCTCTTCCATCTGCAAATTAGGGTCTCCATTCTCACTAGATGATGACATTTTCACTGTTGTAAATTATATTAAGGTCACCAATGCAATTTATAATAATTGGAGAAAAATCATAAATATACCTATCTTACCTATCTTACCTATCTTACCTATTTCACCTATCTCACCTATCTCACCTATCTCACCTATCTCACCTATCTCACCTATCTCACCTATCTCACCTATCTCACCTATCTCACCTATCTCACCTATCTCACCAATCTCACCAATCTCACCTATCTCACCAATCTCACCAATCTCACCTATCTCACCTATCTCACCTATCTCACCTATCTCACCTATCTCACCTATCTCACCTATCTCACCTATCTCACCTATCTCACCTATCTCACCTATCTCACCTATCTCACCTATCTCACCTATCTCACCTATCTCACCTATCTCACCTATCTCACCTATCTCACCTATCTCACCTATCTCACCTATCTCACCTATCTCACCTATCTCACCTATCTCACCTATCTCACCTATCTCACCTATCTCACCTATCTCACCTATCTCACCTATCTCACCTATCTCACCTATCTCACCTATCTCACCTATCTCACCTATCTCACCTATCTCACCTATCTCACCTATCTCACCTATCTCACCTATCTCACCTATCTCACCTATCTTACCTATCTCACCTATCTCACCTATCCTACCTATCCTACCTATCCTACATATCCTACCTATCCTACCTATCCTACCTATCCTACATATCCTACCTATCCTACCAATCCTACCTAAGAACAGAGACTTTTTCGTCTTTGGGTGGTAGGCTCGTTGGAAACAGACAAAAATTTAAAAAAAATTACTTTAGCCCCTAGAGGATGAAATGCTATTTTATCTTCGCTCTGGTACGCTACAATGACGGATTTTTTGAGCAAGAGAAGTGAAAACACTTTTTAGTTCGTCAGTCAGACAATAAAAAAATATTAGACACGTATTTTTTGCTTTATCATATTCATAAAAAATGGTTTAGATAAAACGCATTGAAGTTGGGGAGTGGGGGGGCTCGCAAATTAATAAATGATTATGATTATAATTTTTTGATTAAGTAAAAAAAGGAAAAATACGTGTACAATATTTTTAGTAATATTTATGTGCAAGACAAAAAAAAAAATTGTCGACATCCCTGTTCGAAAAGATGACATGCGACAACTATGTACTATGGGCAGGGCACATTGCTCATAGAACTACAGATGGCCGATGAGGCCGAAAGGTTCTGGAATGGCGACCGCGTACCGGAAGAAAAAGCGTTGGAAGGCCTCCCACAAGATGGACCGATGACCTTATGAAGGCCGCAGGAATCCGCTGGATGCGGGAAGCACAGAATCGGTCGAAGTTTCGATTTGTTTGAAAATCGCTTAACATTTTCGGTCTTTGACCTTGACCATTGTATTGTTTTCTACAGAATTAATCAAGAACAAGTACAATAATAACATAACAGAAGTTCCTATCAAATAGAACAGTTCGTTCTAAAGCCCTTTAGTGTATATGAGCAGCAAAGAGGTACTTGGCATTTACGACTAAGTTAACTGCAGCCATATTACCCAGGAGGTCATTTTGCCAAGAATCTCGACAATGTTCCTAATATTAACTTTACAGTTTTAATTTTCTTTACACCGGTTAATGGACGTGACCTAGTTTCGCTCTTTATAATTGTTTCTTTTTAATTTTAATAACGCTTTTAATATTTAGTGCCGGAAACAAAAAGAACATGTTTTGAATTCCTTGCACCGTTAAAAGATGTAAAAAAAAGCTTTTTGCTTCACACAGGGGAAATAAAATTACTGTGCAAAACGTTCATATTGTGAAGTATAAATAAAATATTATTTATAAATATAATCTCCGGTGCGTATACGGCGTCTCTCCACAGACAATGACCCACCTTCCATCTTGCGCCGCATGCCCTGTCACCTGCACACATGAGGACCCAATGGCTGCGTCAGTGAACGGTATTAGTGTTGCTAAATTATGGGGCAAACAAATTTAAAAATAATATTTTTTACGTACCCATTATTGATTTTGCCATCGACACGCTTAGAAGAATAAAATGCGACTGTTTGAAATTGTGAAACCATTCTTTTCAACGAATAAATTCCGCTATCCATCTTCATAATTATTTACAAACAAAAACATAATTTTATTTGATTCACAATTTTATCGAACCCCACCACGTTTTGAAATTGCACAAAGGGTTTTCGAATATCTCCCCAGTATACGACTCGTATTCTTGGAATAAAGTAGTAGTATAGGCTTTACTTCATTTTGTGGTATTTACATGAGACAATTTTCAGCGTACTCCGTACTGCCCTTTGTTTTTTAATCGGCTTTGAATCTTTCCATCCTGCATGCATTTTACAATATTTGTTATTGGGAAATAATAATGGTTCCGAAAAACAAATTAATCTCCAGCGATCTGTGGCCGACTATTATTCTAATTAACCAGCGTTATAATGAATTACCGACAAAAAACCCAAAACATAAACGAATAAAAATATCCAATTTAACAACAATTGCATGTTCAAATTACATTTTCTCCTAAAAAATGGATCTTCGAATAACCAAACTAAACTTCCAAAAAGAACCTCCGACAAAATTACTAAGTTACCGACAACAGAGGTTTTGTCAAAATAATCATAAATTTTTACAACTTGCATGAACTGTTTTAATTTCTATTGTTGGTTATCAAATTTATTTTTTAACTCTCAATAATGATGAAAATACCTCAACTGTTCGGCCCGCGCGATCGGGTTCGGGTCGCAAAATTCAACATATTTTTTAATTTAATTAGTTATTGTACGAATTTCACTCCTAGGTGGTTCCGTTTTGCGTTCAGACAAAGTGACAGCGGATTTTAATGGTTTTTAGTAGTATTAGTGTAAGTTTTTGAATTTTTGCAAACCGAATCGGGGCACCTCGACTTTACGTAGTCTTTTTCTCCTACCCCTAGAGTGTATATAAAAACCGGAGGCGCGGAGGGAGAGCAACCCCCGCCCGCTGTAACAAAGGATAGGAATGGGTGCCTATCCTTTGATACATAAGCGCGAAGGGGTTGCACTTCCCGCAGCGCCGGAGACGATGCAGAAGCAACTTAGGCGCCGAGAAAAAAATCGCCAAAATAAAAATAAAGGTACTGATATCGAAGCAGTGGTAAGTCAAATTCATGATATATGATGCAAGTAAAAGTTATTGTTACAAGTACATTTTTATATATTTTATAAGTTTCTGTATAACCACTCAGAATGATATTTTCAGTCAGTAATAGCACCACAGTCTATGAAATATGAAAGGTAATTTATGAATTAATAGTAGGCAAGTAAAGATAAAAATTACAAAGCATAGTTTTCAGTAGAACGTAATTTATGCTGGTAGAAAAGTATTATCGCAATAAATAGTCATGTTTATTTTTCGAATATTTCAGTATCTCATTCGGTCGTTTCGTCATTTTTATTCGGACAAAAGTAGTCGGAAAGTTAGTATTTTAGGCAGTAGATTTAATATTTTGAGTAAAGACAATTCTTCTTTTTTTGTCGGAGCTTTTATTACTACCCTTTGTTATCTCTTTTATATTCAAAAAATTAGATTTACGCACATTTATTTAAGTTACACGTCCAAGATCACAGAAATTCAAATATGTGTACCAAATTTTAACTAAATTGGTCCAGTAGATTCGGGGTAAATTGGCTGTGACAGACGGACACACCGCCAGCCAGCCAGACAGACACACGAGTGATCCAATAAGGGTTCCGTTATTTCCTTTTGTGGTACGGCACCCCTAAAAAGTGTGCATCATTAGAAGCGCAAAAAGTTTTAAGAGGATCAGTTAAATTAATTCCTATAAGCACGGTGATGGCGTGGGTGAATCAGTGACAGAAACACGATACTTGAATCACGAACAACAGTTTAATAATACGTCACAGCTTAAAGGTCCTTAGCAACACAATCTTTACTTATGTTTAGTTTTTTACATGTTTTGGCGGGAGCGAGCGAGAGCCGCGGACAGAACGATATGTTACGTGCGCGCGTCGGAGCGGGCGTCGTACGACTCTCTTGCGGGCCAGGAGGGGCGCCGCTGGAGGCGCGCGGGGAGCGCGCATGCGCGGCGCTCGGCTGATGTTGGCTTAACCCTGCGGCAGCGCACCGTACATGGTTCAACCCGAAAATGCGCGTTATAGTCTCCCCCTCTAACCCGAACGAACGCCCTCGTGTTTGGGTTAGCGTTTACGAGGCCTCCCCCTCTTACGTTTCTCCTGTACTGGAGCTTGGATACGACCAACGAAGGGAGTCAGTACAGAGGCATGGTACTTACCTAACACCTTACCGTCGCTGAGGCGCTCTAGGATGTATGTAGTGGGACTGACCACAGCCTGGATCTTGTATGGTCCGTCACGGCGAGGGATGAACTTTGACGTCTGCCCTCTGGCGGTGTCATTAGCCCCCTGGGTTTTCAATAGCACTAGATCACCAACCTTATAATCCGGAGCCGGTCGACGATGTTCATCGGTGTACTTCTTATGTGCCGCCTGGGCACTCTCATAGACGTCACGAGCGTCTACGAGTACCGACGAAATCTTCTTAAGAAAATTAGTAATGTCACCTACATAGTTATCGTTCTCGATAATGGTGCGCATCTCTGACATGACATCTGCTGGCGCGCGCATATCTCGCGCGAAGTTCAAATAGGCAGGCGAGTAGCCCGTTCCAGATGTGACTGCCGAGTTCATGGCGAAGCGGACTGCAGGTAAGTGGATATCCCACGTATCATGGTCTTTACCTACCAAAATCGCCAGCTGCGGCTTGAGGTCTCGGTTTTTACGTTCCACCGGGTTCGCCTCGGGGTGGTAAAATGAGGTAAGTGATTGTGTAATTCCCATCGCGTGGCAGGTCTGCTGCATTACCTCACTTATAAATTGGACACCGTTGTCACTAACAAGGCGCCTGGGGACTCCGAACCGTAAGTATACTTCTGATACAAGTACCTTCGCGCATTCCTCACTGGTAGCTGAAGCAAGGGCGAACAGCTCCACCCAGCGCGTGCAGGTGTCCTCGACTATCAGGATCCATTTGTGTCCCTTCGCTGTTTCAGGAAGAGGACCGAACAGGTCCACGGCTAACACCTCAAATCGGCGTGTAGAAGCGGGCGTCTGCAACAACCCAGCTGGTTTTCTAGTGTCTGCCTTATAACGCTGGCAAGGTACACAATTTTTAACGTACTGCGTAACGTAGGAACGCATTCCCGGCCAGTAGTACTTACCGACTAAGCGTTGCAGCGTACGTTCCGCGCCCATGTGACCAGCAGTGGGTGCATCATGGTATTCGGCCAATACTTTGGCGCGTTCCTGTTCTGGGACCACCAGACTAGCGTCGTCGTGCTCCTCGTTCTCAGGACAATATCTATACAACACACCTTCGGCGAGTACATACCCTTTGTTTGCCCATACCCTCCCCCTAGAGGGATCGTCAGATTCAAGAGCTTCGACGATCTTACTTACCTCCGGGTCCTTTATTTGGTTCTCGCGCAGGTCCTTCAGACTGCGAGAGGGCACGTCGACCGCAGCGCAGCATAGGTCACAATCGGCGTCTTCGGCGACATCGGCGCATGCCGGACGTGACAGAGTGTCGGCTATAACATTGGCCTTACCTGGTGTGTACTCTATTTTCAGGTTATACTCCTGAAGGCTCAGGGCCCACCTTGCTAGGCGGCCGCTCGGAGACTTCATACTCATCAGCCATCTAAGCGGCTGATGGTCTGACTTGATCACGACTTCAGCGCCATCTATGTATCCCCTAAACTTGGAAACTGCCCAGACAACGGCTAGAGCCTCCCTCTCCGTCGTGCTGTAGTTTCTTTCAGCCGGGGTTAATAGTCGACTGGCGTATTCTATTGGGCGCTCGTCGGTCCCCTCCCCCTGGAGGAGAACCGCCCCGAGAGCATACCCACTGCTATCGGTTCTGAGGACGAAAGGCAACGTCGCATCAGCCTGACGCAGGATCGGCGCCGATACTAGCAGTTGCTTGATCGTCTCGAAAGCTGCCTGCTGGTCCGGGCCCCATTTCCAAATACTTACCTTTTTCAGCAGCATTGTCAACGGTTTGGCGACCTCTGCGTAGTCAGGGATGAAGCGCCTGAACCAGCTGGAGGTCTGCAGGAAACATTTCAGATGTTTTACGTTCCGAGGCGTCGGCATGTTCACGATTGCTGCGGTCTTCCCTGGATCGACGTGAATACCACCTGGTAAGATAACGTGCCCTAAGAACTTTACCGATTCCCTCGCGAAGTGACTTTTCTCGCGGTTAACTCGAAGGTTGAACAAGGCGAGTCGATCAAACGTGGAGGTGAGGTCGGCGAGGTGCTTCTCGAAGGTCTCATCGGACATTATCAACAAGTCGTCTAAATATGCTAGAAGAGTGGTACCTGGTAAATTCGACTTGAATCTGTCAATCAGCCTCTGGAACGTAGTGCCTGAGTTGCGCAAACCCATTGGCATGCGTTTGAATCTGTAAGTGCCGAGCGGTGTCGTGAATGCTGTCTTGTCCTTATCATTAGGGTCGACGTTCACTTGAAAGTAGCCAGCTCGGAGGTCAAGTGTAGTCATGTACTTAGCCGTTTTTGCGTCGTGAAGAATGTCCTCGATCCTTGGGAGAGGGTACCGGTCAGGCTCGGTGACAGCGTTGAGCTTGCGATAGTCAACACACAGTCTGAAGCTGCCGTCCTTCTTCTTTACAAGCACGACGTTTGATGCCCACGGCGACTCGCATTCCTCAATGACGTCAGCGTTGACGAGTTTGTGCAGCTCCTTCTCGAGTGCCTCTCTCTTAGGCGGCGACAATCTATAGGGGGGAGAAGCCAAAGGTTCCTGTGTTTCGCTTACCTTAATCTTATGGACAGCGAAGTCTGTAGGAGGTCCAGCCGAAGCGAACTGAGCGACTCTGCTTTGCAAGAACTCGTTGAGTGCGGCCCTGTGCTCCGGTGACAAGCTCGTACCTTCATCTTGGCGCAGTGATACGTCGCAGATCTCTGCTCGCATCACGGCCGCGCTGTTCAATACATAAGATCGCAAAAACGGGAACCGGTCTCCTGGACTATCTGCAAAATGCCATGACTCCTGGGCTATGTCTAAAACAATAGCCGCGTTAGCAATAAAATCACGACCTAAAAGTGTTCTGGTGTTATCACCAGGAAGTACCATAAACTCGGTGTCGACTCTTCGACTATCCAGAGTGACAGGTACGGTAGCGGTCTTCACCATTTTTCTATGACACGAGCCATCGGCGAGCCCGATATAACGCTCCGTTTCTTGGAATTGAACGCCGTTATTCACTAACAACGAATACAATAATGGGCTAGCAACACTGTGCGTAGCCCCGGTATCGACTATCGCTACCCCTTCCTTACCTACTACGCTTATTGGTATCAAAGGATGTGGCGTCGATGTCGCATAGAAGTCACCTTTTACGACATTAAAATCGGACGGTTTGGTGGGCGCGGGTTTAATCGAACAAGTTTCACACTTCGACTTGACCACCCCTGGCTGGCCGCATCCATAACAACGTATCGGGTTAATACATTTACCATCGCTAGTACCTACTTTATTAGTTTTGTTGTCACTATTGCTATCGACTTTATTGGCCTTACGACATTCGTTAGCCGCGTGACCGAACGCTTTGCAAAACGAACATCTATTGCGATTTCGTTTCGAGGTTTCGTTCGAGTTAGTGGCGAGTTTGGAACCTGAGGTTGCGCTCGGACTCGTAGTACCGCGGTCGGGAGCGGTAGGTACATTCGGGTTATTCGCGGAAACGATCGAGTTTTTTAATTCCGTTATCGAATCTTCCACGAGTCTCGCTCTCTCTAACAAAATGATCAATATCGCTAATAGTGTCTCGTGACAAACGTTTACGTATTCGACGATGTAATAAGCCGTACACAATATCCACTATCATCACGCTTGGTACAACGTAGGGTAACTGAACTAATAAAGATCGTACCTTTGATATAAAAACTTCGGCGCGTTCACACTCACTTTGTTCACGCGTAAATACCTCGCGCAGTACCCTGTACGCGGGCTTTTGCACGCCGTAGGCAGCGCGCAGGCGCGCGAGCGCGTCTGGCCACGAGCCGACGCAGGCCCGGGCGCCGCGCCACCACACCGCCGCGTCGCCGCTCAGCAACATGGAGAGGCCGCGTAGCGCGTGGTCGTCGGTCACGTCGGCGCACTCCTTGTAAACCTCCACTGCATCGATGAACGCCTCCAGTACCTCGGTGTCGCGTGACTGCCCGTCGAACCTCGCGGTGCACTTTGAAAAGTTACCGCCGTAGGTCGCGGGCGCGTTCGCCATGGGCGATGCCGCCGGTGTCGACGCGACTGGATTCCACTGGTTGCCATGATGTAGAGATCGTAACGTTTCCGCTAGTGTGCGGTTGGTCTCCGCCTGCATCCTCGCGAAGGACTCCATCATGGTGGACAGCAGCCGCTCGGTGTTGAGTGCTGCGGCGGGCGCGCCGGTGTGGGCCCCGCCGAGCGTGTGCGCGAGGGCGGCGCCTGCCTGGGCGCGCATCTCCTCGGCCGCGTCGGTTGAGACGCGTGCATCAGTACCGGCGCGCGGCTCCTCCACCACCGAGTCGCAGTCCGCGTCGGAGTAACCGTCACTTCCTTGTTCCTCCGCCTTGCCGACCATCGCTGCTCGGGTTGCCCGTGTCGTTCGTGGCATTGTAATGTCTCTGTCGTCACTGAAGATGTTAGATGTCTCTGTGTTCACTGCACTTCACTGGGTTCGTTTTGCCACTGTTATCTAAAACATGGCCGCGAGTTGGGCGTCACTATAAGCACGGTGATGGCGTGGGTGAATCAGTGACAGAAACACGATACTTGAATCACGAACAACAGTTTAATAATACGTCACAGCTTAAGGTCCTTAGCAACACAATCTTTAATTATGTTTAGTTTTTTACATGTTTTGGCGGGAGCGAGCGAGAGCCGCGGACAGAACGATATGTTACGTGCGCGCGTCGGAGCGGGCGTCGTACGACTCTCTTGCGGGCCAGGAGGAGGGGCGGGCGCCGCTGGAGGCGCGCGGGGAGCGCGCATGCGTGGCGCTCGGCTGATGTTGGCTTAACCCTGCGGCAGCGCACCGTACATGGTTCAACCCGAAAATGCGCGTTATATTCCTTTTTTTACTTGTGCAAAGTTTAATAAATAAATAATTAGATTAGAACTCTAAAATAAATAATCCATTGTCAAAAAATCTAGAGCAAACAAAAACTAACCTTTAGTGGCATGAGGAACACGGTGTAAAGTTCACTCATCCACCATAGAAAAGGAAGGATCCTCCGACCGGACGGGTGTTATGTCTGGCGGGTCTTATCTATGTCGTTTGCGCGGTAAACTCTAACTGCGCGATGCAGGATTAGTGTGACGTCATGTCTTTGATGCGTAGTTCGTATGTGGCGGTGTAACCGCTACAAACCGATGTAATATTTTGTATTCAAAGGAATTTCAGTGAGTAAAAGGAAAATAAGTGCCAATAGAATCGTTTATCGTTTGATGATACATTTCTTACAGATAAGATTATATTAATAAAAAGTTGACTTAGTTATTAACTCATACTAACAGTTATTATTTAAGGATGTTCTTCTGAAATAAAATGATTCTTATTACTTATTATTTTTACGTCTCTGATATTTCTCGGGGCTCTGGGGTCCCGGACCTTTGTAAGGCGTAGGATAGGCTGTAGCCAACTCGCAGAGGCCATTCAGACGCTTTTAATGAAAGGAAACCTATATTAATACGAGTATCGCTTAGGAACATTAGTAAACGAGATAATATTTCTAAGAAGAAGTATTGAGGATCGAATTGAATAACTTCTGACAATTTTCCTGAATGATATTTTGGTAAGTATACCAAGAAGGCTATATTATATAGTCAGTATATTATCGTCAGTCAATCCAATAAACTTAATTTTCAAGATTTGACCAACTATCCTCTTGATTTTATTATGAACATGTCCTGAGAGTACAGTTTCTTGCCAGCTCTTCTCATAGGAAACGACCAACTGGAACCATGCACCTAGCTTCTGACGTTTCATATGTGCCCATGTAGGTTTATGTGAAATAAAATGTTTTGGTATTGATTTTGAGAAAGTCTGAATATTTATTTATTTAATACCTTATAGCACACAAATAAATGTATTCTCTACCAGTCAACTCTACCTTTGGGTGATGCAGGGACAAACAGAACAAAACAAACTGAGTATATACGTGGATGACTATATAAAGGATTAGAGGAAGACCTACGGGATATTTCTGTTACACACTTTCAATGGCAATGCCTTTCATTTTGACAGTTCACAAACATTCATTGCAAAAAATTGAAACATATGAAGCAATGGATTAGGAAATTCCTTTAAAAACTTTCGGATTGCGATTAAAAGTGTGTTATGCAATTAGGGTGCATAGAGGCGAACGATAGAATTTGTGTTAAAGATGCAATATGCTAGTTTAATTCTGTCTAGTAGTTGCAGATAATTTATACCTCAAGGAACATATTTTTTTAAAAATTACAGTCCTTTCAGTCAGTTTTGTCAGTTTTTTATTACAATGGTTATAATAATGAAACTGTGGCGGGATCTACATCGCCACATGCGAACCACGCATGAAAGACGTGACGTCACAAGAAAACCCTGACTTCACAGAAATCCTGCATCGCGCATTTAGAGTTTACCGCGCGAAGAACATATATATGACTATCCGACATCAACGGTCGGGCAGTTGCCTGCCAGACGCGACAACCGTCTGGTCGGATCCTCCCTTTTCTTGATGATGAGTGAACTTTACACACTGTTCCTCAAACCTCTAAAAAACTGAGTATGTATAGTTTAATTTTTTAGTCAACAATAACTTTATATTCAAAACTAATACTACTAATAAACTAATTGGCTTTACACACTGCTGGGCCTAGCTATCTCTTTTCTTGTGCCATTGGACGTTCCTGTGCCAGTCTCTTCCAGGTTTTTCGCTATGGCAAAATTATCTTCTGCCCATCTCACCAGCGGACAACCGACACCTTGTCTTCCAGTCCTTGGACGCCTGTCGGTGACAGCTTTACTCCATCTGCATATTATAGTGCATGCCCAAATAAAGAGATCGTTTTGCCTGCGTATTGTAGTATAAGTTAAAAATCCAGTTTAATATAATTTTTAGTTTGGTGAAACTTATACACAAAGTTACCTTATCGTCAGTTCCTGGACTATTAGGTAATTTACTTGTACAGTTATTTATTCATATACTAAACCAAGGATATCATTTAATTTAAACATGAATAGCGAACTGATTACTGATTCAGTTTGAGGCTACCCTCGGCCAACTTAGTTGGGGCCCAGTTAGGCTCCCTGGGGCACGTCAATCAGTTTCGTGCAACCCCGAGAGGAGTACTTTGTGAAGTAATCCGATTACATGACGAATATTGATAAGTTAGTCGTTATATAATATTTATATGTCGATTATACGAGTATACGTAGTACATACATAATCAGCCTATAGTGTTCCCACTGCTGGGACTCAGGCCTCCTCTCTGTGAGAGGGAGTGGGCTGTAATCTACCAGGCGACCTCAGTGCTTTTTGGTAGATGTCACGTGTCTTCGAATTTTTGGTTCTATGACATGCCGGTTTCCGCACGATGTTTACCTTCGTTTTGAGAGCAGTGGTGATAAAATAATTTACACAAACTAAAGCGCCTGTCTGGGTTCGAACCTATGACCTCGTAAGTCGCGGCCGTTATCACTGGACCACCACATCTCTACGATCGATTGTAAGAATAATAACTACATCAAAGCGTATTGAAATAGGTACACTTGCGGAAGAAAAGGCAATTTTCAACTGCAATTATTTCCCGCTTTTATTCATAAGGCTCCAATGCGCTGTCTGGAAAAAGGTAGTGTCATGCGCGGTGCAAGTAAAATTGATCATCTCTGAGTAAACTTTTGTTGCTCAACCTTTTCTTTCCGTGACTGTTCACTAGCGATACAATAAATACCATTACAAAATGACGTGTAGGAAGAGCACGTGAACGATGTCAAAATATAATTAGATAGATGGAAAACTGCAAGAGCTTATAAGCCCTTTACGCGAGCCGTCCACCGCGAGCTAAACTAAGTTAGTTTGCCAGTTTTTCATACATGTGGGTGGACGTACATACATGTATGAAAAACTGGCAAGCTAAACACGGCTTTAGAAATTGGAAGAGAGAGAATTTTATCCTTGTAGACGTGACATCAATTCTGGTTGCATGGCAAATGAAACGAATCAAAAGGAAGTTAATACCCTCCTACATTTCTTTTTGCATTGGACGAAATTAGGTACCAACTTAGTAACCTAGTCTTCTTCTTTTTCGTGTGGTTATTGACTAACCTGGTGTCAGAATTTTTATACCGCCTATAAATTGGCCTCTGACTCTTGGCTTCACATGACGTCGAGACATGTCTCAGGCATGGCCGGTTTCCTCACGATGTTTTCCTTCACCGTTTTTGAAGCAAGTGATATTATTATACAATGCTGATATGAACCAGAAAAATCAAAGGTGCGTGCCTTGGGTTCGAACTCGAGAGCTATGACTTGGCAGTCTGACGTTCACACCACTACCTTAATTATTATCATCATCTTCCGCCCGAGTTTACCCACTGCTGAGCAATAGGCCTCTCTTTTCTTGTGGCAGTCCTCACGCTCCTGTGCTAGCCACATCCAGGTTCTACCCGCGATGGTAACAACGTCGTCCGTCCATCTCGCCGCCGGACGACCGACACTTCGTCTTCCAGGCCTTGGACGCTGGTTGGTCACTGCCTTAGTGCTCAGGGACACGATGCGCCGCCACTGCGCCGCCACTGCGCCGCCGCTGTGCCTCTAGGCTGTGTGTATATGTCGCAGCCTTATCGTATAAGACGCCGTATTACAAATAGGCGAGCCCAATTGAAAAACGTTGCCGTTTTGAAATGCGGCTACCTTTCGTTCAGCCGGATTTCAATTCGGCTGAAATAGAGTACGTCGCATTGTATGAGCAATTCGCGTTCGTCAAAGCGGCTTAGTAACGTGGCGCCCACATACAAACGGGTGCATCTTCGATACGCCGCTTTGAAATCTGACACGCGCCGCATGATCATAACAGCAAAAATGACGTAGCAATCGACAACGGTGTCATACTGCATGCAAGCAAACATGCAGCAGGCATGTTTTTTGTCACGGCTCCGGCGCTGCGGGGCTCCAGCGCCGCCTCGCACTTCCGCGCCTACGCGATTCTTAATTACACTCTAGGGGTAGGGCAGATAAAACTGCGTGGAGTCGGATTTACAGCGTTTCGTTTCTGTCACTACTCCTCAAAAACCATTTTTTTTGCAAATGTTTTAGAGAGAAGCAAGGGATACCGTAAATACTTTTATTGGATCTGTTGTTCATAATTTATAGTCCCTACACTTACATTGCTTCTTGCTGACAATAAAGCTAAACGTTGAACGCCGCTTTGTAGAATGTATCGCCACCACGATCCGGCTGAACGAAAGGTAGCCGCATTTCAAAACGTTTTTCAATCAGGCGCGCCTATTTGTAATAAGTAGTGTTATACAATATGGCTGCGACAAATACAATCTTACCAGCCCGCTGCCGCGCCGCACCACCGCTACGGATTGTAGAGTGAGGCTAAGAACTCAAGTAGCGATTTTCATACGCACAAGACGTGTTGCGCTCCGTTATTAGCGTAAGTGCTCAGCGACAAGACGGCGCCGCGCAGCCACCGCACCGCCGTGTCCGCCGCCGCCGCGCCTCAGCTGTGTATATGCAACGTTTCCAACCCGCTGCCGCGGATTCTAGAGTGATATGGTAAAATCAAGCGGCGCCGCCGATCGCCGCCACGAGGACATGGCGGTGCTCCACCCAAGCCGGGCAGACCTCCACCGTATGCTCCAGCGGCAGCGGCTCAGTCCACATGGTTACTCGAAGCGGTGTCGGCGCGACTGTGGTGCTGTCTACACGAGCCCTTACTCCACCTGTCATCACTGCGCCTTCCCAGCCTGCCTTAATCTATTATTGTCACCCCTAATAATTAATAACCGTATCGTTGTCTACCATAAAGATTCTTCATAAAAATAGGCATCTGATTTATACGGCTGTCCTCCCAAACTGTCCATTTAGCAGATTATGTGTTACGATTAGTAGGTTTATTACCGATTATTGGCCATAACCTTCATTCTAGTCCGTTCCCTGGGAAGTAATGTGAAAAAATCTAATGGAACATTATGGTAGCTGGAGAAGTTTTTAGGTTTTCCCTAAAATTGTCTTCACCGTCTCTAAATATTCATATCACGACTTAGTATTTATAATAATAAGAAAACGAATACTTATCTACATTAGGTACTATTAAAACATCATACTAAATCAAAAGTTTCACCAGATTAAAGTTTCATATCAATGAAATCATCATATTTATGATGCCATCTGAAAACACTGAAATTGCACTAATAAAATTGAGCATGTATTACGGAAACAATAATATCCTGCACGGTCTACAACATTGTAAAGTCGTGTGCGTTACGATTGCTCCGCCAAGTTATCCAAACAAAAAAAAACTTCGCTCAAAAAATTGTCGGAATTTGTCAAAATCGAAGGGAACAAACCAAAAATTTGTCAAAGTAGAAATAAAGAAGATACAAGGGTTTTAAGTTGGCCGCGCGAACGTAACGTGGAGGATTGCGCGGCCATGGAGATCTCAGCAACTACTTGGGTTAGAGATCTATTTTTTTTTGTCAATTGAAGACTGAATTTGTCAAAAATTGTCGAAACAAGAATTATAAACTCTAGATCAAAATTTTACGAAATATTCGACTTGGTAGTTATGGCCGCGCAATCGTGCACTTGTTGTTTCTTGATTGTTGATTATTTCTTTAAAACTTAAGACTTCATACGGTAAAACTGTTACAAGAAGAAAGGCATTAATTTGTCAAAACTAACGAAAGCAATAAATTCTACAAAAGTTTAGTTAAACAGACGAAATCAGTCCATAACAAAGAGTACGTGGCCGCGCGATCGAAACGTTACTTTGTACACTGATATCTCACTATCTATAATTGCTAGGATTTCGGTGTGAACATCCAATTATTCGACATATTAACCTCATTAGAATGACATATCGTTTTACCCTCAGAACGGTTTTTAAAGCGTGTAATCTCAAAAATATGTTATCTCATACAATGTTCGAGCAGGGTAACCATAATTTCGATTTGATTTGGGAATAAGTACCTCTAACTGGAGACTATATTGAACAACATCTAGTAGTAAAAATCCTTTAAAAAGTTATAAAAATAAAAGCCCTGGCCCTTTAAGTTTAATATAATTTGTAGATAATATTTTGACATCGCGTCGGGGGACGGCGAATGAAAAATTGAAAATATATTTTCTACAATAGCATGCCGTCCCCCGACGCGATGTCAAAATATTATCTACAAATTATATTAAACTTAAAGGGCCAGGGCTTTTATTTTTATAACTTTTTAAAGGATTTTGTTTGTGTCGGGGGTTTTTTAAATTTTTAATTTAACTTTTATTTCCTGCTTTTTAAACTTTACATACGTATTACTAGTACATACGCCACGATCGACACGTGCCTCGCTTATATCGCTGTACGTATTTTTCCCACAGTAAAGTTAGTTACTAATTTACCCTGTTTTTTTGCTTCTCCATTATCAGACCCTGATAAATATATATCTATAACCTATTCATTGAGACCATTCCAATGAGCCCAAACATATACCACTGCTGTAAGTTGGTGAGGAGTTGGGTATCCTGCAAATACCAGGTAATGCTGCAGCATCAGTTCAAAGTTACTATGTTATTCTAATACCATTGAAGTAACAAATTACCAAATTTAGACTCAATCAGACCTGTGGAAGATGCTCAAATCCATTCATCAATTAGAAAAGACCTGATATTCTTCAAACGGCTGACTAGATTTTTTTGAATCATAGCTAAGAACACTCCCGATCAAGCCACCTTTCAAACAAAACAAAAAAAATCTAAATCGGTTCAACCGTTTGGGAGCTACAATGCCACAGACAGATACACAGATACACAGACACCCCTTCGTTTTCCGTCAGGGGTTAAAAAATAACAAATCTAATAATAATAATTATTAACATTGATCAGGCAGGGGCCATAGTCCAATATATTTGGTTCCATATCCTGCAATAGTCCTACACCAACCGAGGGTTGTCCTTGGGTGCACTTGCATAGTGCATACAGCGATATATAATCGTCGGTTGGCGCCTCATTTCTTTAAAACGTTCGGCCCCTCGTACGCCTTCCAAAGGTCCGGGACCCCAGGGTCACGAGAAATGACAAGAGACAAAAAATAATTATTAAATAAAAAACTTGTATATTTCAATAATATGTTTATTCATCACAGCTTACACAGTTTTGCACTCTCACTCTGACAATCATAATATGATTTCACACTCGCACAACTGCTGGGCAGCCGACCACCCCGGTCGAATGATAGCCGCTTGGTTGCCGAGAGCGGCCACGGGTAGCGCTACGAGCGCGTTGCCTCGCAGTTTAGCAACAATACAAAAAATCGCGTGACAGATTTAAAAAATAAAAAGGTGGTTCACTACATACTTACTTAAAAATAAAAAGATTTAAGAATAATAACGCACTTATATCTAAGTACTGGTAGTTTTAGGAATACATTTTGAAAATATTGCAGTTTTATATTTTCCCCAATATTGTGATTTCTTCCTTTAAAAGTCTCTTCTTGTGTCTGTTTGAAATCTAATAATGTGTACTCCACACAGTTTTTATTAAAAAAAGTCATTAACTTGTCTTTATTAATAATTTTTCAATAGTTAAACAATTTATTTAAACGATAATTCACGCATGCACGCACTGACTCGTCGCTAGGTCAAGGGCAAACTAACTTCAAAATCATTGTTAGTATCTCCCGCGATCGGTCTGTAAAGCCGCCGCATTCGTGCGACGTTACCATCCCGAACGCGATCATAGTACAGACACTAGTTACTGGTGTATGCTGTTTGCCGATGGCATTGTTCTTGTCGGTGAGGATGAACCTGAGATCCAGAGCAGATTGGAGAAATGGCAGCAGAAGCTGGAGAGTGTTGGCTTGAAAATCAGCAGAACCAAAACTGAACATATGTTCTGAGATTTCGGCGGTCTCTCTAGTTCTGGAGCCATAGCGCTTGATGGCACGCTTCTGCCAGTCTGCTCCGACTTTCGGTATCTCGGTTCACTCGTGCAAAGCGATGGCGAAATAGATCGGGCGGTTAAGCACAGAATTAACACTGGATGGATGAAATGGCAGCAGGTCACGGGAACAATCTGCGACTCCCGCATTCCCCTTAAACTTAAGGGGAAGATTTATAAAACAATGGTTAGACCTGCTGTCTTGTATGGATCAGAATGTTGGGCCACCAAAGGGATGAATGAAAGGCAATTGCATGCAGCTGAGATGAGAATGCTAAGAGGGATGTGTGGTGTTACACGAATGGATAGAGTAAGAAATGAGTACATAAGAGGGAGTCTGAAAGTGGTACCGGTGACCGAAAAGTTGTGCGGTAATCGGTTGTCATGGTATGGGCATGTGATGCGGAGGAATGAGGAAAATATCGTGAAGAAAGTTTTGAGTATGAATGTCGATGGCTATAAGAGTAGGGGAAGACCAAAGAAACGATGGATGGACTGTGTGAAAGATGATATGGCTAGAAAGGGGGTAACTACTGAAATGACGACTAATAGAGAAGTATGGAAAAAAGGGACATGTTGCGCCGACCCCAAATAAAATTGGGATAAGGGCAGGAGAATGATGATCTCTAAATCTACTTAATAATATTATTATGTACGAGTAGATTTAGAGATAAAATGAATAAAGGCAAAGGTTTTTTTAAAGTGTGTTCTTATTAATTTAATAAGAACGCACTTAAAAAAAAGAAAGCTGTCTATCTATTATCATAAGAGTACGATAATTCCAAGCCCTAAGTATTTTAAGCTAAGCAGCTGTTTTTGTTTATCATTATTCCCTTAAAAGAAGCTAACAGTCGGTCTCTCCTACCAGAAAAAACAAAAACAGAACAAAAACAGCTACCCTACGTTGAAGGGGCGCGCGCGCCACCCTCCCTCTCCGTCGCCCGCTAACTTCGTTCGCTCAAGGATCGTCGTCTTTGAAAAACGCCGCATGGCTCGTGCCGCCTTTTGGAAGAAGCCGCCAAAAGACTCCGCTGCCGACGTACACCCGCAGGAAATGTAAGCGCTTGCCAGTGAAAGATTGTGTTTGTGTAAATTGCAAAACACAATTTTGACCATGGCAGGTCGAGGACGTTGCTGCAGAGGAAATTCCAAGTACTCATCATCATCTACCTAGCCGTTTCGCAACTATGTTGGGGTCGGCATCCAGTCTAACAGGATGCGGCTGAATACCGGTATTTAATACCAGTAATTCCAAGAATTAAAGTCGAGACAACATTCAATTTTATCATCCTACCATTCCCTGCACTCTAATGCACAGGTCTCCTATCTGTGAGAAGGATTGGGCGGTTGGGCCGTACCGTCACAGTATTAAAATCTACACACAACGAACGTACTTGCGTAGAGCAACGGCCGGCTGGGATCGCGCGGGGAGTCGGGCGATGCGGTCCGCGGCCCCCATACACCGCTGTGACAACCAACCCGTGAGACAACCATACCCAGTCTCCCCTATTTTTGACAGATTGTGAATGGGATTAGAATGCGCGTTCGCATTTTAATCTTTTCTTAAAAAATACGGGAATTGCTCTGGTTTGTATTTGGACCTGATATTTGTGAAATTATTATTATTTCCTTTATTCCATATAGTTATATACATATTAATTACATTTTTAAATATTTTTATAAAAATAAAATAAAAACATTCAAAAATATAAAAAATAGTAGCCCACCGGTATCGGGAACAGGGTCCAAGCTACCGGTGGTCAGGGCTCCTGAGAGAGGAATCTCCTAACTATACGCGCCGTGTCCTGAGGTACCGCTTCCTGGATCAAGCCCTTGATCCAGCTGCCTAACGAGAGCCTCCTAAGGTGTTGGTCGAGGCTCTTGGCTATTATGCCATTGGCCGTCACGACTATCGGCACAATGACTGCTGTATCCATCCCACATGTCGACAACCTCGCGAGCCAGATCAAGATACTTAATCTGTTTATCTTTTTCTGCTTTCACGAGGTTCTCGTCATGCGGGACCGCTATATCAATAATTAAATTATTATTATTACCCGTGGCCGCTCTCGGCAACCAAGCGGCTATCATTCGGCCGGGGTGGTCGGCTGCCCAGCAGTTGTGCGAGTGTGAAATCATATGATTGTCAGGTTGAGAGCGCAAAATTGTGTAAGCTGTGATGAATAAACATATTATTGAAATAAACTAGTTTTTGTCTCTTGACATTTCTCGTGACCTTGGGGTCCTGGACCTTTGGAAGGCGTACGAGGGGCCGAACGTTTTAAAGAAATGAGGCGCCAACCGACGATTATCGCTGTATGCACTATGCAAGTGCACCCAAGGACAACCCTCGGTTGGTGTAGGACTATTGCAGGATATGGAACCAAATATATTGGACTATGGCCCCTGCCTGATCAATGTTAATACTCGTAATTATTATTATTTATTTGTTATTTTTTACTACTAGATGTTGTCCAATATAGTCTCCAGTTAGAGGTACTTATTCCCAAATCAAATCGAAATTATGGTTACCCTGCTCGAACATTGTATGAGATAACATATTTTTGAGAATACATGCTTTAAAAACCGTTCTGAGGGTAAAACGATATGTCATTCTAATGAGGTTAATATGTCGAATAATTGGATGTTCACACCGAAATCCTAGCAATTATAGATAGTGAGATATCAGTGTACAAAGTAACGTTTCGATCGCGCGGCCACGTACTCTTTGTTATGGACTGATTTCGTCTGTTTAACTAAACTTTTGTAGAATTTATTGCTTTCGTTAGTTTTGACAAATTAAGGCCTTTCTTCTTGTAACAGTTTTACCGTATGAAGTCTTAAGTTTTAAAGAAATAATCAACAATCAAGAAACAACAAGTGCACGATTGCGCGGCCATAACTTCCAAGTCGAATATTTCGTAAAATTTTGATCTAGAGTTTATAATTCTTGTTTCGACAATTTTTGACAAATTCAGTCTTCAATTGACAAAAAAAAATAGATCTCTAACCCAAGTAGTTGCTGAGATCTCCATGGCCGCGCAATCCTCCACGTTACGTTCGCGCGGCCAACTTAAAACCCTTGTATCTTCTTTATTTCTACTTTGACAAATTTTTGGTTTGTTCCCTTCGATTTTGACAAATTCCGACAATTTTTTGAGCGAAGTTTTTTTTTGTTTGGATAACTTGGCGGAGCAATCGTAACGCACACTGTAAAGTCTGGCAGTTGATGCATTGCCTCCCGCGGAAACAATACGCTGATTAACTTTTAATGCATTAAATTGATTAAGGATGTAATCAATTTATTGTATACCGAACCAATTAAATTGATTACAAAGAAATTGCGTGCGTGCCGGAACTTTGATATTATAAATAGCTCCGATTTACGAGCAATCAGGTATTATGGGACGCTATTTTTATTATTGAATGAATATTGTTACTACAAAAAACTGTTCAAGTGCGTGTTGGACCACGCACAATGAAGGGTTCGGTAGTTCCAATTAATTTATCCCAAGAACTAACTTAACATTGTAGTTAAAAAACATATTCTCCCATTCATTCCAACCGCAAATGTAAATTGGTTGATTATTACTAGTTAAACTTGTAGAGCTTGCTTAGCTGTGATAGTTTTCCTTTTAACTTCGTTATATTAATACAACTGCCGTGATTTTTTTCACATATCCAAAAACAACCATTTAGCTGGCAGAATATTTGACTTTTTAGAGGTAACAAAAGTTAGCACTTTAAAGCTTGCTATTACACAAATATTTAAAATGGTTTTCACACACACAATGTTTTTGAACGACCTTTCTAACAATATATCAAGTAACACAACTGGGTGGTAAAATAGCTCCATATCATATCTGTTTGTAACCTTGGGTGAAATATATAGGCATGAATAAGTTCTATAAAGGTGGAGAGAACCCATATGCAAACATTATAGAACCACGGGGAGAAAAATTGCAGCTTAATTTTGGTTCCAAATGAAATCCATAGGAGTTCTCACGATCACCTTAAGTGGCAATTAGAACTATGTGTGTAAGTTGTGCGCAGTGAACGGTTGATTGAATGATATGACGTTTCAATTCATTCATTGAGTGACAAATGAAACGAAAATTCTTTTATGGGGCGATAAGTTATGTGTTTTTGAATTTGTACTGTGAACAGCCATTTTATTTGGATTACATCTATTTGATGAGTATTAAAACTTCACGTGTACTGATATAATGCAGGCATTGATTTACAGCACAAAATCCTTGCGAATGTTTTGTTACTGTGAAAGTATAGTATGGTTTCTTTGTAAATTTCGAAGCGCCTTCGATTTGATCAAGAACAATTAAATAAAATGTGCTAAATCAATTGGCGAAATAATAGTATAAAAAATAAAACTGTTAAAAACCTAACGTAATGGTTTTAGACTAAGTATAATGTCAAAGTACATCAATTACAATTAACAAAACTCAGTGATTATGCGTCAGTGTGATAAAACACTTTCAAAACAAAATATTCTTAAGGACAACCATTTTCTAAACATGGCGATGTTTATCGCACCTCTTAGTTTTTATTTTCATTTATTTGTTCCCTATTTGGAACTGTAAGGTCTTAAAATCACTTATTTGTATGTTGCTAGTGGCTGACCAGTGGATGCTACTACCAGCAGTAATAATTAGCTCGTACAATCTGCCGATGATAACCCACATCGCTTAATTTTTTTCCATTTCACGGAATTCTAGTTTGATGAAGTAGTTTAAACTATGAACTTTACAACAACAGAAACAAAAAATACTATCAACAGAGTGACGCGTAGCACGATCTGACATATGTAATAATAGGTCGCAATTATGTATTTCGGGAACTGGTACATCGTTAGTGGTTATAAATAAGTGGAAATAGCTGCTGTTGGTTTTCAAGAACCCACTATTGAAACTTATCTACGCGTTGGAGTGGCATAGGAGTGGTAAAGATGCAATCACGTTAGGTTCCAAAAAGGTTGCAAAATTATCCGTTTAGCCACTACAGGTGATATACTACTCTGTTATACTACTCGTTTGAAAATAGAAGTGCTAAATAAGAGTATATTACAGCTTAAATGGAACAGTTGCTTACAAGTGATTTAAAGGCCTGATATACCACTGTTGCTTCTAAATTGGTAACAATTAAAACCCGTTTTCAACTTCAAGTAACAAAATCGACTCTATGCAACTACGAGTGACAGGAAGTACTCATATACCAATAGGAGTAGTGTTTGAAGCTATAAGTTCTATCAAATACTGTTAAACCACTCATTTACAACTTAAAGCTATAAGATAAGTAGCAAAATTCACTAATGTGTTACTTGGGTATATATCCCACACCATGGAGAGGTTAAGGTAAAATTAAAAAAAAAATTGTCGGCGTGATTATTATCTGTACCCTTACCGCTCAGTGCTGAATTTCCCACTCATTACTCCTTCGCAGTGGAAGGCGGGTCTCTGAGCGGACAGACACACGGACATGGCGAAACTATAATGGTTCCTTGTTGTCAACGGAACCCTAAAAAGGATTAATAAAGTAAATGCGTTGGTTGGTTTACTAAAAGGATTGTCATTCACGAAATGGGCGCATAGTGACTTTGGTCAATTAATTTTTATGTAAGTAGGTACGTATGGCCTACAATGGCTACTACACACAGTGCCGGCGGCCGGCCTGGCCGCCGGGCGTGCCCGGCACTGCCGCACAAAGCCGCACAAACAAACGCAAAGGAAATGAAGGCGCAAAAGCCGGAGGCACGTGCCGCGCGGTAAAAGCCGGCGGCCATGCCGCCGGCATGTGTGTAGTAGCCATACCGTTCAGATTATTTTTTGTGTGTAAAGAACTATCATAGATCTTTGTTACCAAAGCTGTATCTGCTTCAAAACATGAATTTATAAGTAAAACATAATTCATTATTTGATATCTAATATCCAAGTAGGCAAGTACCTGATACTTTGAAAACTCGACCAACTGCACCCATGTTGTTTATTAACAAAGTTCAAGCTATTATTTATCAGAACAAGACTGAATAGGTACTTAGAATTTACGCCTCTCATAGAAAAGTATCGCAAAGTTGTAGATTATTAGCAAAGTATTCTACTATAAAGTTTAATAGGGTTCTGTATACTTGATCGATGATACAGTTTACGAGTAAAAAGAGAATTTCTAGTAATAAAGCGATTCATGAAATGCTGTAGGTATACAAAATTCACCCATATTTTAACCAAAGCTTAGATAAGACCATGCAACAAGAAATATTACTCATAATACAGGGTTGCGAGGAAGCGTGATCAGTATGTATGTATAAAAACGCTGAGTTAAACCACCTAAGCGCCTGTATGCACGATGAAGGCAATTTTTCACTCGCTAGCGTTATTGCGTTTTGCAATGTTTATCCAGCAGGCTCTTTACGACCTACTGACTCTACTGAGGAAATAATGGGTGAAAACAATATAAATAACTTGTGTGAACATATGAGGCTGCGGTTTTTAGGCATATGTTTAAATTTTAACCTTAACATTTTATTTTATTTTTGCTTATCACGTAAAAAACTAACGAGCTAAAGATTTCAGCACAAAATATTTTCAGATCAAAAGGTCTTTTACAGATTTGTATGTTAACATTCACGATATTCACGAACGATAGTTCCCTTTGTGAGTCTGTGTTAGTAGGTCGAAGGACATTCCCCAAAAGTTATCGATTTTGGTATAACAATAAATAATAACCTGGGGTTTGACAACCAACTTTGAATACCTTTGAGCTAGGTACTTTTCACATCTTTTGTGCTGGCCGTTTATTATTCGAAAATGTTTTATAAAAAAATTGAAGCTTTTGATATCCGTACAATGGTTAGGTTATACCAATAGCGCGATAAATAATTATGTATATTGGCAATAGGCTCGCCCCCTATTTCATGGAACTTCAACATAACTGACGAAATGAGGGTGTACGTAGGTACACCTTTGCCAAACCCTCCGGGAATTACGTCGGTGCTCCATGGACCAATTGAAATTTGACCAATTGGTCTATGGGGAAAATTACATGTTTCCATCGTCCAACAACCAACCTGGACTATGGAGAACACTGGACTTAAACAAAAACTATGATCCATTATAACATTATAACCCTAAGTTCACACCAGTTTTATATACCTGAAAATACAATTCTCTTTAACCGGAAAATACAGGGTTAAATTAAATTAGCTAGCGGAACTCTGGAGACGTGATGGTATCGATATCTTAACATGATAAAATTATAAAAACTTAAAAAAAAAAAACAACCGATTTCCAAAAAAACACTACAAAGTGAAAAATAACTTTAATTTCGGAAGTCGGTGGCAAAAAACGAAAATGCAAACGTAGGGCTATAATGTTATAATGGAACATAGTTTTTGTTTAAGTCCAGTGTTCTCCATAGTCCAGTTGGTATTTGGACGATGGAAACATGTAATTTTCCCCATAGACCAATTGGTCAAATATCAATTTCAAGCGTGATGTTATGTTACAATACAATACAGTTTATTAACTAATAATAGGGACCAACCAATTAAAAGTACCCTTCAGTTTATAACTCCACAAAACTGACCCATAGTGACAAATGAGATCTTCAACTTAACCCTACACATTGTTTCCCTACATATTATTATAACCCTTCAGGTCTTTTATACCCCTCTTAAATAATAACCATCGTCACTCATCCTCCTGCAGTAATGTGGCACTCGGCTACTGGGGTCGTTTCGACCGTGACACTCAGGCTGATGGGGTTTCGTGCCACTCAAGCTGATGGGGGTTTTTTTTAATATAAGTATTACTTTTCCCTGACTTTCTTATTTTTATTAATATTGTCATCCGGAGGGTTGAGTAGAGCTGTTCTCATAGTATTAACCATTTTTGTTACGTGTTTCAATTGCTTGTTAAAATAAAATAAAATTATACTGATCAACGAATATGTTAAGAAAAAGAAATAAAATAAAAACAAAGTTATAATTCAGAAAGAAATATATTTTCTTTCATGTAAAGAAAGTAACATTTGCAAGCATACATGTTTATTTTTAAATGAACTGAGAGTATAAGCAACATTTCTATTAAACAAACATATTTTTCTAGTACCTAAATATCTGTGTCTGCGAAATATATCTATTGAGGTAAGCGCACACTAATCCAGCGGCGGGCCGCACTGCAACACAGTAATTATTTTGTAGCCAGATTCAAATTTCGAATTAGGAGGAGCTCGTGGCTAAGTAATAACAAGCCGCACGGGTCGATCCATCAGGTTAAGCTACGCTTGCCGGGGTTGGTCAGTGGATGGGTGACCATATTCACATACCGAGACTCCTCCGTGCCTCGGAAAGCACTTAAGCCGTTGGTCCCGGCTGTCATTCGTGGATCTTTGACAGTCGTTACAAGTCGTCAGAAGCCCCAGTTACTGGGTTATGGAGGCCAGATAGGCAGTCGCTCCATGTAAAATACTGGTATTCAGCTACTAGGTTAGACTGGAAGCCGACCCCAAGATAGTTGGGAAAAGGCTAGGAAGATTGATTGGTTGATTCAAATTTCGAACTAGAAGTTTAACTTTTTGCAGTCCAGTGCAATGAGGCTCGCGGTCAACGCTTTGCAAAACCTAGACCACTTTCGTACATTTGGTGAGCGATCCGCCAGTGCGTTGCGCTGCAGCCCGATGCGGCCCGCCTATAGTGTGCGATGGTTCATAAAAAATGTACTAAAGTGATCTAGGAGGTTTTTGGCAATGTGTTGCGATGCGGCGGTGCCCGCCCAAATGTGCGCGAGTCTTTAGTTGAACGTTTCATACCGTCAGTATTGAAATATCTGTCTAGTCTAGACAATTACAATATTCCATATGATATGACGCTCTTTTGTGGTGATTCCAACGACAATAGCAAAAGAAAATTATATTTTATTAAAGGGGCCGTGTGCACGGCGCTTTATAAGACTGTGCACAGACCTGAGTCAAAAGTTTCAGTAGTATGTACAGCCAGAGACATTGATAAACAGATTGACGCGCTACTTACGTAATTTGCCTTGTTAAAGCAATTTCAAACGACTAATTCAGAGTGACATTAGTAGTTTGAGGAGCTCGTGGCTAAGTAATAACATGCCGCACGGGTCGATCCATCAGGTAAAGCTACGCTTGCCGGGGTTGGTCAGTGGATGGGTGACCATCTTCACATACCGTGCCTCGGAAAGCACGTTAAGCCGTTGGTCCCGGCTGTCATTCGTGGATCTTTGACAGTCGTTACGAGTCGTCAGAAGCCCGTAAGTCTGACACCAGTCTTACCAAGGGGTATCGTATTACCCAGTTACTGGATTGTGGAGGTCAGATAGGCAGTCGCTCCATGTAAAATACTGGTATTCAGCTGCATCCGGTTAGGCTGGAAGCCGACCGCAAGATAGTTGGGAAAAAAAGGCTAGGCAGATTAGTAGTTTGAATATACGGACAATTTGAGTTGTTAGTCAATTTAGTAGATAATAATTTACCACAACTGAACCAACTAATCTGTATGGCGAATCGTCTAGGACCTACTCTATCATTTCTATGGTTTAAGATGAAGTCTATGTTGAGATAGTTTTAGTTAGGACAGAGTCGAAAAGTTTTGACGTAGCTAATACATAATATAATATTTTAGCCAGAGTGCATCTCATGGCAATTACAATAAGTTCAAACACGGCTACATTGTTTTATGACGGAGTTCCGGTGCCTCCTTCCGGCTTCATCTTCAGATCAGTTCGATGGTACCATTTTCATCAAAATTATTTATTTAAATTTGCTTCATAGTCGCTTAACTATCTTAATCGAGATATCTTATCGCCACCCGTGAAATACTACTACTTATCATTGGGTAGTTCCTGTGGCCATCTGTGGTCTTCTTCATCAGTTCCACTTCACCAAATGATACTTTTTGAATGCAAATGCGCTGAAAATACCAAAATCGCTATGTGTATGCCTATAATATTTGAGGAGTTTCCTCAATTCCTCATGGATTCTATCATCAGAAATTCAGAACTGAATTTTGATAAAAATGGGACCAATCGAGAAGTATATTCCTTTCATAAAAAAAAAGAATTTTACAAATCCGTTCGTAAATGACGGAGTTATGACGTTATGAGGTAACAAACATATAAAAATATACAACCGAATTGATAAACTCCTCCTTTTTGGGAAGTTGGTTAAAAAGCTGCTGTTCAATTTGTTTACTGAAAGTAAACGCTAAGAGCTCTAATGCCCGGAATACATGAGCCTAGTTTTTGAAACTATGATACAAATGAAAAATGGTTTATTATTTTAACAAGTAAACCTTAACAACTAGTGATTGGAGCCCCTTTTTAAGCAAATAAGCCTGTGTTAGGAGACTCCGCTCTTCCATAACATAGTTAGTATCATTTACTTGTTTTTTTAAATGTAGGTACTAACTACAGGAAAAAAAAATGTAAAAAAGACACAAAGCTAGTGTTAGTAAGCTAGCAAGCTAGTAACTCTGGCTTCGTGTATAGAAAACTAGCTTAATTTCTAGGCTGGTAAGCTAGTGAGAACGCTAGTAAGCTAACGTCTCAAGCCAGGATCTTTGTTCTATTTTTTAAGCTAGTAGCGCCCCCCACCACGGATTTCACTATCCTGGCTTGTGTACTAGCCTCGTGTGGCCAGCGAAGATAGTACCCAATCGGGTAATTTTACTCTATGGAATAAGTCACCGCAGTGCTTTTGGTTTGAAAGTTACTAGCATCGTGTAAAAGCGCTAGCTTGTGAAACGGGTGAAATGACAGATGCACAATCACAATCTGTCAATGTGTTCTTCCGTCGACAAAACCCGTTTCTATGATGGTCATGCTACGCGTGCTGGACAGCAAGCCAGGATAGTATACATAGGTTCAAGCTTCCCAGCTTTGAAAAATAGCTTCGTGTACCCCGGCCATTAGACGTCAAATAACGGCTTTAGTTTGTTATTCGAGGGATAGATATTGCTTGTTCAAGGACTTATTTTAAAGGTCAGGAATAGTCTGCTTTAGTTCTTGTAAAATAAACACAATTTGTAAACAAAGACTCAGTTGCTATCTTAATTTAAACACTAATTTGTATTTCATTATTCATCTAAATTGCAATTCAAACGCACGTAGCTTAGGTATATTTGAACGTTCATCATCAAATAAACTTTAAGCAATTCGTGTTTGGCTCTCCCAGTAGATATACTCATTTAAAATCCAACCAGCCAAAAAGTTAATTTACAAACTCCACTCAACAGAATATTTAACCAGCATTTAAAATGCAAAAGCAAATTATGAAATGCAACGCACTGAAAAGCGGGGCCGAGCTTAGCAAAGCTCGCAGTCATGTCATTATCATATATACGAGTACATAAATGTATGTACTTGTTGCATGTACGAAGTTTCAGTACGTCCCGACTCTCTCTCTTCAACTCTTCAGTTGTGCTCGAATACTTGCGGCGTTCGAACGCGCTTGTCGATTCGTCCGACGCGGTTCCGCGGTTCGAAGTACACGTTCTATTAAATCTGTATTGTTATTTCAAAAAGTGAAGTATGATTTGAAAACTTTTTAAGAACTTTTTAGTGTTGTTTGACTTTGAATTTGGATTTTTCCGGTTGAACTAACGGTGATTTTTCCTTCACTTTTTTATTTAAACTTTTATGTAGTTATTACTTTTAACTTAGCTTACTGTGTGGTATTTCTGTCTATTAATTTTCTGAAGCATTGACAATTGACTAATCAGTGTCTGGAATTTAAGTAGCAATTTATTTTTCTGTTTTTTTTTTCTGAAAACATAATTTTAAGAAACTTAACTGTTAAAATGATGTGTTAGTGTGAAATGCTGTTGTTTGCAATGGCAATAGTGAACTTTTAAATGTAACTCAGTGAATAAGTGAAACTTTCAGAGGAAACTCGAAGAAGCATTCTATTTCTGCGAACAGGTAAAATTGTTTTTTTATTAAATAGTTTTAAGAAAATTATGTTTTAAGAAGAGGATGAATATCCTTTTCGACTTTATTGCGTATAGCCACAAATATTATTTCCATTAAAAACATTTAATATTCTCCATAACTTTGATTAAACAGTCTTATCTTCATTATCGAATACCGGCAGCTAATAAATAATCCTATCACGCTCTATGGGTGTTCCAAGTCGTGATTTGGAGATAATATATTGCCAGAATCCATGGCATCTGTTCTTTCATCATACTTTTCATCTAAAAGAGCTACTAAAAATGATGATAATTCTATGTAGATGTACGTCAGTCGCTCTCTGGGCAGTGACCCTCGCTATGGAATGATCTACTTTACACGACCGATAAAAAACTGCACTCCTTTTTCTATTTATTCCTATTTAATTTACTCCAGTTGAAATAAGCTTCGACATTTAAATAAACCTTTTCTACAGTCCGATCAACAGATTTTGACTTCTATTGCGTTGGTGGGAGGACAAATGGCAGCTGCAGTATACAGTTGGTATAGTAACCACTGTTTTTCCTCCTCCGTCCATATGCCTACGGTATAGACGTCAAAATCGGTTGAACGGACTGTAAAAAAGGATTGTTTTAATGTCTAATCTTATTTCAAATGGAGTTTAGATAGGAATGATAATTTCAAACTCAAACTTAACGCATTTATTTCAATTAAACCAATTACAGACACTTTTAAATATCGAGTCGTTCAGTCAGAAAGATGAAGCTAATTGCTCATTTCAGGAACGGGCAAAAAACTCCATTTATATGAAATGAAATGAAAATTACATGAAATTGTTTATTCTGTAAATAGGATATTGGAATCACTTTTACACGTCATATTAAGAATATGTTAAAAATTAGCTAGATGAGATCGGCGCTTCCTATATGACTACGAGTATTATACTCTGAGAAGAAAGGCCGAAACAAACTCAGAGGTCACAGTCTCTTTTAAAGTCCAGATATAATCTTGGCCAGGCCACATGAGGAACATGTAGACTAGTGTCTGAAATGGTCTTTTGAGGAAAGAACCACACAGATCTGAGCGGACATGTCCAGTCAGTGCAAGCATTTTCAGTAATCGCGGAGCTCAACTCTGAACTTACGATCTGATACGTCTTTTAAATCAAAATATTTCTACCCAAGCTCATTACCTATAGGGACTCATTCTGAAACATTAATTATCTTCAAGGTCATTATTAATTGTCTGGGGAGAGGCCTGTACTCAGCACTTTTCGTTTGAGGTCAAAGTTAAGCAGGAGTGCTCCAACCTTAAGGGCCTACCTTGAAAATAAATATTAGTTTGACGGGTGTGGCTTATTTCCCCCGCACGCGGGGAGTGGCGGTTCCATCTTTAGTGGTCGGCTGCCACGTCACTGATACAAACTTATCTGAACCAGTGACCAAAAGTTGAACTAACGAAATCGCAGACCGGAATTTCAAATATTACTTATTTAGCATGAATTAGCATTATTCTTGTCACTACCGCACAACTGTCAAACTAAAAGTGCAAGATAAAGACGGAAACATTTACCTATGAAAATAGTGCGTGTTGAGTACGGAACGTTAGTTTATCTCAGTCTATGAAACTTTTGCACATAGCGAGCTATGGAGGATACAAATAATACAAAATATTTAATTATCAACTAAAATATTTATTAATTATAGTTATACAACATGAAATTAAAAATTGTTAATTAATATTCTGTATTATTTATATAAAAACCGGCACGGCATGCACAATGAAGGGTTCCGTAGTTGGGATAAATTTATCCTTATTTAATTTATAACTTTTTACTGCTTCTGTAGCAAATTATAATTTACTAGCTTTTACCCGCGGCTTCGCCCTCGTGGATGTCGCAAAATATTCCACGGGAACGTACCACCGAGATTACATACCTAAAAGCCGAGGAGGTCATAGACTCCTACCTACCGCTGCGCCCGCGTTCGCGTCAACGATATAATTATTTTGCTACGCGTAATTTTGAATCTGCGATATCTTTTAAACTATTCATTTAAATGATATGATGTCAAGGCATATTTTAATCTAAACTAAATGTGTCGTCCGCGAATGTAATAATCTTGCCGTTTGTAAGGTTTAACTGGCACAGATCATTGATGAAAATTAAAAAGAGGGTAGGCCCTAAAATACTCCCCTGGGGAATTCCGATATTGACTTCACAGTCATCACTCAACCATTCATCGACAACGACACGTTGAACTCTGCCCTTCAGGTAGCTTTCGAACAATTTTAGCTGTACAAACAATTTTTTTTTTTTTTACTTTGATGCAATCCTGGAAAATGTATAATCTTTAAATATTATTTGAAGATTTCAATAAGTAGCTGCACCAAGGCTGCGCTGACGTTCATTTTCGGGGTCTGGATCTCAAACTCAACTCAAACTCAAATCATTTATTTCAAATAAACCATATACAGGCACTTTTGAATTGTCAAGGAGTCAGTCAGTCAGAAATATGAAGCTAGTTGCCCATTCCAAAGCGTAGTAGGTACCTATGGAGAAGAACGGGCAAGAAACTCCACGGACACTCTTTTAAAGAAATAATTGTTACAAAATAGTGGTTACATAATTCATGTTTTAAAAATTATACATGTGAGAACAATGTAAAAAAGATGCGCACGTTAAAAGCGTCCGTAATAAAAAGATAAAAAATTAAAAATAAAACAATTCAAGGATTAAAATAAATTAAAATAAGCCACGGCAGCCAAGAGGTGACCAGTCCCAACTGACGGCGCCCGTTCACGAACATGACGCATGTATTAGCACCATTCAGCTCAACCATTTTGAAGGGAGCTAAATGATCCAACACACACGCCACCATCAGCGAGACATCTGAGTGAGCATGACATACACTCAGCCGCCAGGGCACATTCAAGTCAATGAAAGACATATTACCCGGTAAATGGTAGCTCTGTTGTACATAGTACTCACACATGTACTATGCAATTATACAATACAAAGGAGATTGAGTTTATACAATGCAAAGATGGTTTTACAATCTTCAGCAGCGACAACAGTATTTTCAAATGTTAAGTTGTGGTTGTGGAGCAGGACCAGCATTGAGCCAAGCATTTTTATCAGCGATGTAATCAGCCAACTTATAATATGCCTGCCTGCATAGTGTGCGTTTTATACAAGATTTGAATTTCGTCTCATTCAGTTGAAGTATGTGGAGAGGAATTTTGTTGTAACATTTTAAACAGTATCCCATGAAAGATGAGTCTACTTTAGCCAGTCTGAAACCTGGTTGAACTAATAGGTCCCTATTTCTTGTACTATAATTATGTCTATCACCTCTTTTGCTGAAAAGATGTAAATTTTTTCTTACGTACATGATGTTTTCATAGATATATTGACAAGGTACCGTCATGATGTTAATATCCTTTAACCGTTCCCTTAGAGAATCACGCCTGCGTAGATGATATATGGCTCTGATCGCTCTTTTCTGCAGAATAAAAATAGACTCGATGTCTGCAGCCCGTCCCCACAGTAAAATACCGTAAGACATGATACTATGAAAATAGCTAAAATAGACTAGCCTCGCGGTATCTACATCAGTAAATTGACGGATTTTTCTGACAGCATATGCTGCTGAACTTAACCGTCCTGCAAGAGATGTTAAATGAGGACCCCATTGTAGCCTTGAGTCGAGCGTGATCCCCAGGAAAACAGTTTTATCGACGAATTCTAGTTTCTCTTGATTCAATACTATCTCACAATCTCTACTTTTGACATTTGGTAAAGAAAATTTTGAATTTTGGATTTTGTTGTTGTAAAATGTTTAATTCTGAAATAATATATTAGTTTTACAATTTTTTTACATAGGTACTTAATGTAACCAAAATTGTTTTTTTTTTTACCTTGATGCAGTCCTGGAAAATAATTAATTTTTAAATATGTTAGAGTTCACTAAGTAGTTGCACGAAAGCTGCGTTGAAGTCTGGATTTTGTTGGTGTAAAATGTTTAGTTCTGAAATAATATATTAGTTTTACTTACAATTTTTTTAACATAATATAAACAGAATTTTCTTGTTAACTTTTTTGCCTCAATTTGTTTGCTAAAACGCGTTTTTGTTTTTTACCTTGAAAAAGTCCTGGAAAATGTTTAATTTTTAAATATTATTAGAATAGTTGACTAAGTAGTTGCACGATGGCTGCGTTGAAGATCATACTCAGGGTCTGGATTTTGTTGTTGTAAAATGTTTAGTTCTGAAATAATATATTAGTTTTACAATTTTTTTAACATAATATAAATAAAAGGGGTTTGAAGATTTTTGTATGGAGGGTGGCCCTAACGTGAAGCCGCGTTTTTTTTTTTTTTTTCAGAACCGCGTTTATGTTTGTATAAGTGACCCCTATCCAAATATATGACATTAGTTGTGCAACTCGATTTTCTTTTCCTGTTAACTATTTTGCCCCAATTTAATTCACAATAAGGAGTTTCGGGCTTCTGACGACTCGTAACGACTGTCAAAGATCCACAAATGACAGCCGGGACCAACGGCTTAACGTGCTTTCCGAGGCACGGAGGAGTCTCGGTATGTGAAGATGGTCACCCATCCACTGACCAACCCTGGCAAGCGTAGCTTAACCTGATAGATCGACCCGTGCGGCTTGTTATTACTTAGCCACGAGCTCCTCCAGATTTCCTCGAGATTTTTTTCAAGCAAGTGCTATAAAGTAAAAGAAAAGGTTTATTGTAAAACTGAAATAGCATTAAATTGATCATTATACGATACCTAAACCCATTTCTGCCGAAAAATGAAAAAAAATACTAAGTTGATCCCTAAGTCTATGAAGATCGATTTTCAGCCCACTGTGCGTCCTGAAGCCGCTCTGACGTAGATTACAAATGACTGCGCAGTAGTCAATCTGCCTTATTATAAAACAGTAGCGCGCATACCGGCACGCATGCGCAACCTAACTTCAGAACGACAGTATTATTTGGCATTAACACAATTTTGAAGTACCTTTTTGTAACATCAATAGTAATACGTTTTATCCTGTTTCTTTATAATTACTAAAAATAAAACAGACATTATGTTCTAGAAAATTTAGTGCTTACCCAGTATTACTTTGCAATGGTAGGATATATTGTTGCCAGTTGTACAAATTGATGAGTGAAGGTCCGACTCCGATTCGTTATCATCATGAATTTCTATTGATTCCCTGTAAAATGAGCTTATTGTTACGAATGGATTGGATGGGAATTGGGCATCTATCAACAATAGAACAATCCCACAACAAAAGTAGCTCATGAGCCCATTAGATATTGTAAGTATGTATATAGAAACAATTATTGTTTACTTACCTTTTACACTGGGATCATGTGCTGAGCCCTCGCCCTCATGTGTTCCAAATGTTGTATTTTGCTTTGGTTTTCCTTCCCATATTTAATAAATAATTTATATATATGACGTCACAAATAGCCAAAAATAATTGTTATTTTGTTCACAGTCACGTAAATTTATTCTATTATACGCAGTTTATATGCCTATTCGACACTAATTTTACTTTAAAATAATTTTAATCTGCTGAACTCGATTTTTCCTGTAAATATAATTATTCAAATTACGTACATCTGACAGCACCGATCTGGAAAAAAATGACATAGATTCGTCGTCGAAGAGCTCCACCGAGCGACTGATTTATGAACGAACGAAAGTGATGACAATACTTTTTATAGGCGAAAGAAGAGATGACGATACTGTGTGTTCGGTCGGAATAAAACAACATATGTGCCAAAACCAAATGCCGTCTTTTATAAATTAAAAGTATTATTAAAACTAAAACTGCTTTGCTTAAAACTTGATATGATTACTATCTATGTTATAAAGTAAATTCCATTAAATAACTCATAAGCGATACGCTTTGATACTCAAAAAAACATAAAAATAGATGAAATTTTGCAATTTTTTTGTATCGAGAAAATTTCATTGTATCGTGTATTCCTTTTGCAGGATACTAGACCATATAGTCAAAAAACATACACCGAAATATTGAATCCCTATTCCTTAAACCTAATAAGGTACACGAAAAAGAAAAAGACCCCGTTTTTCAATATATCACCTTAAGAAATTCGGCTTCAGTGAACAATGGCGATCGCTGAAGTTGATTTCAGCTGAATTTTAATGGACCGTAAAGATCTTATAGAGTATTACTGGCATAATAAAAGAAGCTTTTACTCTTTTAAGTAATAATAATGTTGCAAATTAAGTTGTTTTGCCATGTTTTATAGGCGTAATTGCGCGTTTTCAGAATGTAATTTTTTTTATTTACACTTTATGAACTGAAGTAATTTTTAACCCAACATGTTTAAATAAATCGGTCAAGTGCGAGTCGGACTCGCACACGAAGGGTTCCATACCATGTCGTACAAGATTTAACACTATGCATTTTTGTAATACTTTCGTAAAGGTAACAACAGAGGAAGGAGAGAAATGTTGTTGTGTTAAATTATAGGTGTAGAAGTTTATTTCATTTATTTTAGTAACATGCATTAACTAAAGTCAAAGTTATTTATTTGCTACTAACATAGTATTAGTAGGTATAAATAGGTATATGTGGTAGGTAAGCAGGTAGATATGTAGGGTAGGTAGGTTAGGTTAGGTAGCAGTTAGGGTAGGTAGGTAGGTAGGGTAGGTAATTAGGTAGAAATAGGTAATTAGGAAAGGTAGGTGCGCCGTAGATAAGTACTTAGTGCTAACCGTGCGAAGCCGGGCCGGGTAAAGCTAGTTACTTATAAATAAAAGGATTTCTCTTGCTACATCAGACTATATTGTACAAAATAGAATGTAAGTAGTACGGAAAATTTTAATTACAACATTCCGTCAATATAGGTATTTATTTACGTTATTTTTGATAGTCATAATTCAAATTCAAATTCAAATTCAAAAGTCATTTATTCAAACTAGGCTGAGAATCAGCACTTTTCGAACGTCAAAATTACATAAGACAGTCCCCCAAAAACGCCCGACTTTCACCACTTCCTAGTGCTTTTGCTGGAAAGAAGAAGTGGCGCAACAAACTCCCCAGCAGCGCAGCTGTCTGTTCAGTTACGAAAAAAAACTTGATTCTATACAATAGTATGCAAATATTTTACATTACTCAACACAAAACATTAAATAAAATATATTTGCCATAATGACAGCTAGCACATGCCAATGTACCAACAAAAAAAAATATCGAAATCTAAACTCAAGCGAAAATAAAAACTAAAAACGTAAACAGAACTTAATACCCGAATCATAAAGCCTCCTGACATAAAGGGCGTGCCCGCTTACATTATATACATACAGCATACAGAAATCTATTATTTCTTACTTATTATTTTTACACATCCCATCGGACTATGAGAGTGAGGGAAGAGAGAGTGCACTCGTGTCTGCGCATACACTTGTGCACTATAATATCTCCCACGCCGAAGGCTAGTCTCCATTGAGATTGGCCGCCGTGGCTGAATATTTTTACACAAATAAGTTTTCTCAATATGAAATTGTATCCACAACGGTTTAAGGTAACTGAATAGTACCCTGTATGTACCACCATTCATTTCAATGTTACTGAATATTATTGTCTATTGGAGTGTAGTTTTACCATGAGGTACACACATAGGATAGGATACATGCTAGGGATACTTTGAAAAAAGTCGATAAAGTTCTTAAACTCAAAAAATACTGGCCGGTTTTAAAATCTTTTGAAGAGAGCTTATTTTGTAGACCTTTTTGGATGATCGAAATTTAAATGATCGAAATAGTATATGCTGCCATGATAGTAGGTACTTACTAATTCCATGTCATTACTCCGACTAGTAAATAGTTATCTGTGGAATTTATATCGCATAATATTAGCATGAAATACAAAATATTATTTTTAAGTTGCAGTAAATCGCCCATATTATATAAAATACGTTATTAATCGGCGTTTTTAGTATTTGTTGATTATAAACAGTATAATGGTACATGATACACACAAGTTTCAAATTCCTAAATCGTTTAGTTGTTGAGATAGAGCTCGTACAAAAATGGTCTAAAACAGACAACTTCTACGGCCCCCTAATTCATCATTTTTGAAGATAAAAACAAATAAAAATTATATTTATTTTCTACTTGATGAGTTCTAGACAATGATACCCCACATGCCAGGGTCAGATTATTTTTTTTTCAAAATTTAATTTTATTGTATGGCGACCCCCCTTTAATTTTTAATTTTATTATTTGTTGCTCTTGCGGCAATAGAAATGCTCAATCTGTGAAATTTTCAACTGCCTACCTATTACGGTTCATGAGATAGAGCTCGCTGACAGACAGACGGACATCGGAGGCTTATGAATAGGGTTCCGTTTGTCACCCTTCGGGTACGGAACCCTAAAAACAATGCTGCTGTTAATAGCATAATCAGCCTATAACGTTCCCACTGCTGGGACACAGGTCTCCTCTCTGTAAGAGGATGTGGGCCGTATACTACCACGCAGGCCCAGTGCGGGTTGGTAGATGTCATGTCTTCGAATTTTTGGTTCAAGGACATGCCGGTTTCCTGACGTTGTTTTCCTTCACCGTTTTGAGAGCAGCGGTAATGAAATAAATTACACAAAGTAATGTGTTTGCCTGGGTTCGAGCCCACGACCTACAACTCGAGTCGGGGCCGTAACCATTGGGCCACCACTGTTCACTGAGCCACCACTGCTCACTGAGCCAACACTGCTCACTGAGCCACCACTGCTCACTGAGCCCCCACTGCTCACTGAGCCCCCACTGCTCACTAAGCCACCACTGCTCACTGAACCACCACTGCTCACTGGGTCACCACTGCTCACTGAAACCCCACTGCTTACTGAGCCCCCACTGCTCACTGAGACCCCACTGCTCACTAAGCCACCACTGCTCACTGAACCACCTCTGCTCACTGGGCCACCACTGCTCACTGGGTCACCACTGCTCACTGAAACCCCACTGCTTACTGAGCCACCACTGCTCACTGAACTACCACTGCTCACTGGGCCACCACTGCTCACTGGGCCACCACTGCTCACTGAGCCACCACTGCTCACTGAGCCACCGCTGCTCACTGGGTCATCACTGCTCACTGAGCCCCCACTGCTCACTGAGCCACCGCTGCTCACTGGGTTATCACTGCTCACTGAGCCCCCACTGCTCACTGAGCTAACACTGTTCACTGGGCCACCACTGCTCACTGGGCCACCACTGTTCACTGAGCCACCACTGTTCTCTGGGCCACTACTGCTCACTGAGCCCCCACTACTCACTGAGCCACCACTGTTCACTGAGCCCCCACTGCTCACTGAGCCCCCACTGCTCACTGAGCCACCACTGCTCACTGAGCCACCACTGTTCACTGAGCTACCACTGTTTACTGAGCCACCACTGTTTACTGAGCCACCACTGTTCACTGAGCTACCACTGTTCTCTGGGCCACTACTGCTCACTGTGCCCCCACTGCTTACTGAGCCCCCACTGCTCACTGAGCCCCCACTGCTCACTAAGCCACCACTGCTCACTGAACCACCTCTGCTCACTGAGCCACCACTGCTCACTGGGTCACCACTGCTCACTGAAACCCCACTGCTTACTGAGCCACCACTGCTCACTGAACTACCACTGCTCACTGGGCCACCACTGCTCACTGGGCCACCACTGCTCACTGAGCCACCACTGCTCACTGAGCCACCGCTGCTCACTGGGTCATCACTGCTCACTGAGCCCCCACTGCTCACTGAGCTACCGCTGCTCACTGGGTTATCACTGCTCACTGAGCCCTCACTGCTCACTGAGCTAACACTGTTCACTGGGCCACCACTGCTCACTGGGCCACCACTGTTCACTGAGCCACCACTGTTCTCTGGGCCACTACTGCTCACTGAGCCCCCACTGCTCACTGAGCCACCACTGTTCACTGAGCCACCACTGTTCACTGAACCACCACTGTTTACTGAGCTACCACTGTTTACTGAGCTACCACTGTTCTCTGGGCCACTACTGCTCACTGTGCCCCCACTGCTCACTGAGCCACCACTGCTCACTGAGCCACCACTGCTCACTGAGCCACCACTGTTCACTGAGCCACCACTGTTTACTGAGCCACCACTGTTTACTGAGCCACCACTGTTCACTGAGCTACCACTGCTCACTGAGCCACCGCTGCTCACTGGGTCATCACTGCTCACTGAGCCCCCACTGCTCACTGAGCCAACACTGTTCACTGGGCCACCACTGCTCACAGGGCCACCACTGTTCACTGAGCCACCACTGTTCTCTGGGCCACTACTGCTCACTGAGCCCCCACTGCTCACTGAGCCACCACTGTTCACTGAGCCCCCACTGCTCACTGAGCCACCACTGCTCACTGAGCCACCACTGTTTACTGAGCCACCACTGTTTACTGAGCCACCACTGTTCACTGAGCTACCACTGTTCTCTGGGCCACTACTGCTCACTGTGCCCCCACTGCTCACTGAGCCCCCACTGCTCACTCAAAACTGCTGCTGTTAAAAACTTATATTAATTACATAAATATGCAGCTATTTTTTTTTGTAAAAGGCATCAGCAGATTCAGTATCACATTATTAGTTATTACAGCTATCTCACGCTTTCTTACCACGCGGGTAAGAACAGAACGCCACCTGCTCCGATCTGTTTACGTTCATACATCCTGGTCATACACGCATTAACTATCTATGTACTTTTATACAAATATGTAGGTATCCACCATAAATAATGTTTCCTTGATCAAAATTTACATACCCTTCACTAAGAGACAACCGAATTACTAAATGTAGATTTCTTCTTATATTATCAAACACTTTATTTACAAAGTTATCCCTAATTTTCGTAAAGAATGGAGAAAAATTCAAAGGCCTATAATGTAGATGTTTTATTCAAAGGAACGTTCATCATAAATTCGTCATTAATATTTATCGGTTTTTGTTTTCGGTAAGTGGAATGTGTTCATAGTAAATATCTGAACAGTAAACAGTTTACGTTGTATTCAGATAAAATTGGATTAGTTTTTTATTCAGTTACTTATTTATTTAATGTGCCTAGTTTATCACATTATTTTGGTGAAATGATAATTATGAATTTCTGAGCTCGTGTCAAATATAATAATAGGTAGGTTACCAGCCGATTATTATCCCTCTGCTGTGCAAAGTCACGAGTATCAATCTCCACGCACGCTTGCTCGGGATGGGTTGGGGATTTCAGACTTACTATCCTAACCGTAATCCTAACTTATAATATTATAAACGCAAACGTAAGTTTGTTACGCTTTCACGCTAAAACGGCTGAACTGATTTGGGTAAAATTTGGCACGTAGGTAGACCATGACCTGGATTAGGACATAGGATACTTTTTATCCCGATATTCCCACGGGATCGACACTTATGCGGGTGAAACCGCGGGGCGCAGCTAGTACTATAAATTCCAGGTTTCCTCATGATGTTTTTTCTTCACCGATGTAGGAGATGGTGTGATGGAGGAGCTCGTGGCTAAATAATAACAGCCGCACGGGTCGATCCATCAGGTTAAGCTACGCTTGCCGGGGTTGGTCCGTGGATGGGTGAACATCTTTACATACAGAGACTCGGATCCTTCGTGCCTCGGAAAGCTTGTTAAGCCGTTGGTCCCGGCTGTCATTCGTGGATCATTGACAGTCGTTACGAGTCGTCAGAGGCCCGAAAGTCTGACAACAGTCTTACCAAGGGGTATCGTATTGCCCATGCAGTTGCTGGGTTGTTGAGGTCAGATAGGCGGTCGATCCATGTAAAATACAGGTATTCAGCTGCATCCGGTTAGACTGGAAGCCGACCCCAACATGTTGGGAAAAGGCTAGACAGATTGAGGCAGATTGATTTTCCTTCGTACCCGTAATATTGTCGATCTATTAATCATTCCCGGACAGCCGGAACCTGATACGCCTTGTTCAGTAAAACATTTCTTCGGATCCGTTTAAGACAAAAGGTGCTCTCTATAATCAAATTTCGGTCCGCCGGATACGTTCCGTTGGGAATCGGATACGATCTGATTCGGGTTTCGGCTATTAACCGTTGGGGATGTTAAAACATTGATTTTGGGGGTAGTTTCGGCTAGTTTGTGTTCTCTATTCATTGAAGATAAGCTGTCACGCTTAGAATATTCTAAGCTGTCACGTTTGTAAAGTAATAGTTGGATAGGCAAGGACAATGAAGTAATGTTTTGTAGCAGTGCTTCTCCTTGTGTGTTCGCCCGTTGAATAGTTTCAGCATTGTTGTTGTCTAGTTTGAAAGATTTGAAGGGTATAATGGGTACCGTTTAGATTACTGCCAACAAGCCTTTTATCTTGCGTTTTGGTGAAAGGCCTAACACAATAACACATAGGGCACGTCCTAAGTGAACGTAAACGAAGATTGTTGTGCCGCCACAAATGAATACAGATGTTTCACTCCGCGAAATCATTTAAATAAAAAGCGAATCTTGCTACGACATAATAAAGTGCAATTCAGATCGCACAGCGCTAATCACCTACAGTTACATTCACCTAGAAGTTGTATCTCTTATTATCGCGTAACTTTTATATCTTCTGACAACGTAACGCTTACTGAATTGTCCCGCCTCGGACTTGTAGCTTCATACCTAACATGCGGAATGCGCTTTTTGTACTTCTGTGGCGCCGCTTTAAATCTGCCGGTTCCTTAAACATATTATTTGAAGAGTTAAAATAGACATCAAAATAAGGAAGTCTGTCCTGTTGTAGAATGAGTCGTATTATAGCAAACATTTGGTTCCTAGAAACTCTAGCCATTTGGCCAGCCACAGTAGGTTTGACAGATGTAATGGCGGTTTGTTACCACTTTGCTGACAACTTATTCTTAAGTCGTTCGTTATAATTATAATAATACATAAACATTTCGTAAGGTAAGACCACAGATGAATACAGATAGTGCACAACGCATTTTAGGTAGGATGAAGCTACAAGTAGGTACGCGGCGGGCTCGACTTGCCGAATTCAGTGAGCGTAACGTCGTCAGAAGATATAAGTGCAACGAGATAGAAAGAGAGGCAGCTACTAGGTGGATATAACTGTAATTAGCGCTGTGTGGCCTGAATAGCACTTTATTATGTCGTAGCAAGAGTCGCTTTGTATGTAAACGATTTGGCGGAGTGAAACATCTGTATTAATCTGCGAAAAGTATTAGAATCTCATAGGCTTAGGTACCTACATCAAGAAAGATAGTTGTCAAATACATTGGATACTTGGGTCTTATTTAAGCTTACCATGAGGTGTGATAGTGGACAAACAAAAGCCTATACAATAAAAACAAGGGTCCAGCGTTATATCTCGTTTAATATCTTGTACTGTTACGTCAGACGTCAAGGCTGTCTGGCTGAGATTGCTGATAGCGATAAGCCCTTTGTACTTTGTTGTTATTAACTATTCTGTGGCATCATAAACAGTCTCATTTGTCTAGATTTTTCCCGTTAATGCAAAACAAAAATCTGGCAATAGTAAAGACTGTTCTTTGAGTTTTAAATTTCTGACTGTATTTTTAATATTTGGTAGTTTTTAGTTAGTAAGTTTAAATGGTAAGGTTCTGGGGCGGTGACCAAGGAAGGCCCTCAAGGTGGACCGATGACCTGGTGAAGACCACAGGTATCCGCTGGATGCGGGAAGCACAGAACCGGTCGAAGTGGCGGCGCTTGTTGGAGGATGCCTTTGTCCAGCAGTGGACTTCTTTCGGCTGAAATGATGAAGATAACAGAGCCGTGATCGGCACGCCTGGCAGATTGGATTGGTGATCGGCGTTTGTTTTTCATAAAGAAGCAGGAGGGTGACACGTCAATCAATCTGCCTTGCCTTTTCCCAACTATCTTGGGGTCGGCTTATAGTCTAACCGGATGCAGCTGAATACCAGTATTTTACATGGACTGCGACTGCCTATCTGACCTCCACAACCCAGTAACTGGGTAATACGATACACCTTGGTAAGACTGGTGTCAGACTTTCGGGCTTCTGACGACTCGTAACGACTGTCAAAGATCCACGAATGACAGCCGGGACCAACGGCTTAACGTGCTTTCCGAGGCACGGAGGAGTCTCGGATGTAAAGATGGTCACCCATCCACTGACCAACCCCGGCAAGCGTTGCTTAACCTGATGGATCGACCCGTGCGGCTTGTTATTACTTAGCCACTAGCTTCTCCTTAGCCTTAGTGGTCAAAAGCTAGTGATTACAAAATATCCATATAAAGTAGGTACAAGAAGTTGCATGTTCTCATTGTAGGAATGTCACCTAGTTACAAGTGTGATTACTTAAAGACACGCCTAACCGTACTGCAATACCATAAGTACGTACTAGGCCAGAGGTACTCAACCTTTTTATTAGGTTAGCATTTCTAAAGAAAAATACGATACTGAAATCAATGCTGGAAACGGCGACTAAGGGATTTCGTCACGAGAATCGGAGGAAAAGCTTCTTACTGCCGCTGGGAACAACAACCAGCGCTATACAATTCGATACCTAGGTCTTAGATAAAAAAAAAATATATTACAATGCTATAGGTACTTCCTTTATTGTAGGTACAAGAATAATAAATGCAAAAAGCTATTAAGTACAATATTTACCTCTGCAAACAGAAATGATTTTAATCAATCAACAACGGTAATGATTTCAATCAATGTTCCCTTTCATCGTTAATTGTGGTGGGCATTCGTAAACTCCTTTTCAAAATTGAATGGTTTACGATATTAATTAATTTGGTTTACTCCAGAAAAGTCTCTTTTGATAAGTATTTATTTTTTTGGCCATACGTCATTTAATTTCATCTGTCAAGAGCACACCTAGGACAAACTTATTTTTTTCTTCCAAATTCATGCCTGCATTCATTTTTATTTTATTTTATTGAAGTTAATTTTACTTCTAGATTATAAGCTGCTTCTGTCCAATGTGTTTTCTCTTTATAATTTGTGTATACATTAGCAGTAGTACGTTTCCTGAAAACTTTTGCTAACCAATATTGAATGTAAATGCTGTTGAAGTGACTTAAAAAAAAAAAAGAAAACACTATGTCACTTACTGCCTCGTCCGCCACCTAGTCATGTTTGTCACCCCTGTTACCTGTACCCCATTATCGTGATAGCTATTGATAAGCATCTTTACGGCAGAGGTAAAAAAGCTCGCTTTTGTGCCACCAATGTTAATTACTATGCCCCACATAGTTAGCTTTACCTTGCCGTACCTTTGTGTAGAACGAGGTAAATTTGTGTTGCCAGTTGGGCACGATATGTTGAGTTTGTTGTTTGTTTGTACGTATTTGGTAAAGTTTTTGTTTATTTTGAAACAAAGGTATTAAAACCATATGCTGGACATGAGAATACAATAGAATAGAGATTGTATGACCACCTGATATTATTTTTGTTACTTCTTTCAATTTTATCTATGTAGTTTATAAGTTCTTCACGATGTGAATGTCACGCTTTGCTGCTTTTTTTAACTTTATGCTGTTAACTTTATGGTATATGTATTACTGTTTGTCGCCCGCGGTTTCGCCCGCGTGTAAGTCGGAAATTATCCCACCGGAACGTAATACCGGGATAAAAACTATTCTATGTGTTGACACAGGCTATAAACTATCTATGTGCAAAATTTCATCCAAATCCTTTCAGCCGTTTTTGCGTGATTGAGTAACAACTATCCAAACATACAAACTTTTACATTTATAATAATAAATAATATATATATTATATGTAAAGGATAATATGATATATACCATATGTACCTACATTACATTCAGGTTAGTTGTATCTGTGCATCCACAGGACCTCAAATGACAGTCCTTTTTACCACGATTTAATATAAATATCTGGTCAATCGAGCTCTGCTCGGGATGAAAATATAAACATATCGTCCATGTACACCAACGTTTTATGAAATTTCCGAGGCTGTGAAAATAAAGAAAATGATTTTTTCCAGATATGAGACCTAGCTAGATCGATTTTTCACCCCTGTAAACCCCTTAAATTACAACTTTCATCGAAATCATTGGAGCCGTTTCCGAGATTCAGATTATATTATATACAATGTCGCCCATGCGCATGTGACCGCCCGTAATTTTCTGAATATTCATGAAAAATATCGAAAATAAACTTCAAAAGGGGGGGTCTATCTATAACATTTTTCACTAGTTTTTTAAAAATAAATACACAATTTTTTACCGAAATAATGACTTCGATTCCGTTTTTTTTTTCGTAGTCGATAACTTTTTGTAAAAATTTTAATTAACCTGTTAAAATAACTCATAAGCTTTTGGAAATAATAAACAGAATCCAAATCGACCCATAAACTTCGGAGATGTGTCAAAAAACAGAAAGCAATCCTTAAAAAATTAAAAATTGAATATCATGAAAAATGTTATAGATAGACCCCCCCTTTTGAAGTTTATTTTCGATATTTTTTCATGAATATTCAGAAAATTACGGGCGGTCACATGCGCATGGGCGACATTGTATATATACAAGAATTGCTTGTTTAAAGGTATTAGATTAGATAGATTATGAAGTATTGTCTCTCAAGAAGCTCAACATATGTATGAATGTGAGCCCAAAGCGGTATTGGAAAACTGTTGCTATCCTAAACACTCCTAAATAATAATTTAAATGTGAAAGTGAGATTTTTTGTTCGTTAGGCTTTCACGTTAAAACGGCTGAACGGATTTGGGTGAAATTTAGCATATCGGTAGAACATGGCCTGGAAAAGGACATATTACGTATTTCAAAATTAAAATTTTTAATCACCTCTATCATGGAGGATTTTGAACGATGCGGGAAGCACAGAATCGGTCGAAGTGGCGGTGCTTGGGGAGGCCTATGTCCAGCAGTGGACGTCTTTCGGCTGATATGATGATGATGATGAATGTCGCAAATATAAGGTGTCAAATATTTCGTTGTTTTGATTAATTTGGCAATATTACTGTATGGAAATATGAAATGTGGCTAACTATCAAACTAGAATATTGATTATGAAATGCAATAATAAATAAGTATCGTAACACCGAATATTTATAGTTTTAGATGTAAAAAAAGTACTTGGAAACTTTATTTTCAATTATGTACTTCAATTCTATTCAATGTTATAATTGCAATTAATTTTTAATATTATAGTTCGCTAGTTAGCCTCATTTTTTATTTCCATACAGTAATATTGCCAAATTAATCAAAACACGTAAGTTTTTGACAGCTATTTGCGACGTTGCCAACTTTTGGGATAAAAGCTCTTAAACAGAGATATACCAATACATAGATATTGGTTGGTAGGTACAATAAAGGTTCCTTACCTTCCAATCTATTATGTTTGATTGAAGTGTTCAAACAACTGATGAGGTAGGTAACTGCCGATGACCGCAAAGTTACGATATTAGGCTTCTCGTCGACTCAAATCGATGTTGAGTCCCTAAGGGATCCTTTGTGTACGAGGACCGTATATAATATACTCACATACATATGAATATATATGATACTAAATAGCATTGTCACTGTACATTATGATAAATTAAAGCCGCTTTTCATGTCTGTCTGTGTGTCCGCATGGTTCTTCCAAACTACGCAACGGATTTTGATGCAGTTTTCATCAAAATTTATAGAATTTATTCAAACTAACGTTGTCAATTCGTAAAAAACCCAGCGCAGTAGGGACTAGGAAAGTTATATAACACTAGCTGTTGCCCCCAACTTCGTCTGCCATCGAAGAGTAAAAGTATCATCATATTAGCCGAAAGACGTCCACTGCTGGACATAGGCCTCCAAGCACAGCCACTTCGACCGATTCTGTGCTTCCCGCATCGTTCAAAATCCTCCATGATAGAGATGATTAAAAAATTTAATTTTGAAATACGATCAATAGGATTTCCTCTAGTCAGTTAAAAAAAAAACTATTTAACCATCTGCACCAACGACTGCTTTTCACCACTTGGTTTTAGCAGCGCAATGAATATGACTGAAATGAGACGAATGACGGTCATGGCTTTCATAATGGGAGCAGCACTCTCTTTTATAGCTATGCTAGCCATCAAAATACAGAACTTACGATACAAATATTGGCGAGTTAGTCAAACATAGGAAAAGTGTTATTTTTTTGCTCAGTTCCGCATGTTTTATGTAAGAATCTTATCTCTTTTACTAGCTTCTGCCGGCGACTTCGTTCGCGTGGAATTCGTAAGCCTACACAATATTATACTAAAATAACCGTCACAATTTTATAAAACTTTCTCGTAGGTATATCGCGTCGCATGAGTCGTATCACAGACTATTATTTCGTTTTCACTTAGCATTCTTTATGACTTTTATTTTCCGACGTAGTTCCAGAGATTAGCGCATTCAAACAAACAAACAAACAAATTCTTCAGCTTTACTATTAGTACTACATAATGAAAAATTTAAAGAAATAAATAGAGTAATAGCTAATCTAAGATTTTTAATACTCCTACGTAATGCTTAACAAAATGTATTGTTTATTATTTACTTACTGTTTTATCAGCGTTATCAGACCAACAAGACGTATGTCCGAACTTAACAAACAAGTAGGTATTACCGAATCATCTTCCATATCTACATGAGGAACTTGTAAAAATCTCACGAAATAATGTTTGTGTCAGTTTGTTTGTCACAGGTTTTTATCTCTGACAGACGATGATATAATGTGTTTGTTGCTTTATTATTACGATAAAACAGCTAAAAAATTATCATAAACGTAATATGGGCTCGTCACATGAAATGAAAAACTTCCTGATATGTAATAATATAATACTAACAATAACTATTAGGTATATTAGAATAGAATCTTCAATAATCACATTAATCACGGATAGATCACACAGGCGTAATTTAAAAGTAAGGCTTATTTATTGAAGGGTCAATAGAATTTAAAGTTCATCAGCAAAGTTATAAACTATTATCAAACAATAACGTCTTAATTAGGGATGCATCGATACGCCTTTTTGCCGATACGATACCGATACCGATACTGTTATAAAAATATCGGCGATACCGATACCGATACGCTTATTGAATTCAAAAATGAAAGTAAAATAAATAAAACACATGTCAGGTATTTTTTTTTTATTAATATAAAAAGAACAAAAATAACAGGACTAACTAAATAAAACCGTTTAAAATTAATAAAAAATTAAAATAAGGTGCGAGGGCCAAGTGGGCGGGCGAAACAAGACACTGAATATAGCGCGAGGTTTCCCCGAGCATAGTTAGTTCTTGCCTCGTTTGCAACGAAATAGACGAGACAACACGCGACTTTTAAAGCGCGAAATTTGAAAAGTATCTTTGAATCGGCCATAAAAATATCGCCGATACCGATATATCGGCAAACTTCGAGTATCGCCGATATATCGGCATCGGTATCGGTATCGGATGCATCCCTAGTCTTAATCAATATATATATTTTACGACATGATTTCATAACACATAAACATCACGCCATGTTTCCCTTAAGGGTTGTGCAGAGGTGTACCTGTAGTACACCCACATTTTGGCATTACGACAAGATTGTTGATTTGAAATTCTTTGCATTGATATTACCTCACCTCAGGGATTTTAGACATTCTTACTATCAATAAACAACCCCAAACGGCTCTGGCAAAAAATTAACGAAATTACACAATTTAAAACCCCCAAATCAGTCAATTCTAATCTTCTTAAAATCACACCACACCCCCTCGATTCCCTAAATCGTATTAATCAGTTTTTCGTTACAATTGGTAAAACATTGGCAGAAGAGATTATTAAAAAATCTAACCTCTCTAATCCTAGCTCACCATACCCAAGGAGTGAACAGCATACGACATCATTCGTACTGCTTGACACAGACCCGCAGGAAGTGGATGGCATACTCATGGGTCTCGATCCTGAAAGCTCACCTGGTTGGGACGGCATACCTACAAAGTTTTTGAAAATTTCTAGGGACTTCATGGTCCCTCTAATAAGCCAACTAGCTAACCTGTGCTTTAAAACCGGGATATTCCCAGCTGCTTTTAAGCGATCTATGGTTACGCCTGTGCACAAGGGGGGGGACCGGGACGACATCAATAACTACCGCCCTATATCGGTTATATCAAGCATTGCAAAAATTTTAGAAAAATTGCTAAATAACAGACTAATTAGTTACCTTAATAAACATAATATTTTATCTACCTCACAATATGGTTTCAGAAGGGGTCTATCTACACAAGACGCTGTTAAGGCATTAACTTGCGATATAGTCTATAATGTAGATAAAGGACTGAAATGCCTTACAGTATTTTTAGACCTTAAAAAGGCATTTGATACCGTTTCTGTCCCCATCCTTCTGCACAGGCTGGAAACAATTGGCATAAGGGGTGTGGCTCTTTCTCTTTTTGGTAGTTATCTATCTAACAGAAAACAGCAGGTTAGGGTCGGAAATTCAACTAGTGACGAAGAAACTGTATGTTTTGGTGTTCCGCAGGGAAGTGTACTCGCTCCGACGCTGTTCCTGATTTATATAAATGAGTTGTGTAATATCCGGAACAGTGGAGGACGAGTATTTTCATATGCGGATGACACTGCAGTAGTTTTCGCCGGTGACTCTTGGGCTAGTGTGCGTGCTGCTGCTGAACGTGGATTAGCGGTAATTGCAAGTTGGTTAAATGCTAATCTTTTAACCCTCAACGTATCTAAAACGAACTTCATCTGCTTTACTCCAAATCAGAGGACTCAGCCAGGTGCTGATTTTGGGATCGTGATCCATGAGTGTGCAAACTCACATTTTCCTTGCAATTGTCAAAATATACAGCAAGTTAGATTTACCAAATATCTGGGTATAACAGTTGACCAAAGATTGTCCTGGCACACCCATATCGAAAATACCATGGCCAGGGTCAGAAAACTTATATGGATTTTCAAAGCGTTGCGGCATGTGATGCCACCGCCTCTACTTAATAAAATATATACTGCTCTGGCACAATCGGTCATCACATACTGTATACCGATCTGGGGAGGGGCCACCAAGACCAAATTTCTAGACCTAGAAAGGGCTCAAAGGTCTCTCATTAAAGTTATGTACTTTAAACCTTTTCGATATTCTACAGACAACCTTTACAAAATTAGTAATCTGCTCACTGTTAGAAAACTATACATACTAAATATAACCATACACCTGCACAAGACCCTCACATTCGATCCATCAAATCTTGATAAAAGACGTAAAGATATTGTGGCCCATTCCCCCCGGGTCCGTACGGTTTTCGCCCGGCGGCAGTATAATACTCAATCAACTTATATTTATAATAAATTGAACCGTATATTGATTATTTACCCCATGCTGCGGTACGAATGTAAAAATACCCTAACGGAATGGTTAAAATCGCAATCATACGATGAAATTGAACATATATTAACCAGAATATGCTAATGACAATCTTGTACCCAAGCATAACATACATCAGCTAATCAATCAGCTCCACACACACACACCTACTCACACCCACACACGCGCCTTTTCACAAACAAACACTCACACAAACACTGCACATACCTGAAAATGCTACATCAACTTTGTAACATCCGAAAACCTAAACTTTATATTTTATTTCATTTTTATTTTTATTTTTTATCATGTCTCAACATTGTAGCTAGTAACCCACGGGAAGTTGCGAGGTATCCCCATCACAAGTATCCTTATAACTTACTGGGGCTGCCTCAATTTTGTGCTGTAGAACAATTGTATGAGAAACAATAAAAACTTTTTATTTTTTTTATTATTTATTTATTCTTAGGCTGCCTGTCCACTGGAGCGGAGACGAGAAAAGAGGAGCGGAGATGTGTCAATATTGACCAATAGAATCTTGACTCAGGATCACTGATCTAAACTCAAGGGCGGAGTCAAGATTCTATTGGTTAATATTGGCACATCTCCGCTCCTCTTTTCTCCGCTCCGCTCCAGTGGACAGGCAGCCTTAAAGTTGTTAAATACTGCTTGAAGGGCCTATCTACACACAGAAGTTATACGATTTTGCGACACGACTAAGCCATACAATATCAATTTGAATAGTTTTATGAATTCGAGCGCATTCTTATGGATATGCCGTGACCCTCATTCATCACCCACTTCAACATCGTAGATACCTACGGTATCTGAAATATCGTAGGTGCTTGAAAGATGACATTATGCAATTTATTCGCGTTTTCATGTTTCACAATGGTACCTACTGAATAGACATTTACTTAGAAACACGATTTATTTGCCAAACATGTAAACAAACACAAGTTTTAGGAAAAACAACTGTAATGACTTTATTTACACTTGTATAAAGTTGATGTTTGTTTAAGTGAAAATAACATCAATAAATTGGAAACAAGGATTTGTCAAGTACATAATACTAGCTTCTGCCCGCGACTTCATTCACGTGGAATAGTAACTTTGGGCTAACGCTAAAAAACCCCGATTTTGAAACATTCTTCATTGGTGCTCCACTCCTATTGGTCTTAGCGTGATGATATATATAGCCTATAGCCTTCCTCGATAAATGGGCTATCTAACACTGAAAGATATTTCAAATCAGTAATCAGTAGTTCCTGAGATAAGCGCATTCAAACAAACAAACAAACAAACTCCTTAGCTTTATAATTAGTATTAGTATACTTATATAAATATAATATAATATTAGTACAGATAATTATAGATAGATAAAGTAAGAAGAAACCCAGAGTGCTAGATGCAGAAGAAAAATGTAGAAGAAAAATCACCTTGCCAACACTTTCTGAATGGTCTCAGTGAAGTGACGACTCTAGATAAATAAGAAGGTAGGTTAAAAGGTATTATCCATAAAAACTCCTTAGTACCTAAACAAAGCAATTAGCCATTAAGCCAAACAAAGTAATGTGCGCTGTCGTTAACGCTAAGCACACACTTTTATAAGTTCAGTACAAGTTACAATCATCTCAGTTGAGGTTGTTTGTAACGTTCAACTTAACTGTCTTCTACGGCCATTAAGTTTTATCTTAAGTACTAAGTTTTACTTAGACTATGTATTAAGTTTAATGACGGACGTAGCGTAGGAGTATGGAGTTTATCAGTTATTCGGTTGACATCATCTTGAAAGTTGGAATAGCTCCTGTGCTTCTTGGACCCATGTCAGTTACATTGTAAGAGCCATTATAAGTTTTGGTAATAGAGTTAGAGGATTACCTAGTGTAGTAACTTGTAACCGGTTTCTATAACATGACATTATCAATTCGTGGGTATTGAAACATGATGTTTAGGTATTAACATAACATCGAAGGGTTCGGCAAAGGTGTACCTACTGATATTACCATCTCATAGAAGTATCTATCTTCATCAATATAAAGACGACGATCAACTTAGCTTTTCTTAAAAGCTCAGCCCGCTCCCATACGCACTTTCCATAGAAAATCAAATTAAAAGTCATTTATTCAAACTAGACTAAGAATCAGCACTTATTGAACGTCAAAATTACATAAAACAGTCCCCCAAAACGCCCGCCCTTCACCACTTCCTAGTGCTTTAGCTGGGAAGAAGAAGTGGCGCAGTAAACTCCCCAGCTGCACAGGTGTCTGTTCAGTTAGAAAAACTCTCATTTTGTTCTATACTTCTCTATTAGTCGTCATCTCGGTCGGTAGTCACCCTCTTTCTAGCCATATCATCTTTCACAAAGATATACAAAATAATTTACATATTGCTTTTTAAATAGCTGTAACTTGAAGTCACTATGATAAACTAGGACCATCTAAGTGAAACAAAAAAACAGTTTCATAACAAAAATAAAACCATGGTTAGCAAGACGACCAGTCACCACAAGCAGTACTCGTTCACGAGCATAAGAAAATACTCTTGTTTTTTGAGCCAAGAAATAGAACATTGGTTTCTGTAACATCATTAGATGCTTTGCTTTTCAATTAGTGGTAGATAATATAGTCTAAAGTTAATCAGGTGCATTGTTTATGTTCTTTGCTCATCAAGCTTACATAACAGTAGCTATTTTAAAACAACTGCAGTTATTCACTTGCTTAAACAACATACATTTTCTTAAATCTATAAATTCTTCTTTTGTTTAAGAATTCTTTAGAGTTATTATCTCATCTCGGTAATTATTACATCTATATATACTTTCTTGTTTATAATTTTTCAACAATTCAACGCAAATACACCTCAACTAACAGACTATCTCAGCTTCTCATCATCTAACGCTAGTCGTAATTACTATTGGATAAGTATCGATATTAAATTCTCCATGTTTCTCCAGACGTGTACAGTCAGCCCCAAAAAGATGTATACGCGGACAAGGAACCATTTTATTGCCAATAACACTGTATCCATGTATAGCTACACAACATAGTGTATTATTTATTTTATTAAAGCGATACACACTTCGATACGATCAAAACCAAAAATTATCTATACACCATTTATGACCAAAAAAAGGTAATTTACACAAGTCACACTCAACTCAAACTCAAAGCATTTGCATTTTTTTTTCAAATAAACCAATTCCTGGGACTTTTGAATTGTCAATGGGTCGTCAGTCAGTCAGAAAGATGAAGCTAGTTGCCCATTCCAAAGCGTAGTAGGTTCATATGGAGAAGGACGGGCAAGAAACTCCACGGACACTGTTTAAAGTCTCACAAATATGTATACAGTAATCGTTCAATAACGAGGTTAACAAATTTTATAATCTTTTTGACTGTACAAGAGATGATTCAACCCATGTTTATCTCGTCATAGATCATAAAATCGATCTGTCTGTTTTTAGTCTCTCAACAAATCAAGACGAAAAAAAGTTCGCGAAATAGATTTACGGATGTTGCAATCCGTAAATCTATTTCGCGAATCTGTACCTACGGTGACTGAAGAAAATTCTGTTATATAGAGGCCTTTGCCCAGGAGTGGGACAGCACAGGCTAGCATAAAAAAAAAAAAAAAAAAAAAAATATAAAATACTTATCCTGGATAAACGGCCTTGATTACTAAATATTTTACAACACTTATTTTGTAAATATTTTACAATATTCTGTTTGTGTTTTTTACGTGTCAATCGAAAAGAAAATTATTTTGAAAATGGTTGTGTATACTATTCATCTTGTGAGAGAAGATGGTTACATAAATATTTTTCAAGATAGAAAGATACCAGAAAGAGTGTGCGCAAGATAAGTCTTTCTGTACTGTAATATTTAAAATATTAAATCCATATTAATAATTTAATATTAATATTATTAATCTTAAATTAATTAAATAATTCTATACTTTGACCTTACATAAACGAAAAGACGGCATACTAGTAACGGCTCCTACACACAGTGCCGGCGGCATGGCCGCGGGCTATTGCCGCGCGGCACGTGCCCCCGGCTTTTGAGCCTTCTTTTCATGATGGAACAGTCAAAAATGTGGGACTGACATAAACAACATACCGAAAAGCTTATATGTCAATCCCTTTGAAAAGCAGTAGAAATACGAAACGCTTTGAAAGCGATTGATAATTGTCTAGACCTATTTCAGGCTATGCATTTATTAGTGAAGGTACAGTAGGTAAGTTCAATATTTCGGACCGTCAAAAACACGTAAGATTTCAATCGCTAATAATGCTATGGTTTTTCGCTCAAAAAGAATATTATTCACTTCTATGAGGAAAGACATAATAATTAAGATAAGCCACGGTTTTGCTAGGTAATAATTAAAATTACGTTATAAAAACTTACAATACATACATGTCATTATTCAGGTGGTGCTTCAATAGCCTTTTAAAAGTTTGAAGTGATTTTGATTCCTTAATAACTTTAGGTATAGAGTTATAGAGTTCAGCCCCCTCATAAACGTCAGTCTTACTACCGTAGTTTGTCCTCGGTGCTCGTAAAATAAATATGTGTCATGCGCTTTCGAATTTGCATTCCATTTGTAAATATTATTTGTGTATGTCTCTATTAATTATTTAACGTACAAGTATGCAACTGTTATATTTAAAAAGGTCAATTCATAATTCATAACTACAAGACTTCTTCCTTCAGATGTTCTGTCGGTCTCTTGTTCAGCCTATGAAACATTAAAATCAACTATTTATCTTCGGTTTACAGGAAAAGCCAGACCCAACGTTACAGCAACCTTGTCGATCTATATTCCGTCTTTGAATGACGTGTAAATAAACTGAACCAATATCTGATTTCGTAGAAAAAACAAAGCCTTTATTAGTACAAACGAAACAGCCCGAAAGAATGAAAACCGCCCGTTATTTTGAAATACCGCGAATTCGAGGTTCTCATATTTCAAAGTTTATAAGGCGCTTTCATACAGAACTCCGCGCGGTTTGATCTAAACTTGTCACGGTCGATTCGTGGATGGTCACCCATGCATCCGCTCATAAGAACGCTTTTGTCGTTGTAAAATAATCGTACTTAGTACCTTCAATAATCATGCAGACAAGAGCTTTTATTCTGAAAGTGGACAATGTCGCAAATAGATGTCAAATATTTCGCTGTTCAGATTAATTTGGCAATATTAGTGGAAATATGAAATCTGGCTAACTAGCGAACTAGAATATTAATAATGAATTGCAATTATAACACTGAATTTGATATTGTAACCGTTTTAGGTATAATAAAGGAATTTGGAAAGTTGTTACGATATTAATTTTATTATTGCATTTCATAATCAATATTCTAGTTCGCTAGTTAGCCACATTTCATATTTCCATACAGTATTATTTCCAAATTAATCAAAACAGCGCAGCGAGCATAGCGTACTGTGAGATAGCTTGAGTCACACATTTTATTACAATTTGGGCGGAAAAACAGTTTTGTCACAAATTCTAGCACGGCAGCGTGAGATATTCTCTGTCTACGGATAATCTCTTGACTTGTGACATAACTTCTTGACGTTTATTTGGGATTCTATGTCTTATTTGCTACCGTTTGCTACTATGGGCGCACCAATTTTGTCACAAATGCCACATAATGACTGTCGTCCGTACGTCAAAAGTGAATTAGTTCACAACAAAATTTGAAAGTTGTAAAACTGTATGAACCTGCACTATAAAAACGTATTATTTTATTTGGTCGCATATTCACTGATCATAGACATTTTAATTTTTTAAATTTACTGTGTCACACTATGAAGTTTGAAGTTAGCAATAAGAAAGGCATGTCGCGCCTCAGATTTTATCACATGGTTGACCCGTTCTAGCATTTAAGACAAATTGTAAGACATGATAAAATTTATCATGTCTTGTCACAAACGTCTTGGGTACGCCCGTGTTAGCCCCGCTGGTAAATATTTGACAGCTATTTGCGACGTTACCTACTTTTAGGATAATCTTCGCGCTCTTAATCGCAATACATTATCGCACCAGGGTAGCCTCGCCTTTACATAAGCAACCCCTTTCAACAACCTGCCTTCCTGTTTGTACCAGCGCGAGGGGTGTTTATCAAGAGTCGGAAGTTCATTGACTGTAGGTACAGGAATACTTGAATAATCATGAGTTTGTTAAATGTACTGTTAGTTACCTACCACGAAATATGGAGGTAGGTAATGTTTTGTGTTTCGTATTTTTTGTTAACAAATAGTTTTGCACTGTAAAATAAATAACAAAGGAGGATCTTTGCTTAAACGCAAGTAGGACATTATTAGTTATGTTTGACTTTCTTCAAACATTTTATAGTTAATAATAATCATGAAGCCACCAACCCGTCTTCAGCAAGCGTGGTGATCAATGCTCGTGCCTTCTCTGTACGAGAAGAGGTATTTGCGCTTCTGGACTTTGGGATAATAATAGGCTGGTATTATTTCTTCAACCTTATCAAAGTTTCAACACAATCGCCTTAATAATACCATCATCCACCTTATAGGTACCTAGGTAGAGACTTAATAATCTGATGGGTGCAGCGTAAACATTTATCATTAAACCAGCCAAACGGCTAATCCTATTACATTCGGGGATCTCGAACTAGCCTCTAGCAAATACAAATGTCAGTCAGGTTCGTAATAATAATAAGCAATCAAAATAATAATAAATAGGATCGATCTTCTCTCAATATTGTGAAGTTTTAGCTCAAATTAGCTGTCAAATCTCAGCAGGGTCGTGTAAGTTTAGTTGTCGAATGCTGACACATCAATTTCAAAACGATTACACACTGCCTCATTCAAGGCCAGTCCCGTTTGACCGCTTATAAATATAACATGAAAAAAAAAACAAAAGAAAAACAAAGCCGTTCCTTTTTTAAAAAGACTGCCCAATTTTCATTAACGGTTTCTCATCTCGTTGCCGTCCCGTCCAAACGAGGTCACTCACGATAGAGACCTTACATGACACTGAATAATTACAAGGTGTCACTGCAATGTGACGCGGGGGGTCCGTTCGTTCGAATGACACCGTATTTACGGAAATACGGCCTCGAAGTATGACGTCACTATCATGGCTGAGATCCCTTGAGGAGTGTAGGCACTGTGCCTTTATGGTCATTTTGTTGATTAATGTTTTGTATTCTAGAGACTAGAAGGCATTCAAATCTTGATGCATACTATTCAAAGGCGAACTGCCTTTGAATAGTATCCTAATAAATCATGAATAGTATCCTCTGTTGAATAGGTATTTCTGAAGTTGCATCACAAAACGTTGTTCTCCGTATTTTGCCGTTCAGAAAACCATTTGGCACAATCTATGGAACAAGGGCCCATCCTTTTGTAGTTGCTAAAACCACAGTAGGTATTTACTTTAATACACGGTGCTAAAACAGATCTAAAACAATGGAAAAAGAAGTGCCTAGGCACAACGCAAACAATACAATGATGAAATGGATGAAATTCTTTTTCCATGCATGACATTTCTGTCATTGACATAACAATAGCTGACTGGTCAATCATGAAATGACAGTTCTTTTCATCTATTCACAAACGAATAAATTTCTACGAACAAAGGCTGTAAATGAAATGGATCAACGGACTTATTTAATAAATAAAAAAGCGCTGTACATAGTAAGCTATGTACCAGGAATGAATAGGCTTATAAAATGTAGACGGGAATTGATGTATCTTCGGATGATTGAGTGACAAGTAAATGCGACATATCCGATGACAGATGATTTCAATTTGATTCTATTTGCGTTCTTTTGTTTCCTCCTTTTTTGGGATTTTTGGCTAATGTGGATAAGGGGAAGGAAAAGGGCAGGATATTAATAGTTTTGTTAACTAAAAGGTCATACACAACTTTGGTAGGTTCGTGAATCTTAAAAAGGTTACACACAACTTTGGTAAGTAAGTTCGTGAAACTTATTAAAGTCACACACAACTTTGGTAGGTTCGTGAAACTTAAAAAGGTCTTACACAAATGAGAGCTAAAGCTACATGTACGTTGAGTCAGATTTATCATCGAGCTGCTTATGTCGATGTTTTTGTAGGAAGAAAATACTACGTATTTTTTATTGCAGACTTTCCAGAGTAGGTACTACCTATCTCTTACTATCATCGAATAGAAAATAGGTATGTTATAACAGACTGTTTTTATTGCAATCACTTTATTCATTTATACAGAATGAGTTAAAATGCGCCATCATTCGTACAAAGTACTAACAGAACACTACGAAGTACCCAGCCTTCAAGATCTTTACACTCTGAATGCCAACAAACTTTTGCGTGGGCATTCCTTAAAGTTATGGGAAAATGCATCTAAGAAAAAGTCTTTGAAGCAATTCCTATCTAACCGAGTTGGCATGGAATAGGCTCCCGGAGAATGTAATGACGGCTCCCTCACTGAACTGCTTCAAGAATCGACTGGATAGACTAAATATCTCTAAGCTATTTGATACACACGCATCAGCTACATAATTAGCTGCTAGTGTGTCTAACCAAATAATAATAATAAAAATCAGTTCATTTATACGGTTTTTGAGGTCGAGAACTGACAAAAAAATCCAATCTTGTTTGAAACAGTTGTCACAGAATACATAATTTACTTTGTCGCTGCCTTTTATAGCTTTCATCCCAATTGAAAAAGTTCATAAGTTTCTTCTTATTTGTTTGCACTCGAATGTTATCGTAAATACATTAGATACTTCTATTTTTAGAGCCCAGTCTACCGAAATAATTTGATTGTACTATCATTAAGTCCGCCTTTGTACCTTTTTTTTGTGTGCGAAAAGTTTAAATAAATAAATAAATAAATAAATAAATTACGGCGCTGAAAATATCTGAAAGTTATAGGATTATTAATTTATCTACATTCTTCGTTAAAATGAAAAAGGATTTAAAAATAAAAACTGTGATAGAAAGGGGTTCCGACATTTTTGTATGGGACCTGGCATACCTAACCGTCCGCCATTTGGAAAAAAACTGGTTTTGGCGGCCAGTGATGAAACAAGTGTCAATCGATAGAGTAAGTGATTGCAAACAAAAAATATTTAGTGATGAATATCGTAAGTGATATACTTCCTGAGATATTTAAAAAAAATATTACTGCTTTATTTTTTTTCTCATGTTTTAACTCAAATATCTCAGGAAGTATATCACTTACGATATTCATCACTAAATATTTTTTGTTTGCAATCACTTACTCTATCGATTGACACTTGTTTCATCACTGGCCGCCAAAACCAGTTTTTTTCATAATGGCGGTCGGTATAGGTATGCCAACGAAGTCGGATGTTCTTTCACCCATTTATTTTAAAACATCGGCCACCTAACAACAACCTTTTAAAAGTCTCCGTGTTCTGGTATATTTTCGGGAAGGTCCACCTCGTTTAGGCTTGGCCTATACCTTAATTATTTATGAACTTTTCCGGAGCTGAGGTCAGAGGTGAGAATATCACCCCGGGAAATTGTGCGTCAGTGTTTTAATAAATTGTCGAGATAAATTGAAAGCTAGGACTATGAATAGGGTTAAATGTTAGCTTAGGAAGAGGTAGAAGGTGCCTTAAATAAATTAAGGTTGTTTGAATAAAACTGTTAAATATTGGATTCTCTGGTCTGAAATCGCCGAAATGTAGTGTGCGGGTTCCTGTTAGAATGTTTCTTCATTCATTGATAAGGGGCTTTTACCGTGAACATGGATGTTCGTTTTATAGAGTAATGAGAAACACGGTGTCAAGTTCACTCATCCTCGTCGTGTCGTGGGCTACTGCCCAACGACTGATGACAGGACGTTGTATACAGGGTGGCAGGGACATCGACGCGAAGCTTGTTACCATGGATTCAGTACATGATTCTGAACACCCCTACGTTGAAATTTTTCGTCGGTTATTTTAAAAAAAAACAGCTGTTCCATACATTTTGACCGCGTAGGTATCGCACTTTTCTATGAAACATCCGATTTTTTTTTAATAACTGACGAAAAATTTCTACGCAGGAGTCTTCAGAATCATGTACCGAATCCATGGTAACAGGCTTCGCGTCGATGTCCCTGTCACCCTGTATATGCTGGTAGAGCGGTAAACTCTGCTTGCGCGGTGCCAATTTCACGTGACGTTTGTGAGATGCGTAGTTCGTATGTGGCGATGTAGCTAACGCCACAGTTTGATTATTAAATCGGAATACATTCAACGGTTTTCCAAGACTTCTCTGTAGATTGATTGCTTCGTTGGTCGAGTGGTCTCTCAGCACGAGGTCCTGGGTTCGATTCCCGGATCGGGCAAAGTGTTATTGGGTTTTTTTATCTGGAATTTCTCAGTACAAGCCCGGAGCCTGGATTTGTGCCCCGTTGATGGCTTGCCTCCTATTACATGGGACTTAAACATAACTGGCGAAATGTGGGTGGTACTATATTTACGTACACCTCTGCCTAACCCTTCGGGGAATACAGGCGTGATATCATTGTCATATTATGTAGGTATCCTACTTATATTATAAATGTGAAAGTTTGTATGTTTGTGTGTTTTGATGTTTGTTACTCAATCACGCAATAACGGCTGAATGGATTTGGATGAAATTCGGCACACAGATAGTTTATAACCTAGATTAATAATTAATATAGGAAACTTTTTATCCCAGTAGTCCGTTCCCGTGGGATAATTTCCGACCTCCACGCGGGTGAAAGCGCGGGCTAAAGCTAGTCAAAGAATAAATAACTATTCTAAACACATGTTATTAGTAATATATACCTACCTTCTTTTGTTTTGTGTGGTATTTCATCAAATTACTTCTCCGGAGGGCGTGTCAGACTCTTTCTGACTAAAACCCACCCGTGATCCTTCAGTTGCCTGTACGTCGCCAGGGGCTACGGTAACCCTTTAGGACCTTCCCGCAACCCCGGCAGACATCGGCCCTAGCGGACCCAGTCTGTTGTGCTGACATCTCTTTGAGGCGCGCGTGGAACACAACACACATTCGACCCGGACCCGGTCCTTATCGGACGGCGAGCTACCCATTGCTCTCCGTCCCTAAGCCCGCGCCTACGGTGCGCGGTGGCCGAAAATCGGCTACTAATACGAGTATATACCTACCGACTTATTTACTATAACAAACACAATACATAAGTAAG